>CM060919.1:600664659-605464659 GCA_030737875.1 Allium sativum | reverse complement strand
ATCTAACTTCTTTTCTCCAAAATGACATTTGGAGCACTTGGCTTTCAACTGATGGGCTCTAAGCGTATCCATCACCTCCTTGAGATGTCTAGCATGTTCTTCCTCGTTCTTTAAGAAAGTCAGGATATCATATGCAAAGACTACCACAAACTTGTTCAGGAACTCCCTAGGCACCCTACTCATCAAGTCCACGAAGTAGGCGGGTGCATTAGTCAAACCGAATGGCATGACCAGCCATTCTAAAAATCCATCTGGAGTTCTGAACGCAGTTTTGTCTATACTATCCTCAACTACTCTGAGCTGATGGAATCCAGTAGCAAGATCAAGAGAAAACAGATGTTCCTACAAGCTGATCAAACAAATCATCGATCCTTGGTAATGGTTGTCTATTCTTCTTGTTCTACTCACGATAATCAACACACGGGCGAAGCGAACTGTCCACATTAGTAGCGAATACTACTAGAGCACCCTCTTCGGAAATGCTTCATCGTATGAAGTTCTTCTCAAGCAACTCCTTGACTTGCTTTCTTAACTCTCATCTCGCGGGACCATGTGCCTAACCGGCCACGTAACTGGCTTGGCATTATCAACCAGATAAATGTGGAAATCAATCTCTCGCTTAGGCGTAACCCCCCCTTCACTTCACCCAAGATATCAGGATATTCTCGGACCACCCTCACCGATTGCAAACTATCGATAGACGAGTTGAGGGATTCAAGATAACACAACATGACGGGACCCATAGGGTTACAAGAAATTTTTAGGGTATTACCGAGGCGAGTCATGAGCCTCACAACCCTATGCTCTAAAATCAAGGATGGCTCCAAAACTGGACAACCCATCCATGCTCAAAATCAACCCATACCCCATGAAACCGAGAATATAAGCATCACACGAGAACTCTACACTAAAGATAGAGATTTTCAAATCCACGTAGATAATAGACAAATGGGCGGAAACCCCAATTGGATTTGAAACACACACGGGATCATTAACTAGACTAGTACTTAGGTGCAAACTTTCAACTAGATCAGATGAAATAAACTATGCGATGTACCAGAATCAAACAAAGTACAAACAGGAAAATCAGAAATGTAAACAAGACTTTCAAAAGAAACACTACCTCGATCATGAGCTGAAAGAACGATGTTGAGGGGATGAACTCGCCCTCCAGATGGTCTTGCACACTGAGTCTGACCTTGCCCTTGCTTCTTCGGGCAATCTTTGCTGAAATGTCCAAACTCACCACAATGAAAGCATTCACCACTCTTCCTTTTTCTCTTCCTACAATCCTTAATAAGATGCCCAACTGTACCGCAATAATGGCACTTCCTCTTGTCGTTATTGCCCTTGCTATTGTTCCCCTTGTTGCCTTGACTCTTGTTCTTGTTCTTGCGGTTTTTGGAGTTCTTGCCTTGCTTCCCGGAATTCACCGTTCCTTCCGACGTAGGCCCTCCCTTCTTCGGGCAGTCCCTAGTGAAGTGTCCCATTTCTCCATAGTCAAAGCAAGTGCCCTTCCTCTTTCTGCAATCCTTGTTTAGATGAGTCAAGCTTCCACAAGTAAGGCACTTCTTTTCCTTCTTATCTTCAGACTTCTCCTCCTTCTTTTTCATTTCCTTTTTGGGCTCCGTTTCCTTGTTTTGAAACTCATTCATCTTGACCTCCTTCTTGACACTCCTATTCTCTTCATTGAGTAGGACCATATTCACCAAACTCTCGAAAGTTGCCCCCAAGGGTATATGAGATATGGACAAACCATGTAATGGCTCGTTTAATCCTAGAGCAAAGTATAGGGCCTTCTTCTGAGCTGTGTTAACCAAGTCTAAACCGACCCAAGCCAGTTGATTAAACTTATCTATGTATTCCCTAATAGTCATGTCCCCTTGCTTCAGTGATAGGAACCTTAGTCCAAACTTTCCCCGAAAGTCATCCCAAGTCTCAATTGGCCTAGTAGCGGTGGTGACCACCCACCAACGTGCAGCTTCTTCCTTTAGCAACCACACTGCCACTAAAACCTTCCTACGGTCATCTACATCAAAGAAGGCAAAAAGATCTTCGGTTTCTTTCAACCAATTCCTTGCCTCTACATAAGTCTCGGTTCCAAAGAAATTCTTGCAACCCATCGCCTTAAAGTCTTTGCAAATCTCCGCGAAATCCTCTTGTGGATGCTGAGGGGGAGGAGGAAGAGGAACCTCAACGACCGAAGGAGGAGGAACATTAACTACCGGAGGAGGAGGAGGAGGAACATCGGCGGGGCCGGCTTCGGTCGCCCTAGCCTCCAAAAGTCTCCTATACCAAACAGGTACGTGAACTCCCTCCGGAATAGCAAAGTTATCGGCCATACTGAAAATGAAGAAAAAGACAGATTCAGAATGGAGAAAAACGAAGGAATTTTGCTAATGGCTTTTTGGGGAATAGCCTTTAAAATAAACTAGACTTTTCTTTGGAAAATACTTTATACTTGGTTTTGAAAATAGTTTTCCAAAAGTTTTAAAAACCTTTTTGTCCCTTCTCGTAAACCATATGCTCTGATACCAAATGTAACACCCCACCTCCGCCAGGGTGGCTCTTGCAAGCACTCTGACTTTGGAGGGGCGTTTGAATCATGTAAACATGCATAATGATATATCAAGGCAGAACAAGAACATATGTATATATGTAAACAGAGTAAATAAGATAAGTAAAACAGCGGAAGAATTCAAACTATTTCAAAACAAGTCTGGTACAACATAATGTCAACTTTCCAAATACACAAGTCTAGATAAAAACAACATCACTGAAAAACTGAAATACATAAGTACTATCCCCAAAATAAGTGATAACCATAGCTAGCTTCATGTCAGGACCGTACATGAGCTAAAATCCCACAAGCAAGCGATCAGAAATCCAAGCTAAGCTCCAATATTCCCACCCTGAGAACCTGGGGGGGGGGGAACGGAAGAAAAGAGGCGAAAGAAAAACAGGTCAGTCAAAAAGACTGAGTAAGCCCTACTACAATCAACGTAAACTGATAAAGTTAACTGGCATGAGAAGCAGGGATGAACATAAGGATAACAACATACTAGCATGATGATTAACTAACAAGGTAGATAAAGGTGTCATCGCATAATCAGGTTTAAGGTTTTTGCACCACAGGTGTACTAGCAAACTAACATGACTTGAATAAACAAGTATTGATCCCTTGGCCCAAGCTTTGGCCCAATAACATGAAATGACCCTAATACGAGGTCCAACCAAACGGTCTTATCGATCGGCTCCCTAAGCCTAACTCGTCACGTGTTGGTGTCAATACGGCCCAAAAATAATTGTAGTCAGACTGTGCCGGGTCTCCCGTCGGGTGTATCAAGCCCTAGGGTGTCAACCCCTGGACACCATAAACATAAGTGCACAGTCTAGATCTACTGGTACCCGTGCTTGATTTTCTCCAAATACGGACTACGTGCACGACCATAGTCCGTCCAGAACTACACCGGCGTACCACTCTGCCGTCGTCATTGGTCACTTACCTCAAGTCCAGTAATCGTGCCCCACCCTAGCCTAGTCCCTATGGTCGTAATGATACAAACTTGGGATTACTGCTGGAGTGGACCCCCATTGCTAGGATTTTCTAGTGGGTTAAGTACGGTTTAACCCTTTTACTAATCATGGATTAACTTGGTTAAGTGTAACGATGGGTTCACGACTTTACCCCGATTAATCCACCAAGCCCAAATTGGTTAAGTATTAAGTGGACCATGACTTAACCCTAATCATGAGGCATTAATTAATTTAATGTGCCTTAACCTCTCACATTAGACCTTGTTGTGGTTACTAGTTAAGCCGGGCGGGTCCGGGTAGCTTTACACCACAACTTGGTCTAACCTCGGGTTCAAGGTACGACATGACCAACTTCTCACATTGGGTCCTATTGTTTGTAGCGACTAGTTAAGCCGGTCGGTTCCGTGTAGGTTTACGCTACAAACTCAACCCAACCTCGAGTTGGTCACACTTATATTTTCTAAGTGTCATGTCCATCATGTTTCCAAAACATATTACAAGTTTTCAAGAATTTGGGTAGACCTAACTTAATAGGTAAATTCCCAATGGGTAGACCTAACTTAATAGGTAAATTCCCAATCTTATGCTTTCATGTCTTTTAAGTTTACCCAACCCCAAACGCAATCCCATCGCTTACATAATCGCAATAACGCATAAAGAATAGAAAGAGGGAACTTGGCATAAAGATGACAAATGGTGTTGAAGCCACAAGTTTAACATGGTGGCATATGAAATGTACATATGCTCATATACTTGCATATTGCATCATTAGGCCTCAAAAGTATGCATAAAACCAAACTTAGCATATAAGTGATACATGGTGATAAATGGCATGTAGAAGTGGCCATAAGTTCGCATTTAGCCTCACATGCAAGTTATCATAAGGGATATGATAACTTACATGTTGCCAAAATGCAACCTTTAGCATAATGCTTGAAGCTTTAAGCTCATAAACCCAAGATAAGCTTGCATAACATGATAACATGAGTAAAATGATCCACCCAAACTTGCATACATAACATGACAACTTTCATATCATAACATGGCAAACTTGCATAACATAACATGGTAAACTTGCATATCATAACATGGCAAACTTGCATAACATAACATGGCAAACTTGCATATCATAACATATCAAACTTGCATAACATGACATAGTAAACTTGCATATCATGGCAAACTTGCATATCATAATGATCAACCAAACTTGCATCATTCATTTAACTTTAGAGTTTAAATATGAAAGTAGAAAAGGGCTTACAATGCTTATGAAGACACAAATATATATATAGATTGAGACAAAGCCCTTATGCAATCAAATAAACCCAAAATGCAAGCTCCAATAGAAAAACCCTTGAGCCAAAATGATCAAAACCCTTGCTTTATGATGTAAATATGGAAACTTGACTTGAATGCAAGCTAATGACACTCATACAAGCTTGAAAACACTTGTATGCATGGAAAATCTCTCATAGAAATAACTTAAGAATTTTATGAAGAGAGTGGAGGCCATGAGAGGAATGATTTTGCCATAGTTTAGTTACTTGAATGAATTATGATGATTTAGGGTTAGGTTAGGGGCTTATTTATAGAGATTAGGATTAGTTTCAACCTTAGGATTAAACCCTAATTCCAATCTCAGCCCTTAAAACTGAATCTGGCCCCAAAACCTAACCAAAACCCCAAAATGGTGCACCAGGCAAAACTGCCCGGCTGAACCAAGTCGACAGCCAAGTCGACAGGGCTGTCGACTTGGGTCCAACCAAGTCGACTCCCAAGTCGACAGGGCTGTCGACTTGGGTACTCTGGCGGGAATTTTCCCGCCTAGCCCCATCTGACCCTTTTTCGAATTTTGAACCCGAAATTCGAAATCTGTTTTGAACTTGAAATTTTCTGAAAACTTCATTGGGCCTTAATCGGGTCATACGGACTCCGATTTTCGAAAACTCGGACTCTATTTCGCGTATTTTTCCGAGACGAACGCAATGGCATAGCCCGTTTCCCTTGATTCAGATTTATAAATTAAATTCTGCCTCGATTTATGTTATAATAGGTTATTGAAAATACGGGTTGTTACAAAATCACATTCCATTCTATCAGCCTTTAACTGTAAAATTGCAAGTGAGCAATTCCCTAAGTATTAACCCCGAAGGCCGAAACCAACATCAGATCAATAACCCAGAAACCATTCAACTTAACTAATCTCCAGTTAGTTTCTGATTTTCTTAACTCCTTTGGGTTTAAGAACAGTATTATTGAAGATATCGTTCACGACAACCCAAAATCACATTCCATTAATTATCGGGTTAAAGAACAAGTGTTATTTAAAACACTGTTCACGATAAACCCAAATCACATTTGATATTAAATACAAGGCTCTGAATAGAAAATATATCGGCTTATATTCAATATCAGATTCTACGACCAACAAATATCATATTGGAAATAACGATATTAATATATCTTTCAAATTCCCATAACAATATCTGTATCATCACGAAATCCAACATCGAAATATTCCGAAGACAATTTTGATTCAAATCCATTCCAATTCTATTATTGGAAATTCTGGTTATTTTCAAAACCATTACAAATCCAGTTTATTTATTTTAAAAAATAAATATATTATTATTCTAGTTCAAAACTAGTTCATTTCGATAAAAATCTACTTTTATCTTTTCAAATATGGAGTTTTTCATCCCAAATCATTCCTTATGATTTTACACAAATTATTACTATTTTTAATAATTTTATCAAGGCCCGTACAGTCGATTTCCAACAACGGCCATCGAACTGCACTTACAACGACCTTTTCCAAATTTGATTTGGACATAATTCCAAATACAACCGTTAGATTTCAAATCTCTAATATTCATTAGAAAGCTCTTTTCGATACGAACCCAACGGTTCCGGTTTTAGGAGAATCCGACGGTCGGATCTCCCGTAATATCCATTCGAAGTCAATGGTCGAAATTCACGAACTACCGCAGCGCGGCGCGTTCTATTCAGGCCATTATATAATATATATAATATATATAATATATACTTCGTCGATTTCCTTTTAAAACGTAATTTTCCAATCGTTTTAAATTCGTTTTCGAAACAATTTCAACTTCATTTCAAATTCAAATCAAAATTGAATTTTTCCTTATAAATTCGTTTTAAATTCATTTCAAATTGATTTCAATTCAAATCAATTTTTAATTCAAATTCAGTTCGTTTTCAATTCAATTCATGTAACAACTCAGAAAATCTGAACCAGTTTAAAATTTTAAATTGGGTATTTTAGTGAATTTTAAGTATTTAAAATAAATATTTTAAATAATAACAATGAAATGTATGTTTGAATCGATGTTGAAAAGGAATACAATTAATTTGAATTATAAACAAGGCCTGAAATGGCGTGGCAGTTTCGAAATTTCAATTCAAACTTTAACTGACTGTACCGGGTGCAAAATAAAACGGATTTTAGTGAAACCAAAAATATTTAAATATGTTAGTGAATATCTTTTTAAAGAATCTGAAAAATCGAAGTTTCGTAGCGGGAGTCAAAAGTTATGGCCAAATGAATTTTCAGAAAGGTCGCTATAGAATTTATATAGCCCGTGAAAATATATATTTTGCAAACGACCTCGGATTTCGACGAAACCACTTTTGTTGGATCCGGGATGTGAAGTTATTGTTAGGTTTCAAATTTCATAATTTTTGAAGCTAGTATGTGAGCGTGGCAAAGGAAAATGTGTTTTGGTCAATTACAGTTAAATTGGATCGACCAGAAAATGACCATTTTTCAAATGATCTCAGAATTCGACGAAACTAGTTTTGTTGGGACTGTATCGTCAAAACATAGCCAGATTTATTTTTCTGGAATTTTTCGAATCAGTTTGTGGCCCTGGAAAATTGAAATGTGCGTTTAAATGGAATATTGAATGTTTTATATTTTAATTTGAAGGAAAACTGACTGAAACATTCAAATGGGCCTACAAAACATATCCCATTGTGTTCGGAATGGGGGTATTAAGCTAGGGGCGACATTCGTTGGGTTTGGATTGGTGTTCGTGTATGACAAGGTGTATTTTTGAGAATTTAAATTATAAATAAAAAAAATCTCATTTGTCCACATCAGCTCTTCTCTCTCCCCGCACCCCCGATCGACGACGACTAAAGCTCCCATCCTTCCCGTTCATTTTCTGATCAATTCGCACATCAAAATCAAACACTCCAGTTGGGAAATTTGTAGAGCTTCTCGAGATCTTCAAATCCATATAGGGTTTGAATTTTATCGTTCATAATTCGGGGAGAATTCGGGTTCGAAAGTTTAGAACTTCATCTCGCCGCTGCCGTCAGATCCGACCACCAAGTGGGCCCCACCGCCGCGCGTAGAGGCGCCTCTCTCCCCTCTTTCACGTGGCGAAGGCCGATCGGCATATCATTGCGCGGATTCAAAGAAAAATCAAAACCTAGTTTCGAACATTTCAGAAAGGTATACGGCTATTTTATATTAAACTATATTATAGTAGTTTAAAGCGCTACGGTTTTTTATTTCACTGTAAAAATCATATCTTTTTGCTATGTTGACGAAATTCAGTGAAACAAGAGACAGTGGACTCGTGTGGACGTCTTCTACATTCTAGAAGAGACCACATATTTTTCTGAGCCTTCTGCTATTTTCGGTGGAGTGGAACCCAATGTGAGATTTTTAATTTATAAACGATATGGAAAACAACGATGTATAAATTATATAGTCGATGTATGAGTTATATAAGCGTTGTACACCTCATGTATAAGCATTGTATAAGTTGTATGTTTGATGTATAAGTTATATATGTATTGTAAAAAAAATTATATGTGCGTTGAAATGAATTGAAGTGAATTGAAATATATTTATATATGAATATATATATATATACTCTCCTCATCCACAAACCATGGACGATGTTTATTGGTTGTGATATTGTTTGGATTATTTGGTTGATGTGAAATTTTATGAATAATGCGAATGGTTGTTATAAATTGTTTATGGTTGAGAATGATTGACTGTGGTTGAAAAATACCCATTTGTGGTTGAAAAAAATTAGAATAGGATTGTGGAAATGAAAATAAAACATGCCGCCTGCGTGCGAACTAGATGCATGAATCCCCATTGTCAAAAACCGCAAGGTTTTAAGGTAGAGCGAGGAGCCGTACTTCGATACGGTCCCGGTTTTAACTACCCTGCCGTTATGCTGCCGAAATTTTCAATAATATTTATGTGTTAGAATTATTTTCATATGTTGAAACTATATTTGTGTGCTGAATAGAAATTCATGTATTGAACAGAAATTCATGTGTTGAATAAAAATTCATGTGTTGAACGACATCCATGTTTTGAAATAAATTGTTTTGTAATAAAAATCTTATTTTTATCATCTATATGAACTATATAAAATAGTCATGTTTTGAAATAAATTGTTTTACAATAAAAATCACATTTTATTATATACATGAATTGTTAAAAATAGTGAAGTGTTGAAATAAATGTATGTTGGATAAAAATATCATTTTTATCAAATATATAAAGTGGACATAGTTTTGAAATCGAAGAAAGAATTATATTTTTATATATATTTATATAAATATAATTAAAATATAGTGAATAACGAAGCTGTAGTTCGTATTTTGAAATCATGATTTCAAACGATTAGTGCGGGAGATCCGACCATTGGATTTTCCTGAAACCACAACCGCTGGGTTCGCCTTGGGAATATCTTTCCAACGACACCAACTTTGTAAAGATCCAATGGTTGGATTGTCTGGAATGTTTAATTCAAATCTGAAGAAAAACAATGCCAGAATCAATTATATTTATATATGTATATATAATTTAATTAAATCGAATAACGATGCTGCAGTTCGTATTTTGAAATCGTAACTTCAAACGATTAGTGCGGGAGATCCGACCGTCAGATTTTCCCAAAAGTGAAACCGTTGGATTCGTTTTGAAAAGATCTTTCTAATAATATAAATTTTGTGAAGATCCAACGGTTAGATTTCCAGATAAGTGTAAATCAAATCTAGAGAAAAACAGCGCCACGACCACGTTATGGCCTGAAGCGTCGTTTGAATGAATTGGATATTTTTAAATAAATAAAAATAGAAATAAATCGTGATAAAATATTATAAACGATAGGGAATGGAAATAAACTGAATTTGCTCGGTTTATGTGATATTTGATGGTTGAATGTATTTGGTGTGAAAATTACATTAAAGAACAGAATTGGTGATGTCGAATAATTTAACCATTGAAATGAATTGATTTGAAATTCTAGATATACATGAATTATTTGAAAAGGCCGAGTAAATTCTCATTTCAAATAATTGATCGACGAGTGAAAGTCGAAGATATGAAGATGGTGCAAGATAGATGATCTTCACGTCGAATGAAGGGGTGCTACTTATGCTCATGATGGGAGTAGCTACCTTGATGGGGCTGAAGTAGTAGCCACCCGGACGTACTTGTTGATTGTTCGGATATGCGAGGTATTAAGTGCCTCCGGTTTCGTTCAGACCCAGAACGAACGTGTAAATGGACTATGTGTCTGACATTGGATTTTGTTCCGTGCGGATTGATCTCTATTAAATATATATCTGTTTGGCGGCGGAGAATTTATTCTCTTGCTTAACGCCCTTCTCTAAGACGTACGAGCTTAGAGGTTATATATCGATAGAAATCAATCGCATGGAGTGAATTGCCTATATGGCATGCCTAAGTGGCAGAGGATCAAGGCTTCTGTTGAAAAGCAAAGTCTTGTGGTTGATGATCAAAGCACAGCCTGTGTGGCATAGCTTTGTGTATAACGTGAATTCGCGAGCCTCACACCCCGGTATGGACCACAAACGGGAGAAGGATCCAGGGAGGACATGCGTTTCCTTCTAGCTAGGGTGGTGTCGGTGACCTTCCAGCCCTAATATTTATATTATTTTCACCTGTGTGGTTGTTGCTGTTGCGAGGCGCCTCGGATATATCGGTCGATCCAGGACCGGTGGAGTCATTGGGCTCATTTACGCCCCAAAGGGCGGGGAAACGCAGTGTTCAGGCATTTTAATCCACATCGGTGGACCGGCCCTGTGGCTCCAAAGGGTCGATGCGTTCTAATCCTGAGACATGGGCTAGATTGTCTCAAATTCGGTAAGGACTATCTTTTGCCTTGGTTCATGACGGAAATCCAATTTCCAAATACGATACTGTGCGGTTTTGATTTTATACCTATATATGGCGACATAGTGGTATGGGGCATTAATGCCGTCTATGATCGATACTTATGATTTGAAATTGTTTTTGAAACATATAAACACTAGTAATAATATCATATGCTTCTGTTTTACTCGTATCAAGCATATTTTGGCCATTATAAGGTAAAACTCTATCCTCCGGTTTGTGTTGCATTGTGTGATGAGAACTGAGTCTTATAATGGCTTCATTTTTATAAAAAGCATTGCGATGTTTAAAAGATTTATTTGTTTTAAAGCACTGGCAATCCAATGGTGTAAACCCGTTCCGCGAAAGTGGCGTGGTCCTGTGATTAGCCATATTGTAAAATGTGTTAAGTAGATTTCTCATACCAGTCCCATAACTGGCTCGTAGTTTGTTTCACTTGCAAACTCGGGTGCCCCTATTTCTACACGGACAGCCTTGTATTCAGGTTTTAGCAGGCTCTTTCTGGATAGCTGGAGCTGAAGATGGATTCTATCATTTATCACTTTTTATGCTGTTCAGCTCCTGTTGTACATATTATGTTTTCTTTTCCGTTGTAGACATTTTATGTATAACTGAACTGTATTTGTTCTAAGCATGATCCTATATATGTATTTTATTGTACATTATCTGGTGTATTTAATTATTTCTGTTCTGTTGTTATATGTTTATGTGTTATATTCCAAAGACATACCCCTGCCACCGTCTTATCGGAAATGGGGTCATCACAATTCAATTTCAATTCGAATTCATTTCTATTCAATTTCAATTCGAATTCTATTCTATTAAATTTCAATTCGAATTCATTTTCAATTCGAATTCATTTCAAACTGATTTCCATTCAATTTCAATTCGATTCGAATTCATTTTATTTTCAATTCAATTCAAATTCTAATTCGTTTTAATTCAATTTAATTCGAATTTCATTTCAAAATATTCGATTTTGAAATCACTTTTCAATATTCATTATAAAAACAAATATAATCGATATAAATATCATTCACGTCAAAATGGCATCAATCTAATCAACACGGCTTTTTATATTTCTATTCAAATATTTCGTTTCAAATATTTCTTCTCAAATATTTTATCTCAAATATTTTATTCAAATATTTCTTCTCAAATATTTTATTCAAATATTTCGTTTCAAATATTTCTTCTCAAATATTTTATTCAAATATTTCTCTTGAAATATTCTATTCAAAACTGGAATGAGGCCCAATCAATTACCATAGATTTTATTTCCATGGATTTCCATACAACGCATGTATATATCAACAATGACAAATAATCAACCATCATCCAATGTGCATTTTACACTGTATAAGCGTCAAATATAAATATTTAGCACTCGTAACAGCATGTCCATCAATTGATCGACATACAACTAATTATTGGGATTAGTGTATGTCATATATCATCCCAATACCCGTGTGGGGTTTCAAACAATCAAACACAGATTTTATTTGTGCAGTTGAGCGATGTGTAAAATTTATCATCCCAATCAATATCAGTCAAATGTGTGTATATAAACAAATCGTTCGATTTGTTTATATTAATTTATTTCATTTAATATACATGTTAAAAATTCTATTTTTAACTATAAAAATATTTTTTTATTTCAATCCACATCACACAATCAACTACACATCAAAATCAAACAAACAAGCTGTACATGGTCTGTGGACGACGGGTGTCGGGTGCTACTGAACACCGTCCGAATCCTAGTATATATTTTAACTAGAAAATTAAATTAAAAGTGAGAAGTTCTCACCCAAGCTAAACCAAACGCCACGACTCTTCATATGTAGAAATCTTTGCCGTGCTCGCCCTTTGTCACTTTCGTTGACCGTAGCCACTACATATATAAAAATCACATTTTTATATTGTTGCTATGTATATAAAAATCACATCTTTATATGGCTACATGGATAAAAAATCACATTTTTTATCCTATCTATATTTTTGCTTCAAATTTCCTTTTACACTTCATATATAAAATCTCCTTTTTATAGCTATTCAAATATATAAAGATCAAGTTTTTTTTTATAAGTAAAAATCGAATTTTTATAACACTATATAAATAAAAATCATATTTTTATTTTCTCCATTATATAAATATCCTATTCTTAATTCGCTACTTATATAAAAATTATATTTTAACTTCATTCTTATGTAACAATTATATTTTTATATCACTATTCGTATAGTAAAAATCATATTTTTACTTCGTTTTCAAGACGATAAAAATCATATTTTTCATATCGACAAAAATTATATTTTTAACTTCTTACTGTGTTAAAAATTATATTTTTAACTTCTTACTGTGATAAAAATTATACTTTTATATCACTACTCAAATAATAAAAATCACATTTTTATTATCTTAAATAATCCTATCTATATGTAAATGAAAATCTCATCTTTCATTGTTAAAAAAAATCTTGTCTTTCATCATTTAAAAATCTAAACATTTCAAATTCAAAATCAAAGCATTTCTATCTAAAAATCACAGCATTACTATTTGCAAATCAAAGCATTTATATCTAAAAATCACAACATTTCTATTTGCAAATCAAAGCATTTCTATTATAAAAATTCAGTTTTTCATAAATAAAATAGAATTTTAAAAACTCACAGATTCCTTTCTCAATCGGAGGGGAGCATGGCAGCTCGTCTGAGGTGGCAGGGGGTGTTGGCGGCCGGTGCAGGCGAGGTGGAGGCTCTCTTCAGGCGGTGGATGGCTGGGTGGTGCGATGTTCGATAGGGCGGTCTAGGGTTTATAGGGGAGGGCGTCTCGCGGTTTCAGAAAAGGGGGGGCAAGGACGGACGACGAAGGAGGATGGCCAGGGTGGCGGAGCAACTGCGAAGGGGGCAGTTCGGAGGTCAAGGTGCGGCGCGTCGGGGTCTGTGGCGGTGCGATGAGGTCTTCATCATTTTTTTTCTTTTCTTTTTATTTTTTTGAATGAATGAAATGAGGGGGGGGGGGGAGAGATAAAGGGGGTAGTTGACTTTTTTTATTTAATTTAATTCTAAAAAGCAACTTTTTATTTCGACTTCGAAATCGAACCCACCGACTATCGTCCATAGCTAATTAGCCCCATTCCGAACACAATGGGATATGTATCGCAAGCTAATTCGATCATTTCAATCCGCTTTCGTCAAAATCAAAATATAACTCTATATACTGAATTTGAACGCACATTTCAATTTGCTGGGATCGCATACTGACTCTAAAAATTCTCGAAAAATATTTTCTAACTTCGTATTGACGATACGGTCCTAACAACACTAATTTCGTCGAATTCTGAGACCGTTTGAAAAATGGCCATTTTACAGTCGATTAAAATCAACTAAAACTAGTCAAACGCGTTTTCCTTCGCCACGCTCACATATTGATTCGAAAAATTACGAATTTTGGAATCTGGCAATAACTTGACATCATGGATCCAACAAAAGTAGTTTCATCGAAAACCGAGGTCGTTTGCCAAATTCCCATTTCTAAGGGCCAGAATTCCATAGCGACTACTCTGAATTTTCAACTGGACATAACTTTTGATTCCCGCTATGAAATTTTGATTTTTCTGATTCATTGGAAAGATATTATCAATTAGATTCTAATTTTTTTGGTTTCACTAAAATCCGGTTTATTTTGCACTCGGTACATTCATTTGAATTTTGAAATCGAATTATTGAACTACCGCGCCATTTTCAATTCCTTTTTTATATATAAATAAATATTTATATTCTAACGACGATTCGAATAAATATATACGTTCGAATTCTATTCAAAATAAATTTCTCGCCGTTTTTATTTAAAATAATTCATTTTAAATAATCAAAATTCACTAAAATTGCCAAAATAAAAATTTTAAATTGGCTCGGGTTTCCAGGTTATTACATTTGGGGTATTTCCATCCTGCATAATAAGGCTATGATTATTCAGGCCTAGTCTGCCAGGTTATTTCTGTCATGGTGTCGCGAAATGCACAAAGGAGATCCAAACTTGGATACTCAGTAATCACACATTCATCATTGCAAGTAACATGCATATTTATATATATGTAATAACTGTGAAAATAACAACTAGTCAAACTTCTATACCCTTCTGACTTTAATCTCTTGACAAAATTTATAAACTCAATGCTTATTTGCCTTTCCTTGTCAAGTTACAACAAAAACAGGAGTGCCTATATGTTTTCAAACTAGTTAAAATATGACCAAGTGATTCAATTCCCCAGTGTGTCTCATGGCGAACAAGAAATCCACTCAAGCTGAAAATTTTCAAGCCATGCATTATATATATAGTAAGGTGATAATATTATTAAGTTAAACACGTTAGTTGATCTTAATGTTGAATGTAAGGATCATGTATTTTTAAATAGCATGACTCAATATCGGAGTATACACCACTCGGCCCAAACAAACTGGATTACTAATGCAGGTAATACGCTGGTAATCCATGCCCTTGTTATCAAAGAAAAAACATGGAAAATATAGGTTCGGTTTTAAATTCTCAAAAGTACATATAAGTTCACACATAGGACCAAATGAGCCTAGATGGACACCATACTAAGTATCCAGGGTTAAACGGTTTCCTCAGTGACTAGCAATTCAAGTTTTTAAACAAAACAAGCATACACTCATTTGTGTCATAACAGTATTAATATTCACGGTTACATTACACCTGACCTAGTTCACACGAACACCAGCCAACAATACTCAAACTAATCGCTACATTCATATTTAGTTAAAGTCAAGATACTTGAATTATGCTTAATCGTGAGTGAATGCTCACCTGTAGCTACGAGGCAGCGGACAAAGGCGCCAATTGATGCTACGATGGAAGAGACTGAGGCAGTTATTCCTATAGCAACAGTGGTGGGATGAACGAAGTACAACCGCAATAAAACTGCCTTGGTGCAGCAACATCAGTTCTCAAGGTGGTGACGACAACCAGCATCGGCGACGGAAGCAAACGTTCGCAATAGAAAGAGAAATAGGGCAGGAGCTTTTCGATTTTGGGGAAAAGAATCGATTTTGGAAGAGGGCTTGGCTACGACTTGGAGAAGGGAATCGATTTTGGGAAAAGGAGTAACTCAAGGCCTCCAGCCATTAAAATTTTAGAAGGAATAAAAGAATAGATTTTATTTTAGGAAAAAGAAATGGATTTCTGATGGAGGAATGGAAGGGGAGCGTGCTTAATTTATAAAGGAAGGATTCGCGATTACCACGTTTGTGTAACGACCCGGATTTTGACGATCTTGGTTATCCGATATACAACACATATCGAACACCCAAGGACCGAAAATAACCGAATGGTTAATGAAAGAAGTTAGAGGGTGAGAATAGATAAGATAGAAACTTATAGAATAGAAGAAGAAGAAGAACATCATCATTAGAGTAAACACGAATCTCACAGCGGAACGAATAAAATATAACATAACTTTTGAAATACAAACAGTATATGTATACAATAACATTGCAGAGTACAACACTTACAACAACAGCGGAAATAAACAATAGCCATATAATCCTGAAGCCTCCTGCTCTAGTCTTCAAGTATCTGTAAATCCCGACTGCTTGACTGCCCGTACAAAATTGGGCACCCAAGAGTTTAGGGAAAACAAAACAAAATAAACTCCGGGTCAGTGATGAGACTGGTATGAGTAAAACAGTTTAAAACAGTTTGAACAAGTAAACGATATCTCATAAGACCATGCCGTATAACGGAACTGGTTTTACCCTTATGAGAATCCAAAACATCTTTATATCGAAAACCTTTTGATATTATAACAATGTCTATCAACCATAATATAATAATCATCTAGCAGAAACGCTTTCATCTCATGTTCTACATATATAGTATACAATCAAAACCGCAAGCACGTATTGGGTAATGGATTACCAACTATTACAAGGTATGGAAACACCTTTTGCTCGTGTACCTCTAAAGAGGAATACACTGGTTCAACAAGAACATCTTGCAACCCGGCCACACATAACCGACCACTCATTTCGCTTGAGTGTATCGAACGTATATCACCAACGGTTGGGATCAGCAACCGTTTCCGAATGGGATAGCATCGACAATAGATTTTCAGAAGTAAATGAAACTCTTGATCAGGTGATTATACACCCTAATAGGTGCGACCTACATAGCCATGCTGCCTGGCCGATTTCTATCATTTACCGGATGTGAGGCTAGAAGCTACGCTTATCTTTTACATGCCACATCTTCATTCACTTTGAATGTCACATCGTCATACCCGCCAAATCACAAATTGATTTCCCCAAAAATACCACGGGTATACAGCTAAGAGAAACGAATTCCTCCGCCACCAAACGTGAATACGTTTGAAGAGATCAACTTACGCGAACTATTAGATATACTCTGTCAGACCTTCTTCCATACAAGTGGTCCTGGGACTGGACAAACCGAAGGCACTATTCAGTACATCCATTTTAGGCACTGTTATCTAAGATTTATACAACAGCCCTTGCACTTTACTCTGCCTTCAAAAATATTTGGGATATATGATTCGCAATGCTTATGACAATACGGAGTGGTTCTTCGGATAGTAATCCAATCGGTCTCTCCATATTAACAACGTTAAAATGGTCAAAAACTTTGATAGTCGGTGAGTTAACTATCAAAGAAAACACGTGTGCAAACAACGATGTTATTTCCAGATGGAAATTATATCGATCAATCATCATTAACATATATATATATATATTCACATTTCCTTATTTTCTATGTTTAGAAAATATATGTTATTAACACTGGAAAACATTTCCATTGTTTATTTACATATCACTGTTCTTCCATATCTATCAAACTCTAACTATAAACTAATAAGAGAACAACTTCCTAAGTATAAACCCCGAAGGCCGAAACCAACATCAGATCGATACTCAAGAAACCATTCAACTTATTAATCTCTAGTCATTTTCTAATTTTTGCTTAACTTTATTTGATTTACTCTATTTCAAATAACTGATATTCGATAAACTCTATTTCGAATAACTTTATATTCAATTAACTCTAATCGACTAATTCTAACTCGATAAATTCCTTTAACTCTATTTGATTAAACTATATTCGAATAACTCCCCTTTAACTCTATTTATTTAACAAATAAATATCTCCTTTTAATTCTATTTATTTATACAAATACATATCTCCTTATCTCATCTTATTTATTTTACAAATAAATAATCCATTATCTTATCTTATTTATTTACTAAATAAATAATTCACTTTATAAATATTCCATTTATAAAGATTTCCCCTCCTAATATTTCTACTTAAACATATTTCCTATTTATAAATATCTCATTTATAAAATCTTATTTATAAATATTCTATTTATAAATATTCTCTTTATAAATATTCTCATTTTCTAAAATCCTCTGATTTTATAAATATTCTCTTTTCAACATTCCGGTATGTTATGGTGTTTAACATATCAAGTTACGATGCCAATATCGTCCACACACATATAATCAACAACAGATTATAAATCACGTCATATATCACAATATATGAAAACAATAAAATAATTGTTGAGGAATCCAGTCGGATTCCTCCAACCTGTTTCCCTGCATCCACAGATGTTACACAATAAAATCGACATCACTTTCAGTTCCATATGATATATTCTGTTAAACAGAATCAATATAGAAATTCAACTAACTGACTTGCAGTTCAATCAAACAGTCAACACACAGTCAATCAGCCAATATTTAACAGTTCTAAAAATACAACATAAAATTATAAACTGTTCAGAGTTAGTAAGATTTACTCACATTTGCAGTTCATCGTTAAAGAATGTTAAAATGTTGTTTGATTTGAATCAAACAATTTATTTCACTGTAAATTCAAACGAGCTCCGATGGACTTCCAGTCAGTTCCATCGTGTAGTGTCCGTCCATACGATCCTAACGGATCCAACCGTTCGAAATTCTGATTCAGTATGTACAAGTTATGGCATTCAGAAGTTAACACATGAATTAAAATAATAAAAACATGGATTATTGATTAGTTGGCTTAACTTTAAACTAAGGCTCGTCCCTTTTCTTAGTACCAGACCTGAAACTTCATCTCCCCCAAATTCGAAAATCCCACTTCCAGTACACTACTCCTCCACCGAACTTCTTCACCCATCAATTTCCTCCTTCCTTATTTCACTTAAAATCAAACTAAATACACCAATGAACTCCTCCTTCTATCCTCTACCAAATCCACTCACCACCTTCTAGCTCGCAACCCCCTCCCTTTGTCGTTGCGTCGAATAGTTCTGGTCGCCTTCCTGTATCAACCACCGAACAAAATACTCATGGGAACCTCCAAAAATCTGCGATGAGGTGCCAAACCATCTCAATAAACCAAAACAATAACTAAAACTACAAACAATGCTTCCGTCGAAATGTTTGCTTGAACCCTAACTTCACTGGTTGAAAATGGAATCCCATAAACCTCCATCGCACACTGTAAAACAACCACAGAAATGCAGAGCACCTCACGAGCAACTCAGATTAATAAGCTATGGAATTTATTGAATTTGCTTTGAATTCTTTTGATGTTCGCCAGTTTGGCTGTGTAAAATAAAATAACGGCGGAAATGTATTGGTGACCAAAATGGAATTGACTTTTGGGTTTAGAGAATCAAAGATGTATTTATAATGTTTGTGTGTTGTGGATGTTTATCAGGCCACGTTCTTGGGTTTGTTGACACAAGAATTTGTGCGGCTAGCAAAAGAAGGATGTAGACTCTAGTTTGATCACAGAATTTGTTAGGGTATTTTGTTTTATGTTATAAAGTTTACCATCACGCGATGAAGAATTTCCTAAGTTTACAAACTGTTGTCGACAGAAGTAAACATACAGTTGTTATCAGCTCAGTGCCATGATCCCAAAAATATAATAATACCGGTAGATTGACTCATATTTTGAAACCTCAATATGTTGATTACAGGGTGCGAAATACTTCGAATAAAAAGTCGCTTATTGAATTAATTAAAAATTACAGTAAAATTCTAAAAATTAAATCATCACTATGTCCCAAAAGAACCTTGTCTAAATTCAAACCTGATCTCTAGTAATATTGAATAAACCGTTATGGTCGATAAACGATTCTATAATGACTATTTTAAAATTTGATTTGGATGTAAATCAAAATCTACACGACGAAATCTCGATTTTTCTCTTCCACTAGAAAAATATACTTCACCAGCTCCCAACATTTCTTGTTTCACAGAAATCCAATTTAAAATGGCTTTTGTATATTCGTTTAAAGTTCGAATCACCAAATTACGAACTGCAGCGCCATTTCGAGCTCGATTATAATTATATTATAATTTATACGTTCAACCATCGTTAATTAAATATATTCGTTATTGTAATTCAACTCTAAACTAAATTGTATATTTTGAATTTCCCAATTCATACCATATCACCATTTCAGCCAACCCTGATTATTTCAGAATTAAATATATTATTTAATTATTATATTAATTAAATATTCACTATTATTTAATTCAACGACCATTTGAATTCTAAACCACTATTTATATAATTAAATAAGTTAATTATATATTGCAAAAATACGGGTCATTACATTCTTCCCCACTTAAAATAATTTCGTCCTCGAAATTGCTAAGGTAGAAAACCAAACCCTATCGACTGGCCAGACTTATTTGTTCACTTCTCGACTTCAGTTACCACTGGACTAATTTAATTTCAATTAAATTATTAATTAATTCTTATCAACGAAAATTTTCAAAAATCATGAAAATTTTCTACCACCTTAATTTTTCGAATTTTTTTCCCATAACCTCCTTTGTACAGCCCTATCGGTAAAACCACAACTCGCCTCTCTAGGCCTTTTCCAACCCAAAAGAAAATCAGACAGCCAGGCGGCTTGCCAATTCGGCTCATCAAAATCTCATACCCAATATATAATATAAACTGGTACCTTTTTGTCGGCATATCATTTTATCCTTTCCACCTGTTATCAATTTAGCAGATACAAGGGTTATCCCAATCAAATTCCAATCTGTTTTAATCCACAAATCCAACCATTCGCTTATACCTAAGTCGAATTCAGTTTCAAATCAAAGTTCCATTTTCGGTTTCAAACTCTTAACTTGATTGTCAAATTACACTTCAAATTCGCATCTCACAAATCCAATCCTATTCGATTTCAATTCAATTTCAGTTACTACTTAACTGGCTTTACTTTAATCCCAATTTTCTTTCATAAGTATTATTTAACTTGTTTTTATTTTAAACAATCTTTGTCTGGGAATTTTCAAATAGCTTACCTTTTCAAAAGTCAAATATTCCTTTTCAGGAATCAAAACAATCTTATTTCCTCAAAATAATACAAAATCTTTGGTAGTAATCCGTCACTTAGAAACTCGAAAATGAACACCGATGATGCACCATCGGAATTTATTTCCCAGCGATCAAAGTAAGTTCAATGCTATATCACTTTTCAAAACTATTTTCTTAAACCATTTTCATTTTGAAATAACTTCAAAAAATCATTCCAATGTTTGTAAACAATTTAAAATCTCCCAGGATCTTAAAATTTCCATATATTTAATCCAAATCCATTTAAAAACACTTATTCAATTTCTAAGGTTTTAACCTCAATTCTGATTTAAATTCAAATTTAATTTATTTCGATTTCATATATTTCACTTATATGAATTCTGATCGATTATTTACATAACCATTTCACTTTTCATAATCTTACTCGATTATAATTATAACCAATATAAATCCTTTATATCAAAATATAATTTGGGTAAAATTATTTTCATTTACCCTCTTTTCAAAACATATCGGTCGACCCATCGTATTCGAGTGTTTTAGAAACCCTAATCGATATTGTGGTGCCCCACCATCGACCAAAATCCATAAACAACTCAACCAATAAATCTACTTAATATAAAACCATTTATATCAAATAACAAATATGTTCACTCATATATATACACTCAAACTCAATCTAGGGTATTACTAACCCCATCTCTACTGAGCCACGCCACAGAGCCAAGGTACCAAATAAACCTTTGCTCTGATACCAACTGTAACGACCCGGATTTTGACGATCTTGGTTATCCGATATACAACACATATCGAACACCCAAGGATCGAAAATTACCGAATGGTTAATGAAAGAAGTTAGAGGGTGAGAATAGATAAGATAGAAACTTATATAATAGAAGAAGAAGAACATCATCATCAGAGTAGACGCGAATCTCACAGCGGAACGAACAAAATATAACATAACTTTTGAAATACAAACAGTATATCTATACAATAACATTGCAGAGTACAACACTTACAACAACAGCGGAAATAAACAATAGCTATATAATCCTGAAGCCTCCTGCTCCAGCTCTTCAAGTATCAGTAAATCCCGACTGCTTGACTGCCCATACAAAATTGGGCACCCAAGAGTTTAGGGAAAACAAAACAAATTAAATACCGGGTCAGTCATGGGAGTGGTATGAGTAAAATAGTTTAAAACAGTTTGAACAAGTAAACGATATCTTATAAGACCACGCCGTATAACGGAAATGGGTTTTACCCTTATGAGAATCCAAAACATCTTTATGTCGAAAACTTTTGATATTATAATAATGTCTATCAACCACAATATAATAATCATCTAGCAGAAACACTTTCATCTCTTGTTCTACATATATAGTATACAATCAGAACCGCAAGCATGTATTGGGCAATGGATTTCCAACTATGACAAGGTATGGAACCACCTTTCGCTCGTGTACCTCTAGAGAGGAATACACTGGATTCAACAAGAACATCTTGCAACCCAGCCATACATGACCGACCACTCATTTCGCTTGAGTGTATCGAATGTATATCACCAACGGTTGGGATCAGCAACTGTTTCCCGAATGGGACAACATCGACAATAGATTTTTAGAATTAAATGAAACTCTAGATCAGGTGATTATACACCCTAATAGGTGCGACCTACATAGCCATGCTGCCTGCCCGATTTCTGTCATTTACTGGATGTGAGGCTAAAAGTTACGCTTATCTTTTACATGCCACATCTTCATTCACTTTGAATGTCACATCGTCATACCCGCCAAATCACAAATTGATTTCCCCAAATATACCACGGGTATGCAGCTAAGAGAAACGAATTCCTCCGCCACCAAACGTGAATACGTTTGAAGAGATCAACTTACGTGATCTGTTAGATATACCCTGTCAGACCTTCTTCCATACAAGTTGTCCTGGGACTGGACAAACCAAAGGCACTATTCAATACATCCATCTTAGGCACTGTTATCTAAGATTTATACAACAGCCCTTGCACTTTACTCTGTCTTCAATAATCTTTGGCATATATGATTCGCAACGCTTATGCCAATACGGAGTGGTTCTTCGGATAATAATCCAACCGGTCTCTCCATATTAACAACGTTAAAATGGTCAAAAACTTCGATAGTCGGTGAGTTAACTATCAAAGAAAACACGTGTGCAAACAACGATATTATTTCCAGATGGAAATTATATCGATCAATCATCATTTAACATATATATATATTCACATTTCCTTATTTTCTATGTTTAAAAAATATATGTTATTAACACTGGAAAACATTTCCATTGTTTATTTACATATCACTATTCTTCCACATCTATCAGACTCTAACTATAAACTAACAAGAGAACAACTTCCTAAGTATAAACCCCGAAGGCCGAAACCAACATCAGATCGATACTCAAGAAACCATTCAACTAATTAATCTCTAGTCAGTTTCTAATTTTTGCTTAACTTTATTTTATTTACTCTATTTCGAATAACTGATATTCGATAAACTCTATTTCAAATAACTTTATATTCAATTAACTCTAATCGACTAATTCTAACTCGATAAATTCCTTTAACTCTATTTGATTAAACTATATTCGAATAACTCCCCTTTAACTCTATTTATTTAACAAATAAATATCTCCTTTTAATTCTATTTATTTATACAAATACATATCTCCTTATCTCATCTTATTTATTTTACAAATAAATAATCCATTATCTTATCTTATTTATTTACTAAATAAATAATTCACTTTATAAATATTCCATTTATAAAGATTTCCCCTCTTAATATTTCTACTTAAACATATTTCCTATTTATAAATATCCCATTTATAAAATCTTATTATTTATAAATATTCTCTTTATAAATATTCTCTTTTTATAAAATCCTCTGATTTTATAAATATTCTCTTTTCAATATTCCGGCATGTTATGGTGTTTAACATATCAAGTTACGATGTCCAATGTCGTCCATACACATATAATCAACAACAGATTATAAATCACGTCATATATCACAATATATGAAAACAATAAAATAATTGTTGAGGAATCCAGTCGGATTCGTCCAACCTGTTTCCGTGCATCCACAGATGTTACACAATAAAATCGACATCACTTTCAGTTCCATATGATATATTCTGTTAAACAAAATCAATATAGAAATTCAACTAACTGACTAGCAGTTCAATCAAACAGTCAACACATAGTCAATCAGCCAATATTTAACAGTTCTAAAAATACAACATGAAATTATAAACTGTTCAGAGTTAGTGAGATTTACTCACATTTGCAGTTCATCGTTAAAGAATGATAAACTGTTGTTTGATTTGAATCAAACAATTTATTTCACCGTAAATTCAAACGAGCTCCGATGGATTTCCAGTCAGTTCCATCGTGAAGTGTCCGTCCATACGATCCTAACGGATCCAACCGTTCGAAATTCTGATTCAATATGTACAAGTTATGGCATTCAGAAGTTAATACATGAATTTAAATAATAAAAACATGGATTATTGATTAGTGGGCTTAACTTTAAACTAAGGCCCATCCCTTCTTCTTAGTACCAGACCCGAAACTTCATCTCCCCCAAATTCGAAAATCCCACTTCCAGTACACAACTCCTTCACCGAACTTCTTCACCCAACAATTTCCTCCTTCCTTATTTCACTTAAAATCAAACTAAATACACCGTTGAACTCCTCCTTCTATCCTCTACCAAATCCACTCACCACCTTCTAGCTCGCAACCCCCCATGTCGTTGCGTCGAACAGTTCTGACCGCCTTCCTGTATCAACCACCGAACAAAATACTCATGGGAACCTCCAAAAATCTGCGATGAGGTGCCAAACCATCTCAATAAACCAAAACAATAACTAAAACTACAAACAATGCTTCCGTCGAACTGTTTGCTTGAACCCTAACTTCACTGGTTGAAAATGGAATCCCAGAAACCTCCATCGCACACCGTAAAACCACCACAAAAATGTAGAGCACCTCACGAGCAACTCAGATTTATAAGCTATGGAATTTATTGACTTTGCTTTGAATTCTTTTGATTTTCTTTGTTCGCCATTTTTGCTGTGTAAAATAAAACAACGGCGGAAATGTATTGGTGACCAAAATGGAATTGACT
Source organism: Allium sativum (assembly GCA_030737875.1). Taxonomy (NCBI): domain Eukaryota; kingdom Viridiplantae; phylum Streptophyta; class Magnoliopsida; order Asparagales; family Amaryllidaceae; genus Allium; species Allium sativum. The sequence continues at coordinate 605,439,377 of CM060919.1, read as the reverse complement.
TTTGGGGTTAGAGAATTAAAGATGTATTTATAATGTTTGTGTGTTGTGGATGTTTATCAGGCCACGTTCTCGGGTTTGAATACACAAGAATTTGTGCGGCTAGCAAAAGAAGGATGTGGACTCTAGTTTGATCACAGAATTTGTTACGGTGTTTTGTTTTAAGTTATAAAGTTTACCATCACGTGATAAAGAATTTCCTTAGTTTACAAACTATTGTCGACAGAAGTAAACATACCGTTGTAATCAGCTCGGTGCCACGTTCCCAAAAATATAATAATACCGGTAGATTGACTCATATTTTGAAACCTCAAAATGTTGATTACACGGTGCGAAACACTTCGAATAAAAAGTCGCTTATTAAATTAATTAAAAATTATAGTAAAATTCTAAAAATTAAATTATCACTATGTCCCAAAAGAACCTTGTCTAAATTCAAACCCGATCTCTAGTTATATCGAATAAACCGTTACGGTCGATAAACGATTCTATAGCGACTATTTTAAAATTTGATTTGGATATAAATCAAAATCTACACGAAGAAATCTCGATTTTTCTCTTCCGCTAGAAAAATATACTTCACCAGCTCCCAACGTTTCTTGTTTCACAGAAATCCAATTTAAAACGGCTTCTGTATATTCGTTTAAAGCTCGAATCGCCAAATTACGAACTGTAGCACCATTTCGAGCTCGATTATAATTTTAATAAAATTTATACGTTTAACCATCGTTAATTAAATATATTCGTTACTATAATTCAACTCTAAACTGAATTATATATTTTGAATTTCCCAATTCATACCATATCGCCATTTCAGCCAACCCTGATTATTTCAGAATTAAATATATTATATTAATTAAATATTCACTATTATTTAATTCAATGACCATTTGAATTCTAAACCACTATTTATATAATTAAATAAGTTAATTATATCGCAAAAATACGGGTCATTACAGTTGCGTAGGTAGAAAGGAATCAGTAGTGTGCAGAGGAAGGAAGTAAACGTTATTTTATTTAGTTTATTTTTACAGTTCTTTTATCCCCTACCACGAGTACCCCGAACCGCTCTAATTACCTACCGCTGTCACAACTTCCCAAACGCGAAGAAATTTGAAATACTTCTATATTTCAACCTTCTGAATCAAATAAAAATTTATCTGGTTATACTTTAGCGACGTTTTATTATTTAAAAAAAAAACCTTTATTGGACGACTTTTTATTTATTTGGTTATTTTAAACCCATTATATATATATTATTATCATCATTATTAATTTTATTTTAATTTAATTTTAGGTTTCATATCTAGTCAACCCCAACTTGTTTGGGATATATGGCTTTGTTGTTGAGTTGAGTATACTTTAACGACGTTGCTCTAATCTTTAAATTATTTATCGATGTTCCGATTTTATCCTATTTGTCACTCAAACACTCTGTTTGATTCCATATTTAAAACGTTAAATTCAATCTCTTTATACATATATCCAAGCCGATTTCTGACATAAATACAAATTCCAATTTTATTTAACGATAAAAATGTTTCAATTACTTGTATTTCTCAATAAAATTTCAAGTCCAATTCAAATATTCAACCAAGTTTTAATTCAATATCCAACAATAAATATTTGATTTTTAACCAAACATCCTGAATTAAATATTGAATCCAATTCAACTCAAAATAGTATATTTGACTTCTAATTTCTACCTAGCATGAAAATTTGCTTGTTCAAAATCAAATCTTTAATTAATTCCTTATTTCAAATTGTTGAAATTCCTGGGACGTTATATAATATGTTGTTTATGGGGATTTGAGGCATGTCCATGATTTTTACCGAACCTAATTATAGCCATTTTGCCTTTAAGTTTACTGTTTGGGCTATAACTTTTGATAGATATCGAATCAAATGTTAAGATCAATTTCATTGTATTGAAATGGTGGTTTACGATTCCGTAGAGTAGTCACATGAAGGATTTGGTTCAGCGGTTTGAGAGGAAACACTGTTTTAAGTTTCATCTGATGTTTACGTAGACTAGTCAACAACTAATACGGTGGTTACCCAAAACCATTAGACCTATGACCAGCAAATATAAATAAGGAGATTTGGAGAGAGAGAAGTAGGGTTACTCTGTTCATTCTAAACTTTAGGTTGGGCGTTTGTGATTCTCCGGTTTAACATAAAGCGTTACTTCTCCATTCTTTTCATACAAATTCATCATAGATTACATCTAGAAGATAGATTATCATTTAATTTACATCAAATCAAGAATTAGGTGAGTGATATATGTCTCTCACACAGAAGCTACGGATTGTATGGGTAAATTAGGATCATATTCATATGTTTAACTCAGATTTAGAAACCCTAGGAAACCTAATTTGATCATATTAGCTGGATAATCATTAGATTAATCATGTTTATACATATGTTTAGATCCAAATCATGTTAGATCTCATAATTGTGATATGTTTATGTTTTAATTGGAATTTGTTCATGTTTATATGATCATGTATTACTGAATTGTTGTTTGTTTTGATTGAATTGATTGCGTTACTTGAGTTGTATGTTAGATTATTTTTCAGAGATTCATAGGATTGAAGAACAAAGAAAATAAGAGGTTCAGATGATCGAATTCAGATGAAACTTGGCAGAGGTGCTATGGAAGACGGTAAAATTAAGCATGCAAATTTTGGTTCATAAATGCACTAAGTGCATGGGTCGGCACCGACCCATGTACGTGGCTCTTGTAGCGACGAATCTCTGAGGCGTCGCATTATGGCGATGAGTATAGGCCATGTGAAAATTTCTGTGACATTCGGAATTGATTTGTGATGGGTCGAAGGTTGATTGCGTGAGATATGAATAGACCGACAAAAGCTTCAACACGAACGTCGAAACAATTGGAGAATGGGTCGGTGGGAGGTACTCGAAGCAAGGAGGGATGTTGGCCGACCACTTAGCGAAAATTGGCTAAGTGGATGGGTCAGCACCAACCCATGGGAGAAGGACAGGGAGAGGTGAGTTTTGGGGAGCTTGACTTTGGAGACTTCCTGAGGTTGCTGGTGAAGTTTGGATTGAAACGGACTTCAGATGAATGATGTGCAACTTAAAGATGGATGTTGCTTCGATTGTGAACTCGCGATGGAGTGGTCGAAGCCAGATTGATGTGACACTGGTTGTGATTCGATATACAATCCAGTAATATGATGGATTTATAGGATGGGAGTCAATTATAGATGATAATGGAATGGTTTGAGAATAAATTGAGTCGCCGAGATGGAAAGGGTGACATTTTTGATGTGCCAAGGAATCTTTCGTTATTGAAGTGTTCTAGCAGACTTAAAGCAGGGGTATTATGGGATGCCCATTAAGGACCATATTTGAGAGATTGTGTACCCTGGGTAGTCATGATGGGCCTTGTTATCGAGAAATGTAAAAGAAAAATATACGAGTCACGATGGCGTATGGTAGTTTGACTAGAACCGGGGTTTTCCATTAGCCCTTTTGATCGGTGAAAAGCAAGTTCGATAACTGATGGAATCAAAGCTATAGACGGTGATAGCTAGGATATTGGATGCTATGGTTGAGCATGTATTTTACTTCTCTCTTTTCTATGGGTAGGCTATCACCATAGGTTTTCGAAGAGAAGTGGGATCCGGGTTGTCATTTGCAATTGATGTGACATGTGATGGATAGTTTTCATGTGTTAACTTGATGGTTGATGGGAAGATCGGAGGGTCGATCCGCCTATACTCATATTATCCTGTGTAACTTTTGTTAGCTATTTTATTGCTCACTATGATTGTTGTCTAACTCAAGGTTTTATGTTTCCCTCTTATTACCTTGGGTTGTTCACAAATTTAATGGTGGGAAGACTGAGTAATAGGTAACAGGTTTGGTGCCGGCGTTGTTGTGCGGTGATGAGCAGGAGGCTGGCGTATTATTACTACCTACTATTTAGCTATTTCTTTTCAATTTTCGATGTATGTTGATGTTATTGAGACTATGATGGATGTATTGAGGCATACTGTATTCATAGATTCTTGTATCGAGAAGTACTGTACCCAAGATAATATGGTTTTATGGAAATTGGGTTCTCTGTTCAGTTATGCTTCATTACTATATCCTGTTGTATATTTTATTATTATATGTTATCCATGCACGATAAGTTATACGGCAGGTTCTGTTTTCGAATTATTCTACCCTGATGATTGTCTTGTATCTGCCTGGCACATCACACTGTGCACTTCTCCTCAGTTCTGTGCAGGAGGTACGAGGCGGTTGTCACATTGGGTATCAGAGCTTTGGTTAATCGATTTTACCCAAAGTTCGCAAGCGTATAAACATATGGGAGACATATTTGTAATTTTTAAGGGATGATTACTATATTATGTACGTGTATAGTATAGTGTAGTTGGTTAGTAAGCACTTGAACACCAGTGCGACTTTTTCTAAAATGAATTGACTCTCGGTTCATAGCAAGGATGAGTCGACGAACTTTGAGACATGCTGCTAGGTGTTAAACCCGTTAAAATGCGGTTCAAAAATTGATATGTCAACTGTCTATTGAAGAAATCATTCATACACCGTACCGCTCGGTCATGCATTCGGTTCAGTCGGCATTAACTGAATCTATTGGTATAAAAAAGAGTGTACCGACCGGTATGAAAAGGAGTGTACCGACCGGTTTGAAAAGGAGTGTACCGACCGGTATAAAAAGGAGTGTACCGACCAGTATATAAAAAAACGAGTGACAGTTTCGTAAATACTGCATGATACCGACCGATGCCCAATGACAGCTATTGCCAGTTGTACTCAGTGGCAGTTTCGTAAATATCTTCATGACCGACCGGTACCCAGCGCACCATAATTACAAGATTGCCACTACCCCAAACTACACCTATAAATAGCCCCGTTCTCCACACTTCAAGGGACCGATTCAACTACCCCGAAGGGCTGCCTAAATCATTTCTCTACCACTATTAAACACTTCAAAACTCCATTAATGGCTTCTCCAGCTTCATCTAACTTCATGCTACAACAAAGTGATAAAATCTCTTCCGATCTCCATTAACAATCTCTCGAATTCAACTCTAATGATCTTCAATCGCCATCATTCTTCTCTCAAGCCTAGATCAAGTGCTAAATCACTATGAAATTCGCAAAGATCATCCAATTGGTGAAGTGAGCAAGGATCTACGCATCCACTATCACAAACCAAAAGATTTTATCCATTCATCTGTGATTTCTAGCAAATTAAAGTGCAAATAAAAGATATCATTGTGAAAAGAGAGCAAAGAGAGGAAAATCACTATGTAAAGAAAGAATGAGCAAAAATGAATGTATGAGAGATTTTATGAATGTTGTAAAGTGAAGCTCCATAATGAGAATTGATTAAAAAGTGGACGTAGATTCATTTTGAATCGAACCACTGTAAAAATCTCTTTGTGTTCTTACTTTTATGCTTTTACTTTTGTGATCGCGGTTCTACATTTTAATCTTACCGAATTAGTCAAGTGCACATTTGCACCATTTGGTGTTTGTGTCATTTTTGATTCAAACATTTGGCACCCACCGTGGGACCATGTTCGCATCTCCTTCCTTCACATTGAAGTTCTAAGCCTACTTCTACCATAGATTCCGCAAATCTAAGATATAGTCCGATCAACGAATTCTCGCCAAAATTCAAGACCTTGTCCGAGATCATGGCCAAATCAAAGAAGACCACTAGGAATGTCGTTGAAGAAAACAACAATGTTGCTAATCACGAAATTACTCCACTCATCAACCGATTTAAAGGTGGAGAAAATTCAATATCCGTGGTAGGAGTGACTAAAGCCGAATTAGACGTCGTCGTCGCTAACTTGAGTCAACGCATGGAAGCCTCCAACAAAGCTTTAATCGATGCTAATAAAACTCTCGTATATGCTAATCAGGGTTTGATGGATAAAGTGAGCGCTCTCTTAAACGCTCAAGAAAATCCCGCCCCCTCCGAAAATCCATGCCAACCTTGAAGAGAATGCAAATTCATCAGCCTTCGATCCTCATAATGACAACTTGAAAGGATTTGACGATGCCAATGTCTAAGACTCAAATATGAAAGCTAAAAACCACTCCGATCGAAATAACCAACGAGTTGCAAGTCCCGTTAAGGGGGCATCTTTCCATAGTGGAAGTAAAAGACCTAGATCATCTAAACGCGATCGCTCGCTACGATGAGCATCCGGAAAAGAGATCGAGGTCCGCTCTCCGGAACTACACAACTCGAAGGAATATATCACGGATGTGGTGAAGCAAATAATGAAAGACAACATTCCTCGCAAGGATAGTGAAAGGGAATGGGACTTCTCTCTCAGCAAAAACCCATTCGCAAAGAGGATCCGCAGGGCTGAATTCCCCAAAAAGTTCACTCATCCTACTCTACCGCCGTATAACGGAAATTCTGATCCAAATCACTTCCTATACAAATACAAATAGTATATGAATGGAGCTAAAGCAATAGACGAGATCAAATGCTATGCTTCCCTCTCTATCTAGAAGGTGTCGCATTGTTATGGTTCATAAGGCTCCCGCCCAAATCCATTAACCAATTTGATGATTTGATTCTAAAGTTCAAAAAGCAGTTCAGGCAGCAAGCTACGAAGGCGAAGGACGTTATTTCTCTTACATCAATGAAACGGAAACCGAGAGAATCTGTCAAAGCTTTCCTCAAAAGATTCGACGCTACCGTATCCAAAGTAGGAAATCCCGAGCCTCGCATGATCTTAATGTCTCTAATCGGTGTCGTAGATGAGGATAGCAAATTTGGCAAGTGGATCAAAATGAAAGAGCCAAGCACGCCTGAAAAATTCTATAAAAGGCCGAGGAGTACATGATACTAGAGAATAAGCCTACGCCTCTTTAGATTACTAATTCAAACCAACCTCTTGAAGCTTCCAAAAATGCTGCTACTCAGTACAATCAGAAAAATGCTGGAGGTTAGAAAAGGGGAAGCAACGGGAAAGACAATCGAGACAGCAAGAAGCTTTTCTTCTCCAACCCATCAGAGCTAACACCTTTAAATGATACTCCAGAAAACATCTTCGCAGCAACAAAAGATACCGAGGATTACCCTATTTCGGAGCCTCAGAGAGTAAGCGACGAGCAAGCGAACTCTGGAAAGTTCTGCCGATTCCATAATCAGCCAGACCGCAACACCAACAAGTGTAGGAACCTGAAATCACTGATTGAAGAGCTAATTAGGAAGAATCATCTGCAACAATACGTGAAAAATCCACAGTCCTCAAATGCTACTCCGACTCCCCAGGGCCAGGGGGCAACAAGAAACGAAGCTTTTGTTTAAACCATGCCAAGTTTGATCATCAACTGATGACCGTTGATTGTGCTTCAATTTCAATAGCTCAAAATGAGCGATCATCATTGCCACCGCTTTACTTCATGCTCTATTTCCTTCTTTAGTTCACGCTTTACTTCATATTTTACTTTCTGTTATATTCAAAACTTCTTGTAAACAGTCTGTAATAATCTGCAAGTGATGCACTGAACGTTAGCTCAACGATAAAGAGCATGTCTGTTTGAATAAATTTCTAGCTTGCCAAATAATGTGTCAAATCAAAACTTATTTAAAATTTGATTTCATATTGCAGGCCATCTTCGAGCATTTGTTCTTGCAAAATTTGACGAAACATAGCAACCCAACAACACTATTTCAAGTGACAAATGCTATAAATATCAACACGCACAAATATCAAAATAGAAAAACACCTCCTTGAAAAGTAAATGGGAGGAGTCGCAAAGATTTAAACAACGAGCAGGCGCCATGACAAATAAACGAGGGAGCTATAACCTTTGTCGAGCGGCACCTCCCCAAGTGGGAGGTTCAAAGCTTCAAGTTCCTAAAACTGAAATAGCCTGCCAAGTCGATCGTCTGACCAATGAGCTAATAGCTGCCCCTTGGCAATACAATGACTGCTCCAATTCGATCGCATAGCATTTGAAATCTCAGATGTGAAGAATGTTAGACACACAATTGATCGTCAGAATCAGGAAGTACCTGATGCGATAACGAAAAACATTGGGGTTTCAACCAAAGTCCTCTCTGGGGCACCCAATTGATCGTCAAAATCAGGAAGTACCTGATGCGATAACGACAAATATTAGGGTTTCAACCAAAGACATCTCCGGGGGCACCCGATTGATCGTCAGAATCAGGAAGTACCTGGTGCGATAGTGACAAACATTGGGGTTTCTACCAAAGACCTCTCAGGGGGCACCCGATTGATCGTTAGAATCAAGAAGTACCTGATGCGATAATGACAAATATTGGGGTTCTAACCAAAGTCTTCTCCGGGGGCACCCAACTGATCATAAGAATCAGGAAGTACATGATTCAATCATGATAAAACATTGGGTTTTAACCAAAGACCTCTCCGAGGGCACCCAATTGATCGTCAGAATCAGGAAGTACCTGATGCGATAACGAAAAACATTGGGGTTTCAACCAAAGTCCTCTCCGGGGGCACCCGATTGATCGTCAGAATCAGGAAGTACCTGATGCGACAACGACAAACATTGGGGTTCTAACCAAAGACCTCTCCGGGGGAACCCAATTCATCGTCAGAATCAGAAATACCTGATGCGATAATGTCAAACATTGGGGTTTCAACCAAAGTCCTCTCCGGGGGCACCCAATCGATCGTAAGAATCAGGAAGTACCTGATGCGATAACGACAAACATTGGGGTTTGAACCAAATACCTCTCTGGGGGCACCCGATTTATCGTCAGAATCAGGAAGTACCTGATGCGATAACGATAAACATTTAGGTTCTAACCAAAGTCCTCTCCGGGGGCACCCAATTGATCATCAGAATCAGGAAGTACCTGATTCAATCACAATAAAACATTGCGTTTCAACCAAAGACCTCTCTGGGGGCACCCGATTGATCGTCAGAATCAGGCAGTACCTGATGCGGTAACAACAAACGTTGGGATTCTAACCGAAGTCCTTTCCAGGGGCACCCTATTGATCATCAGAATCAGGAAGTACCTGATTTAATCACGATAAAACATTAGGTTTTAACCGAAGTCCTTTCTGGGGGCACTCCTTCTGAATCTACCGACGCTTGGATTAATCAACATGATTGAGCAACGAAAGTCTCTGATATCTGAATTAACCAAGCCGAATTTTGTATAGGGTTCGAATTTAACCAATAAACTTGTTTTGTGTCTAAAAACCTCAAACACTACATGTGTCAGATTTTAGCCCAAGCAGAGGCATGAGATCCCAAATTTCTTACCATAATGCAGATTAACAATGACCTCCAAAGTTGAGGCATCAATAATCAAAGACTTCTCCAAAGAGAAGCAGAGAATAAATTACCGATACGAATTTCCCAAATAAGAAATATCGTACACCATCATATTAGTCATTAAAATGATAGCGGTTTGAATCCATAATCGACCTTAGTCGACTAGTTGATTTCAAGCGTTAGCACGGATTCAAATTAGAAAAATGTGTTTGTGCAGATAGCATTCGACGAGTTTTAAAACCATCGAGTAAAGTAATCCTGTGCTAACACATTATTCGATTCAAAATAAAATTCGCTATATCTCATTTTTAATGACTAACTAATCTACTATCGATATGGATAGTCAATGGTGAGTATAAGTCCAAAACTGTGCAATGGTTTATCTTAGTTACAAGGCAGGTATCATGAAGCATACAAATTCAGAGTGCAATTTGCCATAGCAAACAAAATGCTACAACTGGATTTCAGTGCAAAATACGTCAACAATGTTCATTTCGAAGCCCGCATTTCTTGCAAGCAAAAATTACAAGCTTCGAGGGGCAAATGTTAACCTTGTTAAAATGTGGTTAAAAAATTGATACGTCAACTGTCTATTGAAGAAATCACTCATACACCATACCGCTCGGTCATGCATTCGGTTCGGTCGGCATAAACTGAATCTATCTGTATAAAAAAGAGTGTAACGACCGGTATGAAAAAGAGTGTACCGACCGGTATGAAAAATAGTATACCGACCGATATGAAAAAGAGTGTACCGACCGGTACGAAAACGAGTGTACCGACCGGTATGAGGAGTGTACCGACCGGTATGAGAAGGAGTGTACCAACCGGTATGAAATGCAGCTTACCGACCAGTATGAAAAGAAGTGCACCGACCGGTATGAAAAGGAGTGCACCGACTGGTATAAAAAGGAGTGTACCGACCGGTATAAAAAGGAGTGTATCAACTAGTATGAAAAGGAGTGTATCGACCAGTATGAAAAGAACTGTACCGACCGGTATAAAAAAAGGAGTGGCAGTTTTGTAAATACCGCATAATACCGATCGATGCCCAATGGCAGTTGTTGCCAGTTGTACTCAGTGGCAGTTTCATAAATATTTTCATGACCGACTGGAACCCAGCGCACCATAATTACAAGATTGCCACTACCCCAAACTACACCTATAAATAACCTCTTTCTCCACACTTCAGGGGACCGATTCCACTACCCCGAAGGTTTGCCTAAATCATTTCTCCACAACTATTAAACACTTCAAAACTCCATTAGTGGCTTCTCCAACTTCATCTAACTTCATGCTACAACAAAGTGATAAAATCTCTTCCGATCTCCATTAACAATCTCTCGAATTCAACTCTAGTGATCTACTATCGCCACCATTCTTCTCTCAAGCCTAGATCAAGTGCTAAATCACTATGAAATCTGCAAAGATCATCCAATTGGTGAAGTGAGCAAGGGTCTATGCATCCACTATCACAAACCAAAATATCTTATCCGTTCATTCGTGATTTCAAGCAAATTAAAGTGCAAATAAAAGAGATCATTGTGAAAAGAGAGCAAATAGAGGAAAATCATTATGTAAAGAAAGAATGAGCAAAAATGAATGTATGAGAGATTTTATGAATGTTGTAAAGTGAAGCTCCATAATGAGAATTGATTGAAAAATGGACATAGATTCATTTTGAATCGAACCACTATAAAAATATCTTCGTTTTCTTACTTTTATGCTTTTATTTTTGTGATCGCGGTTCTACATTTTAATCTTACCGAATTTGTGAAGTGCACATTTGCACCATTTGGTGTTTGTGTCATTTTTGATTCAAACACTGGGAATGAGCCTACGACTGGAGGGGTAGGCGACGATAGCCAATTAAGAGTTGCAGTTGCCATGCCCGATTATCCTGCTATGTTCGAGGCCATGATGGCAGCGATCATGAGAAGGATACCCAATCCAGGAGCGGCATTAGAGCAAGGTGTTCCTATGTAGGCATCTAGGGTTGTTGATATTGCGAAGCTCTGCAAGGACTATACTTCTCTAGATGGAAAACCATTTATTGGGACGGAACCGACAATTGAAGTCTAGAATTGGTTAGATACTTGTGCTTGAATCTTTGGAGACTTAGGAATAGACGATGCAACTAAGAGGAAGCTTGCGTCGAGGTAGCTGCATGGTCAAGCGATGGATTGGTGGAACTTTATTACTCTGGAGACTCTGGAGGACTAGATCACTAGGGATCAGTTTAGACTTAAGTTTGAGGAGAAGTTCGTTTCTATAGTCCATAAATCAATGTTTTTTAAGAAGTTTGTTGGGCTTAAGCAAGGAGGTCGACTAGTGTTTGAGTATGTTGACGAGTTCGAAGCTCTTTCTAAGAATGCTCGTTCGTATATTGAGACCCCTTATCAGAAAAATGAGAAATTTATCTTGGGATTAGAAGAGAATATTTGGAAGTAACTAATTGACTATATTGATGACTCTTTTGAGAAGTTAATTGAAAAGCCTTTAAGGCAGGAGAGTTTGTTTCCGCAAAAGGTTGAAGCTGTTGTTGAAAATAAAAAGGAGGCCTCAAAATCACAACAAGTGTTGGTGATAAGAAAAAGTGAAATGGTAAATGAAAACAACAACAAGGAAAGAATGGCTAGAAGAAGCCAAAAGGCAAGATTACTTGTTATAATTGTCAGTAGGAGGGTCATCTTTCCAAGGATTGTAAGAACACCAAGGTGGAAAGGAAGTGATTCAATTGTGATAAGCCAGGTCATATGAAAAATAATTGTCTAGAACTGCCGAAGGATAAACAGGTTGTGAAAGCATATGCTTTGGTTGATGTTCTGTCTTCCTCGAGGGGTCCGACTGTGGAGGAGAAGGGAAAGAATGTTGTGTGCAAGGTATGCTTTCTGTTCGAGATGTTTCAATTCGAGTTTTGTTCGATACTGGAGCATCACATTCTTTTATATGTAATGAGATTGTTTGCAAGTTAGGTTTAGAACCTGAAATTGTTGATAAACCATTAGTCGTGACTAATCCAGTAGGGGTTTCATCTAGTCTTCGCATGGCTTGTAGTAGTCTAGTTTTTTTGAGTCATGGTTTCTCTTTTGTGTGTGATTGTTTTGTTTTGAATTTCGCTGCGTTTGGAATTATTTTAGGTATGGACTGGATCAAAAAGTATGCAGATATTGTTGATTGCGAGAAGCTCGAGGTGACACTCGGAAACGTGGAAGGGCGAACAATTGTGATACGTTGTCTACCAAAGGATGGAGTTCTGGTTATCTTTTTATATTCGCATGTGATTCCATGGGATGGATTGTCATCTGTGCCAATCATTCAAGAGTTTTCTGATGTGTTTGGCGAGGTCAGAGGGTTGCCGCTGCAGTGAGAGAATGAGTTTCGGGTTGACTTAGTGGATGGTGCCAGACCTATTGTTATGCCTCTTAGGTGAATGGCGCCTGAGGAACAATGACAGTTAGAGGTGCAAGTGAATGATCTTTTGAGTAAGGGATTCATTCAATGAAGCATATCCAGATGGGGTTCACCAGTCGTGTTTGCAACCAAGGTTGATGGATCGCTGTGATTATGTGTGGATTATCGTGAGCTGAATAAGATGACTAAGAAAATCAAGTACCCATTGTCGAGAATAGATGACCTGTTGATCAGTTTCACGAAGCCAAGGTTTTCCCAAATGGATTTGGCAATGGGATTTCACCAATTGAGAGTGGCTATGGATCGTGTGTCGAAGGCTCCTTTTAGGATGCCATTTGGATTTTATGAATGGCTGGTGATGCCATTTGGGTTGACTAACGCGCCAATATATTTTGTGGATCTTATGAATTGAGTTTTCAGAGATCAGTTGAATAAGTTCATAATTGTGTTCGTGGATGATATATTTGTTTATTCCAAGGCTAAGGAGGAACACAGGACGCATTTGGGAATCGTTTTGGAAGTCTTGCGAAAACATCAGTTGAGAGCTAAGTTTTCGAAGTGCCACTTCTTGAAGGAAGAAGTGAAATTATTTGGTCATGTTGTGTCAGGATAAGGAATAGCTTGATCCTGCTAAGGTAGCAGAAATCAAAGATTGGGATCAACCGAAGAATGTGACATATGTTAGGAGTTTCCTTAGTTTAACTGGATACTATCGGCAATTTATTAAGGATTTCTCTAAGATAGCCGCACCATTAACCGGATTAACGAAGAAGAATCAGGCCTTCGCATGGGATGCGAAGTGTGAGCAATCTTTTGGAATTTTGAAAGAAAGATTGACAAGTGCCCCTGTGTTAACTATTCCAAATGGAAATGAGTAGATGATAGTATATATTGATGTATGTGGCCCTGGATTTTGAGCAGTGCTCATGCAAAAGGATAGAGTTGTAGTCTATGCAAGTCGGCAACTGAAGCTGCACGAAAGGAATTACCCTACTCATGATTTAGAGTTAGCGGTGATAGTGTTTGCTCTGAAGATTTGGAGACATTATTTGTTGGGAGTTAGGTTCGAGTTATTTACCGATCATAAGTCATTGAAGTATATTTTCTCCCAAAAGAATTTGAATCTTTGGTAGCAACGATGGTTAGAGTTTTTGGCGTTGAATGACTTTGGTATATCCTATATTCCAGGAAAAGGTAACGCAGTGGCCGATGCGTTGAGTCAAAGACATGCGAGTTTGGGAACCATGTTCACAAAATGAAAATATCTCGAGTATTTGGTCGGACTTGACTTTAAACCTCATTGTGAATTAGAACCTGAGATTTTAGCTAACTTATCGACCGGATCGACTCTCATCGAAAGGATTGGCGGAAGCCAGAAGAAAGACGATAAGCTTGTGGAAATAATTAGAAGGATAGTGATGAGAGTGGACCATGTAACTACCCGCATTTTACGTATCGGAGGATTGTAAAATATTTTTATTTAATTCCATGAGGGTTTGATCATTCACATATTTTGATATGTTGATTATGCGGACGTGAGACATATCCATAATTTTTATCAATTTTATTTGTGACCATTTTCCCCTGTCAGTTTTGTACAGGGAAAAACTTTTTACTAGGATCGAATCAGGTGTTGTGATCGATTTCATTGGAAAGGAAATAGTGTTGCCAATTCCGTAGAGTAGTCACATTTAAGATTTGGTTCAGCGGTTTGGGAGGAATTGTTGTTTTAGTGCTACACAATTTATGGACAGGCTAACTAGTCATTAATGGGATGATTTGGTGAGACCCATTAGTGGGATGGTTAGATGACTATAAATAGGGGGTAAAGGCAAGAAGAATGGTTTACTTTCTACATTTCTTATTTGGTTGGGGTTTAAGATTCTCCCTACTCCAATAAAATACATCTCTCCTCCCTTAAAATCTTAGATCTACATTAGAAGATTGAAGATCTACATCAAGGAAGGCTAGATCAACATCAAGACAGAGTAGATCGCATCAAATCTGGAGATTTGAAGATTGTTCTTCACTGTTCGGATTTGTAGATCTTTGATTTCAAGCTAATTTGAAGATTTGGTGAGTGATAAGCATCTCTCACATGGATTCAATCAAGTATATGGGTTGTTTGATTTATTTTCATCATCTCAAGTTGTTTTCACCTAGATCTAATCGATGTAAGTATGTTTTCATTTCGAATCACCATAGGATCTAATCTACCAATATAAATCGGTAAATCTCTATTTTGATTCATGCGTTATTGCAAGTTAGATCCATTTGTTTAATTCGTTTATTATTTGTTGTGAATTGGGTAAATTCTAGGTGATTGAATGATGATTGTTTAATTCGATGATTGTTGATAGTATTGTTGTTGAATGCTTGTATGAATCATATGAGTTTTTAATCGGATTTGAGTTGGATCGTGGTTTGAGTTCGATGATAGATCGGCTATGGCAACGTATGGATCAGCTTGACTTGTTTGCCAAGAAACGACGGATCAGATCGGGCAAAATCTCCATTGATCGACAACGTCAAAACAAAGTGAATGGGGCGAGTTTTGGCGATGGATGGGGCGAGTTTTGGCGATGGATCAGGCAAGTTTTGGAAATGGATCAGGCGTTGAGAAAAAGTATGGATTCGGCTGAGTTTTCAGGGATTGACGGCATTGCAGAAATGCTACGAAAAGTATGGATTAGACAAAAAAATTAGGGATTGATAGCATTTCAGAAACGCTGTAAAAAGAATGGATCGGGCTAATTTTTCTGGGATTGACAGCGTTTCCAGAAACGCTGTGAATAGGATGGATCAGGTGACGTTTTATGGGCGGATCAGGCATAGGAAAACGTTGGACCGGGTAAGGATTTTTCAAGGATCAGGCGTGTGTATCCAATGGACCGGCCATGGAGAAACCATAGCGTTTCTGAAATGTTGTCAATGGGAAACCATAGCGTTTTTGAAACGCTGTAAAAGGGGAAAATGAACACTGTGGTATGTTATTCACAGCAAGGGCAGAAACGCTGTGAATCGAATATCGACCAAACGATGTACGTTTTTGGTTCGACGATGGTTGTGGCTTCAACGTGAATTCAAGGAGGAATTTTCGAAGTGTTATGAAGTGTTCGTTGATCATCTAAATGCAACGAAAGTGAAGACAACTCAAGATGATTTGAGCTCGTGGATAGTGGCTGCTCAATATGATTTGGGCTTATGAATGGTCTCCGACGATGACGACTAGAGATATTTAAGGCCGAGGAATTACTATTATCCTAGGTTCTAACAGACTCAAAGTAGGGGTATAATATTTACACCAAAAAGACTAGATGATTAGTCGAGTACCCTGAGTAGTGGTGAAAGGCTAAGATATGTAGCGATGAAAGACGTATGGAGTTTTTGCTAGAACCTGGGTTACCATTAGCCCTTGACGAATGAAATGATGATATGGCCAGTCGTATGATTAATGATGGTTTCGAGGCAGGATTGGCAGTGATAGCTAGAGTCATGGGTGCTGATTGTTTTGCTTGTATCGTCATGCGTAAATTGTTCGACATTGAAGGCGACGTATCTTGGGTGATTGTCTGATGTTGGTTTAGGCCTTCGGGGCTTATGCTTGGGGGATGTCGATCCCGATTAGGATGGTCTACGCAGGATAACTAGTTGTTGTTCCTATTTGTTTCTGTCTGATTCTTTGTAAAGTCTATCCTTGTCAGAAGTGGACGAGATGGTTTTGGGTTTCTTCTCTGATGTGTTGGTGGATTAGTTGATTGATCTACCTATTTCTCATATACTTTATTGATGATGTTAGATATCTATTTTATCACTCATTAAGACTATTGTCTGACTCAGGGTTTT
Organism: Allium sativum; assembly: GCA_030737875.1. Taxonomy (NCBI): domain Eukaryota; kingdom Viridiplantae; phylum Streptophyta; class Magnoliopsida; order Asparagales; family Amaryllidaceae; genus Allium; species Allium sativum. The sequence continues at coordinate 605,422,814 of CM060919.1, read as the reverse complement.
ATGTCTCCCTCTTATTACCTTGGGCTATTCATTCATGTGATGAATGGGCAGACCGAGTAGTAGGTGACAAGTAGTAGATCCTGATGAAGACGATGCTGCTGAACGACGACGAGCATGAGGATAACGCATTGTTTCCTACTATCGACTATTTGTTGTTTTTCTGCTATTATGTTGATGTATTCTCTGAGTGACTTGTAGTGAGGCACTTTGTATAGACTCTTATAGTGTAATCCAATGGTGTATGGATATTTCATGATGATATGAAGAAGTTTAAGATTATGCTCAATTCTGCTTCACTATTATTGCCTATTGTATATGTTCTATTATATTTTATCTTTGTGCTATGAGTTATACGATAGGACTTATGTATATTTCCTAACCTGATGATCGTCCATAGCTGCTTGACACTTCTTTCAACACATTATTCCTCTCGTTAAGTGCAGGATTTATAGGCGGTCGTCACATTTGGTATTAGAGCTCTAGTTAATCGATTTTAGCCAAAGTTCGAAGACGTAATAACGTATGAGAGATGTATTTGTAGATTTCTGATGGATGTATACTATATTATAATGTATAGTGTAGTAGCACTTGAACTCTATTATAGTTATTCTCATGTGTGGACTAATCATTCTATTTTCCAAATTTAGAATGAGTCGTTGAACTTCGAGACATACTACTGGGGAGGAGACTATTCCTGGAAGGGGTGATGGCGATATACAAGATTACCCGCCTATGTTCAAGGCCATGATGGCAGCGATCAGGGTACCCTCTCCAGAGGCAGCCACGGTAGATGTAGGGGTTCATGTGCAAGTGCCTAGGGTTGTGGACTTTGTGAAGCTATGCAAATACTTCACTACTCTAGGAGGTAAGCCGTTTAAAGGAACAAAGCCGAATGTAGAGATTCAATGGTGGCTTGATACTTGCATTCATATTTTTAGGGACTCAAGAATTCATGATGCGACTAAGAGGAAGATTGCATCGAGACAGTTACATGGCAGAGTTATGGATTGGTGGAACTCTATCACTTTAGAGACCCCAAAATATGAGATCACGTGGGATCAATTCCATGTCAAGTTTGGGACAAAGTTCATTTCTACCGTTCCAAAGTCTATTCTATTCAAGAAATTCGTTGAGCTGAAGCAGAATGATAGACCAGTGTTGGAGTATGTTTCGGATTTTGAATCTTTGTCCAAGTATGCTTGTTCGTATACTGAGACTCCCTACCATGAGAAGTTTTCATAGGCTTGGACAAGTACCTTGGGAATCAACTGATTGCTCATCTAGATGACGCTTATGAGAAGATCGTGGAGAAAGCTCTAAGGCATGAGAGTTTGTTTCCTAAGGAAGAGATTGTTGTTGCAGCTAAAGAAGAACAGAAACCACATCAGGGTGGTAATAATAAGAAAACGTAGCAACAATAGTAGAAGGGAAAAGATGGTCAAAAGAAGCAAAAAGGCGAAGTGACTTGCTACAACTGCCAACAGAAGGCTCGTTATTCCAAGGATTGCAAGAATCCGAAAGTTGAGAGGAAGTGCTACAACTGTAGCAAGCCTGGGCATAACAAGAAGCATTGTCCAGAACCAGCTAAGGGAAAGCAGATTGTGAAGGCGTATGCTTTGGAAGCTGTGCCATCTTCTTCGAGGGTTCCTACGGCGGAGGAGAAAGGGAAGAGTGTCATCGTTCAAGGTATTCTTTTTGTTAGACGCTAAAAGAAAACTTACATATGGTTACAATTATTGGCGACGTTTGAGAGGTAAATACAACCACTGTTGCTATTATCTTCATCTTTTAATGTTTGGTTGCGTTTATATATAAATTTCTAAAATTCTGCCGCTCTACGTTTCACTAGCCGCTCCTTTCCGCATTTCACTTCCCTCTTTATTCCAATTTTTTGACCCAAACCTAAATTACATTCCTCTTTCACGTCTTCCTTCCTTCCAACGTGAGCTCCTTTCCCTTTGATCCACGTATCTTCTTTTCCTTCAACCAATAAATTTTCCCATTCACTCCCTCTCCTTCAATCGACATAACCACGTACCAGCGCCCTCCGCGGATATTGGGTCTAGAGCTATGCGTTCAAATCGGGATTTTCTTAGGAACGGATCGATTCAAGGTAACTTTATTCATATCTCGTATTATTTAGGGCATTTTTTCATATTTATCCGCGATTCATGGAATTCGTGATTGACTAGTCATTTTTTTCTTAAATTAATTTATTGATTTTCTTTTTACTCATAGTTGATGTTTTAGGATCTATATGGATCAATAGTTTTAAAAATGGAAATTCCATTCGAATTATGGATCTAAATTTGATCCTACTTTAATTAAGTTTCTTTGATTTTTTATTACCTTACCAAAGGAGTTGCTATATAAACCTGGGGTTGTGTTTTCTGTCCTTTAATATTGTTGTCTACGACATAACTAGGAATTAAATGCTTTTTGTTCATACATTCATTCTATATATTATCGGATTCTTTCCCATTTAACTAGGGCTGCTGACTTAACTTGTAATTTTATTATGCCTTCTACACGTTGTCCATTAGAGTTCTCAATCTCAGCATCCATTTGCATATAGTTATATGCTTTACTAAATACAATAGCCTATGTGTAATAGTGCAAGACTCATTGTAAATGTACCCAAAACTTCTACATTCATCACACACTAGTGGGACTTTCTGCTCTTTCGGAATTTCCTGTCACCTTAAAGGGTCGTACATGACAAAAACACATTTCATGAGTGTTGACATAAGCACTGTGTCAATGGAGCCTTTCTATTTGTTATTTTTTCTTGAATAAAATTTCAGTAAATCATATATTTTCTTATTTCTTAAGGTGAGATGAAATTTTGGCATCATGTACAAAGTGTTATGAAATAACATATTTCGTGCACAAGTAGATTAACACGTATACACTCATATCAATGGTTTAGTTTCAGCAATGAGTATGAACCGTATCTTTTGAAAGCTTTGATGCATAATCAAAATAGGTAGAGAATCCAATACTAGAATTGCATGTTTACAATTTGATGGCTTAATTTGACAAAGTAAACTGATGATATTTCAGGGAACTGACGATATCTAAAATCGATAAAGTTATATTACACATCTAAAACATATATAGAAAATTTACACTTAAAAGCTGACATTATTAAAACTGCCACTTCTGAAAATATATATCCTCGAAACCATATTTTGGTAACATAGAATGCGTCTAAAACTTAAATGATATGCCTATATGATTGAGGCTTATAAATATGAAAATATCATTTGTAAAAACTTTATGAAGCTTAATCCTAATCCTACTTGAACAGTGAGTTTCTAGAGTACATCAATACATCGTTGATTGTCTTTGTAAGAATGAAATAGTTATTTGTATGTAAAACCTCTTTGTACGTGCACTCAATTTTTTTATTCATCATTTTTTTTCTTCATCCCTAGAGAAACAAAGAGAGAAAAAGAAGATAAGAATATCAAGGAATCTTATTTCCTCCACAATATTCCGGGGAAATGTAGATTTATGCATGGTGAATTAACATGTTTTTTTTGCAGTCGTCGTCTTCTTGGCTAAAAATAGTAATAAAAAACTACTGAACATAAAGTGCGACGTCAATGAATTTCACTCTGATTACAGAAGTAATAGAAATATAATCTCATTTTTATTTATTGCACAAAAATAGTTGATCAATGCTATTATTGATTATATCAATGTATTTAAAGCAAAAAAAAGGGAGGACGAGTTGGAGCAGCAATATAAGGAAGAAGAAAGAGTTGCTCAGATATGAAGGAAGATGCATCAGGTTTATTGCTTTTATTTCATACTTTTCAGAAATTTTCAGAAGAAGAAAAAAAGATACTTTTGAAAAGGCCATAATTATGTAGATTTTAGTGGTTTAATGATGAGTCTGGTGTATATTTTTATTGAGCATGCTACAAATTTCTAGAATACTAAAGAAACTAGTAACTTGCCTTATGTATTATTATTAAATGTGTTACTTGATGTGTGTAAAATGTACTATCTAGAAGACTCTAATAATAAACAATTGTAATGAGGTGCCTATAAATATGAGAATGGACACATTGTAACGCTGTAGCAAAAACTTCAAAGTAATAAAGATCTTGCATTACAAAAACCTTTAAAGCCATTTCTTTATTAAAACTTTACTTCCACTATTTAACTATTTCAACTATTCAATTATTTTCCACTACAACAACTGCTAAAATTTTTAAATAGGTGGTTGGGTAGAGGAGACTACTGAAAATCATAGCATGGATTCGACTGTAGAAATTTATCCTCCCTTCCTTCAAAATTTAAGGTACCAAAATTCAACATATTGAATATTTATCCTTACAATATCTTTTATAAATCCATGTGAATCTGGACAATATATTTTTACTTGCTTCTTTTAGCACGACAATTCATGATTTACACAAAGTGCTCATATGGGGAGTAGTATTTTTGATCAATTAAAACTTATGGGGAGTAGTATTTTTGATAATAATATATCTTGGTTAAAATTTCAATGAAAACTATGATCAATTAAAACTTATGGGGAGTAGTATTTTTGATAAGACTATATGGTTTATCAAAATTATCATTTGGATGATCCATAGTAGTTTGTAGAATACAAGAAGTACTATGCTAGGCTTTTAAAGTTTTTGTAATGGGGGTTAATTATACTTGTAATCTGATTGAAGGATTTTTTGGAAATGTGTATGAATCTTATAGCAAATACTGATGTTTTATATAAACAAACACACAAACTCTCTCTTTTATTTCACACAAGTACAAACTAATATTTGCTTTGCTCACAAATAAGCTACAACCTTTTTCTCTCTGTCACTCTAGAGCTTCAGCACTTTTTCTTTTAACTTCTCTTTTGTTTACTTACTTGGTATCAATACACAACAAACTAACCATATTTATAGGCTTCAATACATACATACATACATACATACATATATATATATATATATATATATATATATATGTCATCCCTTGCGTAATCATTTAGTGGGTGGTTGCTTCTTTTTCACATGTGTAGTCAACCATATTTTACTCACCTACCAGCCTTCATACTTGACAATTCATCTATGCTTCTAGAGAGTTTGAATAATTTTAACACTCCCCCTTAAACTCGACTTTCCATCCCACGCTTCTTTTTCATTTTATGAAATATTTCCGGCTTTAGCGGCTTCGCAAAGATTTCTGCTAAATTTTCTTCGGTCCTGCAATGTACTAGCTCCATAATTTTATCGTTCATCTGTTCTCGAATAAAATGATATTTTATGTTTATGTGCTTGCTTCGACTATGTTACACTGGACTCTTTGCGAGAGAAATAGCGGATTTATTATCCACGTAAATAGTAACCAGATCATCCTTTGCAAGATTTAACTCATCCAGTATGTAGCCTATCCACATAGCTTGACATGTTGTTGCTACAGCTGCAATATACTTCGCTTCACATGTCGAGAGAGCAATTGTCTGTTGCTTCTTTGATGACCATGAAAATATTGCCGAACCGATACGAAAAGCATATCCTGAAGTGCTTTTCCCGTCATCCAAATCACTGTCTGAGTAGCCAACTAATTTTGAATTTTGTGAATGGGTGTAAAACAGCCCATGATAAAGTTGTACCTTTTACGTAGCGCAAAATTGTTTTAGCTTCCATGAAATGATCTTTCTTTGGCTTCTCCATGTACCTACTAACCAATCCAACTGCATACATAATATCGGGACGAGTGAAAGTTAGATATCTTAAACTTCCAACCAAACTTTTGAACAACGTTGGATTTACCAACTCTCTGGTTGAATCAATTCTCAGCTTTATGCTTGCATCTGCTGGTGTGCTCACTAGTTTGCATTTTTCCATTCTGAATTTGCTTAAAATCCGCTCCACGTATTTTTTTCTATGACATAAAAATCCCATCTTTGTTTTGTCTGACTTCAACTCCAAGAAAGCACGACATTTTACCAATATCTGTCATCTCAAATTCAATAGTCATAAATTTCTTAAAATCATCAAACATACCAGGGTTGTTCCCAGTGAAGATCATGTCATCCACGTACAAGCACACGATCATAATATCTCCCCCTGAATTTGTTTTTATGTAGAGTGCATGCTCATATGGACTCTTGACAAAACCATTTTTCTGAAAGTATTCATCAACCTGTGTGTTCCATGCTCGCTGAGCTTGCTTCAAACCATATAAGGCTTTCTTCAGTTTGTAGACTTTGTTTTCCTGGCCTTTCTGAACTTATCTAGGCAGTTGCTCGATGTAGACTTCTTTTTCGACATAGCCATTCAAGAATACTGACTTTACACCCATCCGATAAATCTTCCACTGATTCTGTGTTGCAAGTGCTGATAGAAGTTTTATGGTATCAACTCTTGCAACTAGAGCAAATACCTCATCATAATCATATCTGTATCTCTGTTTGATCTGAGTATCTTCACATAATTTCCACTTTGCTTTTCTACCATTGCTTTGAACTCCTTGAATTCATCAAGAGCCTCTTCTTTTTCTTTCAGAATATATACCCAACTTTTTCTGCTAAAATCATTAATAAATGTTAGGTAATACCTACTCCTTCCAAGTGATGTAATATCAAATGGACCACCTATGTCAGTGTGAACAATCTCTAGTGGCCTCCTAGCTCTTCATGATTTTCCAATAGGAAAACTTTGTCTGTGTTGCTTTCCTCTGATATAAGCATCACATAGTTGATTTGGTTTGTTGATTTCTGGTAAACCATCCACCATCTTTGTCTTTGACAATAATTTCAAGCCAGCAAATCCAAGATGGCCAAATCTCAGATGTCATAACCATGAATCATTTTTAATGATTGACTTCAAGCATTTTTGCAATTTCGTCTACATATCAAGTGTGAATAGATGATTCTTTGACATCTTCACATTGGCAATCAACTCTTGAACTTGATTTTTGATAATGAGAGAACTGTCCTGCATCTGTATATTATATCCTTTCTCCACTAGTTGACCAAGACTGATGTTATTAGTTTTCAAAGCAGTTATATAATAAACATCATTTATGTAGTTCTTATCACCGTTCTTTAACACAATCATGATGATACCTTTACCATTGATCGGAATTTTTGATGAGTCACCAAAAGTAACTTCTCCATTGACGTTATCGTCTATCTCTGTAAATAATTCCTTGTGTCTGCACATGTGATTGCTAGTGCCTGAGTCAAAATACCATGTATTTTTCTTGCCTTCGTCATCTCCTTTGTACTTGAGAAACATAGCAGCTCCTACTTCTTTGTCTTCTATTGCTGTTGCAAAATGACTTCTTTCTTCCATTTTTGGAGATCTACACTCGTAACTGAAATGACCATGTTTATTGAAATTATAACATTGTAAATGAGGCATGTCACCTCGTTGTTGAAATACGCCTCTTCCTCAGCCTCTGAAATTTTGATCGCACTCAGATTGCTGATAGCCTTCGTTATTCTAACCTCTGTTAAAAGGTTGCCTTCCATGTCCATGTCCACCTCCTCCATGAGCATAACTACTACTGTTTGAACTGTCATCTATGGACACCATACTTTGCAAAGCCTTCTCTAAATGACCTGTATCATCGTATGGGTTCATCCGTTGCTCATGTGCTTGCAGTGAACCAACAAGCATGTCAATTGAAATTATGGACAAATTTTTTGACTTTTCGATTGATGTAACAACATAATCAAATTTTCTTGTTAACGAACGTAGAAGCTTTTCCATCACCAGAACATCATCGAGACTTCCGCCGTTTCTTTTCATTTCATTTGTCACCGTTTTTAAACGCGTAACATATTCATCGATGCTTTCCGGTCATTTTTATATTTTCGAACTCACCACATAGTACCTGGAGCCGTGTCTTTTCTTACTTTCTCAGCTCCTTGGCGTGATTTCTGCAGAATCTCCCATGCATCTTTTGATGTTTTTGCTTTTGAAATTTTTTCGAAGGTCAATTCGTCAACCCTTTGAAAATCGTGAACAAAGCTTTCTTGTTTTTTTTTTGGATTCTTTCAACGTCGTCTTTTCATCATTGGATAAACGTGCTTCAGCTGTTGCATTTACGGGTTCGATGTACCATTTTTCTCCAATATCCCAATTATCGTAAGAACTAAGTAACACCTTCATTTGGATAATCTGGTTCCCATGATTTGTAGCCGTCAACTTTGAGATTTGTTGTTGCATCATATTCGCCATTTCCACAAGCGGAACCTTCGCTCCGATACCACTTGTTGGAAACATGTATGAATCTTATAGCAAATACTGGTGTTTTATATAAATAAAACACACAAACTCTCTCTTTTATTTCACACAAAATTTTTGCTTTGCTCACAAATAAATTACAACCTTTTTCTCTCTATCACCCTAGAGCTTCAGCTCTCTTTCTTTTAACTTCTCTTTTGTTTGCTTACTTGGTATCAATATATAACAAACTAGTCATATTTATAGGCTTCAGCACACACACACACACACACACACACACACATATATATATATATATGTCATCACTTACGTAATCATTTAGTGGGTGGTTGCTTCTTTTTCACATGTGTAGCCAACCATATTTTACTCACCTACCAGCCTTCATACTTGACAATTCGTCTATGCTTCTAGAGAGTTTGAATAATTCTAATAGGATTTTATTATTGAATTTGTTTGTAATTTGACTTACTGTTGCAGAAAGCTGTGTTAAAAGTTGTTGATATAAGAAGGGAAGTCCTGATATATTCCTGTATTCGGTCCTTGAACATATCTAACTCCTATAGTATTTTCCCTAAAACTTTATTATGGTAACTAAGTATGTCAAAGATTTAGAGGGACCTAACCAATACAAAATTATGCATGTTTTAAATAGTATGCTTTAATGATTAAGCTTAAAGCATAACTAATGAAGTGCTAATGGAATGATAAAAATGATGTAAACAGAATATTTGTGTGCATATGGAATGTAGGGGGGAGAGCTCCACACAAAGGGGCAGAAGTTAACTTGAAGGATTGGTTAATGCCTACAACAGAACCATAGGGTATTATTCTCTTTTCCTTATTATTTCTATATTTCATTAACATTATCACTATTATATTACTTTATTACATTTCTTTGAGTGCTAACTTTGGTTTATATTATATACTAGTATAAACTGTATATACTTAACTTTTACCTCAATAAAAATGTAAGGTGTGAAAAACACCCATTTTTTTCTATATATAATACCATGAATGGCACTAGGAAGTGTAAACTTTATGCTTTTAGCACTGCACTACCACATTAAACTAAGAACACTTGCTTTACACTTTTTAATACCGTTTATAGTATTACAAAAAAGTGTTTTTAGCGATACTCTAAAAAAATGAATGGATAAATTCATATTGTAAACCTACGGTTAACAATTTTGTGTTAAGTTGTTTTAATTATTGGTAGGTTAATGACATATAAGTAGTAAAATTCAATAATTGAAAAAGGGATGGTGATGGAGACTATAATTCAATTATTAGATTTTCTAAGATATATTTTTGAAAATTTAAAAAGTATTTAAGAAAATTTTATACAATGAATTCTATTGATTGGAGTTATTTTATGCAATGAATTTTATTGATTATTGGTTTGCAGCTAGTTTCCATGTTTAGTTATTCTAAAATGATGAGTACAAGTTCTTGGATTGGAATGCAGTTGAAGAAAATGGTCTATAATGGGTGGTTTCATTATTGAATAGGATGTGTGCCTCAAAAAATTCTTTATATCTATGCTGAGACATCTTGCTCAATCATCTTTGTAGTTACCGCTTCATACTACTCTAATGTGCAAGCTTATAATTGAATAAATGCCAACTTCCTCTTTTCCAGATCTAATAGGCCTGAATCATCAAAGATTCAATCATAAGTTCTTAACAAAGAATGCACGCCCATCACCATATTTCCAAGGAATGACTTGTAACTATGCTTATGTAGATTTTTAAATAAAAACTTATATGCTTAAGAGTAGTTTCATCTTTAATTTTCAAACTTCTATGAAGCTACTTTGAAACTATGTTAAATGGTTTATAGTTTCCAGTACAATTGTGGCAGCATTAGAAAATTTGTTTACTTATTGTAACAACCCGGAATTTCAGAACCAATTTAAAAATTTATTTTAAGCTATTTTAATAAATTTTGGATATTTAAAATGATTTATTTTAAATAATAACGACTGAAAATTTATTTTAATTAAAGTTAGAACTTATAAATTTATATTAATTATATTACGAGTCTGAAGAGGCTCGGTAGTTTGAAATTTCAATTTTTAAACTTTGAATAAATATATAAAAATCAATATAAGTCAGAATGGGACGAAACGAGAAATGCTAGGATCGTATTGACGATATCTTTTTAATGAATTTAAGAAATTGAGATTTTGAATTATAAATTATAAATTGTAAGTTATGGCAAAATTAAAATTTCAGAAAAACGCTATGGAATTTATATATATAATATATATGGCCCAAAAAGCTACTTTTTGCATACGAAGGAATTTTGACACGAAACCACTTCCATTAGGTTCAAAATGACGTTTCTAAATTCGAAAAGTGTAAACACTAATATATTTCGAGATTTGGAATTTATTTATATAAATATATATTTTTAATATAATATATATACGCCTTTAAAAAGTGAATTTTTGCAAACGATCTCCGAATGCGATTCTACTTTTTTCTGGATTCATATCGTCAAATAATGATAAGATTCCAAGTTTCATGATTTTTAGAATCAGTATGTGATCATAACTGATTTTTCAGTGTAAAACAGTCAATATCCTAACTTTAAGTATTCACTATTTGTGCATACGGACTCGGAATTCGATGAGACCAGTTTCTTTGGATCCGTAATGTCAAAGAATGGCTGCATGTCAATTTTTATCAAGAGTGGAATCCGTAGGTGACCATACGTATTTTTATACCATGAAAACGGACCTAAATTGAATAAAATTAACTACATAAGGGGTTAAGGATAATATAATTAAAAAGATTAAAATATACAAGGGGTTAAAACAAAAATTCTCTCTCCTATATAATATCCTAAACTCCTCACTAACCCTAACACAAACCTAATTCTTCTCCTTCTTCTCTTCAAAGGCAGCAGCCTTTCTTCCTCTTTTTCTAATTCATTATTTATTTCTTCCCCTTTTTCTTTCAAAAAAAAAACCAACTAACGGCCTCCTCCTCCAATTCACTGCTGCCTCCGCCCCTCCTCCAACCGCCGATTAGTCCTCCTCCTCCTCTCCTTCTCTTCTCCTTCCTTCTCTTTTCCACCTCCTCCTCTTCTCCTTCCTTCTCTCTTTCTTTTTACCTCTTTGAAAACCCTAGAACTAAAAGCCACCACCGCCGCCATCATGGACCCCAACACCGCACCACCACCACCCCTGCGCCTTTCCCATCTCCAATCAGGCCTGTCGCTGCCTCAGCACCACCCATCTCCAGCCGTGGGCCCTGCTTCATCAAAAATCCCCTTTTTCACAAAATCCCCGATAACTTTCAAATCGTGCATTTCTGGCCAAAACTCCTCAAGACCAAAGTTGTAGTTCACGATTTTCTCTTCGATTTGAGTATATGGAAGTCGAATTTTGGAGTTCGGAGCTGCTTGGAAAATGCGATTTACGACAGCAGACCTGCTGGCGAATCAGAGCATTTTTGGAAGAAAGTCCACTGGGCGAAAGTTGTTCGAAATGGCGTGTTCGTGCTAGAATGAGAGTTCGGTGAAGATTGGAGTTCATTTGCAGAAGTTAGAGCCAAAACAGCGAAACCGAGTGCGAAAAGCGACAAAATGGTGAGCGCGACGAAAATCGAAGACTAACGGAGTAGAAACAAAGGTGAGAACTCTTTCTCACTCAATCTTTTATACAGTTATTTATTTTTATAACTGAATGTGCATTAGTTATATGCGATTGAAATATTTGTTGTTGATTATCTACCGTATGGATGATTGTTGATTTGGATGTTATGTTATGATTGAGATTGGGAGTATTTAACATGTAAATAAGGTTAATATATTTATGATAATTTAAATATGATTACACTTTCATTTACAAGTTACTTGACTTGTTTATGTGATTGGGACGATAATTTTCACACATCGCCCAAGTGCACAAATAATAATCTATTATTTTGTTATGTGTTGGTTGAAACCCCACACAGGTCTTGGGATGATATTCTAATTACACATCTCCCTTGTGATTAGTTGTAAAATGCACTCTGGTTGTTATTTGGAAATTTCATCGTTATTATAGAATACATGCGATGTATGAAATCCATATAATTAAAATTATATGGTAATTGATTGGGTCTCATTCCAATTTAGGATTATATGAATGTTTTTTTTTTATATAAAATATTCAGTTAAAGAATCAAAACATGGTTTTTGAAAATAATTAAGTGAATGAAGCTGATTTAAGTAGATTTGCGTTATTTTTACTCGAGCGGATGTTTTAATCAATTTTATCAAGAGATTAGATTTCAAAATTAGACCTCTTGAAAAGATTATTATTATGATATTATAATAATATGTAAAGTTCATCCTTTTATTGTCATTTAGGAACATAAAATGATTTACAATTAAGGTTCATCTTTTTATTGTCATTTAGGAACATCAAATGATTTACAATTAAAGTTCATCTTTTTATTGTCATTTAGGAACATAAAATGATTTGCAATTAAAGTTCATCTTTTTATTGTCATTTAGGAATATAAAATGATTTGCAATTAAAGTTCATCTTTTTATTGTCATTTAGGAACGTAAAATGATTTACCATTAAAGTTCATCTTTTTATTGTCATTTAGGAACATAAAATGGTTTGCAATTAAAGTTCATCTTTTATTGTCATTTAGAAACATGTTTATTGTCATATTTTGATTAACAATAAAAATGTTCTTTTTATTGTCAAAGTAGAAACATAAAATTATAATAATATGATTTATAATAAATTTAGTCTTTTTATCGTATGTAGAAACATGTTAATGATTAAAATTTGATTTGCAATAAAATTCATTCTTTTTATTACATGTAGGAACACGAAAATTATCAAAATTTGATTTACAATAAAAATTATCTTTTTATTGTATTTATGAACATAGGAATTGTCGAAAATGGTTTTACCATAAAAATTTACTTTTATTGTATATATATATATATATATATCACAAATTTAGACATGTTTTAAAAATATTGGGTGAAACATTAAAATTGATAATTTTAATGTACATTTAGAATTATTATTAAAAAGAACATGTTAGTGAAATCGTCTAACGATTTATATTTATATATATATAAATTAAAATTAAACGAATCACGCGCGGTAGTTCGCGTTCCGGAATCATAACTTTAAACGATTGTAACAAAAGATCCGACCGTCGGATTTTTCCAAAACTGAAACCGTTAGGTTCGTTTTGGTAAGATCTTTCCATCGATATTTAAATTGTTAAGATCCAACAGTTAGATTTTGTGAAATGTTAAATTCAAATTTTAATAAAAACAGCGCCAGTGCAGTTAAATGACCTGAAACGTCATTTAATTGAATAGGCCTATTTTTAAACAATAAAAATGGGAAAAATTATGTAAAATCATAATAAATGATTTAAAAAGAGTTTTAGATGAAAAATTCCAAGTTTATTAAAATAAATGATATTTTTATCATAGTGAGTGATTTATTTATTTTTATAAATAAATAAAAGGATTTAAAATGGTTTTAATATAACCAAGAATTTCAAATGAATAAATTGGATTGGAATTTGATATTGAATATGTTTCGACATGAATTCTATTCAAAGCCTGATATTAAATATCAAATTAAATTTTGGGTTTGTCGTGAATCGTGTCTTAAATAACACTATACTTAAACCCAGTCGAGAAAAGAGTAAATCTTTTAATTAAGATTTAAATGTTATTTTCCAATTAATAAACATAATTAAAATTAAGTGGAAGTTTATTTTGTGTTGATTGTGAACAATGTTTTAAATTACATTAGTTCTTAAAACCCAATTAATGGTGAAATTATGATTTGCGATTTATTAATCTTTTAACTAAGTTTAATGGAATTTTCTAAAGAGAAGTTTTCCAATTTATTACATTAAATTAACGTTGAATGGAATAGGATTTTGGGTTTATAGTGAACTATGTTTTTAGGTGGCATTTGTTCTTTAACCCAATTAAAGACAAGATTAACTTCTTAAACTTGAATAATCAATAAGTTTAGAAGAATACAACTAAATGGGGTTTTAATAAATCTTTAATCAGATTAATTTGTGACGCCCCGCCCTGAGACCCACATTAGTAGAGAGCATTAGCTGGTAATACTGTCTACTAATATAGAGAATAAGGCATACAGGAGCGAGCATCCATAATGTTGCATAGAATAAGTATTAAACATGTCAAGATTTTTTTTCTTGTAACATGCCTAACACTTATTCAATACACCACTATGGTGGTTTCAGGATCTATTCAGAACAATATACAATATAACATAGATCGCAGAATACAGAAGAACAGTCACTGATACATATACATACACATGCATCCCATATGATAAATCATATATTAGTAAGTATGATAGTTACTACAAAATATACATACATATCCATACATCAAAAACCCTACAAAAGAATATACAAAGTCATGTCCAATGGTGAACTACCAAGACAGACAAAAACTATGCGTCTCCAAAAGGTGAGTAGGATATCCAAGTAGACAGTAAAGCAGGAGCAGATAAGCTAAACTGTAACTCGGTCTGACCCGAAGGACATATGCACGGGTCAGTCTAACTTGTAACAGTTAATTAGTAAAAGCATGATAAGTAAATGATCCGCTAAAAGGGGTATTCCTTAATAACATAAAGGAATAAGATAGACATACGTAATATGACAGTGAATTCCTATAATCTGTCTAGAAAACAATAGGTATTCATTAAGTAAAATAACACACAAAATCTTAAAATCACAAATTCATTACAACACTGAATCACGAAACCACGAAATCACTGAATTCTAATAAGAGTTAAGTCCATAAAAGAAATCACAAGAATTCAAAACACAGAAACACAAATTACGGATCAATCACAAAGTGTGGCGAGTCAAAGCTACGCCTACACGTGCTATCACACAGGATGGCTTAAAGCCTTAGCCAGTACTATGTCACATAGATGGGGTGCCCGAATGACCCGAAGGTCCACAGAGCCACACAGGATTGATCTGAAGGTCCACACATAACTCACAAAGGAGTGACCCAAAGGTCTAGTACTAGCGGTCACAAAGGAATGTGTCACAGACCCTCATATAGTAACCCGAAAAGTGAAAATAGTGTGTCCCATACTACACATTCTCACTTAACGGTTCACAAACTGTAAGTCAGCTTCACATTGAAAACACAAAAAGTCACAAGAAATCACTGAAACTACAGAAACACTGAGAAAGCACAGAGATTTGAAAACACAAAAAAGCCACAAGAAATCACTGAAATCACATAAACACTGAGAAGCACGGAGATTCATTACTTCAATCGGACGGATATGGAATGAATATATATCGTATACCATCACGTCCCATACTGTAGGGTTTACGATATCATTCATTCACCAACATGTCTTCTCGAAGGGCGACGATACACATGATTCTTATATTAAAACATACATAATAAAGTTGTCTGAACAAAAATTACGTTTCATAGAAATATCGTAAAACCCGTAATGTTTGCGAATACTTGTTAAAATAAGAATTTAATGTATTTATAAAACCTTATCAAGGCAATATTTTGTTTTAAAACAATAATTTCATACTTGAAAATTTTCGAAAACAATTTATAAAAAAAAATGGTGCATGTGTCACAGAGTCACAAAAGATGGTTGTCGATTTTCTCCTGAGACAGCAGTACAAAACCACAATTTTGAACATGTTAATCATAAAATCTTGTAAACTGAACAACTGAAACTTGTAGCTCACAGTCTGAGCATTCTGAGACCATATAATAATAAGAATTCTGATCAAAAACGAGAGAGTTATGATCGAAACAGTTTCAGCTTAACAAAAAAACATGGCTATTGATTTTTATCTCGAAACAGCAATACAAAACCACGATTTTTACAATGTTAAACATAAAATCTTGCAAATTGAATAACTAAAACTTATAGCTCACAGTCTGAGCATTCCAAAACCATATAATAATAAGGATTCCGATCAATAACGAGAGAGTTATGATCGAAACGGTTTCAGCTTAGCCAAAAAAAAAAACGTGCCTGTCGATTTTTATCTCGAAACAGCAGTACAAAAATACGATTTTGACAATGTTAATCATAAAGTCTTGCAAAATGAACAATTGAAACTTGTAGCTCACAGTCTGAGCATTCCAAAACCATATAATAATAAGAATTCCGATCAATAACGAGAGAGTTATGATCGAAACGGTTTCAGCTTAACAAAAAACAGCAAAACGCATATTACAAATTCAATAAACTTAAGATTTCATAACAAATCACAACAATAAATAACTGAAACAAGTTAGAATTTATACGAGGGAACCCTCACCTAAGATTTGCAGTGAATTGAAGGAAGTTTGGAAGTTTTTTGGGGGCCAAATTGCTAAGAGATAGGAGCTTTCTTCCCTAATTTCTCAACTATAACAACATGTAAGAATATACAGTGAATTTCTCAAACAAAATATGAAATTGATGAATTAAATCATAATTCTATGAAGATTACCTGCTGCTAATAAGATTAGAAACCCCAAATTAGCACTTTAGAACAAGATATAAGCCAAGAATGGAAGTTACAATGAAGTTCTCTCAATTTTTCTTAATGAGGAAGAAAGGGGAAGAAGGAGGAATATGTTTTCCTCTGGAAAAACAACGTACTAAAGATTTGTGGAGAAGTCTTTTTCTTAACTAAGGTATTTAGGCCCAATTAATTCTCTTAAGTCTAATTTCAAGTAATTAGGCCATTAACAATGCAATTTAGCCCTCAATGACACATATTTAAGCTAAAATGACACAATTTAACATGTTTTAACACTTTTCTTTCCACTATAAGTATGTCGAGACTAGATTAACATTAAAGAAAAATTTCAAACACGATATTTACATTGTTTTGAAGTTTTTAACACTTAAAATCATGTTTGCAACAAATTTCCACACTTTTATACAAAATGCAATCTTTTTAACACAATTTTGTAAATTTCATAAAACTCTGAATTTGAATATTTCAGTAACGCTATAATTCTGCATAATTCACCAAAATTACCCATAATTACATTTTCTATATATTTCAATAATATTTTGGAACAAATTTCTATTAATTATTCAAATTAAATATTTTATGGTTATTAAAATTCTCAAAACTTCTTATCATACAAATTTGGACATAATTTTGCAAAACTATGTTTCCTTTAATCACCAAAATTTTCAACACATACTTTCTCAAACTTTTAATAAATCCCAAGCCTCAAATTAATCACTAAAATGATTAATTCTTCTCTTTTTACCACATTAAACCCCAAACTTACATTTTTAAATCTCCAACTCGCTAATGTATATTGAATTTACCAATTAATTCGATAATTACGACGTAATTACTTCAAAATTTTCACTTATAATTTACTAATACCTACAGCAGGTAATCACTAAAATTTGGGTTGTTACAGACTTCCACCTTACAAAAATTGCGTCCTCACAATTTCTTAAGGGTTGAATCTATAAGCTCCCTAATTCACCTAGAAATGACACGAAAACAGATAATTAAAACATACAAAATTAAATTACTCACCCCCATCACTAGAAGAAAGGAAACTAGGATATGTACGCTCGACGAATTCTTGAGTTTCCCAAGTACAACCCTTAGGATTTTCAGACCATTATCGAGAATATGTAAATGTTGGGAAAAAGAAAGATGAAAGTGGCGGATTCCATTTTCTCTTCTTCTCGTTGCGACTTAAGATTGGAAAGTCCTAGCTGTTTTCAAGAATATCTTTATTCTTCATTATCTTTTTCGAAGAGCGAATCAAACGCTGGGGTGATTAGGAAGGGTTTTCATAATTCCTTCGTTGGTTCTAATCGGAAGTCGTTCTTGAGTAAGCGTTTGTATAACTGGAATAGTCCAAAAAGAGGTCTTTGTTACAGATGTGGTGATTGGAATCATACTGTGAAAGATTGTAGGAACAAGATTCGATGCTATTATTGTGGTGGATTTGGGCATCGTAAGTCTTTCTGTTCGGAATTTTATAGAGGTACATCAGTTATTGAATTGTTGCACTTAAGATGTTCGAGATTATGTCAGAATCTTATTTCTTTCATAAATCTTTTCGAATTGGTAAAATCCAATAAAAAGGATGAAGGTGCGTATATACTGCTTTTGTTGGGTTGGCATATCGAGGGTATAGTGGATGGTTTGCTGTGGCAAAAAAGGGTTTATAGTAATGTTTATCCTCCTTTGCCTCGTCCGCTCGAGAGGGAGGAACATGCTTTATCGTTTTGTTTTAATTTCATGAATTTGAGGTGTATTTTCACTGAGTCCGATTCAAAGTTCAAGAAGAAGGGTTTATTGCTTTTGAATGAGATTCTACTGCATTTTGTTTTTATTACTTCTGCTGTTAATTGTGTTCGAGGTGATGCTGCTTTTAAGAGCTCTTCGAAAATGGATGATGATATTGTTATGAGGCCTGTGAAGGTCTCTAATCAAGAGGATGTTGTATCAAGAATGGATGTGGTTAGAGACACAGTGGGTGTTGTAGATAATGTGTTGTATGAGGGTTCACTGTTTTGTGAAGAAGAGATGATGGACTGTTCTGCGAAGTTTTTGGTTTCACAACATTTAGATCCACTGGTTCTTGATCCTTATGTGCAGTTTTGTATTAGTAATTCTGAACTTTTAGTCGTTGGCAGGGGGATTGAGATGGAGAGAGTTGATATGGAAAAGGAGAAGTTGATGGGCACTGATTTACATTGTGTTGATAAAGTTAAGTGTGTGGATTGTTCTCCTGATATAGCAAATGCCAATATATATGAAGATATTGGTCCTGCGTGGCCAATTTCAGATGATTTGAGGTTGTTGAACAACTTTAGTGTTTTGTTGGATTTTGATGAAGATGGGAAATGCATTGAAAAGTCTGTGAAGTTAGTGCCATGCTTGTCTGAAGAGGTTGTCTGTTTCAAAGTGGGTATGGTTATGGAGAAGCATGTAGGGTCTGGATTTGTGGTTCATCCTCCAGCTTCAGTCTCAGCTACTAAAGATAGTGTGTTGGTTTTGGAATCTGGGGAACATTTAAGGGCATTGGGTTTAAGTCATGGAATGAAGTTTGCTTCTAGAGGGGGTTCTTTGTTTTTCAAGCATTTACATGGTGATTGTAAGGTTAAGGGAAGAAGAATCTCTGCAGACATGAAGAATAAACTTTGGTTGTCTATGAATAAGGATTTTTGTGTGGATTCGGTGATTTCAGGTTTGAATAACAGTCAGCTCTCTTTCTCTGGCTGTGATTATATGATTGGTGATCTTTTTAGGCTGGTGTCAGAAGTTCCTAGACAGTTAAGAGACCTGGGTTTGGATGGATTGCAAGAGGATAATGGAGTGAAATCTCATGTATGTGATCAGACGTTTTCTTTGGCTAGGAGGGGTAGGAGTAGGAGGGGTACTCACATGGGCTGGGTCCGGCGTAGCGAGCGTATTAGATCGTATACAGATTCGGGTAGTTGTATTTGTTGAGGAGATTTATAGAGTGCTGACCTGGATCGAAGATGGCTTTTGCTTGGGAGCTTTCTTTGTTTAGTCTTGAAGTGCCTGTTTTTTGGGATTGTATTTTTTCATGTTTTTGTTGTTTTCAGTTTGGAGAGATTAGCCATAGCTCGTGTGTTATGTAGTCGGTATTTGTAATTTTTACTCTTTATAAATGTATATGTGTGCTCTCTTCTTTTCAGAAGATCACACATTTTTCTTCTAAAAAAAAAAGGATTTTCAGACCATTGGACTTTGACGAGAGGTACATTCTTACTTCGAAGGTGTCGCACCTCTGAGTCAATAACACGTATATGATGTTGCATAATAGATAAATCGTGGGTGATCTCAAGCTCAAGTTGCTCAGAGGGATTCAACACTGAATCAGAATCTCGAAGACACTTGCGAAGCTGAGATACATGGAAAACATCATGGATTCCTGATAAATGAGCTGGAAGAGATGATCGATATGCAATAGATCTTATTCACTTAGTAATAGGGAACGGTCCTACAAAACGAGGAGCCAATTTCCCCGTCGTACTGAATCGCATAACTCCCTTCAGCGGAGAAATACGAATAAAAACAAGGTCTCCAACAGAGAATTCAAGTGGCTTCCTATGGTTGTCTGTCTAGGATTTCTGACGACTTTATTTACTGAATTTAAGAAGTGACCGAGAATGGAGTACCACCAGTTTTACTCCATGCGATAGTTGAATCTTTAATTAGATTTGAATGACAAAACGGTAATTAAATTAACCGATAACACACTGGGTGATAGATATGGAGTACCACGAGTTTTACTCCATTCGATGAATAGGTTGGGACTGGGACAGTAAAATAAATGATTACTTCGGTAAGGTATTATTGGATGAACCTTAATTTGGTATAGGTTGAGAAAAGATAAAATAAAATCTTTTAAAAATGATATTCATGGGAGAATTAAACTATAAGTTTAAAAGGATTTATCTTTGATAAAATTAATGGGAACACTTCCCAGAGAAAAGAACATTTAAATAAATGAATATTCTTGATTGGAATGAGGCGTATGATGTGTTTTTATAGCACTTGATTATTAATTATAAAATACACAAGTTATTCGGAAAGACCGGGTTTAACCCATTCCGAATAATTACTATGACTACCAAGAGTCGAAGATGAAGACAGTGGTTGAAGACCGGAGATCTTCACATCGTTTGGATGATTACTGATGCCTTGATTAGGCCGACACCCAAGAAAATGTAATAAGTGGTGATCGTCCAAACGTACTTCGATATCGACGGACAAACGAGGGCCTCTCTCCGGTATTGGACATATGGGACGAGGAATAAGGTGCCTCCGGTTTCATTTAGACCCATAACGGACTTGTAAATGGATTGTATGTCTGACGTTGTATTCCTTTCTACTGTATTCGTTGATCTCTGCTAAATATTTATCTGTTTGATGGCGGCGAATTAATTCTCTTGCTTAACACCCTTCTCTGAGACGTACGAGCTCAGAGGTTATACATTGGCAGAAATCAATGGTATGGTATGGATTGACAATGTGACTTGCTAAGATGCAAATGATCAAGGCTTTTTTTGAAAAACAGAGCCTTGTGGTTGATGATCAAAGCACAGCTTTATTTAGCATAGCTTTGTGTAGCGATACTTCGCGAGCCTCACACCCAGGTATGAACCAGAAACGGGAGAGGATGGCAAGGAGGACATGCGTTTCTTTCTAGCTAGAAGTAGTGTCATGGTATGGAGCCCAGACATTTTACTTATGTGGATGATGGAATGAGGCGCCTCGGATTTGAGTCTCAAGTGGCTCTTGATATTATACCCCATAGGGCAGGGAAATGTATTGTTCAAGCAAACTAATCCACTAAAGTATTTGTGGACTGTCCTTGCTGCTCCTAGGTGCAGTTGCGGTTGTATCCTAAGACTCGGGCTAGACAGTCTCGAATTCGGTAAGGACGATCCCTTGCATTGGTTCATGATGGAAATCCAACTTCCAATACGACACCATACTGTTTTGATTGTATAACTAGTATGGCGACATAGTATATGGTAGCTATGCCGTCTATGATTGATACCTTATGATTGAATTGTTTTTTTAAACATATACACATTAATAATAATATCAAATCCATTTTATCGTATCAAGCATTTTTGACCATTATAAGGTAAAACTCTATCCTCCGGTTTGCATTGCATTGTGTGATGGGACTTGAGTCTTATAATGGTTTCATTTTTCTAAAAAGCATTGCGTTGTTTAATGATTTACTTTATTTATGCACTGGCAATCCAATGGAGTAAACACGTTCCGCGTTAGCGGCATGGTCCTGTGATTAGCATTATTATTAGATAGGTTAAGTAAGATTTCTCATACCAGTCCCATGACTGACTCGTAGTTTGTTTCACTTGCAAACTCGGGTGCCTATATTTTCTACACAGACAGTCGAGTAGCTTATTTTGCAGATATATTAAGTAGGATTCTGGATCGAAGCTCAAAGCTGTGTCTAGAGCATGATAGTCTTCCGTTGTGTTAGTTTAATCGTTTCTGCTGCATTGTATTACATTTATTGTAAATTAATCTTCCGTTGTTGTATTATTATATTCGATGTACTCTGATATTGCATTATTATGATGTAAATAAAAGTCTTTTGTTATTTGTTCTGATGTGTTGTATGCCCAAAGTTAGTATATCCGGTGATTTCCCGCGAGGGGGATTTTCGGGTTATTACATGTGGTATCAGAGCTTTGGTTAATCCAAATCTTTGGGGTACAACTCGTTAGAACTGAACAAAAGACTCATCAGGGGTATGATTAGTAATATCCTATAAAAGAATACTCATTAGAGATAGGATCAGTAGTATCCTAGAATGAGAAAACTCATTAGAGATAGGATTAGTGGTATCCTAGAATAAGTTGAGAGTGACAAGTTCATAATTAACGTATTTGTGATTATATATATAATCCAATTTTAGAAAATATGATTTTTGAATATATAAAAGTTATATATTTTTCAAAAGCTAATCAAGTAGTTAATCGATGATTGTGTTGTGTGATTATTAGTTCAACTAATAAAATTTATTTAACCAATATATAAAAGAATGATAAATTTAGCTAAATCGAATTTAATATTGAACTGAATTGAAAATTATTAGGATTGAAAGTTGAGTTGGTTAGCTAAACAACTTTCTGCTCAATTCCTTTTCGAGGATGTAAAGATTTAAAGTAGGGGAGATTATAACAACCCAGAATTTCAGAACCAATTTAAAATTTTATTTTAAGCTATTTTAATGAATTTACGATATTTAAAACGATTTATTTTAAAATAATAACGACTGAAAATTTATTTTAATTAAAGCTAGAATTTATAAATTTATATTAATTATATTACGAGCCTGAAAAGGCACGGTAGTTTGAAATTTCAATTTTTAAACTTTGAATAAATATATAAAATTCATTATAAGTCAGAATTCGACGAAACGAGAAATGCTAGGATCATATTGACGATATCTTTTTAATGAATTTAAGAAATTAGGATTTTGAATTATAAATTGTAAGTTAAGACAAAATTAAAATTACAGAAAAAAGCTATGGAATTTATATATATAATATATATGGCCCAAAAAGCTACTTTTTGCATACGAAGGAATTTGACTCGAAACCACTTCCATTGAGTTCAGAATGACGTTTTTGAATTTGAAAAGTATAAACACTGATATATTTCGAGATTCAGAATTTATTTATATAAATATTTATTTTTAATATAATATATATACGCCTTAAAAAGTGAATTTTTGCAAACGATCTCCGAATGTGATTCTACTTTTTTTTTGGATTTGTATTGTCTAATAATGATAAGATTCCAAGTTTCATGATTTTTAGAATCAGTACGTGATCGTAATTGTTTTTTCAGTGTAAAACAGTCAATATTCTGACTTTAAATATTCACTATTTATGCACGGACTCGGAATTCGATGAGACCAGTTTCATTAGATCTGTAATGTCAAAGAATGACTACACATCAATTTTTATCAAGAATGGAATCCATAGGTGACCATACAGATTTTTATACCATGAGAACGGACCTAAATTGAATAAAATTAACTACATAAGGGGTTAAAGATAATATAATTAAAAAGATTAAAATATACAAGGGGTTAAAACAAAAAAAAATTCTCCTATATAATATCCTAAACTCCTCCCTAACCCTAACGCAAACCTAATTCTTCTCCTTCTTCTCTTCAACGGCAGCAGCCTTTCTTCCTCCTTTTATAATTCATTATTTCCTTCTTCCCCTTTTTCTTTCAAAAAAACCAATTAGTGGCCTCCTCCTCCAATTCACTGCTGTCGCTGCCCCTCCTCCCTCCTTCAGTTGCCGATTAGTCCTCCTCTCCTTCTCCTCTTCTCCTTCCTTCGCTCTTTTCCTCCTCCTCCTCTTCTCCTTCCTTCTCTCTTTCTTTTTCCCTCTTCGAAAACCCTAGAACTAAAAGCCACCGCTGCCGCCACCATGGACCCCACCGCCACACCACCACCTCTCCCACGCCTTCCCCACCTCCAGTCAGGCCTGCCGCCGCCTCAGCACCACCCATCTCTGGCCATGGGCCCCGCTTCATCAAAAATCCCCTTTTTCACAAAATCCCTGATTTGCAAATAACTCCCTGTCCTTCTTTCCTCAATAACTTTCAAACCATTCATTTCTGACCAAAACTCCTCAAGACCAAATTTGTAGTTCACGATTTTCTCTTTGATTTGAATATATGGAAGTCGAATTTTGGAGTTCGGAGCTGCTCGGAAAATGCGATTTACGACAGCAGATCTGTTGCGAAGATTCACGATTTCCAGCGAATCAGAGCACTTTTGGAAGAAAGTCCACTAGGGAAAAGTTGCCTGAAATGGCGTGTTTGTGCTGGACAAAGAGTTTGGTGAAGATTGGAGTTCATTTGCAGAAGTTAGAGCCAAAACAGTGAAACCGAGTGCGAAAAGCGACAAAATGGTGAGCGCGACGAAAATCAAAGACTAACGGAGTAGAAACAAAGGTGAGAACTCTTTCTCAATCAATCTTTTATAAAGTTGTTTATTTTTATAACTGAATGTACATTAGTTATCTGCGATTGAAATATTTGTTGTTTGATTATCTATCGTATGGATGATTGTTGATTTGGATGTTATGTTATGATTGAGATTGGGAGTATTTAACATGTAAATAAGGTAAATATATTTATGATAATTTAAATATGATTACACTTCCATTTACAAGTTACCTGACTTGTTTATGTGATTGGGACCATAATTTTCACACATCGCCCAAGTGCACAAATAATAATCTATTATTTTGTTATGTGTTGGTTGAAACCCCACACGGGTCTTGGGATGATATCTAATTACACATCTCCCTTGTGATTAGTTGTAAAATGCACTCTGGTTGTTATTTGGATGTTTCATCATTATTATAGAATACATGCGATGTATGAAATCCATATAATTAAAATTATAGGTAATTGATTGGGTCTCATTCCAATTTAGGATTATATGAATGTTTTTATTTTATAAAATATTCAGTTAAAGAATCAAAACATGATTTTTGAAAATAATTAAGTGAATGAAGCTGATTTAAGTAGATTTGCGTTATTTTTACTCGAGCGGATGTTTTAATCAATTTTATTAAAAGATTAGATTTCAAAATTAGACCTCTTGAAAAGATTATTATTATGATATTATAATAATATGTAAAGTTCATCCTTTTATTGTCATTTAGGAACATAAAATGATTTACAATTAAGGTTCATCTTTTTATTGTCATTTAGGAACATAAAATGATTTACAATTAAAGTTCATCTTTTTATTGTCATTTAGGAACATAAAATGATTTACAATTAAAAGTTCATCTTTTTATTGTCATTTAGGAATATAAAATGATTTGCAATTATAGTTCATCTTTTTATTATCATTTAGAAACATGTTTATTGACATATTTTGATTAACAATAAAAATGTTCTTTTTATTGTCAAAGTAGGAACATTAAATTATAATAATATGATTTACAATAAAATCAATCTTTTTATTGCATGTAGAAACATGTTAATGATTAAAATCTGATTTGCAATAAAAATCATTCTTTTTATTATATGTAGGAACATGAAAATTATCAAAATTTGATTTACAGTAAAAATTATCTTTTTATTGTATTTATGAATATAGGAATTATTGAAAAAGGTTTTAAAATGAAAATTTACTCTTATTGTATATGTATATATATATGAATCACAAATTTAGACATGTTTTAAAAATATTGGGTGAAACATTAAAATTGATAATTTTAATGTACATTTAGAATTATTATTAAAAAGAACATGTTACTGAAATCGTCTAACAATTTATATATATATAATATATATAAATATAGATTAAAATTAAACGAATCGCGCGGTAGTTCGCTTTTCGGAATCGTAACTTCAAACGATTATAACAAAAGATCCGACCGTCGGATTTTTCCAAAACTGAAACCGTTAGGTTCATGTTGGAAAGATCTTTCCATCGATATTTAATTTGTTAAGATCCAACGGTTAGATTTTGTGAAATGTTAAATTCAAATTTTAATAAAAACAACACCAGTGTAGTTAAATGACCTGAAACGTCATTTAATTGAATAGGCCTATTTTTAAACAATTAAAAATGGGAAAAATTATGTAAAATCATAATAAATTATTTAAAAAGATTTTTAGATGAAAAATTCCAAGTTTATTAAAATAAAAAATATTTTTATCACAATGAGTGATTTATTTATTTTTATAAATAAATAAAAGGATTTAAAATGGTTTTAATATAACCAAGAATTTCAAATGAATAAATTGGATTGGAATTTGATATTGAATATGTTTCGACATGAATTCTATTCAAAGTCTGATATTAAATATCGAATTAAATTTTGGGTTTGTCGTGAATCGTGTCTTAAATAACACTGTCCGTAAACCCAGTCGAGAAAAGAGTAAATCTTTAAATTAAGATTTAAATGAGATTTTCCAATTAATAAACATAATTAAAATTAAGTGGAAGTTGATTTTGGGTTGATTGTGAACAATGTTTTAAATGACATTAGTTCTTAAAACCCGATTAATGGTGAAATTATGATTTGCGATTTATTAATCTTTTAACTAAGTTTAATGGAATTTTCCAAAGAGAATTTTTCCAATTTAATACATTAAATTGAGGTTGAATGGAACAGGATTTTGGGTTTACAGTGAACTATGTTTTTAGGTGACAATTGTTCTTT
The DNA here is from genome assembly GCA_030737875.1 of Allium sativum. Lineage (NCBI taxonomy): Eukaryota > Viridiplantae > Streptophyta > Magnoliopsida > Asparagales > Amaryllidaceae > Allium > Allium sativum. The sequence continues at coordinate 605,395,822 of CM060919.1, read as the reverse complement.
AACCCACTTAAAGACAATATTAACTTCTTAAACTTGAATAATCAATAAGTTTAGAAGAGTAAAACTAAATGCGGTTTTAATAAATGTTTAATTAGATTAAATGGGAATAAAATAATTAAATTTACTGAATTTAAGAAGTGACCAAGAATGGAGTACCACCAGTTTTACTCCATGTAATAGTTGAATCTTTAATTAGATTTGAGTGACAAAACCGTAATTAAATTAACCGATAACACATTGGGTGTCAAATATGGAGTACCACCAGTTTTACTCCATGGGATGAATAGGTTGGGACTGGGATAATAAAATAAACGATTACTTCGGTAAGGCGTTATTCCTGACTAGTTGGATGAACCTTAATTTGGTTTAGGTTGAGAAAATATAAAATAAAATCTTTTAAAAATGATATTCAAAGGAGAAATAAACTATAAGTTTAAAAGGATATATCTTTGATAAAATTAATAGAAACACTTCCCGGAGAAAAGAACATTTAAATAAATGAATATTCTTGATTGGAATGAGGCGTATGATGTGTTTTTATAGTACTTGATTATTAATTATAAAATACGCAAGTTATTTGGAAAGACCGGGTTTAACCCATTCCGAATAATTACTACGATGACCAAGAGTCGAAGATGAAGACGGTGGTTGAAGACTGGAGATCTTCACATCGTTTGGATGATTACTGATGTCTTGATTGGGTCGTACATTCAAGACAAGGTAAAAAGTGGTGATCGTCCAAACGTACTTGGAGATTGACGGACATGCGAGGGCCTCTCTCCGGTATTGGACATATGGGACGAGGAATAAGGTGCCTCCGATTTCGTTCAAACCCAGAACGGACTTGTAAATGGATGGTATGTCCGGCGTTGTACTCCTTTCTACTGTATTCGTTGATCTCTGCTAAATCTATTTGGTGGCGGAGAATTTATTCTCTTGCTTAACACCATTCTCTGAGACGTACGAGCCTAGAGGTTATATATTGGCAGAAACCAATGGTATGGTATGGATTGGCAATGTGGCATGCTAAGATGCAAATGATCAAGGCTTTTGTTGAAAAGCAGAGCCTTGTGGTTAATGATCAAAGCACAACTTTATTTTGCATAACTTTTTGTAGTTATACTTCGCGAGCCTCACACCCCGGTATGAACTAGAAACGGGAGAGGATAGCAAGGAGGACATGCGTTTCTTTCTAGCTAGAAGTAGTGTCATTGTATGGAGCCCGGACATTTTACTTATGTGGATGATGGAATGAGGCGCCTCAGATTTGAGTCCCTAGTAGCTCTTTATTTTATACCCATAGGACAGAGAAACGTATTGTTCAAGCATAACTAATCCACTAAAGTATTTGTGGACCATCCTTGCTGCTCCTAGGTGTAGTTGCGGCTGTATCCTGAGACTCGGGCTAGAGAGTCTCGAATTCGGTAAGGATGATCCCTTGCATTGATTCATGATGGAAATCCAACTTCTAATACAACACCATGCGGTTTTGATTGTATGACTAGTATGGCGACATAGTATATGGTAGCTACGCCATCTATGATTGATACCTTATGATTGAATTGTTTTTGAAACATATATACACTAATAATAATATCAAATCTGCTTTATCGTATCAAGCATTTTTGACCATTATAAGGTAAAACTCTATCCTCTGGTTTGCGTTGCATTGTGTGATGGGATTTGAGTCTTATAATGGTTTCATTTTTCTAAAAAGCATTGCGTTGTTTAATGATTTACTTTATTTATGCACTGACAATCCATTGGAGTAAACCCGTTTCGTGTGAGCGGCGTGGTCCTGTGATTAGCCTTATTATTCGATAGGTTAAGTACGATTTCTCATACCAGTCCCATAACTGACTCGTAGTTTGTTTCACTTGCAAACTCGGGGGCCCATATTTTCCACACGGGCAATCGAGTAGCTTATTTTGCAGATATATTAAGAAGGATTCTGGATCAAAGCTTAAAGCTGTGTCCAGAGCATGATAGTCTTCCGCTGTGTTAGTTTAATCGTTTCCGCTGCATTATATTACATTTATTGTAAATTAATCTTTCGTTGTTGTATTATTATATTCGATGTACTCTGATATTCTGTACTCTGGTGTTGCATTATGATGTAAATAAAAGTCTTTTGTTATTTGTTCTGATGTGTTGTATGCCCAAAGTTAGTGTATCGGCGATTTCCCGCGAGGGGGATTTTCGGGTCATTACACTTATTATATTTGATAAAAGTTTAAGGTTGGGATAACCACTGTTTTCTTTTGCAGTCTCTCTCATATTGCTTGTATATACACAATACCCTATAGGCTTCGCGCTGGCGTAAGGTACATATCTGTTTTAGTATTTTCGCTTTGCCTGGCGCAACAATAAGGTTACCCGGCTTGTATCTGGAGCGCGCAGGTTCGAGTCCCGGCCTCTTCACATATTTGAGGGAAATGCTGTGCGCACTAATCGACCAACCCAGTGTGCACTAATCGACCACCCCCAGAGCCCAGAAAGCTGTGAGAATAGTACCAGGAAGGGAGACCGACCTGGGAAGTCCTCTCGCGCTTGAGTACAAGAGCCTTTGGCACTGGGTATCCGCCATCCACCTTGTATTTACCGGTACTTCCATTAATTATAAACAATTCTTTGGATAGGTAGATAAATTGTTTTTTTTGGATTGTGAGTTTGTGAGTATGATAGTGGTACTTCCTTATCATGTTCTGAAAATGATTACAAAGTTAATTCCAATAGTAGGCTACAGTCAAGCATACGTGAAACAACCTCATTGGGTAGTGTTTCACTTGGAAGCTTATTTACCCAAAAAATGAAGCGATTAGTATTGGCAGCTAAATCTACGTGGGGTAACTTATACTCTTGCACTTATACTATAGCTATTTTTTACCATTCATTGCATTTTTGAAATTGTTATTGGCTTCATATTTACTCTGCTTATTCGACAACTTTGTTATCTGTAGGGTTCTGAAATGCTTGGAGCAACTAACAAAAAGCGCATGTCTGCATATCATGCTCAGTCACTAAGGGGAAAACTTATGACACTGTTTGCTTTGTAGATAATGTAGCAGCATCAACGTATCAAGCAATATCAGGACCATATACTGTGTAATGTTTTTATTAAGGGACAGAGTTCATCCCAAGTTTTGATTGCAATACGAAAATACCACTGCATTGCTTTGCTCTAACTCCTTACCAAACAATGGCCTCAAATTTAGCAGTTTAAGCGCTTTAACAAGTATCATGCAACCTTTCTTAAGTTAAAAATACTTCTTGTGTAGCATGCTATCTTCACATTTCATTTGCAGTTTCTATTTACCTAAAGTAGAAGACTTGAATTGCTTTGAGTGTAACATGTTATGTTTAATACCTGACATGATAGTTATATGTTAGTTTTTAGTTTCTTTTTTGAAACAATCAATGTCGTTTGTTTATTTAATACAATTTTCTCCATAAGTAGTAATATTCCTGCTGAAGGACGTGAAATATACAAACAACAGTCACATTGGATGTGAAAACCCGTTACTTCCCCAATGAGGAAAGCGCGGATAGTTCGAGAACAAGCCACAAACAGAACGCAGACGGAAGGACATTTCATTGTATATTACAACAATTCATCAGAATACAAGAATATATAGAGTGTGAATAAATAATACACAGAAATATCAGAGATTTAAATTACATTTAAATACATCGCAGCGGAAAATAATACAATACACAACTAGAAGAGATATACGGATACAAAGCTTTCCGGATATCATTCCAGCTGTAAACCAGGATCCTGTGAATATAAATCTGCAAAACCAAAACTACTAGCTGCCCGTGTCAAAATAAAGGCACCCAGAGTTTAGGTTAAAACAATAAACTCCGGGTCAGTCATGGGACTGGTGTGAGAACTAAAACATTTATTAATCTTTATTCTAAAGTTAGGTAAATCAAGGGACCACGCCATATAACACGGAACTGGTTTCCTCCCAAGAACACCAGTGCATAAAACAAACAGCGCAATGCTAAATAAAGAAAAATGAAGATATTATAAGACCCAGGTCCTATCACACAATGCAACGCAAGCCGAGGGATAGGGTTTTCTCTTATAATAGCCAAACATGCTCAGTACATTTTAAACAAATCATTTGATACTATTATAAGTGCATAGTGTATAAAACAACTTCAAATCATAAGTATCAATCATAGGCGGCATGGGTACCATATATCATGTCACCAATACTAGGCTCTACAAATAAAACCGCAAAGTCAACGTATTTGGAAATTGGATTTCCATCTATGAACCGAGGCTAGGGATCGTCCTCTACTGATTCGAGACTGTCTAGCCCGAGTCTCAGGGACAGAACGCATCGACCCTTGGAGCGACAGGGCCGGTCCACCGATGTGGATTAAAATGCCTGAACAATACGTCTCTCCACCCTATGGGGCGTAAATGAGCCAACAAATGACTCCATCGGACCCGGATCGTCCGATCAAACCGAGGCGCCTCGCAACAGCAACAACCACATAAGTCAAACTCGTCAGGGCGTGTAAAACCACTGACGCCACTTCTAGCTAGAAAGAAAGGCATGTCCTCCATGAGGTCCTCTCCCGTTTCTGGTCCACTACTGGGGTGTGAGGCTCACGAATTCACGTTACACAAAGCTATGCCACACAGGCTGTGCTTTGATAATCAACCACAAGACTTTGCTTTTCAACAGAAGCCTCGATCAATTGCCACTTAGGCATGCCACACAGGCAATTCATTCCATGCGATGGGTATCCATCAATATATAACCCCTGAGCTCGTACGTCTCAGAGAAGGGCGTTAAGCAAGAGAATAAATTCTCCGCCGCCAAACAGATATATATTTAATAGAAATCAATCACACAGACTGAAATCCAATGTCAGACACACAGTCCATTTACAAGTTCATTCTGGGTCTGAACGAAACCGGAGGCACCTAGTACCCCGCATATCCATCGATCTCCAAGTACGTCTGGACGATCACCAACTGATTCTCTCCTCTTGGGTGTACGGCCCAATCAAGATCATCAATAATTATCTAAACGACGTGAAGACCTCCGGTCTTCAACCACCGTCTTCACCTTTGACTTATCGTTGTATCAGTTATTCAGAATGGGATAAACCCGGTCTTTCTGAATAACTCGCGTGCATAATAAACAAGTGTTACACAAACACAACATACGCCTCATTCCAATTCAGAATATTCTTTTATTCAAATATTCTTATACTTTGGGAATGGTCCCCATTAATTTTATCAAAGATAAATTCTTTAAATTTATTCTTTAATCTTCTTTTGAATATCAATTCAAACTAGTCGGGATTAGCGAACCACACCAAAGTAATTATTTATTTTATTTCTAAATCCCAACCTATTTATCCCATGAAGTAAAACTGGTAATACTTCATATCTAACACCACGGTGTTATCGGTAAATTCCATTACCATTTCACGTTCAAATCTAATTAAAGATTTAACTATCGCCTGGAGTAAAACTGGTGCTACTCCATTCTCGATCTTTTCAATCTAATTAAAGATTCATTAAAACTCCACTTAGTTTTAATCTTTAACCGGGTTAAAGAATCAGTGTCATTTAAAACACGGTTCACGATAAACCCAAAAATTAATGCCAATTCAATTCCAATCAATTATCATTTAATTGGTACACTTCATTGAATCTAAATAAAAAGATTTAATCTTTTCTCAACTGGGTTCAAGAACAGTGTTAATAAAGACACCATTCACGACAAACCCAAATCACATTTGACATTAAATACAAGGCTCTGAATAGAAAATATACCGGCTTATATTCAATATCAAATTCTACGACCAACAAATATCGTATTGGAAATAACGATATATATATATCTTTCAAATTTCCATAACAACATCTGTATAATCACGAAATCCAACATCGAAATATTCCGAAGACAATTTCGATTCAAATCCATTCCAATGCAATTATTGGAAATTCTGGTTATTTTCAAAACCATTTTCAAATCCAATTTATTTATTTCAAAAATAAATAAATTATTATTCTAGTTCAAAACTAGTTCATTTCGATAAAAATCTATTTTATCTTTACAAATATGGAGTTTTTCATCCCAGATCTTCACAAATCATTTCTTATGATTTTACACAAATTATTACTATTTTTAATAATTTTATCAAGGCCCGTACAGTCGATTTCCATCAACGGCCATCGAACTGCACTTACAGCGACCTTTTCCAAATTTGATTTGGACATAATTCCAAATCCAACCGTTAGATTTCTAATTTCTCACATTCGTTAGAAAGCTCTTTTCGATTCGAACCCGACGGTTCCGGTTTTAGGAGAATCCGACGGTCGGATCTCCCGTAATATCCGTTCGAAGTCAACGGTCGAAATTCGCGAACTACCGCGACGCGGCGCGTTCTATTCAGGCCATTATATTATATATATAATATATATAATATATATAATATATACTTCGTCGATTTCCTTTTAAAACGTATTATATAAATAATTTTAAATTCGTTTTCAAAACGATTTTAACTTCTTTTCAAATTCAATTCAAAATTGAATTTTTCCTTATAAATTCGATTTAAATTCATTTCAAATTGATTTCAATTCAAATTGATTTCTAATTCAATTTCAGTTCGTTTTCAATTCAATTTCAATTCGAATTCATTTCTATTCGATTTCAATTTGAATTCATTTCTATTTAGTTTCAGTTCGAATTTCAATTCTTTTCAAAATATCAGATTTTGAAATCACTTTCGATATTCATTAAAAAATGAATAAAACCTATATAAATATCGTTCACGTCAAAATGGCATCAACCTAATCAACACGGCTTCATATATTTCTATTTTCAAATATTCTATTTCAAATATTTCTATTTCAAATATTTCTTTTTCAAAACTAGAATGAGGCCTAATCAATTACCATATAATGTTAATTATATGGATTTTCTACAACATATGTACACAATAACAACGATGAATAATCAACCATCATCCAAAGTGCATTCTACACTGTATAAGCATCAAATATAAATATTCAATGCTTATAACAGTCTGTCAATCAATCGATCGACATACAACTAAACAATCGGGATTAGTGTACGTCAAATATCATCCCAATACCCGTGTGGGGTTTCAAACAATCAAACACAGATTTTATTTGTGCAGTTGGGCGATGTGTAAAATTTATCTTCCCAATCAATATCAGACAAATGTGTGTATATAAACAAATCATCCGATTTGTTTATTTTTATTTCATTTCATATATACGTTAAAATTCTATTTTTAACTGTAAAATATTTTTTAACTATATAAATATTTTATTTCATTTCACATCACATCACACAATCAAGTACACATCAAAATCAAACAACCAAACATACAAGCCGTCCATGGTCTGTGGACGACGGGTGTCGGGTGCTACTAAACACCGTCTGCATCCTAGTATATATCATTAACTAGAAAACAAACTTAAAGGTGAGGAGTTCTCACCTAAGATATCCCAACTCCACGACACTTCAAATGTAGAAGTCTTCGCCGTTCCTTCTTTCCTCACTTTCATCATCTGTAATCACTACATATATAAAAATCACATTTTTACTTCGCTATTCAATATATAAAAATCAAATTTTTACTTTGCTATTCAATATATGAAAATTGAATTTTTACTTTGCTATTCAATATATAAAAATCACATTTTTACTTCGCTATTCAATATATAAAAATCAAATTTTTACTTTGCTATTCAATATATGAAAATTGAATTTTTACTTTGCTATTCAATATATGAAAATCGAATTTTTACTTTGCTATTCAATATATAAAAATCGAATTTTTACTTTGCTATTCAATATATAAAAATCGAATTTTTTCTTTGCTATTCAATATATGAAAATCGAATTTTTACTTTGCTATTCAATATATAAAAATCGAATTTTTACTTTGCTATTCAATATATAAAAATCGAATTTTTACTTTGCTATTCAATATATAAAAATCGAATTTTTTCTTTGCTATTCAATATATGAAAATCGAATTTTTACTTTGCTATTCAATATATAAAAACCGAATTTTTACTTTGCTATTCAATATATAAAAATCGAATTTTTACTTTGCTATTCAATATATAAAAATCGAATTTTTACTTTGCTATTCAATATATAAAAATCGAATTTTTTCTTTGCTATTCAATATATAAAAATCGAATTTTTTCCTTTGCTATTCAATATATAAAAATCGAATTTTTACTTTGCTATTCAATATATAAAAATCGAATTTTTTCTTTGCTATTCAATATATAAAAATCGAATTTTTTCCTTTGCTATTGAATATATAAAAATCGAATTTTTACTTTGCTATTCAATATATAAAAATCGAATTTTTTCTTTGCTATTCAATATATAAAAATCGAATTTTTTTCTTTGCTATTCAATATATAAAAATCGAATTTTTACCTTGCTATTCAATTCAAAAATCATATCTTTTCTTCATTAACATAACCATTATCATAAAATAAAATAAAAACAAAGTTATATATTGTAAAAAGGAACACTCACAGTTGAAAGCGGGAGAAAAATTGGGACTGTTGATCGGAATGGGGGCCTGGGGCGGCGTTGGCGGTCGGAGAAGGAGTAGGGAACAGAGGAGGAGGCACGGAGAAAGGGGGGCTCCGACGATTGGCGCGAGGTGGCGGCGGACGGGCAGAGGGGGACGACGCAATTCTGTTCTTCGATTGGGGAAGGGGCTGGAAGAAGGAGGAGGTGGAGCAGAAGCGGGGGAAGGGGGTGCGGGTGTCGGTGCCTCCCTGAGCGGCGGCGGCGCTGGGTAGAGGGGGGCGCGATACATTTGTTTTTTTTAACCTATTTCGATTTGAACGGGGGGGGGGGGGGGTGAGTATAGAGAGAGAGAGGGCAAGGTTAATATAATATATATATTTTATTGTTTATTTACTTCAAAAAGTAACTTTTACATTCGAACTCGAAATCGAACTCACCGCCTGTCGTCCATAGCCAATTACCCCCATTCCGAACACAATGGGATATGTGTCGTAAGCTAATTCGGCTGTTACAATCAGTTTTCATTTAAATCAAAGTATAATTCTTTGTATATTCAATTTAAACATACATTTCAAATTACCGAGGCCACATACAGTCTCTAAAAATTACAGAAAAATATTTCTAGCTTCGTATTGACGATACGGTCCTAACAAAACTAGTTTCGTCGAATTCTGAGACTGTTTGAAAAATGGCCATTTTCCAGTCGATTAAAATCAACTAAAACTGGTCAAACGCGTTTTCCTTTGCCACGCTCACATATGGATTCGAAAAATCATGAAATTTGAAACCTAGCAATAATTTGACATCGTGGATCCAACAAAAGTGGTTTCTTCGAAATCCGAGGTCGTTTGCAAAATGGCCATTTTCTAAGGGCCGAAATTCCATAGCGACTATTCTGAAATTTCAACTGGACATAACTTTTTATCCCCGCTATGAAATTTCAATTTTTCTGATTCGTTGGAAAGATATTCAAATATTTTTGGTTTCGCTAAAATCCGCTTTTATTTTGAATCCTGTACATTCATTTGAAGTTTGAAATCGAATTATCGAACTACTACGCCATTTTAAATTCCTTTTATAATTTAAAATAAATATTATATTCCAACGATGAACTATATAAATATATACGTTCGAATTCTATTCAAAATAAATTTTTCGTCGTTTTTTATTTAAAATAATCCATTTTAAATAATCAAAACTCGCTAAAATTGCCAAAATAAAAATTTTATATTGGCTCGGATTTCCGGGTTATTACATTGGAAATATGTAAATACGATGGGATAAATGCGGTTCATTGTAATGTTATTTAATATTATAGTATCTTTTTTAATGTGACTTGTGTTCTTTCAATCTACCTGAATTGACATATATGAGATATTATAGGCTTATACCATCAATTAGAAATAATCTGCAATGCTGTTTCTTATAAATGTGTGCTAATGTTATATTGTTTATTACTGATCTAGTTTCCTTTCAGTTTATATAGTGTGCCAGGCTAACATTAATTATATTGAGTTAGTTGAATTGGAGATGCATTATTGTGTCATTTCCATTTGGGAAAAATGGGAGAGAAAAAATGTATCTGTAGTTGTACGAAATTTCAGCAAATATATTGAATCACGAGTGTTTGTATTTCAGCAAATTTCAATGAAGAGAATTGGGTTGAATGATAGACAGACAGAATAAGTGAAAGTCCAAATGATTAAAAATCAATTTATAAAATGCAAGTAATAATGAGAGCAATATGTTTCTCAGTGGTCAGCAATTACTAAGAAGACCTGATTTTAGCTTTTTGTTTACTTGAAATATTGCATTAATTAAGTTCAATTCTTGGCATACTATTTATCTCTGTAATCACTTTTGAAAATAATGTTGTCAATGAACATTGTTTTCACGACCCATGTTTCATGCATGTTCAACAAGTTTTATACAAGTAACTAAGTTTTGTTAAGTATAAACAAGTATATAAAATTAACTAAATCCAAGTAAATTAAATTTTATAATAATAATATTATATAAATTAAAAAAATTATAATGAAGATGATGATGAATTAACACGATTTATAAAATTTAAATAAATTTATAATAATAATATTATTAAGTTAACAAAGCTCTAATAATAATTATAGTACCTATTATTATTAGCTATTATAATAAATTAATTAAGTTAACTAGGTTAATAAAAATTACCTACGCTTTGTTAAACTTAAACAAGTTTTATCAAATTAACTAGGTTTAAGTTGACTAAATTATATAAATAATAATGATGACGACGAAATAACTAAATTAATAAAATTTAGCTGAGTTTATAACAATAATATAATTAAGTTAACCAAGTTAGAATAATAGTATTTTAAATTAACTAAGTTTGTTGAAATTGAACCAGTTATATAAAATTAACTAAGTTTAACCTAACTAAAAATTATAAATAATAATTGTATAACTAGTTAACTACTACGGTTTTTAAGGTGGATTGTCCACCACTATTGAAGTTTATAGTGCTCCGTCTACTGTGTATGCTCCACACAGGGAGACACAGTTACATAAACCTTACATTCTACAACAGTAGACGATTACATATATAATTGCATGCTTACAACAAAATACAAGTACATCAAGAAAAATACACTAGGTACATTGCTGATGGACTAAGCGACAGTGACAAAGAGAGAGAAGCAAATGCCCATCAATCAATCTGACATGATACAATTTACTGAATACATAAAGCACTGGGCAACTGTACCTAGTCTTACTACACAGTACTTCCCAAACATGCCACAACAGTAACTGTGGACACCAGAACAAAGACCACACTCCATCAAATTTGCAACCTATTGTTAGTTGAGGCTTTACCAGGCGCCGCAAGAGGATACAGAGTGCACCAAATTCCGGTGACCAAGGGACAACAAAACCCAATGACATACTAGTAGCCAGAACAAATCCAAGCAATCACTTGAAGCACCAAACAATTAAAAACATGCCCATTCGAACAACCTTCCAAAGCACAATAGTTAGATAAATTGTTTAGCTTATGTAATCTTGTATTTATCATTTGTTATAATAAAATGTGTTACGGTCACTTTAAAAATCGGTCGGCTATGCAAAAAAGTAATACAATTAGTTAACAAATTTTATAAATAACGATGGTGATGGTGATTATGATGAGTTAATTTAGTTATAAAAATTGATTAAAATTACAATAATAATAATAGTAATATAATTAAATTAACCGAGTTTTAATTATAATAGCCATAATAAATTCAATAAGTTAACCAAGTTAATAAAAATTAGCTAAGTTTAAGTGAACTAAATTTTAAATAAGAATAATAATATAAGTAATTTTACAAAGTTTTATAAATAATAATATTGATGATGAATTAACTAAATTTGTACAAAGTAACTAAGTTTATAATAATAAATTAACTATGTTAATCAAGTTAATAAAAATAAATTAAGTTTTTATAAAATTAAATAAGTTTATAAATTAACTATATTTTATAAGTGATTATAATATAACAAAATTAACCAAGTTTTATACGTAAGTGTAAGATTGTTGTTTGACTATATATTGTGCTTATACTTGTGCAGTTTTTGGACATTCGAAGAGAGCAAGGTCGGACTTGTATGGTAATCCTATACATTTGGTTAGTATATTTGGATGGTTTGATTATTTATGTGCTTTTTTTAGTAATAGTCAATTAATATTGTTTGAATGTTACCTTATAATTCATGACAAATTCCTATTGTTGATCATCGAACTTGTTTACAGCTAATTAGATTTTCCAGAGTAAAGATCGTCAACAATAATGGACATGATTTCAATTGTTATATCTATACATACATACATATATATATATATATATATTATAGTATTAGTTAGTATTTGTTGTGTAAACCTTTTTGTGAACGCTTGTGGTATGTGAATTTGCACGTTTGGTCAAACAAATATTATTTAAATGGTTATGGATAATTCTTATGTGATTCACGTGTTCTTATTATTTGATTATATGATTGGTTGATTGTTGGTTTAAATGTGGTAATTATGCGATTGTTGCTAATTTTGATATGACTATTACATAACTAAATGCTGGAAATAATATAAGCCATCAACAATATACAATAACATTTGAAATATGCTACGAAGCAATCAATACTTTTAGTAGCGTTTTAGAAACACTACAAAAGCAAATGTAAAAATACCATCTACATTTATAGTGATATAAAATAAATGTAACGAAAAGTTTTGGTAGCGGTTGGAAAATGCAGCTATATGAAACATTTAGTAGCGTTTATTAAAATGCCGCAAAAAACAGTCTTTTAGTTGCATCACCTGTTGTAGCGATCTTTAAAACGCTACTAAAAGCTTTGGTAGCGTTTTTTAAACGCTACTAAAGGTCTTTTCTGGTGCACTGAGAGGTGTTTCAGTTCGAGTGTTGTTCGATACTGGAGCATCACATTCTTTCATTTGTAATGAGCTTGTGTGCCGTTTGGGTTTAGAACCAGCGATTTGTGATAGGCCATTGATTGTGACTAATCCAGTCGGGAGTTCGTCTATTTTGTGTATGAATTGTCGTGGTCTTGTGTTATCATGTCATGGTTGTTCCTTTGTATGTGATTTCTTTGTTTTGAACCTCGCTGGGTTTAGAATCATTTTGGGTATGGACTAGCTCAAGAGGTATGCAGAAAAAGTGGATTGCGAGAGGCTCGAGGTGACAATTAGGAATGTGGATGGGCGAATGGTTGTGATTTGATGTAAGCCCGAAGATAGGATCTTCGTAAGATATTTTATATTCACTTGTGATTCCACAGGAATACATGTCATCTATGCCAATCGCTAGTGAGTTCGATGATGTCTTTGACGAGGTCAAAGGGTTGCTGCCGCATCGCGATATTGAGTTTAGAATCGATTTGGTCGAAGGTGCTAGACCTATCATCATGCCTCTTAGGCGGATGGCACATAAGAAACAACGAGAGTTAGAGGTGAAAGTACGTGACCTTTTTGGAAAAAGGATTCATTCAGAGAAGTGTATCTGAATGGGGTGCACCAGTTGTGTTTGGAACCAAGGCTAATGAATCTTTCAGATTGTGTGTTGATTATCGTGAGCTGAATAAGCTAACCAAGAAGAACAAGTATCTGTTGCTGAGGATAGATGACTTGTTCGATCATCTTCACGAGGCCAAGGTGTTTTCTCAGATTGACTTAGCAACAAGATTCCACCAGTTGAGGGTGAAAAAGGATAGTGTGCCAAAGACTGCTTTTAGGACACCATCTGGTTTCTTCGAATGGTTGGTGATTCCATTTGGGTTGACTAACGCGCCAGCGTATTACGTGGATCTTATGAATATGGTATTTAGAGATCATTTGAAAAAGTTCGTGCTTGTGTTCGTGGACGATATTATGATTTACTCTCGGAACGAGAAAGAGCATAAGACGCACTAGCGAGTTGTTTTGGAAACCTTGCGAAAGCATCGGCTAAGAGCTAAGTTTTCAAATTGTCACTTCTAGAAGGGTGGAGTGAGGTTCTTAGGCCACTATTGTTTCTGGAAATGGAATAGCGGTTTACCCCGCTAAGATAGCAGCAATCTAGGACTGGGATAGACCTAAGAATGCGGCGGATATGCGGAGTTTCCTTGGGTTGGCGGGGTATTATCGTCGTTTTATCAAGGATTTCTCCAAGATTGTTGCACCATTAACATGATTGACGAAGAAGAATCAAGTGTTCACATGGGATGTGAAGTGTGATCAAGCTTTCAGAATCCTGAAAGAGAGACTGATGAGTGCTCTTGTTTTGATGATTCCAAGTGGGAATGAAGAGATGGTGGTATACACCGATGCATGTGGTACTAGACTTGGAGCAGTGCTGATGCAGAAGGATAGAGTTGTGGCCTACGCAAGTCGACAGCCGAAGCTGCATGAGAGGAATTTTCCAACTCATGATTTAGAGTTGGCAGCGATTATGTTTGCTCTAAAGATATGGAGGCATTACCTATTGGAGGTTCAATTCGCAATTCGAGCTGTTTACGGATCACAGGTCGTTGAAGTATCTTTTCTCTCAAAAGGATTTGAATCTTCGGTAGCAACGATGGTTAGATTTTCTGGCATTGTATGATTTTGGTATAGCCTATACTCCTAGTAAAGGTAACGCAATGGCAGATGCATTAAGTCGAAGACACACAATTTTGGGAGCGATGTTTTCAAAAGGGAAGCACCTCGAGTTTCTGGCCAGATTTGATTTCAGGCCTAGGTGCGAGTTAGAGCCTAAGATGTTGGAAAGCTTGTCGATAAGACCTACTCTCATCGAAAGGATTGGTAAAAGCCAAAAGCATGAGGAAAAGCTTGTTGAGATTATCTAGAAGTCGGAACCAAAAGATAAGGAATTCGACGTTGATCGAGATGGTTGGCTTCGATAGAAATAACGACTGGTTGTTCCTGGTATTGATGGATAGAGAGATGAGGTTCTAAGGGAATGTCATCACTCTAAGTTGACGATTCATCCCGATGGTAACAAGATGTATCAGGACATGAAGCGAGCTTACAACTGGGAAAGGATGAAGAGGAATGTTGGAAAGTTTATTTCCAAGTTTATGAACTGTCAGTTGGTGAAAGCTGAACAGAAGAATCCAAGTGGATTACTTCAGCCGTTAGATGTTCCTACGTGGAAGTGGAAGCAGATATCAATGGATTTTATTGATGGACTACCTAGAACCAGGGCAGGAAATGAAGGGATTTAGGTCATCATGGATCGTTTGACCAAGAGCGCAAGGTTTATTCCTGTTAGATCAACCAGGACAACGTCGAAGTTCGTTGAGCTATATATAAAATAGATAGTTCGATTCCATGGTATCCCAAAGAGCATAGTTAGTGATTGAGATCGTTCAACAATGAATAAAGGCAACCAAGATCGTCAGAAGACTTATGCCGATAAACATCAAAAAGATTTGGAATTCGTCGTTGGCAATATGGTTTTCATGAAGATTTTCCTTTGAAGAATGTTATTCGGTTCGGTAGTAAAGTAAAGTTAGCTTTAAGGTTCGTTGGACCATTTCTGATAGTCGGGCGGATTGGAAAGCTAGCGTATAAATTGGTTTTACCCAAGAAGATATCGAGTCTGCACAAATGTTTTTCATGTATCTTTTCTATGGAAGTGTATGCATGATTCGAATATGGTGGTATCTCCTGAACAATACGAAGAACTGGAAGTCGAGTCCTAGTTACGAGATCACGTTGTTGGGAATAACACGAAACAACTTAGGAGGAAGACGAGTAATATAGTCAAAGTGCAATGGAGTGAGGATGATAACGATTATATGTGGGAAACGAAAGAGAGTATGAAGACGATCAAACCAGAATTCCTCATTGGTATGACCCATTAATGTCATGTCACCTTACATCATTGTAGCTTGTATTATTATTTTTAGAATTCCGCGTGCTAGGTTAAGGCTATGGATGCATGGCTTGATGAATGCTAGTTAGGATGGTAAGTTGGTTGTTCATGGATGATAGTCATGCAAAATGGTTTTGTTTGCTTGTGTTTGCTTGGGATTCCCGGGGCGAAATTCCTAAATGGGGGAGAACGTAATGACTTGCATTTTACGTATTGGAGGATCGTAAAATATTTTTATTTAATTCATTGAGGGTTGAATTAGTCTCATAGTTTGATATGTTGGTTATGGAGATGTGAGACATGTCCATTATTTTTATCAATTTTATTTGTAACCATTTTTCCCTTATCAGTTTTGTACAGGGCATAACTTTTGACTGGGATTGAATCAGGTTCTGAGATCGATTTCATTGGAAAGGAAATGGTGTTGCCAATTCTGTAGAGTGGCCACATTAAAGATTTGGTTTAGCTTGGAGGAATTGTTGTTTTAGTGATACACAATTTCTGAACAGGCTAACTAGTCATTAATGGGTTGATTTGGTAAGGCCTATCAGTGTGCTGGTTAGATGACTATAAATAGGGGGCAGAGGCAAGGAGAACGATTTACTTTCTTCATTTATTATTTGGTTAGGGTTTGAGATTCTACCTGCTCCAACCAAATACATCTCTCCTCCATTAAAATCTTAGATCTACATTAGAATATTGAAGATCTACATCAAGGAAGGCTGGATCAACATCAAGAGGGATTAGATCGCATTAAATTGGTAGATATGAAGAACATTCTTCACTGTTCGGATTTGTAGATCAATGATTTCAGGCTAATTTGAAGATTTGTTGAGTGATAAGCATCTCTCACATGGATTCAATCGAGTATATGGGTTTTTTGATCTTATTTCCATCATCTCAAGTTGTTTTCACCTAGATCTAATCGATGTAAGTATGTTTTCATTTCGAATCACCATAAGATCTAATCTAGCAACTTAAATCATTAAATCTCTATATTAAGTCATGTGTTATTGCAAGTTAGATTTGTTTAATTCGTTTATTGTTTGTTATGAATTGAGTAAATTCTAGGTCATTGAATGATGATTGTTTAATGCGATGATTGTTGATAGTATTTCTGTTTGAATGGTTGTATGAATCGCACGAGTTTAAATCGAATTTGAGTTGGATCTTGGCTCAATTTCGATGATAGATCGGCTGTGGCAACATATGGGTCAACTTGACTTGTTTGCCAAGCAATGATGGATCGGATCGAGCAAAATCTCCATGGATCGGCAGCATAAAAAAAAGTGGATAGGGAGAGTTTTGGCGATGGATTGGACGAGTTTTGGCGATAGATCGGGCAAGTTTTGGCAATGGATCGAGCATTGAGGAAAAGTACGGATCGAGCTAAATTTTTAGGGATTGACACTATAACACCCCACCTCCGCCAGGGCCACACTCACGAGTGATGGCACTAGCTTTGGAGGGATGTTGTCTAGGTAAACATGCACAGAGATATCAAAAGACAGAAAATAGATAAATAAATAAGTAAAGCAGCGGTAGAATTTAAAAACCATACTTAACCATTTCAAAACCAAACAGTCAACTTACATCAAAGTACTTAGTCATTATTTTCCAACTACCACAAGTCTAGAAAACTTAAACTGAAAATAACATAAAGTAAACTATCCCCAAGATAGGTGTGATGAAGCCATAGCAAGCTCAAGACCAAACCGTACATGAGCTGTCAAGAAAGCAAGCCAAATGTCCAAGCTAAGCACTAGTATTCCCTCCCTGAGAACCTGGGGGGGAACGGAAGAAAAGAGCCGAAAGAAAAAGGGTCAGTCACAAAGACTGGTAAGTCCTACCTACTATTAGTATAAAAACTAATAAAGTTAACTAAACATGAGAAACTGAGATGAAACATAAAGATGGTAACTAACTGACATGATAAATAGATAACAAGGTAGATCAAGTGTGGCATCGCATATACAAGGTTTAGTTTTGCACCAAAAGTACTAGTATCCTTGCCTATGTCAAGTATAAACAAGAAATGATCCCTTGGCCCAATATCATGAGATGACCCAAATCAAGGTCCAACTACACGGTCTAGTCAATCGGCTCCCTATAAGCCTAACTCGTCGAGTGTCGGTGTCATACGGCCCAATCACGGAATGTAGTCAAACTGTGCTAGGTCCACCCTGGGGTGTATCAAGTCCTACGGTGCCAACCACTGACACGAATCAAGTACGCACAGTCTAAACCTACTGGTGCCCGTGCCTGCTTTTTCAACTCCGGACTATGTGCACGACCATAGTCCGCCTGAACCTACACCGGCGCACCAACTCAACCGTCGTTCTGGTCGCTTACAATCAGCCCAGTAATCGTGCCCCACCCTAGCCTAGTCCCTAGGGTATCGTTGATACATCCAAGAGGGTTACTGCTGAAAAGGACCACGTAACTAGGGTTTCTAACGGGTTAAGTGTGGTTAACCCTATCCAATCATGTATCCAGTTGGTTAAGTGTACCCAAGTGGTTCATGACTTAACCCCATCCAATCATGTATCAAGTTGGTTAAGTGTTTCCAAGTGGTTCATGACTTAACCCTAACATGTGGCATTAATTAATTTAATGCACCCAACCTCTCACATTAGACTTTGTTGTGGTTACTAGATATGTCGGGCGGGTCCGGGCAGCTTTACACCACAACCTAGTCTAACCTCGGGTTTCAAGCGCGATATGACCAACTTCTCACATTGGATCCTATTGTTTGTAGCCACTGGATTTGCCGGGCGGTTCCGGGCAGATTTACACTACAAACTCAACCCAACCTCGAGTTGGCCACTTTATGGTTTTCTACATGTCATGACCATATTCAAGTTTTCAAGCATAATCAAGTTTCATGTCATCAAGTCATGTTTTCATGTTATTTCAAGTTTGCCTAACTACCCATAACGTATTCCCATTCGCACGTAAACTCGCATCAACACAAGTGAATCAAGGAACATAAAAGTATGACCAAGGTGGGCATAAGGTGGTAAAGTTGGTCATAGGTTAAACATGATGATATTGAGGCAAAGGTGTTCATCACAACTAGCATATAGGATTATTGGCCTCAAAAATATGCATAACATCAAACTTAGCAAATAAACTTGTGGGTAGCATGTAGTTCAACATCATAGGCAAAGGTGATAACATGATAATAGTTGACCTAGGGTGATAAACTTGTGGGTAGCATATAGTTCAACATCATATGCAAGTTAACATCAAGGTTATGAGAGGTTTTATGTTGCATTATGCATAACTACCAAGTTCTATGTTGCATTATGCATAACCACCAAATAAAGCTCATAGCTTTCTACCCAAAAATCAAGGTAAATGATACTAGGTTCATGATAGTGCCACAATCATAGATCAAAAGAATCATAAATGGATCTATGCATACAAATATAGCCCAAGGCAAGTATTATACCCAAAAGTCCCATTTCAACTTGCTACATGATCATATTAACTTCATAGTTTAAATCTAAGAGTAGAGTGGGGCTTACAAAGCGTGGCTATGAGAACTAGAACCAAATAGAACAAGATAGAGACGTTGTAGAGGATCTAGGAGTGATGTAGCAACACAAATAGCCTTGAGAATAAGTAGCTCCTTTGATAGAAAGAAGAAAGCTTGCTCCTTTTTGCCTTAGAAGCTCTCAAGATGAAGATGGAGGCCATGATTAGGGAGCATTTTGGGAGAATTTAGTTGTTAGGTTGATTTGTGATGGTTTAGGCTAGGTATTAGGGTGTTTTTATAGGTGTAGAGACTAGCTTAGGCCATAGGATTAACCCTAGTTTAGATCTGAACAATCAAATCCCGTCACAGGCTAAGTAGACAGACCAAAGGAGCAAACTGGTGCACCTGACCAACAGGGTCCGACCAGGGGGGGTCGACACCCAGGTCGACACCCCAGTCGACCTGGGGGGGGGCAGTTCGACACCCCAGTCGACCCTCCTGTCGACCTGGGGTAGGGCGGGAAAATTTCCCGCCCAATCTGCTTGGATCTGATTTTGAATTTCGGGCTGAATTATTGAATTTTCTGAAATCTTCTATGGGCCATAACTTGGTCATACGGACTCCGATTTACGAAATTTCGGACTCGTTTTCAAGCAAAATTTCGAGACGAACGCAATGGCATAACCCGTTCCCATTAATTCTTAACTTATGATTTAATTCTGCCATGGTTTCTTGTTTCAACATATTATTAAAAATTCGGGTTGTTACATTCTCCCCACCTTAAAGGATTTCGTCCCCGAAATCTCCAAGTTAGGAAGAACGTATCCTACCATCCATCATCCATATACTCAAACATCATCCACGAGTAATCATTGTCCTTAAAATATTTCTAATGCTGTATGAACATATGCAAGAGTGTGTGTATATGCACCTATCTAATGCGAAAATCAGGCGGTTACTGACTCAGTAGACCTCCTTAATGCAAAATATGTTAGTGAAATGAGTCCAAATGTATGCAACTTCCTAACATAATTGATAATCTCTACATGAGTGCACATATCATTCCTCCATATGCAACATCCACGTGATAACATAACAAGTTTCATCCATGAATAAGCATAAACACTCATGCATATGCAATATGAAAGTGTGTGAGCCGATCTTAGTGCCTAACGTGTATCATGTATCCACGAGTAACCACTTGCAACCATTTGCAACCATCAAGCATAACATGTTTCAAATACTTGTTTCATCCAAAGGGTTTCTACCTAAGGTTCTCATGACAAGATTAACGAGATAACAAGATAAACATGGATAGTAAAAGAAAGATATGCTGACTAGGGAAAAGAGATCGAGAATGTACCCTAAAAAAGAAATGGATAAAGCCCATGCATCTTCTCCTCGGTTTCTCAAGTTGCATCTTCATCGGCTTCACTCCACTGAACCTTTACTAACTTGACTTCTTGGTTCCTCAGCTTCTTGATCTCCGTTCCCAAGATACGAATCGGAGCTCGCCTCAAGGTTGTCTCTTTCTCTACCTCCATGTCTTCAAGAATGCTAGGCTCAACTACTTCGGCTGATTCATGTAGGCATTTTCGGAGATGCGAGACATGAAAAACATTGTGCACTCCAGCCAGCTTCTCGGGCAATTCCACCCTATAAGCCATTTGCCCAATCCTCTCAATGATAGGGAAGGGTCGGACGAACCTTGGTGCTAGCTTTCCAACTGCTCCAAAACGAACCACATTTCACAAAGGAGAAACCTTCACAAAGACCATATCTCCAACTTCAAACTCTAAGTCTGTCCTTCGCTTGTCTGCATAGGATTTCTATCTGTCTTAGGCCGCTTTCATCCGCCTTCGAATCAACTCCACCTTCTCGGATGTGTCCCTTATCATGTTGGGCCTAAGTATAAGCTTATCCGTCGTTTCCCACCAATATGTTGGTGACTTGCACGGCCTCCCATACAAGGCTTCGAATGGTGCCATCCCTATGCTTGCTTGGTAGCTGTTATTATAAGCAAACTCTACGAGAGGAAGGTGGTCTTCCCAAGTGCCACCAAAGTCAAGAATGCATAGTCCTCAATAGATCTTCTAGTACCCTGTTCACCCTTTCGGTCTGACCATCCGTCCGTGGGTGATAGGCCGTACTTAGATTCAATCGCGTACCCATCGCTTCTTGCAAACTATTCCAGAATTGGCTAGTGAAGATTGGGTCACGATTGCTCACTATGCTAGAAGGAACTCCATGCAATCGTACTATCTCTCGAAGATAAACAGATGCTATCCATGATGCGGTCCTCTTGCTCTTTACTGGAATGAAATGAGTGCTCTTCGTGAGTCTATCCACTATGACCCATATGCTAGTATTCCCCTTCCTTGATCTCGGCAATCCATCCACAAAATCCATAGAGATACTTTCCCACTTCCATAGCGGGACCTCCAATGGATGCAGTAGCCCACCGGGCTTCTTCGACTCGGCCTTTACTTGTTGGCAAACAATGCATCTAGAAAAAAACTCTGCCACATCCTTTTTCATCCCATCCCAAAAGAAAATGCGCTTCATATCCAGGTACATCTTATCCCCTCCGGGATGTATGGTCATCCTCGAGTGATGCGCCTCCTCAAGAACTTTATTTACTAAGTCTCCCACTTGTAGGACACATAATCTTCCATCACGCCTTAGCCATCCCTTGTCATCTATAGCATATCTAGCGAGGTGACTTGACGTCTCACCCCGAATCAACTTGTCCATGATCTCGACTATCTGCGGGTCTTCTCTCTGTGAAGCCCCAACTTTCTCAAGAAGTGTAGGTCTAAGCTCAAGGGATGCTAACGAACCAGTCATCGACTCAACAGCAGGTGTAAAATCAAAGGTTGCCAAGAACTCTAGGCTCTTCATCTCAACAAACAAGGGACTCAAAGTCAACCTTCTTCTACTTAGCGCATCCGCCACGACATTACCCTTGCCAGGGGTATAAGCTATCTCGAAGTCATATGATGCCA
This sequence comes from Allium sativum, assembly GCA_030737875.1. Lineage (NCBI taxonomy): Eukaryota > Viridiplantae > Streptophyta > Magnoliopsida > Asparagales > Amaryllidaceae > Allium > Allium sativum. Next base: position 605,373,384 of record CM060919.1, on the reverse strand, counting down.
AGAATTCCATCCACCTTTGTTGCCTTAGATTCAAATCTTTCTGCGAGAAGAGGTACTTGAGTGACTTGTGATCAGTATATAACTCAAACCTTTCGCCTAGAAGATAGTGGCGCCAGGATTTGAGTGCAAAGACGATCGCCGCCAACTCTAAATCATGAGTGGGGTAGTTCTTCTCATGAGCTTTGAGTTGCCTACCCCCAAAGCATATCACTCTCCCTTCTTGCATCAGGACAACGCCTAATCCCGTGCCACAAGCATCGGTGTACACGGTAAACAACTTCCCTCCATCGGGTAATGCTAGAACTGGAGCTGTGGTGAGGGCTTTCTTGAGCCTTTGAAAAGAAAGCTCACACTCTAAGTCACATGCAAAGACTAAGTTCTTCTTCGTTAACTTAGTAAGAGGGGCTGAAATCCTAGCGAAGTCCTTAATGAACTTCCTATAAAATCATGCCAGACCGAGAAAGCTTCTCACTTCAGTTGCATTCTTTGGAACTTTCCAGTCTTGTACCGCCACCACTTTAGCGGGATCCACAGCTATGCCTTGCTTAGAAACTATATGCCCAAGGAACCGAACTTCCCTTCTCCAGAAATGGCATTTAGAGAACTTGGCTTTCAACTGATGATCTCTAAGCGTATCCATAACCTTCTTAAGATGTATAGCGTGCTCTTCCTCGTCCTTAGAGAAGATCAGAATATCATCCACGAAGACAACCACAAACTTGTTTAGGAACTCCCTAAACACCCTACTCATCAAATCAACAAAGTATGCGGGTGCATCAGTCAAACCGAACGGCATGACTAGCCATTCAAAGAATCCATCTGGAGTCCTAAACGCAGTCTTGTCAATACTATCCTCAGCCACTCTGAGCTGATGGAATCCAGTGGCTAGATCGAGCTGAGAGAAAACAGAAGCACCAACAAGATGGTCGAAGAGATCATTAATCCTCGGTAACGGGTGCCTATTCTTCTTTGTCAGCTTGTTTAACTCACGATAATCAACACATAGACGAAGCGAACCATCCACCTTAGTAGCGAATACCACAGGAGCACCCCATTCAGAAATGCTTCGCCTAATGAAATTTTTCTCAAGCAACTCCTTGATTTGCTTGCTAAGCTCTCTTCTTTCTCGCGGGGCCATGTGCCTAACAGGCAATGAAACTGGCTTGGCATTATCAATAAGATAAATACGGAAGTCTATCTCGCGTTTAGGGGGTAAGCCCTTCACCTCATCAAAAACATCAGGATATTCTCGGACCACCCCCACAGATTGAAGATTGTCAATGGACGAGTCGAGGGATTCAAGATAACATAACATGACGGGATCCAGCGGGTTACAAGAAATCTCTAGGGTATTGCCAAGGCGAGTCATAAGCCTCACTACCCTATGCTCACAATCGAGAATGGCTCCATAACTGGACAACCAATCCATGCCCAAAATCAACCCGTATCCCATAAACCCGAGAACATAAGCATTACATGTGAATTCTACGGTCAAGATAGAAATCCTCAAATCCATACAAATCATAGATAGATGGGCGGAACCCCCAATTGGATTTGAAACACTAACGGGATACTCAACTAGACTAGTACTTAGGTGCAAACTTTCAACAATGTCAGAAGAGATAAAGGTATGCGATGCGCCAGAATCAAATAAAGTTCGAACAGGAAAACCAGAAATGTAAACAAGGCTTTCTACAAAAATACTACCTCGGTCCGGAGCTGGAGTAGTGTTGAGAGCATGCATCTGCCCTCCAGAAGGTCATGCTCGCTGAGTCTGTCCTTACCCCTGCCCTTGCTTCTTTGGGAAATCGTTACTGAAATGTCCAGACTCTCCGCAATGAAAGCATTCTCCCAACTTCCTCTTCTTCTTCCTACAATCTTTGGCTATGTGTCCAGTGATCCCACAGAAGTTGCACTTCCTTGTCTCCTTTGCCTTGTTGTTGTTGGCCTTGTTACCCCTGTTGTTCTTGTTGCTCTTGTTGTTCTGATTGCTCTGGTTGCCTCCCCACTTGGAGTCCGCCTTTTTGGTTTGAGTCTCATTAGGCTTGACTTCTTTCTTGCCATTCTTATCAACTCCCTGAAGCAAGGCCATATCCACTAAGCTCTCAAAAGTGGTCCCCATTGGTATATGAGACATAGCCAAACCTTGTAATGGCTCATTCAATCCTCGAGCAAAGCGTAGAGCCTTCTTCTGCGGTGTGTTAACCATGTCTAAACCGAATCGAGCAAGCTGGTTAAACTTATTTACATACTCCCTCACGGTCATGTCCCCTTGCTTCAAAGATATAAACTTCTCCATTTGCAGATTCTCCTCAGCATATGATAGAAACTTAAGCCCAAACCTCATCCTGAAGTCGGCCCAAGTCTCTATAGGCCTAGTAGCGTTGGTGACCTCCCACCAATAAGCAGCTTCCTCTTTAAATAGCCATACTGCCAATAGAACTTTCCTACGGTCATCCACATCAAAGATAGCAAAAAGGTCTTCAGTTTCCTTTAACCAGTTTCTTGTCTCCACATAAGTCTCTGTCCCAACAAAATTCTTGCCACCCATCACCTTAAAGTCTTTGCAAATCTTTGCGAAATCCGCTTGTGGACGCTGAGGAGGAGGAGGAGGAACCTCAGGTACGGGAGGAGGAGTGGGAGTGTTTGCTGGGCCCGCATCGTTGGCCCTAGCTTCCAGGTACCTCTGGAACCATCCGGGTATGGGTACCCCCTCGGGAAGGTTAAGATCGGCCATGCTGAAAAAGGAAAAGATAGATTTAGAACGGGGAAACAAAGGATAGTGCTAATGGCTTTTGGGGAATAGCCTTTTAAAAATAAACTAGACTTTTCTTGGAAAAATACTTAATTGGTTTTGAAAATAGTTTTTCAAAAAGGGTTTTTAGAACTTTTGTCCGGTCTAGTAAAACCTCATGCTCTGATACCAAATGTAACACCCCACCTCCGCCAGGGCCACACTCACGAGTGCTGGCACTAGCTTTGGAGGGATGTTGTCTAGGTAAACATGCACAGAGATATCACAAGACAGAACATAGATAAATAAATAAGTAAAGCAGCGGTAGAATTTAAAAACCATACTTAACCATTTCAAAACCAAATAGTCAACTTACATCAAAGTACTTAGTCATTATTTTCCAACTACCACAAGTCTAGAAAACATAAACTGAAAATAACATAAAGTAAACTATCCCCAAGATAGATGTGATGAAGCCATAGCAAGCTCAAGTCCAAACCGTACATGAGCTGTCAAGAAAGCAAGCCAAATGTCCAAGCTAAGCACTAGTATTCCCTCCCTGAGAACCTGGGGGGAGGGGAACGGAAGAAAAGAGCCGAAAGAAAAAGGGTCAGTCATAAAGACTGGTAAGTCCTACCTACTATTAGTATAAAAACTAATAAAGTTAACTAAACATGAGAAACTGAGATGAAACATAAAGATGGTAACTAACTGACATGATAAATAGATAACAAGGTAGATCAAGTGTGGCATCGCATATACAAGGTTTAGTTTTGCACCAAAAGTACTAGTATCCTGGCCTATGTCAAGTATAAACAAGAAATGATCCCTTGGCCCAATATCATGAGATGACCCAAATCAAGGTCCAACTACACGGTCTAGTCGATCGGCTCCCTATAAGCCTAACTCGTCGAGTGTCAGTGTCATACGGCCCAATCACGGAATATAGTCAAATTGTGCTAGGTCCACCCTGGGGTGTATCAAGTCCTACGGTGCCAACCACTGACATGAATCAAGCATGCACAGTCTAAACCTACTGGTGCCCGTGCCTGCTTTTTCAACTACGGACTATGTGCATGACCATAGTCCGCCTGAACCTACACCGGCGCACCAACTCAGCCGTCGTTCTGGTCGCTTACAATCAGCCCAGTAATCGTGCCCCACCCTAGCCTAGTCCCTAGGGTATCATTGATACATCCAAGAGGGTTACTGCTGAAAAGGACCACGTAACTAGGGTTTCTAACGGGTTAAGTGTGGTTAACGCTATCCAATCATGTATCCAGTTGGTTAAGTGTACCCAAGTGGTTCATGACTTAACCCCATTCAATCATGTATCAAGTTGGTTAAGTGTTTCCAATTGGTTCATGACTTAACCCTAACATGTGGCATTAATTAATTTAATGCACCCAACCTCTCACATTAGACTTTGTTGTGGTTACTGGATATGCCGGGCGGGTCCGGGCATCTTTACACCACAACCTAGTCTAACCTCGGGTTTCAAGCGCGATATGACCAACTTATCACATTGGATCCTATTGTTTGTAGCCACTGGATTTGCCGGGCGGTTCCGGGCAGATTTACGCTACAAACTCAACCCAACCTCGAGTTGGCCACTTTAAGGTTTTCTACATGTCATGACCATATTCAAGTTTTCAAGCATAATCAAGTTTCATGTAATCAAGTCATGTTTTCATGTTATTTCAAGTTTGCCTATCTACCCATAACATATTCCCATTCGCACGTAAACTCGCATCAACACAAGTGAATCAAGGAACATAAAAGTATGACCAAGGTGGGCATAAGGTGGTAAAGTTGGTCATAGGTTAAACATGATGATATTGAGGCAAAGGTGCTCATCACAACTAGCATATAGGATTATTGGCCTCAAAAACATGCATAACATCAAACTTAGCAAATAAACTTGTGGGTAGCATGTAGTTCAACATCATAGGCAAAGGTGATAACATGATAATAGTTGACCTAGGGTGATAAACTTGTGGGTAGCATGTAGTTCAACATCATATGCTAGTTAACATCAAGGTTATGAGAGGTTCTATGTTGCATTATGCATAACTACCAAGTTCTATGTTGCATTATGCATAACCACCAAATAAAGCTCATAGCTTTCTACCCAAAAATCAAGGTAAATGATATTAGGTTCATGATAGTGCCACAATCATAGATCAAAAGAGTCATAAATGGATCTATGCACACAAATATAGCCCAAGGCAAGTATTATACACAAAATTCCCATTTCAACTTGCTACATGATCATATTAACTTCATAGTTTAAATCTAAGAGTAGAGTGGGGCTTACAAAGCGTGTCTATGAGAACTAGAACCAAATAGAACAAGATAGAGACGTTGTAGAGGCTCTAGGAATGATGTAGCAACACAAATAGCCTTGAGAATAAGTAGCTCCTTTGATAGAAAGAAGAAAGCTTGCTCCTTTTTTCCTTAGAAGCTCTCAAGATGAAGATGGAGGCCATGATTAGGGGGCATTTTGGCAGAATTTAGTTGTTAGGTTGATTTGTGATGGTTTAGGCTGGGTATTAGGGTGTTTTTATAGGTGTAGAGACTAGTTTAGGCCATAGGATTAACCCTAGTTTAGATCTGAACAATCAAATCCCATCACAGGCTAAGTAGACAGACCAAAGGAGCAAACTGGTGCACCTGACCAACAAGGTCCGACCAGGGGGGGTCGACACCCCAATCGACCTGGGGGGGGGAGGGGGCAGGTCGACACCCCAGTCGACCTGGGGTAGGGCGGGAAAATTTCCCGCCCAATCTGCTTGGATCTAATTTTGAATTTCGGGCTGAATTTTTGAATTTTCTGAAATCTTCTATGGGCCATAACTTGGTCATACGGACTCCGATTTACGAGATTTCGGACTCGTTTTCAAGCAGAATTTTGAGACGAACGCAATGGCGTAACCCATTCCCATTGATTCTTAACTTATGATTTAATTCTGCCTTGGTTTCTTGTTTCAACATATTATTAAAAATTCGGGTTGTTACAGACACATTTCAGAAACACTGTAAAAAATACGGATCAGGCTAAATTTTTACGGATTGACAGCGTTTCAAAAATGCTGTAAAAAGTATGGATCGGGTTGAATTTTCGGTGATTGGCAGCGTTTCTGAAAATCTGTGAATGGGAAACCATAGCGTTTTTGAAACGCTGTAATAGGGAAAAATGAACGCTGTGGTATGTTATTCTCAAAAAAGGTTGAAACGCTGTGAATAACATATTGAGCAAACGATGTATGTTTTTGGTTGGACGATGCTTGTGGCTTCGACGTGAATTTAAGTAGGAATGTTCAAAGTGTTATGAAGTGTTCGATGATCGTCGAAATGCAACGAATATGAAGATGACTCAAGATTATTTGAGCTCTTGGATAATGGCTACTCAAGATGATTTGAGCTTATGAATGGTCACCGATGATGACGACTAGAGATATTGCAGGCCGAGGAGTTATCGTTATCGTAGGTTCTAGCAGACTCAAAGCTAGGGTATAATAAGGACACCTAGAAGACTAGATGATTAGTCGAGTACCCTGAGTAGCGATGAAAGGCCAAGATACGTAGCCATGAAAGGCGTACAGACTTTTTTGCTAGAAACGGGGTTAACATTAGCTCTTGACGGATGGCATGATGATATGGTCAGTCATACGATTAATGATGGTTCCCTGGAAGGATTAGCAGTGATAGCCAGAGCCATGGATGTTGATTGTTTTGCTTGTATCATCTTGCGTAGATTGTTCGACATTGAAGGAGACATCTCTTAGGTGCTTGTCTGATGTTGGTTTAGGCCTTCGAGGCTTGTGCTTGGGAGATGTTGATCTCAATTAGAATGGTTTACGCAGGATAACTAGTTGCTATGCCTATTTGTTTCTATCTGACTGGTTGTGAAGGCTATCACTGTCAGAAGTGGAGGGGATGGTTTTGGGTTTCTTCTCTGATGTGTTGGTGGATTAGTTGATTGATCTACATGTTTCTCATATACTTTACTGATGATGTTAGATAGTTGTTGTAACACCTCGAATTTTCTGTTTAACAATAAATTAAAATATTAAAGTATAATTAATTCTAAATGAAAGAATTAAGGGAAACGGGTTATGCCATTGCGTTCGTCTTCGAATTCTTCTTGAAATAGAGTCCGAGTTTGCGTAAATCGGACTCCGTATGAAGAAGTTGGGGTCTTCGAAAGTTTCAGAATTCAATTTAAAATTCAGACAACCCGAAAAAGGTTCAAAATTCGAAAAACTGGACCAGAATTGGGCTGGGCGGGAAAATTCCCGCCCATGACCCAGGTCAACCAGGGGGTCGTCCTGGGTACCCAGGTCAACCGGGGGTCGACCTGGGGGTCGACCTACCCAGTCGACCTGGTCAGGTCTTGGCTGGCCTGGTCGGATTCTAAGCGATTTTCTGCGTTCTGGTGTGTCATTAGAGCTGATTTGTCACTTTCTAGTTGGCTCTTCTCAATGTGAATGGTCTAGATTCATCTATGATCATCTGACGGCTCTAATTAGTTTGAAATTCTATATAAACAACTTAAGTCTCCAACCTAAATTCACACAAAAATTAGAACCAGAGCCGCCATGCTGTCGGGAGAAAACTGAGAGCGGCCTCCACTTGAAGAAAGCTAAGAGACGAACAAAATCTAATTTAATTAAAATCAAAACAACGTTTATCTGCCCAAAGGAAAACATCTCAATTCCATAACTCAGAATCCAGAACTCAAGTTCGTCGTTCGTTGTAAGTTTAGTTATGTTTTGGGATGCGAATCAAAATTAATGTCATGCCTTGGAAATAAATTGATAATAGAACAATGTTTATTATGTTATATGTGGAATTGAATGATATTGATCTATGTCTGTGGTTCTATTTTATTATCATGTTGAATAGGGAATTAATGGATAAGTCTATTCATATGTATATGAACTTGGAGTATAACCTGTTATGACAAGTTGTGTAGTTTATCATGTTATGCAAGTTTTAGGTTGTAAAATCATATCACATATGTGACCAAATGTTAGATCTACATGTTTATGTGTATATGTTAAACCTATGTCATATTTCAAGTTCACATTTATTCATATGTTCGTGATTGATTTGTAAATTCACATATATTTAAGCTGGTTTAGTCTATGTTGCAAATTCGCATATATGTAAGTTGATTTGGTCTATGTTGCAAATTCACATATATGTATGTTGATTTAGTCACGTTGCAAGTTCACACCAATAATATTCATGATGACTATTTTGCAAGTTCACACCTATGGTGTTCATATTGACTATGCCGAAAATGCCAAGTTTACACCTATGTCATGTTTATATTAATGAATTTCTTTATGCCAATTTTGTGTACGCAAAATTAGGCTAAGTTTTTAGCCTAATATTATATGTCAAAAATCATGTGGATGAAAATTAGGCTAAGATTGTTAGCCTAATATTTAGACGGGGTAACGTTGGGAAAAAATGGTAATTATAGGAAACTTGACATAAATTGGTGAAAAATCACATAGGTAATTTATGGCATGAAATGGTATAAATTATATACCTAAAATTAATGAACTTGATTAGAAACAAATTTGGGCAATGACATGAATTCTAGATAATATACATAAATAAAAATGTGAATTCAGAAAATACAAATACGCTTAACCCGAGGTTAGATTGAGTTGTGATGTAAACCTGCCCGGACCCGCCCGGCTGTCCAGTAATCACAACAATACCTATCTAATGTGGGAGGTTAAGGCAATGAGCCCAATACGGGCCTGAGGTTAGATTGAGTTACGGTGTAAACCTGCCCGGAACCGACCGGCACATCCAGTAACCGTAACAATACCCGTCTAATGTGAGTGGTTGGTGCTTTAACTAATTAAAGCTAAGGAAAGACAAGTCAGGATGGTAGGGTTAAGTTAACTAAAACACTTAACCAATTCAACATGTTAATTAAACTAATGGGTGGGGTTAGGTAAATATAGACACTTAACCACTTAACATGTTTGACTAGAAAACCCTAGTAACGGGGACCCATTTCAGCAGTAACCCAATTAGGTATCATGGTACCCTGAAACTAGGCAGGGTGGGGCATAATTACTGGGCTGATTGTAAGCGGTCAAAAGCAACGGTGGTTGGTGCAGCAGTGTAGGTTATAACGCAGTGCGGGCATGCATACACTTCGGAGCAGACAAACATGGCACTGGGCATCAGTAGTATAACCTATGCATTCTAAAATTGTGTCGGGCCGCCACCATGGGACTTGATACACCCCATAGTGGGACAAGCATAGGTATCTACAATCATGTGGGGCCGTATGACACAGGAAGAAAACGTTGCGAGTAAGAGCCGATCGAATAAGGGATCACCTTGTCATGAAAACGTTGTGCTAGTTAGGTAGTTAGTAGGTGCAGAGAAGTAATAGTGAGTGCATTTAGTATAGTTAGTATTTCCTGCCATATCTTGTCATATATTCTGGTATTGTCCTATTCTCAGTTTATGCAAGTTATGATCTTTTTTTTGTTCTCATGCTAAAAATATAACTAGACTTACCAGACTTATGTCTGACCCATTTTCCTTTCGCTTTCTTTTCTTCCGTTCCCCCCAAAGGTCCACAGGGAGGAAACACCTCAGCTTAGTTTGATCTTTCATCCAGCTTGAAGAGAGAGAATGTATTGCTTGGATCTCTTTCGTTTGGGCTATGGCTTTGGACATTCTATGGGGGTTTATGCAGTTTTAATTATGTTTCATGCTTCTTTAAGTTTTAAATCAAGACAGTATTATGGTTGTGATAATTGGAAGTTTGTTTTGAGGCAATTATGGAAGTGTTTTGTATGAACACGTATTTATGATATGAAAGTATGTTTGTGTTTTCCCCTGTTTATATATATGTGTTTATATCGGTCTTGTGTTTTATCTGTGACTTTTACTTATAAACCTCCATCGAAGTTAAGGTATTCCCTTTGTGAGTGACCTTAACGGAGGTGGGGTGTTTCACTTGGTATCAGAGCACAGGTTTACCGGATTAGATAAAGGTTTTTGAAACTATTTTCAAAAAGAAGTTTAATGAAGCATTTTTTTCAAGAAAAAGCGTTGTTTTTAAAAGGCATAATTCCCCAAAGCGATATGCACTATCTCTCTATCCTTTTGTCTTGAATCTTTCCTTTTTGTTTCAGCATGTATGGAGACCTTAACCTTCCAGAAGGAGTACCGGTACCTGGCTGGTTCCGAAGGTACCTAGAGGCTAGGGCCAATGACGCGGGCCCAGCAGACATTCCTCCTCCCCCAGTGGTAGTGGTTCCTCCTCCTCCCCCTCGTGGAAATGCTTTCGCAAAGACGTGTAGAGACTTCAAGGCTATGGGTGGAAAGGACTTCTATGGAACTGAATCCTTTGTGGTAGCAAGGAACTGGCTGAAGGAGACCGAAGATTTGTTCGTCATCTTCGAAGTTGACGACAGGCAAAAGATACAGCTAGCAGTATGGTTGCTTAAAGACGAAGCTTCTTATTGGTGGGAGGTTACCCATGCTGAGAGGCCAGTGGAAACTTGGGAAGATTTCAGGATAAGGTTTGAGATGAAATTCCTCTCCCAAGCTGAAAGAAGCCTGCAGATGGAGAAGTTCCTAATTCTTAAACAAGGAAGTATGACGATCAAGGAGTACGTCAGTAAGTTTAATCAGCTGGCCAGATTTGGGCTGGATTTAGTAAACACCCAACACAAGAAGGCTCTTCGCTTTGTCAAAGGTCTGAATGAGCATCTACACAGCCTTGCTATGACCCATATACCCATGGGAGCGACTTAAGAAAGCTTGGTGGACATGGCGCTGCTACACGAGGAAGAAAGAGGCAAAGGTGGAAGTGCCTCAAGAAAAGAAAGTGGGTTTACAGGCTAAGAAAACAGACTTCAAGAAGGGCGGGAAGAATAACAAATCCCGTGAAAAGAGAAGGTGTAATTTCTATGGCATTGTTGGACATATAGTGAAAGATTGCAGAAAGAAGAAGGCGAAGATGAATGGTGGTTGTTTCCATTGCGGCGAGACTGGACACATGGCTAAGGACTGCCTAAAGAAGAGAGGGCAGGGACAGAGGGCTGGATCCACTTTAGGGGGACAGGTTCACGCGCTGGTGGCACCTCTGCAGGAACGAGGTAGAAATATTTCTGTAGAAAGTGTAGTTTATCTTAGTGATCATCTAGTTCGCACTCTCTTTGATTCTGGCGCATCGTACTCTTTTATTTCATCTGCTTTAGTAGAATCTCTGCACCTATAGACACTAGTATGGTAGAAGATCCCTTGGTTGTTTCAAATCCAATTGGGAGCTCAGCTTATTTGTCGATGGTTTGTTTGGATTTGAAAATCTCTATTCTAAGTGTTGAGTTTAGATGTAGTGCCTTTGTTTTGGCCTTCTCGAGATATGGATTGATCTTAGGCATGAACTGGTTATCCAGTAAAAAATACATTCTTGATTGTGAGAAGAGAGTGGGTAGACTCTTGACTTGGCTCGGTAACACTCTAGAAATTTATTATAATCCCTTAAATGTTGTTATGCTTAGTTATCTAGTGTCGCTTGATGCTTCTATTGAGAATTTGCAGTAGGTTAGAGTGGTCCGTGAATATCCGGATGTCTTTGAAGAGGTGAAGGGCTTACCTCCGAGGCGGGAAATAGACTTCTGCATATATCTTGTTGATAATGCAAAGCCCGTAGCTTTACCTGTTAGACACATGGCTCTAAAGGAGAGAAAGGAGCTCAGTAAGCAAGTTAAGGAGCTTCTCGAGAAGGGGTTTATAAGGCGGAGTATCTCGGAATGGGGTGCTCCAGTGGTGTTTGCCACCAAAGCAGATGGCTCACTACGTCTTTGTGTGGACTATAGGGAGCTAAACAAGCTGACTAAGAAGAATAGACACCCGCTTCCCAGAATAGACGATTTGTTTGATCAGCTTGTAGGTGCATCGGTTTTCTCCCAACTTGATCTTGCTACTGGGTTCCATCAGCTAAGGGTAGCTGAATATAGCATTGATAAGACGACGTTCAGAACCCCAGACGGTTTCTTTGAGTGGCTTGTCATGCCTTTCGGCTTGAGAAACACACCCGCTTATTTCGTAGACCTAATGAGCAGGGTGTTCAGAGAATTCCTCAATAAGTTCGTAGTGGTCTTCGTAGACGATATTTTGATCTTCTCAAAGAATAAGGAAGAACATGCTCAGCATCTGAAGGAGATCATGGAAACTCTTCGAGTTCATCAGCTGAAAGCCAAATTCTCCAAGTGCCACTTTTGGAGAGAAGAAGTAAGGTTTCTTGGACATGTAGTGTCCAAAGAGGGGTTAGTTGTGGACCCCGTGAAAGTGGTGGCGGTGCAAGATTGGAATTCACCAAGAAATGCAACTGAAGTCCTAAGCTTTCTCGGGCTAGCAGGATTTTACCGAAAGTTCATTAGAGATTTCGCGAAAATCTCAGCTCCACTCACAAGGCTAACAAAGAAGAATCTAGCGTTTTCTTGGGATTTGTATTGCGAGTTTGCTTTCCAACGATTGAAAAGGGCTCTCATAACAGCCCTAGTTCTTACATTGCCAGATGGAAGCAAGATATTTACAGTATACACGGATGCTTGTGGTACGGGACTAGGCGTTGTTCTGATGCAAGAAGGGAAGGTAGTAGCTTATGGTGGAAGACAATTGAAAGTTCATGAAAAGAACTACCCAACCCACGATCATGAGTTAGCCGCCATCGTCTTTGCGCTTAAGTCTTGGTGCCATTATCTCCTAGGTGAGAAGTTCGAATTATATAGTGACCATAAATCATTGAAGTATGTTTTCTCGCAGAAAGATCTTAACTTAAGACAGCAAAAGTGGATGGAGTTTCTTGCCTTGTATGATTTTGAGATTTCCTATACTCCTGGCAAGGGCAACGTAGTAGCAGACGCCTTTAGTAGAAAGAAGCTGATCTTAAGCCCTCTCTTTGTAGAAAGGCAAAGCTTGGAGTATATAGCCAGTTTTGACTTTAGACCCTCCTCTGATTTTGTACCTGGTTTGTTGGCATCACTAGATGTACGACCCACTCTTTTAGACTCAATAGGGGCCGCACAACGTGAAGAACCTCAGCTTGTTGATGTGATTGATAAGTTAATTAGGGGTGAAACTTCCGGTCACCTCAATAGGTACTCCATCGATGATAAGGGTTAGCTGAGGCAAGATGGAAGACTATGCGTCCCACAAGCAAGGGATTTTGTAAAGATGGTTCTCGAGGAAGCACAACATTCCAAGTTGACAATACACCCAGGTGGAGACAAGTTGTACAAGGACGTAAAGAGAGTTTTCTTTTGGAGCGGCATGAAGAAAGATGTGGCAGATTTCGTTTCTAAGTGCATGATATGCCAATAGGTCAAGGCGGACCAAAAGAAGCCTGGAGGACTACTTCATCCTCTAGAAGTCCCGCCATGGAAGTGGGATAACATTTCAATGGACTTCATTGATGGGTTGCCTAGGTCAAGAAGCGGCAATACTAGCATTTGGGTAATAGTGGACATGCTCACAAAAAACGCCCACTTTATACCTGTCATGAGTAGAAGGACTGCCTCATCTCTAGCATCTCTTTATCTCAAGGAAATAGTTCGACTCCATGGAATACCCTCCAGCATAGTGAGTGACCGAGATCCTATATTTACAAACGAGTTTTGGCGGAGTCTACAAGAAGCTGTAGGCACACAGTTATGCCTGAGCACGGCCTATCACGCCCAAACAAATGGTCAAACAGAAAGGGTGAACAGAGAATTAGAAGATCTTTTGAGACTGTGCGTTCTTGACTTTGGAGGGACATGGGAGGATCATCTTCCTTTAGTGGAATTCGCCTACAATAACAGCTACTAAGCCACCATCTGCATGGCGCCCTTCGAAGCTCTGTATGGAAGACCGTGCCGATCACCAACTTATTGGTGGGAGTCTACAGACAAGCTTATACTTGGGCCAGACATAATTAGAGAGACTTCAGAAAAAGTGGAGAAGGAGAATGAAGACTGCCCAAGATAGACAGAAATCCTACGCAGACAAAAGAAGGACCGATCTTGAGTTTGAGGTTGGGGACAGGGTTTTCCTTAAGGTATCTCCTTTAAGAAACGTCGTTTGCTTTGGGTCCGCATGAAAACTAGCGCCAAGATTTGTAGGTCCGTTCCCCATCATCGAAAAGATTGGGAAGATGGCTTATAGAGTAGAGTTGCCCGAAAGGTTGGCTGGAATTCACAATGTCTTTCACGTTTCTCACCTCCAGAAATGTTTACATGAATCTGCGAAAGTGGTGGAGCCAAGCATTCTAAAAGAAGTTGAAATAGAACGAGAAACAACTATGAGGAGAGTTCCAACTCGAATCGTAGGAGCTGAAATCAAAAAGCTACGCAACCGTGAATTCAAGCTTGTCAAAGTTCAATGGAGCGATGCCGAGGAAGACGCGACTTGGGAAACTGAGGACAGAATACGCGTTGCCTACCCTTTTCTTTTTGAGGGTACATCTTTGATCTCTCTTATTCCATAAGTTTATGCTTGTATCTACCTTTTAGTGTATCTTCTCGGTCCTTTTTCTCCTAACTCCTTAGGTAGAAACTAATGGATGTAAACCTGTATTTGAAACATGTTATGATTGATGGCTGCAAGTGGTTGCAAGTGTTGCTAGTGGTTGCTCGTGAATGCATATACACACACCCTAGGTATTATATCGGCTCAGTCACTTCCATATTGCATATGCATATATATATTCATATTTGTATGTGGTTGAAACTTGATATGTTGTCATATGAATGTCGCATTTGTATGAATGGTTGCGCACTCATGTAGAATTATGAGTAGGGAAAAATTTGCATACATAATGGATTCATGACACTTACATGATTCGCATTAAGGAGGTCAACTGAATTAGTAGACCGCCTAATTTTGCATTAGATAAGGACATACACACACACACTATGCATATGATCATGAAGCATTAGAAGTCTTTTAAGGACAATGGATGCCTGTGTTTGTTGGTTGAGTAGATGGACGATTGGATGTTAGGATATACGTTCTTCTAAACTTGAAGATTTCGGGGTAGAAATCCTTTAAGGAGGGGAGAATGTAACACCCTGAATTTTCTGTTAATAATAAATTAACAAATTAACAAATTAAAGTATAATTAATTCTAAAATGAAAGAATTAAGGGAAACGGGTTACGCCATTGCTTTCGTCTCAGAATTCTTCTTGAAATAGAGTCCGAGTTTGCGTAAATCGGACTCCGTATGAAGAAGTTGTGGTCTTCGAAAGTTTCAGAATTCGATTTAAAATTCAAATAGCCCGAAACAAGTTCAAAATTCGAAAAACTGGACCAGAATTGGGTTGGGCGGGAAAATTCCCGCCCAGGACCCAGGCCGACCAGGGGGTCGGCCTGGGGGTCGACCTACCCAGTCGACCTGGTCAGGTCTTGGCTAGCCTGGTCGGGTTCTGAGCAATTTTCTGAGTTCTGGTGTGTCATTAGGGCTGATTTGTCACTTTCTGGTTGGCTCTTCTCGATGTGAATGGTTTAGATTCATCTATGATCATCTGACGGCTCTAATTAGTTTGAAATTCTATATAAACAACTTAAGTCTCCAACCTAAATTCACACAAAAATTAGAACCAGAGACGCCATGCTGTCGGGAGAAAAATGAGAGTAGCCTCCACTTGAAGAAAGCTAAGAGACGAATGAAATCTAATTCAATTAAAATCAAAACAATGTTTATCTGCCCAAAGGAAAGCATCTCAATTCCAGAACTCAGAATCCAGAACTCAAGTTCGTCATTCGTTGTAAGTTTAGTTATTTTTTAGGATGCGAATAAAAATTAATGTCATGCCTTGGAAATAAATTGATAATAGAACAATGTTTATTATGTTATATGTGGAATTGAATGATATTGATCTATGTCTGTGGTTCTATTTTATTATCATGTTGAATTGGGAATTAATGGATAAGTCTATTCATATGTATATGAACTTGGAGTATAACCTATTATGATAAGTTGTGTTGTTTATCATGTTAGGCAAGTTTCAGGTTGTAAAATCATATCACATGTGTGACCAAATGTTAGATCTACATGTTTAAGTGTATATGTTAAACCTATGTCATATTTCAAGTTCACACTTATTCATTTATTCGTGATTGATTTGTAAATTCACATATATGTAAGTTAATTTAGTCTATGTTGCAAATTCACATATATGTAAGTTGATTTAGTCTATGTTGCAAATTCACATATATGTATGTTGATTTAGTCTACGATGCAAGTTCACACCTATGATATTCATGTTGACTATTTTGCAAGTTCACACCTATGGTGTTCATATTGACTATGCCGAAAATGCCAAGTTTACACCTATGTCATGTTTATATTAATGAATTTCTTTATACCAATTTTGTGTACACTAAATTAGGCTAAATTTTTAGCCTAATATTATATGTCAAAAATCATGCGGACGAAAATTTGGCTAAGATTGTTAGCCTAATATTTAGATGGGGTAACGTTGGGAAAAATTGGTAATTATAGGAAACTTGACATAAATTGGTGAAAAATCACATAGGTAATTTATGGCATGAAACGGTATAGATTATATACCTAAGATTAATGAACTTGATTAGAAACAAATCTGGGCAATGACATGAATTCTGGATAATATACATAAACAAAAATGTGAATTCGGAAAATACGAATATGCTTAACCCGAGGTTAGATTGAGTTGTGATGTAAACCTGCCCGGACCCGCTCGGCTGTCCAGTAATCACAACAATACCTATCTAATGTGGGAGGTTAAGGCATTGAGCCCAATAAGGACCCAGGGTTAGACTGAGTTACAGAGTAAACCTGCCCGGAACCGACCGGCACATCCAGTAACCATAACAATACCTGTCTAATATGAGTGGTTGGTGCTTTAACTAATCAAAGCTAAGGACAGACAAGTCAGGATGGTAGGGTTAAGTTAACTAAAACAGTTAACCAATTCAACATGTTAATTAAACTGATGGGTGGGGTTAGGTAAACATAGACACTTAACCACTTAACATGTTTGACTAGAAAACCCTAGTTAGGGGAACCCATTTCAGCAGTAACCCAATTAGGTATCATGGTACCATGAAACTAGGCAGGGTGGGGCACAATTACTGGGCTGATTATAAGCAGTCAAAAGCGACGACAGTTGATGCAGCAGTGTAGGTTCTAACGGAGTGCGGGCGTGCACACACTTCAGAGCAGACAAACAGGGCACTGGGCATCAGTAGTATAACCTATGCATTCTATAATTGTGTCGGGCCACCACCATGGGACTTGATACACCCCATAGTGGGACCATCATAGGTATCTGCAATCATGTGGGGCCATATGACATAGGAAGAAAACGTTGCGAGTAAGAGCCGATCGAATAAGGGATCACCTTGTCATGAAAACGTGGTGCTAGTTAGGCTAGTTAGTAGGTGCAGAGAAGTAATAGTGAGTGCGTTTAGTATAGTTAGTATTTCTTGCCATATCTTGTCTTATATTTTGGTATTGTCTTATTCTCAGTTTATGCAAGTCGTGATCTTTTTATTGTTCTCATGCTAGAAATATAACTAGGCTTACCAGACTTATGTTTGAACCATTTTCCTTTCGCTTTCTTTTCTTCCGTCCCCCCCCCAGGTCCATAGGGAGGAAACACCTCAACTTAGTCAAATTTTTCATCCAGCTTGAAGAGAGAGAATGTATTGCTTGGATCTCTTTCGTTTGGGCTATGGCTTTGGACATTCTATGGGGATTTATGCAGTTTTAATTATTTTTCATGCTTCTTTAAGTTTTAAATCAAGACAGTATTATGGTTGTAATAATTGGAAGTTTGTTTTGAGGCAATTATGGAAGTGTTTTGTATGAACACGTATTTATGATATGAAAGTCTGTTTGTTTTTCCACTGTTTATATATATGTGTTTATATCTGTCTTGTGTTTTATCTATGACTTTTACTTATAAACCTCCACCGAAGTTAAGGTATTCCCTTTGTGAGTGCCTTAACGGAGGTGGGGTGTTTCAGTTGTTTTATTGCTCATTAAGACTATTGTTTGACTCAAGGTTTTATGTCTCCCTCTTATTACCTTGGGCTGTTCATTCATGTGATAAATGGGCAAATTGAGTAGCAGGTGACAGGTAGTAGATCTTGATGAAGACAATGCTGCTGAGTGACGACGAGCAGGAGGCTGACGTATTATTTCCTACTATCTACTATTTGTTGTTTTTCCGCTGTTATGTTGATGTATTCTATGAGTAACATGTAGTGAGTCACTTTGTACAGACTCTTATAGTGTAATCCCACATTTATATGGATATTTCATGATGATATGAAAAAGTTTAAGATTCTGCTCAATTCTGCTTCACTATTATTGCCTGTTGTATGGATACTTCATGATGATATGAAGAAGTTTAAGATTCTACTTGTTTCTTCTTCACTATTATTATTGTCTTTCAATGCATTATTCCTCTTGTTAAGTGTAGGAGATATGGGCGGTCGTCACAGACCAGAGGAGATTACAGATTTTGAAGTCGATCGAGATGGTTGGCTTTGTAACAATGGACGATTGGTCGCTCCTGATTTGGATGGATTATGGGATGAAATTTTAAGGGAGTATCATCACTTTAGATTGACGAAACATCCTGGAGGTAATAAGATGAATCGAGATATGAAGCGAGTTTACTATTGGGAAGGTACGAAACAGGATGTCAGGAAATTTATCTTGAAATGTATGAACTGCCAGCTGGTTAAAGCTGAGCAGAAGAAGCCGAGTTGGTTGTTACAGCCATTGGAAGTTCCTATGTGGAAATGGGAGCAAGTATCGATTAATTTTATTTATGGATTACCTAGAACAAGGGAAGGAAGTGATAGCATTTGGGTTGTCGTGGATCTCTTGACCAAGAGCGTAAGGTTTATTTCTGTTAGATCAACTAAGATGGCATCAATGTTGGTTGAATTATAACTTAAGTGGATAATTCGATTCCATGGGATTCCGAAGAGCTCTGTTAGTGATCGAGACCCGTTGTTCACTAGCGGACTTTGGAAAAGTTTGCTAGACACATTGGGCAACGAGTTATGTATAAGTACGACTTATCATCCTCAAATAGATGGTCATACCGAAACGGTGAATCGAGTATTGGAAGAACTTCTTATATCTTGTGTATTGAATTTTGGAGGATCGTTGGAAGATCACCTACATTTGGTCAAGTTTGCTTCCAATAATAGCAACCAGCCGAGTATTGGAATGACATCGTATGAGGCATTGTACGGAAGGTCGTGTAATTCTCCATCTTGTTAGTTAAAGATAGGTGAGAAGTTGATACTTGGGCCAGAGATGATAAGAGAAACTATGGATAATATTGAAATCATTCAGCAGTGAATGAAGGCAGCCCAAGATCGTCAAAAGAGTTATGCCATTAAGTGACGAAAGGAATTGGAGTTTTCAGTTGGAGATTTGGTATTCGTTAAGATTTCATCTCCGCGGAATATGGTTCGCTTTGGAAAGAAAGGAAAACTAGCACCAAGGTTTGTTGGGTCATTTCCGATTATCTAGCGTATTGGGAAGCTCGCTTATAGATTGGACATACCTGAGAAGATGACGAGTGTGCATAATGTTTTTCATGTATCATTTCTACGTAAGTTTGTGCACAACTCGAAGGTTACGGTATCTCCGAATCAGTTTAAAGATTTTGAATCGAGCCTGAAGTTTCTAGGCCTCATAAGCCGCTTTGTGTCGTGGGGAATGACACGAAACAGCTTAGGAGGAAGGTTGTTAAGCTAGTCAAGGTACAATGGAGAGAGAACGATGACCATTGCACGTGCGAAACAGAAGAAAGTATGAAGTCGACCCATCTAGAACTCATTGAGTGGTATGTCCCATATATCGTATCTAACTTATGCCATTGTACCTTGGTCTATTAGGATTCTGCATGCTAGGATAGGATTTTGATTGCATGGATTGTTGAATGCTATAGTGGGTAGTAGATTGGATACTCGTGGATGACAGGCATGCGGGATATTTTGTTTGTTCGTGTTTGCTTCGGATTTTAGGGCCGAAATTCCTAAAGGGGGAGAATGTAACGACCCGTATTTTACATATCGACCGATCGTAAAATAATAATAATTTATTCCATGGTGGTTGGATCATTCTCGGATTTTAATATGTCGTTCACGGAGATGTTAGACATGTCCATGATAGGAATCGAATCAGGTGCTGAGACCAATTTCATTCTCGCATGATAGAAACCTAATTTTTACCATTTTGCCCTTAAGTTTACTGTTTAGGCAATAACTTTTGATATGAATCGAATTAGGTGCTGAGACCAATTTCATTGGATCGGAATGCTGGTTTACAATTATGTAGATTGGTCACATATAGGATTTGTTCAATAGTTTGGGAGAAATCGCTGTTTTAAGTTTCAACTGCTATTTAGGCAGACTGGTTAACAGCTAATGGGCTGGTTAGCCAAACCCGTTAGACCTATGACTAGCAGATATAAATAGGGGTACTTGGGTGAGAGAACTAGGGTTACTCTCTTTTCTTTAGGTAGGATGTCACCATAGGTTGTCGAGGAGAAGAGGGATCGTGGTTGTCCTTTCCTATTTATGACATGACATGTGATGGATAGTTTTCACGCGTTAACTTGATGGTTGTTGGGCAGATCAGAGGATCGATCCGCCTATACTCATATTATCATGTGTGACTATTGTTAGATATTTTATCGCTCAATAAGACCGCTGTCTAGCTCAAGGTTTTATGTTTCCCTCTTATTACCATGGGCTGTTGTAACGACCCACATTATACGCATCAAAGGTCGTAGAATATTTATTTCTTTTTCTTGAGAAGTCGTATGGTCGTGTAACTTTGGGAAGCGACCATTGAAGTCATTTTCCATGTTCACGATTTTTATCGATTTTTAAATGACCATTTTGTCCATGGCGAATCTTGTTTCGCCTATAACTTTTGATTGGTACGAAGTTTTGACCTGAAACCATTCCATTGGATTCAGATGATGGTTTTTCTTTCCGTATAGTGGTCACATTAATCAAACGAACTTACCGTTTGGGATATATGGCTGAAATAACGTTTGGAAGGAGAAAAACAGCTTAATTGGGTAATTAGCAGCTAGGTCCATTAGGGATTTCAGGATTAGGGGTATTTAAGGGCAGAAAGGGGCTAGAGAAACCTTTCTTTGTCATTTTTGCAGCAGACACTTTCATTTCTTCAACCCTAACAATGGCCTCCAACTCCCAAATCACCTTCTAATCACCATTTAATCATATATTTGCCTAAACAACATCAAATTAAAGCGAATATGCTTAGAGATCGAGGTAGAGCTACTGTGTTGCATAGAGATTCGACCCAAATCAGAGATATTTTCAGATCAGAGATTTATTTGTGGTTAAGGAGAGTGATTTGCCTTGTTTTTCATTAATTATGGCTAATTAGGGGTGATTAGTGTTAATTAACAATAAAATCTGGAAAAAATATGTAGAAATTCTTAAATATTATTTTATGCCTCTGTTAGAAATTTGGGTTAAGTTGGACATGTTTTGCTAATCATATGGTTAAATCATGATTAAGGGGATTAAGGGGAAAATCATAGTTTTGGGTATGTTTGATCCATATTTGCATGTTAAATTGTTGTTTCGGTGTTTATGGTTGACTACATATGTTGCTATTACTATTTGGAATGCTTTGTAATTTCCTAGACTGTTAGATTGGTCGAAAACATCGTCGTGTTGTGTAAATAGCTTGCTCGAATGTTGCAGGAAATTGGTCAGTAACCCGTTCATGAAGCATCTCCGCGACCGTGAGGAAGGGGACGAACCCTAGGAGGGCGACCGTGAGGAAGGGGGCGAACCCTAGGAGGGAGATTGTGAGGATGGGGACGAACCCTAGGAGAGCGACTGCTAGGAAGGGGGCGGACCCTAGAAGGGCAACCGTGAGGAAGGGGGCGAACCCTAAGAGGGCGACCGCTAGGAAGAGGGCGACCGCTAGGAAGAGGGCGAACACTAGGGGGGCGATCCCTAGGATGGTGAGCCGTGAACTGCGCCAAGAAGGAAAGAGGACCACGAGCCGATATAAAAGGGGACCATGAGCCGATGCCAGAGAGAGCCGAAGGATACGGGGGGGGGGGGGACCATGCGACGACGATCGTATAATCTTCTGAAGATCAAAACCAATTCAACCAAAACCCGAGATGCAAAGGTAGTCCAAATGGGAAGCTAGAACTCAAGATCTAGATGGGAACCAACGAGTTAACTTCATGAGTTGGACTTTGCTGCGAGACGTGTGCAAAGGGGTTATCGATATCCATAACTTTAGTTCACCACTGAGAGACGGATTAGTGGCTGTGGATCAGTGCAATGGAGTAATTGTGACTCCATGGAGCAAAGTGATCGTAGCAAAGGATTGGGTGACCGAGTTGTGGATATCGTATGCTTTATGCATCGAGTGAGAGATGTGAGGATGATTGCTATGTTTTATGTTTGCTATCACCATGACCCACACCCCCATTTACACTTTATGTTAGTGTTACCTTGGAGTACTGTACATCTTGTTGTGCTAACTCTTTGGTTGCAGGTCCAGGTTCAGTTATGATTAGATTATACCTATTATTGTTTTGTTTTGCTGCTTATCGCTCATACCAGACTTTTGTCTGACATAGAGTTTTATGTCTCTTCTTATTACTCTGGGTGCTCCTAAATGAGCAGACTAGAGACATGTTAGCTGGTTATGCACGAGTAGTTGTACGAAGACGAGTAGGAGGCTTACACGTATTACTCTCATATATTCTCCCTGTGTTGTTACTGGTCACTACTTTAGGCATTAGTAGTGTACCTTTCTATTTTTCTTTAGAGACAGTTTTAAAAGTTGTAATAAAGATGGTTTGGATCATTAGCTCTATTTTATATTTTCCGTAGCTATGATAGTTTAGTTTTCAGCTTATGCACTGTCCCTCCTGTTTTATGTCAAGTTATGTTATTATTATATTTTATTCCATGCGCTGTGAGATATACCATAGGTTCTTTGGTGATTAATCGTCTTGCTTCTTTTCTTTTGAAGACCACCCCGTATTGGTTGGACATTGTCACAACGCATTTTCGAGGAAAAGTCGGTAGGTGCGGGGCGGGCCATTACAGCTGTTCACCAATTTGATGGTTAGCACACTGAGTAACCGTTAGCAGGTTTGGTGCCCGTGTTGCCATGCGATGACGAGCAAGAGGCTGGTGTATTATTACTACATACTATTTAGCTATTTCTTTTCAATTTTTGCTTCAATTTTATTGAGAATCTAAGGGACGTAGTGAGGCATATCGTATTCAGAGATTCTTATATCGAGAAGTATTATACCAAAGATTTTATAGTTTTGTGAAAATTTGATTCTCTGTTCAGTTGTGCTTCACTATTATATCTTATTGTATATTTTATCATTATATGTTATCCATGCACTGTGAGTTATAAGACAGGTTCTGCAATCAAATTATTCTACACTGATGATCGTCCTGTATCAGCTTGGCACATCACAAAGCACACTTCTCATTAGTTCGGTGCTGGAGGTACAAGGCGGTCCTCACACATAGAGTGCATAAGCTCTATAAAGCCTATATTGTTGCTTGGAAAGAACATGGACTAGTTGTGACAGGTAAATCATGGAGGGAAAGCGAGTTATTTAGATCCTGTGGTTCATACTTTTCTTTGTCAACGGGAACATAGTCCTAGGATTCATAGCCTTCGGTAGTAGTTGTGCAATGTGCTTGTTTCCCTATTTCATGTTTGAAGGCATTAGAAGGCTTATTTAAAATTAATCATAGATCGGTGGGTTAAGTTAAATACGCTAAGAAAAAGTAATGACATAACTAAAAGAAAATAAACATTGATGATAACTACAAAAGCAAAGGAACAAATATGACAATGAAGATATATGGAAAATTTTGAGAAATAGAGAAAAAATGGATTTTTCTAAGGTAAGTTGGAAAAGAAAATTTATCAAAGAAAATTTATAATAAAGAAAATTGTCTTATGTAAACTGTGCTTGGGTAGGAAGATAGGAAATCACTATATGATACTTACATAAAATCCAGGTATGGATAAAAATAATACATAAAAGAAAAATGGAAGATCGGAAGTTTTCCACCTTTTTGTAACATAAGAAATCGATTTTATAAAACTAGAATTTTCTGTAATTCGCAAATTTAAAGTTGGTTGGTAGGGTTTGACTGCAAAAATTAGATGAACTACGTCCTTGCTCTGTAAGAGTGTAGGAAAATTGGATAAAAAATTATTTTGATTTTCAAAATATTACATTCATATTGGAATTGCCGGTATATTTAGGATGTGTGCATCATGTTTTCAAAAAAAAATTCATGAAAAATTTGCATTCATATAGGAGGTACGACTTAGGCATTCATTGCATTCATGTATTATTATATTGTATTACACTTTGCACAACTGCACAAACGGTTGCAAAATTGGATGTACACATGATGGTTGTAAATTATGTGAGGAATTACTTAATTTTATCCTTACCAAATTTCATGGTCGAAATTTCCTAAGGGTGGGGGAATGTAACACCCCACGTTTTAATAAAATAATTAAATAAAATTTTGAAAATTGTTTAGAATTTGGTTATAGAATTAGCGTCATTGCATCCGTGGCAATTTTATGATCACTTTAGGCCAATGGTTTGCTGAAACTGGATTTAAAATGAAAAAGTTATCATTAAATGAAGTATTACCACTAATGTGAAAAAAGATATAAGAAGAACAATGACCACCAATGTTTTTAGACCTTTAAACAAAAGCTTATGTAGTCCAGTTAGTAGATGTATGTCTCTCGCATGTGAGCAGTGCGAATTTGAGTCCCACTAGCGTCATATTTTTAATTTTAGAGGGACGACTAAAGAATTACATCTTGTAAGAGAAAAATATGTATAAATGTATGTATAAGGAAAATTATACATATATATGAGTATAAATAAATATTTATACGCACATATGTATATATATGTGTATGTGTGTGTGTGTATATATATAACAAATCCAAAATAAACCTGCAGTCAATAAAAATGGATAAGAAATAAATGATGGCATAACGTCGTTTGAATTTTGATAGAAATAAATATTTCGCGTATACATACACACATAAATTCAAATGTTGAAATTAAAAGTACAAGTTAAGTGCGAGAAGTAATAAAAGTATAATAAATGAAAAATGGATAAGAAGATAGCTGCATTTGAAATTGGAATATATAAAAGGGAAGAAAACAGTGTATTGATGATCAATATTAATTACATTAATTGAGCAGCATTTAGCGAATAAAGATTTGAAAGGTTGTATGCGTATAGGTTGTATGCATATATATACACATAAGTTTGAAATTCAAATATTAGATATGTGTTAAGTGGTATATAATAATTCACATAGGGATATTTGGCAACAAAAAGAAATGTTATCAACAAACATTAAACAAAAATTAATATAGCAAAAATTAACGTTAATGGCTCGGGCCATTTAACGTTATACTTTTCCACTTGTACACTTTAGATTTTATTTTATTTAATTTGACAGACCAGTATCTTTTGTACGCCTATAAAAAACTAGTAAAGCCTATCCTCCAACTCATATTTTTTGAGAAAATGCGAAGGCTCTACCATATTCTGTCTTCACTAAAATTTTCAAAAAATTAGAATATTAGCTTTAGGAAATTCTGATTCAAGATTTGAAGACAAAGAATGTGAATCTACAACATAGGTGTTCAGATTTTCGATCAACGTAAGGTAAATCCTATGAATCTGGTTTATTTAGGTTTGTTTCTTTCTTTCCTTATTTTTTTAGTATTAGACTTGTAAATCCGCGGTTATCTAATACTTGATTCAGTTAGAAAGACCACAGAATCATAGATATGAATCAGATTCAAGGATTGGTGGATTTTGAATTATTTCTTTTAGGTAACAGTACATTTACCGTCTGCATTCCCTATAATTCTTGACATGTTAGATAACTATAATTTGTGGTATTTGCATTAAATCATATTTAAAATAAGTTAATAATATTGTTGTTGTAATTTTTTCAATTAATTCTCTATTTGGGTTAAGATTTACTATAATACTAAAATGGTAAATGTGACAATAGTTATGCATATAGCCTTTAGATTACTATACAATAATAAATTGGAAAACATGTTAATTTTGGCAATGATTTGGGAAACATGTTAATTTGACAGTAATTTGGAAAATATATTAGTTCAACGATAATTTGGAAAACATGATAGTCTGGCAGTAACATAAAAAATTTACAGTAATTGAAAAAGATAAATGAAAACAGGAATTAACATCTAACTCAGAAAATATAATGGGAAAATTTGTAGTAGACTGAGTTAGTTGCATTTTGGGAAAAATGAATACATTTCCATAATAGAAAAATTATTGTAAATGTAGTTGCAAGAAAAGAAATAAAAGAGGGATTAGTGTGAAGTATGGATTCTTTTACCGTATTGCACACTAATCAAATAAAGATATATATATATATATATATATATATATTTGTGTGTGTGTGTGTTCACGATGAAAATTAAAAAAATAGCTTGCATCTATGGATCTTGATTGATGTGCCTTATGAAAATGGATCTTTACATCTTCTCACTAATCATTCTAATGAGGTATGTGAAGTATTTTCCTGAAATAATGAGAATATACAAGGCAGTAAATAAATGGATGTTGCGGCAGTAAAAGTTTGACTAATGTTAAGGAACCAAGGGAAATTGTGATGAATCGGGAATATAACCTATTATAATTAATTAAATGAATTAGAATGTAATATAATAGGTAGGCCTGTCCTAGGGACAAGTTGAATTATAACATGGGTTATAATAAATGAAAGGGAGAACTTATTATAAATCTTAGTTAAGAGAACTAAGTTAATATGTAAACAACAACAAGTTGTGATTATAGTGTAAGACGAGGTTATGATTAAATAAGAAAGAATAACATAAACTTATGGAATGAAATAAGTTGTACTTAATTATATATTAAGTATCACGTTAACAGAAAACATGTGGATTGGGATAGGATATACTTAATTGAACATTAAGTAACTTGTACTGTAAACCATCTGAACAGTGACATATTAGACTTTGCTTGACATGGGAAAGGTTTTAGATTACTTTCGTTAATTACAATCAAGAAGTAATGGGTTGTAGATTATTTTTGTTAATTACAGTCCTAAAATAAAAGGCTATAGATTACTTTCGTTATAACAATATAAGAAATAACAGGCTATGACACTAGGATTATTA
The DNA here is from genome assembly GCA_030737875.1 of Allium sativum. Taxonomy (NCBI): domain Eukaryota; kingdom Viridiplantae; phylum Streptophyta; class Magnoliopsida; order Asparagales; family Amaryllidaceae; genus Allium; species Allium sativum. Next base: position 605,346,326 of record CM060919.1, on the reverse strand, counting down.
ATGAACTTAAAACATGATTAAGTTAAACATGTACGATTAATAAGCGAAAAGGGACCATTTCTTTGAGATTCAAGGGGCTACGGGAAACCTTGTAACTTGAATAAAGAGGGAATATTTGGGTAATCAAGTTAATTAGTAATCTTATAAGATAAATCAAGCACCTGATTAAAAGATTAGACATAGGGTCTAATAACACATTAGTGTGATGCGCTTAGACTAGTCCGCACGTACAAAGGTGAAGAACCCAATGGGGTAGATCATCGTGGTGTCTAGAGACATGAGAGGAGCACATCCATCTCATTATTCTACTGGGTTATTCTGTCATATTGCTCTGTCGGACTAGAGGAAAGGACACGTCTTCCGAGGGGCGTGGTAGGGTCCTACGTGGTGGTCCTCTATGCAGTGCATGCTCATGTTGTACTCGTAGAGGTTTGATCTGCGCGGTACCACCCGGTGAGTATAACTTGACTACAACTGTAGTTTGGCAGTCAGAACGCTGTGATGGATGGCGTTAGATGATTCAACAATTTGCCTTGGGAGAGGCGGGTACCTGTCATCAACAGTCAGTGTGACGAGGAAAGACAAGAGATAAACCTAGAGACATCGATCTGTTGGGTAGATTTATAATTAGAAAAACATTGAAAATTAACACTTTGTGAATTCAATTTCACGATTTGACTACAACACTCGATGACGACGTTGGGTAAGAATTTAACCTAAGTATGTTGGTTATTATGAATTTAAACAAGATGAGCATATTTAAAGTAATCTTATATAGAATCTAGAATTATATAAGTGAAATTTATGGACGAGGTTTATAAATAGGGATTGGATTTCAGTTGAGGACTGAAGGACTTGAATTTTCGGCAATTTTTGGAAAACTATTTTTTAAGGCTTGAAAAGGGATGTGATTATTTCAAAAGTGTTTATGAAATTAAACGCATTTAAAAAAAATTAAAGCACTAATCTTACTTCGGTCGTTGGAAAATAATCCTGATGATGACTGTAGTTTATCAGCGTTCACTTTTGAGTTTCTAAGTAAGAACTTACAACTATGGATAATTTGTTGGAATAAAATAGATTTCTTTTTTGAATCCAAGATATTTGAAATATAAAATCTAGAAGTTTGATTATAAAATTTTCGATCAAGAAATAATATAGATGCATATATTCTAAGTGTTAGAGTTGTCTGATTGTGTATTTAACTTGATATAATGTTTGTAGATTTCATCCGTTAATAAAATGGAATATTCGACAATTTTGAACGGTCGAAATTTCCGAGTTGAATTTGCAAACTTAGCTGAGTATTTATGGAAATATGAGAAGATGGAAATAGTTTATTAATTTAACAAAATTTAAACATAATAAAATTAATTAATATAAACTCACTACTTTGCGATAGTTTGTAATTTAGGACTATGGAACAGGTCTCTACTCCCAATCTTTCCCCAACGGAACTAGCAGCTCAGCCTACTGATGGGCCCCTCAATTTTCCTCGTATTTGTAAAGATTTCGTGAGTTCAGGAGGAAAGGCATTTTTTGGCAAATGGGAACTTTGTTGAAGCTTAAGCCTGGATCATCTAGTACGAAAGGATCTTTGAAGCTACCCGATGGGACGATCAGCTTAAGCGGAGCGTAGCGACATGGCATTAAAAGGGGAGGCCTTTGTATGGTGGAAACTAATTTCATGGGAGAATGTGGGTAGAATGCTTACTTAGGTAGAATTTAGGACTCGTTTTGAGGTTAATTTGTTAACTAGTGCTCAGAAGAGCCTAGAACTAGAGAAATTTATTCAGTTGAAGCATGGGGAGTTAGATCTGAAAGAGTACGCGGAAAAATTTATAAAATTATCCAAGTTTGGAAGATGGTTAGTGACACCAAAATGGATAAATCCCTTAGTTTTTTTGAAGGATTGAAATCTCCATTGAGAGAAATGTTTTTTTCCCAAGTGACGTTTGGAGCTATGTTTGAAGCCTAGGTTGAGGTGGTTATCCTGTATTCAGCTGAGAATGTTAAGGAGGTTAAGACTAATAAGGGAAAAGGTACTTCTAATGTTAGGAAGGACAAAAAGATTTTTTTTGGCTTAAGAAGAAGAAGGGAGGTAAATTCAATAAGGAGGCCAAGACATGCTCAAGGTGCCACAAGAAAAGGCAAGCGGCGAAGGACTATAGAATGAGCCTAACAAAGTCATAATTCAAAGGAAAATCATTTAGTTATCATGAGGATGGGCATTTGGCAAGGACTACACTAAGTCGAGGGTAGTGCGGAATGGACAAAACTTTGTCTTGGAGGTAGCATCGATTTGTAGTCAGCCCCCTAGAGGTCAAGCACAACATGCGTTGGAAAGTATAATATTAATCCTAGGAATTTCTTTGAGTGCCCTATTTGATTCGGGAGCCACCCACTCCTTCATTTCTAGGAAGATTGTTAATTCTTTGGAACTACCCTTATCCTTTGTTAGCCAATCGATATAGGTATCTAACCGTATCGGAGGGACTATGTAACTTCCTGTTGAGCGTAAAGACCTAGTATTGGACATCAGTGATGTTGACTTCTTTTGCGATGCATATGTACTTGAATTTGAGGGTATGGTCTTATTTTGGGGATGGAATGGCTATCATTTTATGGGGTTGTCCTTAACTGCGATAAGATAGTGGTTTTTTTGAGAAGTTATGAAGACCACAGCTTAGAGATCCCTTGTAGGACAAGGAATATGGATTTAGCCTTATTTCCCTTATCTTTTGACTTAGAAGGACAATTTTTGGTACCAACTGTATGTGAGTTTCCCAATGTTTTTGAGTAGGTCGTAGGACTCCCACCCCACCGAGAAATATTGTTTAGTATAGACCTAGAGAAGGATGCAAGGCTTGTAACATTGCCTATAAGGCACATGACTACTAAGGAAAGAAGAGAGCTTGGCAGAAAAATCTGGGAATTATTGGAGAAATGGTTTATACGTAGGAGTACCTCTGAGTGGAGCGCACCAGTAGTGTTATTCACAAAGTCGGATTTATCCTTAAGGTTATGTGTGGACTATAGGGAACTTAACAAAATAACTAAGAATAATAAGTACCCTTTACCGAGGATTGATGATTTGTTTGACCATTTAGGAGGAGCCCAAATATTTTCTAGTTAGATTTGGCTACTCGACTTCACCTGTTGAGGATTTTAGATGAGAGTGACCCAACACAACGTTTAGGATGTTAGATGGACTATTCGAGTGGGAGGTTGTGCCTTTTGGTTTGACGAATGCCCCCATCTTCTTTGTACACCTTATGAGTAGAGTATTTAAGGGAATACTCAATAATATTATGGTACTATTTATGGATGGTATCCATATCTCTTCCAAGGACTTTAAGGAACATGGGTAGCACTTGAGAAAAGTTCTGGGGATTATGAGGGAAAACCAACTTAAGGCTAAATTCTCAAAATTCCACTTTGGAAGAAATAAGTCAAGTTTCTAGGGCATATTGTTTTGGGGAAAAGATTAGCAGTAGACTCCGCTAAAGTAGAAGCTGTCCAAGAGTGGAGGATACCTCACAATGTGAAGGAGGTCATGAGATTCATGGATTAGCAAGCCATTATCAGAAATTTATTAAGGACTTTGTGAGGATTCCAACCACTCTAACCCAATTGATGAAAATGATCACAAGTTTGAGTGGAGTGTGAAGTGCCGAATTACTTTTGAGAGGTTCACAAGTGCATCTATTCTTATTATCTCGGATGGAACCAAGATGTAAACTATTTTTATGGATGCTTATGGGACTGGTTTAGGAGCGGTACTTATGCAAAAGGGTAGAGTAGTTTCCTACCAAGTAGATGACTTGTAGATCGTGAGAAAAGGTACCCCGTCCATGATTTAGATTTAGCAGCCATGGTTTTTTCCCCTTAATATGGTGAGACATTATCTTCTTAGAAAGAATTTTGAGTTATTCACTAATCATATGTCTCTTAGATATTTGTTACTTAGCGAGATCTAAATATCCAATAACAGAGATTGATGGAATATCTTACATCTTTTGATTTCGCCATTCAGTATACCCCTGGGAAGGGTATCGTCGTGGCTGACGTTTTAGGTCAAAGGCACGCTACCCTTAGCGTGATCACCGAGTAGATCTAGTTAGAGTTTCTCTCTACTTGCAATTTACAACCACCATTTGAGGCAGCTCAAGGATTTCTGGGGGGTACGAAGATAAGACCAATTTAACGGAGAGAATCAAGAGTGAGAAAGACCATGAAGAATATTAAAATAAATGGTTTCTAGGGGAGAATCTTTCCCTCATTACGGTAGGTATTCTATGGGTAGTAGTGGTAATCTAGGGAGAAATAATCGAATTTGTGTTCCTAGGAGCCTTGATCTTAGGAAGGAGATTCTTGGGGAGTGTAGTTGGTCTAGAATGACCATTCACCCTAGAGGAGACAAAATGTTTAGGGACATGAAGAGGAGCTTCTATTGGGAAGGAATGAAAAGTGATGTTGTAGAGTTTGTTTCTAGATGCTTAACTTGTCAAAAAGTGAAGGCGGAGCAATGGAAGTCTAGAGGACTTTTGTTACCCTTGGATATTCCCACTTGGAAGTTAGAACACATTTCTACGGATTCTGTTGATGGGATTCCTAGGAGCAAGAAGGGGAACGAGGCCATTTGTGTCATAATGGATCAATTAACAAAAAGCGCCCATTTTATTCTAAATCAAGAAAACAAGGACCACCACTTTATTGGTCCAGTTGTATATTAAGGAGATTGTTAGGCAACATTGGATTCCAACTATGATAGTTCGTGACAGAGTCCCGTTATTTATCAGTGAATTTTGGAGGAGTCTTCAAGAAGCATTGGGAACGAAATTGAGTTTGATTACATCCTGTCATCCGCAAACAGATGGTCAGACAGAGAGGGTCAACAAAGTAATAGAGGATCTTCTTAGAGCTTGCTTCATCAACTTTGGAGGAGCATGGAAGCAACACTTGCCTTGGTAGAGTTTTCGTATAATAACGGTTACAAACCTACGATTGGTATGTTCCCTTACCAAGCTTTGTATGGGTGGTCATGCAAATCGCCTACTTGTTGGTGGGAAAATACCAACAAGGTTTTACTCGGACCATACCTTATTCATGAGTCTACGGAGATTATCGCTTTGATTCGATGGAAAATGAAGGCTACCCAGGACTGATAGAAAACATACGCGGATAGGAAGAGGAAAGAACTAGAATTTGAGGTTGGAGATTTGGTATTTGTTAAAGTTTCCCCTCTTAAGAAAAAATTCTAGTTTTGGAAGACTAGCAAGTTGGCTCCCAGGTTTATTGTGACTTTTAAGACTTTTGATAGGATTGGGAAGATGGCTTATCGTGTGGATCTTCCTGAAGGTTTGTGGGGAGTCCAAAATGTTTTCCATGTTTCTCATCTTCGCTAATTCCTTCTGATTCAGCTGATAGACTCGAGCTTAATGATATTGGGGACTTAAAGAGCTTCAGTTAGAGTCCACGGTACCTTGTTCCACCACAAATATGATGGAACATAAAATCAAACTACTCCGTAACAAATCTATTCGCCTAGTCCGAGTTTAGTGGAGAGATAACCCTATAGAAAGCACCTGGGAAACTGAGGAGAATATTATGCTAACTCATCAAGAGCTTTTCTCAAGTAATTGTTTTCTCCCAAATTTTCATTTTTTTGTTGCACTGTGATTGCTAGATCGAATGGTAGGAGATGGCTGTTGTTTTCACCAAAAAATGGCTAAAACACCAAAGGTACAAAAACTGTACTTCATCAAAATGGTAGGGAAATAAATGGAGCCGTGCTTATTAACAACTGTAAATGAAAATGAAAGGAAGATAAAACAGAGACAAGATTTAGAGTGGTTCAGCCTTATATTGGGCCTACGTCAACTATGAAGATGGCTTGCATTCTTATAACGGGGACTACAAAATACATGAATTCTCTTTTTCATAAATCTCTATATTCACTCAATATACTCTCATTCATACACTTCAATCCTGGGATTTTACGAGAGAATGGTAGAGTTTGAGGAGGAAAAGGGTGGATGAATGATTGAGAAGGATGATGTCTTATTTCCCCTAATTACAAGGTTGTACTTGATGCCATGGCCAAATGATTGATGACGCTTCGAATGGTGAAGATGATCCTTACTTCCCAATGCTTGAGGAGTGATTGAGAATAGAATTTTGCAGCACTTTGTGATTCAAGAGATTGGAACCCCTTTAAGCTGGCAGCCATGGCGTATTTATAGGTGAACTCCTCTGAGGAAATGATCTGAAATTTGTATATGCTAGCTATGGGTCGCACATTCCATTAATTACAATCATGCCACCGCCTAGCTGTAGACAACCGTTGACAGCTGCATCCAGCTTTCATACGCGAGCGACTCCATAGGAGCGAGTGTTTCGAGTAATTGAGCGAGCGACTTTATAGGAGCGAGTTCTTCTAGTGACTTTATAAGGGCAGAATGCGGGACTGGAATCAATTCTCCTTTATACCCTGCACGACTGATCCTCTTGGCTCGAGAGCGTTCTTTGTTGCCTGTGTATTGTGCCATCAATCTTTATGGTCGTGTTATATTGTCGCTCCTGCCTATGTTACATGGAAGACCTGCTTTGTTTTGACTCTTGAGCGCCTTCGTTCCGATACGAACGACCGACCTTTGCTTCTACGCCAGAATCATGACTTTCTTCGGGCTTTGGTCTTGCTTTATGCAGTCGTTCTCCATCCTTTACGGGTCGCTTAAATGCCTTGGACAAAACTATGCGCGATCGACCCTGAAAGTGTTCGTTCTGTAGCTCCTGCTCTGATTCAATGTGCGTATGGATTTTTTGAGGGATTAACACTTGCCCTTCGAAGTCCGTAATTTCTTTTCTGTAAGGAATTACTGGCTCTGACGTGGTTGATTGCAACATTGCTTGGTAGACTCATTGAAGGGTCGTTCATGCAAAACTCAACACTGCTTTTTGTGGTTGATCGATGTCTTTTCCTTTGGGGGAGACGTTTGAATTATCTTGTCATCATTGCAAATGGCTGAATCATAGGGAAGTGATCATGCCAGCTGGATTTTGATGGGATGCTTATTTCTGTAATAAAGTATTGTGCTGACGTGGCGAGAAATGCTTTTGATGCATGTCCTTTAATCTTCCTCCCTATTTATTATTTCATTTTGTTCTTATTTTATTAAACAAAGTCCTCAGCCCAAAATAAAAAAAACCTCTGTGTCTCTTTCTATCGCCATTTTATATAGCATAGGTTTGTCGATTTTTATTATGCTTGTTTTTTTCTTGGATCTCATGATTATTCTTTGATCCTTCTGTAGGATGGTTTCGTCTTCACAACAACGTCGATTGGCAAGATTCTTTGATTTGGATGTTCCGATAGATGAAATTCAGTCAACTGGTCAGCCGTCTGTGAATTCTCCCTTCAGTCCATCTTATACAGAACTTCAAACTATCATCAATAGGCCGCGATATGCGCCTGGGCCATGCAGTCCTAGGCTTGCTAAGCGGTTCCGGGGGTGGAACTTACAGGGAGTGTCTTCTAACGTAGATATATCTCCGTCTGACTCTCAGACCTTTTCTTATGATATGATTGCCGCAAAAGGTCAGATGTTAGACCGTCTCGAGACTGTTGTGCATCAATTTGGGAAACAAATGGATTTGCTAAAAAAATCATTCTACAAAACGGATGAATGGTTGGCATACATTGGCTTGTGATCTCCAAAAGCTTCACAAGGACAATCTCGAGCGTATCTCGGTTTTAGAAGATGATAAGGCGAAGTTGATCCGTGCCCTTAGATCTAAAGATAGCGTGGTTGCTTCTTTTGCCCCAGGGGATGTCGAGTCGGTGGTTTCTAGACGTGCGGATGAACATCCATCCTGTTCTGCTCAGACTAAGAGGAAGGTAGGTAGGCCAAGGAAGGTCAGGGATCTGTAATCTTCTTTTCCTGTCTTTGGTTGTTTTCCTTTTTGAACTTTATGACCAATTGTGTAAGCGGGTGCTGGCCCTCGCTCGTGACATTATGTTGGTTTGTGACTCGTGCTGACTTTTGATGCTTTTGTAGTCTGGTTATTTTGCTGGTTTTGTGATTCTCTTTGTGCCTTTGTCTGCCACACCATGCCTCTTTTCCCTGCTTAGCAATACATATGTATTTTTAAATAATTTACATTATTGCTTTCCTTTCTATTATGCATTAGTATCGTATTAGGGATCGATGGTACGTTAGTATCGTATTTACGGCTCGTTACTATTAGCGTTACTACTACGTTGTCATAATTGGCTTTATTATGGGTTTATTGAGCTGGGATAGCCCAACTTTTTAGTATTTGATAGTGAATTTCTCATTGTTCTTTAATTTGGGAATTAAGCCATACGAGTGTTTTAGTTAAACGTATGTTTGTATGTATGTTAGGGTAGATTTAGGATGCATTTATATGCATGCCCCCATAGGAGGACTTTGGTTTCAATGTTGTAATCCAATCTTGGCTTTGTTTGACTTGGTTAACAACAAAGATCAAGAATGGATACCCCCTTTCGGCTTGGTTTTCTGCTTTGTACTAGTCTTTCCAGCATGTTTGATCCTTCCCCATTTTTATGCTTCATACCGGAGGGCGATCACTAGTTTATCTCATCGAGTTTTGACTCAATTCAAAGAATTCATGTCCTTTACCTAACAAGGTGCCCTCCGTTTTTTGGATTGGCAATTTTCCTTTTCGGGACATGTCGGTTTTTTCCGACTTTACGCTTCACCCCGGGAAATGGACACTAGTTCACCTCATCACGTTTTTTCTTCAAGTCAGAGAACTTGTGTCCTGCACCTAAGAAGGTGTCCCTTTTATGGGCTCAGCGATTTTAATCGTGGGACATTTTAACCGTGGGACATTTTGATTTGCTTTCACCTCAGCATTGATTCCTTAATTTGGTACCAAGCCTTCTACTGGTCGTGTGCCAAAAGATTCGGTATTCCTTGATGAAAGTCGGAACTCCTTGAGTTGGTGCCCCCTGGTCACTTGTTTGCCTACAAAAAGAAGTTAACTTTTAGTAGGAACTTATGAATGAGCGATTTGTACATGTAAACGGAACTCCATATTCATTTATTTTATGCACATCGTTCAAATGCGGAATTTTTGTAAATATTTACAGCATTTGCTACTTATTCGGACAATGTGTTATAAAAAGTAACGACGAATATGTTCGTTGTTCCATGCTCGTGGAATCCGGTTTCCATCTGTGGTGGCTAATTTGAAGGTACCATCCTGGAGTTTGACTTATAACATAAGGCCCTTCCCAATTGGGTCCAAAAACCCCGGTACCGGTCATTATTTTCTTCAGAACAAGGTCTCCAATTTCGAAAGTTCTATGTCTAACTTTTGAATTGAAATGCCTCGCCACCCTTCTTTCGTGTGTGACTACTCTGAGTTCTGCTTCCTTTCTTTTTTTCTCAAGCTGGTTGAGGGCTTCAAGTTGTAGCTTCTCATTTTCTTTGTGATGTTCTATGGGTAGGGACTTCCAGTTCCACTAGTATCATGGCTTCAGAGCCGTAAGACAAAGAAAAGGGAGTATGCCCTATCTCAGTTTTATGCGTGGTGCGATATGCCCATAATGCCAACGGGAGTTCATCTACCCAACCACCTTTAGATTTTTCTAGCCGCTTCTTAATGTTCGTTTTGATGATTTTATTTACTGCTTTCACTTTCCCGTTCGCTTGTGGATGAACGATTGCTGAAAAGCTTTTCTGGATCTTGTAGTTGGCGCAAAAGTTTTGGAACTCTTTACTCTCAAATTGTGTCCCATTGTCTGTGATTATCTTTTGTGGTACCCCAAACCTGCATATGATATTTTTCAAGACAAAGTTAATAACTTTCTTCGAAGTTATGGTGGCCAATGGTTCTTCTTCAGCCCATTTTGTGATGTAATCAACGACGACAATTGCATATTTAAAACTGGATTTTGCAGTGGGAAGGGCTCCTATGAGGTCGATGCCCCAAAAAGCAAATGGCCATGGGCTGACCATGTGGGTTATAGCTGTGGATGGCATCCTTGGAATTTTGGAAAATCTTTGGCATCTGTCCCATTTTTTAGTGTAGGTCATGGAATCTTTATTGATATCCGACCAGAAGTAACTGTATCGTAGGATTTTCTTAGCCAAAGTTTGTCTACCGGTATGACCTCCACATTCCCCTTCGTGTAATTCCGCCATGATGGCCTTTGACTCCTTTTCTGTTACATAACGAAGTAAGGGTGTAGAAAATCCACGTCTGTATAGTCGCCCGTCCCGAACGAGGTAGAAAGGAGCTTTTCGCAAAATTTTCCTTCGTTGCTTGGCTTCCGCCGGAAGTGCCCCGGTAATGAGGTGCTCTTTAATTGGCGACATCCATGAGTTTAGCTCATTAGTCATTTCTATGATCCAATCCATCTCAGTCTGCTTTATGCTTGGGCTGGAAAGGACTTCCAATGGAACTAACCCCATGAGTTGTGCATCTCCTATGCTTGCATGTTTTGCCAATGAATCAGCTTTGATATTTTCTGCCCTAGGAATGTGAGATACGGTGTAATGCTCGAAAGCTTCCAACAGTTCCAAGGTTTTGGAGAGATAATCCGGCAAGTTACCCATTTTGGCTTGGAATTATCCTAGAACCTGGCATACTATGAGCTGGGAGTCGCTGAAGATTTGTATAGTTTTTATTTGTAATTCACTTGCTAGCTTTATTCTTGCAATGAGGGCTTCATACTCAGCTTTGTTATTTGTCGATAGAAATTCCAGCCTTAGTGCATAGCATAAAGATCTTCCTTCGAGGGTTTCCAGGACTAACCCTGCCCCAGAATAGTGATCCTTCGAGGCTTCATCAACAAATAACTTCCACTGGACGTCGGTTTCAACGTCATCTTCCTCTTTTATCTCCCCTCGGTCGGTAAATTATGCGATAAAGTCAGCGAGATCTTGTCCATTGATCGCCTTTCGAGGGTGATATGTAATGTCGTATTGACTAAACTCTATATTCTATTTTAACAACCTTCCGAAGGTCTCCGGCCGTGACAAAACTTGCCTCAAAGGCTGGTCCATAAGAACTTTGATAGGATGAGCCTGAAAGTAGGGCCGAAGTTTCTTTGATACAATAAGCAAACAATAAGCGAGTTTTTCAAGCTTTGGATAATTCAGCTCTGCCCCAGATAATCTCTTACTGATGTAATAGACTGGTTTTTGTACCTTCAAATCTTCCCTAATCAACGCTGCACTTAAAGCATGTGCAGAGACTACCAGGTATAGAGACAAATCTTCTCCGTCACTAGGCTTCGATAGCACAGGAGGTGTTGCCAAATGTTGGATCAGTTCCTCGAAGGCTTTCTGATATTCAGAGGTCCATTGTATCTCTATCTCTCTTTCCTTTCCTAAGGGCATCGAAGAATGGAAGACATCTATCCGTTGCCCTGGATATGAAACGATTTAAAGCCGCAATCTTCCCATTCAAACACTGAAGTTCCTTCTTGGTTTGTGGGGCACGCATTTCTCTCAAAGCTGATATTTTGGCTGGATTAGCTTCTATACCCCTAGCGTTGACCATGAATTCGAGGAACTTAACCAAACCAACTCCAAAAGAACACTTCAAGGGATTCAATTTCATGCCATATTGGCGTAAGATATCAAACATTTGGGCTAGATCCTCCAGATGGTCTATTTCTCTTTTTGACTTTACCAACATATCATCGACATAGACTTCCATCGTCCTACCGATTTACTTTTTGAACACGGCATTTACCAGTTGCTGATAAGTCGCCCCTGCGTTCTTTAGACCGAACGACATCAATTTATAACAGTATAGGCCTAGATCAGTAATGAAACTTGTGTCTTCGTGGTCTGGGCCATGCATCATGATTTGATTGTAGCCGGAATACGCGTCCATGAAAGACAGCAACTCATGAGTGACCGTAGAATCTACTAATTGGTTGATTCTAGGAAGAGGGAAACTATCTTTCCGATAGGCTTTATTAAGGTCTAAATAATCTACATAGACTCGCCATTTACCATTAGATTTCTTTATGAGAACAGGGTTGGAGATCCATTTTGGATAGGTAGATTCCCTGATAAAACCATTTTCCATTAACCTATCGACTTCTTCCTTTAAGGCGCGCGACCCCTTTGGCCCCTGGGTTCTCCTTTTCTGTTTGACAGTTGGAACGCGTGGGTCAATGTTTAGCTTATGGACCGCAATGTCTGGAGAAATGCTGCACATGTCGGAGTGGTTCCACGCGAACACATCCAAATTAGCTCTTAGAATGACAATCAATTGATTTTTTAGTTCAGGGCTTAACCGAGATCCTATATTCAACACACGATTTGGGTCTTTTGGAATTACAGCAATAGGAATTGTGATTTTGGCCGGTGTCGCCCTTTCTTCCTCTGCACTGGCTTTTCTAGGGTCGATTTCTTTTTGTGCTCCACTATGTTCACTAGTGCATGGACCCTTCTTTAATTGCTATAAAGGGAGTTTTTGGATGCGGGGAAGAGTCTCTGCATCCTTTCCCGAGTCTCTTTTCTTAGCCTCCCTCAGCTCTGTCACATAGCAGTCTCTTGCAGTGATTTGGTCGCCTTTAATCACTTCGATTCCTTTTTCAATTGGAAACTTCATAGTCAAGCACCATGGAGCTAGAGCAACTTTAAAGCCTGAAAGAGTTGGCCTCCCAAGGAATGCATTGTAAGATGAAAACTCGTCTATCAGGACAAAGGTTTGTACCATAAAAACCCTCCGTTCTCCATCGGCCAATTCCATGGGTAAGTCTATCATTCCGATGGTTTGTGTAGGTTGACCTGTAAAACCGTGGATCTTGTTTGGATATGCACGCACTTCCACCATGGGGAGATTCGTTTTTTGGAAGGTGCTTATGAAAATCACATTAACAGACGCCCATATGTCAACTAGGACCCTTTTTACAACTGCTGGACCAAGACCAATTGTGATCATCATGGCGTCAATAGTTGGTGTAACTAATCCGTTTGCATCTTTATCTTTGAATATCACATCATCAGTCGAAGTTTTGGGCACTATCATCGGGAGCTCGTTGCTCAAGATCATGCATCTTTCCTCTTTCGAGGCATCCTTCAACTCGTTAGCGTACTTTTCCATATCTGCCCTACTGTTCCTAGCTGGATGGGGCCCCTCAAATATCATATTTATTACTGGACTCGAATCAACTGATATTTGAGCTTCCTTACTCGATTCGAGTTGGCTAACCGTACTGTCATGCCCTTGTGTAGCTGGAGTACTTTGGGGATTTTTTCACATATTGTTGAAGTTGATTCTTCCTGATGAGTTCTTTAATTAAACTCTTCAGGTGTCGACATTCATTGGTGCTGTGTCTTGGTAGGATATGAAACTGGCAGAATTTGCCAGAATTTGCTTGTTGCTCAGTTATTTTCTGCTGCTTCATCTGAGGAAAGTTACCTGAATCCTTTGCGGCGGAGTAAATTCTTTCTGGGGTCTCGTTTAGGAGGGTTAATTCAGATAGTTTATAAAGCCGTGTCTTTTTATAGGCTTTGATATCCTTCTCATCACTTCCCCTCTTTTGTCCTGTGTCATTCTTCTGCTCAACTCTGGATTCATTGTTTTTTCCTTCTCTGGCGGCGTTATTTTCTATAACCTTCTGGATTCTTGGAGCTTCATCTTCTACACTCATGTATTCCTCAGCTTTCTCATAAAACTTCTTCAAAATTTTTGGTTTCTTCATTTTGATTCGCTTCCCAAATTCTGACTTCTTATCGATAGCCCCTTTCAGGGCTGCCAATAAGTACCAAGGCTCTGGTTCTATGACTTCTGCTGCTGCAACATGGAAGCATGTAAGGAAAGCTCTGATGGTTTCCCTAGGCTTTTGTTCCATTTCACTGAGTGACATCACATCCCTTGCCTTGGTGGTTTGTAGTCGGAATTGATCTTGAAACCTCCTTACCAAGTTGGTGAACTAATCAATACACTTAGGTGGAAGTCTGGTGAACCATAGCGAGGCCACACCTTCTAAGCATACGGAAAAATATAAGCACTTGATTTCATCAGTTGCTCTAGCTCTATTCATGTATTGGTCGTATTTGAACAGAAAAATGTTCGGATCTCCAACTCCGCTATAAGGTGCTATCGTTGGAGGCATGAATTTCTTGGTGAATTTTGCTTGATGGATTTTCTCTGTGAACGGGTTTTTGCTGGGTGAAAATTCCCATTCTTCTCTTCATCTTCTCGGTTCGATTTCTCCCTCATTATTCGCTGGATCATTTCTGTGATGCGCCTTTCGTCACTTGCTTGTTCATCAGGGTCCGCATCGATGTTCTCAACAGTGCGACCATGATTTGAGCTTCGACGCCTTGCACCTTTTTTAGAGGATGTTACATTGGCGGGCCCCACGACAATATGAGTCGCACGTTCTTCTCTATGCTGTGGATATCTGGCCTTAGAGTCCTCAACGCCGGCCTCTCTCCTGTCTCCCACTAAGTAGTGAGATCGACCAGGGTCTGAGGCTGATGAGTGCTCTTTTTCACCAGCATCATTCACAGCGTTTGGTGGCGGTAAACTGGTTTGAGCGTTAGTCAGGACATCAAACCTTTCCATAATCATCTTCGTCGTAGCATCCATCTTTTCGTTCAAGTTGGTTACAACCACATTCAACTCATCTCGTGTTACAGACGACCTAAGGGTTTCCCCGGCCCCTTGGTTCAGATTTTGTGGTATAATCTCATCAACATTATTATCCTCATTGATCGTGGAAGCTTTGGCAGATTTGCCGCCTTTCTTTGACCCGACTATGGCTTAAAGGGAGAAAGCGAATTTGAATTTTTTAGGTTGCTGAATTATGAAAGGAAGTACAAAGCAAGGAGTTAAGAATACGGCCCCATGGTGGACGCCAAAATGTTTTCACCAAAAAAGGGCTCAAACACCAAAGGTACTAAAATTATACTTCATCAAAATGGTAGGGAAATAAATGGAGTCGTACTTAATAACAATTGTAAATGAAAATGCAAGGAAGATAAAATGGAGACAAAATTTAGAGTGGTTCAACCTTATATTAGGCCTACGTCCACTACGAAGACGACTTGCATTCTTATAGCGGGGACTTCAAAATACATGATTTCTCATTTTTCATACATATCTATATCCACTCATTATACTCTCATTCATACACTTCAATCCTGTGATTTTACGAGAGAATGGTAGAGTTTGAGGAGGAGAAGGATGGATGAATGATTGAGGAGGAGGATGTCTTATTTCCCCTAATTACAAGGTTTTACTTGGCGCCATGGCCAAATGAGTGATGACGCTTCGAATGGTGAAGATGATCCTTACTTCCCAATGCTTGAAGAGGGATTGAGGATAGAATTTTGCAGCACTTTGTGGTTCAAGGGATTGGATTCCCTTTATGCTGACAGCCATGGCGTATTTATAAGTGAACTACTTTGAGGAAATGATCTGAAATCTGTATATGCTAGTTATGGGTCGCACAGTCCATTAATTACAATCATGCCACTGCCTAGCTGTAGCCAACTGTTGACAACTGCATCTAGCTGTCATACGCGAGCGACTCCATAGGAGCAAGTGTTTCGAGTAGTTGAGCGAGCGAATTTATAGGAATGAGTGCTTCGAGTGACTTTATAAGGGCAGAATGCGGGACTGGAATCAATTCTCCTTTGTACCCTACACGACTGATCCTCTTGGCTCGAGAGCGTTCGTCGTTTGTTGCCTGTGTATTGTGCCATCCATCTTTATGGTCGTGTTATATGGTCACTCCTACCTATGTTACATGGACGACCTGCTTTGTTTTGACTCTTGAGTGGCTTCATTCCGATATGAACGACCCACCTTTGCTTCTACGCCCGAATCATGACTTTCTTCGGGCTTTGGTCTTGCTCTGTGCAGTCGTCCTCCGTCCTTTACAAGTCGCTTAAATGCCTTGGACAAAACTATGCGCGATCGTCCCTGAAGGTGTTCGTTCTATAGCTCCTGCTCTGATTCAATGTGCGTATGGATTTTTTGAGGGATTAACAGCTGCAACACAGCTATAACATGCACTCATATAGGACTGTATGCATATTAATATGTTTTGCACGCATATTGCATCACTTGTTACACAAAGGCGCTAGGACCGAGCTCACGATTAGCAAGTCTGTTGTTCATAATTACTATGAGTTATGGATATTTATAAAATAACATAGGTACACAACATGTTTATTTAGAGAGAGTTGTGTTCTTCTCCCCTTCAAAATATTTTGGGACGAAATCTCTTGTAGGGGGGAGAACGTAACACCACATAAACTAAACCTAAAATAAACATAAGATAATTTTATTTAAAATAAATAATAATAATCAATAATAAGATAATGGACTGAAAATGGGGGTTTGAATAAATAAGAAATGGATCACGAAAGTACTGTAATTGCGTTCGTAGCGAGATTCTGATCCGTTTTCATATTTTATTTACTTAAAATAGAGTCCGTATGTGAGAGATATTAATAAAACAAGTTGTGCATAAATATTAACACAAAAATTTTGAATTTCAAATAAATAAATATACAAACATGAAATATATTAAATAAGATTGACATTAAAAGAATATTCCAATTGAATTCGAATTTGTGTGTATATATTTATATAAAATAGGGGACAAGAATTAGCAAACAAGGAAAAGAAATCAATGAATTAAATAACGTTGAATAAAATAATTGACAAACCAGGAGATTTGAATTTCCTAGATGTTCCACGACCCAAAGGATCGAGCCCCTAAGGGTCAACCGCCCTCTTCGCAAGGGATTGACCGCTTGGGTTGAGCTTGGTGTAGTTGGAGTTGTTTTGTCAGGGTTTTTATATAATATTGCACACACGGACCACTTGGATTTAATTTAATAGATCCTATGGTCTTTATTAACACTTGGAACTATATAAACCACCTCTTAGCCTCTCCTATACGCTATTCTTCATTTCATTCTTGTGCCTCCACTATCTTTCTACCATTTCTAAATCTAGAATACTCCCTCTCTATCCTCAATTTTATCCTCTCTATTTTAAGGTTTGTATTAGTGTGAGAAGTCTGGAATTTAATTTATACGTATATAAGATTTTGATTCATTTTATTCTTATATATATTAGTAGAAGGATTGGAACTCGTTTGCAAAGGATAGATCCATTCTTATTCTACTCAATTATATTGTTCTTCATTTCCAAAGCACTATGAGTGGAAACCATATAAGTTCTATTTTTCTTATATTTTGTAGTTTGGATTTGGAATATCATGCCTATATAGGATTTGGTAAAACGATAACATAATGTTAAAAACCCCAAATCCTATATCTATTTGTCGCTGAAATGGTCAATCATAAGTATTGTATTTTGGATTTTTGTTGTTTGCATAATGGAGATGTAGGCTTTGGAAATTATGAATTTCTTGAGTTTTCTGTTTTGATTCTCTTAATTCTTACCTTGCGTATTCATATATGTTTGTGTACTGAAATGTGAGATTTGTATATAGTAAAATAAATAGGCTTAAGTGACAATTCTGAACAGATGGACTTGAGCGTATTATTTATATTATATTATCTTATCTTAAGTTTAGTACACAACATAAATATAAAAGTGAAGCAATGTCGAAAACCAAGGATTTTCATATGTAATTGGATATATTAGATCTTGTCTGTATTTCAATTATTTGAATAACCATTCGAGCCTAGGTTTCAAGTTATGTAAATATGTTGTTATTTCCCTTTTTGTCATGAATTGCGAATATATATGTTGGACATTTTACTTAACAAGGTAAATTGGCTTGTTACCTTAATTGGCATTGATAGGATTGACATTTCAAACATTGTCAAGATGTTAATCTCATTCGCGTAATTGATGCCTATATTTATAACGTAATAGACGTAATATAAATGTGTATTAAGTGCGTACTAAATATGTTTAAACTGGGAATATGAATTTGAATGTCCCTATGGAAATTTATATGTGTGTGAGTTAATGGCCTTGAATTATAGTTAATGACACATAGACACGAGGTTAACCGTTACTGGTAGTAGAAGCCTTCCCAGAACCGACCGACATCATCTACAAGTAAGACTGGTTAATGTGAGAGGTCTAAGTGCCATGAGCCATTATAATTATCACAATATGATGCGAGCTTAGGCCCAACGTGTAGTAGAAGCCTGCCCAGAACCGCCCGTCTAATCCAACGTCTACAAGTGGTCATCCTAATGTGAGATCTCCAGTGTGTATATATATGTTGTATGTGAAGTAGGTCTGCCTTGGAAAAAGGTATTAAGTGACTGACTTATTTTGATTTGATTATTAAGTAATTAGGACTAGGTCCATTCCTAATGTTCACTCCTTGGTTTTGGACTCAAGTCATGGGACTCTCTCTTACAAAGTTCTTGAGTGGTCGTTGGGTCCGCCTTTCTCTTATAAGGTATTAAATGGTCCTACTGCATGATAACGTAAGTAGGGTAGTTCTCCAAGTAATGTATGCTTTTTATCTAGGCGCTAGTGATGGCTGACCTAGGGACGGATTATATATATGGGCTAAAGGAACCACCGTCTAAGGGAAGTATTTAGTGACTAGGAGTTTACCTGTAGGGATGACTAGATGGTAACAAGAGGTTCCGCCATGAGGGTTTTCTTAAATGAAATTGTGTTCTTGACCCAAACCTGGTAGTAAGTGGTTGTTACTAGTAAGTGGCTGTTGATATTTCTTAACCTACATGAAGAGTTATTATTTATGACGTTGACATTAGAGATGAGGTCTGAAGTGGTTGGGGGTCCATCTTATGGTATTAAGTTACTGTAGGGATGTGTACCCTTAATAAATTAAGAAATGGCCTTAAGTGACTAGGAATAGCTCGTCTTGTGGGGTACTAATTGACAATAAGGATGTCCTCCCTTATATTACTTCGTGGGTTAAGTGACTGTAAGGATGTTTGCCCTTATATTACTTCATGGGTTACTAATTGACTGTAAGGATGTCCACCCTTAAATTACTTTGTGGGGGTATTAAGTGAATATAAGGAAGTCCACCCTTAGATTTACATATAGGCCTTACGTGACTATTAGGATGTCCGCCTCATATGATTTGTTGTGTGTGTTTGTTGCGCAGATATAACATGAAGAATTTACACTGCCAAATATAGGAAATAGTCACTACTAAACTTATATGTTTTCCATTCGCCAGAACTTTATGTTCTGACCTCCCTCCTCTTAAGATAAACATGTTAGTAGGCGAAGACTGGTTATTGATGATGATTAGCGATTGCTTGGAGGAAGAGCCTTTCGATGAAGACTTAGGTATTATTTTGGTAGTACTATTATTACTACTGTTGTACTTGGGATAATATTTCATGTCCTAGATATTTTGTTAAACTTATTATAGTTGACTTTTGAGATTTTTAATAATGGCACATCTACTTATAAATTATCATATTTTACCCTTCCGCTGTGTGAGATTCTGATTTTCGTTTAGACTGCACTATGACATGTGTTATCATAGTATTTCCTTATAGGAACAAACGATCCATTTTGAGTGGCTCTAAGTTTCGATCAGCTTTTCAGGGTCGAAATTTAGTCCCATTCAGGCTGGGTTGTTAGATATAGACTCAAAACAAGTTAGTTAAAAACATACCTTTTCGACCCAACCATGCCTCAAAAGGATAGAGGTGTTACCTTTAAATATTTTCGAAAATGGTCTGAAATAAAGCTTGTCGACATAGATGATGACATCAATGGTTTCGATGATGATAAGCCTCAAATCATTTGGAAAACAAGTTTCAAAATCGATCTTATTAACCTCAACTGTAATGATAATAATAGATCGATAAGCCCTGGGTTCAATAAAACATGTTTATAAAATAAGCCTTGTCGATATTGTCAATAAGGGTAGAAGAGATATGACTTAAAATAAGTTAGAAAAGAAAGCTCCTTATCGGCCTCATTTGAGACGATAGGGTTAGAGGCGGCAAGCCACTTGCTTTACTAAAACAAGGTTAATTAAATAAGATTATCAGCATAATCAACATGGTCTGAAGAGATAGCCTTGAGTCCTATCAAACATTAGAGGTGGTAAACCTATTACTTATTCTTTAAAAATAGTCTTGTCGATTATGTACAACGATGACATGTTGACCTACAAAGGCACTAAGCTTTTATGGAGTGGAAGGTTTTAAACACAAGTATACGCAGGCAACATGGACCCCTTCGACACCGAAAGCATGGATACTTCATATACTATGTTTTATAGTGTTCCAAGCATTAATAGTTACCCAATGGTGATGAAAGGCCCTTACCAATGTGTCGATGTAATCTAATGGCAGGCTCGATGGATCTCCTACCCTAAATAATGTCTTAATCACCCTAAGTCTATCCAACATAGGAAATTCTTAACAATTCATAAACTTATGGGGAAAATCCTAAAAATTCACATTACTCAGAGAGTAGCCCCCTCTTTTATATAGAAAATTTCATATCTAAAATCATCCTCAGTTATTTTTAATAATTAAATTTGAGACCAATACTTATCAAACCATAGGAAATTCATAATAAATATCTATGTTTACAAAATTACGGAACTCAAAACCCATCTATGAAACCATGTTATATACAACAAATAAAAGTTTTAATGCAATTGAAGATGCTAAACTATATGTAATGGTCTAAAATCTAACAAAACCTTATGAGAACAAATGTATACAGTTATATAAAATCATTGTCTGTCTAAATAATGTAAAAGAATCAAAATATATATGAAAAAAATCATACATTCAAAATTCCACTTTGGGTATAATCAATATCTGAATATGAACAAGGATTAAATAAGTTGATATCGATTCCTATGCTTGATTCCATCTAGTTTTTCCTTAAATTTTAACTTCTTCCTTAGTTTAATGGATGGCATCCTAGCTTATATTTTTGTATTTTTAATATGCAAATGAGAAAATGAATAAATAGTAGAAGGTTAGGTACATATATAAGTTCTTGTGTTTCCCACTTTGCTACTCCCATTAACTTCCTCCTCATGTTTTGTTAATACAATAAGTTGGTCAGACTATTACTATTAATTATAAATCTCAACCCATCTTCTAGCTACATTATTCCTATTTAATTTATCCAATAAAATTTATGAATAATGTTTCCTAAAAATGGGAGATGTTACGTCTTCCCCTCCTGAAAGAATTTCATCTTCGAAATCTAATCAAGGACTAAAACTAACAACAAAATCACGGAAACAATGCTATTAATACTAATGTAACCACTGGTAACTAAATATATAAAAGAACATACCACGAAGCTATTAGGGATGAGAATCACGGATCTTAAGGCAAAACTAACACTAAAGGGGGTGAATAGTGTTTTAAAGATGTAATGACCCGGTAGGAATTCGATTCCCGAATTCTGGCAATAATACATAACCCTGCATTACCTACCAGAACTCAAGTATCGAAAACCAGCAGATAGTTATTAGAAAGAACTTAGAGGGTGAGATAAGAAAGAAAGAAATATTAGAGTAGAAGAAGACCCAACACGACACAGAGTTTCACATCGCAGTGGAAGAAAATATAATATAGAAATAAATCTTTATTGAGAGCTTGAAAATATACTTACAATCATCAGAGTACATCACACATCTGGACAGTTATAATAATCTTTCCTCATATACAACAAGCATTGGAACAATATAACTTTATACGTCTGAACTCCTCTAGCTCGTCTCTTCACAGCATCTGATAACATGAACCTGTACACCTTGGTCTAACCCAAGCATTATGAATACCGGGTCAGTCTGGTGAACCAGAGTGAGAAAATCTCGCAAAGTTTATATAACAACCATATTTGAGTTTTAAGTTCAAAGATCATTTTGAAAGAAAGAGATAATAGTAAGACCAGCCCACATAAAAACACGGACGGTTTTTACCTTACTATAACCCAAAACAGTTTTGAAATCATATCTTGTCTGATATTATAATAATGTATAAAGACAAACAAATAGAATCTAGCAGAATGCTTGCATCTCACGCTCCACATATATAGTATACAAACAAAAAATCGCGGACGCTTATTGGAGATTCGATTCCGACTATGACAAGGTATGGAACCACCTGCCGATAGTGTATCTCTAGGGGCGAATACACTGGGTTCAACAAGAATGTCTTGCAACCTGACCCACACATGACCGACCACTCATTTCGCTTGAGTGTATCGAATGTATATCACCGATGGATGGGAGCTGCCCACCGTATCCCGAAAAGGGACAACATTGAAATAGATTAAAGAATGAAAAGGATTTTCTCTAGATAGGTGATTATACACCCTAATGGGTGCGACCCACATAGCCATGCTGCCTGCCCGATTTTTGTCATTTCCCAGTTGATGAGGCTTGAGGTTATAATCGACATTTGGAACATCTGGCCACCATCCACATCGTCCATGTCATCCAGGTACAGGATGAACCGAAGACACCCTCCTACCGCATCCAAAAGGTCAGTAGCGAGAAGTCCTTGCAATCTGCAAAACCACAACCAAGACCGAATCACGTCAGAAAACCTCTGGTTGTAAGTCAAAGAAATTCGACAACAATTCTTCCGCTTATGAAGATCCACGATCTTCAATTGCTCCATCTCGATCCGCTTCTGAACATCTTCAACGTTTACGTATTTACTGGTCGGAATGGTTTTCAAATATAAATTCGATATCGGTCTTTCCGTACGAACAACACATTTGCCGTGATTTTGATAGTCGGTTATTTAACTATCAAAATAAACAATCATAAAAAAATCCATTGGTTTATTACACAGCATCACTTGGCTACTAAAATAATATACCAGTTATAATACCAAAGATAATATATTAGTTTACACATATATAAATATTCTCAAATCATTTTATTTTAAATACTTAAAAATATATTAGAATCATACCCAATTTCCAGTTAGTTATTATTTCAAAATATTTGCCATAACATTTCATATTATCCATGATTGGTAAATCGATTCCATCCATAAAACAACTATTACGAAATCCCCCTTTTTGTTTTGTTATATAAAACAAATTAATCTTCACTTACCCTTTTGAATAAACCCATTTTAAATTTCATCTCATTACTTTAGAAAAATCATTATATATTTACAAATTTCCTTCTTTACTATGGAATTATTATTTCATACTCTCAAACCATTTGTATTTCCTTTTATTTAGGAATTCTAAAAATATAGATTTCAGATTCTTCAAATTATTATTCCTCGATATAATCGCTCTAACATCTCCAGCCTTACAACTCATATCATTCTTCAATAATCCAGAAGTTGTTCAAGTTGGGGTATTTTAATTAACTCTCAGACCTTGATCAACCACATTCTTATCATAAGCTAAATATGACTTGTAATTCCATAAACCCATATTCATTTTATTACCACTTCACTATAGTATTAAAATACGGTTTTATAAAACCTTCTTTCTTTTGAAATCTCCTTTTTAAATATATGGTCATTATTAAATTCATTGTTTAAGTAAATGATTAATACACATTAACCTTTTAACTTTAACTCCTTTAAAACTCTTTGTTCCATTATCTGGATTCCTATTTCAAATCCTATTACTAACCATTATTCCAAATTCAATTATAGAAATCCCATTCCTAGTTCTTTAGATCATTTCCTTTGGGAAAATCGTACTTCAATTCATCCATTACACCTAATGCCATTATTAGGTAACATTAACTTACAATTTAACGCTTTAACTCCCCATTTCCTTATTCATTACTCATTTACACACCTCTGGTTTAATATAAGGCCTTTTTCCATTTCGATTCCCTTTACTTAATCCAACATTTATTTAAGCTTACAATATTCGCTTAAAATCACTTTATAACTTCATTTATCAAATTTGTTTTAAATATAAACCAGTTCACAAACTTCCTTTGGAATTTCATTATATTTGAAATTCTAACTTTACTTAAATAAACTTCGTTTAAGAAATAGTTTCTTAAATTATAATTTACTTCATCATTAAGTGGGATTAAATTCCCTTTTTAAAATCCCATTTAGTTAAACAACTATTCGCTAATTATTCCATTAGGTTAATTGGCCCAATCTAATTTAATTAGATAATTAATTAGTGATCAAAACAGTTGGCTTGGTCAACCTTAAAACATGATTAACCCATTAATTAACTCTAACTCATCTTTTCATTTTGTATTTATAAATAAAATTTATTAATCCAAATAATCTCGTTTACATCGATTATTATTAAATAAACAATAATCTATTTCTAAATAATCTCACTTTAATTGTTCTTAAAAACAACAAATCCTGGTTATTAATCGTTGTTAATTCCCGCCCTCTTGCTTATCAATCTTATTAACATAAGAATCCCCTTTTATCAAATTATTCAATACTTTACGGTGAAGCACGTGCTTCGCACACGGCAGAATTTCGGTATAAAAATAGCGGTTAAAACAAACGATATACATTTTTATAAACTTCATTTAAAAAATATATTTAAAAAATCTATATTTAGTTATAAAAATATATTTCATAATTTCATAACTTACGGTAAATCAAAACAGTTTGCATTTTGGCCATCTGCTATAAATTTCTCAACCAATATCACTATTGATTAATTAACCAAACAAATGTCGTGTTCAGGTTTAACAATCAATAAACAATTCAATAATCCAATCATATGTTTTCAGCAGTTTCATAAATGATCATATAACAATAAATTTGATTAATCCGATTGGATTCCTCCAACATGTCCTTCTCTGCATCCGACGGGTTATTTCAAATACAACAGATGATGATGAATTAATTTAACTAATCATGATCAACCAATAATGACCATTCAATCATCATTTTAAATTCAATTCGTCTGTTGGATTATAAACGTACCCAATAGGGTAAATTATCAGTTTGGAAATCATCGTTAAAAATAACGATGTTATTCCATTTAAATTAAATAACCATTTAATTTAAAAATGATTGATAAAGATATTTAGCACGCATACAAATAACAACCATAGCATACTGAGGATAAACCCAACTTATAATCATTATAAGTGGGAAACTGAGTGAGATTAACTCACCTGATCTGCGTTGTAAACACTGCTCATTCCTGATGAATTCCAACTCGTTCGATTCAATCCTGTTCCATAACGTCGTTCTCCTTAATGCGGTTCCAGTCTATCTTCTATTGACTAGTTCTGATAAAATATGAATACGTTGTTAATATTTAAAATTAACTTTTTTTTAATAACTAATAAATTCTAAATTAATTAACTAACGAAGGAATTACTTGGTTTTAAATTATTCCAGGTCCACTCCTATATTCACCGCTTCGTCCGTATCTGCTTTATTCCAATTTGTGACTTACATTCCAGAATCCTAGCTGAAATGTTATAAACCCTCGTATTGAAGCCCACCGCCTTAAAGCCTATCCTCCACACGTTGTAACCCAAAACCCGTCCTCTTAAAACCCTTTCCAGATAAAAAGAATGGAGCTCCTCATTTTATCCAACCACTCTTCATTTTCTTATCGTTTAGAAAAAAGAAACAAAACATCCTCTGCCAAAAAGAAATTCCAGCGCTGCCTTCACTGCTCCGATGATCGAAGACTCAGCGGAAACTCCCAAATCGAGTGCGATAGTTAGCTCCTTCCTAAGCTTCAACCTCATCGCCACAAGCCCCACCGTTGACCCGCAGTTTGTCCAGAAATGTGCCACCTTTCATGTGAGATCTCGTCCTCTACGCTAATTCGAATTCCACCAAAATAGGTTAGCACGTAGGTCTCATCATTGTTTAAGTTCTTGCTATGTAAAATTTGTGAATCGTTGTATATGTAAAGTGATTTTTGGGAAAGAAGGATTTGAATTGGTTGTGACCGTAAATGGTAAATCTCGTGACTTCGTTGGGTTTGTTTGGTCATGAATTTGATTAGTTGTGAAGTGAACTGCTTTGGTTTGAGGAAGTATTGGTATGCAATGGTATATATAGATGGACGGGGCTTCAAAG
Organism: Allium sativum; assembly: GCA_030737875.1. Classification (NCBI taxonomy): domain Eukaryota; kingdom Viridiplantae; phylum Streptophyta; class Magnoliopsida; order Asparagales; family Amaryllidaceae; genus Allium; species Allium sativum. Next base: position 605,320,317 of record CM060919.1, on the reverse strand, counting down.
ATGAGAACAACGTCTGTTCCATAGTCTGGCAGCTATGTATTGTCTATTCAAGTAGCTTCTTTGGAAAAGTCTGCTGAGCTGAGGGAATTTGAGGGGAAAGCACTGTACAGTTTGATGGTCGGGCTACAGACATGAGTTTTCTTCTTCAAATAGGGTGTGCGTGCAAAAGCTAGGAGAATTGGTTAGGTATACTGTTGTATGAGTAGTCCCCTTTGTTGTTCAACGTGTTATCACTACATACTGATGCAGAGATTTTCCTAAGTGTACGTATTTTTCAATTAATGTTTAAGTTATAAATGAAGTATGCAAGATACTGCTTGTTAAAAGATGTTATGTAGGAGCACATGGACGTGAAGAACTGTCCCTACCTTTCCAAATGTTATCTTGGCAAAAGATTGGTACAGAATCACATATATGTGAAGCATATGTATGTACAGGAGCATGCAAGTACTAAAGTTTGTGAATCTGTGAAGCGACCCGAACTTCCCCGGTCTCCGAAGAGAAGAGAAAGAACGAATTACTTTGAGGACAAGACGAATCAGAACGCAAACAGAAGAACATTTCATTGTATATTACAACAATTCCATCAGAATACAAGAATATACAGAGTATGAATAAATATTACACATTATAAAATATCATAGATTACAATACATGAAGCGGAAAATAATACAATACACAACTGAAGGAGATATACGGATACAAAGCTTTTCGGATATCATTCCAGCTGTAAACCAGGATCCTATGAATATAAATATGCAAAACCAAAACTACTAGCTGCCCGTGTCAAAATAAGGGCACCCAGAGTTTACGTTAAAACAATAAACTCCAGGTCAGTCATGGGACTAGTGTGAGAACTAAAACAGTTATTAATCTTTATTCTAAAGTTAGGTAAATCAAGGGACCACGCCATGTAACACGGAACGGGTTTCCTCCCAAGAATACCAGTGCATAAAACAACAGCGCAATGCTAAATAAAGAATAATGAAGCTATTATAAGACCTAGGTCCCATCACACAATGCAACACAAACCGGAGGATAGGGTTTTACCTTATAATAGCCAAAGAATGTTTGATACGCTAAATTTCGTGTTTTATTATTACTATAAGTGTATAGTGTTAAAACAATTTCAATCATAAATATCAATCATAGACGGCATGGGTACCATATATCATGTCTCCATACTAGGCTCTACAATCAAAACCGCAAATGTCACGTATTTGGAAGTTGGATTTCCATCCGTGAACCGAGGCAAAAGATAGTCCTCTACCGATTCGAGACGCTCTAGCCCGTGTCTCAGGACCCAGACTCAGGTGGGCCCTTGGATCGTCAGGGCCGGTCCATCGATGTGGATTAAAATGCATGAACACTGTGTTTCCCCACCATTTGGGGTGTCAATCAGTCCAATGACTCCATCGGTCCCGGATTGACCGATATATCCGAGGCGCCTCGCAACAGCAATAACCACATAAGTCAAACTCGTCAGGGCGTGTAAAACCACTGACGCCACTTCTAGCTAGAAGGAAACGCATGCCCTTCCTGAAGTCCTCTCCCGTTTCTGGTCCACTACCGGGGTGTGAGGCTCACGAATCAATACACAAAGCTGTGCCACACAGGCCGTGCTTTGATCATCCACCACAAGACTCTGCTTTTCAACAGACGCCTTGATCATTTTCCACTTAGGCATGCCACACAGGCAATTCACTCCATGCGATTGATACCCATCGATATATAACCCCTGAGCTCGTACGTCTCAGAGAAGGGCGTTAAGCAAGAGAATAAATTCTCTGCCGCCAAACAGATATATATTTAATAGAAATCAATCACACAGTCTAAAATCCAATGTCAGTCACACAGTCCATTTACAAGTCCATTCTGGGTCTGAACAAAACCGAAGGCACCTAGTACCCCGCTTATCCATCGATCTCCAAGTACGTCTTGACGATCACTAACTGATTCCCTCCTCTTGAGTGTATGGCCCAATCAAGATCATCAGTAATCACCCAAACGACGTGAAGACCTCCGGTCTTCAACCACCGTCTTCATCTTCGACACCACGTCGAATTAGTTATTCAGAATGGGATAAACCCGGTCTTTCTGAATAACTCGCGTATATAATAAGCAAGCGTTACACAAACACAACATACTCCTCATTCCAATTCAGCATAATCTTTTATTCAAATATTCTTATCCTTTGGGAAAGGTTCCCATTAATTTTATCAAAGATAAATTCTTTAAATTTATTCTTTAATCTTCTTTGAATATCAATTCAAACTAAACAGGATTAGCGAACCACACCGAAGTAATCATTTATTTCCTAATCCCAACCTATTCATCCCATGAAGTAAAACTGGTAATACTTCATATCTAACACCACGATATTATCAGTAAATTCAATTACCATTTCATGTTCAAATCTAATTAAAGATTTAACTATCGCCTGGAGTAAAACTGATGATACTCCATTCTCGATCTTTTCAATCTAATTAAAGATTCATTAAACACCACTTAGTTTTAATCTTTAACTGGGTTATAGAATCAGTGTCATTTAAAACACGGTTCACGATAAACCCAAAATCACATTCCATTAATTATCGGGTTAAAGAACAAGTGTTATTTAAAACACGGTTCACGATAAACCCAAAAACAAATACCAATTCAATTCTAATTAAATATTATTTAATTGGTACACTTCATTAAATCTAAATAAACAGATTTAATCTTTTTCTCAACTGGGCTTAAGAACAGTGTTAATGAAGACCCCATTCACGACAAACCCAAATCACATTTGATATTAAATACAAGGCTCTGAATAGAAAATATATCGGCTTATATTCAATATCAAATTCTACGACCAACAAATATCGTATTGGAAATAACGATATAAATATATCTTTCAAATTCCCATAACAACACCTGTATCATCACGAAATCCAACATCGAAATATTCCAAAGACAATTTCGATTCAAATCCATTCCCATTCAATTATTGGAAATTCTAGTTACTTTTAAAACCCTTTTCAAATTCAATTTATTTGTTTAAAAATAAATAGAATTATAATTCTAATTCAAAACTAGTTCATTTCGATAAAAATCTATTTTTATCTTTTCAAATATGGAGTTTTTCATCCCAATTCTTCCTAATCATTTCTTATGATTTTACACAACTTATTACTATTTTTAATAATTTTATCAAGGCCCGTACAGTCGATTTCCATCAACGGCCATCGAACTGCACTTATAGCGACCTTTTCCAAATTTGATTTGGACATAATTCCAAATCCAACCATTAGATTTATAATTTCTAATATTCATTAGAAAGCTCTTTTCGATACGAACCCAACGGTTCCGGTTTTAGGAGAATCCGACGGTCGGATCTTCCGCAATATCCATTCGAAGTCAATGGTCGAAATTCACGAACTACCGCAGCGCGGCGCGTTCTATTCAGGCCATTATATTATATATATATATATATATAATATTTACTTCGTTGATTTCCTTTTAAAACGTATTTTATAAATCATTTTAAATTCGTTTTCGAAACGATTTCAACTTCATTTTCAAATTCAAATCAAGATTGAATTTTTCAATGTAAATTCATTTTAAATTCATCTCAAATTGATTTCAATTTAAATCGATTTTTAATTCAATTTCAGTTCGTTCTCAATTCAACTCAATTTCAATTCGAATTCATTTCTACTTAATTTCAATTCGAATTCAATTTAGTTCTATTCAATTTCAATTCGAATTCATTTTCAATTCAAATCCAATTCAATTCAATTTCAATTTGAGTTCATTTTCAATTCGAATTCATTGTAAAAATATTCGATTTTGAAATCACTTTTCAATATTCATTATAAAAACGAATATAATCGATATAAATATCGTTTGCGTCAAAATGGCGTCAATTTAATCAACAAGGCTTCATATATTTCTATTTCAAATATTTCTTTTTCAAATATTTCTATTTCAAATATTTCTTTTATATCTTTTTCAAATATTTCTATTCCAAATATTTCTTTTTCAAATATTTCTATTCAAAACTGGAATGAGGCCCAATCAATTACCATAGATTTTATTTCTATGGATTTCCATACAATGCATGTATATATCAACATTGACAAATAATCAACCATCATCCAATGTGCATTCTACACTGTATAAGCATCAAATATAAATATTCAACGCTTATAACAGTCTGTCAATCAATCGATCGACATACAACTAATTATTGGGATTAGTGTATGTCATATATCACCCTAATACCCGTGTGGGGTTTTCAAACAATCAAACACAGATTTTATTTGTGCAGTTGGGCGATGTGTAAAATTTATCGTCCCAATCAATATCAATCAAATGTGTGTATATAAACAAATCATCCGATTTGTTTATTTTTATTTTATTTTAAATACACGTTAAAAATTCTGTTTTCAACTATAAAATATTTTAACTATATATATATATATATATTTTATTTCCATTTCACATCACATCACACAATCAACTACACAGCAAAATCAAATAAACAAGCATACAAGCCGTCCATGGTCTGTGGAGGATGGGTGTCGGGTGCTACTAAACACCGTCTACATCCTAGTATATATTTTAACTAGAAATAAATTTAAAAGTGAGGAGTTCTCACCAATTGCTAAACCAATCGTCGCGACTCTTCATATGTAGAACATCTTTGTCGTGCTCGCCCTTTGTCACTTTCGTTGTCCGTATTCACTACATATATAAAAATCACATATTTTTATTTCACTTTCAAAATGATAAAAATAACATCTTTAACACGATGTTTTCGTTATAAAGATTATATTTTTATAACGCTACTTCGTATATACGAAAATCTAATTTTCATCGCTACTTTATAAAAATTATATTTTTATAATCTCTACTATATAAAAATCATATTTTTAATCTTCACATCATATAAAAATTAAAGCTTTATGTGGTGAAAAATCAAAGCTTTTCATACATTAAAAATAATAGTTTTATAAAAAATACTCGTCTTTACTTCATGAAAACTGATTTATCTTGCAATGTATTATATTAAATAGAACTGAATTTTTTTATAACTAAAGAACTCACTGTAATTTGGCGGAGGGGTGGTTTTCTTCGATCTATGAAGAGGGAGGAGGGTTCGTTGGCTTTAGGTAGGAAGGGGGGCGGATCGACATGGGCGGAGGTCTGGAGCGGCGGTGGTCGGAGGCGGGCCACTCCGGTTGGCTGCGTTCGGGTCTGGAAGGGGGCGACGGCTGTGGGGGGCGCGGGTCTCGATCAGAGGAGGGAGGAGAGAGGGTGCTAGCGGAGGTCGGAGCAGATGGGGCGTTGGCAGCGCGCGGTGGCCCCCCTGGCGGCGCGACTGGAATTAGGGCACGAAGCCTCCCTTTTTTTATTTTAAACCCTACGGGTTTGGACTGAGGGGAGAAGGAGATTATAGGGGTTAAGTGAATTATATATTTAATAATTTTAAATTATTTCATCTCTCCAAAGGTAGCTCACAATTTCGATCTCAAAACGAGACCCACCGCCTGTCGTCCCTAGCGTATTACCCCCATTCCGAACACAATGGGATATGTTTCGTAAGCCAATTCGATCGTTTCGTTTAGTTTTCGGTTGAACTAAATTATAAATCAATGTATATTGAATTTGAACGCACATTTCAATTTACCGGGGCCACATACGAACCCAAAAAATTTCAGAAACATATTTTCTAGCTTAGTATTGACGATACGGTCCTAACAAAACTAATTTCGTCGAATTCTGAGACCGTTTGAAAAATGGTCATTCTCCAGTCGATTGAAATCAACTGAAACTGGTCAAACGCGTTTTCCTTTGCCACGCCCACATATTGATTCGAAAAATTATGAAATTTGAAACCTAGCAACAACTAGACATCCCGGATCCAACAAAAGTGGTTTCGTCAAAAACCGAGGTCGTTTGCAAAATGGCTATTTTAAGGGCCAGAATTCCATAGCGACTATTCTGAATTTTCAACTGGGCTTAACTTTTTATCTCCGCTATGAAATTTCAATTTTTCAGATTCATTGGAAAGATATTATCAAATAGATTCGGATATTTTTGGTTTCACTAAAATCCGGTTTATTTTGAATCCTGTACATTCATTTGAACTTTGAAATCGAATTATCGAACTACCGCGCCATTTTCAATTCCTTTTATAATTATAAATAAGTTTTTATATTTTGATGACGATCTATATAATATATACGTTCGAATTCTATTCAAAATAAATTTCTCGTCGATATTATTTAAAATAATTCATTTTAAATAATCAAAATTCACTAAAATTGCCAAAATAAATTTTTTAAATTGGCCCAGATTTCCGGGTTATTACAATCTGTATGCAAAAGATTTTGTATATGACATGAGGGCTATTCTTATCTTTCTGTATTTTTCTTATTTATTTATTTATTTATTTATGTATTGAAGTGTGGTTTAGCTTGGCAAAATGTTTGGTGTAGGGTTAACATGCATGTGAATAAACTGTACCTTATAATGTATATATTTCTTAATTTCCGCATTTGTTTTAAATTCCAAGTTCATTGTTTCTTTTATTTGAAAATTTTACTTTATTAAGTTGTTATTAGTGAAATTACCACTAACCATCTCAGTTTACCAACTCTTATCCTTGTAGTGTCTACCACCATGGAGATCGTTATCATTGACTACTGGGAAAAGCAACTATAATTGCAATATAGCTGAGAATGTCCAATTTTTTCTCAGATACAACAAACAATAAATTGGTTGAATCATGCTCTACAACAATTCTCAATAGTTTGACAACATGATACTACTATAGACAAATTAGGAAACTGCCTTATGGTTCTCTTCCAGCGTCGCGTTGCCATTTTGAAGCCCTGTATAACTTTTTAACTAGTATCAGTATGAATTTGTTTCTGTCTTGTTTTAAAGTTTTCTTTACATAGCTTATAAAATAATATTGATAAATTATCAAATAAAATTCCAAAACCATTAAATTCAAAAATAAATTTTTATTATCAGATATATCCAACTGGAATAGCGTATCACTCCAAATTTAATTAATATCGAATCATAACCCAGTATCAAAAATTTCGAGTTAACCAAAAATCAAAATTATATAAAAAATGCTATTAAATTTATTAAATAAACGTTATCTTTTATTAACAATATCCATAGCGAATATTTTAAAATTTAATTTGAACATATTTTACAATTTTGACAGCGAAATTTTGATTTTTTCTCTTTTATTAGAAAATTATAAACAAGCAAATTAAAACATTTCTCGTTTCACGAAATTTCGACTTCTATCAGATCCTGTACATTCAGTCAAAGTTCAAAACTAAATATCATGAACTACAGCGCCATTACGAGCTCGTTTATAATTATAACGTTTAAACTCGATTTTAATAATGATTAAATATTAAAATTCAATAAATATTCGAATTAAAATATTTGAAACAAAATTAAATATCCAAATTAAAGTGGCCGAAAATCTGGGTCGTTACAAAAGAGGATACAGAAAAACTAAACAATAAATGATTACTCAAACAATTATATGAACCACAGAATGAATATCACAACAAAAACAATCACAGATGCAGATATAAATAGAAATAAAATGCATAAAAGGAAAGAACACACCAGATTTTATACTGATTCAGATTACTTCTACGTCCAGTCCTACGCAACACTGGATTACGCAGAGTTTTTTAATACTAGTATCAATCTTACAACACCCTTGATTTCACGGCTATAAGGTTAACACTGATTCCACATGTAACACCCCACACCCGTCACTCACTTAGGGAATGCCTTAGTTTCGGTGGAGCATTTTCAGTGAATATAGAACAGAAAAATTACACAAGACAGATATAAATACTTGAAAATCTAAAACATCATTTCATAGCAGCAGAAGATAAACATGTTTAGTTACAACACCATAAAGAGTCAAGTACTAAATATCCATCCTGATAAAAACATAAGTACATAATCGCACTACATAAACAATAGCCATAAAAGAAAAAGATAAGCTGGGCTTTACATCACGGTCCAAGCTCCAAGGGATAGATAAAGAAGTCTGATCAAAGCCCACTAGTGCTAGGCCCAACCTGAGGACCTGAGGGGGAAAAAGATAAAAATAACGGGGTCAGACATAAGTCTGAGTGAGCCCTATAACTTTAACCACACAATTATTAAAGTAATTAGGGTATGATATAAACTTGGTACGGGATGACTGGGGATAAATGACTACACTAAGTAGCCAACTAGACATAGGATAACTAAGATAACGGTAAAGACGCATCTACCCACCCAAGGATAATTACTAACTGCACCACACCAGTCATTCCTACTTAAAGGTTGATCCCACCCAAGGACTTAGAAAGTTTACCCAATAGTTTCGTGTACCCCTAGCTGACTACATAGGTGCCGTCTGCCCCTATCTCCACTAGGTGTACCCACTACTCCCAAGCGATCGGCTCCCTACTGTAGATACCCGTGCTGGCCCCATAGTGGGGTGTATCACTCCCCAAAGTGGCAACCCGAAAATGGTGCACGACTTATATCTACACGATGCAACAACGTCTTACCTACCAGCCCGGGTCCACACACGCATATGAAACCCGTTGGACTCGCGTTGCCACCGCTACCCTGTTTTGGCCTCTTATAGTCAAGCCCAGTACGCGTGTCCCGTCCTCGACATGGGTCGAGCCCAATAAGATACATATGGGTTACTGGTTGAAATGGGCCCCCACAAGCTACTACTTAAGCTTGTCATTTTATCTAGTGTATCCCACTTAACCCCTTTTTATAATCATGCCCACTTACATGTTAAGGTTTGGTTAAGTCATCTAATCATATTTCAATTGCCACTCAAGGCCCCCACAAGCTACTACTTAAGCTTGTCATTTAATCTAGTGCATCCCCACAAGCTACTACTTAAGCTTGTCAATTAATCTAGTGCATCCCACTTAACCCCCTTTTTCATAATCATGCCCACCTACATGTTAAGGTTTGGTTAAGTCATCTAATCATATTTCAATTGCCACTCAAGGCACCCACTAGATTTCTACATGCCACCCAAGGCACTCACTTAACCATTTAATCATGTTTAGTTACATGTTCCACTTTGGTTAAGTATTCTAGTCGTATTCTCTATTGCCACCCAAGGCAACCCACTAGATTTTTCCACATGCCACCCAAGGCGCCCACTTAACCCTTTAATCATGTTTAATTACATGTCCCACCTTGGTTAAGTATTTTAATCTTATCTTCTATTGCCACCCAAGGCAACCACTAGATTTTCCCATGCCACCCAAGGCACTTACTTAACCCTTTAATCATGTTTAATTACATGTTCCACTTCGGTTAAGTATTCTAATCGTATTTTCTATTGCCACCCAAGGCAACTACTAGATTTTTCCACATGCCACCCAAGGCACCCACTTAACCCCTCATGTCCTCTACATGCTAATATGGTTAAGTGTTTCTTAATTGATTAAGAACGTAACCGTTGTAGAGACCTCTCACATTAGACTATCACTTATGGCAGCTGGATTTGCCGGTCGGGTCCGGGCAGCCTTACGCCATAACCGAGTCTAACCTCGTGTCTTTACACTTGTCACGCATATAGTTTGTACCTAAGACCTCTCACATTGGGCCAATCATTTGTAGCCGCTGGATTTGCCGGTCGGTTCCGGGCAGTCTTATGCTACAAAAGGGTCCAACCTCGTGTCTTAGTCGATTAATTACACCTAATTAATCATCCCCGAATTAATTTTTCCTAATTAATTCCAATTTTAACGATGTACAAAATTGACTCAATTATGTCCATCCACTTTGTGGTATGCATAATCATACCAACTTCACACAATTTCATTAGCATGTTTATTAACCCCATCGTTCCCCACGTAATTCACTATCATGACATAAAAGGGAAGATTCATCACAAATACAATGGGTTCAACTTGCATATTAGCATCAACATGGGTTTAAAGGTGTTAACATGCATATAGCATCAAACCCAACTAGCATAAATAATCAACCCAAACTTGCATGAATCACATATGTCATAAAGAGGTTAACTTGCATAAGTTTCTTATGTCATACAAAGGGGTAAACTTGCATATATATGTATGACATGTGTAACACCCACTCCCGCTATGGTCACTCACTAAGGGAATGCCATAGCATCGGTGGAGTATTTTAGTGAATATAGAACAGAAAAATTACAACAAGACAGATATAAATAGTACTTGAAATTTAAAACATCATCTCATAACAGCGGAAGTAAAACATGTCTGGTTACATCATAAAACCACAATAAAAGTCAAGTACAATATCCATCAAAATAAAGAAGTACATAATCCCACTCTCATACAATAGCCATAACAAAAGAAAAGATAACTGGGTAACTGGAGCTTTACATCAATCCAAGCTCTTAAAGACTGGAACAGCAATCCGATCAAGCTCCACTACTGCTAGGATCCACCTGAGGACCTGAGGGTTGGGAAAAAGATAAAAACAACGGGGTCAAACATAAGTCTGAGCGAGTCCTATAACTTTAACAATACAATCGTTAAAGTAACCAGAGAAGACATAAACTGATATACGGTAACTAATGGGGATGAATGGCTACACTAAGCAGTCAACTAAACTAAGATAAAAGATAAAGACGCGTCTACCCTTCCTAAGGTAAATTACTAAACTGCACCACACCAGTCATTCCTAACTTAAAGGTTGATCCCACCCATGGACTTATAAAATTAACTTAATAGTTCTCGCGTACCCCTACGTGACTAAGTAGACGCCACGGGGCCCTACAATCCACTAGGTGTACACACTACTCCCCATTCGATCGGCTCCCTAACGTAGATACCCGTGCTGGCCCCACCGTGGGGTGTACCATTCCCCAACGTGGCAACCTGATAAAACTAACGGTGCACGGCTTATATCTACACGATGCAACAACGTCTTATTTACCAGCCCGGGCCCACACACGCATATGAAACCCGTTGGTCATGCGTTGCCACCGCTAACCCATTTTGGCCTCTTATAGTCAAGCCCAGTATGCGTGTCCCGTCCTCGACATGGGTCGAGCCCACTAAGATACGTATGGGTTACTGGTTGAAATGGGCCCCCAGCACAAGCCATCCCCCTAAGCTTGGCCCACACACTAGTGTTTCCCACTTAACCCTTTAATCATGTTTAATTACATGTTTCATCTTGGTTAAGTATTTTATCATATTTTCTATTGGCAACCACTAGCAATTTCCACCTACCACCTAAGGTACCCACTTAACCCCCATGCCCCACTACATGCTTATCTGGTTAAGTGTTTCTTAATTGATTAACACCGTAACCGTGTAAAGGACCCCTCACATTGGACCGTCATTTGTAGATGCCTGGTTAAGCCGGTAGGTTCCGGGCAGTCTTACACTACAAACGGGTCCAACCTCGTGTCATTTACCCTTGTTACGTATTTAATTTATGATTAAGACCCCTCACATTGGACCGTCATTTGTAGATGCCTGGTTAAGCCGGTAAACTCCGGGCAGTCTTACACTACAAACGGGTCCAACCTCGTGTCTTAATCGATTAATTACTCCTAATTAATCACCCCCATAATTTGTGTTAATTATCATGTTTATTTTAGGAATATGGGTGCACCTAACTTAATAGGCAAATTCCCAACTCCAAAGTGTGGGTACACCTAACTTAATAGGCAAATTCCCAACACATAGTATGGGTACACCTAACTTAATAGGCAAATTCCCATACTATGTTCATTTATTTTATGTTATGCATAATTATATTAATTTCACACAATCTTATTAACATATGCATTTAATTAACCCCATCGTTCCCACGTAATTTCGTTCTCATGACATAACACATATAAAAGGTGTCAACTTGCATATGTATGAACATGTTTCAAAGGTGCCATCTTGCATATTAACAAACACATAACTTGCATATGAACTTGCATAACATGTCACATAACTTGCATATAATCTTGTATAACATGTCACATAACTTGCATATTAACTTGTATAACATGTCACATAACTTGCATATTAACTTGCATAACATGTTACATAAACTTACATATTAACAAATACATAACTTGCATATGAACTTGCATAATATGTCACATAACTTGCATATGAACTTGCATAACATGTTACATAACTTGCATATGAACTCATAAACTTGCATATGAAGAAACATACAACTTGCATAATATCATACATGTAACTTGCATATTATCATACATGTAACTTGCATATTAACATATGATCACAAAGCACAAAACTTGCATAAACCACATACATTAGCAAACTAACATCATGTCATATGACTTAAAACCCATTAATCCACAAACAAAACCATATGATCTCATCATATCTCATCTACTTAGTTTAGCAATTGATCATTAAAGTGATAGAAACTCACAACTAGCCAATTTGCACTCCAAATGAAGAAGATTAAGATGCTTAGAATGGATTAGAGGTTGATTAGAGAGTGATTAGCTTGCAACCATCTTCATAAATTAGTGGAGGCTCCTTCTAAGATTTAATTTGGCGGCATGTAGCCCTCAATTCTATTTTTAGTATGGATTAGGGTAGGTTTAGGGTGTATTTATAGATTAGGTGAGTGTTTTAGGCCCTTAGATTAACCCTAAATTAGATTAGAACCCTCAGATTTCGGAACCTTCCAGAAACCAGCCCTAAGACCAAGCCCAAACCCCAAACTGGTGCACCCAACCACAGAACTCTCTAGAAACTGTGCAGGTTTCCTGTCCCGACATGGGCGCACTTCCCAAGTGCGCCAGTGTATTTTTGTGCTGGCGCACTTCACAAGTGCGCCAGTGCATTTCTGGCCTGTTTCGGGTTTTTCTGCCTAACTTCGTTCGTCCATATCTCTTTCATACGGTACCCGTTTTACGCAAACTCGGACTCTATTTCACGTATTTTTCCGAGACGAACGCAATGACGCAGCCCGTTTCCCCTGATTCTCACATCTGAGATTAATTATACTTTAATTACTAACCATTAGTGTTAATTGAAATTCGGGGTGTTACAACATGTAAAGGGGTTAACTTGCATATGTATGCATATCATACTAAGGTGTAAACTTGCACATGTTACTTGCATAAAATCAAACACCATACTTGCATAACATGTCATATATGGACTTGCATATAATCATACACCAAACTTGCATAACATATCATATATGAGCTTGCATATAATCATACACCAAACTTGCATAACACATCATATATGAACTTGCATATAATCATACACCAAACTTGCATAATCATGGTGTCATAGTGGATCAATGTTTATCATAGCAACTAGCATCATGAACACTTGCATAACTTGCATAACATCATGATCATATAGCATATAGCTTGCATAACTTGCATAACATCATGAACATGTGACTTGCATAACTTGCATAATATCATGAACATGTAGCATATGGCTTGCATAACTTGCATAACATCATGAACATGTAGCATATGGCTTGCATAACTTGCATAACATCTCAAACTCATAGCATATAACTTGCATAACATGCATAACATCTCAAACACATAGCATATAACTTGCATAACATGCATAACATCATTAACACATAGCATATAACTTGCATAACTTGCATTGATCCACATTCATAGCCATAACCTCATTATATCCTATCATAATCATTTCAATAATTGGTCATTAAGGCTATAGAAAACTCACAACTTGTTGATTAGCCTTCTTATGAATATATTAAAAGATTGAGACAAAGTCACTAAGCTATCAACTCAAAAACTCCAAATAAGAATGCTCCAAATGAAAACCCTTGAGCCAAATCAATAATAAAGATCCTAGCTTTGATGAAGAAAAGCCTTGAATCAAACTTAGAAACACTTAAGCAAGCTTAGGAACTCTTATACTTCTTTAGAAACTCTCTCATATGATTAGAGATGGAGATTATGACAAGAGGATGAGGGTGGAGGCCATGAGAGAACATTTTGGCATAATTTAGCTACAGGATTGAATAATGAGCATTTAGGTTTAGGTTAGGGGTCTTTTTATAGAAGACTAGGATAGTTTTAGCCATAGGATAAACCTTAGTTTAGATCCTAGCCATCAAAGCATGTCTTGGGGAAGAAGTCAAGTGTAGGAACCATCTAGGGCCTTTAGATTAAAGCAGAACCATGAGAACCATTCAAATGCAAAATCTGCATTTGAGCGAATCGGCCCACGGGTTGACAGCCAAACACCCTGGATTAACCCCTAGTCGACCCAGCGAGCTCAGGTCGACCTCAAAAATCGGCCGGTTCGGTTATTCCCCTCTCCCAATTCGCTGTTTTGAACATTTTTGCATATTTATTTATTTAATTTTCAATTATATATATATATATCAAAAAATATATATATTTCTCTGCGCAACCCATTTCACTTAATTAAGTATACTTTAATTTGTGAATTTTTATGTTCAAATTACGGGGTGTTACATTCTTCCCTCCTTAAAGGATTTCGTCCCCGAAATCTCTAAGTCAAGAAGAACGTATCCTACCAACCAAACAACCATCTACTCAAACCATCAAACACTGGCATCCATTGTCCTTAGAGTTTCTAATGCTGTATGAACATATGCAAGGAGTGTGTGTATATGTTCCCTGTCTAATGCAAAATCAGGCGGTCTACTGATTCAGTTGACCTCCTTAATGCAAACCATGATAGTGCCATGCATCCAATATGTATGCAAAAGAACCTTATCGACACATACTATTTCTACATGAGTGCACAATCATTCACTAAAATGCATCATCCATATGATAGCACAACCATTATACATCCATTAATATAGCTACCTACACACAATTTTATGCAATATGCAATATGAAGTGATTGAGCCGATCTAGTGCCTAGAGTGTGTGTATATGCATCCACGAGCAACCACTAGCAACCACTTGCATCCACACGCATCCATCAAACATAACATGTCTCAAACACATGTTTCAACCATAGGTTTTACCCTATCTAAAGGTCAAAGGTACTAATGAGAGGACATACTAAAGATAAGATAAGTACTAGACAAACGATAAAGGAGAAGTTAAAAGACATGCCCTCAAAAAGGAATGGGTATAGTGAACGCATCTTCGCTTCTATCTCCCAGGTAGCATTGCTCTCATCTTCTCCCCATTGCACTTTGACTAGCCGCACCTCTCTGTTCCTCAATTTCCTAATCTCTGACCCAAGGATGCGGGTAGGAGCTCGCCAAATAGTTGCATCACGCTCTACCTCCACTTCTTTAAGCAAGCTCGGCTCTACCACCTCTGCGGTCTCATGTAGGCACTACCTCAAATGTGACACATGGAATACGTCATGCTCCCTATGCAACCGAACTATCTCTCGAAGATAAACTGAAGCTAGGCATGGAGCAGTCCTCTTGCTCTTCACGGGTATGAAACCAAAATTCCCGTATTACCCTTCCTCGACTTAGGTAACCTGTCAATAAAATCCATCGAGACACCATCCCACTTCCATTGCGGAACTTCCAATGTGTGAAGCAACCCACCGGGTTTCTTTTGCTCCGCTTCCACCTGTTGGCACACCAAGCATCTAGCGACATACTCGGCCACATCTTTCTTCATACCGGCCCAAAAGAAAACTCGCTTCATGTCTTGGTACATCTTGTCCCCACCGGAATAAATGGTCATCCTAGAACGGTGTACATCATCAAGAATAGCCTTCCTTAAACCCTCGTCTTGCGGTACACAAAGTCTACCATCTCTACGCAAGCACCCCCTATCGTCTAGGGTGTACCTACTCAAATGGCTGGACGACTCCCCCCTTATGAGCCTCTCTACCAACTCAACCGACTGTGGGTCGTCCTGCTGTGCCTCGCCAATCCGTCTCAAAAAAGTAAGTCTGTCCTCCAAGGATGCTAGCTAACGGGGCATAAAGTCAACGGAAGGTCTAAAACCAAACATCGAGATAACTTCCAAGCTTCGTCGTCCCACGAGCAATGGACTCAAGGACAACCTTTTCTGCTCAAGGCGTCCGCCACTACGTTACCCTTGCCAGGTGTATACGCTATCTCGAAATCTTAGGATGCTAAGAACTCCATCCACCTTTGCTGTCTCAAGACTATGCGCTCGAAGAGTCTCCGACACTTCCCTAAGATGTAGGGCATGCTTTTCTCCACTTCCAGGGAAAACCAGGATATACTTCCATACAAAATCGTCACAACTATCCATCTCTCACGCAGGCCATCCTAGTCGAACTCGACATCCCCCAAGTGCAAGCCCCAAAGGCCTAAACCAATATCAGACAAACACCCAAGGGATACCTCCTTCGAATTCAGACGACCTACGTGAGATGATACTAGTAAAACCGCTAAATGATTAAACCCTTGTCCAACTCTGGATGTCCTTGCCAGTCTCACTCTAGAACCACCGTTGATCAAATAACTGGCTTTGCTTAACCTATTATACGAAAACTTATTTCGTTCTTAGAAAAGACCAAGATGTCATCCACAAAGACCACTACGAAGTTGTTTAGGTACTCCCTGAACACCCTACTCATCAAATCAACAAAATACACGGGGGCGTTCGTCAAGCCAAATGGCATCACCAGCCACTCATAAAAACCATCCGGAGCCCTAAAGACGATCTTCTCTATACTATCCTCAGTCACTCCCAACTGATGAAACCCCTTGGCTAAGTCCAACTGTGAAACACTGAGGCGCCAACCAACTGATCAAAAAGATCATCAATCCTTGGCAATGGGTGTCTATTCTTCTTTGTGAGCTTGTTGAGTTCTCTATAGTCTACACAAAGTCTGAGGGACCCATCCGCCTTCGTGGCAAAAACTACTGGAGCACCCCAATCCGATATACTTCGTCTTATGAACCCCTTCTCAAGCAACTCCCCTACTTGCTTATGGAGTTCCCTCCTCTCATGAGGAGCCATGTGGCGCACTGGCAAAGATCCTTGCTTAGCATTTTCCACCAGATATATTCGGAAGTCTATCTCCCGCTTCGGAGGTAAGCCCTTCACCTCCCCAAACACATCCGAGTATTCCCGGACCACTCTAACAGATCGCAAACTCTCGACCGAAGCATCAAGCGATTCAAGATAACTTAGCATAACAGAATCTATGGGATTTCAAAAGATCTCGAGAGTGTTACCCAAGCGGGTCATAAGCCTAACAACTCTCCTTTCACAATCAAGAACGGCACCATTACTGGATAACCAGTCCATGCCCAAAATCAACCCATAGCCCGTGAAGCCCAAACAAAAGCATCACCTCTAAACTCAACGCTAAGTATGGAAATCTTCAAACCCAAACATATCATGGACAATTAAGTGGAGCCCGCCCAATTGGGTTTAAAACAACCACGGGATCATCTACTAAACTGGTGTCTAGGTGCAGTGACTCAACTACTGATGATGAGATAAACGAATGTGGTGCACCAGAGTCGAATAAAGTTCGAACAGGATGATCGAGAGAACCAAATTTCAACTTAGACGG
Organism: Allium sativum; assembly: GCA_030737875.1. Lineage (NCBI taxonomy): Eukaryota > Viridiplantae > Streptophyta > Magnoliopsida > Asparagales > Amaryllidaceae > Allium > Allium sativum. The sequence goes on along the minus strand of CM060919.1, from coordinate 605,302,774 downwards.
TCCTGCCCCCGTCAGGTATACCCGTCTCGAGGGAATACATCTACCCTCTAGAAGATCCTGTACTTCGTCCTTACCTCTTTGGACAACCCCAAGGTGTCCTATTTCTCCAAAACAACTAGCCTTCCCCTTCATATTCTCCTTTCGTGGCCTTCTTACCACGATGAGGTTTCGTCCTTTATTTACCTAATAGCTATTCGAACCTTCCTTTCTCGTCCATCTTAACGGTACCCATAAGCCCTCCACCTCCTTGGACTACCTTCTTAGCCCGACATACTTCTTAGTCCCTTGAAGTGGTTCTTCCGTCCTTCATACGGAAGTCCTTATTTATCTTAAAAAGACATCTACACGCGGAGGGGAAATTCAAAAAGAGAAAGAGGAAGAGATTCAAAACGGAGAATCCGAAGGATAAAGATATGGCTATTAGGGCTTGTGCTTTTCTTTCAAAAATTCTTCTCTTAAAAGACATGTTTTTGAAAATACTTCTTCCGAAAATGTTTTTAGAAAAATAGTTTTCTAAAAATTTTATCTGTTCTGGTAACCTTAAGCTCTGATACCACGTGTGACACCCCACACCCGCTAAGGTCACTCACTTAGGGAATGCCTTAGTTTCGGTGGAGCATTTTCAGTGAATATAGAACAGAAAAATTACACAAGACAGATATAAATACTTGAAAATCTAAAACATCATTTCATAGCAGCAGAAGATAAACATGTTTAGTTACAACACCATAAAGAGTCAAGTACTAAATATCCATCCTGATAAAAACATAAGTACATAATCCCACTACATAAACAATAGCCATAAAAGAAAAAAATAAGCTGGGCTTTACATCACGGTCCAAGCTCCAAGAGATAGATAAAGAAGTCTGATCAAAGCCCACTAGTGCTAGGCCCAACCTGAGGACATAAGGGGGAAAAAGATAAAAACAACGGGGTCAGACATAAGTCTGAGTGAGCCCTATAACTTTAACCACACAATTATTAAAGTAATTAGGGTATGATATAAACTTGGTACGGGATAACTGGGGATAAATGACTACACTAAGTAGCCAACTAGACATAGGATAACTAAGATAACGGTAAAGACGCATCTACCCACCCAAGGATAATTACTAACTGCACCACACCAGTCATTCCTACTTAAAGGTTGATCCCACCCAAGGACTTAGAAAGTTTACCCAATAGTTTCGTGTACCCCTAGCTGACTACATAGGTGCCGTCTGCCCCTATCTCCACTAGGTGTACCCACTACTCCCAAGCGATCGGCTCCCTACCGTAGATACCCGTGCTGGCCCCACAGTGGGGTGTATCACTCCCCAAAGTGGCAACCCGAAAATGGTGCATGGCTTATATCTACACGATGCAACAACGTCTTACCTACCAGCCCGGGTCCACACACGCATATGAAACCCGTTGGACTCGCGTTGCCACCGCTACCCCGTTTTGGCCTCTTATAGTCAAGCCCAGTACGCGTGTCCCGTCCTCGACATGGGTCGAGCCCAATAAGATACATATGGTTACTGGTTGAAATGGGCCCCCACAAGCTACTACTTAAGCTTGTCATTTTATCTAGTGTATCCCACTTAACCCCTTTTTATAATCATGCCCACTTACATGTTAAGGTTTGGTTAAGTCATCTAATCATATTTCAATTGCCACTCAAGGCCCCCACAAGCTACTACTTAAGCTTGTCATTTAATCTAGTGCATCCCCACAAGCTACTACTTAAGCTTGTCATTTAATCTAGTGCATCCCACTTAACCCCCTTTTTCATAATCATGCCCACCTACATGTTAAGGTTTGGTTAAGTCATCTAATCATATTTCAATTGCCACTCAAGGAACCCACTAGATTTCTACATGCCACCCGAGGCACCCACTTAACCCTTTAATCATGTTTAGTTACATGTTCCACTTTGGTTAAGTATTCTAGTCGTATTCTCTATTGCCACCCAAGGCAACCCACTAGATTTTTCCACATGCCACCCAAGGCGCCCACTTAACCCTTTAATCATGTTTAATTACATGTCCCACCTTGGTTAAGTATTTTAATCTTATCTTCTATTGCCACCCAAGGCAACCACTAGATTTTCCCATGCCACCCAAGGCACTTACTTAACCCTTTAATCATGTTTAATTACATGTTCCACTTCGGTTAAGTATTCTAATCGTATTTTCTATTGCCACCCAAGGCAACTACTAAATTTTTCCACATGCCACCCAAGGCACCCACTTAACCCCTCATGTCCTCTACATGCTAATATGGTTAAGTGTTTATTAATTGATTAAGAACGTAACCGTTGTTGAGACCTCTCACATTAGACTATCTCTTATGGCAGCTGGATTTGCCGGTCGGGTCCGGGCAGCCTTACGCCATAACCGAGTCTAACCTCGTGTCTTTATACTTGTCACGTATATAGTTTGTGCCTAAGACCTCTCACATTGGGCCAATCATTTGTAGCCGCTGGATTTGCCGGTCGGTTCCGGGCAGTCTTATGCTACAAAAGGGTCCAACCTCGTGTCTTAGTCGATTAATTACACCTAATTAATCACCCCCGAATTAATTTTCCCTAATTAATTCCAATTTTAACGATGTACATAATTGACTCAATTATGTCCATCCACTTTGTGGTATGCATAATCATACCAACTTCACACAATTTCATTAGCATGTTTATTAACCCCATCGTTCCCCACGTAATTCGCTATCATGACATAAAAGGGAAGATTCATCACAAATACAATGGGTTCAACTTGCATATTAGCATCAACATGGGTTTAAAGGTGTTAACATGCATATAGCATCAAACCCAACTAGCATAAATAATCAACCCAAACTTGCATGAATCACATTTGTCATAAAGAGGTTAACTTGCATAAGTTTCTTATGTCATACAAAGGGGTAAACTTGCATATATATGTATGACATGTAAAGGGGTTAACTTGCATATGTATGCATATCATACTTAGGTGTAAACTTGCACATGTTACTTGCATAAAATCAAACACCATACTTGCATAACATGTCATATATGGACTTGCATATAATCATACACCAAACTTGCATAACATATCATATATGAGCTTGCATATAATCATACACCAAACTTGCATAACACATCATATATGAACTTGCATATAATCATACACCAAACTTGCATAATCATGGTGTCATAGTGGATCAATGTTTATCATAGCAACTAGCATCATGAACACTTGCATAACTTGCATAACATCATGATCATATAGCATATAGCTTGCATAACTTGCATAACATCATGAACATGTAACATATGACTTGCATAACTTGCATAACATCATGAACATGTAGCATATGACTTGCATAACTTGCATAACATCATGAACATGTAGCATATGGCTTGCATAACTTGCATAACATCATGAACATGTAGCATATGGCTTGCATAACTTGCATAACATCTCAAACTCATAGCATATAACTTGCATAACATGCATAACATCTCAAACACATAGCATATAACTTGCATAACATGCATAACATCATTAACACATAGCATATAACTTGCATTGATCCACATTCATAGCCATAACCTCATTATATCCTATCATAATCATTTCAATAATTGGTCATTAAGGCTATAGAAAACTCACAATTTGTTGATTAGCCTTCTTATGAATATATTAAAAGATTGAGACGAAGCCACTAAGCTATCAACTCAAAAACTCCAAATAAGAATGCTCCAAATGAAAACCCTTGAGCCAAATCAATAATAAAGATCCTAGCTTTGATGAAGAAAAGCCTTGAATCAAACTTAGAAACACTTAAGAAAGCTTAGGAACTCTTATACTTCTTTAGAAACTCTCTCATATGATTAGAGATGGAGATTATGACAAGAGGATAAGGGTGGAGGCCATGAGAGAACATTTTGGCATAGTTTAGCTATAGGATTGAATAATGAGCATTTAGGTTTAGGTTAGGGGTCTTTTTATAGAAGACTAGGATAGTTTTAGCCATAGGATAAACCTTAGTTTAGATCCTAGCCATCAAAGCATGTCTTGGGGAAGAAGTCAAGTGTAGGAACCATCTAGGGCCTTTAGATTAAAGCTGAACCATGAGAACCATTCAAATGCAAAATCTGCATTTGAGCGAATCGGCCCACGGGTTGACAGCCAAACACCCTGGATTAACCCCTAGTCGACCCAGCGAGCTCGGGTCGACCTCAAAAATCGGCCGGTTCGGTTATTCCCCTCTCCCAATTCGCTGTTTTGAACATTTTTGCATATTTCTTTATTTAATTTTCAATTATATATATATATATCAATATATATATATTTCTCTGCGCAACCCATTTCACTTAATTAAGTATACTTTAATTTGTGAATTTTTATGTTTAAATTACGGGGTGTTACACCACACCCTTGATTTCACGGCTACAAGGTTCACAATGATTCAATACCCTTGTTTTCACGGCCACAAGGTTCACAATGATTCAATACCCTTGATTTCATGGCTACAAGGTTCACACCACCCCTTTACTTGATTTATAGGCTACAAGGAACACACCCTTTCCTTAATAATTACAAACAGCCCAAGAAACGTTGAATAACACTTCCAAACAGAGAGTATTTTATAGAGAATGAGAAGAGAATGATATAATTTGTATTGAAAATGGAAGAGTATAAGTGTAGAAATCAAAAAATTAAAGTAGAATAATGGTGGTAAGAGTAAGGATGAAGAAAGAGAAAACAAATTGGTTAAAAGTTCTAAAATAAGTCCTTTATATAGGGTTCCAAAGGTTGCAACGGCTCTGAAACGTTTCAAATAATGGAAAGGCATTTCCTTTGAAATTTAAAAATATGAGGTTATATGTCAACATGTATAAATTGGTATGTCGACATATACTTGTGCTTTAGAATTTTTTAAATCATTTTTCAAGTTTTTTAACCAATATATGTATATTCTGGAAATTCTTGAATCAAAACTAGTTGTTTAGAATATGATTTCTTAAGTATAAAAACATAGTAATATATAATTTAAACATGTAATGTAATTTTTTTTATATATAAATGATATAAAACTATATAAACACGTATATAATATAACTATAAAACTTTTTAATATAAACTATATAAGAAACTTATATATTTTAAATCATGAGCCAAAAATGTATGTACAATTTGAAATCATTTTGAAAGAAGTTGGAAAATAATTTGAAAAGGAGATTTGAAAACAAAATTTGAAATAATTTGAAAATAGAATTTGAAAGTTCTAATAGGAGTTTTACATACCAACTAGCCTCTATTACTTTGATATTCTTGAACTATTGAAATCTTGATTCTCATGAGTCTTGAGTCTCTTTTAAATCTTGTATCTCCTTTGAAATCTTTAATCTCTTAAACTGTACAGTCTTCTATACCACATGTTTATAATTCACACACATATATATTCTAGGTAAAGATGTTACTATATATTTTATAATCAATAATTTATATTTGAAACAAGGTTTTTTAATCAAAATTCCATTCTCCAACAATCTTCCCTTTTTTTATGATGACAACCTTGGTTTTTAAAATAATCATACCTGATATTATCTGATTTCTTGAATACTCCCCTTTTAACCATGAATTCTTCCTGACTCTCCCTTAAACTAGCCTATCTTAACTATGTCCTATTTTATAATTTCTCCCCCTTTGTTATCAACACAAATCTAAACTAAACTATACTACCCCTAAATCTATGCCATAAATGATCCTAATGACTCATTCCAGATATATAACTTCCCTAGGACTATAATACTAAATCTAAAGTTTTATAACTAATGACTAACTTAATTATATAATCAAGAGTACAAACACGTAATATACAAGCAATCCAATCGGTCAATCTAAACATACATACAAGAAAATCACATAATAACAATTCGTATTTACGTACAAAACAAACAATCTACAAAATTGTTAAATGTTTAGTGCTTTTTAACAATCGGGGATTTGCGAATTGGACAATGAGGATAATGAAGGCAAAATACCCCATTTTGTTCAATTACATTTCCATCCTTATCAATGCACACTTCACCTACACAAATAACGGTATCGTCTTCGTCCATATTTTCGTTTAATGCTTCTTCTTCCTCTTCTTCTTCCATGACTTCTTCCTCTTCTTCTTCTTCCTCTTTCTCTTCTTCCATTTGATTATCATCTTCGATAATGATTGGATGGGTTTGATTATCCATTACAAATCTTCGCAAATTTCTCATAATCTTCCCCTGTTTCTAGTGCTCATTATTCATCCTTATTTGTTAGACTTGAATTTCAGTCACCATTTGCAGTACATACTTCAATGATTCCTCCAATTTCATGACTCTCGGAACTGTAGTTCGTTGAAATGGACCTTCAGATGGTCCCGAAAACGAAATGGGGTTGTTTTGATTGATATTATTAGAGGAGGCCATTGTTTTATTTATTTGAGAATTTTTCCAGAGATAAAATAAAGAGTTAAAGAATGAATTTTGAAATAATGAGTTTAAATATAGGTTGTAACTAACTTTTGGTGGGAATTAGTTTTGAAAATCTAGCAATTATATGTCGACATGTACAAATATGTATGTCGACGTATGTGTATTTTTTATTTTTTATATCTTATATTATATGTATTAATATATTTAATTACTCTATTTCACTCAAGGAACAAATTCCTAATTCTCTTCTAAATTTAGTTAATGTCTCTTCGTTTAAAGGTTTGGTTAATATATCGACTATTTGTTTTTCTGTTTCTGTGAAATCTAGTTAAATTTTCTCTTCACTTACGTCATCTCTTAGAAAATGATGTCTTATATTTATATGTTTGGTTCTCGAATGATGAGTTGGATTTTTAGAAATATTTATAGCGCTTATATTATCACAATATATTGGTCATTTATTTATATTTAATCCAAAATCTTTTAGAGTTTGCTGCATTTATATTGCTTATGAACAAGCTAAAGCGCAAGATATATATTCTGCTTCTGTTGTAGATAAGGATACTATATTTTGCTTTTAACTAAACCAAGAGACTAGAGAATGACCTGAGAAGTGACATGTTCCACTAGTGCTTTTACGATCTGATTTACATCCCATGTAGTTAGCGTCACAATAGGATATTTATCAAACGAATCATTTTTAGGATAAAATAATCCAAAATCAAATGTATGTTTTGCATATCATAGAATACATTTTATAGCTTTTAAGTGAGTTTCTTTAGGTTGAGACTGATATCTTGCACAGAGACATACGCTATACATTATATCTGGTCTACTAGCGGTTATATATAATAACGATCATATCATTCCTCTATATAATTTTTGATCGATGTCTTTTGATGTATCGTCCTTACTTCGTGCAATATTAGTTTCCATAGGTGTCAGTCTTCTATTGGTTGTAGTTAGAATGTATTTATTCATTAAATCCTTTATATAATTTTTGATCGATGTCTTTTGATGTATCGTCCTTACTTCGTGCAATATTAGTTTCCATAGGTGTCAGTCTTCTATTGGTTGTAGTTAGAATGTATTTATTCATTAAATCTTTTCCGTATTTTTCTTGATTTATGAATATTCCATTTTCTAGTTGTCTTATTTTTAATCCTAAGAAAAATGTGAGTTCATCCACATGACCCATCTCGAATTTTCTGGTCATAATATCTGTGAATTCTTTATTTTAATTATTCATTGATTCGAATATTATATCGTCAACGTATATTTGTACCAATTGAATATCGTATTTATTTCTTTTAATGAAAAGTGTATTATCTACTTCACCAATTTCAAAGTTTGATTGTAACAGATACGTCCTTAGTCTATCATACCATGCCCTAGGAGTTTTTTTTAATCCATATAACGCTTTCTTTAATTTATATACGTGATTTGGAAGTTTTTCATCTTCAAAGAGAGGAGGTTGCTCTACCTAAATGTCTTCTTTAACATATCCATTTAAAAAGGAACTTTTAACATCCATTTGAAATAATTAGAAATTATTATTATTAGCGAAGGCTAGTAAAATCCTACTTGCTACAGAAGAGAAGGTTTTATCATAATCTATACCTTCCTCTTGACTATCCTTGTGTAACTAGTCAAGATTTATTTCTTATGACCACACCGAGTTCATTCATTTTATTCTTATAACTCATTTAGTTCCAATCACAATTTTATCCTCTGGTCTAGAACAAGTTACCGTACATCATTCCTAGTAAATTGATTTAATTCCTCTTGCATAGCAAGGATCCATGAATCATTGGATGATGCTTCCTTTGGATTCTGAGGGTCAATAGTTGAAATAAACCCTGACTACTCATATTATTTAATTGGTTTCTAGTCCTAACAACAGATTCAATATCCCCTAAGATATTTTCTACAGGTTGGTCTCTTAGAAGTCTAATTCTTTTATTTGGTTGATTAATTTCATAATTTACTTCATCAATCTCATTTTCGCATTCATCTTCGTTATGTTGTGTTGTAATTTTATAATTTTTGTCAAAACATACATTTAAAGTTTCTTCTATAGTATTAGTTCTTAAATTAAAAACTCTATATGCTTTACTTCTCTCTGAATATCCAATAAATATTCCTTTATTAGATTTAGAGTCAAATTTGTCTAACTTTTCTTTGGTGTTAATAATAAAACATCTACTTCAAATATTTTAGAATACAATACCTTTGGTTTCTTATTATATAAAAGTTTGTATGGTGTTTTATGAGTTAAGGGTCTTATCAAAATTCTATTTAATATATAACAAGTTGTTGCAACTGCTTCAGCCCAAAAATTTCTTAGTGAGTTACTATTTGATCATATGATTCTCACACACTCTTGAATTGATCTATTCTTACATTCAACTATTTCATTTTGTTGAGGGGTTCTGGGGAAACAAAAATTATGGGTTATCCCCTTTTCGTTACATTTTTTTCAAAATTTCAATTTTGAATTCTCCACTGTGATCACTACGTATTGTTTTAATTTTTAAACATAGTAAATTTTGAATTCTTTTAGCAAAGGTTTTAAATTGATCAAAAGCATCACTTTTATTTTTAAGAAACAAAGTCCAAGTAAATCTAGAAAAATCATCGATTATTACGTAAACATATATATTGTAATTTATTGACTGAGTTTGAGATGGACCGAACATATCCATGTGAATTAACTCTAATGGTTCTGAGGTTGAAATTTCTTCTTTTGATTTAAACGAACTTCTTTCAATTTTCCGAATTGAAAAGCGTTGCATAAATTATTTACTTTAAACTTCATTTTAGGTAAACCTCTAATTAAATCTAATTTTGTGATTCTAGGAATATGTTTGAAATTTATATAATCGAATCTCTTATGCTAGATCCAAGGGTCACTTGTATTAGCCATAAGACATAAATTATCGCTAGAATTTTTCATACTTAGTATATAGATATTTCTCTTTTTATCTGCTTCAAATTTTTTTTTTGAATTTTTATCTTCTATAAAGCATTTATCTTTTTCAAAATCGATTTTATAGCCTTTATCACATAGTTGACTTATACTTAGTAAGTTATGTTCTAAATCGTAACTAATAAAATATCAGAAATAGTAGGAGTTTTAGAATTACCGATATTGTAGATGCCAACCACATATCCTTTAGAATTATCACCAAAGTTAATCATTCCTTCATATATTAGATTATTCGGTAATCCTAGATTTCCCATCATATGTCTTGAACAACCACTATCCAATATCCATTTGTCCTTTTTGATTTCCATCGTTTGACCATCAAGATTTGAATTTTCAATAACCATGTAACACACCTTTTCACTGGTAGAACAATAATTCAGTAGATCACTTGATTTTTCAGTAGAACGTAATGCAGACTCATTTAATACTAATGCAATGCATGAATTTAAACTAGTATTATAAATCATTTCAAAATTTTCCATTTTCCATTTCCAAAATTCAGATGATGAACTTTTGAAAACCTATGCTCTGATACCAATTGCTAGGGATGAGAATCACAGATCTTAAGGCAAAACTAACACTAAAGGGGGTGAATAGTGTTTTAAAGAGATTACAAAAAATCTAAACAATTAATGATTACTCAAACAACAATATAAACAATAGAATGAATAATACAACAGAAACAATCATAATTGCGGATATAAACAGAAATAAAATCCAGAAAAGGAAAGAACACAACAGATCCTATACTAGTTCGAATTACTTCTACGTTCAGCTCCACGAAACGCTGGATTGAGCAGAATTTTATTACTAGTGAGGTATGAGTAAGGATAAAGAAGGAGAAGATAAGTTTGTTAAAATTTTTGAAATGAGCCCTTTATATAGAGTTCAAAAGGTTGCAACAGTTCTGAAATGTTTCAAATAATGAAAATACACTTCCTTTGAAATTTAAAAATATGAGGTTATATGTTGACATGTATACATTGTTATGTCGACATTATATACTTGTATTTTTGAAAATTTTAAATCATATTTCAAGTGTTTAAACCAATATATATTCTGGAAATTCATGAATCAAAACTAGGTGTTTAAAATATAATTTCTTAAGTATAAAAACATAGTAATTTATAATTTAAACATGCAATATAAAACTTTATCTATATAAATGAACTATATAAAAACTTATATAATATAAATATATAACTTTGTAATATAAACTATATAAGAAACTTATATATTTAAAATCATGAGTCAAAAGTGTATGTACAATTTGAAATCATTTTGAAAGAAGTTGGAAAATAATTTGAAAAGGTGATTTGAAAATAGAATTTGAAATAATTTGAGAACATAATTTGAAATAATTTGAAAACAGAATTTGAAAGTGCTAACCAGAGTTTTACAAACTAACTAGACTCTATTACTTTGATATTCTTGAAATCTTGAAACCTTGATTCTCACGAGTCTTGAGTCTCTTTTAAATCTTATATCTCCTTTTAAATCTTGAATCTCTGAAACTGTACAATCTTCTATATCACCTATATAATTAATGCATATTATATATATATATATAATTCATGCATATATACATATATATTCTGGGTAAGGATGTTAGTATATATTTTATAATCAATAGTTAATATTTGAAACAAGGTTGTTGTCATCAAAATTCCATTCTCCAACAGAAGCAAATCAAGATAAATGTCCCTAACCCAGTCTGTCCTTATTTAACCTGTATGTCGTTAGTTACCCAAGTACGGTCTTTCCCATTGTCACTCTACTGTACTTCAACCAACTTGACTATCTTATTCTTTATTCTCTTCTCATCTTTAGATACAACTCTAACAGGTTATCTTGTAAATATCTAATCTAGTTCCACACTAAGTCTTCCAATATAATTGGACATATAGTAATGTCTGAATCATGAACAAAATTATGGAGATGAGAATCAAGAAAATCATTGTGTACTTCTACCAATCTATTTAGTAACTCTGCTCTATACATGAGTTTTTCGATCCTTTCTATGATGGAAAAGGGTCCAACAAACCTAGGTGCCAATTTTCCTGGCTTCCCAAATCTTATCACATCCATCATTGGTGAACCTTAATAAACACATGGGCTCCAATAGGGAACTCAAGATCTTTATGTCTCTTATCTACTTAACTTTCATGCCTTGACTACGCTTCCTTCATCCTTCTTCAGATCAACTCAACTTTTCTACGGCTCTTTCACCACATTAGAGCCTAGGGATAATCTCTTTCTGGCCACTAACCAACAAGCACATTATTTTCATGGTCGTGCATATAATGCCTCAAATGGTGTCATTCCTATACTATCCTTATAACTATTATTATTAGAAAACTCAATTAGACGAAAATGATCCTCCCATGAGCCACTAAATCTTGAATACGAGCTCTTAATAAATCATTAAGTACCTTATTGATTCTTCCCCTCTGTCCATCCGTTCGTGGGTGATAAGCGACACTCATCTTGGGATTGGTAGCCAAGTATTTCTGTAGACTCTTTTAGAACTCCTTAGTGAATAGTGAATCCCTATCATTGATAATACCACTAGGAATCCTATAAATTCTAACTATATTCTTTATGGATAACTTAGGGGCCGACTTGGTAGAACTTATAGGAATAAAATGATCACCCTTAGTCAATATATCCAATATGTAACAACCCGTAAAATGCGAGCCAGTTTGAAATTTTTATTTTGGCAATTTTAGCGAATTTTGATTATTTAAAATGAATTATTTTAAATAATATCGACGAGAAATTTATTTTGAATATAATTCGAACATATATAGTTATACACGTCGTCGTTAGAATATAAATAATTATATATAATTATAAAAGGAATTGAAAATGGCGCGGTAGTTCGAAAATTCGATTTCTAATTTCAAATGAATATATAGAATTCAATATAAGTCAGAATTGAACGAAACAAGAAATATTTGAATCTGTATAACTATATCTTTGTAACGAAGTTAACAAACTGGGATTTCATCTTAGAAATGATAAGATATGTCCAGTTTAAAATTAGAAATAGTCGCTGTGGAATTTATATATATTTTTATATATATAAGGCCCTTAAAAATAGCCGTTTTGCAAACGACCTCGGATTTCGACGAAACCAGTTTTGTTGGGTCCGTGATGTTAAGTTATTGCTAGGTTTCAAATTTCATAATTTTTCGAATCAATATGTGAGCGTGGCAAAGGAAAATGCGTTTGACCATTTTCAGTTGATTTTAATCGACTGGAAATCGGCCATTTTTCAAACGGTCTCAGAATTCGGCGAAACTAGTTTTGTTAGGACCGTATCGTCAATACGAAGCTAGAAAATATTTTTCGGGAATTTTTCTAGTTAGTATGTGGCCCCGGTAAATTGAAATGCACGTTTAAAATTCAATATAATGATTTAAATGTAAATGCAACGGAAACTGATCGAAACGGTCGATTCAGCTTGCGGTACATATCCCATTGTGTTCGAAATGGGGGTGAAACGCTATGGGCGGCAGGCGGTGGACCTCGTTTAGAGGTCGTATGTGAAAGTCAACTTTTTAATAATAATAATAAAATATATATATATATATATATATTTTCCTCCTTTATACTTCTGGCCCCCCCCCTCCCACTTTTCAATCGGGATGATAAAAAAAAAAAAAAAACAAACAAACAAATCGCGCCCGCCTCCAGTCCAACCCCACCACCGCGTCGCCTCGTCCGCCGCCTAGCCGAGTGTCCCCCCCCTCCTCCGATTCGCCTCAGGCCTCCCTCCTCCTCCCTCCTCCTCCCTCCGTCCAAGTCACGAACCCAGAAACCCTTTTTAAACCGCCACCGCCTCCATCGATTTTCCCCCTCCGCAAGCGCTGCCTCCATGCTGACGAGTTCGCCATCGTCCCCGGCGAAGGAAGAGCTCGCGACGACGAAGCCCGTTCCACCCTCCGATCAACGTCAAGCCGCCTGTGGTGTTCGAGATTTGGAGCCCTAGCTTGGAGCTGCTATGCGAACAGTGAGCGGTTATTTATTTTAATTTATATGAAATCTGTTTTGTTTATTTATTTTAGTATGTATAAAGAAATTTTTGTTTATTTATTTTCTAAACAAAGTATAGATCTGATTTTTTTTCAGTATATAAAACTGATTTTTTTTTTTCAGTATATAAAACTGATTTTTTTTCAGTATATAAAACTGATTTTTTTTAAGTATATAAAACTGGATTTTTATTAGTAAAAACTGTTTATTTTAAAGAAAGTAAAAATGTTTTTTTTAAAGAAAGTAAGATTGAAATTTTAAAGAAAGTAAAACTGTTTTTTTTAAAGAAAGTAAAACTGATTTTTTAAAGAAAGGTTAAAACTGATTTTTCGAAAAAGGATTTGAACTTTAAAAAGTAAAAATCATATTTTTATATATCGAAAGTCGAAGTAAAAATCATATTTTTATATATCGAAAGTCGAAGTAAAAATCATATTTTTATATATCGAAAGTCGAAGTAAAAATCATATTTTTATATATCGAAAGTCGAAGTAAAAATCATATTTTTATATATCGAAAGTCGAAGTAAAAATCATATTTTTATATATCGAAAGTCGAAAGTAAAAATCATATATTTATATATTGAATAGCATCGTAAAAATTCGATTTTTACATGTGTAGAGAATACGGGCGAAAGCGACAAAAGGCGAAGACTTCTGCAAAGGAAGTGCCGTGGAAGTTTGGATAGCTATAGGTGAGAATTTCTCACCTTTCAATTTTATTTCTAGCTATATATATATACTAGGATGCAGACGGTGCTTAGTAGCACCCGACACAATCGTCCACAGACCATGGACTTGTTTGTTTGGTTGCATAGATTAGTTTGATGATTTGATTTGAATTGAGTTGTTTGGGTGAATTGAATGAATTTGATTGATGTGTGAATGGCGTGGGCCTTTACTAGACCGGGGATAAGGCTAGGCCTTGTCCCGTTTCTAGTATCGTGCCGTTATGCCGCCGAAATTTTCTAAAATAAGTTAGAAAAATAAAAATATCATTTTATTTAAAGAATGAATTGAATAGAAATTCATATGTTGAAATAAAATGTTTTGTCGTTAAAAATATAATTTTTAACGTGAAGTGAATAGAATAAAATATTCATTTATAAACCGGACGGTTTGTTTATGTACACCTATTTGAATGACATTGATTGGGACGATAAATTTTACACATCACCCAACTGCACGAATAAAAATCTGTGTTTGATTGTTTGAAACCCCACACGGGTGTTGGGATGAAATTAGAAGTTCACTCATCCCGATTGATTGAATATGTCGATCGGTTGATTGACAGGCTGTTTTAAGCGTTGGATATCTATATTTGATGCTTATACAGTGTAGTGCACTTTGGTTGATGGTTGATCATTTTTCCATGTTATTATATACATGTGTTGTATGAAAATCCATATAATTAACTTTATATGGTAATTGATTGGGCCTCATTCCAGTTTTAAAATAGAAATATTTGAAATAGAAATATTCGAAATGGAATATTTGAAAATATCAATATATGAGGCCGTGTTGATTAGATTGACGCCATTTTGACGTGAACGATATTTATATCGATTTTATTCATTTTAAAATGAATATTAAAAAGTAATTTTGAAATCGAATATTTCGAAATAAAGTGAATTGAAAACGAATTCAAAGTAAATTGAAAACGAATTCAAAGTGAATTGAAAACGACTTCGAAATGAATTGAATTGAAAACGATTTCGAAATGAATTGAATTGAAAACGAATTCAAAGTGAATTGAAAACGAATTCAAAGTGAATTGAAAACGAATTCAAAGTGAATTGAAAACGATTTCGAAATGAATTGAATTGAAAACGACTTCGAAATGAATTGAATTGAAAACGATTCCGAAATGAATTGAATTGAAAACGAATTCAAAGTGAATTGAAAACGAATTCAAAGTGAATTGAAAACGAATTCAAAGTGAATTGAAAACGAATTCAAAGTGAATTGAAAACGACTTCGAAATGAATTGAATTGAAAACGATTCCGAAATGAAGTGAATTGAAAACGAATTCAAAGTGAATTGAAAACGAATTCAAAGTGAATTGAAAACGAATTCAAAGTGAATTGAAAACGAATTCAAAGTGAATTGAAAACGATTTCGAAATGAATTGAATTGAAAACGACTTCGAAATGAATTGAATTGAAAACGATTCCGAAATGAATTGAATTGAAAACGAATTCAAAGTGAATTGAAAACGAATTCAAAGTGAATTGAAAACGAATTCAAAGTGAATTGAAAACGACTTCGAAATGAATTGAATTGAAAACGATTTCGAAATGAATTGAATTGAAAACGACTTCGAAATGAATTGAATTGAAAACGATTTCGAAATGAATTGAATTGAAAACGAATTCGAATTGAATTGAAAGCGAATCGAATTGAATTCAAATTGATTTGAATTTGAATTGAATAGAAATGAACTTTGAAACGAATTTATAAAGAAGAATTCAATTTTGATTTGAATTGAAAAGGAAGTTGAAATTGCTTTTGAAACGAATTTAAAACTATTTATATAATTCGTTTTGAATAGAAATCAACGAAGTATATATTATATATATTATATATATAATATAATGGCCTGAATAGAACGCGCCGCGCCGCGGCAGTTCGTGAATTTCGACCATTTATTTCAAACGGACATTACGGGAGATCCGACCGTCGGATTCTCCTAAAACCGGAACCGTTGGGTTCGTATCGAAAAGAGCTTTCTAACGAATACTAGAAATTAGAAATCTAACGGTTGGATTTGGAATTATGTCCAAATCAAATTTGAAAAAGGTCGCTATAAGTGCAGTTCGATGACCATTGATGGAAATCGACTGTACGGGCCTTGATAAAATTATTAAAAATAGTAATAATTTGTGTAAAATCATAAGAAATGATTTGTGAAGATTTAGGATGAAAAAGTCCATATTTGAAAAGATAAAAATAGATTTTTATCGAAATGAACTAGTTTTGAACTAGAATTATAATTCTATTTATTTTTAAATAAATAAATTGAATTTGAAAAGGGTTTTGAAAATAACCAAAATTTCCAATGATTGCATTGGAGTGGATTTGAATCGAAATTGTCTTCGGAATATTTCGATGTTGGAATTCGTGATTATACAGATGTTGTTATGGAAATTTGAAAGATATATATTTATATCGTTATTTCCAATACGACATTTGTTAGTCATAGAATTTGATATTGAATATAAGTCGATATATTTTCTATTCAGAGCCTTGTATTGAATATCAAATGTGATTTGGGTTTGTCGCGAATGGTGTCTTCACTAATACTGTTCTTGAACCTAGTTGTGACAAGATTAAATCTTTTTATTTAGATTTAATGAAGTGTACCAATTAAACGATATTTAATTGGAATTGAATTGGTATTGATTTTTGGGTTTATCGTGAACAGTGTTTTAAATAACACTTGTTCTTTAACCCGATAATTAATGGAATGTGATTTTGGGTTTATCGTGAACCGTGTTTTAAATGACACTGATTCTTTAACCCAGTTAAAGATTAAAACTAAGTGGAGTTTTAATGAATCTTTAATTAGATTGAGATGATCGAAAATGGAGTATCACCAGTTTTGCTCCAGGCGATGGTTAAATCTTTAATTAGATTTGAACGTGAAATGGTAATTGAATTTACCGATAACACTGTGGTGTTAGATATGAAGTACTACCAGTTTTACTTCATGGGATGAATATGTTGGGATTGGGAAATAAAATAAATGATTACTTCGGTGTGGTTCGCTAATCCCGACTAGTTTGAATTGATATTCAAAGGTGATTAAAGAATAAATTTAAAGAATTTATCTTGGATAAAATTAATGGGAACTTTTCCCAAAGTATAGGAATATTTGAATAAAGGAATATTCTGAATTGGAATGAGGCGTATGTTGTGTTTGTGTAACACTTTTATAATATATACGCGAGTTATTCAGAAAGACCGGGTTTATCCCATTCTGAATAACTGATTCGACGTGGTGTCGAAGATGAAGACGGTGGTCGAAGACCAGAAGTCTTCACGTCGTTTGGGTGCTTACTGATGATCTTGATTGGGTTGTACACCCAAGAAGATGGAAACAGTTAGTGATCGTCCAGACGTACTTGGAGATCGATGGATATGCGAGGTACTAGGTGCCTCCGGTTTCGTTCAAACCCAGAACGGACTTGTAACTGGACTGTGTGTCTGACATTGGATTTTAGTCCGTGTGATTGATCTCTATTAAATATATATATCTGTTTGGCGGCGGAGAATTTATTCTCTTGCTTAACGCCCTTATCTGAGACGTACGAGCTCAGGGGTTATATATTGATGGATATCAAATGCATGGAGTGAATTGCCTGTGTGGCATGCCTAAGTGGCAATTGATCGAGGCTTCTGTTGAAAAGCAAAGTCTTGTGGTGATGATCAAAGCACAGCCTGTGTGGCACAGCTTTGTGTAACGTGAATTCGCGAGTCTCGCACCCCGGTTGTGAACCAAAAACGGGAGAGGACGTCAGGGAGGGCATGCGTTTCTTTCTAGCTAGAAGTGGCGTCAGTGGTTTTACACGCCCTGACGAGTTTGACTTATGTGGTTGTTGCTGTTGCGAGGCGCCTCGGTTATATCGGTTTCGGCCGATGCATTCTGGTCGGCAGACGGACCAGACTTACACCCCATAGGGTGGAGGAACGCATGTTCAGGGTTTAAGTTTAATCCACATCGGTGGACTGGCCCTGAGGATCCAAGGGCCCACCTGAGTCTGGGTCCTGTGGCTCGGGCTAGAGAGTCACGAATCGGTTGAGGACTATCTTTTGCCTCGGTTCATAGATGGAAACCCAATTTCCGAATACGTGACTTTGCGATTTTGATTGTATAACCTATATATGGCGACATAGTGGTATGGGGCATTCATGCCGCCTATGATTGATACTTATGATTTGAAGTGTTTTATACACTATGCACTTATATTAGTATCAAATGATTTGTTTTAAACGTATCAAGCATTCTTTGGCTGTTATAAGGGAAAACCCTATCCTCGACTGCGTTGCATTGTGTGATGGGACCTGGGTCTTATAACAGCTTCATTTTTCTTTATTTAGCATTGCGCTGTCTGTTTTATGCACTGGTATTCTCGGGAGGGAACCCGTTCCGTGCTATACGGCGTGGTCCCTTGATTTACCTAATGATTTAAAATAAAGATTAATAACTGTTTTAGTTCTCACACCAGTCACATGACTAACCTGGAGTTTATTGTTTTAACCTAAACTCTGGGTGCCCCTATTTTGACACGGGCAGCTAGTAGTTTTGGTTTTGCAGATTTCTATTCACAGGATCCTGGTTTACAGCTGGAACGATATCCGGAAAGCTTTGTATCCGTATATCTCTTCTAGTTGTGTATTGTATTATTTTCCGCTGCTATGTAATTTAAATCTCTGATATTTCTGTGTAATATTCATTTATACTCTGTATATTCTTGTAATCTGATGCATTGTTGTAGTAACAGTGAAATGTTCTTCTGTATGCGTTCTGATTTGTCCTGTTCTCAAACGATAGGGCGTTTCGAACGGTCTGGGTCGGTTTAGCGACTGGTTCGGACCGAGCGAGATTCTTGTTCGTCACACAATATGACCCAAATACTTTCATTTCCTCTTCTCTAACTCAGAAACTTATTAATCAAATCCCGTTTCCATACATATCTATGGTTAAAGCAATTCACTAGGTTACTGATGCTCAGCTTTCACTTGATGACAGTTCATTCACTACCTTACTGATAAGCCAACATCTCTCTTTATCCCTACCAAGAAGAAACTTCTCTTCTTAAATTTATACATCTTAGTACCTCCAAGGTGAATTGCAACCTTATATTGATGTCGCTTCCTAAAAACTTCTTTCCTTAGATATTCAACATGTAGGATACACGACCTTCCCTTTTTCCTTAACCATCCCGTATGATCAAGGCTGTAATCCTTCAAACCATCATTATATAATCCGGCTTTGAACCTTCAAATCCTTACAGCTAAAACAAGATATTCCCTTTACTTAAAAGAAACCCTTTCGATCAAGACTAGTCGAACTTCCAAACATGACATCAAAGTTGTTCCTTGGCTCGAACTCATTATCGATCTAATCCACGTACATTAGGCAGCCAATACCTCTAAGTCTTTCCATTCTGTCAACATAGCTAACACTACGTTCTGATGTTTCTGATTTACGGCATCAGCAACTTCATTTCCTTTTCTAGGTGTAAACTCAATACCAAAATTGTAAGTTGCTGAAAACTCTAGCTATCTCTACTGTCTTATATTCAGATCTTTTTGAAAAAATAAATACCTCAAAGGCTTATAATATATAAGAGGTAATGTCTTCAAATCTATAAAGCAAAGACAATGGCTGCTAACTCCAAATCATGAGTTAGGTATCTAACATTATGCAGTCCAAGCTACGTAGAGGCATATGTAATCACTTTTTCTCCTTACATAAGAGAAACTCCTAATCCAATCCACACGCATCAATGTAGACTATCAAATCTTGGATCCATCTAGTGCAATCAAAACATGAGAATTGGTTAACAAACACTTGAAGGTCTTAAATGCTTCTTCACACTTACTGGATGAAATGCACTTAATATCCTTCTTGGTCAGTCAGATAAGTGGCGCCGCTATCTGCAAGAAATCCTTAATGAATCTATGGTAACAACCAGCCAATCCAAGATTTTTTTTACTCTTACTAACGACTTCTGGTATCTTCCAACCGATGATAACTTCAATCTTAGATAAATCCTTAGATAACCCTTTGCATGAAACTACATAACCAAGAATCTCCACTTCTCTTTCCTTAAAGAGACACTTAGAAAACATATCCTTTTAACGATGTTGCCTCAAAGTTTCAAGCACAATTTGAATATGAATCCCATAATCCTTCTCATCTTTGGAGTACACAAAAATATTGTAGATGAAGACTAACAAAAAACCAATCTAAGTACTCTAGGAAAATCTAGTTCATCAAATTTGGATAGAAGCTAGGCGCATTCATCAACCTATATGGCATGACCATCCTTTCATGTTATCCATATCTCATTTGAAACGCCTTTAATGGATTAATATCTTATGCTACCACAATTGATGAAATCTTGTAGACAAATCCAACTGAGAAACAATCTGGCTCCACAAAGCTAATCAAACAAGTCATATATCTCAGTAGAGGATTCTTACTCCTCACCATCTTCTCATTAGGCTTTCAATAATCAATGCATAATCTTAGCGATTCATCTAGCTTTGCAAGAACACAACAGTTGCTTCCTATAGCAAACTGATTATTCGGATAAAATTCTTTCCTTCCAACTTCACTATCTACACCTTCAGTTCTTTCATCTTTGCAGGATTTCATCCAGCTAGGTGATCAGCTAGCTAGTTCAACTTCAGGTAGGAGATTTATTCTGAACTGTATTGGTTTTTTCGGTGGCAATCCTATTACTGGCTTGAAAACATCTGCGAATACCTTAACAATAGGAACTCATCTTAATTCATCTTCCAATTCCGATCAAATAACAGAGAATATATCTATGAACGTGCAAACTTTACCGAGTATATGATCCAATTACTATAATTAAGGTGACTTATTGATATTTTCCTGTCTTCGAAAATGTGATAGTATCATAATGATTCATCCAAACTATACAAAAAACAATGCCAAAGCCCAAAAAATCAAATACATATATATTGCAAATAGTATTGTATCCTAACAACTGGAATTATAGATTATCGCATATCGTCTCCATTGTTGCATAATCTCCTAGAGGATTAGCTACCCTAAATGAAGTAACAAGGTATGATGGTTACAATGACAAATTATCTATAAAACATTTGGATATAACTCGATGTGATGCACCAACATCAAATAGTACTCTAACAGGTATGCTACGAATCTAAAGCATACCTTCCATCAAAGATTTTCTGCAACATCCCGGATTTTTAAACATTAATTATGAATAATTAAATCTGTTTAAATATTGATTTAGTGATATAATGGATTTTATATCGAATTTATTATATAAAATGGAGTTCGAATATATATAATTTAAAATATAATCAAAACGATCTTCGTTTCTGACGAAACGAATTTTATTGGAATGTGTACAATTAATTATTGCTATATTTCCAGTTTAGAGCCCAACGAAGTTAGTTTGTTGATTGACCAAATTTAAGGGTAAATCAATTGTTATAATTTGAATTAAAACACGCTATTTGTGCAAATGGAGTCCGTTTTCAACAAAAGTAGTTTCATTGAGACCGTAACGTCAAATTATACCATGACGACCATTTTCGTAATTTTGGGAGATCGTATGTACCGGTGCGTATTTAATAGTTAACGGTTAAACAGCGGTACCGGGTCTTACTAAAATAAAACATACCCTAAACATTTCCTACCCTGATTCTACCTTCCTGCCACCACGCCTAATCTACCCATAATTCTGAAAATACGCAACATCCCATTACCTACCCATGAAATGACCAAACAGAAGCGCCCCATGCTTTTATTAAATGCTAACCTTATCGCTACTACCACACACCCCATTCTATGATACAGTCGACCTAAACAAGACAACCTAATTTAACTCTATTCTGTACACAAGGAAATGGCCTAATCTAAATTTAAGCGGTACTAATGAATAGGGTTTACGTCATTTCTCACCTACCCAGACTTAACGTCTTGCTTATCCTCCCCATCCCCGTAACAATATAAATATATGTG
Organism: Allium sativum; assembly: GCA_030737875.1. Classification (NCBI taxonomy): domain Eukaryota; kingdom Viridiplantae; phylum Streptophyta; class Magnoliopsida; order Asparagales; family Amaryllidaceae; genus Allium; species Allium sativum. The sequence continues at coordinate 605,280,556 of CM060919.1, read as the reverse complement.
TTAGCTCTCCTCGTGATAACCAAAACTAAACCCACCTTCCATTCTTATAAAGGGGAAAAATGGTTCGAAAGACTTAAATACTATTAATAATAATAATAACGAGACTTTTGGCTTTGGGATCTCGTTGCTTCGCCTAGGAAGCATTGTGGTTTGTGGACGCTGGAAGCTCTGGCAGTCTGAATGACGGCGATGATGTATCCGCAGTGGGGCGATCAGGTGTCAGATTCCATGTTGTTGGAAGTTTTGAATAGGAGTACTGTAGTGTAGATTTTTGAGGGAAGAAATAATACATGGAAGAGTTCGGTGGACTGGTAAGCGGTTATGACAACTGCATAAAGTATGGATGGAAGAAATAATGAAAAGAGAAGATGATGTGAGAACACGTGAGGATGGACGTGTGTGTAGCACAGCATGTAACGCATGGATGTAAAGAATGCAGTGGGAAGAGGCCGAACTCGAGATAAAAAAATGATGGTTGATGGGTATACGGTGTAGAAGCAGGTTCAAAGTGGAAAAGAATGGAGGAAGTGGATACAAAAGATTGGCTGCATGTACTTTTGGTTGGAGAAGAGGCACAGTACTATTTGCGTGGGTCATGTTTACAATGAAGGTGTTGTTTGAAGCCTTGTGCGTGAGTCTCGGTGTAAATGGAAGGAAACAGCAAGTTGAAGTGTGTAGGGGGTGTGGTCAGGCAAGGCGATGATTAAAGGACGGGGCGGTTCAGTGTGGTAGCAGCATTGGTGAAACGACCCAAACATCCCAGTAAAGGAAAGGCTGGATTGCTTTGAGAACAACACACATCAGAACACAAACCGAAAAACATTTTATTGCTGATTACAACAATTACATCAGAGTGCAAGAAAATAACAGAGTATGAATACTTATTACACAATTGAAATACAATAATATCAGAGATTTAAATTACATTTAAATAACAGCGGAAAAATAATACAAATATACAACTGAAAGGAATACACGGATATAGAGCCTTCTGAATACCGCTTCAGCTGTAAACCAGGATCCTTTAAATATATCTGCAAAAAGCTACTCGACTACCCATGTGGAAAATATGGGTACCTGAGTTTGCCAGTGAAACAAACTACAGGTCAGTCATGGGACTGGTATGAGAAATCTTAAATTAACTTATCTAATAAATATGGCTAATCACAGGACCATGCCGCTAACGCGGAACGGGTTTACTCCATTGGATTGCCAGTGCCTAAATTAAAGTAAATCGTTAAACAACGCAGTGCTTTTTAGAAAAAATGAAACCATTATAAGACCCAAGTCCCATCACACAATGCAATGCAAACTGGAGGATAGGGTTTTACCTTATAATGGTCAAAAGATGCTTGATACGATAAAATGGATTTAATGATAGTGTGTATGTATGGGTATATATAATTCAAAAAACATTTCAATCATAATGTATCAATCATAGACGGCATAGTACCCCATCCTACTATGTCGCCATACTAGTTCTACAATCAAAACCGCAAGGTCGTATTGGAAGTTGGGTTTCCATCATGAGTGGAGGCTAGGGGCAAGCTCCTCTCCGATTCGAGACACTCTAGCAAATTCCTCAGGATCACACCAATGGGCAACCCTTGGATCTTCAAGGCCGGTCCCTACCTAAGGGTAGTGGATTAATTATGCCTGAACACACGCTTCCCGGTCCCTTTGGACCTATAGTATGACCACTAACGACCTATAAAAATCCGAGGCGCATCAAAATCCATCATCCACATAAGTAAAATGCCAGCCAGTTTAAACACCGGCATTAATCCTAGCTAGAAAGAAACGTGTGCACTCCCTGCAGTCCTACTCTCGTTTTTGACTCATACCGGGGTGTGAGGCTCGCGAAGTCACGATATACACAAAGATATGCCGTAATAGGCTATACTTTGATCATCCCACAAGGCCCTGCTTTTCAACAAAAACCTTGATCAATTGCATCTTGGCGTGCCACATTGACCCATGCGATCAATCACTATTAATATATACCAGGGTGTTAAGTAGAGAATAAATCCTCCACCACCAAACAGACATACATTAATAGAAATCAATTTAATTCACATGGAACAAAATCCAATGTTAGACACACATCCGTTTACTAGCTTATGTTCTGGGTCTGAGCGAAAACCAAATCCGAACAATCAACAATAGTCCGGATGGCCACCACTAAAGCCCCTTCAAGGTAGCTACTCCCATCAAGGGTCTCTATAGCAACACATCCATTCGATGTGAAGATCGCTGGACTTCAACCACCGTCTTCATCTTCGACTCTTCATCGTCGTAGTAATTATTCGGAATGGGTTAAACCCGGTCTTTCAGAATAATTCGGGTATTTTTATAATTGAAAAAAACCAAGTACTATAAAAAAAGCATCCAACACCTCATTCCAATTCAGAATATTCTTCTAATAAAATATTCGCTTTATTTTATCAAAGATAAACTCTTTAAATTATTCTTAAATCTTATTTTTAAAGATTTATTAAGAACCCAATTTGGTTTTAAATAATCACAAATCATTATTCAATGATTAATTAAATTTAAGAAATTAATCTTATCTTTAACTGGGTTAAAGAACTAATGTCATTTAAAACAAAGTTCACGCTAAACCTGAAATCATCTTCCATTAAATATGGAATCTTCATAGAAATCAAATTAATATATAATCGTTATAAATTTCTGTATCCGACCAATAATATAAATGGAATAATGGCAAAGCCTCTTAAATTCCATATGTAGTATCGGTTTCTTTTACAGAAGCTTATCTCGGTTATAATTAATTCGAATTCTATTCAGTTCCAATCTAATATATTAAATTGGAAAACTTTACTTCAGAAAAATCTTCATTAAATCTAAAAAAACGATTTATAGATTCCAAATCATTTTTTCACTGTCAGTTGGGTTAAAGAAAAAATGTCACTTAAAAACACCGTTCACAATAAACCCAACTCACGTTTCATCTTATTCCAATTACTAAATATAACTGAAAACTTTAATGATCTTTAATTCAAAGATTTATTCTTTTCTCAACTGGGTTTAAGAAAGGTGTTATTGAAGACACCATTCACGACAAACCCAAAATCCAATTTATTTAATTTAATTTGAATTAAATATTAAATAAATTGGAAAACTTCATTAAATCTTAATTTAATGATTTATTCTAGTTAATAACTAGTTCATTTCAATAAAAATATATTTTTCTAAAATATATTCTTTTTCTAAAATATATTGTCTTTCTAAGGATATTCTTCATTGGAATATGACTCACTCATCAATCATACATTGCATATAATCCGTAGTCATGATAAATAATTATCAAGCATCCAAATAACACCCAAAGTGGATTCTACACTAAATATTGGGACTAGCGTAGGTCAAATATCATCCCAACACCCGTGTGGGGTTTCATTCAGCAATCAAATAATAAATTATTTGTGCACTTGGGCGATGTGTAAAAATTATCGTCCCAATCACATAAACAAGTCGGATGACTGGTAAATGGAAGTGTAATATTCAGTTTGAATATACTAACAATATATTTAACACATCAAACATTTCTGCATCACAGACAAGTATTTCAATTCTTTTTATTGTTAACAAATGGCAATGAAAATCTAGTCTTTTATTCCCATTCTTTTTATTGTTAACAAGTGACAATAAAAATCTTAACTTTTGTTTCTAATCTTTTGTGTAATCCTTTTTCAATGACCAAAAATGAATATTTTTGGTGAAATCCTTTTAAGTGACAAGAATGTTCTTTTCATTTAAATTTACATTTTCTAACAGAAATGTACTTTTTATTCTAATATACATTTTCTAGCAAAAATGTACTTTTATTCTAATATACATTTTCTAGTAAAAATGTACTTTTTATTCTAATATACATTTAAAGTGACAAAATTGTAATTTTGTCTAATTCCTTTTTAATGTACAAAATATGATCATTTTGTCAAATTCCTGTCAATGTACAAAATACGATAATTTGGTCAAATCTTTTTCAATGTAACAAAATATGATACTTTTGTCTAATCTTTCAATGTAAACAAAAATGATAATTTTTCTCTAATCCTTTTTAATGATCAAAATATAATCTTTCTTCTTAATGAATGAAAATGTATTTTTGTTTAAACTCTTTTTAATGCATAAAAATATACATTTCCAATTCATTCTTTTTAATGTATAAAAATATACATTTTCAATTCATTCTTTTTTAATGTATAAAAATATACATTTTCAATTCATTCTCTTTCAATGTATAAAAATATATATTTCTAATTCATACTTTTCAATGTATAAAAATATCTATTTTGTCTAGTACCTTTTTAATTTACAAAAATATCTATTTTGATCTAATTCAATTCAATATAACCAAAATGTGAATTTTGTCTGATTTCTTTAATGTAAACAAAATGAGTATTTTGCCTAATTTCTTTAATGTAAAAAAATGAGTATTTTGCCTTATTTCTTTAATGTTTTATTTTCAATAAGGAATACAAATAAAAATATACCTTTTTATTCAATGCTTTATTTGCAACCGGGAATGCAAATAAAGATTTAACTCTTTATTTCATGTTTATTTACATCAAGGAATGTAAATAAAAATGTAACTTTTTATTTCTAGTTCTATTTGCAACACGGAATGCCAATAAAAGAAAAATGTAACTTTTTAATTTCAATGTATATTTGAGTAAATGTAAATAGGAACAAACTTATTTTCAATGTACATTTACATTAGTGGATGCAAATAGAGGAACATTTTTTTTTTCAAAGTACATTTGCATTTGAGAATGCAAATAAAAGAACAGATTTTATTTTAAATGAATATTTGCATTTGAGAATGCAAATAAAAGAACAATTATTTTTTTCAATGAATATTAGCTTTTGAGAATGCAAATAAAAGAACAATTCTTATTTTCAATGATCTTGTTTTGACAAAAATGTTACTTTCATTTCAGTAATCAAGTTTTGACAAAAATGTTATTTTCTTTTCAACAATCAAGTTTGGATAAAAGAGATCTTTTCAATTCAATAATCAAGTTTTGATAAAAGTGTCAATATTTATATCACTAATCAAGTTGGACAAAAATGTCAATATTCATTTCACCAATCAAGTTTGACAAAGATGTCAATATTTATTTCAGTCAGTTCTAATACAATAAAATAACAAAAATTTATTTTTGTTGATTTTAATTCAACCAAAATATAACATTTCTAATTTGTTGTTTTAATTCAACAAAGAATAACATTTAAAATTTGTAACAAACATGATACACACAATTTCATTCACTGATTCACCGCAATACAACACAATCAACATTTCAATAAAACACCACATGAATTTTATAGAGAATGGATATAAATTTCACAATAAAATAAATAATTAATTAAAAATAGAAATCTCACATTGGTTTGAATCTGAGTGGTTCAGATCTGACTTTTCTTGAATTTCCAACGTTCTATGTTTCGGTCCAAGTCTATTTCATGGTGTAGATCTCATCTACACGAGTCCGACGAACTTCGTTTCGTTTAATTCCGTTATAATATGACAAAGCTATAGTATTTTAAACCTTAATTTCATATTTAAGTTAATTAAAATATAATTAGTTTAAATATAAACCTTAATCCCCTTTTTACAGAATTTAGCCGTCAACTTCTTCATCTGTTTCAGGAAAACAGAAACCCAAATGTCGACCTCCAATTCCCCCTTGCGCACGCCATGCCGCCCCCTCTGACAACGATCTGCACCCACCATTTTGAAGCCCTTCTCGACGTCCTCCACTACCATGAGTAGCTCGAGGTTCGGCTCTCCCCTGGCATCAAAAACCGAGCCTGATTCCGCTCCCTTTGGGGCTAAAATTCGCACCATCCAGACTGTTAAAACTGATCGTACCCGTTGAGAATATAGATCTCATCCTTCTCTCTGATTTCCGCCTTTGGAGTTTCAAAAATTATTGCTTGTGTTTCGTGAAAATCAGTGGCGAACGAACGAGCGTTTCTTCCGTTCATTCCTTCTATGGCGGCTGTGAATTATAAATGGGCTAGGGTTTTGTGTACTGTCATGTATTTATAATATATTATATTATATTAATTAATTCATTAATCCTTTAAAAGCCCGTTAATTCAGAATATCTTCAAATCCAGCCCAACAAGAGTTGTCCCTAGGAAAATACCCCCGTTACGGACGCGATGGGCTAGGTCCCGTCAGCCCAAAAGAAAGTTTTCAACATGTTTTCTTTAATTTAAAATTTAAATCATTTATTGAATTAATTTGATCGTACATATAAATTCACCGGGGCTACATACGAACTTTAAAAATTACAGAAAAATTATTTCTAGTTATGTTTTGACGATACGGTCCTAACAAGACTAATTTCGTTGAATTCTGAGACCGTTTGAAAAATGGCCATTTTCAAGTCGATTAAATTTGACCGAAACTGACAAAACACGTTTTCCTCTGCCACGCTCACATATTAATTCGAAAAATTATGAAAATTGAAACCTAACAATAATTTGACATTCCGGTTCCAACAAAAGTGGTTTCGTCGAAAACCGAGGTCGTTTGCGAAATGGCTATTTTTAAGGCCAATATATTTAATTAAAATATATATAAATTCTACAGCGACTTTTCTAAATTTTAAACTGGAAATAACATACAAATTATAAAGTGAAATTTCAGTTTTTCAGATTCGTTAGAAAGATATGATTAAGCAGATTTAAATATTTCTTTTTTCACTCAATTCTGATTTAAAATGAATCCTGTACATTCACTTAAAGTTCAAATTCAAAATTTCAAACTACAGCTCTGTTTCTAACTCCTTTTATAATTAAATTAAATTTATTCGTTTTAAAATAAATCCTTAGTCGTTATTAGTTAAAATAATTTATTTTAAATATTAAAAATCCATTAAAATTTCTAATATAAAAAAATATAAATTAGCCCCAAAATTCCGGGTTGTTACAATCGCCCCACTTAAAATCTTTTCGTCCTCGAAAAGGAACGAAGCTAAAAAGTTGTTTAATTAACTAACTCAAATTTAGTTTTATTTGTTTAATTAATTATCAGTCTAATATTCTAATTAATGAAACTAATTATCAGACATCACAACCAGTAATCAATTAGGTGACTAACTTTTCAAATATATTACTTTTATATATAGTCAAAAATCATATTTTTAGTGCAAATCAGAGTAATATATTCTAACTAAGTGTCGGTTCTCATTCCAGTCAATGGAAATATATAGAAATCCCAATTTCGAAACTCGAACATAAATACTGGTGATGGTGCACCGATCATCAGAATTATCTCCGGGCGACTAGAGTGTTATTCTATATCTATCCAGTATATTAAAACTTCGAATATCCGTTAATTACTCATATATTCGAAACCTTTATATACTCGATTATCCACATTAAAATATAATAATATACTCAAATACGTATATTTAGATAAAATTTTCAAAACTAAATTTGTTTTCATTTTTATTTTAAAGAAAATAATACTCTTCACACTCGTTCTAGGATATTACTGATCCTATCTCTAACGAGTTATTCTCATTGGATATTACTAATCCAATCTCTGATGAATTCTTTCGTTCGGTTCTAATGTGTCTTGTTCTCGAGCTCTGTAAACCAAAGCTCTGATACCAAATGAAACGACCCAAACTTCTCAGTAAAGGAAAGGCTGGATTGCTTTGAGAACAACACACATCAGAACACAAAACGAAGAACATTTTATTGTTGATTACAACAATTACATCAGAGTACAAGTAAATAACACAGTATGAATACTTATTACACAATTGAAATACAATAATATCAGAGATTTAAATTATATTTAAATAACAGCGGAAAAATAATACAAATATACAACAGAAAGGAATATACGGATACAGAGCTTTCCGAATACCGCTTCAGCTGTAAACCAGGATCCTATAAATATATCTGCAAAAAGCTACTCGACTGCCCGTGTAGAAAATATGGGCACCCGAGTTTGCCAATGAAACAAACTACAGGTCAGTCATGGGACTGGTATGAGAAATCTTAACTTAACTTATCTAATAAATATGGCTAATCACAGGACCACGCCGCTAACGCGGAACGGGTTTACTCCATTGAACTGCCAGCGCCTAAATTAAAGTAAATCGTTAAACAATGCAATGCTTTTTAGAAAAAATGAAACCATTATAAGACCCAAGTCCTATCACACAATGCAACGCAAACCGGAGGATAGGGTTTTACCTTATAATGGTCAAAAGATGCTTGATACAATAAAACAAATTTAATATTAGTGTGTATGTATGGGTATATATATTTCAAAAAACATTTCAATCATAATGTATCATTAAAGACGACATAGTACCCCATCCTACTATGTCTCCATACTAGTTCTACAATCAAAACCGCAAGGTCGTATTGGAAGTTGGGTTTCCATCATGAGTCGAGGCTAGGGGCAAGCTCCTCTCCGATTCGAGACACTCTAGCAAATGCCTCAGGATCAAACCTATGGGCAACCCTTGGATCTTCAGGGCCGGTCCCTACTTAAGGGTAGTGGATTAATTATGCCTGCACACACGCTTCCCGGTCCCTTTAGACCTATAGTACGACCACTAACGGCCTATAAAAATCTGAGGCGCCTCAAAATCCATCATCTACATAAGTAAAATGTTAGCCAGTTTAAGCACCGGCACTACTCCTAGCTAGAAAGAAACGTGTGCACTCCCTGCAGTCCTACTCCCGTTTTTGACTCATACCGGGGTGTGAGGCTCGCGAAGTCACGATATACACAAAGCTATGCCGTAATAGGCTATACTTTGGTCATCCCTCAAGGCCCTGCTTTTCAACAAAAGCCTTGATTAATTGCATCTTGGCGTGCCACATTGACAATTCACGCCATGCGATCAATCACTATTAATATATACCAGGGTGTTAAGTAGAGAATAAATCCTCCACCACCAAACAGACATACATTAACAGAAATCGATTTAATTCACCTGGAACGAAATCCAACGACAGACACGCATCCGTTTACTAGCTTATGCTCTGGGTCTGAGAGAAAACCAAATCCAAACAATCAACAATAGTCCGGATGGCCACCACTGAAGCCCCTTCAAGGTAGATACTCCCATCAAGGGTCTCTGTAGCAACACATCCATTCGATGTGAAGATCGTCGGTCTTCAACCACCGTCTTCATCTTTGACTCTTCATCGTCGTAGTAATTATTCGGAATGGGTTAAACCCGGTCTTTCCGAATAATTCGCGTATTTTTATAATTAAAAAAAATCAAGTACTATAAAAAAAGGCATCCAACGCATCATTCCAATTCAGAATATTCTTCTAATAAAATATTCGCTTTATTTTATCAAGATAAACTCTTTAAATTATTCTTAAATCTTATTTTTAAAGATTTATTAAGAACCCAATTTGGTTTTAAATATCACAAATCATTATTCAATGATTAATTAAATTTAAGAAATTAATCTTATCTTTAACTAGGTTAAAGAACTAATGTCATTTAAAACAAAGTTCACGGTAAACCCGTAATCATCCATTAAATATGGAATCTTCACAGAAATTAAATCAATATATAATCGTTATAAATTTCTGTATCCGACCAATAATATAAATGGAATAACGGCAAAGCCTCTTAAATTCCATATGTAGTATCGGTTTCTCTTATAGAAGCTTATCTCAGTTATAATTAATTCGAATTCTATTCAATTCCAATCTAATATATTAAATTGGAAAACTTTACTTCGGAAAAATGTTCATTAAATCTTAATAAAAGATTAATAGATTCCAAATCATATTTTCACTGTCAGTTGGGTTAAAGAACAAATGTAACTTAAAAACACCGTTCACAATAAACCCAACTCACCTTTCATCTTATTCCAATTACTAAATATAACTGAAAACTTTAATGATCTTTAATTAAAAGATTTATTCTTTTCTCAACTGGGTTTAAGAAAGGTGTTATTGAAGACACCATTCACGACAACCCCAAAATCCAATTTATTTAATTTAATTTGAATTAAATATTAAATCAATTGGAAAACTTTATTAAATCTTAATTTAATGATTTATTCTGGTTAATAACTAGTTCATTTCAATAAAAATATATTTTTCTAAAATATATTCTTTTTCTAAAATATATTCTCTTTCTAAGGATATTCTTCATTGGAATGTGACTCACTCATCAACCATACATTGCATATAATCAATGGTCATGATACATAATTATCAAGCATCCAAATAACTCCCTAAGTGGATTCTACACTAAATATTGGGACTAGTGTAGGTCAAATATCATCCCAACACCCGTGTGGGGTTTCATTCAACAATCAAATAATAAATTATTTGTGCACTTGGGCGATGTGTAAAAATTATCGTCCCAATCACATAAACAAGTCGGATGACTTGTAAATGGAAGTGTAATATTCAGTTTGAATATACTAACAACATATTTAACACATCAAACAATTCAGCATCACATACATGTATTTCAATTCTTTTTATTGTTAACAAATGGCAATGAAAATCTAGTCTTTTATTCCCATTCTTTTTATTGTTAACAAGTGACAATAAAAATCTTAACTTTTATTTCTAATCTTTTGTGTAATCCATTTTCAATGACCAAAAATGAATATTTTTGGTGAAATCCTTTTAAGTGACAAGAATGTCCTTTTCATTTAAATTTACATTTTCTAACAGAAATGTACTTTTTATTCTAATATACATTTTCTAGCAAAAATGTACTTTTATTCTAATATACATTTTCTAGCAAAAATGTACTTTTGATTCAAATATACATTTAAAGTGACAAAATTGTAATTTTGTCTAATTCCTTTTTAATGTACAAAATATGATCATTTTGTCAAATTCCTGTCAATGTACAAAATACGATAATTTGGTCAAATCTTTTTCAATGTAACAAAATATGATACTTTTGTCTAATCTTTCAATGTAAACAAAAATGATAATTTTTCTCTAATCCTTTTTAATGATCAAAATATAATCTTTCTTCTTAATGAACGAAAATGTATTTTTGTTTAAACTCTTTTTAATGCATAAAAATATACATTTCCAATTCATTCTTTTTAATGTATAAAAATATACATTTTCAATTCATTCTTTTTTAATGTATAAAAATATACATTTTCAGTTCATTCTCTTTCAATGTATAAAAATATATATTTCTAATTCATACTTTTCAATGTATAAAAATATCTATTTTGTCTAGTACCTTTTTAATTTACAAAAATATCTATTTTGATCTAATTCAATTCAATGTAACCAAAATGTGAATTTTGTCTGATTTCTTTAATGTAAACAAAATGAGTATTTTGCCCAATTTCTTTAATATAAAAAAATGAGTATTTTTCCTTATTTCTTTAATGTTTTATTTTCAATAAGGAATACAAATAAAAATATAGCTTTTTATTCCATGCTTTATTTGCAACCGGGAATGCAAATAAAGATTTAACTTTTTATTTCATGTTTATTTACATCAAGGAATGTAAATAAAAATGTAACTTTTTATTTCTAGTTCTATTTGCAACACGGAATGCCAATAAAAGAAGAATGTAACTTTTTAATTTCAACGTATATTTAAGTAAATGTAAATAGGAACAAACTTATTTTCAACGTATATTTACATTAGTGGATGCAAATAAAGGAACAATTTTTTTTTAATTTTCAAAGTACATTTGCATTTGAGAATGCAAATAAAAGAACAGATTTTATTTTAAATGAATATTTGCATTTGAGAATGCAAATAAAAGAACAATTATTTTTTTCAATGAATATTAGCTTTTGAGAATGCAAATAAAAGAACAATTCTTATTTTCAATGATCTTGTTTGACAAGAAAGGTTACTTTTATTTCAGTAATCAAGTTTTGACAAAAATGTTATTTTCTTTTCAACAATCAAGTTTGGATAAAAGAGATCTTTTCAATTCAATAATCAAGTTTTGATAAAAGTGTCAATATTTATATCACTAATCAAGTTGGACAAAAATGTCAATATTTATTTCACTAGTCATGTTTGACAAAGATGTCAATATTTATTTCAGTCAGTTCTAATACAATAAAATGACAAAAATTTATTTTTGTTGATTTTAATTCAACCAAAATATAACATTTCTAATTTGTTGTTTTAATTCAACAAAGAATAACGTTTAAAACTTGTAACAAACATGATACACACAATTTCATTCACTGATTCACCGCAATACAACACAATCAACATTTCAATAAAACACCACATGAATTTTATAGAGAATGGATATAAATTTCACAATAAAATAAATAATTAATTTAAAAATAGAAATCTCACATTGGTTTGAATCTGAGTGGTTCAGATCTGACTTTTCTTGAATTTCCAACGTTCTCTGTTTCAGTCCTAGTCTATTTCATGGTGTAGATCTCATCAACACGAGTCCAACGAACTTCGTTTCGTTTAATTCCATTATAATATGACAAAGATATAGTATTTTAAACCTTAATTTCATATTTAAGTTAATTAAAATATAATTAGTTTAAATATAAACCTTAATCCCCGTTTTACTGAATTTAGCCGTCTTCTTCTTCATCTGTTTCAGGAAAACAGAAACCCAAATGTCGACCTCCAATTCCCCCTTGCGCACGCCATGTGTAACAACCCGGAAAATCTGGGCCAGTTTAAAATTTTTATTTTGGCAATTTTAGCAATTTTGATTATTTAAAATGAATTATTTTAAATAATATCGTCGAGAAATTTATTTTGAATGGAATTCAAACGTATATATTATATACGCGTCGTCGTTAGAATATAGAATATTTATATATAATTATAAATAGAATTGAAAATGGCGCGGTAGTTCGATAATTTGATTTCAAACTTCAATTGGATGTACCGGGTGCAAAACAATCCGGATTTTAATGAAACCAAAAATAATGGAATCTAATAGTGAATATCTTTCCAACGAATCCGGGAAATCAAGATTTCATAGCGGGAATCAAAAGATATGTCCAGTTGAAAATTCTGAATAGTCGCTATGGAATTCAGGCCCTTAAAAATAACAATTTTGCAAACGACCTCAGATTTCGACGAAACCAGTTTGTTGGGTCCGGGATGTAAAGTTATTGCTAGGTTTCAAATTTCGTAATTTTTCGAATCAATATGTGAGCGTGGCAAAAGAAAACGCGTTTGACCAGTTTCAGTTGATTTTAATCGACTGGAAATTGGCCATTTTTCCAACGGTCTCAGAATTCGACGAAACTAGTTTTGTTAGGACCGTATCGTCAATACGAAGCTAGAAAATATTTTTCTGGGATTTTTCTAGTTAGTATGTGGCTTCGGTAATTTGAAATGCACGTTTAAAATTCAATATAGTGATTTAAATGTAAATTTAACGGAAACTGATTCAAACGATCGAATCAACCTGCGATACATATCCCATTGTGTTCGGAATGGGGGTGAAACGCTATGGACGACAGGCGGTGGGCCTCGTTTCGAGGTCGTATGAAAAAGTCAACTTTAGGTTGAATTAAATAATAATAAAAAAAAAAAAAAAAAAAGAAATCCCCTTTCCTTTATCTCTGCCCCCCCCCTAATTTTCATTTCAATCGAATCAGAAAAAAAAAAAAAAGCCGTAGATCAAAATCGCGCTCCACCCCGTCGATGGACGCCGCCCCCTCGCGAGCGCCGCCTAGCCCCACAACCCCCCCCCTCTGGCCTCAACCGCGACGACACCCTTCCCCCTCCTCTCGATTGCCTTTCCCCATACGACGCCGAAGCCTCCTGCGCCTGACCAGAATCGCAGCCACCTCCCTCGCCGACCGCCGATCACCTGAGCCCTCCCTTCTTCCAGTCCGCCGCTCTTCCAAACCCCCTCCGTCTTGAAAAAACCCTGTAAGTTCTTTTTCTTACTAAAACTGATTTTTTATGTTTTTAAATACTGATTTTGTTATAATTTAAATACTGGTTTTTTTTATATAAGGTAAATACTGTTTTTTATATAAAGTAAAAACTAATTTTTCAAATGATTTTAAAGTGTTTTAAAACTGATTTTATAAAACATTTAAAAACTGATTTTATTTTAAGGTTTAAAATAGAATAAAGGTCGGATTTTTAAAGTGTTAAAGATCGAATTTTTAGGGTTAAAGGCAAGATTTTTATCGTATGGAAAATATGAAGTTGAAGCTATAAAAATCTGATTTTTAATATGAAGTTAGAGTTATAAAAATACTATTTTTTTTATATGATAAAGATCGATTTTTATAAAATGTAGAAAGGGTAAAAATATAATTTTTATACTAATGGCATATTAAAAATATAATCTTTACTATATGGAAGACGTAAAAATATGATCTTTGTATTTTTAAAGTATTAAAAATATAATTTTTACATGATAGGAATATTAAAAATATCATCTTTATATGTGTAGAAAAATAAAAATGAGATTTTTATAAAGATGAAATCTTTATTTTAGAAAAGGCGAAATCTTTATATGGAAAATAGCGTGATAAAAATATAATTTTTATCTATATAACATAGTAGTAAAAATTCGATTTTTATATATGATTTTTATATATTGAACTTCGAAATAAAAATATGATTTTTATATATTGAATAACGAAGTAAAATTTCGATTTTTACATATGTAGTGGCTACGGTCAACGAAGGTGACAAGAAGGCGAAACGACGAAGAATTCTGCAAAAGAAGTGTCGTGAAGTTGGGATAGCTATCGATGAGAATTTCTCACCTTTCAATTTCATTTCTATTTATATATATATACTAGGATGCAGACGGTGCTTAGTAGCACCCGACACAATCGTCCACAGACCATGGACTTGTTTGTTTGGTTGCATAGCTTAGCTATATGATTTGATTTGAATTTGGTTGTTTGGTGATTTTGATTGATGTGTGAATGGCGTGGGCCTTCACTAGACCGGGGATAAGGCTAGGCCTTGTCCCGTTTCTAGTATCGTGCCGTTATGCCGCCGAAATTTTCTAAAATAAGTTAGAAAAATAAAAATATCATTTAATTTAAAGAATGAACTGAATAGGAATTCATATGTTGGAATAAAATGTTTTGTCGTTAAAAATATAATTTTTAACGTGAATGTGAATAAATAAATATTCATTTACAAACCAGACGGTTTGTTTATGTACACCTATTTGAAGGACATTGATTGGGTCGATAAATTTTACACATCGCCCAACTGCACAAATAAAATATGTGTTTGATTGTTTGAAACCCCACACGGGTGTTAGGATGAAATTTGAAGTTCACTCATCCTGATTGATTAAATATGTCGATCGATCGATTGACAGGCTGTTATAAGCGTTGAATATTTATATTTGATGCTTACACAGTGTAGAATGCACTTTGGATGATGGTTGACTATTCATCGTTGTTGATATATACATGTGTTGTAGGAAAATCCATATAATTAACATTATATGGTAATTGATTGGGCCTCATTCCAGTTTCGAAAAAGAAATGTTTGAAAAGAAATATTTGAGTTAGAAATATTCGAAATAGAATATTTGAAAATAGAAACATATGAAGCCGTGTTGATTAGATTGACGCTATTTTGACGTAAACGATATTTATATCGGTTTTATTCATATTGAAATGAATTGAATTGAAAGTGATTTTGAAATGAATTGAATTGAAAGTGATTTCGAAATGAATTGAATTGAAAGTGATTTCGAAATGAATTGAATTGAAAGTGATTTCGAAATGAATTGAATTGAAAACGATTTCGAAATGAATTGAATTGAAAACGATTTCGAAATGAATTGAATTGAAAACGATTTCGAAATGAATTGAATTGAATATGAATTCAAATTGAATTGAAATTTGAATTGAATAGAAATGAATTTTAAAACGAATTTATAAAGAAGAATTCAATTTTGATTTGAATTGAAATGGAAGTTGAGATTGCTTTTGAAACGAATTCAAAACTATTTATAAAATTCGTTTTAAATAGAAATCGACGAAATATATATTATATATATTATATATATAATATAAATGGCCTGAATAGAACGCGCCGCGCCGCGGCAGTTCGTGAATTTCGACCATTTATTTCAAACGGACATTACGGGAGATCCGACCGTCGGATTCTCCTAAAACCGGAACCGTTGGGTTCGTATCGAAAAGAGCTTTCTAACGAATGTGATAAATTAGAAATCTAACGGTTGGAGTTGGAATTATGTCCAAATCAAATTGGAAAAAGGTCGCTATACGTGCAGTTCGAAGGCCATTGGTGGAAATCGACTGTACGGGCCTTGATAAAATTACTAAAAATAGTAATAATTTGTGTAAAATCATAAGAAATGATTTGTGAAGATTTGGGATGAAAAACTCCATATTTGAAAAGATAAAAATAGATTTTTATCGAAATGAACTAGTTTTGAACTAGAATTATAATTCTATTTATTTTTAAATGAATAAATTGAATTTGGAATGGTTTTAAAAATAACCAGAATATCCAATGATTGCATTGGAGTGGAATTGAATCGAAATTGTCTTCGGAATATTTCGATGTTGGAATTCGTGATTATACGGATGTTGATATGGAAATTTGAAAGATATATATTTATATCGTTATTTCCAATACGACCTTTGTTAGTCGTAGAATTTGATATTGAATATAAGCCGATATACTTTCTATTCAGAGCCTTGTATTGAATATCAAATGTGATTTGGGTTTGTCGTGAATGGTGTCTTCACTAACACTGTTCTTGAACCCAGTTGAGAAAAGATTAAATCTTTTTATTTTAGATTTAATGAAGTGTACCAATTAAATGATATTTAATTGGAATTGAATTGGTATTGATTTTTGGGTTTATCGTGAACAGTGTTTTAAATAACACTCGTTCTTTAACCCGATAATTAATGGAATGTGATTTTGGGTTTATCGTGAACCGTGTTTTAAATGACACTGATTCTTTAACCCAGTCGAAGATTAAAACTAAGTGGAGTTTTAATGAATCTTTAATTAGATTGAAATGGTCGAGAATGGAGTATCACCAGTTTTGCTCCAGGCGATAGTTGAATCTTTAATTAGATTTGAACGTGAAATGGTAATTGAATTTACCGATAACACTGTGGTGTTAGATATGAAGTATCACCAGTTTTACTTCATGGGATGAATAGGTTGGGATTGGGAAATAAAATAAATGATTACTTCGGTGTGGTTCGCTAATCCCGACTAGTTTGAATTGATATTCAAAGGAGATTAAAGAATAAATTCAAGAATTTATCTTTGATAAAATTAATGGGAACTTTTCCCAAAGTATAGGAATATTTGAATAAAAGAATATTCTGAATTGGAATGAGGCGTATGTTGTGTTTGTGTAACACTTTTATAATATATACGCGAGTTATTCAGAAAGACCGGGTTTATCCCATTCTGAATAACTGATTCGACGTGGTGTCGAAGATGAAGACGGTGGTCGAAGACCAGAAGTCTTCACGTCGTTTGGGTGATTACTGATGATCTTGATTGGGCTGTACACCCAAGAAGATGGAAACAGTTTGTGATCGTCCAGACGTACTTGGAGATCGATGGATATGCGAGGTACTAGGTGCCTCCGGTTTCGTTCAGACCCAGAACGGACTTGTAAATGGACTGTGTGTCTGACATTGGATTTTAGTCTGTGTGATTGATCTCTATTAAATATATATCTGTTTGGCGGCGGAGAATTTATTCTCTTGCTTAACGCCCTCCTCTGAGACGTACGAGCTCAGGGGTTATATATTGATGGATATCAAACGCATGGAGTGAATTGCCTGTGTGGCATGCCTGAGTGGCAATTGATCGAGGCTTCTGTTGAAAAGCAAAGTCTCGTGGTGATGATCAAAGCACAGCCTGTGTGGCACAGCTTTGTGTAACGTGAATTCGCGAGCCTCACCCCCCGGTTGTGAACCAAAAACGGGAGACGGACGTCAGGGAGGGCATGCGTTTCTTTCTAGCTAGAAGTGGCGTCAGTGGTTTTACACGCCCTGACGAGTTTGACTTATGTGGTTGTTGCTGTTGCGAGGCGCCTCAGTTATATCGGTTTCGGCCGATGCATTCTGGTCGGCTGACGGACCAGACTTACACCCCATAGGGTGGGGAGACGTAGTGTTCAGGCATAATAATCCACATCGGTGGACCGGGCCTGAGGATCCAGGGGGCAGTTGCGGCTGTTCCTGAGGGGCGGGCTAGAGCGTCTCGAATCGGTTGAGGACTATCTTTTGCCTCGGTTCATAGATGGAAACCCAATTTCCAAATACGTGACATTTGCGGTTTTATTTGTAGAGCCTAGTATGGCGACATGATATATGGTACCCATGCCGCCTATGATTGATACTTATGATTTGAAGTTGTTTTATACACTATGCACTTATAATAGTATCAAATGATTTGTTTTAAACGTATCAAGCATTCTTTGGCTGTTATAAGGGAAAACCCTATCCCCCGGCTTGCGTTGCATTGTGTGATAGGACCTGGGTCTTATAACAGCTTCATTTTTCTTTATTTAGCATTGCGTTGTTTGTTTTATGCACTGGTATTCTTGGGAGGAAACCCGTTCCGTGTTATACGGCGTGGTCCCTTGATTTACCTAACTTTGAAAATAAAGATAATAACTGTTTTAGTTCTCACACCAGTCACATGACTGACCTGGAGTTTATTGTTTTAACCTAAACTCTGGGTGCCCTTATTTTGACACGGGCAGCTAGTAGTTTTGGTTTTGCAGATTTATATTCACAGGATCCTGGTTTACAGCTGGAACGATATCCGGAAAGCTTTGTATCCGTATATCTTCTTCTAGTTGTGTATTGTATTATTTTCCTCTGCTTTGTATTTAAATATAATTTAAATCTCTGTTATTTCTGTGTAATATTTATTCATTTATACTCTGTGTATTCTTGTAATCTGATGCATTGTTGTAATATACAATGAAATGTTCTTCCGTATGCGTTCTGTTGTGGTTTGTTCTCGAACAATCCGACACTTTCCTTTACGGGGAAGTTGCGGGTTTTTACACGTGGTATCAGAGCTTTGGTTTACAGAGCTAGAGAACAAGACACATTAGAACCGTACGAAAGAATTCATCAGATATTGGATTAGTAATATCCAACGAGAATGACTCGTTAGAGATGGGATCAGTAGTATCCTAGGACGAGTGTGAAGGGTATATTTTTGAAAATGAAAACAAATCCTGTTTTGAAATATAAATCAATTATTCGTATTTGATTATTTATTTTATATTGATTAGGACAATCCAAAATATAAAGATTTTGCGTATGCGCCTGGCTAGCGTGTATTCGAAGTTTTAATATACTGGATAGATATAGAATTACACTCTAATCGCCCGGAGATGATTTTGATGATGGAGCTCCATCATTAGAATTTATATTCGAGTGACGAAAGTGGGCTTTCTATATATTTCCTATTGACTGGTGTGAGAACCAAAATTTGATAGGGCTTATTGATGTGATTTGGCATCAAAAATCTGATTTTTGTATATGTATCAAAATTATGAATTTGAAACTCTAATTCACTAATTGATTGATGTTTGTGTTGTTTGTTTATTTGATTGATAATTTTGAACCATTATGCCTAATTGCATCAAATGTTGAATTGTTTTGAAATTTGGTCGCATCTGCTTGCATATACATGTATATCATTGAACAGGTCATAGCAAGGAGGCTAGAGCCGAAGAATAAAATTTGTTTGCCCGACAAATAGGTACATGTTTACTACATAATTTACTGTTTTGTTTGGGTGATGATGATTTTATGAGCCTATTGGCTAGCCGCTTGGCTTTTTCTTTTTCTTTTTGAGATCTGAAGGACCGGGGAAGCTATTTGAAATTCCCCGATGCTCCCGGTGCAGGGGAGGTTATGGCGAAATTTTTCGAAAATTTAGGGTTAGCCAAATTTTTGAAATTTTGAAAATTCTCAGAAACTGAAAAGTTGGAGAATGGAAGCCAAATCGAGCGTAGAGCTGAATAATCAAACCACTTTCGAGTTTGTTCCTTTTCGGGGATGAAAAGTTTTAAGTGGGGGAGATTGTAACAACCCGGAAAATCTGGGCCAGTTTAAAAGTTTTATTTTGGCAATTTTAGCAATTTTGATTATTTAAAATGAATTATTTTAAATAATATCGTCGAGAAATTTATTTTGAATGGAATTCAAACGTATATATTATATACGCGTCGTCGTTAGAATATAGAATATTTATATATAATTATAAATAGAATTGAAAATGGCGCGGTAGTTCGATAATTCGATTTCAAACTTCAATTGGATGTACCGGGTGCAAAACAATCCAGTTTTAATGAAACCAAAAATAATGGAATCTAATAGTGAATATCTTTCCAACGAATCCGGGAAATCAAGATTTCATAGCGGGAATCAAAAGATATGTCCAGTTGAAAATTCTGAATAGTCGCTATGGAATTCAGGCCCTTAAAAATAGCAATTTTGCAAACGACCTCGGATTTCGACGAAACCAGTTTTGTTGGGTCCGGGATGTAAAGTTATTGCTAGGTTTCAAATTTCATAATTTTTCGAATCAATATGTGAGCGTGGCAAAAGAAAACGCGTTTGACCAGTTTCAGTTGATTTTAATCGACTGGAAATTGGCCATTTTTCCAACGGTCTCAGAATTCGACGAAACTAGTTTTGTTAGGACCGTATCGTCAATACGAAGCTAGAAAATATTTTTCTGGGATTTTTCTAGTTAGTATGTGGCTTCGGTAATTTGAAATGCACGTTTAAAATTCAATATAGTGATTTAAATGTAAATTTAACGGAAACTGATTCAAACGATCGAATCAACCTGCGTTACATATCCCATTGTGTTCGGAATGGGGGTGAAACGCTATGGACGACAGGCGGTGGGCCTCGTTTCGAGGTCGTATGAAAAAGTCAACTTTAGGTTGAATTAAATAATAATAAAATAAAATAAAATAAAAGAAATCCCCTTTCCTTTATCTCTGCCCCCCCTAATTTTCATTTCAATCGAATCAGAAAAAAAAAAGCCGTAGATCAAAATCGCGCTCCACCCCGTCGATGGACGCCGCCCCCTCGCGAGCGCCGCCTAGCCCCACAACCCCCCCCCTCTGGCCTCAACCGCGACGACACCCTTCCCCCTCCTCTCGATTGCCTTTCCCCATACGACGCCGAAGCCTCCTGCGCCTGACCAGAATCGCAGCCACCTCCCTCGCCGACCGCCGATCACCTGAGCCCTCCCTTCTTCCAGTCCGCCGCTCTTCCAAACCCCCTCCGTCTTGAAAAAACCCTGTAAGTTCTATTTCTTACTAAAACTGATTTTTTATGTTTTTAAATACTGATTTTGTTATAATTTAAATACTGATTTTTTTTATATAAGGTAAATACTGATTTTTATATAAAGTAAAAACTAATTTTTCAAATGATTTTAAAGTGTTTTAAAACTGATTTTATAAAACATTTGAAAACTGATTTTATTTTAAGGTTTAAAATAGAATAAAGGTCGGATTTTTAAAGTGTTAAAGATCGAATTTTTAGGGTTAAAGGCAAGATTTTTATCGTATGGAAAATATGAAGTTGAAGCTATAAAAATCTGATTTTTAATATGAAGTTAGAGTTATAAAAATACTATTTTTTTTTATATGATAAAGATCGATTTTTATAAAATGTAGAAAGGGTAAAAATATAATTTTTATACTAATGGCATATTAAAAATATAATCTTTACTATATGGAAGACGTAAAAATATGATCTTTGTATTTTTAAAGTATTAAAAATATAATTTTTACATGATAGGAATATAAAAAATATCATCTTTATATGTGTAGAAAAATAAAAATGAGATTTTTATAAAGATGAAATCTTTATTTTAGAAAAGGCGAAATCTTTATATGGAAAATAGCGTGATAAAAATATAATTTTTATCTATATAACATAGTAGTAAAAATTCGATTTTTATATATGATTTTTATATATTGAACTTCGAAATAAAAATATGATTTTTATATATTGAATAACGAAGTAAAAATTCGATTTTTACATATGTAGTGGCTACGGTCAACGAAGGTGACAAGAAGGCGAAACGACGAAGAATTCTGCAAAAGAAGTGTCGTGAAGTTGGGATAGCTATCGGTGAGAATTTCTCACCTTTCAATTTCATTTCTATTTATATATATATACTAGGATGCAGACGGTGCTTAGTAGCACCCGACACAATCGTCCACAGACCATGGACTTGTTTGTTTGGTTGCATAGCTTAGCTATATGATTTGATTTGAATTTGGTTGTTTGGTGATTTTGATTGATGTGTGAATGGCGTGGGCCTTCACTAGACCGGGGATAAGGCTAGGCCTTGTCCCGTTTCTAGTATCGTGCCGTTATGCCGCCGAAATTTTCTAAAATAAGTTAGAAAAATAAAAATATCATTTTATTTAAAGAATGAACTGAATAGGAATTCATATGTTGGAATAAAATGTTTTTTCATTAAAAATATAATTTTTAACGTGAATGTGAATAAATAAATATTCATTTACAAACCAGACGGTTTGTTTATGTACACCTATTTGAAGGACATTGATTGGGTCGATAAATTTTACACATCGCCCAACTGCACAAATAAAATATGTGTTTGATTGTTTGAAACCCCACACGGGTGTTAGGATGAAATTTGAAGTTCACTCATCCTGATTGATTAAATATGTCGA
Source organism: Allium sativum (assembly GCA_030737875.1). Taxonomy (NCBI): domain Eukaryota; kingdom Viridiplantae; phylum Streptophyta; class Magnoliopsida; order Asparagales; family Amaryllidaceae; genus Allium; species Allium sativum. The sequence goes on along the minus strand of CM060919.1, from coordinate 605,257,843 downwards.
TCGATCGATTGACAGGCTGTTATAAGCGTTGAATATTTATATTTGATGCTTATACAGTGTAGAATGCACTTTGGATGATGGTTGACTATTCATCGTTGTTGATATATACATGTGTTGTAGGAAAATCCATATAATTAACATTATATGGTAATTGATTGGGCCTCATTCCAGTTTCGAAAAAGAAATGTTTGAAAAGAAATATTTGAGTTAGAAATATTCGAAATAGAATATTTGAAAATAGAAACATATGAAGCCGTGTTGATTAGATTGACGCTATTTTGACGTAAACGATATTTATATCGGTTTTATTCATATTGAAATGAATTGAATTGAAAGTGATTTTGAAATGAATTGAATTGAAAGTGATTTCGAAATGAATTGAATTGAAAGTGATTTCGAAATGAATTGAATTGAAAGTGATTTCGAAATGAATTGAATTGAAAACGATTTCGAAATGAATTGAATTGAAAACGATGTCGAAATGAATTGAATTGAAAACGATTTCGAAATGAATTGAATTGAATATGAATTCAAATTGAATTGAAATTTGAATTGAATAGAAATGAATTTTAAAACGAATTTATAAAGAAGAATTCAATTTTTATTTGAATTGAAATGGAAGTTGAGATTGCTTTTGAAACGAATTCAAAACTATTTATAAAATTCGTTTTAAATAGAAATCGACGAAATATATATTATATATATATTATATATATAATATAAATGGCCTGAATAGAACGCGCCGCGCCGCGGCAGTTCGTGAATTTCGACCATTTATTTCAAACGGACATTACGGGAGATCCGACCGTCGGATTCTCCTAAAACCGGAACCGTTGGGTTCGTATCGAAAAGAGCTTTCTAACGAATGTGATAAATTAGAAATCTAACGGTTGGAGTTGGAATTATGTCCAAATCAAATTGGAAAAAGGTCGCTATACGTGCAGTTCGATGGCCATTGGTGGAAATCGACTGTACGGGCCTTGATAAAATTACTAAAAATAGTAATAATTTGTGTAAAATCATAAGAAATGATTTGTGAAGATTTGGGATGAAAAACTCCATATTTGAAAAGATAAAAATAGATTTTTATCGAAATGAACTAGTTTTGAACTAGAATTATAATTCTATTTATTTTTAAATGAATAAATTGAATTTGGAATGGTTTTAAAAATAACCAGAATATCCAGTGATTGCATTGGAGTGGAATTGAATCGAAATTGTCTTCGGAATATTTCGATGTTGGAATTCGTGATTATACGGATGTTGATATGGAAATTTGAAAGATATATATTTATATCGTTATTTCCAATACGACCTTTGTTAGTCGTAGAATTTGATATTGAATATAAGCCGATATACTTTCTATTCAGAGCCTTGTATTGAATATCAAATGTGATTTGGGTTTGTCGTGAATGGTGTCTTCACTAACACTGTTCTTGAACCCAGTTGAGAAAAGATTAAATCTTTTTATTTTAGATTTAATGAAGTGTACCAATTAAATGATATTTAATTGGAATTGAATTGGTATTGATTTTTGGGTTTATCGTGAACAGTGTTTTAAATAACACTCGTTCTTTAACCCGATAATTAATGGAATGTGATTTTGGGTTTATCGTGAACCGTGTTTTAAATGACACTGATTCTTTAACCCAGTCGAAGATTAAAACTAAGTGGAGTTTTAATGAATCTTTAATTAGATTGAAATGGTCGAGAATGGAGTATCACCAGTTTTGCTCCAGGCGATAGTTGAATCTTTAATTAGATTTGAACGTGAAATGGTAATTGAATTTACCGATAACACTGTGGTGTTAGATATGAAGTATCACCAGTTTTACTTCATGGGATGAATAGGTTGGGATTGGGAAATAAAATAAATGATTACTTCGGTGTGGTTCGCTAATCCCGACTAGTTTGAATTGATATTCAAAGGAGATTAAAGAATAAATTCAAGAATTTATCTTTGATAAAATTAATGGGAACTTTTCCCAAAGTATAGGAATATTTGAATAAAAGAATATTCTGAATTGGAATGAGGCGTATGTTGTGTTTGTGTAACACTTTTATAATATATACGCGAGTTATTCAGAAAGACCGGGTTTATCCCATTCTGAATAACTGATTCGACGTGGTGTCGAAGATGAAGACGGTGGTCGAAGATCAGAAGTCTTCACGTCATTTGGGTGATTACTGATGATCTTGATTGGGCTGTACACCCAAGAAGATGGAAACAGTTTGTGATCGTCCAGACGTACTTGGAGATCGATGGATATGCGAGGTACTAGGTGCCTCCGGTTTCGTTCAGACCCAGAACGGACTTGTAAATGGACTGTGTGTCTGACATTGGATTTTAGTCTGTGTGATTGATCTCTATTAAATATATATCTGTTTGGCGGCGGAGAATTTATTCTCTTGCTTAACGCCCTCCTCTGAGACGTACGAGCTCAGGGGTTATATATTGATGGATATCAAACGCATGGAGTGAATTGCCTGTGTGGCATGCCTGAGTGGCAATTGATCGAGGCTTCTGTTGAAAAGCAAAGTCTCGTGGTGATGATCAAAGCACAGCCTGTGTGGCACAGCTTTGTGTAACGTGAATTCGCGAGCCTCACCCCCCGGTTGTGAACCAAAAACGGGAGACGGACGTCAGGGAGGGCATGCGTTTCTTTCTAGCTAGAAGTGGCGTCAGTGGTTTTGCACGCCCTGACGAGTTTGACTTATGTGGTTGTTGCTGTTGCGAGGCGCCTCGGTTATATCGGTTTCGGCCGATGCATTCTGGTCGGCTGACGGACCAGACTTACACCCCATAGGGTGGGGAGACGTAGTGTTCAGGCATAATAATCCACATCGGTGGACCGGGCCTGAGGATCCAGGGGGCAGTTGCGGCTGTTCCTGAGGGTCGGGCTAGAGCGTCTCGAATCGGTTGAGGACTATCTTTTGCCTCGGTTCATAGATGGAAACCCAATTTCCAAATACGTGACATTTGCGGTTTTATTTGTAGAGCCTAGTATGGCGACATGATATATGGTACCCATGCCGCCTATGATTGATACTTATGATTTGAAGTTGTTTTATACACTATGCACTTATAATAGTATCAAATGATTTGTTTTAAACGTATCAAGCATTCTTTGGCTGTTATAAGGGAAAACCCTATCCCCCGGCTTGCGTTGCATTGTGTGATAGGACCTGGGTCTTATAACAGCTTCATTTTTCTTTATTTAGCATTGCGCTGTTTGTTTTATGCACTGGTATTCTTGGGAGGAAACCCGTTCCGTGTTATACGGCGTGGTCCCTTGATTTACCTAACTTTGAAAATAAAGATAATAACTGTTTTAGTTCTCACACCAGTCACATGACTGACCTAGAGTTTATTGTTTTAACCTAAACTCTGGGTGCCCTTATTTTGACACGGGCAGCTAGTAGTTTTGGTTTTGCAGATTTATATTCACAGGATCCTGGTTTACAGCTGGAACGATATCCGGAAAGCTTTGTATCCGTATATCTTCTTCTAGTTGTGTATTGTATTATTTTCCGCTGCTTTGTATTTAAATATAATTTAAATCTCTGTTATTTCTGTGTAATATTTATTCATTTATACTATGTGTATTCTTGTAATCTGATGCATTGTTGTAATATACAATGAAATGTTCTTCCGTATGCGTTCTGTTGTGGTTTGTTCTCGAACAATCCGACACTTTCCTTTACGGGGAAGTTGCGGGTTTTTACACCATGCCGCCCCCTCTGACAACGATCTGCACCCACCATTTTGAAGCCCTTCTTGACGTCCGCCACTACCATGAGTAGCTCGAGGTTTTGCTCTCCCCTGGCATCGAAAACCGAGCCCAATTCCGCTCCCTTTGGGGTAAAATTCGCACCATCCAGACTGTTAAAACTGATCGTACCCGTTGAGAATATAGATCTCATCCTTCTCTCTGATTTCCGCCTTTGGAGTTTCAAAAATTATTGCTTGTGTTTCGTGAAAATCAGTGGCGAACGAACGAGCGTTTCTTCCGTTCATTCCTTTAAAAGCCCGTTAATTCAGAATATCTTCAAATCCAGCCCAACAAGAGTTATCCCCAGGAAAATACCCCCGTTCCGGACGCGATGGGCTAGGTCCCGTCAGTCCAAAAGAAAGTTTTCAACGTGTTTTCTTTAATTTAAAATTTAAATCATTAATTGAATTAATTTGATCGTACATATAAATTCACCGGGGCTACATACGAACTTTAAAAATTACAGAAAAATTATTTCTAGTTATGTTTTGATGATACGGTCCTAACAAGACTAATTTCGTTGAATTCTGAGACCATTTGAAAAATGGTCATTTTCAAGTCGATTAAATTTGACCAAAACTGACAAAACACGTTTTCCTTTGCCACGCTCACATATTAATTCGAAAAATTATGAAAATTGAAACCTAACAATAATTTGACATTCCGGTTCCAACAAAAGTGGTTTCATCGAAAACCGAGGTCGTTTGCGAAATAGTTATTTTTAAGGCCAATATATTTATTTAAAATATATATAAATTCTACAGCGATTTTTCTAAATTTTAAACATGACATAACTTACAAATTATAAAGTGAAATTTCAGTTTTTCAGATTCATTAGAAAGATATGATTAAGCAGATTTAAATATTTCTTGTTTCACTCAATTCTGATTTAAAATGAATCCTGTACATTCGGTTAAAGTTCAAATTCAAAATTTCAAACTGCAGCGTTGTTTCTAACTCCTTTTATAATTAAATTAAATTTATTCGTTTTAAAATAAATCCTTAGTCATTATTAGTTAAAATAAATTATTTTAAATATTAAAAATCCATTAAAATTTCTAAAATAAAAAAATTTAAATTAGCCCCAAAATTCCGGGTTGTTACAATCGCCCCACTTAAAATCTTTTCGTCCTCGAAAAGGAACGAAGCTAAAAAGTTGTTTAATTAACTAACTCAACTTTAATTTTATTTGTTTAATTAATTATCACTCTAATATTCTAATTAGTGAAACTAATTATCAGACATCACAACCAGCAATCAATTAGGTGATTAACTTTTCAAATATATTACTTTTATACATAGTCAAAAATCATATTTTTAGTGCAAATCAGAGAAATATATTCTAACTAAGTGTCGGTTCTCATATCAGTCAATGGAAATATATAGAAATCCCAATTTCGAAACTCGAATATAAATACTGGTGATGGTGCATCGATCATCAGAATTATCTCCGAGCGACTGGAGTGTGATTCTATATCTATCAAGTATATTAAAACTTCGAATATCCGTTAATTACTCTTATATACTCGATTGTCCACATTAAAATATAATAATATACTCAAATACATATATTTAGATAAAATTTTCAAAACTAAATTTGTTTTCATCTTTATTTTAAAGAAAATATTACTCTTCACACTCGTTCTAGGATACTACTGATCCTATCTCTAACGAGTTATTCTCATTGGATATTACTAATCCAACCTCTGATGAATTCTTTCGTTCGGTTCTAATGTGTCTTGTTCTCGAGCTCTGTAAACCAAAGCTCTAATACCAAATGAAACGACCCAAACTTCCCAGTAAAGGAAAGGCTGGATTGCTTTGAGAACAACACACATCAGAACACAAACCGAAGAAAATTTTATTGCTGATTACAACAATTACATCAAAGTACAAGAAAATAACAGAGTATGAATACTTATTACACAATTGAAATACAATAATATCAGAGATTTAAATTACATTTAAATAACAGCAGAAAAATAATACAAATATACAACTGAAAGGAATACACGGATACAGAGCTTTCCGAATACCGCTTCAGCTGTAAATCAGGATCCTATAAATATATCTGCAAAAAGCTACTCGACTGCCCGTGTGGAAAATGTGGGCACCCGAGTTTGCCAGTGAAACAAACTACAGGTCAGTCATAGGACCGGTATGAGAAATCTTAACTTAACTTATCTAATAAATATGGCTAATCATAGGACCACGCCGCTAATGCGGAACGGGTTTACTTCATTGGATTGCCAGTGCCTAAATTAAAGTAAAGCGTTAAACAACGCAATGCTTTTTAGAAAAAAATGAAACCATTATAAGACCCAAGTCCCATCACACAATGCAACGCAAACCGGAGGATATGGTTTTACCTTATAATGGTCAAAAGATGCTTGATACGATAAAATGGATTTAATATTAGTGTGTATGTATGGGTATATATATTTCAAAAAACATTTCAATCATAATGTATCAATCATAGACGACATAGTACCCCATCCTACTATGTCCCCATACTAGTTCTACAATCAAAACCGCAAGGTCGTATTGGAAGTTGGGTTTCCGTCATGAGTCGAGGCTTGGGGCAAGCTCCTCTCCGATTCGAGACACTCTAGCAAATTCCTAAGGATCACACCTATGGGCAACCCTTGGATCTTCAGGGCCGGTCCCTACCTAAGGGTAGTGGATTAATTATGCCTGAACACATGCTTCCCGGTCCCTTTGGACCTATAGTATGACCACTAACGGCCTATAAAAATCCGAGGAGCCTCAAAATCATCATCCATATAAGTAAAATGCCAGCCAGTTTAAGCACCGGCACTATTCCTAGCTAGCAAGAAACGTGTGCACTCCCTGCAGTCCTACTCCCGTTTTTGACTCATACCGGGGTGTGAGGCTCGCGAAGTCACGATATACACAAAGCTATGCCGTAATAGGCTATACTTTGATCATCCCACAAGGCCCTGCTTTTCAACAAAAGCCTTGATCAATTGCATCTTGGCGTGCCACATTGACAATTCACGCCATGCGATCAATCACTATTAATATATACCAGGGTGTTAAGTAGAGAATAAATCCTCCACCGCCAAACAGACATACATTAACAGAAATTGATTTAATTCACATGGAATGAAATCCAATGTCAGACACGCATCCGTTTACTAGCTTATGCTCTGGGTCTGAGCGAAAACCAAATCCGAACAATCAACAATATTCCGCACGACCACCACTGAAGCCCCTTCAAGGTAGCTACTCCCATCAAGGGTCTATGTAGCAACACATCCATTCGATGTGAAGATCATCAGACTTTAACCACCGTCTTCATCTTTGACTCTTCATCGTCGTAGTAATTATTTGGAATGGGTTAAACCCGATATTTCCAAATAATTCGCGTATTTTTATAATTAAAAAAATCAAGTACTATAAAAAAACGCATCCAACGCCTCATTCCAATTCATAATATTCTTCTAATAAAATATTCGCTTTATTTTATCAAAGATAAACTCTTTAAATTATTCTTAAATCTTATTTTTAAAGATTTATTAAGAACCCAATTTGGTTTTAAATATCACAAATCATTATTCAATGATTAATTAAATTTAAGAAATTAATCTTATCTTTAACTGAGTTAAATAACTAATGTCATTTAAAACAAAGTTCACGGTAAATCCGAAATCATCTTCCATTAAATATGGAATCTTCACAGAAATCAAATCAATATATAATCGTTATAAATTTCTGTATCCGACCAATAATATAAATGGAATAATGGCAAAGCCTCTTAAATTCCATATGTAGTATCGGTTTCTTTTATAGAAGCTTATCTAGGTTATAATTAATTCGAATTCTATTCAATTCCAATCTAATATATTAAATTGGAAAACTTTACTTCGGAAAAATCTTCATTAAATCTTAATAAAAGATTTATAGATTCCAAATCATATTTTCACTGTCAGTTGGGTTAAAGAACAAATGTCACTTAAAAACACCATTCACAATAAACCCAACTCACGTTTCATCTTATTCTAATTACTAAATATAACTGAAAACTTTAATGATCTTTAATTAAAAGTTTATTCTTTTCTCAGCTGGGTTTAAGAAAGGTGGTATTGAAGACATCATTCACGACAAACCCAAAATCCAATTTATCTAATTTAATTTGAATTAAATATTAAATAAATTGGAAAATTTCATTAAATCATAATTTAATGATTTATTCTGGTTAATAACTAGTTCATTTCAATAAAAATATATTTTTCTAAAATATATTCTTTTTCTAAAATATATTCTCTTTCTAAGGATATTCTTCATTGGAATGTGACTCACTCATCAACCATACATTGCATATAATCAATAGTCATGATAAATAATTATCAAGCATCCAAATAACACCCAAAGTGGATTCTACACTAAATATTGGGACTAGTGTAGGTCAAATATCATCCCAACACCCGTGTGGGGTTCCATTCAACAATCAAATAATAAATTATTTGTGCACTTGGGCGATGTGTAAAAATTATCGTCCCAATCACATAAACAAGTCGGATGACTTGTAAATGGAAGTGTAATATTCAGTTTGAATATACTAATAATATATTTAACACATCAAACATTTCAGCATCACAGACATGTATTTCAATTCTTTTTATGGTTAACAAATGGCAATGAAAATCTAGTCTTTTATTCCCATTCTTTTTATTGTTAACAAGTGACAATAAAAATCTTAACTTTTATTTCTAATCTTTTGTGTAATCCTTTTTCAATGACCAAAAATGAATATTTTTGGTGAAATCCTTTTAAGTGACAAGAATGTCCTTTTCATTTAAATTTACATTTTCTAACAGAAATATACTTTTTATTCTAATATACATTTTCTAGCAAAAATGTACTTTTATTCTAATATACATTTTCTAGCAAAAATGTACTTTTTATTCTAATATACATTTAAAGTGACAAAATTGTAATTTTGTCTAATTCCTTTTTAATGTACAAAATATGATCATTTTGTCAAATTCCTGTCAATATACAAAATACGATAATTTGGTCAAATCTTTTTCAATGTAACAAAATATGATAATTTTTTCTAATCTTTCAATGTAAACAGAATGCTAATTTTTCTCTAATCCTTTTTAATGATCAAAATATAATCTTTCTTCTTAATGAACGAAAATGTATTTTTGTTTAAACTCTTTTTAATGCATAAAAATATACATTTCCAATTCATTCTTTTTAATGTATAAAAATATACATTTTCAATTCATTCTTTTTTAATGTATAAAAATATACATTTTCAATTCATTCTCTTTCAATGTATAAAAATATATATTTCTAATTCATACTTTTCAATGTATAAAAATATCTATTTTGTCTAGTACCTTTTTAATTTACAAAAATATCTATTTTGATCTAATTCAATTCAGTGTAACCAAAATGTGAATTTTGTCTGATTTCTTTAATGTAAACAAAATGAGTATTTTGCCTAATTTCTTTAATGTTAAAAAAATGAGTATTTTGCCTTATTTCTTTAATGTTTTATTTTCAATAAGGAATACAAATAAAAATATAGCTTTTTATTCCATGCTTTATTTGCAACCGGGAATGCAAATAAAGATTTAACTTTTTATTTCATGTTTATTTACATCAAGGAATGTAAATAAAAATGTAACTTTTTATTTCTAGTTCTATTTGCAACACGGAATGCCAATAAAAGAAAATTGTAACTTTTAAATTTCAATGTATATTTGAGTAAATATAAATTGGAACAAACTTATTTTCAATGTATATTTACATTAGTGGATGCAAATAAAAGAACAGTTTTTTTTTTCAAAGTACATTTGCATTTGATAATGCAAATAAAAGAACAGATTTTATTTTAAATGAATATTTGCATTTGAGAATGCAAATAAAAGAACAATTCTTATTTTCAATGAATATTAGCTTTTGAGAATGCAAATAAAAGAACAATTCTTATTTTCAATGATCTTGTTTTGACAAAAATGTTACTTTCATTTCAGTAATCAAGTTTTGACAAAAATGTTATTTTCGTTTCACTAATCAAGTTTAGATAAAAGAGATCTTTTCAATTCAATAATCATGTTTTGATAAAAGTGTCAATATTTATATCACTAATCAAATTGGACAAAAATGTCAATATTTATTTCACTAGTCATGTTTGACAAAGATGTCAATATTTATTTCAGTCAGTTCTAATACAATAAAATGACAAAAATTTATTTTTGTTGATTTTAATTCAACCAAAATATAACATTTCTAATTTGTTGTTTTAATTCAACAAAGAATAACATTTAAAATTTGTAACAAACATGATACACACAATTTCATTCACTGATTCACCGCAATACAACACAATCAACAATTCAATAAAACACCACATGAATTTTATAGAGAATGGATATAAATTTCACAATAAAATAAATAATTAATTAAAAATAGAAATCTCACATTGGTTTGAATCTGAGTGGTTCAGATCTGACTTTTCTTGAACGTTCTCTGTTTCAGTCCTAGTCTGTTTCATGGTGTAGATCTCATCAACACGAGTCCAACGAACTTCGTTTCGTTTAATTCCGTTATAATATGACAAAGCTATAGTATTTTAAACCTTAATTTCATATTTAAGTTAATTAAAATATAATTAGTTTAAATATAAACCTTAATCCCCTTTTTACTGAATTTAGCCGTCATCTTCTTCATCTGTTTCAGGAAAACAGAAACCCAAATGTCGACCTCCAATTCCCCCTTGCGCACGCCATGCCGCCCCCTCTGACAACGATCTGCACCCACCATTTTGAAGCCCTTCTCGACGTCCGCCACTACCATGAGTAGCTCGAGGTTCGGCTCTCCCCTGGCATCGAAAACCGAGCCCGATTCTGCTCCCTTTGGGGCTAAAATTCGCACCATCCAGACTGTTAAAACTGATCGTACTCGTTGAGAATGTAGATCTCATCCTTCTCTCTGATTTCCGCCTTTGGAGTTTCAAAAATTATTGCTTGTGTTTCGTGAAAATTAGTGGTGAACGAACGAGCGTTTCTGTCGTTCATTCCTGCTATGGCGGCTGCGAATTATAGATGGGCTAGGGTTTTGTGTACTGTTATGTATTTATAATATATTTTATTATATTAATTAATTCATTAATCCTTTAAAAGCCCGTTAATTCAGAATATCTTCAAATCCAGCCCAACAAGAGTTGTCCCTAGGCAAATACCCCCATTTCGGACGCGATGGGCTAGGTCTCGTCAGCCCAAAAGAAAGTTTTCAACGTGTTTTCTTTAATTTAAAATTTAAATCATTTATTGAATTAATTTGATCGTACATATAAATTCACCGGGGCTACATACAAACTTTAAACATTACAGAAACATTATTTCTAGTTATGTTTTGACGATACGGTCCTAACAAGACTAATTTCGTTGAATTCTGAGACCGTTTGAATAATGGCCATTTTCAAGTCAATTAAATTCGACTAAAACTGACAAAACACGTTTTCCTTTGCCACGCTCACACATTATTCGAAAAATTATGAAAATTGAAACCTAACAATAATTTGACATTCCGGTTCCAACAAAAGTGGTTTCGTCGAAAACCGAGGTCGTTTGCGAAATGGCTATTTTTAAGGCCAATATATTTAATTAAAATATATATAAATTCTACAGCGACTTTTCTAAATTTTAAAATGGACATAACTTACAAATTATAAAGTGAAATATCAGTTTTCCAGATTCGTTAGAAAGATATGATTAAGCAGATTTAAATGTTTCTTGTTTCACTCAATTCTGATTTAAAATGAATCTTGTACATTCAGTTAAAGTTCAAATTCAAAATTTCAAACTGCAGCACTGTTTCTAACTCCTTTTATAATTAAATTAAATTTATTCATTTTAAAATAATCCTTAGTCGTTATTAGTTAAAATAAATTATTTTAAATATTAAAAATCCATTAAAATTTCTAAAATAAATTTTTTTAAAATGACCCCAAAATTCCGGGTTTTTACAGTTGGAGTTGCATGTGCGGGTGTACTTGGGCATGGTAGTGTTTGTGAGGTTACGACGGTGTATAAGTGGGTTCGTTATAAAGTGGGGAACATTATCCTGTCTTCAGGCTTGCGTTTCAAATATAAAATAAATAAATAAAGCGAATGAAAGAAGGTATAAAGGGAAAGCTGACATTGAGACCAAGGAAGGGAAGAACTGGTGTAAAACTGAGGGTGGAGTGGTACAATGCTAGTGGGACGTCAGGCGGTTCAAAGCGGGGCTGGTGACAGTCGCAGGGTGACAGGGTGGTGCGATGGTGACTGCAGTTGTCAGGCGAAGAACTAAAGAAGGATACATAGAAAAGAGAACAATGTTTGAGGGAAGGCTTTCGTATAAGGAAAAATAGAGAGCAGAAAGGAATAGAAGAAGAATGCATGTGGCCGATGATGTAATCAGGTAAATCAGTCGCATTGGAACCTTACTTGAGAACACGACAATTTGGGACTAGTTTGATCGCAGATGGAAACCCAAGGGGAGTTCAACTCACTCAGTTTATCTTGTTTATATTTTATAAGCTGGGTTTTTATGTTGTGTGCAATGTTTGCTAATGGTTGATGATTTGATGACTGTTTGCATGGATGTTGAATACTTTTTTAATATTCATTGATTAAATTAAACGGTTGTTTGATTTAATCGAATTAAATCGTTATTTTAACTATTAGATTCCAAACGAGGTAACTTACCTTGTTTGTTACGTTTATATAAATATAAACATACTAAATAAATAATTGAATGTTTGATTAGGCGTTATAAATTGTTTGTTGATTGTTATTAGTTGAACTGGTTTATCAAATTGAATTTGAAGTAACCTATTTGATGCATGGAAGGATAGGTTGGAGGGATCCAACTGGATTCCTCAAATATGTTGTTTATTTATATGACCTGTTAGTCAATCTAATTGATTGTTGACTGTTGAATTCAAAATGAAAACTTGTGTGATATTAACCAATGGGTAATATTGGTTGGGTAATTATCGACAAATGGCCTAAGAATAAACCATTTTATAAAGATTGATTTACTGTCAGGTAATCAATAGAAAAGAAGTTATAAAATTGTTTTATAACTAAAACCGATTTTGAAATCTATTTTATGTAAATTATTTTTAAACGAAAGTTTACTAAAGGAAATGAATAGTTATTTTTTGGTAATTATAAACCAAATATATGAGGCAAGTTCTAATGTAACAAATGTATTTAGCAAATGAGTATGAAATTAACCTAACAGTTAAGGATTAAATTAATTGTTTCAAATAAATAATTAATTGCAATTATTAAATTTAATTAGATTATTAATTAAATCCAAAGAAAATGTCTAAATTAATTAATTTAAAAGGAATAATTAAGTGAAAATGGTTAATAAATTAACCTTGTTTGAGTTGACAAGTCAACTGCTTATCTAGAATTGATCATTGGACAATTATTGAGTTTTTAATTATTATTAAACCTTAAAAAGGAGATTAACTACTATAATAATAGTTAATTAATTAAAATGATAAGATGACAGTTCACTCAGGGAATTTTACCTTTTTTTGGCATGATGCTTGGATAACTAGTATACCTCTAAAAATTGAATTTGCGAAACTTTTTAATATTTGTGACTTCAAGAATTCCTTAATTGCGGATGTTTATAAAAGAAATTTAGATCCTCCTTGGGAATTTTCATTTGTTAATATTTTAGAGGGGGAATTGTTAAGACAATTGGCCTTATTAAAAGCAAAATTAACTTTATATCATCTAGACGAGCATAGTGATACCATTCGTTGGGAGTTGGACAAGAGTTTAGTATACTCCGTTAATTCAATGTACAAACTTATTAATTATTCTGGTATATCCTTGCTTCCTTTTAAGTTTATATGGAGTTCTAATTCCCCTCCTAAAGCAAAGTTTCTTATGTGGTTGGTCGTACATAAGAAGCTAAACACAGTGGAGCTTTTAAAGGAGAAGAATGTTTGGTTTGACGTTAAATGTTGTTTTTGTAATCTATTAGAGGAAAATGTTGATCATTTATTTTTTTCTTGTAATTTTACAAATAATATCATAATCATGGTATTAAGGATTTTTGTTATGGCCAACTTAAATACTATTAATAACTGTGAGAAATATTGGAATCACTATAGACTTACGTATAAATCAAAAAAGAGATATGTAATGGATTCTTTAATGGTTATCATTAGTTGGTTCATCTGGACGGAAAGAAACCAGAGATTTTTTCAATCTATTTCAGTGCCATCTGATAAATTAATCATCAAGATAGTTTATTACTGTTTGGACTGGATGTCCACTTCAAGTTACAAGTATTTTAGAGAATTGAGTTTTGGTAACTATTTGCTAAAGGTTAGGGAAAATTTGGGATTATATATGTGTATCAATAGGTATTTTAGAAACAATAGATTTCGTATTTGTGTTTAAAATTATAGATTTGATAAGGACAGTTTGTATTTTTATTAGCTTAGTTAGGGTTTTTAGTTACATATATGTATGGATATAATATAGTATATATATAACTATAGCAATATTTTTCATATGTAATTATATATATATGTTTATATTTATATATTAAAATATTTGTACATATGTATATATATATATATATATATTTACATATATATATATATAGAAACGCAGAATATAAAAAACTTTTGTGGGTATGGTAGTTCTTTCCAGGTGGAAGGTCGTGAAGGAATTGTCTTTCCAATTCATTAATTCTAAGTGGAATTGTAAGTATTGGGTTGGGCTTTAGAAGGTAGAAATATATTGTTATAGTTATGGTGGTTATTCATATTGTGTATTAAGGAGGTCATTAGGTAATTGGAAAACAACTTATGCTTTCCGATTAGGATTTGAGAAACTTAGGTTGATATGACATGGAAAATAAGTGGTATTTAACATATATGCTTTCTTTATTCACCATCTTAACTAATTTTCAATTATCAATTTCCAGTTTTGTTTAAGATAGTTATATATGATCTTATCCAGAAAGCGAATTCTAATTTCTTATGGTGTGTTCCTTTTGAATGTTACATCTTTTAGTTAGGTGATTTGGTTTCTCCTTATTTAGTGGCTCTTATACAGTAAACTGTATAGTTGTTGATACTTATAATGTGGGATGGTAAGTATAAAAGTGAAATGCTTTATTAAAGTCTGAGTGTATTATGAGAATGGTGATTTCTATAGTTCAATATAGCAATTCTTTTGTAATAACAATCAAATGTGTAAATCTTTCTAGGATATTAAACCTTCTGTTAAAATAATTATCTCAGATTCATGATATATCATCTCAGAAATAATCAATTAAGTTTATAAAAGTAGATATTGCCAATAATGTGATCATTTAGGTACAGTACCATGTTCTATAATTAAATATCAATACATTGTTTATCAATTTTCTGCAAACCATGTGCAAAGCTTGGCTGGTAACCCCAATTCTAAATACATCTTCATAAATTAGATGAAGATAGCAAGTTCCATTCAGCATCATATACTTCTTTATTTACATATATGTATGGTTATTACACAAATACACTACATATATATGATGGTTAATAATAATGGGTGCTTTAGATCTTTCTCAGGTTTGCAGGTGGATGGTCATTGTGAAGATCTATATGGATAGCTCACGGATTTCAGGTGGAAGAATTATTGAAGAACCATATGGATAGATGTATGGACTGGATGGCTATTCTTACTCTTGGAGTTTTTGTGGATGTATTTATAGAGTTACTATGTGTTGTACGTTGATTTTATTCTTCCTGGGATGGTAGGGTTATAATATTGGAGAAGATATACTTCTATATCGGGTGGTGGCCTTGCCGGAATTCGATATAGGAGTAGATGGGCGGTGGTTTATCCGGAGCTCATCTATCTTCAATCCTTTACTTTCTTAGAGTCGAGTTGTTACGAGAGAATCTGTTGTTTGTTTTATTCCGGGAAGTTGTTTTGAGACTCATGTATTCTGTCATTATTATATATATGTGTGTGCTCTCTTCCCTTCAGAAGATCACACATTTTGATTTTTCAAAAAAATTAATTAAAATGATTGAAAGGGTTTTTAAAAGAAAATAGATGAAGTTAAACTAATGTTTAAAATCAGAAGCGTTGGATATTTATTGGAATTGGGTTTTGGTTAATAAACTTAATCTATTCTGAAGATAAGAATGTTGTTGTCTCAAGGTCTGAGAGGTAAATAAAATACCCCAAACTGTAATGACTTCATGATTATCCAAGGATAATATTAGTTTAGAGACGAAGGTAGTTGAGGGGATTAAAATAATATTATAAACCATAATGCGAGAATTATAGGTTGGAAAGATTGATTTGGAAATAAGTAGTGAAAGGGCGGTGTAACGACCCAAGGGTTTCGGCCCCGAAAATCGACATAAATACCTTTACCGTATCTCATGCCGATCCTCCAAGCACCGAAAACACTGGATAGTTTAGAAAGAAATTAGAGGGTGAGATAAGAAAGAAAGAAATATTAGAATAGAAAGAAGAAGAAGAACCAACACAATACAGATTCTCACTTCGCAGCGGAACAAAATATAATACAGAAATAATCTTTATTGAGAGCTTTTGAAAATACTTACAATATCAGAGTACAACACACATCTGGAAAGTTTTGATAACTTATCCTCATATATATAATCACACAGTGGAATATAATTCGTCTGAACATCTTCAGCTCGTCTCTGGACCTTTCAGTATCTGGTAACCTGAACCTGTACACCTCGGTCTAACCCGAGCATTTACAAAACACCGGGTCAGTCTGGTGTCCCAGAGTGAGAAAAACTCGCACAGCATAAAGGTATCACACAATTTGGTTTTAAGTTTAAAATCCTTTCGAAAGAAAAGGATAATCATAAGACCAAATCCACACATAAACACGGACGGTTTTTACCTTACGATAACCCAAAACAGTTTTTGAAATCAATATCTTATCTGATATTATCATAATGTCTAAATACAAGTAATTAACAAATCTAGAGGAACACTTGCATCTCATGCTCCCCGTATAGAGTATACAATCGAAAACCGCGGGCGCTTATTGGGTATTGGATTTCCAACTTGACAATGTATGGGACCACCTTCCGCATGTGTATCTCTAGAGGCGAATACACAGGGTTCAACAAGAACGTCTTGCAACCCGGCCCTCACATGACCGACCACTCATTTCGCTTGAGTGTATCGAATGTATATCACCAACGGTTGGACTCAAACCACCGTTCCCGAATGGGCAGAATCGATAAAGTAAGAAACAAAAGGAATTTCTCTAGATAGGTGATTATACACCCTAATGGGAGCGACCCACATAGTCATGCTACCTGCCCGATTTCTGTCATCTTTCGGTTGATGAGGCTTGAGGTCAGAACACATCTGATCATCATACACTTTGAATGCCACATCGTCTGATCCGCCAGATATCACTAATTGACGTCCACAAAAATAATCTAGCAGTTAAGCTAAGAGAACGGCCATTCCCCACCAACCACTATCGCACGTTTGAAGAAATCAACGTACGTGACCCTTTGGAAATACTCTGTCAGACATCCGTCCATACAAGTCATCCAGGAACAGGATGAACCGAAGGTACTCTCCTACTGCATCCAATATAGGAATCACCCCCATGGATCAGTAGCGATAGTCCTTGCATTCCACAAATTCCAACCACGACAGGACCCCAGTATATCTCCGGCGCGAATCAGAGATTGTAAGTGGTCCTTCTGCTTTATGAAGATCTATGGTCTTCACGTGCTCCATCTCGATCGTCGCTTGATCTCTTCTTTATATTCGAATTTGTTGGTCAGAATGGTTTTCGAATAAACATTCGATCCTGGTCTTTCCATACCAACAATCGTAATGGCCAGACTTGATAGTCAGTTATTTAACTATCAAGTAACATCCATAAAAATAAAAATAGATTCACTGGCCTAGTCCTCAACATCACTTGGCTCCTTAAAATTTATCACCAAATTTCCTTTTAATTCTATTACTAGGGAAATATCATCCCATCTCATTCCGTTACTTTGGAAATCTTATCCCACATACTTGACATTACCAACTAGTATCACACTTGGATAGTCGTGAAGCTGTTCAAGTTGGGGTATTTTAATTACCTCTCAGACCTTGATCAACAACGTTCCTATCTCCAGATGAATACGAGTCGTAATTCAAAACCCCTATATTTTTATTACAAATCTTATTTCCAATTCTCGTTTTACGAAGCTTTCTTTTAAATCTCTTTCTTGGTAAATCTCTTTCCAATTTTTTTGGTTTAACTTAATTCCCTTATTAAGTATTTCAAATTTCAAAAACGACGTTCAAACTCATTTTTCATTTATAAACCTTGTTTATAAATTTAATATAACTTTTCCACCTCCCTTAACTCAAATGTTAAGTAAAACCTTTCATTTTAGTTATAAATTCGTTTAAACCTCTTATTTGCTCCATTATAAAACTCGTGTTCAAATACTAAAACTCATCATTTACCTCTTTCTAACACTCGACCATTTCCTTTCAAATTTGATTACTTAAAGGCATTGCATTGGTGATTACTATATTAACTCATTAATTTCAACAGTCATCGTTCAATTCAATCATCTCCTTTATTAACTAAAATGGATAATAAATTTTCTTTTTTAAACCCTACTAGGATTAATCAATTTCCAAGTTATTTCACAAATTTCAAAGTCTAACTTGGTTTAAATAGTCGACACAAAACATGGTTATCCCTTTTAACCAATTCTATTTAATTCCACTTTTAAATTAATCAAAGTACAATTAATTTAAATAACTTTATTTAATCTTTCACGATTAATCAAATATTTAACCGCTAGGTTAAATCCTGATTTTTGTTTATAACTCTTATCGACATAAGAATCCATTTTATAAACAAATTCCATAATTTCTTATAAACTCTAAAATAAATAATTTCTATTTATTTCTCTTTTAAATAACTTCTACTCAAATTAATATTTTTGAAAAACTATCTTAGTTCTAAACTATATTTATAATTTTTTTATATCGTCGATTCACCATCGAAAAATCCATATCTTAAAAATCGATTGACCTCCAGACCATGTGATGCCAGTTACCAATCCATACCATCCACCAGTATAAATGTTGAAATATATTTCAACAGTCAACAATAACCAATCACTTCCTTTTAATTTGACTGATAATTTCTATATCGATCATCAATCAATCAACAAACAATTTCAAACACATTTATAAACGTGACTAATCAGGGGAATTTACTTTGTTCGGGTCAAATCAAACTGATTGGTGTTTCACTGAAATTAAACGATCATTTAATTTCAGAAATTTAATCAACGACAAATATATATCACTAGCAAACAGTCAATCACCAGCAACCAGAACACGCAAATTAAAAACCCAATTTATATAAAATATAAATGGGAAGAGCTGAGTGAGTTTAACTCACCTTGATTTGAATTTGTCGATAAATATCTGACTTTTTGTTGAAAACTGACGTTTAATTCAAAATAAAATCCAGTTACTTCAGATCCGGACTAGGCTCGCTCCATCTCGAAGTACTCGTCTCCACGGTCCCAACGCAACTGACCGTCTGTAAATCTGACATCGTACGAGAGAGAAATCATATAAACAAGTTTAAATAAAACTTAAATTTTAAAAACTTAGATTTCCTTTAAATTAAAATTGGGCTTACCTCTTTGATCACCGGCCCAAACACTACCCGACCCGCTACCATTTAAACCCTAACCCATCGTTCCCTCTTCATTCATTCAAGCCGCCACAAAAATTTGATCAAAACCGAAACCCTAATTCCCAATTCCTTCAGCCAAAACCAAAAATCATGGCGTCGCAACCTTCTACTCGCGCCCCTCCTCTTTCGTCGACCAGTCAGCCACCATCCTCACATCCTTCAACTCCCTACCGAGACCACGACGAACCTCCAACACCCAGATCCATCTCGGATTCAAAACGAGGCCTCCATCGCGAACGATTTCAACAGAAATCAGTTCACCATCAAAAGCTAAGTCTTTTTACTTGATTTTCCTATACCGCATCTTTTTTTTTAATTCTCAGGTTGATTTTGTGTCGTTCGAATGGTCCTGGATGAATGAAATATTGCTATATTTATAGTTGCGATTTGCTTTAGATGAGCACACTGTCCTTCATTAGTTAAGAGTTGTTATTTCACTCAGATTTGAATCTGTATTTGGATTTTTGTTTTGGATTTTAGGGTATATGATTTCAGATTGGTTTGAAATGGATTGTGATTGATCTTGGATAGGTTTTAGATAGCTATGTTATGTTGTGCTATGTATTGTTCATTCAATACAGACATTATGATATGTCCTTAGATTGTGTTCGGATTTAAAAATATACTAAGAACAGTGATCCTCTTTATTGTCCCTACATGTGACTCCACTGATTTGATAAGGATTTTGCATAGATTTCTCAAAGTATGGTAGCAGTGAATTGGCAATCACTGTATCTTTGATATATACTTTAACTGTTTATTGTGCCGTACTGATTTTAATCTTGTTGAGATTTGGTATATGTAAGTGTACCATAGCTGTTATTGATTGATGGAGATATATATCTTTTTTTTTAGCTGAGCACTTACTTTTTTGCTATAGCTGCTCATACCCCCACTTCTTTTGCTATTCGATTTATATTTCTTTAGTTTTTGAGTCACTTCCTTGGCTGTTCTTCCCTTTTCAGATTAATACATTCATAGCTGTTTATTGCTGTCATGAATTACCCTTCTAATGGGTCTTTTCTTCTTTGTTTTCTCGCAGATCATTACTGATCTAGATGATGGATTCTGTGGTTTCTCAAAAGGGACAAAAGCTGCCGATAAAAATTGAATCCTTTTAGTATTGTTCTATCTTGATTTGTTTGCAGAGATTTGAGTATTACATTGTATATTTTCTGTTTCAATTTTTAAATGTCTGAATAGTGATTTTGGTACATAAAAGATTTGGTGTATATGAAAGATTTCTTCTTAACTGTTCTTGTACCCTTCTCATTTGTTGTTTTCTTTTATTGTGGATTGTATGTATATATATTAATTTGTTCGATTTTCTGTTTTGATTCGATGATATCATTTTCTATTGAATAATGCGATTCTGTGTTCAAAATTTGGTATGAATGGCATCAATCTTTGGTATAGATTTGTACCATAGCTTGTCATAGCTGTAAGGCTATTAAATTGTGACCTTCAATACATAAATTTGATTTTATATATCTAAGTAAGTTTCTATATATATATATATATATATATATATCCTCTTTCTTTTCTTATGTTGTTTTAGATTTGAAGTATGAATTCTCTTTCCTTTTAGTTGTTCGTATGTAAATATCAGTTGAACATATACTAATCAAGAACTGGGTGCTTCTCAGAAATTTATCTTTGTTATTGAAGATTAAAATACCAAAATATGTTAAAAGCTTATGATTAAAGATTCTTGCTGGTCATTAGTCGAGCCAAGTATTTTGTAATTCAATCAAACATTGAGAATTAACAACTCAAACTTAATTTTGAGTAAACCTGATTTCAGCAAAATCGTTAAAGCTTGAAAATCCAAATCAGTCTAAATTTTAGGAGCATGCATTCGTTTATTTCAAAAGACAATCGAATCAGTTTATACTATTCTCCTCCTTTAATTTAATCACTATAACTCGAGTTCTGTTTCTTTTCTACGGTTCGCATGTTCAGAAATAACGTGTCATGTGCATCTCAGACGTAGATGGATAAACTAGGATGAACAAATAAATAAAATAGAAAATTTATAGTAAAATTTAAACAGAAATCATTCCATGTCTTTTGGTTAGTATAGATTTGGGCACTTTAATTCTCTTAGGAAAAAGTTACTATCATTTTATTTTTGTGGTTACATTATTTCGCCTTTTGATTATCGTTGCATGTCATATATTCGCGCCAACCTTCAAGGACTCCATCCGCGATAGAAATGAACGCATCACCACGTTTTGACGTTGCGAAACCAATAAAATTCATGTCGTCGAAAACGATCGTTGTTTGAAAAGATAACCGTTTTAACGGCTTATATAATATCGAAACAAAATATATAATTCCAAGTATAATATTTAAACCACTTTAAATATTCGAATCCAAATAACTGGAAAACCCGGGTCGTTACAGGCGGTATTCGAAATGTTGATTTAGAAATTTCATTAACAACTGTATAAATAAAGAGGCCAAGTGACGCTGTATACCGAACCAATGAATCAACTTCACTTTTCTATGGATGATTGATTGTTTATTTGGTAGTTAAATAACCAACTATCAAATTTGTCCAATACGATTGTTGGTATGGAAAGACCGGGATCGAGTTTATATTCGAAAATCATTCCAACCCATGAATACAAAATCGTTGAAGTTGGTGATTGAAGAGGGAGCATTGAAGACCGTTGATCTTCATGAGCGGAAGAACTACTCATTGAATTTCTAAGGGTAGCTCCTGAAGATATTTTACTTGTGATTCTATCATGATTGGAATCTGCGGATTGCAAGGACTACTCGCTACGGATCCTTGGAGTGATTTCTATATAAGGATACAGTAGGAGGGTGCCTTCTGTTCATCCTGTTCCTGGATGACGTGTATGGACGATATGAGATTCAAAAGTAGATGGTGGCCAGATGATCTAAAAGATAAACGTAGCTTCTAGCCTCATCAACCGGGAAAAGACAGAAATCGGGCAGGCAGCATGGCTAGGTTGGTCATCCCCAAGCAGGGTGTATTGTCACCAATCTGGAGAAAATTCATTTTGTTCTTCTTTTGAATTCTATATCTCCCGGGAAACGGTAGCTGCACAGCCGTAAGGGTGACAATATATTCGCTACACTCATGCTAAATGAGTGGGCAGTCATGTGTAGCCGGGTTGCAAGACGTTCTTGTTGTACCCCAGTGTATACCCTCTAGAGTACACTGATCGGAAGGTGATCCTATACCTTGTATAGTTGGAATCCAATCTCCAATAAGAGTCCCGGGTTTTTGATTATATTCATATATTTAGAGCGTGAGATGCCAGCGTTCTACCACTTGGTTATTTACTTGATTTACATCACTATTATAATACCAGACTATTATTGATTTCAAAAATGGTTTTGTTATCGTAAGGTAAAAAAACATTCATGTTTATGTGTGGACTGGTCTTACTATTACTTTTCTTTCAAAGGATTTCAAAGTTAAGCAATATGGATGTTGTCTATAACTTAGTGGGTTTTACTCACATTGGTTCACCAGACTGATCCGAGGCATTTGTAATGTCTCGGGTCAGCCGGAGTTATTGGTTCAGGTTATCGGAAGCTGAGAAGTTCAAAGACGAGATGGAGGACTCCAGATGTATTAATAGTTATCCCGTTGTGTATTATATATGGACATGATAATATAGCTGTCCAAGTTTGTCTGTTGTACTATGATGATGTAAGTATATTCATTCAAGTTCTTTATAATTATTTATTTCCATATTATATTTTATTCCGCTGCGATGTGAGATTTTGATTTGGTGTTGTCTTCTCATTCATCTATTCTAATAGTTCTATCTTATCTTTCTCACCCTCTAACTTCTTTCTCCTAGCTTTCTGGATATTCGGTACTCGAGTTTTAACATGGTTTATGTTAAATGTTGAAATTCGAGCATCAAATTTTCCCCAGTCGCTACAATTGGTATCAGAGCTATTGGTTGATTATAACCTTGGCTCTGTGGCGTAACTCAATAGAGATAGGGTTGGCAATACCCTAGATCGAGATTGAGTGTATACGAGAGAGCGTATTTGTAGATTTTATATAAAAATGTTTTGTATTGTGTTGATTGATCGGTTCAAGTGTTGGAAAAGCATACTGAACTAGCAATGGGTGCAATATTGTTTTATAAAAGAGGGTAAATGAAATAATTTTACCCAAATTACATTTTTATAGAAAAAGGAAATAATTTTCTATATTATAGTAATATTGGTTGTTTGATTGTTCTGGTTGATCTATTTGAAATTTAAATTGATTTGGTTGGAACTAAAATTGAACTCTGAGATGAAATTGAACTAATTAATTAGTTGATTGAATTGGGTATGAAAATGAAATTTAACTTAGTTAAGTGAATTAATTTAAGATGAAATTCAAATAGAATTGAATAAATAAAATTTCGGATTTGAAAATAGAATGAATAATAATGGGAACTAATCGAATATTAATTGATTCATATCAATGTTAAACCAAAATGGATATGGACCAGTAAGTATCAGTATTGAATATAATTCATATGATTTGGTTGTTTATTATTTAGATGTTGGAGTGGTCGAATAAAACATATCAAACAGGACAATAAAGAAGTTGGATGGAAACCGAGTTATTTAACCCGAATTGTTATTTGCGTTATAAGGGGATTTAAGTGCAGAATACCCAAGGCTGTGGAGATGATTTGGTTACATCGAGTAGCAGTACGGATTGGAAAACGAAGATCAGTTAGTTTATTTGCGCGCTTTGAAATTGGAGATTGAGTTGCCCGACAAAAAGGTAAATCTTAATATGATTGGAGTGATTGATTTTATACCCTTGAATGGGATGACCATTTGGTTTTTGCATTTCTTTTTGGAGAAGTTGAGGCCCAGAGTGGCAGTTATTGTTGTGCCGATCGAGCCGTGCAGAGGAGGTGCTGGCGATATTTTCGAAAATCTTTAAGAGTTTGAATTTGTTCTGATAATAATTCAAAAATAATTGTTTTAAAATAATCAAGTTTGAAGTGTTCTTATTACCTTGTAATTTCGGGGATGAAATTCTTTTAAGGGGGAAGAATGTAACGTCCCGGATTTTTAAACATTAATTATGAATATCTAAATCCATTTAAATATTGATTTAGCGATATAATGGATTTTATATCGAATTTATTATATAAAATGGAGTTCGAATATTTATAATTTATAATATAATCAAAACAACCTCTGTTTCCGACGAAACGAATTTTATTGGAATACATACAATTAATTATTGCTATTTTCCAATTTGGAGCCCAACGAAGTTATTTTATCGATTGACAAAATTTAAGGGTAAATCGATGGTTATAATTTGAAATAAAACACGCCATTTATGCAAACGGAGTTTGTTTTCAACGAATGTAGTTTCATTGAGACCGTAACGTCAAATTATACCATGATGACCATTTTCGTAATTTTTGGAGATCGTGTGTACCGGTGTGTATTTAACAGCTAACGGTTAAACATCGGTACTGGGTTTTACTAAAATAAAACATAACCTAAACATTTCCTACCCTGGTTCTATCTTGCTTCCACTACGCCTAGTCTACCCATAAATCTGAAAATACGCTACATCCCATTACCTACCCATGAAATGACCAAACAGAAGCACCCCATGCTTTGATTAAATGCTAACCTTACCGCTACTACTACACACCCCATTCTCTGATACAGTCGACCTAAATAAGACAACCTAATCTAATTCTATTCTGTACACAAGAAAATGGCCTAATCTAAATCTAAGCGGTACTAAAGAATATGGCTTACATCATTCTCACCTACCCAGACTTAACGTCTTGCTTATCCTTCCCATCCCCTTAACTATATAAATATATGTGTTAGCTCTTCTCGTGATAACCAAAACTAAACCCACCTTCCGTTCATATAAAAGGGAAAAATGGTTCGAAAGACTTAAATATTATTAATAATAACGTAACTTTTGGCTTTGGGATCTCGTTGCTTCGCCAGGGAAGCACAGTGGTTTGTAGACGCAAAATGCTCTGGCAGTCGGAATGACGTATCCGCAGTGGGGCGATCAGGTGTCGGATTCCATATTGGTGGAAGTTTCGAATAGGAGTACTGCAGTGTAGAATTTTAAGGGAAGAGATAATACATGGAAGAGTTCGGTGGACTGGTATGCGGTTATGACAACTGCATGAAGTACGAGTGGAAGAAATAATGAAAAGAGAAGATGAGCTGTGAATGTGTGAGGATGGACGTGTGTGTAGCATGGCATATAACGCATGGATGTAAAGAATGCAGTGGGAAGAGGCCGAACTCAAGATATATAAATGATGGTTGGTGGGTATAAGGTGGAGAAGCAGGTTCAAAGTGGAGAAGAATGGTGGAAGTGGATACAAAATATTGGCAGCGTGTACTTTTGGTTGGAGAAGAGGCACAGTACTATTTGCCTTTGTTATGTTTACAATGAAGGTGCTGTTTGAAGCCTTGTTCTTGAGTCTTTGTGTAAATGGAAGGAAACAGTAAGTTGAAGTGTGCAGGGGGTGCGGTCAGGCAAGGCGATGCTTAGAGGACGGGGCGGTCCGGTGTGGTAGCAACATCGGTGTTGTGTGTGCGGGTGTACTTAGGCGTGGTAGTGTTCGTGAGGCTACAATAGTGTATAAATGGGTTCGTTATAAAGTGGGGAACATTATCATGTCTTTAGGCTTGTGTTTCAAATATAAAATAAATAAATAAATAAATAAAGTGAATGAAAGAAGGTATAAATGGAAGGCTGACGTTAAGACCAAGGAAGGGAAGAACTGGTGTAAAACTGAGGGTGGAGTGGTGCGATGCCAGTGGGACGTCAGGCAGTTCAAAGTGGGGCTGGTGACAGTCGCGGGGTGACAGGGTGGTGCGATGGTGACTGCAGTTTTCAGGCGAAGAACTAAAGAAGGATACATAGAAAAGAGAACAACGTTTGAGGGGAGGCTTTCGCATAAGGAAAAGCAGATAGCAGAAAGGAGCAGAAGAAGAATGCACGTGGCAGGTGATGTAATCAGACAAATCAGTCGCATTGGAACTTTACCAGAGAACACGACAATTTAGGACTAGTTTGATCGCAGATGGAAACCCAAGGTGAGTTCAACTCACTCAGTTTATCTTGTTTATATTTTATAAGCTAGGATTTTATGTTGTGTGCAATGTTTGCTAATGGTTGATGATTTGATGACTGTTTGCAAGGATGCTGAATATTTTTAAATATTCATTGATTAAATTAAACGGTTGTTTGATTTAATCGAATTAAATCGTTATTTTAATGATTGGATTCCAAACGAGGTAACTTACCTTGTTGGTTACGTTTATAATAATATAAAAGTATTAAATAAATAATTGAATGTTTGATTAGATGTTATAAATTGTTTGTTGGTTGTTATTAGTTGAACTGGTTTATCATATTGAATTTGAAGTAACCTAATTGATGCAGGGAGGGACAGGTTGGAGGGATCCAACTGGATTCCTCAAATATGTTGTTTACTTATATGAACTGTTAATCAATCTAATTGATTGTTGATTGTTGAATTCAAAATGAACACTTGTGTGATATTAACCAATGGGTAATATTGGTTGGGTAATTATCGGCAGATGGCCTAAGAATAAACTATTTTATAAACATTGATTTACTATCGGGTAATCAATTGAAAGAAGTTATAAAATTATTTTATAACTAAAACCGATGTTGAAATCTATTTTATATGGATTATTTTTAAATGGTAGTTTACTAAAGGAAATGAATAACTATTTTTTTTGGTAATTATAAACCCAATATATGAAGCAAGTTCTTATGTAACAAATGTATTTAGCAAATGAGTATGAAATTAACCTAACGGTAAAGGATTAAATTAATTGTTTCAAATAAACAATTAATTGCAATTATTTAATTTAATTAGATTATTAATTAAATCCATAGAAATTGTTTAAATTAATTAATTTAAAAGGAATAATTAAGCGAAAATGGTTAACGAATTAACCTTGTTTGAGTTGACTAAGTCAACTGCTTATCTAGAATTGATCATTGGACAATTATTGGGTTTTTAATTATTATTAAACCTTAAAAAGGAGATTAACTATTAAGTTAATTATTTAAAATGATTGAAAGGGTTTTTAAAAGAAAATAGATGAAGTTAAACTAATGTTTAAAATCAGAAGCGTTGGATATTTATTGGAATAGGGTTTTGGTTAATAAACTTTATCTATTCTAAAGATAAGAATGTTGTCATCTCAAGGTCTGAGAGGTAAATAAAATACCCCAACTTGTAATGACTTCATGATTATCCAAGGATAATATTAGTTTAGAGACGAAGGTAGTTGAGGGGATTAAAATAATATTATAAACCATAATGCGAGAATTATATGTTGGAAAGATTGATTTGGAAATAAGTAGTGAAAGGGCGGTATTCCAAATGTTGATTTAGAAATTTCGTTAACAACTGTTTAAATAAAGAGGCCAAGTGACGCTGTATACTGAAACGATGAATCCACTTCACTTTTATATGGATGATTGATTGTTCATTTGATAGTTAAATAACCGACTATCAAATTTGGCCAATACGACTGTTGGTACGGAAAGACTGGGATCGATTTTATATTCGAAAACCATTCCGACCAATGAATATGAAATTGTGGAAGTTGATGATTGAAGAGGGAGCATTGAAGACCGTTGATCTTCATGAGCGGAAGAACTACTCGTTGAATTTCTAATGGTAGCTTCTGAAGATATTTTGACTTGTGATTCTGTCATGATTGGAATATGCGGATTGCAAGGACTACTCGCTACTGATCCTTGGGGTGATCTCTATATAAGAATGCAGTAGGAGGGTGCCTTCGGTTCATTCTGTTCATGGATGACGTGTATGGACGACAGGAGATTTAAAAGTAAATGGTGGCTAGATGATCTAAAAGATAAACGTAGCCTCTAGCCTCATCAACCGGGAAAAGACAGAAATTGGGCAGGCAGCATGGCTAGGTGGGTCATCCCCAAGCAGGGTGTATTGTCACCAATCTAGAGAAAATTCATTTTGTTCTACTTTTCAATTCTGTATCTCTCGGGAAACGGTAGCTGCGCATCTATAAGGGTGATAACATATTCGCTACACTCACGCAAAATGAGTGGGCGGTCATGTGTGGCCTGGTTGCAAGACGTTCTTGTTGAACCCTAGTGTATACCCTCTAGAGTACACTGATCGGAAGGTGATCCCATTCCTTATCTAGTTGGAATCCAATCTCCAATAGGAGCCCCGCGGTTTTTGATTATATACTATATATGTAGAGCATGAGATGCAAGCATTCTACTACTTGGTTATTTACTTGATTTACATCAATATTATAATATCAGACTAGTATTGATTTAAAAAATGGTTTGGTTATAGTAAGGTAAAAACCGTTCGTGTTTATGTGTGGACTGGTCTTACTATTACTTTTCATTCAAAGGATTTTAAAGTTAAGCAATATGGATGTTGTCTATAACTTAGTGGGTTTTACTCACGCTGGTTCACCAGACTGATCCGTGGCATTTGTAATGTCTCGGGTCAGCCCGAGTTATAGGTTTAGGTTATCGGAAGGTGTGAAGTTCAAAGACGAGCTGGAGGAGTCCAGATGTATTAATAGTTATCCTGCTATGTATTATGTAAGGACATGATAATATAGTTGTCCAAGTTTTTCTGTTGTACTCTGATGATGTAAGTATATTTATTCAAGTTCTTTATAATGATTTATTTCCGTATTATATTTTGTTCCGCTGCGATGCGAGATTTTGATTCGGTGTTGTCTTCTCATTCTTCTATTCTAATAGTTCTATCTTATCTTTCTCACCCTCTAACTTCTTTCTCCTAGCTTTCTGGATATTCGGTACTCGAGTTTTGACACGGTTTGTGTTAAATGTTGAAATTCGAGCGTCGAATTTTTCCCGGCCGCTACATTTTCCTTTTTCAGCAATAGTGGGTTTTGATGAAGATGGTTCCAAAGTAGAACTTATGCTTTAGCTTCCCCTAAACACTTAATTTTTTGTGCCCAAGCTGGTTGCAATTAAAAAAATCTCACATTCTGCCTCCTTGTAGTAATCTTGGCCTCAACTAACCAACACTCATTAGCATAGTGACCTTTCTTGTTGCACTTAAAGCTAAAAAAATTAACCTTATTCTTCTTCGTCTATCCTCCCTTCTAAACTCTCTTTCCCTTGAAGAACTTCCTCTTCTTTCCCTGGGATGTTCGACCCATAATCGGGTTCCTACATTCAAACAAATTATATAAATCCTTATTTTGAATAACCATCTCCCTAACAATATGTCTAGAATCACTCAACTCTGGCATCGTAGCCTTAGCAATCACCGGCTTCAATCCCAAGATAAATTTATGATTCCTCTTAATTACAATATCGATGTTTCCATAATCATATCTACACTATTCATCGAACCTACTGGCATGCTTAATCACTGATATGTCTCCTTGTACAAGCTTTTCAAACTTCCAATACAATGTTGACTAGGCGACCTCAGATATATATATATATATATATATATATATATATATATATGTGTATATATATATATATATATCATCGCACCTTCCTCAGAACTCTGCCCAAGTAATTTCATGTTCAGGTATCCCTATGGTGAATTCGTCCCACCACTTCAGTGTAGCTCCTTGCAACTTCCTCGAATCCAACTTTATTTTATTCTCGTCTATCAAGTCCAAATCTGAGAAGATTCCTTCACAATTCAGCATCTAATTTTCTACTTCAGTGTACTCCTTGTTTCCACGAAAAGGCTTTCTTCTAAATCTAGCAAAATCTTGGTTGATCCTGGCGTAGTTGTTCACCTCTTGAGCGACCAGATTAGCTCCTCTAGTGCTAGCAACAATTGCTCCAGCAAGACCAACAGCTCTAACTTGCATTAGTTTAATGAAGAGTTGATACATATTTCCTATATCAACATGTTGGGTTGTAGCACATTCATTCTTGATATCTCGGCGACCTTGATTTCCTCTAGTTTTTAGCCGAAGATTTCCAATTGTTAATTGTTCTTCGACCACCCAAATTCACTCTTTTACTCCTTCTCTCTGTATCTTACTTCCTTTATCTGCGTAGTAACCATTGTAAGGTACAGAAAGACAATCCAAAAGTGTGGGGGTATATACATACTTATATAATACAAATACTAGTATGTTATAATATCATAATTCCATACCATAGTATGTTACTTTTATGTTTGAGTTTTAGTTTTAAAATCCTGTTAAGAGAACCATTTTTAGTTTACATTAAACTATGCTATGACACCAAATTTGTAACACACCATTCTTTAAGGCTCAAAGCTAAGCTCTATAAATGTTGTAGTCATCTATAGTTTTAACTTTCAATGATAGAAAACAAATGTGTTAATGAATCACAACATCAGAAAAAACGGGAATATAGAAAATTTTCAAAACAAATTTATTAATAATAATTCATTACAATTCCCATCGCAAATCCCACATTCAGATCAAACTATGATAATTATAAAATATAGCTCGAAGGGCAACATATCATGATTCCCTATTGGTTGGTCAAAGTATAAATATAGGAAATAAATTGTAACGACCCAGAAAATCTGAACCAATTTAAATTTTTTTAATTTGGCTAAAATAATGGATTTTAAATATTTAAAATAAATATTTAAAATAATGGCAATGGAAAGTGAGTTTGAATAGACAATTGAAAACAAATATAATTAATTTTAATTATAAACAAGGCCTGAAATGGCGCTGTAGTTTCAAAAATTGAATTCAAACTTTGTCGGACTGTACCGGGTGCAAAACAAAACGGATTTTAGCGAAACCAAAAATATTTAAATCTGTTAGTGAATACCTTTCTAACGAATCTGAAAAATTGATTTTTCATAGCGAAAAGCAAAAGTTATGGCCGAATGAATTTTCAGAAAGGTCGCTATGGAATTTATATAGCCCGTGAAATTGGCCATTTTGCATACGACCTCGGAATTCGACGAAACCGCTTTTGTTGGATCCGGGATGTGAAGTTATTGCTAGGTTTCAAATTTCATAATTTTTGAAGCTAGTATGTGAGCGTGGCAAAGAAAAATGTGTTTTGGTCAATTACAGTTAAATTGGATCGACCAGAAATGGGCCTTTTTGCTAACGGTCTCAGAATTCGACGAAACTAGTTTTGTTGGGACTGTATCGTCAAAACATAGCTAGATTTATTTTTTTGGAATTTTTCAAATCAGTTTGTGGCCCTGGCAAATTGAAATGTACGTTTAAATCAAATATTAAATGTTTATATTGTAATTTGAAGGAAAACTGACTGAAACAGTCGAATGGGCCTATGAAACATATCCTATTGTGTTCGGAATGGGGGTAAAACGCTAGGGATGACAGTCGTTGGGTTTGGATTTGTGTTCGTGTGGAACAGGGGGTATTTTTGGGATTTTTTAAGTATATAAATAAATAAAAAACTCTCATTGGACGGTCAAACTCTCTCTCTCCCCCGATTGAAAATCGCGACGGCGAAAAACGCTCTCCACTTCCTGGCCAAATTCCGGCGCCACCACGACGAACCAGACCCTGCCACCACCCAAACTTTGAAGCCCTCACTCCCCTCTACAAATCCATACCTTCCTCGCCCCCTATCGCCTCGCCTACCTCGAGAATCGCGCCAGGGAAGAGTCGCCGAACATCGCCGTCGATCTCCCGCCTCCGACCACCGAACTGGCCGTGCCTACCA
Organism: Allium sativum; assembly: GCA_030737875.1. NCBI lineage: Eukaryota > Viridiplantae > Streptophyta > Magnoliopsida > Asparagales > Amaryllidaceae > Allium > Allium sativum. Next base: position 605,225,557 of record CM060919.1, on the reverse strand, counting down.
CCGATCGGAGCGCCGTTCGTAGCTCTTCGACGCTGCAGCACCCGATCGTCCTCTAGCTTCACGGATTTCGCGATAATTCAAAACCTAGTTTTGAATCAAAAGGAAGGTATACGGCTGATTTTATTTAATTTGATTTTAACACCTTTAAACCGTTGCAAACCTTTGAAAAATCATATCTTTTTCGTTCGTTAACGAAATTCGATGAAACAGGAAACATCGTGACCGTGTGGACGCCTTCTACATTCTAGAAGAGACCGCATATTTTTCTGAGCCTTCTACTATTTTTGGTGGAGTGGAACCCAATGTGAGATTTCTAATTTATAAACAATATGGAAAACGACGATGTATAAATTATATAGTCGATGTATGAGTTATATAAGCGTTGTACACCTCTTGTATAAGCGTTGTATAAGTTGTACGTTCGATGTATAAGTTATATATGCGTTGTAAAAATTATATATGTGTTGAAATAAAATTGAATTGCTATATATATAAATATATATATATATATATACGCCCCTCGTCCACAAACCATGGACGATATTTATTGATTGTGTTTGGTGTGAAAATTGATTGATAGCGAATGGTTGTTTGGAATTGTTTGTGGTTGATATTGATTGATTGTGGTTGAAAAATACCCATTTGTGGTTGAGAAATATTTGGTTGAAACCACATAGGATTAGTTTGTGGAAATGAAATAAAAATATACATGCCGCCTGCGTGCGAACTAGATGCATGATCCCCATTGTCAAAAACCGCGAGGTTTTAAGGTAGAGCGAGAAGCCGTACTAGGGACGGTCCCGGTTTTAACTACCCTGCCGTTATGCTGCCGAAATTTTGAATAATATTCATGTGTTTGAATTATTTTCATTTGCTGAAACCATATTTATTCATTGAATAGAAAACCTTTATGTGTTGAATCGATATTCATTCGTTGATTAGAAATTCATGTGTTGAATGGTCTTCGTGTTTTAAATATAAAAATCACATTTTTATCTATATATAGAAACTATAGAAAACCTTCATGTGTTGAATCGATATTCATTCGTTGATTAGAAATTCATGTGTTGAATGGTATTCATATTTTAAAATAAATTGTTTTACAATAAAAATCACCTTTTTATCATCTATATGAACTATATAAATTGACCTTGTTTTAAAATAAATTGCTTTACAATAAAATTCCTATTTTTATCCCCGATATAAACTATATAAAATAATAGTGTTTTGAAATGAATTGTTTTACAATAAAAATCACATTTTTATTATATACACGAATTGTTGAAATGTGAAGTGTTAAAAATAGCCACTCGTTCAAATAAATATATATGAGTTGAAATATTCATTAATTAGCTAATGATATGATTTTTGCCTATACATGTAACGGTAGAATGAATGGTGTTTTTAAACCAAATGGAATCAAATATGAAGTTGAATAGAAAATGATAAATGATAAGAACTGTATATATGTACATGCATATTTATTGAACAGGTTATAGCAAAGGGGCTAGAGAAGAGGAATAAAATTTTGTGCACGACAAATAGGTACACATTTACTGTTTTGTTTGGGTGATGATTTTATGAGCCTGTTGGCTAGCCGCTTGGCTTTTTCTTTTTCTTTTTGACATGAGACGCCCGTGTGGCTATTTGGGAATTTTCCCAGCCCCTCCCGTACAAAGGAGGTTATGGCGAAATTTTCCGAAATTTTAAGGCGTTAGTGAAATATTTGAAGTGAAAAAGATATAGGAATTTTTGAATGAACTATATTTATATAAATATATAAATATAAATAAAATTAAAACGAAACGTGGTCGTGCAGTTCACATTTTGAAACCGTGATTTCAAACGATTATACCGGGAGATCCGACCATTGGATTTTCCCGAAACCGCAACCGTCGGGTTCGCCTTGGAAATATCTTTCCAACGGCGCCAACTTTGTAAAAATCCAACGGTTGGATGGTCTGGAATGTTTAATTCAAATCTGAAGAACAACAGCGCCAGAATCGATTATATATATATATATACATATATATATATATAATTATATTTGATCGAATAACGGCGCTGCAGTTCGTATTTTGAAATCGAAACTTCAAACGATTGTACCGGGAGATCCGACCGTCAGATTTTCCCGAAACTGGAACCATTGGATTCGTTTTGAAAAGACCTTTCTAATGATGTAAATTTTGTGAAGATCCAACGGTTATATTTTCAGATATGTGTAAATCAAATCTAAAGAAAAACAGCGCCACGGTCGCGTTATGGCCCGAAGCGTCGTTTTGAATATATTGGCTATTTTAAAATAAATAAAAATAGAGATAATTCGTTATAAAATATTATAAACAATATGGATGTGATTTAGAAATTAACTGAAGGTTGGCTAAGTCGAAAGGTCTCCTGAGTGTTGATCTGATGTTGGTTTCGGCCTTCGGGGTTAATATTTGGGAAATCGTTCTCTTACTGATTGACGGTTAGTGACTAATGAATGGATATGATGCGTGTATATGGTGGTGTTGCACTTGTTTATTATATACGCGAGTTGCTCAAAAAGACCGGGTTTTTCCTATTCTGAATAACTGAATCGACGATAATAAATCGAAGATGAAGACGATGGTCGAAGACCGGAGATCTTCACCTCGTCTGGAGGGTAACCGAGGTCCTGATTGGGAGGCATCCCGAGATATGGATAATTAGTGGTGATCGTCCAGACGTACGTGGTGATCGAAGGGTTTGCGAGGTATTTAGTGCCTCCGGTTTCGTTCAGACCCAGAACGGACTTGTAAATGGACTGTGTGTCTGACATTGGATTTTATTCTATGTTGATTGATCTCTATTAAATATACATCTATTTGGCAGCGGAGAATTTATTCTTTTGCTTAACGCCCTTCTCTGAAACGCACGAGCTCAGAGGTTGTATATCGATGGACATCAGTCGCATGGCATGAATTGCCTGTGTGGCATGCTAAGATGCAGTGATCAGGGCTTCTGTTGAAAAGCAAAGTCTTGTGGTGATGATCAAAGCACCGCCTGCGTGGCGTAGCTTTGTGTATAACATGAATTCGCGAGCCTCACACCCCGGTATGAACCAGAAACGGGAGAAGGACCTCAGGGAGGGCATGCGTTTCTTCCTAGCTAGGGTGGTGTCAGTGACCTACCAGCCCTGACATTTATATAATTTTCACCTGAGTGGTTGTTGCTGTTGCGATGCGCCTCGGTTTGATCGGACGATCCGGGTCCGATGGAGTCATTCGTTGGCTCGTTTACGCCCCAAAGGGCGGAGAGACGTAGTGTTCAGGCATAATAATCCACATCGGTGGACCGACCCTGACGATCCAAGGCTTGCCTGAGACTCGGGCTAGGCAGTCTCGAATTCGGTAAGGACTATCTTTTGCCTTGGTTCATGACGGAAATCCAATTTCCAAATACGACATCGCGTGATTTTGATTGTATACCTATATAAGGCGACATAGTGGTATGGGGCATTAATGCCGTCTATGATTTGAAATTGTTTTCAAAACATATAAACACTAGCAATAATATCAATTGCCTTTGTTTTATTCGTATCAAGCATATTTTGGCCGTTATAAGGTAAAAACTCTATCCTCCGGTTTGCGTTGCATTGTGTGATGGGAACTGAGTCTTATAATGGCTTCATTTTTATAAAAAGCATTGCGTTATTTAAAAGAACGATTTGTTTTAAAGCACTGGCAATCCAATGGAGTAAACCCGTTCCACGAAAGTGGCGTGGTACTGTGATTAGCCAAATTATATATGTGTTGAGTAGATTTCTCATACCAGTCCCATGACTGACTCGTAGTTTGTTTCACTTTGAAACTCGGGTGCCCCTTTTCTACACGGGCAGCCTTGTATTCAGGTTTAGCTGGTTCTTTCTGGATAGCTGGAGCTGAAGATAGATTCTATCATTTATCTCTTTTTATGCTGTTCAGCTCCTATTGTACATATTATGTTTGTTTTCCGCTGTAGACATTTATGTATAGCTGAACTGTATTTTTACTAAGTATGATCATGTATACTGTGTAACTCTGATGAATACTTTTATCCAGTATAGTCTATAGTTCATTATCTGGAGTATTTATTTAATTTTGTTCTGCTATTATCTGTTTCTGTGTTATATTCCACGGATTACCCTTGCCGCCGTCAGTACGGTGTTTGGGGTCGTCTCAACGTGGTATCAGAGCGTTGGTTAAGCTTAGTTCTGGAATGTAACATTTGAACGAACTCGTCATAAATAGAACCAGTAGTGTTCTAGGATGGGTAACTCTATACAGATAGGATCAGTAATATCCTAGTATGAGTAAAGAAGAATGAAATTACACCTCGATGGACACATTTACATTTGAAGTATTTGTCTCTATATTTTGAAATATCTTTTCTGTGACCTGACACTTGATCTGCTGTTTGCAGAAGAACTAGAAAATGAGTCAGCGAATTCGTGAAGGAAATGCTTCGGATTTCCAGCTAGACAGCGAAGGGATTCTGAGGTTAGAAGGGCGAATTTGCATTCCAGAAATTCCTGAACTCAGAAGAGATGTGCTTGATGAATGCCACAAATTTAAGCTCAGTATCCATCCGGGTGTGAATAAAATGTATAACGATATCAAACGCACATTCTGGTGGAAGTCGTTAAAAAGAGACATCTCGATATATGTTAGTCGATGCCCTGCTTGCCAGCTAGTCAAGAGCGACCAACAAAAACTGGCTGGATTGTTACAACCACTGGAAGTTCCTGGTTGGAAGTGGGAGCATATCTCCATGGATTTCATTGATGGTCTGCCCAGAACCAGAAAAGGAAATGACAGTATTTGGGTGATCGTAGATCGCTTCACGAAGACCGTCCATTTCATACCTGTCAGATCAAACAGAACCGCTCAGAGTCTGGCGCATATATACTTCAGGGAAATAGTTAGACTACATGGAGTGCCGCTCAGTATAGTCAGTGATAGAGATACAATATTCACTAGCAAATTCTGGGAAGCATTTCAAGTCGAGCTGGGAACGAAGTTGAACTTGAGCACCGCTTATCATCCTCAGACAGACGGTCAGACTGAGAGGGTGAACCGTATTTTGGAAGATCTATTACGAGCTTGTGATCTAGAATTCGGTGGATCATGGGAAGACCATCTACATTTGGCTGAATCCTCTTATAACAACAGCTACCAGGCGAGTCTGACAATGTCGCCATTCGAAGCATTGTATGGTAGACCGTGCCGATCTCCTGCTTGTTGGGTCCTGATATGATACGAGAAGCTGCCGACAAAGTCGACTTTATTAAGAAACGATTATTGGCCGCTCAAAGCCGACAAAAGAGCTATGCCGATAGGAGAAGAAGAGATATATCCTTTGCTGTTGGCGACTATGTATATTTGAAAGTATCGCCGATGAGAGGAGTTATCCGGTTCGGTAAAACAGGAAAGTTGGCGCCCAAATTCATAGGTCCGTTTCCTATTCTGGAACGGATTGGAACTCTCGCTTATAGGGTTAAATTGCCGGATTGGTTGCCTGGAGTTCATGATGTATTTCATATATCTCAGCTTCGAAAACACGTTCATGATCCAGACTTGATCGTGGAAGAAGCAGCTCAACAGGATATTGAAATTACTCCAGAACTAGCTGTGAGAAGAGAGCCGCTAAAGATTATCGGCAAAGAAACCAAGGAGCTGAGGAACAAGAAGGTTCGCTTAGTCAAAGTGCAATGGAGTGGAGATCCGCGAGATTGTACTTGGGAAACTGAGGAGAGCATTCAGAAAGCTTATCCTAGATGCCGAGTGGATATCTCTGATTGACTCTGGTGCAAGGTACATTTATCCTACTTTGCATTACCATTTGATTCTCTACTCTGTTGTTATTTTCTTTCCACGGATGTGAACTTTTAAATTCTATGGTCTGAATGATTTTAAAAAGAGAATAGAAGTTGATCAGTATATTTTTGAAAGGTTAAAACGATTTGATTGTTGGTTGTGTTGTGTAGTTGTAGATTTATCAAACCACTTTCGACTTTGTTCCTTTTCGGGGACGAAAAGTTTTAAGTGGGGGAGATTGTAACGACCCAGAAAATCTGAACCAATTTAAATTTTTTTAATTTGGCTAAAATAATGGATTTTAAATATTTAAAATAAATATTTTAAATAATGTCAATGGAAAGTGAGTTTGAATAGACAATTGAAAACAAATATAATTAATTTTAATTATAAACAAGGCCTGAAATGGTGCTGCAGTTTCAAAAATTGAATTCAAACTTTGTCGGACTGTACCGGGTGCAACACAAAACGGATTTTAGCGAAACCAAAAATATTTAAATCTGTTAGTGAATACCTTTCTAACGAATCTGAAAAATCGAATTTTCATAGCAGAAAGCAAAAGTTATGGCCGAATGAATTTTCAGAAAGGTCGCTATGGAATTTATATAGCCCGTGAAATTGGCCATTTTGCATACGACCTCGGAATTCGACGAAACCACTTTTGTTGGATCCGGGATGTGAAGTTATTGCTAGGTTTCAAATTTCATAATTTTTGAAGCTAGTATGTGAGCGTGGCAAAGAAAAATGTGTTTTGGTCAATTACAGTTAAATTGGATCGACCAGAAATGGGCCTTTTTGTAAACGGTCTCAGAATTCGACGAAACTAGTTTTGTTGGGACCGTATCGTCAAAACATAGCTAGATTTATTTTTTTGGAATTTTTCGAATCAGTTTGTGGCCCTGGCAAATTGAAATGTACATTTAAATCAAATATTAAATGTTTATATTGTAATTTGAAGGAAAACTGACTGAAAAAGTCGAATGGGCCTACGAAACATATCCCATTGTGTTCGGAATGTGGGTAAAACGCTAGGGACGACAGTCGTTGGGTTTGGATTGGTGTTCGTGTGGAACAGGGGGTATTTTTGGGATTTTTTAAATATATAAATAAATAAAAAACTCTCATTGGACGGTCAAACTCTCTCTCTCCCCCGATTGAAAATTGCGACGGCGGAAAACGCTCTCCACTTCCTGGCCAAATTCCGGCGCCACCACGACGAACCAGACCCTGCCACCACCCAAACTTTGAAGCCCTCACTCCCCTCTACAAATCCATACCTTCCTCGCCGCCTATCGCCTCGCCTACCTCGAGAATCGCGCCAGGGAAGAGTCGCCGAACATCACCGTCGATCTCCCGCCTCCGACCACCGAACTGGCCGTGCCTACCACCGATCGGTGCGTCGTTCGTAGCTCTTCGACGCTGCAGCACCCGATCGTCATCTAGCTTCACGGATTTCGCGATAATTCAAAACCTAGTTTTGAATCAAAAGGAAGGTATACGGCTGATTTTATTTAATTTGATTTTAACACCTTTAAACTGTTGCAAACCTTTGAAAAATCATATCTTTTTCGTTCGTTAACGAAATTCGATGAAACAGGAAACATTGTGACCGTGTGGACGCCTTCTACATTCTAGAAGAGACTGCATATTTTTCTGAGCCTTCTACTATTTTTGGTGGAGTGGAACCCAATGTGAGATTTCTAATTTATAAACAATATGGAAAACGACGATGTATAAATTATATAGTTGATGTATGAGTTATATAAGCGTTGTACACCTTTTGTATAAGCGTTGTATAAGTTGTACGTTCGATGTATAAGTTATATATGCGTTGTAAAAATTATATATGTGTTGAAATAAAATTGAATTGCTATATATATATATATATATATACGCCCCTCGTCCACAAACCATGGACGATATTTATTGATTGTGTTTGGTGTGAAAATTGATTGATAGCGAATGGTTATTTGGAATTGTTTGTGGTTGATATTGATTGATTGTGGTTGAAAAATACCCATTTGTGGTTGAGAAATATTTGGTTGAAACGACATAGGATTAGTTTGTGGAAATGAAATAAAAATATACATGCCGCCTGCATGCGAACTAGATGCATGATCCCCATTGTCAAAAACCGCGAGGTTTTAAGGTAGAGCGAGAAGCCGTACTAGGGACGGTCCCGGTTTTAACTACCCTGCTGTTATGCTGCCGAAATTTTGAATAATATTCATGTGTTTGAATTATTTTCATTTGCTGAAACCATATTTATTCATTGAATAGAAAACCTTCATGTGTTGAATCGATATTCATTCGTTGATTAGAAATTCATGTGTTGAATGGTCTTCGTGTTTTAAATATAAAAATCACATTTTTATCTATATATAGAAACTATAGAAAACCTTCATGTGTTGAATCGATATTCATTCGTTGATTAGAAATTCATGTGTTGAATGGTATTCATATTTTAAAATAAATTGTTTTACAATAAAAATCACCTTTTTATCATCTATATGAACTATATAAATTGACCTTGTTTTAAAATAAATTTCTTTACAATAAAAATCCTATTTTTATCCCCGATATAAACTATATAAAATAATAGTGTTTTGAAATGAATTGTTTTACAATAAAAATCACATTTTTATTATATACACGAAATGTTGAAATGTGAAGTGTTAAAATTAGCCACTCGTTCAAATAAATATATATGAGTTGAAATATTCATTAATTAGCTAATGATATGATTTTTGCCTATACATGTAACAGTAGAATGAATGTTGTTTTTAAACCAAATGGAATCAAATATGAAGTTGAATAGAAAATGATAAATGATAAGAACTGTATATATGTACATGCATATTTATTGAACAGGTTATAGCAAAGGGGCTAGAGAAGAGGAATAAAATTTTGTGCCCGACAAATAGGTACACATTTACTGTTTTGTTTGGGTGATGATTTTATGAGCCTGTTGGCTAGCCGCTTGGCTTTTTCTTTTTCTTTTTGACATGAGACGCCCGTGCGGCTATTTGGGAATTTTCCCAGCCCCTCCCGTACAAAGGAGGTTATGGCGAAATTTTCCGAAATTTTAAGGCTTTAGTGAAATATTTGAAGTGAAAACGATATAGGAATTTTTGAATGAACTATATTTATATAAATATACAAATATAAATAAAATTAAAACGAAACGTGGTCGTGCAGTTCGCATTTTGAAACTGTGATTCAAACGATTATACCGGGAGATCCGACCATTGGATTTTCCCGAAACCGCAACCGTCGGGTTCGCCTTGGAAATATCTTTCCAACGGCACCAACTTTGTAAAAATCCAACGGTTGGATGGTCTGGAATGTTTAATTCAAATCTGAAGAAAAACAGCGCCAGAATCGATTATATATATATATATAATTATATTTAATCGAATAACGACGCTGTAGTTCGTATTTTGAAATCGAAACTTCAAATGATTGTACCGGGAGATCCGACCGTCGGATTTTCCCGAAACTGGAACCGTTGGATTCGTTTTGAAAAGACCTTTCTAATGATGTAAATTTTGCGAAGATCCAACGGTTAGTTTTTCAGATATGTGTAAATCAAATCTGAAGAAAAACAGCGCCACGGTCGCGTTATGGACCGAAGCGTCGTTTTGAATATATTGGCTATTTTAAAATAAATAAAAATAGCGATAAATCGTTTTAAAATATTATAAACAATATGAATGTGATTTAGAAATTAACTGAAGGTTGGCTAAGTCGAAAGGTCTCCTGGGTGTTGATCTGATGTTGGTTTCGGCCTTCGGGGTTAATATTTGGGAAATCGTTCTCTTACTGATTGACGGTTAGTGACTAATGAATGGATATGATGCGTGTATATGGTGGTGTTGCACTTGTTTATTATATACGCGAGTTGCTCAGAAAGACCGGGTTTTTCCCATTCTGAATAACTGAATCGACGATAATAAATCGAAGATGAAGACGATGGTCGAAGACCGGAGATCTTCACTTCGTCTGGAGGGTAACCGAGGTCCTGATTGGAAGGCATCCCGAGATATGGATAATGAGTGGTGATCGTCCAGACGTACGTGGTGATCGAAGGGTTTGCGAGGTATTTAGTGCCTCCGGTTTCGTTCAGACCCAGAACGGACTTGTAAATGGACTGTGTGTCTGACATTGGATTTTATTCTGTGTTGATTGATCTCTATTAAATATACATCTGTTTGGCGGCGGAGAATTTATTCTTTTGCTTAACGCCCTTCTCTGAAACGCACGAGCTCAGAGGTTGTATATCGATGGACATCAGTCGCATGGCATGAATTGCCTGTGTGGCATGCTAAGATGCAGTGATCAGGGCTTCTGTTGAAAAGCAAAGTCTTGTGGTGATGATCAAAGCACCGCCTGCGTGGCGTAGCTTTGTGTATAACGTGAATTCGCGAGCCTCACACCCCGGTATGAACCAGAAACGGGAGAAGGACCTCAGGGAGGGCATGCGTTTCTTCCTAGCTAGGGTGGTGTCAGTGACCTACCAGCCCTGACATTTATATACTTTCCACCTGAGTGGTTGTTGCTGTTGCGAGGCGCCTTGGTTTGATCGGACGATCCGGGTCCGATGGAGTCATTCGTTGGCTCGTTTACGCCCCAAAGGGCGGAGAGACGTAGTGTTCAGGCATAATAATCCACATTGGTGGACCGACCCTGACGATCCAAGGCTTGCCTATACGCTTGCCTGAGACTCGGGCTAGGCAGTCTCGAATTCGGTAAGGACTATCTTTTGCCTTGGTTCAAGACGGAAATCCAATTTCCAAATACGACATCGCGCGATTTTGATTGTATACCTATATATGGCGACATAGTGGTATGGGGCATTAATGCCGTCTATGATTGATAGTTATGATTTGAAATTGTTTTCAAAACATATAAACACTAGCAATAATATCAATTGCCTTTGTGTAACACCCCGTGAATTCTATAAAAGTGAAATTCGTAAATTAAAGTATAATTAATTCCAAATCAAAGAATTAAGGGAAACGGGATACGCCATTGTGTTCGTCTCGGAAAAATACGCGAAATAGAGTCCGAGTTTTCGAAAAACGGAGTCCGTATGAAGAAGATATGGCCTCCGGAAATTTCAAAATTAAGTTTAAAATTCGAACAGAAGAAAACAACTCAGAAAAATCAAGTTTAAAATTAAAAATCGGGCCCAATTGGCCAAGGCGGGAAAATTCCCGCCTAAGGCAACCAGGTCGACTAGGCTGTCGACCTGGCAAGCCACGTCGACAGGGCTGTCGACAGGCCTGTCGACAGGGCTGTCGACCTGGTCCAGAGCCAGGTCGAACCCAGCCCACCCTGGCTGGCCTGATCTATGTTTGGTCGATTTTCAGAAGGCTGCTTTGTCACTAGGGCTAGGTGGCAGAACCGGATTGGCCTCTCCTTCAAAAGAACGTCTATTATTGAATCAAGCTCCATCGACGGTCTAAAACATCTTGCAAACATTATAAAAAGGACCTAAGACCTAGCCTAACATCATACTATTTCATTCTAGCCTTAGGCCGCCGCCATTAAACCTAGAGCTCTAAATTAAAAATACAAAGAGAGATTATAGAAGAAGGAGGATGATTCTTGAAGGCTACAACTAGAAGCTACAACAACTACGACGCTTTAGGCAACGAATTTGGAGACTATTTGATTTGGGATTCTTAATTGGGTTATTTGCTTCATATTGTAAGTTCTATGTTACTTTTTAGGCAAAAGCGTTAAAAACAACATGGACATGCGATGAATTGAAACCGAATTTATGAACTATTGCTAATCCATTGTTTATATTGTTTATCTTTGAATTATAATTTGGGATATTGCTATGGCTACGTTGCAAGTTAAACTTGCCATGATTTTGATGCTGTTATGAATCACTTGGGCTTAATTGTTTGGCAAGTTGGACTAATACATGTCCATGGAATCGCTATGTTATTGAAATATTTATGTTGATTAAACCATGCCTATGATGCTAATTAGACCGTGGCTATGAATATTAATGGAATTATGCCTGTGGTGTTATTATACCCATCATGATTAATGAAAGATAGGGTATTGCTAGGTTATGATGGAAAGTTGGAATTATTATGTTAGAATTGTTAAAAACGCTAAATAGGAATCATTATGTCTATCATGTTAATTATATTAAAAATGCTAAGTTAGAACCATTATGTTTATAATGTTAGATGAGAATCATTATAAATTGGAATTATTGTGTCTATGAGAATTATTATGTTAAAATGTTAAAATTGGAATCCACTACGTCTATTAGGATTACTATGCCTTTAATGTTTCATGTTTATAATAAAATTATTATTATGCCGCAATGATTATTATGCCTATGATGCAAAGTTGAAATCATCATTAAGTTGGAATCATTATTATGCCAAGTTATCATCATTGAAACCATGTGATATGTTATAGCCTGTTTATTATGCAAGTAATGTTGGAATTGTCACATATGCCTATCACATGTTTGGTGTTATTCCCCTTTATCTCTTGAATTGTTTATGCTTGTGAACGAAGTACGTTTATATACGTTGGGGATACGATTGGGTAGAATAGGCAAAACTTGAATTAATTATAGGAATAAACTGTGAAATTTGGCTTAAGTAGAACATGAATTATGGCACGAAAACTTGACTTGAACATGCCATAACTTGACTTTAAACATGCCTTAGTTGGGCACGAAGTTGACATATGAACATGATAGCAAAATCTGATAAGAACATGGGCATGACTTTAGAAAACAAGAAAGTGGCCAACTCGAGATTGGGTTGTGTTTGTAGTGTAAATCTTCCCGGAACCGCCCGGCAAATCCAGTTGCTACAAACAATAGGATCCAATGTGGGTAGTTGGTCACATCGCGCTTGAAACCCGAGGTTGGGTTGAGTTCGTAGCGTAAACCTTCCCGGAACCGCCCGGCAAATCCAGTGGCTACGAACAACAGGATCCAATGTGAGTGGTTCTGTGCATTAACGAATCAATTAATGCCAATTAGGGTTAAGTCATGAACATGAAAAGACAACTTAACCAACTTGAACACGATTTGTAGGGCTAAGTCATGAACTGGAAAACGACAACACTTAGCCAACTTGACATGACACGTAGGCGGGTTAAGTCGTGAACTGAAATGACATACTTAACCATCTTGACATGACTAGACTAGATTAGGATTAAGTCACGAATTACATGACTTAATCTGTTAGGCGGGTTAGGTCACGAATTACATGACCTAATCTATTAGGCGAAACCCTAGACACGACCCCTTTCAGCAGTAACCCTCTAGAAGTATCAAGGTACCCTGGGGCTAGGCCGGGTGGGGGCACGATTACTGGGCTGATTGTAAGAGGTGAACGACGGCAGTAGGGTACGCCAGTGTAGGTTCGGTGGACTACGATCGTGCACGTATCCGGGGCAGACACTGGGTATCTGTAGATTTATCTGTGCATCTTGAATCGTGTCAGGGGTTGACACCCTAGGGCTGATACACCCGAAGGTGGACCCAGCACAGGTGACTACATTCGTGATTAGCCGTATGACACGGACACTTGACAAGCTAGAACTTGTAGGGAGCCGATCGACTAGATAATCGCTCCGTAGGACCCCGTACATGGGTCAGACCCCGTTCCAGGGTCATTTCATGATATTGGGCCGTGGGATTTATTTCGTGGTTAACTTGTGACATGGGCTTAGTATACTAGTACAGTCGATGCAACGAATCTCGAACATGTGATGCTTTACTTGACTTGTCTTATCCTGATCACCTTAGTCTATCTTGTTCACCTTGACACTATTCTTAAGTTTAGTTCCAGTTCATACATGACAGGTTGTTTTAACCGTTTCTACACTGGAAGTCACTAGAACTTACTCAGTCTTTATGACTGACCCTTTTCCTTTCGCCTCTTTTTCTTTCGTTCCCCCCCCCCCAGGTTCTCAGGGAGGAATAACTAGCTCTTAGCTTGGATATCACTTGCTTTGGCTCAGCATGTACGGTTCGCTATGGCTGCTTCTTTTACTGCACTTGGGGAATAAGCTGTTTTACTGTTTTTAAATTATTGCTTCTTTGGCTATTATTACAAGACAGTTGTAATGAAGTTACTTGAAATGTTTGTAAAAGACATGGTTTATTTTGGAATGAAATGAAGTTCTGTTTTTCTCAGAAATTCTTCCGCTGTTTACTTAATTATTTATTTTTGTTCTGTCTTGTGATAATTCTGTGACGTTATCTCGATAATACCTCTCCAAAACTAGGGCATTCCCTTTGTGAGTGACCCTAGCGGAGGTGGGGTGTTACACTTGGTATCAGAGCAGAAGGTTACCAAGACTGGGCAAAAGTTTTGAAAACCTTTTGAATTTATTTATTTTCAAAACCATTTACAAAGAAGCATTTTCCAAGAAAAAGTTTTTAAAGGCTATTCCCCAAAAGCCATTAGCACTATCCTTTGTTTCCTTGTTTGAATCTCTTGTCCTTCGTTTTGAATCTATCCTTCTTGTTTCATTATCATGTCCGAAGAACTTAACTTGCCAGAGGGCGTACCAATACCTGGTTGGTTTAGACGACTCTTAGAAGCAAGGGCCGCCCAGCCAGGTCCTACCGTTCCTCCTCCCCCAGCTGCAGGAAATCATCCAGCTGCAGCAGCACCTCTTCCTCCACCTCCTCCACGGGGAAACACTTTTGCTAAGATATGTAAAGATTTTAAGGCTATGGGAGGAAAGGACTTTCATGGAACTGAGTCCTTCGTGGCAGCTAGGAATTGGTTAAAGGAAACCGAGGACTTATTCGTCATCTTTGAAGTAGAAGATAGGCAGAAAGTACAACTGGCAGTGTGGCTACTAAAGGGCGAGGCTTCCTACTGGTGGGAAGTCACTAATGCAGAAAGACCAGTGGAAACATGGGAGGACTTTAGGGCAAGGTTTGAGGCTAAATTTCTCTCAGAAGCCGAAAGGAGTTTGCAGTTGGAGAAATTTTTATTTCTTAAGCAAGGAAATATGACAGTCAAAGAATACGTTAATCAGTTCGACGAGCTGGCTAGGTTCGGACTAGACCTAGTCAACACCCCGCACAAAAAGGCTCTCCGCTTTGTCAAAGGGTTGAATGAGCCATTACACAGTTTGGCCATGACCCATATACCCATGGGAGCTACGTACGAAAGGTTGGTACAGATGGCATTGCTGAATGAAGAAGATAAGGGCAAGAAGGAGACAGAGGCAGAAAACTCTCAAGGGAAGGAAGAGGTCAAGCCTAACGATTCTAAGAATAAGAAGGTAGACTCCGAGAAGGGAGGCAAGAACAACAACTCAAGCGATAAAAGGAAATGCAATTACTGTGGTACGGAAGGGCACATAGCCAAGGATTGTAGAAAGAGGAAGAGAAAGCAAGGTGAATGTTTTCATTGTGGGAAGACTGGACACATCAGCAAAGACTGCCCTGAGAAGCAGACCGGACCTTCTGGCGGTACATCGTTAACCTATTCTAGATGCTTTGTTTTATCTTATTTCTCTCCTCGATCCTATCTTGATAACCATAGTTAGAATCTTTTTGGATGTAAACATGTAGTTGAAACATGTTATGATTGCGAAATGGTTGCAAGTGGTCGCACGTGGTTGCTCGTGGATGCATGAATACACATTAGGCACTAGATCGGCTCAGACACATTTTCATTTTGCATATGCATGAGTGTTTATTTTGGAAACTTGGTTGTGCTATCATTTGGTTGTTGCATATGATTGAATGTTTGAGCACTCATGTAGAAATTATGAATTATAATAGGAAAAAAATTTGCATACATATTGGATTCATTTCACTAAACATATTTTGCATTTAGAAGATCAATCAGGCCTGATCATTAGCATTAGCTAAGGAACATATACACACACTTCGCATATGATCATAAAGCATTAGAAGTCTTTTAAGGACAATGGATACTCGTGTTTGATGGATGAGTAGATGGATGTTAGGATATACATTCCTCCTAACTTGAAGATTTCGGGGACGAAATCCTTTTAAGTGGGGGAGAATGTAACACCCCGTGAATTCTATAAAAGTGAAATTCGTAAATTAAAGTATAATTAATTCCAAATCAAAGAATTAAGGGAAACCGGATACGCCATTGTGTTCGTCTCGGAAAAATACGCGAAATAGAGTCCGAGTTTTCGAAAAACGGAGTCAGTATGAAGAAGATATAGCCTCCGGAAGTTTCAAAATTAAGTTTAAAATTCGAACAGAAGAAAACAACTCAGAAAAATCAAGTTTAAAATTAAAAATCGGGCCCAATTGGCCAAGGCGGGAAAATTCCCGCCTAAGGCAACCAGGTCGACTGGGCTGTCGACCTGGCTAGCCATGTCGACAGGGCTGTCGACAGGCCTGTTGACAGGGCTGTCGACCTGGTCCAGAGCCAGGTCGAACCCAGCCCACCCTGGCTGGCCTGATCTATGTTTGGTCGATTTTCAGAAGGCTGCTTTGTCACTAGGGCTAGGTGGCAGCACCGGATTGGCCTCTCCTTCAAACGAACGTCTATTATTGAATCAAGCTCCATCGACGGTCTAAAACATCTTGCAAACATTATAAAAAGGACCTAAGACCTAGCCTAACATCATACTATTTCATTCTAGCCTTAGGCCGCCGCCATTAAACCTAGAGCTCTAAATTAAAAATACAAAGAGAGATTATAGAAGAAGGAGGATGATTCTTGAAGGCTACAACTAGAAGCTACAACAACTACGACGCTTTAGGCAACGAATTTGGAGACTATTTGATTTGGGATTCTTAATTGGGTTATTTGCTTCATATTGTAAGTTCTATGTTACTTTTTAGGCAAAAGCGTTAAAAACAACATGGACATGCGATGAATTGAAACCGAATTTATGAACTATTGCTAATCCATTGTTTATATTGTTTATCTTTGAATTATAATTTGGGATATTGCTATGGCTACGTTGCAAGTTAAACTTGCCATGATTTTGATGCTGTTATGAATCACTTGGGCTTAATTGTTTGGCAAGTTGGACTAATACATGTCCATGGAATCGCTATGTTATTGAAATATTTATGTTGATTAAACCATGCCTATGATGCTAATTAGACCGTGGCTATGAATATTAATGGAATTATGCCTGTGGTGTTATTATACCCATCATGATTAATGAAAGATAGGGTATTGCTAGGTTATGATGGAAAGTTGGAATTATTATGTTAGAATTGTTAAAAACGCTAAATAGGAATCATTATGTCTATCATGTTAATTATATTAAAAATGCTAAGTTAGAACCATTATGTTTATAATGTTAGATGAGAATCATTATAAATTGGAATTATTGTGTCTATGAGAATTATTATGTTAAAATGTTAAAATTGGAATCCACTACGTCTATTAGGATTACTATGCCTTTAATGTTTCATGTTTATAATAAAATTATTATTATGCCGCAATGATTATTATGCCTATGATGCAAAGTTGAAATCATCATTAAGTTGGAATCATTATTATGCCAAGTTATCATCATTGAAACCATGTGATATGTTATAGCCTGTTTATTATGCAAGTAATGTTGGAATTGTCACATATGCCTATCACATGTTTGGTGTTATTCCCCTTTATCTCTTGAATTGTTTATGCTTGTGAACGAAGTACGTTTATATACGTCGGGGATACGATTGGGTAGAATAGGCAAAACTTGAATTAATTATAGGAATAAACTGTGAAATTTGGCTTAAGTAGAACATGAATTATGGCACGAAAACTTGACTTGAACATGCCATAACTTGACTTTAAACATGCCTTAGTTGGGCATGAAGTTGACATATGAACATGATAGCAAAATCTGATAAGAACATGGGCATGACTTTAGAAAACAAGAAAGTGGCCAACTCGAGGTTGGGTTGAGTTTGTAGTGTAAATCTGCCCGGAACCGCCCGGCAAATCCAGTTGCTACAAACAATAGGATCCAATGTGGGTAGTTGGTCACATCGCGCTTGAAACACGAGGTTGGGTTGAGTTCGTAGCGTAAACCTGCCCGGAACCGCCCGGCAAATCCAGTGGCTACGAACAATAGGATCCAATGTGAGTGGTTCGGTGCATTAACGAATCAATTAATGCCAATTAGGGTTAAGTCATGAACATGAAAAGACAACTTAACCAACTTGAACACGATTTGTAGGGCTAAGTCTTGAACTGGAAAACGACAACACTTAGCCAACTTGACATGACACGTAGGCGGGTTAAGTCGTGAACTGAAATGACATACTTAACCATCTTGACATGACAAGACTAGATTAGGATTAAGTCACGAATTACATGACTTAATCTGTTAGGCGGGTTAGGTCACGAATTACATGACCTAATCTATTAGGCGAAACACTAGACACGACCCCTTTCAGCAGTAACCCTCTAGAAGTATCAAGGTACCCTGGGGCTAGGCCGGGTGGGGGCACGATTACTGGGCTGATTGTAAGAGGTGAACGACGGCAGTAGGGTACGCCAGTGTAGGTTCGGCGGACTACGATCGTGCACGTATCCGGGGCAGACACTGGGTATCTGTAGATTTATCTGTGCATCTTGAATCGTGTCAGGGGTTGACACCCTAGGGCTGATACACCCGAAGGTGGACCCAGCACAGGTGACTACATTCGTGATTAGCCGTATGACACGGACACTTGACAAGCTAGAACTTGTAGGGAGCCGATCGACTAGATAATCGCTCCGTAGGACCCCGTACATGGGTCAGACCCCGTTCCAGGGTCATTTCATGATATTGGGCCGTGGGATTTATTTCGTGGTTAACTTGTGACATGGGCTTAGTATACTAGTACAGTCGATGCAACGAATCTCGAACATGTGATGCTTTACTTGACTTGTCTTATCCTGATCACCTTAGTCTATCTTGTTCACCTTGACACTATTCTTAAGTTTAGTTCCAGTTCATACATGACAGGTTGTTTTAACCGTTTGTACACTGAAAGTCACTAGAACTTACTCAGTCTTTATGACTGACCCTTTTCCTTTCGCCTCTTTTTCTTTCGTTTCCCCCCCAGGTTCTCAGGGAGGAATAACTAGCTCTTAGCTTGGATATCACTTGCTTTGGCTCAGCATGTACGGTTCGCTATGGCTGCTTCTTTTACTGCACTTGGGGAATAAGCTGTTTTACTGTTTTTAAATTATTGCTTCTTTGGCTATTATTACAAGACAGTTGTAATGAAGTTACTTGAAATGTTTGTAAAAGACATGGTTTATTTTGGAATGAAATGAAGTTCTGTTTTGCTCAGAAATTCTTCCGCTGTTTACTTAATTATTTATTTATGTTCTGTCTTGTGATAATTCTGTGACGTTATCTCGATAATACCTCTCCAAAACTAGGGCATTCCCTTTGTGAGTGACCCTAGCGGAGGTGGGGTGTTACACTTTGTTTTATTCGTATCAAGCATATTTTGGACGTCATAAGGTAAAAACTCTATCCTCCGGTTTGCGTTGCATTGTGTGATGGGAACTGAGTCTTATAATGGCTTCATTTTTATAAAAAGCATTGCGTTGTTTAAAAGAACGATTTGTTTTAAAGCACTGGCAATTCAATGGAGTAAACCCGTTCCACGAAAGTGGCGTGGTCCTGTGATTAGCCAAATTATATATGTGTTGAGTAGATTTCTCATACCAGTCCCATGACTGACTCGTAGTTTGTTTCACTTTCAAACTCGGGTGCCCCTTTTTCTACATGGGCAGCCTTGAATTCAGGTTTAGCTGGTTCTTTCTGGATAGCTGGAGCTGAAGATGGATTCTATCATTTATCTCTTTTTATGCTGTTCAGCTCCCATTGTACATATTATGTTTGTTTTCCGCTGTAGACATTTATGTATAGCTGAACTGTATTTTTACTAAGTATGATCATGTATACTGCGTAACTCTGATGATTACTTTTATCCAGTATAGTCTATTGTTCATTATCTGGTGTATTTTTTTAATTCTGTTCTGCTTTTATCTGTTTCTGTGTTATATTCCACGGATTACCCTTGCCGCCGTCAGTATGGGGTTTGGGGTCGTCTCATAAATACCTTTGCCATTACATACACCCAAAAAGATAAACACATAGCGGAAAAAGCTCCTAAATGGCTAGTTGCATCATGCATATCTCTAAATGTTCAATTGAAAAAGAACCTTAAATCCTTAACTCTCAGTTCACTCAAGTGAGTACCTAAGAGTGTAAGGTAAAAATGGAAACCTCGAGTCAACCAACAGACTGCTTGAATAATAACTACTACTCAAAACCAAAGGTTGTCTAGTGAGACCACGCAGTTTAGAGAATGAGTTTCTCATGGTTTAAAACAATCAATCTTTTGCTCTTACACTATCAATGGTTAGAGTAGTAATTACAAGTGTAATGATAATAATAATACTAATGATGTGCAATATGCATCATATAATGGATTCTATCCTTATTTTCATTACTAATTGCCTTAACTATAATTATTTAACAATAAATGTGCAAGTTATGCATTTGCCTTTAAATATAAATGATTCCGCATCATTTTTAATTCATTACCCATCTTAATACCTGGATTTCCCAGCCCTTACTATATGGGTTACCCATCCCCTTGGTGTTTCAAAAATTATACAGATGTAGATTAACCATCACATACTTACAATTTTATCCTTAGGTTGACTATGAATCTTTCAAAAATAATATAATGTGGATCATCCATAACACATGTCATAGCTTTATCTATAGGATGACTAGGAACCTCTCCATTTACTTTAAATCTTGTTCCTCACAATTTTTAAACCCAACGTTACCCTCTATTTCCGTTATTACTCAATTCTCATTAGTATCCCCATGTGCTTAATTTCATACAAACTATATAATTTGAAATATTGGAATGTGGTATCCCTATTATTCCGTAAACAGTAATGTGATTATTTACCATCTCAATTCATAAAGGTCATGCCAATTTATCAAGTAGATATAGCATATGAATGATTTAATTTGATTCCTACCGATAGCATAATGAAACATTAATTGGTACGACACTCTTATTGACCCTAACCCCAACTTGACTTTCTAATAAAGTATTAAAGCAATCAAACAAATTAAGATGATACACAAGAGTCCATCAACTTCAAACTTATGTTAGCTACCTAATGAAACAAAGCAAGACAAATAAGAATTGTCCACATGATCAACGACGACAAGATACACAGGCGATAGCTCCAGTTATTTTAAAAACAATTTGAAAACTTTAACCCTATCGACTTCAATAAGTCTTGGAAGCGCAAGCTTAAATGAAGTTAGTTAAAAACATAAATTATCGACCATAAATGTGATTGTAGGGGATATAGGTGTTACCCACAAGTATTTTAGAAAGTGTGCTGAAATAAGGATTGTCGACTTAGACGATGACGCCAAGATTTTTAGGGGTGATAAGCCTCAAAGATTTTGGATTTTTTTTAAAATCAATCTCATTAACCACAACTATAACAATAAAAATAGAGGCGATATGCCTTAGATTTTATACAATAAAGTTTAGAAAATATGTCTTGTCGATAAGGCTAGAAGCGACAAGGACCCTACGACAAGGACCCCCACGATGCGGTAGGCCTGGATACTTCCTGTATTAGGTTTCAGAGTGTTCCAAGCATCAAGTGCTTCTCGATGGGTGGTGACAAGCCTTGTTGCAGGTGTCAATACCATCAATCGACTAGCTCAGTGAAGCTACTAGTAAGTAAAGAGAAAATTACCATTTTACTAAATAAATAATTCTTTTCACATCTCCACTATATTTGTCAAAACTCTATTGGATAATTCAAAGTTTTGTGAAGCCAAAACTCAAAATTTTCTCATTTTTAGACCTAAAACATTAAGAAACCATTATTTACCCTAACTAATGTCTTAATCACCCAGAGCCAATCCGACATAAGAAATCCATAGCAAACCATAAAATTAGAGAAAAATCCCAGAATTTCACATTAATCAAAGAGTTACTACTTTATCATATATATAAAAATTGGATCTAAATCCGTTGTCTAATTAGTTTTACCAATTAAATTTCATGATTAACACACATCTAACCTTAGGGAATTAATAAATTGCTATATATTTAGAAAATTGTGAAAATCAAAATCAAACTCTAAAATCATGTATTAAACAACGTACAAAAATTTCAAAGCAATAAAATATGATAAACTATAGATCTTGATCTAAAGCCTAACAAAATGTTGTGCAAACATTCATGCACAATCAAAACAAGTCATTTTTCTATCCAAACACTGTTAGAGCATTAAAAATACATGGAAACAATCATATATTCACAAATCCAATTCATGTATGAATAATATTCGAATATAAACAAGTGTTAGAAGTATTATTCACAGTAATTTTGAGTGAAAAGTTGTTATTTATAAACATTGATTCCTTACTTGATTTCTTCTAGTTTTCCGTTAAGTTTTCTCTTTTTCTTCCTTGTTTTAACGGTCAACCTCCTAGCTTATATTTCAGGTTTTGTGTAACAACCTGGAAAATCAGAACCAATTTAAACATTTTATTTCGAGTAATTTTGTCAGAAATTGAGTCAGAATTTAAAAATTCCATTTTTAAATAATAATAAAGCCCTTCAAAATAGTCATTTTGCAAATGACCTCCATTTTTGATAAAACCACTTTGGTTGGATCTGGAATGTCAATTTATTGCTAGGTTTAAAATTCCATAATTTTTGGAATTAATATATGAGCGTGGCAAAAGGAAATATGTTTTGCAAATATAATGCAAATTGGATTGACCAGAAAAAGACATTTTTCAAACGATCTCCAAATTCGACGAAATCAGTTTTGTTGGGACCGTATCGTCCCAACATAGCTGGATTTATTTTTCTGGAATTTTTGGAATTAGTATGTGGCCCCGAAAAATTAAAATGTACATTCAAATCCAAAGTTGATTGTTTTATATTTTAATTTGAAGAATAACTAACTGAAACAGTCGAATGGGGTTACGAAACATATTCCATCACGTCCGGAATAAGGGTATTTAGCAAAGGATGACAGTCGTTGGGTTTTATTTGGAGTTCGTATAAGAAAACATTATTTTCCGAATTAAAAGAATAAAAAGTTAAAATATAAAACCAAGGGCCAATCACGTTTCAGCGTCAACCCCAATTCATTTCAACAAAATCGCGCTTCCCTCAATATCGAATGGCGGAAATAGGCGAATTCTTTCTTGTGACGAAAAGGAATTTCGCTCGGTCCGAACCAGTCGCTAAACCGACCCAGACCGTTCGAAACGCCCTATCGTTTGAGAACACGACAAAACAGAACGCGTACAGAAGAACATTTCATTGTTATTATACAACAATGCATGAGATTACAAGAATATGGAGAGTAATAAACAAATAAATATTACACAGAAATATCAGAGATTTAAATTACATTTAAATACATCGCAGCGGAAAATAATACAATACACAACTAGAAGAGATATACGGATACAAAGCTTTCCGGATATCGTTCCAGCTGTAAACCAGGATCCTGTGAATATAAATCTGCAAAACCAAAACTACTAGCTGCCCGTGTCAAAATAAGGGCACCCAGAGTTTAGGTTAAAACAATAAACTCCAGGTCAGTCATGGGACTGGTGTGAGAACTAAAACAGTTATTAATCTTTATTTTTAAAGTTCGGTAAATCAAGGGACCACGCCGTATAACACGGAACGGGTTTCCTCCCAAGGATACCAGTGCATAAAACAAACAGCGCAATGCTAAATAAAGAAAAATGAAGCTGTTATAAGACCCAGGTCCTATCACACAATGCAACGCAAGCCGGGGGATAGGGTTTTCCCTTATAACAGCCAAAGAATGCTTGATACGTTTAAAACAAATCATTTGATACTATTATAAGTGCATAGTGTATAAAACAACTTCAAATCATAAGTATCAATCATAGGCGGCATGGGTACCATATATCATGTCGCCATACTAGTTCTACAATTAAAACCGAAATGTCACGTATTTGGAAATTGGATTTCCGTCTGTGAACCGAGGCTAGGGATCGTCCTCTACCGATTCGTGACTCTCTAGCCCGAGCCACAGGATCAGAGCTCGAGTGACCCTTGGAGCGACAGGGCCGGTCCACCGATGTGGATTAAAATTCCTGAACAATGCGTTTCCCCGCCCTTTGGGGCGTAAACGAGCCAACGAATGACTCCATCGGACTCGGATCGTCCGATCAAACCGAGGCGCCTCGCAACAGCAACAACCACACAGGTGAAAAGTATATAAATGTCAGGGCTGGTAGGTCACTGACACCACCCTAGCTAGAAAGAAACGCATGCCCTCCCTGAGGTCCTCTCCCGTTTTTGGTTCACAACCGGGGTGCGAAACTCGCGAATTCACGTTACACAAAGCTGTGCCACACAGGCTGTGCTTTGATCATCACCACAAGACTTTGCTTTTCAACAGAAGCCTCGATCAATTTCCACTTAGGCATGCCACACAGGCAATTCACTCCATGCGTTTGATATCCATCAATATATAACCCCTGAGCTCGTACGTCTCAAAGAAGGGCGTTAAGCAAGAGAATAAATTCTCCGCCGCCAAGCAGATATATATTTAATAGAGATCAATCACACGGACTAAAATCCAATGTCAGACACACAGTCCATTTACAAGTCCGTTCTGGGGCTGAACGAAACCGGAGGCACCTTGTACCTCGCATATCCATCGATCTCCAAGTACGTCTGGACGATCACCAACTGTTTCCATCTTCTTGGGTGTACAACCCAATCAAGATCATTAGTTATCACCCAAACGACGTAAAGACTTCCGGTCTTCGACCACCGTCTTCATCTTCGACACCACGTCGAATCAGTTATTCAGAATGGGATAAACCCGGTCTTTCTGAATAACTCGCGTATATATTATAAAAGTGTTACACAAACACAACATACGCCTCATTCCGATTCAGAATATTCTTTTATCCAAATATTCCTATACTTTGGGAAAAGTTCCCATTAATTTTATCCAAGATAAATTCTTTAAATTTATTCTTTAATCTCCTTTGAATATCAATTCAAACTAGTCGGGATTAGCGAACCACACCGAAGTAATCATTTATTTTATTTCCCAACCTATTCATCCCATGAAGTACAACTGGTTATACTTCATATCTAACACCACAGTGTTATCGGTAAATTCAATTACCATTTCACGTTCAAATCTAATTAAAGATTTAACTATCGCCTGGAGCAAAACTGGTGGTACTCCATTTTCGATCTTTTCAATCTAATTAAAGATTCATTAAAACTCCACTTAGTTTTAATCGTTCGACTGGGTTAAAGAATCAGTGTCATTTAAAAACACGGTTCACGATAAACCCAAAATCACCTCCCATTAATTATCGGGTTAAAGAACGAGTGTTATTTAAAACACTGTTCACGATAAACCCAAAAATCAATACCAATTCAATTCCAATTAAATATCATTTAATTAGTACACTTCATTAAATCTAAATAAAAAGATTTAATCTTTTCTCAACTGGGTTCAAGAACAGTGTTAGTGAAGACACCATTCACGACAAACCCAAATCACATTTGATATTCAATACAAGGCTCTGAATAGAAAATATACCGGCTTATATTCAATATCCAATTCTACGACTAACCAATATCGTATTGGAAATAACGATATAAATATATATCTTTCAAATTTCCGTAACAACATCCGTATAATCACGAATTCCAACATCGAAATATTCCGAAGACAATTTCGATTCAAATCCACTCCAATGCAATCATTGGAAATTCTGGTTATTTTTAAAACCCTTTTCAAATTCAATTTATTTACTTAAAAATAAATAGAATTATAATTCTAGTTCAAAACTAGTTCATTTCGATAAAATCTATTTTTATCCTTTCAAATACGGAGTTTTTCATCCCAATTCTTCACAAATCATTTCTTATGATTTTACACAAATTATTATTATTTTTAATAATTTTATCAAGGCCCGTATAGTCGATTTCCATCAACGGTCATCGAACTGCACTTACAGCGACCTTTTTCAAATTTGATTTGGACATAATTCCAAATCCAACCGTTAGATTTCAAATTTCTAATATTCGTTAGAAAGCTCTTTTCGATACGAACCCAACGGTTCCGGTTTTAGGAGAATCCGACGGTCGGATCTCCCGTAACGTCCGTTTGAAATAAATGGTCGAAATTCACGAACTACCGCGGCGTGGCGCGTTCTATTCAGGCCATTATATTATATATATAATATATATAATATATATTTCGTCGATTTCTATTTAAAACGAATTATATAAATAGTTTTGAAATTCGTTTCAAAAGCAATTTCAACTTCCTTTTCAATTCGATTTCAATTCAATTCATTTCGAAATCGTTTTCAATTCAATTCATTTCGAAATCGTTTTCAATTCAATTCATTTCGAAATCGTTTTCAATTCAATTCATTTCGAAATCGTTTTCAATTCAATTCATTTCGAAATCGTTTTCAATTCAATTCATTTCGAAATCGTTTTCAATTCAATTCATTTCGAAATCGTTTTCAATTCAATTCATTTCGAAATCGTTTTCAATTCAATTCATTTCGAAATCGTTTAAAATCGATATAAATATCGTTCACATCAAAATGGCGTCAAACTAATCATCACGGCTTCATATATTGATATTTTCAAATCTTCCATTTCGAATATTTCTATTTCAAATATTTCTATTTTAAAACTGGAATGAGGCCCAATCAATTACCATATAAAGTTAATTATATGGATTTTCATACAACACATGTATAATAGCATTGAAAAATAATCAACCATCAACCAAAGTGCACTACACTGTATAAGCATCAAATATAGATATCTAACGCTTATGACAGCCTGTCAATCAATCGATCGACATATTTAATCAATCAGGATGAGTGAACTTCAAATTTCATCCTAACACCTGTGTGGGGTTTCAAACAATCAAACACATATTTTATTTGTGCAGTTGGGCGATGTGTGAAATTTATCGACCCAATCAATGTCCTTCAAATAGGTGTACATAAACAAACCGTCTGGTTTGTAAATGAATATTTATTTATTCACATTCACGTCAAAATGTTATATTTTTAACGACTAAACATTTTATTCAAACATATGAATTTCTATTCAGTTCATTCTTTAAATAAAATGATATTTTTATTTTCTATCTTATTTTAGAAAATTTCGGCGGCATAACGGCACGATACTAGAAACGGGACAAGGCCTAGCCTTATCCCCGGTCTAGTGAAGGCCCACGCCATTCACACATCAATCAAAATCACCAAACAACCAATTCAAATCACATCATATAACTAATCTATGCAACCAAACAAACAAGTCCATGGTCTGTGGACGATTGTGTCGGGTGCTACTAAGCACCGTCTGCATCCTAGTATATATATAAAACTAGAAAAGAAATTGAAAGGTGAGAAATTCTCAAAGATAGCTATCCTAGCTCCACGACACTCCATTGATAGAAATCTTCATCGCTATCGCCTCTTCGTCATCTTCGTTGCCCGTAGCCACTACATATGTAAAAATCGAATTTTATTACTATGTTATATAGATAAAAATTATATTTTTATCACGCTATTTTCCATATAAAGATTTCGCCTTTTCAAATTTAAAGATTTCATCTTTATAAAAATCTCATTTTTATTTTTCTACACATCTAAAGATGATATTTTTAATATTCCTTTTATGTAAAAATTATATTTTTAATTTTCTACCTAAACAAAAATCATATTTTTATAGTCGCTATATAGTAAAGACTATATTTTTAATACTTTAAAAATATAAAAATCATATTTTTATTACTTTAAAAATACAAAGATCATATTTTTACTTCGTTCTTTACATTAGAAAAATCCGAGCTTTTCAAAAATAAAAATAAAAATTGTATCTTTACCACTAAAAAAACGGATCTTTATTTTCCTAAAAATCAAATCCTTATACAATTACTTTTTAAAAATCCTAATAGGCTGATTTTATTTAAGGATCATTGCATAAAGGATTTAAATAAACTAAATTAACTAAAAAAAACCAAAATAAAATAATAATAATAAAAAAACAAGGACTTACAGCCGGGGGGGGTCTTCCTGCGTCGGAGGAGGATGGTAGGGGGGCGCGGGGTGGAGGAAGTAAGGGGAAGGGGCGGCGGACGGCGAAGCAGTGGCCCTCGTGCCAAGCGGAGGCGGAAGTCGACGAGGAAGGAGAGACTGCGAGGTAGAGGAAGAAGGAGGAGGAGAAGAAGAAGGTGGCGGCGGCAGGCGAGGTGGCGGGGGAGATTGACGAGGGCGGCGGCCCCCATCGCGGGTGGAGCGATTTGTGTTTTTTTCTTTTTCTTTTTTATATTTCTGAACTGAATCGGGGGGGGGTATAAGGGAGAATTTAGGTTTTTATTTAATTATATATTTATTTTTATTATTTCAAAAAGGTAACTTTTTACTTCGATTTCGAAACGAGGCCCACCGCCTGTCGTCCATAGCGTTCTACCCCCATTCTGAACACAATGGGATATGTATCGCAGGCTGATTCGGCTGTTTCGATCGGCTTCCGTTAAAACCAACATATAACTCTATATATTGATTTTGAACGTGCATTTCAATTACCGGGGTCACATACTAACTCTAAAAATTCCCGAAAAATATTTTCTAGCTTCGTATTGACGATTTGGTCCTAACAAAACTAGTTTCGTCGAATTCTGAGACCGTTGGAAAAATGGCCATTTTTCAGTCGATTAAAATCAACTAAAACCGGTCAAACGCGTTTTCCTTTGCCACGCTCACATTTTGATTCGAAAAATTATGAAATTTAAAACCTAGCAATAATTTGACATCCTGGATCCAACAAAACTGGTTTCGTCGAAATCCGAGGTCGTTTGCAAAATATCCATTTTTAAGGGCCTGAATTCCATAGCGACTATTCAGTATTTTCAACTGGACATATCTTTTGATTCCCGCTATGAAATTTTGATCATTCGGATTCGTTGGAAAGATATTATCAATTAGATCCCATTATTTTTGGTTTCACTAAAATCCGGATTGTTTTGCACCCGGTACATTTAATTGAAGTTTGAAATCGAATTATCGAACTACCGCGCCATTTTCAATTCCTTTTATAATTATATATAAATATTTATATTCTAACGACGACGCGTATAATATATACGTTCGAATTATATTCAAAACAAATTTCTCGTCGATATTATTTAAAATAATTCATTTTAAATAATCAAAATTCGCTAAAATTGCCAAAATAAAAATTTTAAACTGGCCCAGATTTTCGGGTTATTACAATCTCCCCCACTTAAAACTTTTCGTTCCCGAAAAGGAACAAAGTCGAAAGTGGTTTGATTATTCAGCCCTACGTTCGATCTGGCTTCCATTCTCCAACTCTTCAGTTTCTGGGAATTTTCAAAATTTCAAAAATTTGGCTAACACCCTAAATTTTCGAAAAATTTCGCCATAACCTCCCCTGCAATGGGAGCATCGGGGAATTTCAAATAGCTTCCCCGGTCCTTCAGATCTCAAAAAGAAAATGAAAAAGCCAATAGGCTCACAAAATCATCATCACCCAAACAAAACAGTAAATTATGTAGTAAACATGTACCTATTTGTCGGGCAAACAAATTTTATTCTCTGCTCTAGCCTCCTTGCTATGACCTGTTCAATGCAAGTATATGTATATGCAAGCAAATGCGACTAATTTTCAATACAATTCAATATGTGATTCAATTAGGCTAATTGGCTAAAAATTAGCAAACAAATAAACAAACAACGCAAACATCAATCAATTAGTGAATTAGAGTTTCAAATTCATAATTTTGATACATATACAAAAAATCATGTTTTTGATGCCAAATCACAACAATAGGCCCTATCTAATTTTGGTTCTCACACCAGTCAATAGGAAGTATATAGAAATCTCCCTTTCGTCACTCGAACATAAATTCTGATGATGATGCATCAATCATCAGAGTTCTCTCCGGGCGACTTAGAAGGTGATTCTATATCTACCCAGTATATCAAAACTTCGAATACACGCGGATCAGACGTATACACAAGATCTATATATACTGGATTGTCCAAATTCATTAAAATAAATAATCAAATACGAATAGTTGATTTAAATTTTCAAAACAAATTTTGTTTTCATTTTAAAAATATACTCTTCACACTCGTTCTAGGATACTACTGATCCTATCTCTAACGAGTCATTCCATTGGATATTGCTAATCCAATATCTGATGAATTCTTTCGTATGGTTCTAATGTGCCTTGTTCTCTGAGCTTTGTAAACCAAAGCTATGATACCAACTGTGACGAAAAGGAATTTCGCTCGGTCCGAACCAGTCGCTAAACCGACCCAGACCGTTCGAAACGCCCTATCGTTTGAGAACACGACAAAACAGAACGTGTACAGAAGAACATTTCATTGTTATTATACAACAATGCATGAGATTACAAGAATATGGAGAGTAATAAACAAATAAATATTACACAGAAATATCAGAGATTTAAATTACATTTAAATACATCGCAGCGGAAAATAATACAATACACAACTAGAAGAGATATACGGATACAAAGCTTTCCGGATATCGTTCCAGCTGTAAACCAGGATCCTGTGAATATAAATCTGCAAAACCAAAACTACTAGTTGCCCGTGTCAAAATAAGGGCACCCAAAGTTTAGGTTAAAACAATAAACTCCAGGTCAGTCATGGGACTGGTGTGAGAACTAAAACAGTTAATAATCTTTATTTTTAAAGTTCGGTAAATCAAGGGACCACGCCGTATAACACGGAACGGGTTTCCTCCCAAGGATACCAGTGCATAAAACAAACAGCGCAATGCTAAATAAAGAAAAATGAAGCTGTTATAAGACCCAGGTCCTATCACACTGTGACGAGAAGGAATTTCGCTCGGTCCGAACCAGTTGCTAAACCGACCCAGACCGTTCAAAACGCCCTATCGTTTGAGAACACGACAAAACAGAACGCATACAGAAGAACATTTCATTGTATATCACAACAATGCATCAGATTACAAGAATATACAGAGTATAAATGAATATTACACAGAAATATCAAAGATTTAAATTACATTTAGATACATAGCAGCGGAAAATAATACAATACACAACTAGAATGAGATATACGGATACAAAGCTTTGCGGATATCGTTCCAGCTGTAAACCAGGATCCTGTGAATATAAATCTGCAAAACCAAAACTACTAGCTGCCCGTGTCAAAATAAGGGCACCCAGAGTTTAGGTTAAAACAATAAACTCCAGGTCAGTCATGTGACTGGTGTGAGAACTAAAAACAGTTAATCTTTATTTTTTTAAGATAGGTAAATCAAGGGACCACGCCGTATAACACGGAACGGGTTTCCTCCCAAGAATACCAGTGCATAAAACAAACAGCGCAATGCTAAATAAAGAAAAATGAAGCTGTTATAAGACCCAGGTCCTATCACACAATGCAACACAAGCCGGGGGATAGGGTTTTCCCTTATAACAGCCAAAGAATGTTTGATACGTTTAAAACAAATCATTTGATACTATTATAAGTGCATAGTGTATAAAACAACTTCAAATCATAAGTATCAATCATAGGCGACATGAGCGTCCCGTGCCACTATGTCGCCATATATAGGTTTACAAATAAAACCGCAAAGTTACGTATTTGGAAATAGGATTTCCATCTATGAACCGAGGCAAAAGATAGTCCTCAACCGATTCGAGACTGCCTAGCCCGAGCCTCAGGATCAGAGCTCGAGTGACCCTTGGATCCTCAGGGCCAGTCCACCGATGTGGATTAAACTTAAACCCTGAACATGCGTTTCCCCGCCCTATGGGGCGTAAACGAGCCAACTAAATGACTCCATCGGTTCGAGAACGACCGATCAATCCGAGGCGCCTCGCAACAGCAACAACCACATAAGTCAAACTCGTCAGGGCGTGTAAAACCACTGACGCCACTTCTAGCTAGGAAGAAACGCATGCCCTCCCTGACGTCCTCTCCCGTTTTTGGTTCATACCGGGTGTGAAGCTCGCGAATCAACGTTACACAAAGCTACGCCACAAAGGCCTTGCTTTGATCATCACCACAAGACTTTGCTTTTCAACAGAAGCCTCGATCAATTGCCACTTAGGCATGCCACACAGGCAATTCACTCCATGCGTTTGATATCCATCAATATATAACCCCTGAGCTCGTACGTCTCAGAGAAGGGCGTTAAGCAAGAGAATAAATTCTCCGCCGCCAAACAGATATATATTTAATAGAGATCAACCACACGGACTAAAATCCAATGTCAGACACACAGTCCATTTACAAGTCCGTTCTGGGTCTGAACGAAACCGGAGGCACCTAGTACCCCGCATATCCATCGATCTCCAAGTACGTCTGGACGATCCCTAACTGTTTCCATCTTCTTGGGTGTACAGCCCAATCAAGATCATCAGTAATCACCCAAACGACGTGAAGACTTCCGGTCTTCGACCTCCGTCTTCATCTTCGACTTATCGTCGTATCAGTTATTCAGAATGGGATAAACCCGGTCTTTCCGAATAGCTCGCGTATATATTATAAAAGTGTTACACAAACACAACATACGCCTCATTCCAATTCATTAGTCACTAACCGTAAATTAATCAAGAGAATAATTCCCCAAATATTAACCCCGAAGGCCGAAACCAACATCAGATCAATATCCAGAAAACCATTCTGCTTAGCTAACCGACAGTTAGTTTCTAAATTTCACATTCATAGGGAAAGGTTCCCATTAATTTTATCCAAGATAAATTACTTGAATTTATTCTCTAATCTTCCTTTGAATTTCGATTCGACTAGTCGGAATTAGCGAACCTTACCGTAGTAACCATTGGTTTTAATTTCCCAATCCCAACCTATTCATCCCATGAAGTAAAACTGGTAATACTTCATATCTAACACCACGGTGTTATCGGTAAATTCAATTACCATTTCACGTTCAAATCTAATTAAAGATTTAACTATCACCTGGAGCAAAACTGGTGGTACTCCATTTTCGATCTTTTCAATCTAATTAAAGATTCATTAAAACTCCACTTAGTTTTAATCGTTAACTGGGTTAAAGAATCAGTGTCATTTAAAAACACGGCTCACGATAAACCCAAAATCACATTCCATTAATTATCGGGTTAAAGAACAAGTGTTATTTAAAACACTATTCACGATAAACCCAAAAATCAATACCAATTCAATTCCAATTAAATATCATTTAATTGGTATACTTCATTAAATCTAAATAAAAAGATTTAATCTTTTCTCAACTGGGTTTAAGAACAGTGTTAGTGAAGACACCATTCACGACAAACCCAAATCACATTTGATATTCAATATAAGGCTCTGAATAGAAAATATATCGGCTTATATTCAATACCAAATTCTACGATTAACAAATGTCGTATTGGAAATAACGATATATATGTATATCTTTCAAATTTCCATAACAACATCTGTATCATCACGAATTCCAACATCGAAATATTCCGAAGACAATTTCGATTCAAATCCACTCCAATGCAATCATTGGAAACTTTGGTTATTTTTAAAACCCTTTTCAAATTCAATTTATTTATTTAAAAATAAATAGAATTATAATTCTAGTTCAAAACTAGTTCACTTCGATAAAAATCTATTTTTATCTTTTCAAATATGTAGTTTTTCATCCCAATTCTTCTCAAATCATTTATTATGATTTTACACAAATTATTATTTTTAATAATTTTATCAAGGCCCGTACAGTCGATTTCCATCAACGGCCATCGAACTGCACTTACAGCGACCTTTTTCAAATTCAATTTGGACATAATTCCAAATCCAACTGTTAGATTTCCAATTTCTAATATTCGTTAGAAAGCTCTTTTCGATACGAACCCAACGGTTCCGGTTTTAGGAGAATCCGACGGTCGGATCTCCCGTAATGTCCGTTTGAAATCAATGGTCGAAATTCGCGAACTGCCGCGGCGCGGCGCGTTCTATTCAGGCCATTATATTATATATATAATATATAATATATATATCGTCGATTTTAATTCAAAACGAATTATATAATTAGTTTTAAATTCGTTTCAAAAGCAATTTCAACTTTCTTTTCAATTCAAATCAAAATTGAATTTTTCTTTATAAATTCGTTTTAAAATTCATTTCTATTCAATTCAAATTTCAATTCAATTTGAATTCATTTCAATTCACTTTCAATTCAATTTGAATTCGTTTTCAATTCATTTCGAAATCGTTTTCAATTCATTTCGAAATCGTTTTCAATTCAATTCATTTCGAAATCGTTTTCAATTCAATTCATTTCGAAATCGTTTTCAATTCAATTCATTTCGAAATCGTTTTCAATTCAATTCATTTCGAAATCGTTTTCAATTCAATTCATTTCGAAATCGTTTTCAATTCAATTCATTTCGAAATCGTTTTCAATTCAATTCATTTCGAAATCGTTTTCAATTCAATTCATTTCGAAATCGTTTTCAATTCAATTCATTTCGAAATCGTTTTCAATTCAATTCATTTCGAAATCGTTTTCAATTCAATTCATTTCGAAATCGTTTTCAATTCAATTCATTTCGAAATATTCGATTTCGAAATCACCTTTCAATATTCATTTCAAAATGAATAAAATCGATATAAATATCGTTCACGTCAAAATGGCGTCAATCTAATCAACACGGCTTCATAAATTTCTATTTTCAAATATTCTATTTCAAATATTTCTTTTTCAAAATAGTTGTTATTATCAAAATATTTCGTTCAACACATGACCAATCTTAATGGATGAGTACTGTCAACACATGAACTTTTATTTTATATTGATAAAGATGTAAATTTTATTACTAAAATATTTCGTTCAACACATGACCAATCTCAATGGATGAGTACTGTCAACACATGAACTTTTATTTTATATTATTCTTTGTTTTTCAAATTGGAATGAGGCCCAATCAATTACCATATAAAATTAATTATATGGATTTTCATACAACATATGTATATAATAGCATTGAAAATAATCAACCATCAACCAAAGTGCACTACACTGTATAAGCATCAAACATAGATATCTAGCACTTATAACAGCCTGTCAATCGATCGATCGACATATTTAATCAATCAGGATGAGTGAACTTCAAATTTCATCCTAACACCCGTGTGGGGTTTCAAACAATCTAACACATATTTTATTTGTGCAGTTGGGCGATGTGTAAAATTTATCGTCCCAATCAATGTCATTCAAATAGGTGTACATAAACAAACCGTCCGGTTTATAAATGAATATTTTATTTTATTCACTTCACGTTAAAAATTACATTTTTAACGATAAAACATTTTATTTCATCCTATGAATTTCTGTTCAATTCATTTCTATTCAATAAAATGATATTTTTATTTTTCTAACTTATTTAGAAAATTTCGGCGGCATAACGGCACGATACTAGAAACGGGACGAGGCCTAGCCTTATCCCCGGTCTAGTGAAGGCCCACGCCATTCACACATCAATCAAAATCACCAAACAACCAAATTCAAATCAAGTCATATAACTTAGCTATGCAACC
Organism: Allium sativum; assembly: GCA_030737875.1. Lineage (NCBI taxonomy): Eukaryota > Viridiplantae > Streptophyta > Magnoliopsida > Asparagales > Amaryllidaceae > Allium > Allium sativum. The sequence continues at coordinate 605,190,089 of CM060919.1, read as the reverse complement.
AAACAAACAAGTCCATGGTCTGTGGACGATTGTGTCGGGTGCTACTAAGCACCGTCTGCATCCTAGTATATATATATAACTAGAAAAGAAATTGAAAGGTGAGAAATTCTCACATATAGCTATCCTAGCTCCACGGCACTTCATTGATAGAAATCTTCATCGCTATCACATCTTCGTCGTCTTCGTTGCCCGTAGCCACTACATATGTAAAAATCGAATTTTTACTTCGTTATTCAATTTATAAAAATCGAATTTTTTACTTCGATGTTCAATATATAAAAATCATATTTTTATTTCGATGTTCAATATATAAAAATCTGATTTTCACTTCGACTTTCAATATATAAAAATCTGATTTTTTTACTTCGACTTTCAATATATAAAAATCTGATTTTTACTTCGACTTTCAATATATAAAAATCATATTTTTATTTCGATGTTCAATATATAAAAATCTGATTTTCACTTCGACTTTCAATATATAAAAATCTGATTTTTTTTTCGACTTTCAATATATAAAAAACCCATTTTTATTTCACTACACATATAAAGGTGATATTTTTAATTCTCTATATGAACAAAAATCATACTTTTACCACTTCTATATAGTAAAGATTATATTTTTAATACTTTAAAAATATAAAAATCATATTTTTATTACTTTAAAAATATAAGAATCATATTTTACTCTTATGACAAAATCAGGTTTTAATCTAATTTAAAATCAGATTTTTATAAAATAAAATAAAACAAAATCGTTAAAACTCACTGCGTTTGATCGGAAGAAGGTTGTCGAAGTCTGGTGGTCGACGAGGGGGCTTCAGGCGATCGGCGATGACCTTCTGGTGGTCCACTGCGACTGACAGTGGGTTTGTAGAGGGCGTTTCTAGTATCGGGGAGAGGAATGGGGGTGTGGATGCTCTGGAGGAGGAGGCGGCGACTGAGGGAGGGCGAGGTGGCATTGGGGTCGGCGGCGATGAGGTGCGGTAGCCTGGAAGGGAAAGGGCGGCGGGTATCTTCAAAACTGGGGTGCTCGCTGCCTCGAAGGGAAGAGGGAAGGAGGGTCGACGAAGACGAGGGAGGCGGAGGTGCATGGGTGGGGTCTGTTGGCGGCGATGCGATGGAGGGGGGTGGGCGGCGCAGTCAACGGGGTGATTTGGGGTTTTTCTGTAAAGTGGTCGGGGAGAGAGAGTATGGGAAGAGAGAGAGGGTAGGGGGTTATATAGTTTTATTTAATTATTATTTATTTTCTCCTTAAGTCGACTTTTCAATTCGAACTCGAAATCCACTCCAACGACTGTCGTCCCTAGCGTAATACCCCTATTCCAAACACAATGGGATATGTATCGTAAGCTGATTTGATCATTACAATCAGTTTCCGTCAAATTTAAATCTATATATTCAATTTTAAATGCACATTTCAATTTACCGAGGCCACATACAATCTCTAAAAATTCCCGAAGAATATTTTCTAGCTTCGTATTGACGATACGGTCCTAACAAAACTAGTTTCGTCGAATTCTGAGACCGTTGGAAAAATGGCCAATTTCCAGTCGATTAAAATCAACTGAAATGGTCAAAACACGTTTTCCTTTGCCACGCTCACATATTGATTCGAAAAATTATGAAATTTGAAACCTAGCAATAACTTTACATCCTGGACCCAACAAAACTGGTTTCGTCGAAATCCGAGGTCGTTTGCAAAAGGGCTATTTTCAAGGCCTTTATATTATATAAAATATATATAAATTCTACAGCGACTATTCTGAATTTTCAACTGGACGTATCTTATCATTTCTAAAGTGAAATCCCAGTTTGTCAACTTCATTAGAAAGATATTCTTCATCAGATTCAAATATTTCTTGTTTCGTCCAATTCCGACTTAAAACGAATTCTGTATATTCATTTGAAATTAGAAATCGAATTTTCGAACTACCACGCCATTTCAGGCTCGTTTTATAATTTAAATAAATTTAATCGTTTTAACTTCGTCGATAATAAATTTTTCGTCGTTATTATTTAAAATAATTCATTTTAAATATTCAAAATTCATTAAAATTGCCGAAATAAAAATTTTAAACTGGCCCAGATTTTCCGGGTTATTACAATCTCCCCCACTTAAAACATTTCGTACCCGAAAAGGAACAAAGTCGAAAGTGGTTTGATTATTCAGCTCTACGTTCGATCTGGCTTCCATTCTCCAACTTTTCAGTTTCTGAGAATTTTCAAAATCTCAAAAATTTGGCTAACACCCTAAATTTTTGAAAAATTTCGCCATAACCTCCCCTGCACCGGGAGCATCGGGGAATTTCAAATAGCTTCCCCAGTCCTTCAGATCTCAAAAAGAAAAAGAAAAAGCCAAGCGGCTAGCCAATAGGCTCACAAAATCATCATCACCCAAACAAAACAGGAAATTATGTAGTAAACATGTACCTATTTGTCGGGCAAACAAATTTTATTCTCTGGCTCTAGCCTCCTTGCTATGACCTGTTCAATGATATATATGTATATGCAAGCAAATGCAACCAATTTTCAATTTAATTCAATATTTGGTTCAATTAGGCATAATGGTTCAAAATTATCAAACAAATAAACAAACAACACAAACATCAATCAATTAGTGAATTAGAGTTTCAAATCCATAAAATTTGATATATATACAAAAATCATGTTTTTGATGCCAATTCACAACAATGTGTTCTAACTATATAAGTTTTGGTTCTCACCCCAGCCTAATGGAAGTATATAGAAATCCCACCTTCGAAACATGAACATAAGTCCCGATGATGATCGATCAATCATCAGAACCATCTCCGGGTGTCTAGAGTGTAATTCTATATCTATCCAGTATATTAAAATTTCAAATACACGTGGATCAGACGTATACGCAAAACCTATATATACTGGATTGTCCACATCAATATAAATAAATAACCAAATACGAATAATTGATTTAAATTTTCAAAACAAAAATTGTTTTCATTTTCAAAAATATACTCTTCACACTCGTTCTAGGATGCTACTGATCCCATCTCTAACGAGTCATTCTCGTTGGATATTACTAATCCAATTCTGATGAATTCTTCCGTATGGTCCTAATGTGTCTTGTTCTCTGAGCTTTGTAAACCAAAGCTCTGATACCAACTGTGACGAGAAGGAATTTCGCTCGGTCCGAACCAGTTGCTAAACCGACCCAGACCGTTCAAAACGCCCTATCGTTTGAGAACACGACAAAACAGAACGCATACAGAAGAACATTTCATTGTATATCACAACAATGCATCAGATTACAAGAATATACAGAGTATAAATGAATATTACACAGAAATATCAGAGATTTAAATTACATTTAGATACATAGCAGCGGAAAATAATACAATACACAACTAGAATGAGATATACGGATACAAAGCTTTCCGGATATCGTTCCAGCTGTAAACCAGGATCCTGTGAATATAAATCTGCAAAACCAAAACTACTAGCTGCCCGTGTCAAAATAAGGGCACCCAGAGTTTAGGTTAAAACAATAAACTCCAGGTCAGTCATGTGACTGGTGTGAGAACTAAAAACAGTTAATCTTTATTTTTTTAAGATAGGTAAATCAAGGGACCACGCCGTATAACACGGAACGGGTTTCCTCCCAAGAATACCAGTGCATAAAACAAACAGCGCAATGCTAAATAAAGAAAAATGAAGCTGTTATAAGACCCAGGTCCTATCACACAATGCAACGCAAGCCGGGGGATAGGGTTTTCCCTTATAACAGCCAAAGAATGTTTGATACGTTTAAAACAAATCATTTGATACTATTATAAGTGCATAGTGTATAAAACAACTTCAAATCATAAGTATCAATCATAGGCGACATGAGCGTCCCATGCCACTATGTCGCCATATATAGGTTTACAAATAAAACCGCAAAGTTACGTATTTGGAAATTGGATTTCCATCTATGAACCGAGGCAAAAGATAGTCCTCAACCGATTCGAGACTGCCTAGCCCGAGCCTCAGGATCAGAGCTCGAGTGACCCTTGGATCCTCAGGGCCAGTCCACCGATGTGGATTAAACTTAAACCCTGAACATGCGTTTCCCCGCCCTATGGGGCGTAAACGAGCCAACTAAATGACTCCATCGGTTCGAGAACGACCGATCAATCCGAGGCGCCTAGCAACAGCAACAACCACATAAGTCAAACTCGTCAGGGCGTGTAAAACCACTGACGCCACTTCTAGCTAGGAAGAAACGCATGCCCTCCCTGACGTCCTCTCCTGTTTTTGGTTCATACCGGGTGTGAAGCTCGCGAATCAACGTTACACAAAGCTACGCCACAAAGGCCTTGCTTTGATCATCACCACAAGACTTTGCTTTTCAACAGAAGCCTCGATCAATTGCCACTTAGGCATGCCACACAGGCAATTCACTCCATGCGTTTGATATCCATCAATATATAACCCCTGAGCTCGTACGTCTCAGAGAAGGGCGTTAAGCAAGAGAATAAATTCTCCGCCGCCAAACAGATATATATTTAATAGAGATCAACCACACGGACTAAAATCCAATGTCAGACACACAGTCCATTTACAAGTCCGTTCTGGGTCTGAACGAAACCGGAGGCACCTAGTACCCCGCATATCCATCGATCTCCAAGTACGTCTGGACGATCCCTAACTGTTTCCATCTTCTTGGGTGTACAGCCCAATCAAGATCATCAGTAATCACCCAAACGACGTGAAGACTTCCGGTCTTCGACCTCCGTCTTCATCTTCGACTTATCGTCGTATCAGTTATTCAGAATGGGATAAACCCGGTCTTTCCGAATAGCTCGCGTATATATTATAAAAGTGTTACACAAACACAACATACGCCTCATTCCAATTCATTAGTCACTAACCGTAAATTAATCAAGAGAATAATTCCCTAAATATTAACCCCGAAGGCCGAAACCAACATCAGATCAATATCCAGAAAACCATTCTGCTTAGCTAACCGACAGTTAGTTTCTAAATTTCACATTCATAGGGAAAGGTTCCCATTAATTTTATCCAAGATAAATTACTTGAATTTATTCTCTAATCTTCCTTTGAATTTCGATTCAACTAGTCGGAATTAGCGAACCTTACCGTAGTAATCATTGGTTTTAATTTCCCAATCCCAACCTATTCATCCCATGAAGTAAAACTGGTAATACTTCATATCTAACACCATGGTGTTATCGGTAAATTCAATTACCATTTCACGTTCAAATCTAATTAAAGATTTAACTATCGCCTGGAGCAAAACTGGTGGTACTCCATTTTCGATCTTTTCAATCTAATTAAAGATTCATTAAAACTCCATTTAGTTTTAATCGTTAACTGGGTTAAAGAATCAGTGTCATTTAAAAACACGGCTCACGATAAACCCAAAATCACATTCCATTAATTATCAGGTTAAAGAACAAGTGTTATTTAAAACACTATTCACGATAAACCCAAAAATCAATACCAATTCAATTCCAATTAAATATCATTTAATTGGTATACTTCATTAAATCTAAATAAAAAGATTTAATCTTTTCTCAACTGGGTTCAAGAACAGTGTTAGTGAAGACACCATTCACGACAAACCCAAATCACATTTGATATTCAATATAAGGCTCTGAATAGAAAATATATCGGCTTATATTCAATACCAAATTCTACGATTAACAAATGTCGTATTGGAAATAACGATATATATGTATATCTTTCAAATTTCCATAACAACATCTGTATCATCACGAATTCCAACATCGAAATATTCCGAAGACAATTTCGATTCAAATCCACTCCAATGCAATCATTGGAAACTTTGGTTATTTTTAAAACCCTTTTCAAATTCAATTTATTTATTTAAAAATAAATAGAATTATAATTCTAGTTCAAAACTAGTTCACTTCAATAAAAATCTATTTTTATCTTTTCAAATATGGAGTTTTTCATCCCAATTCTTCTCAAATCATTTCTTATGATTTTACACAAATTATTATTTTTAATAATTTTATCAAGGCCCGTACAGTCGATTTCCATCAACGGCCATCGAACTGCACTTACAGCGACCTTTTTCAAATTCAATTTGGACATAATTCCAAATCCAACCGTTATATTTCCAATTTCTAATATTCGTTAGAAAGCTCTTTTCGATACGAACCCAACGGTTCCGGTTTTAGGAGAATCCGACGGTCGGATCTCCCGTAATGTCCGTTTGAAAGCAATGGTCGAAATTCGCGAACTGCCGCGGCGCGGCGCGTTCTATTCAGGCCATTATATTATATATATAATATATAATATATATATCGTCGATTTTAATTCAAAACGAATTATATAATTAGTTTTAAATTCGTTTCAAAAGCAATTTCAACTTTCTTTTCAATTCAAATCAAAATTGAATTTTTCTTTATAAATTCGTTTTAAAATTCATTTCTATTCAATTCAAATTTCAATTCAATTTGAATTCATTTCAATTCACTTTCAATTCAATTTGAATTCGTTTTCAATTCATTTCGAAATCGTTTTCAATTCAATTCATTTCGAAATCGTTTTCAATTCAATTCAGTTCGAAATCGTTTTCAATTCAATTCATTTCGAAATCGTTTTCAATTCAATTCATTTCGAAATCGTTTTCAATTCAATTCATTTCGAAATCGTTTTCAATTCAATTCATTTCGAAATCGTTTTCAATTCATTTCGAAATCGTTTTCAATTCAATTCATTTCGAAATCGTTTTCAATTCAATTCATTTCGAAATCGTTTTCAATTCAATTCATTTCGAAATCGTTTTCAATTCAATTCATTTCGAAATCGTTTTCAATTCAATTCATTTCGAAATCGTTTTCAATTCAATTCATTTCGAAATCGTTTTCAATTCAATTCATTTCGAAATCGTTTTCAATTCAATTCATTTCGAAATCGTTTTCAATTCAATTCATTTCGAAATCGTTTTCAATTTAATTCATTTCAAAATATTCGATTTCGAAATCACCTTTCAATATTCATTTCAAAATGAATAAAATCGATATAAATATCGTTCACGTCAAAATGGCGTCAATCTAATCAACACGGCTTCATAAATTTCTATTTTCAAATATTCTATTTCAAATATTTCTTTTTCAAAATAGTTGTTATTATCAAAATATTTCGTTCAACACATGACCAATCTCAATGGATGAGTACTGTCAACACATGAACTTTTATTTTATATGGATAAAGATGTAAATTTTATTACTAAAATATTTCGTTCAACACATGACCAATCTCAATGGATGAGTACTGTCAACACATGAACTTTTATTTTATATTATTCTTTGTTTTTCAAATTGGAATGAGGCCCAATCATTTACCATATAAAATTAATTATATGGATTTTCATACAACATATGTATATAATAGCATTGAAAATAATCAACCATCAACCAAAGTGCACTACACTGTATAAGCATCAAATATAGATATCTAGCGCTTATAACAGCCTGTCAATCGATCGATCGACATATTTAATCAATCAGGATGAGTGAACTTCAAATTTCATCCTAACACCCGTGTGGGGTTTCAAACAATCTAACACATATTTTATTTGTGCAGTTGGGCGATGTGTAAAATTTATCGTCCCAATCAATGTCATTCAAATAGGTGTACATAAACAAACCGTCCGGTTTATAAATGAATATTTTATTTTATTCATTTCACGTTAAAAATTATATTTTTAACGATAAAACATTTTATTTCAACCTATGAATTTCTATTCAATTCATTTCTATTCAATAAAATGATATTTTTATTTTTCTAACTTATTTTAGAAAATTTCGGCGGCATAACGGCACGATACTAGAAACGGGACGAGGCCTAGCCTTATCCCCGGTCTAGTGAAGGCCCACGCCATTCACACATCAATCAAAATCACCAAACAACCAAATTCAAATCAAGTCATATAACTTAGCTATGCAACCAAACAAACAAGTCCATGGTCTGTGGACGATTGTGTCGGGTGCTACTAAGCACCGTCTGCATCCTAGTATATATATATAACTAGAAAAGAAATTGAAAGGTGAGAAATTCTCACATATAGCTATCCTAGCTCCACGGCACTTCATTGATAGAAATCTTCATCGCTATCGCATCTTCGTCGTCTTCGTTGCCCGTAGCCACTACATATGTAAAAATCGAATTTTTACTTCGTTATTCAATTTATAAAAATCGAATTTTTTACTTCGATGTTCAATATATAAAAATCATATTTTTATTTCGATGTTCAATATATAAAAATCTGATTTTCACTTCGACTTTCAATATATAAAAATCTGATTTTTTTACTTCGACTTTCAATATATAAAAATCTGATTTTTACTTCGACTTTCAATATATAAAAATCATATTTTTATTTCGATGTTCAATATATAAAAATCTGATTTTCACTTCAACTTTCAATATATAAAAATCTGATTTTTTTTTCCGACTTTCAATATATAAAAAACCCATTTTTATTTCACTACACATATAAAGGTGATATTTTTAATTCTCTATATGAACAAAAATCATATTTTTACCACTTCTATATAGTAAAGATTATATTTTTAATACTTTAAAAATATAAAAATCATATTTTTATTACTTTAAAAATATAAGAATCATATTTTACTCTTATGACAAAATCAGGTTTTAATCTAATTTAAAATCAGATTTTTATAAAATAAAATAAAACAAAATCGTTAAAACTCACTGCGTTTGATCGGAAGAAGGTTGTCGAAGTCTGGTGGTCGACGAGGGGGCTTCAGGCGATCGGCGATGACCTTCTGGTGGTCCACTGCGACTGACAGTGGGTTTGTAGAGGGCGTTTCTAGTATCGGGGAGAGGAATGGGGGTGTGGATGCTCTGGAGGAGGAGGCGGCGACTGAGGGAGGGCGAGGTGGCATTGGGGTCGGCGGCGATGAGGTGCGGTAGCCTGGAAGGGAAAGGGCGGCGGGTATCTTCCAAACTGGGGTGCTCGCTGCCTCGAAGGGAAGAGGGAAGGAGGGTCGACGAAGACGAGGGAGGCGGAGGTGCATGGGTGGGGTCTGTTGGCGGCGATGCGATGGAGGGGGGGTGGGCGGCGCAGTCAACGGGGTGATTTGGGGTTTTTCTGTAAAGTGGTCGGGGAGAGAGAGTATGGGAAGAGAGAGAGGGTAGGGGGTTACATAGTTTTATTTAATTATTATTTATTTTCTCCTTAAGTCGACTTTTCAATTCGAACTCGAAATCCACTCCAACGACTGTCGTCCCTAGCGTAATACCCCTATTCCAAACACAATGGGATATGTATCGTAAGCTGATTTGATCATTACAATCAGTTTCCGTCAAATTTAAATCTATATATTCAATTTTAAATGCACATTTCAATTTACCGAGGCCACATACAATCTCTAAAAATTCCCGAAGAATATTTTCTAGCTTCGTATTGACGATACGGTCCTAACAAAACTAGTTTCGTCGAATTCTGAGACCGTTGGAAAAATGGCCAATTTCCAGTCGATTAAAATCAACTGAAATGGTCAAAACACGTTTTCCTTTGCCACGCTCACATATTGATTCGAAAAATTATGAAATTTGAAACCTAGCAATAACTTTACATCCTGGACCCAACAAAACTGGTTTCGTCGAAATCCGAGGTCGTTTGCAAAAGGGCTATTTTCAAGGCCTTTATATTATATAAAATATATATAAATTCTACAGCGACTATTCTGAATTTTCAACTGGACGTATCTTATCATTTCTAAAGTGAAATCCCAGTTTGTCAACTTCATTAGAAAGATATTCTTCATCAAATTCAAATATTTCTTGTTTCGTCCAATTCCGACTTAAAACGAATTCTGTATATTCATTTGAAATTAGAAATCGAATTTTCGAACTACCACGCCATTTCAGGCTCGTTTTATAATTTAAATAAATTTAATCGTTTTAACTTCGTCGATAATAAATTTTTCGTCGTTATTATTTAAAATAATTCATTTTAAATAATCAAAATTCATTAAAATTGCTGAAATAAAAATTTTAAACTGGCCCAGATTTTCCGGGTTATTACACACACAATGCAACGCAAGCCGGGGGATAGGGTTTTCCCTTATAACAGCCAAAGAATGCTTGATACGTTTAAAACAAATCATTTGATACTATTATAAGTGCATAGTGTATAAAACAACTTCAAATCATAAGTATCAATCATAAGCGGCATGGGTACCATATATCATGTCGCCATACTAGTTCTACAATTAAAACCGAAATGTCACGTATTTGGAAATTGGATTTCCGTCTGTGAACCGAGGCTAGGGATCGTCCTCTACCGATTCGTGACTCTCTAGCCCGAGCCACAGGATCAGAGCTCGAGCGACCCTTGGAGCGACAGGGCCGGTCCACCGATGTGGATTAAAATTCCTGAACAATGCGTTTCCCCGCCCTTTGGAGCGTAAACGAGCCAACGAATGACTCCATCGGACCCGGATCGTCCGATCAAACCGAGGCGCCTCGCAACAGCAACAACCACACAGGTGAAAAGTATATAAATGTCAGGGCTGGTAGGTCACTGACACCACCCTAGCTAGAAAGAAACGCATGCCCTCCCTGAGGTCCTCTCCCGTTTTTGGTTCACAACCGGGGTGCGAAACTCGCGAATTCACGTTACACAAAGCTGTGCCACACAGGCTGTGCTTTGATCATCACCACAAGACTTTGCTTTTCAACAGAAGCCTCGATCAATTTCCACTTAGGCATGCCACACAGGCAATTCACTCCATGCGTTTGATATCCATCAATATATAACCCCTGAGCTCGTACGTCTCAGAGAAGGGCGTTAAGCAAGAGAATAAATTCTCCGCCGCCAAGCAGATATATATTTAATAGAGATCAATCACACGGACTAAAATCCAATGTCAGACACACAGTCCATTTACAAGTCCGTTTGGGGGCTGAACGAAACCGGAGGCACCTTGTACCTCGCATATCCATCGATCTCCAAGTACGTCTGGACGATCACCAACTGTTTCCATCTTCTTGGGTGTACAGCCCAACCAAGATCATCAGTTATCACCCAAACGACGTAAAGACTTCCGGTCTTCGACCACCGTCTTCATCTTCGACACCACGTCGAATCAGTTATTCAGAATGGGATAAACCCGGTCTTTCTGAATAACTCGCGTAAATATTATAAAAGTGTTACACAAACACAACATACGCCTCATTCCGATTCAGAATATTCTTTTATCCAAATATTCCTATACTTTGGGAAAAGTTCCCATTAATTTTATCCAAGATAAATTCTTTAAATTTATTCTTTAATCTCCTTTGAATATCAATTCAAACTAGTCGGGATTAGCGAACCACACCGAAGTAATCATTTATTTTATTTCCCAATCCCAACCTATTCATCCCATGAAGTACAACTGGTTATACTTCATATCTAACACCACAGTGTTATCGGTAAATTCAATTACCATTTCACGTTCAAATCTAATTAAAGATTTAACTATCGCCTGGAGCAAAACTGGTGGTACTCCATTTTCGATCTTTTCAATCTAATTAAAGATTCATTAAAACTCCACTTAGTTTTAATCGTTCGACTGGGTTAAAGAATCAGTGTCATTTAAAAACACGGTTCACGATAAACCCAAAATCACCTCCCATTAATTATCGGGTTAAAGAACGAGTGTTATTTAAAACACTGTTCACGATAAACCCAAAAATCAATACCAATTCAATTCCAATTAAATATCATTTAATTAGTACACTTCATTAAATCTAAATAAAAAGATTTAATCTTTTCTCAACTGGGTTCAAGAACAGTGTTAGTGAAGACACCATTCACGACAAACCCAAATCACATTTGATATTCAATACAAGGCTCTGAATAGAAAATATACCGGCTTATATTCAATATCCAATTCTACGACTAACCAATATCGTATTGGAAATAACGATATAAATATATATCTTTCAAATTTCCGTAACAACATCCGTATAATCACGAATTCCAACATCGAAATATTCCGAAGACAATTTCGATTCAAATCCACTCCAATGCAATCATTGGAAATTCTGGTTATTTTTAAAACCCTTTTCAAATTCAATTTATTTACTTAAAAATAAATAGAATTATAATTCTAGTTCAAAACTAGTTCATTTCGATAAAATCTATTTTTATCCTTTCAAATACGGAGTTTTTCATCCCAATTCTTCACAAATCATTTCTTATGATTTTACACAAATTATTACTATTTTTAATAATTTTATCAAGGCCCGTATAGTCGATTTCCATCAACGGTCATCGAACTGCACTTACAGCGACCTTTTTCAAATTTGATTTGGACATAATTCCAAATCCAACCGTTAGATTTCAAATTTCTAATATTCGTTAGAAAGCTCTTTTCGATACGAACCCAACGGTTCCGGTTTTAGGAGAATCCGACGGTCGGATCTCCCGTAACGTCCGTTTGAAATAAATGGTCGAAATTCACGAACTGCCGCGGCGCGGCGCGTTCTATTCAGGCCATTATATTATATATATAATATATATAATATATATTTCGTCGATTTCTATTTAAAACGAATTATATAAATAGTTTTGAAATTCGTTTCAAAAGCAATTTCAACTTCCTTTTCAATTCGATTTCAATTCAATTCATTTCGAAATCGTTTTCAATTCAATTCATTTCGAAATCGTTTTCAATTCAATTCATTTCGAAATCGTTTTCAATTCAATTCATTTCGAAATCGTTTTCAATTCAATTCATTTCGAAATCGTTTTCAATTCAATTCATTTCGAAATCGTTTTCAATTCAATTCATTTCGAAATCGTTTTCAATTCAATTCATTTCGAAATCGTTTTCAATTCAATTCATTTCGAAATCGTTTTCAATTCAATTCATTTCGAAATCGTTTTCAATTCAATTCATTTCGAAATCGTTTAAAATCGATATAAATATCGTTCACGTCAAAATGGCGTCAAACTAATCATCACGGCTTCATATATTGATATTTTCAAATCTTCCATTTCGAATATTTCTATTTCAAATATTTCTATTTTAAAACTGGAATGAGGCCCAATCAATTACCATATAAAGTTAATTATATGGATTTTCATACAACACATGTATAATAGCATTGAAAAATAATCAACCATCAACCAAAGTGCACTACACTGTATAAGCATCAAATATAGATATCTAACGCTTATGACAGCCTGTCAATCAATCGATCGACATATTTAATCAATCAGGATGAGTGAACTTCAAATTTCATCCTAACACCCGTGTGGGGTTTCAAACAATCAAACACATATTTTATTTGTGCAGTTGGGCGATGTGTGAAATTTATCGACCCAATCAATGTCCTTCAAATAGGTGTACATAAACAAACCGTCTGGTTTGTAAATGAATATTTATTTATTCACATTCACGTCAAAATGTTATATTTTTAACGACTAAACATTTTATTCAAACATATGAATTTCTATTCAGTTCATTCTTTAAATAAAATGATATTTTTATTTTCTATCTTATTTTAGAAAATTTCGGCGGCATAACGGCACGATACTAGAAACGGGACAAGGCCTAGCCTTATCCCCGGTCTAGTGAAGGCCCACGCCATTCACACATCAATCAAAATCACCAAACAACCAATTCAAATCACATCATATAACTAATCTATGCAACCAAACAAACAAGTCCATGGTCTGTGGACGATTGTGTCGGGTGCTACTAAGCACCGTCTGCATCCTAGTATATATATAAAACTAGAAAAGAAATTGAAAGGTGAGAAATTCTCACAGATAGCTATCCTAGCTCCACGACACTCCATTGATAGAAATCTTCATCGCTATCGCCTCTTCGTCATCTTCGTTGCCCGTAGCCACTACATATGTAAAAATCGAATTTTATTACTATGTTATATAGATAAAAATTATATTTTTATCACGCTATTTTCCATATAAAGATTTCACCTTTTCAAATTTAAAGATTTCATCTTTATAAAAATCTCATTTTTATTTTTCTACACATCTAAAGATGATATTTTTAATATTCCTTTTATGTAAAAATTATATTTTTAACTTTCTACCTAAACAAAAATCATATTTTTATAGTCGCTATATAGTAAAGACTATATTTTTAATACTTTAAAAATATAAAAATCATATTTTTATTACTTTAAAAATACGAAGATCATATTTTTACTTAGTTCTTTACATTAGAAAAATCCGAGCTTTTCAAAAATAAAAATAAAAATTGTATCTTTACCACTAAAAAAACGGATCTTTATTTTCCTAAAAATCAAATCCTTATACAATTACTTTTTAAAAATCCTAATAGGCTGATTTTATTTAGGGATCATTGCATAAAGGATTTAAATAAACTAAATTAACTAAAAAAAACCAAAATAAAATAATAATAAAAAAAAACAAGGACTTACAGCCGGGGGGGTCTTCCTGCGTCGGAGGAGGATGGTAGGGGGGCGCGGGGTGGAGGAAGTAAGGGGAAGGGGCGGCGGACGGTGAAGCAGTGGCCCTCGTGCCAAGCGGAGGCGGAAGTCGACGAGGAAGGAGAGACTGCGAGGTAGAGGAAGAAGGAGGAGGAGAAGAAGAAGGTGGCGGCGGCAGGCGAGGTGGCGGGGGAGATTGACGGGGGCGGCGGCCTCCATCGTGGGTGGAGCGATTTGTGTTTTTTTCTTTTTTTTTCTATTTCTGAACTGAATCGGGGGGGGGGTATAAGGGAGAATTTAGGTTTTTATTTAATTATATATTTATTTTTATTATTTCAAAAAGGTAACTTTTTACTTCGATTTCGAAACGAGGCCCACCGCCTGTCGTCCATAGCGTTCTACCCCCATTCTGAACACAATGGGATATGTATCGCAGGCTGATTCGGCTGTTTCGATCGGCTTCCGTTAAAACCAACATATAACTCTATATATTGATTTTGAACGTGCATTTCAATTACCGGGGTCACATACTAACTCTAAAAATTCCCGAAAAATATTTTCTAGCTTCGTATTGACGATTTGGTCCTAACAAAACTAGTTTCGTCGAATTCTGAGACCGTTGGAAAAATGGTCATTTTTCAGTCGATTAAAATCAACTGAAACCGGTCAAACGCGTTTTCCTTTGCCACGCTCACATATTGATTCGAAAAATTATGAAATTTGAAACCTAGCAATAATTTGACATCCCGGATCCAACAAAACTGGTTTCGTCGAAATCCGAGGTCGTTTGCAAAATATCCATTTTTAAGGGCCTGAATTCCATAGCGACTATTCAGTATTTTCAACTGGACATATCTTTTGATTCCCGCTATGAAATTTTGATCATTCGGATTCGTTGGAAAGATATTATCAATTAGATCCCATTATTTTTGGTTTCACTAAAATCCGGATTGTTTTGCACCCGGTACATTCAATTGAAGTTTGAAATCGAATTATCGAACTACCGCGCCATTTTCAATTCCTTTTATAATTATATATAAATATTTATATTCTAACGACGACGCGTATAATATATACGTTCGAATTATATTCAAAACAAATTTCTCGTCGATATTATTTAAAATAATTCATTTTAAATAATCAAAATTCGCTAAAATTGCCAAAATAAAAATTTTAAACTGGCCCAGATTTTCGGGTTATTACATTTCTCCCTTGATTTCTTCTAATCCATGCAATAAAATCCATTGGTCCTGAAGGGAATTTTATAGAGCTCATCCTCCTCTTCAAATCCATATATGTTTTGCAAATTATCATTGAGTATTTCTATCGAACCACCTCCACGAATTTCCGCCATTCACCCTCAAATTTTTCACCTGGGCGCGTTCGAGTTGACCAATGGGAGTTGGCGCCGGCGCGGGTTTCCAAGCCATTCGACGTGGTAAAGGCTGATCGGTTCAAACTACATGGATTTCGCGAAAATCCAAAACCTAGTTTTGCATCAAAACTGAGAGGCACGGCTGTGTTTAATTAAACTGTTTATAACACTTTGTATGTTGTCGAAATCCAGTGAAACAAGAGACATTGGACTCATGGCAATGTCTTCTACATTCTAGAAGAGACTGGAACGTATTTGGAGTTCTCTACAATTTTTGAAGGAGTGGAACCCAATGTGAGATTTCTAAATTCAAATTGGAATGTATACGCATTGTATAAATTATATAAACGATGTATAAATTATATAAGCGTTTTATATCTCACATAAAAGCGTTGTATAAATTATATATCCGATGTATAAATTATATATACGTTGTATAAACCATATATGCGTTGAAATGGAAATGAAATATATTTATATACATATATATATTTATACTCCCCTCGTCCACAGACCATTGATGATATAAATTATTTGGACTGTGATTGTGAATGATTGATTGTGGTTGCAACGAAATTGGTTGTGTTTGTGGTATATTAATTGTGGTGTGAAAATGAATTGTATTGTGGAAATTATGGAAATGAAACCCTTGTATTGCCGCAAGGCCTAGGATAACAGAGGAGCCGTGTTGGACACAGTGCCGGTTTTAAATACCCTGCCGTTATAATGCCGAAATTTTCTGACATATTTATATGTTGAAAAATATTCATGTTTGAAATAAATTGTTTGAACAATAAAAATCAGATTTTTATTGTGTATATGAGGTGCTAAAAATATTCATGTTTGAAATGAATTGTTTGAACAATAAAAATCACATTTTTATTGTGTATATGAAGTGCTAAAAATATTCATGTTTGAAATGAATTGTTTAAACAATAAAAATCACATTTTTATTTTGTATATGAAGTGCTAAAAATATTCATGTTTGAAATAAATATTTTGAACAATAAAAATCACAATTTTATTGTGTATATGAAGTGCTAAAAATATTCATGTTTGAAATAAATTGTTTGAACAATAAAAATCACATTTTTATTGTGTATATGAAGTGCTAAAAATATTCATGTTTGAAATGAATTGTTTAAACAATAAAAATCACATTTTTATTGTGTATATGAAGTGCTAAAAATATTCATGTTTGAAATGAATTGTTTGAACAATAAAAAACACAATTTTATTATGTATATGCAGTGCTAAAAATATTCATGTTTGAAATGAATTGTTTAAACAATAAAAATCACATTTTTATTGTGTATATGAAGTATATAAAATAATCATGTTTGAAATAATTTTTTTGAACAATAAAAAGCACATTTTTATTGTGTATATGAAGTGTTAAAAATAACCAAGGGTTAAAATAAATATTTGTCTGCTATAAATATTATTTTTAACATGTATATGAACTGAATAAAATGGTTATGTGTTGAAATATATTTTTGTTTGCCAAAAATAATATTTTTAACATGAGTATGAAGTGTTAAAAATAACTATGCTTGAAAATAAATATTTGTTCGCTAATAATATTATTTTTAGCGTAGATATGCATATATATACATATGCTGAACAGGAAAATGGATTAGCTGTTGAGTAAAGAATTTATTTGCGTGCCCAACAAATAGGTAAGCCTTAATGAGTTGGCTGCGCAATTTTATTTATTATATAAACGCCTGTGAATGCCATTGGATGCGGTGTGTTGGCTGTTCTGTGTGAGATTATAAACAACGCCATTGAATAGCAACAATTAATTTTGAACTACACTACATAGCATACTTTGTGAAGATAGCATACTCTATCATATACCATATAAGCATTTGGAGCTTATGTGACGAGGTTGGGATTACCATATGGGCAAGACGCTCGTATGGCGATGACGGAATTACAGGTTGAACTAAGGACTGATATAGACTAAATAAAACATATAGGTAAAATGCCAGATTTAATAAAAACTGTAATGACCTGCATTTTTCAGCGACATATTAATTTATTTAATTATTTATATAGTGAATTAGAGAATATAATGGTCGTTGAATTAAATAAGAGTGAATATTTAATTTAAATAATAATTAAATAATATATTTAATTCGTAAATAATCAACATTGGTGGAATTCACAATACAGTGTGAATTGGATTATTTAAAAATATATAGTTCAGTTTAGAGTTGAATTATATGAACAAATATATTCAATCGTCGACAGTTGAACATATAGTTTATAATATAATTATAAACGAGCTCGAAATCGGATTTCTATGAAACAAGAAACGTGTGGAGCTAGTGGAGTATATTTTTCTAATGGAAGAGAAAAATTAGGATTTCGTCGTGTAGATTTTGATTTATGTCCAAATCAAATTTTAGAAAAGTCGCTGTGGAATTCCTTTATAATTTATAAAGGAATTATTTATATTTATAAAAGGGATTTCATAATGAATTGAATATCGATTTAATTGGGATTTGAAATATCGAGTTATAAATTCATATAGGAATATTGTGGAGCTGTATGGTATTCCACTGTGAATATATACGATAATATAAATTTATTTATATTTAATTTAATTATATTTAAATATATTTATATATTTAAATGGGTCATCAGAGCTTTAAAAATAGCCAGTTTTGCAAACGACACAGTTTTCGATGAAACCAATTTTGTTGGATCCGCAATATTAAATTATTGTTAGATTCCAAGTTCCGTGATTTTTAGAGTCACTGTGTGGCCGTACGGACTATTAGAGTGAAAAACAGTCAGTATTTTGATGGTTAAAAATACGCTGTGTGAGCAAACGGAGTCGGAATTTGACGAAACCAGTTCCGTTGGGACCGTAACGTCGAACTATAGCTGCATGTCCAGTTTCGTGATTTTTGGGTATCATATGTTGTCATAGGAATTTTTAGAAGACTGAAACGCATATAAAATAATAAAAAGAAAATATCTAAACTAAATTAGAGGCCAAAACAAAGGCTACGCACCCCTTCTTTACAACCACACAACAGAACCCGTCTCCCTATAAGATCAAATTTGTGCCGCCACTTCTTTTTCTTTCTTCACCAGGAAAACGGGAGAGGTTAAAATAAATATCAAATAATATAAAATCCTATAAATCCTAAAACAAATATGGTTGGATTTGTGATAGCCGGAGCTACGATTTCCTGTGCTTTTTGTAAGGTGCGATCAACTTTTCTAGTCACTGTCTTTTTCGAGTGTTGGCTAGGGTTATGGTTTGCTTATGATTAAGCAACCGGTTTGCAAAATGAAGTGGATATTTAGATTCGGATTGGAAAACAGCACTTGTGTGCACGATTGTGAGGACTTCGGTGTTAATTTTGGTGGTGCGTGTACCATCGACGAGCGAGACAACCGGAAGCGCGAGACAGAAAGGGGACCTCAAGTTCAATGTTTTGGGGATGAGGATAAAGAGGCCGAGGAGTGGAGTAAAATGGTGAAGATCATTTCGATTTCGTGGACGATTAAGAGGAGAAGAGTGGATCAAAGAATCAAAAATGGTGAGTGCTTACAGGAGGAAGTCGCGACTGATTTCTTTTGGGGAAGAAGGGTTGGTCGGGTCTGTGTATTGTTTAGGCTGCGGGTGTGTTGATGGGCCGGGGATGATTAATAGGTTAAAGCCCATAACCATTTTAACTAGTTTTATTTTAAATTAAATTAGTTCCAACTTTAAAAATGTATAACTTGATCATACGATATCGGATTGACGAACCGTAAGTTGCATTGGGGTCGTATGGACGATGACTACCAAAAGGAACTGACTGGGAGTGTATTGAAGCTCGTTTGTATTTATGGAGAAATAAATTGTTTGATTCAAATCAAACAAACAGTTTATCGTTCTTTAATGATGAACTGCCAAAGTGAGTAAAACTCACCAACTCTGAACAGTTCTATTTTTGTAACGTATATTTAGGACTGATAAATGATGATTGTTTGTTGTGTGTTGACTGTTTGATTGAATTGCTTACGTATGGGTTGAAATGATAGGTCACGATATATATATAAATCACTAATAAAATATTGATTCTGTTTAGCAGAATATTTCATATTGAAATGAAATCAATATTAATTATATGTTCTAACATCTGTGATGCAGGGAAACAGGTTGGAGGAATCCAACTGGATTCCTCAACATTTATTTTACTATTTTTCATATATATTGTGATATATGATGTGATATATAATCTGTTGTCGATTATATGTGTTTGGACGATGTTGATCATCGTGATTTGATATGTTGAATACCATAACATACCGGAATGTGGAAAAAGGGAATTTTCAAAATGAATACTGAAAATAGATTATTTATAAAATCAAAGGATTTTATAAAAGAGATAATATTTATAAAATCAAAGAAGATTTTATAAAAGGAATTATTTATAAATGGAATATTTATAAATAGAAATTTATTTATAAATAGATTATTTATAAATAGGAAATACTTAGAAATAAAACCCTAAAGGAAGATATTTGCAAAACAAATAGAAATGAAAAAGGTATATATGTAAACCATTTACAAATAGATTTGGAAAGGAAATATTTATTTGTTAAATAAATAGAAAAGATAAAGGAAATATTTATTTGTTAAATAAATAGAATTGAAAAGGGAATAGTTATTTGCTAAGTAAACAAATAGAAAAGGAGATAAAAAGGAGTTAATCAAACGTAGTTTATCAAAAGGAGTTAATCAGACATAGTTATTTAGGATAAGTTACCATTTAGCACGACTGCTAGCGTAATTCGCAGGGCTGCAGATTGCCTACGGCGGTCGGATGTCTCCTGAAGGAATCAGGCGTAACCATTGTGATCGTTGCGATCTAGAGTTAAGCGAATGGAGTTAAATCGAATATAGTTATTCAAAAGGAGTCAATTGAACAAAGTTATTCAAAAGGAGTTAATCGAATATAGAAATTAAGAAATAGAGTTAAACAAGATTTAGAAACTGACTAGAGATTAGTTAAGTTGAATAGTTTTCTGAGTATCGATCTGATGTTGGTTTCGGCCTTCGGGGTTTATACTTAGAGAATTGTTCTCATACTAGTTTACAGTCAGGGACTGATAGTTGTGGAAGAATAGGGATACGAAATTAAGCCATGGAAATGTTTTCCAGTATTAATAACGTATATTTTCTAAACATAGAAAATGAGGATATATATATATATGGTTTATGATTTTATCGATAGAATTTCCATCTAGAAATAATATCGTTGTTTGCACAAGTGTTTTCTTTGATAGTTAAATCACAGACTATCGAAGTTTTGACCATTTTAACATTGTTAATATGGAGTGACCGGTTGGATTATTATCCGAAGAACCACTCTGTATTGGCATAAGCATTGTGAATCAAATATGCCAAAGAAAATTGAAGACGGAGTAAAGTGCAAGGGCTGTTGTATAAATCTTAGATAATAATTGCCTAAGATGGATGTACTGAATAGTGCCTTCGGTTTGTCCAGTCCCAGGACGACTTGTATGGAAGAAGGTCTGACAGAGTAAATCTAATAGATCGCGCCAGTTGATCTCTTCAAACGTATTCACGTTTGGTGGCGGAGGAATTCGTTTCTCTTAGCTGTATACCCGTGGTATTTTTGAGGAAATCAATTTGTGATTTAGCGGGTATGACGATGTGACA
Source organism: Allium sativum (assembly GCA_030737875.1). NCBI lineage: Eukaryota > Viridiplantae > Streptophyta > Magnoliopsida > Asparagales > Amaryllidaceae > Allium > Allium sativum. Next base: position 605,168,565 of record CM060919.1, on the reverse strand, counting down.
TTCTATGTAAATGAAGATGTGGCAGGTAAAAGATAAGCGTAACTTCTAGCCTCACATCCGGTAAATGACAGAAATTGGGCAGGCAGCATGGCTAAGTCCGTCGCTCCGAAGTAGGGTGTATAATCACCTATCTAGAGAATATTCATTTGCTTCTTTAATCTATCAATGCTATCCCATATATATATATATATATATATATATATATATATATATATACGGGAAACGGTTGTTGATCCCAACCGTGGGTGATATATATTCGATACACTCAAGCGAAATGAGTGGTCGGTCATGTGTGGCTGAGTTGCAAGATGTTCTTGTTGAACTCCAATGTATCATTCCTAGAGTACACTGATCGGAAGGTGGTTCCATACCTTGTCATAGTTGGAAATCCATTATCCAATAAGCGCCTGCGGTTTATGATTTTATATTATATATGTGGAACGTGAGATGCAAGCGTTCCACTAGATTGTCATTTACTTGATCTAGACATTATTATAATATCAGACAAGTATTGATTTTAAAGTTATTTGGATTCTCATAGGGGAAAACCCGTTCCGTTTTCACGGTGTGGTCTTATGAGATATCCTTTATTTAACCAAGTGTTTGGAGTTTTATCCACACCAGTCCCATGACTGACACGGAGTTTATTTGTTTGTTTTCCCTAAACTCTTGGGTGCCTAAATTTGTACGGGTAATCAAGTAGTCGGGATTTTACAGATACACTTGGAGAGCTTGGAGCAGGAGGCTTCAGGATTATATAGCTATTGTTTATTTCCGTTGTGTTGTAAGTGTTGTACTCTGCAATGTTATTGTATACATATACTGTTTCTATTTCAAAAATTATGTTATATTTTATTCGTTCCGCTATGAGATTCGTGTTTACTCTGATGATGTATGTTCTTCTTCTTCTATTCTAAGCATCTACCTTATCTATCCTCACCCTCTAACTTCTTTCATTAACCATCCGGGTATTTTCGATCCTTGGATGTTCGATATGTGTTGTATATCGGATAACCAAGATCGTTAAAATCCGGGTCGTTACAGTTGGTATCAGAGCTTAAGGTTAAGTAATTACCTTGGCTCTGTGGCGTGACTCGGTAGAGATTGGGTTAGTAATACCCTAGATTGAGTTTGAGTGTTTATATACGAGTGAACGTATTTGTTATTCAATATAAAATGATTTTAAATTGTGGAGCTTTGTTGATAGAGTTGTTTATGAGTTCTGGTCGATCAGTTTGATCCACTGTATCGGTAGGGATTTATAAACACTCGAATACAATGAACCGACACTGTATGTTTTGAAAAGAGGGTAAATGAAATAATTTTGCCTAAATTAGATTTTGATATAAAGGATTTATATTGAAATGATTATAATACATTGGTTGTTATTATAATCGAGTAAGATTATAAAAGTGAAACAGTTATGTAAATAACCAATCAAAATTCATATAAGAGTAATATATGAAATAAGATGAATTAAATCTGAATTTAAGTCAGAATTGGAATTAAATATAAGGAAATTTTAAGTTCCTGGGAGATTTGAAAATGTTTTTTTCAAAAGGATTGTGAAAGAGATTTTTGAAGTGATTTCAAAATGTAATGGTTTAAGAATGGGTTTTAGAAAGTAATATGGTATTGAACTCACTTCGATCGTTGGAAAATAACCCTGATGAGTGCGGCCGCATCATCAGTGTCATTTTCGAGTTCTAAGTGACAGATTACCACCAAAGGATGTTGTTTTTGAATTGTTTTGAGGAAACAAGTTGTTAAGGAATTCAAAGGTTTTGAATTGGTATTAGGATTTCAAATTGATTTGAAATGAGCCCAGGAATTTAAATTCTAGAATTTAAATTTAACTTATAAAGTTAAATATATCGAGTTGGTAAAAGTCAATAAAATTTAACTCGAATTAAGTTAAATAAGATCTGGATTTGATTATAGAATAATCTTGAACGGAATTGAGTTGATGAGTTAAGATTTAGAATCAAGGATGGAACTTGAGTTAAAATGGTTTGATTTAAGGATACCTTGATTGGAGTTGATTGGAATGCATGGATATATGCAGAATTGATAACTGGTGGTTGTGATATAAATGATATGCCCGACAAAAAGGTACAAGTTTGAGCCGAATTGGCAAGCCGCTTGGCTGTTTGATTTTCTTTTGGGTTGGAGATGGCCCAGAGAGGCGAGTTGGAGTTTGACCTATTGACCAGTACAAAGGAGGTGCTGGCGAAATTTTTCGAAAAGTTAAGGCGTTAGAAAATTTTTGAAATTTTTGAAAATTTTCATTGATAAGAATTAATTAATATTTAATTGAAATTAAATGGGTTCAATTGAAACTGAAGTTAAGAAGTGAACAAATAAGTTCTATGCAGTCGATAGGGTTTGTTTTAAACCTTAGCAATTTCGAGGACGAATTTTTTTTAAGCGGGGAAGAATGTAATGACCCGCATTTTTCAGCAATACAATAATTTATTTATTTAATTATTTATATAGTGAATCAGAGAATATAATGGTCATTGAATTAAATAATAGTGAATATTTAATTTAAATAATATATTTAATTCAGAAATAGTCAAAATTGGTGGAATTCACAATACAGTGTGAATTGGATTATTTAAAAATATATAGTTCGGTTTAGAGTTGAATTATATGAACAAAATATATTCAATCGTCGACAGTTGAACGTATAGTTTATAATATAATTATAAACGAGCTCAAAATGGCATGGCAGTTCTCGATTTGGCGATTTGAACTTCAACTGGAAATACAGAAGCCGTTTTAAATCGGATTTCTGTGAAACAAGAAACGTGTGGAGCTGGTGGAGTATATTTTCTAATGGAAGAGAAAAATCAGGATTTCGTCGTGTAGATTTTGATTTGTGTCCAAATAAAATTTTAGAAAAGTCGTTGTGGAATTCCTTTATAATTTATAAAGGGATTATTTATATTTATAAAAGGGATTTCATTATGAATCGAATATCGATTTAATCGGGATTTGAAATATCGAGTTATAAATTCATATAGGAATATTGTGGAGATTCGACGAAACCAGTTCCGTTGGGACCGTAATGTCGAACTGTAGCTGCATGTCCAGTTTCGTAATTTTTGGGTATCATATGTGGTCACAGGAATTTTTAGAAGACTGAAACGCACATAAAATAATAAAAAGAAAATATCTAAACTAAATTAGAGGCCAAAACAAAGGCCACGCACCCCTCCTTTACAACCACACAACATAACCCATCTCCCTATAAGATCAAATTTGTGCCGCCACTTCTTTTTCTTTCTTCACCAGAAAAATGGGAGTGGCCAAAATCAATATCAAATAATATAAAATCCTATAAATCCTAAAACAAATATGGTTGCTTTAGTGATGGTCGGAGCTTCGATTTCCGGTGCTTTTTGTAAGGTGCGATCAACTTTTCTAGTCGTTGTCTTTTTCGAGCGTTGGCTAGGGTTACGGTTTGCTTATGATTAAGCAACCGGTTTGCAAAATGAAGTGGATATTTAGATTCGGATTGGAAAACATCACTTGTGTGCACGATTGTGAGGACTTCGGTGTTAATTTTGGTGGTGCATGTACCATCGACGAGCGAGACAATCGGAAGCGCGAGACAGAAAGGGGACCTCGAGTTCAATGTTTTGGGGATGAGGATGAAGAGGCCGAGGAGTGGAGTAAAATGGTGAAGACCATTTTCAATTTCGTGGAGGATTAAGAGGAGAAGAGTGCATCAAAGAATCGAAAATGGTGAGTGCTTACAGGAGGAAGTCGCGGCCGATTTCTTTTGGGGAAGAAGGGTTAGTCATGTCTGTGTATTGTTTAGGTTGTGGGTGTGTTGATGGGCCGGGGATGATTAAAAGGTTAAAGCCCATAAACATTTTAACTAGTTTTATTTTAAATTAAATTAGTTCCAACTTTAAAAATGTATAACTTGATCATACGATATCAGATTGACGAACCGTAAGTTGCATTGGGATCGTATGGATGACGACTACCAAAAGAAACTTGCTGGGATTGGATTGAAGCTCGTTTGAATTTATGGAGAAATAAATTGTTTGATTCGAATCAAACAAACAGTTTATCGTTCTTTAACAATGAACTGCCAAAGTGAGCAAAACTCACCAAATCTGAATAGTTCTATTCTTATAATGTATATTTAGAACTGATAAACGATGACTGTTTGCTGTGTGTTGACTGTTTGATTGAAGTGCTTATATATGGGTTGAAATTATAGGTAACGATATATAGATAAATCGTTAATCAAATATTGATTCTATTTAACAGAATATTTCATATTGAAATGAAATCAATATTAATTATATTGTCTAACATCTGTGATGCAGGGAAACAGATTAGAGGAATCCAACTGGATTCTTCAACATTTATTTTACTATTTTTCATATATATTGTGATATATGATGTGATATATAATCTGTTGTCGATTATATGTGTTTGGACGATATTGATCATCGTGATTTGATATGTTGAATACCATAACATACCGGAATGTGGAAAAAGGGAATTTTCAAAATGATTATTGGAAATAGATTATTTATAAAATCAAAGGATTTTATAAAAGAGATAATATTTATAAAATTAAAGAAGATTTTATAAAAGGAATTATTTATAAATGGAATATTTATAAATAGAAATTTATTTATAAACGGATTATTTATAAATAGGAAATACTTAGAAATAAAACCCTAAAGGAAGATATTTGCAAAACAAATATAAATGAAAAGGGTATATTTGTAAACCATTTACAAATAGATTTGGAAAGGAAATATTTATTTGTTAAATAAATAGAAAAGATAAAGGAAATATTTATTTGTTAAATAAATAGAATTGAAAAGGGAATAGTTATTTGTTAAGTAAACAAATAGAAAAGGAGTTAAATCAAACGTATTTTATCAAAAGGAGTTAATCAGACATAGTTATTTAGGATAAGTTACCATTTAGCACGACTGCTAGCGTAATTCGCAGGGCTGCAGATTGCCTACGGCGGTCGGATGTCTCCTGATGGAATCAGGCGTAACCATTGTGATCGTTGCGATCTAGAGTTAAGCGAATGGAGTTAAATCGAATATAGTTATTCGAAAGGAGTCAATTGAACATAGTTATTCAAAAGGAGTTAATCGAACATAGAAATTAAGAAATAGAGTTAAACAAGATTTAGAAACTGACTAGAGATTAGTTAAGTTGAATAGTTTTCTGAGTATTGATCTGATGTTTGTTTCGGCCTTCGGGGTTTATACTTAGAGAATTGTTCTCATACTAGTTAACAGTCAGGGACTGATAGTTGTGGAAGAATAGTGATATGAAATTAAGCAATGCAAATGTTTTCCAGTATTAATAACGTATATTTTCTAAACATAGAAAATGAGGATATATATACATATGGTTGATGATTTGATCGATAGAATTTCCATCTGGAAATAATATCAGTGTTCGCACGCATGTTTTCTTTGATAGTTAAATCACAGACTATCGAAGTTTTTGACCATTTTAACGTTGTTAATATGGAGAGACCGGTTGGATTATTATCCGAAGAACCACTTTGTATTGGCATAAGCATTGCGAATCATATATGCCAAAGAAAATTGAAGACGGAGTAAAGTGCAAGGGTTGTTGTATAAATCTTAGATAACAATTGCCTAAGATGGATGTACTTAATAGTGCCTTCGGTTTGTCCAGTCGCAGGACAACTTGTATGGAAGAAGGTCTAACAGAGTATATCTAATAGATCGCGTAGGTTGATCTCTTCAAACGTATTCACGTTTGGTGGCGGAGGAATTCGTTTCTCTTAGTTGTATACCCGTGGTATTTTTAGGGAAATCAATTTGTGATTTGGCGGGTATGACGATGTGACATTCTAAGTGAATGAAGATGTTGCATGTAAAAGATAAGCGTAGCTTCTAGTCTCACATTCGGTAAATGACAGAAATCGGGCAGGCAGCATGGCTAAGTCGGTCGCTCCGAAGTAGGGTGTATAATCACCTATCTAGAGAATATTCATTTGCTTCTTTAATCTATCAATGTTGTCCTATATATATATATACGGGAAATGGTTGTTGATCCCAACCATTGGTGATATATATTCGATACACTCAAGCGAAATGAGTGGTCGGTCATGTGTGGCTGAGTTGCAAGATGTTCTTGTTGAACTCCAGTGTATCATTCCTGGAGTACACTGATCGGAAGGTGGTTCCATACCTTGTCATAGTTGGAAATCCATTATCCAATAAGTGCCTGCGGTTTATGATTTTATATTATATATGTGGAATGTGAAATGCAAGCGTTCCGCTAGATTGTTATTTACTTGATCTAGACATTATTATAATATCAGACAAGTATTGATTTTAAAGTTGTTTGGATTCTCATAGGGGAAAACCCGTTCCGTTTTCACGGCGTGGTCTTATGAGATATCCTTTATTTAACCAAGTGTTTGTAGTTTTATTCACACCAGTCCCATGACTGGCTCGGAGTTTATTTGTTTGTTTTTCCTAAACTCTTGGGTGCCTCAATTTGTACGGGCAGTCAAGTAGTCGGGATTTTACAGATACATTTGGAGAGCTTGGAGTAGGAGGCTTCAGGATTATATAGCTATTGTTTATTTCCGCTGTGTTGTAAGTGTTGTACTCTGCAATGTTATTGTACACATATACTGTTTCTGTTTCAAAAGTTATGTTATATTTTATTCGTTCCGCTGTGAGATTCGTGTTTACTCTGATGATGTATGTTCTTCTTCTTCTTCTATTCTAAGTTTCTACCTTATCTATCCTCACCCTCTAACTTCTTTCATTAACCATTCGGGTATTTTCGATCCTTGGATGTTCGATATGTGTTGTATGTCGGATAACCAAGATCGTCAAAATCCGGGTCGTTACAAAAACCCCACACGGGTCTAGAGTTGACAATAATCATGCCTCTCTAGTTATTAGATACGGCACATGGATTATTTATTTCAACCACTAGACAAGGTGACGAGATTTATCTCTGGAGTTATTATACACACTCCCTTGGGCATAGATAGGTCACTAAAAATAGTGTGTGCTTATACTGGATTTAGTGGGTGCCTAATACGACCCAATGAATTTTCAAACCCCTCTCCGTACAAGGGAGGCTATGGCGAAATTTTTCGAAACGTAAGGGCGTTAGCCAAAATTTTGAAGCGAAAACGGTTCAAAAATCATCAAATGAATTATATATATACATATATATATATATATATAAATTAAAATAAAACGAATCGCGCAGCTGTAGTTCGCTTTTTGGAATCGTAACTTTAAACGAATATACCGAGAGATCCGACCGTCGGATTTTCCCAAAACTGGAACCGTTGGGTCCGCTTTGAAAAGATCTTTCCAACGATATAAAATTTGTTAGGATCCAACGGTTAGATTTTGAGAGATGTGTAAAATCAAATATGAAGAAAAACAGCGCTAGGGCCGCATTATGACCTGAAGCGTCGTTTAATTAAAATGGGCTATTTTTAAATAAATAAAAATAACGATAAATCATTTTAAAATATTGTAAACAATATGGAATGGAAATAAACCTATTTTACTTGGTTTATTGGATATTCTGATGGTTATATGTATTTAACATGAAATTATTATATTGAATTGAAATATGAATGTCAAATGGTTTAACCATGAAAAGAATTGATTTGAATTCTATGTATACGTGAATTGTTTGAAAAGGCCGAGTTAATTCTCATTTCAAATAATTGATCGACGATTAAAAGTCAAAGATATAAAGAAAGTGCAAGACCGATGATCTTCACCTCGAATGGATTACTACTGGTGCCTTGGATCGGTTAGCTCCCAGGAGGGGTTACAATGGTAGTGGTCTGGACGTATTTGTTGTTTGTTTGGATGTGTGAGGGCCTCTCTCTTGTATTGGACATATGGGACGAGGAATAAGGTGCCTCTAGTTTCGTTTAAACCCAGAACAAACTAGTAAATGGATGTGTGTCTGACATTGGATTTTATTCTGTGCTAATTGATTTCTATTAAATATATATATATATATATATATCTGTTTGGTGGTGGAGAATTTATTCACTTGCTTAACACCCTTCTTTAAGACGTACGAGCTTAGAGGTTATATATCGTTAGACATCAGCTGCATGGCATGGAATGTCAATGTGGCATGCTGAGATGCAGTGATCAAGGCTTTTGTTGAAAACAGAGCCTTGTGGTTGATGATCAAAGCACGACCTTAAGTAGCATAGCTTTGTGTATAGCATTAATTCACGAGCTTCACACCCCAGTGTGAACCAGAAACGGGAGAAGGACCCCAGGGATAACATGCATTTATTTTAGCTAGAAGTGGTGTCATGGTATGGAGCCAAGACATTTTTACTTATGTGGATGATGGAAAGCGAGGTACCTCGGATATATCGGTCACTACGGGGCAGATGGATTTACGCCCCATGGGGCGGGGAAACATACTGTTAAGGAATTGCCAATCCTCAAACGTAAGAGAGGACCGACCATGGCGCTCCTAGATGTAGTTACGACTATATCCTGAGACATAGGCTAGAATGTCTCGAATTCGGTAAGGACTATCTTTTGCCTCGGTTCATGATGGAAATCCAACTTCCAATACGACATTATGCGGTTTTGATTGTAAAATTAGTATGGCGACATGATATATAGTACCCATGCCGCCTATGATTGATACATTATGATTGAATTGTTTTTGAAACAATAAACACTAGTAATAATATCAAATGATTTTGATTTATACGTACCAAGCATATTTTGGCCATTATAAGGTAAAACTCTATCCTCCGGCTTGCGTTGCATTGTGTGATGGGACCTGAGTTTTATAATGGCTTCACTTTTCTCAAAAGCATCGCGTTATTCAAATGATTTGCTTGTTTTATGCACTGGCAATCCAATGGAGTAAACCCATTCTGCGTTAGTGGCATGGTCCTATGATTGGCCTTATTATTAAATAAGTTAAGTCGATTTCTCATGCCAGTCCTGTGATTGACTCGTAGTTTGTTTCACTTTGCAAACTCGGGTGCCTTTATTTCTACATGGGCAGCCTTGTATTCAGATTTAACAGGCTCATTCTGGATAGCTATGGAGCTAAGGATGGATTCTACGATTTTTATTATGTTGTTCAAACTTCATTATGTATATTATGTTTGATTCCGCTGCAGACATTTTTATATTATGCTGAAACTATATTCTGTATTAAGTATGATCATGTTATGCTGTGTAACTCTGATGATTATACTATTTCCAGTGTATTTTGATGTGCATTATTTGGTGTAAAGATATATTTTTGTTCTGCTGTTACTTTTTATGTGTTATATTCCAATGATTATCCTTGCTTCCATGGCATGGAGGTTTGGGGTCATCACACTTTGTAATTTGCAAATGAGAAAATAAATAAATGATAGAATGATATATATATATAAGGGACCTTGTGTTTTCCACTTATCCATTCCCATAAACCTCCTTCTTATGTTTTATTAATCTAGTTACTAAGGCCAAACCATTATTAATAATTACAAATCTCATTTTATCATCCTACTACATTATTCCTGTTTAATTAATCTAATTAAATTTCTGAATAATATTTTGTAAAAATTATGGATGTTACATAATCCTATGGGTGATTCCCGACAGGATATGTCAAAAAAAGGGCCTTCGGTTCGTTCAAACTTAGGATGACTTGTATGAATGAATGTATGACATTGCATTTCTAACCCACGTGCATTGGATTTAACAAATATACATCTATTGGTGATGTCGGAGGTAAACCCTCTAATACTAAATACCTTCCTTAAGCCATATGAACTCAAGGGTTTCATCCTTGTGGGTACCAATTACTATATTATTAGAAATGTGATGGGACATTCTAAGGGAAAATGTTTAAGAAAGGTATAAATATGTGCCCTTAATATTTATCAACTAGAAAATTGAAAGAAAAAAACAGGATACCACAAAGCAATGTGGTAGGCCACTATTAGGAGTCGTCGTCCCTATTCTAGATTTATTCTACAGTCTAGTTGCATGTAGGCATTATAGAGGATGTTATCACGCTTAAGTGTTAGGGATGAGGTCATCTATGTTGACATGTTCATAGGGCAGTTTGTGTAATGACCCCACCGCTAGACCCATATTATCAAACAACAATACAAGTAATGTCATCTAATGATATGGCGAATATGACTAGTTAAGGATGATCAAATATGAATATATCTTTGAACTAATACTGACGCATCTTTATTACCATAATGGGGATATAAACTGAATATTTATGTGTACATTGTTAATCCAGGGTAATAAACACATTGATTTAAAATATTCAGAATGGCACATAAAATAAATAAATCAGAATCATAGATCACAACAGAGTAAAATGCATCATATCCAAAATACTATATTAGGAGAAAACTTCTCCTAAATGTCAATATATACTATAGTTAAGTAAATTAAATAGTCAAAAATTGTCTACTTCAGTGCTAGCACAATATCAAAGTCAATGAGTCCTTGTACTTGTAGAGTTTTGGCCTGACCCTAGTATTTAAAAATAAATGGGTCAGATTATATATAAAAAAAAGGTGAGATACTAATATAAAAAATATATGACTTAACCATAAAAATAAGTCATCTAATTATGTGCCTACATAAATTAATCATTATAAGAAATATGAAACAAAATTACTATTTCGAATATGTATATTGTATTACTTAACAATAAAATAAGTTGTAATAAGTATGTCTATCCTATGGTCATAATAAGACATATAGATGAAAGTTATTATTTTATAAATTCATTCATCATAAAAATATGTCTTAAAACAAGCCATAAAAGAAATATGCCAAAAATCAAATAATCATAAAAAGGTATATGAATCAAAATCACCATTTCATAAATCCATAACCAGTCTTTAGCGAATTATCATAAAAACTATCGCGATAACAATTCAAAATTATTCATGGTTAAAAGATACTAAATATCAATCCAAGATTTCCAAAAAATAGTAATCACTAATGAATTAATAATGGTAGTCATCTTTCAGTTTAAAAGCAACGATACCAAGTCTAACAACCAAATAGACTGATGTAGTCAATAAATCAAAAGGACTCTACCACATAGTGCAATAGTTTAAACTAGCAAAATAGACTACTATACGAATTCGCTTAAACCAACAAAATAGGCCAACATCGTCTACCGTACACCAAATAAATTGATAGGCATTAATCATCTGATCTATAGATTAAAAATACATATAACACTTGTCCACGGGGCAAAAGGCCGTCCGTGTTATACCATAACAAACCTATACCCACGAAATAGTTTTGCATAACCAAGTCTAAAAATTTAACGACTCTCGGGTCGATGAAAAATGAGTCATCGTCTTTCAGGGATCTATTGCCAAAAAATCAAATTCAAACATCCTAAGATATTGAAAATCTAAATATTAGTTACTATCACTTAAGTAATAAAAAGAATTTAGCTAACTATCCCATACTAGGAAATAAATTCAAGTATCTACTAAAAGCAAATAATTTCTGCTCAAACTCTATTTAACAAGTTATAATAATATGAGAAAAAATTGTAAAGAGAGTCCTATACCAATCCTACAATTCAATTGTTTATTAAAATTCCTTATTTTATATAAAAGCACGAAATTTTTATAGAAATTGGTTTCAAAAATTATTTTATAAGAAACCATGAAATCTTAATAAATTCTTAAATTCATAGCGAACATAAATAAAACAATTTTAAATTAATATTTATGTTTTCTAAAATATAATTTTTCACAAAGTCACTATTAAATCCATAAATTTTACTTTAAGAAAAGTGGCTTATTTACAAAGAGGCTTTTGAATAATTTTAAGACAGGTTAAACCTCTTTATAACTAAAAATATCTTGAAACTAGAATTATTTAGAGATTTTATTTTATAAAAAATTATCCCAATAGGGATCAAAAAGAAAGAATTCTCATTTCGAGATTCTTTCATACAATCAAACATAACAAATCAAAAATTAGAGCAAAAATCGCTCTATAAACATAATTCCATAATATGGAATTATGTAATAAACCAAGTTGTTTTTTGATAACTCTGATTGCTCAACTATTACAAAACCATCATATTACCTAATTACTAAAATCAAATATATTTCGATCATATCAGCGATTCAAATCCAATAATTCAAACATACGAATCAACCAATTCAAACATCAAGTCAATTGAACTAATAACATCCAATTTATTTCAACCATCCAATCATAACTAAAATTCAGTGCGACTCGTAAGCGACTAATAAATTAAGCCAAGTACGCAAAGAAGAACGTTAATATAGATATAATAGAGTGAGCTATGAATACCTCACCTTATTCATCGCTTGCATGCCTCAATACGTTTGACGACGTGGACGACACTGCACCATTATATTACAACGAACCATCCTAACCATAGCCACGGCCACTTTTCGACTCATTATGGAAGCATCCTTGGAGTTGACCACTAGGTATTCCCTAGTCACGTAGCTCTAGCCCAACCACCTTGATGTTGTCTAGGTCGCATCTGATCCACCTCTCTCAGATCGACTAGCCAAAACACGCTTTCCCAAGTCGTGTCTTCCATTACCAGCATCACACAAAAATGACCTCACCACTTCGCCATATTCGCAACTAATATCAAATAGAACTCTCGTCTCCATCCCCTCTCGTCAACCATGAACCGTATACCTCCATCAAGTAGCACCTACTTCCGTTGTCGGCCACTCAGCATCACGCGGCCTACTCCTCATGATAGCTTCACGTATGTGATAACGTGTGATTTTGTCTTTTTTCGCTTGAATTTTTTATTTCATCATTGATTTTAGGGATTGAAAAGAATTAGAGATTTTTAGAAGTATCAAGCAACAATTGGTTTAATATGACTTAGAAATATGGTGAATAAATTTTGATCTAAATGGGCTAGACTTGTTTAAATAGGCCAGGATTTAAATTAATAACTTTTTTCTTTGCATTTAAAATTTAAGTGTAAATCCTTATCGTATTGTAAAGGCCTGCAAATCCGTACCCTTTTAGTCAACAAATTACAACTCACGTCCAACCCAAATTACATGGAAATACTAATCTTTAGTAAGAAAGAAGTTAGAGGGTGAGGAAAAGAGAGAAAGAAATATTAGAATATAAGAAGAAGAAGAACATCAACACTACAGAATCAGAGTAGACTAGAATCTCACATCGGAACGAATAAAATATAATATATCAATACTCTTTACACATAAAGAAAACTATACATGTTTGATTACACAATCAGAGTACACAACTAAACCAGCCCATATAACATACATAAAATAAGTAAATTAATACTAGAAAATACGGGAATATGTCTCGAATCTAGCTTCTGTCTGAATCTCCAAGCAAAACGTAACCTGGAAAATATACTTTGTCTGACCCGAGCACATTTTGAAGCAAAGAAAAATCATCCTGGACCAGTCTGGAATACTTTCAGTGATAGATCCACCACATAAACAATTTGCTTAACTTTTAAAAATCCGTTGAAAGATTGGAACTCTTGTAAGACACGATCACACATAAACATGGCACGTGTTTTTACCTTACAATAATAATATCACTTTTATGTATAAAATCCACTGGTATTATAATAATGTCTATCAATCGATAAATAAATAAGGAATATAGCCAAAAAGCTTGCACCTCACTTTCAAAGAATAATTGGTTTACAACTAAAAACATACGGCTCGTATTGGAGTTTGGATTTCGAACATGACTAGGTATGGAACCACCTTCCGATCAACATCCTATAAAGATGGTACATTGGGTTTCAACAAGAACATCGTGCAACCTGACCACACATGACCGGTCACTCATTCAACTTGAGTGTACCGAATATATCATCACCATGGTTGGGATTAACAACCATAGATTCCGAAGCATACATAAAAAGGGGCAACCAAATCTCTAGATTAGGTGATGATATACCCTAATGGGTATGACCCACATAGCCATGCTGCCTGCCTATTTCAGTCATCTCCCTGTTGGTGTGTCTTGAGGTCACGATTACCTTAACAAAACAGCACATTCAAACTTTGAATGCCATATTGTTAGATTCATCCAATCACTGTTGACTTGCACAAATATACTATGGGCGTTAAGCTAAAGGAAGTTACCTTCTCCACCAACATACTTGATATATTTGTAAAAAACAATGTATGCGATTCTAAGAAATACTCTGTCATCCATTCATCTATACAAGTTCATTCTGGGGCTAAACGAAACATTAGATACCTCAAAACAAAGAGTTTTGCTGCTATAAGTTTGATCCCAACAATTAAGCAGTAACATTAGCAAGTATCCCTCTCACTCCGAAGATCCATGTCTTTAAAAAATCTTCATAAGCATCCCTGCAAGTTAGTTTCGAACGCAAAGCTAATAGGAAGTGGTTTTGGGTTCAGTTCCCATCGCGGTCTCTTCGAAGATAGTGCAAAACAATATTTGTTGATAGTCGGGTTTTAAACTATCAAATCAAAAATAGTGCAGATCAGTACTTCAATAGCTGAGGCCCATTTTAAGTTAAAAAACTTTCATTAAAACCATTTATTGATTCTTTAAAATCGATTTCTTTTATTTTTCTCAACAAAATTCCCTTGTTTTCGATACTTTGAAAACAATAAGCAACATATATCTCTTTAGAATAACGTATTCGCCAAACTCCCTCTCTATTTTCTTTACTTCAAAAATATTGACATATACTCACAAAAAAACCCTTACATTTCCTTTATTTTGGAAACATCTCTTTATATATTCTCAAAATCTTTTTTATTTCCTTTACTTGAAAATATCGCTACATACACTTAACTAAATGGTATAAATATAATTACAGTTATTATATATGGGCCAAAACGATGTGATTCGACAAATTGTCTATAATATAAACCAAAACGGTTTTATTTAGCTTCAAACATTGCCAATTAAAGTTTACCATTACGTTTATGGAGATAATAATTAAATTTCCAATTTTTAATTTTGTTTCCAAACCCGTTATAACTTCTTACTT
This sequence comes from Allium sativum, assembly GCA_030737875.1. Taxonomy (NCBI): domain Eukaryota; kingdom Viridiplantae; phylum Streptophyta; class Magnoliopsida; order Asparagales; family Amaryllidaceae; genus Allium; species Allium sativum. Next base: position 605,153,496 of record CM060919.1, on the reverse strand, counting down.
CCATTTTTTCGAAAACCATAGCCTTTTACTTATTTTTGTAAGTATGTGTATTCCCTCAACCATACTATTTTTATTGTTTAGAAAATAGTACTGTTTACTTAATTAACCAGTATAAGTATAGTGATATTTCATATTTGTGCCATCAATATTAAATTATACATTGTTTAATGGAAAAAACCCTACAGTTTTATTATATTCAGACCCTTGCAAATAACGTTGCAATATTATTTCTCTAATGAAAATAATAAATTATTTCCAACATCTTTATCATTATAAACTAATACCATCCCTTGACAATAACGAAGTTGTTCAAGTTGGGGTATTCTATTTACCTCTCATACCTTGATCGACGACGTTCTTATCTTAAGATTGATAAAAGTTTGTAACTCATAAACTGATATTATTAATAATATCACAAGTTCTATTTACTATTTTCATTTAAATAAGGTTCTATAACCTAATTCCTTGCATTTTGAAAATCTATTAGATCCATATTACTTAATTCATTGATTAAGTAATTCTTACTAAAACACACCATTTATCCTTAAACCTCTTTAATTCAATTGATTTACAACTTAAATTTAAAAATCCATTTACCAAATCCTTTACCCAAAACCATTTAACATTATATTATAAAACTTAGTTTGAATTTTTATTACTAAAATCCATTTACCTCATTTCTATTACATTATTGAAATCTCTCTTTCTATTACCAAAGTTTCACTTAATTCTTTTTTAAGTAAACGTCTATTTTAAAATCATCACCTTAACTTTTAACCTCTTTAATAACCTTGGTTTATAAAGCTTGGATTTATCTACAAATTCTTTAATAAAATTTCCTTTAACAGATTTAGCTAAGGTCTTATCACAAGCTTGATTACCTTCTTAAATAATTTCACTTAAAAAGATAATCGCTTTAATTATCAATCATTTAATAATTAATTACAACATTGACTAAAGTAAAAGTAGTTCACTTCATTATTAACTGAAGTAAAATACTTAATCTTTATTAGAAAGTTATTAAGATAATAATTAACTTTATTAATAATAAACAACTCAATAACCACCTTTAAACAAATTAATTAAATTTAATAACACTCATTAAGTTTAACGACTATTCGTTAAAACTATTTCTATTAGATTAATTTAAAATAAATTAATCTATTAACAAATTTTCATTAAACAGTTGACTTAGTCAACTCATAAATATCAGTTAACTTGTCGACTGATTTTCCAGTATTCCTTCTTCTTAAATTAATTAATAACTTAATTAATTTAATAAAGTCACTTAATTGCTTCTTGGAAACAATTATCCAAAATTCTTAGCCCTGAGGTTAATTTCTGACTTCATTGTTTATAAAACTTATTAAAATATAAGAATTTCTAATATAAAATCATTTACGGTTACCTTATAAAACCAATTATAAGTATTAATTATTTTATAAAACATCTACTTTATATAACATATATAAAAATAAATTCAAAAATCTTGATTTAGTTATAAAAATAAATTTTATAACTATAATCGTCAATTCGCCTGACGGGAAATCAATGCCTTAAAAAGATGGATTTTAGGCCATCTACTGCTAATCACTTAATCAATAAGGTTTATTGATTGAAAACAAAACATAATTGAATTTCATTTCAACAAACAGGTTTCAACGTTCCTGGGGTCAATTGTTCATATATGAATAATATGGAATTAAATAACACAAATATTTGAGGAATCTAGCTGGATCCCTCCAACCTGTTTTTCCCTGCATCATAGTTCGTAATATCATTTGATAATTCCTGTAAAGTAGATGATTTTAATCAAATATATTTAAAATAACGGGAATATAAATAACGTCAATCAACCATTATACATCCAAACTTCTAATTTATACTATCAACGATGGGTTATAATTAGCTGAATTAAATCACATCATGGAATTCAAGAAGGCATGAGAGTTAACTCACAATTTGTTTATGGTTCAGCATCGCTTTATATATTTTCAAACATGCGTTCGAAAATATATAAAATTCCAGTTAGCTCTGAATCACTCTAAACCAACTTATATGCATAGGCTTTGCAATTACATACCAAACGCCGCTTGTTTCATTCGATTTTGATAACATATGCAAAAGTTGTACTTATTACAAATTTAAATGTTAAAACATCATTAATGAATCTTATTAATAGCTAATTACCCTTAATGCCCTCGATCCCCTACCACCGACTTGATGCCCCCGATCCCCTCTACCGCTTTAATGATGGCCAATTCATCCAATTGTCAATGGTTTCGCGATTCGATGATTGAAGGAGATGGTTGTTATGAAAGGGGAAAGACGATTTAGGGATTTAAGAATTAGGGGTTTGGGTGTATAAATTGACTAAATATTAAAACCTTATTAATCAATCAACATTTTCGAGTAGTACGATCCCATATGTGCTCCAATTGAAACGAAATTAGAAACAGTGCAACAACTTAATATTCCAGACACGATGAAACTGGATTCGTCGAATTCCGAGACCTTCTGAAAAACTCTAACTTTAATTCCAAAATGTAAATCGGTACGCATTTATATCGCACAAGACAACAAAATAACTCCGATTGACACGAAATTGGAAATCTTACAATAATAAACTATTATGTATTTTATAAAATTAGTTTCATTAAATCCGAGGTCGTTTAAAAATTGGCTATTCTTAAGTTCCATGTAAATCAATAAAATATAAATCGATTTCAAAATAATCAACTCCATTGGTTATAATTTATTATTATCATATATATGCAAATACAATTTTACATAACTTCGAAGTGAGCGAAATTTGGATTTGAAATTCAGCATTTGAAATTCCAAGTCAAATCAATATTCAGTTTATTTAAAACCCTTTTATTTTATTAAATAAATTGTTATGGTTTATAAATGATTCTATAGTGATTTTCTGAAAATTTGATTTTGACTTAAATCAAAATCTATAATATGAAATCTCGATTTTTCTCTTCCATTAGAAAACTATAATCCAATAGATCTTGAAAATTCTTGTATCAAAGAATTCCGACTTATATTTGATTAGATACACCTATTTGAAGTTGAAAATGTAAAACTACAAACTACAGCGACGCTGTGAGCTAGTTTTTAATTAAAATAAATTTATACGTTTAAACTCGTTGAATTCGAGTTATTTAAATTTCCAAATCAACATTTAAAACCAAGTTTAAATGTTCAAACTTAATGGCTAAAAATCCCGGTTGTTACATTCCTCCCCCTTAAAAGAATTTTGTCGTCTAAATTACGAAGATAGGAAAAATGCTATAAACCCGTTAACCATAAGTTTCTGAAAAATTTCGATCGAGTCTCCCTTGTACGGAGGGACTTTATCGATATAAAAAGAGAGATAAATATGTGTACATCGACCCACATGGTCAGAAAACTCAACTAATGTACCAAATTTTGTATTTTTACGAAGATGTACCTTATATGAGCGTTATTAAGCGAACTCACTTCATATTTATGCAATCAGCGCAACCAAACTTAAGCCAATGGCTCCAAGTACATATAGTTGCTCAATTCAAACAAGTGAGTTTCAATAATTGAAGTTTAAATAATCATTCATTTTTTAACCAATTAAACCATATTATTTCATTTGGTTTTGAATGATTCATAACCTATATTCTTAGCATTCAATTCATATTCTATACACAATAATTCACATCCATCCAAATTGATTTTAAATCAATTTATTCACCTTTATGAACTATGCAATCTAAATTTTCTTAAAATTCCATACATTCCATTTACTAAACTTATATTAAATTTCAATTCCATTTGATTTATTTATACCATTTCTATCCATTTAACTTGCATACGTTCAATTTATTTTTAGAATTCAAATTCTCGGGTTTTATTCCAAATCAGTTTGGAAACATATAATCATACACATATATTTATAAACATTTTCAGTTCAAAACTTTTGAAATTTTAAAACGAATGGATTTCTCGAATTTTTTTCCATAAACCAATTAACCATAGTAGCAATCTGTTACTCAGAAACTCTAAATAAATACCAATAATGTCGCGATCCAATATAAGAATTATTTTCCAGCGACTGAAGTGTTAGGTGCTTCATTACATCCAAAATCCATTTTAAAATGATTTTTATTCAAAAATTCTTTCAAAGTAATGCTATATTACTTAATAGTACCTCAGAAATATTTTCAAAATATCCAGTATTTTAAATCCTCAATTATGGTCTGAATCCTGTTTAACTTAGCTCATTTGTATATTCATTCTTATTCAAATTCTATTTGATCATATATAACCATCTCAATATTATAATCTCATTCAATTATAATAATAACAACCAACCACATCAATAACTTCAAAAAATTATTCCTTTATATCGAAAATATAAATCTGGGTAAAACTATTTCATTTACCCATTTTAAGAAAAATATTATGTCGATTTGCTCTGTTCAAGAGATCTCTATAGACCATGCTAGCTAAACGCGTCGATTTGGAATTTATACACCACTCAACAAATCAATCAACGCAATATAAAACCATTTTTAATAACACTAACAAGTACGCTCTCATATATATATATATATAGGGCTGTCAACGGATACTTTCGGATACGGATAGTGTCATATCCGTATCCGCATCCGAAAGTATTTTCGGATATCGGATATCCGCATCCGCGGATACGGACGGATATCGGATAATTATCCGCTCGGCTGACAGTTGATAAATCAATGAACATAAATGGTTTTTTAAAGCTAAATATTAAGCTTTTTCAACCTAATTGATTACAAAAGTGCTAAAAATAAGTAAATATGATGATAATATATAATTTTGAGCAATAGGTGTGCTTTTTGTAGACTTTCAATTTTGCATAAATAGTAAATTATTATATTTAATTATGTTAAAATACACATAATTTAAGCTATAATTATGAAAAAAGCGGACGGATAATTTTCGGATACGGATAGGCCTATATCCGCATCCGCATCCGCTTTTCCGGATATCGGATATTTATCTGCTTTTCGGATATGGATGCGGACGGATTTCGGATTTTTCGGATATCCATTGACAGCCCTATATATATATATATATATATATATATATATATACACACACACATTCAAACTCAATCTCTGGTATAACTCACTACAACAAAAACACCATATTACAACTTTAATTTTACAACGACGGTAAAATCACCATGGTAATAAATGTTTTTTTACAACTTTTTTCCAGAAAAGTTGTAATAAACTTATTTATAACAACTGTGTTATTTTGACAGTTGTAATAAAAGCCTATCACAACTTTTATTTTTTGACTGTTGTAATATATGGCTAATAAAATTAACAACTAATAATTATTATTTAATACATTTATATTGATTAATTATAATTAATAACTAATAATTACTATTAATAATCAATTAGGAAGTAATAATTAATAATCAATCCATAATATTTAATACTTAGCAATTAAGAAGAATAATTAAAAAATAGTTAATATTACATAATTACTGTTAAATAGTTAATAATTAAAATATAATAATTAATGTTAATCATGAATAATCAATGATTGCTATTAATAATTAAGAAGTAGATATTAATAATTAAGAAGTAGATATTAATAACAAAGATTATATTTAATAATTAATTTATAATAACAAATGATTAATAAGAAATCTTTAATAATTAAAAAGTAATACTTACTATTAGTATTTAATATTTAATAGTTATGGGTAGTAATTATATTTAACATCTAATATTTAAAAAAGTTCAAATTTTTCTGGACAAAACTTATAAAATATTGAAATTTTCACAAATTAATTAAAAAAACCAATGAACTAGTACTTTTATAAAATATCCAAAATTTCGAAAAACTTGTTAGTTTTTCTCTTGTTTTTCTTATGATAATTGAACCTTAATATCGAAATGAATATTTAAATGACTTAACCAACGTGATCAATTGATTGTTGAAATTGGTTACTTGATTCATATAAAAAATAATATTATCATATAGTGCTGAAAACAAATGAAATATAAGATGTCATCACATTCGTGTAAACATGAAAAAATTAATTGTTTCGAAAAGTGGCGCCAGCTTCAAAATTTTGGTGGCCAACCCTTATATTTCACCGAAGCTTCCTGAACCCTACCAATTTCAAGACCGCCACCAAATTTCACTCATCGTTTCAAATTTCTGAACCCTAATTTCTGATCCTGCAGTCCACTTAAAGCTCACCGAACTCCCCACCCACTCAGGGTTAGCTATTGGGGAAGGCCACATACCCGCTCTCGTAGGGCAACACAGAGCAAAAAGAAAACTATTTCTATCTCTATTCCGTAATCTCTCAAACCGCATCGACGATTCAGAATCGGCATCGCCTCCTCTCAGACGAGTTGCCTCTCCTTCGATTCGAGTTCGACAACAACCCTCTTCAACAGTAAACTCTCCTTCGCGTTCGGCAATTGGCAGCAACCCTCCTTCGAGTTCGGCAATCGGCAACAACCCTCTTCGACAGGCGATAGCAAACCCTCCTTCACCACTTCGTTAATTGCTTGTTATTTGATACAAAAGGTAATTATTGTGATTTGTCTCTAGCTCTCACTGTTTTAGACTTTCAATTTTTTATTTTTCCTTTTTTTGGGCTATTTTGTTTAATTCTTGTTGGTTGTGCCCATTGCCTGTTGCCAGCTATTGCTTATTAGAAATGGAAGAGTGAATATTTTGGTTAGGATTGAACGATGAAATATATGTCTTATTATACGAGTAAATTCCTTATTGTGTCTTTGCTATTAATCAAAATCATAGGTTTTGGATTCATCTACTCCTAGCATACTTGTTCACTGCTTGGACTCATTTGTGCCTCTACTTTATGTAGCACCTTTAAGACTGCACTTCCAAGCATCGCAGAAGAGAAGCGCAGACCAGTTCACTGTAAGTTGTATTGGCTTCCAGTAAGTTTCTACTATTTTTGTTTGCAGTAACACATCTGACGTTCTTCCTAAATTGTCTAGGAAACATTGCATAATCACCCAATATTAGTTAGTAATTATGTTGTCTGACAGGAACATTGTAGGAAAGGGTGATGAAGAGATATATATGCATTTCATACCATAGTAAAAGGTAGGGGAACGATCATAAAAGAATGAAACATTATGCATTTGAAATGCTATCTTGGAGGTGGCTGGCAGCTTGCTTGGAAAAAGAGTGAGGGGGAGAGACAGAACGGTAAAAAAGAAAGTGGGTTTAAAAGGATATATTTGCATGAAGTGGTTGCTGGTTTTAGAAGAGGGTCAATTGTTTCCATACAGGGAGGTGATGCTCCAGAAGATAGCGAGTATGTGCAGGTGGCAGCTTTGGTTTGTAAATCTGCTCTTTGTTCGAATGATAGAAGTGGGCGTCATCATGTGGCTATGGTTGATTCTAATGAAGCGAGTAAAGGTGTAACAACCCGAAAATCTGGGCCAGTTTAAAATTTTTATTTTAGCAATTTTAGCGAATTTTGAATATTTAAAATAGATTATTTTAAATAATATCGACGAGAAATTTATTTTGAATAGAAATCGAACGTATATATTATATACGCGTCGTCATTAGAATATAAATATTTATATATAATTATAAATAGAATTGAAAATGGCGCGGTAGTTCGATAATTCGATTTCAAACTTCAATTGAATGTACCGGGTGCAAAACAATCCGGATTTTAGTGAAACCAAAAATGATAGGATCTAATTGATAATATCTTTCTATCGAATCCGAAAAATCAAGATTTCATAGCGGGAATCAAAAGATATGTCCAGTTGAAAATTCTGAATAGTCGCTATGGAATTCAGGCCCTTAAAAATGGGAATTTTGCAAATGACCTCGGATTTCGACGAAACCAGTTTTGTTGGATCCGCAGTGTCAAGTTATTGCTAGATTCCAAATTTCATAATTTTTCGAATCAATATGTGAGCGTGGCAAAGGAAAACGCGTTTGACCAGTTTCAGTTGATTTTAATCGACTGGAAAATGGCCATTTTTCTAACGGTCTCAGAATTCGACGAAACTAGTTTTGTTAGGACCGTATCGTCAATACGAAGCTAGAAAATATTTTTCTGGAATTTTTAAAAGTTCGTATGCGACCCCGGTAATTTGAAATGTACGTTTAAAATTCAATATAGTGATTTAAATGTAAATTCAACAGAAACTAATCGAAACGATTGAATCAGCTCACGATACATATCCCATTGTGTTCGGAATGGGGGTAAAACGCTATGGGCGACAGGCGGTGGGTTCGATTCTGAAGTCGATAGAAAAAGTTACTGTTTGAGAATATAATAGAATAAAAAAAAAACTTTCTCCCCATACCTCAGTCAAACCGCCCCCCCCCCCCATTTCAAAACCGTAATCGAAGCAGGGAAAAAGAAGAAAAAAAAAGCTCCCAAGAACACGGCGATTTTTCATAAAATTCAGGAATCAATTCACAAAAACTTCAACACGAAAATATTGAGGGATGTGAGATCTTCAAGATGATGGGGGTTTACTCGAATTTCGTGACCTGGGGTCCTCGATTTCCGGCTTTGAAGCTCAGCCGTTCAAACGAGATTTGGGAGCTAGGGGGCTGTCGCACTTCCTCGTTTTGGGTGTGAGGGTTCGCGAGCTCGAGGCCGTCGGAGGGAGCATCATCGAGGGTGGTTCTGACCACCGTGGCAGCGGCAAAGGGGAGACCCTAGTTCGGTGGTTGGGTTGGAAGGAGGAGCGGCCTTATCCCAAGGATGAAGAACGGGACAGGGAAACTGAAAGAAGGTTAATTTTTAACTAATTATAATTCTTAATTTATACAGTGTTTAGAAATTAATCGCATTGACTTTTAATTTGATTTTTTTTTTTTAACAATGTTAAAAATCTGGTCTTTAATATGAAATTGAATCTATAAAAATTTGATTTTTAAATAAATGGTTTTGCTATAAAATTGAGATTTGTTTTTAAAAAAAAAAAATATATATAAAGAGCATTGTTTTTGAAGATAAAAATAGAATTTTTGAAAGTAAAACTAGCATTGTGATTTTTTATATATAAAAATCATTGTAGTAAAAATTCGATTTTTATATATTGAATAGCGTAGTAAAAATTCGATTTTTATATATTGAATAGCGTAGTAAAAATTCGATTTTTATATATTGAATAGCGTAGTAAAAATTCGATTTTTATATATTGAATAGCGTAGTAAAAATTCGATTTTTATATATTGAATAGCGTAATAAAAATATGATTTTTATATATATTGAATAGCGAAGTAAAAATTCGATTTTTACATATGTAGTGGCTACAGCAACGAAGATGACGAGGATGCGATAGCGATGAAGATTTCTATCAATGAAGTGCCGTGGAGCTAGGATAGCTATTTGTGAGAATTTCTCACCTTTCAATTTCATTTTCTAGTTATATATATATACTAGGATGCAGACGGTGCTTAGTAGCACCCGACACAATCGTCCACAGACCATGGACTTGTTTGTTTGGTTGCATAGATTAGTTTGATGATTTGATTTGAATTTGGTTGTTTGGTGAATATGATTGATGTGTGAATGGCATGGGCCTTCACTAGACCGGGGATAAGGCTCGGCCTTGTCCCGTTTCTAGTATCGTGCCGTTATGCCGCCGAAATTTTCTAAAATATGTTAGAAAAATAAAAATATCATTTTTATTGTGTAAATGAAATGAATAGAAATTCATGTGTTAAAATAAAATATATTATCATTAAAAATATAGTTTTAACGTGAAAGTGAATAAATAAATATTTATAAACAAATCGGCCGATTTGTTTATATACACTGATTTGACTGATATTGAATGGGTCGATAAATTTTACACATCGCCCAACTGCACAACTAAAAATCTGTGTTTGATTGTTTGAAACCCCACACGGGTTTGGGATGAAATTTGAAGTTCACTCATCCTGATTGATTAAATATGTCGATCGATTGATTGACAGGCTGTTATAAGCGTAAGATATCTATATTTGATGCTTATACAGTGTAGTGCACTTTGGTTGATGTTTGATTGTTTATTATTGCTATTATATACATGTGTTGTATGGAATCCATATAATTAACGTCATATGGTGATTGATTGGGCCTCATTCCAATCGGGAAAGTAATGAATATTATAAAAGAAAATTTATGTGTTGAATATAAAAATAGTGATGTGTTGACAGTACTCATGTGTTGAGATTAGTCGTGTGTTGGAATAAATATAGATTCATGTGTTGAATGGGATAATATTCATTTGTTGGATAGAATAAAGAAGTTTTGAAAATATAAAGCCGTGTTGATTAGATTGACGCCATTTTGACGTAAACGATATTTATATCGATTTTATTCATTTCGAAATGAACTGAATTGAAAACGATTTCGAAATGAATTGAATTGAAAACGATTTCGAAATGAACTGAATTGAAAACGATTTCGAAATGAATTGAATTGAAAACGATTTCGAAATGAATTGAATTGAAAACGATTTCGAAATGAATTGAATTGAAAACGATTTCGAAATGAATTGAATTGAAAACGATTTCGAAATGAATTGAATTGAAAACGATTTCGAAATGAATTGAATTGAAAACGATTTCGAAATGAATTGAATTGAAAGCGAATTCAAATGAATTCAAATTGAATTGAATAGAAATGAATTTTAAAACGAATTTATAAAGAAGAATTCAATTTTGATTTGAATTGAAATGGAAGTTGAAATTGTTTTGAAACGAATGTAGAACTATTTATAAAATTCGTTTTAAAAGGAAATCGACGAAATATATATAATATATATATATTATATATATAATGGCCTGAATAGAACGCGCCGCGCCGCGGCAGTTCGTGAATTTCGACCATTTATTTCAAACGGACATTGCGGGAGATCCGACCGTCGGATTCTCCTAAAACTGGAACCGTTGGGTTCGTATCGAAAAGAGCTTTCCAATGAATATTATAAATTTGAAATCTAACGGTTGGATTTGGAGTTATGTCCAAATCAAATTCGAAAAAGGTCGCTGTAAGTGCAGTTCGATGGCCGTTGTTGGAAATCGACTGTACGGGCCTTGGTAAAATTATTAAAAATATCTATAATTTGCGTAAAATCATAATATATGGATTGGAAAGAGTTGAGCTGGAAAATTCCGCATTTGAAAAGATAAAAATAGATTTTTATCGAAATAAACTAGTTTTGAACTAGAATTAAAATCAATTTATTTTTGAAATAAATAAATTGAATTTGAAAGTGATTTTAAAAATAATCAATACTCCCAATACGTGGATTGGACTGGAGTTGAATCGAAATTATCTTCGGGATATTTCGATGTTGGATTTCGTGACTATACAAATATTGTTATGGGGATTTGAAAGATATATTTTATATCGTTATTTCCAATACGATATATGTTGGTTCCAGAATTTGATATTGAATGTAAGCCGATATATTTTCTATTCAGAGCCTTGTATTTAATATCAAATGTGATTTGGGTTTATCGTGAATCGTGTTTTAGAAGACATTGGTTCTTTAACCCAGTTAAAGGCAAGATATCGATTTTTGAGAAGATTAAAACTAAGTGGAGTTTTAATGAATCTTTAATTAGATTGAAAAATGAATTGATTATTTAAATTATCAAATCTGAAAGGTGATCGAGAATGGAGTACCACCAGTTTTGCTCCAAAGCGATAGTTAAATCTTTAATTAGATTTGAACGTGAAATGGTAATTAATTTTACCGATAACACAGTGGTGTTAGATGTGGAGTATTACCAGTTTTCTCCATGGGATATATAGGTTGGGATTGGGAAATAAAATAATAATTACTTCGGTGTGGTTCGCTAATCCCGACTAGTTTGGAAAACCATAATATGGTTTGAAATGATATCCAAAGGAAGATTAAAGAATAAATTTAGAAGAATTTATCTTGGATAAAATTAATGGGAACCTTTCCCTAAAAATGTGATTTTGTGAATTAAAGAATATTCTGAATTGGAATGAGGCGTTTGATGTGTTTGTGTAACATTTGTTTATCATATACGTGGGTTATTCAGAAAGGCCAGGTTTACACCCATTCTGAATAACCGATTCGACGAGATGTCGAAGATGAAGACGGTGGTTGAAGGCCAGAAGTCTTCACATCGTTTGGATAGTTACTGACGATCCTGATTGGGCTGTACACCCAAGAGGATGGAAATAGTTGGCGGTCGTCCAGACGTACTTGGAGATGGAAGGATATGCGAGGAAAGTGCCTCCGGTTTCGTTCAGACCTAGAACGGACTTGTAAATGGATGGTGTGTCTGACATTGTATTCCTTTATATTGTATTTGTTGATCTCTGCTAAATATATATCTGTTTGGCGGCGGAGAATTTATTCTCTTGCTTAACGCCCTTCTCTGAGACATATGAGCTCAGAGGTTATATATTGGCAGAAATCAGTGGTACGATATGGATTGATAGTGTGGCATACTGAGATGCAGTGATCCAGACTTTTGTTGAAAAACAAAGTTTGGTGGTTGATGATCAAAGCGCAGCTGATATAGCATGGCTTTGTGTATAGCGTTGATCCGCGAGCCTCACAGCCCGGAATGGTGGTAAACTGATGGTTTGATCAGTATACATTTTTAGTGTAGTGGATTCGGTCGACCGATATTGAGCTTCGTGCTCGGAGGGATAGAGTAAGCGGTGTTTTCTCTTGCTGGGACGTAAGCCGCGGTGATACTTGAGTCCCAAAAGTGCGGATGTGCATAGCGGTGTTTTCTCTCGCTGAGACGTAAGCCGCGGTGATTTGTACTACGCGATCGATCTTTCGAATCAGGAGCCACCATGATGGAAATCCAATTTCCGATACGTGTGATTCGGTTTTAATTGTATTACTAGTATGGCGACATGATATAATGGTACCCATGCCGTCTATGATTGATATTTATGATTGGAATTGTTTTGACACTATACACATATTATAGTATCAAATGATTTGTTTTTAAACGTATCAAGCGTGTTTGGCTGTTATAAGGTAAAACCCTATCCTCCGGTTTGCGTTGCATTGTGTGATGGGACCTGGGTCTTATAACAGCTTCATTTTTCGAAAAAGCATTGCGCTGTTTATTCTATGCACTAGTATTCTTGGGAGGAAACCCGTTCCGTGTTATACGGCGTGGTCCCTTGAATTACTCTCTTTTAAAGTAAAGTTTTAAATAACTGTTTTAGTTCTCACACCAGTCACATGACTGACCTGGAGTTTATTGTTTCAACCTAAACTCTGGGTGCCCTTATTTTCCACACGGGCAGCTAGTAGTTTTGGTTTTGCAGATTTATATTCACAGGATCCTGGTTTACAGCTGGAATGATATCCGGAAAGCTTTGTATCTGTATATCTCTTCTAGTTGTGTATTGTATTATTTTCCGCTGCGATGTATTTAAATGTAATTTAAATCTCTGATATTTCTGTGTAATATTCATTTATACTCTGTATATTCTTGTATTCTGGTGCATTGTTGTAATATACAATGAAATGTTCTTCTGTTTGCGTTCTGTTGTGGCTTGTTCTCGAACTATCCGCGTTTTCCTTTACGGGGAAGTTACGGGTTTTCACAGTTGGTATCAGAGCTTTGGTTTACAAAGCAGAGAACAAGGCACATTAGAACCATACGAAAGAATTCATCAGATATTGGATTAGTAATATCCAATTAGAATGACTCGTTAGAGGTGGGATCAGTAGTATCCTAGAACGAGTGTGAAGAGTATATTTTTCAAATGAAAACAATTTTTGTTTTGAAAATTTAAATCAATTATTCGTATCTGATTATCTATTTATATTGAGTTGAACAGTCCAGTATATAAAGATTTTGCGTATACGTCTGATCCACGTGTATTTGGAATTTTAATATATTGGATAGATATAGAATTACACTCTAGTCGCCCGGGAGTGATTCTGATGATTGATATATCATCATCAGAATTTATATTCGAGTGACGAACGTGTAATATCTATATATTTCCTATTGACTGGTGTGAGAACCAAAACTAATATAGCTAGAATACATTGTTGTGAATTGGCATCAAAAACATGATTTTTGTATATATATCAAATTATGAATTTGAAACTCTAATTCACTAATTGATTGATGTTTGTGTTGTTTGTTTATTTGTTTGCTAATTTTTAGCCAATTAGCCTAATTGAATCACATATTGAATTGTATTGAAAATTGGTTGCGTTTGCTTGCATATACATATACTTATATTGAACAGGTCATAGCAAGGAGGCTAGAGCAGAGAATAAAATTTGTTTGCCCGACAAATAGGTACATGTTTACTACATAATTTACTGTTTTGTTTGGGTGATGATGATTTTATGAGCCTATTGGCTAGCCGCTTGGCTTTTTCTTTTTCTTTTTGAGATCTGAAGGACCGGGGAAGCTATTTGAAATTCCCCGATGCTCCCGGTGCAGGGGAGGTTATGGCGAAATTTTTCGAAAATTTAGGGTGTTAGCCAAATTTTTGAAATTTTGAAAATTCTCAGAAACTGAAAAGTTGGAGAATGGAAGCCAGATCGAGCGTTGAGTTGATTAATCAAACCACTTTCGACTTTGTTCCTTTTCGGGGACGAAAAGTTTTAAGTGGGGGAGATTGTAACAACCCGAAAATCTGGGCCAGTTTAAAATTTTTATTTTAGCAATTTTAGCGAATTTTGAATATCTAAAATAGATTATTTTAAATAATATCGACGAGAAATTTATTTTGAATAGAAATCGAACGTATATATTATATACGCGTCGTCATTAGAATATAAATATTTATATATAATTATAAATAGAATTGAAAATGGCGCGGTAGTTCGATAATTCGATTTCAAACTTCAATTGAATGTACCGGGTGCAAAACAATCCGGATTTTAGTGAAACCAAAAATGATAGGATCTAATTGATAATATCTTTCTATCGAATCCGAAAAATCAAGATTTCATAGCGGGAATCAAAAGATATGTCCAGTTGAAAATTCTGAATAGTCGCTATGGAATTCAGGCCCTTAAAAATGGGAATTTTGCAAATGACCTCGGATTTCGACGAAACCAGTTTTGTTGGATCCGCAGTGTCAAGTTATTGCTAGATTCCAAATTTCATAATTTTTCGAATCAATATGTGAGCGTGGCAAAGGAAAACGCGTTTGACCAGTTTCAGTTGATTTTAATCGACTGGAAAATGGCCATTTTTCTAACGGTCTCAGAATTCGACGAAACTAGTTTTGTTAGGACCGTATCGTCAATACGAAGCTAGAAAATATTTTTCTGGAATTTTTAAAAGTTCGTATACGACCCCGGTAATTTGAAATGTACGTTTAAAATTCAATATAGTGATTTAAATGTAAATTCAACAGAAACTAATCGAAACGATTGAATCAGCTCACGATACATATCCCATTGTGTTCGGAATGGGGGTAAAACGCTATGGGCGACAGGCGGTGGGTTCGATTCTGAAGTCGATAGAAAAAGTTACTGTTTGAGAATATAATAGAATAAATAAAAAAAATAACTTTCTCCCCATACCTCAGTCAAACCGGCCCCCCCCCCATTTCAAAACCGTAATCGAAGCAGGGAAAAAGAAGAAAAAAAAGCTCCCAAGAACACGGCGATTTTTCATAAAATTCAGGAATCAATTCACAAAAACTTCAATACGAAAATATTGAGGGATGTGAGATCTTCAAGATGATGGGGGTTTACTCGAATTTCGTGACCTGGGTGTAGTGACCCGAAAATCCGGCCCAATTTGAGCTGACCAAATAACACAAGTCCAACCCAATTTGCACTGAAATCCAGATAACTATTAGAAAGAATATAGAGGGTGAGGAAAGATAAGATAGAAACGTAGAATAGAAGAAGAAGAAGAACACAACATCAGAGTAACACGAACCTCACAGCGGAACGAATAACATATAATAGATAACATAACTTTGAAATATAACAGTTATGTATACAATAGCACTTATCAGAGCACAACACTTACAACAACAGCGGAAATAATAATAGCTATAGAATCCTGAAGCCTCCTGCTCCAAGCTCTTCCTGTATATCTGTAAATCCCGACTACTTGACTGCCCGTACAAATTTAGGCACCCAAGAGTTTAGGGAAAACAACAAAATAAACTCCAGGTCAGTCATGGGACTGGTGTGAGTAAACTCAAATCATTTAAACATGTATATGATACCTCATAAGACCACGCCGTGAATACGGAACGGGTTTTTCCCTTATGAGAATCCAAATAACTTTTCAAAGCAATATCATTCTGATATTATAATAATGTCTAAGTACAAATAAATATCAATCTAGCAGAAACGCTTGCATCTCACGTTACTACATATATAGTATACAATCAAAATCGCAAGCACGTATTGGATGATTGGATTTCCAACTATGACAAGGTATGGAACCACCTTCCGATCAGTGTACTCTAGGAACGATACACTGGAGTTCAACAAGAACATCTTGCAACTCAGCCACACATGACCGACCACTCATTTCGCTTGAGTGTATCGAATGTACATCACCAACGGTTGGGATCAGCAACCGTTTCCCGAATGGGACAGTATCAACAATAGATTTTTAGAAGTAAATGAAACTCTAGATCAGGTGATTATACACCCTAATAGGTGCGACCTACATAGCCATGCTACCTGCCCAATTTCTGTCATTTACCGGTTGATGAGGCTAGAAGCTACGCTTTATCATCCCAGCAGATTCACTTCGAATGCCACATCGTCACATCCATCAAACCACCGATTGACGTCCTCAACAATACATTATGTGTTAGCTAAAAGAAGTTTCCTTCTCCGCTTTCACTCTTGGTACGGTTGGAGAAATCAATATACGTGATCGTCTGGAAATACTCTGTCAGACATTCATCCTTGGCATATATGATTCGCAACGCTTATGCCAATACAGAGTGGTTCTTTGGATAATAATCCAACCGGTCTCTCCATATTAACAACGTTAAAATGGTCAAAACTTTGATAGTCTGTGATTTAACTATCAAAGAAAAACATGTGTGCAAACAACGATATTATTTCCAAGTGGAAATTATATCGATCAACCATCATTCAACATTATCTCTTAATTCATTAATTACTTATCCCCTGTTTCTATATTTTCTAAATTTTTATTTTTTTCTTTTATCAGAAAACATTTCTGATTCTTACTTGGAAAACATTTCCAAAACTCCTTTACGATCAAACCTTACCATTCCTTAGTTAAGAAGGAAGTCAATCAAGTTGGGGTATAATTACCTCTCAGACCTTAACTGAACAACGTTATAACTTTCGAAATGGTCAAAGTTTATCCTTTAAATCTTTAATAACTTCTTTACGTATTTCTCGGATTCTATTTGCGAATCCACTTCTATATTGAAAATATTGATTATAACGATAACGTTATAATCCCTACTTTCTAATTACCTAACTTATAAATTCTAACTTTCGTTTATTACTTAATTCGATTAGTTAAACAACTCTAATTCATATATATATTCTCTTGATTTACAAACCGGAAAAGATAAGTACTTTCCCGAATTCGATATAATCGAATTCGACGATTAACTCTATTCGAGAAATCTCTATTTGATTAACTCTTCTTCGAATAACCTATATTCGATTATTTCTCTTCGAATAACTTATCTTCGACCAACTCATTTCGAATAACTTATATTCGATTTCTTTCTTTCGAATACGCTATATTCGAAAATCTCCTTTTGATTTCACTATAATCGATAACTCCTTTCGGTGGAACCAACATCGATAACTCCTTTCGAATAAATAAATCCGACGAACTCTATTCGAATAACTAAATTCGATCAACTCCTCTTGAATAACTAAATTCGATTAACTCGACTCGACGAACTTAACTCGACTCGACTAACTTGACCAACTAACTCGACTTACTTGGTTCGCCCAACTCGATTCGATTAACTTGGTTAACTTAACTTGGTAACTTAACCTCGATAAATAAATCTCGATAACTTACTCGATAATTTAACCTCGATAACTTAAGTCTCGATAACTCGATCTTGATAACTTAATCTCGACAATCCAACTCGATTATCCTAACTCGACAATCCAACTCGATTATCTTAACTCGACAATCCAACTCGATAACTCAACTCCATTATCTTAACTCGATAACTCAACTCCATTATCTTAACTCGATAACTCAACTCCCTTATCTAAATCGATAACTCAACTCCCTTATCTTAATCGATAACTTAACTTGATTTCTCTTAATCGATAACTTAACTCTAATCGATTTACTCACTTTAATCGATTTACTAAATTTGGTTAACTCCTTTCCAATCAACTTATATTCGATTACTTTATTGATTTATAAAGATTTCCCCTTTTTACAACGCATGTTCATTTATAAGGATTTACTTTTAGTAACAGTTCTTCACCTTATAGATTTCATAACGTTTATTCATTTTAGAAGTGTTGAGTTAACATTCTAAAATCATTGGTGTTAAAACCAATTTCTACTTCTCTATAAATTCTATTCATCGAATGATAAATATTTACTTAATTTATAAATATCATTTATAAATTATTTTGCTCCATTTCCCTTTTTACCTTCTTCATATATATAAGTTCAGACCTATATATATATATATATATATATATATATATATATATATATATATATCTATTTATCCAAAGATAAATATTTCTTTATAATCTATTAGTTTTCTAAACAAATATTTCCCTTTATACTTTTATTTGCAAATAGTTTGCAAATATTCCCTTTTATAATCTCTTATTTATTCTTTTAAATAAATATCTCCTTTAATGACTTAGTCCTAAGCGTTTCCTTTATTGCGTTATTTATTTATCCTATGTAATTAATCCTTTATAATATCCTATTTATTTACCAAATAAATATCTCATTTAATATCCCCTATTTATTTAACAAATAAATATCTCATCTATAAAATCTCATGATTTTATAAATATTTCTTTAAATCTTATTCTATTTATTTAACAAATAAATAATCCATTATCTTATCTTATTTATTTAACAAATAAATAATCCACTTTATAAATATTCCATTTATTACGGTTTCCCTTCATTTATAATTTCACTTAAACGTATTTTCTATTTATAAATATTCCATTTATAAATATTCTCTTTTAAAAAAATCCTCTTGATTTTATAAATATTCCCTTTTTAATATAACATTGAAAATTCCCTTTTTAAAATTTATTCTATTTATTTATCCAATAAATATTCCTCTTTTTATCTTTCTAAGATTTTATACATACTTTATTTTCAAAATATTCCCTTTTATAAAATTGGTTGATTTTATAAAAATCCCTTTATTTCAATATACATTGAAATATTCGTTTCTACATCCCAGGGTCTCTTATGATATTTATAATGTCGAATAACAATGATCAATATCATTCTAACCATACACGATCAACAGATTATATATATCACATCATATATCAACGTATATGAAAAACAGTAAAATAAATGTTGAGGAATCCCGTCGGATTCCTCCAACCTGTTTCCCTGCATCACAGATGTTAGACAATATAATCAACATCACTTTCAGATTTAACGATCTATATATATATATATGTATGTATGTATATATATATATATAATTCCCATTAACTGACTAGCAGTTCAATCAACAGTCAACACACAGTCAAACAGACAATTTCTAACAGTTCTATAAATACAACATGAAATTATAAACTGTTCAGAGTTAGTGAGATTTACTCACATTTGCGCGTTAGCCGTTAAATAACGGTTTGCGTTATTTGATTCAGCCGGACAATTTTATTTGCCATAAATTGTAACTGTCTCTGATCCACTCCCGGTCAGTCTCATTGTGTTGTGTCCGTCCATACGATCCCAACGGATCTTGTTTCGTCCAATTCCGATACCGTATGATGAAGTTATACCATTAACAAGTTAGTAAACAAATTGAAATCTAATTAACTAAACATTTATTTGCTAAACGGGCCTCACCCCATTTCTTGGCCCATTCAGAACCATCGGACCCGACCCATTCATAACTCTTCTTCCCCAATAATGACCGTCAGCTCCTCAACATTGAATCCCACTATTCCTCACGCAAGTTCGATCCCTTCTCATCGTATACTCCACCGAAACAACCGAGACAACCACCATCTTCTTCCTCATCAATCAGCCCTCCTTCCTATCGCCATAACCCCCAACTCGTAACACCCCTTCGAAACGCGTCCTGTCCCCTTTCAGGCGCTGGTACAGTGATTATATCGACACAAATTTCGACGGAAACCCTCCTAGCTATCACATAAGGTGCGGTTCTCTTCACCGAACCCGAATCCAACATCCAATGCTTGCATCACAGCCTCAAACTCGCCAAAACCAAATCCCTAGAACATCTGTACTCACACTGTACGATTTCGCACATCAAAAACCAATGTCGAACTTGGTGAAATGCATACCAGTTCGAAGAGAATGTGATGAGGATTACGAATATATACGTATGAAGATTTATAGGAATATATTGGAATTGTATTGATTTTCCAAACTCACGGAATTACTGTTATAATTTTTTCTTGAGGTTACGGCGCCTCGTTTGACTTTTGAGGAATTTTTGTTAGGGTTTAAGAGTTGGTAGGATATCTATAGTAGGTCTTTATTATTTTTCATTCGATTAAAATATTAGTTTTTACTCGAACGTTGATTGTACTTGTCCTTAAAAATTCCTGTGATCACAGATGACACCTAAAAATCACGAAATTGGACATGTAGCTAGAATTCGACATTACGGTCCCAACGAAACTGGTTTCGTCGAATTCCGACTCCGTATGCTCACACAGCGTATTTTTAACCGTCGAAATACTGACTGTTTTTCACTCTAAAAATCCGTACGGCCACACAGTGACTCTAAAAATCACGAAACTGGAAATCTAACAACTATTTGACATGCGGATCCAACAAAATTAGTTTCGTCGAATTCCGACTTCGTTTGCAAAACCGGCTATTTTTAACGCTCTAAATAGCCTATTTTAAATATATAAATATATTTAAATATTATTAAATATAAATTTATATTATCGTATATCTTCACATATGATATCGTACAGCTCCAGAATATCATATCAGAATTTACAGTTTGATATTTCAGATTCTAGATTAAATCGATATTCGATTTATATTGAAATTCCTTTTATAACGTATATAAAGCGTTGCGAATTATAAAGGAATTCCATAGCGACTTTTCTGAAATTTTATTTGGACGTAAATCAAAATCTACACAACGAAATCCAGATTTTTCCCTTCCACTAGAAAGATATACTCCACCAGCTCCACACGTTTCTTGTTTCACAGTAATCCGACTTAAAACGAATCCTGTACATTCAGTTGAAGTTCAAATTGCCAAATAGCGAACTGCCGCGCCATTTCGAGCTCGTTTATAAATATATTATAAATTATACGTTCAACTGTCGTCGATTCAATATATTCATTATTATATTTCGAATTGAAACTCCACCAAATCTCGTATGCTATTCAATTCACACGATATTGTGAATTTCACTATTTCTGACTATTTCGACATTATAATATATTTTATTATATTATAATTATTAATTAAATATTCAATGTTATTTAATTCACGTTCTCGATATCGATAAATCGATATTAAATAATTAAATAAATTAATTGTTCAACAGCTAAAAATGCGGGTCACTACATTCTTCCTCACTTAAAATAATTTCGTCCTCGAAATTGCTAAGCTAGGGGACGACCCTATCCACTGGGTAAAAATTTATCTGATTACCTCTTATCTATGGTTTCAACTGAACCAATTAATATCGACTAAAATATTAATTTATTCCGACTAACTAAATTTTCAAAAATTCTGAAAATTTTCTAACGCCTTAGCTTTTCAAAAAATTTCGCCAGCACCTCCTTTGTACTGGTCAATATCTCAAACTCCAGCTCGCCTCTCTGGGCCTTCTTTAACCCAAAAGAAAATCAAACAGCCAAGCGGCTTGCCAATTCGGCTCATCAAAATCTCAAACTCATATCAAATATAAACTGGTACCTTTTTGTCGGGCATATCATTATATCCCTTCAATCTGTTATCACTTCAACATATACCGATGCCATTCCAATCAACTCAAATCGATTTATTCTCAAATCCAATCATTCGGTTATATCTAAACCAAATTCCATTCAAACTCCATTATCAATTTCAAATTCTTAACTCATCAATGAAATTCCATTTCAGATTATTCTCTTATCACCCCAGTTTTACTTAACTTAACAAGTTAAATTTTAAATTCTAGAATTTAAATCCCTGGGCTCTTATTTCAAGTCAATTTGAAATCATAATACCGATTCAAAACATCTGAATTCTTAAAAAACTTGTTTTCGCAAAACAAATTTGAAAATAAAATCTTGGGTAGTAATCCGTCACTTACAACTCGGAAATGAACACTGATGATGTCGCGATTCATCATCAGAATCTATTTTCCAGCTATCGAAGTGAGTTCAATACTATATCACCTTCAGTTTGAAAAACGTTTTCAAAATCTCCCAGGAACTTAAAATTTCCTTATTTTAATTCCAATCTGATTTAAATTCAGATTTTTCTTCATTCTATTTCATATACTTTACTTATATGAATTCTGATTAGTCATTTATAATCATTTTACCTTTTTATAATCTTACTCGATTATAATAACAACCAACCCAACCAATATACTATATCAAATATATTCGGGTAAAATTATTCCATTTACCCTCTTTCAAAACATACCATGACGGTTCATCGTATTCGAGTGTTTAGTAACCCCTATCGATACAGTGGATCAAACCGATCGACCAGAATTCACAAACAACTCAACCAATAAAACTCCACAATATAAAATCATTTTATATTAACTAACAAATACGTTCACTCGTATATATACACTCAAACTCAGTCTAGGATATTACTAATCCCATCTCTACTGAATCACGCCACAGAGCCAAGGTAATAACTAAACCTGGCTCTGATACCAACTGTAGTGACCCGAAAATCCGGCCTAATTTGAGCTGACCAAATAACACAAGTCCAACCCAATTTGCACTGAAATCCAGATAACTATTAGAAAGAATATAGAGGGTGAGGAAAGATAAGATAGAAACGTAGAATAGAAGAAGAAGAAGAACACAACATCAGAGTAACACGAACCTCACAGCGGAATGAATAACATATAATAGATAACATAACTTTGAAATATAACAGTTATGTATACAATAGCACTTATCAGAGTACAACACTTACAACAACAGCGGAAATAATAATAGCTATAGAATCCTGAAGCCTCCTGCTCCAAGCTCTTCCTGTATATCTGTAAATCCCGACTACTTGACTGCCCGTACAAATTTAGGCACCCAAGAGTTTAGGGAAAACAACAAAATAAACTCCAGGTCAGTCATGGGACTGGTGTGAGTAAACTCAAATCATTTAAACATGTATATGATACCTCATAAGACCACGCCGTGAATACGGAACGGGTTTTTCCCTTATGAGAATCCAAATAACTTTTCAAAGCAATATCATTCTGATATTATAATAATGTCTAAGTACAAATAAATATCAATCTAGCAGAAACGCTTGCATCTCACGTTACTACATATATAGTATACAATCAAAATCGCAAGCACGTATTGGATGATTGGATTTCCAACTATGACAAGGTATGGAACCACCTTCCGATCAGTGTACTCTAGGAACGATACACTGGAGTTCAACAAGAACATCTTGCAACTCAGCCACACATGACCGACCACTCATTTCGCTTGAGTGTATCGAATGTACATCACCAACGGTTGGGATCAGCAACCGTTTCCCGAATGGGACAGTATCAACAATAGATTTTTAGAAGTAAATGAAACTCTAGATCAGGTGATTATACACCCTAATAGGTGCGACCTACATAGCCATGCTACCTGCCCGATTTCTGTCATTTACCGGTTGATGAGGCTAGAAGCTACGCTTTATCATCCCAGCAGATTCACTTCGAATGCCACATCGTCACATCCATCAAACCACCGATTGACGTCCTCAACAATACATTATGTGTTAGCTAAAAGAAGTTTCCTTCTCCGCTTTCACTCTTGGTACGGTTGGAGAAATCAATATACGTGATCGTCTGGAAATACTCTGTCAGACATTCATCCTTGGCATATATGATTCGCAACGCTTATGCCAATACAGAGTGGTTCTTTGGATAATAATCCAACCGGTCTCTCCATATTAACAACGTTAAAATGGTCAAAACTTTGATAGTCTGTGATTTAACTATCAAAGAAAAACATGTGTGCAAACAACGATATTATTTCCAAGTGGAAATTATATCGATCAACCATCATTCAACATTATCTCTTAATTCATTAATTACTTATCCCATGTTTCTATATTTTCTAAATTCTTATTTTTTTCTTTTATTAGAAAACATTTCTGATTCTTACTTGGAAAACATTTCCAAAACTCCTTTACGATCAAACCTTACCATTCCTTAGTTAAGAAGGAAGTCAATCAAGTTGGGGTATAATTACCTCTCAGACCTTAACTGAACAACGTTATAACTTTCGAAATGGTTAAAGTTTATCCTTTAAATCTTTAATAACTTCTTTACGTATTTCTCGGATTCTATTTGCGAATCCACTTCTATATTGAAAATATTGATTATAACGATAACGTTATAATCCCTACTTTCTAATTACCTAACTTATAAATTCTAACTTTCGTTTATTACTTAATTCGATTAGTTAAACAACTCTAATTCATATATATATTCTCTTGATTTACAAACCGGAAAAGATAAGTACTTTCCCGAATTCGATATAATCGAATTCGACGATTAACTCTATTCGAGAAATCTCTATTTGATTAACTCTTCTTCGAATAACCTATATTCGATTATTTCTCTTCGAATAACTTATCTTCGACCAACTCATTTCGAATAACTTATATTCGATTTCTTTCTTTCGAATACGCTATATTCGAAAATCTCCTTTTGATTTCACTATAATCGATAACTCCTTTCGGTGGAACCAACATCGATAACTCCTTTCGAATAAATAAATCCGACGAACTCTATTCGAATAACTAAATTCGATCAACTCCTCTTGAATAACTAAATTCGATTAACTCGACTCGACGAACTTAACTCGACTCGACTAACTTGACCAACTAACTCGACTTACTTGGTTCGCCCAACTCGATTCGATTAACTTGGTTAACTTAACTTGGTAACTTAACCTCGATAAATAAATCTCGATAACTTACTCGATAATTTAACCTCGATAACTTAAGTCTCGATAACTCGATCTTGATAACTTAATCTCGACAATCCAACTCGATTATCCTAACTCGACAATCCAACTCGATTATCTTAACTCGACAATCCAACTCGATAACTCAACTCCATTATCTTAACTCGATAACTCAACTCCATTATCTTAACTCGATAACTCAACTCCCTTATCTAAATCGATAACTCAACTCCCTTATCTTAATCGATAACTTAACTCGATTTCTCTTAATCGATAACTTAACTCTAATCGATTTACTCACTTTAATCGATTTACTAAATTTGGTTAACTCCTTTCCAATCAACTTATATTCGATTACTTTATTGATTTATAAAGATTTCCCCTTTTTACAACGCATGTTCATTTATAAGGATTTACTTTTAGTAACAGTTCTTCACCTTATAGATTTCATAACGTTTATTCATTTTAGAAGTGTTGATTTAACATTCTAAAATCATTGGTGTTAAAACCAATTTCTACTTCTCTATAAATTCTATTCATCGAATGATAAATATTTACTTAATTTATAAATATCATTTATAAATTATTTTGCTCCATTTCCCTTTTTACCTTCTTCATATATATAAGTTCAGACCTATATATATATATATATATATATATATTTATCCAAAGATAAATATTTCTTTATAATCTATTAGTTTTCTAAACAAATATTTCCCTTTATACTTTTATTTGCAAATAGTTTGCAAATATTCCCTTTTATAATCTCTTATTTATTCTTTTAAATAAATATCTCCTTTAATGACTTAGTCCTAAGCGTTTCCTTTATTGCCTTATTTATTTATCCTAAGCAATTAATCCTTTATAATATCCTATTTATTTACCAAATAAATATCTCATTTAATATCCCCTATTTATTTAACAAATAAATATCTCATCTATAAAATCTCATGATTTTATAAATATTTCTTTAAATCTTATTCTATTTATTTAACAAATAAATAATCCATTATCTTATCTTATTTATTTAACAAATAAATAATCCACTTTATAAATATTCCATTTATTACGGTTTCCCTTCATTTATAATTTCACTTAAACGTATTTTCTATTTATAAATATTCCATTTATAAATATTCTCTTTTAAAAAAATCCTCTTGATTTTATAAATATTCCCTTTTTAATATAACATTGAAAATTCCCTTTTTAAAATTTATTCTATTTATTTATCCAATAAATATTCCTCTTTTTATCTTTCTAAGATTTTATACATACTTTATTTTCAAAATATTCCCTTTTATAAAATCGGTTGATTTTATAAAAATCCCTTTATTTCAATATACATTGAAATATTCGTTTCTACATCCCAGGGTCTCTTATGATATTTATAATGTCGAATAACAATGATCAATATCATTCTAACCATACACGATCAACAGATTATATATATCACATCATATATCAACGTATATGAAAAACAGTAAAATAAATGTTGAGGAATCCCGTCGGATTCCTCCAACCTGTTTCCCTGCATCACAGATGTTAGACAATATAATCAACATCACTTTCAGATTTAACGATCTATATATATATATATATATATGTATGTATATATATATATAAAATTCCCATTAACTGACTAGCAGTTCAATCAACAGTCAACACACAGTCAAACAGACAATTTCTAACAGTTCTATAAATACAACATGAAATTATAAACTGTTCAGAGTTAGTGAGATTTACTCACATTTGCGCGTTAGCCGTTAAATAACGGTTTGCGTTATTTGATTCAGCCGGACAATTTTATTTGCCATAAATTGTAACTGTCTCTGATCCACTCCCGGTCAGTCTCATTGTGTTGTGTCCGTCCATACGATCCCAACGGATCTTGTTTCGTCCAATTCCGATACCGTATGATGAAGTTATACCATTAACAAGTTAGTAAACAAATTGAAATCTAATTAACTAAACATTTATTTGCTAAACGGGCCTCACCCCATTTCTTGGCCCATTCAGAACCATCGGACCCGACCCATTCATAACTCTTCTTCCCCAATAATGACCGTCCGCTCCTCAACATTGAATCCCACTATTCCTCACGCAAGTTCGATCCCTTCTCATCGTATACTCCACCGAAACAACCGAGACAACCACCATCTTCTTCCTCATCAATCAGCCCTCCTTCCTATCGCCATAACCCCCAACTCGCAACACCCCTTCGAAACGCGTCCTGTCCCCTTTCAGGCGCTGGTACAGTGATTATATCAACACAAATTTCGACGGAAACCCTCCTAGCTATCACATAAGGTGCGGTTCTCTTCACCGAACCCGAATCCAACATCCAATGCTTGCATCACAGCCTCAAACTCGCCAAAACCAAATCCCTAGAACATCTGTACTCACACTGTACGATTTCGCACATCAAAAACCAATGTCGAACTTGGTGAAATGCATACCAGTTCGAAGAGAATGTGATGAGGATTACGAATATATACGTATGAAGATTTATAGGAATATATTGGAATTGTATTGATTTTCCAAACTCACGGAATTACTGTTATAATTTTTTCTTGAGGTTACGGCGCCTCGTTTGACTTTTGAGGAATTTTTGTTAGGGTTTAAGAGTTGGTAGGATATTTATAGTAGGTCTTTATTATTTTTCATTCGATTAAAATATTAGTTTTTACTCGAACGTTGATTGTACTTGTCCTTAAAAATTCCTGTGATCACAGATGACACCTAAAAATCACGAAATTGGACATGTAGCTAGAATTCGACATTACGGTCCCAACGAAACTGGTTTCGTCGAATTCCGACTCCGTATGCTCACACAGCGTATTTTTAACCGTCGAAATACTGACTGTTTTTCACTCTAAAAATCCGTACAGCCACACAGTGACTCTAAAAATCACGAAACTGGAAATCTAACAACTATTTGACATTGCGGATCCAACAAAATTAGTTTCGTCGAATTCCGACTTCGTTTGCAAAACCGGCTATTTTTAACGCTCTAAATAGCCTATTTTAAATATATAACTATATTTAAATATAAATAAATTTATATTATCGTATATCTTCACATATGATATCGTACAGCTCCAGAATATCATATCAGAATTTACAGTTTGATATTTCAGATTCTAGATTAAATCGATATTCGATTTGTATTGAAATTCCTTTTATAACGTATATAAAGCGTTGCGAATTATAAAGGAATTCCATAGCGACTTTTCTGAAATTTTATTTGGACGTAAATCAAAATCTACACAACAAAATCCAGATTTTTCCCTTCCACTAGAAAGATATACTCCACCAGCTCCACACGTTTCTTGTTTCACAGTAATCCGACTTAAAACGAATCCTGTACATTCAGTTGAAGTTCAAATTGCCAAATAGCGAACTGCCGCGCCATTTCGAGCTCGTTTATAAATATATTATAAATTATACGTTCAACTGTCGTCGATTCAATATATTCGTTATTATATTTCGAATCGAAACTCCACCAAATCTCGTATGCTATTCAATTCACACGATATTGTGAATTTCACTATTTCTGACTATTTCGACATTATAATATATTTTATTATATTATAATTATTAATTAAATATTCAATGTTATTTAATTCACGTTCTCGATATCGATAAATCGATATTAAATAATTAAATAAATTAGTTGTTCAACAGCTAAAAATGCGGGTCACTACACTGGGGTCCTCGATTTCCGGCTTTGAAGCTTAGCCGTTCAAACGAGGTTTGGGAGCTAGGGGGCTGTCGCACTTCCTCGTTTTGGGTGTGAGGGTTCGCGAGCTCGAGGCCGTAGGAGGGAGCATCATCGAGGGTGGTTCTGACCACCGTGGCAGCGGCAAAGGGGAGACCCTAGTTTGGTGGTTGGGTTGGAAGGAGGAGCGGCCTTATCCCAAGGATGAAGAACGGGACAGGGAAACTGAAAGAAGGTTAATTTTTAACTAATTATAATTCTTAATTTATACAGTGTTTAGAAATTAATCGCATTGACTTTTAATTTGATTTTGTTTTTTTTTAACAATGTTAAAAATCTGGTCTTTAATATGAAATTGAATCTATAAAAATTTGATTTTTAAATAAATGGTTTTGCTATAAAATTGAGATTTGTTTTTTTAAAAAAAATATATATATAAAGAGCATTGTTTTTGAAGATAAAAATAGAATTTTTGAAAGTAAAACTAGCATTGTGATTTTTTATATATAAAAATCATTGTAGTAAAAATTTGATTTTTATATATTGAATAGCGTAGTAAAAATTCGATTTTTATATATTGAATAGCGTAGTAAAAATTCGATTTTTATATATTGAATAGCGTAGTAAAAATTCGATTTTTATATATTGAATAGCGTAGTAAAAATTCGATTTTTATATATTGAATAGCGTAGTAAAAATTCGATTTTTATATATTGAATAGCGTAATAAAAATATGATTTTTATATATATTGAATAGCGAAGTAAAAATTCGATTTTTACATATGTAGTGGCTACAGCAACGAAGATGACGAGGATGCGATAGCGATGAAGATTTCTATCAATGAAGTGCCGTGGAGCTAGGATAGCTATTTGTGAGAATTTCTCACCTTTCAATTTCATTTTCTAGTTATATATATATACTAGGATGCAGACGGTGCTTAGTAGCACCCGACACAATCGTCCACAGACCATGGACTTGTTTGTTTGGTTGCATAGATTAGTTTGATGATTTGATTTGAATTTGGTTGTTTGGTGAATATGATTGATGTGTGAATGGCGTGGGCCTTCACTAGACCGGGGATAAGGCTCGGCCTTGTCCCGTTTCTAGTATCGTGCCGTTATGCCGCCGAAATTTTCTAAAATATGTTAGAAAAATAAAAATATCATTTTTATTGTGTAAATGAAATGAATAGAAATTCATGTGTTAAAATAAAATATATTATCATTAAAAATATAGTTTTAACGTGAAAGTGAATAAATAAATATTTATAAACAAATCGGCCGATTTGTTTATATACACTGATTTGACTGATATTGAATGGGTCGATAAATTTTACACATCGCCCAACTGCACAACTAAAAATCTGTGTTTGATTGTTTGAAACCCCACACGGGTTTGGGATGAAATTTGAAGTTCACTCATCCTGATTGATTAAATATGTCGATCGATTGATTGACAGGCTGTTATAAGCGTAAGATATCTATATTTGATGCTTATACAGTGTAGTGCACTTTGGTTGATGTTTGATTGTTTATTATTGCTATTATATACATGTGTTGTATGGAATCCATATAATTAACGTCATATGGTGATTGATTGGGCCTCATTCCAATCGGGAAAGTAATGAATATTATAAAAGAAAATTTATGTGTTGAATATAAAAATAGTGATGTGTTGACAGTACTCATGTGTTGAGATTAGTCGTGTGTTGAAATAAATATAGATTCATGTGTTAAATGGGATAATATTCATTTGTTGGATAGAATAAAGAAGTTTTGAAAATATAAAGCCGTGTTGATTAGATGGACGCCATTTTGACGTAAACGATATTTATATCGATTTTATTCATTTCGAAATGAACTGAATTGAAAACGATTTCGAAATGAATTGAATTGAAAACGATTTCGAAATGAACTGAATTGAAAACGAAATCGAAATGAATTGAATTGAAAACGATTTCGAAATGAATTGAATTGAAAACGATTTCGAAATGAATTGAATTGAAAACGATTTCGAAATGAATTGAATTGAAAACGATTTCGAAATGAATTGAATTGAAAACGATTTCGAAATGAATTGAATTGAAAACGATTTCGAAATGAATTGAATTGAAAGCGAATTCAAATGAATTCAAATTGAATTGAATAGAAATGAATTTTAAAACGAATTTATAAAGAAGAATTCAATTTTGATTTGAATTGAAATGGAAGTTGAAATTGTTTTGAAACGAATGTAGAACTATTTATAAAATTCGTTTTAAAAGGAAATCGACGAAATATATATAATATATATATTATATATATAATGGCCTGAATAGAACGCGCCGCGCCGCGGCAGTTCGTGAATTTCGACCATTTATTTCAAACGGACATTGCGGGAGATCCGACCGTCGGATTCTCCTAAAACCGGAACCGTTGGGTTCGTATCGAAAAGAGCTTTCCAATGAATATTAGAAATTTGAAATCTAACGGTTGGATTTGGAGTTATGTCCAAATCAAATTCGAAAAAGGTCGCTGTAAGTGCAGTTCGATGGCCGTTGTTGGAAATCGACTGTACGGGCCTTGGTAAAATTATTAAAAATATCTATAATTTGCGTAAAATCATAATATATGGATTGGAAAGAGTTGAGCTGGAAAATTCCACATTTGAAAAGATAAAAATAGATTTTTATCGAAATAAACTAGTTTTGAACTAGAATTAAAATCAATTTATTTTTGAAATAAATAAATTGAATTTGAAAGTGATTTTAAAAATAATCAATACTCCCAATACGTGGATTGGACTGGAGTTGAATCGAAATTATCTTCGGGATATTTCGATGTTGGATTTCGTGACTATACAAATATTGTTATGGGGATTTGAAAGATATATTTTATATCGTTATTTCCAATACGATATATGTTGGTTTCAGAATTTGATATTGAATGTAAGCCGATATATTTTCTATTCAGAGCCTTGTATTTAATATCAAATGTGATTTGGGTTTATCGTGAATCGTGTTTTAGAAGACATTGGTTCTTTAACCCAGTTAAAGGCAAGATATCGATTTTTGAGAAGATTAAAACTAAGTGGATTTTAATGAATCTTTAATTAGATTGAAAAATGAATTGATTATTTAAATTATCAAATCTGAAAGGTGATCGAGAATGGAGTACCACCAGTTTTGCTCCAAAGCGATAGTTAAATCTTTAATTAGATTTGAACGTGAAATGGTAATTAATTTTACCGATAACACAGTGGTGTTAGATGTGGAGTATTACCAGTTTTCTCCATGGGATATATAGGTTGGGATTGGGAAATAAAATAATAATTACTTCGGTGTGGTTCGCTAATCCCGACTAGTTTGGAAAACCATAATATGGTTTGAAATGATATCCAAAGGAAGATTAAAGAATAAATTTAGAAGAATTTATCTTGGATAAAATTAATGGGAACCTTTCCCTAAAAATGTGATTTTGTGAATAAAAGAATATTCTGAATTGGAATGAGGCGTTTGATGTGTTTGTGTAACATTTGTTTATCATATACGTGGGTTATTCAGAAAGGCCGGGTTTACACCCATTCTGAATAACCGATTCGACGAGATGTCGAAGATGAAGACGGTGGTTGAAGGCCGGAAGTCTTCACATCGTTTGGATAGTTACTGACGATCCTGATTGGGCTGTACACCCAAGAGGATGGAAATAGTTGGCGGTCGTCCAGACGTACTTGGAGATGGAAGGATATGCGAGGAAAGTGCCTCCGGTTTCGTTCAGACCTAGAACGGACTTGTAAATGGATGGTGTGTCTGACATTGTATTCCTTTATATTGTATTTGTTGATCTCTGCTAAATATATATCTGTTTGGCGGCGGAGAATTTATTCTCTTGCTTAACGCTCTTCTCTGAGACATATGAGCTCAGAGGTTATATATTGGCAGAAATCAGTGGTACGATATGGATTGATAGTGTGGCATACTGAGATGCAGTGATCCAGACTTTTGTTGAAAAGCAAAGTTTGGTGGTTGATGATCAAAGCGCAGCTGATATAGCATGGCTTTGTGTATAGCGTTGATCCGCGAGCCTCACAGCCCAGAATGGTGGTAAACTGATGGTTTGATCAGTATACATTTTTAGTGTAGTGGATTCGGTCGACCGATATTGAGCTTCGTGATCGGAGGGATAGAGTAAGCGGTGTTTTCTCTTGCTGGGACGTAAGCCGCGGTGATACTTGAGTCCCAAAAGTGCGGATGTGCATAGCGGTGTTTTCTCTCGCTGAGACGTAAGCCGCGGTGATTTGTACTACGCGATCGATTTTTCGAATCAGGAGCCACCATGATGGAAATCCAATTTCTGATACGTGTGATTCGGTTTTAATTGTATTACTAGTATGGCGACATGATATAATGGTACCCATGCCGTCTATGATTGATATTTATGATTGGAATTGTTTTGACACTATACACATATTATAGTATCAAATGATTTGTTTTTAAACGTATCAAGCATGTTTGGCTGTTATAAGGTAAAACCCTATCCTCCGGTTTGCGTTGCATTATGTGATGGGACCTGGGTCTTATAACAGCTTCATTTTTCGAAAAAGCATTGCGCTGTTTATTCTATGCACTAGTATTCTTGGGAGGAAACCCGTTCCGTGTTATACGGCGTTGTCCCTTGAATTACTCTCTTTTAAAGTAAAGTTTTAAATAACTGCTTTAGTTCTCACACCAGTCACATGACTGACCTGGAGTTTATTGTTTCAACCTAAACTCTGGGTGCCCTTATTTTCCACACGGGCAGCTAGTAGTTTTGGTTTTGCAGTTTTATATTCACAGGATCCTGGTTTATAGCTGGAATGATATCCGGAAAGCTTTGTATCCGTATATCTCTTCTAGTTGTGTATTGTATTATTTTCCGCTGCGATGTATTTAAATGTAATTTAAATCTCTGATATTTCTGTGTAATATTCATTTATACTCTGTATATTCTTGTATTCTGGTGCATTGTTGTAATATACAATGAAATGTTCTTCTGTTTGCGTTCTGTTGTGGCTTGTTCTCGAACTATCCGCGTTTTCCTTTACGGGGAAGTTACGGGTTTTCACAAAAGGGATGAGATGGTTCGATCTTCTTGAACCGGGTGTTAGGAGTGCTTTGATTGTTGGAGTTGGGATTCAGATTCTCCAGCAGGTAATTCACTACTTTGAATAGTTAATTGGTTTATATGGCTTTTCATCATTCATAGACAGCTAGAAAATGTCAGTTTTAGAAAGTTGCGATTTTCTGCCCATCTAGTATCTTCTTCTAGTAATTTTATAGCAACACTTGCTTGTTGTGCGAGTGTGCTGGTGATTGATCTACCACTGGAACATATTGTGGGACCTAATTCATGAAATAAAAGTTGAATTGAGCCAATCACAAAGTAACTGTGTGCGTGTGCATTCAGAGTGCACTGGCAGCTCTTCATCAAATATAACAATGTTGTTTACTAGAGCATAAATTATCTACATGAAAAAAAGTAAAAATAAAGCGTTTATACTATGTCTGCATCATTTCAAAATGAAATCCAAATCAATAGCATACTTCCAGCTAATGGGTTGTTCACTTTAGATGTAAAAATAGCATAAAAATTCCCTTTTTGACTATAATAGTCTTTGTTTTTAAAAGTTGTTCTTTGTGATTTGATTAACAATGGCTATGATTCAAAATAGTAACATATTGAAACAGAAGATAGCTTCATAATTATTTATGGTTCTCTGTTGTTTAAGGTCAAAAAATTGCATTCTTGAAGCCTATGTTCCAGGGTATGAACAATTAACGGCCAAAGTTCTGATGCTTATGTCTTTCAGTTCCATAATCAAATCAAATCAAATGCAGCATTGAAGCCTATTAGCAATGAAAATTGGTTATTTTGCACTGTTTCAGTGTTTTATGTCAGAAAAAAACTCGTGACTATGTTTTGAAATATGCTTGGGATTGGTTTATTCATGGTAGCAGACATAGACAAATTTTTTTCTTTTTCATATGAAGTTCTCATCTGCAACTTTTGGATGTTATATATGCTTCAATCTTAGGAGACTTGCTATCTGAATTTGGTGTATAATTTTCTAAGCTATATTTTTGTTTGTATTGGTAAAAGTGGGTAACGTGGCTAATAAATTTCTGGCAATTTCTTTTCAACTTTTTACTGCACCAGTCTAATGAAAATTCATCTGTAGTTTTCGTGTGCACATACCTTTTTTGCGAAAAATGGCGTACAGTGCTGCCAATGGGGTTTTCATTCTAGGATATTTCAACAATTCAGAGAGTTACCACCATGTACCAGTGGTTAATGAAATTATCATTATTATATCTTAGCATCTCATGCAAAATAGGTTTTGGTAGACCTTAAGCAGCTATTATTCCATATATGCATATGCTATATGCTAAGCTTCTTGTTCTTTCTTGCCTATGTTTGAAAAATAGCTTCTGGAAATGTTCTTTTGTTTGGGTCTATGTTCCTGTACTGAGTTTTTTGGTGCAGACTCATTTTTCAGTTTTTTGGGTCTATGTTCCTATACCGTTCTGAAATTTTTTATTCTAAGCATCAGTTTCTTATTCTACTGAACTTAGTAAAATTATATATATATATATATATATATTTTTTTGCAGTTCCACTGTGGACCGCAAGGTTGGAAATTTTGGATTGATGTGGCGGTGGATCCAGAAGCTTTCTTGTTGAAGCCGAATTCTGAAATGACTATCATGGGAGAAGATGTTGGATCAACTGAGGCTTGGAATAAAAATTGCGTTGCCTTCAGCTAGAGTGCTTTGTAGGGTATGCTTATGTAACTTTTGTGGACAAAACTTCTTTCTTATGTATCTTCTGTGTTAGATCGATGTATGTATTTTGAAACGGTTATGTTTTATGTGACGTTTTAGTTGGTAATGTACTATGTGTATGTTGATCGAATATTATGTTAATTAATATATATTAATGATTCCGTATAGTCATATTGTTGCATTAAAATATGAATCATATTATTATTAATATATATATGAATTCTTTATATTACTAAGGTGTATATAAGTTACAACAGCAAAAAAAAAAGTTGTAATAAATCATTTTACAACGGTGTGAAAGAATTGTAATACTCTGGAAGTCACAACTGTAATCAACAGTTGTCATACTTATGATCTTAAGATATTTAAATGTCTACAACAACGGGGATTAAAAGTTGTAATATAATTTATTACAATGGTGAGTAAAAGTTGTTAAATATCCTATTTCATAATGGTGTTGCAACTGTGCAGAAAAGCTGTAAAAGATATAAGTATATTACAACTTCTTAATACACGACGGTGGCTCCACCGTTGTAAAAACTTTTTACAACTTTTTTGCACCGTTGTAATATGGAATATTTGTTGTAGTGACTAATCCCATCTCCATTGAGTTATGCCACAGAGCCAAGGTTACTACCCAATCTTTAGCTCTGATACAAACTACAAAGGCCCGCAAAACCATACCCTTTAAGTCCACTATTTACAATTCACGTCTAACCCAAATTGCATGGAAATATGAATCTTTAGTAAGAAAGAAGTTAGAGGGTGAGGAAAAGAGAGAAAGAAATATTAGAATAGAAAAAGAACATCAACACTATGGAATCAAAGTAGACTAGAATCTCACAGCTAAACGAAAAAAATGTAATACATCAATACACTTTGCATAAAGAGAAAACTGTATATATATGATTATACAATCAGAGTACACAAATAAATAGGCCCATACAACACACACTGCGGAAATAAATTCAGAAAATATGGGAATATGTATCGACTCTAGCTCCACTCCTAAAGATCCAAGCAAAATCTAACCTAGAAAATATACTATGTCTGACCCTAACACAATTTGAAGCAAAGCAAAATCAACCTGGATCAGTCAGGAATACTTTCATTGACAAATCCACATTACAAAAAACTTGCTTAACTTTTATCCTTTGAAAGAATGGAACTCTTATAAGACACGACCACACATAAACAAGGCATGTGTTTTCATCTTACGATAACCAAATCACTTTTATGTATAAAATCCAATGATATTATAATAATGTCCATCAATCCACAAATTAATAAGAATATATTTGGAAAGCTTGCATCTCACTTTCCAACATATTTGGTTCACAACTAAAAACGTACGGCTCATATTGGAGTTTTTGTTTCCAACATGAATACGTATGAAACCACCTTCTGATCAGTGTCCTCTAGAGATGGAAATTGGGGTTCAACAAGATCATCTTGCAACCCGGTCACATATGACCGGCCACTCATTCAACTTGTGTGTACCGAATATATCATTACCACCACTGGGATCAACAACCATACATTCCGCAGCATACATAAAAAGGGACAACCGATTCCCTAGATCAGGTGACGATATACCCTAATGGGTATAAACCACATAGCCATGCTACATGACCGGTTTCAATAATTTCCCGATTGATGGGCTTGATGTCATGATTACCTTTTCAGAGCGACACGTTCAAACTTTGAATGCTACATCGTCAGATACATCCAATCAATAATTGATTTGCACAAATGTACTCTAGGTGTTAAGCTAAAGTAGTTGCCTTCTCCTCCACCATACCCAGTATATTTGTAAAAAATCAATGTATGTAATTCTAGGAAATAATCTATCAGACATTTGTCCATACAAGTTCATAATGGGACTAAACGAACCCGAAGATACCTCAGAACAAAAAGGTTTACTGCTTTAATTTTGATCCTAGTAATTAATCAGTGACATCAGCGAGTATCCTCTCCCTTCGAAGATCTATGTCTTTAAATAATCTTCATAAGCATCCTTGGAAGTTAATTTCGAATGCAAAACTGGTTCAAAGTGATTTTAGTTCTAGTTCCCATCCACGTCTCTTCGAAACAACTCATCAAAGGTCCAAAACCATATTGATTGATAATTGGGTTGTTAACTATCAAATCAAAAACGATACAACTCAGGCCCTTTTTAAATTTAAAACCATTCTTTAAAACAATTTATCGATTCTTAAAAATCAGTTTCTTTTACTTTTCTTAAAAAAATTCTCTTATCTTCGTTACTTTGAAAACAATAACCAATACATATCTCTTTAGAATAATAAATTCACCAGACTCACTCTCTATTTTCTTTACTTGAAAATATTGCCATATATTCACAAAACCCCTCTCATTTCACTTATTTAGGAAACATCGCTTTATATATTCTCAAAACCTCTTTTTATTTCCTTTACTTGAAAATATTGCTATATACATTTAACTAAATGGTATAAATCTAATTACAATTATTATATAAGGGCCAAAACGATGTAATTCGATAAATTGTCTATAATATAAACGAACAATGTTTTATTTAACTTCAAAATTTGCCAATTGAAGTTTACCATTACGTTTATCGAAATAATAATTAAAGTTCCAACTTTTAATTTCGTTTCCAAACCCGTTATAACTTCTTACTTCCATTTTTTCGAAAACCATAGCCTTTTACTTATTTCTTCGAATGAGTGTATTCAATCAACCCTGCTATTTTCATTGTTTAGAAAATAATACTCTTTACTTATTTAACCGGTATAAGTTATGGTCACATTTCATATCTGGGCCAACAATGTTAAATGATACAATGTTTAATGGAAAAACCCAACAGTTTCATTATATTTCAAACCCTTGCAAATAACGTTGCAATATTACTTCTCTAATGGAAATATTAAATTATTTTAAACATCTTTATCATTACAAAATAATACCGGCCGTTGATAATAATGAAGTCGTTCAAGTTGGGGTATTCTATTACCTCTCATACCTTGATCGACAATGTTCTTATCTCAAGATTGATAAATGTTTTTAACTCATAAACTGATATTATCAATAATATCACAAGTTCTATTTACTACTTTCATTTAAATAAGGTTTTATAACCTAATTCCTTGCATTTTGAAAATCTATTAGAACATTTTACTTAATTCATTGATTAAGTAATTCTTACTAAAACACACCTTTTATTCTTAAACCATTTTAATTCAGTTGATTTACAACTTCGATTTAAAAATCCATTTACCAAATCCTTTACCCAAAACCATTTAACATTATATTATAAAACTTAGTTTTAATTTTTATTACTAAAATCCATTTACCTCTTTTCTTTTATATTATTGAAATCTCTCTTTCAATTACCAAAGTTTCACTTAATTCTATTTTTAAGTAAACGTCTATTTTAAAATCATCACCTTAAATTTAAATCTTTCTAATAACCTTTGTTTATAAAACTTGGATTTATCCCCAAATTCTTTACTAAAATTTCCTTTAACAGATTCAACTAAGGTCTTATCACAAGCTTGATTAACTTCTTAAATAATTTCACTTAAAAGGATAAACTCTTTATATATATTGATTAAAAATAATAATTAATTACAACATTAACTAAACTAAAAGTAGTTCGCTTCACTATTAACTAAAGTAAAATAATTAATATCCATTAGAAAGCTGTTAAGATAATAATTAAATTTATTAATAATAATCAACTCAATAATCACATTTAAACACAATTAATTAAATTTAATTATAATACTCATTAAGTTTAACGATTGTTCGTTAAAACTATTTTTATTAGATTAATTGAAAATAAATTAATCTAATAACTAATTTTCATTAAACAGTTGACTTAGTCAACTCATAAATATCAGTTGACATATTGATTGATTTCTAGTATTCCATCTTCTTAAATTAACTAATAGCTTAATTAATTTAATAACATCACTCAATTGCTTCTTGGAAACAATTATCCCAAAATATTAGCCCTTAGGTTAATTTCTGACTTCATTGTTTATAAAAAATTTAAGATATAAGAATTTGTAATTTAAATCATTTATGATTACCTTATAAACCAATTATAAATATTGATTATTTTTTATAATGCATCTACTTTATATAACTCATATAAAAATAAATTTAAAAATCTTGATTTAGTTATAAAAATAAAATTTATAACTTAAATTTCATCAACTCACCTGACGGGAAATCAATGTCTTAAAACAATGGATTTTAGGCCATCTACTGCCAATCACTTAATCAATAATGTTTACTGATTAAAAAAACAATAATGTTGAATTTCAATTCAACAATCAATATCTAAACAGGTTTCAGCGTTTTGGGGTCAATAGTTCATATACGAATAATATGAAATCAAATAACAACAAAAATATTTGAGTAATTTAAATCATGTAAATCTAATTACACTTAACCAACAAAAATATATTCTCAAAACCTTTTTTGTTTCATATACTTGGAAATATCACCACATACACTTAACCAAATGATATAAATCCAATTACAATTATTATATATAGGCCAAAACGATGTCATTCAATAAATTATGTATAATATAAACCAAAACAATTATATTTAACTTCAAACTTTGCAAAATTGAAGTTTACCATTATGTTTATGGAAGTGACAATATAGTTTCCAATTTTTATTTTCGTTTCCACACCCGTTATAACTTTTTACTTCCACTTTCTCGAAAACCATAGCCTTTTACTTATTTCTTTAAATAAGAATGTTCACTCAACCCTACTATTTTCATTGCTTAGAAAATAGTACCATTTACTTAATTAACTAGTATAAGTATAGTCACATTTAATATCTGGCCAGCAATGTTAAATAATACATTGTTTAATGGAAAAACCCAATAGTTTTATTATATTTCAAACCACTGCAAATAAAGTTGCAATATTATTTCTCTTATGGAAATAATAAATTATTTCCAATGTCTTTATCATTACAAACTAATATCATTCCTTGGTAATAATGAAGTTGTTCAAGTTGGGGCATTCTATATACCTCTCACACATTGATCGACAATGTTCTTATCTTAAGATTAATAAAAGTTTGTAACTTATAAACTGATATTAATAATGATATCACAAGTTTATTTACTATTTTCATTTAAATGAGATCTTATAACCCAATTCCTTACATTCTGAAAATCTATTCTAATAATTTTACTTAATTCGTTGATTATATAATTCTTACTAAAACTCATCTTTTATCCTTAAGACGTTTTGATTCAGTTAATTTACAACTTGATTTAAAAATCAATTTACCAAATCCTTTACCCAAAACCATTTAACATTATATTGTAAAACCAAGTTTGGAATTTTATTTCTAAAATCCATTTACCTCTTTTCTTTTACATTATTGAAATCTCTCATTCAATTACCAACATTTCATTTCATCAATTCTTAATTAAACATCTATTTTAAAATCATTGCCTTAACTTTCCTTTACATTCATTTAGTCATGTTTTGAGTATCTTTTTGTTACCTTTTTTTTCTATAGTCGGATATTGTAGACTTTTTGCTTTTATTATATATGTGTGCTCTCTTCTTTTTAGAAGATCACACATTTTTTATTTCAAAAAAATTGCCTTAACTTTAAACCTCTTTTATAAACTTTATTTATAAAACTTGGATTTATCTCCAAATCCTTTAACAAAATTCCCTTTACCAGATTCAACTAAGGTGTTATCACAAGCATGATTACCTTCTTAAATAATTTCAATTAAGTTAATCCCTTTAGTTATTATTAATTAAAAATAATAAGTAATTACAACATTAACTGAAGTAAAAATAATTCATGTCATTATTAACTAAAATAAATTAATTAATCTCTACTAGAAAATTATTAAGATAAGAATTAACTTTATTAACAATAAACAACTTGGTAATCACATTAATTTAAACACAATTAACTAAAAGACTAATTAAATTTAAGAACACTCATTAAGTTTAACGATTGTTCGTTAAAACTATTTCTATTAGATTAATTGAAAATAAATTAATCTAATAACTAATTTTCATTAAACAATTGACTTTGTCAACTTGAAAACATCAGTTAACTTGGTAACTGATTTCCAGTAATCCTTCTTCTTAAATTAATTAATAAATTAATTAATTTAATAAAATCACTTAATTGCTTCTTGAAAACAATTATCTTGAATTACTAACCCTTTGGTTAATTTCTGACTTCATTGCTTATAAAACTTATTAATATATAAGAATTTGCTATTTAAAATCATTTATGATTACCTTATAAAAACAATTAAAATTATCATTATTTTATAAAACATCTACTTTATATAACTGATATAAAAATGAACTTAAAATTATTGATTTAGTTATAAAAATAAATTTTATAACTTAAATTTCGTCAATTCGCCAAACGGGAAATCAACGTCTTAAAACGATGGATTTTAGGCCATCTACTGCAATCACTTAATAAATAATGTTTATGGATTAAAAACACAACAACATCGAATTTCAATTCAACAATAAACATCCAAATAGGTTTCAACATTACTAGGTTCAATACTTCATATATGAATAATATAAAATCAAATAACAACAAAAATATTTGAGGAATCTAATTGGATCCCTCCAACCTATTTTTCCTGCATCACAGTTCATAATATCATTTAATAATGCATATGAAATAGATGGTTTTAATCTAATGCATTTAAAATAATGAAAATATAAATAACGTCAATCAACAATCAACCATTTAACATCTGGCTTTCAAACAGAACTATTTTTCATGGACATCGTTATTGGCCGCAATGTCAATCCCTTTTTCTTCTTCATCCACCTCCTCGGCCTTTGATTCTTCCTTCCCCCCTCTTCCATTGCGCCCCACTCCTTCTAAACCCCCAGATCCACCTCCCTCCAAAGTCAATTCCTCTCCTATGCAATATTTTCCTCATGATTCCACTTTTTCCTCCAAAGATTCTTTTCCAGCTTTTGTGAAATCAGACTATGCCTCTTGGTTCAAATATCTTCCACGAAATGCTAGTTCTTATCACCCTCGACAATTTGATATTATTAGAGATTGTTCGATGAAAACTATTCCAGATCTGGTCAAGCAAGAAGGAATCAAATATTGGAGTAATTACCTGGTTGGTTTCTTTCTTGATGGTTCTTTATCTTTTCTTGCTGTTTCTAATCACCTAAAGAGTCATTGGCGTTTAATTGGTGAGGTTGTTATTAAATCGGGTGGTTTTCATTTTTACTTCAAATTCTCTAATGATTTGGATCGAGAGAGTGAGGTCGTTATTAAATCGGGTGGTATACATTTTTACTTCAAATTCTCTAATGATATGGATCGAGAGAAAATACTCCACTCTGACCCAATCTTTATTCGAGGAAGAATATTCATTATTATGGTATGGGATCCATCAATTGGATGTACTCAATCTATGATAAAAAAAAGTATCAATATGGATCCATTTGTATAGAATTCCAATGATTTTATGGACGTTGAATGGTATTAATTGGCTAGTGAATCACGTTGGTAGGCTAGTTTGTTTTGACACTAGCACTGAAAGATTAAATAGATTTAGATATGCGAAGGCTTTAGTGGTGATGTCTCCTGATTTTGAGCTTCCAAATTACATGGAATCAGATGGTTTGGGTATTTTTGTCCGTTGGTAAAAATAGAATATGATTGTGGCCGAAGATTTTTACTACCTGTAAAAATTTTAGGCATAATACTTCTTTTTGTGAATAAAATTCTAAGAATACTGATAGTGATAAATAAGACTAGATTAACAGAGAGATATTCAAGGATAGGTCAAATAAGGATATGGCTAATTCTAATCTAGATGTTGATTCTTTAGTTGGAAACTTATGCGACGAAACGATTGAGAACTTGAATATCAATGCTACTGGGTATAACACTTATGTCTGCACTTCTGAAGTTGTTTATTCAACCACTTCTTCTTATTTGAGTAGGTTGGCACCATCTGGATCTTCTTGTTTTTCTAATTCATCTTCAAATGTTAGTAATGCTTCTACTAGTTCATCTGCATATGACACTATGTCTTGCTCTTCCACATTCAGTTTCAGTTCACCTTCTTCTATAAGTTCCAGTTCATCTGCTTATGTTGATTCTGCCTTGAAATCCTCTCCACAATCAAGGACTTCTCCCTATGCTCATTTAAAGCCACCTTCACACATTAAACTGCCACCTGTTTCAGGTTCTAGATTGACTTTCTCGAATGTGAATATTGCATTGGCTTTCTTATCCTCTGCAGTTACTACAAGTGTCATCCCCTCATCAAATTCAATGGCCAAAAAATGAAAGGTGAAATTTAGGAGGATCTTGATGAGGGTCATGACTATAATGCAGAGGATGTTTTGCCTGCAGGCATGAAATCTTCTAAAAGACATACTCGAAGAAACCCTTCACCTATTTGGGACATTACCTTAATAGTTTCTCGGTGTTGTTTAGTGTTTTTGGTAGTGTGTTAAAGCTGGTTATGCTTTTAACAATTGTTTGGCATGCTCTGTGGTTTAATCAGCTTTTATAACTGCAATTATAACTGGAGTTCTAGTGATTCTTCGACTTGGAGTTTTGATATGTTTAGAAGAGTATACTAGCTAAGTTGCTGCATGTGTGATAGTGAGGTTTTTGAGTGGCATCGTTTCTTTTGTAATTGCTGGTTGATATGTGTCGACAGTGAGAAGTTGATAGGTGTGAGGTTTTTGCAATTTTGTTAATGATTTATATGTAACGACCCGCATTCTACGCATCGAAGGATCGTAGAATATTTATTTCTTTTTCATAAAAAGTTTTATGGTCATGTAACTTTGGGAAACGACTATTGGGATCATTTCCCATGTTCACGATTTTTGCCGAATTTT
This sequence comes from Allium sativum, assembly GCA_030737875.1. Taxonomy (NCBI): domain Eukaryota; kingdom Viridiplantae; phylum Streptophyta; class Magnoliopsida; order Asparagales; family Amaryllidaceae; genus Allium; species Allium sativum. The sequence continues at coordinate 605,108,755 of CM060919.1, read as the reverse complement.
AAATGACCTTTTTGCCCCTAGAGAATCTTGTTTCGCCTATAACTTTTGATTGGTAAGGAGTTTTGACCTAAAACCACTTCCATTGGATTCAAATGGTGATTTAACTTTTCGTAGAGTGGTCACATTAATCAAACGGACTTACCGTTTGGGAGATATGGCTGAAATAAGGTTTGGAAGGTGAAAAACAGCTTAATTGGGCTTAATTGGGTAAGTAGCAGTTAAGCCCATTGGGGATTTCGGGATTAGGGTTATATAAGAGCTGAAAAGGGTTAGAGAAACCTTTCTTTGTTATTTTTACAGCCGCCACTTACCTCTCTTCAACCCTAACAATGGCCTCCACCTTCTAAATTCATCCTAAATCACTTTCTAATCACATATTTGCCAAACCAACATCAAATTAAGGCGGATTAGAATAGAAATCGAGATAGATCTGCTAGAATACATTGGGAACCGTGCCAAATCAGTTAGAGTTTCAGATCTGAAATTTATTTGTGGCTAAGGTGAGTGATTTGACTTTTATTCACTAATTACAGCTAATTAAGGGTGATTAGTGATACTTAGCGATATTATGCATCATAAAAATCTAGAAAAATATTTGAAATTCTAAAACATTATTTTATGTCACTGGTGAAAATTTGGATCAAGTTTGCTAATCTTATAGTTAAAACATGCTTAAGGGGATTAAGCGGAAAATCATGCTTTTTGGGTATGTTTGATCTAAAATATTTCATGTGATTGATATTTTGGTGTTTTTGGTTGATTCTACATGTTACTACTATTGTTTGGTATGTTTTGTAACTTCATAGTAAGGTTAGAATGGTTGAAAACGCCATCGTTTGGCAAAATTAGCTTGTTGGAAAACTGCAGAAAACTGATTCCTGAAGGGGGTATACTCACGATTCCTTAAGGGGGTATGCTCACGATTCCTGAAGGGGGTATGCTAACGATTCTTGAAGGGAGTATGCTCAAGATTCCTGAAGGGGGTATGCTCACGATTCCTAAAGTGGGTATGTCTCACTAACTACTCCAAGATGGTGGTCATGAACCGCTCCAACATGAGGACTCATGAACCAGGGTCACGAGCCGGGGGGTGTCACGAACTGGGGGGTGGTCATGAATCGGGGGGTTTCCATGAACAGGAGGGGGGTGGTCACGAACCGAGGGGGTAGTCACGAACTGGAGGGGTCACGAGCCACGAACCGACCCTGAAGAGGTACCCGATCACGACCTGAACCAAGATGATGACCCCAAACTGAACCAGATTCAAACTTCTGCTACGCGACGACAATTGTGAACACTTCTGAAGATTAACTACAATTCAACCAAAACCCGAGATGCAAAGGAAGTCCAAATGAGATGTTATTACTTAGGATCCAGATGGTAACCAACGAGCTAACTTCTGGAGTTGGGCTTTGCTGCGGGACGTAATGGGGTTATCGATGTCCATAATTTTTGTTCACCACTAAGAGAAGGATTAGTGGATATGGATTAGTGCAATGGGGTCATTGTGAATCCCAAGGGCAAAGCGATCGTAGCAAAGGATTGGGTAATCTAAGTGGTGGATATCGTATGCTTTACGCACTGAGTGAATGATGTGAGGATGATTGCTATGTTTAATGTTTGCTATCACCATGTCATGCACACTCCCATATTACTTTTATACTATATGCTAGTGTTACCTTAGAGTATTGTACATCTTGTTGTGTTAACTCTTTGGTTGTAGGTCCAGGTTCAGGTATGATTATTTATACCTACTATTTTTTTTTGCTGCTGTCGCTTATACCAGACTTTTGTATGACCCGGGGTTTTATGTCTCTTCTTATTACTCAGGGTGCTCCTGAACAAGCAGACTAGAGACAGGTTAGGTGGTATGCAATAGTAGTTGTCCGGAGATGAGCAAGAGGCTTCTACGTACTATTTACATATATTCTCCTTGTGTTGTTTCTGGTCACTGCTTAGGCATTAGTAGTGTACCTTTTCTACCTTGCTTTAGAGATAGCATTTTGAAGTTATAATAATGGTTTGGATCATAAGTTGTATTTTGGATTCCGCTGCTATGATGGTTTAGTTTCCATCTTATGCACTGTCTCGCCTGTTTTATGTCAAAGTTATGTTATTGTTATATTTTATTCCATGTGCCGTGAGATATACTACAGGTTCCTTGTTAGTTCATAGTTTCAAAAATCCTTTTCTTTTGACGACCGACCCGTGCTATTTGGACACTGGCACAGCGTATTTCGGGCAAAAGTTGGCTGGTCCGGGGCGGACCGTCACACTTGGTATCAGAGCCAGGTTGCGTAGTTAACCTAGGGGAAGACATCAGGGGGAGATAGTATACGTGTCTGAGAGCGCGTATTTGTGATAATTTGGATTTTAAAAGCTATATATACTTTTAGTATATCTAAGGATGAAGTCGCACTGCACGGGCACCACTAAGAAGATGGTTAATCGTTTTCTCTTTGCTGATTGAACTATGAGCCTATATACGAGGAGTACAGGTTCAGGGGCTAACATTGGGAATGTCCCTGATATAAGGACGATGTATACTACCTTCATGCGAGAGATGCTAAGGCATGCTCAGGGAGCAGTTTCTAATGCTGCTAACGGTGGTGGTGCAGTAGTGCAGGCACCTAGAGCTAATTTCGTCAAGCTTAACAAGGATTATTCTAGTCTTGGTGGGAAGCCGTTCCATGGAACGGAATCGGCTATGGATGTTCAAGATTGGCTGGATAGTTGTGAGCGCATCTTTGAGGATTTGGGAATCGAAGATGCAACGAAGGGAAGCTAGCATCCCGTCAACTTCAAGGATAAGCTATGAATTGGTGGAATGTGATTAAAGCAGTAACTCATGAGGATCAATTTACTTGGAATCAGTTTAAGACTTGCTTCGGTGATAAGTTTATCCCAGCTGCTCAGTAATCAGAATTATTTAGGAAACTGTTGGAACTTAAGCAGAATGATAGGGTAGTCTCGGAATATATTGCAGAATTCGATACCTTATCGAAGTATGGATTATCTCTTATAGATACTGCCTAGAAGAAGAACGAGAAGTTCATAACTGGCATAGATGGGTACTTGGGGGAAAGGCTTATAAATCACATCGATGAGACATTCGAATCTATTATGGGGAAAGCATTGAGATCAGAGAGTCTTTACCCTAAGACAAAGACCGAGGTTGCTATGACATCTGTAGAGGAGCCAAAGTCGCAGGCAAGCGGTGGAGGCAAGAATAATTCCTAGAATAAGAGGAAACAGAACCAAACCCAGGATGGTCAGAATAAGAAGAACAAAAAAGATGGCGAGTGCTTTAGCTATGGCAAGAAGGGCCACTATGCCATAGATTGTCAGGAAAAGCCGGGAGAAAGGAAGTGCTTCAATTGTGGACAAGCGGGACATCATAAGGATAAATGTCTGCAACCTCCTAGGGAGAAGCAGATCGTGAAACATATGCTATCAATATTGTTCCCCCTTCGTCGAATGCCCCAACTGCGGTGCAGAAGGGAAAGGGCGTTGTTATTCAAGGTATGATTTCTATTTATGATGTTTTTGTTCGAGTTTTGTTTGATACTGGGGTATCCCTTCATATCTAGTGACCTGGTAGTTAAGTTGGAATTGGAACTCGAGATTTGTTGTAATTTGGTCTTATCGATTCACAGATGCATGTTTGCTTGTGATTGTTTTGTTTTAGGATTTACTGGGTTTAGCATTATTTTAGGAGTCGATTGGCTCCAAGGGTGTGGGTGGTATTGGGTACCTACCTAGTGATGGAAATAATAACTGTAATTAGGGGAGAAAAGAGATTCGGATCGGCCATGACTCATGAAGGAAGGGCCTTTGGAAGCATTTTTAAACGTTGTGGTGAATAGCATGAGCGTTGTGGTATTCCGTAGTAAATGGGTGAATGCTATGGATTGTTTAGGACTTTATGTTGATGTTCTCTTTGGTTAAAAATGGTAATAACTTCAGCGTAAATCCAATGGGGAAATCTCGAAGCGATAAGATGTGTTCGTTGATCATGGAGATGCAACGAAGGTTAGGATGATTCAAGTTGGATTTGAACTCGTAAACATTGGTTGTTCGTTAATCTTGGAGATGCAACGAGTAGGGAGACGACTCATGTTGGATTTGAGTTTGTGGGTAATGGATACTCGAGACTGGGTTTAAGTTTGTGGATAGTCGCCGGCGATGCCGACTAGAGTTATAGAGAGATTATAGTTGTCGTAAGTTTTAGTAGTCTCTGGGAGGCAAATGTACGTTGCACATGCGATAGTCTAGTTAGGACTGGGGTTGCTATTTACCCTTGACATATGGCATGGGTCGTCATGCGATCAATTATAGTTTCGAAGCAGTATTGGCGAGGATAGCCAGAGTTAGTTATGAGTGCTCGAGTGTTTGGTTGTTTTGTTCATATCATCTCACGTAGATTGTCTGAATTTGGAGGAGATGTTCTTTGAGTGCTTGTCAGATATTGGTTTAGGCCTTTGGGGCCTGTGCTTGAGGAATGGCGAGTTCGACTAGGATGGTTTGCGTGAGATATAAGTAGTTGTTGTGATTTCCATTGAATGATATCTTGGTTTACTCAAGGAGTGGTGTGCAGCTCGTGATGTGATAAGACTGTTTGATAATGTGGATTGCCCCGAGTTGGACTCGATAGGGCTATGAGATGACTCGAGTTGGACTCGAGAAGGCTGCAAGATAATGGATTGACTCAAGTTGGTCTCGAGAAGACTACAGTACAATGGATTGACTTGGGTTGGACTCGAGTTGAAGATGGAGTAATGGATAGCTCTTCTGATGGAGTGCCAAGGAATCGTCGATAATTTGGAGTGTTCTAGGCAGACTCGAAGCAAGGGTATCTGGGGACGCCCATTTACCTTGGATCCGTTGGACGTGATCTAGTTATCCTTGGAGGATAAACGTATGTTGGACGTACGGTAGTCCGTTTGGAGCTAGAGCTTCCATTAGCCCTTGGGATTGGTTGGACCAGTCATATGGGTATCGACGTATTCATGGCTTTAGCAGGTGATAAATAGGACTTGTTTGATGGATGCTATGGTTGCTATGTTTGTTCCTATTTTTATCTCTTGAGTAAACTATCACCTGTAGGATTCTGGCGGTGGGGAATGAAGAGATGACGGTATACACGGATACTTGTGCTACCGGACTAGGTGCGATAGCTGATGCATTGAGTAGGAGACATGCCAGTTTAGATGTTATGTTTTTTGAATGGAAGCAACTGGAGTATATCGCGGGATATGATTTCAGACCTAAGTATAGATTGGGTCCAGAGATGCTAGCAAGTTTGACGACTAGACCGATTTTGATTGAGCGGGTTGGTTCCAGTCAGAGGGACGATCCTAACCTAATAGAAATAATCTCCAAGGTAGAAATGGATATCGATGGTGAGAAAATGAACAAGTATGGACTTGATATAGAAGGATGGCTTCGAAAGAATGGGAGACTGGTTGTACCCAACGTTAATAGATTGAGGGATGAAGTACTTAGATAACGTCATCACTCGAAATTGACTATACATTCCGGTGGTAAAAAAATGTCTCAAGACATGAAGTAAACCTATCACTGGGAAGGGATGAAGAGGGACGTTGGGAAGTTTATCTCCAATTGCATGAATAGCGAGTTAGTTAAAGTTGAGCAAAAGAAGTCTAGTGGTTTGTTACAACCGTTGGAAATTCCCGAATGAAAATAGGAACAAGTCTCAATGGGCTTCATCGATGGTTTACCAAGGACTAGATCGGCAATGATAGTATTTGGGTGATTGTGGATCGATTGACCAAAAGTGTAAGGTTTTAATCGCGATGTAGTTATTCCGCATGCTAGGATAGGGAGAGTGTAACGACCCACATTCTACGCATCGAAGCATCGTAGAATATTTATTTCTTTTTCATAAAAAGTCGTATGGTCGTGTAACTTTGGAAAGCGACTTTGGGGTTATTTCCCATGTTCACGATTTTTGCCAAATTTTAAATGACCATTTGCCCCTCGCGAATCTTGTTTCACCTATAACTTTTGATTGGTAAGAAGTTTTGGCCTGAAACCTCTTCCATTGAATTCGAATGATGGTTTACCTTTCGATAGAGTGGTCAAATTAATCAAATGGAGTTACCGTTTGGGAGATATGTCTGATAAGGTTTGGAAGGTGAAAAACAGCTTAATTGGGCTTAATTGGGTAATTAGCAGCTAAGCCCATTGGGGATTTCGGGATTAGGGTTATATAAGGGCTGAAAAGGGTTAGAGAAACATTTCTTTGTCATTTTTATAGCCGCCACTTACCTCTCTTCAACCCTAACAATGGCCTCCACCTTCTAAATTCATCCTAAATCACTTTCTAATCACATATTAGACAAACCAACATAAAATTAAGGCGAATTAGCATAGAAATTAAGATAGAGCTGCTGGAATACATTGGGAACCGTGCCAAATCAGTTAGAGTTTTAGATCTGAAATGTTTTTGTGGCTAAGGAGAGTGATTTGACTTTATTCACTAATTATGGCTAATTAGGGGTGATTAGTGATAATTAGCGATATTATGCATCATAAAAATCTGGAAAAATATTTGGAAATTCTAAAATATTATTTTGTGTCACTGGGGAAAATTTGGATTAAGTTTGCTAATCTTATAGTTAAAACATGCTTAAGGGGATTAAGGGGAAAATCATGTTTTTTGGGTATGTTTGATCTAAAATATTTCATGTGATTGATATTTTGGTGTTTTTGGTTGATTCTACATATTATTACTGTTGTTTGGTATGTTTTGTGACTTCATAGTAAGGTAAGAATGGTTGACAACGTCGTCGTTTGGCGAAATTAGCTTGCTGGAAAAACTGCAGAAAACCGATTCCTGAAGGGGGTATGCTCACGATTCCTTAAGGGGGTATGCTCACGATTCCTGAAGGGGGTATGCTCACGATTCCTGAAGGGGGTATGTCTCACGAACCGCTTCAAGATGATGGTCACAAACCGCTCCAATATGAGAACTCACGAACCGGGGTCACGAGCCGGGGGTTGGGGGTGTCACGAACCCAGTGGCTGGTCACGAACCATGCGGAGGTGGTCACGAACCGGAGGTGGGTGGTCACAAATCGGGGAGGTGGTCACGAACCCGAGGGGTCACGAGCCACGAACCGACCCTGACGAGGACCCCGACCACGACCCGAACCAAGATGATGACCCCAAACTGAACCAGATTCAAACTTCTGCTACGCGACGACAATTGCGAACTCTTCTGAAGATTAACTACAATTCAACCAAAATCCAAGATGCAAAGGAAGTCCTAATGAGAAGTTATTACTCAGGATCCAGATGGGACCCGACGAGCTAACTTCGAGAGTTGGGCTTTGCTGCGGGACGTATGCAAAGGGGTTATCGATATCCATAATTTTGGTTCACCACTAAGAGAAGGATTTGTGGCTATGGATCAATGCAATGGAGTCATTGTGACTCCCAAGGGCAAAGTGATCGTAACAAAGGATTGGGTGATCGAAGTGGTGGATATTGTATGCTTTACGCACTAAGTGAGTGACGAGAGGATGATTTCTATGTTTGATGTTTGCTATCACCATGTCATGCACACTCCCATATTACTTTTATACTATATGTTAGTATTACCTTAGAGTATTGTACATCTTGTTGTGTATCTTTTTGGTTGCAGGTCCAGATTCAGGTATGATTATTTATACTTGTTATTGTTTTATTTTGCTGCTATCGCTCATACCATACTATTGTATGACCCAAAGTTTTATGTCTCTACTTGTTACTCTGGGTGCTCCTAAACGAGCAGACTAAAGACAGGTTAGGTAGTATGCACGAGTAGCTGTCCGGAGACGAGCAGGAGGCTTCTACGTTCTATTTACATATATTATCCCTGTGTTATTGTTGGTCACTGCTTGGGCATTAGTAGTGTACCTTTTCTATCTGTCTTTGGAGATAGTATTTTGAAGTTGTAATAATGGTTTGGATCATAAGTTGTATTTTTAATTCCGCTGCTATGATGGTTTAGTTTCCAGCTTATGCACTATCTCGCCTGTTTTGTGTCAAAATTATGTTATTATTATATTTTATTCCATGCGCTATGAGATATACTATAGGTTCCTTGTTAGTTCATAGTTTCAAAAATCCCTTTCTTTTGACGACCGTCCCGTGCTAGTTGGACATTGGCACGGCGCATTTTGGGGAAATGTCGGCTGGTCCGGGGCGGGTCATAACAGTATATATGAGAGATTGTATATGTTGTAAATTATTTTTGTTGAGTAATAAAAAATTTCGTGCTTACCGTTCAAAAAAAACACCCAAACGTCCAATTTATATTATCAACGATGAGTTAAAATTATGTGAATTAAATGACATCATAGAATTCCAGAATGCGTGAGAGTTAACTCACAATTTGTTTCTGATTGACGGTTCAGCGTTATTTTAATTATTTTCAAACAAGCGCTTGAAAATATATAAAATTCCAATTAGCTCTGAATCCCTCCAAAATATCTTGTATGCGCAGCTTTGCGATTACAAACCCAACGCCTCTTGTTTCGTTCGATTCTGATAAAATATGCAAAAGTAGTACTTATTACAAATTTAAATAGATTTAACGAATTTAATTAATAAATAATTACCCATAATTTACCCTAACTCTGCGATTACCTCTTTGTTTTATCGTTCCAGGTATCGATTTACAGAACGTGACATCGGCTCGAACCTTTCCCTTTATCGTCGACGATGCCTCGGGTCACCCGACCGTAGGTTATCCGTCCCAGACCTCCGTTGTTCCACTAGCTCCAGTCCTCAGCAACCACAGACTTCCTAGACCCTCCGTTCACCAAAAAATCCACACGAGCGGAAACTGTTCAAACAACCACTACGATCTCCACAGACCACCCTAAGCCACTAGGCCACTGCCGATAGGTGGCCTCCACCTCACCCCTAAGACACCCAACCTCTTAGATCCCTCAAACGGCTACAAATCGCCAAAAGGTAAACTAGCACTACCCCGTTAAGCATGTCCTAGCGCGAACCAGCATCCACCGCAACTCCTCCAACTACTACCGACTTGAAGCCCTCGACCCTTCTCAACCTTTCATGTTGGCCACTTCGTCTAATTCTCGTTGTTTTTCGTGATTCGATCGATTGATGGGGTCGGCTGTTATGAAATGGGAAAGACAATTTAGCGATTTAAGAATTAGGGGTTTGGGTGTATAAATAGACTAAATATATTATTTTAATATTAAAATACTATTCATCGCTCAACGTTTTTTATTAGTACAACCCTATACGAGCTCCGATTGAAACGAAATTAGAAACTTTGCAATAACTTAATATCCAGAACATGATGGAACTGGTTTCGTCGAATTTCCGAAACCTTTTGAAAAAATCCTGCTTTAATTCCAAAAAATAAATTAGTACACGTTTATATCACATATAATCACAAAATAACTCCGATTGACTCAAAACTGGAAATCTTACAATAATAAACTATTACGAATTTTATAAATTTAGTTTAGCTGAAATCCGAGGTCATTTGAAAATTGGCTATTCTTGTTCCATATAAATGATAAAATATAAATCATTTTCAAAATAATCAACTCCACTGATAATAAATTATTATTATAATATATATGCAAATAGAATTTTACATAACTTCAAAATGAACTAAATTTGGTTTTAAATTCAACATTTTAAATTCAAAGTTAAATTGATTTTCAATTTATTTAAAACCCTTTTATTTTATTAAATAAATCATTATGGTTTATAAATGATTCTATAATGATTTTCTGAAAATTTGATTTTGACATAACTCAAAATCTATAATATGAAATCTCGATTTTCTCTTCCGTTAGAAAACTATAATCCAATAGACAGGAAGATTCTTATTCCAAAGAATTCCAACTTATATCGGTTCCTACCCATTTGAAGTTCAAAACATAAAACTTCGAACTACCGCGACGCTGCGATCTCATTTTTAATTTAATTCAATTTATACGTTCAAACTCGTTGAACTCGAATTATTTGAATTTCAAAATCAACATTTAAAACCAAATTTGAATGTTCAAACTTAACAGCTAAAAATCAGGATCATTACATTCCTCCCCCTTAAAAGAATTTCGTCCCCAAAATTACTAAGGTAGGAAAAATGCAAAAAACCCATGAACATTTCAAAAATCAGCTTAGGTAAATCTTCCGTTCTACCTTCTGAACTTTTAGTTCTAACTGATCCAATTAGTTCCAATCAAAATACCAATTCATTTCTATTAACAAAAAAATTCAAAAAAAAAAAAATTAACACCTTAAATTTCTGAATTTTTTTGGTAGAGTCTCACCTATACGGAGGGACTTTCGCCATATAACAAGAGAGAAAAATATGTATACATCGACCCACACAGACAGAAAACTCAAATAATATACCATATTTTGTATTTTTCACCTAGGCGTACCTTATATGAGCGTTATTAAGCGAACTAGCTTCATATTATGCAAAGTAAACAAAAGATAACGACAATAGTATATAGGCTTATACGTAAAAAATCTGCAACCCCTATCTCATATATTGATGGTAACTCAATTAGGTAGGCTGCTGAGATTCATTTCTTAATAGCCCCCTCTAATTTAGGGTTTTCTAAACCCTAGTTTTGCGATTTCCTCATGGTCGATCTGCATAAAATAAAAGAAAGGATGTGGCGAGCTAAGAAAAGACGAAGATAAGGATGAAAGCGACAGGTTTGGTGTTTCTTTTTGTACCATGCTGGTATAACTCGAAACTCTCTCTTTTCCTTTGCTGAAAAATTGTGCTTTTTTCTTTAATGTCATGCTAATATCACTTGAAGCTTTGTCTCTTTCTTTGCTGAAAGTTGTACTCTTTGCTTCAAGAATATTTAATATAGATTTGAATCTCTTGAAATTAGTTGTAGTGATAGCTTAAGTTAATATATTTGCACGTTGATAAGTTCCTGGAATGTGATTAACTTGTAGCTCTCCTTTTTTAACCAGTTCTCAAATAAAATATAAATCAACTTTAATATGTTTTGTTTGAGCATGTTGTACTAGATCTTCTAAAACATAAATTGTGCTTTAATTGTCACACCATAGGATGGGTTTAGCTTCACTATTGACTTTTAACTCTCTTACAAGAGATTGAATCCATTTGATATTTGTTGTGGCATTAGCTACCCTCCTATACTCAGCTTTAGTACCAGATCTTGAAATAGTGGGTTGTTTTTTTGACCCCATGATATTAAGTTGTTTCCTAAATAGATGAAGTATCCACTTGTGGAACTTAGGTCATCTAGGTCAGTATCTCAGTCGACATCCGCATTGCCTATTATACTGAGTTGTTTACATGCCTTTAGTGTTAGTCCAAAGTTGATAGTGCCCTTTAGATATTGCAGTATCCTCATTACAGCCTTCTATACATCTATTGAATTCTGCATGAATTGAGACACTTTGTTAACACTATAAGAAATATTTGGATGTGTTCTAGTTGAATATTATAACACACCTATAATACTCCTGTATTGTTTAATATTAAAAATAGCTTCCCTATGTATTTAGAGAAATGTTAACTGTTGATCATAGGGGTAGGATAAGGCTTAGTATTATCCCTTTTTGACTTTATTAAAAGATTTGATATGTATTTTCTTTGGCATGGTAATATTTTTGATTTTGAACTTCTAATAACTTCTATCCCCAAGAAATACTTTAGCTCTCCAAGATCTTTGATAGAAAATTGTTGATTGAGGTACTAGGTCAACTCGTCTATTTCAACAGTATTATTACCTGTAATAATCAAATCATCAGCATACATTAGCATATAAATTGTTGATGAACTACTTGTTTTTACAAACAGAGAATTGTTTGATTTGGTATATTGATAGTCTGGTTTTTCTAAAGTACTTTTCAGTCTATTAAACAAGACACGAGGAGCTCCCATAGATAGCCTTTTTACTTGCATACCTGATTGGGATTTTGAATATAACCCTGAGGTTATTGCATTTAAATTTCTTCTTTCGAAATCCCCATTAGAAATGTGTAATTGACATCCAGATGTCAGATATGCCAATTTTTTCTTAAGGAAATAGCAAGGACCTGTCTTGTTATAGTGGGTTTTACTACAGTAGGGAAGGTACGGTTAAAAGTCAAATCCATACTCTTGTGTAAAAATCTATGCTACAAGTTGGGCCTTATAATTATTTATAGAACCATCTATATTTTTCATTGGTTTATATGTCCATTTGCAACCAACTACGTTTTTGTTGGTCGAAGCATTGACTAATTCCCATGTATCATTTTTAATGAAAGCATTATATTCACTGTCCATAGCTGCTTTCCAATTCTTGTTTCTGACTGCCTGATGAAATGATTCTGGTTCATGTTAGTTGATGTCGCAATAAATATTTTAGGCTTAAAAATTTCACTTTTAGCCCTTGTAATCATATGATGACCAGTCTGAGCTAGTTGACCCTTGTTGGTGAGTTATTTTGATCATTTGAACTTGATATTTCTTCTGTTTCACATGCTTCATTATTTGAGTTATTTCCATTATTGTGCTGACTTTGATCAATTGGTTGAGAAGAACTGCTGGAGGCGTAATAGATATATTCCTGTGGTTCATTACCTCTTGTGCTGCTAGGTGGAGAATTCAGAGTCTCAGCGGCTTCAGAGTTTTCTGATTGGTTCCACATCTCAAACCATCTTTATCAGGTATCGGTTTACATGCATTGTAAACTTTGCTTGAAGTTTTGATATTCCTTTTACTAAATGGGAATACTATCGCATCAAATGCTACATGCCTGCTTATATTAAATTTTCCTATTTCATCCAAACACTTATAACCTTTTTGAATAGTAGAATAACCCAGAAAAGTACATGGCTTGGATCTGAATTCAAGCTTATTGCAATTACAGGGTCTTAAATAAGGATAACATAGATAGCCAAATATTTTTAAACTTTAGTAGTCTAGTTTAACCTCTAGTAATTTCTCAATGGGTGAAATTTTGTTCAGAACTTTAGTGGGTTGTCTATTAATTAAGTAGACAGCAGTGCTAAAGGCTTCTGGCCAAAATTTAAGAGGTAAGTGAGTATGAGCTAATAAGTTAAACTATATTCGACTATATGGCTATACTTTATTTCAACTATGTCATTTTGTTGAGATGTTAGGTATATGTTGTTCCATGAATTATGCCCTTATTTTTGAAATAGGAACTTAGGGTTTTAAATTCAATGCCACCATCTGATTGAATAGTTTTGACGAATGAGTTAGTTCTTTTTTCAATCATGGTGATAAAATGTATTAGAAAATCATATGTGTAGATCTGGATTTTAGAAAATAAATCCATGTGAATCTGCCATAGGCATCAACAAAGAATGCATAATATTTAAAACCATAATCATAGAAAACTGGTGCAGGCCACCATAAATCAGTAGGAGTAGGCTGTAAGGGTTTAGTATGAATAGTAGATGAAACTGTAAAGGGTAATCTACGGCTCTAACCTAATTGGCAGTAGTAACATACATGAGGTAAAGAGACAAAATTCAAATTAATTTTAATTTCATCTAAAATTTGTTTTACAATCTTAGCACTAGGATGCCCAAGCTTACAATGCCAAAGATAAAAAATATTTTGACGGTTATCACCAGTACTCTTCTCAGTCAAATTACAACATTTTTGTTCTTTAGCATCATTGTTGCACCTAACAGAATTTAATTTGTATAATCCTTTGGTCACATCACCCTGTAGAAGAATACTCTTGGTTAGATATCTCTAACTAAGTAGTACTTGGGATAAAATTCAAAGTAGACATTATTACTATATGAAAATTGGGATACGCTGATTAGGTTCCTTTTCGTTTTGTGTACCCTAAGCATGTTGCGTAAGTACAGTTATTTCTTACCACTGGTGCAAGCATTACTTATATGAGATATTTGAATACACTTACCATTACCCATACATATGGCTTGATTACCTTTGTACTCTTTGCACCCAGGATTTAAATCTTCAAGATCGTTGGTGATATGATTTGTAGCTCCAATATCTGGGTACCATGGCTCATTTTTAATGTTTTCCATCCTTGTTGTTTCATTGCTATTTTTTCTATTATCAGTTTGATTATTGCCACCATTTTTCATGTGGTCTAGCTTAGCAGTTGGGTTATTGATCCTTTGATGCTGACTAAATCCATAGTTAGAGTTGAATCTGAAATAGCACTTTATGGTAGTGTTCCCAACCTTCTCATAAATCTGATACTTTGGTCTAATATTAGTGTCCTATCTGCCTCTCCCCTAGATTTGTCTGAATTGCCACCTCTTTGGAATGATTATTCACCTTTATTGTTGTTTTGATTCTTGGCTTTGATCCTAGTAGACAAATTGACAGTGTATTCAAATTCTTGCATTCTTTTGTTGCTAATTCTGACTTCATGTGGTAATAACATTGCATGCACTTCATCTAGAGGTTGAGTAACTCTTTGAGATGTTATAACAACAATGATTGATTCATAATCTTCATTTAGACCATTCATAAATACAAACACCTATTCGGAGTCTTGAACACTATTACCGATAGCAGCAAGAAGATCGCAAATATTTTTCACTTTTGCAGTGTATTCCTTTATGGACATACTATTCATTCTAACACTTTGTAATTGATGTTTGTAGCAAAGTACCTTTGCTGCTGACTGATTATTAAAACTTTTGTCAATAGTTAGCCAATTCTCATTTGATGATTTGCACCCTATGACTTAGGGTAGAAAATTAGTGCTTATTGATGATAACAACAAAGAAGAGATAAGTTTGTCTTGCCTACTGTACTTAATTTATTCTTCATTAGTAATAGTGTTGTTGCTTTGATCTGTAATGAATCTAGGTGGTATTGGTAGAGTTCCAAACAAGAAACCTTCTAACCATATCCATGTATTGTAGTTTCAATCTAAAATTTCCAAAGAAGATAGTTATCTTCTTATAAATAGGCGGTTACAAATTGGTTTTGAGGACTGATGCATGTTTTAGCTAGTTGCTTAACCGAGGAAGCAATCAGATTACTATCAATGTTGGTGTTTGATGCATCAGATGGAAGAAGTGGTGTATTATTACCCATGATGACACGACACAGAGGGATCAAACAAGAAGAAAACCAAATGATGATTGAAGATGGAAGTAAAACAAAGAAAACAGAATGATGCAGGCTGAAACCTTTCTCTATGATGAAGTTGAAGCTGAGGGATAGGTTGTAGGTGAGGCACAGGGTCGATTTCTTTGGTATTTTCCAAATTCTCTTGAATTGACTTTTCTAGTTTTGATGTCGTGATCAATAGATCAGGATAAGGAGGTCTTGCTGCAACCATGAAACAATTGCTTTCGGGTGAGGTACAGGACAACCTTGACTGATCCCTTCCCAAAGTGATGAGATCAGATCTGAGGGGAAAGACTACTCAAATGATGAAAACTTATCTGATGCGTAGTTTTAAAGACTCACAAACAAAGCTATTAAGCCAAGTTGCTCTGATACCATATTCAATTTATGACAGTAAACTCTGATGGATATGAAGAAATGAGATTGCAGAGAATAAAACAATGAGAATTTTATTTCTGTACTGATTGAATAGTAAGAATCAGATGGATACAATTCTACAAACTACTATGTATATATATATGGAAAGTGCAATTCATGTGAAGATCTAATGGCTGGGATTTGTTGCGTACAATTTTGTGTTAAAATTTTGTGTTCGCATAGAGTTTCCTATATATGTGTGTATATATATACATATATATATGGGAAAGTCTACTTAAACACAAAAATTTGACACAAATAGGAGGACATAAATTTTCAGACATTGGATTGACCATGATTTCCACCCCTCATATAAAGACAAATTGATCCAATAGTTGAGATTTTATGTCTCCTTATTTATGTCAAATATTTTTGTTTAAATAGCCACTCCGTGTGTGTGTGTGTGTATACACATACATGGAGAGAGACGCTGGTAATATAAAATTTGAAATGTTAGAAGTGCTTAATATTTGAGTGCACACACATCACATAAGGATTAGGTGTAGCAAGGCGAAGCCATGTTTTAGATCCAAGTGCAGCCAAATAATAAAAAAAGTACGCACAAGTTTTTATTTCAATTCAAGGCAAATATGATAATGCTTATGCAAAAACAAAGTAAGGTGAAGTTGAATTTAAATACAAAATCAGGAAGAAAAAGTTCCCACATATTTTATTTAATTATAAAAAAAATCTTTGTTATCTCTAGTAAACAATAAATATAATATAATTTCTAATTATTTAATAATATATCCTTTATGATTTTAGATTCATCCATTTTGCATTTCACAAACAAGTTGAAACCCACGCTTGTTTTCTTTGTACAAAAACTCATATATTCAGCCACGTCGGTATATGTATGTATGATATTAGCTGGCTGATGAGAAATTCAATATGCAATATTCTTAAAGCAAGAGACACGTATAGGCGTATATACGTAAGCAGACACATGCAAATTTTCAAACCAAGTCAATGTATCAATGAAATGGTAAAGACCAAAACCTCCAATATTAACTTTATTTTTACTTTATTTCCAGACCTGCAAAGTCAAGCGCTACTTAGCCACATCAAAACCATAGTGATCCATGATGACATAGGAGATAATGCTCATCCAAGGGATGGATTTCATATGGAAGTTGTAGTTTTTTTTAAAAAAAAATTTGGGAGTTGTATATTATTATTACATATATACACTTTTTCAAAAAAAAAATACACGTATACACACATATACATATATTATAACATCCCTGAATTTTAGTGATTTGATAATTAATTAATTTAATTATTTTAATATAATGGTTTGGGAATTTAAATGGCTTGAATTAAAATATTTTGAATATTTAAATAATAAAAATAATGGGATAATAATATATTTATTTTCGAAATAGTCGGAAATAGCTAAATTGGCAGTATTGTGTAAATTGGGTAATATATAATATTTAATTTAGTCAGAATTAAATTATTATAACGAATATATTATTTAAACGATAGTTGAACGTATTAATTATAATAAAAATTATAATTGAGCCTGTAATGTCGCGACAATTCATAATATTACGATCTGAACTTCAACTAAGTATATAGGGTTTGTTTTAAGTCGGATTTCTTTGAAACAAGAAACGTGCGGATCTAATTAACTATATTTCTCTAATGGAAGTGAAATATGGAGATTTCGTATTATAGATTGTAAGTTATGTCCAAATCAAATTTTCAAATAGTCGCTATGGAATCATTAATAAACCATAATGATATATTTAATTTTAATTAAATATTGGCTTTGAATTTAGACAGGGTCTTTGAGACGTAGGTATAATTTAATTTTTAGAATTTTTCTGAAATTTTTATTTTGGAAAATATGCAACGTTTTATTTGAAGTATTTTACACCCAAAATTAGCATTTTAGAATTCCATAAAATAAGCTAACTTGTTTATATTATTATATTTCTGGGATCGTAGCGCACTTCTCGATGTAGCGATATTTTTATTTTTGTCTGTAAAGGTCCGTTCATGAATAAAGCCTTGTATAACGAATGCTAAAAACATTTAAAGCTTAAACAGCACTGGCCAACCGATCATTCTGTGAAGAAATTGTGTCGTATGAATACACCATTCTCGGTGTATGTTTCTGGAAGGATATATGCACTATGTATTACAAATAAATATATCATAACAAATATAATGCGCTTAGTATCTTACTTTTTGGTACTATCGAATTAACTTTGGTCATTTTGTTCTTCTAATCCTGCATGAATATAACAAATGTGCAGATGCTATATTAATCCCACCAACTAGAAGGAATTTTACAATAACCATAACTATGAAATGAACGGTATAAGAATTCAACGTTTTGTATCGGTAATACTACATGAATTTTGCATTAAATAACACATGGAAAATTATTTGCCTTAGTCGCTAAGTAAATCATACCCGATTAGTTCAAAATGCAAACCCCCTATATTACTTCAAGCCAAAGGAAGAGAAGTACAGACCTATGTAAATAGTGTACCTACTTTACATCCTTGCAGACTTAACAGCTAAGTTCTTTCATGTTATAAATACACACGCTGTCATTCTCCTGTGTTTCCTCCTCGCATCAAATAAAAACACAAACTTGCCACCTCCCAGATAAATGTTGCTCACTCAACTTTTAAAAAAGAAAATAATAATAATAGTAATAAAACTAAAGCTGTGCATACATAAAGAGTGGAGGGTTGAAAATATCATTGGGTGTATGTCAAAATGGGGAAGGTGAGTTGTGGAAATGAGTATAGGAAATGGTGCGGTTGTTTCCCTACATCCATGCTGGAGAAACGTTGAATATATGGGAGAGCAGTTGTGAGTGGCGCGTCTTTGTGGGAACTATTTTCAAGAATGGTTGCGAGTTAAGTAGTCGGGATTTACAGATATATTTGGAGAGCTTGGAGCAGGAGGCTTCAGGATTGTATCGCTATTGTTTATTTCCACTGTGTTGTAAGTGTGTACTTTGATAATGGTATTGTATACAGATACTGATTTTATTTCAAAGTTATGTTATATAATATATTTATTCGTTCCGCTGTGAGAATCATGTTACTCTGATTCTGTCGTTATGTTCTTCTTCCTCTTCTATTCTAATTTTCTATCATATCTATTTCTTACCCTCTAACTTCTTTCTATTAACATTCCGGTATTTCTGATTCTTGAATAGTCGACATGGGTTTTATGTTGATTTTCTAGGTCAAAAATCCCTGGGTCGTTACAGTGGCATTAGAGCTGAAGGTTAAGTTAATACCTTAGCTCTGTGGTGTAACTCGATAGAGATGGGATTAGTAATATCCTAGATTGAGTTTGAGTGTATATATATGAGTGAACATATTTGTAGATTTTATAAAAATGGTTTTGTATTGTGGAGTTTTATAGGTTGAGCGGCTTGTGAATTCTGGTCGATGGTGGGGCACCACGAAATCGATAGGGATTTCTAAACGCTCGAATACGATAAGCCAAGACAGTATGTTTTTGAAAGAGGATAAATGAAATAATTTTATCCAAAGTATATTTTGATATAAAGAAGTATATATATATTAGAATAATTATATATATTGGGTGTGTTGGTTGTTGTTATAATCAAATAAGATTATAATTGGAATGATTAGAAATAACCAATCAGAAATCGTATAAATGTAAAATCAGATGGATTAAATCTGAATTTAAAACAGATTTGGAATTAAAAAACTCTGGAAACCTGGAAAGGAAATTGTAAATGAATTTTGAATTGAATCTAAGGAAATTTTAAAATCTTGGGAAAATATTAAAATGTTTTCCAAGCAGTGTGAAATATATTTTGAAGTAATTTCAAAATGGAGTGTTTGAAAATGATTTTTGTAGAGTGATATAGTATTGAACTCACTTTGGTCGCTGGAAAATAATTCCGATGATGATCCAGACATCACCAGTGTGACTTTCGAGTTTCTAAGTGACAGATTACTGCCAATTTTTTTTGAATTGTTTTGAGAAAATAAGTTGTTTTGAAATTCCAGAAAAGTGTATTTTGGAAAAGCTAAGTTATTTGAAACTCCCAGGTAAAGATTTTTTTTGAATTAAATAGAAATTTGTAAAAGCAAATTGGAATTGAATGGAGACCAGTTAATTGAGAATTGAATTGGAGTAGAATTTAACTTGGTTAAGAAAATAGATTGTAAGATTGGATTTTGGAATCAGATTGTTGAGTAAGAATGTGGCATTGAGATTTGAACTTGTAACAACTCGGAATTTCAGAACCAATTTAAAAATTTTATTTTAACAATTTTAATGGGTTTTGAATATTTAAAATGATTTATTTTAAATAATAACGACTAAAAAGTTATTTAAATCGAAGTTGGTAACACCCCGTATTTTTTTTAATATAATTAAAAATGAAATAAAATATATGAAAATATGCTTATGATAGGTAAATAATGGTGATGCATAAGGAGAATTAATTAATACATGGAAGAGAAGAAAAATTAGTTCGATAACGGCGTATGTAACGGAAAAGATAGTAAAATAAGGATAACTAATTAAAGAATCAGGAATTAGGTAAAATGGACATCACCATTGCGTTCCTCTCGGAAAAATACGCGAAATAGAGTCCGAGTTTTCGAAAATCGGAGTCCGTATGACCAAGATATGGCCAAAACAAGATTTCAGCAGACTTTCTGACAGACTACCCGTGTCGACTGTAGTGTCGACACCCAAGTCGACCTGCCCCCCCTGTGTCAACTTTAGTGTCGACTCCCCCCCTGTACAAGTCGACCTGGTCGGCCTGGGGTGGCCCAGAACCCATTTTTGAGGCCCAGGATGAGTTTTGATGGTCCAGATTGACTCTAGGGTTGATCTAATATCCTAAATGAGTTTCCTACACCTATAAAATAACACCTAGACCTAACCTAATTCATAACAAATCATTCTTACACCTAAATGCTGCTGGAATCTCTCTTGAGCCATAGCCGCTGTCTCCAAATTAAAGCTTAAGCGTTCAAACCCAAATCAAATCAAAGATCAATGCTTCTACAACAAATTCAAGAGGATAGATTAATGACACTGCAACTTTCTACGACAAATTCACTCCCTAATTCATTAGTCGTTCTCTGTAAGTTCTAGTTGCTTTCCGATTTAAATATTTAATTATAATGTGGCCATGAATTAAAGTGGAATTGGATTAAGTATGATCTATTCCTGTTGCTTTTTGAATCTTTAGTTTTGAGACTTGTCTACCTTTATTCTCATGACAAGTTTGGGATTTATTCAGCAGTTTTCTTGATTCGTAATGATGTTGTCATCAAGTTCTAATTTTTATGCCTATCATGATGTTGTTTTTCTCTCTGATCTATTTATTATGCAAAATTCTACCTTTCCCCTATTTGTTTTCTTTTGATGAACCTTGGTCAATTTCGGACCTAGGCCTAAACTGCGATTTGCGTGCGATTGAATACGGGGGAAATATTGGGATATTGCCTTGTTGGATATATGTGTTTGGTAGAATCGAAGGCATAATATGAAAACATGGAATACATGTAGTTGGTATGAAACTTGACTATGTAAAATATGGCAAGAATATTGATACATATATTTGGCTAAAAATTGATCTATGTGAATTGGGCATAGCTTTGTAAACACGTAAACTATGAATCTTGATATATGTATAAAAAGGCATGAAACTTGGTATATATGTAAAATTGTCTAAGATTAGGCATATATAAATTTGGCATACATGTAAACAGGCATGAATTGAACATATGTAAATTTGGTATGAATTAGGCATATGTAAAACGGACATGTAATCTAGAACTTGGGCATATGTTAAATAGGTGAAATTTGTGGTTGAAACACATATGATAATTTATGTCTTGAAAAGGGGCTAATATGAACACGACTAAATAGGTTTTGGGTAGTTGGCATGTAATAGCCTTAAAGGAGGGATAAATATAAATTGAGATAAGTTGCCTTTAATGGCGTAAGATAAATTGTGGTAAAATTGGTATGATTTTGCATACCATTAATTGATGGACATAATTGAGTCAATTATGGACATCGTTAAATTAGGAATAAATTGATAATTTGAATAGGGGAAATAAATTCAAATTGGGGTAAAATGATTATAAGTAATAATCAATGCTTAGGACACGAGGTTGGACTCATTTGTGACGTAAACCTGCCCGGAACCGCCCGGCGAATCCAGTAGTCACAAATGTCAGCCCAATGTGAGAGGTCCTAGGCCCAAATTAAAAGCGTAACAGTTGTAAAGACACGAGGTTAGACTCTTTTATGGTGTAAGACTGCCCGGACCCGCCCGGCAAATCCAGCTGCCATAAATGTCAGTCTAATGTGAGAGGTCTTTATAAGGTTACGGCCTTAATGAATTAAGAAATACTTAACCAGATAAACATGTGGTGGGACATGGGGGTTAAGTGGGTGACATGTGGGTGACATGTGGAAATACGAATAGTAATACTTAACCAACGTAACATGGTAATTAGACCAGTGGGTAGGGTTAAGTAAATAAGAACACTTAACCAATATGATATAAATGGGTGGGTTAAGTAATATGATTAGGTTAATCTGGACACTTAACCAATTTAATATGTTGACTACGGGAGTGGGTAAGGTTAAGCAAATGTTTAACCATTATAACATGATTAAACTGGACTAGAGAGTGAGGTTAAGTTAATGAGAACACTTAACTAATACGATGGGTTAATTAGACAAGTAGTTGCGGTTAAGTAGTAACACTTAACCAACATAACAGGACAAGCGGGTGGGTTAAGTTAACTTGAATAAGTTGATAACACTTAACCATTATAATATGACTAGTGGATGGGGTTAAGTTAACATGCACTTAACCAATCTGATGCGTGGTAGGGTTAAGTAACACATGGGGTTAAGTTAACAAGAAAATTCTTAACCAATGTAACCAGATAGACGAACGGGGTTAAGTTAATAAACCACACTTAACCAATCAAACATAATAAGCGAGAAAGGTTAAGTCAACTAAAGTAAACACTTAACCATGGTAACATAACGAGTAGAAGGGTTAAGTACATATCGGGTTGGTGGGTAATATTAGTAAATATAGGCCCACGTACACTTAACCATTAAATACACATGCTTGAATCAGTAGCGGGGTTAAGTATACATCAAGGCTGGTGGGTAATATCAGAGAATATAGGCCCACAGACTTAACCATTAGAAAAACCTAGTAACGGGGACCCATTTCAGCAGTAACCCACATTAGGTATCAACAGAACCCTGAGCTAGGCAGGGTGGGGCACGATTACTGGGCTGATTATAAGAGGTCAAATTAGCGGCGGTTGGTGCAACAGTGCAGGTTCTAACGGAGTGCGAGTGTGCACACACTTCGGCGTAGAAAATTTAGCCACTGGGCATCAGTAGGTATAAAGTTGTGCATCTTGATTGTGTCAGGGTTGCCACCATGGGACCTGATACACCCCATGGTGGGACCAGCACAGGTATCTACAAGTAGGGGGCCACGTGACACAAACGAGAACTAGGTCAAGTAGAGAGCCGATCGATAAGGTAGCGAGGGTGCATCGAATATATACATGGCCATTGGGGTGATCGAGGTGGAATCCTCAAAATCGATGTACACCTAAAGGCTACCATAATTGCGGGGATTGGGATCACGTTGTAATTATCGTATAACACGGGCTACTAGTTGGGACACTAGTAGGGGGTACGGATCCTTGTTACACAGGACACTAGTTGGGATACTAGTAGGAATACAGATCATTCCATGTAAGACACTTATGAGGATGCTAGTTAGGTGGTGCAGAGCAAATAGATATCGTTTTAATGGTAAAACTTAGAAACCTTGCGATGATATTCTTGATAGAAACCATGCAGTGGGATACTTGATAGGAATTATGGGACGTTATACTTGTTTCATCGTGCCCGAAGTCTATCTTGTTACCTTAGTTTACCTTGTTATCATAGTTTATCTTGTTATCTTATTTTAGCTTGCCTACCTTGTCATCATGCTTATGTTTACTTTCAGTTTATTCATGCCATGTTATCTTTATCTATTTTTATGCTGAAAGTCACTAGGACTTACTCAGTCTTTATGATTGACCCGTTTTGTTTCGCCTCTTTTTCTTCCGTTTCCCCCCCCCCCCACCAGGTTCACAGGGTGGGAATACAGCTTAGTTCGGATCTTACCAAGCTCCAAGGCTCTTTCATGTATGGCTTGGATTTCTCTTGGCTATGGCTTGCTTTGCTTTATTGGGGAATACTGCAGTTTGTTTTTATGCTTATTTGTTTTTGAGCAAGACAGATATCTTAACTATGAAATTGGGTATTGGGAGTTGATGGGCTTTTCTTGTAAACATTTATATTTAATAAATGATTTGAAGTACTTCCACTTTATTTTCTGCTGTTTTATATATGTCTGTCTTGTAATATTTCTGTTCCAGTACCCATAATACTCCATTGAAGTTAAGGCATTCCCTTTGTGAGTGACCTTAACAGATGTGGGGTGTTACAAAGTTTGAACGTATGAATATTTAATTAAAACGAGCCTGAAATGGCTCGGTAGTTTGAAAATTCAATTTCTAATTTCAATTGAGTATACAGAATTCATTTTAAATCAGAATCGGACGAAACCAAAAATATTAGAATCTGTTTAATTATAAATTACTAACGAATGTAAGAAATTGCGATTTCTTTATATAAACTAAAAGTTGTGTCTAGTTTAAAATTTAAAATGGTCGCTATGGAATTTATATATATTTTAAAATAATATATAGCCCTTAAAATAGCTATTTTGCAAACGACCTCTGTTTTTTATGAAACCACTTTTGTTGGATCTGGAATGTCAAATTATTGTTAGATTCCAATTTTCATAATTTTTGTAATTAATATGTGAGCGTGGCAAAAGAAAACGCGTTTTGTCAATTTCAGTTGAATTGGATAGACCAAAAAATGGTCATTTTTCAAACGGTCTCCAAATTTGACGAAATCAGTTTTGTTAGGATCGTACCGTCAAAACAAAGCTAAATATAATTTTTCTATAATTTTTGGGTCAGTATATGTCCCCGATAAATTAAAATGTACGTTCAAATTTAATATACATTGATTTATATTTTAATTTAAACAAAAACTTATCGAAACAGTCGAATTAGATTACGAAACATATTCCATTATGTCCGGAATGGGGGTATTTGGCTAGAGGCGACAGTTATTGGGTTTGATTTGGAGTTCAGATTGATTAGCAACTAAATAGAGAATTAAAATAATAATATATACATATAAATACTCCTTGGAAAACCCAAATCTACTTCAGAATTCTACGCCGTCGTATCCTTTTCTTTAATGACCGATATGCTCCCATTTTCATCGATCAATTCTTCCAATCCGTGAACCCATTTGCAAATGTTCCAAAGCGAAAACAGTAGAGCACAATGAGATCTAATCCTTCAACGGTGGTGATCATTTTTAGCTTCAGTAACAGGGAGGAGTAGGGGTTCGAAGTAGGCCCGTTCGAAGCCGTTCTCTGGCTTGTAGAGGTGATCGAGTTCGCCTGAACGAGTCGAGAGGGTGGAGGTGGCGAAGCCCGATGGCGTGGCCTTGTTTGATGTGGATCCGAAGCGTTCAGGTGATGGGGGTTTCCAACCCTAGGTTGCGAGCAGAAGGTTTTCACGACAGTAATTTTATACAAAAAAGAAAAGGCAGCATTTTGTAAAACAAAATTTAAGGTTAATTTTATATTTAATTATATAATTTAGGTAATTAGTTAATGTAAGTAAAAATAAACATTGTTTTAAAAATTAAAATAAACATTGTTTTAAAAACTAAAATAAACATTGTTTTAAAAATAAAAATATACATTATTTTAAAAATAAAAATATACACTGTTTTAAAAATAAAAATATGGTTTTCAAATAGAAATAACATAGATTTTTAAAATAAAATTTGCATTGTTTTTAAATAATAAAATTGACATTAATTTTAAATAATAAAATTGACATTACTTTTAAACTATAAATTTGACATTACTTTTAAACTATAAAATAACATTACTTTTAAACTATAAAATAGCATTACTTTTAAAGTATAAAATAAGCATTGTTTTTAAAATTAAAATATGGTTTTAATTATAAACGGCTTAAAATAAAAATATGATTTCTATATAATATACCATATAAATAAAAATGTGATTTTTAATTTATATAACAATGGTATAAAAATATGATTTTTATATACATATAGCATAAATAAAAATATGATTTTTAATGTGTATAACATTGTATAAAAATGTGATATATATATATATATATCATGATAAAAATATGATTTTAAAAATGTAATTTTTATTATATATAACATAGTATAAAAATATGATTTTTATATAACTAGAGTTGTAATAAAAATTGGGTTTTATATGTACAACTTTGAAACAAAAATATGATTTTTGCGCATATGTCATTGAAATAAAAATATGATTTTTATTATATGAAGAACATTATAGAGATCGAATTTTTATATATAATAGAATAACAATAAAAGTGTGATTTTTATGTATATAGCGTTAAAATAAAAATGTGACTTTTAATATAAAAATCGTGTGAAACAGATTGCGATGAAACTGACTAGAAGTAGAGAGGAAATCAAATTCATCAAATAAAGACAGACATACTCGAAACCAAAGGGGAGAACTCTTTCTCACTTAATTTATATTACAGTTAAATATATACTAGGATGCAGATGGTGCTTAGTAGCACCCGACACTATTTGTTGTACAAACCATGATTGTTTGTTTGGATTGAATTGACTGTATTACGTGTTAATTGCGATGCTGAAATGTTAAAATATTAAAAATAATTTAATATTATTTTATGGTAGTTGAAATTAAATTATAAATATTCATTTATAATGTTAAATAGTGAAGATTGGTTAATTAGAAAAATAATTCAAATTGAATTAGAACTGGTGAAATTTATTAACCAATAATTATTTTAAATAAGACTATTGTTGTTTTCTGTGATGAGCGTTATTTATTTATTCTAATGCTCACACAGTTGTAAATTTCACTCTGGATGTGAATGGACTGTTTAATGATTATTCATCATTATTGTTGAATACATGCGATATATGAAATCTATATAACTAAAATTATATGGTAATTGATTGAGTCGCATTCCGATTTAGAAATAAAGATATTTTTTTAAATAAAGAATATTTTAAAATAAAATGTTTTAACAATAAAAATCACATTTTTATTGTATGTATAAACCAATAAAAGAAGCATATGTTAAAATACATTTTTGTTAGATGAAAAAAATGTCATCTTTAACATGTTAATGAAGAAGAAAAAGAATCATATGTTAAAATATTTTTGTTAGATAAAAAGATTATTTTTAACGTGTTAGAGAAGTGAATTAATTATTCATGGGATGAATAAAATATTTAAACAATAAAAGTATCATTTTTATTGAATGTATAAACCATTACAAATATTCATGTGTGGAATAAAATATTTAAACAATATTTTAAAATAATATTCATTGAAGAATAAAATTATGATTTTGATATCCATTTTTGGTTGAATACAAAAATATTGAAATTGGTGAAGCCGAGTTAAGTAATAAACGCCATTTTAACCCGAATGGGTTTATCGATCGATTTTATTCATTTTATAATGAATATTAATATTATCATTTTAATATGATAAAAATATAGAATATTCAATTTTGATTTAAAATTGAAAATGAAGTTGGAATCATTTTAAAATAAATTTATAAATGATTTATAAAATATGTTTGAATGGAAATCGACGAAATATATATAATATATATATTATATATTTAATGGCCTGAATAGAACGCGCTGCGCAGCGACCGTTCGCGAATTTCGACCATTAACTTCAAATTGGCGTAACGGGAGATCCGACCGTCGAATTCTCCTAAAACCGGAACCGTTGGGTTCATATCGAAATGAGCTTTCCGATGAATATAAGAGATTTGAAATTTAATGGTTATATTTGGAATTATGTCCAAATCAATTTCGAAAAAGGTCGCTATGGATGCAGTTCGGTGGTCGTTATCGAAAACCGACTGTAAATGCCTTAATAAAATTATTAAAAATATGGAAAAATTGTGTAAAATCATAACAAATAATTTAGAAGGATTTTGGATGAAAATTCTAAAGTTGAAAAGATAAAAATATATTTTTATCGAAATGAATTAGTTATTAACTAGAATACTAATCCAATGTTTTTAAATAAATAAATTGGATTTTTGGGTTGTCTTGAATGGTGTCTTAAATAACACTGCTCTTAAACCACGTGTGAAAAGAATAAATATTTTAATTAAGATTATTAGAGTTTCTAATTATATTTAGTAATTGGAATAAAATGAAATGGAAATTGGGTTTGTCGTGAATTATCTTTTTAAATAACACCTGTTCTTTAAACCAATTAACAGTGAAAATATAATTTGGAATTTACAAATCTTTTATCAAGATTTAATAGAAATTTTCCAAAGTAAAGTTTTCCAATTTAATACAATAAAATTGGAATGGAATGGAATTCGATTTGGTAATAATCAAAGTGAACTTCTATGGAGGAAGATTGTTACTATATATGGAATTTAAAAGGCTTTGCCGTTATTCCATTTGTATTATTGGTTAGATATGGAAGTTTATATCGATTATATATATATATTGATTTGTATTCCGTGAAGATTCCATAATTAATGGAATATGATTTTGGGTTTATCGTGGACTGTGTTTTAATGACATTAGTTCTTTGGCCCAGTTAAAGATAAGATTAATTCTTAACTTTGAATAATCATTAAGTAATGATTTTTGAGATTAAAACTGAATCAGAATTTTAATGAATCTTTAACTAGATTGAAATGAGAATGTGATAATTTAAATTATCAAATTCGGGAAATGATTGAAAATGGAGTACCACCAGTTTTTACTCTAGGCGATAGTTAAATCTTCAATTAGATTTGAATGTGAAATGGTAATTAATTTTACCGATAATACTATGGTGTTAGATATGGAGTATTACCAGTTTTGCTCCATGGGATGAATAGGTTGGGATTGGGATAGTAAAAGAAATTATTACTTCGGTATGGTTCGATAATCCCGACTAGTTTATAAACCTTAATTTGGTTTGAATTAGTATCCAAAGAAAGATTAAAGAATAAACTTAAAAGAATTTATTTTGATAAAATTAATGGGAATCTTTCCCTAATAATGTGAATATTTTATTAAAAGAATATTCTAAATTGGAACGAGGCATATGATGTGTTTTTATAGCACTTTATTATTGATTATAAAATACGTGAGTTATTCGGAAAGACCGGGTTTAACCCATTCTGAATAATTAATACAACGACCAAAAGTCGACGATGAAGACGGTGGTTGAAGACCGGAGATATTCACATCGTTTGGGTGATGATCGTCCAGACGTACTTGGACAAGGTAACAAGTGGTGATCGTCCAGACGTACTTGGAGATCGACGGATATGCGAGGACCTCTCTCCTGTATTGGACATATGAGACGAGGAATAAGGTGTCTCCGGTTTCGTTCAGACCCAGAACGGACTTGTAAATGGATGTGTGTCTGACATTGGATTTTACTCTGTGTTAACTGATTTCTATTAAATATATATCTGTTTGGTGGCGGAGAATTTATTCTCTTGCTTAACACCGTTCTCTGAGACGTACGAACTCAGAGGTTATATATCGATAGACATCAGTCGCATGGCGTGAATTGTCAGTGTGGCATGCCAAGATGCAAATGATCAAGGCTATTGTTGAAAAACAAAGTCTTATGGATGATGATCAAAGCACAACTTTAATTAGCATAGCTTTGTGTATAACGTTACTTCGTGAGCCTCACACCCCGGTATGAACCAGAAACGGGAGAAGGATCCAGAGAGAATATGTGTTTCTTTCTAGTTAGGAGTGGTTGGTATGGAGCCCAGACATTTTTACTTATGTGGATGATGGAAAGCAAGGTACCTCGGATTTGAGTCCCTAGTGGCTCTTGATTTACGCCCCATAGGGCGGGGAAACGTATTGTTCAGGAATTATATATAATCCACTAACGTAAGTTGTGGACCGACCTTGTGGCTCCTAAGGGCTCACCTGAGTCTGAGTCCTAAGGCACGAGCTAGAGTGTCTCGAATTCGGTAAGGACAATCCCTTGCCTTGGTTCATTGATGGAAATCCAACTTCCAATACGACATCTTGCGGTTTTGATTGTAGAACTAGTATGGCGACATAGTAGGATGGGGTACTATGCCGTCTATGATTGATACATTCATATTTGAAGTTGTTTTTAAACACTATGAACTTATAATATCAAAATAATTTGCTTTATAGCATATCAAGCATGTTTGCCTATTATAAGGTAAAACTCTATCCTCCGGCTTGCGTTGCATTGTGTGATGGGACCTGAGTCTTATAATAGCTTCAGTTTTCCAAAAAGCATTGCGTTATTTTATTTTAAACTAAGATTCATCTGGAGTAAACCCGTTCCGTGTTATACGGCGTAGTCCCTTGATTTCCCCACTTTAAAAATAAAGATTAATAACTGTTTTAGTTCTCACACCATTCTCATGACTGACCTGGAGTTTATTGTTTTAACCTAAATTCTGAGTGCCCCTATTTTCCACACGGGCAGCTAGTAGTTTTGGTTTTGCAGATATTATATTCACAGGATCCTGGTTTACAGCTGAAGCGATATTCAGTGTAACGACCCGGAAAATCTAAACCAACTTAAAAAATTTTAATTGGCTATTTTAGTGGATTTTAAATATTTAAAATAAATATTTTAAATAATAACGACGAAAAGTAAGTTTGAATTGACATTTGAAAATAAATATAATTACTTTGAATATAAACATAGCTTGAAATGGCGCGGCAGTTTCAAATTTGCATTTCAAACTTTGACTGACTGTACCAGGTGAAAAAAAACGGATTTGAGTGAAACCAAAATTATTTAAATCTGTTAGTGAATACCTTTCTAACGAATCTGAAAAATCGAAGTTTCATAGCGGAAAGCAAAAGTTATGGCCAAATGAATTTTCAGAAAGGTCGTTATGGAATTTATATAGCTCGTGAAAATGGCCATTTTGCAAATGACCTCGGAATTCGACGAAACCACTTTTGTTGGATCCGGGATGTCAAACTATTGCTAGGTTTCAAATTTCATAATTTTTGAAGCTAGTATGTGAGCGTGGCAAAGAAAAATGTGTTTTGATCAATTACAGTTAAATTGGACCAACCAGAAATGAGCCATTTTTCAAACGGTCTCAGAATTCGACGAAACTAGTTTTGTTGGGACTGTATCGTCAAAACATAGATAGATTTATTTTTCTGGAATTTTTCGAATCAATTTGTGGCCCTGGCAAATTGAAATGTACGTTCATATCGAATGTAGAATGTTATATATTTTAAATTGAGGGAAAACTGATTGAAACAGTCGAATGGGCCTACGAAACATATCCCATTGCGTTCGGAATGGGGGTAAAACGCTAGGGACGACAGTCGTTGGGTTTGAATTGGTGTTCGTGTGTGACAGGGGTATTTTTGTATTTTTAAAACTTTATAAATAAAAATAAGTCATTGGTCCACATCAGCCCCCCCCCCCCTCGACTTTCTCTCTCCCCGTAGCTCGATCGAAGGCGGAAAACTGCTCCCCCGTTCCCGTTCATTTTCTGATCAATCCACGCAATAAAAACCCATCCTCCAGTTGAAGATTTTGTAGAGCTATGGAAGATCTTCAAATCCATATATAGTTTGGATTTTTCCATGCAGAATTGGAGGAGAATTCGAGCTCGAAAGTCGAGCCCTTCATCTCGCCGCCGCCGTCAGCCAGAGCCACCGAACTGGCCCCACTTCTTGGTGCACGTGCGCCTCTCCTAGCTCTACGCTGTGGCGCTGGCCGATCGTTCTGAAGTTGCACGGATTTCGAGAAAAGTGCAAACCTAGTTTTGAACGAACGTGTGAGGTAACGGCTGAAACTAATAGCAGTTTGAAGCGCTACGGTTTTTGTTTTCACTGTAAAAATCATATCGTTTTCGTTTCTTGACGAAATTCAGTGAAACAAGAGACAGTGGACTCATGTGGACGTCTTCTACATTCTAGAAGAGACCGCATATTTTTCTAAGCCTTCTACTATTTTTGGTGGAGTGGAACCCAATGTGAGATTTCTAATTTATAAACGATATGGAAAACGACGATATATAAATTATATAGTCGATGTATGGGTTATATAAGCGTTGTACACCTCTTGTATAAGCGTTGTATAAGTTGTACGTTCGATATATAAGTTATATATGCGTTGTAAAAATTATATATGTGTTGAAATAGAAGTGAAATGCTATATATATATATATATATATATATATACGCCCCTCGTCCACAAACCATGGACGATATTTATTGGTTGTGATTGGTGTGAAAATTGATTGATAACGAATGGTTGATTGAAATTGATTGATTGTGGTTGAAAAGTACCCGTTTGTGGTTGAGAATTATTTGGTTGAAACCACATATGATTAGTTTGTGGAAATGAAAAAATATACATGTCGCCTGCGTGCTAACTAGATGCATGATTCCCCATTGTCAAAAGCCGCGAGGCTTTAAGGTAGAGCGAGGAGCCGTACTAGGGACGGCCCCGGTTTTAACTACCCTGACGTTATGCTGCCGAAATTTTGAATAATATTCATGTGTTAGAATTATTTTCCTGTGTTGAAACTTTATTCGTGTGTTGAATAGAAAACCTTCATGTGTTGAATAGAAATTCATTCTTTGAATCAAATTCATGTGTTAAATGGTATTCGCGTTTTAAAACAAATTGTTTTATAATAAAAATCATATTTTTAACATCTATATGAACTATATAAAATAGTAATGTTTCGAAATAAATTGTTTTGCAATAGAAATCACATTTTTACTATATATATACAAACTATAGAAAACCGTTCATGTGTTGAATAGAAATTCATTCGTTGAATCATATTCATGTGTTGAATGGCATTCGTGTTTTGAAATAAATTGTTTAATAATAAAAATCATATTTTTTATCACCTATATAAACTATATAAAATAGTCGTGTTTAGAAATAAATTGTTTTATAATAAAAATCATATTTTTATCACCTATATGAACTATATAAAATAATCTGTTTCGAAATAAATTGTTTTACAATAAAAATCACATTTTTACTATATACATGAATGGTTAAAAATAGCGAAGTGTTGAAATAATTGTCGGCTGGATAAAAATATCATTTTTATCAAATGTATGAAAAGAATATAGTTTTGAAACTGAATAATCGATATATATATATATATATAAATAGAATTGAAATATATCGAATAACAAAGCTGCAGTTCGTATTCTGAAGCCGTGATTTCAAACGATTAGAGCGGGAGATCCGACCATCGGATTTTCCCGAAACCGAAACCGCTGGGTTTGCTTTGGAAATATCTTTCCAACGACACCAACTTTGTAAAGACCCAACGGTTGGATTGTTTGGAATGTTTAATTCAAATCTGAAGAAAAACAGTGCCAGAATCGATTATATTTATATATATATAAATATAATTGAATTAAATCGAATAACGACGCTGTAGTTCGTATTTTGAAATCGAAACTTCAAACGATTATACCGGGAGATCCGACCGTCGGATTTTCCCGAAACCGAAACCGTTGGATTCACTTTGAAAAGATCTTTCTAATGATATAAATTTTGTGAAGATCCAACGGCTAGATTTTCAGATATGTGTAAATCAAATCTGAAGAAAAACAGCGCCACGACCGCGTTATGGCCGAAGCGTCGTTTGAATAAATTGGCTATTTTAAAATAAATAAAAATAGCGATAAATCGTTATAAAATATTATAAATGATATGGAATTGAAATTTAGAAACTAACTGAAGGTTGGCTAAGTTGAATGGTTTCCTGGATTTTGATCTGATGTTGGTTTCGGCCTTCGGGGTTAATATTTGGGAAATCGTTCTCTTACTGATTTACGGTTAGTGACTAATGAACTGGAATATAGCGTATGTGTGTTTGTGTTGCACTTGTTTATTATATACGCGAGTTGCTCAGAAAGACCGGGTTTATCCCATTTTGAATAACTGAATCGACGATAAGAAATCGAAGATGAAGACGGTGGTCGAAGACCAGAGATCTTCACCTCGTTTGGATGGTAACTGATTTCCTGATTGGGAGGCATCCCGAACTATAGATAACGAGTGGTGATTGTCCAGACGTACGTGGATATCGATGGGTTTGCGAGGTATATAGTGCCTCCGGTTTCGTTCATACCTAGAATGGACTTGCAAATGGACGGTGTGTCTGACATTGGAATTTATTATGTGTGATTGATAGCCATCAGTTGCATGGTGTGAATTGCTTGTGTGGCATGCTAAGACGCAGTGATCAAGGCTTCTGTTGAAAAGCAAAGTGTTGTGGTGATGATCAAAGCACCGCCTGTGTGGCGTAGCTTTGTGTATAACGTGAATTCGCGAGCCTCACACCCCGGTATGAACCAAAAACGGGAGAGGACCTCAGGGGGGACGTGCGTTTTCTTTCTAGCTAGAAGTGGCGTCAATGGTTTTACACGCCCTGACGAGTTTGACTTATGTGGTTGTTACTGTTGCGAGGCGCCTCGATTATATCGGTCGATCTGGGACCGATGGAGTCATTCGTTGGCTCACTTACGCCCCAAAGGGCAGAGAAACGCATTGTTCAGGCATTATAATCCACTCCGTGTGGACCGACCCTGACGATCCAAGGTACGGTTGCGGCTGTGCCTGAGACTCGGGCTAGACAGTCTCGAATTCGGTAAGGACTATCTTTTGCCTTGGTTCATGACGGAAATCCAATTTCCAAATACGTGACTGTGCGGTGTATACCTATATATGGCGACATAGTGGTATGGGGCATTAATGCCGTCTATGATTGATACTTATGATTTGAAATTGTTTTTGAAACATATAAACACTAGTTGTAATATCAAATGCTTTTGTTTTATTCGTATCGAGCATATCTTGGCCATTATAAGGTAAAAGCTCTATCCTCCGGTTTGCATTGCATTGTGTGATGGGAACTGAGTCTTATAATGGCTTCATTTTTATAAAAAGCATTGCGATGTTTAAAGATTTACTTGTTTTAAAGCACTGGCAATCCAATGGAGTAAACTTGTTTCACGAAAGTGGCGTGGTCCTGTGATTAGCCATATTTTAACTGTGTTAAGTAGATTTCTCATACCAGTCCCATGACTGACTCGTAGTTTGTTTCACTTTCAAACTCGGGTGCCCCTTTTTCTACACGGGCAGTCTTGTATTCAGGTTTAGCAGGCTCTTTCTGGATAGCTGGAGCTGAAGATGGATTCTATCATTTATCTCTTTTTATGCTGTTCAGCTCCTGTTGTACATATTATGTTTTTTTCCGCTGTAGAAATTTGTGTATAGCTGAACTGTATTTGTACTAAGTATGATCCTGTATACTGTGTAACTCTGATGATTACGTTTATCCAGTATATTCTATTGTGCATTATCTGGTGTATTTATTTTATTATGTTCTGCTGTTATCTGTTTATGTGTTATATTCCAAAGATTACCCTTGTCACCGTCTGTACGGGATTTGGGGTCGTCTCATTAAGAAAGCTCTGTATCCGTGTATTTCTTTCAGTTGTATTTTGTATTATTTTTCCGCTGCTATTTAAATGTAATTTAAATCTCGGATATTTTTTTGTTGTATATTATTTATTCATACTCTGTTATATTCTTGTACTCTAATGTAAATTGTTGTAATAACAATGAAATGCTCTTCTGTTTGTGTTCTGATTTGTCGTGTTCTTAACTCAACCTGGACTTTCCTTTACGGGGAAGTTTGAGTCATTTGGAACTTGAGTTGAAATGGATTTGGCTGGGGTATACACAAAAGATTTGAATTTGAGGATAAATTGAGTGGAAATCAATTGGGAATGCATTGATATATGCTGAAGTGATAACAAATGGAAGGGATAGAGTTGAATGCCCGACAAAAAGGTACAAGTTTATATTTTATACGAGTATGAGATTTATGAGCCTATTTGGCAAGCCTCTTGGTTATATGATTTTCTTTCGGATTGGAGAAGGCTTGGGGAGGCGAGTTGTAGTTGTATAGATTGAGCCGTGCAAAGAGGACGCTGGAGGAATTTTTTGAAAATTTAAGGTATTAGAAAAAATTTAGAATTTTTTGGAAATTTTGGTTAATAAGAATGAAGTAATATTTAATTGAAATTAATTAGTTCAGTGGAAACTGAAGTTAAAGAAGCAAACAAATAATTTTTAACCCAGTTAATAGGGTATGTTTTCAACCATAGCAATTTCGAGGACGAAATTATTTTAAGGGGGAAGGAATGTAAATCCCTGAATTTTTGTGATTTAATAATTAATTAATTTAATTATTTTAATATAATGGTTTGGGAATTTAAATGGCTTGAATTTAAATATTTTGAATATTTAAATAATAAAAATAATGGAATAATAATATACTTATTTCTGAAATAGTTGAAAATAACTAAATTGGCAATATTGTGTAAATTAGACAATATATGATATTAAATTTAGTCAGAATTGAATTATTATAACGAATATATTATTTAAATGATAGTTGAACATATTAATTATAAAATAAATTATAATCGAGCCCGTAACGTCGCGACAATTCGTAATATTACGATTTGAACTTCAGATGAATATATAGGGTTCGTTTTAAGTCAGATTTCTTTGAAACAAGAAACGTTCGGATCTAATTAACTATATTTCTCTGATGGAAGTGAAAAATGGAGATTTCGTATTATAGATTGTAAGTTATGTCCAAATAAAATTTTCAAATAGCCGCTATGGAATCGTTTATAAACCCTAACGATATATTTAATTTTAATTATATATTGGCTTTGAATTTAGACAGGGTCTTTGAGACATAGGTATAAGTTAATTTTTAGAATTTTTCTGTAATTTTTATTTTGGAAAATATGCAACGTTTTATTTGAAGTATTTTACAGCCTAAATTAGCATTTTGGAATTCCACAAAATAAGCTAACCTGTCTATATTGTTATATTTCTGGGATCGTAGCGCACTACTCGACGTAGCGATATATTTTTGTTAGTAGTGGTCCGTTCGTGAACAAAGCCTTATACAATGAATGCCAAAAACTATTTAAAGCTTAAACAACATTGGCCAACCGATCGTTATGGGAAGCAATTGTGTGGTATAAATACACCATTCTCGGTGTATGTTTCTGGAAGGATATATACGCTATGTAATACAAATAAATATATCATAACAAATATAATGCGCTTAGTATCTTACTTTTTAGTACTACCAAAATAAATTTGGTCATTTTGTTCTTCTAATCCTGCATGAATCTAACAAATGTACAGATGCAATGTTAATCCCACCACCTAGAAGGAATTTTACAATAACCATAACTATGAAATGAACGGTATAACAATTCAACGTTTTTATCAGTAATACTACATGAATTTTGCATTAAATAACACATGGAAAATTATTTGCCTTAGCCGCTAAGCAAATCGTACCCCATCAGTTCAAAACGGAGACCCTCTGTATTACTTCAAGTCAAAGGAAGAGAAGTACAGACCCATGTAAACAGCGTACCTACTCTACATCCTTGCAGACTTAACAGCTAAGTTCTTTCATGTTATAAATACACACAATGTCATTCGCCTGTATTTCCTCCGCGCATCAAATAAAAACACAAACTTCCCACCTCCCAGATAAATGTTGCTTACGCAACTTTTAAAAAAGAAAATAATAATGATAAAATAAAACTGAAGTTGTGCATACATAAAGAGTGGAGGGTTGAAAATATTGTTGGGTGTATGTCAAAATGGAGAAGGTGAGTTGTGGAAATGAGTATGGGAAATGGTGCGGTTGTTTCCCTGCATCCATGCTGGAGAAACGTTGAATATATGGGAGAGAAATTGTGAGTGGAACGTCTGTGTGGGAACTATTTTCAGGAATGGTTACGAGTCAAGTAGTCAGGATTTACAGATATATTTGGAGAGCTTGGAGTAGGAGGCTTCTAGATTATATCGCTATTGTTTATTTCTGCTGTGTTGCAAGTGTGTACTCCGATAATGGTATTGTATACAGATACTGATTTTATTTCAAAGTTATGTTATATAATATATTTATTTGTTCCGCTGTAAGATTCGTGTTACTCTGATTCTATTGTTATGTTCTTCTTCCTCTTCTATTCTAGTTTTCTATCTTATCTATTTCTCACCCTCTAACTTCTTTCTATTAACGTTACGGTATTTCCGATTCTTCAATAGTCGACATGGGTTTTATGTTGATTTTCTAGGTCGAAAATCCCGGGGTCATTACATATATGTACCTTAAAAAAACGTTTTCCTTCCCCCCATGGGGATAGGAATGGCGATTCAAGTTTTTTTCTTCCCCAACCGCTTCATCGATCTAAACTCTGGTAACTAATCCGATCACTCCCCACAACAAATCGACGTCGACTCCAGTTTCTAAGTATTTCGTTTCATTCCGGGCAATCCAAATCACAACCGCAACTTAGATCATGCTTTCGCTTTCAAATTGCTTCTGAAAGTCATCTTACTGAGGATCAAGCCACTATGACAAGTGAGACTTGTGAAACCGAATCAATCATAACATACAAAATCAGATCCTCTTCTTCTTCTAACCGATCCTCTTTAATCTGGAATAATGTGCAACTTTGAACCAGTCTCTAAAAGGTAAAAAATGATCTACAATATAAATCTACGATTTGGTGTGATTTCTATCCAAATAAAATAAGATTTCTCATATTTTGGATCTGCATTCAATTTCCTAGGGAGTTCTTCCCATTTGTAAAGATGCAGTTATTAGAAAATAAGTACGAAACTGTTTTACAATTTGAAGTGTAAAATAATTCAGATGTTTGAATGCACAATTGTCTCGTGCATTTCATTTGTTGAAAACTGCTTTACACTGCAAGGTGTAAAACGAGTTGGAAGTTAATTGGCTATGGAGTCTCAATTCCTTAATTTCTGGGCTCAATATTCAATTTCACTGGCGATTTAAGTTTGTAATAGAAAATTTCAAATGCCAACTAAAGGAAAATGGAATTTAGTAACTCTGATTTACATCTATTCAACGGATGTAAATGAAACATCTTTTTGTATCTGATTTAGCCTAGAGTATTAAAGTGTTTTAGCAACCATAAGATGCTCAGAGTTTCTTTTTCAATTACATTAGAAGTTGTTATTCTACTAAAGTTGTAACATTCTTCTAGTAGTATCAAAGTGACTATATGAAGGGGAATGCTCATAGTTTATAGTAGAGCCAAAGCCCCTGGTTTCTGTCATCTTTAACACTACTGCTCACAAACATGTGTATCTTGATGTTTATGGGTAGTAGAATGGAGAGTTTCATAGATGGTGCTTATGCTTCTCGTGTAGGCTTAATGGATAGTGCTGAAAGTTACTTCCTGTAATTTGCCAGGAAGGTATGTTGCAACTGTTTTGGGTTAAGATCCAAGAATATGCATTGTATCTGATTACTAGTTGTATAGCACCGAGTTCAGAGAACTGCGACTTAAGTACAAGAACAAGAATTTACCGCGTAAATCTTGGGAAATGCAACTGCTTGGTTCAAAAAGCCAAATGTGGTGATCTCGGTATTGTTTCCTACCATTTTCACAAGCCAATTTATATCCTCCAAACTGATACCTATTTGAGGACTCATCTACAGATAGATTTCTACATAAACAAGGTTAGGTACGATCGACAATGTTATAACTATGCAAGGAAAGTGGAGAATGTGTGTAGAAGCACAAGAGGCACTTATATTGGGATTCTAACAGCTTTAGCGTTGTATTCAGATTATGTATGTTTCATTTGTAATTTATATTAGAATGCTAACCTTATTATGTACTTACATTTAAAGTTAATAAAGTGTACCAATTTTCAAAATATATACACATACATATTTCTGGATTATGACCTTGGTTCATATTTTGATATAGTTTAATATATCAGACGAGATGGGTGATAATTTAGATGTGGATGGAAAATGTTAGCCAACAAACGGTCAATACCCGACATTAATAGTTGAATTGATAAACTGAGAGGGAAAACGCCTTCAATTCAGTTGATTTTCTCAATGTAATTAGAAGTATGCTTTTGATAAACTTTTTAACTGAAATAAATGAGGTTTTGGTTAAAATGATCTTCCGAGGAAACTAGGCTTCGTATACGATCAATTCAACAACCATTTTAATGGCGACTTAACTCTGAAAAAATTGTGATTTCTTCTCTCCTCTTTAATCTCATTGATATATATTCTCTTCTTATTAAGCTTACTGTGCGGTCCTCAAACTCCGGGTTGGTTTCGGTTTTCCCCAAATTAATTTTAGGGTTTGTGGATCTTAGAAAAAACTTCGGTAGTGGAGGATTTTGGCTTTTGGGCTCATTTTGTCGTTCGTGCCCTGATTTGGGGTTGTTATATGATGTTATTTTGGTTACGGTTCCAGGGTTGGCCGCCGCCGACGGCAATAATAATCAGTGGTTCCTCGTTGATTGTGGTCCAGTTGGAGTCTCTCTAGTCTTTTGAGGTGTTGGCCAGGCACTGCTATTTGCTGGTTGGTGGCTTGCTCTTGGAACTAAATCCTTATAATCGACCTCTGCCTATTTTGCTGGAGAGAAGACGGTCAGTGCAGCTTCCTCAGTTGTCTGTGTTTTTACCTCAAGTTATCGGTCCATGAAATGGGGATTTCATCACCCCTCCCCCTAGGCCGACAGTGAGGCGCTTGGTTTGTGATTTGGTCGAACTAGGATCTTTCTCATGTTTTGTTCATCTGGTAGTTAGCTCTGTTATTTGTGGAGATATCCCTCGTGGTCTTGGTGGCGCAGATCAGCCTGTATGGAGAAGAGGAACTGAGGATTTGACCGCTCTATTCCAATTCCTAACCAAGCAACTATCTCCTCTTGTTATTCCTGCTCCATTTCGGTCAAAGGTAACAGAATCGCATCGGTACACTACTCAACCTCATCGTCGTCGCTCTAGGTGACGTTCGACGAAGGTTAATAAGTTATTGACCTCTTCTATGTCACTGGTTGTTTGTGATAGTATGGTCTCTTTTTCTATTATGTTTGGTTATCGTGCGCAAGAGCAACCTCCCTAGTTACCTCGAATAGTTTTGATATTCTTCGTTCTGTTGATGATCCGGTCTGTTTGGAGTCAATTAGCGAGTCAATGGTTCCTTCAGCCGCATCAATCTATTCATCTCGCTTGTCGCAAGGAATGGATTGGCGACGTCGAGGCTCGTGCTTTGCTCCACTCTATAGTGGAGAAGGCGTGACATCATTGAGTTCGCCACCTTTGGTTTTAGTTCATTTGGTATCCGCTCCTCCAGTCACTAGTCAGGCTCTTTGTCATCACCGGTAGGTTCGTTCACTTACTCTCTATACTTTTTTGTTTTATTTGGGTTTGGGTTTATTTCTGTAACTTTATGTGGGGTTTTGTGATGCCCCACATCGTCATCTGTTTGGCCAATTTTTCTATCCTTCTCCTTCAATTTCTAGGACTATCTCTCCTTTGTCGTGGAGTCAAGTTAATGGCTTCTCAACCGTCATAGAATCCTTACAACAAAGTGCAACGTCCCTTCGTGGCGTTTCTGCATATCTTTCCTTTCTCATCTCCCTCTCTTCGATTGATCGACCGCTTGTCTGTTAGTATTCCCTCGTCGTGTTCCATCTTCCTTTACTCATTCATTAGCCCTCCTTAGGCAGGACAAGATAATGTCTACTAACAGTCGCTTGTCTTGCCTTACTAAGAATTCCCACTCCGTCAAATTAGATTATCTAGAGCATTCTCCAGTAACTCCTGCTATCCAATCACATAGTTCGCCTTTTGTTCTCGTGCGATCTCCTTGCTATGGATCACGTTCCTCTTTCCGATCGTCTCGTTAGATATTACAATCAGGGCCTTGGACCATACGCACCATTCACACACGTTATATATCGGCGTTTGAAACGACCGTTCGATCTACTCTCCCACCCTTTACCTTATCTAATCTCTCCCCTTTTCCCATTGCACTAGGTTTCCTCTACCTTCTTAGTCTAGTCCCATTTCCTGATTAGTTTGATGGCCAACTTTATATTTTGGAACGCTCGAGGCATTGTGAATGACGCTTCACTAGCGCGTCTCAAGCGCCTTGTCCGTAAACATTCTTTACTGTTGGTATCACTTCTAGAGCTTATGATGTGAACTTAAGTACTAGCCAATGTTGTCCT
Source organism: Allium sativum (assembly GCA_030737875.1). Classification (NCBI taxonomy): domain Eukaryota; kingdom Viridiplantae; phylum Streptophyta; class Magnoliopsida; order Asparagales; family Amaryllidaceae; genus Allium; species Allium sativum. The sequence continues at coordinate 605,066,891 of CM060919.1, read as the reverse complement.
TTCTCTTAGTTTTAGTGGAGTCATCTCCAACACAACCAACAAGATTTGGCTTCTTTGGTCTAAGGAAGTTTCCGTTTCTCAGTTTTCGACTAGTCGCAATTGATGTCGGAGGTCTGCATCTTCCCCCTTTGACCTTCCCCATTCCTTTTCTCTGAAGTGTACGCCAGGTGTGACCTCATTAACCGTTTGTCACTGTGGTCCAACATCCTTTCTCCGTTTGACTTTGGCTTTGGCTCATTTGTCATAGGCAGCGATTTTAACATCATTTCCACCCAGGCCAAGAAGCGAGTGGGTGCATCTATAAACCGTGCGACGGTTGAGGATTTCAATTCCTTTATTGTTTCTTCCAGTCTTCCAGTGGTCTCATTTGTTGTTTTCTCCTTTACCTGGTGTAACAACCAAGATGGTCCTAGTAGAATTCTTTCTTGGCTTGACCGAGCTTTCAATTCGAAAGGATGGTTCAACCTTCCTTTCTCCTACTTGGTCTCCCACCTTAATCATTCCAACTCCGATCACGCTCCTTTAGTTCCGTTTTGCTCCTCCTATCCCTCTTCGGGCCCTTCCTCGTTCCTCTTTCAGTCCATGTCGAGGTCCCATCATTCCTTCTTCCAGGTGGTGGAAGAATCTTGGTATGTTCCTCTTGTTGGAAGTCCCTTAGCAGTGTTTTTTCCCTCAAACTAAAGCGTGACTTGCCTCAAATCTTGGAATACTTCAGTTTCCAAGAATATTTTCGATCGTGTCCATGTAGTTAAAGAGGCTCTTAGTATCACGGAATTGGATTTTGACGATAACCCCTCCTCGACTAACAAGGAACGATGGGTTCTCGCTCGGCTTGCCTTCTCCTCCGAGTTACGCATCGAGAATGACTTCCTTCGTCAGAAGGCGCGGATCAAATGGATTGTGGAAGGTGATTCTAACTTAAAATTCTTCTATTCGTAAGAAGATTAGCTGCCTTTCGATTCAGGAAATCCTTCATCCTAATCTTTCAATTGCTTCCTCACTGGTTGACATTAAAGAGACCGTTCTGGAGTATTTTAGATCCTTTCTCCAATGTCAAGCGGTATCGGTTTCCGAACCGTCACTAATGGCTTGCATTCCCTGGCTGATAGATTCATCAGAATCAGCGGGAATTTTCCTCCCTCCTTCTGTTGCGAAAATTCTATCTTGTGTGTTTTCTCTAAGCAAGGATAACTTGAGTGGTCCGGACGGATTCAAAGGTATTTTTTATCGAAGTGTCTGGCCGATCATCTAAGTTGATCTCTGCTTCGCCGTTTAGTCTTTCTTCATTTGGGGCTCATTCCCGAGGAGCTGGACTTCTACTAATCTTTTTCTCGTTCCGAAGGTTGAACTTCCTCGAGCTTGCTCCGACTTTAGATCGATGAGTCTATGTAACTTTTGGAACAAGATTATTTCTAAGGTATTGTCGTCCAAGCTTGGGCATTTCCTTGACCGTATTATCACCACTTCCCAAGATGGCTTTGTCAAAGGACGTCTCATTATATACAATGTCCTTTTAGCCTAAGAATTCATTATCTTTGTCAAAGGATGTCTCATATATCCAAACATAGAAATGCAAAAATTCGTAGATGAACATCTACTTTTATCGTGCTTTGACAAATTCTGATCTATGTCCGCTTGTATTAATCTTTCATTCATAATATTGATTTTTTTTAACAAAAAAGGAAAATGTATTGTCACAAAAAGCATTATCCGGCTAAAGGATACAATATAAAGATAGATTGCTAAAAGATGGAAAACAATAGGTCACTAAGACCTACAACCAGAGAATGAAGAAAAGGGCTCACAGCCTATGCTGACTAAATGTGGAACCGATCGGGCGATCAGTGAATCACGGAACAAACATCTATCTGGTGACGTTTAAAGTCATATGCAAACAATAAATCAAAAGAACCATGTTTATAGGCAAGGATGCAGATAAAATCTTATGTGCGCACATTACGTTTGCGTTGACACTCCAAATCGTTGTTGCGAGTGACATGAACGTATCTGAGTTCTAAAGCCCATCTAAATTTTCTGATAATATCTGGTGCTGGCCCTGAGCTGGGAGAGGCCCTAGACCATTTTTGTTTGAGAAGCAACAACCGAAGACAGTGGTAGAGAGGGAAAATATAGTTTATGCTGGAAACACGCTGCCAAGCTTTGAACCTGCAAACTCAGCATTACAGCTGAACACCTTTTAGCAAACCACTTTCAATGTCGAAAACATGGTACTCTTGCGGGATCGAAATCAATTCCAAAAAAATTGCTGCCATAAAAATCCTCATGGTCCCTACAAAGATAAAGGAAGTACAAAGCTTGAACGGGAAGGTCGTCGCCCTTAGGTGATTGATTTCAAGGGCAATTGACAAGTGCAATCCTTTCTTTGATCTGATCAAAAGGGGGAACATAACCTCGCTTGGATGCAAGATTGTGTTGAAGCATTCAAAATTTCGTAGCTTCGGTAACATACTATGATCCTTTATCAAATAAAGATCTCCTCTTGGAGTCTTACACATTAATGATGAGATGTAAGATGAAGATGATTTAAGAGTAGCTGCACATAAGCATTAAGTCTCTCGATGCTACAATGCTAAGGTTCAACCAAGGACCTTTAACATCGACGATCTCATCCTAAAATGTGTCTTCTGTAGCCCTGCATACCTGTCCCCCTAGAGGGTAGGACTTTACTTTGTCCAATAGAAGTTTGGAAATGAAACATTCAAGTTAATACTGTTGACGGCGACGAACTACCAAGATCTTTGAACGACAAGCATCTTTGAAACTATTTCATTTATGACCTACTTCACTTGCCCAATCGTCATTTTACATGTAAATATTATAATAAGGAAGGATATGTTGATCTTACTTTCATTTTTTTCCAATGCTCTTGGTTTCCTTATGATTGTGACTTAATACGTGAAGTTACAGTTGTTATACAACCAACTGATTTCTATGTATTCTAGTATAAGCATGATCCGACTGTTTATCAATTAACTCTTCCTTATGACTAATAAGTAAAGTATGAAGCTACAAAATATGGATTGTATTGTCTATCCATTCTATGGACTAATGTCTTGAAATGCGATGGGGAACAACGGACAAAGACAAGTATGATTTAATTGTATCCCAACAACACCTAAAACTCCAACCCTCGTTTCGACGGGAGGATAAGAAGCTCAATCCGGATGTGATTAGGTTATCCATCAGGTGACTCGTGCCTTTAACACAAAGAAAATGGAATGACGTCTAGATTTGGAGTGATGCCTAGATAAGAGTGATCGGACCGTCTTCCTTACTAATTATAAGCTAATACAATAATGATGGAGTATAAATGACAATTCCTTAACGCCTACCAACTTTGACCTAAAACCCGACAGGAGAGTATAAAAGGATGATTCCACGACTTCTACCAACTTTAACCTAAAATATGATAGGAGAGTACAAAGGATGAACCCAAGATGTCCTTTAGTCTTACTACAAATTTGATGAGAAGGAATTAATCCTGGAACCAAAATCAACATTCCCACTAATTCTGATATGATCCAAGACTGGAGGTACGCCTATAAAACTTAATGGGTTGATTATGGCACTCAAACTTAAAAAAAAAACATGCTTAATTCGCCATGCTAATCGAGGTTTTAACTAAAAGGGAAGCTTGATAGTGGATTATTAGGCAATTGGTCATGCACAAAGCTGATCACATACAATTATTGTTTTAACTATAAGTGCTTAATTATGTGTGCATTGAATGGTAAATACAAATGCTCAAAGCAACTAAACGAAAAGCCTATTTTATTCATGCCATAATCAAAAGAGACTAAGGACAATTTCACCACTTATTACAAGTCCTAAAGCGAAGACCGTACTCGCACAAACCCAGCCAACATAAAACGAAAACATTTGCGTTAAAGAAGGGCATTTGGGTTGTTGGCACTTAATTTTGTTTCTTGGACTTCTTATGTGGCTCGCTTTCGTATATCTTCCCTAGCTTCGTTTTTAATCTTTCTTGTGACTCTTCTCGGACATAGATTTATAAAAGTCAACCTCAAATTGATCGAAAGTGGAGCACTTTGTCTCCCAATGCAAATAGTCGCCTGGCACGGTACTTAAAAAGGTTTTAGAGAGATAATCGATTTTTCTTTCTTTTTAGCTAGAAGCCTTCCATTCTTTTGCGACATCTCCTCCAAACCATATTCATAGGTTTCCTCATCCTTTTCCAAATCCATGATGCCCTCAGATCCTTTCTCCATCTAAGCACCTCCTATGCTAGTATCATGAAGGATTTAATCATCACATCACTCCATTCAGTTTCTCGGTCGAGAGTAGTGACCAGGCGCTCCTAGTTAGATACCTGCACCGGGAATACCTATCACAATTAAACTTTTTTTAGAAGGCCCAAAAGACAGCTTATGAGCCTTCTGACATGCAACAAGAACCCTTTCAAAAGATGGAGGAAGTGTAGAAATACCTTCAGACCCCTTATGTTCCTCTCCTTGAAGAGTCTCTCCCTCTTGAATTACGGTCAATATTGGTTGGATCGACAGACTTGGATGCTCACGGTCATACCTGTTATGTAAGACGGTCGTAACAAAGCCCCATTTCCTTGCACGCATATGAGATGACACACAACTCCTATATAACAAAAAGAATACCTTATGTTACGTGCCTACCGGCTCATATTTGTACGTAATTCCTTTAATATATTCCGTGATGTGGAGCTATTGTATCCAAACCAGCATTCCTTCTTAAGAACATACGAGGCAATCCTAACAGTTTCCCCCTTAACTCGCATCCTACGAGTATCTTTTGAGAGCACTGTCTTGCCTGCATGGCCCAGTCCGTAACCTTCGGCTCCGATACCACTGTTATGTAACGACGGTCGGAACAAAGCTCTCCTTCTTTGTACGCCTCCTTCCTTGCACGCATATGAGCTGCCACACAACTCCCATATAACAAAAGGAATCCCTTATGTTACGTGGCTAGCAGCTCATATTTGTACACAATTCCTTCAATATATTCCGTGATGTGTGAGATTTGTATCCAAACTAGCATTTCTCCTTAAGAACATGCAAGACAATCCTAACAATACCTTACGAGAGCCTCTTGGACTAACGTTTGTCCCACAGAACCGATATCAGCACTGTGACAAAACTCTCATCAATGGATCCTTTCCAATTTTCTTGAGTCCTCTCAGATGCTTCCTCAGCTTCCTCTTCCTTAGGCACTGCTAGTATTTCTTAATCAATCTTTTCTCGTCAATTATGTCACTCTGGGTTAAGACTTCTTTTCTTTAATAAAATGATTCTAAGCTTCAGCAAGTGTCGCTAGGTACCTTTAACGCATATCAGATCTCTATGATGAAGAAAATTCACATAAAAACTAAGAATAACGGGCTCAGATTCTTCTTTTTCACTATGTGCCTTGGCGAGCCTAGCCTTAAGTTCCATGCTGTCCCTTTCATGTTTAAGCCTTGTTTCCATGGCTTCTTCGCATGCCACCTGAACTATCTCCTCGGTCATTTTTTTTGCTTTTTTAGCCTCGGTGGACTTAGCTTTAAGGTCGGCCATTTCACTCTTCAACTTTTGATTTTCAATCGTAAAGGCATTGTTGTCATTCTCTAGTGCAGATGTCTTAAAAGACATGCTATCTACTTCACTTTAGAACTGCTTCCATTTGTCACCAACCTTCTTTTTCACCATCTTAATCTACTACACTGGATTTCTAGCCTAGTTTTATGATCAACAATGTCAGTGTGGAAATGCTTAATCTTATCTTTTTCAAAACTAGCCCCTTGCTCGGTGTTATCAGGATCCAACTCCAAGTCCCTTATGATGGCAGAATACTTCTCACCTACGTTATACATCTCCTTGTAATGCATGTATGCATCAAAAACTTTATCCATGTCATGTTCATCAGTTTCACGTGGAATCAGACGAATCTACAAAACATAAATCAGTTTACTGATATAGAGAATGGGAAATAAATCTTGAATTTAGTGTTTTTCTCCCATATGGAAGGACTTGGCTTAGGAACTGCAGTAGTTTGAGTATTCCTGCTCTTCGACAATTTAGAATGGGTTGAAGTCTAAAAAGACTTGGCTGGGGAGCTATATCAATTTGATTCATCTTGCTCTACGACGGTTCAGAATAGCTTGAAGTCTTCTTAATCGTCTCAAAAGCTCTTCCACGGTGGCTTGACTCATGTGTTTTTAGGGGAGGAGGAACATGAGCAGAAGCTTGAACGGGTTACTTTGATAGCCTACTTACATCAAATAATGGTTCATAACATCTTCATGATGGAGAACACAACCTCGATAATACTCTCTATTGGGGACGCTCTGTTATCCACCCCCACGATCACGAATGTTGTCGTATTTATACTTTGACTCGAAGTGATGACCGTGAGGCCTATAAATACTCCCACCCATGTTATGACGATGACCTCTTCTTGCTAGTAAGGCCTATGAAGTACAGTGCCGGTGTTATATGTGTCCTAGTGTGCTTTCAACATTCTAGTTTTTTTACTTCCATGCTACGGAGTAATCTCTTGTTGCAAAAATGATTCATTTTTTATAAAGATAAATTATTTAAAAAATTGAATAAATGTGAGGTAATTCATATATGAATAGTTCCACATCATGAAATCATATGGAAAAAAAAAACAATTTTTTATTTGACTTGGTAAAAATTAAAATTTATTTTTTTAGGTCTGAACCAACTTCCTCTACAAGTATTACCACGTTTATTTTTTGCCGAACTACTCAAAAAAAAAAAAAAACTTTTTGTTCTTATATCTCTTCTTCTTCCTCTACCATTAAAAGTTTTTCAAAAACAGAATCAGAACGAGCAGTTAAATTTAAATTGAAAGTGCAAATCTGAATTGGTTTGTTGTGCAAGCAAATCAATTATTTTTCTCAGAAGGTTGTTTTATCTCAGAGGCGGCGGCGACAAGTACGAACTGGTTTGCACCACCGGTCAGATCGCCGAATCGTCTTCAAGAAAGCGATCTAGTCCACGACTCAGCCATTGTTTCCCAACAATTTGAAGACGATCTCGAAACAATGGCTGCAACCCTAACTTGCTTGAAGGTGTCGCCATCTTTCTCTATCTACTCAACGCTTTGAAGTACTCAACGCCTTGAAATCTTACTCAATTTGTAACTGCGACTCCTCCTACTATCTTCTCTGGCGACGAGATATCGAGCAAGTGGAAACTGAAACATCAAAGAGGAATCGATTAACTACAGCCAATTCAAGTGCTTTGAAACTAAGTAGCGAACTTCTTCGCATGTTTTTTACTGGCGTCGGAAGAAAAAATAGAAAGATTTGATGTGAAATCCGGATTTGCCGTCATCTACATGAAATCAGGGTTAAAAGGTGGACAATTTGGTTGGCATGGAAGGTGGCTTCGCTGCAGTTACATAGTGGCATCATGAAATCCAAGTTTGTGATAAATGGATCGATGGGCTGCAGTATTCTTTATTGTTGTGGCCCCCACCAGGATGAGCATCAGAGAAAGGTAATATAATTTTTAAACTCTTTCTAATGCATGCTTAAATTGATAGCTGATTGTGCTTGGTATTATGGAAAATTCACTAGAAATGTATCAAGTATTAGGTAATTAACATATTCTATTTTGATTTGTTAAGTACCAACTAGGAATGGCAATGGGGCGGGTTGGGGCGGGTTTCTCGTGCCCCAGACCCGACCCGGACTTTTTAAAGCTCACCCCAGACCCGCCCCGTAGACCCGGTGCGGGTCTGGAATTTCGCCCCGTACCCGAAACCCGTACGGGTCAGGGTAGACCCGACCCTCCCCGCGACCCGGTGATATTATGTTCTAGTGTACACAAATTTATATATTTATATTTTTTTATCACTAAATGATAAATTATATGCATATTATAATGTGTTCACAATGACAAGAGAATATTATAAAATGAGTTGTAAGATAATAGTTCAAAATGTATGCATTTGTTATTGTATGATTATCATTGATGCCACTTAATACAATGAAAATTTTATAGTTTGTCAATTGAAAGAATATAATATTCAAGTTATAACCATGTAAATCTAAGAATATTAACAAGTAATAGTTATAGTTATAAAGTGTTTGAATGATGTTTCGATCATGCGGGTCGGGTTGGGGCGGGTTAGCCATGCCCCAGACCCGACCCTAGACCCGGACCTCCAAAAGCGGTTCGCGGGTCTACCCGCCCCGAAGACCCTATGGGGCGGGTCTAAATGGGTCAAAACAGGGGCGGGTCAAGCGGGTTTGGACCCTAGACCCGCCCCATTGCCATCCCTAGTACCAACATAGAGGTTTCTTGACTTTGCCTTTTTTTCCAACGAGCTTAAGTCACCTTCTGAGTTGCATTTTAATCAGAATCCTTTAGAAAAAGAAAAATAGAAGCCAAAAAGGAAGCTTATATGTATGAATTTCATTGGACATAGAATGATACAAACTATAAGTTGCTGTTGGTTGTCATTGATCTCATAGCCTTAAATAACTATAAGAATGTCATATTTGTAGGTGTAAAATGGTAGCATGGTGGAAATTGGTTTATAAAACTTTGAAATTTGATAACTAATCATGAGCCCCACTCATTATCTTGTACTGTAGTTTTGGGTCACACTAATCACTTTGCTTGAGTCCTAAGAGTGTGCATTATTTGATTGGAACAATGTTAACTAACTGAACCTAAGTATTTTTTGAACTCAAGTGTTTTGATACCTTGGTTTATGTAGTCTCTATATGTGATGATTAAATTTACCATGTAAGTTGTTTACAAATAATATAGTCCACAAGTGTGGTGGAATGGTACAAATGCAGAAAATAATATTTTATATGAATAACTTATGTTAGTCTATGAGTTTACATATATTTTTCTATAAGAAAAATATAAATTTTCAAACATATTAACATCTCAAGCAATAGTAAGCCTCCACAGCCGGTCAGTTGAGAATAGAATGGGAATTCACAAGGAAACCATAAAGGACAGCAGCAATCAACCAAAAAGAATGATTCTGGACAGTTGCTTCTATATTACAACTGTGGAAAACCAGGTCATATAGCATGAAAATGTCAGAACAGGCTAAGCCTTGCACCGCAGGCAAACATGACTGAGAAGCCTTTAATGGCTACGACTACGGAGATTCACTTTGATGGTGGATCAGAGGGTTGGTGGGTAGACACTGGTGTTTCTCGTCATGTCTGTTATGATCGTGATATATTCACAATATACACGGCTGTTGATGATCAGAAAGTGTTTTTGGGAGATCCTCACACCGCTAAAACTGTAGAGATTGGTAATGTGAAAATAAAGCTTACAGTTAGAAAGACAGTGTTTCTTAAAGTTGTGATGCATTTGACATGTTTGAAACATTAAAAATTAAAATTAAGAAAAAAGAAAATTAAGAGATTTCATAGTGATAGAGGAACATAATATGAATTTAGTTTATTATGATTTTTTATAAATTACATGGTATAGTACATGAGAGAACTGCACCATATTCACTTGAAATGAACGGTAAAACTGAAGTAAAGGACCTTTACCGAATTAATAATTGTCATTTTATTAAATTTTGGTGCAGCAAAACATTGGTGTGGGGATATTTTAATTGACTGCATGTTATGTTCTGAATAGATTCCCTTAATTTAAGAATAAAATTTCACCTTATGAAATTTTAAAGAATTATAAACCCAATGTGTCATACTTTAGAACTTGGAGTTGTTTAGCATATGTTCGCATTCCAAACCTTTAGAGAATAAAATCGGCAAGTAGAGCATATGAATGCGTATTTACGGTAAGCAAAGCATACCATTTTATAACCTAATTGCACATAATATAATTGAATCAAATGATGCTGATTTTTATGAAACAAAATTTCCTTTTAAATTAAGGAATAGTGGGGGCACATCAAGTATGCCTATTAGAACAGAACTTAATAAAAGTTTTGAAACTGAACCTAGAAGATGTAAAAAAGCAAGAACCGTAAAAGATTTTGGTTCATATTTTTGTGCTTTTACTATAGAGGATGATCCCTTAAACCTCCAAGAGGCCTTATCTTCTTTAGATATCATTTTTGGCAAAAGGCTATAAATGATGAGATGGATTCTCTGGAATCCAATAAGACTTGGCATTTAATAGATTTATTCTCTAGTTGTAAATCTATAGGTGGTAAATGGGTGCTTAAAAGAAATTAAAACCTGGTAGCACTATTGATAAATATAGAGCACAATTGGTAGCTAAAGGTTTTAAGCAAAGAGAAAATATAGATTTCTTCGACATTTTTTTAACCTGTAACTAGAATTACATTCATTCGGGTATTAATCTCACTTGCTTTTATTTGCTATTTATTAATACACCAAATGGATGTTAAAACCACGTTTTTTAAACGGTGAATTAGATGAAGAAATTTATATGGACCGGCCTAAAGGATTTGTAGTACATGGTCAAGAACATAAAGTATGCAAATTAGATAAATCATTATATGGTTTAAAACAAGCACCTAAACAATGGCATGGAAAAAAATTGATAACTTAATCATTTCTTATGGTTTTAAAGTTAATGAAAGTGACAAATGCATTTATTAAAAATCTGAGAATGACATTTGCACTATTATATTTCTTTATGTAGATGACTTTCTCATCGTTGGGTCAAATATACATGCCACAAACTCAGTCAAATCCTTATTAAGTGCCAATTTTGATATGAAAGATCTAGGTAAGGCGAGTGTAATCCCTGATATTAAGATTACTAGGTAAAAAGTGGGATTTTTTTTTTGGATCAATCGCATTCAATTGAGAAGACTCTAAAGAAATACGATTACTTTGACTATAAACCTACATGTGCACCATATGATCCCAGTGTAAAGTTATTTAAGAACACCGGTGAATGTATAAGATATTCTGTTTAAGCGAGCATCATTGGCAGCCTTCGGATGCCACTGATTGTACTGGACCCGACATTAACTATGTCGTGGGATTATTGTGCATATTTTTCAGTAGACCTAGTATAGAGCATTAACATGCTAATGAAAGGTTATGAGATACCTATAATAAACTATGAAACTTGGAATACATTGTGAAAAAAAATCAATTGTACTTGAAGGATATTCTGATACAGGCTGAAATACTTTATCTGATGATTCTAAAGGACCAGTAGCTATATATTTAGCATTGCTGAAGAAGCTGTATCTTGGAAACCCAAGAAACAGACTATTTTGACTCAGTCTACTATAGAGACTGAGATAATAGCACTAGCCACAGCTAGTTAAGAAGCAGAGAACTAAAGAAATCTGTTATTTGAGATCCCCATAAGGGAAAAACCGATACTAGTGGTGTAATCGATTGTGATAGTACCGCGGCTACTGCAAAAAGTATAGAACCGTTATTACAACGGTTAAAGACGACGTCGTAAGCACAATACTATAAAAGAAGATCACATATATAGTGATGAAAAAAAAACTTGACGATTATTGAAAAAAGGAACAAAACCGATATTACAACGGTAAAAAATGACAGTCGTATGCATTGTATTATTAGAGAACATCACATATGAAGTGATGGCAATTTGACAGATCCTTTGACGAAAGGACTGACCAGAAAGAAAGTCCTTAATAATTCTAAAAGAATGGGACTATTGCCCTGAGATTGTGGAATCACGCACAATAGTAACCCGACCTAAATGACTGGAGATCCCAAGAACTAGGTTCAATGGGTAAAAACAAGTTGTGTAATGATAGTAGATGAACATGCTAAATTTATATATTAAGAAGCATGTATTCCTGAAGTGATTAGAGGATGAATTAATAAAAACTCTTAATGAGATCTATACTCTATTTGGAGTGGACTACCTACCTTCAGGAGTGCTATTGATAGACTTAACTTTGTGAACGTGGAAATGTGGCCGTTTCCTATGAAGTTTTGGGCAAAACTTCTAGATCGTTCACTAAACTGGGATAGACGTGCATGGCCATTAATGCACAGGCTTATTTGATTGCACTACAGAAAAGGTTGTGTGTGGTCTGATGTCAGGAATAGAGTTCAAGACTACGTGTCACTCTAGTAAAAACTGAATCTTATTCACTATGCAAAGGTTCAAGTCAGATGACACCTTTATTTATGCACAATCTTATGTTTCTAGAAACTGCTTGATATATTTTAAAAAAAATTCAAGTGGGGGATTGTTGGAAAAATGATTCATTTTTTATAAAGATGAATTATTTAAAAAATTGGATAAGTGTGAGGTGACTCATATATGAATAGTCCCACATCATGAGACTATATGAAAAGAAAAAAAAACCAGTTTTTGATTTGATTTGGTAAAAAATTGAGATCCATTTTTTTAAATCTGAACCAACTTCATCTACAAGTATTACCACGTTTATTTTTTGCTGAACTACTTAGAAAAAAACAACTTTTTATTCTTATCTCTCTCTTCTTCTTCCCCCACCATTAAAAGTTCTTCAAAAACAAAATCAGAACAAGCAGTTAAATTTAAATGGAAAGTGCAAATCTGAATTAGTTTGTTGTACAAACAAATCAATTATTTTTCTTAGAAGGCTATTTTATCCCAGAGGCAGCGGCGATAAGTACGAACTGGTTTGCACCACCGACCAGATCGTCGAATCGTCTTCAAGAAAGCGATCTAGTCCGCCACTCAGCCATTGTTTCCCAACATCTCTCTTACATCAAGAGAAGCTTTAGCCCTCTTCGGGCTTGGAAAGAAGATGTCAAGTTTGACATCCCTAAGTTCAAATGGTGTGGTCGTAAGTGGGGTATCAGCTAAGCGCTTGAGCACCTCCTAGACCCAATTAAAGCTTCTTTGTCTTTCTAGCCTTAGAGGTTAAGATAAGGAAGGTTTCTCCACATCAAATCTTGATGTCGGTGGAGTTATTAAAAAGGAAGGCTGAGCACCTCTTCTTCCTTCCATTCTTGGTTCTCAACTTAGACTTTCATCTCTGCTTTCAATACGGCCCTGAGCCCCTTCAACATCCTTCTTAGGAAATGGAGGCATGACAGGGCAAATTCCCTTCACTCTCCTCTTCACCAGCGCCTCCACCTTCTTTTTGGATGCCTCCTGATGCTCAAACTCCATCGATACCACCCGGCCAATCTGTAATAAATCTCTACACATAGAAATTTTAATGAAGCTCTGAGCATTTCGGCGATTTGTTGGTACGCCGCATAATCTAGCAAGTTCCATGTCAAACTCTTCCTGACAGCCTTGTCGGATTACCTGAGTCGATGAAAAGATTAATATCAGTTATGGTGAACACATTTTGTCCCGATAATAGGAATGCCACCACAAATTTAAGAGGATATCACTTACTTCCTCCCATCCATTGCCTAGCAAAACCATCCGAACATCGAACAAAGTACCAATCCATCATAAAGCCATCCAGCTTATGCTAACCTCCAAATTATACCTGATTTCTCTAAGCAGCCTTAAAACATGTGAAGGATGGCTCACCACTCCTTCGCTTTGAAATAAATAATAAGTAGACATCGTTGATGGTCGAAACATGATGGATACACTTAGTGTACAAAATATTAATGCAAAGTAAGTACGTGTGAGCGGTATGATGAAGTTGCATGCGGGAAAGCCTCATGTGATAAAGAATCTCACAAGTATGGAGTTGTACGATGGAACAAGTCCAACTGTGCACATATATGATTTAGGCAGTATAACCCTTTAGAGGCAAATGTGATCTATCACCATGACTAGGAACCAACACATCCTCGAGTGAAATCTTATGCTTGGCACAAATTATATTTTGGTTAATTAGCTTCATTGATTGTGGAAGATTTATAATATACAGGGTTCTTAATAATACAACTCATTCTAGTGTGTCAGGAGCTAGGACGGCGTTGACTGTTTCCACTCCTACAACCTCTTTGTTGTTCCATATGTGGTTTCGCCTACTGATGGAAAGTTCTTCTTTCGGAGCTTGTGGATGAACTAGATGATGTATTGGAAGTCTCATGCTATGACTCTATGTAGCAGCTCTTTCAACTATGTTTCTCGGTCGTCTTAAGCCCATTTGACTATGAAAGTCAGAAAACAATGGTATGTATAGTGATTAACCTATGCCTTTGTGTGTGCAATCTAGTGTAATTTGTGAGGTGCAACGCAAAAAAGTGCAGCCTAAAGTTAAAACTGTATCGATATTGTGAATCTAATTACCGACTTTGGCTACTAGTAGTCAAAAGTTCAATATATATTTTTAGTTCATCAGTTCACGGTTTATACATTCAGGCACATGCATTTAGTTCAGATGCTCAGTCCACAAATATACTCTAATACTAACTCCAAAGCCAAAGTCCAAGGCATGCTCAGGCTTATATGAATAAGCATGAAGAAGTGGAGATGGGAAGGAGACAATCTTATATGGATGTGAAGCCGGTCGATGTGACCATTTCTCTCCCTAAGAATTTGGGAAGAGACCTGGTTAGTACCCGATCCAAAAATAAACTTCAAATTCGGATCAGATACAGATCCGAAATAAAAAAAATCCTAGTCAATGCACATTTTTGAACATGAGTGCAGATGTAGTTGATTTCTTCCAGCAATAACCGGATTGCACCTTAATGCACTAAGAAGCTGGCAATCTAAGGCACAGAGTGCTGACCCAGAAGCATGTGCATAATCAATATCCAATTTCTTGATTCAATGGAAATTGAATAAATCACCTGAGGACTCCAAAGAGAGGCTTATTGCGGACTGTCAATGGTACATAATATAAACTGTCTGGCTTAATGGAACATGCAATGATGAAGCACCAACAAGATTTATTCAAACATTTATGTATGGATAAAAAGTCTTCCAATGGACACGACGATTTCAAGAAAAATGACTGTCCTTGAGGCGATTCCTAAAAAGATGGCAAATATTGGAACGGTATAATATCATCTTTACAGAAAGTTAAGCTCAACTTAGTTCAAAGCATGTCATGTTTATATAAAACGTAATTTTAGAGGCAGAATGTTACTTGGACTTTCTGCCCAGCTATTATAAATTATCCAAAGGGATACAACCTGGCAATCATTAGTATTTCTGACTAAAATGTTGATCCAAATTCAAAGACATCACAAGATGATGGTAAAAAAACAATTCAAAAGAGCATGACAAAGTGCGTAGAGCCCGGGTTAAGGATTAACAAAAACCGGATAGACATGCCTCCAAAACCTGGATCAACCAATATCCCAACACTTGATTGCAGTCATATTACATCAACTCAAATCGGCATAGTATAAAGAGACAGCTGACTCTAGAATCCCAAGTCAAATGAATAAGTGTAGACAATATAAAAGAATGGGGATGAGTAATGTTCGAATCGGCCTATAATTGCCTAAACTCGGATTGGTATCCACCTAGAATACCTGTTGACCAAAAACTTAGCCATAGCCGACCTGTTTGAAAACATGGCTGCTCTGCTAATCGACTACCTCCATTTACTATACTATCTCTACCTTGCCTCTAGAAAAACTTGGGTGACTTTTATTTATACATGGAGGGTGCCTAGGAGGAAAATTGGGCTTTAAGAATTTTTGCAAACTTATAGTTTTTTGTATCGATCTCGATCTATGTCGATCCGTACAATTGTAATATCAAAAATCAAAGGAAAGAGGTGTGATATTATCAAAAAGTGGATGTAATCCCTTTGCGGTTGAACCACTATAAATTGTTGTATGTGGTTTCAATCGTTTTGTCTTGTTTTCTATTTGATAATCTTCATTAATCTTTTTTAAAAATTCCTTGTCAGTGGTAGTGCAATTTTTTGTGCTTTGTTGCATCATGTCCATCAAATTCAATGCTATATTCCCACAAATATCATGACTCAAACTAGTTCATGTTAACTTAAACTGGTCCTTATCCTTCCTTTTGTTTATAATGCTTCTGTCTTTGACAGTCTATAGTGAATGTTGCATAAGTAATTCAATCTTATCGAATCCTTCAGATTAGTCTAAAATCGAGATGATTAATATATGTTCATTTAATGTAGCCCAAAAATATTGACGAAACCTTGTATATATGTTGATGTCAAAAGTTGGTCAAGTGACACTCTACCACCAATGTGTGTTATTCACACACAATTATAATCACAAAGTGCAAGAAAAGAAAGTTAACACATGAGACACAATATTTTTATAGTGGTTCGGCTTCAACCAAGCATACATCCAATTTATAATCTCTGTTTATACTATCGATTACAGATTACAGTTGTTTTAATTTAAAGAAAGTAGAGAAAGAAGTGGTTTATACACAAAATCCCTGTGTTATATTTGAAGTGTGTGGCATGCTATTTTTGGAGTGCGTAACATAAGCTTTTTGACATGTAGAATCCAAGATTTTTCCAAATCCTTTCTATTTCTGGTAAGGAAGTATTTATAGGCGAGAAGGTGGGCCGAGCTGAGCGCAACATGGCTTGCATCTTTTTCACGGTCAACCACGTGTAACTGGATCCCAAAAGGTAGCGGTAGGCGGCGAAACCAGTTCTCCTATTGAGGAACAGTTCTCCTCGAAAATTATGGCATACGTGGAGCTTGAAATTTGGTTCATAAAAACTAGTGCAAGGTAAAGCTGACCGATTCTGTAGTCTTGGGAATAGGACTTCATCTGGTAGCATACAATCTGGCCGATTATTTTGATTCGGTATTCTAAGCTCAATCAACTTTTGCAGGGATGACTCGATCGATCAGTTGGATTGGCTTTGGGAATTCACACCAAATACGGAGGAGGATATCCTTGTCTGTCTGCTAACAGATTGGTCCGGGTCGAACCATAGTTGATCAATCCATAATGGAGGTAGATAGCCAAGAATGAGTCTCAATCTTGAGTTATGGCGGCTTTTGCCAAAAATCCAGCTAACACTTTGCCCCCCAGAATATATCTTTTTTGGTAAACGAGGATGTATTCTGGATCTTTCAGAGAATGTTGAGTAGAAAACCAATGTATTGTAGTCCAGAAATTCACGGCTACACCGAACCATATTCTGATGAAGGCCAAAAAACCGCCGCTCATTTATGATTGGATTAAGGCCAGAAAACCGGCGATCATTGAGGATCATACTAATTCCGGAAAAGCGACAATCGCCAATGATCCTCTTTAGGCCAAAGTCCAAGAATGTCAGAAAACCAATTGACTACACTAGACTGAATTTAAAGAAGAGCATTAGGACCGTGGTCTCGCCGAGTTAATTAATACCTGTAAAGGGCTTTAGGTAGGCATGTCAAATCCTTACGAGGTCGTCCGATATTATCAAGAACAAGCCATGCTTGGGTATTTGTTGGGAGTATAAACCATACTTGGATTATAACTGAGTTTTCTTGCCAAATCCTGACAAGGTAGCTCGGTTCGTCAGGTATAAGACATACCTGGAAGTCTAAAGAGAGGTATAAACCATACCAAGAAATTCAAGGAGGGTTATAAGCCATACCCTAAAGTTTGGAGAGGGGTATCGACCATACCCTGGAGTTCGAGCATAAACCATACTCATTTGGGACAGGAGTCGAGTTTGACCTGCTAAGTATAAGCCATACCCAGGGGTCCAGTATAAACCATACCCGATCTTGATAAGAAGGTCTACTTTCCAGGCATAAACCGTACCTGAAATTATGATCTCGAGCATCAACCATGCTCGAGGTGTGATTTTTTCCTAGGAAACTGAACATAAACCATACTCGAGACTTAGTGGTATTTACTTGTCAAGTCCTAACAAAGTATGACTTGAGTTTTATCCATACCCATATTGAGAGAGACAGAACCTTGTCACATCCTGACAAGCAGAATATTAGCATCGGTATTAACCATACCTTAGAGAAGAGCATAAACCATGCTTGGTTTGATAGACTCATCACATCCCGACGAGTAAGCCATATGTTTAGGTATCAGCCATATCTTAGGGATGAGCATAAGCCATGCTCGGTTTTGGGTTGAGGGTTTTGACATATTCGGGCAAAGTACTTAGGTTCGTCAAACATTATCCATGTTCGAGAAATAAAGTTTATTGTTGCTGAAAACTATTACAAAAACTAAAACGAATCCTAACAGGTTTATAGTCGAATCGAGAGCACGCATTGGGAATAAATCATAACCTCATACATGTATGCTTCAACATAACCACATTATTATCAAAAAATAATTGAATACATTTTCTATCCAAATAAATGAGGTGTATCCACAATGATCTAAACTAGATCAATTGATGATGTCACGGTTGCTAGGCTCGGGGTCCTTCCCATTTCAAGAGGTACGGGGACTGTTCTGAGGAGCTTGAGAAGGTAGCTATGGTGGTGTTGATGTTGTGTCTTTCTTAACATCTCAGTTATCTCTCCATGTCTAACCCTTTCTTCGATGAGATCACGCAAGTGCCTATAGTCGTTGGTATCGTGACCTACCATATCATGATACATGTTGTGCTTTCCTAACTCATGTTCCTTATGGGTCGGCTCCCTCCTGGGAGATTTTGGGAAAAGGAAGAGATCCACGCACAATGAGGTATATTTCCAGCAGTGAGGAATTAAGCTTGGTATATCGATAATATTTGGATTCTCTCCAGAACCGCACATTCCTGTCGTCCTTTTCCGAAGCTTTCCCCTTTTGTTTGTTTTGGCCACTGGTAGATGGTCCTCCTTCTTTTGTAGCAAGCATTTCGAGATTTTCTGTCTCGATAATAGCATCCTCTTGCCAGAGGAATCTATCTGCTTCGGCATAGAAATCTCCAATGTCTCTAGAAGGATCCCTCTAGAGGGAATCTTGAAATCAGTTCAGTCCAAGACACTGACAATGGCGGCCATTAGCACCATTGATGGCTCAGGTCGATCGACCGATGCTACATCCATGTTGAATCTTTCTAGGAAGGAGTGTAGTGTCACACAGGAATGATGCTTGATGAATGTGAGAAACATGACGCTCTTTGGTCTAGAGAAGTGGACTCTAAACTGTTCGATGAAGCGGGTGACCAACATATTCCAACTGTTGATTGATTTTGTTGTTAACTGCGAAAACCACATGCCAGTAATATCAGTGAGAAATAGAGGGAAGCACTTGGCCACGACATTGACCAATGATGATAGTACTTCAATGTGACGCATGTATCACATGATATGTATAGTTGGGTCGGTCCTGCCGTTGTAGGGCTCCTAGACCGGAAGCTTCTAGTCAGGAGGGTATCGGGAATTCCTGATTTCCTACGTGAATGGACTACAATGCACGTTATCCACATCTTGTTGAGAAGAGGCAACTCGGATGAAGCGCTTGATGATGCAAGCAATCTGTGTTCCACTCCCGAGAAGTTGTTGCCACGAATGCAATTCTGAACCGTGGACGTTGGTGAGAGTCCCGTTACAGGGTGGAAGCATGACATGAGCTCTTTGGGCCAGTACGGCCCATGAGTAATGGATAGAGGTGGTACCTAACCTCAGATGTTGGTTCGGGATTGATTGTAGCCACTTGGTTGGAATGCATATTGGGCCGAACCATATCTGTGCTAGTAGGATTAGACTGGTCTGGGAAAGCGTACAAGTTCGGGGTTCGGCACTTCCCCCGCTCGCGGTCATATCAAGATGATTTTTAGTATCTTTTTCCTATGTCCTGCTAGGAACTAGTATGGTAGAGTAGTCTTAGTGAGACGAAGGGTCGCTACTCCTAGCTCCGCCTGGATCGACATGTAGAAAAGCTGAGTGGAAGGCTTTATAAGATGAGTTTATGGTAAGATACTGGGTCAGGCCGAAGGTTGCATCAATCCATCTTTTGGTTAACCCAGAAGTTGCACTGATTCAAGAACTTCTTGTCCAAGGAGTTGGGTCGAACCCTGGACTGGAGGCAAATTGGTCGACTGCCTTGAGCTTAGCTTTGGCCAACCTATGGTTTTGCAGGCGTTCCAGCTTCGCTGGTTGCATGGAGTAACGACCTAAGATCTGGTTGGTCGGGAAGTGAAGTTGAACCAGGTAAAGGCAGAGCCATAAACCGATCTGGGGCTTGGATTTCGTTAGATTGAAGATTAGCAGTTGCCCCAGCTTAACCTCGTATAGGAAGTGATGTCCGGTTGCTCAGTCTTCCACCCACTTGAGCGAGGAAATCATTCATCATTTCTTGTTGCTTTCTGAGGAATCCATCCTGTTGTGCCAATTGAGTTCTGAGTTCGGCCAGAACTTTATCCATTTTATCCCTGGTTAGGTATTGGGACGGGTCTTCGTTGGAGGAAGCACCCTAGCTTACCTCCGTTGCTGCTGCATCTGCTGCACCAACGGTTTGAGCAAGGGATGATGTTGCATCCTTCTTCTGCTTTACCATTGTATATTGCTGAAGGCGGTTGAAGGTTAAGGTAGGTTTGCCCCCCTTCCTGGCATGCCAAAGTGTTGACGTCAAAAGTTGGCCTAGTGACAATCAACCCCCAAAGTGAGGTATTCACACAAAAGTATAATCATGGAGTACAAGAAAAAGAAAGTGAACATAGGAGACACAATATTTTTATAGTGGTTTAGCATCAACCAAGCCTACGTCCACTTTGTAATCTCTATTTATACTGTCGATTATAGGTTAAAGTTGTTGAGATTGAAAGAAAGTAGAGAAAGAAGTGGTTTATACACAAAATCCTTGTGTTATATTTGAAGTGCGATAGCTTTTTTTGGAAAGCCAAACATTACCTTTTTGGTATGTAGAATCCATGTTTTTTCCAAATGCTTTCTACTTCTGGTAAGGAGGTATTTATATGCAAGAAGTTGGGTCGAGCTGAGCGCAACGTGGCATGCATTTTTTCAGGGTCGATCATGTGTAACTTGATCCCAAAAGGTAGTGGTAGGCGGCGACACTCGGTCTCCTACTAAAGAATAGTTCTCCTTGAAAATTGTGGCATAGTGGAGCTTGAAATTGGTTTATAAAAAGTAGTGCGAGGTAAAGCTGACCGATTCTGCAACCTTGGGAATAGGACTTTGTCTAGTAGCATATAATTTGACCTGATATTTTGATCTGGTACTCCACGCTGGATCCAATTTTCCAGGGATGCCTCGATCGATTGGTTGGATTGATTTTGGGAATTCATGCCTCTGGAGGAGGATATCTTTGTCTACTAACAGAGTGGTACGGGTCGAACCATAGTTGATTGATCCATAATGGAGGTCGGTATCCGAGAATGAGTCTTGATCTTGAGTTGTAACGGCTTTTTCCAAAAAGTTGGTCAACAACATAGTCAAGGGACGCTTAAGCACGTGGGACTACCCAAGGCCAATATGAATAAAAATCTCCAGGTATAGTATAAGGCTCTCCATCTAACCATCCATCTGCCCATATACCAATAATATAATTCAAGTCAATCTGATTATATCCATCATCCTATGGAAGCAGATCAGAGGGTATGTGTAGTAACCAAACAACTGCAACAAACACTACTCCTTCAAATACAATTTGAAAGGACATGTTGGAACTTGAAAGAAAACTCTACAATTTGAAAGTTTGAACTGGAAAGTGAGGGGAAGATCCTCGTCAGGCTTCATAAAATGAATATAATCAACCAACACAACTCCATTAACTCGTTATACACCCCATATGTAATACAACGCACATGCATAGTGGTTCTTCAACAACGTAGTCTAAGGAAGTAAACATATACGTTGTGATGTTCACCTCAATTATAAGTCGAAGGTGCATGTTGGTTGTATACTCATAATACCAAAAGAAGAAGAATGTACCAAAGACCATAAACCTATGAATTTTTTTTTGTGCACGATTATCCAATGCTAAGTAAAGATAACCCAGAATTGTAGTATCATAAGTGTATATACAAATTCCATCTACATATAAGGATCAAGCCAGATACCCAAGTCTAATTGTGTCGCTGTTGTTTGAGAAAAATGTAGAACCAAATAGATATAATAAAATGGCATAAATAACAAAAATGTGCATCTCTTCGCGGTTCCTATAGTATAATATATATCCTTGTAGACATGACAACACCTCCTTTAACCTATAATTGACTATAGCAGATAAATAAGCGAAATATGACTCAGAGTCCTCAAACGAACTGTCATAAAGTGCCGACGCGTGGTATAATCGACCAACCTTTATGGTAGTCCACATATAAAAATTTAGAGGAATCAATCCTAACTCAAATTCAGGGAAATGAAACATGTGATTGGTAGGCTACCATCTTTCAATAGTGGCCCCTATTATGCAACGATCGACGCATACAAATGTGCATTATTGTAGAAATTCATTGAAAGAGGATGCATGTAGTCTAGTCCTAACTGGTTCATGTAGTACCATAAAATACTCAATAATGCACCTATGCTAATTAACGTGCATAGATTTTTCAAGAGATTGTATAAGTAATCATTTAACGTATATAACAAACTAAGCAAATCTATAATATTCATCATATATGACAGATATGTTATCTAATGATTAAGTATTAAAATTATACATGTAGCGTCTCTTACACTATGATAAATCAATGGTTACTAGTCGGAAGTAGCTCAAACAATACCCATATGTCATATGCAGTCATAACATGATCCGGAATAATACGAGCTACACTAGCATTGTCATCGATTGGGTAAAATATAGCCCGTCTAGCAATTTTGACGAATTATGATGGCATTTAACAAATTGATTAATATAAATTTATGGAAAAAGATGAGACATCTAAACTTGAATAGAGAAAAGTGGGGTGTTGCACCACAGTTTTCAGGCGTTTGTTCAACATGCCATAGTTTCGTACCTCTAAGGTAATTTCTACTAGACCAAATACCATATTACATAATTTTTTCATATAAAAAAATCATTGAACTTAGAGAATTACAAATTTACAATCAAATAAATACATAATTATATCAGAGACGAGATCCAAATCGGTGGCATTAGTCAAACAAAAATGTACTTTAGTTAATAACGTAATTGTATCTTAGAGTCACATACATAATTACTTATATATTAAGAATGAGAATCGAACTGGTGAAGTAAAATGTGTTCGTATAATGACATTTTTATAAATCCATGTTTACAAAAAAAAAAACCAAGACAGTAAATGTACTATATTTGATAATAATAAAGATGCCGACACTATACCAGAAATGCCAATTAGGAAGTGTTTTGTGCCGTATCTAATGTGATTAGGCAATGCTCTGGGCCGTATCAAATTTTGGCGTGTCAAATTATTTGATACGGCTTAAGCCGTATCTAACTATCAAAAAGATACGACCATAAGCACTGCCTAATTCTTAAAAAGATACGACCTTAAGCAATGCCTAATTATTAAATAGATACAGCCTTAAGCCGTATCTAATTTATGTATTCCCTACCTGATACAAGCTTTATAACCGTAGCTAATTTTATACAGATATGGCCTTAAGCCGTAGCTAATTTTTTTTTAAAATACGGTTAGCTTTATAATCCATGAGAACTGCTTTGGTACCATAATAAAGCAAGAATGAACAAAAGTAGCTAGTTAAAATGGATACAATCAAATCAATAATGTTACATCATATATATCATCCATACAAGTACGAATATAATACCACTTTGTTTCACATACAACACAAAATATTAGCTACAACAAATGGACACAAGTAAAGAAGTTCACTACAGAAATACTTTAGATGACTACAAAAAAAACTGAGCGAACTTCAACCAGTAGAAGCATTGAAGATGCACAATAGACAGACCAGATTCTTTATATTCTCCTTTGGACATCCAAATCTACACATTAGAACAAAGTATATATTAATTAAGTTTCCAATGGAAATCAAAAATTGCAAATCATACTATTATAACAGCAAACCCTTAATACTATTATAACACTAATCAGTGCGGAATTAAGATCTTTGCACCTTGATCCGACAATCTTAAAATTACTGACTATATTCACCAAGAATGATATTACCAAGTTAGGTTGATGTATATTGCATGAACTAGATGTATGTACGTATGCACAGTCACCTAATAAATGATCATATTTTGCATACGTTGTTAGCCAAAGTTTTTGAGAGGCTTCTGATTTTATCTCTAATGCTGTCAGGGTTGCTATTTTCATCATGTTTCGCTTTATATTCCTTTGAGATGAACTCTTTCGGTTTTGCAGCAAATTTGGAACTAATGATGTGATTATTTTAAGTGATGACATAAAGCATTGTATGTGTACATAGAGAAAGAAGAAAAGTTAATTTTGCATAACCATCAATAGCTAATTCAGTCGATAATCTAGCATTATAATTTTGATGTATTACATTAGTTGCCTTGCTGCAGATTACAAACAAATGAAGAAAGTTAAATATGAAGAGAAAGATACTACCAAGAGAAGGCAAGGTCATGTAAAATTCCAAGTCTGTTGCTTTTGTTTCCTAAATAAACTAAGTTGATAAATTTTTATTTTACAATTTTTCTCTGCAAACAATAGAATTGATAAAAAGATCGAGCTGCTTAGAATATTCAGACATTGCAAACAGGTTCATGCGTGAGAGAGATACTTCCTGATAACTATTAGAGATCTTAAGAAACTAGACATAAAACTTTGCAATCTAATCAACATATGAAATCAAATAGATGCAATACAAAAAGAGGATGACCTAAGCTTCTCAGTACCATCAGGAACATATGCAACAGCTGCATTCTTGGAGAACAACAGACTATGGTGACTAACACCTGCAATACCCTATCTCTCCAGGAACTCTATATGGTTTTTCAAGATGGGCTCCCTGTAAATTGAGAAGATTGATGTATAAACCAGTGAATACGCTAAAAACTATTGGAGTGGCATAAGTTTAACATCAGATGTTATAAAACCACTTCATAATAAAACTAACATCCACTCATGTCAAAATATAATTATAAGTTGAAGTAAGTACATCCATGAGTTAGTAAATACTTTGATGGGTAACCAGACGCAAGTGAACAAAGTGGACCTTGAAGGGAACCAAGGCAAGCCTTGTGTATGAACCAACGCAAGCCTCGTATATGAACCAAGGCAAGTCTCATATGTAAAAAGGTGTGGAATTTTGTTTATTAAAAGGTTTGATGCTTGTATCATAAATTTTGTATGCATTTATTGAAGAAGAACATTTCTTTACTAAGGTATTGTGTAGAATATATCATAAATTGTTTAGCACATGAACTCGCATGGCATCGTGCAGAACAAGCAATGGCAAAAGGTGGTATTAAATATACATATGATACACTTCTCGTTCGTATGTTTAAAATCATAGTGAAATCATAGTATTCATGAATAAGAATTAGATGAAACATTATTTGTTATGCTATATGATTCAATATAGACATGATCAAGTGGATATGAGGTTACAGAACATAAATATGAATCAAGAGAAAGTGGAGTATTACATATTAAGGACATTAGCAAATTCACTTACAAAAGATTATATAATATTTACATCTATTTCATACTGTTGGAATGCGTACCAGTGTTTGAGGAGAAAATGCAATATTATTTTTTGTTTCTTGAATAACATTTTGAAATGAAAAATGCTATATGTTGATGACCGGAATGTATGAACCAAAATCAGGCAATAGGGTCATTGAGATTACCTTTGCATCTGGTACGGAAGTATTCATCATCACTATAACGAGCACACAATACCTAAAATAATATGGAAAAATGTGCATCAAAACTATTAGAGATGAAACAATAATATGTTGAAGCATGGTATTAATAACTCACAGCTGGAGCACTAAGTGGCTTCCCGTCTAAATTTTGAGGAATGACCAGGCAAAACAAGAACATATAACCAAAAAAAAAAGATTTGATTTCACAAGAAGAAAACAGACATGAGCAGCACTTACAACTAAGACCTGAATTCATGCTCTTTCTTACAAAAAGAAGGTACCTAAATGAAAAATAATCATGTATAAAACATAGAAATTATTATAATTAAATTGCATAAGCTAAATCGGGATTCTCCTGGTAAAGCTAAACTTACATAAGCTGAATCTGCACGTATGCTCTTTCGGTTTATGAGCGTACTTATATGCAAGTTAATTTGACCAGGTATGTTCACATTTTGCGGAAACTTGAAGTTATAACACATATAGATATATGTAATGTTAATATGCAATTTGGGAACAATACCTTTCAAGTATACATGGTCTATAATTAACAATAACTTTCTTGAGCATCGTGAAAATGTGCGTGTGCTTGCTAAGTATAGTAAACTCAAGGATCGTATAATATGACGAACAATAGTCAAGTATGAAGTAATAGATAATTACAGAACTGTTTAATAGTAAATGCAGTAAAAATAGAAAAATCACACCAGGGATTTTTATACTGGTTCGGAGCACCGTCCTACGTCCAGTCCCAGACTTCTATCTGGATTTTCACTAATCAACAACCTCACTTCACCCGGAGGAACAGGTATACAACACCCGAGCAGCCGAACGGGATTTCACGCCTCTATCAACACGAGGACTTCACAACTTGCCTCTTACAACACCGAGGACTTCAGACAAGATAATTAAACTTGTAATTTGACAATGTGTGTTCTCAATAACACGAATTTGTCAATTCTTGTACACCATTCCTATAATCTTATCCTCAAATATGATCTTGTGATTATGAAGATTTGGAAGATGATATCGTTGTTTAAATCTAAAGAATAATATATAGATTCAAGGATTCAAATAACGATATGTGAGAATTATGAGCTTTTGAATGCTTTTAGAGAGCAAGAATGAAATCAGCAATTAGATAGCAAGAATAGCAAGAATTGTTATTTTTAAAATGGTGATTTCATGTTGCTTTTATAGAGGATAGAGAGTTGTAATCATTGGTGAAGAGAAGCAACGAATGGAGATGATTTTTGGCGAAGAGAAAAGGAAACAACCCTTGATAAATAAGAGTGTCTATTCGAAAAGTTGTTTCAGTTCGTAGACCAGTCGACTGATTAAAAATGACCAGTAGACTGGTATTTGAATATATGTACGTTATATACATGTGTGAACGTTCATTGTTCATTTCTGCTCAGAAACGGTCGACCGCCCAGAATGAAACCGGTCGACCGGTTTCTGATAGTATGCACAATGAATGTGCATACATATATATGCATATATATATATATATATATTCAAACCATTGAGGTATATGATTATTTGAGGATAGATTTTAACATTTATAACCCAACTAAAACTCTAAATAATTAACCTCTAATATTAAATACCATTGAATCTCTTCTTTTTGTCGATCTTGAAATTCTCCTTATCATTTAATCAAAACGTCGTGAATTCCTTGATTCAACATTCTCCCCTTTTTGATTGATGACAACATAGCTCTAAAATTGTTTTTAACTCCCCCTGAATATATGCTTCCCCTGAAATATATACTAAATTTTTTGCAAAACATAATGTTAGTAATATTTTTCTCCCTCTTTGTCATCGACAAAAAAGGAGTAGTGAACACACAAATAGCTTAAGAAGAACTTTAAGATTGTAGCATATAATATACACCAAACATACCACAAGCAAGTCATGTACCTAATTGCTTAAGACGTAAAACCCAGAATAAATACAGCAATATTTACATACAAGTGCCGGTTTGAAGTTTTGCATAAAAATATAAAACATAGTATCATAAAACGTGGATGAAAAACAAACTAATGCGATGACGATTTGGATTCAGTGGTGTCCCGTTCAATTTGTTCATTCCCTCCTTCTTCCTTGTCTCATTCTTCTGGAACATCTTCCTCGTCGTTGTTTCCTTCGTCTTCCTCCTCGGTCTCATATTCCCCACGACCACGTCCTATATTGGTTCCCGAAGTGGTGCCTTCGTCAGATGATGACCACTTAAATGTAGGAGGCATGGGACGTTTTCCCGGGTCTTGTATTTGGGTAGAGAAAGATGATGATGCACATGAAATTGCATTCCAAATAATACCGAAGAAAGACTTAAGTTTTGAAAATCGTTTGTCGAGCTTTTTATCCAAACTCTCGAGTTTGGTGTCGATACGTTTAAGTCTCGCTTCGAGGAGGAATTGGTTCCGTGCAATTTGTGCTAGTGAATCCTTAGTTGACGAGGAAGGTTGAAGGAGTTTGACTTCTTCCGGTTTAGGCTTGGGAGTCGTAGAAGAAGTGGTTTCTTGAGGACCTTGCTTTTGGTATTGTTCAAAAGGAATGATATTCACACAAGGTTCAGGGAGCTTCATTCTCTTTTTAGTTGCTTTTTCGATGCACTTTGGCTTGGAGATTTTAGACTCACAAGACTTGACACCACAATCGAGTAAAAGTCTCATAACATATTCATTGTAGAAAATGTGTGGCCTTGTGCGTTCATTGACAAGCAAAATCTCGTCGAAAATCATATTTATCCAATTTATCTCAATATCCCCATAAATTTCATATAATGCCTTGAAGTTTTCTTTATATACGGCATCAAAATTACCAACCCTCGGCAATAACGAGCGTGTAATGGCATGATGTAAAACACGAGCTGTAGGCCGTAAGTTAATCGCCTTAGTGCTAGTTTTATGATCCTTGATAAAAAGATGATTGATTTTATCACGAATATGGATAGTGCAGAAATCCAAAGAAAATTCTCTTTCACTATTTGGCGAATTAAGAACCATGGCCATTCGTTCCTTTGAAATGAAAACATGCTGACCACAAAGTACAGACCAAAGACAATTAGCAGAATTCTCTGGTTTGAATTTTGGTAGGTTAAGATTGGCATAGAACAACCGAATCATAATATGATTAATTTCAATGTTGTTCTTATCAAAGGTAAGGAATGATTTAATACGAGCCTTATCCAGTAGTTCTTCAACATCACAGAGGATAAAAGCAGAGAGATTTATGAAAGAACCTTCGTGAATGGTGTAATCCTTCATAGAATTCCAACGTTTTACTGCAATAGGATCCATAAGCCATTGTTTGATGTTAGAATCTATGGGTTGGAGTGAAGTGGAACTCGATTTCTTGTGTTTCTTTTGAGGTGGTGCCATCGATTATGAGGAAATTGATTGGGGGTTTTTTTTTCCAGGGATTTGAGAGAAAGGAGATAAATAAATAGTGAAGAGGTGGGATATATGAATCGTCGTGCGGATTGAAGGTTAAAAAAACTGGAAAACGCGTGAACGGTCGACCGTTAAAATTTGGACCGGTCGACCGGTTCCTGGAAAATTAATTTCCAAAGAAGATTGTCGGTCGACTGGTAGAAAATATACCAGTCGACTGGTATAGGTTTGAGTTGAAAATTTTCCAGAGAGTTGAACGGTCGACAGGTAATTTTTCTGGTGGTCGACCGGTTCCAAAATATAAATATTTCCAGAGACTTGATCGGTCGACTGGTCCATTCCTGACAGTCGACCGTTTCAGTATATATTTGTTTTTTGGATTTATGAGTGCTTAAAAAAATTATATAAATTTTATTTCAACTCAACATGGATTTGAAAAACAAAATACATGAAAAACCAAAAAATAAGAATTAAAACAAAAACTTATTATGCAACAAAAACGATATAAATTAATGAGAGGTGGATGACTTGTCTTCGGATGTTTCTTTAATATTCGTAACTCTCGGTGTCCATGGCGACCAATTTTCTCTTGCTCCTCCATTTCTCGCGTAATTACGATCCCATGAGTTAGGACTTAGAGATGTAGATGGAGGAGCTGGCATTGGTTCGTGAACCCCGTGTCTATCCGTGCTACAGAAAAATGACGTCATTCGTTCTAAGAGAGTTAAACGATCAGATATGAGTTTTTTTTTCGTAATGAAGTTGACGCTGGAGATCTATCTGATGTTTCGTGTAGTGACGAACTTCACTAATCTTCTCTCTTGTTCGTGGAGAACAGAATAATGCTTTCTTAGCACGTTTGGGTTTTGGTGTATCTCTGGGGGCATGCGAACATTCCAGTCTACCCTTTGGTGTTTCCGGAGAGCAGTATTCTTCAGGTTCGGAACTAGTGACCGAGATATGTGATCGTTGTGCACATTCGTCGCATATGTGTGCCATTATATAAAGAAATTATGAACTTGTATACAAATGTTTAAGGATGGAGATGCAGAAAACAATAGGAAAGGAGTATGTATATATAGGATTTACGAAATTTAAAGCAATGGTTAAAACACTCAGAGAAGATAAGCCACTAAAAGATTGTAAAGCTCACAATTATTTGCTAATAATAGCAAAAAGCTATTAGCCAGCTAAGTTAATAAGAATATATATGTCATCTAGATAAGAACTCAACATTACAGTGTATATTATACATCGAGTTCAGTTTTAGAAATTAAGCCGAGCTCTCTACGTAAAGAAATAAAACTAGATTCGAGGAGAGGCTTAGTAAAAATGTCTGCTAGTTGGTTGTCAGTCTGGACATATTCGATACATATTGTTCCTTTTTCAATATTGTCTCTTAAGAAATGATGTCGAATATCAATGTGCTTTGTTCGGGAATGATTGATTGGTTTTTTGATAGATTGATTGCGCTTGTGTTATCACAGTATATGATGGAGTTTGATAAATGTATATCAAAATCTCGAAGTGTTTGTTGCATATATAATACTTGAGTACAAGCTAAAGCTACTGATATGTACTCAGCTTCACATGTCGAGAGTGAAACGCAATTTTGTTTCTTACTAAACCAAGAGACAAGTGATTTTCCAATAAAATGGCACGTACCACTTGTACTCTTTCTATCCGTGCGAGAGCCACCGAAATCAGCATCACTATATGATACTAGTTCGAATGAACAATCTTTTGTGTAGAAAAGACCAAAATCTTTGGTTTTATTAAGATATCGTATGATACGTTTTACAGCTCGTAAATATGATTCTTTAGGATTAGCTTGAAACCTTGCACACAAACAAACACTAATCATAATATCTGGACGACTTGCGATAAGGTACAGGAGAGAACCAATCATGCTTCGATATAACTTCTGGTCAACATTCTTACCAT
This sequence comes from Allium sativum, assembly GCA_030737875.1. Lineage (NCBI taxonomy): Eukaryota > Viridiplantae > Streptophyta > Magnoliopsida > Asparagales > Amaryllidaceae > Allium > Allium sativum. The sequence goes on along the minus strand of CM060919.1, from coordinate 605,035,993 downwards.
GTTCATCTTTTTCAAGATGTGTGGTCGTACTCATAGGAGTTGGTTTACCAGAGGTATTTTCTAAACCGAAACGTTTGACTAGATTTCCGCAGTACTTCTCTTGACTAATAAAAATACCATTAGAAAGCTGTTTGATTTGAAGACCAAGGAAATACGATAGTTCTCCCATATGAGACATTTCAAATTCTTTGGTCATAATATTTGCAAACTCTTTGCAGAGTTTATCGTTTGTTGAACCAAAGATAATATCGTCTACATATATCTGGATAACTAATATATCTTTTCGAGAATGTTTTATGAATAGAGTCTGATCAACTTTACCAATCTGAAAACCAGAATCAATAAGATAGCTTCGTAATCGTTCGTACCAAGCATGAGGTGCTTGTTTTAATCCATATAAAGCTTTCTTAAGTTTATATATGTGATCAGGATATTTCTCATGTACGAACAAGGGAGGTTGTTCGACATATACATTCTCTTTGATAAACCCATTTAAGAATGCACTTTTGACATCCATTTGATAAAGTTTAAAATTATGATGACAAGCAAAGGACAGTAAGATTCTAATAGCTTTTAATCGAGCTACGGGTGCAAAGGTTTCTTCATAATCGATACCTTCTTCCTGATTATATCCTTGTGCTACTAATCTTGCCTTATTTCTGGTTATATTTCCTTATTCATCGGCTTTATTTTTATAAACCCATTTCGTACCAATGACTGACTGATCAGTCGGTCTTTGAACAAGTTCCCAGACATCATTGCGCTCGAATTGATTTAGTTCTTGCTGCATGGCAATGATCCAGTAATCATCAGTAGCAGCTTCTTTAGGATTCTTAGGTTCGATATTTGAGAGAAACGCGACATGACCCATTTGATTTAGTTGACTCTTTGTTCTTATTTGTGATGTTACTTCTCCAATAACATTTTGAACCGGATGATCTCTTAGAATTCTAGGAGGAGAAGTCCTGATTATTATCTTGGTGGAGAAGGTACCACAGCAGGTTGAGGAATATTGTCAACAATTTCTGAGTCAGAGTCATTATTTGTGATGATAGGATTATTAGTGACTATGGTCTCTTCGTCATCTGATACGATATGAGATGGTTTATAGAATTCATCAAAAGAGACATGAAGTGATTCTTCAATAGTTTTAGTTCTCTTGTTAAATATAAGATATGCCTTGCTTCATTCCGAATATCCAACAAATATACCTTCATCGGATTTTGAATCAAATTTTCCAAGATGGTCTTTAGTATTTAAAATAACGCATTTAGAACCGAAATCTTTGAAATATGAGATATTTGGCTTTCTTTGATTAAATAGCTTATAGGATGTATTCTTGGTCAGAGGTCGAATGGATACACGATTCAAAACATAACACGCAGCTGCAACAGCTTCTATCCAAAAATGTTTTGGTAGAGTGGATCCATTTAATAATGTTCTTGCACATTCTTGTAAAGTTCGATTTTTCCTTTCTACAACTTCGTTTTGTTGTGGAGTTTTAGGAAAAGAAAAATTATGATTTATACCTTTCTTTGTACAAAAATGTTCAAATTCATTATTTTCAAACTCTCCGCCATGATCACTTCTTATATTTTTAACCTTAAGTCCTTTTGACATTTGAATTCTCTTAACGAAGGATTTGAAATGTTTGAAAGTGTCACTTTTGTTTTTCAAGAAAATCACCCATGTATAACGAGAGTAATTGTCAACTATTACAAGCACATAGCGATTATGGTCTATTGACTGAACCTGTGTTGGTCCAAATAAATCCATATGTAATAGCTCAAGTGGTTGTAACGTTGATATGACTTTCTTGGATATGAAAGACGATTTAGTCAATTTTCCTAATTGACATGCATCACAAAGATTATTAACCGTAAAACTAATTTTGGGTAGCCCTTTAACTAGATCATTTTTAGCTAGCTTGTCAATAGTTCTGAAGTTTATGTGACAGAAACGTTTGTGCCATAGCCATGGATCATTATCATTTTCTACAAGACACATATCTGAGTTATGATTGATATTCATATTCAGAATATAGATATTTATGTCTCTATAACCTTCAAAAACTAGATTTCGATCTTTATCTAAGATACTACAATTATTGTCCGAAAAGGAAATAGTAAAACCTTTGTCGCACAATTGACTGATACTTAGTAAATTATGTTTCAAATTTCTAACTAGCATGACATTAGTAATAAGACGTAAGTTAGATGTACCATAATTGCTCACATCGCCTTTGCCAATGATATAGCCTTTTGAATTATCTCCAAAAGTGACTGAGCCACCATCTGAATAAGTGATATTTGTTAATAAGCTCTTGTCTCCAGTCATATGCTTCGAGCAACCACTGTCCAGCATCCACTTTCCTCTTTTCTTGAGTGGGACCTGCAAAAAATAAAATTAAGTCCGTGGTACCCACCTTTTTATAGGGTCCTAAGAGTTAGGTCTTAGAAGTCCAAACCCATACGGGTCCGGTATCCCTTTTATACATGTAATTTGGATTGTGATGCACAGAATTCAAAAAATTTTGAATGTACTTATTCCTAATCAAATTGTTATTTGTTTTAGGAACCCGTATTTTTATAGACTTGACATTCTTCTTTTGAAATTTCACAATTGGTTTTTGTTTGGAATATAATAAACTAAGATTTTTCTTAGCTTCAGTTTCTTGTACTACCTTATTTTTCTTTTTTCTTTTATTACCAAGATGTTTCTTGATAACTTTTTTCTTTTATCCCAAGCCATGTTTATTTGTAGCAGATTGTGAACTTTCAATAATTTTTGTCAAATTTTCTTGACCTTTGTTAAAGTTAGAAACATTTTGAGTAATGTCGTTTAACTTTGTTTGTAAACTAGCTTTTTCAAGGTCTAACATTTTGACTTTTACCTTAAGCTCATGATTTTCGGTAGTAAGAGCATCATTTTTCCTTTTTTGAGTTTCAATTTCTTGACTCAAAAGAGATAGTTGAGAATCAATATTAGATGATGATTCTTGAGCTTTTTCAAGTTCTTCCTCTAATATTATCTTCTCATCTTTTAGCATATCTCGTTTAAATTCAGCTCTACTTAAATCAGCTTGAGCTTGTTTGCATTGTCGTTTCATATCTTTAAATTTATATATTAATTCAGCATTTATATAAAGAACTTCTTCAAAAGAGGGAATTTGTACTGCATCTTCTTTAGCCATAAAACATATATTTGCTTGTTCATCATCTGAGTCACTTTCACTATCAGATGAAGATGAGTCTGAATCATCCCATGTCACTGAGAATGCTAGTTTCTTTGACTTGTCCTTCTTGTGTTTGAATTTTTCATTTTCTGACTTCTTCTTTTGCTCCGGACAATCTTTGTGCATGTGTCCCTTTTTGTGACAGTTAAAGCATTCTATATTTGAAGATGATGGTTTATTTGATCCGAACTTCTTTTTGTTGTATCGACCAGCTTTTCGTTGCTTTAAGAATTTCTTGAATCCTTTTGCAATGAATGCTAGATCCTCATCTTCGGAATCTGAGATGTCTTCATCTTTCTCGGCATGAAGAGCTACATTTTTCTTTTCTTCTTTTTGTTCTTTTCGAGCCTGCAAGTTAGCTTCATAGGACATAAGATTTCCTATTAATTCATCTGGCTTCATGGTGGAAAGATCATTAGCTTCTTCTATTGCTAATACTTTTCCTTCCCATTTATTAGTCAGAGAATGTAGGACTGTTGAAACTACATCAAAATCGGAATATTTTTGTCCTAATCTGATAAGTGCATGATGAATAGTTTGAAACCTTGAATACATCTCATTGATAGTTTCATTTGGTTTCATTTTGAAAATTTGAAATTGACTTTTCAACAAAGCTAATTTTGCTTGTTTAACCTTGTTAGTACCTTCATGAGTGGTTTTTAGTGTTTGCCAAATTTGATATGCAGTGGTACAGATACTAACACGGTTATATTAGTTTTGATCTAATGCACAAAAAAACATATTGATTGCTTTTGCATTTACAGCAGCTGCGGTTTTCTCAGCAGTCGTCCATTCTGCATACTCAGTCGTTGGATTGACTATTTTTTTCTGAGTAGCATTCCAGCCATCGTATCTAGTTGATTGCATGTAAAAATCCATACGAGTTGCCCAATAACTATAGTTAAGACCATTAAAGAAAGGAGGTCTTTGTGTTGATTGACCTTCTGTGTAAGGAGTGTTAGTGCTACTACTTGGGTTATTTGCCATATTACTAGAATATATCAAATAACTGTGTTATGGTTATAAGATGACAGTGCTCTAATACCAATTGAAAATCAGCGTGTGCTTGCTAAGTATAGTACACTCAAGGATCGTATAATATGATGAACAATAGTCAAGTATGAAGTAATAGATAATCATAGAACTGTATAATAGTAAATGCAGTAAAAATAGAAAGATCACACCAGGGATTTTTATACTGGTTCGGAGCACCGTTATACGTCCAGTCCCAGAATTCTATCTGGATTTTCACTAATCAACAACCTCACTTCACCCGGAGGAACAGGTATACAACACCTGTAACACCCCACGTCCATTAATGTCACTCACAAAGGGAATGCATTAACTTCCATGGAGGTTTTAAGTGAATATAGAACAGAAAAATTACAACAAGACAGATAATAAGTAGTACTTGGAAATCTAAAACTTTATTTCAGCGGAAATTAAACATGTTTGTTACATCATAAAACCATAAATCAGAGTCAAGTACAATATCCATCTTGGTAAAACAAAATACATAATCCTATTACATAAATAGCCATTAAAGAAGATAACAAGCTGGACTTTACTTCAACGGTCCAAGCTTTCCAAAAGAGAGATAAAGCAATCCAATCAAACTCCGCTAGAGCTGGGCCCAACCTGAGGACCTGGAGGGGGAAAAAGGATAGAAATAAAGGGGGTCAGACATAAAGTCTGGCGAGTATGATAATTCTAATAATACTATTATCAAAATAACTAGACTAAGGCATTAGCTGGAAAACAAGGAAATGTCTATGAACTATTGGGTATGGGAGAGCAGATAAAGATAACGTTAAAGGCACACCTAATTACTAACGAATAATTACTACACTGCACCACACCAGTCACCCTCAAAGTTGATCCCCACTTGCTTCACTTAGAAATTTTATAAATAGCTTTGCATACCCCTAGCTGACTACATAGGTGCCGCCTGCCCCTATCTCCACTAGGTGTACCCCATTACCCACTTTCGATCGGCTCCCTACTCGTAGATACCCGTGCTGGCCCCACAGTGGGGTGTATCACTCCCCTAAAGTGGCAACCCGATACAACTTGAGAATGCACGGCTTATACCTACACGATGCAACAACGTCTTACCTACCAGCCCGGGTCCACACACGCATATGAAACCCGTTGGACTTGCGTTGCCACAGCTAACCCGTTTTGGCCTCTTATAGTCAAGCCCAGTATGCATGTCCCGTCCTCGACTTGGGTCGAGCCCACAAAGATACGTTTGGGTTACTGGTTGAAATGGGCCCCCACAAGCTATCCACCTAAGCTTGTCCCCACTAGTATATCCCACTTAACCCTCTTCTTAGTCATGTTCATTTACATGTGTGTTTGGTTAAGTCTTACTAATCGTATTTCAAATGCCACTAAAGGCAATCACTAGATTCCTCGTGCCACCCAAGGCACCTACTTAACCCCCATGTCCCATCTTACATGTTTATCTTGTTAAGTATTTCTTAATTCATTCAGGCCATAACCTCATAAAGACCTCCCACATTAGACTGGCATTTATGGCAGCTGGATTTGCCGGGCGGGTCCGGGCAGTCTTACACCATAAAAGAGTCTAACCTCGTGTCTTTACAACTATTATGCTTTAGTTTGGGCCTAGGAACTCTCACATTGGGCTGACATTTGTGACCACTGGATTTGCCGGGCGGGTCCGGGCAGGTTTACGTCACAAACGAGTCCAACCTTGTGTCCTACGCATTGATTAACACTTACAATCTTTTACCCCAATTTTAATAATTCCCTATTCAAATTATTAATTAATTTCAATTTTAATGATGTCCATAATTGACTCAATTATGGCCATCCACTTATGGCATGCAAAATCATATCAGTTGCATCCAATTTCTTAATATTACCCCTACCCCACGTTATACGTTCGCTTATTCAACGCAAAATATACGTTAGACTCGAATAGTCTAACTCATAGCACAAAGATAAATTATCACAACATATAGACAATTGAAATAGATATAATCATAATAGGGGTGAAACTTGCATAAAACTACACATGTTATGGATCTAAAGGTGTCAACTTGTTTGGTTAAATGTCACAATTTACATAATATGGTCATAATCCAAATTCATGTATAAGCTGGCATATGTGGTTTATGCAACATAATGATGGTGTAAACTAGCATCTAACCCATAGAACTCACCCATATCATAGCATAATTCTAGATCTAAATAAATGTCATGACATATGTTCATAATCTTTACTAATCAATCTAAACTTGCATATGTGATTTGTCATATAGACCAACATAGCCCAAATATTATCAACATTATGATTTGATTAACATGAACTAATTAGCATAGATAATAACATCATGACTTTATAACATGTATGATTTATCACAACTTAGCATAGAAAGTTACAACCTATACAATATCATCATAGCATGATTTACCACATATAGGATATCATCATCACATAACATAGGATTTACAACATACATGATAGCATAAGGTTTACAACAACATATATGACAATTCACATCATTTTCTTATGATCCATATCACAACTTAATCTAATTAGTTTGCAATAATCTTGTTAAGATCATCATACTCACAATTAGAAGAGAAAGAGAGTCATGATTTGCTTTAGAGTTGAGTAGAATTAGGGTTTTGATTAGCTTCCTTCCTTCTTAGTTGGCGGCGGCTACACTGAGTTCCATGGCGGCGGTATGACGGTGGCTATTCTATTTTTCATGTGAATTAGAGTGAGAGACTACCTAGGTATTTATAGAGTTTAGGATTTATTTAGACCGTCAGATCAACTTAGAACTAAACTGAACCGTTAAATTTGCCAACTCAGCCCTAAAGACACATCAGCAGCTCAAGATTGGGCTCAGTCAAACCCTAGCCGACTGGACCAGGTCGACACCCAGGTCGACTGCCCAGTCGACTGCCCAGTCGACCTGGGGGAGTGTCGACTGCCCAGTCGACTCCCCAGTCGACCTGGGGTGCCGGGCGGGAAATTTCCCACCTAGCCTGTTTGACTTCGAATTTTGAATTTTAAATTTTCTGAAATCTGTTTTGAATTTTCTGAAACTTCCGATGGCCATAACTTCTTCATACGAAGTCCAATTCAGGCAAACTCGGACTCTATTTCAACCAGAATTCCGAGACGAACACAATGGCGCAACCCGTTTCCCACAATTCTCACGTCTGAGATTAGTTATTCTTTAATTTGTGAATATTTATATTAACAGAATTACGGGGTGTTACATTCTCCCCTCCTTAAAGGATTTCGACCCCGAAATCTTCAAGTCAAGAAGAATGTATATCCTAACATCCAATCATCCATCTACTCAACCATCAAACACAGGCATCCATTGTTCTTATAGACTTCTAATGCTTTCATGTTTAAATGCACAGTGTGTGTATATGTCCATATCTAATGCAAAATCAGGCGGTCCACTGATTCAGTTGACCTCCTTAATGCAAATCATGATAGTGTCATGCGTCCATTATGTATGCAAAAGTTCCTTAATGCTACATATTATCTCTATATGCGTGCACAATCATCATCTGAATGCAGCATCCATATGATAAAAAAAAATCCTCATACATCCATTTTACTAAATACATCCATTTATATGCAATATGCAATATGAAGTGACTGAGCCTATCTAGTGCCTAATAGTGTGTGTATATGCATCCACGAGCAACCACTAGCAAACACTTGCATCCACTTTGCATCCATCATACATAACATGTCTCAAACACATGTTTCAACCATAGGATTATCCTAACTAAAGGTCAAGAATACTAGCGAGAGGATACTCTAAAGATAAGATAAGTACAAGATAAGTGATAAAGGAGAAATTAAAGAACATACCCTCAAAAAGAAAAGGGTACAACGAACGCATTTTCTCTTCCGTCTCCCAAGTAGCGTTGCTCTCATATCTCCCCATTGTACTTTGACTAGTTTGACCTCTCGATTTCTCAGCTTCTTGATCTCCGACCCAAGAATGCATGTAGGAGCTCGTCGAATCGTCGCATCACGCTCTACCTCCAACTCTCTAAGCAAGTTCGGCTCTACCACCTCCGCGGTCTCATGTAGGCACTTCCTCAAATGTGATACATGGAATACGTCGTGTACACCACTAAGTCTCTCAGGCAACTCCACTCTATACGCCATCTGTCCAATCTTCTCCTTAATAGGAAACGGCCCTACGAACCTTGGTGCTAATTTCCCAATGGACCCAAAGCGAACAACGTTCCGTAATGGAGACACTTTGATAAAGACCATGTCCCCAACTTCAAACTCAAGATCTGTCCTCCTCTTATCCGCATAAGATTTCTGCCTATCTTGCGCTGCTTTCATCCTCCTTCGAATCAAATCGATCTTCTCCGAAGTCTCCCTAATCATATCGGGCCCAAGCAAGATCTTATCTGTAGCTTCCCACCAACATGTAGGCGAACGACACGGCCGTCCGTAAAGAGCTTCGAAAGGTGTCATGCCAATGCTGGACTGAAAGCTATTATTATATGCGAACCCTACCAATGGAAGATGCTCTTCCCATGTACCCCCAAAGTCTAGGATACATAGCCTCAAAAGATCCTCTAGGATAAGATTCACCCTCTCGGTTTGGCCGTCCGTCTAAGGATGATACGCGGTGCTCAAACATAACTGAGTCCCTACCGCCTCTTGCAAGCTCTTCTAAAATTCGCTAGTGAAGATAGGATCGCGGTCGCTTACTATGCTAGAAGGAACACCATGCAAATGAACTATCTCTCGAACATATACAAAAGCTAACCATGGAGCAGTCCTCTTACTCTTCACGGGAATGAAATGGGCGCTTTTAGTAAGCTTATCTACTATAACCCAAATCCCCATATTACCCTTCCTTGATCTTGGTAATCCATCCACAAAGTCCATCGAGACACTTTCCCATTTCCATTGTGGAACCTCCAAGGGGTGAAGCAACCCACCGGGTTTCTTTTGCTCCGCATTTACTTGTTGGCACACCAAGCATCTAGCGACATACTCGGCCACATCTTTCTTCATGCCGGCCCAAAAGTAAACTCGTCTCATGTCCCTATACATCTTGTCCCCGCCGGGATGGATGGTCATCTTCGAACGATGTGCATCATCAAGAATGGTCTTCCTTAGGTCATCGTCTTTTGGTATATAAAGTCTACCGTCCCTACGTAACCAACCCTTATCATCTAGGGTATACCTACGGAGATGGCTTGATGACTCCCCTCTTTTGAGCTTTTCTACTAACTCAACCAACTGTGGGTCGTCTCGCTGTGCCTCACCGATCCGTCCCAAAAGCGTAGGTCTGACCTCCAAGGATGCGAGCAAACCGGGTACAAAGTCAATGGAAGGTCTAAAATCAAACATCGAAATGAATTCTAAGCTTCGCCTCTCAACAAACAACGGACTCAAGGACAACCTTTTTCTACTTAAGGCATCTGCCACCACGTTACCCTTGCCAGGGGTATATGCTATCTCGAAGTCGTAGGATGCTAAGAACTCCATCCACCTTTGCTTCCTTAAGTTCAAGTCCTTCTGAGAGAATAAGTATTTTAAAGATTTGTGGTTAGTGAATAATTCGAATTTCTCGCCAAGAAGATAATGACGCCAAGACTTAAGCACGAAAACAATAGCGGCCAACTCTAGGTCATGTGTAGGGTAATTTTTCACATGCGCTCTCAACTGCCTTCCACCATAGGCTATTACCCTGCCCTCTTACATTAAGACTGCGCCTAGTCCTATCCCACAAGCATCGGTATAAACAGTAAATGGCTTACTCCCGTCTGGCAGCACTAAGACTGGAGCTGAAGTCAAAGCTCTCTTCAAACGTTGGAACGCATCATCACAATCTACGTCTCATGTGAAAACTAGGTTCTTCTTCGTCAAGCGTGTTAATGGAGCTGATATCTTTGTGAAGTCTTTGATAAACTTCCTATAGTAGCCAGCCAACCCCAAGAAACTTCTTACTTCGGTAGCATTTTTAGGGACCTTCCAATCTTGGATGGCCACCACCTTCGCGGGATCCACGACTATCCCTTCTTTGGAAACCAGGTGCCCTAAGAATTGTACTTCCTTCCCTTGCCATTATTGTCTTTACCACCCTTCTTGTTTTGCTGTTGTGGTTTCTTCTGATCCCCTTTCTTCTCAGGTGCCTTATTAGCATTAGCGCCTTTCTCCTTGTGCATGAGTGCCATGTCTACTAGCTTCTCAAAGGTGGCCCCCATAGGGATGTGGGTCATAGCCAACCCTTGCAACGGTTCATTCAGTCCATTAACGAACCTCAGAGCCTTCTTCTCCGGCGTGTTCACTAAGTCCAAGCCAAACCTTGCTAATTGATTAAATTTGTTGACATATTCTTTCACTGATGAGCTTCCTTGCTTTAATGTCAAGAACCTTTCCATATATAGATTCTCTTCTTCCCTTGAGAGAAACTTCGCCTCAAACCTACGTCTGAAATCCGCCCAAGAATCAACAGGACGCTCCCCATTAGTGACCTCCCACCAAAACGAGGCCTCTCCCTTCATTAACCAAGCTGCTAATTTGACTTTCCTCACTTCTTCTACTTCAAATATTTCTAGCAATTCTTCCACCTCCTTAAGCCAATCTCTAGCTTCCACAAACGTTTCTGACCCTTGAAAAGGTTTTCCACCCATAGCCTTAAATTCCTTGCATGTCTTTGCAAAAGTATCAGCGCGAGGAGGAGGAGCGGGTGCAACTGGTGGTGGAGGAACATTGGCTAGACCTGCAGCGGCCCTAGCCTCTAATAACCTCCTATACCATCCTGGTATCGTTACACCGTCCGGAAGGTTAAGATCTTCAGCCATGCTGAAACGAAATGGAAAGATTCAAAATGGAGAATTCAAAAGATAAAGATATGGCTATTGGGGATTATGTTTTTCTTAAAAACTTTCCTCTTTAAATTACTCATCAAGACATGTTTTGAAAACACTTCTTCCAAAAATACTTTAGAAAAATAGTTTTTCTAAAAAAAATATCTGTTCTGGTTACCTTAAGCTCTGATACCACGTGTAACACCCCACGTCCATTAATGTCACTCACAAAGGGAATGCATTAACTTCCATGGAGGTTTTAAGTGAATATAGAACAGAAAAATTACAACAAGACAGATAATAAGTAGTACTTGGAAATCAAAAAATTTATTTCAGCAGAAATTAAACATGTTTGTTACATCATAAAACCATAAATCAGAGTCAAGTACAATATCCATCTTGGTAAAACAAAATACATAATCCCATTACATAAATAGCCACTAAAGAAGATAACAAGCTGGACTTTACTTCAACGGTCCAAGCTTTCCAAAAGAGAGATAAAGCAATCCAATCAAACTCCGCTAGAGCTGGGCCCAACCTGAGGACCTGGAGGGGGAAAAGGATAGAAATAGAGGGGGTCAGACATAAAGTCTGGCGAGTATGATAATTCTAACAATATTATTATCAAAATAACTAGACTAAGGCATAAGATGGAAAACAAGGAAATGTCTATGAACTATTGGGTATGGGAGAGCAGATAAAGATAACGTTAAAGGCACACCTAATTACTAACGAATAATTACTACACTGCACCACACCAATCACCCTCAAAGTTGATCCCACTTGCTTCACTTAGAAATTTTATAAATAGCCTTGCGTACCCCTAGCTGACTACATAGGTGCCGCCTGCCCCTATCTCCACTAGGTGTACCCCATTACCCACTTTCGATCGGCTCCCTACTCGTAGATACCCGTGCTAGCCCCACAGTGGGGTGTATCACTCCCCTAAAGTGGCAACCCGATACAACTTGAGAATGCATGGCTTATACCTACACGATGCAACAACGTCTTACCTACCAGCCCGGGTCCACACACGCATATGAAACCCGTTGGACTTGCGTTGCCACCGCTAACCCGTTTTGGCCTCTTATAGTCAAGCCCAGTATGCGTGTCCCGTCCTCGACTTGGGTCGAGCCCACAAAGATACGTTTGGGTTACTGGTTGAAATGGGCCCCCACAAGCTATCCACCTAAGCTTGTCCCCACTAGTATATCCCACTTAACCCTCTTCTTAGTCATGTTCATTTACATGTGTGTTTGGTTAAGTCTTACTAATCGTATTTCAAATGCCACTAAAGGCAATCACTAGATTCCTCATGCCACCCAAGGCACCAACTTAACCCCCATGTCCCATCTTACATGTTTATCTGGTTAAGTATTTCTTAATTCATTCAGGCCATAACCTCATAAAGACCTCTTACATTAGACTGGCATTTATGGCAGCTGCATTTGCCAGGCGGGTCCGGGCAGTCTTACACCATAAAAGAGTCTAACCTCGTGTCTTTACAACTGTTATGCTTTAGTTTGGGCCTAGGACCTCTCACATTGGGCTGACATTTGTGACCACTGGATTTACAGGGCGGGTCCGGGCAGGTTTACGTCACAAACGATTCCAACCTCGTGTCCTAAGCATTGATTAACACTTACAATCTTTTACCACAGTTTTAATAATTCCCTATTCAAATTATTAATTAATTCCAATTTTAATGATGTCCATAATTGACTTAATTATGGCCATCCACTTATGGCATGCAAAATCTTATCAGTTGCATCCAATTTCTTAATATTAAATCCTTAATATTACCCCTACCCCACGTTATACGTTCGCTTATTCAACGCAAAATATACGTTAGACTCGAATAGTCTAACTCATAGCACAAAGATAAATTATCACAACATATAGACAATTGAAATAGATCTAATCATAATAGGGGTGAAACTTGCATAAAACTACACATGTTATGGATCTAAAGGTGTCAACTTGTTTGGTTAAATGAAACAATTTACATAATATGGTCGTAATCCAAATTCATGTATAAGCTGGCATATGTGGTTTATGCAACATAATGATGGTGTAAACTAGCATCTAACCCATAGAACTCACCCATGTCATAGCATAATTCTAGATCTAAATAAATGTCATGGCATATGTTCATAATCTTTACTAATCAATCTAAACTTGCATATGTGATTTGTCATATAGACCAACATAGCCCAAATATTATCAACATTTTGATTTGATTAACATGAACTAATTAGCATAGATAATAACATCATGACTTTATAACATGTATGATTTATCACAACTTAGCATAGAAAGTTACAACATATACAATATCATCATAGCATGATTTACCACATATAGGATATCATCATCACATAACATAGGATTTACAACATACATGATAGCATAAGGTTTACAACAACATATATGATAATTCACATCATTTTCTTATGATCCATATCACAACTTAATCTAATTAGTTTGCAATAATCTTGTTAAGATCATCATACTCACAATTAGAAGAGAAAGAGAGTCTTGATTTGCTTTAGAGTTGAGTAGAATTAGGGTTTTGATTAGCTTCCTTCCTTCTTAGTTGGCGGCTGCTACACTGAGTTCTATGGCAGCGGTATGACGGTGGCTATTCTATTTTTCATGTGAATTAGAGTGAGAGACTACCTAGGTATTTATAGAGTTTAGGATTTATTTAGACCGTCAGATCAACTCAGAACTAAACTGAACCGTTAAATTTGCCAACTCAGACCTAAAGACACATCAGCAGCTCAAGATTGGGCTCAGTCAAACCCTAGCCGACTGGACCAGGTCGACACCCAGGTCGACTGCCCAGTCGACACCCAGGTCGACTGCCCAGCCGACCTGGGGGTGGTGTCGACTGCCCAGTCGACTCCCCAGTCGACCTGGGGTGCTGAGCGGGAAATTTCCCGCCTAGACTGTTTGACTTCGAATTTTGAATTTTAAATTTTCTGAAATCTGTTTTGAATTTTCTGAAACTTCTGATGGCCATAACTTCTTCATACGAAGTCCAATTCACGCAAACTCGGACTCTATTTCAACCAGAATTCTGAGACGAACACAATGGCGCAACCCGTTTCCCACAATTCTCACGTCTGAGATTAGTTATTCTTTAATTTGTGAATATTAATATTAACAGAATTACGGGGTGTTACAACACCCGAGCAGCCAAACGAGATTTCATGCCTCTATAAACACGAGGACTTCACAACTTGCCTCTTACAACACCGAGGACTTCAGACAAGATAATTAAACATGTAATTTGACAATGTGTGTTCTCAATAACACGAATTTGTCAATTCTTGTACACCCTTCCTATAATCTTATCCTCAAATATGATCTTGTGATTATGAAGATTTGGAAGATGACATCGTTGTTTGAATCTAAAGAATAATATATAGATTCAAGGATTCAAATAACGATATGTGAGAATTATGAGCTTTTGAATGCTTTTAGAGAGCAAGAATGAAATCAGCAATTAGATAGCAAGAATAGAAAGAATTGTTATTTTAAAATGGTGATTTCATGTTGCTTTTATAGAGGATGGAGAGTTGTAATCATTGGTGCAGAGAAGCAACGAATAGAGATGATTTTTGGCGAAGAGAAAAGGAAACAACCCTTGATAAATAGGAGTGTCTATTCGAAAAGTTGTTTCAGTCCGTAGACCAGTCGACTGGTTTAAAATGACCAGTAGACTGGTATTTGAATATATATACATGTGTGCATGTTCATTGTTCATTTCTACCCAGAAACGGTCGACCGCCCAGAATGAAACCGGTCGACCGGTTTCTGATAGTATGCACAATGAATGTGCATACATATATATACATATATATATTCAAACCATTGAGGTATATGATTATTTGAGGATAGATTTTAACATTTATAACCCAACTAAAACTCTAAATAATCAACCTCTAATATTAAATACCATTGAATCTCTTCTTTTTGTCGATCTTGAACTTCTCCTTGTCATTTAATCAAAACGCCGTGAATTCCTTGATTCAATACATCGTCATTGAATATACATGTGCACACACCTACTGCTAATGCCCCTACATTCTCAGCTGCTTTTTAATATCATTTAATGTATCTCCAACATGCACTCGTAGATCAAAATCTATGCAAAAGAAGGAAACACATGATGCAAAAGAAACACCATTCAAACACTAGAAAGATAAATAAAAGAAATTAAAGCCACCCAACTTTCTTCAGCATTACTCGATCAACTAACACCCAAATCCAACATCTAACAACAAACATAACTAAAATACAACACATTATTCAAACAAAATTATTTCTAGCAGTACATTTGAAACTAATGAAACAAAACTTGGAGATTTCGAGTAATAGAAAATGAGAACAATACTACCTCAACCTATAAACTTCCAACAATGAGAACAAAAGTAGAGATTTCCAGTAAGTTTTCCAATTGATACTACTTCAGCCGATCGATCGATGTTGAGATTGAACAAAATCAGCTGAATCTAATACCTGATTTATAGTATTTTTGATCGAATCAAATAACAGAGGTATAAATTTAATTAAAAAGGTAAAACCTAACTTGCCATCATGTTAGGATGCGCTGCCCTAAAACTTGTGCGTGCCTGGAGGAGGTTAGACCATAAAGCGAGGATATGTGGAGCAGCGGTCTCCGGAGAGGAGTGCAAAGATGGTGGTCACGACATCTAACTTTCCCTAAATCAATCGCGAAGAGGAATCCTAATTTGTAATGGAGGCAGCCATTTTATGAATAGTAAAAGTACACGGTCATTTTCTGAATAGAACAGACAAATGAGATCTTATGATGGGGAAGCCATATCAAATGAGAACTGGTCTGCAACTTTAAAGATGTACGTTAGATTTTAGCTGTTGGGGGGGGGTGCGGGTCGCAAATTAAATTATAAGAAACGAGAGCATAATTTGATATTGCTATGAGCTATAGCAAATTTGATACGGCATAAAGCCGCATCAAATCTCCGCATCCTGGTGTTTTAAATTTGTTGTTTTGGTGTAGTATGAGCGAAGATTAATACTATTTGTACTTGATTTAATACACTTTATGCTACTCGATTTGTCAAACCTACTAACCATGCAGTTGTAATTTGATGTGTGTGGGACAACTATACTATATTCCCAGAGTTCAACCTTAGGCAACTACGTTATATATGTTATGAATGAATTTCCATTGACTAAACTATTGGTTGGACCAGGGTATGGGATGTAGCATGGTATATTACCCCTCAAATTTTATATGCAAAGATTGATTGTGAATATATGTGTGTTTGCAAGTGTATATATGTGTGGGTATTGTGTTTATATATGTGATAGGGTCAATAACACATTTTATCTAACATCTTTTTGTTGTTTCTAGATATTAATCGTCACATAATATTCAAATATCTTTTTATCTCTCTTTTGTCATAGAGATCAAATATTTAATATAACTGATATCATATTATTACAAATGATGCTAAATAAATAGAATTAATGATCATAGCTTAGTATTATTGAGTTTGTAATGTGAAAAGTATAGAATGTTAGAGTTGTAGTCAAATTTGGATGTAGCTAATACTTGTTTATTTGTGTGTTTCCATACACAGATATTTATACACACATATAGATGTATGTGTGTGTAAGTTTGTGGGTCAGGATTGAATAATTTTCCAAATCAAGGGTTTCAAAACCTAGGGTTTCAGACTTTAATGGTGCCTCCAAAACTTTAATTTCTCCATCTTTTCAACTTCTGCCTTTCATTCTACCAGCCTCTTCTGATCTCTTTTCTAAACCAAAAATGACCGTATCTCCAAACAACGATGGATTTACAACAGTTATTTCTTTGAGGAATTTGAAGAGTTCACGTAAATAGAATTAATAAAAAGCAACCATTCTTCCTTCATCCATGGTAGAAAATCATTCCTCCAGTCGCCACTCACCCCATGCCTTGATCCGCTATCTCCGAGCTTTGCAAAAACAAGCTCCACCCTGGCCTTCTCTCTAGCCTCCAGTCTTCAGCCTCTGCTTCCTTCTTCTACTTCACTTTCCTTTTGTTTGGTGGATCTGGATCTCAATTTCCTAATCCCTTATCTATTATATCTCTTTTTATTTGTTGTAATTGGGCAGATGTTCTTAAAGGTAATCAGATCATGTCAACGTTCCCTTGAAATTTTTTCACCTAGAGAATATAATTTCATTAACTTCACTAAGATAACCATAGAAATTATTATCGAAGCACGAAATCAATGGAACAATATTATTGTCATTTATGTTCTTCATTTAAACCTGCATTTCCATTTTTAAAAGCCTATATTCATAGAGTGAGGAAATCATTAGAGAATTTCACTATTTATTTTAAATAAAATGCATTTTACGTTATAAAATTTGATTCTAAAGAGGATTACGATAAAATTACAGAGGATGGTCCGTACTTCTATGATAACAAGCTTATGATGATGAAAAGATGGTCTAAAGGTATAAATTTAAACAAAGATTAATTCATCAATTCCTATTTGGATCTGACTAACCAATCTTCCCATTTGGACCATAGAAGGTATTAATCATATTTCCACATTATTGGGAAGTCCAATAAAATTAGGTAGGATGACTGAAGGAATCATATAAAAAAATTAGCTCGAGTACTAGTAAAGTTTCTAACTCAGTTTCCTACCATATTTTTTTTTTGATTCTTCATGAAAATGACAAAATTTTCATGCAAGATGTCGAATACGTATGGAAATCGGTTAGGTGTCAAAATAGTCAAAATGTTGGACATTCGAAAATAATTGCCAATTTAGCAAAGTGCAGATTCCTATCAATTACAATAACACATCATCTAATGTGTATATAGAGGTGGATGCTACTAAACTATAAATGATCTAAATGTTGGAGACTCTCCCATATTAAAAAACTTCAGTCAAGATAATTGTAACACCCCACCTCCGCCAGTGCCACTCTTGCAAGGACACTAGCTTTGGAGGGGCGTTAAACGAGGTAAACATGCATGCAGATATCATAAGACAGAACATATAAGTAAAAACAGAGTAAATAAAGCAGCGGATAAAACTAGCATTTCAAAACCATAGTCAAGTTACATCAAAGTACTTGGTAATTATTTTCCACAAAACATAGTCTAGAAACATCAACTGAAAACTGGAAAGAAAATCATAAAGTAACTATCCCCAAAGTAGAAGAAAGCCATAGCGTGCTCAAGTCCAAACCGTACATGAGCTATCCAGAAAAGCAGCTAAAGATCCAAGCTAAGTACCAGTGTTCCCACCCTGTAAACCTGAGGGGGGGAAACGGAAGAAAAGAGGCGAAAGAAAATGGGTCAGTCAAAAAGACTGGTAAGTCCTATCTACTATTAGTATAAAAACTAACAAAGTTAACTGAACATGTAAAACAGAGATGAGATGTAGGGTGATAACTGGCATGGTGAAAAGTTAACAAGATAGATCAAGTGTGGCATCGCATATACAAGGTTAAGTTGCACCAGGTGTGTACTAGTATTCCAATCCATGTCAAGTATAATCAAGAAATGATCCCTTGGCCCAAAGCTGGCCCACATCATGAGATGACCTAAATCGAGGTCCAACTACTCGGTCTAGTCGATCGGCTCCCTATAAGCCTAACTCGTCGTGTATCGGTGTCATACGGCTTAATCGCGGAATGTAGTTAACTGTGCTAGGTCCACCCCAGGGTGTATCCAGCCCTAAGGTGTAAACCACAGACACAATTCAAGCACGCACAGTCTAAACCTACTGGTGCCCATGTTCAACTCCGGACTTAATGTGCACGACCATGGTCCGCCTGAACAACCGGTGCACCCTTCAACCGTCTCTTTTTGGCCTCTTACAATCAGTCCAGTAATCGTGCCCCACCCTAGCCTAGTCCAGGGTACCCATGATACTTCGAAGTTGGTTACTGCTGAAAAGGACCACATAACTAGGATTTCCAGTGGGTTAAGTGTGGTTAACTCTATCCTAACCATGTATTGAGTTGGTTAAGTGTATTCAAGCAGTTCATGACTTAACCCTATCAATACATCGGGTTTAATTGGTTAAGTGTATTCAAGTAGTTCATGACTTAACCCTACCAATCCATCGTGTTTAATTGGTTAAGTATTCAAGTAGTCCATGACTTAACCCTATCATGTGGCATTAATTAATTTAATGCACCCAACCTCTCACATTAGACCTTGTTGTGGTTACTAGTTAAGCCGGGCGGGTCCGGGTAGCTTTACACCACAACTTAGTCTAACCTCGGGTTTCAAGTACGATGTGACCAACTACTCACATTGGGTTCTATTGTTTGTAGCCACTAGTTAAGCCGGTCGGTTCCGGGTAGATTTATGCTACAAACTCAACCCAACCTCGAGTTGGCCACACTCATATTTTCTAAGTGTCATGTCCATCATTATGTTTACAAACATAATCACAAGTCAATGTTCATGTCATATTTTAAAACCATGTTTTCATGTCATTAATATTACCCAAACCCAACGCATTCCCATCGCATGTACGTTTCGCCTAACATAACATAGATCAAAAGAGGGAACTTGGCAAAAACATGACAAAAGGAATAAGGTAATAAGGTTGGCCACAAGTTAAACATGGTGGCATATGAGGCATAAATATGTTCATAAGCTTGCATATCACATCATGGGCCTCAAAACATGCATAATATCAACTTAAGCAAATAGGTGAAACATGATCATAAATGAGATAGGATGGTGGCTAGAAGTTCGCATATAACATTATATGCAAGTTATCATAAAGGTTATGAGGGTTCTCATGTTGCATAATGCAACATTCCAAATCAAAGGTCATAGCTTTCTATGCACATGGTCAAGGTGATATCTTTACAAACTTGCATAGGGTAAATCTATGCATAACATGATAGGTTCAAAGCACAAATCATACTTAGGCCTAAACTCAAACTTGCAACATGTCATATTTAACTTCATAGTTAGAATCTAAGAGTAGTATAGGGCTTACAATGCTATGAAGACTAGAATTAATATAAAATAAGATTGAGACGAAGCCACACTAGCAAATCCGCAACCAAAGACGATAAACTCCACTTCAAGACTTGAGAACAAGAAGAAATAACCCCAAAGACAAAGAAAGATGGCTCTTTTACTTAAGAAAGAAGGCTCCTTTATGACATAGATTGATTTGAGACACTCATGCTCTCATGAAGAAGGTGGAGGCCATTATTAGTGAACATTTGGGCAGCATTTAGTTGTAGGAATGATTAATGAGGGTTCAGGCTAGGTCTAGGGGTCTTTTTATAGAGATTAGGGGTAGTTTAGACCATAGGATTAACCCTAAATCGAATCTGAGCCATCAACTCCCGTCAGAAACTTCCAGAACAAGACCCAACATGCCAAAATGGTGCACCAGAAAAATTGGTCCGACCGGGGGGGTCGACCCCTGGGTCGACATGGGTGTCGAGCCATTGGGGGGGTCGACATAGGTGTCGACCCCTGTGTCGACCCTGCCTGGGGCAGGGAAAATTCCCGCCCATTCTGCCTTGGTTGTAATTCAAATCTGAATTCGAATTTGAACTGTTTTCGGGCTTGGAATTTTCTGAAAACTTCATTGGGCCATAACTTGGTCATACGGACTCCGTTTTTCGAAAACTCGGACTCTATTTCGCATATTTTTACGAGACGAACGCAATGGCACAACCCGTTTCCCTTGATTCAGATTTTAGAACTTAATTTTGCCTTGATTTACATTATAACATGTTATTAAAAATACGGGTTGTTACATTCTCCCCTCCTTAAAGGATTTCGTCCCCGAAATCTCCAAGTTAGGAAGAACGTATCCTACCATCCATCATCCATCTACTCAAAACATCATCCACAAGTAACCATTGTCCTTAAAAGGATTCTAAATGCTGTATGAACATATGCAAAAGGTGTGTGTATATGTACTTATCTAATGCAAAAATCAGGCGGTTACTGATTCAGTAAACCTCCTTAATGCAAAGTATGTTAGTGAGATGAGTCCATATGTATGCAAATTCCTAACATAATTTATAATCTCTACATGAGTGCACATAACATTCATCCATATGCAACATCCACGTGATAGCATACAAGTTTCATCCATGAATAAGCATAAACACTCATGCATATGCGGTATGAAAGTGTGTGAGCCGATCTTAGTGCCTAATGTGTATCATGCATCCACGAGTATCCACTTGCAAACACTTGCAACCACTTGCAAACATCAAGCATAACATGTTTCAAATACATGTTTCATCCAAAGGGTTTCTACCTAAGGTTCTCATGACAAGGTTAACGAGATAACAAGATAAACAGGATAAACATGGATAGCAAAAAGAAAGATATGCTGATTAAGAACGGAGATTGAGAATGTACCCTAAAAAAGGAATGGATAAAGCCCACGCATCTTCTCCTCAGTTTCCCAAGTTGCATCTTCATCGGCTTCACTCCACTGAACTTTCACCAATTTGACTTCTCGATTCCTTAACTTCTTGATCTCTGTTCCCAAGATACGAATCAGAGCTCTCCTCAAGGTTGCCTCTTTCTCTATCTCCACGTCTTCAAGAATGCTTGGTTCAACCACCTCAGCGGACTCATGTAGGCACTTTCGGAGATGCGAGACATGAAAGACATTATGCACTCCGGCTAGCTTCTCGGGCAATTCCACCTTATAGGCCATCTTTCCAATTCTCTCTATGATAGGGAAGGGTCCTACGAACCTTGGTGCCAGTTTCCCAACTGCTCCAAAACGTACCACATTACGCAAAGGAGAAACCTTCACGAAAACCATGTCTCCCACTTCGAATTCCAAATCTGCCCTTCGCTTGTCAGCATAGGATTTCTGTCTATCTTAGGCCGCTTTCATCCGTCTTCTCACCAATTCAACTTTCTCGGATGTGTCCCGTATCATATCGGGCCCAAGTATAAGCCTATCTGTTGTCTCCCACCAACAAGATGGTGACCTACACGGCCTCCCATACAAAGATTCAAATGGTGCCATCCCTATGCTGGCTTGATAGCTATTATTATAAGCAAACTCTACAAGAGGAAGGTGGTCTTCCCAAGTACCACCAAAGTCAAGAACACAAAGCCTCAAAAGATCTTCTAGCACTCTATTCACCCTTTGGGTTTGGCCATCCATCTGGGGGTGATAGGCTGTACTCAGATTCAATCGCGTACCCATCGCTTCTTGCAAACTATTCCAGAACTGGCTAGTGAAAATTGGGTCACGATCGCTAACTATGCTAGAAGGAACTCCATGCAACCGCACTATCTCTCGAAGATAAATAGATGCTAGCCATGATGCGGTCCTCTTGCTCTTTACTGGAATGTAATGAGCACTCTTCGTAAGTCTGTCAACTATGACCCATATGCTCGTGTTCCCTTTCCTTGACCTAGGCAATCCATCCACAAAATCCATAGAAATACTCTCCCACTTCCATTGCGGGACCTCCAATGGATGTAATAGCCCACCTGGTTTCTTTGACTCGGCTTTCACTTGTTGGCACACCATGCACTTTGAAACATACTCTGCCACATCTTTCTTCATTCCAGCCCAAAAGAAAATGCGCTTCATATCTCTATACATCTTATCTCCTCCAGGATGTATAGTCATCTTTGAGTGATGTGCTTCTTCGAGAACTTTATGCACCAAGTCTCCTACTTGTGGAACGCATAGCCTTCCATCACGCCTTAGCCAACCTTATCATCAATAGTATATCTAGCAAGGTGACTAGACGTCTCACCACGAATCAACTTGTCCATGACCTCGACTATCTGTGGGTCTCCTTTCTGGGAAGCCCCAACTTGATCAAGAAGTGTGGGTCTAAGCTCAAGGGATGCTATTGAACCCGTCATCGACTCAACAGTCGTCGTGAAATCAAAGGTTGCCAAGAACTCTAAGTTCTTCATCTCAATAAACAAGGGACTCAAAGTCAACCTCCTTCTGCTTAGTGCATCTGCCACAACATTACCCTTGCCAGGGGTATAAGCTATCTCGAAGTCATAAGATGCCAAGAATTCCATCCACCTTTGCTGCCTTAAATTCAGATCTTTCTGCGAGAAGAGGTACTTGAGTGACTTGTGATCAGTATACAACTCAAACCTTTCGCCTAGAAGATAGTGGCGCCAGGATTTGAGAGCAAAGATGATCGCCGCCAATTCCAAATCATGAGTGGGATAGTTCTTCTCATGAACTTTAAGTTGCCTACCCCCATAACATATCACTCTTCCCTCTTGCATCAGAACAGCACCTAACCCCGTGCCACATGCATCGGTGTACACGGTAAACATCTTACCGCCATCGGGTAATGCCAAAACTGGAGTTGTGGTAAGGGCTCTCTTGAGCCTTTGAAAAGCAAGCTCACACTCCAAGTCCCATGCAAAGACTAAGTTCTTCTTCGTCAACTTAGTAAGAGGGGCCGAAATCTTAGCGAAGTCCCTGATGAACTTCCTATAGTAGCCCGCCAGACCGAGAAAGCTTCTTACTTCGGTTGCATTCCTAGGAGTCTTCCAGTCTTGAACCACAACCACTTTCGCGGGATCCACCGCTATGCCTTGCTTAGAAACTATATGTCCAAGAAACCGAACTTCCCTTCTCCAAAAATGGCATTTGGGGAACTTGGCTTTCAACTGATGCGCTCTAAGCGTATCCATCACTTCCTTGAGATGTCTGGCATGCTCTTCCTCATCCTTTGAGAAGATCAGAATATCATCCACGAAGACAACCACGAACTTGTTAAGGAACTCCCTGAACACCCTACTCATCAAGTCTACGAAGTAGGCGGGTGCATTAGTCAAACCAAATGGCATGACAAGCCATTCAAAGAATCCATCTGGAGTCCTAAACGCAGTCTTATCAATACTATCCTCAGCCACTCTAAGCTGATGGAATCCGGTGGCTAGATCGAGCTGAGAGAAAACAGAAGCACCAACAAGCTGGTCAAAGAGATCATCAATCCTCGGTAACGGGTGCCTATTCTTCTTTGTCAGCTTGTTCAACTCTCGATAATCAACACATAGACGAAGCGAACCATCCGCCTTAGTAGCGAATACCACAGGAGCACCCCATTCAGAAATGCTTCGCCTAATAAAATTCTTCTCAAGCAACTCCTTGATTTGCTTACTGAGCTCTCTTCTTTCTCGTGGGGCCATGTGCCTAACGGGCAACGATACTGGCTTGGCATTATCGACTAGGTAAATGCGGAAATCTATCTCTCGTTTAGGGGGTAACCCCTTAACCTCTTCAAAGACATCTGGATAGTCTCGGACCACCCTTACAGATTGCAGATCATCGATGGACGAGTCAAGAGATTCAAGATAACATAACATGACGGGACCTCTAGGGTTACAAGAAATTTCTAGGGTATTACCGAGGCGAGTCATGAGCCTCACTACCCTATGCTCACAATCGAGGATGGCTCCATAACTGGGCAACCAATCCATGCCCAAAATCAACCCGTATCCCGTGAACCCGAGAACATAAGCATTACACGTGAATTCCACGGTCAAGATAGAAACCTTCAAATCCAGACAAATCATAAATAGATGGGCGGAACCCCCAATTGGATTTGAAACACTAACGGGATCCTCAACTAGACTAGTACTTAGGTGCAAACTTTCAACAATGTCAGAAGAAATAAAATTATGCAATGCGCCAGAATCAAATAAGGTGCGAACAGGATAATCAGAAATATAAACAAGGCTTTCTACAGAAATACTACCTCGGTCCTGAACTGGAGCAGTGTTGAGGGCATGCACTTGCCCTCCAGAAGGTCCTGCACGCTGATTCTGCCCTTGCCCTTGTCCTTGCTTCTTGGGGCAATCCTTGCTAAGATGTCCAGGCTCTCCACAGTGAAAGCATTCACCCAACTTCCTCTTCTTCTTTCTGCAATCCTTGGCTATGTGCCCAACAATCCCACAGAAGTTGCATTTTCTTGGGTCCTTTGCCTTGGCCTTGTTGCCCTTGTTGTTCTTGTTGTTCTGATTGCTCTGATTTCCTCCCCACTTGGAGTCTGTCTTCTTGGCTTGAGTCTCATTAGGCTTGACTTCTTTCTTGCCATTCTTATCGTCTCCTTGAAGAAATGCCATGTCTACTAGGCCTTCAAAAGTGGCCCCCATGGGTATATGAGATAGGGCTAAACCTTGTAATGGCTCATTCAACCCTCGTGCAAAGCGTAAAGCCTTCTTCTGGGGAGTATTAACCATGTCCAAACCGAATCGAGCGAGCTGGTTAAACTTATTCACATACTCCTTCACGGTCATGTCCCCTTGCTTCAAAGATATAAACTTCTCCAATTGCAGATTCGCCTCAGCTGATGATAGAAACTTAAGCCCAAATCTTGTCCTAAAGTCGGCCCAAGTCTCTATAGGTCTAGTAGCATTGGTGACCTCCCACCAATAAGCAGCTTCTTCTTTTAATAGCCATGCTGCCAATAAAACCTTTCTATGGTCTTCCACATCAAAGATAGCGAAGAGATCCTCAGTTTCTTTCAACCAATTTCTCGCCTCCACAAAAGTCTCCGTCCCAATAAAATTCTTGCCACCCATCGCCTTAAAGTCTTTGCAAACCTTAGCGAAATCTGCTTGTGGATTCTGAGGAGGAGGAGGAGGAGGAACCTCAGTTACGGTGGGGGTGTTTGCTGGGCCCACATCGTTGGCCCTAGCTTCCAAGTACCTCCGGAACCATCCGGGAATGGTCACTCCCTCGGGAAGGTTAAGATCGGCCATACTGAAAAAGAAAAAGATAGATTCAGAACGAGGAAACGAAGGATAGTGCTAATGGCTTTTGGGGAATAGCCTTTTAAAATAACTAGACTTTTCTTGGAAAATACTTAATTGGTTTTGAAAATAGTTTTTCAAAAGGTAAGTTTTTAAAACACTTTTGCTCAAATCTTGTAAACCTCGCTCTGATACCAAATGTAACACCCCACCTCCGCCAGTGCCACTCTTGCAAGGACACTAGCTTTGGAGGGGCGTTAAACGTGGTAAACATGCATGCAGATATCATAAGACAGAAAATATAAATAAAAACAGAGTAAATAAAGCAGCGGATAAAACTAGCATTTCAAAACCATAGTCAAGTTACATCAAAGTACTTGGTAATTATTTTCCACAAAACATAGTCTAGAAACATCAACTGAAAACTGGAAAGAAAATCATAAAGTAACTATCCCCAAAGTAGAAGAAAGCCATAGCGTGCTCAAGTCCAAACCGTACATGAGCTATCCAGAAAAGCAGCTAAAGATCCAAGCTAAGTACCAGTGTTCCCACCCTGTAAACCTGAGGGGGGGGGGGAAACGGAAGAAAAGAGGCGAAAGAAAACGGGTCAGTCAAAAAGACTGGTAAGTCCTATCTACTATTAGTATAAAAACTAATAAAGTTAACTGAACATGTAAAACAGAGATGAGATGTAGGGTGATAACTGGCATGGTGAAAAGTTAACAAGATAGATCAAGTGTGGCATCGCATATACAAGGTTAAGTTGCACCAGGTGTGTACTAGTATTCCAATCCATGTCAAGTATAATCAAGAAATGATCCCTTGGCCCAAAGCTGGCCCACATCATGAGATGACCTAAATCGAGGTCCAACTACTCGGTCTAGTCGATCGGCTACCTATAAGCCTAACTCGTCGTGTATCGGTGTCATACGGCTTAATCGCGGAATGTAGTTAACTGCGCTAGGTCCACCCCAGGGTGTATCCAGCCCTAAGGTGTAAACCACAGACACAATTCAAGCACGCACAGTCTAAACCTACTGGTGCCCATGTTCAACTCCGGACTTAATGTGCACGACCATGGTCCGCCTGAACAACCGGTGCACCCTTCAGCCGTCTCTTTTTGGCCTCTTACAATCAGTCCAGTAATCGTGCCCCACCCTAGCCTAGTCCAGGGTACCCATGATACTTCGAAGTTGGTTACTGCTGAAAAGGACCACGTAACTAGGATTTCAAGTGGGTTAAGTGTGGTTAACCCTATCCTAACCATGTATTGAGTTGGTTAAGTGTATTCAAGCAGTTCATGACTTAACCCTATCAATACATCGGGTTTAATTGGTTAAGTGTATTCAAGTAGTCCATGACTTAACCCTACCAATCCATCGTGTTTAATTGGTTAAGTATTCAAGTAGTCCATGACTTAACCCTATCATGTGGCATTAATTAATTTAATGCACCCAACCTCTCACATTAGACCTTGTTGTGGTTACTAGTTAAGCCGGGCGGGTCCGGGTAGCTTTACACCACAACTTAGTCTAACCTCGGGTTTCAAGTACGATGTGACCAACTACTCACACTGGGTTCTATTGTTTGTAGCCACTAGTTAAGCCGGTCGGTTCCGGGTAGATTTATGCTACAAACTCAACCCAACCTCGAGTTGTCCACACTCATATTTTCTAAGTGTCATGTCCATCATTATGTTTACAAACATAATCACAAGTCAATGTTCATGTCATATTTTAAAACCATGTTTTCATGTCATTAATATTAACCAAACCCAACGCATTCCCATCACATGTACGTTTCGCATAACATAACATAGATCAAAAGAGGGAACTTGGCAAAAGCATGACAAAAGGCATAAGGTAATAAGGTTGGCCACAAGTTAAACATGGTGGCATATGAGGCATAAATATGTTCATAAGCTTGCATATCACATCATGGGCCTCAAAACATGCATAATATCAACTTAAGCAAATAGGTGAAACATGATCATAAATGACATAGGATGGTGGCTAGAAGTTCGCATATAACATTATATGCAAGTTATCATAAAGGTTATGAGGGTTCTCATGTTGCATAATGCAACATTCCAAATCAAAGGTCATAGCTTTCTATGCACATAGTCAAGGTGATAGCTTTACAAACTTGCATAGGGTAAATCTATGCATAACATGATAGGATCAAAGCACAAATCATACTTAGGCCCAAACTCAAACTTGCAACATGTCATATTTAACTTCATAGTTAGAATCTAAGAGTAGTATATGGCTTACAATGCTATGAAGACTAGAATTAATATAAAATAAGATTGAGACGAAGCCACACTAGCAAATCCGCAACCAAAGACGATAAACTCCACTTCAAGACTTGAGAACAAGAAGAAATAACCCTAAAGACAAAGAAAGATGGCTCTTTTACTTAAGAAAGATGGCTCCTTTATGACATAGATTGATTTGAGACACTCATGCTCTCATGAAGAAGGTGGAGGCCATTATTAGTGAACATTTGGGCAGCATTTAGTTGTAGGAATGATTAATGAGGGTTTAGGCTAGGTCTAGGGGTCTTTTTATAGAGATTAGGGGTAGTTTAGACCATAGGATTAACCCTAAATCGAATCTGAGCCATCAACTCCCGTCAGAAACTTCCAGAACAAGACCCAACATGCCAAAATGGTGCACCAGAAAAATTGGTCCGACCGGGGGGGTCGACCCCTGGGTCGACATGGGTGTCGACCCATTGGGGGGGTCGACACAGGTGTCGACCCCTGTGTCGACCCTGCCTGGGGTGGGGAAAATTCCCGCCCATTCTGCCTTGGTTGTAATTCAAATCTGAATTCGAATTTGAACTGTTTTCGGGCTTGGAATTTTCTGAAAACTTCATTGGGCCATAACTTAGTCATACGGACTCCGTTTTTCGAAAACTCGGACTCTATTTCGCGTATTTTTCCGAGACGAACGCAATGGCACAGCCCGTTTCCCTTGATTTAGATTTTAGAACTTAATTCTGCCTTGATTTACATTATAACATGTTATTAAAAATACGGGTTGTTACAATAATGTTAACATTCACCTACCTCAAGATGATCAAATTAGCGAACAGTGCAACCAAACAGAATCTTATATAGCACAAGCGCAAGTTTAAAATCAAATATTGAAAAGTCTAACATTTTAAACCCTAATATCCATTCTACTGTTTTACAAAATGAATAACTCCAAGTGTTTCCACACAATGCATTAAATATTAATGAAAACAACCAAACGTCATTGATAAGCTGACTATCACAGGATAACTCGATCAAAATTGTGAAAATATGATGAAAGAAGAACAAAGTTAACCAACTCAGTATGACACATCCAATATTCAATGAAAAGAATCACGTGCCTCTGCACCAAAGCTAAGCATTGTAAGATAAAGCATCTAGTAGAAATCGTGTCTAATTTCTCTACTTTAATTACTTCGAATGTCATCAACAACCTTGTAAGGCACAATATGATTTCCCAATTAAAAGCAAGATGAAAATAAATAAAACGAAAGTGGAACAGAAGAGAAAATGTAACAACCCGAATTTTGACAAATCCGATTTTTTTTCAAGAATCCAAATCTACCGAAGCTCGAGTTGGTTTGTCTGGTTATCCTGCAGAAATTCAAAGGTAAATATATTAGAGCTCATAATAGAAATCACACAGCGGAAGGAATAAAATACAATATTAGGTAAACACTTACCAATATAATGACACTATCTAACAAGTGTATTTAAGTTGCAGAATCTCAATCGCCTGTCTAAACTGCGGGTTTGTTATGAGGAGGGGTCAGAACAAAAGTTCCGATGAATAGACAAATTACAGTTCCTACAAAATAACAATACATATATCATTCTATCACGGGTTCATATTTATTAAGTTATTCAGGTTTGATCTCACAATATACTTTCAATTATTCCACATAAACCATACCCATCCGCTCCCCAATAGATTAACCTAATAAATAATATATATGTAGCTATATGCCCAATATATCGAGGTACTCTCCATGGTACTCTACTCAATTGGTCCCCATCGTCGTACTACGAAAATGTACTGGACCTGCAACGCAACGCCAAGAAAGCATACTAGGCTACGCTGTGGAAGAGAATAAGCCTCTACTGCGGCGCCTAAGGGCGCCCTAATCCCTGAATTCCTCCATGAAACACAATCGGATACATACATATATATATATATATATATATATATATAGAGAGAGAGAGAGAGAGAGAGAGAGGGAGAGAGGACAACCTCGTTAGGCCTACATTATAGATATCCAAAGATAGTTCTGCCTCTTTTGATGGCTCTCCACAGCCCCACCCAGTCTACTTCCATACTAATGAATGACTATTCAAGGAGCTAAATTGCTATCCTACCGTCTAATCTAAACAAACATGTAGTCCCTCATCGAATACCCAATAGTAGAAGGTCATTGGCTTAGCTTTGTCTTTCCCACACACGCTGCAATTGATGAAGACAGGTATTCGATGACTTACTATCCTTTGTTGGGTCCCGACCATGAAGTTTCTCCCCTCTTGAGGCAACCGCCGAATCATCCTATGATGCAAGATCATCCCAATAAGTTTTTGGACTACCAACCATCAAAGATGCAGCCAAGGCATACAAACTTGATGAAACTGTACAGATCATGTCTTTGTAGGTACAACTTCAATAGGCCTACCATAGGAGGTCATCTCGGAGTATCCTCACGTCCTATAGAAGTCCCGCACTTTCTTCCAGTCCCATCGAGTAATAAGTTGGACATGCTCCTCTCATGCCTCCAAACACCCACGATGATCTTCCCCGCCGGGCTCTTTATCCCAAAATATATACGGACTAGTCCAAGCACATCTCGTTATTACATTATTAGACCATAGGTAATGTACGTGCTTGTTTTACTTACCACCTTGCTAATTTACTTAAACATTTACTTGTTTATTCTACATTCAAGTTATTTGTTTATTAGCTTTAGTTGGCTGCTTATTCTCCTTAATCAGCTTTCACTATCGGAATGGACCACCGTTTATTGTTATATTCATTAAATTTAATTCCATAATTATAAGTTTATAAATAATAAGTCTATTCTACTCTTTTCTATTTAATTATAAGCTCATGTTATAATATTACCACAACTATATTTGTGGATTCACTTATTAAACTTATTTCCTGTAGACTAGGTTCATTTTTAGTAAGCCTCTTACTTCGCATTTCATCTTTTAATAATAACCTGTATGTTATAACCTTACTTGTCCCTATGGCAAGTTTACCTATTATATTACATTCCGGTCTCTATAATTTATTATAATATGTTATTGTCCCCGTTCATTACATACTTCACAGGTTTCTTGTTCCTTTTTCTCAAAATAACATCTTTTACTCATGTTAGCCCCTTTTATTTGTCTTTACAATTTATTCTTGAAATTAACTTATTCTTAATTGATTGGTTATTAAAACTGTACAAAATCAATTTCCATAACTTAAGGTAATTACTGCAATTGAAACTCGTAAATACAAGACATTTCTTTCAGTTATTTTTAGGCTGTTGAACAGTGCGCAATACGGTAAAAGCCTTATTTTGCACTAATACACATTTTTACTTATTTTTAAACTTGCAATTATGTTTTCCACTTGTTTTAAAAACCAAACTACGAAAATATATCCCTTTTTTCCTAATTGGTCAATCTAGGTTGCTACTAACTTCCTAATTTAATTGATATAATTAATTCTTGTCTCTAAGTTGTTTTCTCGTAACTACAGTTAATTGGACTCAATTGATATTTTTTTTCCTTTCAATCCCTACGATTTCTGCATTATTTTCCATTTTAATTCTGAAAAGTGAATTCTTACAAATAACATGAAAATTCTCAAACTTATCATTTTGCTACAAACTTACTGTATATAACCTTGTCTATGCCATATCAATCTTTGTCACATTAATTTAGTAAGCCTTAACAAGTTTTTCTACTTTCAAATTTCCCTTTTATTCCGCTTTTGGCATAATACATCCATTTAGCCCCAAATCGTCAAGTTTCTTTTTTTTTGTTACAATTCTCATTAATTAATCTACGCGTAATCACAATTAAATTAATTTGCGCCTAGCCACAATTTAGTTAATTTGCGTCTAACCACAATTTAATTATTTTGCGCATAATCACAATTCAATCTAATTTGCGCATAACCACAATTAAATTATTTTGCATATTACTGCAATTTAATTTAATTTGTAACGTAAACTGTATATTCTAACGCAGAATAGAGGAAAAGAAGAAAAAGAACATATCATAAGTTCCAACAGGAATCAAACGATACAATATAACGTTATTGGAAAATATTATTTAAATCCACCCATCTGAGGTTTGCGCTCTAATATTTTGAATCTGCAAGATTTTCTTTTCAATTTGGATTTGTAGATCTGTCTGGATAGAGGATCTGGCATCTACAACATAGATTTATAACACTTTTCTCCAAATCTTGAATCAGAAATCCTAAAACTAATTTTTTTTTTTTTTTTGAAGAATTTGAAGGAGAAAGGAAATGACAGAGCTCTAGCGCCCTCCCAGAAATATGAGTTGGAGGCTAGACATTGCTGGTTTATTTATAGGTGCTCAGAAGAACCACGTCTGTCATATCAAAACAAATAAAATCGGAGTCGATCGTTTACAACATCTAAATCACGATTCCTAGCCTAAAATTGGGTCGTGTATGTGATTGCCATTGCTATTTAAATTGTTGCTTCAACGTTACTTTCTTGTCTGTAATTCTCCAATCTATTTTATTATTTTTAGTTTTTAGTTTACGCTTTGAATTTCAATTTTAAATCTATGCGTATATATTTATGCACAACTCCATAAAATTTCAACCATTAATAGCTGTGTAATTTTTGCTTCTTAAACATTATTATTAACGTTATTATTCCTTAATCATTTCATTGATTCTTTCCTTTTTTAATATATGTTCAAATTTTGAATTTTATTTTATTATTTAATTTAAAATACGGGATGTGTTACAGAAAAGGTAAAAGTCGACATGTAAATTAATGTTGTTACAATTTGAAAATTGATGTAGCTCCAGTTGTTTTTGGGCTATTTGAGAATAACAAGTCTTACTCTTTTAGTTGTAGTTTGTTTCTTGTTTGTATTAGAGTGCATTGATTACTTATTAAAAGAATTGCTAGGGAACTTAGAATGGTTTTTAAATATCAAATTTGTGCAACACTCCTATCATTTTTTGTTTTCAAGACTCCCTTTAGTTGTAACTTTCCTTTTTCTGAAAAATAAAATAAATTTCTGGTGGTCCTAGTTTGTATATTTTTTAGTGAAAAATTAAATGATGGTGGATTGATCTTTTCATGGGTCATAATATTAATGGTTCCGGATTAGTGTCTGATTGCTCATTTGTGAAATGTGTGTATTTTCTTAGTTCACAGGTGGATTGCTCATTTGTAATGCGGATAAAAACTGGCCTGATTTCATATATTCACAGATTTGTGATGTGTGTATATTTTCTTGTACAAAATTTGCGTTGTAAATAACATGTGGGGTTCAATCAGCTTAACCCATGTAAAATAAAATAAATAATAAATAAAAATCATGGTAATTTCCATCAAAGTTCCATATTCATAGGTAATGAATTATCGCTGGATTATAATAATCCCGATCCCTTATGTTAAAAAACCTTGTAATTTCTTTGCATTCTTCATGTTGTACTAGAAAATGTATGTGAATATACAGTGCAACTGCGGCTTATAGACCAAGCAGGTGTGAATATAAGGCATTAGTCCACCACAGTGCATTCTATTTTATACTCATATCCTTGAAATTTCTCATTTATTTAGTCAAACATTAAGAAGTTTAATTCAGAACATTCCAATAATTCTATTAAGTACAAAATAGATGATATTATAACACAACCTGTTAAACAGCTTCCTTATATTGCTTGCGTTATAAACATAGGTTTTTGCTTATTTTGATAACAGTCTCTTCCAAACCAAATGCTTGGCTAATAAGATTTCAGATTTTATTATTTGATCTAGTTAAATATCAAAGCAAGACTTGATCACCTTTTACATCGTGCAGTCCTCAAACTATTCATAGATTTGATCCAGTCAGTAATACGTATGAGTGACATGCAACGATATAATTACACCTAATCCATCGATTTATTCACCATGAATGTAGAGGTAGAAATTTACAGATTCCTAGGTACGGGAGCATAGTTTGAAAGAATAATCTAAGAAGGTCAACTGAGGAAATAATAAAGGCATTACTGTTCACACATATCACATATGCACAGCTGATTTGAGAAGTAGGTTGATTCATAAAGAGTAGCACCTTCTTGGAAAGCCCACATTCATTTGCTCAAGATTCCTCCCTCTCCTTCCTTAAAGCTACACCTAGTAATCGTAAATCCTTAACATCTCCAGCTATCTATCACACTGATTATTCATCCGTTCT
Source organism: Allium sativum (assembly GCA_030737875.1). Taxonomy (NCBI): domain Eukaryota; kingdom Viridiplantae; phylum Streptophyta; class Magnoliopsida; order Asparagales; family Amaryllidaceae; genus Allium; species Allium sativum. The sequence goes on along the minus strand of CM060919.1, from coordinate 605,001,670 downwards.
CCTCCTTATAAATGCACCCCAATTCTCGTTCATCATCTCTCATACTGTATTAATAATAATAGTAATGGCCGATTGCTTTGAAGACTTCTTACCAACAATGGCAAACAAGCTAGGAGACGATGGCCTCATGCAGGAGCTGTGCAATGGCTTCCGGTTGCTGATGGATGCAAATACAGGCATGATAACGTTCCAGAGCCTGAAGGCAAATGCTCCCACAATGGGCTTGAGTCATATGAGCGACGCAGAGTTAAGAGAGATGCTGAAGGAAGGCGATTTGGATGGTGATGGGATGTTGAGTCAGATGGAGTTTTGTGTTTTGATGGTTAGACTCAGCCCTCAACTGATGCAAGACGGCATGTATCAGCTCTTCCAAGACGCTGCTATGTTTTTCTAATTTGTTTAGTTCTTGTTTGGGCTTAATTTATGTCTTGTTTTTTCCCTTTTCGTTTTCACTTTAATCAGCAAGATGATATGATTATGAGTATGTCCTGTTTAGATGATATCAAGTAAAAGGATACTACCGTCTCCATACTGGTTCTATGCCATCAGCATCTTTGCTATATATATATATATATATATATATATATATATATATATATATATATATATATATATATATATACACACACGAGTGGAAACCCGTGCGATGCACGGGATAACAACTTTTAAGTGTTTTATTTTGCATTCATCAGTAAGCTGTCAGAATCTATTGTATAGTAGCGAGATATATAATGTAAGTGATATATGTATGTGTTAGAATTATAATGTAAAAACTAAATTTTGCAGCAAGAAGTAAATAATGCATGTATAGCGAACAGGGACAGGTTGCACGTAGGGTAAACAGTATAAAATTTTATGTATATCGTTTGATTTGATGAAAAAATATATGTATGAAATGATAAAATTTTAGTGTGGTGTTAAAGACACCTCAATATGTTCTTCCTAATACCGCAATTAAAACAATAAAACTCGTTAAATTTTGTATGCTTCTTAATACCACATTACCTTTCTATTCTTACCTCTCGCTCAATCATTATTTGCCAAACTAATCATGTACTAAGCTAATCCAAAAACCCTAATCTTTCGTAATCGTTGTCTTTTTTGCATCTCTCTTGGGAAAAATCATATTTGTATGGTAATCTCTCAATTGTTTGGTGATCTGAAAACCTAATCTCTCACTTTCTTTTTTAGTTTGCTTAATTCAAACCTTATTCACGACTATTGTATATTTCTCGGCATTGTGGCGTCGAATTCGTTGATCGGTTATAGATCTATGGTTTGGCCTGTTGATCAGTTTTAGGAATCAGGACAAATAAATATCGAGCGAAATAGAAATTGGGTAAAACAGTGTGGTAGCCCCTATTTTTTAAGTGTGTGGTATTAAGAAGAGTGTAATACTAATTCTTGTGGTAATTTTTAGTCGTGGTATTAAGAAGAACATATTGAGGTGCCCTTAACATCACACAAATTTTATATATATCTCTCGAACCAATTTCGTTTCGAACTTTTATATCTCAACATGCAAGAGAAATACAGAAAAAATCTTTCTTGTCCAAAAGCCCCTTCAGTGCTAGCACTATATGGAGACTGAAACATTGGAATTTTTGAAAATATAATCCAATATTCAGTACTAACAAAGGTAATTTGCTGACATCAACATCAATAATGAGGTAAAACTGTTAACACAAATTTCAAAACATCTGTGTCTAACCACTTAGTTTGCGAGGAAGAGGCCCCAAAAAAATTGACCAATAAGAAAAACTTGAAGAAACTTCAAAACAACTGATAAGTGATAGCTGTTGACACGCTTTTTTGTCAAAGCTGTTACACTTCAAGTATTTGGTGAGCAACGCGCTCAAACATCAAAAAACACAAAGCAGTAGGGTCGAAGTCGCATCGCAAACACAAAGAGACCCGAAACCTCTATCAGTTGGCCTCTTACGGGCCCAATGAACTCTTAAGAAAACCATCATCCGAGTCGAAGGCGAGCCATGCTCGGAGCCGAAGGCGAGCCGTCAAGCGGGTCCGGGCGCAACGCCGGTGGAGGTCCGGGGCCCCATAGTCCCGGCGGCGATCGACCTAACCGGTTAGATCGAAACTGTGTGCACCGCTCGATTCATCCAGTTTTCTCCATGTCGGAAGCCCAGATTCCTTTGCTTAGGACCAGCAAAACCTCGGATTCGTTCACTTCGCATTCCGGAATTTCAACTCCCTCAGCAGCAAGATTTCCGCATCATCTCTATCAATTTCGAACCCCACCAGTGGATTTGAAATTTTGAACCCCCCTCCGGGAAGGGGTACGAAATTTCGAACCCCGCACCAGGGGGTGCGAATTTTCTGCATATGGCTTGTTTTGGAGTGCGAAAATTGCTCTTGTGAGTCCCGCTGCTCACCTACGCCCACCTAACCTTGCTCTTATAAATACCTCAAGCCTTGACCTTCATTATGGACCTTCTCCCTTGGAATTTTTGGACCTTGAGAGCTCCAAATACTCATAAATGGCTTCCAACACCTCCATCATGGCCATGGGAGATGGCATGGAAAATTAAAACAAAGCATGCATGTTTTCCTTAAACACTTGAACATTAACGAGGATTGTTATGTTATTTTGACCTTCATGGACGTGAGCACTAAACTTGGATATTGTTGACCAAGTCAACGCTTCATAACGAAGAAGAAGAAGGGCAATTTAGTCAAAGTGTAGGAACAAACATATATTTTGTTATTCTCTTATAATACTTTGAACTTAGCTATTGTCCAAACTTGTACAACCTTGTAATCGACAAAAGATATGATGAATGATAATTATAAAGTGGACGTAGGTGTTAGTGCCGAACCACTATAAAAGTTATGCCTCCCCGCATTTACATACTTTACTGTTTATTTGGATAATTGTTCACAGTGTGTGTTGGCGTGCAGCAATTTTGCTCGTCAACAATAGCTAAACTGTTTTTCTCTTTTTATGAGCAGATTGTGTGCGTGCACATGTATTCTTAGAATTGTATACATGAATGTTGGTACATAGGTAGAAAATGGCGGAAAATGAAGGTTTTTTTTTTTTTTTAGGAATTGCTACCAAAGTCGTCTATAATCTCTATCATTCTTTTAAATGTGTCAGAAAATATATAAGAGGACATAATAATTATTGTCTCAAGCGCATTGGTCTTAGACACAGAATCAATACCCGCATTTAATTCTTATTTTCTCAAGAGTATTAAATCATCATACAATCTTAGGAAACAACATTAGAAACCCATTGCACCAAATAGCTAGTAGAATAGATGAAGCACACTTTCAAAATTTCACTCCCAGCAAGCATGACATCCACTATCTTCCAATTCTATAATTCTTTAATTCAGTTCAATCAGTCACAGATTCATAGCAACCAATCAAATAAACATAATTCTAAAGCGGTGATATCTCATTTAAGCTCGATGATCAACTTACAACATCATTGATCCTTACTTAATCTTTGTCCTCAACAAAGATAAGAAATCTGTGCAAGTCCGCCTTCAGAACATCTTTTGGAACCGTCATCATTTGTGATAGGAATATCCTGTTGGTTGACAAAACCAATAAGAAAATAAAATAAAATGAGAAGTGCATATTTTTCATTGCAAATTGCATTCAAAAACCACGGTTACGAAAGCAGTTTTGTGGAATTCAAACCAACATGAGAATTTAAGATAACATGTTTAGAAGAAAATTTATACTTAATGAACAAACTATTAACAGACTGATATCGTGCTGCAGCATACCAGTCTATTACCAATATTCAGCACCTTAAATCCATATAAGTACAGACAGAGAGGATTAATGAAAAATCAGGTTTTATGATGATGCAGATATAGTAGAAAGCGAAGAGAATAAAGCAATGACTAACCTACAATGTCCTGACGTGGAAGGTGCGTCACAGTTGACAATTAGAACGATCTCGGGAAACCGAATCCATTATTGAGTTGAACGACTTCATTCAGGAAGGTGAAGAGACTGCTCAGAAATAGGCGAAAGATGTGAAAGTGGACAACGACGAAAATGGAAAGGAGGAAGGGTGAGGATTGTTTAGAAACTGGGAAAAGATCTGACAGTGGAAAACGTGGGGAGTTATCTTAATTATTTCATTTATTTATTGATGAGTAGTGAATTGTGCGGTGATGTAAGTGGGAGAAGATCATGGCAAGATCGTGTGACTGAATGCATGTTTACCAGCCGTTCTTTATCTCCACTGAGATTAAATCCTAACTCTTCTTTGTCTTCTATTAACTAACCAATGTTTTTTGTTATATAGACGAGCATAACGGCACGTGCTTCGCGCGTGATGATGGCAAGCGATCACGCGTGATCAAGACATGCGCTTCGCGCGTGGATCGTTGTACCTAAGATACTGTGATATATATATATCCGAACAAATAATATATCAAAACATGAATGATGTAAAGGTATTTTGAACTATAAAAACATGTATATTATGATGCTACCCTCGATGCAAATAAGCAATAGTTATCAAAGCACTAAAATGTATGTGTGTGGGTTCGGGTGACTTGCATGCATTACATAGGTTTTTTTTTATTATCATCCAAAAACCCATTTAATCGATTCTGAAATCTAAGGCCGTTACATTATATCCATACAAACATAAAAAATAGTTGCCCGGTTGAGAGCATAGAAACCATGTATTCAACAAACATCACGAACAAGTCTTTCCTAGTAGGAAATTCTTAAATTCGATTTGCATATTTCGCAAGAAAATAACAAATAAGAAATAAAAAATAAATCAATTACAATTTTGAATCACCTGATTAAGCTGACTTCAAGAGCTCATGCACTTCACGAAGAGGTGTAAATTAAAGAATATCAACCAAAACAGAAAACTATCGCGTAAGACTAAGAGACAATTTCAAATGTATGTGCAAGGAACATGATATAAAAGGTTGTAAAGTCCAAATGAATTTATAGTATTCTATAGTACTTTGCAATATTTTTATTCTATTACCAGTCTCATGAGCCTTCTAAATTTCTCAGGTCATCTAAACTGTCTTCGGAGGTGTCATGAGCCTTCTGAATTTCTCAGGTCTTGTAAACTGTTTTCTAAGGTTCCACCTAATAAAACCGATAACATTGTATACGAGAGGGTTTTATGTTACTTATTACTTTATGGGTTTGGGCTTATAGCTCATTACATTTCCGCTCAATATTATTGCTATATGTCTATATATAGCAAGCGTTACCATGTAATAATACATTCTGTTCTATTACAATAAGCAATAATACAAGATTTACTTCAATTTCCATTATGGTATCGGAGCTACTAGCCTAACGGCATTAAATTTCAGATTGCAAACTCGAGAGGGAAGATGCAATTGTATTCGTTCTCCTCAGATAATCTTCATCACTGGAGATTACACCCCTCCCCGATCAGGATATGTTCTTTTTAGTTGCATCTGATTGAGTATTGCCTCGCCAAGAGGTAGAATCAGAGTATTTTCATCATCTTCTACGTTCTTGGCTGCAATTCCAGCCATCTGACTTTTAAGTCATCATCTGGTGTAAAATCTGGTTGCAATCGACACATAACAGTGGTTTTTCCATCCTAGAATCCTCTTATCATCAGAAATAGCTTTTCTTGACCACCAAATGACTGGAACTAATGAAGCAGCGCTCAGTTCAGCCAATTCAGGCACCAATCCACCACCAACCATACCCCCAACGCCAAGCTTTCAACTGATTAAGCCCAAAAGCCACATAATTATCATCCCATTAGATGAGGATAATTACATGCTTTGGAAATCTCAAGTTGAGGCTGCGTTAAGAGGATATGGTCTTCTTGATTTCATCAAAGGGACAGTATTGATCCCAATTGTTTTGATCCATGACAAAGATGGAAATTTGGTTAGTAATGAAGACTACCTGAGATTTCAAAAACAAGATAGCCTTCTTGTATCATGGTTAATTTCATCTATAAGTGCAAACATGTTATCAAGAGAGATAGGATGCAACACATCTTTTGCAGTATGGAATACTATTGAACAAGTTTTCAGTGCATAGTCAGCAGCAAGGGTGATGCTGTATAGAAGACAATTACAGTGTATCAGAAAAGATGAAATGCCTATGAGTGAATACCTATCCAAAGTAAAGACTTTGTGTGACAAGTTAAATTCAACTGGACATATGATTAGTGAAAGTGAGCAAGTTCTTTATATTACTGGAGGACTAGATGAAGATTATGAATCAATTGTGACATTTATAGCCTCACAAAAGATAGTACCTGACTTGCAATATGTGCATTCATCTCTTCTTGCACATGAAGGAAGAGTTGAACAGAAAAGATCATCACAGTCAGAGTTTTCTGTCAACTATGCCTCTATAGCAAGAAACAAAGGCCAGCAAAAAGCAAATTCTGGTCAAAACAACAAACAAGAAAATCAGGCATTCAGAGGTAATGCAAGACAAAGAGGTAGAGGCAGAGGAGGCAGATTCAACAATAATAACAAGTTAAATGCCAAATTTGTGAAAAAATTGGACATGTTGCAAGCAAGTGTTATTTCAGGTATAACACAGAGTTCAATGTAAATCAGCAAAACCAGAGAACACCTAATGTCAATGTCACTCAAATGGGTCAACAAAGAACCAATGCTGAAGGGTCAAGAATGCAGTCACAAGGTTCAACTAATGATGATTGCAACAAATCTGATGATATAAACCTAGATGACTGGTAACCAGATTCTGGAGCAACCAATCATGTCACCAACAACTTACAAAATCTAAATCTGGGCAACAAAAGCTACTCAGGTACATGTTCAGTTTTAATGGGTAATGGTGAAACTGTTAGTATATCACATGTAGGATGTGGTTATATCAAAGGAAAAAGGGAACTCTATTTAAACAATTTACTTAGAGTACCTAAGATTAAGAAAAATCTGATCAATGTTTCAAATTTGCTAATGATAACCAGGTATACTTTGAGTTTCACCCAAACTACTGCCTTGTTAGAGACTTACTAAATAAAAATATATTACTACAGGGAAGTTTGGATAAGGGGCTATACAAATTCAAGAACTTGAAGTCAAGACATGCCACTGATATTGGAACCCAATGCTATAATATTGAATCTGTTACTGATAATAATGACACATATAAATTTTTTGATGAATGGCATTGTAAATTGGGACATCCAAATATTAAAACTGTTAAGCATGTTTTGAATGAAAATAAAATTGATTGCAAGTGTGTACCTGATAATTATATATGCAAACATTGCCAAATTGGCAAAAGCCATAAACTGCCCTTCATTGGGTTAGAGACAAAGTACAGCAAGCCACCTGAACTCATTGCTGCAGACCTATGGGGTCCCTCTCCAGTCAAAACAGATCATGGATACGGGTATTATATCAGCTTTGTTGATGCATTTACTAGGTATACATGGATATATCTACTTAAAAATAAATCAGATGCATATGAAACAACAATACAGTTTGTAACGCTTGTTGAGAAGCAAACAGACTGCACTGTTAAAATCATGCAAACTGATGGTGGAGGTGAGTTTATGCCACTAAAGAAATTCTTCAAGAATAAAGGAATATTACACAGAATGACCTGCCCACACACATCAGAACAAAATGGACTTGTTGAAAGAAAACATAGGCACATTGTTGAAACTGGGCTTACATTGATGTCACAGTCCTCTGTACCATTAAAATTCTGGTCAGAAGCCTTTATGACATTAGTTTTCTTAATAAATAGAATGCCTACCAAAATCTTAAAATACAAAAGCCCATATGAAATGATGCATGGTGAGAAACCAGATTATCATAGATTAAAAAGTTTTGGTTGCCTATGTTTTCCTTGCTTAATGCCATATTATAAACACAAGTTAAATTTAAGGTCAAGTGCCTAGCTGTACATTTCTTGGTTATGCAGAGAACCAGAAAGGTTACAAGTGCTTGAGCAGTGATGGGAGGTTATATATCTCTAGACACTACAAGAAAATATATATTTGGTTACACCTATTAGTAGCGTTTATAGTGTGAAAGCAACAAATGCTATTTTAATCCATTTTTTCTTTTATTTTTACTCATTAATGTAAGCTAGATTAACACACCTACGAAAAAAATCACCTTGCCACGTTTACTCTTCTCCTTCAAGCCAAAATTTCTCTCCTCCAAAAATTCCCTTCTCCTGAAAATTTTCCCCCTCAAAATTTGCCACCGCGCTTCACAGAAAATTTGTTCCTCTATTCTCCACGTACAGCCAAAAATTAATTCCCTCCTGAAAATTTTCCCCTTCAAAATTTGCTTCCGCTTCGCATAGGATTTCGTCTCGCCCTACAATCGCACGGTTTCGGAATTGATTTCTATCTCGCTCTCCAATCGTACCCCTTCACTCACGGTTTTCGGTCAGAAGCCCTCCATTCCCTTGAAGACCTAACATCTGAGCTTGCTAATTTGGGTCATTCAGATCTAGAAATCAACTGAGATCTTCGTTCAGATTTTGGTAAGATTTATTAAAAATTATTTCATATTTACAAATTATCAATTTCATCTTCGTTCAGATTTTGGTAAGATTTATTAAACATAGATATGTATCCACTTATCCTCTTGCGATGCTTTCTACGTGTTTCTTTTTCTTCTATATTGAGCAGACTATTTGTATCATGTCTAAGATTATCAGCACTGTCTTAACCGTCAAGCCTTTTTTTTCTTATGTTTATAAGTTCCTCGTTTCTACATATGATTTGTGCTTAAATAATAGTTACAAGAAATATTATCATTTTTTTGCAACTTCATCTTTTTATAAATGCACATATCGAGCTAAACATTTGCAAGATCTGATTAATTAGTTTATATTTAGTTTCTTTAACTATGCATGTGTTATTACCGGAGTCAGTGCCGGAGATATGTGAACTTGTATAAAAGAAAATTAGAACATCTTAATCAGGAACAGGTGAGCCAAGCAAATGACTTTGGATCATCACTTATTATGCAAGTATTCATCATTACCCTTTCTTTAATCCTAAATGATTGGGATCGGCCACATGAATTCTCGTTTTCGAGCTATTCAGTGTCTGTTGTATTATATAAAAAGTTAACTTTTTAGGCATAAATAATAATTCTTCTATTTACACAGCTTTGGTAACACAGTTTTTGAAATTATGTTTGCAATTTATCATTATTCACGTGTTAGTGTGTGTTACGATGAACTTGCTTCATATTTCCTAAACCTTGTGTGCAGTAAAGCTCCATTTCTCTACAAATTCGAAATTCAATGACACATAGTAGAGCCATTCGTTTATGTGTAAATTTATATGAACTGCAGTTAATCAAGTCATGCAATTTTCTACAGCGAAATTTCTATACACAATTAAAGTACATGGTCTGACTTATTTATATACATGTGTATTCTTTTGATGCTAGATTGTGAATAAAGATATTCTTTTCGAGCTTGAAAAGATGGATAAAGAATATGATATTGATGATATCTTAGACTTCTGGTGTGTTGCCAAGGAAGAGCTGCAGGTATGTTCGTTAGCATTACTGATTACAAAAAACTGTATGATGGGTGACAAACACACACATGTAACGGATCACATGATATCTCATTCATGGTTTCAGTTGCTTTATATTGATAGAGTCTTATAGCTTTCAACGTATTCAATAGCACTGCATGAAAACATTGGCTGAAAATGTGATATGTGGAATTTTGATGGTTATATGTTAAATCTAACACTAATGATTATCAATTTCCGCTGGGCTTGGGGTTATATATATTTTTGTTCTGAGAGCACAATAATCTATATCTTTTATGTAACTTAGGAAATCAAGATTCACGTATATATATATATATATATATATATATATACATACACACAGGCACGCCTGTATGTTTATAAATCATGTCCCTTGTATCTAAAAAACGTAATGGCCAGTTCAATCTTTTTGAAATTTGGATTTAAAACGACTGGATAATACAGCAAAGGGCTTCTTTTGCAACCAGGCTTTGTGTACTGTTAATTATGTCTTGTGTACTGATAACCGAATTTGCACTTGTATTAAACAAAGATGTTATGTATGTTATGCATAACAGATTTTTCCAAAATAATATTTGTATTTTGATAGTGTGTGATATCAAATAAAATTGATTTTGTGCTACGTGTGTGCATCCTAATTTTTTACTTCAGTGCCCAACTTTTTGTTAACCTACTTTGTTATTTAAAACCTCTATCCAATCCATATCAGCTTGACATTGAAAATTTGTTAGACAAAGGATTGCTAGAATATTTTAAGAAAGAAAGTGAAACGAAAAAGGGTGCACATGTTATAGTCATACATGCATACATATGCCTTATAACTACCTTTTTTAAGTTAGCATGCTTTGTCTATGAGATAACATATGTTTTAATGTTTCAATGCCTTGGGTTGATTATAATTCCACCTTATATTTGTCTAGCATTCACAATTTCACATGCAGAGGGACATTCTGAAACAAAAAGCTATAATTCTCATTGTGACCTATTGCATTTTTTGTTAAATATTAGGAACATATGATCACCTCATCATTGCCCACTATGACGCTAAATGGTTCTGTGCATGTTCAAGAGGGTCAACACATTTCTGATCAATCAGAAAGTAGAGCTCGCGGTTGGTTAAACTGGTTGTCCCTCGGCATGCTTGGAGCTGGCGGAACTGCTGACACCAGTTCTTTTGCTGGCGCTATTTCAAATGAAATTATAAAGGTATTTCTATTTCGATTAGCTGCAACAATAGCTATCGTTTTATGTAGCTTTTATTTCTTTCACTCCGTGTAGGATATTTATGATGCCACCGAGTTTCATCCACTTCCTTCTTTTAGTGGGGATTCTTTGGCAACGAATAAAACTTGAATGTTCTCTATGAAGCTTAATGTTGGTCAAGTTGTCTCCAGAATAACTACAGGGTACTTATTCATAACTGTTGATGCTATTTTGCTGTTTGTAACTTGGATTCTATTTGTACTGAGTGAATTCTATGTACATAGTACGTACTCATGAGAAAACCCATGCGCTGACATATGGGCCTCACATGTGTGGAACTGATGTGTCAGTATATTTTCAGTCTAGTTGTTTATATAACAAGTTGTACTCGCTCATCTAGCAAAATTCTAGCAAGAATTAGATAGTTCATTTTGTTGCATAAATTGGTCAAATGTATTCCCATTTGTTTTATCTGCATCATAGGGAGTCATAATTTGGATTTACATAACTGTATTTATTTATAGTTTATTCAAACTGATTGAAATATTGTTCTTCTTCTTTCTGAGTCAAAGTTTATGCTTTAATGTGATTTTTATCAAATATTATATACATCTAAACGTATTTTCCGGTGCTTGGTATGTTAATTACATAAAATACATATTCTGATATGCACTGTAAAGCATTGTTCTCAAAAATCTTATGATTTACATCTCGATTCGAATCAAATCTCTCCCTTTACAATTCAGTTTACATTTCAACTTAAACCCACTTATAACTGCAATTGAGAAAAATCATTCAATCCCTGCTGATATGTTCTTATAATTATTTGGATCCACAATTCTAGTTCTAATATTTTCTAGGCAAAACAAAAATGGTTCAAGAAAAAAAAAAATCAATTTTCCGGTTTGTATGTAGATGTTCAAGCATCAAAATTGATTTCAAAGTGCATACGAAGTACAAACCTTAAAATATGAATCTTTTGAATCTTCGATTTGCGAATCGAGTCACATTTCTTCAAAATCTGAACTTTACGATTTAAAACCCATTTGAAAACCTTGTTATATGACCTCTCTAAAGGTTATCCAAGAAAACCTTGCTCTGGTAATTTTGTAAGAATAATCACAAATCATGTTAGTTATTTTACCTAGCCGTATTCCTCCCTCGTTTTCTTTTCTTCCATGATATCAAGCGGAATGGCTTTATGAAGCAAGTAGTTATTGTAATTTCTCCATGTTACTGCACCCACACAAACACTGAAACACATACAACGGCATAAGTGAGGAAAATATACTTAGTTAATTGTTTCAGCCTATAGGGTTTGATTCAATTACACAGGCACAGGCACACGCACACGCACACGCACACACGCATATTGGTTATATAAAGTTATTATAATTTTTATTTCCTCAGTTTTTGCAGTTACTAGTAAAAAAGGTAATTTTAGATGTAATGTTCCTTAAGAATTTTTTTGGGTCTTTCCACCTAGTCTATTTTCTGATATCAGCTGAGTTTGTAATTCTCCAGGTGGCATCAAAAGAAAATTGCAAGTGCAATTTTCGATAATATAAATGTTGAAACAAATATTTGGGAAGATTCGGTTGCAATTCTTGCTTTTGCGAGTTCAGTGAAGATTATAAGCACACTTGATAACATAATACTGTCACCGACTAGAATGGTGAATTCTCCTTTAGAGAATAACATACATTACCAAATCATTTATTGTATATTTAATTTATAATGCTCGAAAAGTAAATAAATATGACTCATGCAGGATGAATCTGATGAAAGATCACAAGTGCATGTACTTCCATTCATTGACATTCATATTCGTAAGATACATCCAAGTCAAAACCCCGAACTTTCAATAAAGGTATGAGTTTTATCCATAATTTTTTGCTTTCTTGTACCCTAAACATTTTTTCCAATGGTGTTATCCGATGCTTCCCATTAATGTATTTACTCTGGAAGACTACAAATGACATAGTTAATTAAATGATATGGTGGGGAAATTGGTACAATCATGAAATGTGGTGTTTCATGTTTTTTCTGAAGAGCAGTAAAATTAATGGAGTATTCATTTTTATCATTTAAAATATTCGAGACTCTCAGCAGGATGTCTGAAAATCACACATCACCTACCCTACCACATACGTGTAAGATCACACATATGCTTACCACCTCACTTCATGCACTAGCTCACATTGCTGAACTTTTATGATTTTGAAGAGTATAATCAGTTCTATGGTATATAATTTCATCCAGTGGCCAGTAAGGCACAAATACCTTCCTTCTTTTGGAGTCAATTAATGCAGTTATTCTTGATTACCACAATATTTTGAATATCGCTGGACGGAAATGAATGATACCCAAATAAAGTGTTGCTACTCTAAAATATGTATCAAATATTTACAAAAATCTGTATCACATTTTGGATTTTAAAATTTAATCAATGGACCATGGTAATCGGAAGGCCTCATCTCCAAAGTTTGTTTGCATAATATCCCTTCTCACTTTGGTCATTCTTCCCGACCATGAGACTTTGTTCTTTGAATTGATGGATAGTTAACACTTTGACTGTCCATCCATGCCAAGAGCAATATCTGGATTGTAGTACTTTCTGGTTTATTTCAAATAACTTTTCTTCTGTATTCACCGTGTATTACATTTACACCTTTTATGTTAACGCGATGGTATGATGTGGTTAGATTATGATCCAACCCTTGGAAGCTACCTATGTGTCAAATTTCTTTCAATCAGGACCTGATACAATTTTATGATATTTCAACTTATTTTCAAAGCCAACAAACAAGGGTATGTAGTATCTCCAGAATTATTTTTCCTTTTTTGCAAACATTACCATTTTATTTCTTTTAGTTGCATGTCACTCCTACTTATGTATTGTGCAATGCTCATATGACTCAAAATAATAAGTACTACTAAGTCGACATTTCATTTTTCCATCACCAAACGTTGGTCGTTCGTTCAAAAAGTTGCAACATGAATATTGAGGTTGTATACAGGATGATTGCAAAAGAGTACTGAAGATCAAAAATTTCTGTAGGTTATATTTTTACTTGTTGCTTGACTCGAATATTAGGCCATAAGACATTTTTCGCTCATATGTTTGTAATGTTGGGAGATCATATAGTCCCAGTTAAAATATCAATATGGTATGACCTATTCTCTGTCAACCCTAAATTCAATTTGACTGTTTTAATTTACAAAACAAATATTAGTGCATGTTTTGAAGTATTCTGATGTACTTATTATTAAATCATAGGTTTTATGCGCACTTATTGGCTTCGGGAGTTTCAAATATAGAGTGCTGTCAAAAAAGGAGTGCGTTTTACTACTGCTAACACAAGCGTCTTTATTTTCTCCTGTAATCTCAAGAATTACAAAATTCTAAAACCTTGTTCATTTTACTTTAAGTTTATAAAATTAACATAACATTATACTTTAAGTTTACAAAATTCTAAAGCCTTGTTCATTTTATTTTATGGAATCTTTTTTATTTTATTTTATCCCGGTTTTTAAACTAGATTACAAAATTAGGCCATGAACGCAGAATTATGTACTCTAAATTTTACGTTACGTCAGTAATATTTCAGAAAAGAGCCGTCGCTGGTTTATCACATGGCGCTTGGTTTCAGGAAACTAAAATCTGTAGTTTCAGGTTTCATGAAACTGAAACGTGAGCTTGGTTTCATGAAACTGAAACCTGAGCTCGGTTTTAGTTTCCTGAAACTGAAACCTGTAGTTTCAGGTTTCATGAAACTGAAACCTATAGTTTCAGGTTTCATGAAACTAAAACCTGAGCTCGGTTTCAGGTTCCTGAAACCAAGGGGCGACTCAGATTCAGCTGACTGAAACCGAGTGACGACTCGTTCCAGGATCCTGAAACCGAGTGGCTCAGTTTCAGAATCTTGAAACTGAGTGTCAGGTTTCAGAAAACTGAAACTGAGCGACGCTCGGTTTCAGTAACAGTAGAGCTTTACTGATACCGAGCGTCGCTCGGTTTCGGGAAACCAACAGGTTTCAGTTTCCTAAAACCGAGCGATGCTTGGTTTCAGTAGCAGGCACTGATTGGGCCAAAACTGATTGTGGGGGAGATCAGAGATGTGTTCACAACTTCATCTGCTTGCAAGTGTTCTTGTCATGTGTTGTATCTAGTTTATACTTGTTTTATTCAATTTATGCATGCAAATAAAACGTATTTGACCACCTGTCAGCATATATAATTTATGCATTTTACACATTTATGTAATTCTAACCATTGGCCATTATACTTGTATGTAGTTCTTACCATTGATCGTTATATGTATGTACATGTAATTAGATTTTCAAAGTGAAGAACACCGCATCAAAGAGCCAGTGGTTATTAAGCTATGAAGAAGACTTTAACTATTATTTTGTTTGTATTAGTCATGTAGACCTGTTTGTAAGCAATCGTGGTATGTGGATTCTCTTATTTGTCTAAATACTACTATTGAGATGATTATGGGTGTTATATTTGATATTGGGAGTAATGTGTTTTTTTAAGTATTTAAATATGGCAATTATTGATTTTTGTTTGAAAATGATACTCATATAATTATTTGTTTAATATTTCTATTATATAGAAGTGATTGATGGAAACGTTACAAATGTAATTTACGAAAGATATAGTAGGACTGAAAAACTGCTACAAAAAACATATAGTAGGACAGAAAAACCGCTACAAAAAACATATAGTAGGACTGATAAACCGCTACAAAAAACATGTAGTAGGATTGAAAAACCGCTACAAGAAAATTGAAAAATGATGTAAGTATCACTTTAGTAGCATTTTTAAGATGCTGCCAAAAAAACTTTTTATAGGATTTCAAAAACGCTACAATATCTTCATTTTCGGTTGCGTTTACTGAAACGCAACAAAAACTTTTCGACTTTTAGTTGCATGTCGTATAGCAGCGTTTATCAAAACGCTGCTACAAGTTATTGTAGCGTTTTTACAATGCTACTAAAAGAAATTTCTGGTGTAGTGAGACATGTGGTGTTTGACGAACACAAATTTCCTTTTGCAGAAAAGGATACTAAAACTACCAAAAGAATTGTTCATACTGACAGGTATATTGTGTCACCACCAGAGTTAGTTGAAGAAAGGGTGTTAAACAACAAACAACATAAACTTCATGAAGAAAAGGACACATAAAGTATACCCAGCACCAGAACTAACTACAGTCCAGACAATTCAATAATTAGGGAAGGTGATGCCAACTACAATACTGACAATAATGAAAACACTGACATGGCAGCAGTTAATGGGAACAGCAACACAACTACAAGTTCAAGCAGTTATGATGAGCAACATGACCGAAACAAGCACCACATGATGACAAGAGATAAACATGGGATTTTCAAACCAAAAATATTCACTACAACCATGAGTAACAGAGAACCTACCAACTTCAGTGAAGCCATAAAATGTCAAGATTGGAAAAATGCTATGGAAGAAGAATATGCAGCCTTAATCAAAAATAAAACATGGAGTCTAGTCACTGCACTAGATCATAAGAATATCATAGGGTGCAAGTGGATCTACATATTGAAGAAGGCGGCAGATGGCAGCATACAAAAACACAAGGCCAGACTAGTAGCAAAGGGGTATACACAGGAATATGGTTTTGACTTCAAAGAGACCTTTCCCCAGAGGTTAAACACACTACTATAAGAATAATTATATGCATTGCCTTACATAAACACTGGTGCATAAGGCAACTTGATGCTTGCAATGCATTTCTGAATGGAGATCTACAAGAGGATGTATATATGGAACAGCCAGATGGTTATAAAACTGCTCAAAACATGAACCTTGTGTGTAAACTAAACAAGGCCATTTATGGGTTAAAGCAAGCATCTGAGTCTGGTATGACAAACTTAAAGACACATTCATGAAGTTGGGGTTCACTACTGCCAAGTCAGACAATTCACTTCATATCAAAAGAAATGGATCTGATGTCACATTTATACTAGTCTATGTGGATGATATTCTAATCACAAGCAGCAATCAAACAGAGATCAACAAGATAGTGGGTTACTTAAATCAAACTTTCTCCATCAAAGACTTGGGAAGATTAAATTATTTTCTAGGGATTCAAGTCATTCAGGACTCTAAAAATGAGGTCATGTTATCTCAAAGCAAGTACATTTCAGAATTACTTGTTAGAGCCAAGATGGACAAGGCCAAACCTATGCCAACCCCTATGATCAGTAATCTAAAATTATCCAAAAACAAAGGAGAAGCTATACAGAATATCAGAGAATACAGAAGCATAGTTGGTGCATTGCAATATTTAACTGTAACTAGACCACACATTTGTTACAGTGTGAATAAGGTTTGTCAGTTCATGAATGCACCTCTCAATGAACATTGGACAGCCGTGAAAAGGATTCTACGTTATCTCAATGGCACTATCAACTATGGGATTAAACTGGCAAGCAACAAGGAATTAAACATACAAGCTTACAGTGATTCAGACTGGGCATCAGATCCAGATGACCGCAGATCGACATCTGGATATTGTGTGTTCATGGGCTCAAATCCCCTCTCCTAGTGCTCGAAGAAGCAACCAACCATCTCTCGTTCTAGCACTGAATCAGAATATCGATCGTTAGCAAGCACCACCGCAGAAGTTATATTGATAAATTACCTTCTAAGAGAGCTAGGGTTTCTTCCCAACAGAAGACCGGTGGTCTGGTGTGACAATCTGAGCATTGTATCTCTCTCAGCTAACCCAATCCAGCACGCTTGCACAAAGCACATCGAAATTGACCTATATTTCGTTCGTGAGCAAACAACCTCTGGAAAATTGGACGTGAACCATGTTCCAGCTCAATTTCAGAAGGTTGACGCCCTTACAAAGCCGCTTTCAGCGAAGAACTTTGTTAAATTCAGAAGTGAGATGAAGATTGATCAAAGTGGCGGCGCAAAAGGGAAAGAGCAAACCCTAGATAAAATTGAGGGTGGATAATAAAACCGACAACATTGTATACGAGAGGGTTTTATGTTACTTATTACTTTATGGGCTTGGGCTTACAGCCCATTACATTTCCGCTCAATATTATTGTTATATGTCTATATATAGCAAACGTTACCATGTAATAATACATTTTGTTCTATTACAATAAGCAATAATACAAGATTTACTTCAATTTCCATTACCACCACCTTCAACGTCAAAACCGAACCAACAAATCCACGGCCAGCGCAATCAGTGAAACAACCACCATTGCAAAACCATAACTATAATCAGATCCCAATGCCACTTGTCCATCATCAATGGGCATTTAGACCGCATCAAATTATGCATTTTCTTGTGATGTTCATTTCCACATTGAAATCATCATCAACACATGACAACAACAATTTCATCTCTTCTTTTGCTGATTCACCCAAGCATAATTCTATTCCAGCCTACCCTTGTTCTTCTAAGGTCAGGCAACCTGTCAGTGTTCAAATATCAGGGATGATTGGGTATTTGAGCTATGCACCAACCGCTAATTCGCTAATATGAGAAATAACTTCACTATTAGTTCCATTACAACATGAATGGAAAATAAAGTAAGGAAAATGTAATATCCCAGTGCATGTGTAGCAAAACTGAAAAATTTATGAATCATCTTGAATGCATATTATATTCACTATGTTTTCCCATTGGACAGCCTTCGAGTACAAATCGCTAATAAAATTATGAAGATATCTTCTTTCATTTTATTATAGGAGTTGAAATGTTATGCATTTATTGTACATGCAATAACATACGGATTAACAATTTGACGTTGAAGTCCAAGCACTAAATTCATTCAGGTGTTGGAGTTAAACGTTATTTATTGCCTTGATTTGTATAAGCCTTAAAGTCCATGCAATACATTCGTACTGGCATTGAAATTAAACCATGTCATTCACTGACTTAATTCATTTAAGCCTTAACTCAAGTTTTTGTGCAAGTTTTCATGCAAGAAGATTTTTAAACATCTAAAATAGTTTATTAAGGTGTCAGTCAAAGCTCATTCAAGTTTCACAAAAACGTATCAGTTACACAATACATATGCATTATAATTTCAGGCATAACCATTTATTCAAACACAAAATTCAATTAAAAAAAGCCATCCAGGTATTCAATTCAGACGCAAACATTGTAAGCATCAATTAAGAACAATTTATTTAGTTTCGTACATCATATTTTTAAACAATGATTCATTCTAGTTGTAACAGGTAACACTAACACAAATAATATTGAACCAAACAGAGTTCTCCCACTCATGTTTAACTCAGCGGAGCTCGATTTCCAGTTAACAAACACATATTACATTTAGTCAAGCAGTTGCATGTAATCATCTATGGCCATCCAAGGCTTTATGAAATAAAAAGGCCTAATTTTCAATTTTAGCCATGTTTAGTATACTGCAAAATGATATGCAGGCTCAATACATTATTAGATAAATCAATCTTAAGTGCACGCAAGAAAAAAAATTAAAGGCTTAATCTAAATGATTATATGACCTAACCAAACTACCAACGCGTTACAACAATCTCAGTTAATTACATAACACGAAAATGTAAATAAATTGCAATTAGGAAAATCAAAAGGCAAACATGCAGAGAGAAAAACCTAAAGTGATTTGGTACCAAATTTTGTAGACCATGGTTAATGAAGCGATTTTGTTGAATGCATTAATTGACTCCAATGCACTTGCTGTTAATCAGTAATTCAAGCAATGAAATAATGATGAAAACAATACTTAAAAACGTAGCCTTATTCATCTAACTTAAGAAACACAGAAAGTTTACGTATATTTAGTATGATTTTCCATATTTTAAACGAACCAAGAAATGCAGCAACGAAAAGGGAACACATGACACCAGTGCATCTATTTGAAACAAACTATTAAAACTGTTAAGAAAGGTAATTTTAATTTCACATTTAAAACTCTTTTACTTTGTTCCGTCGTAAAAGGTATGCAGAATGGAAAGGGCAGGAATGGGTTGAGTAGACATTGTTACATACTTGCTATGTGCATAAACAGCGAGAACAAAGTAATAGTTATTTTTCGCATACATCAGTAGACACTTTGAGACACGAAAGGTATTTTTACATAAGAATCAATGTAAATCAAATAAAAAATACATACCCATACATCCAGAATAATCACTGTTGCCAGGAATAAAACCAATTCAAACTGCCGATTAGACGATTCTGATCGATGTAGCATAGACAATTTTGGTTCAGCTCTTCATCGATTGACAAAAAATAGGGGAAGCTTAAGTGGAATGGAAATAATAGCTATATGACTGCAAAAGCATGCTTTTCATGAAGTGATGGGAAGACGTGGGAGAGGATGTGGATTTAGTTCCATCACCATGTAATATTTTTCCTTTTCCCTTATCAGCATAGCTGAAACTGAACATGTATATAATAACAGGTTGAGTTCCTTAATGTCGCTCATGGTAGAAGAAGAGAAAATTGAAATGGAGTAGGAGAGAAATACCTTTAGTTGGAATGGAGCGAAGGAAATTTAATTAAAGAATTAATTTCGTCCAGGAGATTGAAGGTTGCGAGCAACTGGTAGATCGGGAATAGGCAGATCGTGGCGCAAAGGCAAGTGGTGAAGCGGTGTTAAATATTATCCCACCTAACGAATACTTAATTGTTGGATGCATTTCTAAGGATAAGTCTAGACCACTCTTTGTCTCTTGGTTTGTCCTACCAAGGGATGTCATTATATATATATATATATATATATATATATATATATAAAGCGTTCAATCGCACCCCAAATAGTGAGCACCCCAATTGTCCCCCTATATAAACCAAGCATTTATATTAGAATAAGTGAGTGGGAGGTGAGAGAATGAATGGAGGGTGAGAGAAATAGGATATGTGGTGGAAATCAAGGGGCATTTAGGGGTGCTGCACTGTTTGGGGTGCCACTGAACGCTCGCCATATATATATATATATATATGTATGTATGTATATATATAAATATATAAATATATATATATGCGCTACGTGTTGTTGTTGGAGTGATCAAAACAATTGCACTATATATATAACAAATGTTCCGCTACACCTTTTATATCGAACATGAAATTTCCTTGAATTTCAACCATGCATTCGATTTAATATTCATTATTTCTCTATTTTTCTACTTAAATAATTTAGTGTAGTTGAAAGAGAGAAATAATAAATATTAAAATCGAAATGTGTAATTGGAATTCAGAGGGAATTCAGGTGTAGTATAAGAGGTGTAGCAGAACACTGTTTTATATATATATATATATACACACACACATACATACATATATATATACACACACACACAAGTGTTCGGTTGCACCTCAAAAATGGAGCATCTCATTTGCCCTCTAATTTCTACCTTCCGTTTATATTAAAGAATGTAGTGGAGGGGGAAAGAAAGTTAGTGGAGGGAGAGAGAAAGTGATCCTGTGGTGGAAAAGAGGAAAGCCAAATGGGTGCTCCACTGTTTGAGGTGTCATTAAACATACCTTATTATACATATATATATATATATCTACTTTTATTGAATAGAGGTATCTTTACTTTATTTTACAAGATATATTTGCTAAGGGGCACATAAACACCACCACAAAATTCCTCAAACTTCAACATATATGTCAGCTACCCGAACACCTAATTGGTTTGGAAGCTTAACAGTTTGGTCTAACCACGAATATCTCCAAAAACCCTTTTACGTAAGTAAAAGGTTAAAGTTCTCATCGATCCATGTAACAACCTAGGATTTAGAACAAATTTGTATTAAGTGAATTTGATATCTATTTAAAATTTAGAAAATTCAAATGGATTTGAAACACTGAATACTTTAACTTGTCAAATATATTGGAATAATATCTTTTGTGCAATTTGAATTTCTAGTCAAGTTTTGTCAAAATTTAAATTTAAGTGAAAATTTTAAATTTTGAATTTGCTTTTTTTATGATTCTACTCGAAATTTTACAATGGTCTCCATTTTAATTTCATGAAAATTCATTTTTGGTTGCTCTAATATGACTTTTTATGTGAAAAACTATGTAAAAATTGATCATTTTTTCACTGCTTTGGCTTCTTGAGAAAGTTTTTGTCACATCACACTACCGAGTAAATTCTACATTTAGAATTTTAATGGACCCCAGATGTGATTAAAGTACGCACAATTTTTCTGAATTTTTCATTTCATTCTCCGTATTTCCTTCGAAGTTCTTCTTTATTAGCAAATTCTTCCTCTCTGTAAATTCTTTCCCTTCACAAATCAAAACATGTAAAGGTAAAATTTTATTTTGTAAAATAATTATATTCAAATCTCTCTTCTCCTTACTCTATTTTCA
This sequence comes from Allium sativum, assembly GCA_030737875.1. Lineage (NCBI taxonomy): Eukaryota > Viridiplantae > Streptophyta > Magnoliopsida > Asparagales > Amaryllidaceae > Allium > Allium sativum. The sequence goes on along the minus strand of CM060919.1, from coordinate 604,979,557 downwards.
ATTTCAAACTTTTAGTTTTTTTTTTAAATTTAGATCTAGAATTCCCAACCATCATTGTTTATCCTATGGTCACCGCCAACCCTATCCCTAGATGTTGCCGACCTAACCATCTCCGACCATCCTAGGAGCCATGACCAACCACCACAAGAATACCACCAAACATTGACTTGAACCTAAGCCTTGCAAATTAACCCTCTCCTTGAAAACCTACAACTACCCTTGCCTCCACCACCACCAAGCTCCTCCCTTCCATATTACCTGGCATGGCCAAACCTGGCTGTGAGCCTAGTCCATCCAGGCGAAGTCATTACACCATTGCCCGATCCCACTTGGTCCATTTACTTTTGAGAAAAAAATACTTTCTATTTTTCCTCCAGATTTTAACCCTGTATTGCATTGACCATAACTTCTCCATAGACGATTCAAATCCATTTTTTTCCTTTTTTCAGGTCGGACCAAATTGAATTATCTATAACTTCCGTCTTGACAACTTTTAAGATTCTGGAATTATCTATGCCAAAACCACCAATCTTTCAGACCAGTTTTCATATCTAGATTTCTGATCCAAAAATAGTTGTTACTGTTTTGGTCGTATCCCCATCAAAATTTATTGAAATCCAGTTTTTCATTTTATTTAATTTGAAGATAAAATAATTTATAAGAACTTTTCTGTTAGCCACATTTTCAAATTTAGTGGTTGACAGGTTCAAATTTTAGTTTTTCAACAATGATTAGATTTTAGTTCTATTTTGTAAATTTCAAAAAAAAAATATTCGTAAGTTGCAAACTAGTTTAATAAATATATAAATATACTGTTTACACCAAAAAGTGGTCCAAACACCTAAGGATCGGGTGTAGAGCATAGAATATAAAAAAAGATAAAAATGAAAATAAACCAGACAACAAGATTTTAAATTGGTTAGGCAATCAAGCCTACGTCTATTTGATGTAATCTTTTATTCATCATACAATACAATTAGAAGTATATCTGATTTTGGTGTAAGAAAGTAGATAAAAGTGTTGATGGTGGCCATGACAATGTCTTTGCGCATGAATATTTCAAAGGACCAACCATTGAGAAGTCCAGAAATCAACTTTTTACAGTTGACCATGGATCCAACTCGACCAAGACACATGGAGACCGATCTGGAAGCACAGAAATAGTGTGGTGACCATGTGGATCCACCTCTGGCTTGACATAGTCGAGCCGGGTTGTTCGACCTAGGGAAAAGCTTGATGGTGGTGGTGAAGTAGCTACACCGAGCCAGGTTGATTGAACCGAGATGGCTGAACCGGCCTATCGAGTCGAAATGAGAGAAGCGTAACACCTTGCATCCCTTAACATCACCCGTATGAGGATTTCACAATGGTATATGAATCATATAAGTATAAAATAACATAACAGAAGCTAAAATTCACAAGACAACACATGAAAACACAACAGAATTTTTTTAAACTAGAACATAAGTGTCGTTACAACATAAATTGTACTTCCGACATAAACCACAACTGTCTTATGAAAAAGCAACATAATCAAAGTACAAAATAAAGATCCCTCTCAACATCAAATATAGAAATAAGTCAAATGTGGAACATTACATGATCAAGCAGAAAATAAGACAAGCAGAAATCTCCAATAAGCTAAGCTGGGCCAAAACTCTATCGGCTACTAAATCCTCCACCCTGAGAACCTAAGGTAGGGGGGAGAAAGAAAGAAGGAAAGAAACTAGTCATACATATGAGTCCTGTAATTACTAGCATGAGTGAAAGAGGAATTCTACATACGATAATAGTTCAAAGCAAGATAATAATAAATAAGACAATAGAAGGATAAGCAAGGATATAGCCGATTGTCATCTCATTTGAATCATTCGATTTCTACAACTCATAATTAGGATGTAATCTAAATCTACCCTTCGATCGACTCATAAACCACAATTGTGATAACCTATGCCGACTACGGTCTCGGATTTATCAAGCCCGACACATCAGCTCTAAATGATATAGCATTAATAATAGGTGTTACATCTTATTTTCCCTAATCAGCGAGATGTGAGCTCATCCTCCAGTTGGAACGCGCCCGTATCCACCTTGTTTCACCTCTTACTACCTAGTACAATATAAGCATACCTCGCCTCCTCGTGAGACCTCTATATAATGATAAAAACGGATACTGTTTGATACGGGTCCCCAACCAAAAATGCAATTGACTTAAGTCTCCTTTGGACTTTGTCTCCAATTTAATTTATTATTGCCAAGGCCATCATAGAATTATTGTTGACTACTTAACCAGCTTAGATCCTCATAGAACTATCAACATATGCTTAGGCTACTATAAATTAATTAATTTAATTGGGTACTTATTTCTCCTAATCAGTCTACCCCTGCTGCCGAAACGAACCGCAACTATGAGTTGCTTATTTTCCCTAATCAGCTGTCACTGCTGGAATAAACTTCCACTATACGTTTTCTTAATAGGCCACTTATATTCCCTAATCAGATTATGTTGTCGGAACGGACCCCTATTCTTGCTTATTAATTTGTTAAAATTAAGCTTAATGTCTGTTTTAAGTATATTTATAATCCGACTTATTCCATATAATTTTTGTTATATTATAGGTTTGCATTTAAAACTTATCTTGTTTATATTCAGTATACAACCCAACCCCCGTTAATTAGCACTATCCAAATTCCTAATTATTCAGTTTATCAGTGGTTAGAGTTCAATTATCCATTATTTTATTAATTGAATAAACCCCAATTAATCCTTACATACTTAATTCGTATTTTTCGCAATACACGCAGAAACGAAAGGGATAATGGTTTAAGCACTTTAAAAGGCTTAAACTCAATGTGGATTAAAGTGATAAAGGCCTAGACTCTAGAATGACCTAGAGTCATATAAATTAGAAGTAGAATATGAAGAAAAAAAATGAACTATGCATAAATTAATCTACGAAGAAGAAGAAGAGATAGAAATAAATTGAATGATTTACAATAACAAAATAGATTAATTAAATATACCAAGGTAAGGATAGAAGCAGTAATCAGATATACAAAAGAAATCATTTTCAGAAAAGAAACACTGAAATCTATAAACTATTGAAGAAATCAACAACTGTTATATTGCTCAAATTATACTGATCTTATAGTCACATAAAATACTCATTGATATGTGCGATCCAAAAGTCCTCATAGGAATACTCTAGGTCTATGTTTAAATATCCTCTAATTTATGTTTATTGAAATCCGAATCTAAATCTCAGAACTCCATAATTTTTAGAAGAAGAAGTTTTGCATAGTGAAGGCAGAGAATGGGGAAATGGAGTGGGGAGAAATAGGGTAAGATTAGAGCTATATTTATAATAGAACTAGGTACTTAAGACTGTTAGATATTAGTTTAAATTTTGGTCCATATGATCAGAAGAAGTCTCCAGAAATCGTCCAAACTTTCGAAATTTATAGGAAGCAACGTGCGCAAAAATCGCGCACATTACAGGCAATGGGTCGATCCAACCTATAAGTGGGTCGACCTACTTGGGGCCTTAGGTCGACCCATCTTGGGACTAGGTCGCCCTAGTTCCAACGTGATTTCTTTGTGATTAATCATTTATTGATTTGTTTGTTTATTTAAATTTTGAATTTGAATTTCAAACTTCTTTCCTTCATAACTTCTTTGTTTTATGTCCAATTTTAGCAAACCAAATGTCTATCTTAACCAGAATTTCGTAATGGAGTCAATGACGCAACCCCATTGCCCAATTCTCAATATTTTTCTGAATAATATTTTTTTAATCATTTATTTAAATTTCTTTACTAAAACTTTGGGTTGTTACATTCTCTGCTCCTTAGAGGAATTCTCCCCCGAAATCTCCAAGGTTAGAAGAATGTCGTAAATATTATCACACCATCATCTATATACATCTGCTAATATATCAGTCATAGTCATCCATTGTCCTTAGGATGTCTAATGCTTTTCATGAACACATGCGATAGTGCAGCGTATACGTCCATAACTAATGCAAGAAATTAGGTGGTCTACCGATTCAGTCGACCTCCTTAAATGCAATTTATGATAGCGCCATGCATCGAAAATGTATGTAAGAGAATCCTAATGGTGCATAAAATTCTATATACGTGCTACAACCACCATTAAAAAAATGCAACATCCCTATGGTAATCATCCATTTTTGCATTCATAAATTAAAATTGCACACATATCCATATGCAATTATGTTAGTGTCTTATTTGTTGATCACTAATTAGTGCCTATTGTGTGTATGTATGCGTCCACTACATCCACTAGCAAACACTTGCATCCACGTAAATCCATCAAATAAAACATGTTCCAACAAAATGTTTAAACCACATACTACCATCCATAGGATTTTCCTAAGAGACACTAATTCAAATGATAGGAAATGATAATGTTTAATTAGAAACTAAGAAAAGATTGAGAGTGTACTATAAAAAAGAAATGGAAAAGATGAGCGAATCCTTTCCTCTGGTTCCTATGTTGCCTCAATATTGTCCTCTCCACACTGAACCTTGACGAGCTTAATTTCCTTATTCGTTAACTTCTATACTTCTCAACCCAAAATCCGTGTTGGTACTCCTCTAATAAATGCTTCTTTCTCAACCTCAACCTCCTCCAAGGTACTCGGTTCCACCACTACTGCAGAATCACGTATGCACTTTTGTAAATGCAAGATGTGAAATACATCACGAATTCATGACAACCAATCTGATATCCGAATCCTACTAGTCCATATTACCAACTCTCTTCACTATACGAAATTGCCCAACAAACCTCGGTGCTAAATTTCCAACCGAGCTAAACCGCACCACATTCCTTAGGGTTGATAGTTAATGAAAACCATGTCCCTTATATTGAACTCATTATCTATCCTCCTCTTATCCACATATAATTTCTTCTTGTCTTGAGCTGCCTTCATCCTTTTTTGAATCAGGTCGATCTTATTTAATGTTTCTCTAATCATCTCTGGTCCAAGAAGAAGTCTATCTATGATCTCTCACCAACAAGATGGTGATCTGCAGGGCTGTCCATGCAATGCTTCGAAATGTGCCATACCAATGCTCGCTTGCTAGCTGTTGTTATAAGAAAACTCTACTGAGGGTAAATGCTCCACCCAAGTACCTCCAAATTCCAAAATGCACAACCGTTATAAATCTTCAAGAATCCGATTAACCCTCTAGGTATATTCGTCTGTCTGATGGTGGTATGCAGATCTAAGTATCAAGTATAGTGTAAACAACGCCAAGCTAGTAAATATAAGAGTCGAGCTACATGTCCCATAATCACTTTCTTAACATGAATATTTACGAACAAGTTGCATATTCCACTCGAAATATGAAACGATCATTGTCACAGTTTTCAATCGAATGAGACCAAGAATTAACCGTCAAAGCAAACACAAGGGTTCATAGTCCTTGTTTTTACTATGGCGTTTAATTGGATTTCTCATACGAACGAGGAAAAGGTTTATCAAATATATACCAATTGTTATCCCCGTTATGAAACGCGTTATAACAATAATGAGTTAAAAAGCATATGTAATAGATTATCCAAAATTGTTCTAGTTAATGGACAATATGTGTTTTAATATCATGAATCGACATAGTTCGATACCATGGAATGGGAAACATTTCATAAATGGATGGTCAACATTATACTACATCAGGTCATGGCACGTGTATGAGCTTCATGTACCATAAACATAGTACATATGGCATGGACCAAAATGTTTACAACAAAAAAATGCAGAACGTAAGATGCATAGAAACTTTAGGTCGTGTTAATATTCGCAATATGGACTGTGATGTACATGCGCCAGCACAAGATATGGGTATGATCAGGCATCTTACACAATGATGGATTGCTTACGTTGTATTGTGCATTTAGTACAATGCCTGAATCTGCATGGCACAAATAAACTAGCAAGTATCAGTTACGTCCACTCATCACATGGTGAAGACAATCTCCATTGGTATATAATATGGCTTACGTGGCAAAGACCAGAAAAATATAATATGGGTTGTTCATATCAACATAAGTCGGACCACGGATACATATAATCACAACACCCAGATGAAAAGTGAATACTTCATAATCGAGTCGTTAAGATGATTTGGTCATTTACATGCATTAAGCTTACTAGGTCATTGCAAATGACGGCTAAAATCAGATTGTGACAAGAGCAGGATGGGTCGTGCCTATCATCAGGAACACTCAGGTCGGTTGTAATCTGAAGTGCAGAACCATTTATATGAGAGTGCATGGCTAAATATGAATATGCGTGGCGTACTGTATAACATAAAAGTATGAATACATGTGGCAGAGATGGGTCGTACATTACTGAAGCCATGTGGGCACATATGAATTAATTTCATGGTATAAGCATGAACCATTTCCGTGTTATTTGCATGAAGGGGTGCCGGACATTTTATAAATAAAGAATGGATCGTGAGAAGTAAAAAGGACAGGTCGTTCGGATATTGCCAGATCGTTTGCATAGAGTGAACTTGCTAGGTCGTTCTAGTATATTCAGTCAGGTCATGCAAATGAAGTACTTTATAATGTATGGATCGACATATTTATATGGACAGAGCGGTGAGAAAATGAATGGGCTGCCACATGTGCAAAAGCAGGTCGTTGGTATAATATGTGACACCCCACGTCCATTAATGTCACTCACTAAGGAAATGGATTAAGTTTCGTGAAGCGTTATAGGTAAACGGAAACAAAAATATTACAAGACAGATATAAAAGCAATAGCGAAATTTAAAATTTTATTTCAAACATAAATCATAACATCGTGGTCCAAAATACCAATAGTCTGAAACTACATATAACCCATTACAATAATATAAAACTTTTATCGTGTACCATCAGAGTACAGAAAATACATAAAAAGCATAATTCCCCAAAAGAGACAAAGCCATAATAGCAAAGATAAAGCTTGAGCAATACATAGAAAGCATAATTTGACTACCACATCAACCCTAGGGAAAATCAGGCCATGGGTCGACATCCACTTGGATCCGGATGCCGAAAATTAACATTGGCGCACTTTACAGGTCCGCCAGTACAAAAATACCTTAGTGCACTTGTCAAGTACGCCAGTTTTCCCTACTATTTTTGCCAAACTTCTACCATCCATAACTTCTTCATACGTTATCCGTTTTACGCAAACCAAGTGTTTATCTTGACCAGAATTTCGAGACGGACGCAATGACATAATCCGTTTCCCTTAATTCTAGATATTAAATTAATTATTCTTTAATTTATCCTATTAGTGTAGTTGAAATATGGGGTGTTACATTCTCCACTACTCAAAGGATTTCATCCCCAAAATCTCCAAGTTAAGAAGAATGTATCCTACCATCCATCATCCATCTACTCATCCACCAATCACAGGCATCCATTATCCATAAAATTTTCTAATGCTTATATGAGCATATGCAAAGGTGTGTGTATATGTCCCAACTCTAATGCGAAAGATCGGGCGGTCTACCGATTCAGTAATCAGTCGACCTCCTTAATGCAATGTATGTTAGTGTCATGAATCGAACATGTATGCAAATAATCCTACTATAACATGTAAGCTCTATATGTGTGCACAATCATCCGTCCAAATGCAACGTCCATATTACGATACATCCATTTTCATCAATTAAAAGAAAGAAAAATGCACACACATCTATATGCAGTATGTGAGTGATTGAGCCGATCTAGTGCCTAATGTGTGTGTATATGCATCCATGAGAAACCACTAGCAAACACTTGCATCCATCAAACATAACATGTTTCAAACACATGTTTACAATCATGGGACTCCTACCAAAAGGTCGAAGATTCGATCGATAGGATATACTTAAATGATAGAAGTAAGCACGAATAATAGTTTTTGGAAGATAGGTTAAGAGTATTCCCTTGAAAAGAAAAGGGTACAAAGCGCAAAATCTTGTCTTCGATCTCCCAAGTTGCATCCTCTTGGTTACGTAGCTTCTTAACTTCCAATCTAAGAATACGGAAAGGAACTCGTCTAATTGTCGCCTCCCGTTCTACCTCAACTTCTTCAAGCATGCTTGGCTCAACTTCCTCTATTGTATCGTGCAGACACTTCCGTAAATAAGAAATGTGGAAAAACATCATAGACATCCACACATAAGCAAAGAGAGTTATACGCCTTAGTTGCAAAAACAACCGAAGCACCCCATTCTGATATGCTTCTCCTAACCAACACCTTTTCAAGTAGCTCCCCTACTTGTTGCTGAGCTCCCTCCATTCCCTTGGAGCCATATAGAGCACAGGTAATGCAACTGCTTTGCATTGTCCACCAGGTATATACAAAAGTGGATCACGCGCCTCGGAGGTAAGCCCCGAACCCCCTCAAAACATCTAAATACTCACAAATTATTGGTACATATTGCAGATCACCAATAGTTGCATCAAGAGATTCTTGGAAACTAAGCATGACGGACCCTTTTAGGGTCACAAGAAATCTCAAGGGTCTTCCTATGGCAAGTCAGAAATTTAACGACCCTCCTCTAACAATCTAGAATGGCACCATACATGGTTAGCCAATCCATCCCTAGAATCAGACAGTATCCTAAAAAACCAAGTACATAAGTGTCATATTCAAATTCGACGCCTAACACAGATATTCTCAAACCTCGACAAATCATAGACAGATGAGCCGTACCCCCAGTGGGATTTGAACGACAACGGGATCCAAAACCATACTAGTACTCAGGTGCAGAGACTTAATCACAAAATAAGTATAAAAGAATGCAAAGCACCTAAATAAAAATGTTCTAACAGGATGATTGGAAAGAGAAAATCAAACCTTCAACAGAAACTTTCCTACCTCTATCCGGTATACCAGACACGAGAGCATGCACCTACCCTCTAGAAGATCCTGCCCTGTGGTCCTGCCCTTACTTCTTTGGGCACTCCCTAGTATAGTGTCCGATTTCACCATAGTTGAAGCAAGCATTCTTCCTTTGTCTGCAGTCTTTGACCAAATGACCCATGTTCCCACAACCATGGCATTTCTTTTTGCCTTGATCCTTGTCGTGCTTTCCACCCCCTTGTTGTTGTTCTTTCTTGGGCCACACTTACTTTTTTTTGTTTTCTCAACCTTAACTTCCTTCTTTTCAGCTTAGCTTCCTCATGCATTAAGGCCATATCAACGAGCCTCTCAAAAGTTGCTCGCATTGGAATGTGGGACATAGCTAACCCATGAAGGGGTTCATTCAGCCCTTTAACAAACCGTAAGGCCATCCTATGCGGAGTATCTACTAGTTTCAAACCAATCTTGCTAGCTGGTTGAATTTGATCACATATTCTTTGACAGTCATGTCTCCTTGTTTGAGCGCCAAGAACCTCTCCATTTGCATGCTTTTCTTAGCTTGAGAAAAAACTTCATTTCAAACCTCTGTCTAAAGTCATCCCACGTTTCCACAGGATGCCCCGCTTGGGTTACTCCCCACTAGAACGAAGCTTCATCCTTCAATAGCCAGCGGCTAGCTGAATCTTCCTACGATCGTCCACATCGAAGATTCCAAACAAGTCCTTTGTCTCCTTGATCCAATTCCTTACCTATATGAACGTCTCGGTTCCATGGAATAGCCTTCCTCCCATAGCACGAAAATCTTTGCAGATATTAGAGAAGTTATCTGCTCGCGGAGGGGGAGGAGGAACGACGGGTGCAGCTGGGGGAGGAACGTCAGCTTGACCACCGGCAGTCGCCATAGCATCTAGATACCAACGGAACCAGCCTGGTATCGTAACGCCCTCAGGAATATTGGGTTCCCCAGACATGCTGAAAAGAAAAGAAAAAATGGATTCAAACAGAGAATCAAAAGATATTACATATGGCTTTGGGGAATATGTTTTTCAAAACAGGCTTTTCTTTTTGAAAATGCTTTCTTTTAAAATCTTTTTGAAAATAATTTTCAGAATCTTTTATCCAATCTGGTAACCTTCAGCTCTGATACCAAGTGTGACACCCCACGTCCGTTAATATCACTCACTAAGGGAATATATTAAGTTTCGTGAAGCGTTATAGGTAAACAGAAACAGAAATATTACAGGATAGATATAAAAACAATAGCGGAACTTAAAATTTTGTTTCAAACATAAATCATAACATTGTGGTCCAAAATACCATAAGTCTGAAATGACATAAAACCCATTACAATAATATAAAACTTCTATCTTGTACCATCAGAGTACAGAAAATACATAAAAATCATAATTCCCCAAAAGAGACAAAGGCATAGTAGCAAAGATAGAAGCTTGAGAAATACATCTGGCAGCTCCAAGCAAGACGATAGCAGAATCCCGACTAAGCCTGAGAATTCCCTCCCTAAGAACCCGGGGGGAGGAGCGGAAGAAAGAAGAGGAAACAAAAAGGTTCAGACATAAAGTCTGGCGAGTCCAGTTACTTTTAGCAAGTAAATAAGTTAAAGTATCATGACAGGCCTATAAAGTGGATAAAGGAGATATCATCATAATAGGTAAGTGTGACAAGGTAAACATGATAGAGTATATTACGCTTCTAGAGATTTCTCTGCACTAATACTAGTATAACAAATATGTAACAGGATTACATACTCCCTAATTGCTTAACAGAAACAGGATGATCCCAACAGAAATGCAATGGTAGTTTTAGGTGTACTCTAGTAACAGGTTTTAACCTAAATGAAATTAACTGGTACCTAATCAGAAATAACGGGTGTCAGCCTAGACAAAAGCACGGGTACCTCACAGAAACAGACAGGACTTGATGTACCCTATTTACCAACCCCAAATTGATCGGCTCCCTATTCCGTAAATACCTTGTGTCGGCCCCACAGTAGGGTGTATTACTTCCTAAAGTGGCCACCTACATAAGGACACAACCTATTTACTGGTGTTGCTGCGGCTTATTTTCCCAGATGCAGGCTGTACTCATGAACGCACATGAGTCCGTTGGAACGCACCAGTACACACCTCCTCTCAGATGAACCTCTTATAATCAGATCAGTAAGTGTGCCATGAACCCTACCTAGTGCGGGGTCCCCCTGTAATACCAGAATGGGTTACTAACTAATATGGGTCTCACATAACAGATGGCATAAGCCAACCCTTAAAGATCTTGTGTCCTCACCTAACTAGGATTTTGAAGGTTATGCCTAACAGATAATATATTCACATAACCACCTATAGATTTATGGGTTAAACTTTACAAGTTAACGGGTCAATATAACCCCAACATATTCAACAGGTTAAGTTTTCTAAATTAACAGGTTCGTATAACCCTTACAGATCTAACAGGTTTGCTCAACCCCACATATTTAACAGGTTTACTTAACCCTACAGATTTAATAGGCTTACTTAACCCCACATACTTAATAGGTTTACTTAACCCCACAGATTCAACAGGCTCATACAATCCTTGTGGATTCATCTAGGTTAAGTTTTCATCTTTATTACCATATTAAATTATGGTTAAAATGTGCTAGACCTCCCACATTAGGCCTACAACTTGTGGACACTGGATATGCTGGTCGGTTCCGGGCAGACTTCTTCCACAAGTCAGGCTTAACCTCGTGTCATAGCACGTCTCATATTTGTGCACTTAGACCTCTCACATTAGATTCACCACTTGTGATCGTTGGATATGCCGGTCGGTTCTAGGAAGACTTCCACCGCAAGTGCAATCTAACCTCGTGTCATAAGTTCCATTATAGTTTCTAATTAATGTAATCCTAGGCATTTAAATTATTAATTAATTATGGCTATGTCTTTATATGCGTCCATCCCTCTCTTTCCCCAATTATGTTAATAATTAATTATATGCCCAAATTCATGTTTATAAACATTAAGTTATGCAAAACTTTCCATTTACAAATTATGCCTAATTTATACCGTTTTCCCCCTCGTTCCCATTTTAACGTATTAGCATAATGTAACGTCATGCCTAGGCTACAAAGTAGCCAGGCTAAAATAAAAGGGACAGGGTGACAGAAATGATTATTCTAACAAGATTGACATAAGCATGTGGTGGCATAATCATATAACGACATAATGATAAGATGGACATATATGAACGGATCTAGTGAACATGTGATATTAAAATCAATCTTATCATAATAAGGATGTCATTACTGGCATAATAAGACCTAAATAATAATTTAGATGTCAAACTAATAATAGATCCTATTTAACCGCAATATAATAGAAACAAGGTAATCTAAACAGTGAAACCAAGGTAGACTTGTCATGACAATTAGGTGAAAGTTTAGATCTAAATCCAAAACATGTCCAACCAATGACAAATCCAAAACAACCTCAACATGAAAAGTATCGAATGATCTAAAAAGTGAATTAGATCCATAATTAAAACTAGATCTGACATAAATAAGGTTAAGATCCAAAATAACCACAACATGATAGGTACAAAATGATCTAAAAAGAATTAGATCCATAATCAAAAGTAGTTTTGACATGATAATGGTTAAGATCCAAATCAACTACAACATGATAGGTACAAAATGATCTATATAGAATTAGATTTATAATCAAAAAGTAGATCTAACATGATAATGGTTAAGATTCAAATCAACTACAACATGATAGGTACAAAATGATCTAAATAGAATTAGATCTATAATAAAAAAATAGATCTAACATGATTCAATCCTAAGCATATACCCAAATCACAGTCATATCATGTCTTACTTTTAATTATTCAATTCTAAAGGTAACTTGAACTCACAATGATCAGATCTATAAGAATAGAAGGAGAAAAGTCAAGTTTGAATCTTAGATCTACACTTGGAACGCCTGAATCTTTAAACTTGATTTGTAGAGGAAGAAAGGATTAGATTCAGTTCAGGCACTGACAACACTTGGCCTCTATTGTTTTCAGTATGAGAAAACAAGAGAAATGAGGGTATATTTATAGCTGCCAGCCTCCAGAATTCGATTGCCACATCAACCATAGGTGAAATCGGGCCATGGGTCGACACCAACTTTGTTCCGGATGCCTAAAATTAACATAGGTGCACTTTACAGGTGCGCCAGTGCAAAAATACCTTGGCGCACTTGTCAAGTGCGCCAGTTTTTCCTGCTCTTTTTGCCAAACTTCTACCGTCCATAACTTCTTCATACATTATCCGTTTTACGTAAACCAGGTGTCTTCTTGACCAGAATTTCTAGTCGGACGCAATGACGTAATCTGTTTCCATTAGTTATGGATAATAAATTAGTTATTCTTTAATTTATCCTCTTTAGTGTAGTTGAAATATGGGGTGTTACATTCTCCCCTACTCAAAGGATTTCGTCCTTGAAATCTCCAAGTTAAGAAGAATGTATCCTACCATCCATCATCTGTCTACTCATCCACCAATCACATGCATCCATTTTCCTTAAAATTTTCTAATGCTTATATGAGCATATGCAAACGTATGTGTATATGTCCCAACTCTAATGCGAAAGATCAGGCAGTCTACTGATTCAGTCGACCTCCTTAATGCAATGTATGTTAGTGTCATGAATCCAACATGTATGCAAATAATCCTATTATAACATGTAAGCTCTATATATGTGCACAATCATCCATCCAAGTGCAACATCCATATGATAATACATGTATTTAAGGAAAGAAAAATGCACACACATCCTTTTGCAGTATGCAAGTGATTGAGCTGATCTAGTGCCTAATGTGTGTGTATATGCATCACGAGCAACCACTAGCAAACACTTGCATCCATCAAACATAACATGTTTCAAACACATGTTTATAATCATGGGACTCCTACCTAAAGGTCGAAGATTCGATCGATAGGATATACTTAAATGATAGAAGCAAGCATGAATAAAAGTTTTTGGAAGAGAGGTGAAGAATATTCCCTTGAAAAGAAAAGGGTACGAAGTGCAAAATCTTGTCTTCGATCTCCCAAGTTGCATCCTCTTGGTTACGTAGCTTCTTAACTTACGATCCAAGAATACGGAAAGGAACTCGTCTAATTGTCTCCTCCCGTTCAACCTCAACTTCTTCTACCATGCTCGGCTTAACTTCCTCTGATGTATCATGCAGACACTTCCGTAAATAAGAAATGTGGAAAAATATCATGGATATCCACACATAAGCGAAGAGATTTGTATGCCTTAGTTGCAAAGACAACCGAAGCACCCCATTCCGATATGCTTCTCCTAACAAACACCTTTTCAAGTAGCTCCCCTACTTGTTTGCTTCCCTTGGATCCATATGGCGCACAGGTAATGCAACTGGCTTTGCATTGTTCTCTAGGTATATACAAAAGTCGATCACTTGCCTCGGAAGTAAGCCCCGAACCCCCTCAAAACATCTGAATACTTACGAACTACCGGTACAGATTGCAGATCATCAATAGTTGCATCAAGAGATTCTAGGAAACTTAGCATGACGGACCCCTTTAGGGTCATAAGAAATCTCGAGGGTCTTCCTATGGCAAGTCAGATATTTAACGACCCTCCTCTAACAATCTAGAATGGCACATGAAACTCCCCACCTCCGTTAAGGTCACTCAGAAAGGGAATGCCTTAACTTTGGTGGAGCATTGTAGGTAAAAGACACAGATAATTTACAAGACAGACATATATAAGCAGCGAAAAAAAAACTAACTTTATTTCAAACGTGGTTCATAAAAAAATATTATAGCAAACTGTTTCAAATCAACTTCCAAGTCATTACATCAGAATCTCTGTCTTGATTATTACATAAAGAAGCATAGAACAAAATAAACTGCATAAATCCCCAAATAGTAGTGTGTCATAAGCCACAATTAAAGATAAGAAGTTCCAAGCTATACATCACGGAGTCTTCAAGCTTGGAAAGATGAACGGTCCAAATTAAGCTGAGTTATTCCCTCCCTAGGTAACTGAGGGGGGAAGGGAATCAGAATAGAAGAGGGCGAAAGAAAATGGGTCAGACATAAGTCTGGTAAGTCCAGTGATTATTCATCATGTAAACTGATAAGAGAACCATGACTTGAATAAACTGGACACAGGACAATAACAAGGAAATAAGATAACATGGGATAAGGTAAGATAAACAGGGCAAGATAAACAAGGCAAGATAAAATAATCATATTATCGCACTCATGCCCATTTTCTATGCACCTACTAGATATTTCAACCACTATCATGAGTTCAAACCCAGTGATTCCTTTTCATTGATCGGCTCCTACTCACATGCGTTTTCCACTTGTGTCATACGACCCCGCTCGATTGTAGATACCTGTGCTGGTCCGACCAAGGGGTGTATCAAATCCTATGATGGCAAACCGACATGATTCAAGATGCACAATGTATAACTACTGATGCCCAGTGCCTGCTTTTTCCACTCCGGAGTACGTGCACGCCCATACTCCATCGGAACCTACACTGACGCACCAACCGCCGTCGTTTTGACCACTTATAATCAGCCCAGTAATCGTGCCCCATCCTGCCTAGTTCAGGGTACCATGATACATCTATGTGGGTTACTGCTGAAATAGGTCCCCGTTACTAGGGTTTCCTAGTCAATATGTTAAATTGGTTAAGTGTCCAAGTTAACCTAACCCCACCCATCAGTTTAGTTAACATGTTGCATTGGTTAAGTGTTGCCTTAATTAACCTAACCCAACCATTCCTGACTTAGCTTTAATTCATTTATTAAAGCACTAACCACTCACATTAGACAGGTATTATTGCGGTTACTAGATGTGTCGGTCGGGTCCGGGCAGTTTTACACCGCAACTCAGTCTAACCTCGGGTTCCTTTGGGCTCGATGCACTAACCTCCCACATTAGATATATATTATTACGATTGCTGGATGTGCCGGACGGTTCCGGGCAGTCTTACACCGTAATTCAATCTAACCTCGGGTTAGGCATATTCGTCTTTTCTAAATTTACATATTTACCTCTTTATATTTATATGTAAATTATTGTCATTCAAGTCAAGCCCCTCTTTCCTTTTTAAATCAAGTTCATAATTTTAGGTATAAAAATTTATACCACTTTATGCCATAAAACATTACATGGTCATGAGCCAAATATGCCAATTATATACAATTTCATATTTTTCCCCAACATTACGCCCGTTAAACGTTTGCATAAATCACGTAAAATGTTAGGCTCGATACATAGCCTAACTTATACAAATAGGGGGAAAAGAGGAACATGTAATAATTCTAAAATCATAAAAATATGGATCTAACTACACATGTGTCACATGAATATGACATAGAACAATATACACTTAATTATGAACTTGCAAATTTAGATCTACTCAACATGAATCATGAAATAGGGGTTTTACATATAACTACATAAACTTAACATTAGGCATGTAATTGTGAACTCCACAAATTAGCTGGATCTAATCTAACATGAACCTAATCCTATTAGCATGTAGTTTTGGGTCATATATGTGAACATGGTTGAACTTGCATAAAATTCCCAAATTGACATATAACATATAGATGTCATTACCAAATCATGCGACATAAATTATCATCGCCCAATTATACAACATAATATGTCATCGCCAATTTACACAATATGATATCCATCGCCAAATTATACAATATAGAATGTCATCGCCAAATTACACAATACGATATCCATCGCCAAATTATACAATATGGTATGTCATCACCAAATTACAAAATATGATATTCCATCGCCAAATTATAATATGTCATTGCCAATTTATGTCATCGCCAAAATATACAACGTAATATGTTATTGACATATTATAAAACATATGGATTTATTTCAAAGCATTTAACAATCATTATATTACATACAACATGATCACAAACATGATAAGAGTCATGGTATTAATAAATTCAGTTTTAACAGAAAGGATAGGCATAGATTTACATTAGGCGATGTTCTACATCCAGTTATTTAGTCACAATTCTAATATCGTTTGGGTCTAAATGATATCTGGACTTACAAAACGCAGGCTAGTCTTGAGTTCTGGGATCTGTATTCTGAATTTGAATAGCTCTCCTTTGTTGTAGACGTTGAATTCTCTTAGTTGAATTAGATTTGATTTGCAATTCCTACTTGCTTTCTAGTTGAATGAGAATGGCGGCTACTCTAGGTTTAGTGTTGACGGCATGACGGTCTTAGGAATATTTTTGTATGGCTTTAGGGTTCAGATTTAGGTTGCTTATATAGAAGTTTGATTTAATAGGAGTCGTCAGATTAACCTAGAGCAAATCAAAGCCATTCGAACCTAAGAGAACCTACCAGAATGTGCCACGCAAAGCCCTAATGACACAGCAATTCATCATAGGAGAAAACACGTCAGATTTCAGATCTGACCCGGGGGGAGGTCGACCCCTAGGTCGACCTGTATGGGGGGAGGTCGACCCCTTAGTCGACCTCCTGGTCGACCTGGCCTTGGGCGAGAAATTTTCCGCCTAGCCCACTTCTGCTTCTAATTTTGAATTTTGAATTTTCTGAACTTTATTCTGAGCTGTTTATTTTAAATTCTGAATCTTCTGAAGGTCATAACTCCTTCATATGGATTCCGATTAATGCAAACTCGGACTCTATCTCAAGAAGAATTCCGAGATGAACATAATGGCGTAACCCATTTCCCTTAATCCTCACATTTGTAATTATTTATTCTTCAATTCGTTACTTTAATGTTTACAGAAAATAAGGGGTGTTACATTCTCCGCTCCTTAAAGGATTTCGTCCCTGAAATCTTCAAGTCAAGAAGAACGTATATCCTACCGTACAATCGTCCATCTACTCAACCATCAAACACAGGCGTCCATTGTCCTTAAAAGACTTCTAATGCTTCATGATCATATGGTGTGTGTACATGTCCTTATCTAATGCAAAATCAGGTGGTCTACTGATTCAGTTGACCTCCTTAATGCAAGTCATGTCGGTGCCATTAGTCCATTATGTATGCAATCATCCCTAATCATACTTTCTACATGAGTGCACAATCACTCATACAAATGCAACGTCCATATGATAACACATCAAGTTTCAATCATATACAAGTACATATATGCATATGCAATATGAATGTGACTGAGCCGATCTAACACCTAATGTGTGTGTTTATGCATCCACTAGCAACCACTTGCAACCATCAATCATAACATGTTTCAAATACATGTTTACATTCATTGGTTTCTACCTAAGGATCGAGGATAGCACTGAGGAAAAATACTAAAAAGATAGATACGAGCATGAACAACTTAAGGAAAAAGAGATCAAAGATGTGCCCTTAAAAAGAAAAGGGTAGGTTGCGCGTATCATGGCCTCAGTCTCCCAAGTCGCGTCTTCCTCAGCGTCACTCCATTGAACTTTAGCAAGTTTGACTTCGCGGCTGCGTAGCTTTTTGACTTCTGTACCCAAGATACGCGTTGGAACCCTTCTCACAGTCGCCTCTCGTTCTACTTCTACTTCTTCTAATATGCTTGGTTCCACCACTTCCGCAGATTCATGTAAGCACTTTCGTAGGTGAGAAACGTGAACGACATTATGAACTCCAGCCAATCTTCCGGGCAGCTCTACTCTGTAAGCCATCTTCCCAATCTGTTCAATGATAGAAAACGACCCTATAAATCTTGGTGCCAACTTTCCTATGGATCTGAAGCGAACAACATTCCTTAAAGGATATACTTTAAGGAAAACCTTGTCCCAACCTCAAACTCAAGGTTGGTCCTTCTTTTATCTACGTAAGACTTCTATCTATCTTGGGCAGTCTTCATTCTTCTTCGTATCAAGTCCACTTTCTCTAAAGTCTCTCTAATCATATCTGGTCCAAGTTTGAGCTTGTCCGTAGCCTCCCACCAACAAGTTGGTGATCGGCATGGTCTTCCATATAAAGCTTCGAAGGGTGCCATGCTTATGGTAGCTTGGAAGATATTGTTGTAGGCAAACTCCACCAAAGGAAGATGATCTTCCCATGTTCCTCCAAAGTCAAGAATGCATAGTCTCAAGAGGTCTTCTAATACCCTATTCACCCTTTCCGTCTGACCGTCGGTTTGAGGGTGATAGGTCGTGCTTAAGCATAGCTGTGTGCCTACAGCCTCTTGCAAGCTCTTCCAAAACTCACTTGTAAAGATAGGATCTCAATCACTTACAATACTGGAGGGTATCCCCTGGAGTCGAACTATCTCTTTAAGGTAAATGGATGATAAAGATGAGGCAGTCCTCCTACTTTTAACGGGTATAAAGTGAGCGTTTTTTGTGAGCCTGTCCACTATTACCCAAATACTGGTATTTCCCCTTCTTGACCTAGGCAGCCCATCAATAAAGTCCATTGAAATGCTATCCCATTTCAAATACGGGACTTCTAGAGGATGAAGCAAACCACCAGGCTTCTTTTGCTCCGCCTTGACTTGCTGGCATATCAAACACTTAGCGACGAAATCAGCTACATCCCTCTTCATGCCATTCCAAAAGGAAACTCTTTTTACATCTTTATACATTTTGTCTCCACCTGGGCATATGGTCAACTTGGAATGGTGTGCCTCTTCGAGAACCTTATTCACCAAATCCCTTGCTTGTGGGATGCAAAACCTTCCATCTCTCCTTAACCAACCTTTATTATCGACGGAGTATCTATTGAGGTGACTGGAAGTCTCACCCCTAATTAGCTTGTCCATCACATCAACTAGCTGAGGGTCTTCACGTTGCGCGGTTCCTATTGAATCCAAAAGAGTAGGCCACACTTCTAGCAATGCTAACAAACCAGTCACATGATCGATGGAGGGTCTAAAGTCAAAATTGGCTATGTACTCCAAGCTCTGCCTTTCAACAAAGAGAGGGCTTAAGGTCAGCTTCTTTCTACTCAAGGCGTCTGCTACTACATTGCCCTTGCCAGGGGTATAGGAAATCTCGAAATCGTAGGATGTCAAGAATTCCATCCACCTTTGTTGCCTCAAATTAAGATCTATCTACGAGAAAAGGTACTTCAATGATTTATGGTTAGTATATAATTAAAACTTCAAACCTAGGAGATAATGGCGCCAAGACTTAAGCACAAAGACGATGGCAGCCAACTCTAGATCGTAGGTTAGGTAGTTTTTCTCATGCACTTTCAACTGTCTGCCTCCATAAGCTACTACCTTCCCTTCGTGCATCAAGACAGCACCTAGTCCCGTACCACATGCATCCGTGTATATGGTAAACATCTTGCTCCCATCCGGCTATGTCAGAACTGGGGCTGTTGTTAGAGATCTCTTTAGTCGTTGGAAATAAATATCGCAATCCAAATCCCAATTGAAAGTTAAGTTCTTCTTCGTCAACTTTGTAAGTGGAGCTGAGATTTTCGCAAAGTCTTTGATGAACTTTCGGTAAAAGCCCTCTAGCCCGAGGAAGCTCCGGACCTCGGTCGCATTCCGTGGAACCTTCTAATCTTGCACCGCAGCGGGGTCCACGGCTAACCCTTCCTTGGATACCACATGTCCAAGAAATCTTACTTCCTCTCTCTAGAAGTGGCATTTGGAGAATTTGGCTTTCAACTGATGTGCTCGAAGAGTATCCATGACATCTTTTAAATGCTGAGCATGCTCTTCCTCACTCTTTGAGAAAATCAAAATGTCATCTACGAAGACCACCACAGACTTATTGAGGAACTCCCTGAACACCCTGCTCATTAAATCAACGAAGTAAGCGGGTGCATTTGTCAGGCCGAAAGGCATGACAAGCCACTCGAAGAAACCATCCAGAGTTCTGAATGCGGTCTTATCAATGCTATCTTCAGCCACTCCCAGCTGATGAAACCCGGTAGCTAAATCTAGTTGGGAGAAAACCGATGCATCTACAAGCTGATCGAACAAGTCATCTATTCTTGGAAGTGGGTGCCTATTCTTCTTGGTCAGCTTGTTTAGCTCCCTATAGTCAACACATAGGCGAAGCGAACCGTCCGCTTTAGTTGCGAACACTACTGGAGCACCCCATTCAGAAATACTCCGCCTTATAAACCCCTTCTCAAGCAACTCTTTAACTTAGCTTGCTGAGTTCTTTCCTTTCCCTTGGAGCCATGTGTCTAACGGGTAAAGCAATGGGTTTTGCATTATCAACGAGGTATAAGCGGAAGTCTATCTACCGCTTCGGAGCTAACCGTTTAACCTCTTCAAAGACATCCGAGTATTCATGAACTACTCTAACAGACTGCAAATTCTCAATGGAAGCATCAAGAGATTCCAGATAGCTAAGCATAATAGAGTTCATGGGATCACAAGAAATTTCGAGAGTGTTACCAAGGCGAGTCATGAGTCTAACCACTCTCCTTTCACAATCGAGGATGGCACCATTACTGGATAGCCAATCCATGCCTAGAATCAACCCATAGTCCGTGAAGCCCAAAGCATAGGCATTGAATCTAAACCCCACACTTAGTAAAGAAATTTCCAAATCCAAAAAAATCATTGACAAATAAGTTGAGCCCCCAATTGGATTTGAAACAACCAAGGGATCCTCTACTAAACTGGTGTCTAGGTGCAGAGATTCAACTAAAACAGTAGATATAAAAGAGTGCGATGCGCCATAATCAAAGTGTCTATGAATAGGATGATCAAAAAGATAAACTAAACTCTCAACAGAAACATTTCTACCTCGTTCTTGCGGAGGTGCCATGAGAGCGTGAACCTGCCCTCCAGAAGTAGATCCAGCTCTCTGCCCGTGCCCTTGCTTTCTTGGGCAGTCCCTAGCCATGTGTCCTGCCTCGCCGCAATGGAAACAGCCACCCATTTTCCTTTTCTTCTTCCTGCAGTCCTTAACCAGATGTGTAGGAATGCCACAAAAATTACACTTCCTCTTGTCACGGGTTTTGTTTTTTTTCCCGCCTTTCTTAGAATCTGTCTTCTTGCTCTGTGATCCTTCCCCTTTCTTATCCTGAGATGCTTCCACCTTTGTCTCCTTCTTGCCAACCTTATCTTCTTCTTGTAACAGTGCCATGTCCACCAGTCTCTCATAAGTCGCACCCATAGGTATATGGGACATAGCTACGCTATTCTCATTCAACCCTTTAACAAAGCGGAGAGCCTTTTTATGTGGAGTGTTCACTAACTCCAATCCGAACCTAGCTAGCTGATTGAACTGGTTAACGTATTCCTTGACCGACATACTTCCCTGTTTGAGAGCTAAGAACTTCTCCATCTGCAGGCTTCATTCAGCTTGTGAGAGGAATTTCATTTCAAACCTCATTCTAAAATCCATCCAAGTTTCAACTGGTCTTTCAGCATTAGTAACTTCCCACCAATAGGAAGCTTCGTCTTTGAGCAACCACACGACCAACTGTATCTTCTGTCTATCATCCACTTCGAAGATATCAAACAAATCCTCAGTTTCTTTGAGCCAGTTTCTTGCTTCCACGAAAGATTCATTTCCATTAAATTATTTCCACCTTTGGCTCGAAAGTCCCTACATATTTTTGAGAAGGCATTTGCACGAGGAGGAGGAGGAACGTCTGCTGGCCCTGCGGCGTTAGCCCTAGCCTCTAGGTACCTTCTGAACCAGCCAGGTACCGGCATGCCCTCTGGAAGGTTAAGATCCCCAGACATGCTAAAACAAAAAAGGAAAGATTCAAAACAAAGGATAAAAAGATAGTGCATATGGCTTTGGGGGATTGTGCCTTTTTTAAAAATAAAACACTTTTTCTTGAAAATTGCTTCTTTAAATTTCTTTTGGAAAATAGTTTTTCAAAATTTTTATCTGATCTGTTAAACCTTTGCTCTGATACCAAGTGAAACACCCCCACCTCCGTTAAGGTCACTCACAAAGGGAATGCCTTAACTTTGGTGGAGCATTGTAGGTAAAAGACACAGATAATTTACATGACAGACATATATAAGCAGCGAAAAAAAACTAACTTTATTTCAAACGTGGTTCATAACAAAACATTACAACAAACTGTTTCAAATCAACTTCCAAGTCATTACATCAGAATCTATGTCTTGATTATTACATAAAGAAGCATAGAACAAAATAAAACTACAAAAATCCCCAAGTAGTAGTGTGTCCAAAGCCATATCCAAAGATAAGAAGTTCCAAGCTATACATCACGAAGTCTTCAAGCTTGGAAAGATGAACGGTCCAATTTAAGCTGAGTTATTCCCTCCCTGGGTACCTGAGGGGGGGGGAATCAGAAGAAAAGAGGGCAAAAGAAAATGGGTCAAACATAAGTCTGGTAAGTCATGTAAACTAATAAGAGAACCATGATTTGAATAAACTGGACACAGGACAAAAACAAGGAAATAAGATAACATAAGATAAGGTAAGATAAGCAGGGCAAGATAAACAAGGCAAGATAAACTAATCGTACTATCGCACTCATGTCCATATTCTCTACACCTACTAGATATTTCAACCATTATCATGAGTTCAAACCCAGTGATTCCTTTTCATTGATCGGCTCCTACTCGCACGCGTTTTCCACTTGTGTCATACGGCCCGCTCGATTTAAGATACCTGTGCTGGTCCCACCATGGGGTGTATCAAATCCTATGGTGGAAACCAGACACGATTCGAAATGCACAGTGTATAACTACTGATGCCCAGTGCCTGCTTTTTCCACTCTGGAGTACGTGCACGCCCGTACTTTGTCGGAACCTACACTGACACACCAACCGCCATCGTTTTGACTGCTTATAATCAGCCCAGTAATCATGCCCCACCCTGCCTAGTTCAGGGTACCATGATACATCTATGTGGGTTACTACTGAAATGGGTCCCCGTTACTTGGGTTTCCTAGTCAACATGTTAAATTGGTTAAGTGTCCAAGTTAAACTAACCC
The DNA here is from genome assembly GCA_030737875.1 of Allium sativum. NCBI lineage: Eukaryota > Viridiplantae > Streptophyta > Magnoliopsida > Asparagales > Amaryllidaceae > Allium > Allium sativum. Next base: position 604,955,739 of record CM060919.1, on the reverse strand, counting down.
CACCCATCAGTTTAGTTAACATGTTGCACTGGTTAAGTGTTGCCTTAATTAACTTAACCCAACCATTCCTGACTTAGCTTTAATTCATTTATTAAAGCACCAACCACTCACATTAGACAGGTATTGTTGCGGTTACTAAAGTGTCGGTCGGGTCCGGGCAGTTTTACACCACAACTCAGTCTAACCTTGGGTTCCTTTGGGCTCGATGCACTAACCTCCCACATTAGATATATATTATTACGATTGCTGGATGTGTCGGGCGGTTCCGGGCAGTCTTACACCGTAATTCAATCTAACCTCGGGTTAGGCATATTCGTCTTTTCTAAATTTGCATATTTACCTCTTTATATTTATATGTAAATTATTGTCATTCAAGTCAAGCCCCTCTTTCCTTTTTAAATCAAGTTCATAATTTTAGGTATAAAAATTTATACCACTTTATGCCATAAAACATTTACATGTTCATGAGCCAAATATGCCAATTATATATAATTTCATATTTTTCCCCAATGTTACCCCCGTTAAACATTCGCATAAATCACGTAAAATGTTAGGCTCGATATATGGCCTAATTTATACAAATAGGGGAAAAAGAGGAACATGTAATAATTCCAACGTCATAAAAATATGGATCTAACTACACATGTTCACGTGAATATGGCATAGAACAATATACACTTAATTATGAACTTGCAAGTTTAGATCTATTTAACATGAATCATGGTATAGGGGTTTTACATAGAACTACATAAACTTAACATTAGGCATGTAATTGTGAACTCCACAAATTAGTTGGATCTAATCTAACATGAACCTAATCATATTCAGTTGTCTACTAGCATACGCAATCACACATCCATTCTGCATTAATACTACACCCAGTCCAACTCCACAAGCATCAATATAAACCGCAAGTCCACTTTTCCCGTCGGGAACAGCTAGAACTGGTGCCTCTGTCAATTTCTTCTTTAATGCCTTGAATGATTCTTCATATTTTGGAGTCCATATAAATTTCTCACCTTTCTTAATTAGCTTAGTTAGATGAGAAGATATTTTAGAATAATCTTGGATAAACCTCCTGTAATAAAACATATAAATGTCATTACGAAATCATGCGACAAAAAATGTCATCGCCCAATTATACAACATAGTATGTCATCGCCTATTTACACAGTATGATATCCATCGCCAAATTATACAATATAGAATGTCATCGCCAAATTACGCAATATGATATCCATTGCAAAATTATACAATATGGTATGTCATCACCAAATTACACAATATGATATTCCATCGCCAAATTATAATATGTCATTGCCAATTTATGTCATCGCCAAAATATACAACGTAATATGTCATTGACGAATTATACAACATATGGATCTATTTCAAAGCATTTAACATTTATCATTATATTACATACAACATGATCACAAACATGATAAGAGTCATGGTCTTAATCAATTCAGTTTTAACAGAAAGGATAGGCATAAATTTACATTAGGCGATGTTCTGCATCCAGTTATTTAGTCACAATTCTAATATCGTTTGGGTCTAAATGATAACTGGACTTACAAAAATGAGGCTAGTCTTGAGTTCTGGGATCTGTTTTCTAATTTGAATAGCTCTCCTTTGTTGTAGACTTTGAACTCTCTTAGTTGAATTAGATTTGATTAGCAATTCCTACTTGCTTTCTAGTTGAATGAGAATGGCGACTACTCTAGGTTGAGTGTTGACAGCATGACGGTCTTAGGAATATTTTATGTGGCTTTAGGGTTTAGATTTAGGTTCCTTATATAGAATTTTGATTTAATAGGAGCCGTCAGATTAACCTAGAGCAAATCAAATCCATTCAAACCAAAGAGAACCAACCAGAATGTGCCATGCAAGCCCTAATGACACAACAATTCGTCACAGGAGAAAACACGTCAGATTTCAGATCTGACCCGAAGGGAAGGTCGACCCTCAGGTCGACCTATATCGGGGGAGGTCGACCCCCTGGTCGACCTCCTGGTTGACCTGGCCTTGGGCAGGAAATTTCCCGCCCAGGCCGCTTCTGCTTCTGATTTTGAATTTTGAATTTTCTAAACTTTATTCTGAGCTGTTTATTTCAAATTCTGAATATTCTGAAGGTCATAAATCGTTCATACGGATTCCAATTTACGCAAACTCGGACTCTATCTCAAGCAGAATTCTGAGACGAATGCAATGGCGTAACTCGTTTCTCTTAATCCTCAAATTTGTAATTATTTATTCTTTAATTCATTACTTTAATGTTTACAGAAAATATGGGGTGTTACAGCACCATACATGGCTAGCCAATCCATCCCTAGAATTAGACGGTATCCTATAAAACCTAATACATATGCGTCGTATTCAAATTCGATGCCTAATACAGATATTCTCAAACCCCGACAAATCGTAGGCAGATGAGCCGTACCCCCAATGGGGTTTGAGACAACAACAAGATCCAAAAACCATACTAGTACTAAGGTGCAGAGACTTAATCACCAAATCAGATATAAACGAATGTGAAGCGCCTGAATTAAAAAGTTCTAACAAGATGATTGGAAAGAGAAAATCAAACCTTCAACAGAAACTTTCCTACCTCTATCCGGTGTACCAGCCACGAGAGCAAGCACCTGCCCTCTAAAAGATCCTACCCTTTGGTCCGACCCTTGCTTCTTCGAGCACTCCCTAGTATAGTATCCGATTTCACCATAGTTGAAGCAAGCATTCTTCCTTTTTCTGCAGTCTTTGACCAAATGACCCACATTCCCGCAACCGTGGCATTTCTTTTTGCCTTGAGCCTTGTCGTGCTTCCCACCCCCTGGTTTTTGTTCGTTCTTTGGCCATACTTTCTTGTTTTTTGTCCCCTCAACCTTAACTTCCTTCTTTTCTTCTTTATCTTCCTCATGCATTAAGGCCGTATCAACGAGCCTCTCAAAAGTTTCTCCCATTGGAATATGGGACATAACTAACCCATGAAGGGGTTCATTTAGTCCTTTAACAAATTGCAAGGCCTTCTTATGCGGATTGTCTACTAGTTCCAAACTGAATCTAGCTAGTTGGTTGAATTTGTTCACATATTCTTAAATAGTCATGTCTCCTTGTTTGAGCGCCAAGAACCTCTCCATTTGTATGCTTTTCTTAGCTTGAGAAAGAAACTTAATTTAAAACCTCTGCCTAAAGTCATCCCAAGTTTCCACCGGACACCCCGCTTGGGTTACTTCCCACCAGAACGAAGCTTCATCCTTCAGTAGCCAGGCGGCCAGTTGAATCTTCCTACAATCATCCACATCGAAGATTCCAAATAAGTCATCTATCTCCTTGATCCAATTCCTTGCTTCTACGAATGTCTCGGTTCCATGGAATGGCCTTCCTCCCCTGGACCGAAAATCTTTGCAGATCTTAGAGAAGTTATCTGCTCGTAGAGGAGGAGGAGGAACGACGGGTGCAGCTGGAGGAGGAACGTCAACTTGACCACCGGCAGGCGCCGTAGCCTCTAGATACCTACAGAACCAGCCTGGTATCGTAACACCCTCAGGAATATTGGGTTCCCCAGACATTCTGAAAAGAAAATGAAAAAGGGGTTCAAACAGAGAATCGGAACATATTACATATGGCTTTGGGAATATGTTTTTCAAAGCAGACTTTTCTTTTTGAAAATGCTTTCTTTTAAAATCTTTTTGAAAATAATTTTCAAAATCTTTTATCCAATCTGGTAACCTTCATCTCTGATACCAAGTGTGACACCCCATATCCGTTAATATCACTCACTAAGGGAATGCATTAAGTTTCATGAAGTGTTATAGGTAAACAGAAACAGAAATATTACAAGACAGATATAAAAACAATAGCGGAATTTAAAATTTTATTTCAAACATAAATCATAACATCGTGGTCCAAAATACCATAAGTCTGAAACTACATATAACCCATTACAATAATATAAAACTTTTATCGTGTACCATCAGAGTACAGAAAATACATAAAAAGCATAATTCCCCAAAAGAGACAAAGCCATAATTCCCCAAAAGGGAATGGAAGAAAGAAGAGGAAACAAAAAGGGTCAGACATAAAGTCTGGCGAGTCCAGTTACTTTTTGCAAGTAAATAAGTAAAAGTATCATGACAGGCCTACAAAATGGATAAGAGGGATATGATCATAATAGGTAAGTGTGACAAGGTAAACATGATAGAGTATATTGCATTTCTAGATATTTCTCTGCACTAATACTAGTATAACAGATATGTAACAGGATTATATACTCCCTAATTGCATAACAGAAACAGGATGATCCCAACAGAAATACAATGATAGTTTTAGGAGTACTCTAGTATCGGGTTTTAACCCAAATGAAATTAGCCGGTACCTAATGAGAAATAACAGGTGTTATCCCAGAAAGAAACACGGGTACCCCACAGAAACAGACAGGACTAAATGTACCCTATTTACTACCCCCCAATCGATCGGCTACCTATTCTGTAAATACCCTGTGTCGGCCCCACAGTAGGGTGTATTACTTCCTAAAGTGGCAACCTACAGAAGGACACATGCCTATTTACTGGTGCTACAGCGGCTTATTTTCCCAGATGCATGTCGTACTCATGCACGCACATAAGTCTGTTGGAACGCGCCCTAACCCCTACCTAGTGTGAGGTCCCCCTTTAATACCTGAATGGGTTACTAACTAATATGAGTCCCACAGAACATGTGACACAAGCCAACCCTTATAGATCATGTGTCTCCAACTAACTAGGATTTTGACATGTTATGCCTAACATATTTAACATATTCACATAACCACCTATAGATTTACGGGTTAAACTTTACAAGTTAATGGGTCAATATAACCCCAGCATATATAACAGGTTAAGTTTTCTAAATTAACAGGTTCGTATAACCCTTATGGATTTCACAGGTTTACTCAACCCTACAGATTTAACAGGTTTACTTAACCCCATAGATTTAATAGACTTACTTAACCCCACATACTTAATAGATTTACAACCCCACAAATTCAACAGATTCATACAATCCTTATGGATTCAACTAGGTTAAGTTTTCATCTTTATTACCATATTCAATTATGGTTAAAATGTGCTAGACCTCCCATATTATGCCTAATACTTGTGGACGCTGGCTATGTCGGTCGGTTCCGAGTAGACTTCTTCCATATGTCGGGATTAACCTCGTGTCATAGCACGTCTCGTATTTGTGCATTTAGACCTCTCACATTAGATTCACCACTTGCGGTCGCTGGATATGCCATTCGGTTCCAGGTAGACTTCCACCGCAAGTGCATTCTAACCTCGTGTCATAAGTGCCATTACAGTTTCTAATTACTATAATCCTAGGCATTTCAATTATTAATTAATTATACCTACGTCTTTATAGGTGTCCATGCCTCTCTTTCCCCAATTACATTCATAATTTGTGACACCCCACGTCCATTAATGTCACTCACTAAGAGAATCCATTAAGTTTCGTGAAGCGCTATAGGTAAACAGACACGGAATAATTACAAGACGGATATAATAGGACAACTATAATTGTATTAGATCTAGGGGAATAGATCTATTATGACACAGTATAGAATTTAACACAAGCACAGAATCATACTTTATAACATATCCAAGTCATAGACTTTTACAATTAACTTTTATTTATCTAAACCTAAAACTACTAGAAACTCACAGTGTTAGGTTTAGAGAATTGAGAAAAAACGGATCTAGAATTTCGGAATTTGATTTGCAAAGTATGTTATTGTAGAAAACGGTTCAGTTCGCACTCCAATAGCATATGACCTCCATGACTTCCAATGAAAAAAATATGAGAAATAGCCACATATTTATAGCTGCAGAACCGACTGAAACAGACTGCCACATCAGCCCTAGGGGTGTCGACACCCCTGTGGGTGGGTCGACCCCTATGTCAACACCCCTTCATGGGGGTCGACCCCTAGGTCGACACCCCTCTAGGGGAGTCGACCCCCTAGAGCGGGAATTTTGCCGCTCTGCGGAATTTTTCGAATTTGAATCTTTCTGGATAAAATTCTGACTCATCACTGACTCATCTCTGACTCATGCGTATATATATAATTCTTCTGTGCGTGTACAGACTTAAAACCCTTATAACTTCCTCATACGGTATCCGTTTTAGGCAAACCAAATGCCTATCTTGACCAGAATTTCGAGATGAACGCAATGGTGCAGTCCATTTCCTCTAATTCTGAATATTAAATTAATTATTATTTAATTTATTCTCTTTAATGTTGTTAAAAATTCGGGGTGTTACATTCTCCCCTGCTCAAAGGATTTCGTCCTGAAATCTCTAAGCTGAGAAAAATGCATATCCTACCATCCATCATCCATCTACTCATCCACCGACCACTGGCATCCATTGTCCTTAAAGATTTCTAATTCTTATATGAATTTATGCGAATGTGTGTGTATACGTCCCAATACTAATGCGAAGTTCAGGCGGTCTACTGATTCAGTTGACCTCCTTAATGCAATGTAGGTTAGTGCCATGAATCCAATATGTATGCAATTAAACTTATAGTATCATATAAGTTCTATATGTGTGCACATCCATCTGTCCAAATGCAACATCCATATGCTAGTTCATCCATTTTCATCCATAAAAGAAAAGAAAATGCACACACATCCATATGCACTATGAAAGTGATTGAGCCGATCTTGGTGCTTAATGTGTGTATATATGCATCCATAGACAACCACTAGCAAACATTTTCATCCACTTGCATCCATCAAACATAACATGTTTCAAACACATGTTTACATCCATAGGATTCCTATCTAAAGGTCGAAAATACTATGGATAAGATGTACTTTATTGACAGAAACAAGCACTGATAAAACTTAGGAAAAAGAGTTAAGAACATACCCTCGAAAAGAAAAGGGTACGAAGCGCGAATCTTGTCTTCGGTCTTCCAAGTCGTATCTTCTGGGTTATCTCCCCATTGAACCTTTTGCAACTTGATCTCCTTATTGCACAGCTTCTTAATTTCTGACCCAAGAATACGGGTAGGGACTCGTCTGACTGTCGCCTTCCGTTCCACTTCGACTTCTTCCAACATATACGGCTCAACAACTTCTGTGGTGTCATGCAGGCATTTCTGCAGATGAGAGACGTAGAAAATGTCATGAACACCAGATAGATTTTATGGGAGCTTTACTTGGTAGGCCATTTGGCCAATCCTCACGGTTATGGGAAATGGTCCCACAAACCTAGATGCCAATTTCCCTACTGATCCGAAGCGAACTACATTCCTTAAAGGCGATACTTTGATAAAAACTAAGTCTCTCACTTCGAATTCGATGTCAGAATTTCTCTTGTTTGCATAGGACATCTGTCTATCCTGAGCTGTCTTCATCCGTCGTTGAATAAGGTCAATCTTTTCGGATGTTTCCCTAACCATATCTGGTCCAAGTAATAATCTTTCTATAGATTCCCACCAACAAGTTGGCGATCTACAAGGTCGTCCATACAATGCTTCGAAGGGTGCCATGCAGGTGCTGGCCTGATAGCTGTTATTATAAGCAAACTTTACTAGAAGAAATGCTCTTCCCAAGTCCCTCCGAAGTCTGGGATACATAGCCTTAAAAGATATTCTAGAATTCTGTTCACTCTCTCCGTTTTCCCATCGGTCTGAAGATGATAAGCGGTGCTCAAGCACAACTGTGTACCTAATGCTTCTTGCAAACTCCTCCAAAATTCACTAGTAAAGATGGGGTCACGATCGCTCACGATGCTGGAAGGTACTCCATGAAGACGAACTGTCTCTCGGATATAAATTGCTGCCAACCATGATGCCGTCCTCTTACTCTTAACTGGAATAAAGTGAGCGCTCTTAGTGAGTATATCCAATACCACCCAAATGTTGGTGTTACCTTTCTTTGATCTAGGAAAACCATCTATGATGTCCATAGAGATGCTCTCCATTTCCACTGCGGAACCTCCAATGGATGAAGTAATCCATCGGGCTTCTTTTGCTCAGCTTTGACTTGCTGGCAAACCAAACATTGAGAAACAAATTCGGCCACATCTTTCTTCATCCCAGCCCAAAAGAAAACCCTCTTCATGTACCTGTACATCTTATCACCGCCTGGATGAATAGTCATCTTAGAATGGTGGGCTTCTTCTAGGACTGGCTTTATCAAGCTTACAATTTGAGGAACACAAAGCCTTCCATCCCGTTGCATCTACCCTTTTTCATCTATGGCATATCTACTAAGGTGACTAGAAGTCTCCTCTTTTCTGAGCTTATCCATGATGTCTAGAATCTGTGGGTCATCTTATTGCGAAGCTCCTATCTGGTCCATAAGGGTTGGTCGTATCTCCAAGAATGCAAACAAATCAGGCAAAATCTCGATGGAGGGTCTAAAATCAAAAGCTGATATGAACTCCAAGCTCTTCCTCTCCATAAACAGAGGACTCAATGCCATCCTCTGCCTACTTAGTGTGTCTGCCACCACATTTCCCTTGCCAGTGGTATAAGCAATCTCAAAATCATATGAAGCTAAGAACTCCATCCACCGTTGTTGCCATAAGTTGAGATCCTTCTGTGAGATCAGATACTTGAGAGATTTTTGATTGGTGTATAACTCAAACTTTTCTCCAAGTAAATAATGATGCCACGTCTTAAACGCGAATACTATGGCAGCTAGCTCTAGATCATGGGTAGGGTAGTTTTTCTCATGAATTCTCAACTGGCTACCCCCATAACATATTACTTTCCTTTCTTGCATCAGAACTGCACCAAGCCCTATACCGCACGGTGTAAACATTAAACACTTTACTTCCATCAGGCAAGGCCAAGACTGGGGCTGTTGTCAGAGCCCTTTTTAGTTGTTGGAAAGCAACATCACAGTCTATGTCCCATGAGAATGCCAAATTCTTCTTTGTCAGCCTGGTGAGAGGGGCTGATATCTTCGCGAAGTCCTTAATGAACTTCCTGTAATAACCTGCCAACCCAAGAAAGCTTCTCACCCCGGTTGCATTTTTAGGAATCTGCCAATCTTGCACTGCGACCACCTTCGCGGGATCCACAGCTATCCCTCCTTTGGAGACTACATGCCCCAAGAATCTCACGTCCTTTCTCCAGAAATGGCATTTGGAGAACTTTGCTTTTAGCTGATGGTCACAGAGAGTTTTCAAAACTTCTCCCAAATGTTGGGCATTCTCTTCTTAATTCTTGGAGAAGATCAAAATATCATCAATGAAGACTATGATGAATTTGTTTAGGAACTCCCGAAACACCCTACTCATCAAATCAACAAAATAGGCGGGTGCATTTGTCAACCCAAAAAGTCATAACTAGCCATTCAAAGAAACCGTCTGGAGTTCTGAAAGCAGTCTTATCTATGTTGTCCTCAGCCACTCTCAACTGATGGAACCCCATAGCCAAGTACAACTGAGAAAATACCGAGGCACTAATAAGCCGATCAAATAAATCATCAATCCTCGGAAGTGGATGCCTATTCTTTTAGGTGAGCTTATTCAATTCTCTATAATCAACACACAAACAAAGTGAACCGTCCGCTTTAGTTGTGAATACTACTAGAGCACCCCATTCTGATATGCTTCGTGTGATAAACCCTTTCTCAAGTAGCTCCCCTACTTGCTTACTCATCTCCCTCCTTTCCCTTGGAGCCATGTGGCGCACTGGTAATGTAACTTGCTTTGCATTGTCCACCAGATTGCGGAAGTCAATCTTGCGCCTTGGAGGAAAACCCCGTACCTCATCAAAAACATTGGAATAATCTCGAACCACTGGAACAGATTGCAAATCATCTATGGATGCATTTAGAGACTCTAGAAAGCTAAGCACAATAGACCCTTGGGGCTCACAAGAAACTTTGAGGGTCTTCCCATGACAAGTCAGGAGTCTAACAACCCTTCTCTCACAATCCAGAATGGCTCCATACATGGTAAGACAATCCATACCTAGAATCAACCCATAGCCCATAAACCCAAGCATATACGCATCGCATTCAAACTCGACGCCTAACACAGATATTTTCAAATCCCGACAAATCATCGATAAATGAGCCGAACCACCAATGAGTTTGAAAAAACTATGGGATCTACTACCGTACTAGTAATTAAGTGTAGAGATTCAACCACAGAACTAGATATAAACGAGTGTGAAGCAACAGAATCAAAAAGTGTTCTAACTGGATGGTATGAAAGAGAAACTAAACTTTCTATGGAAAATTTTCTACCTCTTTCAGGAGCACTGATCGCGAGAGCATGCACCTGCCCTCTAGAAGTCTCTACTCTTTGAACTTGTCCCTGCGATCTCTGTTTCTTTGGGCATTCTACAAAGAAGTGCCCGACATCTCCGCAATTAAAGCGATTGGCCTTCCTTCTCTTACAATCTTTGATCAACTGACCCTCCTTTCCACAATTGTGACATTTTCTCTTATCTCTGCCTTTGTCATCTTCCCTCCTTTATTCTGTTGTTGCTATTGTGGTTGCTGCCTCTTCTCGGGCCACACCTTCTTATTCTACGATGTCCCTTTAGTCTTTGCTTCCTTCTTCTCTCCCTTGTCCTCCTCATGCATTGGGGCCATATTAACAAGCTTTTCAAAAGTGGCCCCGTTTGGAATATGGGACATGGCTAAACCATGTAGAGGCTCATTCATCCCTTTAGCAAACCGCAAAGACCTTTTGTGCGGTGTATCCACCAACTCTAACCCGAACCTTGTCAGCTGGTTGAACCTGTTCACATACTCCTTCACCGTCAAATTTCCTTGTTTGAGTGTTAAGAAACTCTCCATCTATATGTTTCTCTCAGCTTGGGAAAGAAATTTCATTTCGAACCTTTGTCTAAAGTCTTCCCAAGTTTCCACCGGACGTCCAGCTTGGGTGACTTCCCACCAAAATGAGGCTTCGTCCTTTAACAGCAAAGCAGCTAACTGGATTTTTCTATGGTCCTCCACTTCAAAGATTACGAATAAGTCCTCGGTCTCCTTAAGCCAATTCCGAGCTTCTACAAATGTCTCATTCCCATGGAATGGCATTCCTCCCATAGCCCGGAAGTCTTTGTAGATCTTGACAAAGTTATCAACTCTTTGAGGGGGAGGAGGAGGAATAACGGGTGCAGCTGGGGGAGGAACATTTCCTTGGCCTTCGGCAGACGCCGTGACCTCCAAATACCTATGAAACCATCCGGGTAATGTGATGCCCTTCGGGATATTAGGGATGTTTTGTTCCCCAAACATGCTGAAAAAGGAAAAGGAAGAAATTTAGGTAAAGACCAAAGGACACTACATATGGATTTTTGGGGAATGTTCTTCAAAACAAACTTTTCTTTTGAAAATGCTTTCCTTTAAAACCTTATTGAAAATAATTTCCAAAATCCTTTGTCTAATCTGGTAACCTTCAGCTCTGATACCAAGTGTGACACCCCACGTCCATTAATGTCACTCACTAAGGGAATGCATTAAGTTTCGTGAAGCACTATAGGTAAAGAGACGCAGAATAATTACAAGACAGATATAAATAAGGCAACATCGGAAAATTTAAATTTTTATTTCAACCATAAAGCATAATACCGTATTCGACAATTTCATAAGTCACAAAAACCATTACAATAAAATAACTTCTGTCTTGCACCATCAGAGTACATAAGTAAATAAAAAACATGATTCCCCAATTAAAAGAGTTAAGCCATCGTAGAGACAAGAACTGGAGCCATACTTCAGAAGTAGCTCCTAGAAAGATGATATCTGAGTCCTGATTAAGTCTGAGTGTTTCCTCCCTGGGAACCTGAGGGGAAACGGAAGAAAGATGGAGAAACAACAGGGTTAGACATAAATTCTGGCGAGTCTAGTTACTTTTAGCCAGTAGATAAATACAACCAACATGATAGGCATATAAAGTGGATAAGAGAGAGATCATTACATAAATGATAGGTGTGACAAGGTAAGCAAGATAAGGTATATATGCCTCACTAATGATTACTCTGCACTATTACTTGTACAACTAAAATGAGATAATCCCTTCCACTATAAGTTGGTAGGCTTAAGGCATACGTCCGAGTGTACCCTAACCACTACCCTAATAGATCGGCTCCCTACCCCGTAGATATCATGTGCTGGCCCCACAGTAGAAGGTATCAATCGCTAAAGAGGCAACCCTAAATTTCCAAGCTGTGCACAACCATATCTACTTGTGTCACGGTCATCTTATCCCCTTCTGCCCGGCTCATGCACGCACATGGCCTGGTCGGTTTGCGCCGCCGCCCACACCATCCTTCCGTTTGGAACTCTTATATTCAATCAGTAGGCGTGCCCCTTCTCCGCCTAGTACAGAGTTCTTTATTTGATACCTACTCCGGGTTACTGACTTGAAATGGGTCCTATACAATACGATACAAGCTCCCCCCTTTGTCTTGTATCGCCACTAGGTTTTTCACTGACTATGTATACCCTTAGGTGTCTTTGATTACATAGCCCAAGGTCAGTTATGCTTACCCTAAAGGGTTTCTTTAATTACATAACTATATTATATTTTCCACTAGTTATGTATACAACTAGGTGTCTTTAATTATATAACCTTATTGGGTTAAGTTCGTGGGCCTATATATATTACCCACCCCCTCTAATTTACTTAACCCACCCACTGCCCATCCAATTTTACGTATCCCTAACTTAAGTTCATAATCATACAATCCTTATGGATTAAATTAGGTTAAGCAGTCTAATTCATTACCATGTCCAATTATGGTTATAATGGGCTAAACCTCCCACATTAGGCCTACAACGTGTGGATGCTGGATATGCCGGTCAGGTCCGGGCAGTCCTATTCCACAGTTGGGCCTAACCTTGTGTCTTAGCCCGATTCGTATTTGCGTACTTAGACCTCTCGCATTAGGTTCAGCATTAGTGGCCGCCGGATATGCCGGTCGGGTCCAGGCAGACTTCCGCCACTAATGCAACTTAACCTCGTGTCATAAGTACAATTACAATTCCTATTTGTAATTACTAAATATTCCATTATTACCCAAATCTACCTATTTCATTATAGGTAGTTATTTCTATGTTTCCCCATTTGAATTAAATGTCCAATATTACATAAATTATGCCAATTATAAACCCCTTTTTCCCTGTTTCCTAACTAACATATTCACACGTATTTTGGCGGCACTTAGGCTATAAAGTAACCTAGCCACAACAATGAAAATGGGAATGCGACAAAGGTGATAGTTTTCAACATATCTTGGCATACACATAAACTTAACATGATAGCAAGGTGAATGGATATGTAATTAACATCATCACATGGTGTACATAAATCTGATAACTTGTGGCAATTACTATGATGTCAAAGCAAACATGATGAGATCTAAACTAACCTTTAGGTGTCCAACTATTTACATCTAGCATTGTTAGGGTGACATAGTAACATGTTTAGATCTAAAAATGGCTTCACATGTCAAGTTTACAACATATCAGATTGATCACAATATGACAGGTGAAAGGTGATTTACATAAGGAACTAGATCTAGCCAATGTTACAATTGTCCAAATTAATAGATGTACTTTCACCATAATATGGTTACAAGTCAAGATCCACATAGGCAATATAATAGAACAACTACAATTGTGTTGGATCTAGGGGAATAGATCTATCATGACACAGTATAGGATTTAACACAAGCACAAAATCATACTTTACGACATATCCAAGTCATAGTATTTCACAATTTACTTTTATTTATCTAAACCTAAAAACAACTAGAAACTCACAGCGTTCGGTTTAGAGAGTTGAGAAAGAACGGATCTGGAATTTTTGAATTTGATTTGCAAAGTATATTGCTGTAGAAAACGGTTCAGTTCGCCCTCCAGCAGCATATGGCCTCCATGACTTCCAATAAAGAAAATATGAGAAATAACCACATATTAATAGCTGCAGAACCCTCTGAAACTGACTGCCACCTCAGCTCTAGGGGTGTCGACACCCATATGTGTGGGTCGACCACTAGGTCGACACCCCTTCAGGGGGGTCAACCCCTAGGGCGACACCCCTCTAGGGGGGTCGACCCCCTAGAGCGGGAATTTTTCCGCTTTGAGGAATTTTTCGAATTTGAATCTTTCTGGATAATATTCTGACTCATCATTGTCTCACCTCTGACTCATGCATATATATATATATAATTCTTCTACGCGTATACAAACTTAAAACCCTCATAACTTCCTCAGATGCTGTCCGTTTTACGCAAACCAAATGTCTATCTTGACCAGAATTTCGAGACAGACGCAACAGTGCAGTCCGTTTCCTCTAATTCTGAATAGTATATTAATTATTATTTAATTTATTCTCTTTAATGTCATTTAAAATTCGGGGTGTTACATAACTAATTATATGCTAAATTCATTTTATAAACATTAAGCTATGCCAAGCTTTCCATTTACAAATTATGCCCAATTTATATCGTTTTTTCCATCGTTCCCATAATGTCATGACTAGGCTAGAATGTAGCCAGGCTAAAATAAAAGGGACAGGGCGACAGAAATGATTATTCTAACAAGATTGACATAAACATGTGGTGGCATAATCATATAACGACATAATGATAAGATGGACATATATGAATGGATCTAGTGAACATGTGATATTATAATCTATCTTAACATAATAGGGATGTCATAACTGGCATGATAAGATCTAAATAATAGTTTAGATGTCAAACTAATAATAGATCCTATTTAACCGCAATATGATAGGAACAAGGTAATCTAAATAGTGAAACCAAGGTAGACCTGTCATGACAATTAGGTGAAAGTTTAGATCTAAATCTAAAACATGTCTAACCATTGATAGATCCAAAATAACCACAACATGATAAGTACCATATGATCTAAAAAGTGAATTAGATCCTAATCAAAACTAGATCTGACATAAATAAGGTTAAGATCCAAAATAACCACAACATGATAGGTACAAAATGATCTAAAAATAATTAGATCCATAATCAAAAGTAGATTTGACATGATAATGGTTAAGATCCAAATCAACTACAACATGATAGGTACAAAATGATCTAAATAGAATTAGATCTATAATCAAAAAGTACATCTAAAATGATAGCGGTTAAGATTCAAATCAACTACAACATGATATGTACAAAATGATCTAAATAGAATTAGATCTATAATAAAAAAATAGATCTAACATGATTCAATCCTAAGCATATACCCAAATCACAGTCATATCATGTCTTACTTTTAATTATTCAATTCTAAAGGTAACTTGAACTCACAATGATTGTATCTATAAGAATAGAAGGAGAAAAGTGAAGTTTGAATCTCAGATCTACACCTGAAACACTTGAATCTTTAAACTTGATTTGTAGAAGAAGAAAGGATTAGATTCATTTCAGGCACTGATAGCATTTGGCCTCCATTGTTTTCAGTATGAGAAAACAAGAGAAATGAGGGTATATTTATTGCTGCCAGTCTCCAGAATTCGACTGCCACATCAGCTCTATGGGGAATCGGGCCATGGGTCGACACCTACTTGGGTTTGGATGCCGAAAATTAACGTGGGCGCACTTTATAGGTGCTCCAGTGCAAAAATACCTTAGCGCACTTGTCAAGTGCACCGGGTTTTCCTGCTCTTTTTACCAAACTTCTACCGTCCATAACTTCTTCATACGTTCTCCGTTTTATGCAAACCAGGTGCCTATCTTGACCAGAATTTCGACAGAGACGCAATGACGTAATCCGTTTCCCTTAATTCTGGATATTAAATTAATTATTCTTTACTTTATCCTCTTTAGTGTAGTTGAAATACGAGGTGTTACATAATACATACATCAGGACATGATGTCAAAATAACCCAGGTCGTTAATAGCAACGAGTGAGGGCATCACTTCATAGGTCGTTCATCGACCCAAAGCTTGTGTACATATAATTACAGAAATGCCACTCCACTCCAACCGCTTCTGTAAATACCCTATCTCCACACACATGAAGCAGACCGATTTCACCTCTTATGAAGTGTTGCCCATCTCATTTCTCTACCACTCCAAATCACTCAAACCTCCACTAAACCTCTTCTAAGCTTAGATTCAACACTTCAACCACTATGAAATCATTCAAGATCGTCTAAGTTCTTAATTGTTGAAGATTTACTCCAACAACCCTCACAATTAAAGAGATCTAGCCATTTCCACGGTGGATATGAGTGAATCAAGAGAGTAAAGAGAAGAAATTGGAGAGAATTGATGTAAAGTGAAAAAATGAGTGAAGTTAGAGAAATCATGTACCTTATAACATTGAAAGTGATAATGAAAGCACCCATCAAAATGGACATAGGCCAAATCTTGGCTGAACCACTATAAATCTCCATCTTTTTGCTTGATTTTGTGTTTGTGGCTACCACTTTGCTAGATCTAAATTGTTTGTGAAGTGTTGAATTACACCTTGCGGTGTTAGTGCCATTTTTAGCATTAACATTTTTGGCTCCTACCGTGGGGCCACATCCACATCCTAAAGGTCAAGTGCTTTATGGGAGATTCTAAAATTTAAGGCTTGTTTTTACGATAGATTCTCAAAGTCTAAAATCCAAACCAATCAAGAGATTGTCTTCAAAATTCAAGAGTTTGTTTGAAATAATGCCACCGAAGAAAAAGGTTAGTAAATCTATAAGAACTTCGGGATTGGGAAATGTTGCAGATATTCCTACTACTCCGCAAACTAATCTTCATGAAGTTGACCAATCCTCAGGAGTTGGAGTGACTAGAAATGAATTGAATGAATCTGTTATTGAAGTCGTTGCCAGTTTGACACAACAAATGAAAATTTCGAACAACGTTATGATGGCTAAATTGGAACCTCTCTTTGCTGCTTAAGCCAATGCGCCAAATGCTAACGCCAATATCAACCCTATTAAGATTGCCAATTCTTCTTCTTCAAGTCCCAATCACGATCGTTCTGCTTAAGAGGTTGATGAGTAAGATGATGTCGAGAATGAAGAATCCAAACCAATTGCTAAAAACACTTTGTAAGTGGAACTTCTCAAATTGTGGATAGTCTCACCAAAGGGGCACCTCCCCGAGAAGGAGGTCCACGACCCCGGATCTTGAACGAGATCGTTCGCTCAAACGAACATCTGGCAAAGGTGATGGCGCCCGCTCCGTGAGTCAAAACAATGAAGAAGAACGTCCTTCAGAGATGGTGAGGAAGATCATGCTAGAGAACATGGAAAGAAATGATGATGAGAAGGAATGGGAATTTTCTCCTAGTAAGACTCCACTCATAGAGAGAATACGGAAGGCCAAGTTCCCGAAAAAGTTTACTTCCCCGACAATTGCAGCTTATGGAGGGATTGGTAATCCTAATTTTTTCTTGTTCAAGTATGACCAACACATGACTGGTGCACGTGCCCTGTATGAGATCAAATGCTTATATTCCCTTGTCTACCTAGAGGGAGTGGCATCTCTCTGGTTCAACAGGTTGCCACCAAAGTTCGTGGATAACTTTTCTGTCTTGGCTAAGAAGTTTAGGGAGCAGTATAGGCTGCAGACCATAAAATTCAAAGATGTGATGTCATTAATTGACTTGGAGGAAAAAAACCAGGGGAATCGTTTAAAGCCTTTCAAACTTAATTTAATGCTGCTACATCAGAGGTGGAAAATCCAGAACCACGACTAGTCTTGATGGAACTAAACCATGCTATAAACAAGAAATCAGAGTTTGGAAGGTGGATCAAGATGAAGAAGCTAAATACCCTGGAGAGGTTCTATACAAAGGCAAAAGAGTTCATCGGTGTGGAGGATGACCCTGATGTTGCTGCGAGTATTATTGTGCCGGGAAAGAAGGATAACAATGTTTAAGTCAATAAAAAGAATGCCAGAGGTCAAAAGAGAGGGAACAATGGAATGGATAATCAATATAGCAAGAAGATGCACCTCTTCACATCCCTGAATTGACTGCATTAAAAGATACTCTGAAAAATATCTTTACTGCTACTATGGACACCGAAGATTATCCAACACCGATACCACAAAGGAAATTGATTACCAGGTTATTCCGGAAAGGTCTGTCGCTTTCATAATCAACCCAGCCCTAACACTAATGAGTGTAGACATTTGAAAAGCTTAATTGAGGAGTTGATTAGAAAGAATAGGCTCTAACAGTATGTGAAGAACCCGCATGCCTCAAACTCAGCTCCAACTCTTCAAGGACAAAGTGCACCAGCTAGTCGGTCCGGGTAACAGAGCTCCAGGGCAGATTAATACCAGGCCGGTGATTAACTAATGACCGTTTATGGCACTCCGATCCCAACGGCCTACAATAAGCGATCATCTTTACCATTACTTTATTGCTTTACTACTTTGCTTTCTTCAATATTCAAAATTCTTGTAAAAAAGTCTATAATATTTTACATGCATTGTACTGAACATTAGCTCTATGAATAATGCCTCCCTGAGTAACATATCTTACATGCAAGACTTTTGTTAGTTCAAAATTTTCTAAAGAACAATTTTATATTGTAGGCTATCCGACGAGCGCTTGTTCCTTTTTACGACTCCAATAATACAATCTCAAGTGTCGAGTGCTATAAATGCCAATAGGCAAAAGTGTGAAGATAAAACCATCGCCTCAAAAAGTGAATGGAAAGAGTTGCATGGAGTTAAATGATAAACAAGCGCCGCAACAAATAAACGCAAAGGTCGTAAGTTCCACCAAAGTGGCACTTCCCAAGTGAGAGGTCCAAGACCCTAGTATTTTAAATGAGATACCTTGCCAAGTCAAGCATCCGGTAAAAGAACTGACGTCTGCCTAATAGAACTATACAATAACAGAAAATCCCTCCGTAGCAAGGGAAAATTAAAATTTTCGTCCTCCCATAGCAGAGGAAAGATTAAAAGTCTCGTTCTCCCATAGTAGAGGCGAGACTTAGTCCCTCCATAGCAAGGGCAAATATAAAATTTCGTCCTCTCTTAGCAGAGGCGAAATTAAAAATCTCATCCTCCTAGAGCAGAAGCGAGACTATAAGTCCCTTCATAGCAAGGGTAAATTAAAATTTTCATCCTCCCATAGCAGAGGCGAAATTAAAAATCCCGTCCTCCTAGAGCAGAGGCGAGATTATAAGTCCCTCTATAGCAAGGACAAATTAAAATTTTCGTCCTCCCATAATGTAACACCCCAAATTTTAACGACATTAAAAGAGGATAAATTAAATAAAAATTAATTTAACATTCTGAATTAGAGGGAATGGCCTATGCCATTGCATCTGTCTCGAAATTCTAGTCAGAATGGACATTTGGTTTACGTAAAATGGACACTGTATGAAAAAGTTATGAGGGTTCGAAGTTTGTTTATGCACAAGATAAATATATATATATAAAATAAATTCCAGAACCTTCAAAAACAATTCAAAAATCAAAAATCGAGCCAAAGCGGCCTGAGCGGGAAAATTCCTGCTTGTGGGTGTCGAACCCCCCAGGGGGCGTCGACATAGGTGTTGACCCCCCATAGGGTTGTGGACCCCTCCCCCCCCCCCCCCCGGACAGATCTGGGCAGAATTCGTTTTACATACCTGGACTTGATTCTAGGTCTAGTTCATCGGTTCTAGGCTATAAATATGGTCCCTATTCTCTTATTTTCTCCATTGGAGATCATAGAGGCCATATACTGTCGGGTTGCAAATTGAAACAGAATCAAAGTCTACTACAATCAATTTAGCTATTTAGAATTCAGATCTCTCTCTCTATAAATTTTCTGAACCTAACGCTATGAGTTTCTATTTTTAGGTTTAAATAAATAACAGTAAATAGTGAAAGACTATGAATTTGATATGTTGTAAAGTATGAATCTATGCCAGTATTAAATCATATATATGTAGATCATGATAGATCTAATTCTCTAGATCTGATGCATTTGTGGCTATACTATGATGTTGCCTTTATGGATCTTGATTTGTAACTACGTTTTGGTAAATGTAAATCTATTAATCTTGACAGTTGCAACATTGCTTAGATCTAATTTCGTATGTAAATCACCTTTCATGTTGTGATCAACTTAGATATGTTGTAAGTTGGACATATTTAGATCTAAACATGCTTATGATCATGTTTTATGCTGGATCCACTTTATGATCATGTTTTATGCTAGATCCACTTTACGATCATGTTTTATGCTGGATCCACTTTATGATCATCTTTTATGCTAGATCTATTTTATGATCATATCTTATGCTATGATAGATCTATCACTCGAGATCCAATTCAATTGTGATTATCCTAGTATGTTATTTTTATTTCATTTGGATAGATCAAATCATTTATGTGAACCATGAACATATGCCACCTTGAATTGATTAGGATTGGGTCCACACCTTTATCTTAATTGTAACCTCTATGATGTGGATTTGGGTAGATCTATTTACAAACCTGTAGATCTAAACCTTTATTTATGATTAGATCTAATTTAATCTTTTAGATCTAGAGAAAGTAGACATTTTATGTAGATCTAAAGCAATATTTATGTTAGATCCCATTATGATGATGATTACATGTTCATGACAATATGTATGTTCACCTTGATAGGATGTTAATTACATGTCCATTCCCTTTATTATCGTACTAGTATGTTTATGCCAATATATGTTGAAACTATCACCTCTATCATATTCCCTTTTTCATTGTTATGGCTAGGATACTTATTAGCCTAGATGCCGCCAAAATACGTGCGAATATGTTAGTGAAGGAAACGGAGGAAAGGGATTTATAAATGGCATGTAATCTTTAAATGAATTGATATGTAATTCAAATTATTGGGTAAAATAGGTATTGACACCTATAAACGGAAAGGATTAATTAATTCGTAAATTAATTAAAAATGGCATAATTTGAATATGAACATTTATGGACATGTAGTTCAAATTATTGGGCGAAATGTGTATTGACACCCAAAAAGGGAAAGGTTTAATTAATTGATTAATTAATTAAAAATATAATGTTTAGTAATTACAATTAGGAATTGTTATTATACTTATGACACGAGGTTAGGTTTCATTAGTGGTGGAAGTCCGCCCGGACCCGACCGGCATATCCAGCAGCCACTAATGTTGAACCTAATGTGGGAGGTCTAAGTACGTGAATACAAATCGGGCTAAGACACGAGGTTAGGGCCAACTGTGGAATAAGACTGCCCGGGCCCGTCCGACAAAATCAGCATCCACATGTTGTAGGCCTAATGTGGGAGGTCCAGCCCATTATAAACCATAAATGGACATGATGATGAATCAGACTACTTAACCTAATCTAATCCATAAGGGATTGTATGAATATGAATTAAAGATAGGGATAAGTAAAACATGCTTGGATCAGTGGAGGGTTAAGTACATCTTGTGTAGGTAGGTAATATTTATATATATATACACACGCCCACAAACTTAACCGTTAAATAAACATGCTTGAATCCGTAGGAGGGTTAAGTACATCTTGGGTTGGTGGTTAATATTTATATATTAAGGCCCATAGACTTAACATGTCAAGGTTATGTAATTAAAGACATCGTTAGGTAAACATAACCAGTGGAAAACCTAGTAGTGGGGATGCAAGACAATGGGGAGAGCTTGCATCACCTTATTAGGGACCCATTTCAATCAGTAACCCTTAAATAGTTATCAAACGGGTATTCCGAACTAGGTCAGAGTGGGGCACGCTTACTGAGCTGATTGTAAGAGATCCAAATGTGGAGGCGGTGTTGACGGCGCGTTCCAACGGGGTCATGTGCGTGCATGACTCCGCCTGCTGGGGAAGATAAGACGCTATGACATCAGTAGATATGGTTGTTCACATCCGTAAAATGAAGGGTTGCCACTTTAGGGAGTGATACACCCTACTGTGGGGCCAACACAGGGTATCTACGGAATAGGGAGCTGATCGATTGGGGGTAGTAAATAGGGAACATCTAGTTATGTCTGTTTCTGTGGGGTACCAATGTTTCTGTCTGGTCTAACACCCGTTATTTTTGTTTAGGTACGAGTTGTGTTTGGGTTAAAACCCGTAACCAGAGTACACCTAAAACTACCATTATGTTTCTGTTAGGATCGTCATGTTTTTGTTAAGCAATTTGGGAATATGTAATCCTATTACATATCTGTTATACTAGTATTGGTGCAGAGCAAGGAAAATATTAAGAAGCACTATCTATTCTATCATGTTGTCCTGTTTACCTTGTTATGCGTGCCATTTATGTATTGATCTCTCTTATCCACTTTGTATGCCTATTATGTTACTTTTATTTATTTACTGGCTAAAATTAACTAGACTCGCCAGACTTTATGTCTGACCCTTTTTGTTTCCCCTTCTTTCTTCCGTCCCCCCCCCCCCTCCGGGTTTCTCAGGGAGGAAATACACAAGCTTGATCGTGATTCTGCTTATTTTATTGGAGCTGCTTATATGTATAGATCAAGCTCCTATCCTTGTTGCTATGGCCATATATTGCTCTTGGGGAATTTTCTTTCTTTTATGTACTCTGATATTTCTGAAGTACAAGACAGTGGTTTTTATGTTGTAATGGGTTTTTATATTTCAGACAAATGATGTTTTGGACCATGATATTTTAATGATTAATAAAGTTGTTTATTTCCGCTGCAATTTTTTTTATATCTGTCTTGTAATATTCTGTGTTTGTTTACCTAAACACTTCATGAAACTTAATGCATTCCTTTTGTGAGTGACATTAACGGACGTGGGGTGTCACACTTGGTATCAAAGCAGAAGTTCACCAAATTAGATAAAAAAAATTTGAAAATTATTTTTCAAAAAGGTTTTAAAAGAAAGTATTTTCGAAAAGAAAAGTTTGTTTTGAAAATATTCCCCTCAAGAAGCCATATGTAATATCCTTCGGTCCTTTATCTAAATTTCTTCCTTTTTCCTTTTTTTCAGCATGCCTGGGGAACAAAACATTCCTAATATCCCAGAGGTCGTCACCATACCCGGATGGTTCCGTAAGTATTTGGAGGCCACGACGCCTGCCTAAGGCCAAAGAGACGTTCCTCCCCTAGCTGCGCCAATCGTTCCTCCTCCTCCTCCCCCTCCAAGAACAGATAACTTCGCCAAGATCTACAAAGACTTCCGCGCTATGGGAGGGAAGCCATTCCATAGGAATGATACATTCGTTGAAGCTCAAAATTGGATCAAGGAGACCAAGGACTTGTTTGTAATCTTTGAAGTAGAGGATTGGAGGAAGATTCAGTTAGCTGCTTGGCTATTAAAGGATGAAGCCTCATTTTGGTGGGAAGTCACCCAAGCTGGACGTCTGGTGGAAACTTGGGAAGCTTTTAGGCAAAGATTTAAAATGAAATTTCTTTCCCAAGCCGAGAAAAGCATGCAGATGGAAATGTTCTTAGCACTCAAACAAGGAAACTTGACAGTGAAAGAATATGTGAACAAATTCAACCAGCTAGCAAGGTTCGGGTTAGAATTGGTGGATACACGTCACAAAAAGGCTTTGCGGTTTTCTAATGGGCTAAATGAATCCCTTCATGGGTTAGCCATGTCCCATATCCCAATGGGAGCAACTTTTGAAAAACTTGGTGATATGGCCCTAATGCATGAGGAAGACAAGGGAGAAGAGAAGGAAGTAAAGGCTGAGGAAGCAACGTAAAATGAGAAGGTGGGACAACAACAGAAGAAAGGCGAAAAGAATGACAAGGTTAAAGATAATAGGAGGCTCCATAGTTGTGGACGAGAGGGTCACTTAGCCAAGGACTGCAGGAAAAGGAAGAATGCTTGCTTCGCTTGTGGAGAGGTCGAGCATCTTATTAAGTATTGCCTGAAGAAACAGGGACAAGGTCAAAGGGCAGGAACTTCTGGAAGGAAGGTGCATGCTCTCGCGATCAGTGCTCTGGAAAGAGGTGGAAAAATTTCTGTAGAAATTTAGTTTCTATTTCAAATCATCCAGTTAGGACACATTTTAATTCTGGCGCTTCACACTCATTTATATCTAGTTATGTTGTTGAATCTCTGCACTTAGTTACTATTATGGTAGTGGATCCCGTAGTTGTCTCAAACCCCTTTGGTGATTCGACTCATTTATCTATGATTTGTAGGGGTTTGAGAATATCTGTGTTAGGCGTCAAATTTGAATGCGACGCATATGTACTCGGGTTTATGGGTTATGGGTTGATTCTAGGGATAGGTTGATTTACAACATATGGTGCCATTCTGGGTGGTGAGAGGAGGGTCATTAAGCACCCTCGAAATTTCTTGTGACCCACAAGGGTCTGTCATGCTTAGTTTCCTAGAGTCTCTTGAGGTGTCTATCGATGATCTGCGGTCGGCACCAGTAGTCTGTGAGTATCCTGATGTCTTAGACGAGGTTCGGGGATTACCCCCGAGGCGGGAGATTGATTTCCATATATACCTGGTGGACAATGCAAAGCCAGTTGCATTACCTGTGTGCTATATGGCTCCTAAAAGAAAAGTGGGAACTTGATAAGCAAGTGGTGGTGCTACTTGAGAAGAGGTTTGATAGGTGAATCATGTCAGGATGGAAAACCTATTGAAGACAGTCCTTGAGGAAGCCCATCATTCCAAGATGACTATTCATCCAAGTGGCGATAAAATGTATGGAGTTCGAGGTAGTAGGGCCAAACTTGCGAAAGGAAGTGAAAATAAAGAAGGAAGCAATGATTGGATGAGTTGCGACTTGTATACTTGGATCGCAGGTTAAGAAGCTACACATACGAGAAGTCAAGTTGTTGAAGGTCCAATGGGGAGATAATCAAGAAAATGCAACTTAGAAGACCGAAGATAAGATTTTACGCTTCGTACCCTTTCGAATGTTCTTAACTTAACTTCTCTTCCAAAAGCTTTTATTCGCATTTGCTTCTATCATCTGAGTATATCCTATCAATCGAATCTCCGACCCTTACGTAGGAAATCCCACGATTGTAAACATGTGTTTGAGACATGTTATGTTTGATGGATGCAAGTGGATGCAAGTGTTTGCTAGTGGTTGCCTATGGAAGCACATACACACACGTTAGACACTAGATCGGCTCAATCACTCTCATACTGCATATGGATGTGTATGCATTTTCTTTTCTTTTATGGACATAAATGGATGAATTAGTATATGGATGATGCATTTGGACTAATGTGTGTGCACACATATAAAACTTATATGATGTAATAGGTTTAATTTCATACATTTTGGATTCATGGCACTAACATACATTGCATTAAGGAGGTCAACTGAATCAGTAGACCGCCTGATTTTCGCATTAGTGTTGGGACATATACACACACTTCTGCATATATTCATATAAGCATTAGAGGCTTTTAAGGACAATGGATGTTGGATGAGTAGATGGATGATGCATGGTAGGATATACATTCTTCCCAAATTAGAGATTTTGGGGACGAAATCCTTTGATTTGGGGAGAATGTAACACCCTTAATTTTAACGACATTAAAAGAGGATAAATTAAATATTAAATAATTTAACATTCGGAATTATAGGGAATGGACTATGCCATTGCGTCCGTCTCGAAATTCTGGTCAGAATGGACATTTGATTTGCGTAAAACGGACACCATACGAAAAAGTTATGAGGGTTCAAAGTTTGTTTATGCACAAGATAAATAAATATATATATAATAAATTCCAAAACCTTCAAAAACAATTCAAAAATCAAAAATCGGGCCAAAGCGGGATGAGCGGGAAAATTCCTTCTCGTGGGTGTCAAACCCCCTAGGGGGGTGTTGACATAGGTGTTGACCTCCTATAGGGGTGCCGACATGGGTATCGACCCCCTTATAGGGGTGTCGACATGGGTGTCGACCCTCCTATAGGGGTGTTGCCCCCCCAGGATAGATCTTGGTAGAATTCGTTTTACATACCTGGATTTGATTCTGGGTCTGGTTCATTGATTCTAGGCTATAAATATGGCCCCCGATTCTCTTATTTTCTCCATTGGAGATCATAGAGGACATATGCGGTCGGGTTGCAAACTGAAACAGAATCAAAATCTACTACAATCAGTTTAGCTATCCAGAACTCAGATCTCTCTCTCTCTAAATTTTCTAAACCTAACGCTGTGAGTTTCTAGTCACTTTTAGGTTTAAATAAATAAGAGTAATTTGTGAAAGACTATGAATTGGATATGTTGTAAAGTACGAATCTATGCCAATATTAAATCTTATGCTATGTAGATCATGATAGATCTTATTCTCTAGATCTAATGCAATTATGGCTATACTATGATGTTGCTTTTATGGATCTTGATTTGTAACTAAGTTGTGGTAAATGTAAATCTATTAATCTTGATAGTTGCAACATTGCTTAGATCTAATTTCGTATGTAAATCACCTTTCATGTTGTGATCAACTTAGATATGTTGTAAGTTGGACATATTTAGATCTAAACATGCTTATGATCATGTTTTATGCTGGATCCACTTTATGATCATGTTTTATGCTAGATCCACTTTACGATCATGTTTTATGCTGGATCCACTTTATGATCATATCTTACGCTATGATAGAACTATCTTTCGAGATCCAATTCAATTGTGATTGTCATAGTATGTTATTTTTTTTCATTTGGATAGATCAAATCATTTATGTGAACCATGAACATATGCCACCTTTAATTGATTAGGATTGGGTCCACACCTTTATCTTAATTGTAACCTCTGTGATGTGGATTTGGGTAGATCTATTTATAAAACTGTAGATCTAAACCTTTATTTATGATTAGATCTAATTTAATTTATTAGATCTAGAGCAAGTGAACATTTTATGTTGATCTAAAGAAATATTTATGTTAGTTCCCATTATGATGATGATTACATGTTCATGACAATATGTATGTTCACCTTGATAGAATATTAATTACATGTCCATTCACTTTGTTATCATACTAGTATGTTTATGCCAATATATGTTGAAACTATCACCTCTATCATATTCCCTTTTTCATTGTTATGGCTAGGCTACTTATTAGCCTAGATGCCGCCAAAATACATGCGAATATGTTAGTGATGGAAACGGGGGAAAGGGTATTTATAATTGGCATGTAATCTTTAAATGAATCGATATGTAATTCAAATTATTGGGTAAAATAGGTATTGACACCTATAAAAGGAAAGGATTAATTAATTGGTAAATTAATTAAAAATGGCATAATTTGAATATGAACATTTATGGACATGTAATTCAAATTATTGGGCAAAATATGTATTGACACCCAAAAAGGGAAAGGTTTAATTAATTGATTAATAAATTATAAATGGATTGTTTAGTAATTACAATTAGGAATTGTAATTGTACTTATGACACGAGGTTAGGTTACATTAGTGGTGGAAGTCTGCCCGGACATGACGACATATCCAGCCGCCACTAATGTTGGATCTAATGTGGGAGGTCTAAGTACACGAATACGAATCAGGCTAAGACACAAGGTTAGGCCCAACTGTGGAATAAGACTGCTCGAACCCGACCGGCATATCCAGCATCCACATGTTGTAGGCCTAATGTGGGACGTCTAGCCCATTATAAACCATAAATGGACATGGTAATGAATCAGACTGCTTAACCTAATCTAATCTTTAAGGGGTTGTATGAATATGAACTAAAGATAGGGTTAAGTAAAGCTTGCTTGGATCAGTGGGAGGGTTAAGTACATCTTAGGTAGGTGGGTAATATTAATATATATAGGCCCACAAACTTAACCATTAAATAAACATGCTTGAATCAGTAGGAGGGTTAAGTATATCTTGGGTTGGTGGGTAATATTTATATATATAGGCCCACAAACTTAACCTATCGAGGTTATGTAATTAAAGACATCGTTAGGTAAACATAACCAGTGGAAAACCAAGTAGTGGGGATGCAAGACAAAGGGGAGAGCTTGCATCATCTTATGTGGGAACCATTTCAGTCAGTAACCCTTAAATAGGTATCAAATGAGTACTCGGAACTAGGTCGGAGTGTGACACACTTACTGAGCTAATTTGTAAGAGATCCAAACGTGGAGGCGGTGTTGATGGCGCGTTCCAACGGGGTCATGTGCGTGCATGACTCCGCCTGCTGTGGAAGATAAGATGTTGTGACATTAGTAGATATGGTTGTGCACATCCGGAAAATGAAGGGTTGCCACTTTAGGGAGTGATACACCCTACTGTGGGGCCAGCACAGGGTATCTACGGAATAGGGAGCCGATTGATTGGGGGTAAGGGTACATCTAGTTCATTCTGTTTCTGTGGGGTACCTGTGTTTCTGTCTGGGCTAACACTCGTTATTTCTGTTTAGGTACCAGTTCTGTTTGGGTTAAAATCCGTTACTAGAGTACACCTAAAATACCATTATGTTTCTGTTCGGATCATCCTGTTTTTGTTAAGCAATTGGGGAATATGTAATCCTATTACATATCTGTTATACTAGTACTGGTACAGAGCAAGGAAAGTATTAAGAAGCACTATCTATTCAATCATGTTGTCCTGTTTACCTTGTTATGCCTTCCATTTATGTATTGATCTCTCTTATCCACTTTGTATGCCTATCATGTTACTTTTATCTACTTACTGGATAAAAGTAACTAGACTTGCCAGACTTTATGTCTCACCCTTTTTGTTTCCCCTTCTTTCTTCTGTTCTCCCCCCTCCCCAGGTTCTCAGGGAGGAAACACACAAGCTTGATCGTGATTCTGTTTATTTTACTGGAGCTGCTTATATGTATGGATCAAACTCCTATCCTTGTTGCTATGGCTATATTTTGCTCTTGGAGAATTTTCTTTCTTTTATGTACTATGATATTTCTGAAGTACAAGACAGTGGTTTTTTATATTGTAATGGGTTTTTATATTTCAGACAAATGATGCTTTAGACCATGGTATTTTGATGATTAATAAAGTTGTTTATTTCCACTGCAAATTTTTTTATATCTGTCTTGTAATATTATGTGTCTATATACCTAAACGCTTCACGAAACTTAATGCATTCCCTTTGTGAGTGACATTAATGGATGTGGGTTGTCACACATAACAGAGGCTAAATTAAAAATCCCGTCCTCCCAGAGCAGAGGCGAGATTATAAGTCCCTCCATAGCAAGGGCAAATTCAAAATTTCGTCCTTCCATAATAGAGGCGAATTTAAAAATCCTGTCCTCCCAGAGCAAAGGCGAGATTATAAGTCCCTCCATAGCAAGGGCAAATTAAATATTTCGTCCTCCCATAGCAGATGCGAAATTAAAAATCCTGTCCTTCCAGAGCAGAGGTGAGATTATAAGTCCCTCCATAGTAGGGGCAAATTAAAAGTTTCATCCTCCCATAGCAGAGGCTAAATTAAAGGTCTTGTCCTCCAATAGCAGAGGCGAGATAAAAGTCTTCCTATAGCAGAGGTAAAATCAAAAGTCCTTCCATGGCAGAGGTCAAACAAAGACCTCCCCAAGCTGGGGCATGAAATCCAAAGTCCTCCCCGAGCGGAAGCACCCAACCTAAGTCCCCGATGTTTAAACTAATCGGTTGGTTGTAGACGAAAGTCTCCGATGGTTGAATTTAAGCTAGGTAGTAGACGAACATTCAGTTAGGTACCAAAGTCCTCCTTAAGCGAGGGCACAAACTTCAAAGTCCACCCCAAGCGGGAGCATAAAATATAAGACCTCCCCAAGCGGGGGCACAAAGATATAAAAACTTCTCCAAAATAGAAGCACCAAACCAGCCAGTAAAGCCGGGATTCCTATTGTATTGATAAGCTTAGAGGCTTCACGCATGTTGGCAAGTTTGAAATGCTCTCGCCAAAAAGTTGAAACTTCTAGCACGTCGACCACAATCAAGAAAACTCGGAAAGCTGATCACATCTAGCTTTTGTAGCTTGTGATGACCCATGGTATGAGGGAAATACAACTACATAAGGATTGGATGATGCTCGAAAAACATACCATGGGTCCATCACGACTTCGCAATATGCCAAAAATTAACCAACACTCAACAAAGAAGCCATTGCACATGGAAATAAGTGAGCTGGAGTGCGAAAAACATGGATCTCGCCTTGGAAAACTTGACAAGAAATGATATCACCTTCAAAAAATGGAGCATTTGAAAATTTTGACAAAACCGATATGTTCGATATGTCTATAAAAATCGTTATACGAATGAGGATCAACCTTGGAAATCCGACTAGAATCTCTTAACCTAAGGGCTTCTTCGGCTGCAAAGCTCCAATCGTAAATAGCTCAAAGAAGCTTGATGATATTCTGCTTCAAACCAAAGAACAAGTGATGCTTGAAAAGGCGACTATGCAGACATGGCATAGTTCGAATCTAATAAGGCAGTAACGCTTCTCAAGGAATTAAAGCTAATATCCATCAACGGTGTCAGCATGAGTTATTAAAAGAAGATTGAGCAATAGTCGTACATTGGGACAAGCCGTTGTGAAGTTGATATTTAAAGTTTTACATAACCTGGGATGATCCACCATATCAAAGCAAATTCAAATTCAAACTTCTGAATGCAACTAATCTATTGCAGCAGGCCTAAAGATGAACAATCAGCAAATTCCTCTGTCCTGGGCAATTTTGTGTCAAACTCGAGAATCTCAAACTGAATGTGTGATTGATTAAAAACATATTGAGCTAACATAGAGCGACATCTCTCTGGTGGATTGTCAGGAGGACGGGGAATAAGCAAGGATTGATTTGTTTGCAATTCCGAAGTTCTGCAGTTGCTCTAGCCTCAGAAATTCAAATCGAAGCTCCAGTTCAAGAAAAAGTGATCTCGTTTTCAGAAGATAACTAGTCTTCTGTATGGTATTCACTCTACATATGGAACTTCTTTTTTCAACAACATGCAGGTACACGTTTCATAAAACATAAACCGTCACACAGAATTATACAAATCATTAAAATATGAAGCTTGGGATCTACAGCTTATATGTGTCGATTGGTTGATTTCAAGCGTCATTGAATTCAAACTAAAGCATCGTATCTATACAGGCATAGCTTGACAAGTTATAAATCTAACTATTGGACAGGGTAGTCCTGTGTAGGCACGTCATTCAGCTCAAGCCTTAAAATTTGCTATAAGTCATTCTTTAATGATTAACCAATTCGTTTTCAATATGGACCGTCGACGATGAAGTATAAAGTCCAAAAATGTGTAAGTGCTTATTTTAATTATAAAACAAGTGGTATGAAGCATATAGGTTCAACTGTTAAGTCGAGAGCTTGGGTCACTCGAAATCAATGGGTCAAGCAAGCGATCTCAACAGCTTAGATCGTTCAAACAACCCAAAGACTCAGGTCATCTAACGACCCGAATCTCTAGGTCGCTAGAACGACATGAAAGTTCAGTGCGTCCAACGACCCGAATTCCCAAGTCGTTAAAACGACCCAAAGGCCCAACGCATCCACCGACTCAAAGATTCAGTCCGCCTACGGATTCAAAACTTGAATTGTGCATTGACATGAAGGTGCGGGTCATCATCCAATTAAAGGCCCGTCAGCATGGAGATTCATGCATCTGCAATTAGCAAAGATAATGGCTAAGTGCAAGTTTCAGATCATTGCTAAGAATGGCTTAAAGCATGGTTCATCAACTCCATGTAAACAATGAAGTATACATCAGCAAAAGTCAAAATCAAGTTCGAAGTGTTCGGTAACATCAAAATCTAAACAGATTAATATATGTTATCATCCAAAGAAGTGTGCACATAACATTGGTTCATCTACCAAAATTTGAGCAGTTGGATGCAAATGATTGTCGTTAGATTTAAGCAACCAATGGCATTGAAACGAATCTCATGTACATGATCAAAAAATTGACACTGCACTTTCATGCAATACCAACATCAGATTCGGTTGCTTCAAACAACAATGCGTCAAGTTCAAGTTAGAATTCAAGCTACAGTTCAACCAAATCCAAAAATTCACAAGCAGAAGCAGTTCATCGAATCGATGCATCCAAGCTTGCCGATCGAATGTAGGGTATACCAAACATCGATATTGAAGCTTCCATCTCACACCTTATATCGTGCTAAATTTCAAACCAAAGTGCAAGTTTTTGAAAATTGCAACATTGATACAAGTCAACTTCGGACCTGTAGTTCTTCTAGTACACAGTTAACCAGCGGAAAAGTTACACGCTGTTTTGAACCAAAAATTTCCAGGTCTCGATCCAAAACTCAATTATCAGTTAAGAACCAAAATGCGGATCAATTCAAAAACTTGCAAAATACCAACTGACGTCACTAAAGCTGATTTAATATTTGAATCATCAACAAATATAATGTTTCTTACAGCAGACATCATGTTGCCAAAGTCCGATCCAAATCTCAAATCTCTAAGCCGAAAAATCTCAGACCGGGATTGAAATATAGAGCATACAAAAATCGCTGTCGTGGACAATCACCACAAAACGTAACTCGGCGATCAGGAGATCACCTCAATGTAAAATATGAAGCAAAAGAAAAGGTCTGAAGAGGTGAAGGCCTCAAATCGATTCGATTCGGTTTTTGCAAAAAGTTGGCATGGCAATTGAATTTCAGATTTGAAAGGAGAAGCTTGCATTGAATCTTGAGTCGACGCTGAGAATTTGAGTTTGAATCGGAAGTTAGGAATTTCTGATGTTTGACGTTGGTAGATCCGATCAAAATTAGGCTAATATCGATGGAAAGTTAACAAGATTAAGAACGAGAAGTTTTCAGAAATCCTTGTTTGCCATTGACATGCCTCCCACTAATGAAGGAAAGTGATAAAAGAAATGGGTCTAGGATATAGTGGCTGCTGTTCGAAAGACCTACGATCCATTATTTTTGACCGTACTAGGTCCATTTTATTAAAATAATAATAATATGAATGAATAAAAACATTCGGATCCATATATAGCTTTCTTGATTTATCCATATGCGTTTGACACAAATTATATTGGTAATGTTCATTTCGAAGCTTGCATTTTTCACTTGAAAAAATACAAGCTCCAGGTGGCAAAGGTTAACGCGATATAACATTAATGAGTTAAAAAGCATATGTGAGAGATCAACCAAAATTGTTCTAGTTAATGGACCACATGTGCTTTGATATCATGAATCGACATGGCTCAATACCACGGATTGGGCATCATTTCATAAATGGATCGTCAACATTATACTGCATTAGGTCGTGGCACATGTATGAGCTTCATGTACCGTAAACACAATACATATGGCATGGATCACAATGTTTATAACACAAAAATGCAGAACTTAAGACGCATGGCAACTTTAGGCCGTGTTAATACTTGCAACGTAGACCATGATGTACATGTGTCAGCACAAGAGATGGATGTGATACGGCATATCACATAATGATGGATCGTTTACTTTGTACTGTGCATGTAGTACAATGCATGAATCCGCATGGCACAAATAAATCAGCAAGTCTCAGTTACATCCACAGGTCGTTCGGATATTGTCAGATCGTTTGCATGGAGTGAACTTGCCAGGTCATTCCAGTATATTCAGTCAGGTCATGCAAATGAAGTACTTTATAATGTATGGATCGACATATTTATGTGGACGGAGCGGTGAGCAAAAGAATGGGCTGCCACATGCGCAAAAGTAGGTCGTTGGTATAATACATACATCAGGATGTGATGTCTAAATAGCCCAGGTCGATAATAGCAACGAGTGGGGGCATGACTTCATAGGTCGTTCACCGGCCGAGAGCTTGTGTACATATAATTACAGAAATGCCACTCCACTCCAACCACTTCTATAAGTACTCCATCTCCACACCATGAAGTGAACCGATTTCTCCTCCTACGAAGTGTTGCCCAACCAATTTCTCTACCACTCCAAATCACTCAAACATCCACTAAACCTCTTCTAAGCTTAGATTCAACACCTCAACCACTATGAAATCATTCAAGATCATCTATGTGCTTAATTGTTGAAGATTTACTCCAAAAACCATCACAATTAAAGAGATATAGCCATTTCCATGGTGGATATGAGTGGATCAGGAAAGTGAAGAGAAGAAATTGGAGAGAATTAATGTAAAGTGAAAAAAATGGGTGAAGTTAGAGAAATCATGTACCTTTTAACATTGAAAGTGATAATGAAAGCACCCTTCAAAATGGACGTAGGCCACATCTTGGCCGAACCACTATAAATCTCCATCTTTTTACTTGATTTTGTGTTTGTGGCTACCATTTTTCTAGATCTAAATTGTCTGCTAAGTGTTGAATTACACCTTGGGGTGTTAGTGCCATTATTAGCATTAACATTAGTATATTTGTAAAGTAATTTATAAAAAAACTTCGTATAATGAAGATAAGATTAGAAACCAATTTAATAAAAGAACTTGGTATCTACTAATAATATGAAAACCCATTACATTTTGAAGTGGCGAATCTCATCATATATCGATTAAAATAACAATCAATCATAGAATTATCATTTAGTAATGTAAATTAAATCTCAAGAGTATCGATTATAAATTTATTTATCAAGAATGAATCGAATGACCACCAAGGGTCAATATAATCGAGTTGCTTAAATCAACGAAATAGAGCAACTACGAAAACACAGGAAAAGAGTAAACGGACCAAAAATCGATTGGGAAAAAGTCCGGAACAACCTAAACTATCAACTGTGGTTATTACTGGTCGATAGAAAAAAAAAAGCAAATAGGGAATTTCAAACATCTAGACCCATATTTCAGACGTCTAACCTACTCCGAATTTGTTTTTCAAGGTGAGAAACACCACTTTAAGGCACCAGATCGATACATGTTTGCTCTAGACTCGTAGGTTGACTAAAAACACTCCCTAACACACTAAAGCACAGGTATAAATGTCCATTCACAGGTTTAAACAAGGATACTCATTTAAGTGAAATCAAAACACATAAATTGAAGAGTTTTCACCAAAACAAACCAATTTACGCACTGCATACACAATACAAATGTGCCAAAGGCACACTATACAAGCATATAACTTGAGGCATAGATGTGAGTTCTCCAAGAACTCACCTTTGAGTGTTGGAAGCAAGGAAATGATTCATAGCTTAGATAGAACAACCTCTCTTCTAAAATTACACACCAATCTTTAATCTAAGAGCATATAAATAGAATTCCTAAGAGTTAGGTTATAGAAAATTTCAGAAATTGAAGAGAGATTAATGTAAGAACCCAAATTTTTCGGTCATTTGAATTTGAATATTTAAATTTGTTTTAAATATCGTATTTGGAATACTTATGGGTTTTAATTTTGAATTCTTTTATAAAACGAAGTTTGAACGTAATTTATAATTAATATAAAAACGAGCTCGTAACATTGCGATAATTCATAATATTGAGTTTTCATCTTCAATTAAATATATATGATCCAATATAAGTCGGAATTTTATGAGCAAGAAACATTTGAATCTATTTCATAGTAACTTTCTTATGAAAGAGAAAATTCGAGATTTCATATTATAGATTGCTAGTTCCGTCCAAATCAAAATTTTAAAATAGTCACTATGGAAATCGTTTATAAATGTTAACATTTATTTAACAAATTTAATATGGTTTTTTATATAATTTGGATACCGTTTAACTCGAAACAGTTAATGTTGGGTTATAAATCCATATTGTTTATATGTTAAGCAATATGATAATTTTATTTGGATATTTATGATAATAATAAAATATATTATTATTATTTAATTGAATTGTTTTGGAATGTAATTAATATTTTATTTATATTATATAAGCCTTAAGAAAGACCATTTTGCAAATGGTCTTGGTTTTCGATGAAATTAGTTTCGTTGGAACCGTAACATTAAATTATTGCATGAAACCAAATTTCATGGAAAACATATGTCATAGGTGACAATGGTAGCCATAAACGCTCAAATTTGTATTTAATCATTTTATCGATTTAAATTGAAAATTAAGAATAACGGATTTTCAAACGAACTCCATTTTCAGCAAAACTAATTTTATTAAATCCATAATGATTTATTTTTGTAGTATTTCGATTTTCAAGTTATTTGGATTTATTTTGTGATCGTACACAATTTAAATGTGTGCCAATTCACATATATGAGTTATAAAGGAATTTTCACAAACGATCTCGAAATTCGACGAAACTTTTTCCACTGTGTCCGGAATATTGATTTATGCAAAGATTTCATTTATCATTTCAATTGGAAGTCGTTTGTGGTGGTTTTTTACTTATTACTTCAAGGAAAAGTTTAATAAATAATATTGTATTCTTTGGGTGTCTATATGAAACGACCCGAACTTCCCCAGTAAGGAAAGCCCGGATTGAATTGATGACAAGACGAATCAGAACGCAAACAGAAGAGCATTTCATTGTTAATTACAACAATTCATCAGAATACAAGAATATACAGAGTATAAATTACATATTACACATTTACCACATATTAGAGATTTAAATACATTACTGCAGCAGAAAAATAATACAATACACAACTGAAAGAGATATACGGATACAGAGCTTTCCCAATATCGTTCCAGCTGTAAACCAGGTTCCTGTGAATATAAATCTGCAAAACCAAAACTACTAGCTGCCCGTGTCGAAAATAATGGCACCCAGAGTTTAGGTTAAAATAATAAACTCCTGGTCAGTCATGTGACTAGTGTGAGAACTAAAACAGTTATTAATCTTTATTTTGAAGTTAGGTAAATCAAGGGACCACGCCGTATAACATGGAACGGGGTTGACTAATGAGGGTAGAGAGAGGGTGTAGAGATTATATAATATAATATATATGTTCTAATTCTATTCAAAATAAATTTCTCGTCGTTATTATTTAAAATAATTCATTTTAAATATCAAAATTCATCAAAATTTCGCAAAATAAAAATTTTATACTGGCACGGATTTCCGGGTTATTACACTATATAAAGTGGTCAAACCCTAAAAATTCTTATCCATTTTCGGTGCGTGGTCAACTGGGCATTTGTGCCGCCATCAACCTATATTCACGAACAGTAGTAAAACTCCTGTGAACCTCTCAAACTTTCTTCTAATCGATTAAACAAATCCAAAATCATTTAACAACAATCACGTTAAGCTCTTCGAGATCTGTGAATCTACCGGTTGTGATAAAGTTTAGTTTGGTGGATCGACCGAAATCTGACATTGAAGGCAGGACATTTGAGAGACTTTCGTTGGCGACTGGGAGGGCTTGGTGGCACGAAATTCGGAGCGGTGATAAGCTTCGTGGTGACATAGATGTTGGCAGGCGTTGATCGTTCTCCGATCGCTGGGTAGGCGGCGCAACTAAATGGTTGAAGTTGGCATGGGGTTCAGTACAAAATGAAGTAGTTAAAGGGGGATGCTTGGACATAAATAAACGAAGCGGGAATCGTGAGGGAGAAAGGGAAACTGGGTGGGCCAGTAATGTTTTTCAAACTAAAAAAGTGGATCGGGCTTTAAAGAAGAGGGAAGCAGATTAAAAATAAAAGTAAACAATCGGGTGATGTTTGCGAAAGCTGAGGAAAGTCGGGCCACAATTCCTTTCAAACTGAAGAGCTGAAGGAAAGAAACAAACCTGTCTGATAATTCAAAGCATAATAAATATTTTTATTGGTTAATTAAGGTTTAGCTAGGAATAAGTAATTATATTATTAATATTATACTTAAAAGTTTATTAGTTTCAAATTAAAATTGTACACTAAACATTAACAACTCATTCGTATGTTTATAGAATGGGAAGAGACAAATTGCTTTACTATCGTCTTGACAAGACATATACAGTGGAGCTCATTTGGACAGGAATAGAGACAACGAGAATTTACAGTTAAATTAAACGATTGATTAATTTAACTATAACCAAACCGCTTCGACAATATATGGAAATCAAAGTGAGTATAACTCACTTAGTTGCCCCACTTATATTTTTATAAGTATGGATTTTAATATGTGTGCTATTGTTGGTAATTGTTGGATGTTTGTTAGATATATAATCATATATTGAATGAATTTCTGAAATTTAAAATTGTTTAATTTCAACGGAAAACTAAATCACTATTTTAACAACTGAAACCAATTAAGGTAACTTATCTTGTTGGTCACATTTATAAAATAAACATGTTTAAATTAATTGTGTTAAATTATTGTTATTATTGTTGACTGTTATAGAAATTATTAGTTTAAAATTGAATAATTTTATTTGAGGTAACCTATTTGGATGTAGGTAATAACAGGTTGGAGGGATCCAACAGGATTCCTCACACTAGTTCTTAAATTTTATTATATTGTAATTTATGTTGAAATATGAATTTATGATGTAGGGAATCAAAAGTTGAAGGAATATAATAGTATTCCTCACTAATATTGATAATGTTTATCAATATGATTTGTTGTGTTCATTTGGAAATGAAATTGGTTTATATTTCATGGTTTGGTACTTTAGCAGATATTTACCACTTTAGTATCAACGATACAATAAAATATTTTGGAATCAATGTTTTATCGATTCTGAGCGTTTTCAAAGTTATATTCGTATATTCAATTAAAATACGACATTTGTTTTAGAAAGTAAACATCGAAGTTTTATTTACGTTTATAATCGTTTAAATTATAATTAAATGGAATTCCATGATATTATTACATGAATAGTTAAGTGGTATAAACTAGAATGTTTAAAATGATCTTTTAAGACTTAAGTAATGTTAAGGAATTTATAAGATTTTTATGAATGTCGAAATGGTCTAATAGAATCGTGAATACACGAAAATGGTTTAGAAAGAGGAAAGATGAATTTTGAGTAAACAACGAATGTTTTGACAACGTTGTTTATTTAATATAGGAGATGTGATTTAATAGCGTTCATGAATGAGACTAGTGAATAAAAGGAATGTGAATATAGATGTGGAATTTTAAATGTGGAACCAATATTTAATATTTCATTTAAAGCCTAGTATTTTGAATGGTTTAGTAAATGGATATCGACTAGAGTTGGAAATTTATAAGTTAAGATAATTGTTTTGGGAAAATCGGATAAAGAATTTTGGTATTAATTTGGAAATGAAAAGGGTTTGATAAAACGATATTATAATAGAAGTTAAGTTAGATTTTGAGAAATAAACTTAAATAGCTAAGTTATTGATAAATATTAATTCTAGATATTAAATATTATTGTTTTCGTGTATAATAAGAAATTCACAAACTGTAACACTATTATTATGAAAAATGTTTTCCAAAGGATATAATGTGGTTTTTAAGAAATTGGAATTTCTGTTGTACGTTGGTTGAGATGAGTAATTTTTGAGGTATCAATCTGATGTTTGTTTCGGTTTTCGCGGTTGATACTGAGCAATTTATTCACTTACCAATTTACGTTGGGAAGTTGACGAAGTAGAAGTGAAATGATGATTGATTGTTCTTGTGTTAAATAATAAAAAGGAAATGTTTTCCGAATGTGATAAGGATTAGAAATTTTTAAATATTTAATTAACAACTGATTAATTAACGAGGCTAGATGATGCTTGGTACTGAATCAGTGAATTCGTTTTTCTTTTATGGATGAATGGTTGTTTATTTGATAGTTAAATAACTGACTATCAAATCTGGCCTATACAATGGTTGGTACGGAAAGACCGAGATCGAATTTATATTTGAAAACCATTCTGAACTAGTGAATACGTGAATCTGAGAGAAGCTGACTGAAGATGAAGCCGTTGAAGACCGTGGATCTTCATAAGCGAAAGGGCTACTTGATAGATTTCTCTTATATTTCAACCAGAGATATTTTATTGGTAATTAGGTCGTGATTGAAATCTATGGATGACAAGGACTACTCGCTACTGATCTATAGGATAATTCCTAAGATGTGGTAGGTGGGTGCCATCGGTTTGTCCAGTCCTAAGGCAACTTGTATGGACGGATGTCTGACAGAGTATTTACAAAGGATCGCGTACATTGATTTCTACAAATGTATTCTTTTAGTGGCAGAGGAATTCGTTCTTACTTCTTAGACACCCAGAGTGTTTTTGTAAACATCAATTAGTGATTTGATGGATCTGACGATGTGGCATTTAAAGTGAATGGTGGCCAGATATTCTAGAAGATAATTATAACCTCAAGCCTCATCAACCGGGAAATGAAAAAAATCATGCAGGCAGCATGGCTAAGTGGGTCGCTCCCAATTAGGGTGTATTGTCACCATCCAGAGAAATTTCATTATTGTTCTTTTTTTCGCTTCTGTATCTCCCGGGAACGGTTATGTTGCTAGCAACCGTAAGTTGACAATATATTTGGAACATTCAAGCGAAATGAATGGTCAGTCGTGTGTGGCCTAGTTGCAAGATGTTCTTGTTAAACTCCAGTGTATCCCCTCTAGAGTACATTGATCGGAAGGTGGTTCCATACCTTGTCATAGTCGGAATCCAATCTCCAATAAGCGCCCATGGCTTTGATTGTATACTATGTATGTGGAGCGTGAGATGCAAAGGTTCTACTAGAATGGTATTTATTTGTATTAAACATTATTATAATATCAGAAAAGATATGATTTCAAAAATGTTTTGGATTATCATAAGATAAAAAGCGTCTACATTTATGTGTGGATTTTGTCTTACGATTATCCTTTTCATTCAAAAATATTTGAACATAAAAATCAAGTTGGATGATACGCTTAAATTTAGTGAGTTTTCTCACGCTGGTTCAGCAGACTGATCCAGGCCTTTGCAATGCTCGGGTCAAATCGAGTTTTACAGGTTCAGATCATCAGATGATGTGAAGAGACAAGCTGGAAGAGTTCAGATGGATAATATTATCGAGTTATTAATCCGTTGTGATTGTATATCAGGACAGGTTATTATAACTGTCCAGATGTGTTGATATACTCTGATGATTGTAAGGTTTCATTTCAAGCTCTTAATAAAGATTTATTTCTATATTATATTTTGTTCTGCTGCGATATGAGATTCTGTGTTGGGTTGATTATTCTTCTTCTATTTTAATATTACTTTCTTACTTTTCTCACCCTCTAATTTGTTTCTATTAACTATCTAGTGTTTTCAGTACTTGAGTTTTGGCAAGTAATATAAGTTTATGTATTATTGTCGGAATTCGGGCGTCGAATTCCTACTGGGTCGTTATAGTGGTATCAGAGCCAGGTTTAGTAATAAGCTTGGCTCTGTGGCATGACTCGACAGAGATAGGGGTGAGTAATACCCTAGATTGAGTTTGAGTGTGTCTATATAATATATATATACATATATATAAGTGTATTTGTAAATTTTATGTACAAATGTTTTATATTATGTCATTTGATCGGTTCAAGTGTTGAGAAGCATTTGAATTAGTAATGGACACAATATTGTTTTGTAAATAGGGTAAATGAAATAATTTTATCCAAAATATATTTTTGTATAGAAAAGAAATAATTTTATCAAATTATTGAGATATTGTGTGTTTGATTGATTTGAATAAAATTCGAATTGGATTTTGAATTGGAATGGTTTAACCAGAACAAATTTAACATATAGAGTTTGTGAATAAAAATTAGTAAATGATATTGAAATTAAATGAAACTGATTTAAAATTTGATAATTTAATGGATATTAATTAAATAGGAATCAATCAGATATTAACTGATTGATGTTCAAATATGTTAAACCAAAGTAAATATTAATATTAAATGTAAATTCAATTGATCTGATTGAGTTGGTTGTGCATTGGTTATTGATTGATTTCTTGATTATTTGTTAGATTAATTGAATATAATTCATCAACAGTTTAAAATAGAGTTGAATGAATTGAAAAATGAACTCCACTATTATAAATTGGAATGAAACCACATATTAATTAAAACTTAATGATTTAACCCTGTATTTGCAAATGAATTAATATTCATGTTTGATTTTGGAAATTGGTATAATTATACCTATTGATTAATGAAGTGTTATGTAGGAATTTCATGTATTTGTTACTTACATGTTGAATTGAGTTAAGTACATGTGCTAGAAGGTTATGAGGATAGATTTTGGTTGCATAGATTGAAATAAATTGAGCAAGTATGCTCAATAGCACTCGTAAAAGGTACGCCTACGTGAAAATATAAAGTTTTGGTTTTTGAATTTTGTCTTCCGACCATGTGGGTCGATGTATATACGTTATTTGTTCCTGCGATATCATAGAAGTCCATCCGTACATAGGAGACTCTGCCGAATTTTTCCGAGAATTTAAGATGTAAGAATTTTTTTGA
This sequence comes from Allium sativum, assembly GCA_030737875.1. Classification (NCBI taxonomy): domain Eukaryota; kingdom Viridiplantae; phylum Streptophyta; class Magnoliopsida; order Asparagales; family Amaryllidaceae; genus Allium; species Allium sativum. Next base: position 604,913,530 of record CM060919.1, on the reverse strand, counting down.
TATTTTTGAAATGTTTTATCAACAACAATGAATTGTTTTTCAATTTAAAATGAACTAGATTTAAACTGAATGGGTTGTAGCATTTTTTTCTACTTACTAATTTCAGGGACGAAATTCTTTTAAGGGGGGAAGAATGTAATGACCTGATTTTTTTGGTCATTTGAACTTGAATATTTAAATTTGTTTCGAAATATTATATTTGGAATATTTATGGATTTTAATTTTGAATTCGTTTATAAAACAAAGTTTGAACGTTAAATTTATAATTAATAGAAAAACAAGCTCCTAACATTGCGGTAGTTCATAATATTGAGTTTTCAACTTCAATTGAATATACAGGATCCAATATAAGTCGAAATTCTGTGAAACAAGAAACATTTGAATCTATTTGATAATATTTTTTCTTACGAAAGAGAAAAATCGAGATTTCATATTATAGATTGTTAGTTACTTCCAAATCAAAATTTTAAAATAGTCGCTATGGAAATCGTTTATAAACGATAACGTTTATTTAATAAATTTAATAAGGATTTTTATATAATTTGGATACCTTTTAACTTGAAACTGTTAATGTTGGGTTATAAATCCATATTGTTTATATGCGAAGCTATATGATAATTTTATTTGGATATTTACAATAAAAATATAATTTGTTATTATTTAATTGAATTGTTTTGGAAGGTAATTAATATTTTATAGGAAATACATGTGTAGATTCATTTTCAAAAAAAATTGGCTCTAATGGAGACCTTCATCCCCAGCGAGTTTAGCTCGCCAATCCCTCATTAACTTCCACCTCTTTTCCTTCTGATTCCCGCATCTCCTCCATCGATCCGCTTCCTCACTCTCTTTATCTATCCATGGCAAAAAACCGTAAAGTAAAATCCTGAGTTTCATCTAGCACCACAAGATCTGGAAAGTGTTAATCGATGTTTGACGCGTCAATAGCTGCTACGGTTGACCCTGTAGTGACTAATGCTGTGACTCAATCTATGGCAGAAGTGGTTGACCCAGTTGTGACCAATATCCAGATCCAAGAGATGCAAACGCTGGCTCATGGTGCTGACCCTACTTCGGCTACTTTACAAATCCACGAACTTCACTCCTTGGTTAATGAGATGGCCTCCCTGCCTCCCTTGCCAGTATCGGGTCTGGATACTCAAATTGGCTCATCACTATCTCCATTACATGCTGGTTCTAACACTGAACGTTGGTCCAGCGATGTTGCCGAACCTGATTTTGCGTTACTCAATTCTGCTGAGAAAGTAGGTAATGTCCTTGAAACTTTAGACAATGATGATGTGTGATTTGTTATTCAAAATGAGGTTTTGGGTTCTCAGTTAAGGGTAGATGCTAGAGCAGTTGAGTGCTCAGAGGTATCAAATAGTGTGGCACATCAAAATATGAATGTTAATGAGTATGTTGTTCCTTCCAATCGTAGTACTAATCCATTGCTCTTACCAACAGTGAATTGAGCACTACATGTTTGTGCTAATGCCGAATCCAATCCAGTTCCCCGCCCCTCTTATGCCTCTTTTTTCACATCTCTCCCACGATGCGCTGGTACTTATTCACCTCGAGATTTCACTACATTGCAAGATAACACAGTCCCACCTGCTGAAATAGCTCAAGAAGGAATTTATGTATGCAAGGATCACCTTATTGGGTTTTTCTTAAATAAGTTTGATCCTTGTTTAGATTTCCATGAACAATGTGGTAGTGCGTGGAAATTGAGGGGTGCTCTACTTCTTAGCTTTGTGAACGAAATGTTCTATTTCAAATTCTCATTACCTGAAGAAAGAAGAAGAGCCCAACAGCCGAACGTGCTAGGGAGAAAGTTATGTCTATTCCTGTTTGGACTTTTTCACGAGGATTCCTTCTGTCCTTCAGACGCTTCCTAAACTGAATTGGTTAGCCAGTAGGATTGGAAATTTTAAATGCTTTGATGCTAATCCTGAGGCGAGGAAGAATGATGTTTTTGCTAAATCTCTCATAGAGATATCTCCGAGTAAACCACTTCCAGAAAAGGTAAAAGTTTCTATATATGGTTTTGACACCTTTGTGGATATTCAATTTACTTCGCAGCCTAACATTTGCATTAATTGCCATTTTTTTGGCCACTTGGTGGAAGATTGCAAATGAAAAGCTAATGATCCCATTCATGTTATCCCTCTACAGCATCCTCCTTCTCGTGTTTGGGCAGGCAAACCCAAGATCGTTGATGATGTTGCTCAAGCCACCCCCAAGGTTACTGATTTGGCTAAGGAACAAACTTTAGTTGACATGAAATGGAATCCGACTGAGAGAGCTTGGCATCATCAGTGCTCTGATGTACGACATGATCCCCACCATAAAATTTATTACTTGTTTGTTGGTAAAGAAGAGGAAAAGCTTAGGTTCTTATATTATATTGATGATGGGACTGACTTATGCCTTGCCTCTGAAGGTTATTATGGTGATGAAAACAAGTCAATTTTTGAAGATCAGATTGGGATAGGAGTTTTGTTTATGGCAAGGATTATCCTGGGTATGTTCCTAACATTACTGGTTTCTTTGCATGTTTGCTGCATGTCACAGGCTCGTGTTCTTGTTCTTCTTCTTCTTCAGCCTCGGGAGAGTAGTTGGTTTTTACTAGTTGCAGTAGCTCTTTGCTACTCACCTGTTTTTAATGCTTTTTGTTCTGGAACTTCAAACCAGAATTGGAGTTCCGTGCCTGTGCATAATTCTTTCTCTTTTCTAATAAATAGTGGCACAATCCACTATAAAAACTGGCGTGCCTTTCAAAATAATTAATATTTTATTTATATTATATAAGCCTTAAGAAAGGTCATTTTGCAAATAGTCTCAGTTTTTGATGAAATTGGTTTCATTAGAACCATAACATTAAATTATTGCATGAGACCAAATTTCGTGGCAAACGAATGTCATAGGTGACAACGGTAGCCATAAACGCTCAGATTTTTATTAAATCATTTTATTGATTTAAATTGAAAACTAAGAATAACGGATTTTCTAACTAACTCCGTTTTCAGTCAAATTAATTTTATTAAATCCATAACGATTTATTTTTGTATTATTTCAATTTTCAAGCTATGTGGATTTATTTTGTGATCGTAGTTTAAATGTGTATCGATTCACATGTATTAGCTATAAAAGAATTTTCACAAAGATCTCGGAATTCGACGAAACCTTTTCCGTTGTGTCCAAAATAACAATCTATGCTAGGATTTCATTTTTCATTTCTATTGGAAGTCGTTTGTGGTGATTTTTTACTTGTTGCTTCATGACGAAGTTTAATAAATAATATTTTATTCTTTGGGTGTCTATATAAAGGGGTCAAACCCCATCCATTTTTGGTGCGTGGTCAATTGGGCATTTGTGCCGCCATCAACCTATATTCACGAACGGTAGTAAAACTCCCATGAACCTCTCAAATTTTATTCTAAACCAAATCCAAAATCGTTCAACAGCAATCACATTAATCTCTTCGAGATCTGTGGATCTACCAGTGGAGATGAAGTTTAGTTTGGTAGAGCGGCCAAAATCAGACGTTGAAGGCACGATGTTTGAGAGACTTTAGCTGGCGACTGGAACGGCTTGGTGGGATAAAACTCGGAGTGGTGATAGGCGACGTGGTGATGCAGGTGTTGGCAGGCGTTGATCGTTCTACGATCGCTGGGTATGCGACGCAGATAAATGGTTAAAGTTGGCTTGGGGTTCAGTACAAAATGAAGTTGTTAAAGGTAGATGCCTGGACATAAATAAACGAAGGAGGAATCGTGAGGGAGAAAGGGAAATAGGATCGGCCAATAATGTTTTTCAAATAAAAAATGTGGATCGGGCTTTTATTTTTGAATAAGAAGAGAATACTGGAACGAAGTAAAAATATGTTGCTGGTTTGTTTGAACGAGAGGGAGAGCAGATTAAGAAGAAAAGTAAATAATCGGGTGTTGTTTGTGAAAGCTGAGGAAAGTCGGTCTGATAATTCAAAACGTGATAAATATTTTTATTGGTTAATTGAGGTTTAACTAGGAATAAGTAATTATATTATTAATATTATATTTAAAAGTTAATTAGTTTCAAATTAAATACGTATACTAAAACATTAACAACTCATTCGTATGTTTATAGAATGGAAAGAGACAAATTGTGTTACGATCGTCTTAACAAGATCTATAATATAGAGCTAATTTGGATAGGAATAGAGACAATGGGAATTTATAGTTAAATTAAATGACTGTTTAATTTAATTGTTACTAAACCGCTTCAACGATGAATGGAAATCAAAGTGAGTGTAACTGAATAGTTGTTCCACTTATATTTTATAAGTCGGGTTTTTAACATGCATGCTATGGTTATTAATTGTTGGATGTTTGTTAGTTATATGATCGAATCAATTTCTAAAAACTAATGTTGTTTAATTTCAGCGGAAAACCAAATCCTTATTTTAACGATTCAAACGAATTGAGGTAACTTATCTTGTTGGTCACATTTATAAAATAAACGTGTTTAAATTAATGAATTGTTTGAATTGTTATTAGTATGTTAAATTATTATTATTATTGACTGTTATAAAAATTATTAGTTTAAAATTGAATAATTCTTATTGAATGATTTATTTGAGGTAACCTATTTGGATGCAGGGAATAACAGGTTGGAGGGATCCAACTGGATTCCTCATGCTAGTTGTTAAATTTTATTATATTATAATATATGTTGAAATATGAATTTGTGATGCAGGGAATTAATAGGTTGGAGGAATCCAACATGATTCCTCACTAATATTGATAATGTTTACAATATGATTTGTTGTGCTCATTTGGATGTGAAGTTGGTTTATATTTCATAGTTTTGTATTTTAGCAGATATTAAACTCATTAGCATCGACGATAAAATAAAAGATTTCGGAATCAATGTTTAATCGATTCTGAACGTTTTCAAAGTTATATTTATATATTCAATTAAAATACAATGTTTGTTTTAGAAAGTAAACATCGAAGTTTTATTTACATTTATAACCGTTTAAATTATAATTAAATGGAAATTCCAAGATATTATTAAATAAATAGTTAAGTGGTATAAACTAGAATGTTAAAAATGATTTTGTAAGACTTAAGTAACGTTAAGGAATTTATAAGATTTTTATAAATGTCGAAATGGTCTAATAGAATCGTGAAATGGGATTAGAAAGAGGAAAAGTGAATTTTTAGTAAATAACGAATGTTTTGACAACGTTGTTTATTTAATATAGTAAATGTGATTTAATAGTGTTCATGAATGAGACTAGTGAACAAATGGAATGTGAATATAGACGTGGAATTTTTAATGTGGAACCAATATTTAATATTGGATTTAAAGCCTAGTATTTTGAATGGTTTAGTAAATGGATATCGACTAGAGTTGTAAATTTATAATATTGGTTTATAAATGTTAAGAGACTTGTTTTAGGTAAATCGGATAAATAATTTTGGTATACGATTTGGTAAAATGATATTATATTAAAAGTTAAGTTTAATTTTGAGAAATAAACTTAAATGGCTAAGTTATTGATAAATATTAATTTTAAACATTAAAAATTATTGTTTTTGTATATAATTAGGAATTCAAAAACCGTAACACTATTATTATGAAAAATGTTTTCTAAGGGATATAATGTGGTTTTTAAGAAATTGGAAATTTTGTTATACGTTGGTTGAGTTGAGTTGAGTAATTTTCGAGGTATCAATGTTAGTTTCGGCCTTCAGGGTTGATACTGAGCAATTTATTCACTTACCAATTTATGATGGAAAGTTGATGAAGTAGAAGTTAAATGATAATTGATTAATCTTATACTAAATAAGAAAAAGTAAATGAAAAATGGCTAAGTAGGTCGCTCCCAATTAGGGTGTATTGTCACCATCAAGAGAAATTTTATTATTGTTCTTCTTTTCGCTTCTGTATCTCTCGGGAATGGTTATGTTGCTAGAAACCGTAAGGTGACAATATATTCGGAACATTCAGGCGAATTGAATTACCGGTCATGTGTGGCCGAGTTGCGAGATGTTCTTGTTGAACTCCAATGTATCCCCTCTAGATTACACTGATCGGAAGGTGGCGCCATACCTTGTCAAAGTCGTAATCCAATCTCTAAAATGCGCCCGCAGTTTTGATTGTATACTATTTATGTGAAGCGTGAGATGCAAGTGTTTTGCTAGATTGTTATTTATTTGTATTAGACATTATTATAATATCAGAAAAGAATGGTTTCAAAAATGTTTTGAGTTATCGTAAGGTAAAAACCGTCCGTATTTATGTGTGGATTTGGTCTTACGATTATCCTTTTCTTTCAAAAAAATTTGAACTTAGAAATCAAGTTGGACGATACCCTTAAACTTAGTGAGTTTTCTCATGCTGGTTCGCCAAACTGATCTTGGCATTTGCAGTGCTCCGGTCAGACCGAGTTTTACAAGTTTAGTTTATCGGATGATGTGAAGAGACTAGTTAGAAGTGTTCAGATATATGATATTATCAGGTTATTAATCCGTTGTGTGATTGTATATGAGGACAGATTATTATAGTTGTCCATATGTGTTGATATACTCTGATGATTATAAGTTTATATTTCAAGCTCTTAATAAAGATTTATTTCTATATTATATTTTGTTCGCTGCGAAGTGAGACTCTGTGTTGTGTTGGTTCTTCTTCTTCTATTCTAATATTTCTTTCTTTCTTTTCTCACCCTTTGATATCTTTCTATTAACTATTTGTTGTTTTCGATACTTGAGTTTTGGTAAGTAATATGGGTTTATGTATTATTTTCGGAATTCGGGTGTCGAATTCCTACTGGGTCATTACAAGTAAGTTGCAGAAGATAGAGATTACCTCTCTTCTCTATGAATTTGCACTTGATTTCCTTCATGAATTTGAGTTCCAAAGATTAATTAGGGCTTAGGAATTTTGATTTCCCTTTGCATTCCCCCATTTCTATTTTTGGTTAAGTATTTGGATGAAATGAGGAGGAGGTGGCCGTAGGGGTTATAAATATAGGCTAGGTTGGCTAACCCAAGTCCTACCCGAAGTGCCAAATTTTACCAACTCAAAATATATCGATGTTTATGATTTTAAAAGTCATGAATTGCATTTTGAACTCAATGGAAGCGGTCTCGAGTCCAAATTCATCTGTCTCCAAAAGTGACTTTTTGGACCTATACTCGATTAATGACGTTGTATTTAGATAAAATATTTAAAAATATATTATCATAAAATATGCGGGTTGTTACAGACTTCCCCCTTAAAGATATTGTGTCCTCGCAATTGCTTAAGGAAAAACTCAAAAGTAACAACCAAGCATAATAGAATCTATATAATGATAGATTAATCAAAAAAAAATTCACTTCTACTTTTATATTTAGCATATCGTTCTTATACTGAAATTCACTTATGAATTATTTCATTGATTTTAACTTTGAGTTATAAATCATTATATAATTCAAGTCTATACACGTATAATGTTCAAATAAAACCCTTGAACATACATAAGATGCTAACTTATTGTAATCATAAGCGGTTTCAACAAATTAGAATTCTCCTTACTCAAATTCTAAATATTTTAAACCTTAGTTTCAATAAATATTTAAAATTTTAATTCACGAACTACCCTACTGCGATTTTTATGAAAATTTGATTTAGATATATCTCAAAATCTACAAGTAAAAATTAAATCATTCTCTCTCAATAGATAACTATAATCTAATAGGTCCGTATGATTTTTGTTTCTAGGAATTCTGACTTATATTAGATTACATACACTCAATTGAAGTTCAATTTTCAAAATCACGAACTAGCACTACGCGACAAGCAAGTTTTAATAAAATTCAATTAATTTGTTTAACGTTCAATAAGTTTATAAATTAAAAACCTTTGCTCTTACTCCCCTGGAATGCAGGGCAGAAGCTCCCTCTTCCCCTACTGATGTCAGACAAAGCTGTATCTCATCTTTATGGACTATTTTGGTTGTGTAGTTATATGTCATGATCACTGCTATTTGATGTACGTATTTTATGTTATGCTTGCACTATCTCTATTGACCTACAGGGTCCAGACTTCTTATGCCACTGGTTGGGCCTGTCAACCAGCTTATATTACTAGCTACCTATATTTATGCGTAACCGGCTGTGTAGCATCACGCTGCACACTTGTCTTCCTCCAAAAACACCTTTTCTCTTGCATTTTCAACTTAAACTAATTAAACATTTCAAATTCAACTTGGAACTATCAACTATCCAAAATCATCGACCATTCCCTATCATGTTTTAGCTAGAAATATTTTATCCATTAAAAATTTCTTAAAAGTATTCTAGCTTACATAATTTTTTTATATTTGAAAAGGATGTATATGGTCATATATATCCCATTCACAAGAATAAGCGATATTGTTGCGGAAACAAGATCAAGAAATAAAATCAGGGTTATACACCCTAAGTTGGAAATATCTGCAAGTTCTCTAATATTCCACAAACAAATAAATTGGAACTTTAAACTTCCAAATTATTCCTCAATATCTCAAATTTTAAATATTAGTACGTCCTCTAATATTTTAAAATCGACTTCTAAGTCATGCGAACATAATAAATGGTAGAAGTCGAGAGAGTTAAAAATAATTTTGAAAACCTTAGTTTTCAAATACACAAAACTATCACCAATAAGGACGAGGTAAACCATTCGGGTTATGACCTCAAAGATTTTGTTCATTAAGGTTAATAAAATAAACTAGAATATTTGTTAACCCTAATGACAAAACGAGCACAGAAGGTTCAACATATATACTTGTGAAAATCTAAATAAACTATTTTTTATTCTTAATGGCGCCATACGCCCTCTCCTCTCCCCCTCTATCGTTCCTTCAAGATACAGTTCTTTTCTTCTTCCCTGTCCATCGTCTTGATTGTCTGCGCAACCTCCTCTACGTCCTGCTACTCTTGATTCACCCTTTCTTCCTAACTGCCCTTGGTCTTATCCTAAGTCTCCACCTCATTCTCACAATCCTCCTCAGCAAATTGATCGTTTGAATCGTTTATCTTCTTCCAATTCTTCAACTTATGTTAAACCTCATTCTAAACAACAACAACCTCTTTCTCGGTCTCATCCTCAATCTTCATCTAATAATCCTCCTTCGCAGCCATATCGATTGAATCGTTATTCACCCTTGGCTGATCTGGACTTTGACCCACCTACTAAATCTTATGCAGAAGTGGCGGCGTCCCTCTTCCACCCGCTCCACCACAATCTACATTGAAGAAAAGACGAAGCCCCCTACCACAATTCAAATCCATTTCAGATACAGTCAATTTTTTGAAGATGGAATGACATTGTCTAAAGTGTGTATGCAAGGGACACGTGACAAAGGAATGTAGGGAACCAAATATCTCTATTATTGTGGATTTTTTGGACATTAGTGTCCACGTTTCCCAAGCAAAAAAGAAATCTCAGAGCGCTTTGGCTTCTGTGTGAAAAGGTGTCGCTTGGAATAATGCAACTCAAGTACGGTGGGTCCCATGCGCATCCATTCACTCTGCAGCAACATCAACTCAAGCATCACCTTGTAATTCCATCCATCAACGTATTAACCTCACATCTTTCCATATTTCCCCTTCTCCATCCACTTTACCACCATAATCCACAATTTCAAAAGTTTTTCCAATGGAAGATTCATCACTCTACATTACTACCACCGATCTTTCAAGACATTGGAACATCGAGATGTTGCACCATACCCTCACAGTGTCTTTATATCATGATGCTTGACCAATATGGACCATATCCAACAACTCTTTCCTCTTCTCTTGTCCTAATCTAAATAAACGAGACCATGCATGTGACACCCCACATCTGTTAATGTGTAATGACCCGCATTAGCAGAGGTATTATAATTTATTTATTTAATTATTGAAATGGTGGTTTAGAGGAATTTAATGGTCGTGGAAGAATATAATGATGAATATTTAAAATAGAATAATAAGAATTGGTTGAAAAGACGATATGGTGTGAACTGGATCATCTGTGATATATATTTCAGTTTGGAATTTGAATTTGAATAACGAATATATTCAATCGTCGACAATTGAACGTATAGTTTATAAAATAATTATAAACGAGCTCGAAATGGCGCTGCAGTTCGTTATTTGGCGATCTGAACTTCAACTGAATGTACAAGATTCGTTTTAAGCCGGATTTCTGTGAAATAAGAAACGTGTGGAGCTGGTGGAGTATATCTTTCTAGTGGAAGAGAAAAATCGGGATTTTGTCGTGTAGATTTTGATGTATGTCCAAATCAAATTATTGAAAAGTCGCTGTGGAATTCCTTTATAATTTATAAAGGAATTATTTATATTTTAAAAAGGAAATTCAATATAAATCGAATATCGATTTAATCGGGATTTGAAATATCGAGCTAGAAATTCATATAGGGATATTCTAGAGCTGTATGGTATTTCACTGTGAATATAGACGATAATATTTATTTTTAAAATATTTAATTTAATTATATTTAAATATATTTATATATTTAAATGGGTCATCCAGAGCTTTAAAAATACACTGTGTGAGCATACGAAGTCGGAATTCGACGAAACTGGTTTTGTTGGATCCGCAATGTCAAATAGTTGCTAGATGTCAAGTTTCGTGATTTTTAGAGTCACTGTGTAGTCGTACAGATTTTTAGAGTGGAAAACAGTCAGTATTTTGATAGTTAAAAATACACTGTGTGAGCATACGAAGTCGGAATTCGACGAAACCAGTTTCGTTGGGACCGTAATGTCAAACTCTAGTAGCATGTCAATTTTCGTGATTTTAGAAGATCGTATGTGGTCGTAGGGATTTTTAAGGACGAGAGACAAGCATATAATCGATAAAATAAAATAGAAAATCAAATTAAAAATATCTCCCCTATTTTTCTCTGATCACAAACAGGCCACGCGACCTCTCTCCTCAGCCACAAACTTCACCAACCACAAACAGTCTATATAAGCAGTATAAACCGAATACACAGAAAAGTTCTTCAAAAAGAAAAATCGAAAACAAATAGAAATAAATTCTATAGTTCGCAATATATATTGATTCGAATTCCAGCTGTTGTTCTCTTCAATCCTATGTACCTTTCATTAGGCTCGACATCATTTCTGTCGAAGGGTTTGGGTTCAACGTGAGCTAGGGTTTTTGATTCTTGGTTGCTTGATCATCAACTCGCAAATCGATTGCAGCAGACGGGTTCAGGAAGGCGTTTAACATCTTGCAGCTGAGTTTGAGGGATTTCGGAGCAGATATATGTCGCTCGACAGTTGGTATCCGCGAGTTGCTGTCTTGGACGCGATGCCTATTTCAAGTGCGAGCTGCTCGAACTGATATTGGAATGGAGGAGAATTAGATGAGGGGGACCGTTCCAATGTCTGTTCGAAGATTCATGAGGTAGGAAGGGGGTTGTGCGATTTGAAATGGTTCGAAATGGGTGTTAGATTGGAGACGGGTTCAAGTCAACGGGGAAGAAGGAGTGTTGAGTGGGTTTGGGCTTTGAAGGGTTAATGGGCCGACGAGAAATGAAGGGTGAGGCCCAATGGATTTAAATATCTATGTTTTTATTTAAATAAAGTATATTAACTTTGAAACTGAATATCTTGGTCATACATCATCGGAATTCAGCGAAACAAGATCCGACAGGATCGTATGGACGGACACTATACCATGGAGCTGACTGGGAGTGAATCCGAGCTAGTTACAATTTATAGCGAAATAAATTGTCCGACTGAGTTAAATAACGCAAACCGTTATCTAACGGTTAACGCGCCAAAGTGAGTAAATCTCACTAACTCTAAACAGTTTATAAATTCATGTTGTATTTTTAGAACTGTTAGATATTGGTTGATTTACTGTATGTTGACTGTTTGATTGAACTGCTAGTCACTTAGTTGGATTTCTATATTGATTCTGTTTAACAGAATATATCATATAGAACTGAAAAGTGATGTTATCTATATTGTTTAACATCTGTGATGCAGGGAAACAGGTTGGAGGAATCCAACTGGATTCCTCAACATTTATTTTACTGTTTTCATATATTGTGATATATGATGTGTTATATAATCTGTTATGGATTATGGGTGTTGGAATGATATTGATCATTTTATTCGATATTTTAAATATCATAAAAGACCCTGGGATGAAAAAAGGGAGTATTTAAATGTATATTGAAATAAAGGAATTTTATAAAATCACAGGATTTTATAAAAGGAAATATTTATAAAACAAACACGGGGTATAAAAGGAATATTTATTTAGAAAATAAATAGAAGTTATAAATAGGAAATATTTGTAACGGTAAATAGAAGTTAAAAATAGGAATTTTTTTATAACGGTAAGTAAACGTTATAAAAGGAAAATAGTTGTAACGGAAAAACGTAGTTTATCAAAAGGAGTTAATCAAACGTAGTTTATAAAAAGGGGTTAATCGAATATAGAAATTAAGAAGTGAAGTTAAACAAAAATTAGAAACTGACTAGAGATTGGTAAGTTGAATAGTTTTCTGAGTGTTGATCTGATGTTGGTTTCGGCCTTCGGGGTTTATACTTAGAGAATTGTTCTCTTACTAGTTTACAGTTAGGGACAAATAGTTGTGGAATGATAGTGATGCGTAAATGAGGATTGGAAATGTTTTCCAATGTTGAAAATATATATTTTCTAGTTTTAGAAAATAAGGAAATATGAATATATATATATATATATATATGATTGATGATTGGATCGATAATTCCATTTGGAATTAAGATCGTTGTTTGTACACCGACATATTTTCATTTGATAGTTAAATCACAGACTATCGAAGTTTTGACCATTTTACGTTGTTAATATGGAGAGACCGGTTGGATTATTATCCAAAGAACCACTCTGTATTGGCATAAGCGTTGCGAATCATATATGCCAAAGGAAATTGAAGACGGAGTTATGCAAGGGCTATCCTATTTACAGAATAGTGCCTTCGGTTCATCCTGTTCCTGGATGACTTGTATAGACGGATGTCTGACAGAGTATTTCCAGACGATCACGTATATTGATTTCTCCAACCGTACCAAGAGTGGAAGCGGAGAAGGAAACTTCTTTTAGCTAACACATAATGTATTGTTGAGGACGTCAAATCGGTGATTGGATGGATTTGATGATGTGGCATTCAAAGTGAATCTGGTGTGATGATAAAGCGTAGCTTCTGGCCTCATCATCCGGTAAATGACAGAAATCGGGCAGGCAGCATGGCTAAGTCGGTCGCACCGAAGTAGGGTGTATAATCACCTGATCTAGAGTTTCATTTACTTCTAAAAATCTATTGTTGATGCTGTCCCATTCGGGAAACGGTTGCTGATCCCAACTGTTGGTGATATACATTCGATACACTCAAGCGAAATGAGTGGTCGGTCATGTGTGGCCGGGTTGCAAGATGTTCTTGTTGAACCCAGTGTATTACTCTCTAGAGGTACACGAGCGATAGGTGTTTCCATACCTTGTCATAGTTGGAAATCCATTACCCAATACGTGCTTGCGGTTTTGATTGTATACTATATATGTAGAACGTGAGATGAAAGCGTTCTACTAGATGATTATATATATACTGTGGTTGATAGACATTATTATAATATCAAAAGGTTTTTGATATAAAAGATATTTTGGATTCTCATAAGGGAAAAACCCGTTCCGTTATGCGGCGTGGTCTTATGAGATATCATTTACTTGTTCAACTGTTTTTAAACTGTTTTACTCATACCAGTCCCATGACTGACCCGGAGTTTATTTTGTTGTTTTCCCTAAACTCTTGGGTGCCTAAATTTGTACGGGCAGTCAAGTAGTCGGGATTTACAGATACACTTGAAGAGCTGGAGCAGGAGGCTTCAGGATCGTATAGCTATAATTATTTCCGCTGTGTTGTAAGTGTTGTACTCTGATAATGATATGTATATTCAAGTACAGATTTGTATTTCAAAGTTATGTTATGAAATATATTTATTCGTTCCGCTGTGAGATTCGTGATACTCTGATGTTGTGTTCTTCTTCTTCTTTTATTCTAAGTTTCTATCTTATCTTTCCTCACCCTCTAATTTCTTTCACTAATTACCAGGATTTTTTGACGTTTTGGTTATCGACGTCGTGCTTACGTCGATAACCAAAGTCGCCGAAAATCCGGGTCGTTACAGTTGGTATCAGAGCTTAAGTTAAGAATTACTTGGCTCTGTGGCGTGACTCGGTAGAGATAGGGTTAGTAATACCCTAGATTGAGTTTGAGTGTATATATATGAGTGAACGTATTTGTTATTGATATAAAAATTGTTTTATATTGTGGAGATTCATTGGTTGAGTTGTTTATGGGTTCTGGTCGATCAGTTTGATCCACTGTATCGGTAGGAGTTACTAAACACTTGAATACGATGAACCGTCATGGTATGTTTTGAAAGGAGGGTAAATTAAAATAAATTTACCCGAAGTATATTTTGAGATATATTGGATATATTGGTTGTTACTATAATCGAGTAAGATTATAAATTAAATGGTTATGTAAATAACCAATCAGAATTCATATAACTGAAGTTCGTGAAATCAGATGAGTTAAATCTGAAATTTTAAACCAGAAATTGTGTTAAAATTCTGGAGAATTGGATAAGTGTTTGTAAATATATTTGGATTAAAAATAAGGAAAATTTAAGATCCTGGGAGATTTTAAATTGTTTTACAAGCAGTGTGAATTATATTTTGAAATGAATTTCAAAGTGGAAAAGGTTAGAAATGATTTTATAGTATTGAACTCACTTCGATCGCTGGGAAATAGATTCTGATGATGACAGCTGCATCATCAGTATTCATTTTTGAGTTGTAAGTGACGAATTACTACCAAAGATACTGTTTTGAATTTGTTTTGGGAAAGACAAGTTGTGTTGAATTTCAAAATGGGATTTATGATATAGAAGTTGAATTTTGAAATAGATTTGAAATATTAACTCGTTTTAAAAGAAATAAAACGAGAAGTCCTTTATAAACAAAGTTTATAAATGAAGTGAAGAAAATTTTCATTGGATAATTCAGAAAAAAAAATACAAGTGTGAAATTGAAAGGGAAACCTATTTTTCCAAAGGTAGTAATATCGATTTCAAAAGGAATTAAAATCGAGACTTATGTAAAGAATGAATAAAGAAAGTTTGAAAAGGAATTTGAATAAAGAAAATTCAAACATAGAATGTAAATAAGAAAATTCAAAGGAAAATTGAATATAGAAATTCAAAGGGAGTTTGAATATATGAAATTCAATGGAAGTGATATAGAATTTGAATATAGAAATTCAAATGGCGTTTGGATATAGAAAATATAAGAGATTTCAAATATAGGATTTGAATATCGAAAGTGAAAATGAAATTTGAATATAGAAGATTCAAAAAGAGATTTGAAATGAAATTCAAATATGGAATTTGAATAAGAGAATCGAAATGGAATTTGAATATAGAAAATTCAAAAGGGGATTTGAATATAGAAAATCAAATGAGATTTGAATAAAGAAGATTTAAATAATGGAAAATTGGATATAGAAATTCAAATGGAATTCAAATATAGAATTTGAATATAGAAAATATAAAGGGATTCAAATATAGGATTTGAATATCGAAAGTGAAATGAAATTTGAATGTAGAGGATTCAAATAGAATTGAATTTGAAATTTGAATATAGAAGATTCAAAGGGAATTAAAATGAAATAAAGAGAATTCAAATAGATTTGAATATAGGAAATTCAAATAAAATTGAAATGGAAATCAATTAGTTGATAAACAAGTTAAACTTATATTTGAACATGTATATTCAAATAAAAAGGTGAAATAGTTAAACCAGTTAATTAGCCATTAGTAAATGGATCTTGAATTGAAGTTGAACTTTAAATAAGTAAAGGGGACTGGTAAATTTATATTTGAAATCGAATATGAAACCTTAGTTTGAAAAGGTGGAATTTGATTAGTTGATAAACAAGTTAAAATATATTTGAACATGTATATTCAAATAAAAAGGTGAAATGGGCAAACCAGTAATTTGAAAATCACTTAACGAACTAAGTTAAAATGATTGGATTAAGTTGAAATGAATTAGAAATGTATAAATATACATGAGATATGTATGGATAAGGTATGAAGGTATATAAATAGAATGCTCGACGGAAAGGTATGTATTTAATTCATATATGAGATTTTATGCGCCGTATCGGCTAGCCGCTTGGCTTTTCTTTTTCCTTTTGATTAGAGAAGGCCTGTGTGGCAGTTTGGGGATTTTCCCGATGCTCCCAGTACAAAGGAGGTTATGGCAAATTTTTCCGGGAATTTGAGGAGTTAGAATATTTTAAGATGATTTGATAGTTTGAAATCAATGTATCGATATATATAGAAGTCGATAAGGGAACGAACTTAAAAATAGAATAGTAAAATCAAAAAGGAAGACTAAGAATAAAATCTAGTCAGGATAGAAAGAGGAAGTGTATACGTGTTTAAAGTGAATAAGTAGTTGTATGGTATTGATTATCCGAGTAAGTAGTCATATCTGTTTTGACGTTATAAATGTTATTCAGTCAAGGTATGAGAGGTAGTTATACCCCAACTTGATTGATTTCATTATTAACAAATAAACAGTAAGATTTCAGGCTCGAAGATCGATGTTGAATAAGAGTTAGTTGAATATAGTAATTGGGTTGTCGTAACGATGTTTTACACAACATCTGTTTTAACCCAAATAAATGTAAACTTGGAAATAGATTAATAAATATTTCCTAAGTATAGAAATAAACGAGATGGAAAAGAGATAAGTAATTGGAATATTTTCCAATTATAAATAGCATATATTTTCTAAAGTTTAGAAAATAAAGGAAGGCGATATTCAGAAATGTTTTCCCAATAACATAAAAGGGCCAATATGGTTATTGAAAATATTTGGTTAACAAATATTGATAAAGAAATAGAGAAGTGATTTAACTAATGGAATATTGATTATGGGCTCAGTTGAATTTCAAAAAGGAAAATTTGATTTTTGAAAAGAGTAAACTGTTTGAAAACCCCCAAGGAAAGACTGTTTGAATTAAAAACAAATTTAACTAAAATTTGTGAAAGCAATTTTGAATTAAAGTAAAGCCAATAAAGTGGTAACTGAGGTTGAATCAGAATGATATCAAGACAAATTGGATTGTGAGATTCAAATTTGAAGTGTAATGTGATAATCAAGTTAAGAGTTGGGAATCGAGAAGAAACTCGAGTTAAAAAGATATTTGGCTCGGATATGAGCGAAATGTTGTGTTGTGGATAAAAGCAGATTGAAATTTGATTGGGATGACCCTTGTATCCGCTGAATTGATAACAGGTGGAAAGAATATAATGGTATGCCGACAAAAGGTACAAGTTTATATTTCATATGATATGAGATTTTGATGAGCCGAATTGGCAAGCCGCTTGGCTGTTTGATTTTCTTTTGGGATGGAGATGGCCCAGAGAGGCGAGTTGGAGTTTGACGTATTGACTAGTACAAAGGAGGTGCTGGCAAAAATTTTCGAAGAGTTAAGCGTTAGAAAATTTTCAGGATTTTTGAAAAATTTTCGTTGATAATAATTAATAAATAATTTAATTGAAATTAAAATGGTTCAGTTGAAAACTAAAGTTAGGAAGTGAACAAATGTGTTCTAACCAGTCGATAGGGTCGTCCTCTACCTTTTAGCAATTTCGAGGACGAAATTATTTTAAGTGGGGAAGATTGTAATGACCCGCATTGGCAGAGGTATTATAATTTATTTATTTAATTATTGAAATGGTGGTTTAGAGGAATTTAATGGTCGTGGAAGAATATAATGATGAATATTTAAAATAAAATAATAAGAATTGGTTGAAAAGACGATATGGTGTGAACTGGATCATCTGTGATATATATTTCAGTTTGGAATTTGAATTTGAATAACGAATATATTCAATCGTCGACAATTGAACGTATAGTTTATAAAATAATTATAAACGAGCTCGAAATGGCGCTGCAGTTCGTTATTTGGCGATCTGAACTTCAACTGAATGTACAAGATTCGTTTTAAGCCGGATTTCTGTGAAACAAGAAACGTGTGGAGCTGGTGGAGTATATCTTTCTAGTGGAAGAGAAAAATCGGGATTTTGTCGTGTAGATTTTGATGTATGTCCAAATCAAATTATTGAAAAGTCGCTGTGGAATTCCTTTATAATTTATAAAGGAATTATTTATATTTTAAAAAGGAAATTCAATATAAATCGAATATCGATTTAATCGGGATTTGAAATATCGAGCTAGAAATTCATATAGGGATATTCTAGAGCTGTATGGTATTTCACTGTGAATATAGACGATAATATTTATTTTTAAAATATTTAATTTAATTATATTTAAATATATTTATATATTTAAATGGGTCATCCAAAGCTTTAAAAATACACTGTGTGAGCATACGAAGTCGGAATTCGACGAAACTGGTTTTGTTGGATCCGCAATGTCAAATAGTTGCTAGATGTCAAGTTTCGTGATTTTTAGAGTCACTGTGTGGTCGTACAGATTTTTAGAGTGGAAAACAGTCAGTATTTTGATAGTTAAAAATACACTGTGTGAGCATACGAAGTCGGAATTCGACGAAACCAGTTTCGTTGGGACCGTAATGTCAAACTCTAGTAGCATGTCAATTTTCGTGATTTTAGAAGATCGTATGTGGTCGTAGGGATTTTTAAGGACGAGAGACAAGCATATAATCGATAAAATAAAATAGAAAATCAAATTAAAAATATCTCCCCCATTTTTCTCTGATCACAAACAGGCCACGCGACCTCTCTCCTCAGCCACAAACTTCACCAACCACAAATAGTCTATATAAGCAGTATAAACCGAATACACAGAAAAGTTCTTCAAAAAGAAAAATCGAAAACAAATAGAAATAAATTCTATAATTCGCAATATATATTGATTCGAATTCCTGCTGTTGTTCTCTTCAATCCTATGTACCTTTCATTAGGCTCGACATCATTTCTGTCGAAGGGTTTGGGTTCAACGTGAGCTAGGGTTTTTGATTCTTGGTTGCTTGATCATCAACTCGCAAATCGATTGCAGCAGACGGCTTCAGGAAGGCGTTTAACATCTTGCAGCTGAGTTTGAGGGATTTCGGAGCAGATATATGTCGCTCGACAGTTGGTATCCGCGAGTTGCTGTCTTGGACGCGATGCCTATTTCAAGTGCGAGCTGCTCGAACTGATATTGGAATGGAGGAGAATTAGATGAGGGGGACCGTGCCAATGTCTGTTCGAAGATTCATGAGGTAGGAAGGGGGTTGTGCGATTTGAAATGGTTCGAAATGGGTGTTAGATTGGAGACGGGTTCAAGTCAACGGGGAAGAAGGAGTGTTGAGTGGGTTTGGGCTTTGAAGGGTTAATGGGCCGACGAGAAATGAAGGGTGAGGCCCAATGGATTTAAATATCTATGTTTTTATTTAAATAAAGTATATTAACTTTGAAACTGAATATCTTGGTCATACATCATCGGAATTCAGCGAAACAAGATCCGACAGGATCGTATGGACGGACACTATACCATGGAGCTGACTGGGAGTGAATCCGAGCTAGTTACAATTTATAGCGAAATAAATTGTCCGACTGAGTTAAATAACGCAAACCGTTATCTAACGGTTAACGCGCCAAAGTGAGTAAATCTCACTAACTCTAAACAGTTTATAAATTCATGTTGTATTTTTAGAACTGTTAGATATTGGTTGATTTACTGTATGTTGACTATTTGATTGAACTGCTAGTCAGTTAGTTGGATTTCTATATTGATTCTGTTTAACAGAATATATCATATAGAACTGAAAAGTGATGTTATCTATATTGTTTAACATCTGTGATGCAGGGAAACAGGTTGGAGGAATCCAACTGGATTCCTCAACATTTATTTTACTGTTTTCATATATTGTGATATATGATGTGTTATATAATCTGTTATGGATTATGGGTGTTGGAATGATATTGATCATTTTATTCGATATTTTAAATATCATAAAAGACCCTGGGATGAAAAAAGGGAGTATTTAAATGTATATTGAAATAAAGGAATTTTATAAAATCACAGGATTTTATAAAAGGAAATATTTATAAAACAAACACGGGGTATAAAAGGAATATTTATTTAGAAAATAAATAGAAGTTATAAATAGGAAATATTTGTAACGGTAAATAGAAGTTAAAAATAGGAATTTTTTTATAACGGTAAGTAAACGTTATAAAAGGAAAATAGTTGTAACGGAAAAACGTAGTTTATCAAAAGGAGTTAATCAAACGTAGTTTATAAAAAGGGGTTAATCGAATATAGAAATTAAGAAGTGAAGTTAAACAAAAATTAGAAACTGACTAGAGATTGGTAAGTTGAATAGTTTTCTGAGTGTTGATCTGATGTTGGTTTCGGCCTTCGGGGTTTATACTTAGAGAATTGTTCTCTTACTAGTTTACAGTTAGGGACAAATAGTTGTGGAATGATAGTGATGCGTAAATGAGGATTGGAAATGTTTTCCAATGTTGAAAATATATATTTTCTAGTTTTAGAAAATAAGGAAATATGAATATATATATATATATATATATATGATTGATGATTGGATCGAGAATTCCATTTGGAATTAAGATCGTTGTTTGTACACCGACATATTTTCATTTGATAGTTAAATCACAGACTATCGAAGTTTTGACCATTTTACGTTGTTAATATGGAGAGACCGGTTGGATTATTATCCAAAGAACCACTCTGTATTGGCATAAGCGTTGTGA
Source organism: Allium sativum (assembly GCA_030737875.1). NCBI lineage: Eukaryota > Viridiplantae > Streptophyta > Magnoliopsida > Asparagales > Amaryllidaceae > Allium > Allium sativum. The sequence goes on along the minus strand of CM060919.1, from coordinate 604,892,684 downwards.
ATCATATATGCCAAAGGAAATTGAAGACGGAGTTATGCAAGGGCTATCCTATTTACAGAATAGTGCCTTCGGTTCATCCTGTTCCTGGATGACTTGTATAGACGGATGTCTGACAGAGTATTTCCAGACGATCACGTATATTGATTTCTCCAACCGTACCAAGAGTGGAAGCGGAGAAGGAAACTTCTTTTAGCTAACACATAATGTATTGTTGAGGACGTCAAATCGGTGATTGGATGGATTTGATGATGTGGCATTCAAAGTGAATCTGGTGTGATGATAAAGCGTAGCTTCTGGCCTCATCATCCGGTAAATGACAGAAATCGGGCAGGCAGCATGGCTAAGTCGGTCGCACCGAAGTAGGGTGTATAATCACCTGATCTAGAGTTTCATTTACTTCTAAAAATCTATTGTTGATGCTGTCCCATTCGGGAAACGGTTGCTGATCCCAACTGTTGGTGATATACATTCGATACACTCAAGCGAAATGAGTGGTCGGTCATGTGTGGCCGGGTTGCAAGATGTTCTTGTTGAACCCAGTGTATTCCTCTCTAGAGGTACACGAGCGATAGGTGTTTCCATACCTTGTCATAGTTGGAAATCCATTACCCAATACGTGCTTGCGGTTTTGATTGTATACTATATATGTAGAACGTGAGATGAAAGCGTTCTACTAGATGATTATATATATACTGTGGTTGATAGACATTATTATAATATCAAAAGGTTTTTGATATAAAAGATATTTTGGATTCTCATAAGGGAAAAACCCGTTCCGTTATGCGGCGTGGTCTTATGAGATATCATTTACTTGTTCAACTGTTTTTAAACTGTTTTACTCATACCAGTCCCATGACTGACCCGGAGTTTATTTTGTTGTTTTCCCTAAAATCTTGGGTGCCTAAATTTGTACGGGCAGTCAAGTAGTCGGGATTTACAGATACACTTGAAGAGCTGGAGCAGGAGGCTTCAGGATCGTATAGCTATAATTATTTCCGCTGTGTTGTAAGTGTTGTACTCTGATAATGATACGTATATTCAAGTACAGATTTGTATTTCAAAGTTATGTTATGAAATATATTTATTCGTTCCGCTGTGAGATTCGTGATACTCTGATGTTGTGTTCTTCTTCTTCTTCTATTCTAAGTTTCTATCTTATCTTTCCTCACCCTCTAATTTCTTTCACTAATTACCAGGATTTTTCGACGTTTTGGTTATCGACGTCGTGCTTACGTCGATAACCAAAGTCGCCGAAAATCCGGGTCGTTACATAATGTCACTCATTAAGAGAATGCATTATGTTCCGTGAAGCGTTATAGGTAAACAGAAACAGAAACATTACAAGACAGATATAAAATAGCAACAAAATTTAAAAACTTTATTAATCATAAAGCATAAGATCGTGACTCAAAACATCATAAGTCTAAAAATACATAAACCCGGTACATCCTCTTAAAATTTTTGTCTTGTACTTAAAACATCAGAGTACAATAATAAAAGAAGCATAATTCCCCAAATAAAACATAGCCATAGTAGGAAATATAAGAATTTGAGCCATACATCTAAGCAGCTCCAAGCAGAATGCAGCAGAATCCTGATCAAGCTTGAGTATTCCTACCCTGAGAAACTGGGGGAGGGGGTGGAAACGGAAGAGAAAGAAGAGGAAACAAAATAGGTTAGACATAAAGTCTGGCGAGTCCAGTTACTTTTAGAAAATAAATAAGTAAAAGTATTATGATAGGCATATAAAGTAGATAAGAGAGATAACAACATAAAAGGCAAGTATGATGAGGTAAACAGGATAACTGGATAGAATAAATAGCGCTTCTCTAACACTTTCCTTTTTCTCTTTCTTTGCACTGATATTAGTGTCTTATTAACAAGTTGATCCCCAACAAATATAAGATGGTAAACTTAGGTGTACTTCCAGTGAGAGGTTTTCACCCCATACAATCAACAGACAGCCCAACATACCGGAGTTACCCCTAAGGGAATTAACGGGCTCCCAACATACCGAAGTCTAAGTGTACCCTAATTACTACCCTAGTCGATCGGCTCCCAACTCCGTAGATACACTGTGTTGGCCCCATAGTAGGATGTATCACTTCCTAAAGTGGCAACCCTTCGTTCTAAATATGTGAACAACCATATCTACAGGTGTCACGGCATCTTATCCTCCTCTGTTCGGACCATGCACGCATATGACCCGGTCTGTACGCACCGCTCACATCGTTCCCTATGTTTGGATATCTTACAATCAGCCCAGTAAGCGTGCCCCGACTCTGACCTAGTTCGAAGTACTTGTTTGATACCTATGTATAGGTTACTGACTGAAACGAGTCCCACACACAAGATGATACAAGCTTCCCCCTACGCTTGCATCCCCACTAGGTTTTCCACAGGTTATGCCATACCAGAGTAAAAAGATTGCATAACCCCACAGGTTAAGTTTGTGGGCCTATATAAACATTACCCACCTAACCAAGATTCACTTAACCCACCCACTGTTTTAAACAAGTTTACTTAACCCCTACTCATGTTAAATGTTCATACAATCCCTATGGATTCAACTAGGTTAAGTATTCCAATTCATTACCATATTCATTCATGGTTATAATGTGCTAGACCTCCCACATTAAGCCTACCACTTGTGGATGCTGGATATGTTGGTCGTTTCCGGGTAGACTTCTTCCACAAGTCGGACTTAACCTCGTGTCATAGCACGTCTCATGTTTATGCACTTAGACCTCTCACATTGGATTCACCACTTGTGGTCGCTAGATATGTCGGCGGTTCTGGGCAGACTTCCACCACAAATGTAATCTATCATCGTGTCTAAGTGCGGTTACAATTTCTAATTACTGTAATTTTGGGCATCTCAATTATTAACCAATTATTCCTATGTCATTATAGGTTTTCATGCCCCTTTCCCAAGTTATGTTCATAATGAACCATATGCCCCAAATTAAGATCTTTAATCATAATTCAGTTTATACCCCAAATTCATATTCATATATATCATTCAAATTATGCCTAAATTTCCAATTACAAGTTATGCCCCATTTTTACCGTTTTCCTCTCATTCCCAATTTAACGCGTTCACATATTTCAACGGCATACCTAGGCTCGAAGGTAGCCTGGCTATATAAAATAAAAGGGAAAAAGATGATGGGCAGATCAACATAAAAAGGCAGAAATAGGCATAAACATATAGTGGCATAATGACAATATAGGCATATAGTAACATATCTGATGAACATGTGATAATAAAACTGATTCTAACATAATAGGGACACCATAACAGTCATGATAGATCTAAACAATGAATTAGGTATCCAACTAATAACAGATCTAGTTTAGCCACGACATAATAGGGAAAGGCATGAGGTGATCTAAATAGTGAATTAGATATATAAACAGTGGCAGATCTGACATGATAAATAGGTATAGGTTCAGATCTAGTTCACAGTCATGTCAGAATTACAGGTTATAACGGATCCGATATGATCCAAATAGTCATAGGCATAGATCCAAGTTATATTCATGTCAAGTTTTACTTTTAAACATTTAGATCTAAAAGTAGCGTAAACTCACAGTGTTTGGATCTAGAAAGATAGAAGAAAAGAATTGAATCACAGATCTCTAAACTCTAATTGATAGCTGAAGAAGAAAAGGCTTGATGTAATCTAGACAGGGGCAGCTTCTAGTTCTCCATTATTTTTGGTGTGCAAAAACAAGAGAAATGAGGCCATATATATATATAGCCGTAACCCCAAACCCTAATCTACCCAGATTTGTCGTAGGGGGGTCGACCCCCCCATCTTAAGGGTCGACACCCCCTTATGGGTCGACCCAGTGGTCGACACCCCTGGGCAATGTGACACCCCATGTCAGTTAATGTCATTCATTAAGAGAATGCATTAAGTTTTGTGAAGCGTTATAGGTAAACAGAAACAGAAACATTACAAGACAAGTATAAAATAGCAGCGGAATAAAAACAAACTTTATTAATCATAAAGCATCGTGGTTCAAAACATCATATGTCTGAATTACATAAAAACCAGTACATCATAAAAACTTCTTACTTGCACTTATAATATCAAAGTACAAAATAAAAGAAGCACCCAAAAGAAACATAGCCATAGTAGCAAAGATAGGAGCTTGACCAATACATCTAAGCAGCTCCAACAAATGATAGCAGAATCCTGGTCAAGCTTGAGTATACCCACCCTGAGAATCGGGGGGGGGTAGGACGGAAGAAAGAAGAGGAAACAAAAAGGGTCAGACATAAAGTCTGGCGAGTCCAGCTACTTTTAGCAAGTAAACAAGTATAAGTATCATGACAGACATATAAAGTGGATAAGGAAGGTAACACCACAAAAGGCAGGTATGACAGGGTAAACATGATAGACTGTATACGCTTCTCTAAAAATTAATCTGCACCAATACTAGTATAACCATAATAAGATGATCCTAACAACTATAAGACGGTAGACTTAGGCGTACTTCTGGTAAGAGGTTTTAACTCCATACAATCCACAGGCAGCCCAATCCTAACAGGATCCTAAACTTTACCGAAGTCTAGATGTACCCTAACCACTACCCTAATCGATCGGCTCCCTACTCCGTAGATATCCTGTGCCGGCCCCACAGTAGGAGGTATCACTTCCTAAAGTGGCAACCTTTCGTTGATGTGCACAACCATTTCTACAGGTGTCACGGTCGTCTTATCCCCCTCTGTCCTAAAATGCACGCACATGTCCCAGTCGGTTTGCGCCGCCCGCACCGCCCTTCACGTTTGGATCTCTTACAATCAGCCCAGTAAGTGTGTCCCAACTCCAGACTAGGGAGGAGTACTCATCTGATACTGTTCTATGGGTTACTGACTGAAACGGGTCCCACACACAAGATGATACAAGCTCTATCCCTTGTCTTGTATCCCCACTAGAATTTCCACAGGTAATGTATACCTATTGGTGTCTTTAATTACATAACCCTATCATTTCTACAGGTTATGCTTACCTAACGGTGTCTTTAATTACATAACCCCAACTGGTTAAGCTTGTGGGCCTATATATAAATATTACCCACCCTACCCAGATTTACTTAACCCGCCCACTGTTTCAACCAAGTTTACTTAACCCCTATTCAAGTTCATGTTCATACAATCCCTATGGATTCAACTAGGTTATGTATTCCAATTCAATACCATGTCCATTTATGGTTATAATGTGCTGGACCCCTCACATTAAGCCTACCACTTGTGGATGATGGATATGCCGGACGGTTCCGGGCAGACGTCTTCCACAAGTCGGGCTTAACCTCGTGTCTCAGCACGTCTCATATTTGTGCACCTAGACACATCACATTGGATACACCACTTGTGGTCGCTGGATATGCTGGGCGGTTCCGGCCAGACTTCCACCACAAGTGTAATCTAACCTCGTGTCTAGGCGCAATTACAGTTTCTAATTACTGCAATCCTAGAAACTTCATTATTAACCAATTTTTACCTATGTCGTCATTGGTTTCATGGCACTTTTTCCCAATTATGTTCATAATGAATTATATGCCCTAAATTCATATTCATAAACATTATTCAAGTTATCCCAGATTTCCCGTTTACAAATTATAACCAATTTCAACATTTTTCCCTTCGTTCCCCGTTCAACGTGTTTGCATATTGCAACAACATGCCTAGGCTCGAAAGCAGCCTGGCTATATAAAATAAAAGGGAAAGGATGAAGGGAAGATGATAGAAACGATTATACTAGCAAAATTAACATAAACACATAGTGTCATATTGATAAGATGGGCATATAAGAACAGATCTAGTGAACATGAGATGACAGAACTGATTCTAACATAACAGGGATGTCATAATAGGCATGATAAGATCTAAAAAATAACTTAGATGTCCAACTAGTAATATAACCAATTTAACCACGAACATGATAGGTACAAGGTGATCTAAATAGTGAATTAGATCTAAAATCAAAGGTAGATCTGACATAATAAAGGTTAAGGTTCAAGTCATAGATATTTCAGAATATCATGGATTCACTAGTTATTACAGATCTGATATGATTCAAGCAGTCACAGGCATAGATCCAAACTACAGTCATATCATGTTTTAATTTTTAATTATTTAAATCTAAAAGTAACTTAAACCCACAGTGTTTGGATCTAGGAAGATAGAAGAAGAATAACAGAGGTTGAATCACAGATCGACACTTGAATAACTTGATTTCAAAAGAAGGAAAAGGTTTATTTAGTCTGGGCACCAATAGCATCTAGGCCTCCATTATTTTTCATTGTAGAAAAACAAGAGAAATGGAGCCATATTTATAACCGCTAGCCCTTAAACCCTAACTGCCACGTCTGCCCTAGGGGGGTCGACCCATGGGTCGACACCCCTCTTGAGGGGTCGACACCCACCTTAAGGGGACGACACCCCTCGGGCGGGAATTTTTCCGCTCTCTGAATTTCGATTTTTAAACTGAATTTTGATTTTCTGAAATTAATTATATATATAATTCTCTTGCGCGTATACAAACTTCAAACCTTCATAACTTCTTCATACAGTGTCCATTTTACGCAAACCAAATGTCTATCTTGACCATAATTATGAGACGGACGCAATGGCACATTATGTTTCCCTTAATTCTGAATATTAAATTAAATATTCTTTAATTTGTCTTCTTTAGTGCTGTTAAAATTACGGGGTGTTATAGGAGGGATTTTTTCCGCTCCCCTGAATTCTGAGATTTTGAACTATTTTGAATTTTCTGGACCAATTATATATATATATATATATTCTTATGCATATACAAACTTTAAACCTTCATAACTTCTTCATACGATGTACGTTTTACGCAAACCAAGTGTCTATTTTGACCAAAATTACGAGACGAACGCAATGACGTAGTCCGTTTCCCTTAATTCTGAATATTAAATTAATTATTCTATAATTTATCATCTTTAGTGTTGTTAAAATTAGGGGGTGTTACATTCTCCCCTACTCAAAGGATTTTGTCCCTGAAATCTCTAAGTTAAGAAGAATGCATATCCTACCATCCATCACCCATCTACTCATCCACCAATCACAGGCATCCATGGTCCTAAAAAATTTCTAATTCTTATATGAACATATGCAAAGGTGTGTGTATATGTCCCAATACTAATGTGAAGATCAGGCGGTCTACTGATTCAGTTGACCTCCTTAATGGAATGTATCAGTGTCATGAATCCATCATGTATGCAAATAATCCGATTATAACATGTAAGTTCTATATGTGTGCACAATCATCCGTTCAAATGCAACATCCATATGATGACACATCCATTTTCATTTATAAAAAGGAGAAAAAATGCACACACATCCATATGCAGTATGAGAGTGATTGAGTCGATCAAGTGCCTAATGTATGTGTATATACATCCACGAGCACCCATTAGAAAACATTTGCAGCCACTTGTATCCATCAAACATAAAATATCTCAAGCACATGTTTACATCCATGGGTTTCCTACCTAAAGGTCGAAGATTCAATCGATAGGATATACTCAAATGATAGAAACAAGCATAAATAAAAGCTTTGGAAAGGAAGTTAAGAACATACCCTTGAAAAGAAAAGGGTAGGAAGCACGAATCTTGTCTTCAGTCTCCCATGTTGCATCCTCTGGGTTATCTCCCCACTAAAATTTCATCAACTTGACTTCTTGGTTGCGTAGCTTCTTAACTTCAGATCCAATAATACGGGTAGGAACTCGTCAAACTGCCGCATCCCGTTCCACTTCTACTTCCTCCAATATACTCAACTCTATTACTTCTGTGGTATCATGCAAGCACTTCCGTAAATGAGAAACGTGGAAAACATCGTGAACACCAGATAGTCTTTCTGGTAGCTTTACTCTATAGGCCATTTGGCCAATCCATTCCGTTATGGGAAATGGCCCTACAAATCATGGTGCTAATTTCCCTACAGATCTAAAATGAACCACATTCTTCAAAGGTGACACCTTGATGAAAACCATATCTCCCACCTCAAACTCGATGTCAGTCCTTCTCTTGTCTGCGTAGGATTTCTGCATATCTTGAGCTATTTTCATTCGTCTGCAGATAAGATCAATCTTCTCAGATGTCTCTCTAACCATATCTAGTCCAAGTAGTAGGCTTTCTGTAGACTACCACCAACAAGTCGGTGATCTACAGGGTCTTCCGTACAATGCTTCGAAGTGTGCCATACAATTGCTAGCTTGAAAACTGTTGTATAGGTGAACTCTACTAAAGGAAGATGCTCTTCCCAAGTCCCTCCGAAGTCTAGGATACACAGCCTTAAAAGATCTTCAAAGACTCTATTCACCCTTTCTGTATGTCCATCGATCTGTGGGTGATAAGCGGTGCTCAAACACAACTATGTACCTAATGCTTCTTGCAAGCTCCTCCAAAATTCACTAGTGAAAATGGGGTCACGATCACTTATGATGCTGGAAGGTACTCCATGAAGACAGACTATCTCATGAACGTAAACTGGCCAACCATGCTGCTGTCCTCTTGCTCTTAACCGGAATGAAATGAGCACTCTTAGTAAGTCTATCTACTACAACTAAAATGCTGGTGTTGCCCTTCCTTGATCTAGGCAACCCATAGATGAAATCCATAGAGACGCTCCCCCACTTCCACTGTGGAACCTCCAAAGGATGAAGTAAACCACCGGTCTTCTTTTTCTTAGCCTTGACTTGCTGACAAACCAAACATTAAGAAACAAATTTTTCCACAACTTTCTTCATCCCAGCCCAAAAGAAAACCCTCTTCATATCCTTATACAACTTATCACCGCTTGGATGAATAGTCATCTTAGAATGATGGGCTTCTTCTAGGAATGTCTTTAACAAACTCCCAATTTGGGGAACACAAAGCCTTCCATCTCGTCGCAACCACCCTTTATCTTCTATGGAATATCTATTGAGGTGACTAGAAGTCTCCCATTTACTGAGCCTATCCAAGATGTCTGAAATCTGTGGATCATTTCGTTGCGAAGCTCCAATCTAATCCATAAGGGTAGGTCATATCTCTAGCGGTGCAAACAAACCAGGCAAAAACTCGATGGAAGGTCTAAAATCAAAAGTCAATATAAACACCAAGATTTTCCTCTCAACAAACAAAGGACTTAAGGCCATCCTATGCATAATCGGTGCGTCTGCCACCACATTATCCTTGCTAGGGTTATAAGCAATCTTGAAATCATAAGAAGCTAGGAAATCCATCCATCTTTACTAAGCCTTAAATTAAGATCCTTTTGTGAGAACAAGTACTTGAGAGATTTATGATCGGTGTACAACTCGAACTTCTCCCCAAGCAAATAATGACGCCACGTCTTAAGCGCGAATATTATGGTAGCTAGCTCTAAATCATAGGTAGGGTAGTTCTTCTCATGGACCCTTAGCTGTCTAGCCCCATAACATACTACCTTTCCATCTTGCATCAGAACCGCACCAAGCCCTGTACCACATGCATCAGTGTATACTGTAAACGCTTTACTTCCATCGGGCAAGGTCAAGACTGGGGCTATTGTCAAAGCCCTCTTCAATCATTGGAAAACAATATCACAATCCATATCCCATGAAAATGTCAGATTCTTCTTCGTCAGCCTGGTGAGTGGAGCTGATATCGTTGGAAAACAATATCATAATCCATATCCCATGAAAACCTCTTTTCTCCAAAAATGGCATTTGGAGAATTTCTCCTTAAGTTGATGCGCATGCAGAGTTTTCAAAATTTCTCTCAAATGTTGGGCATGCTCTTCCTCGCTCTTTGAGAAGATCAAGATATCATCAACAAAGACCACGACGAACTTATTTTAAAAATTTCGAAACACCCTACTCATTAGATCAACAAAATAGGAGGGTGCATTCGTCAACCCAAATGGCATAACAAGCCATTCAAAGAAACCATTTGGAGTCCTAAAAGCGGTCTTGTCTATACTATCCTTGGCCACCCTCAACTGATGAAACCCCATGGCCAAGTCTAACTGAGAGAATACCGATGCACCAACAAGCTGTTAAACGGATCATCTATCCTTGGGAGTGGGTGCTTGTTCTTCTTTGTGGGTTTGTTCAACTCTCTATAGTCTACACATAAGTGAAGCAAACCATCCGCCTTAGTTGCGAATACCACTGGAGCACCGCATTCAGATATGCTTCGCCTAATAAACCCTTTTTCAAGTAGCTTCCCTACTTGCTTGCTGAGCTCCCTCCTTTCTCTTGGAGCCATATGGCAAACAGGTAATGCAACTGGCTTTGCATTGTCTACCAAGTATACGCGAAAATCAATCTCGCGCCTCGGATGTAAGCCGCGAACATCCTCAAAAACATCATAGAATACTGGTACAGATCGCAAATCGTCGATAGGTGCATCAAGAGACTCTAGGAAACTAAGCATGACAAACCTCTTTGGGTCACAAGAAATCTCGAGGGTCTTCCCATAGCAAGTCAAAAGTCTAACGGCCCTCCTCTCACAATCCAGAATGGCACCATACATGGCTAGCCAATCCATCCCTAGAATCAAACCATAGCCCATAAAACCGAGCACATATGTGTTACACTCAAACTCGACGCCTAACACATATATTCTCAAACCCTGACAAATCATGGAAAAATGAGCCGAACCACCAATGGGGTTTGAGACAACAATGGGATCGACTACCATATGGTGCAGAGACTCAACCACAGAATCATATATAAATGAATGTGAAGCACTAGAATAAAAATAGTTCTAATAGGATGATTTGAAAGAGAAATCAAACCTTCAAAAGAAATTTTCGTACCTCGATCTGGAGCACTGATCCCGAGAGCAGACACTTACTGTCTAGAGGCTCCTACCCTTTCACCTTGTCTTGCTTCCTCGGGCACTCCTTAGAAAATTGGTCGACCTCTCCACAACTGAAGCAAGCATTCTTCCTTCTTTTGCAGTCCTTGATCAAATGACCCTCGCATCCACAATTATGACATTTCCTTTTATCCTTAGCCTTGTCATTCTTTTCGCCTTTCTTTTTGTTGATGCCCCTTCTTGGGCCATACTTTCTTGTTTTATGTTTCCTCCACTTTAACTTCTTTCTTTTCAGTTTTGTCTTCCTCATGCATCTAGGCCATATCAACGAGCCTTTCAAAAGTTACTCCCATTGAAATATGGGACATAGCTAACCCATGAAGGGGTTCATTCAGTCCTCTTGCAAATCGCAAAGCTTTCTTATGCTGAGTATCTACCAGATCCAACCTAAACCTTGGTAGCTGGTAGAATTAGTTAACATATTCTTTGACAGTCATGCCTCCTTGCTTGAGTGCCATAAACCTTTCCATTTGCATGCTTTTCTCAGCTTGATGAAGAAACTTCATTTCAAATCTCTGTCTAAAATCATCCGAAGTCTCCACTGGACGCCCTGCTTGCGTCACTTACTACCAGAACGAAGCTTCATCTTTCAGTAGCCATGCGGCTAACTGAATCTTCCTACGATCATCCACTTCAAAAATTCCAAACAAGTCCTCTGTCTCTTTGAGCCAATTCCTGGCCTCTAAGAACGTCTCGGTTCCACGGAATGGCTTTCCACCCATAGCGCATAAATCTTTGCAGATCTTAGAGAAATTATCTACACACGGAGGAGGAGAAACAACGGGCGCAGCTGGGGGCAGAACGTCTTCTTGACCATCGGCTGACGCCGTGGCCTCAAGATACCAACGGAACCAGCCTGGTATCGTAATGCCCTCAGGAATATTAGGTTCCCCAGACATGCTGAAAAGAAAAGGAAAGGGATTCAAACAAAGGATCGAAAGATATTACATATGGCTTTAGGGAATATGTTTTTCAAAATAGACTTTTTCTTTAGAAAATTCTTTCTTTTAAAACCTTTTTGAAAAGAATTTTCGAAATCTTTTATCTAGTCTGGTAACCTTCAGCTCTGATACCAAGTGTGACACCCTACGTCTGTTAATGTCACTCATTAAGAGAATGCATCATGTTTCGTGAAGCGTTATAGGGAAACAGAAACAGAAATATTACAAGACAGATATAAAATAGCAGCGGAATTTAAAAACTTTATTAATCATAAAGCATAATGCCGTGGTTCAAAACATCATAAGTCTGAAAATACGTAAACCCAGTACATCCTCTTAAAATTTCTGTCTTGTACTTAAAACATCAGAGTACAATAACAAAAGAAGCATAATTCCCCAAATAAAACATAGCCATTGTAGGAAAGATAAGAACTTGAGCCATACATCTAAGTAGCTCCAAGCAGAATGCAAGTAGAATCCTGATCAAGCTTGAGTATTCCCACCCTGAGAACCTAGGGGGGTGAGGGGGGAACGGAAGAGAAAGAAGAGGAAACAAAATGGATTAGACATAAAGCCTAGCGAGTCCAGTTAATTTTAGAAACTAAATAAGTAAAAGTATTATGGAAAGGCATATAAAGTGGATAAGAGAGATAACAAAATATAAGACAAGTATAATGAGGTAAACAGGATAACTGGATAGAATAAATAGCGTTTCTGTAAACCTTTCCTTTTTCTCTTTCTCTGCACCGATACTTGTGTCTTATTAACAAGGTGATCCCCAACAAATATAAGATGGTAGACTTAGGTGTAATTCCAGTGAGAGGTTTTCACCCCATACAATCAACAGATAACCCAACATACTGGAGTTACCCCCAAGGGTATTAATGGGCTCCCAACATACCGGAGTCCAAGTGTACCCTAACTACTACCCAAATCTATCGGCTCCCTACTCCATAGATACCCTGTGTTGGCCCCACAGTAGGATGTATCACTTCCTAGAGTGGCAACCCTTCATTTGCAAGATGTGCACAACCATATCTACAGGTGTCACGACATCTTATCCTCCTCTGTCCGGACCATGCATGCACATGACCCGGTGGTTATGCGCCGCTCACACCGTCCCCCACATTTGGATCTCTTATAATCAACCCAGTAAGCGTGCCCCAACTCTGACTAGTTCGGAGTACTCGTTTGATACATATATGGGTTACTGACTGAAATGGGTCCCACACACAAGATGATACAAGCTTCCCCCTACGCTTGCATCCCCACTAGGTTTTCCACAGGTTATGCCATACCAGAGTAAAAAGATTGCATAACACCATAGGCTAAGTTTGTGGGCCTATATAAACATTACCCACCTACCCAAGATTCACTTAACCCACCCACTGTTTCAAACAAGTTTACTTAACCCCTACCCAAGTTATATTTTCATACAATCCCTATGGATTCAACTATGTTAAGTATTCCAATTCATTACCATATTCATTCATAGTTATAATGTGCTAGACCTCCCACATTAAGCCTACCACTTGTGGATGCTGGATATGTTGGTCGGTTCCGGGCAGACTTCTTCCACAAGTCGGACTTAACCTCGTGTCTTAGCACGGTTCTTGTCTATGCATTTAGACCCCTCACATTAGATTCTCCACTTGTGGTCGCTGGATATGTCGGGCCGTTCCGGGCAGACTTCCACCACAAATGTAATCTAACCTCGTGTCTAAGTGTGGTTACGATTTCTAATTACTGTAATTTTGGGCATCTTAATTATTAACCAATTATTCCTATGTCGTTATAGGTTTTCATGCCCCTTTCCCAAGTTATGTTCATAATGAACCATATGTCCCAAATTAAGGTCTTTAATCATAATTCAATTTATGCCCCAAATTCATATTCATATATATCATTCAAATTATGCCCAAATTTCCAATTACAAGTTATGCCCCAATTTTATCGTTTTCCTCTCGTTCCCAATTTAACGCGTTCACATATTTCAGTGGCATGCCTAGGCTCGAAGGTAGCCTGGCTATATAAAATAAAAGGGAAAAAGTTGAAGGGAAGATCAACATAAAAAGGAAGAAATAGGGATAAACATATAGTGGCATAATGACAAGATAGGCATATAGGAACAGATATGATGAACATGTGACTATAGAACTGATTCTAACATAGTAGGGACATCATAACAGTCATGATAGATCTAAACAATAAATTCGGTATCCAACTACTAATAGATCTGATTTAGCCATGACATAATAGGAAAAGGCATGAGGTGATCTAAACAGTGAATTAGATCTATAAATAGTGGCAGGTCTGACATGATAAATAGGCATAGGTTCAGATCTAGTTCATAATCATGTCAGAGTTACAGGTTATTGCGGATCCAATATGATTCAAATAGTCATATGCATCGATCCAAGTTATAGTCATGTCAAGTTTTACTTTTAAACATTTATATCTAAAAGTAACGTAAACTCACAGTGTTTGGATCTAGAACGATAGAAGAAAAGAATTAAATCATATATCTCTAAACTCTATTGATTGCTGAAGAAAAAAGGCTTGATTTAATCTGGGAAGAGGCAGCATCTAGTTCTCCATTATTTTTGGTGTGTAAAAACAAGAGAGATGAGGCCATATATAGCCCTAACCCCAAACCTGAATCTTCCCAGATCTGTCGTAGGGGGGTCGACGCCCATTGAGGGGTCAACCCATGGGTCGACACTCCCTTTATGGGGTCGACCTAGGGGTCGACACCCTTGGGCGGGATTTTTCCCGCTCCCTTGAATTCTGAGATTTTGAACTGTTTTGAGTTTTTTGGACCAATTATATATATATATACACACACACAGATATATATATATTCTTATGCGTATATAAACTTCAAACCTTCATAACTTCTTCATACGGTGTCCGTTTTACGCAAACTAGGTGTCTATTTTGACCAGAATTCCGAGATGAACGCAATGGCGCAGTCTGTTTCCCTTAATTCTGAATATTAAATTAATTATTCTTTAATTTATCATATTTAGTGTTGTTAAAATTATGGGGTGTTACAATGTACTTCTTCTAAAAGTCTTGAACAAACTAGGAGTTGCTATTTATCTGCAACCATGGTCTGATGAGGAACTGGAACCTCCTCTAGCTTTGGAAGTTGAAACATGGGCTAAAGTGGGAGGCTTTCCTGAATTTCTAAGATACAACATCGATGTGGTAAAGTAAACCATGAAACCGATGGGAAGGGTTCTTGCTGTGAATGATTGCGACTGGGCCAATTTCGATCATCGCTGTCTCTTTCTCAAAATGCAATTTTATGAGGGTATTGACTTTCGACGCACCTATGTTGCATACTTCAACAACTTAGTTCATCTCATTAAGATACAACGTTATGCTCATGAACGCACAAGAATAAGACCAGAAACCCTCTTTTTGGGTAACGTGGAAGAACAAGTAGTTCCTTGCATTCATGAACATATCCCAGTGTTAAACAACTCCGACGAATGCTTTGACGTGATGCTCAACGAAGTCGCTTTGTTTCCTCCTCTGCCAGCTATATCACATGAAGTTGAACAACAAGCCCAAGTTGAAGAGAATGTTCCTATGGATCAAGGGAAGGATCCGATCAACAATCATGTAATGCATGAAGACTTTCCAGTTCACCCAGCAGATGCTCAGCGTTCCTTAATTCCACTTCAACCTTCACCACCACAATTTACTGCTTAGCCTGCATCTCCATAATTCGAAGCACTTCCAATCCATACTTCATCACTACATAATGCAATACTTTCTCTCCAACAAGTTTCCCCACAAAAAGCTGCATCCCCTTAAATTGACTTGGAGCACGACTGGCCTTAATATCTTTCGATGTTGTGGGTTCGCTGTAGCAGTAGGCACAATTGAGCCAGATCTTTCCCAAATGGATCAAATAGCTTCTTTACTCCTATTGTTTTTTCTTTAACTAATAAAAGTTCGAATAAGAGAATCTGACGTTGCATGGGTGTAAGTTTGCATGATACACACTACATAGCCATGCATGCACTAGAATTGGAGCGTATCAATAATGCCTAATGAAGCTTGTTTCATGGAATGTAAGGGGTTTGGGGGACCCATCTAAATGCCATGCAATCAACTTAATTGTGTCTCCCCTTCATGTCGACATACTTTTATTACAAGAAGCAAAATTGCAAGACCCTTCATTTTATCAATTTAGACTTATTGGTGGACCATCTTTAACTGGTTGGGCACATGTTAATGCTAAGGGGGTCTTATTACTGCATGGAATGAAACATCTTGATCCCTTTGTCAATCCTTTTCTAACCCATCTGCCTTACATGATAAACTTCGTCACTTTTCTTCTAATATGACATGTCTCTTTTCTAACAGATATGGTCCTCAAGAAGTTCAAGAGGGAGCCCATCTTTTGTTTGATTGTTGCAATTAGCCTCTCATTTTAATTGTCCATGGGTTATCGGTGGTGATTTTAACACCAATAGAGTATTGGAGGAGAGAAATTTGGGTAACATTTAACTTGACTTTGAATTCTTTAACTCTTTCATCTTTGATTGTTCCCTAATCGATCCTCCTATTAGTAACCATTTTTATAGTTGATCCAATCATAGAATGGTGTCATCCCTCGCAAAACTTGATCGTTTTCTTTATAATGCAGCATGGTATGACCAACACCCTCTTTCTTTGGGACATGGCCTTGCCACCACTTTATCTGATCATTGTCCTATTCTTTTCTAGATTCCGGCATTTTATTCAATTCTAAATGCCCTTTTAAATTTGAATGTCTTTGGCTCCTAAAACCGTCTTTTGTTGAAAACCACTTAGGCTCAACCCGTATGTCCTCAGTCTTCCACTCATAAAATTGTTTTAAAACTCAGATCATTAAGGAAAATTATCAGACCATGGGCCAAATCCATAACAGGTTCTCATCGATCATGCATTTCTTCCGCCTAAGTCGATATGCTTGTTCTTAACATACTTGAGGAAACTCGCCCTTTAAGCGACATAGAAAGAAATAACCTCAATGAAATGGAATCAGAACTGGATAGATTAATTAAACAAGAGGAGATTGGATGGAAACAACGTTCGAAAGCAAAATGGATTGAAGAGGGGTACAAGAACACTTCATATTTTCATCGCATGGCCAATGGTCATCAGAGATCAACTTTCATCTCTGAAATTCTTCATACTGATCAAATCTTCACTGACCAAAATGATATCTTGTGTCTCTTTACTGATTTCTATTGTAAATCGTTGGTAATTCCCCGCCTCCTTTATCGGTCGTTGACTGGAATCTTCTTTACCCAAACCCATCACACATTCTAATTGATCATCCTTTTACTAAAAAAGAAATATGGGATGCACTTAATGACACGGACGATGAAAAAGCCCTGGGCCAGATGGCATTGGGCCCATTTTCATTAAGCATTTTTGGGCCATTGTTAAACATGACATTTTAGCAATGTGTTTAGAATTTCAAGAGGATCCACCAAGTATTTCCAGAATTAACTACGCTAATGTCATTCTCCTTCCCAAATATTCTAGTGCCAACACTTTAACATCCTTTGGTCCTATCAGTTTCCTCAACACCACCTTTAAAATCATTACTAAGGTCCTTGCAAATTGTCTTCAATATGTCATTTCACTGTTGGTTGGGCCTGAGCAATCAGCATTTATCCTTAGTCGTAATATTTTGGATTGTGTCACTACCACTCAAGAAATTATCTCTTACTGTCACCACACCTCTACTCCTAGTGTTCTTCTTAAACTTGACTTCTTCAAAGCCTTTGACTCCATCAATTGGACCTTCATTCTTAACCTGATGAAACACATGGGTTTCAGTGACAAATGGTGTAAATGGATTGAATGTATCCTTTTCACCATCTTTTCTTCTATTTCTGTTAATGGCAATACGGGAGGGCTTTTCAAATCAGCACGTGGTTTGAGGCAAGGGGATCTTTTTTCTCCTGTGATTTTTGTATGATAGCTGATGTGTTCAATCAAATAGTTAAAAGGGCTATTGCTAATAATCTCTTGGGTGGAATTTGTCTCCCTAATTCAAGTCTGGATGTATCCAATTTGCAATTTGCGGATGATACTATCATTTTTCATCTTTTAATCCAAACCACATTCACAGTCTTAAGGTTCTGCTGTACGTGTTTGAACTTATCTCTGAGCTTTCTATTAATTTCCAAAAAGTTCTATCATTATGTTGGGCAATTCCTCCCATCTCTTCCATTCTTAATTGTTCTATCGAGCTTTTTCCTATCAAATATCTTGGCATTCCTCTCAAACCAACTAAAATTGTTAAAGCAGATTGGATTCCGCTCATTAACAAGATTGAATCCAGATTGGCAGCATGGAAAGCCAACTCTGTTTCATCGGCGGGTCGTTTAGTGCTTGTTAAATCTGTTGTCTCTGCTATTCCTACATACTGGATGTCTTTCCATAAACTTCACCATTGGTTTATTAATTAAATTGACTCTATAAGAAGTTCCTTCCTCTAGAATAGTAGTAATATCAAGAGATTGGTAAACTGGCAGACTATATGCTTGAATTAGAATCAGGGTGGTCTCTGTGACACCCCACGTCTGTTAATGTCACTCACTAAGGGAATGCATTAAGTTTCGTGAGGCGTTATAGGTAAACAGACACAGAATAATTACAAAATAAATATAAATAAGATAGCAGCAAAAATTTAATTTTTATTTTAGACATAAATCATAATATCGTGGTACACAATACCATAAGTCACAAAACCATTACAATAAAATAACTTATGTCTTGCACCATCAAAGTACATAAGTATACAAAAAACATCATTCCCAATTAAAAGAGTTAAGCCATAGTAGAGACAAGAACTTGAACCATACTTCATAAGTAGCTCCTAGCAAGATGATATCTAAGTCTTGACTAAGCCTGAGTGTTTCCACCCTAAGAACCTAGGGGGGAACGGATGAAAGAAGGAGAAACAAAAGGGTCAGACATAAAGTCTGGCGAGTCTATTTACTTTTAGCCAGTAAGTAAATAAAAGTAACATGATAGGCATATAAAGTGGATAAGAGAGATCACTGCATAAATGGCAGGGGTGACAAGGTAGACAAGTTAAGGTGTATACAGTTCTCTAATGATTACTCTGCTTATTCTCTGCAACAATACTAGTATAACAAGTACGTAACAGGATTACATACTCCCTAATTGCTTAACAGAAACAGGATTATCCCAACAGAAATATAATGGCAGTTTTAGGTGTACTCTAGTAATGGATTTTAACCCAAACAGAATTAGCCGGTACCTAAATAGGAATAACGGGTGTTAACCCTAATAGAAACACAGGTACTCCAAAGAAACAGATAGGACTAGATGTACCCTATTTACTACCCTAGTCAATCGGCTCTCTACTCCATAGATACCTTATGCTGGCCCCACAGCAAGGTGTATCACTCCCTAAAGTGGCAACCCTTCATTTTCCTGATGTGCACAACCATATCTACTGATGTCACAATGTTTTATTTTCCCGAGCAGGTGGAGTCATGCACGCTCATGACCCCGTTGGAACGCGTCGTCATGACATCGTCCTCCACGTTTGGATCACTTACTATCAGTTCAATAAGCGCGCCCTACTCCGACCTAGTTCAGAGTACCTGTTTGATAACTATTTAAGGGTTACTGACTGAAATGGGTCCCACACATGATGATATGAGCTCTCCCCTTTGTCTTGTATCCCCCACTGGGTTTTTATTGACTGTGTATACCACTACATGTCTTTAATAACATAGCCTTATTTATTTCTATCAGTTATGCTTACCCTAAAGGGTGTCTTTAATTACATAACTTTATTATTTCCTCCGGTTATGTATACCATTAGGTGTCTTTAATTACGTAACCTTAACGGGTTAAGTTTGTGGGCATATATGTGAATATTACCCACCCCTTTCGTTCAACCAAGTTTACTTAACCCCAACTTAAATTTAAGTTCATACAATCCCTATGGATTAACTTAGGTTAAGTAGTCCAATTCATTACCATGTCTATTTAAGGTTTGTAATAGTCTAGACCTCCCACATTAGGCCTACAACATGTGGATACTTGATATGTCGGTCGGGTTCGGGCAGACATATTGGGCCAAATCTCGCGTTATATCTCGATTCATATTTACGTACTTAGACCTCCCACATTAGATTCAACATTAGTGGCTGTTGGATATGTCAGTCAGTTCCGGGCAGACTTCCACCACTAATGCAACCTAACCTCGTGTCATAAGTACAATTACAATTCCTAACCGTAATTACTAAACAATCCATTTTTAACTAATTAACCAATTAATTAACCCTTCCCTTTTTTAGGGGTTGATACCCATTTTACCCAATAATTTGAATTATATGTCCAAAAATGTTCATATTAAAATTATGCCATTTTAACCCTTTTTCCCCCGTTCCTTAACTAGCGCCCTCACAAAATTGGCAGCATGCCTAGGCTAGACCACAGCTGTAATGTCCCGCATTTTCTGACCATTTATTTGAAATATTTTATTTATTTAAAATATTGATTTGAGTTTATATAATCGATTTAACCATTTGATTCTGAATATATTTATTTATATTAATAATATAATAATATTTTAATTTCTGAAATATTGGAAAAATGTTGAATTCGCAGTATAGAGTGAGCGGACAACTTAAAATGGTTAAATATGGTTTGTATTGAACTTTTAGTGTCGATTTCATTTTAAAATGACGATTTGAACGTTTAATTTATAATTTAATTATAAAACGAGCTGCAGCGGTGCGACAGTTCGTAATTTGGCGTTTTGAACTTTAAACGGTTGTACAGGGCCCAATATAAGTCGGATTTTCTCGAAACAAGAAACGTCTGAATCTGTTGAATAATATTTTTCTAATGAAAGAGAAAAATCGAGTTTTCGTGTTGTAGATTTTATTTTATGTCTAAATCAAATTTTGAAATAGTCGCTGTGGAATTTCGTTATATATTATAACGTTATTTATATTAAATAAAAGGGTTTTTAATTATTTATAATATCGATTTGGCTTGGAATTCAACCCGGGATATTTTATTGTGGTAGTATACGAAATTCTGGTCGTGTATGGCCAAATTCAATATTTTATTATTTTTATATTGAGGTACTTTAAAATTGGTTTATTTTATTTGAATTGGGCAGTTATAAAAGGGCCTTTATTCAAACGACCTCAGTTTTCGACAAAACAAATTTTATTGGGACCGCAACAGTAAATTGTTGCTAGGTTTCAAGTGGCACGTCAATCGGGATTAATTTGTGAGCATGGCAAAATAAAATACAAATAAAAACGACCATTTGAACGTGAACAAGGGACATTCGAGCAAACGAACTCGGAATTCACGAAACAAGTTTCATTAGGACCGTATCGTCAAATTATACTATATCGTCCGTTCGCATCTCGAACGGGGTTTGTATGTGAGCACAGGAGCACATAAACAACGTTCGAAATTGAGATAGACACAAAATAAAAATCGTTAGTCAACATTGTTCGTCACGTCAACATAAAATATATTATTTCCACACTATATATACACCTAAAAATCAAAACTTCCATTCACTATATTTTTCCAGCCACTAAAATTTGCAGAAAAGTCCTCCATCATAAAATCATTTATTTCTTTAAATCCGTGATGAATTCGAGGGGGTTCCAAAGTGAAAGTGGTAGATCTGGACGATATCTACCTACTGGAGAAAGTTGGGGTGGGATGGTGGTCGGAGGTGGCCGGAATCGGTGTTAAACCGTGGAAAATCGTTTTCGTTTTTGGCCAAAATTGAGGAGATTGGGTTGATTTGAGGAGACGGGACCTTGAGGGTTTTGTAGAGGGGAGGCAAGGCTTCGTTTTGGCGGTGGTGGCGTGACCTCTGGTGGTCGGAGGAGGGAGAACTTGGTAGATGAATGGAGGTGTAGGTTTTTGGGTATTTTCAAAAAGTAATGATCGGGTTTGGTTGAAAATCCGGCGATGGGGGCGGAATTGGTGTCGGGTCTGAAGGGCGGGTGGTGCGGCGTGGCAAGCCCGAGGGTTTGGTGGTGGTCCGGCCACCTGCGATGGCCTGAGATGGTCATGGTGGCTGACCAAATGGGTTTCAGGTTTTAGCCTCGTCCAGGAGCTACAGGAGGCTGGCGGCAATGAGGATGGTCAGAGGTGGATCGCCAGAGACCAGCGTAGCTGATAGCGTCGGAGTTGTGGGGTCCGGTGGTCGGAATAAGTGATGGTGGCGGTTTAAAGTGGGGTTGAGGATCGGTGTATTGGTGAAAAGGAGGAACGATGGTATCATTGAAGAAACAGTCGGGGTTCAGGGATTCTCATCAGAGAAAACACATGGGAGGGTATTAACGGGCTGACGCGGTAGTAATTATTTCCTTAATCATTTGTCCAGCGTTAAAAACAGGTAATTAATTAGTTTAATATTTAATTTATTTATAATTTGTTTAGTTAAGAAACCGTTTATTTTACACAAACTTAATATAGGTATAACTTCTACATACGTTAACGGATTTCAGCGAAACTAGATCATTTGGGACCGCGGGGACGAGACCTAGACAATGGCACTGACTAGGCACTGATCTGACGCAGTTGAAATTTAAGTTAATTTTGAACGTCTGTTCAAGATTAAAAGGAACATACGCGGCCACCGTCAAACGAAATGAACTGGTGAGTTAATTCTCACACCTTCTGGAATCCTGTGAGGTGGTAAATTCATATTAAAATATAGTTTAACTTTAAAATATAAATTGGTTGATTGGTTGCTATTGGTTGTTTATTTTCTATTTGGTTGTTGTCATTTATATTTTATCGTTTTTAAATAGTAGATCATTGAAATTTATTTCATATATTATTATGAAATGTATAACGAGCTGTGGTGCAGGGAAGAACAGGTTGGAGGGATCCGACCGGATTCCTCAAATATTATATATATTGTTTGTTTTATATTGTTGATATTTGAACTGATTGAACCCTATAAGGTAGAAAAACCTGTTTGAGCATGCTGGATGAATTAATATTCACCTGTGTTGTGTTTAAAATCAACCGACAGTGTTGATTTGATAATTGGCAGTGAATGGCCTAAAATGTGTTGTTTTAGACGTCGGTTTACCGTTCGGTGAAACGACGTAGTTTTGAAGTTATAAATTATTTTATAACTAAATTGAAGTTTTTCAGTCATTTTATATAAATAATTAAATTAGAAATTTATGAATAAATGTTTTTAATTGAGTTTTTAAAGGAAATTATTTAAGGGGTTCAACTTATGATTTATACAAGTTATAAAAGCAGAAAGTCAAATAAACTTAACTACGAGTGGTTAAAATAGGATAATTATTTTTAAAACAACTAAATGGTGTTTTAAATTGATTAAATTAATTAACAAATTTGAAAAGGGAAATGACAAAGGAAAATCGGTGAATAATCAACTGATATGTACGAGTAACAAAATCAACTGTTTTAATTTATATTGACAATGAAATTAATTTGATTTAAATTTTCTGAATATTCGTTAAATTTACTGAATAGTTTGAATATTAGTTAATATTCGATTAACTATGAATTAAAGAAATTATTGAATTGGTGAGTGTTAATAACATTGATTACCATCTAATAAGCTTTAAAAAAATGATAATAATTCTATCTTTGATTAATATCAAAGTTAATCATTTCTAATATAGTTAATATAAAGTTAATTATTTTACTTTGATAATAATTAAAGAAATGACCTTTAATTGGGATTTCCATTAAAAGTAATTGAGTATCGATAGGTTCGACCAAAATCAAATGAGGATGTTATAAAGGGATTTACAACCCAGGTCTTCAAACAAGATTGGTAAATGGGGTTTGTAAGTGGAATGTAGGGATTTAAATAAGATTTTACTTAGTTGTTAGATTAAGTAAAACAGATTCAATTTAAATGAAAGGATTAAGTGAGGTGATAAATAGATTAGCGATAAACTAGAATATGTTAATGGTTTTAAATTAAAATATGAGAGGTTGTTTAATTCGCTTACTGGATTATATTAAATGATTTGGAAATAATCCAAACATGGTTTTAAAGGGGTTTAAACCAAAATGAGGATTTACAGGTTAAAGAATTGAACTTAAGCGAAATGGGGTAATTGAAATAAGGATTTCAAAGACAAGGGAAAATAGTGATTTTGGGTAGAAATGGGTAAACGGACTTTGGATATACAATCCAAGTTAACAAAGTCTTGAAGAAGGTGGTAAACAGATTTAGTTATACAATCCAAGATAAATTTATTATAGTAATACCCAAATAAATGGAATCAAATTATTTGATGAGGGATTTATATTATAAATCAAATGTTATAAGTGAAATAATGTGTGAAGTTAAAAGTTATTGTTTAGTGAATATTTACTTAATTAAAGGAATTAAGTAAAGAAAGTTTTGAGCGAGGATTTCAAATATAAGAAACGGTTTAAAACCAAATTTGAAATCAAACAGGGAAATGAGATTTGAATGTCAGTGGTTAAACTAATATTATTCTGGGATAAGAACATTGTCGATCAAGGTCTGAGAGGTAACTAAAATATCCCAACTTGAACGGCTTCGTTATTATCGAGGAATGATATTAGTTTGGAATGAGTAAAGGTGTTGAAATTGATTTATCCTATACGAAGAATATTGGAAACTGATACGAGATTTTAGAATGTAAAGAATAACACAATGTCAGTTGCAATGTAAATAAAAATATTTGGTTAAATTATATAAGTCGACATTTGCCTTGCCAGATCAGAATTTGGTAACGTGTTAATACCACTAAGTATAATATATATATATATATGTATGTATATCGTGAGATACTCGAATATGGAAAAAGGGAAAAAGGGTTTTGGAGAAATATATCGATATGGAAAGCTGGGTGTGTATATATATATGCTTTAAAGTATTTAAAATAGTTTTTGTTATAAATAAGAATAGATATAATGTTTTCAATATATTGGAAGATTTAAAAGTTTATTAACTATTTTGTTAAATATTTTTTTTTATAGGCCAAGTAATGCCAAGTATTGAATCGATGAAATCATATCATTTACACGATTGTTATTTGATAGTTAAAACACCGACTATCAAACTTGACCAATACGACTGTTGGTACGGAAAGACTGGGATCAAAATTATATTCGAAAACCATTCCGACCAGCAAATACGTGAAGACGCTGATTCAAGATGGAGCAAGTGAAGACTGTGGATCTTCATAAGTGGAAGGACTACTTGTCAAATTTCTCTGGCTTGCAACCAGAGTTATTTGGTTTGCGATTCTGTCGTGGTTGAAATCTACGGATTTGCAAGGACTGCTCGCTACTAATCCTTGGGGTGATTCCTATAAGGATGCGGTAGGAGGGTACCTTCAGTTCATCCTGTTCCTGGATGACTTCTATGGACGAATGTTTGACAGATTATTTCCTAAAAGTCACGTACATTGATTTTTACAAATATACGGAGTTGGTGGCAAAGAGGGGCACTTCTTTAATACCAGAGTGTATTTGTGGACGTCAATTAGTGATTTGACGGATCTGACAATGTGGCATTCAAAGTGAATGATGACCAGATGTTTTAAAGAAAATCCTAGCCTCAAGCCTCATCAACCGGCAAATGACAAAAAAATCGGGCAAGCAGCATGGCTATGTGGGTCGCTCCCATTAGGGTGTATAATCACCTATCTAGAGAAATTCCATTTGCTTCTTTAATCTATATTCGATACTATCCCTTTTCGGGAGGCGGTTGCTGATCCCAACCGTCGGTGATATACATTCGATATACTCAAGCGAAATGAGTGGTTGGTCATGTGTGGGCTGGGTTGCAAGACGTTCTTATTGAACCCAGTGTATTCGCCTCGTGAGATACACGATCGGAAGGTGGAACCATACCTTGTCATAGTTGGAATCCAATCTCCAATAAGCACCCGCAGTTTTGGTTTGTATACTATATATGTGGAGCGTGAGATGCATGCGTTCCGCTATATTGTTATTTATTTGTATGTAGACACTATCATAATATCAGAATAAGTTATGATTTCAAAAACGTTTTGGGTTATAGTAAGGTAAAAACCGTCTGTGTTTATGTGTGGGTTGGTCTTACTATTATCCTTTGATTTCAGGAAGGAATTCCCAAAGTTAAACAAGTTGTGTGTTCTGTGAATTTATCGCTGAAAGTATTCCAGACTGACTCAGTGTATTTTGCTTTTCCTCAAATGTGCTCGGGTCAGACCGAGTATATTTCCAGGTTAGGTTTTGCTTGGAGTTTCAGGAGCCAGAAGCAGGAGGCTTCACCGCTAGTTATATATAGTTATTATTCCGCTGTGTCTGATATATACTGTACTCTGATGTTTGGTATGTATATACAGTTCTTTGTAAAAAAAGATTTGTGATATTACATTTCATCTGTTCCGCTGTGAGATTCTGATGTGATGTCCTTCTTCTTTATTCT
Source organism: Allium sativum (assembly GCA_030737875.1). Classification (NCBI taxonomy): domain Eukaryota; kingdom Viridiplantae; phylum Streptophyta; class Magnoliopsida; order Asparagales; family Amaryllidaceae; genus Allium; species Allium sativum. Next base: position 604,866,370 of record CM060919.1, on the reverse strand, counting down.
ATTCTAATATTCTTTCTTTCTTTTCTCATCCTCTAATTTCTTTCTATTGACAATCTGGGTTTCGATACTTGGGTTTTTGGCAAGTAATACGGGTTTATGTATTATTGTCGAAAATTCGAGCATCGAATTTTTCCCAGGTCGTTACAACAGCCTAGTCATAAATGATAATAGGTAAAATAATGGGAATATAACCAAAGTGATCATCTTGGCATAAACACAAACTAGCATAATAATAAGGTGAACATACATACTAGCATGGACATGAAATTGTCATCATAACAAGGTGGACATAAAACTGATGAACTGTTGGCATTCAATTGATTCTAACATAACTATGATGTCACAATAAACATAGCGAGATCTAAATTAGCAATTTAGATGTCTAATCGGTTTAGATCTAACATGATAACACAAGGTGATAAATTAGATCACATAATCCAGATCAAGAGGTTAGAATAGATCCAACATGATAACACAAGATGATAAATTAGCTCACATAATTCAGATCTAGAGGTTAGAATAGATCTAACATGATAAACACAAAGTGATAATCTAGATCTGACTAATAGTTTCATTGTCCACATAAATTAGATCTACTAGTTTAGAAATAGATCTACACAAATCCACATCATAGCATGTCATAGAAGTTACAATTAGGACAAAGATTTAGATCCAATCCTTACCATTTCAAGGTGACATATGTTCATGATTTACATAAATGATTAGATTTATCCAATGATATAATGGCCAAAATAAATAGATTTACATTCACCACAACATAGTTACAAGTCAAGATCCACATAGACAATATAATATAATAACCACAATTGCATTAGATCTAAAGAATTAGATCTATCATGACATATTATCAGATCTAACAATAACATAGATTCAAGATTTACAATGTATCCAAATCACAGTCTTTCATAATTTACCTCTATTCATTTAAACCTAAAAATAACTAAAAACTCACATCGTTAGGTTTACAGAACAGAGAAAGAATGGATCTTGAATTTCTGAATTTGATTTGCAAAGTACATTGTTGTAGAAAACGGTTCCGCCTCAGTTCGCATCTTGGCAGCATATGGCCTCCATGATTTCCAATGAATAGAATAGGAGAATAAGACAAATATATATAGCTGCCAGACCGCCTGAAACCGAGTGCCACGTCAGCCCAAGGGGTGTCGACAGCCCTGTGGGTGGCCGAACCCCTAGGTCGACACCCCTCTAGGGGGTCGACCCCCTAGAGCGTGAATTTTGCCGCTCTGACGTATTTTTCAAATTCGAACTGTTCTGGGTAAAATTCTAACTCATCTCTGACGCATGCGTATATATATAATTTTACTGCGCGTATACAAACTTAAAACCCTCATAACTACTTCATACGATGTCTTTTTTACGCAAACAAAATGTCTATCTTAACCAGAATTTTGAGACGGACGCAATGGTGTAGTCCATTTCTTCTAACTTTGTATATTATATTAATTACTATTTAATTTATTCTCCTTAATGTCGTTAAAAATTCGGGGTGTTACATTCTCCCCTACTCAAAGGATTTCGTCCCCGAAATCTCTAAGTTGAGAAGAATGCATATCCACCATCCATCATCCATCTACTCATCCACCAATCACTGGCATCCATTGTCCTTAAAGGTTTCTATTGCTTATATGAATATATGCAAAAGTGTGTGTATATGTCCCAACACTAATGCGGAGACCAGGCGGTCTACTGATTCAGTTGACCTTCTTAATGCAATGTATGTTAGTGCAATGAGTCCAATATATATGCAAATAATCCTATTATATCATGTGAGTTCTATAAGTGTGCACATTCATTCGTCAAATGCAACATCCATATGCTAAATCATCCATTTCCATCCTTAAAAGAAAAGAAAATGCACACACATCTATATGCAGTATGAGAGTGATTGAGCCGATCTTAGTGCCTAATGTGTGTGTATATGCGTCCACAAGCAACCACTAGCAAACACTTGCATCCATCAGACATAACATGTTTCAAACACATGTTTACATCCATGGGTTCCCTACCTAAAGGTTGAAGATTCGATCGATAGGATACAAACGAATGATAGAAACAAGTACGAATAAAAAGCATTGGTTAAAGAAGTTAAGAACATAGTCCTAAAAAGGAAAGGGTATGAAGCGTGATCTTTGTCTTTGGTCTCCCAAGTCGCATCCTCGTTGTCTTCTCCCTATTGCACTTTTATTAACATAACCTCTCTGTTGCACAGTTTATTTACCTCTTATCCAAGTATGCAAGTCGGAACTCATCCAATCATTGCTTCCTTCTCTACTTTCACTTCCTTTAACAAGTTTGGATCCACTACCTCGAACTCTATACATTTTATCGCCGATTGGATGAATAGTCATCTTAGAATGGTGGGCTTCCTCAAGGACTGTCTTCAATAGGTTTCCCATCCTGATATGATTCGCCTATCAAACCACTTCTCAAGTAGATCCCCCACTTGCTTATCAAATTCCCTCTCTTCTTTTAGGAGCCATATGGCGCACAGGTAATGCAACTGGCTTTGCATTGTCCACCAGGTATACACGGAGATCAATCTCGTGCCTCGGGGGTAAACCCCGAACCTCATCAAAGACATCAGGATACTCACGGACTACTAGTACCGATCGCAGATCATCGATAGATGCCTCAAGAGATTCTAGGAAACTAAGCATGATAGACCCATGTGGGTCATAGGAAATCTCGAGGGTCCTCTCATGACAAGCCAGAAGCCTAACGACCCTCCACTCACAATCCAGAATGGCACGCTACATGGCTAGCCTATCCATCCCTAGAATCAAACCATAAACCATGAAACAAGATGTGACGTCATACTCAAACTCGACGGAAAACATAGATATTCTCAAGCCCCGACAAATCATAGATAAATGAGCCGAACCACCAATGGGGTTTGAGACAACTACGGGATACACTACCATACTAGTGATTAAGTGCAGAGATTCAACCACAGAACTAAATATAAATGAATGTGAAGAACCAAAATAAAAAAGTGTTCTAAGAGTAATTAAACCTTCCATAGAAATTTTTCTACCTATATCAGGAGCACCAATCGCGAGGGCATGCACCTACCCTCCAGAAATTCTTGCCCTTTGACCTTATCCCTGTTTCATCGGGCAATCCTTAATAAGATACTCGTCCTCTCCACAAGCGAAGCAAGCATTCTTCCTTTTCCTGTAGTCCTTGGCTAAGTGACCCTCTCGCCCATAACTATGGAACTTCCTCTTATCTTTAACCTTGTCATTCTTTTCGCCTTTCTTCTGTTGTTGTTGTTGCTGCTGTTGTCCCTTCTTGGGACACACCTTCTCATTTTGCATTGCTTCCTCGGCCTTTACTTCCATCTTTTCTCCCTTGTCCTCCTCATGCATTAGGGCCATATTAACAAGCTTTTTAATAGTGGCTTCCATTGGGATATGGGACATGGCTAACCCATGAAGGGGTTCATTTAGCCCTTTTGCAAATCGAAAAACCTTCTTATGCAGTGTATTCACCAATTCTAACCCGAACCTTACTAGCTGGTTGAATTTATTCACATACTCTTTCACCGTCAAGTTCCCTTGTTTGAGTGCTAAGAACCTCTCCATCTGTATGCTTCTCTCAGCTTGGGTAAGAAATTTCATTCCAAATCTTTGTCTAAAATCTTCTCAAATTTCCACTGGACGTCCAGCTTGGGTGACTTCCCACCAAAATGAGGCATCGTCTTTCAATAGCTAAGCAGCTAACTGAATCTTCCTTCTATCCACTACTTTAAAGATTATGAACAAGTTCTCGATCTCCTTGAGCCAATTCCGCGCCTCTACGAATGTCTCTTTCCATGGAATGGCTTCCCTCCCATAGCACGGAAGTCTTTGCAGATCTTAGCGAAATTATCTGCTCTTAGAGGAGGAGGAGGAGGAGGAGGAATGACTGGTGCAGCTGGGGGAGGAACGTTTCCCTGGCCTTCGGCAGGCGCTGTGGCCTTCAGATACCTTCGGAACCATCAGGTTATCGTTACACCCTCTGGGATATTAGGAATGTTTTGTTCCCCAGACATGCTAAAAAGAAAAAGGAAGAGATTTAGACAAAGTACCGAAGGATATTACATATGGCTTTTTGGGGAATGTTTTTCAAAACAGACTTTTCTTTTTAAAAATACTATCTTTTAAAACCTTTTTGAAAAATAAATTTCAAAAACTTTTATCTAATCTGGTAACATTCAGCTCCGATACCAAGTGTGACACCCCACGTCCGTTAATGTCACTCACTAAGGGAATGCATTAAGTTTCATGAAGCGTTATAGGTAAACCGACACAAAATAATTACAAGACAGATATAAATAAGATAGCAGCGGAAATTTAAATTTTTATTTCAGATATAAATAATAATATCATTGTTCGCAATACCATAAGTCACAAAAACCATTACAATAAAATAACTTCTGTCTTCCACCATCAGAGTACATAAGTATATAAAAAAAACATAATTCCCCAGTTAACAGAGTTAAGCCACAGTAGAGACAAGAACATGAGTCATACTTCAGAAGTAGCTTCTAGGAAGATGATATCTGAGTCCTGACTAAGCCTGAGTGTTTCTTCCCTGAGAACCTGAGGGGGAGGGGGGAACGGAAGAAAGAAGGAGAAATAAAAGGGTCATACATAAAGTTTGGCGAGTCTAGTTACTTTTAGCTAGTAAATAAATAAAAGTAACATGATAAGCATATAAAGTGGATAAGAGAGATTACTACATAAATGGCAGGGGTGACAAGGTAGACAAGGTAAGGTGTATGGACTTCTCTAATGATTACTCTTCCTATTCTCTGCACCAATACTAGTATATCAAGTACATAACAGGATTACATACTACCTAATTGCTTAACAGAAATAGGATTATCGCAACAGAAATATAATGGTATTTTTAGGTGTACTCTAGTAACGGGTTTAACCCAAACAGAATTAGCCGGTACCTAAATAGGAATAACGGGTGTTAACCCCAACAAAAATATAGGTACCCCACAGAAACAGATAGGACTAGATGTACCCTATTTACTACCCTAGTCGATAGGCTCTCTACTCCGTAGATACCCTGTGTGAGCCCCACAATAGGGTGTATTACTCCCTAAAGTGGCAACCCTTCATTTCACGGATGTGCACAACCATATCTACTGATGCCACAGTGTCTTATTTTCCCGAGCAGGTGGAGTCACGCACACAGATGACCCCGTTGGAACACGCCGTCATGACACCGTCCTCCACGTTTGGATCTCTTACAATCAGTTCAGTAAGCCTAGCCCACTCCGACCTAGTCCGAAGTACCCATTTGATAGCTATTTAAGGGTAACTGACTGAAATGGGTCCCACACAATATGATACAAATTCTCCCCTTTGTCTTGTATCCCCCACTAGGTTTTTGTTGACTATGTATACCATTAGGTGTCTTTAATTACATAGCCTTATTTATTTCTACCAGTTATGCTTACCCTAAAGGGTGTCTTTAATTACATAACTTTATTATTTCCTCCGGTTATGTATACCACTAGGTGTCTTTAATTACATAACCTTAACGGGTTAAGTTTGTGGGCCTATATATGAATATTACCCACCCCTTTTGTTCAAACAAGTTTACTTAACCCCCAACTTAAATTTAATTTCATACAATCCCTATGGATTAACTTAGGTTAAGTAGTCCAATTCATTACCATGTCCATTTATGGTTTATAATGGGCTAGACCTCCCACATTAGGCTTACTACATGTGGATGCTGGATATGCCAGTCGGGTCCAGGCAGACTAATTCCACAATTGGGCCCAACCTCGTGTCATAGTTCGATTCGTATTTACATACTTAGACCTCCCACATTAGGTTCAACATTAGTGGCTGCTGGATATGCCGGTCGGGTCCGGGCAGATATCCACCACTAATGCGACCTAACCTCGTGTCATAAGTACAATTACAATTACGAATTGTAAATACTAAACATTCCAATTTTAATTAATTAACCAATTATTTTTTTAGGGGTTGATGCCCATTTTACCGAATAATTTGAATTATATGTCCAAAAATGTTCATATTCAAATTATGCCATTTTTGACCCTTTCCCCCATTCCTTAACTTGCGCCCTCACAAAATTGGCAGCATGCCTAGGCTAGACAACAGCCTAGTCATAAACGATAATAGAGAAAATAATGGGAATATAACCAAAGTATCATCTTGGCATAAACATAAACTATCACGATAATAAGGTGAACATACATAATGGCATGGACATGAAATTGTCATCATAACAAGGTGGACATAAAACTGATGAACTATTGGCATTCAATTGATTCTAACATAACTATGATGTCACAATAAACATAGTAAGATCTAAATTAGCAATTTAGACGTCCAATTGGTTTAGATCTAACATGATAACACAAGGTGATAAATTAGATCACATAATCCAGATCTAGAGGTTACAATAGATCCAACATGATAACACAAGGTGACAAATTTGATTACATAATTTAGATCTAGAGGTTAAAATAGATCTAACATGATAAACACAAAGTGATAATCTAGATCTAACTAATAGTTTCAATGTCCACATAAATTAGATCTACTAGTTTAGAAATAGATCTACACAAATCCACATCATAGCATGTCATAGAAGTTACAATTAAGACAAAGATTTAGATCCAATCCTAACCAATTCAAGGTAACATATGTTCATGATTTACATAAATGATTAGATCTATCCAATGATATAAATGCCAAAATAAATAGATTTACATTCACCACAACATAGTTACAAGTCAAGATCCACATAGGCAATATAATATAATAACCACAATTGCATTAGATCTAAAGAATTAGATCTATCATGACATATTACCAGATCTAACAATAGCATAGATTCAAGGTTTACAACGTATCCAAATCACAGTCTTTCATAATTTACTTCTATTCATTTAAACCTAAAAATAACTAGAAACTCACAGTGTTAGGTTTAGAGAATAGAGAAAGAACGGATCTTGAATTTCTGAATTTGATTTGTGAAGTACATTGTTGTAGAAAACGGTTCCGTCTCAGTTCGCATCCCGGCAGCATATGGCCCCCATGATTTCCAATGAAGAAAATAGGACACATATATATAGCTGCTAGACCCCCTGAAACCAAGTGCCACGTTAGCCCTAGGGGTGTCGACACCCCTGTGGGTGGGTCGACCCATAGGTCGACACCCCTCTAGAGGGGTCGACCCCCTAGAGCGGGAATTCTGCTGCTCTGACGAATTTTTCAAATTCGAACCATTCTGGATAAAATTCTGACTAATCTATAACTCTTGCATGTGTATATAATTTTTCTACGCGTATACAAACTTAAAACCCTCATAACTTCTTTATATGGTGTCCGTTTTACGCAAACCAAATGTCTATCTTGACCAGAATTTCAAGACAGACGCAATGGTGTAGTCCATTTCCTCTAATTCTGTATATTAAATTAATTATTATTTAATCTATTCTCTTTAATGTCATTAAAAATTCAGGGTTTTACAGTCTCGGAGTTGTCAGTTTATCCTTTTTCGATGTAGCACTTCTTTCTAAATGGATTTGGCGTCTTGTCTCCCCTGGTATTTTCATTTGGAAGGACTGGATTCTATCTCTTCATTATGCCTCGAATCCTCATTTTGTTCTTCACTTTCCTCGTAATGCGGGAGCCTCTCCATTCTGGTCTGGTGTTCTTTCATCTCTCTCATGTATCAAATTTTTGTTTCATGTCAAGTTGGGAAATGGTATTAACTGCCATTTTTGGCACGACATTTGGCATGTGGCCAAATCCCCTTATCTCACAGTTTTCCCGCTCTTTTTTCTTTTTCCCCTTCATTGGGCCTTACTGTCAAAAATATCATGAGCCTGGGCCCAGCTGGCCTTTTTCCTCCCTCTTTGTTTGATGTACCTATCTTCTTGGATCTCTTAGTAGCTTCTAATTCAATTCATCAACATCTCAGTAGTTTTCCTACTCGATATATCTTGGCTTTCGCACCTAGAAAAGGATTTTCTTTTGCTTCATGTTACAATTATCTTATTCGTTCTAGTCGTGCTTTCTCTTTTGCTAGAATTTGGAAGTGCCATCTGTCAACAAGAATTATTTTCTTCCAGTAGTGTCTCATTCATGATAGGATTAACACCAGACTAAGATTGTTTCATCGTAACATAGTTGCAAACCATAATTATGCGTTGTGTTCCATCCATGAAGAATCTATCCATCATCTTTTCTTCAATTATGATGTTACCTATCCGATTTGGGTAGCATCTAGTATTCATCTACTGGGATTCATTACTGCTATTACTTTGGTGTTTAATCATTGGCAGTATGGATCGGAGGATTATAAACTTGATGTTGTTCTTGCCATTTACTGTTGGTGCATCTGGAATAAAAGAAATGCTGCTGTTTTTAACAAAACTAAGAATAATGTTTAAGGAATTTGCAGGCATATTTCTCATAGTTTTCATATCTGGGCAGGTCCATCAAATGGTGCTCCTTTCAGACTTGCCTTACCTTTGGTACAGAGTCCTGTTGAATCGGTCGTAGTATCAATCATGAGCTTATTTGATCTGCTTCTTCGCATACTTCCAGTTCGCTTATGGTTTAATATTTTGATGCATACTTTTGACTTGTATTATGTATGTATGTAAAACCGTTACAGTTTAAACTCTCTACTATCTACGTTTTTGGATGTTTTGAATGCCACCAGTTGAGCATGTCAACTGGTAAAATTATTATATCTATAATATATTATCTAATCGGCTGTGTAGCCTCGTGCTACACAACTGTTACACTAAAGAAACGAGCACAGAAATGAAGAGTTAGTGAAAACTGATTTCTAAGTCAGATAGCCGAATGACATAAGAAAAACTAACTTATTGAGTAGATCACTGATCCGAGGCATGGAATTTATTAAGCTTGTCGTGGTGATAAAGCCATAACATTCCATCAGATCGCTTCACAAAGCTAGCTCCCCCTTTATATCCTTAGTGAACGGTCACCAAGGAGGATAAGCAAATAGATTAAGCCATAAGAATTAAAACCAAATTTGAACTCACTTACCCATCAAGGGGATCATCCATAAGTGGGTGCAGAGATCTAAGAAAATTCACGAGAAATGTGAATAATAGAAACACTTCTTTAACGTCATATTAAAGAAAGATTATTTTCCTAAAAATACAATTCTAATTTCTCATCGAAGTTAGCCTCAAGAATTTTTCTCCAAAAGCAATGATAACCCAAATTACCCAAATTCTAGAAAATCAAAAGATGGGAAGATAGTCGAACCATAATAAGAGAGAGCATATACATCCATAATTGGTATTTGTAACTCAAAATTGGTAACAAACAAAGGTCCATAAAACATAAATGAGCTCACGGCTCCCTAGAAGAACACATAAGAAAGCACTCAAATCCAGAGATCGAAAAAAAGGTGGAGGAGGCCCATCACAAGATGAGACACGATCTCTATATATCTAGCCTATCGTTTTGAGCACATAGCTTATGTGGGCACACAGCTCAATGATGAGCACTGAAACACCCCACCTCCGTTAAGGTCACTCACAAAGGGAATGCCTTATTTTTGGTGGAGGTTTATAAGTAAAAGCCACAGATAAACTCAAGACAGATATAAATAGACATATTTTAAACAGCGGAAACCAAACAGACTTTTATTTCATCAATACGTGTTCAAAACAAAACATTCCATAATTGTCTCAAAATACTTCCATCATTACAACCTCATAACTGTCTTGATTATTAATGAAGCATAAAACATAAATAAAGTGACAAAAATCCCCATAGTGATATCCAAAGCCATGGTCCGAGCAAAAGAGACCCAAATCATACATCTACGGTCTTGGAGCTTGTAAAGAGCCTGACTGAGCTGATCCCTCCCTGTGGACCTGGGGGGGAACGAAAGAAAAGAAGACGAAAAGAAAATAGAGTCAGACATAAAGTCTGAGTAAATCTAGTAACCCTTCAGTATGTGAACAAGAAAAGGGCATGATAGATATATACTGAAAATAGGAAGGTGTCACAAGCTAAGGAAGTGTCGCTTAGAACCGAATATACTATCGCACCCACACTATATCTCTGCATCTACTTGAGTTTATTCTAACTGGCACCCCACGCTGAGGGTGAAGTGATCCCCATTTTTCTAAAGATCGGCTCCTACTCGCGTTACCATGTGTCATACGGCCCCCAAGATTTGTAGATACCTATGCTGGTCCCACCATGGGGTGTATCAAGACCCATGGTGGCGGCCCCGACACAAATTCTAAAAGGCATAGGTTATACTATTGGTGTCCCCAGTGCCCTGGTTGTCTGCTCCGGAGTGTGTGCACGCTCGCACCCTATTAGACCTACACTGTACACCCACCGCCGTCGTTTGACCGCTTACAATCAGCCCAGTAATCGTGCCCCACCCTTCCTAGTTTCAGGGTACCGTTGATACCTAACTTGGGTTACTGCTGAAACGGGTCCCTCGTTACCAGGATTTTCTAGTCAAACATGTTAAGTGGTTAAGTGTTTGTATTTACCTAACCCCACCCATCAATTCTTGTTAACATGTTGAATTTGGTTAAGTGTTATAGTTGACTTAACCCTACCATCTGTCCTTAGCCTCTTAGGAGCACCAGACCACTCACATTAGACAGGTATTGCTACGGTTACTGGATGTGCCAGTCGGTTCCGGGTAGGTTTACACCGTAGCTCAGTCTAACCTAGGTTCCTTATTGGGCTCAATGCTTAACCACCCACATTGGATAGGTATTGTTGTGACTACAGGACAGCCGGGCGGGTCCGGGCAGGTTTACATCACAACTCAATCCAACCTCGGGTTAAGCATATCATGTTTTCTAAATTTACATATTTTATTACTTCTCAATTATATATGTAAATGTCATATCTTTTATTATTGGGTATATCAATTCATACCGCTTAAATGTCATTGCCGTTGGCATGTGCCAACCATGCCAACATATATTTTTCATGTTTTACACCCAAAGTTATTACCCCCGTTTGTTCGCAACATTATAACATGTGTTGGGCTTATCACAATTCAGCCCAACTTTATAAATGTGAGAAAAAGGGGAAATCAAGAACATGTAATACATAAAGGTGTGTGGCGCATGAACTTGCAATTTAGCGATTCAACTATCATATAATATGGGTCATGTGAACATGCATTCAAATCACAGTATAACTAAGTAGGTGACATATGAAATGGCATAGTTTAGGCTAATACAAACTTGTGTTTAAACATGTTGAACTTGGCATAATGTCAACAACAAAACTAGCATGTTGTATATTCACCAAAATGTCCAATTATAACATCTAATCACATAACCTTTTTCAACATGAACTTGCATAGTTTATGAAACCCAAATGATACTTAACATAGGTCCAATTATACTTGCAAATAAACATGAATCTTGCATAGTTTATGAAACCCGAACGATACTTAACATAGATCTAATTATACTTGCAAATAAACATAAGAATGATATCATAGGTTTTGGGTCATGTAGGCATAAAAGGTTTCAAATCTAGAACATGTTTACATAAATTCTAATTTAGACTAAGGGAATATACATAGTCCATGCCATCGACATATACATAAAGGGATCAATTTCTAGTTTTTGCCACAAACTTGCAAGTGCCATTGTTTTCATATACAATTGTTCAATAGGCTTGCATCAATAAATTTATGCCACAAACATCAATACACAAGTCATGATAGAACCATTACAATACACAGAATTTATACAATAACACAATTCTATTTTCATTTACATCGAATCACATCACAGTTTTTATTCATATTTTGAAAGGTCACTATACTTACAACGAATGCAGAATCTTGAATTCTGGATTCTGAATTCTGAAATTGAGATGCGCTCCTTTGGGTAGACTAACGTTGCGTTGATTAATTTGATTAAACTTTAATCTTCTCCTTAATTTGACTCGTCTCTAAGTTTTTCTCTCTTGATGGCTATGTTCAATTCCTCCCTGGCAGCATGACGACTCCTTTCTTATTTTTTTGTGTGAATTTTCAGTTGAGACTTAGAGTGTATTTATAGATTTTTAAATTGTTTTGAGCCGTCAGATGAAGACAGGAGGAATCTAGACCATACAAAGTTCAAAGAGCCAATCAAGAGGTGACACGTCAGGCCTAGTGACACATAGAGCCACAGAAATTCGAGCCAGAGCCAGACCTAGCCAGCCAGGTCGACCAGGTAGGTCGACTGGCAGGTCGACACCCAGGTCGACACTATGGTCGACCTGGGGAGGCCAGGTCGACACCATGGTCGACCCTATGGTCGACCTGGTCTCTGGGCGGGAATTTTCCCGCCCAGCCCAGTTTGAACCTAAAATTCGAATTTTGAATTTTAATCTGAGCTGTTTGAATTTAAATTTTATTCTGAAACTTCCGAAGGTCATAACTTCTTCATACGGAGTCCGTTTCGCGCAAACTCGGACTCTATCTCAAGCAGAATTCCGAGACGAACGCACTGGCGTAACCCATTTCCCTTAATTCTTTTATTTAGAATTAATTACACTTTAATTTGTGAATCTTAATGTTATAGATTTCACGGGGTGTTACACTCTCCCCCCTTAAAAGGATTTCTTCCCCGAAATCTTGAAGTTAGGAAGAATGTATATCCTACCATCCAACAGTCCATCTACTCATCCAACAAACACAGGCATCCACTGTGCTTAAAAGACTTCTAATGCTTCATGATCAAATGCATAGTGTGTGTACATGTCCTTATCTAATGCAGAAATCAGGCGGTTCACTGATTCAGTTGACCCCCTTAATGTGAATCACGTAAGTGTCATGAATCCATTATGTATGCAAATTTTTCCTACTCATAATTCTACATGAGTGCACAACCATTCATACAAATGCGACGACCATATGACAGCATATCAAGTTTCAACCATATACAAATGAGAATACATATATGCATATGCAATATGAAGTGACTGAGCCGATCTATAACCTAGGGTGTGTGTGTATATGCATCCACGAGCAACCACTAGCAATCACTAGCAACCATTTGCAGCCATCATCCATAACATGTTTTCAAATACATGTTTGCATCCATTTGTTTTCTACCTAAGGAGTTAGGAAAAGGACCGAGGAGATATACCTAAAAAGATAGATAAAGCATAACTTAAGGAAAAAGAGAGAGATCGAAGATGTACCCTCAAAAAGATGAGGGTAGGCAGCGCGTATTCTTTCCTCAGTTTCCCAAGTCGCGTCTTCCTCGGCGTCACTCCAATGAACTTTAACGAGTTTGACTTCGCAGTTGCGTAGCTTTTTCACTTCAGTTCCTAAGATGCGGGTTGGAACTCTCCTCACAGTTGCTTCACGTTCCACTTCGGCTTCTTCTAGAATGCTAGGTTCCACCACTTCCGCCAACTCATGCAAACACTTCCGGAGGTGAGAAACATGAAAGACGTTGTGAACTCCGGCCAGTCTCTCGGGTAGCTCTAGTCTATAGGACATCTTCCCAACCTTCTCGATGATAGGAAACGGTCCTACAAATCTTGGTGCTAGCTTTCCTGTGGATCCAAAGCGAAAGACATTCCTTAAAGGTGATACCTTAAGGAAAACCCTGTCCCCAACCTCAAACTCAAGGTCGGTCCTTCTTTTGTCGGCGTAGGTTTTCTGTCGGTCTTGGGCAGTTTTCATCCTCCTTCGTATCAGGTCCACTTTCTCCGAAGTCTCTCGAATCATGTCTAGCCCAAGTATAAGCTTATCTGTAGACTCCCACCAACAAGTTGGTGATTTGCACGGTCTTCCATACAAGGCTTCGAAAGGCGCCATACCGATGGTAGCTTGGTAGCTGTTGTTGTAGGCAAATTCCAATAAAGGAAGGTGATCCTCCCACGTCCCTATAAAGTCCAGAACGCAATGTCTTAAAAGATCCTCTAAAACTCTATTCACCTTTTCCGTCTGGCCATCGGTTTGGGGGTGATAGGCCGTGCTCAAACATAACTGTGTGCCTACAGCTTCTTGTAGACTCCGCCAAAACTCACTTGTGAAGATAGGGTCTCGGTCACTAACAATGCTGGAGGGTATCCCATGGAGTCGAACTATTTCCTTGAGATAAAGAGATGCTAGAGATGAGGCAGTCCTTCTACTCTTGATAGGTATAAAGTGGGCGCTTTTAGTAAGCCTATCCACTATTATCCAAATGCTAGTGTTGCCTCTTCTCGACCTAGGCAGTCCATCAATGAAGTCCATTGAAATGCTATCTCACTTCCACTGTGGGACCTCTAAAGGATGAAGTAGTCCTCCAGGCTTTTTCTGTTCCGCCTTGACCCGTTGGCAGGTCATGCACTTAGAAACGAAATCTGCCACGTCTTGTTTCATGCTGTTCCAAAAGAAAGTCCTTTTTATATCCTTGTACATCTTATCACCGCCAGGGTGTATTGTCATCTTGGAATGATGCGCTTCCTCGAGAACCTTCTTTGTCAACTCCCTTGCTTGTGGGACGCATAATCTTCCATCTCTCCTCAGCCAACCCTTATCATCGATGGCGTATCTACTGAGGTGACTAGAAGTCTCACCCCTAATAAGTTTATCAATCACATTAACAAGCTGAGGGTCTTCACGTTGTGCAGCCCCTATTGAGTCCAAGAGAGTAGGGCGTACTTCGAGAGATGCTAACAAACCTGGTACAAAATCTGAGGAGGGCCTAAAATTAAAACTGGCTGTATACTCCAGGCTTTGCCTCTCTACGAAGAGTGGGCTTAAGGTCAGTTTCTTTCGGCTCAACGTGTCTGCTACTACGTTGCCTTTTCCGGGAGTATAGGAAATTTCAAAGTCATACGAGGCAAGAAACTCCATCCATCTTTGCTGCCTCAAGTTAAGACCCTTCTGCGAGAAGAGATATTTCAATGATTTGTGGTCAGTGTATAATTCGAACTTCTTACCTAGGAGATAATGGAGCCAAGACTTAAGCGCAAAGACGATGGCGGCTAACTCGAGATCGTGGGTTGGGTAGTTCTTTTCATGAACTTTCAATTGTCTTCCGCCATAAGCTAGTACCCTTCCTTCTTGCATTAGAACATCGCCTAGTCCCGTTCCACATGCATTCGTGTATACTGTGAACATTTTGCTTCCGTCAGGCAGGGTTAGAACTGGGGCTGTTGTAAGAGCCCTTTTTAATCGTTGGAAAGCAAACTCGCAGTCCAAATCCCAAGTGAACGCCAGATTCTTCTTCGTTAGCCTTGTGAGTGGGGCTGAGATTTTTGCGAAATCCCTAATAAACTTTCGGTAAAAACCGGATAGCCCAAGAAAGCTTCGAACTTCGGTCGCATTTCTTGGTGTCTTCCAATCTTGTACTGCCACTACTTTCGCGGGGTCCACGGCCAATCCTTCTTTGGACACTATATGCCCCAGAAATCTTACCTCCTTTCTCCAAAAGTGGCACTTGTAGAATTTGGCTTTTAACTGATGTGCCCGGAGAGTATCCATGATTTCTTTCAGATGCCGAGCATGTTCTTCCTCATTCTTTGAGAACATTAAGATATCGTCTACGAAGACAACCACGAATTTGTTGAGGAATTCTCTGAACACCCTGCTCATTAGGTCTACGAAATAAGCGGGTGCATTTGTCAAGCCGAAAGGCATGACAAGCCATTCGAAGAAACCGTCTGGGGTCCTGAACGCCGTTTTATCAATGCTATCTTCAGCTACTCTTAGCTGATGGAACCCAGTTGCCAGATCAAGTTGGGAGAAGACCGTCGCACCTACAAGCAGATCAAACAAATCGTCGATTCGGGGAAGAGGGTGCCTATTTTTCTTGGTCAATTTGTTTAACTCCCTATAGTCGACGCAAAGGCGAAGTGAACCATCCGCTTTGGTTGCGAACACCACTGGAGCACCCCATTCCGAAATGCTCCGTCTAATGAACACCTTTTCGAGAAGTTCTTTAACCTTCTTACTGAGCTCCTTTCTCTCCTTTGGAGCCATGTGTCTGACAAGTAAAGCCACAGGCTTTGCGTTATCCACAAGATATATGCGGAAGTCTATTTCCCGCCTCGGAGGTAAGCCTTTCACCTCCTCAAAGACATCCGGATATTCCCGGACCACTCTAACTGATTGCAAATTCTCATCGGAAGCATCAAGCGACTCTAGATAACTAAGCATAACAGCATTCAAGGGATTACAAGAAATTTCTAGAGTGTTACCAAGCCGAGTCAAGAGTCTAAGTACTCTTTTCTCACAATCAAGAATGACACTATTACTGGATAACCAGTCCATGCCTAGGATCAAACCATATCCCGAGAAGCCCAAAACAAAGGCATTACAGCTAAACTCAACGCTGAGAATAGAGATTTTCAAACCCAAACAAACCATTGACAAGTAAGAGGAGCCCCCAATTGGATTTGAAACTACTAAGGGATCTTCTACCATACTAGTGGCTAGATGCAGAGATTCTACTAAGGCAGATGAAATAAAAGAGTGTGATGTGCCAGAGTCAAAAAGTGTGCGAACTGGATGATCATAAAGATAGACTACACTTTCTACAGAAATATTACTACATCGTTCCTGCTGAGGTGCCAATAGCGCATGAACCTGACCCCCTGAAGTGGATCCGGCTTTCTGTCCCTGCCCTTTCTTCTTTGGGCAGTCCTTAGCTTGGTGCCCAGTCTCTCCACAATGGAAGCAACCACCCATCTTCACCTTTCTTTTCCGACAGTCTTTTGATATATGTCCCACAATGCCATAGAAATTGCACCTTCTCTTCTCATGGGGCTTATTGTTCTTCCCTCCTTTCTTGAAGTCTGTATTCTTTGCTTGTAGACCCTCTTTCTTCTCTTCCACCTTAGTTTCTTTCATGTCGTGGTCTTCCTCGTGTAGCAACGCCATGTCCACCAAGCTTTCATAAGTCGCTCCCGTGGATACATGGGTCATAGCAAGACTGTGTAGAGGCTCATTCAAACCTTTGGCAAAGCGAAGCACCTTCTTGTGTTGGGTGTTTACTAAGTCTAGCCCAAATCTGGCCAGCTGATTAAACTGATTAACATACTCCCTGATTGTCATACTTCCCAGTTTCAGAGTCAGAAACTTTTCCATTTGCAGGCTTCTTTCAGCTTGGGAGAGGAATTTCATCTCAAACCTTGTCCTGAAGTCTTCCCATGTTTCCACCGCCCTCTGAGCATTGGTAATTTCCCACCAATAGGAAGCTTCATCCTTAAGCAACCATACCGCTAATTGTATCTTTTTCCTGTCATCAACTCCAAAGATGACAAACAGATCCTCAGTCTCCTTTAACCAGTTTCTTGCTCCTACAAAGGATTCTGTCCCATAAAAGTCTTTTCCACCCATAGCCTTGAAGTCTCTACATGTTTTTGCGAAGGCATTTCCACGAGGAGGTGGAGGAGGAGGAGGAACCGCGGCCACTGGAGGAGGGATGTCTGCTGGGCCTGCGCCATTGGCCCTTGCTTCTAAGTACCTCCTAAACCAGTCGGGTATCGGCACTCCTTCTGGAAGGTTAAGGTCTCCAGACATGCTGAAACAGAAAGGAAAGATTCAAAACGAAGGATAGAGAGAGATAGTGCATATGGCTTTGGGGGATTTTGTCTTTTTATAAATATAACACTTTTTCTTGAAAAATGCTTCTTTAAATTTTCTTTTTGAAAACAATTTCAAAAAACTTTTATCTTATCTGGTAAACCTAGGCTCTGATACCAAGTGAAACACCCCACCTCCGTTAAGGTCACTCACAAAGGGAATGCCTTAATTTGGTGGAGGTTTATAAGTAAAAGCCACAGAAAAACTCAAGACAGATATAAATACACATATTTTAAACAGCAGAAATCAAACAGACTTTTATTTCATCAATACGTGTTCAAAACAAAACATTCCATAATTGTCTCAAAATACTTCCGTCATTACAACCTCATAACTGTCTTGATTATTAAAGAAGCATAAAACATAAATAAAGTGACAAAAATCCCCATAGTGATATCCAAAGCCATGGTCCGAGCAAAAGAGATCGAAATCATACATCTACGGTCTTAGAGCTTGTAAAGAGCCTGACTGAGCTGAGCTGTTCCCTCCTTGTGGACCTGGGGGGGGGGGGGAACGAAAGAAAAGAAGACGAAAAGAAAATAGAGTCAGACATAAAGCCTGAGTAAATCTCGTAACCCATCAGTATGTGAATAATAAAAGGGAGTGATAGATATTTACTGAAAATAGGAAGGTGTCACAAGCTAAGGAAGTGTCTCTTAGAACCGAATATACTATCGCACCCACACTATATCTCTGCATCTACTTGAGTTTATTCTAACTGGCGCCCCACGCTGAGGGTGAAGTGATCCCCATTTTGCTAAAGATCGGCTCCTACTCACGTTAACATGTGTCATACGGCCCCCAAGAATTGTAGATACCTATGCTGATCCCACCATAGGGTGTATCAAGACCCATGGTGGCAGCCCCGACACAAATTCTAGAAGGCATAGGTTATACTACTGGTGTCCCCAGTGCCCTGGTTGTCTGCTACGGAGTGTTTGCACGCCCGCACCACGTTAGACCTATACTGTGCACCCACCACCATCGTTTGACCGCTTACAATCAGCCCAGTAATCGTGCCCCACCCTGCCTAGTTTCAGGGTACCGTTGATACCTAACTTGGGTTACTGCTGACACGGTTCCCTCGTTACCAGGATTTTCTAGTCAAACATGTTAAGTGGTTAAGTATCTGTATTTACCTAACCCCTACCATCAATTCTTGTTAACATGTTGAATTTGGTTAAGTGTTTTAGTTGACTTAACCCTACCATCTGTCCTTAGCCTCTTAGGAGCACCAGACCACTCACATTAGACAGGTATTGCTACGGTTACTGGATGTGCCGATCGGTTCCGGGCAGGTTTACACCGTAGCTCAGTCTAACCTCGGGTCCTTATTGGGCTCAATGCTTAACCACCCACATTGGATAGGTATTGTTGTGACTACTGGACAGCCGGGCGGGTCCGGGCATGTTTACATCACAACTCAATCCAACCTCGGGTTAAGCATATCGTGTTTTCTAAATTTACATATTTTATTACTTCTCAATTATATATTTAAATGTCATATCTTTTATTATTGGGTATATCAATTCATACCGCTTAAATGTCATGGCCGTTGGCATGTGCCAACCATGCCAACAAATATTTTTCATGTTTTACACCCAACGTTATTACCCCCGTTTGTTCGCAACATTATAACATGTGTTGGGCTTGTCACAATTCAGCCCAACTTTATAAACGTGAGAAAAAGGGGAAATCAAGAACCTGTAATACATAAAGGTGTGTGGTGCATGAACTTGCAATTTAGCGATTCAACTAACATATAATATGGGTCATGTGAACTTGCATTCAAATCACAGTATAACTAAGTAGGTGACACATGAAATGGCATAGTTTGGGCTAATACAAACTTGTGTTTAAACATGTTGAACTTGGCATAATGTCAACCACAAAACTAGCATGTTGTGTATTCACCAAAATGTCCAATTATAACATCTAATCACATAACCTATTTCAACATGAACTTGCATAGTTTATGAAACCCAAACAATACTTAACATAGGTACAATTATACTTGCAAATAAACATGAATCTTGCATAGTTTATGAAACCCAAACGATACTTAACATAGATCTAATTATAGTTGCAAATAAACATAAGAATGATATCATAGGTTTTGGGTCATGTTGGCATAAAACGTTTCAAATCTAGAACATGTTTACATAAATTCTAATTTAGACTAAGGGAATATACATAGTCCATGCCATCGACATATACATAAAGGGATCAATTTCTAGTTTTTGCCACAAACTTGCAAGTGCCATTATTTTCACATACAATTGTTCAATAGGCTTGCATCAATCAATTTATGCCACAAACATCAATACACAAGTCATGATAGAACCATTACAATACACAGAATTTATACAATAACACAATTCTATTTTCATTTACTTCGAATCACATCATAGTTTTTATTCATATTCTGAAAGGTCACTATACTTGCAACGAATGCAGAATCTTGAATTCTGGATTCTGAATTCTTAAATTGAGATGCGCTCCTTTGGATAGACTAACGTTGCGTTGATTAATTTGATTAAACTTTAATCTTCTTCTTAATTTGATTCGTCTCTAAGCTTTTCTCTCTAGACGGCTATGTTCAATTCCTCCCTGGCAGCATGACGACTCCTTTCTTATTTTTTTGTGTGAATTTTCAGTTGAGTCTTAGGGTGTATTTATAGATTTTTAAATTGTTTTGAGCCGTCAGATGAAGACAGGAGGAATCTAGACCATACAAAGTTCAAAGAGCCAATCAAGAGGTGACACGTCAGCCCTAGTGACACACAGAGCCATAGAAATTCGAGCCAGAGCCAGACCTAGCCAGCCAGGTTGACCAGGTAGGTCGACACCCAGGTCGACACTATGGTCGACCTAGGAGGGCCAGGTTGACACTATGGTCGACCTGGGGAGGCCAGGTCGACACCATGGTCGACCTGGTCTTTGGGAGGGAATTTTCCCGCCTAGCCCAGTTTGAACCTAAAATTCGAATTTTGAATTTTAAACTGAGCTGTTTGAATTTAAATTTTATTCTGAAACTTCCGAAGGTCATAACTTCTTCATACGGAGTCCGTTTCGCACAAACTCGGGCTCTATCTCAAGCAGAATTCGGAGACGAACGCAATGGCGTAACCCGTTTCCCTTAATTCTTTTATTTAGAATTAATTACACTTTAATTTGTGAAGCTTAATGTTATAGATTTCACGGGGTGTTACAAGCACACAACTAAAATGAGCACACGGCTCGAGTGAGCACACCTCTCGATCGTGAGCACACAACTCAAGTGAGCATACAACTTGATGGTGAGCACACAGCTCGAGTGAGCACACAACTCAATTATGCACTTATCTCAAGGAACACATCTCGAGTGAGCACACAACTCGATAGTGAGCACATAGCTTAAGTGAGCACACAATACGAGTGAGCACACAGCTCGACGGATGGTTATAAGACCAAAAACTCGACAAATAATCAAATGATCAAAACCCCAAAGTGAAACAATGATCAACAAGGAAAGCATAATTTACATTAAGCTAATAAATAAGCGAGTTTAGCCAAATGTCCCATAACCAATGACTTAACTCAAGTATTTATGACCGAATTGCAAATTCCGCTATCAAACACAATACACAAAACCATTGTGTCAGAATTTTTCACATCGAAGTGTTTAGAAATCCCTATCGATAACATGGTGTCCCACATATCGATCAGAATTCCTAACATACTCCAAGGGGAAAATAACACAACCATTTCATGATGCTTAACGGAAATAATTTATCCATTTTTGACACACCAAGCTAATCCCAAGTGGATTAGTATACTACTTGGCCAAGAATTACTTTATTCAACCATTATATAAAACGATTCAATAATCTTCACGAATAAGTCCCAAAGTTGATTTCAACTCAAAATAGAAAACTATTCTAAATTCCTACTAACGAAAGGGGGTGGCACTCAAAATTTATCTAGACCAAGATTCTACACTAAACTAAGTATTATGGAACCGTCGGCTAGATTCGCAATCCTCGGAAAAGGTTAAATACGAACCATGCAAAACATCCACAAACAGGCACAAGATGTCTATAAAAATTAGCAATTCCTTCATATATAGAATGGAAATTACCTGGATCAAAAGAAGTGTTGTTAGGGGCTTACACAATGCCTAGCTATCTCTTTGAAGTGCGGGGCACAAAGATGCTAAATGACCCAGAGTCTTGCAAATGCGACAAGTGTAGGGCTCTAGGCACTTATTAGCATAATGGTCCTTTGATCTGAAGTTGTAACAACTCCCACGAATAGAATTAGAAGTTCTAGATGTGGAGGCCTCTTGCTATTCTTTCTTGTCGGGATAAGATTTAGACTTGCCTCCGAAATTCTTTCTTTTACTGAATTTCATTTTGTAGTCTTCATTCTCGACATCGCTCTCCTTATAGGCTTCCTCAAGACAAAGCACGACATCAACTACATCAAAAGGGTTGGCCAATTTAAGAACAAGGGATTCTTGAGATTCTTATTAAGCCCATGAAAAAATTCTAATTCTTCTTCTTTGCAGTATCAATATACTCAGGCACATATTTGGAGAGAGAGTCGAAAGATGCAGCGTACTCGACCATGGAAGAGCTACCTCGAATAATATCCATAAAACATCGGGCTAATGCCACTTTCTCACATTCGGAAGCGAACTTTGCTTCAAAATTTTGTTGTAATTTCTTTCAAGTAAGATCTTTCTCTTGAATTTCTGAGGTCAAAAGCTCATACCAATCCAGTGCTCGTTCAAGGAGCGTATTAGAAGCTACGTGAACCCGGGCAAGTCCGCTAGATTTACACAGGTAAAGATGCGTTTGCATGACTTGATCCAAGCTTGAACCTAAACAACGCCTTCGGAACACCGGAAGGACTTTCCACCAAGTTTAGCGAAATCTCTATATAAACTAGCAAACCCAGATTTAGGATGCATAGATGCAGAAGGTGCGAAGACCGCCCACGACCCCCGCACCATATGAGAGGAATAATGCGTTGAAGGGTGTGCCGGGTAGCTATGGACGATCATCAACGTATGATATATAAGCGGGACCTGTCGTAAAATCACGGTGCAAGGATAAAATATAATATAACATATACAATAGGTAGTGATAGTGAAGAAGAAAACACTAAACTTTTATGACAACTAGAAGGTAATTCCCATACACGTGCATAACAACAATAGTGTTTGTACAATTTTCCTCACTACAACACTCAGAGAAATAACAAACAGCGAAAACAAATACTAGATAGTTATAAAACTGGTACGTGAGCCTCCTTCTCGCCATCGATCAACATCATCGTCCTCACTAAAGCATAACCTGTCACCTGCTACTTAGTCTGCCCATCCACAACCAGATGAACAGCCCAAGGTAATAAGAGGAAACATAAAACCTTGAGTCAGACAACAGTCTTAGTGAGTGGTAAAACAACTAACAAACTTCATCAATAAAGTATATGAGAATAGGTAAATAAACAACTAATCTTCCCAGCTCCAGAGAAGAACTCTCGATTTCCTTCCCTACTACATGACAGTAATAGCCTTTACGATCCATACATCCAAAGGAATAACAATTCGGTCATGGCAATTACGCATCCATTCACACATGGCAAAGCAACTCAATCATGATCACAACATGCACTCAGACATCCATGACTGACTCTGGCTATCACTGCCAACCTTGCTTTGGAACCCTCGTTATCATATGACTAGCTAACAACTTGCCGTTAATTGTCAAGGACCATACACGACGCCCTAGTTCTAGCAAAACCCCACACGCTATGCACAACACGCGTGTAGGCTATACACGACGCCTATGGAACTCGACCTACAACCGGTCTTCAATTGTACCTCAATTTTGAGCCTGCTAGAACCTACGATAACGATAATTCCACGGCCTTCGCATCTCTAGTCGTTATCGGTTACGACTATTAATCAGCTCAGAACACCTTAGAGTTATCACATCACATGAACTGAATACCTCCTTAAGTCGTTTCCACATTCATCACACCCGCTGAACAAATCACCCCATTTCGTCATTCCCTATGGAATTCTCGCTTAAATCCGAGTCATACCCGAAAAACGTACTTTTTCATAAAGTGACCATGTGCGACCGACCTTGTCTTTCTCGATTGACCGACCCAACATGGTGCGACCGACTCGTACTTCTTGGGTCGACCGACCACTTTTAGTTAGACCATACATCTGTGCTTTAAAACATGTACGATCGACCAGCTCATCCATGTACGACCAGTAGATGGCCGACCGACCAGATTAATTCACCCATAGGCTTTCTCAAACCTGTCACCCAAGCTCGCTCGAACTAAAAACCATCTAGGAATGCATGACCGACCCAACAATAGGAGCGACCGATCACCTACTTCCTAAAACCAAAAACCCAGGCCTTTTTTTCACTTGCATGACCTGATCGCTTCTGCTACGTGCAACTGACTCCTGAGCCTATCTTGTTCTCCAAGAAAACACAACATGGGTGAACGACCCCCCCCCCCCATGTGCAACCCAAAACCTGCACTTCACCATTCCCACTCCGATTTCCACCAAAACTTCGCCAAACAATAGATTTGATGAAACCAACTTGTCCAATCCATCAAATATGATCAAAAATACGGTATGAACCCGCTAACAACATGAAAACAATAGTTTCCACCAAAATCATACACAATCACTCCAAAAACCATCATGAATAAACATATGAACAAAACGAAAGATCTAACTTGCTTAACCAAATGGAATAGCATGGAATCATTGATTTAAACTTGTTAAATGAGACTATGGGGTGATTCATGTGGAAATAAACTGAATATGGCATAGATCTATGATAAACACTTAAATATGGTTGAAAACATGATCAATCACTCATATACTTCATTGAATCCATGTGAGAGATGTAAACCACTCACCGATTCTCCCAAACAAGCAAAAATCAAAGGAAGATGAATCCGAACAGCAAGAACTTTGCACCAAACACTTTGATCCGATGAATCCTTGCCTCAATTGATGTTGATCTGTCCTCCAATGGTGTAGATCTTCAATTTCCCTCCTTGGATTATGATTTTAAATGGTGGAAAGATGTTAAAGGAAGGAGCACAAGGCCTCTAAATAAGAGAATGGAAAACTAAAACCATTTCCCATATCCCTTACCCCATATTTATAGTTTCCACCATCCCCTTAATAGGCTTCCTCCAAATCAGCCAATTATGCTCCTAAAATCTGGACAACCAACTGATAAACCTTAAAAGAGTGATTCCTCCCAAACTGTTGAGCCAAATCTTTAATGTAACCACTCTACGGAAAGGCAACCATCAATTCCTTTCCAATGGCATAGGTCTGACCCTCAAATTCGACCTGAGTCAAAAGTTATGCCCTATAAAAGACTGACAGGGGAAAAATGGTCATAAACAAAATCGATAAAAATTATGCACATGTCTCACATCCCAATAAGCAACATATTAAAAGATGAGAATGATTCAACCCACAGGGAGAAATAAAAATATTTTACAATCTTTTGATACGTAAAATGTGGGCTGTTACAGAAGGTGTCCCTACTGCTTGGGTATTAGTCACTAAATCAGGAAGTTGTTGAGCCGACATATGCACTCCCTCAATAGGAGTGGCAATAGGTTGCGCAAAGCGCTCGGACGGGAATATCTAGGCATTATTCTTTAAGAAAGAAAAATGTTATTTTAAAAAGAATTCGAATAAATTCGATTTAACAGATAAGGAATCACAAAGATGTACTTAAGTAAATTTAATTGGTTAAACAAAGCATCCCGATATAAGATAGGATATGATGGGTCCTAAGACTCGAATAAAATCCTAAATATGATTTCTTAAGAGGAACGTAAGACAATGATCCTCGCCATAATATCTTATATTATTCCGAACTTGGCTCCGATACCAGTGTAATGCCCCACATCTATACTCGCATTAGCCAAGGTCATTACAACAATGATGTCGACTAACCCGAATAATAAGGCTATTGAAAAGTGAACATATGTATAATAGCTTTGAATGAGTGTTAAGTATGTCGGATAATATGATCTTACTTTTTAAATCTCATGAGGAAATCTGACAAATCTAAATCAAGTTCAAATCCACTACACAATGGTTGTATATAATTCGGAGTCAATATAAAATACATAACAATAAAATCTGAGGCAGACACAGATATTCACATCAAAAAGGCGAAAATAGATATAAATATAACACACGGTGGTTGATACAAAGATACTGGTCATAGTAGATCCACTATACAATAAAAGAATAGATACAAGTTCTCTAGCCAAAAGAACATTGTACATAAAGAGTCACTGTCTCATATACATATAACCAAAATCTACAACTATAGAGTAGAAAGCCAAAAGCCAAGAATGGTCTCCGCTAGAAGTTATATGGAAGCACCTGCAACACTTGATCATAGCCGAGTATTATTTATAATAATACAAACAATAAACAGATCAGTCTAGTCTAGCTATAGATATCATAATGAACTGAGATAGAAATAGAGATATAAATAGGAAAGACACATATGTAATACATAATAATATTCACAGAAAATGTGAAATCTTGAAATCATGTTCATGAAATATCTCAAAGGAATCACTATGCTAAAAGGAAGTATCACATTCTATATTATATAGTTGCTCACTAGAAATGCTAACACATATCCAAATCAACACAAGACTGGATAACACAAGTATAGATGATCCGAAGATCGGGGAGTACACAATCCCACATGGAACACACAATTCCAATAAATGAACCGAAGTTCCTAAGGATGATTTGAAGATCATCGATACAATCAAATGAACCAAAGTTCCTAAAATAATCCAAAGACTCTCAAGATGAACCGAAGTTTCTCATGATTATTCGAAGATAATCAGAATGACTCAAAGGTCCACCAGAACTGAAGTTCCTAAGATAAAATGATCTGAAAATCATCAATGAACAAAATTGATCAAGTATAATGTAAAATACACCATGCTAGTAAATATAAGAGTCGAGCTACATGTCCCATAACCACTTTCTTTACTTGAATATTTACGAACAAGTTGCATATTCCACTGGAAATACGAAACGATCATTGTCATAGTTTTCAATCGAATGAGTCCAAGAATTAACAGTTGAAGCAAATGCAAGGGTTCATAGTCCTTGTTTTTACTAAGGCATTTAATTGGATTTCTCATACAAACGAGGAAAAGGTTTATCAAATATAATAATAGATTTGTAAAGATATTTATAAAATACTTCGTATAATGAAGATAAAATTAGAAACCATTTTAATAAAAGAATTTGGAGTAATATAAAATCCATTACATTTTAAAGTGGCGAATCTCATCAAATATCGATTAAAATAACAATCAATTATAGAATTCACGTTTTAATAACATAAATTAAATCTCAAGAATATCGATAATAAATTCGTTTATCAAGAATGAATGAATGACCACCAAAGGTCAATATACTCAAGTTGTTGAAATTAACAAATTAAAGCAACTGAGAAAACACAAGAAAAGAGAAAATGGACCCAAAATTGGTTGGGAAGAAGCCCGAAACAACCTAAACTATCGACTGTGGTCTCCGCTAGTCAATAGAAGAAAAATACAGCAAACAGAGAATTTTAGACATCTGGATCCATATTTCAGACGTCTGAAATTTATTTCTAATGTCTGACTTGCTCTGAATTTGTTCTTCAAGGTGAAAAACACCACTTTAAAGCTCCGGATCGATATATTTTTGCTCTAGACACTTAGGTAGATTAAAGACACTCCCGAACACACTAAAGCACATGTACAAACGTCCATTCATGGGTTTACACAAGGATATTCATATAAATGAAATCAAAACTCATAAACTGAAGAGTTAACAACCAAACAAACCAATTCACACATTACAAATGTGTCAAAGACACACTATACAAGCATATAACTTATGGCATAGATGCGAGTTCTCCAAGAACTCATCTTTGAGTGTTGGAAGCAATAAAATGATCCAAAACTTAGCTAGAACAACCTTTCTTCCAAAATTACTCACCAATCTTCAATATAAGTTCATATATATATGAATTTCTCAGAGTTAGGTTATAGGAAATTTCATATATTGAGGAGAGAGTAATTTGGAGAAGATAGAGATGGAGCTTACCGCTCTTATCTATGAATTTGCACTTGATTTCCTTTATGAATTTGGATTCCTAAGATTAATCAGAGCTTAGGAATTTTTATTTTCCTTTTCCTTCCTCAATTTCTATTTTTGGTTACGTATTTAGATGAAATGAGGAGAAGGGGCCATAGGGGGTTATAAATATTGGCTAGGTTGGCTAATCCAAGTCCCAACTGAAGTGCTAAATTTAACCAACTCGAAATATATTGATGTTTACAGTTATAAAAGTCATAAATTACATTTTGAACTCAATGGAAGTGGTGTTGAGTCCAAATTCATCTGTCTACAAAAAGTCACTTTTTGGACCTATACTCGATTAACGATGTTATGTTTAAATATATTATCGTAAAATACGTGGGTTGTTACAACTAACACAAACTTATTTATGAACTCTCTAGACATTCGGCTCATCAATTCAACAACATATGTCAGTGCATTGGTTATCCCAAAGGGAATAATTAACTACTCGAAAAATCCATCAGGGTTACTAAAAACAGCCTTATCCATACTATCATTTGCAACTCAAAGCTAATGAAACCCACACGCCAAATCCAATTGAGATAAAATAGATGTGCCTACCAACTGATCAAATAAATCCTCTATCTGAAGGAGTGGGTGTCAATTCTTTTTTGTGAGCTTGTTCTATTATCTATAATCCACAAATAGATGGAGATAGCATTTTCCTTGTAGCGAAAACAACCGGTGCTCTCCACTGATATACTCTGTCTAGTAAAGTCTTTCTCTAATAGCTTACCCATCTTATTACTAAGTTCCCTTCTTTCCCTTAGAGCCATATAACGCACTAGCAATGCAACAGGCTTAGTGTTCTCTATCAAGTAAATCCGGAATTCGATCTCTTATTTCGGAGGTGGCTCTCTCATCTCCTCAAATACATCTGGAGAATCTCTCACCACGTGTACCAAGCTAAGATCATCAATAGAAGTATCTAAGAACTCTAAAAAGCTCAACATGATTGACCCTCGCAGGTCGCGAGATGTCTCGAGGGCTCTACTATGACAAGTCATCAATCTCACTACCCTGCTCTCATAGTCAAGAATGTCACCATACATAGCCAGCCAATCCATCCCCAGAATAATACCATACCCCGAAAACCCAAGTACATATGTGTCGTAATCAAACTTGCACCTAATATAGAAAGTCTCAAACCCTTACACATCATAGACAAATGACCAAATCCTCTATAGTGTTTAAAATTACTACTGGATCAAAAATAAGAGATATACTAAGGTGTGGACAATCCTCTAACGAAGTATAAATAAACGAATGTGAAGCACTAGAATCAAATAATGTCCTAACTAGAAAGTCATATAGAATCAAACCTTCGACTGTGACCTTCCTTCCTCTATCCTGATAGACACTGGCCTGAGTCGCCTCTAATGCATGCATCTGTGCTCCAGATGAACTAAAACCTTGTCGTTGCTCATGAGGACACTACTTACTATAATGACCCATTTGTCCATAATTAAAGTAACTCCCTTTCTTAGTATTCTTCTTACAGTCCTTCACAAAATGGCCCGACATGCCGCACCTATGGCTTCTAATGTCTTTCTTATTTGAGCTTTCTCTGGCGTCTCACCCTTCTACTTATTAACCTTCTTTGGTCACCATTTCTTCTTTCAAAACCCATATTTAGTGACCCCATCTTTACTTTCCTTGGAATCACCTTTCCCTTCCTCGTGCATAACTATCATCTCAACAAGATTCTCGAAAATAACACCCATCGGAATATAAGTCAAACCAAGTCCTTGTAGGGGTTGTGTAATGTCCCGTATTTTTGATAGTCAGATATTTAATTTATTTTATTATTTTAAATATCATATTCGAAATATTAATGGTTTTTAATATTTAATTCGTTTATAAAACAAAGTTTGAACGTTAATATATTTAATTTAAAATGAGGTCGAAATGGCGCGTGGTTCGTAATATTGAGTTTTGAACTTCAATTGAATATACAGAATCCGATATAAGTCGGATTTCTATGAAACAAGAACCGTTTGAATCTAGTTGATCATAATTTTTTAATGAAAGAGAAAAATCCAGATTTCATGTCATAGATTGTTAGTTATGGTTAATTCAAATTTTAAAATAGTCGCTATGGAAATCGTTTATAAACGATAATGTTAAAACCGAAATTCTATTTCAACACCAAAGGTGCTATATGAGCACTTCACCAAATGATTAGAGTAAAATGTGGAACCGCGTAATTACAAAATAAAGAGCATAAAATTGAGACAAAGAGTTTTTATAGTGGTTCGATCAAAACTAATCTACATACAATTTTGAATCAATTTTCACTATGATATTTTGCTTTACGTCATACATGAATTCTCTCTTTATATTCATCTCTCTTTTCCCTCTCTTTTCACTCTCTTTATGATCTAATTTCACTTGAATTCGGCCAAGGAATCAGAGAGATCTCTAGCTTTGTGATGGTGGATGTATGAATCTTCAATCACTTAGGCGCTTTGATGCTCTTCTGTGATTTCATAGGAATTTTGTGTTAGATCCGAATTTAGAGAGGGTTGGAGAAGATTAGAGAACCTTTGAATTTTGTTAGAAAGGCTTCTAATGTAGCTTGAATGAGAATCAAGGAGCTTTGATTCAATTGGGGAGAGCTTTAATGTTCATTAGAATTGATTTGATCCACGTAATGTTGGAGAGAAGTTGTTTAATCCTTGGAGGCCATTGATGGAGTTGTAGGAGAGCTTAAAATTTGGTGGCACTTCGTGGTAGGAATGAAATTAGGTCTCCTTTCCAAGTGAATTATGGGGGTATTTATAGTTGGAGCATAGACCAAGTGGCAAAGTTGTAAATAAGGGGTGCAAGCTCTTAGGTCGTAGGTCGACCAACAATCCGACATGGAGCATACGACCCAAAGAGTGCGGGCGATCTAAAACTTGAATAATGGTCTGCTCCTTATGTCCAATTCACGGCCTAACATATAGGTCTTCCCATTACGAGCTATGTGGCTTCATATAACCTCCATGTTACGCATGAC
Organism: Allium sativum; assembly: GCA_030737875.1. Lineage (NCBI taxonomy): Eukaryota > Viridiplantae > Streptophyta > Magnoliopsida > Asparagales > Amaryllidaceae > Allium > Allium sativum. The sequence continues at coordinate 604,835,516 of CM060919.1, read as the reverse complement.
CTAAAGAGAATTGCCAACTAGAATCACGTGATGACAGCTTGTACTTTATCACTTTAGATATGGCCATTGACAGATCCATACGCTATGAATCCTTATGAAACAACTACGGTCCAAAATCCTTATACCATGCACGATCTAAACTTCATGAGTTAGCACGCTACCTTCTTTCTTTACTTGCACGACCTAAAATGAGCTGCGGACCAAAAGATGTGGCTACGACCCAAAAAATATAACGTGCCACCGTGTGCTTTACTCCACGTTGCAAACTATCTCATGAATGAGTTATAACGACCCGGTATACTCTTGAACGATCTAAAGATAACAGTTGGCTTCTCATGTTTGCAAAGAACATTGGGATGACCTGCTTTGTTTCATTGATTTAGTGCAATGTTCAACGACCTGGAGCTAACTGACTTTTCACCCCAGTGAGCCACGTGGTTTGTTCTTTCTAGAACGAAATTGTATGCCAGCTCAATGCTCATATAAAATTAGTGATGTATTTTTAGCCGTATGAGCATTCCGAGATGAGCTTCGTGATCCCCACTGATGATCTTAATGCATGGAACGAGCTAAACTCTTGTGGGTCAAAGGCTGTTCTTTGGAACGAACTAAAAATGGATGGTGAATATCCTTTAGAGAATGTGTATGAAAGACATACAGCTCATATTGTACCACATGGCCTTGGTTATAAAAGCACTAGACCTGCGTAGCTTAAGCACATTTATTTGTCCAACGTGTTTAATAACCCATCGTCATGCTAATGGTCCAATTCACTCTTGTATGTAGTCATTACGACCTAAAAGCATGGTGTTGATAACACGGCAGTGACCTAAATGACATGATAATGGCAACAACCTGAAACAAGTGACGATCTGACTCAGGTCCTTGACACGACGTGATGCTAGCGATCTGACCGTCGACGAGCTAACTTGCCATCGCAGCCGACGACCCGGGCCGAGAGCGCGAGCTAATAAAGCAGCGACCTTGTTGCGGCGAACAAGCAAAATAAAGCTGCCAGCTAAATGAAGCCGTGTATCCGCATTCGTAAGTATTTCATAATTTTGAATTGCGTTTTCACAACGGGGTTAGCACTTGCCCCTCGAAGCTTGTATTTTTTGCTGTGAGAAATGCGGGCTTTGAAATGAATGTTATTGTTGATATATTTTGCATTGAGATTCGGTGATAGCCTTTTGTTTGCTGTGGCAGATCATGATTTGAATTCATATGTTCCATGTTACTTGTTCTGTAATCAAAACAAGCATTTGCACGATCTTGGACTTATACTTCGCCATCGACCGTCCATACCGATGGCGGGTTAGTTAAATCATGAAATATAGCGAATTTTTATTTTGAATTGAATAAAGTATTTGCGCAGGACTTGTTTTACTCAACGGTTCTAAGCTCATTGAAAATTACTTGCAAAAACATGATATTCTAATTCAAGTTCGCTTTTAACGCTTAAAATCAACTAATCGATTAAAGCCGACTGTGGATTTCAAACGTTATCGTTTTAATGACCTATATGGTAGTTTATGATATCAAATTTGGGAAATACGCATCTGAGAGATTTTTTGGCTTCCTTTCGGAGAAGACTTGGATATTCGTGCCCTTGTTTTAGGAAGTCATTATCAGTCTTCTCCACGGGGAGTATTTTGGATTTCATACCCGTGTTTGGGCCAAAATTTAACACTTGTCGTGTCTGAGATTTTCAGATGTTAAGCAAGTTAAGTGGTTGGACAAAACTTCATTTACAATCCAGCTTGGTTAATTCATCCATTGGAGAATTTCGCCACTCAATTATACTGAGGAGACTTTCGCCACTCAATTATACTGATTAATTCAAGCGTCATTAATTTTAAAAGGAGTGCCTCTAGAAAGCACTTTGGTTAGAACCCTAATGTTTGTCGTTATCGCATCAGGTGCTTCCTGATTCCGACGATCAATTGGGTGCCCCTGGGGAGGACTTTGGGTAGAACCCCAATATTTGTCGTTATCGCATCAGATGCTTCCTGATTCTGACAATCAATTTGGTGCCCCCGGAGAGGACTTTGGTCAGAACTCCAATGTTTGTCGTTATCGCATCAGGTACTGCCTTATTCTAACGATCAATTGGGTGCCCCCGAAGAGGACTTTGGTTAGAACCCCAATGTTTGTCATTATCGCATCAGGTACTTCCTGATTCTGACGATCAATTGGGTGCCCTCGGAGAGGACTTTTGTTTGTGCTGGTCCTTCCAGCTTGTTTATCGGTCCTTCCAGCCTGATGTCGGTACTTCCGATCACCAGATTTGTTGGTCCTTCCGACACGGTGCCGGTCCTTCCAGCGTGTTTACTGGTCCTTCCGGCCTGATGTTGGTACTTCTGATCACCAGGTTTGTTGGTTCTTCCGACATGTTGCTGGTCCTTCCAGCTCAGGGTTGACATCAATTCCTTTGTCGGATGCTCGATTGGGCGGGCTATCTCAGATTAGGAACTGAAGCTTTGAAACTCTCACTTAGGGGAGTGTCCCTTTGATGAAAGTTACAACATTCTCGTTTATTTGTCGTACCGCTTGTTCATTGTTTGAATTTTTGTGACTTCCCCCCACGGTTTTCAAGGCGGTGCTTTCCTATTTTCTCATTTGTGTATGTTGATATTTGCAGCATTTGAATTTGGCACTTGAACTAGCATTGTTGGGGTCGCAATGTTACAAGGACAAGCGCTCGACAGGAGGCCTGCAATATGAAATCATCTTTTAAATAAGTTTTGATTTGACACATAATTTTGCAAGCTAGAAATTCATTCAAACAGACATGCTCTTAAACATAGAGCTAATGTTCAGTGCATCACTTACAAATTATTACAGATTGTTTATGAGAAGTTTCGAATATAATAGAAAGTAAAACATGAAGTAAAGCATGAACTAAAGCAGTAAATAGAGCATGAAGTAAAGCGGTGGCGATGCTGATCGCTTATTCTGAGCCATTGAAATTGAAGCACTATCAATGGTTTTCAGTTGATGATCAGCCCTGGCATTGCATGAACAAGAGCTTCGTTGCTTGTTGCCCCCTGGCCTTAAGGAATCGGCATAGCGTTTGAGAATTGTGGATTTTCCACATATTGTTCCAGACGATTCTTCCTAATTAGCACTTCGGTCAGTGATCTTAGATGCCTACACTTGTTGGTATTGTGGCTTGGCTGATTATGGAATCGGTATAATTTTCTAGAGTTTTTGCTTGATGGTCGCTTATTTTCTAAGGTTTTGGTATTGGATAATATTTGATGTCCTTCGTTGCAGCAAAGATGTTTTCTGGAGTGTCATTTAAAGGTGTTAGCTCCGAGGGATTGGAAAAGCGAGGCTCTTGTCGTCTCGATTTTCTTTCGCTTCCTCATTTCTGACCTCCGAGATTTTTCTAATTGTACTGGGTAGGACCGTTTTTTGGAGCTTCAAGAGGCTGGTTTGCATCAACGATCTGAAGAGGCGCAGGATTATTATCCAATCTTATGTGTTCCTCGGCCTTTTTATAGAATTTCTCAAGCGTACTTGGCTCTTTCATTTTGATCCATTTACCAAATTTGCTATTCTCGTCTATGGCACTGATTAGAGACATTAAGATCATGCGAGGCTCAGAATTTCCTACTTCGGATACAACATCATTAAACCTTTTAAAGAAAGCTTTGACAGATTCACCTGAATTCTGCCTCAATGATGTAAGAGAAATAACATACTTAGCCTTGGTATTATGCAATCTGAATTGCTGTTTGAATTTCAGAGTCAAATCATCAAATCGGTCAATGAATTTGGGTGGCAGTCTTATGAACCATAACGATGTGACACTTTCTATATGGAGAGGGAAGCACAAGCATTTGATCTCATCTGTTGCCTTGGCTGCATTCATGTGCCACTCGTATTTGTATAGGAAGTGATTCAGATCAGAAGTCCCGTTGTACGGAGGCAGAGTAGGATGAGTGAACTTTTTGGGGAATTCTGCCTTGCGGATCCTTTTTGTGAATGGATTTTTGTCGAGGGAGAAATCCAATTCTCTTTCACTATCCTTGTGAGGCATATTATCTTTCATGATTTTCTTTACCATATCTGCGATATATTCCTTCGAGTTGTGTTGTTCTGGAAAGCAAACTTCAATCTCCTTTCCGGATGCTCATTGTGGTGAGCGATCGCGATTAGAGGATCTAGGTCTTTTACTTCCACTATGGGAAGGTGCCCTCTTGACAGGACTTGCAACTCGTCGGTTATTTCAATCGGAATGGTTTATAGCGTTCAACTTTAGGTCTTCGACATTAGGGTCATCCTTGCCAATAAACCCTTCCAGGTTGTCATTATGAGGATCGGAGGCTGATGAATTTGCATTCTCTTCGAGGTTGACATGGATTTTCGAAGGAGGAGCGGGATTCGGTTGAGCGGTTAGGAGAGAGCTCATTTTGTCCATTAAAGCTTGATTATCGTCCATGAGAGTTTTATTAGCATCGATTAAAGCTTTGTTGGAGGTGTCCATGCGTTGACTCAAGTTAGCAACGACGACATCTAATTCGGCTTTAGTCACTCCGGCTCCGGATATTGAATTTTCTCCAACTTCAAAACAGTTGGTGAGTGGAGTAGTCCCATTGTTAGCAACATTGTTATTTTCTTCAATGGCTTTACTAGTGGTGTTCTTATATTTGGCCATTATTTCGGATAAGGCTTTGAATTTGGAAGATAGTTTGTCAGTTGGCCTAGATCTTAGATTTGCGGAATCTATGGTAGAAGTAGGCTTAGAACTTCAATGTGAAGGAAGGAGATGCGAACGCGGCCCCACAGTGTGCGCCAAATGTTAAAACCGAAATTCGATTTCAACACCAAAGGTGCTATATGAGCATTTCACCAAATGGTTAGAGTAAAATGTGGAACCGCGTAATTACAAAATAAAGAGCATAAAACAGAGACAAAGAGTTTTACAGTGGTTCGATCAAACTTGATCTACATCCACTTTTGAATCAATTTTCACTATGATATTTTGCTTTACATCATACATGAATTCTCACTTTACATTCATCTCTCTTTTTCCTCTCTTTTCACTTTCTTTATTATCTAATTTCACTTGATTTCGACCAAGGAATCAGAGAGATCTCTAACTTTGTGATGGTGGATGTATGAATCTTCAATCACTTAGGCACTTTGATGCTCTTCCATAATTTCATAGGAATTTTGTGTTAGATTTTAATTTAGAGGGTTGGAGAAGATTAGAGATACTTTAAACTGTGTTGGAGAGGCTTCTAATGTAGCTTGAATGAGAATAAAGTAGCTTTGATTCAATTGGGGAGAGCTTTAATGTTCATTGGAATTGATTTGATCCACGTAATGTTGGAGAGAACTTGTTTGATCCTTGGAGGCCATTGATGGAGTTGTAGGAGAGCTTCAAATTTGGTGGCACTTCGTGGTAGAAATAAAATTAGGTCCCCTTTCCAAGTGAATTACGGCGGGTATTTATAGTTGGAGCTTGGACCAAGTGGCGAAGTTGTAAATAAGGGGTGCAAGCTCTTAGGTCGTAGGTCGACCAACAATCCAATATGGAGTATACGACCCAAAGAGTGCGGGCGATCTAAAACTTGAAGAATTGTCTGCTCCTTATGTCCAATTCACGGCCTAACATATAGGTCTTCCCAGAACGAGCCACGTGGCTTCGTATAACATCCATGTTACGCACGACCTAAAGAGAACTGCCATATGGAATCACGTGACGACAGCTTGTACATTATCACTTTAGATCTGGCCCTTGACAGATCCATACACACTGACTCCTTATGAAACAACTATGGTCCAAAATCCTTATACCATGCACGATCTAAACTTCATGAGTTAGCATGCTACCTGCTTTCTTTACCTGCATGACCTAAAATGAGCTGCGGACCAAAATATGTTCCTACGACCCAAAACATAACGTGCCACTGTGTGCTTTACTTCACGTTGCTAGCTGTCTCATGAATGAGCCATAACGACCCGGTATACTCTTGAACGATCTAAAGACAACAACTGGCTTCTCATGTTTGCAAAGAACACTAGGACGACCTGCTTTGTTTCATCGATCTAGTGCAATGTTCAATGACCTGGAGCTAACCGACTTTTCATCTCAGTGAGCCACGTGGTTTATTCTTTCTAGAATGAAAGTGTATACCAGCTCAACGCTCATATAAAATTAGTGATGTATTTTCAGCCGTATGAGCATTCCAAGGCGAGCTTCGTGATCCCCACTGACGACCTTAATGCATGGAACGAGCTAAACTCTTGCAGGCTAAAGGTTGTTCTTTGGAACGAACTAAAAATGGACGGTGAATACCCTTCAAAGAATGTGTATGAAAGGCATGCAGCTCATATTGTACCACATGTCCTTGGTTATAAAAGCGTTAGACCTGCATAACTTAAGCACATTTATTTGTCCACTGTGTTTAATAACCCATCTACGTGCTAATGATCCAATTCACTCTTGTATGTAGTCATTACGACCTAAAAGCATGGTGTTGATAACACGGCGGCGACCTAAATGAAATGATAGTGGAAACGGCTTGAAATGGGCGATGATCTGACTTAGGTCGTTGACATGACTTGAAGCTATCGTTCTGACCGTCGACGAGCTAACTTTGCATCGCAGCTGACGACCCGGGCCAAGAGTGCGAGCTATATAAAGCAGCGACCTTGTTGCGCGAACGACCTAAATAAAGCCACGAGCTAAATGAAGCAGCGTATCAGCGTTCATAAAAACTTCATAATTTTGAACTGCGTTTTCACAACGGGGTTGACGAATAACATTCACTTATAAATTTAATAAGGATTTCTTTATAATTTTGGTATCGTTTAAACTCGAAATGTTGATAGTGAGTTGTATAATCCATATTTGTTTCTATATGAAGCTATATGGTATTTTTATTTGGATAATTATGATAATAATAATTTTTTATTATTTAATTGAATTATTTTGGAATTTAATTACTATTTTATTGGTATTATTATAAGTGGTCATTTTGCAAATGATCTCGGTTTTTGATGAAATTAGTTTCATTGTTACCGTAATGTTAAATTATTGTACAATATCAAATTTCATAGTAAACGATATCATATGCGACAACGGTAGCCATAAACGTCTTGGTTTTTATTTAATCGTTTTATCGATTTAAATTGGGAATTTAACAATAACGGATTATCTAACGAACTCAGTTTTCAATGAAACTAATTTTATTAAATCCACAATAATTTATTTTATTAGTATTTCAATTTTCAAATTATTTGGATTTACTTTGTGATTGTATGCAAATTTAAATGCGCATCGATACATATTGTGAAGTTATAAAGGAATTTTCACTAATGATCTCGGAATTTGACGAAACCTTTTCCATCGTGTTCGTAATATCGTTTTATGCCAAGATTTCAGTTTTCATCCTGATTGGAGCTCGTATGTGAATGTTTTAACACGTTACTTTACCGCTAAATTTCATTTAATAATATTCTAATAATTTATAACCCCATAAATACCATACCCCAAAGTCAATAGCCTCATTGCGAGGTCAATTTCCCACCAGCCGCCATAAACAAAATGTAAATGATCACTTCAAAAACCCAAATCAATTCACATAACATGTTACAAATCGAATTACACATATATTCGAGACCCTGGAGTGAATCTCTTCACTTTGGTATGAATTTTATTAGGTTCGAATCCTTTTTTCGTGGTGTAAATAGCCATGACTAGGGTTTAATGATTTAAGCAATTAAAGCTTGGATTCACGGATTTATTGCTGTAACTGGATTTACGGAGTGGAATAACACCTGTGCACAAAGTTTTATAGTGTTTGACAATCAAAGACATCGCTAACAATATGTACTGCGAAGGTGTTTCTCGCGATATCAGTGGAAGATGTGAACTGTATCATTCGGGGATAAAGAGCAACACAAAGACTGGGATGAAGCAAGAAGGACACACATGAACGGAAACAAATTGCGTGGAGAAGATAAACGAAGGAATGGAGCAGTCACATGAAAGGGAGAAAGGAAAATAGGGTGGGTCAGTAATTTATTTTTCAAACAAAATGGGATGTAGGTTAGTTAACTGGAAACCTGAGTGGTGTGGTAGCATTTTTAAGGAGGAATGAGAAGAAGTAACGGTTCGAGCAACAATTGAAGGGAATATGGGTTGTTGAATATGAGAAGCAACAGTAAATTGAAGGGAAGAATACAAACCAATTGGATTGGTCTGAGGTTTCATAATCTAAGTAATTAAATATAGTTAACTTTAAGTTATTAAAACTGTATAAACGTAAATGTTAACCATTTTCATTTGCGTGGTTCATGATGGATACAGTATCAAAAATTGTGGGAACGGAAAACAAAAGGAAAACAATCATCCAATAATCGTGAACCAAAAGTAATTGTCTAATTGTTTTATAATATAGAAATATTTTTTGTTAATTAAACGTGTATATTTAAAACATGTGTAACTTTTTATGTCATAAACATAATTGAACTGAATATGTTATGTCGTCAGGATCGTGGTGATGAACATAACATTATGGAACAAATTTGGACACAAATGGAGACAACAGGAATTTACAGTTAAATTAAACGGCTGTTTAATTTAACTGTAACCGAACTTCTTCAGCGATAAATCAGTTCAAGGTGAGTTAAACTCACTCAATTGTTCCCACTTATATTTTATATAAGTTAGGTTTTGTAATTGTGTTCTATGGTTGCTAATGATTGACGGTTGTTAAATATATATTCATATATTGATTGAACTGATTAAATTAAACGTTGTTTAATTTCAGTGAAACACCAAATCGTTATGCTAACGATTGGAACCAATTAAGGTAATTTAACTTATTGGTCATGTTTATAAAATAAACGTGTTTAATTTTATTGTTTGAATTGTTTGTTAAATTGGGATAACAAGTTGGAGGGATCCAACTGAATTCCTCACTAGTAGTTGACAGTTTATATTATATTAAATATATGTGAGATACTGAAATTGGGATGCACAGATTAACAGGTTGGAGGAATTAAACAGGATTTCTCAATAATATTGATAATGTTTATCAATATGATGTGTTATGTTCATCTGGATGTGAAATTAGTTTATATTTCACGGTTTGGTACTTCAGCAGATATTTACCTCTTTAGTACCGTTGATAAAAGATTATTGAAATCGATAGTAAATCAATTGTGAATGTTTTCAAAGATATATATATATATTTGAAATACGACGTTTATTTTAAAAAATAAACATTGAAGATTTATTTATGTTTATAAAACTATTTAAATTATAAATAAATGGGAATTCCCAGATATAAATAAATAAATGGTTAAAAGATATAAATTAAAAGGGATTATTTAAATTAATTATTATTATTTATTAATTAAAAGTAGGGACTAACTGAAATTGATTATTATTTATAATAATCAAAGTAAATAGGAATATATTTAAATTAATTATATTATTTATTAATAAACTAATTTAAATAGAAGGACTAATTGGGCTCGAGTAACGAGTAATCCATGTTTGTATTGACAGTTAATGGGTTTAACTAAATTTGATTATTAAGTTGGTTTGTCCTAGGTTAATTTAATGGAGATTGTTAATGATAAAGAAAACCATTTTTATTTTAAGTTGTTGAAATTGGGATTATTTAATAATAATCAAAGTGATTAATTAAAAAGTAAATTAATGGAGAATTGTAAAACCATATGGTCCGTTTATAATTAAATGATATTTTCAAGCAAATTGATATTAATATTTTTTTTTGGCAAGGCTGGCCTGTTTTTGAAGTGATCCGTAACACTTTATTATTAAAAAAAGAAAATTATAGTTCACTCTGGTGATATACCATGTGTATACCAGCAACAAAATGCATGTTCCCACGCCGGGGAAACACTAAAATACTTCGTGCATTACTTCCAAAAATTACATAACATATTACATTTTTTAAATTCATTGCGCCATAGTACAACACGATAGGCACTAAACGTACTCAACCGTTATCAAACAGGGTATGCATGTGACGGCCCGTCCCGCATTAACCGACATTTCCTCCAATAGTGCGCTGTACACATGTCCGCTAGCACGAAACGGTCGTCAAAGAAATGAAAGAAGATGAAAGAACTAACAAAGAAACCTGTAGAATGTCTCACAGCGCATGGAATAAAATATAATAGTAACATACTTGACGTAAAACAGGCGAGACAATGCATAAGTTGAAAACTAAAACCATCATCATCATAGCAGCGGAAATCCAAAATAATGCTTATGATCCAACATCATTATTACAACTTTAAAACTGTCCCTAAAGCAAAAGAAAGTAAAAGAAGGAGGTACACTACTAATGCCCAAGCAGTGACCTTCAACATCACAGGGAGAATATCTATATATCATACGTGGGAGCCTCCTGCTCGTCTCCGGTACAGCTACTCGTGCATACCACCTAACCTGTCTCTAGTTTGCTCATTTAGGAGCACCCAGAGTAATAAGAAGAGACATAAAACTCTGGGTTAGACAAAAGTCTGGTATGAGCGATAAGCAACAAAATAGAACAATAACAGGTATAATCCAATCATACCTGAACCTGGACCTGCAACCAAAGAGTTAGCACTACACACCGTACAATACTCTAAGGTGCCACTAACATATGGTGTAAAGATACCGGGGGGGTGCATGTCATAATAATGGCAAACGATCAAGCATAGCAACCATTTTCACATCTCTCACTCAGTGCATAAAGCATACGATATCCACTATTTGGTCACCTAATCCTTTGGGCCCTGACGGACTCCAACCCCGTACAACTATCACTACAAGCCCACTATCCGTCTCTCAGTGGTGAACCAAAGTTATGAATACTGACAAACCCTTTGCACATATCCCACAGCAAAGTCCAATCGTGAAGTTAACTCGTTGGTTCCCAACTAGATCCTGAGTACAAACTTCCCATTTGGACTACCTTTGCATCTCGGGTTTTGGTCATCATCTCCGGATCGGTTCAGAAATCAGCTTACGTTTGGATCAATCCTCCTCTCCTCATTCAGTCCAGGGTCATCCACCTTGTTCGTATCGGGTCGCTAGTTCCTCCTCAGGTTGGGTCGTGGCTCGTGATGATGCCTCTAGAATATTAGATCAGTTCGTGGATGCTCCGGTGCGGGATCGGGCTTCTTCACTCGATCGGTTCGGATCGTGGTGCTAGCTCCAGAGCATCGGATCGTGACTTGCTTCTTCAGGCGGTTCTTGGTTTGTGCTCGTGAGTTTCATGCAAGCGGTTCGAGTCGGGTAGGAATCCCTCCATCGGATTGGGTCGAGGCTTCTGGTTCATCACCTCTCGGATCGGCCAAAGTACATCACGAGCGGTCCATTTATAGGAGGGCGATCCGATCCGGTTTCCTGCAACTTTCCAGCAACTGTTTTACACCACACGACGGCGTTTTCGACCATTCTAACTGTTCTAAACAATCACAAAGCATATCATACAGTCATAGCAACATGTATAAACATCCACAAACAACAAAACAACAATATGATATATCAAAACGGATCAAACATACCCAAAAACCCTTATTTTCCCCTTAAGCATGTTTAACAACAACTAATGATAAGATTAGTAAAACTTAACCAAATCAACCCAAATTTCTATCAGAGCCCTAAAATAATATTTTAGAATTTTACAATTTTTTCCAGATTTTTATGATGCAAAATTTCGCTAATTATCACTAATCACCCCTTAATTCCCTAAATTCCGGAATTAGCAAAATTAGTACAAATTAACCCAAATTCATATCAGAGGCATAAAATAATATTCTGGAATTTTACAAATGTTTCTAAATTTTTCTGAGTTATAATTTCGCTAATCTTCGCTAATTACCCTAATTAGGCATAATTAGTGAAAAACAATGCAAATCACTCACCTTTACCACAAATTAAACTATAGATCAGAAATATCCTCTATTTTGGGTCGAATCTCAATGCTTAGCAGCAGTCCCAACTTTGATTTGATGCTATCTTGGCTTGGTTTGATGTTGATTAGCTTAATCCTTGATAAGAAAGTGATTTAGAGGTGTTTTGAAGAGATTTAGAAAGTGGAGGCCATGGCTAGGGTTCAAAGGAGGTTAATGGCGGCTGAAAAATATTGAAAAAGTATGTTTTCTAAACCCTAGCAGCCCTTATATACTCCTAATCCCGAAATCCCCCAATGGGCCTAGCTACTAATCATCCGGTTGCCCAATTAAGCTGTTTTTCATCCTCTAAACCTTATTTCAGCCATATCTCCCAAATGGTAAATCCGTTTGACTAATGTGACCACTCTACGGAATGGTAAACCATCAAACGAATCTAAAGAAAGTGGTTTCAGGTCAAAACTCCTTACCAATCAAAAGTTATGAACGAAACAAGATCAGCTAGGGGCAAAACGGTCATTTAAAAATCGACAAAAATCATGAACATGGGAAATGACCCCACTAGTCGTTCCCCAAAAGTACATGACCACATGACTTACTAGAAAAAAATAAAATAAATATTATGTGATCCTTTGATGCATATAATGTGGGTCGTTACATTCCCCTCCCCCCTTTAAGAAAATTCTCCCCGAAATTCCTTAACCGAAACATACAAAGAATTCCGCATGCCTATCAATCATTTTCAAACAATAAAACATACAAAACAACACAATAAGTCTATCCTAGCATGCGGTTTACTAATAAGGGAAGAACTGTCACTACCAAAACCTTACCAGGCAAAGAGTTCTGGATACTTCTTCCTTATGTCCTCCTCTGTTTCCCAAGTGCAGTCTTTCTCATCATCACCCCATTGAACTTTGACTAGTTGCACTGCCTTCCTTCGAAGCTGCTTCGTATCGTTCCCAACAATAAGCATAAGCTTACGGTTCCCAACTGCCTCGGGTTACCTTGATATCGTCCAACTGATCTGGTGAAATAGCCACATTAGGGTCTTGCACAAACTTCCTTAACTGGAAAACATAAAATACGTTGTGAACTCCCGCCGTCTTGTCCGGTAACTCAACTTTATATGCCAAATTCCCATCTTGCTCGAGAACTGAAAACGGACCAACAAACCTTGGTGTTAACTTACCTTTCCCACCAAAACGAATCACATTCATCAACGGAGAGACCTTGACGAACACCAAGTCGTTAACGAAGAATTCCAAATCTCTTCGTCTCTTATCGACATATGTCTACTGCCTATCTTAGGTAGTCTTCATTCTCTGTTGGATAACCTTGATCTTGCCTGAAGTGCCACTTATTATTTCTGGTCTAAGCTCAAATTTCTCACCATTCTCCAACCAACGTACATGATGGTGCCTTGCATGGTCTTCCGTACAAAGTTTCAATTGGAACCATACCAATACTGGGCTAATAACTATAACTCAACCATATACAAATGGCCATCCCATGACCCTCCAAAATACAATATATAAGTTCTCAAAAGATCCTATAGTATACGATTCACTCAAATACCATCATGACCTGACCTAGTCCTTGGTAAACCATCAATATAATCCACTGAGACTTGTTCCCTTTTCCATTTAGGAATTTCTAATGGTTGTAACAACCCACTAGGCTTCTTTTGCCCAGCTTTAACTAACTGGCAATTCATGCATTTAGACATAAACTTTCCAACGTCCTTATTTATCCTTTCCCAGTGGTAGGTCTGATCCATGTCTCAGTACATTTTGTTACCACCGGATGTATAGTCAGTTTCGAGTGATGATATGATCTAAGCACTTCATCTCTCAGTCCGTCTACGTTGGGTACAACTAGTCCCCCATCCTTTCAAAGCCATCCTTCTCGATCAAATCCTTGCTTGATCATTCTCTTTCCATCGATACCCATCTCTACCCTAGAGATGATTTCCAATATGTTAGGTGTCCTTCTAACTGGAACCAATCCACTCAATCAAAATCGATCTAATCGTCAAGCTTACTAGCGTTTCTGAATCCAATTCATTCTTGGGTCTGAAATCATATCCTGTGATATACTCTAGTTGCTTCCAACCCAGAAACATAACCTCTAGACTGGCATGCCTCCTACTCAATGCAACTGTTGTCGCACCTAAATCCTTCGCTATGTCCACTCTGCCCCATGAAGTCATGACAACTCCACTGCACTGGCTCATAGCCTTGCTACGATCACTTTGCCCCATGGAGTAATGACTACCCACTACACTGATATGTAGCCTAATGTCCGTCTATACTACCATCTCTTTGTTCCCCATCGCTAGAACCCTACAGGTGATAGTCTACTCAAGAGAAGAAAGATAGGGACAAACATAGCAACCATAACATCCATCAAACAAGTCCTACCTATCACCTGCTAAAGCCATGAACACGTCGACACCAACATGACTGGTCTAACCAATCCCAATATGTCGATTCTTGTATGTCTGGTCCAACGAACATCAAGAATTAATGGAGGCCCAGCCTCCAAACGGACTACCGTACGTCCAACGTACGTTTTATCCTCCAAGGATAACTAGATCACGTCCAACGGATCCAAGGTAACGGGCGTCCCCAGATACCCCTTCTTAAAGTCTGCCTAAAATACTTGAGTCCAACCCAAGTCTATCCATTATCTTGCTGCCCTCTCGAGTCCAACTCGAGCCAAATCCAATTCCTTGCAGCCTTCTCGATTCCAACTCGAGTCAATCTATAACTCAGACCCAGTCTTGAGTATCCATTACCGACAAACTCTAGTCCAACGTGAGTCGTCTTCCTATTCGTTGCATCTCCAAGATCAACGAACACCCATTTTCTTTTACGAGTTCAAGTCCAACTTGAATTGTCCTAATCTTCGTTGCATCTTCCATGAACAACGAACACATCCTATTTCTTCAAAGTTCTACTATCCAAAGAGAACATCAGCATAGGGTCCTAAACAATCCATTACTTTGCATCTTTCTCGAGTCCCAGTCGAGCTATCTCATAACCCTATCGAGTCTAACTCGGGGCAGTCTATACCATTGAACAGTCTTATCATGTCACGGCTGCCCATCACTCCTCGAGTAAACGAAGATATCATCCAATGAAGAATCGCAACAACTATTTATCTCTCACGCAAACCATCCTAGTCGAACTCGACGTTCCCCTAGCACCAGCCCAAAAGGCCTAAACCAATATCAGACAAGCACCCAAGGAACATCTCCTCTGAATTCGGACAATCCACGTGAGGTGATACTAGCAAAACAACTAAGCACTGGAGCACCCATTTTCCTCCCAGAGACAACTAGAACTTATTACAACGATAACCTCTCAGCTTCCTTAACTCCAGTTACTATCGCCATCACTAGGTAGGTGCTTAGTACCACCCTATTCCTTTAGAGCAAATTGACTCCCCAAAATAATGCTAAACCCAGTAAAGCCCAAAACAAAGCAATCACAAACAAACATACATCCATGACTTGATAAGACCACGTTACGGTAAATCATACTAAGGCTAGTCGAACCACCAACTTGGTTCGTCACTACTAAAGGTCTATCGACTATCTCGGGTTTGTCAAACAATGCTCGAACAGAAACATCTTAAATAGAAAGCATACCTTTGATAACAACGCCTTTTCCCTTCTGCGCCGCAGTTGGAGCATTCGACGAAGAAGGAACATCGTTGATAGCATACGCTTTCACAATCTACTTCTCCCTTGGAGGTTGTGGACAATCACCCTTGTGGTGTCCCACCTGGCCGCAGTTAAAGCACTTCCTTTCCCCAGGCCTTTCTCGACAATCTCTGGCATAGTGGCCCTTCTTGCCATAAATAAAGCACTCGCCACCATTCTTATTCTTCTTATTCTGACCATCCTTGGTCGGGTTCTGCTTCCTCTTGTTCTGAGAATTCTTCTTGCCTTCACTGCCTGCTTGCGGCTTTGGTTCCTCTGTAGATGCAATAGCAACTTCGGTCTTTGACTTAGGGAAAAGGGTCTCTGACCTTAATGCCTTTCCTACAATAGACTCGAACGTCTCATCGATATGGTTTATAAGTCTTTCCCCCAAGTACCCATCTAAACCAGTTATGAACTTTTCGTTCTTCTTTTCGACTGTATCGATAAGGGACAATCCATATTTCGATAAAGAGTCGAATTCGGCGATATACTCCGAGCCTGCTCTACCATTTTGCTTAAGCTCCAAGAACTTCCTGAACAATTCTGATTTATGAGCAGCTAGAATAAACTTATCACAAAAGAGAGTCTTAAACTGATTCCAAGTAACTTGATCCTCAGGAGTAGCTGCATTAATAGCATTCCACCAATTCATAGCTCGTCCTTGTAGTTGACGCGATGCTAGCTTCCTCTTCATTGCGTCTTCGATTCCCAAATCTTCGACGATGCGCTCACAACTGTCTAGCCAATCTTGAACTTCTATAGCCGACTCCGTTCCGTGGAACGGCTTCCCACCAAGGCTAGTGTAATCCTTGTTTAGCTTGGCAAAATCGACCCTAGGCCCTGCACTGCTGCACCACCACCATTAGCAGCATTAGGAACGGCTCCCCGAGCATCCCTAAGCATCTCTCTCATGAGGCCAGTAAACATCGTCCTCATCTCAGCAGCATTCCCATTATTGGCTCCTATATTAGTAACCCTCGTATATCGGCTCATCGTTCAGACTGTAAAGAGAAAACGATTAACCATTTCCATAGTGGTGCTAGTGCAATGCGACTTCATCCTTAACTATACTAATAGTATATATACATAGCTTTTGAAAACCAAAATAATCACAAATACGCACTCTCATATATGTGTACTATCTCTCCCTGATGACTTCCCTAGGTAAACTACGCAACCTAGAGCTTTGATACCAAGTGTGACGGCTCACCCCGCATTAATCGACATTTCCTCCAAAAGTGCATTGTACACATGTCCGCTAGCACGGGACGGTCGTCGGGGAAAGAAAATGAAAGAACTAACAAAGAAACCTGTAGAATGTCTCACAGCGCTTGGAATAAAATATAATTGTAGCATACTTAACATAAAACAGGCGAGACAGTGCATAAGCTGAAAACTAAAACCATCATCATCATAGCAGCGGAAATCCAGAATACAGCTTATGATCCAACATCATTATTACAACGTTAAAACTGTCTCTAAACAAAAGAAAGTAAAAGAAGGAGGTACACTACTAATGCCCAAGCAGTGACCTTCAACATCACAGGGAGAATATCTATATATCATATGTGGGAGCCTCCTGCTCGTCTCCGATACAGCTACTCGTGCATACCACCTAACCTGTCTCTAGTCTGCTCGTTTAGGAGCACCCAGAGTAATCAGAAGAGACATAAAACTCTGGGTTAGACAAAAGTCTAGTATGAGCGATAAGCAACAAAATAGAACAATAACAGGTATAATCCAATCATACCTGAACCTAGAACTGCAACCAAAGAGTTAGCACTACACACCGTACAATACTCTAAGGTGCCACTAACATATGGTGTAAAGATACGGGGGAGGGGGGTATGCATGTCATAGTGACGGCAAAAGATCAAGCATAGCAACCATCCTCACATCTCTCACTCAGTGCGTAAAGCGTACGATATCCACTATTTGGTCACCTAATCCTTTGGGCCTTGACGGAGTCCAACCCCGTACAACTATCACTACAAGTCCACTATCCGTCTCTCAGTGGTGAACCAAAGTTATGAATATCGACAACCCCTTTGCACACATTCCGCAGCAAAGTCCAATCGTGAAGTTAACTCGTTGGTTCCCAACTGGATGCTAAGTACAAACTTCCCATTTGGACTACCTTTGCATCTCGGGTTTTGGTCATCATCTCCGGATCAGTTCAGAAATAAACTTCCGTTTGGATAAATCCTCCTCTCCTCATTCAGTCCATGGTCATCCACCTTGTTCGGATCGGGTCGCTAGTTCCTCCTCAGGTCGGGTCGTGGCTCACGATGACGCCTCTAGAACATCAGATCAGTTCAGCTTCTCAGTTCGTGGATGCTCCGGTTCGGGATCGGGCTTCTTCACTCGATCGGTTCAGATCGTGGTGCCAGCTCCAGAGCATCGGATCGTGACTTGCTTCTTCAGGCGGTTCGTGGTTGGTGCTCGTGAGTTTCATGCAGGCGGTTCGGGTCGGGTCATGATCCCTCCATCGGAACGGGTCGAGGCTTCTGGTTCATCACGTCTCGGATCGTCCAAAGTACATCACGAGCGGTTCGTTTATACGAGGGCGATCTGATTCGGTTTCCTGCATATTTTCCTGCAACTTTCCAGCAACTGTTTTACACCACACGACGACGTTTTCGACCATTCTAACTGTTCTAAACAATCACAAAGCATACCATATAGCCATAGCAACATGTATAAACATCCAAAAACAGCAAAACAACAATATGATATATTAAAACGGATCAAACATACCCAGAAACCCTTATTTTCCCCTTAAGCATGTTTAACAACAACTTATGATAAGATTAGTAAAACTTAACCAAATCAACCCAAATTTCTATCAGAGCCCTAAAATAATATTTTAGAATTTTACAAATTTTTCCATATTTTTATGATGCAAAATTTCGCTAATTATCACTAATCACCCCTTAATCCCTTAAATTCCGGGATTAATAAAATTAGTCCAAATTAACCCAAATTTATATCAGAGGCATAAAATAATATTCTGTAATTTTACAAATTTTTCTAAATTTTTCTGAGTTATAATTTCGCTAATCTTCGCTAATTACCCTAATTAGCCATAATTAGTGAAAAACAATGCAAATCACTCACCTTTGCCACAAATTAAACTATAGATCAGAAATATCCTCTATTTTGGGTTGAATCCCAATGCTTAGCAGCAGCCCCAACTCTGATTTGATGCTATCTTGGCTTGGTTTGATGTTGATTAGCTTAATCCTTGATAAGAAAGTGATTTAGAGGTGTTTTGAAGAGATTTAGAAAGTGGAGGCCATGGCTAGGGTTCAAAGGAGGTTAGTGGCGACTGAAAAAGAATGTTTTCTAAACCCTATCAGCCCTCATATACTCCTAATCCTGAAATCCCCCAATGGGCCTAGCTACTAATCACCCGGTTAAGCCCAGTTAAGCTGTTTCTCATCCTCTAAACCTTAATTCAGACATATCTCCCAAACAGTAAATCCGTTTGACTAATGTGACCACTCTACGGAAAGGTAAACCATCAAACGTATCTAATGGAAGTGGTTTCAGGTCAAAACTCCTTACCAATCATAAGTTATGAACGAAACAAGATCAGCTAGGGGCAAAACGGTCATTTAAAAATCGACAAAAATCATGAACATGGGAAATGACCCCACTAGTCGTTCCCCAAAAGTACATGACCATACGACTTACCAAAAAAATAAAAAAATGTTCTATGATCCTCTGATGCATAGAGTGGGGGTCGTTACAATGCACCCCTACTCTGGTTTTTCTATGCGTAATAGGGGATTTACCACTACTAACCGCAACAGAAGAAGAGGCTGGAGCATTAGGAGGTATAATGTCAGGTGGTCCTGGTTTATAGCCTGGAAGCGGTGGGATGTTAGCATAAGGATTATTAACTGATTTCTTACCACTAAAATTCTCAGCTTTCCTTTCTTGAAGAGAATTGTAATTCTTTGACATAAGTTCCATGAGCTTTCTTTTTTCATTACAAAGAAATGGGTCAAGTTGTCCGTTGTCAATCTCAACACCCAAACTCGTAATCATTTCAAGTATTGTTTTCTCTATGTTCGTCTTTTGTTTCTCTTTTATCTTTGGCTTCTTAGCATCACAAGTAGCTGTCATAAGGTCAAAGTTTTGAATAAGGAAATTGTCAAGATTACCATCAAAATCAAGCTCAATAGTTACCAATGCAGAATGCTTGACAATGATCTCTTCCGGTTGCACATGCGTTGAATTTTACACTGGAGAACCATACTGCTTCTTGTTGAGAGCAGATGCTCCTTGTAGGAAGCCTGGCTTGGAACCATATTCATTACTCATTTGAAAATCTAAGGGAACCTGAACGTCAAACCCACCTTCATTCAGAGATTGTTCGAACGTGTTATGTCATTTAAGATAGTTTGCACTACATCCATCTCACTTGTTCCTTCTTGCTGATCACAACACTTAACAGATGTAGTATTGCCTAAATCAGAGGACTTATTAGATGTGTGCACTTCATCAGAGACATTAAGCTGCTCAGAAACACTATCAGTGACCAAGTCCTTACTAATTCCTTTAACATTAATGTTCATTCGTGTATCCACATTCGTATTCAAGCCACTTTCCTTCATAGCTTCATCTAGTTCTCCTTCTTCAGGAACGTGAGAGTTGATAATATACCCATCATTACATTTGTTTCAGTTAGAGCTATATACTTATTGGTAGTTGGAATGCCAACAGTAGTACTCTGTTTTAATCAGTTGCTTTCGAACCTCTTCCATTTTTGTTGACTTCCGATAGGATTAATCTCACTTTGTCGTTGCTTCTCATTATGATTCTTTTAGCTTGCCTTCTCATTGATGGTTTGAATCTAGCATCAACCTCTGCTTCATGTCTTATTTCCACCGGATTTTGCTTACCATCAACGTAACTAGCCTTCCGGTCATTAACATTCTTTTCTAGTACTTTATTACACTTATTAGATGGGCACTTCACACTCAAATGACCCAAAGCTTTACAAAAACAACATATGTCAGTCTTCCAAACATATTCTACTCTGATCTCATGTTCTGTACGGTCAGGTAAAAGAATAGTAATCTTCTCTGACAGTTTGCTTTCAGGAGTAATCTCAACTAAGCACTTAGCATAACCTAACCAATCAAGGATCTTGGTGACCTGAACCATGTAGAGAAACTTGCCTACATGTGAAGCTAGCCAACAAATTCCCACCTTCGACCAAGCTACCATCGGAAGGTTCGTCGTTTTAACCCAAACTGGTACATTCCTAAACCCCTTAAGTGATAGCCCCATATTGACTTCCCACTTTTTTATTATAAAAACTTTATTTCTTATTACTATAGGATCAACCTCCAATATACGTTTTCTATCTTCCTTATCAGCAACAACAAAGAAGAAAATCGAACCATTTTACTTTACCTTAATCGACCCTCTCGGTTTCCAATGTCTGAAAAGTTGAGTGATGACTGCAGTGTAAGATAGAGGCGATTCCAAGAAAAAAACTTGCCAAGTATTCTTGCCATTTATCTACACTGGCCTCTATGATGTATGTCGTTGGAACGAGGCTCATCCCATCGTACTTTAGCATTATTGGCGGTAGGGAAATGTTCCAGCATTGTGTGGTTTAGAAGCAAAGAGAGACATCCAGCATACCATGGGCAGTGGTGGGTTAAGAGGTGGAAAAGAAGGCGGAGGTTGAGGTGGCAAAGGTGAAGGAGATAGATTAATGTGGGGAGGGGGATCTGGCAAGGGTAGAGTTGGATTAGGCTGTAGATCCGGTGCGGGGAGGTTGCGAGAAGCTGAAGGAGAAATAGGGTTTACAGGATTTAAGGGAGAATTTGGGGTCGCCATTTTTGAAGTGCGGGAACTTTTGTGCGTTTAAATTGATATTAATATTAAAATAAGTTAAGTTTTAAATTGAAATTTAAAGTGAATTCTTATTGGATTTCTATTTAATTGGATTGATATAATACAAGATTTGATGAAATGTTAAAAACGAGTTTATTTAATGTGTTGCGAATGATTTCAATTAGTGAAACGAGTTAATAAAGTTATAAACTTTGAAATGGTTTATGAAATGAATGAAAGGTAAGAAGTATGAAATACGTAATGGAGATCGAAATAGAAACACAAATTGAATTGAAGATGGTTAGACGAGCTAAGTTATAAGAAGTCGATCTAAAATCGCAGGTTTATAGAAGAGATGGTGTTTTTATTTAAAAGAATTGAAAAGTGTCCTTTTTCAAAAATAAATGAACTTTTTTATAAACATTTTTTTTAATATACGAAATGTGATTAAATAACATTTCGTGAATGAAATTAGAGAAAAATAGAAGTGGAATGAGATATTGATTTGGAATGTAACTGGATTTGGGAAGATACTTAATATTTAAGTTCAAGGCAAGATTTGCCAAGAGGAAATCATAAACAGAAATAGGTATAAGTGAGTTATATGGGGAGAACTGGGAGATGGATTTATATAATATATAAAGAAAATTTTCAAATTAGAATTTAATATTGACAAATGGTTTAATGGATACGTGAAGTAAAAGAGTATATTATTTGCAAAATATTTGCAAATAGAATGATTTTGTTTTAAATAAAGATTTTTTATAGATTTATAAAACGAATGGTAAAGGATTTTATAAATGAAAGGAATTTGTAAATGAAAGATAAAAGAATTCATAAATGGAAGGTTAAATGATTTTGTAAAGAAAAGGTGAGGGGTTTTGAAATGGAATATGCAATATTTATTTACAGAGGTTAAGTTGAATTAATTTAAATAATTTTATGAAATGACATTTAAATAAAATTGGAAAAGAATTGTGAGATTATAGAACAATATAATCGGTTTAAAAATGTTAAAGGGAGTATAATGTGGTTTTTTGAGAAATTGGAACTTGTTGTAGGCTAGTTGAGTTGAGTAATTTTCGAGTTATCAATCTGATGTTGATTTCGGCCTTCGGGGTTGATAATGAGAGATGTATTCACTTACCAATTTACAATGAAAATGAAATGGGTTGAAGTGGAATGATAACGGCATATTCTTATATTGTCAAGAAAAGGAAATGTTATCCTATTTCGAAGTTTTAATGTTTAATTAAGGTTAAATGATGCTAGGTACCGAATCAGTAAATTTAATTCCTTTTATGGATGAATGGTTGTTTATTTAATAGTTGAATAACCGACTTCAAATCTGGCCTATACAATTGTTGGTACGGAGAGACCTGGATCGAATTTATATTCGAAAACCCATTCCGACCAGCATATATGTGGAAGATGGAAGATGCTGACTGAAGATGGAGAAATTGAAGACCATTGATCTTCATAAGCGGAAGAGCTACTGGTTAAATTTCTCTAGTTTGGCAGCTAGAATTATTATGACTCGTGATTTTGCCGTGATTGAAATCTTCATATTGTAAGGACTACTCGCTACTGATCTTCAGGGTGATACTTAGGATGTGGTAGGAGAGTGCCTTCGGTTCATCCTATTCCTGGATGACTCGTATGGACGGATGTCTGAAAAAGTATTTCCAAAAGGACCACGTATGTTGATTTCTTCAAATGTACCTAGTTCTTGGCAGGGAAAGGTATTTCTCTTAGCTTAACAATCAGGGTATTTTTGGGGACATGAATTAGTGATTTTCTGGCGGACTTGACGATGTGGCATTCAAAGTGAATGGTGGCCAGATGCTCTGAAAGAAGATTTATAACCTCAGGCCTCACCAACCGGGAAATGAAAAAAATCGGTTAGGTCGCATGACTAAGTGGGTCGCACCCAAGTAGGGTGTATTGTCACCATCTAGAGAATATTCATATTTGTTACTTCTTTTCATTTCTGTATCTCCCGAGAACCACAGTGGTCGCAACAAAAACCGTAATGCGAAAATACATTTGGTACTCTCAGGCAAAGTGAGGTGTCCGACATGTTTAGCCTGGGTTGCAAGATGTTCTTATTGAACCCGTTGTATTCCTCTCTATAGATACACTATCGGAAGGTGGTCCCATACCTAGCCAGGAAATCCTTTCTCTAATAAGAGACCGCGGTTTTGATTGTATACTATGTATGTAGAGCATGAGATGCTAGCGTTCTGCTAGATTGTTATTTATTGGTATTTTGACATTTTTATAATATCATAAAAGATATGATTTCAAAAATGTTTTGGGTTATCGTAAGGTAAAAACTATCCGTATTTATGTGTGGATTTGGTCTTACGATTATCCTTTTCTATCGAAAAGACTTTGACTCTAAAATCAAGTTGTGTGATACCTTTAAACTTAGTGGGTATCTCACTCTGGTTCACCAGATTCATCCGACGTTCGTAATGCTCGGGTTAAACTGAGGTTTACAGGTTCAGGTTATCGGATGTTATGAAGAGACGAGCTTGAAGTGTTCAGACGTATGATATTACAGTTATTATTCCGCTGTGTGATTGTATATGAGGATAGATTATTATAACTGTCCATATGTGTGATGTACTCTAATGATTGTATGTTTTATTTCAAACTCTCGGTAAAGATTTATTTTTATATTATATTTTGTTCCACTGCGATGTGAGACTCTATGTTGTGTGGTTCTTCTTCTGCTTCTATTCTGATATTTCTTTCTTTTTTATATCACCCTCTAATTTTTCTCTCTAAACTATCTGCTTTTCTGTATAATTTGAGTTGACATGGTTTGATAAATGTCGGCTTAAAATGTACCAAAAAAAAGGGGGACGTTACACTTGGTATCAGAGCAATGGTTTAGTAATAACCTTGGCTCTATGGCGTAACTCAATAGAGATGGGGATATTAATACCCTATATTGAGTTGAGCATATATATGAGAGCGTCTATTTGTAGATTTTGCATAAAAATGTTTTGTATCCTGTTGGTTGATCGATTCAAGTGTTGACAATGGACATAATATTATTTTGTAAAGAGGGCAAATGAAATAACTTTACCCAGATTATATTTTTGTATAGAAAAGAAATAATTTTATTAAATTATTAATATACTGGTTTGTTTGTTGATTGATTTGATTGGAATTCAAACTGAATTAAAAATTTGAAATGGTTTAATATAACCAAAAATTCCACATATAGAATTTGTAAAGGAATTTCAATATGAATTGAAGGAATCAGATTTAACATAAAAATAAGTTAAATAAAATTAGAAGAGAAAATGGATAATTTTTTAAATAAATCAAAATTTGTATTATGAAATAAAAGTGAACTAATCAGAATATCAATTAGTTAATTCATTTTGGAATAGGACTTAATTGGGTTAAGTGGAGTTAAGATTGAGATTGATATTGAATGAAATAGATTTGGGATTTGGGAATTGAATGAATTACAATTAAATAGAAATCAATCGGATATTAACCAATTGATGTTCTAACATGTTAAACTAAAGTAAATATTAATATGGAATGTAAATTCAATTGATTGATTGAGTGGTTGTGCATTGGTTGATGATTGGTTATTGATCGTGTGTTAGACTAGTCGAATATAATTAATCAATAGCTTAAATAGAGATAAATGAATTAAAAAATAAATTCTAACATAATAAACTTGAATGAAACTGCATATGAATTAAAATTAAGGATTTAACCCGGTATTTGCTCATAAATGATGCTATATGTTTGATTTCCGATATTTGTGCAGTTATATTTGTTGATTAACGAAGTATTAGTTAAGAATTTCATGTAATTACTACTTACATGTTGAACTGAGATAAGTACAGGTACCAGAAGGCCATGGGAATTAAGTTTGGTTGCGTAGAATGCCTGTAAGTTGAGCAAATATGCTCAATAACGCTTGTAAAAGGTACATCTACGTGGAAATATAAATTTTGGTTTTTGATTTTTGTTTTCTGACCATGTGGGTCGATGTATATATATTATTTGTTCCTGCAATATCGTAGATGTCACTCCGTGTAGGGGAGACTCTATCGAATTTTTCCGGGAATTTAATGTGTTAGAAAATTTTCGATTTTTTTTTTCAATAATGAATTGGTTTTCAATTTAAAATAAATTGTATTTTTAAGTTAATGGGTTTGTAGCATTTTTCTTACCTTAGAAATTTCAGGAACGAAATTCTTTTAAGGGTGAAGAATGTAATGTCCCGTATTTTTGATAGTCAAATATTTAATTTATTTTATTATTTTAAATATCATATTTGGAATATTAATAGTTTTTAATATTTAATTAGTTTATAAAACAAAGTTTGAATGTTAAATTTATATTTAATTTAAAACGAGCACGAATTGGTGCGGTAGTTCATAATATTGAGTTTTGAACTTCAATTAAATATACAGAACACAATATAAGTCAAATTTCTATGAAGCAAGAACCGTTTGAATCTAGTTGATCATAATTTTCTAATGAAAGAGAAAAATCGAGATTTCATGTTACAGATTTTTAGTTATGGCTAAATCAAATTTTAAAATAGTCGCTATGGAAATCGTTTATAAACGATGACGTTTACTTATAAATTTAATAAGGATTTCTTTAAAATTTTGGTATTGTTTAAACTTGAAATTTTGATAGTGAGTTGTATAATCCATATTTGTTTATATATGAAGCTAAATGATATTTTTATTTGGATAATCATGATAATAATAATTTATTATTATTTAATTGAATTATTTTAGAATTTAATTCATATTTTATCGGTATTATTATAAGTGAGTTTCATTGGAACCGTAATGTTAAATTACTGTACGATATTAAATTTCGTTAGATAAACCAATGTCGTATGTGACAACTGTAGCCATAAAAGTCTTGGTTTTTATTTAAACGTTTTGTCGATTTAAACTGGGAATTTAACAATAACGGATTATCTAGCGAACTCCGTTTTCAGCAAAACTAATTTTATTAGATCCGTAATGATTTATTTTATTAGTATTTCAATTTTCAAGCTATTTGGATTTAATTTGTGATTGTATGCAAATTTAAATGCGTGCCAATTCACAATGTGAAGTTATAAAGGAATTTTCACAAACGACCTCGGAATTTGATGAAACTTTTTCGATCATATCCGAAATATCGTTTTATGTTGAGATTTCATTTTTCATCCTGATTGGAGCTCGTATGAGAATATCTTAACGCTTTACCTTACCGCTAAGTTTCATTTAATAATATTTTAATAATTTATTACCCTATAAATATCATACCCAAACCCCCAACCCAAAATTTTGGTCAAAAGCCTCATCGCGGGGTCAATCTCCTACCAATCGAAACAAACAAAATGTAAAATCGC
The DNA here is from genome assembly GCA_030737875.1 of Allium sativum. Classification (NCBI taxonomy): domain Eukaryota; kingdom Viridiplantae; phylum Streptophyta; class Magnoliopsida; order Asparagales; family Amaryllidaceae; genus Allium; species Allium sativum. The sequence continues at coordinate 604,808,655 of CM060919.1, read as the reverse complement.
TTCAAAAACCTAAATCAATTAACATATAATGTTACAAATCGAATTGCATGTATATTCAAGACCCTGGAGTAAATCTCTTCATTTCGGTATGAATTTTATTGGGTTTGAATCCTTTTGTTTTTCGCTGGAGCAAAACAGCCGTGACTAGGGTTTAATGATTTAGGTAGTTAAGCTTGGATTCGTGGATTTGTTGCTGTAATTGGATTTATGGACTGGAATAACACTTTTACATCAAGTTTTATGGTGTTAAACGATCAATGATGTCGCTGTTTATATGTACAGCGAAGGTGTTTCTCGTGATATCAATGGAGGAAGCTAACTGTATCATTCGGGGATGAAGAGCGGCATGAAAACTGGGATGAAGTAGGAATAACGCACACGAATGGAAACAAATCGCGTAGAGAAGATGAATGAAGGAATTGAGTAGTCACGCGAAAGGGAGAAAGGAAAATAGGGTGGGTCAGTAATTTATTTTTCAAACAAAAGGGGATGCAGGTAAGTTAACTGGAAACGTAAGTGGTGTAGTAGCATTTTGAAGAAGGAACGAGAAGCAGTAACGATTTGAGAAACAGTAAATTGAAGCGAAGATGGGCCGTTGAACAAAAGAAGCAACAGTAAATTGAAGGGAAGGATACAAACGAATTGGATTGGTATGAGGTTTCATAATCTAAGTAATTAAATGTAGTTAACTTTCAATTAAGTAAGTTGTGACACCCTACGACCTTTAATGTCACTCTTTACAAGAATGCATTAAGTTCCGTGAAGCGTTATATGTAAACAAAAACAAAAACATCACAAGACAGATATAAAATAGGAGCAGAAATTTATAATTGAATTTATTTGGCAGAAAACATCATAGTCTCAAAACCAATTACAGAATCAGTCTGAAATACTAAAACCAACTACATCAAACTAAAACATATGTCTTGCACTGAAAACCATCAGAGTACATAAAGATAAAATCATAGTCCCCAAAAATAGCCATAACAGAGCAGACAAGTAGTCAAAGTGGTACATCGAAGTAGATCCCTATCCAAGCAGAACAGAAGAGAGAGTCCTAATCAAGCCTGATCGTTCCCACCCTGAGAACCTAGGGTGGAGAAGGTAGAGAGAAAAGGAAACAAAACAGGTCAGACTTAAAGTCTAGCGAGTCCAATGACTTTTATCACATAAATAAGCAAAAGCATCATGACAGGCATAAAAACTGGATGAGAGATAACAGTATCATATAACAGGTATAAACAGACTGAACATGATAAGGAGAATGAATATAATAGGTTACGCTTCTTAAATACTTTTCTCTGCACCAATACTAGTATAAAAAATATGATCCCAACAGAAACATAATGGTAGACTTAAGTGTACTTCTAGTAACGGGATTTACCCCCAAACAGTAATAACATGTACCCAAACATAAATAACGGGTGCTACCCCAACCAGAAACTACAGACATCTAAACAGGAAGGACTAGATGTTACCTAATCACTACCCCCAATCGAATGGCTCCCTATCCGTAAATACCCTATGTCGGCCCCACAGTAGGATGTATCACTCCCTAAAGTGGCAACCCCCAGAAGGACACAGACCTATTTACTGGTGTTATAGTGGCTTATTTTCCCATGCAAGTCGGACCCATGCACGCACATGACTATGTTGGAATGCGCTATCAGAACACCTCCACTCAAGTGAACCTCTTACAATCAGTTCAGTAAGCATGCCATGACCCCTACCTTGTGTGGGGTCCCTCTTTGATACCGAAATGGGTTACTGACTGATATGGGTCCCACATAACATATGACACAGGCCACCCCTAGGCTTGTATCCCCAACTACTAGGATTTTGACAGGTTATGCCTAACAGAATACCAAGTCCACATAACCCCAACAGATAAAATAGGTTAAGTTTATCGAGTTCGTATAACACCCTATAGTTTTAACAGATTTACTTAACCCCTCATTGATTCAAACGAACTTACTTAACCCCTACTATTTAATAGGTTCATATAACCCCCATAGATTTAAACAGGATAAGTATTACAGGTTAACAGATTTATATAACCCCCACAGATCTAAACAAGTTTCATTACATATTTTGCTTAATCTATAAATTAAGCCTGCGGATTTACACGCCCCAACCCTCAAGTCATAATTCACAGTATAAGATATGCCCCAAATTTTTTAATTTTTTTTAGTCTTACATCACAGTATAGGTTATGCCCCTAAATCCCAGTCATGATTCATAATACAAGATATGCCCCCAATTTACCCTTTCCAACCATTCTCAATTCCGTTCGTTCGCATATTTCATCGATAGGCCTAGGCTCGAAGGTAGCCAAGGCTATAAAAATAAAAAGGCAAAAAGGGAGAGAAGAGAACAGAAATAGGCATAATAACAGAATAGGCGTATGATAACAGAAATAAGCATATCAAAAATAGGCATATAAGAACTAAACAGTAGATCAGGTGTACAGAGGAATACATGTAATGACGGATCTCTTTAGTTATGGGTCATATTCTTAACAGGCATAGGTTTTGATCCAGATTTTTGAAATTGTCAGGATTACTAGTTAAATGTTTATATCTAAAAGTAGCATGAACTTACAGAGACTGGATCTAAAGAATAGAGAATAATATGCCGAAGTTGCAGAAGAAATTCTCATATACGAATAGGCTATTATTGAAGAAAATAGGCTAGTTCAATCCAAACTGGGGCAACATCTTGTTGTCTTCATTGTTTTTTATGTGTAAAAAAATAGAGATGGGGTCCTATATATAGCCTAAAACTAATGAACCTAGCCCATAAAAAACGTTTACGTTCAGTAAAAGAATTCCCCCAAATCTGCATTGGGTCGACCTACTTCGACTAGGGTCGACCCACCCTCCCTGGGTCGACCCCCAACGGGTCAATTCCCTCCATATTTTCCGCGCTTCGCTTTTTTTTTTTGAATATTCTAACTTGGTTTGTGTATATATATAATTCGCTTTTACATATACAAACTTCTAAGTTTAATAACTTTCTTATACGATGTCCGTTTTACGCAAACTTGGAGTCTATCTAAGCAGAATTCCTAGACGAACGCAATGGTGCAGTCCGTTTTACTTAATTCCCAATATTTAATTAAGTATTACTTAGTTTATCGTTATAGTGTTCTTTAAAATTATCGGGTGTTACATAAGTCATTAAAACTGTATAAACGTAAATGTTAACCATTTTCATTTGCGTGGTTCAAGATGGATACAATTTCGAAAAATGTAGGGATGGAAAATAAAAGGGAAACCGTCGACCAGTAACCTTGACCCAAAAGTAATTGTCTAATTAATTTTATAATGAAGAAATAATTAGTTTAAATAATATGTATATATTTAAAACATGTATAATTGAACTTGTAACGACCCGTATTTTTACGGTATTATAAATAATTTATTTGATTATTTAAAGTATGGTTTGGTAATTTAAAATGACCAGAAATAATAATAATGAATATTTAATTAATATTTATAATGTAATAATATATTATAATGCCGAAATAGTCGGGAATAACTGAATTCACAGTACTGTGTGAATTGGACCGTTTATAATATTTAATTCAGTTTAGAATTGAATTACAATAACGAATATATTATTTAATCGACGTTCGAACGTATAATTTATATTATAATTTTAATCGAGCCTGAAATGGCGCGACATTCCATAATTTGGTGATTCGAACTTTAAACGAATATATAGAATCTGTTTTAAGTCGGATTTCTGTGAAACAAGAAACGTTCGGAGCAGGTGAACTACATTTTTTTAATGAAGAGAACAATCGAGATTTCATTGTGTAGATTTTGAGTTGTGTCCAAATCAAATTTTCGAAAAGTCGCTATGGAATTCCTTTATAATTTATAGCAATTTATTTATATTGTAAATGGATTTTTCAATATAAATTGAATATCGATTTAACTGGGATTTGAATATCGAGTTATAAATCCAATTGGAGTTGTATGATATTCTATTGGAATATATATACGATAATATAAATTTATTAATATTAAATTTAATTATTGTTAAATATATTAATATTTAAATGGATTTATTTAGAGCTATAGAAAATAGCCAGTTTTGCAAACGAGCACCGTTTTCGATGAAACTAATTTTGTTGGATTCGGAATATTAAATTATTGTTAAATTTCAATTTCCGTGATTTTTGGAGTCAGTGTGTGGCCTTATGGATTTTTAATGTGAAAACCATTCAGTATTTTGATGGTTAAAAATACGCTGTGTGAGCAAACGGAGTCGGAATTCGACGAAACTAGTTTCATTGGGTCCGTAATGTCGAACTGAAGGTCTATGTCCATTTTCGTGATTTTTGGTACGTGTGTGATCATAGGAATTTTTAGACTGATAAATCGAGTTGAAAATCAAATATAAATAAATTTAAAAAATTTATGCGAACCTTTTTATACAAGCTAACGTACCGTATAAGTACCCTTTACCACTACCTAACCCTAAACCTTATTCTTTAACATCCGAAGTCAACAGACAATGCGCCTCCACATTATCTTCCAAAAACATGAACTAATTAAGCTTCTAAAATCCCTATCAATTCCTGGAAAATCCCATAAATCATTTTACATATAGATTTGTAACACTGAGAGTATTTCCTCCATTTTTGTATAAGTATCGATGCGTTGGGTTCGGTGGTCTCGTAACAGCGCAAGGCTAGGGTTTCGATTTTCTTGGAACGAAGGCTTTGATGAGCAAATTAAAGGTTGAAGTGTTGATCGCAGGTTAGAGGCGCACGGTTTAATGACTTTTGGGAGGGTTACGTGATGATTTTTGTCGATCATAGTACTGTAGCTTACTTGGCTGACTTCGAACGAAAGCTCCAGGGTGATAGCAAATTCGTCCTTTTTGGCGTGAAGGGGAAGAGATAGCAAAGAGAGGGTTTTAGATAATTTTACTTTGAATTTAAAGTGAAAGGAGGAGATGGGATCAAAGGATGCGTGAATGGAAAATGAAAGTCGCGTTCGAATTTTCCTGGAAGAAAAGGATGAGCGGAGTAATTAGGAAGGTAATGACATGGATTTAATTAGGATTAATTAATTAATTTAAGTTAATGATGGTTGTTTTAGTTCAAACCTTGTAAAATGCATATCTTATTCACATGAAATCAGTATTCCGTGAAACAAGATCCGTTGGGATCGTAGGGACAAGGGCTACAAGATGGAACTGACTGGGAGTGAATTGGAGCTCGTTACAATTTACAGCAAAATAATTTGTCTGTTTGAATCAACCGACAGTTATCGTTATTCAACGATAACCGTCCAATGTGAGTAAATGTCACGAACTTTGTACAGTTTATATTTTTATAAATGTAATCTAGTATTGATAAATGATGATTGATTTTTGTGACTTGATTGTTTGGTTGAATTGCTGATTTATTGGTTGAAATTGTAGATAACGATATATATATAAATCATTAATCAAATATTGATTCTGTTTATCAGAATATGTCATATTGAAATGAAATCGATGTTATCTATATTGTTTAACATCTGTGAATGCAGGGAGTAAGGTTGGAGGGATCCAACAGGATTCCTCAATATTATAATACTGTTTGTTATCATATATTATGATATATGCTGTGATTAAAATCTGTGATTGATTATGATGACATTGTTCATGTTATTTGGTATTTTAAATACCATATGAAATACTGGAATGTTAAAAGGAAATTTTCAAAGTGAATATTGAAAATGAAATATTTATATATAAAATAAATAGGATATAATAAAATGTAATATTTGGAAAAACAAATATTAGAAAATATAATTAAGGAAATAAATAGAATTATATAAAAGGATTTATATAAAATAAATTGAATTATATGAAAAGATTTATATAGATTAAATAGAAGTATAAAGGTGATTACAAATGGGATTACAAGTATTAGAAGAATAAAATGAGATTTTATATGAAAAAAATCTATAATTAGAAGTATAAATAGAAACTGGATTTGGGAAATTGTTTTTAAATACGAACTCAAACTGTTTTGATTGCAAAGAAGAAATATTATTCACATTTAATGTGAATAAAGGATTTAAGTAAATATTTGCAAATAAAATATTATAAAGGAATTTGGGGTTTGAATTAGGTATTTAAATGGAATTAATGAAATTAGAAACTGACTGGAAATTAGTTGAGTTGAATGGCTTTCTGGGTATCGATCTGATGTTGGTTTTGGCCTTCGGGGTTTATTTTTGGGAAGTCGTTCTCTTACTAGTTTACAGCTAGAGACTGATAGAGGTGGGAAGATATTGATGCGTGAATCAGAAATGGAAACGTTTTCCAAAGTTAATAACATACATTTTCTAATTTTAGAAAGTAAGGAATTTATGAATATATGGAAACGATAAATTGGAAATTGGGAAATGAAATGATGATTGATCAGTAAGATTTTCATTTTGGAATACGACTATTGTTTGTTCACATATTTTCCTTTGATAGTTAAATCACCGACTATCAAAGATTTTGACCATTTCAGTCGTCAATATGGAGAGACCGGGATCAGATTCATTATCTGAAAACCACTTTGTATGGGCGTTAGCATTGCGATCAAATATGATGAAGATAATTGAAGACGGAGTTATGCAAGGGTTGTCCTGTTTTTAGAATAGTGTCTTCGGTTTGTCCAGTCCGAGGATAACTTATATGGAAGAATGTCTGACAGAGGATATCTAATGGATCGCATAAGTTGATCTCTTCATAACTATTTACTTTTGGTGGCAGAGAAATTCATATCTCTTAGCTGTTTACCCGTGATATGTTTGGAGAAATCAATTTGCGATTTAGCGGGTATGATGATGTGACATTCAAAGTGAATGATGATGTGGTTTGTAAAGGATACGTTATGGCCTCTAGCCTCACAACCGGAAATGGTATAAAGCTGGGTAGGTCGCATGGCTAAGTGGTTAGCTGCTAATTAGGGTGTATTGTCACCTGATATAGAGAAATTCCATTTACTTCTATAATCTATTTCGATGTTGTCCCTTTCGGGAAACGGTTGTTGATCCCAACCGTTGGTGATAATACATTCGGTACACTCAAGCGAAATGAGTGACCGGTCATGTTTAGCCTAGGTTGCAAGATGTTCTTGTTGAACCCGGTATATTTCTCTCTAGAGATACACTGTCGGACGGTGGTCATATACCTTGCCAGTTGGAATTCATTAACTAATAAGTGCACTTTGATTATATATTATGTATGTGGAACATGAGATGAAAGCGTTCTGCTAGATGATTATTGTATTATGGTTGATAGACATTATTATAATATCAAATGAGTTTGATATCCTTTCAAAAGGTTTTTGAATGTTGGATCAAGTGTTTTGGATTCTCATAAGGGAAAAACCCGTTCCGTGTTATACGGCGTGGTCTTATGAGATATCGTTTATTTTCTCAAACTATTTTAAATTGTTTATTCACACCAGTCCAATGACTGACCCAGAGTTTTTTTTTTTGTTTTACCCCAAACTCTTAGGTGCCCAAATTTGTACGGGCAGTCAAGTAGTCAAGTTTAACAGATATACTTGGAGAGCTTGGAGCAGGAGGCTTCTGGATTATATAGCTATTGTTTATTCCACTATGTTGAAAGTGTTATAATCTGATAATGTTACTGTATACATATACTGATTTTATTTCAAAGATATGTTATCTATTATATGTTGTTCGTTCCGCTGTAAGATTTGTGTTACTCTGATGTTGTTGTATGTTCTTCTTCTTCTATTCTAATTTTCTATCTTATCTATTCTCACCCTCTAACTTCTTTCATTAACTATCCGGTATTTCCGATGCTTGATAGTCGACATTGGGTTATATGTCGTTTACTCAGAATCGCGAAAACCAGGGTCGTTATAGTGGTATCAGAGCATAAGGTTAAGTAATTACCTTGGCTCTGTGGTGTAACTCGATAGAGATGGGGTTAGTAATACCCTAGATTGAGTTGAGTGTATATATATGAGTGAACGTATTTTTTGTCTGATATAAAGTGGTTTTATATTGTGGAGATTTATTGGTTGAGTTGTTTATGGGTTCTGATCAATCAGTTTGATCCACTGTATCGGTAGGAATTTCTAAACACTCGAATACGATGAACTGACATAGTATGTTTTGAAAAGAGGGTAATGAAATAATTTTACCCAAATATATTTTGATATAAAAGGAATCTATATATTGGAATTATTATAATATATAGGACGTGTTGGTTGTTATTATAATCGAATGAGATTATAAATTGAAATGGTTATATAAATAACCAATTAGAATTCATATAAGTGTAATATATGAAATCAGTAAATTAAATATGAATTTAAATCAGAATTTGGAATTTGAAATTCTGAAAACATGAAAAGAGTTTGTAAATGGAACTGAATTGAATATATGAGAATTTTAAATTCCTGGGAGATTTTAAATTGTTTACAAGCATTGTGAAGGTAATTTTGAAAGTGATTTCAAAATGAAGGTGTTTAAATATGGTTTTGAAATTGTTATAGTATTGAACTCACTTCGATAAGATGGAAAATAATCCTGATGATGATGGCCACATCATCAGTGTCATTTTCGAGTTGTTATGTGACGGATTACTACCAAAGAGATTGTTTTCGAATTATTTTGGGAAAAAGAGTTTTTTTGGTATTTCGAAATGAATATTTGATTTTGAAAAGAAAAGCTGTTTAAAAACTCCCAGAAACGGATTGTTTGAACTAAAACAAATTAGATGGAAATTTTTGGAACTAAATTGAAAATCAAGAATGGTACTTGAGATTGATAATGGAAATTGGCTTGGATAAACGAATGGTTGTGTTGGAGATAAAAGTGATTTGATTTTGATTGGGATGACATTGGTATATGCTGAATTGGCAGCAGATGGAAAGGATATAATAGTATGCCCGACATAAAGGTGCAAGTTTTTATTTTACATGAGTTCAGTGATTTATGAGCCGATTTGGCAAGCCGCTTAGCTGTTTGATTTTCATTTGGGTTGGAGAAGGCCTAGAGAGGCGAGTTGTAGTTGTACCGATTGACCCATACAAAGGAGGCACTGGCGAAATTTTTCAAAAATTTAAGGTGTTAGAAAATTTTCAGAATTTTTGGAAATTTTCGTTAATAGGAATAAATTAATATTTTAATTGGAATTTATTGGTTCAGTTGAAACTGAAGTTAATAAATAAACAAATGAAGTTTAACCCAGCAATAGGGTGTATTTTCTACCTTAGCAATTTCGAGGACGAAATTATTTTAAGGTGGGAAGAATGTAACAACCCGTATTTTTACAGTATTATAAATAATTTATTTAATTATTTAAAGTATGGTTTGTTAATTTAAAATGACTAGAATTAAATAATAATGAATATTTAATGAATATTTATAATATAATAATATATTATAATGCCGAAATAGTTAGGAATAACTGAATTCACAATATTGTGTGAATTGGACCATTTATAATATTTAATTCAGTTTAGAATTGAATTATAATAACGAATATATTATTTAATCGACGTTAGATTGTATAATTTATATTATAATTTTAATCGAGCCTGAAATGGCGCGGCAGTTCGTAATTTGGCGATTCGAACTTTTAACGAATATACAGAATCTGTTTTAAGTCGGATTTCTATGAAATAAGAAACGTTCGGAGCTGGTGAACTATATTTTTCTAATGGAAGAGAAAAATCGAGATTTCATTGTGTAGATTTTCAGCTGTGTCCAAATCAAATTTTCGAAAAGTCGCTATGGAATTCCTTTATAATTTATAGCAATTTATTTATATTGTAAATGGATTTTTCAATATAAATTTAATATTGATTCAATCGGGATTTGAATATCGAGTTATAAATCCAATTGGAGCTGTATGATATTCTTTGGAATATATATACGATAATATAAATTTATTAATAATAAATTTAATTATTTTTAAATATATTAATATTTAAATGGATTTATTTAGAGTTGTAGAAAATAGCCAGCTTTGCAAATGAGCTCCATTTTTGATGAAACTAATTTTGTTGGATCCAAAATATTAAATTATTGTTAAATTTCAATTTCCGTGATTTTTGAAGTTAATGTGTGGCCGTATGGATTTTTAATGTGAAAAACATTCAGTATTTAGACGGTTAAAAATACATTGTGTGAGCAAACGAAGTCGGAATTCGACGAAACCAGTTTCATTGGGTCTGTAATGTCGAACTGAAGGTGTATGTCCATTTTTGTGATTTTTGGGTATCGTGTGTGTTCATAGGAATTTTTAGACTGTTAAATCGAGTTGAAAATCAAATATAAAAAAATTATGTGAAGCTTCTTATGCAAGCTAACGTACCTTATAAATACCCTTCCCCGCTACCTAACCGTAAACCTTATTCTTTAACATCCGAAGTCAACAGACAATGCGCCGCCACATTATCTTCTACAAACATGAACTAATCAAACTTCTAAAATCCCTATCAATTCCTGGAAAATCCCATAAATCATTTTACATATAGATTTCTAACACTGAGAGTATTTCCTCCATTTTGGTGTAAGTATGGACGCGTTCGATTCTTATTGGGTCCACTGGTCTCGTAACAGCGCAAGGCTAGGGTTTCGATTTTCTTGGAACGAAGGCTTCGATGAGCAAATTAAAGGTTGAAGTGTTGATCGCAGGTTAGAGGCGCACGGTTTGATGGCTTTTGGGAGGATTATGTAATGATTTTTGTCGATCATAGCACTGTAGCTTGCTTGGCTGACTTCGAATGCGAGCTCTAGGGTGATAGCGAATTCGTCCTTTTTGGCGTGAAGGGGAAGAGGAAGCAAAGAGAGGGTTTTAGATAATTTTACTTTGAATTTAAAGTGAAAGGAGGATATGGGATCAAAGGATGTGTGAATGGAAAATGAAAGTCGCATTTGGATTTTCCTAGAAGAAAAGGATGAGCGGAGTAATTAGGAAGGTAATGACATGGATTTAATTAGGATTAATTAATTAATTAAAGTTAATGATGGTTATTTTAATTCAAACCTTGTTAAATGCATAACTTATTCATATGAAATCAGAATTCCGCGAAACAAGATCCGTTGGGATCGTAGGGACAAGGATTGCATGATGGAACTGACTGGGAGTGAATTGGAGCTCGTTACAATTTATAGCAAAATAAATTGTCTGACTGAATCAACTGACAGTTATCGTTATTTAACGATAATCGTCCAATGTGAGTAAATCTCACGAACTTTGTACAGTTTATATTTTTATAAATGTAATCTAGTATTGATAAATGATGATTGATTGTTGTTTGTTGATTGTTTGGTTGAATTACTGATTTATTGGATGAAATTGTAGACAATGATATATATATATATAAAAATTGTTAATCAAATATTGATTCTGTTTACTAGAATATTTCATATTAAAATGAAATCGATGTTACTTATATTGTTTAACATCTGTGAATGCAGGGAGACAGGTTGGAGGGATCCAACAGGATTCCTCAATATTATAATACTGTTTGTTATCATATATTATGATATATGATGTGATTAAAATCTGTGATTGATTATGATGACACTGGTCATGTTATTTGTTATTTTAAATACCATATGAAATACTGGAATGTAAAAAGAAAATTTTCAAAGTGGATATTGAAAATGAAATATTTATATATAAAATAAATAGGATATTATAAAAGGTAATATTTGGAAAAACAAATATTGGAAAATATAATTAAGGAAATAAATAGAATTATATAAAAGGATTTATATAAAATAAATAGAATTATATAAAAAGATTTATATAGATTAAATAGAAGTATAAAGGTGATTGTAAATGGGATTATAAGTATTAGAAGAATATAATGAGATTTTATATGAATTTTTTGATAATTAGAAGTATAAACAGAAATTGGATTTGGGATATTGTTTTTAAATACGAAATCAAACTGTTTTGATTGCAAAGAAGAAATATTATTCACATTTAATGTGAATAAAGGATTTAAGTAAATATTTGCAAATAAAATATTATAAAGGAACTTGGGGTTTGAATTAGGAACTTAAATGGAATTACTGAAATTAGAAACTGACTGGAAATTAGTTGAGCTGAATGGCTTTCTGGGTATCGATCTGATGTTAGTTTCGGCCTTCGGGGTTTATATTTGGGAAGTCGTTCTCTTACTAGTTTATAGCTAGAGACTGATAGAGGTGGTAAGATATTGATGTGTGAATCAGAAATGGAAACGTTTTCCAAAGCTAATAACGTATATTTTCTAATTTTAGAAAATATGGAATTTATGAATATATGGAAACGATAAATGGGAAATTGGGAAATGATTGATCGGTAAGATTTCCATTTGGGAATACGATTGTTGTTTGTACACATGTTTTCCTTTGATAGTTAAATCACCGACTATCAAATATTTTGACCATTTCTGTCGTCAATACGGAGAGACCGAGATCAGATTTTGACCATTTCTGCTGGCTAATTTATTTCGATGCCGTCCCTTTCGGGAAACGCTTGCTGATCCCAACCATTAGTGATAATACATTCGGTACACTCAAGCGAAATGAGTGACCGGTCATGTTTAGCCTGGGTTGCAAGATGTTCTTGTTGAACCCGGTGTATTTCTCTCTAGAGATACACTGTCGGGAGGTGGTCCCATACCTTGCCAGTTGGAATTCATTAACCAATAAGTGCCACAGTTTTTGATTATATATTATGTATGTGGAACGTGAGATGAATGCATTCTGCTATATGATTATTATATTGCGGTTGATAGACATTATTATAATATCAAATGAGTTTGATATAAAGATTATTGTTCCTTTCAAAAGGTTTTTGAATGTTGGACCAAGTGTTTTGGATTCTCATAAGGGAAAAACCCATTCCGTGTTATAGGGCGTGGTCTTATGAGATATCGTTTATTTTCTCAAACTGTTATAAATTGTTTACTCACACCAGTCCCATGACTGACCCGGAGTTTATTTTGTTTTATTTTACCCTAAACTCTTGGGTGCCCAAATTTGTATGGGCAGTCAAGTAGTCAGGTTTTACAGATATACTTGGAGAGCTTGGAGCAGGAGGCTTCAGGATTATATAGCTATTGTTTATTCCGCTGTGTTGTAAGTGTTATACTCTGATAATGTTATTGTATACATATACTGGTTTTATTTCAAAGATATGTTATCTGTTATATGTTGTTCGTTCCGCTGTGAGATCCGTGTTACTCTGATATTGTTGTATGTTCTTCTTCTTCTTCTTCTTCTTCTATTCTAGTTTTCTATCTTATCTATTCTCACCCTATAACTTCTTTCATTAACTATTTGGTATTTCCGATGCTTGATAGTCGACATTGGGTTATATGTCAGTTACTCAGGATCGCGAAAACCCGGGTCGTTACAATGGTATCAGAGCATAAGGTTAAGTAATTACCTTGGCTCTATGGCGTAACTCGATAGAGATGGGGTGAGTAATACCCTAGATTGAGTTGAGTGTATATATACGAGTGAAAGTAATTGTTATTTGATATAAAGTGGTTTTATATTGTGGAGATTTATTGGTTGAGTTGTTTATGGGTTCTGATCGATCAGTTTGATCCACTGTATCGGTAGGAGTTACTAAACACTCGAACACGGTGAACCAACATCGTATGTTTTGAAAAGAGGGTAATGAAATAATTTTACCTAAATATGTTTTGATATAAAAGGAATCTATATATTGGAATTATTATAATATATAGGATGTGTTGGTTGTTATTATAATCGAATGAGATTATAAATTGTAATGGTTATATAAATAACCAATTAGAATTCATATAAGTGTAATATATGAAATCAGATGAATTAAATTTGAATTTAAATCAGCATTTGGAATTTGAAATTCTGAAAACATGAAAAGTGTTTGTAAATGGTACTGAATTGAATATATGAGAATTTTAAAATCCCGGGAGATTTTAAATTGTTTACAAGCATTGTGAAGTATATTTTGAAAGTGATTTCAAAATGAAGGTGTTTAAATTTGGTTTTGAAATTGTTATAGCATTGAACTCACTTCAATAAGCTGGAAAATAACCCTGATGATGATGGACACATCATCAGTGTCATTTTCGAGTTGCTAAGTGACGGATTACTATCAAAGAGATTGTTTTCGAATTATTTTGGGAAAAAGAGTTATTTTGATATTCCGAAATGAATATTTGATTTTTGAAAAGCAAAATTGTTTAAAAACTCCCAAAAACGGATTGTTTGAACTAAAACAAATTAAATGGAATTTTGTGAAACTAAATTGAAAACCAAGAATGGTACTTGAGATTGATAATGGAATTTGGCTTGGATAAACGAATGGTTGTGTTGGAGATAAAAGTGATTTGAGTTTGATTGGGATGACATTGGTATATGTTGAATTAGCAGCAGATGGAAAGGATATAATAGTATGTTCGACAAAAAGGTATTTAAATTATTGAAATTGGGGATTATTTAATAATAATCAAAGTGATTAATTTAAAAGTAAATTAATGGAGATTTGTAAAACCATAACGTCCATTTATAGTTAAATGATATTTTCAAGCAAATTGATATTAATATTAAAACAAGTTAAGTTTTAAATTGAAATTTGAAGTGAATTCTTATTGGAATTCTATTTAATTGGATTAATAAAATCCAAGATTTGACGAAATTTTAAAAACAAGTTTATTTAATGTGTTGCAATTGATTTCGATTAGTGAAACAAGTTAATAAAGTTATAGACTTTGAAATGGTTAATGAAATGAATAAAAGGTTAAAAGTCGAAATTGGTAATGGAAATCGAAATAGAAACACAAATTGAATTGAAGATGGCTAGACGAGCTAAGCTATAAGAAGTCGATCTAAAATCGCATGTTTAAAGAAGTGATGGTGCTTTATTTAAAAGAATTGAAAAGTGTTCTTTCTCAATAACAAACGAACATTTTTATAAACGTTTTTTTAAAATACAAAATGTGATTAAATAACATTTTGTTAATGAGATTAGCGAATAATAAAAGTGGAATGAGATATTAATCTGGAATGTAACTAGATTTGGGTAGATACTTAATATTTAAGTTTAAGGCAAGATTTGCCGAGAGGAAATCATAAACGGAAACACGTATAAGTGAGTTATAAGGGGAGAACTGGGAAATGGATTTATGTAATATATAAAGGAATTTTTCAAATTGGAATTTAATATGGACAAATAGTTTAAAGGATATGTAAAGTAAAAGAATATATTATTTGCAAATAGAAAGATTAAAAAAAATGAATTGTTATAGATTTACAAAACGAATGGTAAAGGATATTATAAATAAAAGGAATTTGTAAATGAAAGATAAAAGAATTCGTAAATGGAAGGTAATATGATTTTGTAAAGAAAAGGTAAGGGGTTTTGAAATGGAATATGTAATATTTATTTACAGAGGTTAAGTTGAATTATCTAAATTAATTTTATGAAATGATATTTAAATAAAATTGAAAAAGATTTGTGAGATTATAGAATAATATAATCGGTTTAAAAATGTTAAAGGGAATATAATTTATTTTTCTGATAAATTGGAACTTGTTATACGCTAGTTGAGTTGAGTAATTTTCGAGATGTCAATCTGATGTTGGTTTCGGCCTTCGGGGTTGATACTGAGAGTCTTATTTACTTACCAATTTGCAATGAAAATAAAATGAGTTGAAGTGCAATGATAATTGAATATTCTTATATTGGTAAGAAAAGGAAACGTTTTTCGAATTCGGAGTTTTAATATTTAATTAATGTCTAGTTAATTAAAGAGGTTAACTGATGCTGGGTACCAAATCAGTAAATTTATTTCCTTTTATGGATGAATGGTTTTTTATTTGATAGTTAAATAATCGATTATCAAATCCGGCCTATATGATTGTTGGTACGGAAAGACAGGGATCGAATTTATATTCGAAAACCCATGCCGAGCAATATATACGTGGAAGATGAAAGATGCTTATTAAAGATGGAGAAATTGAAGACCATTGATCTTTATGTTGAAAATAACTACTTGTTAAACTTCTCTAGTTTGGCCGCTAGAGTTATTATGACTCATGATTCTGTCGTGATTGAAATCTTCGGACTGCAAGGAAATAAATTTACTGATTTTAGGACTGCTAGTGATCTTTAGGGTGATTCCTAGGATGTGGTGGGAGAGTGCCTTTGGTTCATCCTATTTCTGGATGACTCGTATGGACGGAAGTCTGATGGAGTATTTCCAAAAGGATCGCGTATGTTGATTTCTTCAAACGTACCCAGTTGGTGGCAGAGAAAGGTATTTCTCTTAGCTTAACAAACAGGGTTTTATTGGTACGTCAATTAGTGATTTTCTTTTGGATTTGAAAATGTGGCATTCAAAGTGAATGGTGGTCAGATACTCTGAAAGAAGACTTATAACCTCAAGCCTCACCAACCGGGAAAAGAAAAAAAAAATCGGGTAGATCACATGACTAAGTGGGTCGCACCCAAGTAGGGTGTATTGCAACCATCTAGAGAATATTCTTATTTGTTACTTTTTTTCATTTTTTATCTACCAAGAACTACGGTGGTCACGATAAAATGTTGTAAGGTAACAATACATTCGGTACTCTCAAGCAAAGTGAGGGGCGATCATGTTTAGCCTGGGTTCAAAATGTTCTTGTTGAACCCAGTGTATTCCTCTCTAGAGTTACATTGTCGGAAGATGGTCTCATACCTTGCCAGGAAATCCATTCTGCAATAAGAGACCGCGGTTTTGATTGTATACTATGTATGTAGAGCGTGAGATGCTAGTGTTCTGCTAGATTGTTATTTATTTGTATTTAGACATTGTTATAATATCCTAAAAGATATGATTTCAAAAATGTATTGAGTTATCGTAAGGTAAAAACTATCCGTATTTATGTATAAGTTTGGTCTTACGATTATCCTTTTCTTCCGAAAAGACACTGACTTTAAAATCAAGTTATGTGATACATTTAAACTTAGTGGGGTTCTCACTCTAGTTCACCAGACTGATCCAGCGTTTGTAATGCTCGGGTTAGACTGAGTTTTACAGGTTCAGGTTATCAGATGCTATGAAGAGACGAGCTGGAAGTGTTCAGACATATGATATCATAGTTATTATTCCGTTGTGTGATTCTATATGAGGACAAATTATTATAATTGTCCAGATGTGTGATGTACTCTGATGATTGTAAGTTTTATTTCAAGCTCTCAGTAAAGATTTATTCCTATATTATATTTTGTTCCGCTGCGATGTGAGACTCTATGTTGTGTGGTTCTTTTTCTTCTATTCTAATATTTCTTTCTTTCTTATCTCACCCTCTAATTTATTTCTCTTAACTATCTGCTTTTCTTTATAATTTGAGTTAACATGGTTTGATAAAAGTTGGCTTAAAATGTACTAAAAAAGTGGGACGTTACAAGTGTATTCAGACCCTTAGCAAACCTTATGGCCTTCTTATGAGCCGTATTCACCAAATCCATCCCAAACCTAGAAATCTCATTGAATTGATTAGCATATTCCTTCACAAAAAGAACACTATGTCTTAATCCAAGAAATTTCCCAATTGCATGCCCTCTTTCGCCTGAGATAGAAAATTCCTTTCAAACCTCTATATAAACTCATTCCAAGTCTCAAAACCGTGCTCTGCCTCAACCATCTCCCACTAATAAGAAGCCTCGCCATTCAATTGTCATACAACCAACTGAATTCTCCTCCTATCTTCAAGCTTCAAAAGTCCAAATATAGGCTCGGTATTCCTGAGCCAAGCGTGGGCCTCAGCAAAAGCCTCTGAACCAAGGAAGTTCTTGCCGCCTAGAGTAGTAATTTTTTTGCAAAGCTTAGGGAAATTAGCCATTGGTGGTGGGTTAGGGGGAGCCACCACGGCTGGAGCGGGTGCTTGGGCATTCTCTTGCCATTTGGATGGCGTTGTAGCTTCCACGTACCTACAGAACTAAGTAAAAATGGGGATACCCTCATAAAAGATGGGATCCCCGGACATGCAACTAAAAGGAAAGAGGAAGGGATTCAGGAAAGGAATCAAGATAGTATTGTAATTGACTTGAGGGAATGTTTTTCAGAAACAAACTTTTAATTTGAAAGCACTTTTCTTTAAAAGATTTTTTATTTTAGAAAAACCTTTTGTTTGATCTTGTAACCATAGGTTATGATACCAAATGCAAGACCCCTACATCCCTAAAGGTCACCCGTATGAGGATTTCACAAAGGTATATGAAGCGTAAAAGTATAAAATAACATAACAGAGGCTAAAATTCACAAGACAACATATGAAAAAACAACGGAATTTTTTCTAAACTTTATTCAAACTAGAACATAAGTTTCATCACAACATAAAATGTACTTTAGTCATAAACCCACATTTGTCCTATGAAAAAGCAACATAATCAGTACTCAACATCTAATACAGAAATAAATCAAATGTGGAAAAGTACATGATCAAGTAGAGAATAAGACAAGCAGAAATCTCCAATAAGACAAGCTGGGCCAAAACTCTATAAGTTACTAGATCCACCACCCTAAAATCCTAAGGGAAGGAGAAAGGAAGAAAGAAGAAGTAAAGAAACTAGTCAGACATAAAGCTTGATGAGTCCTATAATTACTAGCATGAGTGATAACTGATAAAAGAGGAAATCTAGATAGGATAATAATTTAAAGCTAGATAACAGTAAATAAGACAATAGAAGGATAAGCAAGAATATAGTCGGTTGTCATCTCATTTGAATCATTCAATTTCTGCACCGTTTACTATAACTCAAAATTAGGATGTAACCTAATTTTACCCATCGATCGGCTTCTAAACCACAATTATAATAATCTGTGTCGAATATGGTCTCGGGCTTATCAGGCCGGCCCTATCATCTCTAAAGGACATAGCGTTAATCACAGGCATTATAACGTCTTATTTTTCCTAATCGAGAGAATGCACGCTCATCGCGCCGTCGGAACGAACCTGTACCCACCTCGTTTGGACTTCCTACTACCTAGTAAAGTATAAGCGTGCCACGCCTCCTCGTGAGACCTCTATATAGTGATAAAAAGGGATATCGTTTGATATGGGTCCCTAACCAAAAATGCAATTAACTTAAGTCACCCATAGACTTAGTCCCCAATTTAATTTATTATCGCCATGTCCATTGTAGGATTATTATTGACCGCCTAGCTACCCTAGATCCCCATAGAATTGACAACAAATGCTTAGGTTGCTATAATATAATTATTCTAATCAATAACTTATTTTGCCTTATCAACCTACACTTTCTACCGGAATAGACCACACATATGAGCCACTTATTTTCCCTAATCAGTTGTCGCTGCCAGAACGGACTCCCACTACACGTTTTCTTAATAGGACACTTATTTTCCCAAATCATCTTATGCTGCCGGAACGAACCCCTATTCATGCTTATTAATTTGTTCATATTAAACTTAATTTGTGTTTTAAGTTTATTAATAAGCCTACTTATTTCATATAATTTTTGTTATATTATAGGTTGTATTTAAATTTTATCTTGTTTATGATCATTATACAACCCAACCCACTCTACTTAGTGTATATCCAAATTTCCAGTTATTCATTTTATCAGTGGTTACAGTACAATTGTCCATTATCGTATTAATTCAATAAGCCACAATTAATCCTTTTATACTCAATTTATATTTTCACAATATGTGCTTTTATAATCAAATTCATATTTTTACCCAACATGCGCTGAAACGAAAGGGATAATGGATTAGGCTCTTTGAAATGCCTAAACTTGATGTGGATTAAAGGGATAAAGGCCTAGGCTCTCGATGGCCTAGTCTCAAATAAATAAGAAGTAGAATAAGACAAAATTTGAATTGTACATACGAATAAAAATAGATAGAAATAAACTGAATGATTTACATTAATAGAATAGATTACTGAAATAGACCAAAGTAGGGATAGAAGCAATAATCCGATATACAAAACAAATCATTTTCAGAAAAGAAACACTGAAATATGTAAATTACTGAAGAAATCAACAATTGTTATACTGATCAAATAATTTCCAAATTATGCTGATCTTGTAATTACAGAAAATATTCACTGATTTATGCGATCCTGCGGGCCCTGGTAGGAATCCTCTAGGTCTATGTATAAATATCCTATAATTTATATTTATAGAAATATGAATCTAAATCTCAAAACTCCATTATTTTTAGAAGAAGTTTTTCATATTAAAGGCAGATAATAAGGAATGGAATAAAGAGAAATATGGTTAGATTAGAGCTATATTTATAATAGAACCAGGGAACTTAGAATTGTTAGATATTAGGTTTAAACTTGGTCCATCATATCAGAAGAAGTCTCCAGAAATCATCCAAAGGTTCGAAATCTTCTCGAAGTATCATGCTAAAAAATCTCGCACATTACAGGGAATGGGTCGACCCATCCTATAGGTGGGTCGACAGAGAAGTCGACCCACTTGGGGCCTGGGTCGTCCCAGCTTGGGACTGGGTCTCCCCAGTTCCAACATGATTTCTGCATAATTAATTATTTATTAATTCATTTTTTTATTTAATTTTCGAACTCCAATTTCAAACTTATTTTCTTCATAACTTAGTTGTTTTCAGTCCAATTTCAGCAAACCAACTATATATCTTAGCCAAAATTTCGTAACGGACCCAATGGCATAACTCCCGTTGCTAATTCTCAATTTTTTCTGATTAGTATTCATTTTGTTAATCTTTTATTTAAATTTCTTTATTAAAACTTTAGGTTGTTACAAGAAGTGATTCAGATGGTCGAACCGACTTAGCTAAACTGGATTTTCAAGTATTCTATATAATGATTCGAGAGTCTTGCTACATCAACCAAGTATATTCGGGCTAATATAAGTCAATGCTCGAGCCCGAGCGATATAATGATGATGAGTCTAGACTGTGATGGCCTTTCGAAAAGGTGGATCAACATTTATCGTCCAAAGTACGTCTTGTTACCTACATGACGTGCTTTGAATGAGTCGAGATATGTACTTTTCATGACATCTCTCTTGTGAATTCAACCATCTTTATCAAAATGACGACTACGAACTATCACGTCCCATGATATAGTCAAGGTATTTGAACTTCTTATTGTCTATATAAACAGTAAGGCATCTCTTTATTTTCCTTTCGTGCTACTTGTCCGGTCAGAGCTCTTGATTGAAGATCCTGAGATTCGCAGGTGACCTTTTGAACCCTGTCGAGTCAAGGGGTTAAATACATTTTTCATCCTGTCGCATTATGTCATGTCGAGTCATTGGCTCCTGCTATTGTTCAACCATGCGTAGGTCGTTACCGGACAACGTCATCCGTTATAGTCTTTGATTTGACTTTTCTGGATTTGCATGAACTCACATGCGTGAATGTTCATTGGCTAAGAATTGTTTAATTAACCTTGTTGTTTCCACAAAATCTCTTTCTCCTTTTTATTATTCGGTTCGATGATCGAACTGGGCTCGTGCCTATCACATCGGTTAGATTTATTGGTGGAGAGAAGGAAGAGGCTGGAAGCATAGAGAGTGTTGTAGGGGTCCCACGAAGGCAGTTAAGCAGAAGTGTAGGTGACAGAGTTGAAATAACTCAGTGATCCTCGGATCAGCTAAGCCGTAGTCCAATCTGGAATGGCCCAGCCGGATTGGCCGACTATGTATGAAGAGGTCGTTCCTTCAATCGTTCTCCCAATCTCGTCATGGTTTTTTGAGTCATGAAAACATTTATTTTGCATATGCAATAGCCGTCAACCATGATTTTGCATATGAAAGTGGTGCTAAGTCAAGCGGATTTTCATGCATCTTGTCGCTATGTCGGTGATATTTGCATTGAATGCCTCAGTGATGCGTGTTCCATTAAGTGTTCTTACGGTTCATCATTTGTCATCTAATTCTGGATGATGATTGTTCGCCTAATGACTAGGTGTTTATATAAGGTGTTCAGTAAGGAATTATCCTTTCGACTGTATCTTGGAATTTTGTGAAACTTTAGATACAAGTATCGTGAGTGGAGCTCAGCTTTTTTGCTTCGTGTCAGATTGCACGTCTGCACCCCGTTAAAGGATAGTAGGACTAGAGAACGTGCATAGGGTCTTACTTCACTTGATTCATGCTTGTCCTTATGAATCAAGGAATATAGTCATAGATTGGGTGGTTACACTGTATTCAACTTGAGTTAGTTTCTCTGTTGTAGTGTTGAGGATTGGAGTCAATTTCTGGGCGGTCGAATCATGGCCCTTGCAGTTCGCATCCTTTGTCCTAGTTGTTAGGGGTTGACTGATTAGTAGATGTCGAACCCTTGTCTTTTCTTGATTCATGCTCTCTCGTCAAATCATGAGTTAAAGTTTAATCTAGAGTGGTTGACACCTAACCCACATTAGTTTCTGTTTTTCATGGCGAAGGTGAGAAGATGCTGCGTGAATGTTCGATTCATGCTCACTTCTTATATATTCTCCTATCCAGGCTTAGAGGATTGGAGTTAGATGGCGAACATTTAGATTGTAGTCGCCTTGATGCTCCCATTTACCCCCCGCGTCAAGGGAAAAAATCGAGGAATAAGTGGTCATGTCACACTTAACTTATGTTTGGAGTGGAACAGTCTATTCATGCCTAGTCATATTTTAGTCTTTTAGTCAGGAAGTAGTATGGAACCAGACAATGGATGGTCACGGTGCATCTGTTTCTTGGTATGCAAGCGGCCTGCCAAGATAAAGCATGAGTTAGATGAAGGCGATTGACTCGTGCCTTTTTAAAATACTTTCTACGGTCTTGCTCCTAGTCCAGGGTTAATGGCAAGAAAGGGGTTGTTGGATCACACCCATTTCAAGTTTGGACATGTGCATAAGAGCCGACACTATTTTCCAAGCTTAAATGATTTAGTCGTCCTTGCACTTGAATCATCTCATTTTCCATTTGTTGTACTTGCTATTTGCTACTCGCCGGTGCACTTATGCTATCAGTCAATCATAGGTATATGCGTTGACTGAAGATATGACTCCCAATGCCTCCATTCGGTCTTTGCCTTAACTCACGTGATATGCTATTGGATATCTCACTCTCAAGGTCTCCTTTCAATCGTTGCCTTATGTCATATGGGAGATTTATCACTGGGCATTATTATCGGCCTTTGGATCTTTATACTCCTTCGTCTAGTCATAAGGTTACAGAGCTTGTGCAGATGTTGTGTTTCATCCTTTATACTCTCACGTTGTCAGTTTGGATTAGAGTTATGGACGTCGTTTAATTGTCCTTTATACTCTCGCATCATTAGTCTGGGTTGGAGTTAGGGAGTGAGTGGTCGTTAATGTTGGAGCGCCCATGGCACTCGTCCTTGATTTATATCCTACTCAAGCTCTGAGGACTAGAGTTAGTTGGGAAAACAGCCGAGTCACATTTGCCTTCGCATCATTCCTTTGCCCTCACATCAGAGGCAAATCTCGTCTTGAGGATGATCAGATCACATCCATGTTGAGTTTATACTTCTCTCGTCGAAAACATGGGACATAGTTAGAGAGGTCATTGGGAGAGTGGTCGAGTCACACTCACCCTTGTCTTAGCATTTTTCTTTTTCCACCACGTCAAAGGCAAAAGTTGCCAGGTGGACGGTCAGGACATTTCAGAACCAAGTCGAATTTTTCCTGTCGTGTCAAAAGCATAAGTGTTTCTTGATGAACAGTCAACTCATATTTGTCTCAGTGTCACTTTCTTACCCATACGTCAAGGGAAAAAGTTATCGTATGGTAATTTGGATCACATGCTTATCGTTTTCATGCTCCTCCCGTTGGATCAAGAAATGGAGTTGCTGATCAACTGAGACAAATGAAGTTCCTGTTGGTTGTATCACATACGAATGAATCTTTCAACTCCGCCTTGTGGATCGAAGGCTAGAGATAGGGATGGACACCCAAGTTTGTCCAGCCATAAAGAGTACATGTCACACCTATTTGTGTTTATACTCTTAGCCCCACGTCAAAGGCAAGAGTTAAGTGATGAATGGTCGAATTTCATCTGCTTTAGGTTGTAGACAACCAAGAGTCAGCAGGAGAACGGTCGAACCATGTTCACTCAAGATTTATATTTTCCCAATAAAAATGTAGGAAAGAGTAGATCGATGGGCAATGCTACCTTTCTATTTGTGATTGTGCAATTCGACGATGTTGAGTGCGAGAGCCAGGCATATAGACGACCGAACCGCATCCTTATGGACTTGAACCCCGACTTTGAAGTGTATTGAGAGAAGCATAATTGTTTCGAGACATGTCTGCATGAGCTAAGATGTGGATGGTCGAGTCAGATCCACTTTGAGTGACAAGTCTATTCTTGTAGTGACGACATAGTTTAGTAAATAAGTGGTCTAGTCGTGCTCGTTACGACAACAGTTTGAAATTCTACATGTGGGTGTTGGAGGTTTGATCGGTACCAGAATCTGGGAACTTTAAAAAAATGATTTTGTGGAAGAATTGAATATAATTCTAAATGATAATGACATCGCTTATTCTTTGTCATCCTATTTTTTTGTCTTGTCTCCACCGACAAACGACCGATGGAGGTCTAGTTGATGAAAGAAACCCTTCCATCTTGCCATGGAGTAGCAATTCTAAGTACGATAGACCATATATCTATCAAGACTATTGTAGCACATGAGTATTCAACGCTAAATAAAGATAACAAAGGATGATAGTACAACAGTTGTTGTACATATGAAATCCATCAATGTTTACTAATCCCACTACAAGAAAAAACGAGATTAGCGACAAATTTTTAGCAGCGGAAAATTTCGTCGCTAAATAGCGGCGGATTTCCATGTGATCTGCAAGGGTTAGTTTTTTAAATTTTCAACTTTTTTTTCTTTTATTTATTACCGTCGTTTTCTGCCATCCCTCACTAAGCCGTTGCAAATTGCGTCAAATTACCGAAAGAAAATTTCTGCCGCTATTTTCCGCTGCAAATCCAGGCAGAATACCGACGAATATTTGTCGAAGCTATTTTGCAGCAGAATTCCAACAGATTTGCAAGAGATGTTTATATTATTTTTCTAAGATATACTTTAGTGTTATTTTTTAATAATTATTAACATGTCCAATAACTAATAATTAATTTGTCCAATAATTAATTTGTTCTAATTAATGATTTATAAGTAATAATAAATATTAATTTACGTTCTATAATAAATAACTTATAATCATTGCTTATTTAAAATTAACAAAATAATCTTTGCTCATAACCAATGTAATTACTAAATTCTTAATTAAGTCCTCTGCTTTCATCACAAATCTCAGTCAGTATGCCAGTATATTTTATGCTAAATCCCAAAATTTTAAATTGTTCTTTTATAATTATTCCCCTAAATAATGAAAATATCAGTTTATTATAATAATTATTTAATAATTAATATTATAATTTAATACTTATGAAATGATATTTAGTATTCAATAATTAATTTTAAATAATTGTATTTAATAATTACAGTTGATAATTATAATTGATACTTATATTTTACAATTATAGTTGATAATTATTTTTTATATTTCGAAAATTTGAAATAATCTTGAATTGATTTGAAATAAATCATAAAGTTTATCAAACCAATTATTGTTTGACACGAAGTAACAAAATTTCTAAACTTTAAAATATTGAAAAAAATCATTTAATAGTTTAATTTAAATTGTATAATACTTCATATTCAAAATTTAAAATTTTCTATAAATTCCGACTAAGATAAACTACAATTTTTTTAAACATTGGCTCCACAGGTGAAATTTTGGCTCCAACATATGAAACTTTTGGCTCCATCGTTCGAGTTTCATTAGAGTCTCACAACCCGCTGTTGATTTATATTTATTTATTTCCATTTATAAAAAGTTCAATCTACCGATTGCGACTAACATATATTTAACAACTACTAATATTCAAATCTAAATTATCATAGTATTAATAATTAGAAAGTAATAACAAAATAAGGAAGGATACTTTTCAATACTTGCTGATTACAACTAAATTACTAATATCAATTAATTAATGATTAGTTTTAAATAATTACTTTTAATATTTGAAAATTACTATCAGATAAGTGAAAAGTAACAATAATTATTGATTAATAATTAAGACTTAAGGATTAGTAAGTAATATTTATTAATGAAGAGGAAATATTTAGTACTTAATATCTAATAGACACAATTAATTATTATATTTAATAATTAATATTTCAAAAAAAGTCAAATTCAAATTTTTTTTAAAATTGAATTTTCGAAAACACAAAAATAAAGGATTATAATTCTTTTAATAAACTTAAAATTTGTATACTCATATTTTCGAAAAAATTCAAAATTATTAAAAAAGAGAGAAAATCAACAATATTAAATAGTTTTTATAAATTTTGATATTCAATAAATAATATTAGATATATAAAATTAATAATTACCATGAATAGTTAATGTGATAACCCAAATTTTACAGTCCTAAAATAATCCTATTTTATCAGTAACTTTATTTATATAAAGAACAAATTGTAATTCTTTATATGAATATATATGATGGTGCAATGTTTTAAATTGTGGAGAAATATATATATATATATATATATATGTTAATTTGTTTATGGTGTGTGGAACATGAAATTAATCCAAGTGTTATAAGGTTAACATTGAACCCTAGGGACACAAGGGTAATTGGCAAGTGACTAAACCCTACCCTTATACCAAAGTGTAAACAAAAGAACAGCCGACAATTCATTTTTATCTCGTTCAAATGAAAATAATAAAAATGACCGAACCCTAGAAAACTAAATTAGGGGAAAATCCAAATAAGGCATCTTGCATCGGAGGGAAGCGGCAGAACATCTAAGGAGATCGAAGCCCAAAACCGAGGAACCACGGAGAGAAACCGAGATCTGGAATATGAAATCGAGAATAAAACCATTGTGAGTGTATTTTCCCCTTTCTACTTGGCACTAAGACCTCTATAGGTAGCCATATTTCTTGTACACCTTGCTGTATGCTTAGTTTAGTGACATCCATGTACTGAATTTGTGATTCATGTGTTATTTTTGAATGGATTTCTGTGATGGATGCTGTATTGCTTGATTGGCACGCTGATATAGTTAGTGATTGATGCTGGCCTTGATTGCTTTCTTGTAGTAACTGGATAAATATATATATATATATATATTCAGATCTGTTATAAAAGTGGAATGTTATAAAATGATTGCTGAAGATTATATTATTTAATCGTACGAACTGCATAATAATGTATGCTGTGAAGTATGGTTCACATGTATTACAAGTATACTGACTAGAGTATATTAAATTTATGATTCAGATTAAATTAAAGTGCTTAGTTACTGTTGAGCTATGTTTTGATTGCTAGTTATTGGGGTGATGAAACTTGATACATGTTTGAAATAGACAGTGAAGCCCATACGGTTAGAAATGATTAAACCATAGGAAATACAAGGGTAAATTAAATAAACATGCAAAAAGACTTGGATCTGATGAGCACTTGATTTGCTTTGATCTTGATGAGTCATGAGAAGTTTAATCAATGGACAAAGGCCTACTGAGAAGCTGGAAGTAATGCTGTAGGATGGGATATGTTGGATTAAACTGGTTTGTTAAATGATTATTTGACCTGGCTACCTTGTGCATGTATTGTTGTATATTTATATATATAGGAAAACCAGAGAATAAGAGGCCAGTTAATGATAATGTTGGTTAAATATTACATATAGATGTGAATACTTGAGTATATATATGCTGGTTGATATAAATGCCTAGTTGAATCTGGAATCAGGTGGATATTTATATAGGCAGGAAAATATATGTTTATAAATAAAACTGCCAAGTTGATTGACTAAAAACAGGGACACATGATTATTTTAGATATAAATATGTGTAAGGTTGATTAGATTACAAATCTATAATCTTTGGAACTGATCAACAAGTATATGCATTGTTTTATTGAATGTGTAATTAGTTACACATATTTGTGCAGATAGTTTAACATGCATATTAAATGACTTGTGTAAACTGTGAAGCACCAGAGTAGCATTGTACACTGAGCACCATATACTGTAAATATAAAAGGTTACATATGTTTGGAGTATAAGTTGTGGTTGTTGTGAACAAATGCCTTATGTTCTCTGAATTTAACTAAACTGATTTATATCCTTATTTATAGCACATGTTTATATCCAGTATTAAAAATAGGTTGTTAACTTGTCTGCTTGTAACTATAGGCAGTGAACACAGGAACTGCTATGTAATATATTTAGACGATTTGATCTATATAAAAACGTGTTTCTTTAGTAAACACCTATCGCGCTATATAAATCGTTTAGACATTTTTTTTGTATGGGCTTTGTAAAGTGAACTTTTAACCTGTTGTAATACTGTGTAGGAGGTTTTTATCATGTTCTTAAATAATCGCTTAAACTATAATTTAAGTAATGTTCTTAAATAATCGCTTAAACTATAATTTAAGTAATACTGTGTAGGAAGTTTTTATCTAATTTAAGTGATTGCTGAGTTTAATGAAGTATGATGCTAATACTGGTTATTCTGTAGCACTGTACATCATTTAATTGTGTTATAGGCTGAGTATAAGTTTTATATGTACTAGTATAATCGTATATTATTTGATTGTAGGTTATATGGCTCATTTTGTAAACTAATAAAAAGGAAGTAATACACGTTTTCAGTTGTAAACAGTGAATAGTAAACATGTATTCAACTGTGCTTATGTAAGTTATGGTGTATATGTATTATTGAATGAGTATATTGATGTTGCTTATGGTTTACTGTACATTTGTGCATATGTGAAGAGTGTCATACCATATAACCAATATATGGTTATGGAATTCACTCAAGAAGCCAAAAATGTATCAGTTATATTTTAAATGAAAGTTACCGAAATTCTTTACAAGTGGTTACCGAATGAAGTTAATGTTCAAATGTTTTGTACCTTTTGTGGGTTTAAGTAGGCATAGCATGCAAGTAATGTACGCACAAGATCGCTTTGTTACCCAGATGGAAAACGTCTTTCCTGTATACACATATACAGCCTGAAACTCCTTGAATTAGTAAAATTTAGGTACTATATGATATATATGATGAACCCGTTTATGTAGGGCTTTGCTTGCATAAATCTGAATATATCTTTCTGCAAATATTTATTGACCATCACTGGAAATGAATCACTGTCTCTAATAGAAATACTAGTAAAAAATTGGCGACTTCGTCCCCCCTTTGTAGCTTAAAAGTGCTCGAAAAGCACTGCAAAATATAAGCATGCTGGCTCAATACGTAATTATTCTCCGGTCGCTAATCAGTTGCTTGGGAAAGTAGGTATGTTAATTTTCTTTTACATATTAAGTTGTATACAAGAATTATCATATTTGTCCTTTTACTAAGTTACTTCAAATGTTGTAAGACTAATTCTGTGTATATCATGCATTTCAATTTCATCCTAAAATGCCATATTTGGTTTATTAAAATGGATGTATAAATTACCGAAAGGGTATTGATCTGGCTACTACACTTGAGTGCATTGAAAAGAATTTTGTCATTACTGATCCAAGGTTACCAGACAACCCCATCGTGAGTGATTATATCATTCTGCTACTCTCCTTATTTCTTTATGATATTTTCAACAAAGTTTAAGTGCAACAGTACCATAGTCACTTATTGCATGCAATATATTTCATATATTTGCTTCGGATAGTTTCCTTGAATTGATGGAGTATAGCCGGGAAGAGATATTGGGAAGAAATTGCACGTGTGAGACTTATGTACCCTTTGACGAGCAGATATTTAATTTCCTTATCCAATGTGCAATTGTGAAATCTCATTTACTTCATACTACAAGTTCTGTCGATTTCTTACGTTATGAACTTGGCCTAATGCACACATAGAATATGTTATGATAGGTATTATTCTTTGTTATCTAAATACAGCGGTTCTAATGACAATTTTATCCTTTGATTTCCACTATTAAAAAAAACTGCAAAATTAGGGATATGGAATAAATTGTCACTTGACCGTAACCTGTTTTCTTGTCTGAGTTATTTCTGAATGCATTCTACGAACTGTATATTTCTTAATATCCTTTCACGTTTAGTTTTTTTTTTGCCATTTTCATTTTCCCCGGTCCTTTTAACAGTTTCTGGTTTATGTATTTTCAAGGTTTCTCCAAGGTCCTGAAAGTGATTGAGCAACAGTTCGGAAAATCAGTGCTGGCATCGTAGGCATAGAACTGAAAGTTAACTTTTAGTATGTATTTACTGTATAATGATAGCATAAGTGCTTCTACTTGCATCATCCATCCAGGTTGTGGGCAATGCAAATGCTCTGATGCAATCCGAAGATTGGGCTGCTTTGATCAATGATGCAAAGTCAAGGAGCTGTTTCAAGGATATGGAAAGCATTCCTAAAGAATTACTGGGTATTGTATTTGAAAAAAAAAGGTTTGATGAGAGAGTAGAAGTTATTGTATGTGAATGATGTGTGAAAAATGTGGCAACTTTTGTTGTAATTATGTGTACTATTAAATTTTTTAATAAAATAACATTTTTTTTGAAATAAAATTTTATTTGCTTATTTTAGTGGATGATACATAATGACAAATTAAATATTCGTCATTAATTCGAGACTAATTTGAAAGCGTTTACTGTTGAATTACCAACAAAAATATTGAAAATGTAATTTACCCCAATTTTATTTCCGTTGTTAATCCTTTGCTGAATTGTAAGGGTTTACTGTAAAATAAAAAAGCTAGATTTTTTTATTAAAACTTTTTGTCGCTAATCCCTTGGTAATTAGTAAGGGTTTACCAACTCCTTATGCAAGTAATATTTTATTATAAATTAATTATCCGTCGGTAAATAGTCGGTATATAAATTAAAATTAAATCAATAAATAAAATTTATTTTTGTTATAAAATTAGTGAAATGATGGTAAATTATCGGAAAATTCATGCTAAATTCCGTCGCAAAATCTGACACAGATACCGTCAAGGTTTTTGCCGACCGAACCTTTATGTAGGAAATCCGTCGCTAATGCCTGTTTAGCGACGGATTAGCAGCGTTTTTTGCCGCTGCTATTTGCTGTTTTTCTTGTAGTGTCCAGCCAGTTATCCAAGTCTAATCGTGTTTTTTAATTTAAATCTTCTCATCCTTCCAACATTCTACTATATATCGATGTAGACATGTCAGAATAATAACACCTTCTCTAACCTTATCATCTGCTATAGCGGATAAATAAGAAAAATATGAGTCAACGTCCCCAAACGAACTATCAGAGGGTACCAGCATCTGGTTTGGTTGACCAACATCTATACTGTTAGTATATAAATGTTGGAAATAAACTTGGTTTTAATAAGAAACAAATAAATTTGGTTTTAATAGGAAACGCTATGGAATAAAGTTAATTATTGTATTAAGGGAAGGTTAAAATATATAATAAGAAATTTTAGATTTATCAAATGAAGAATTCTAGAATTGATTTGTTGAGGAAAATAGAAATTAGAGAATAGAAGAAAACTCTAGAATAAGAAGACTCTAGATACTTGGCTATGTTATAAAAGGGTTATACTCTCTCATTTATATAATAAAGAAAAGTGAAGAAATAAAAATGTAGTCATCCAATTGTTCTACGTTTAATCTCTCTCCTCCTCTCTATATCTAAATTCTAACATGGTATCAGAGCTAGGTTAATGAGAGGGGATAGAGAGATCTCTAGAGAGCAAAAAAAAAAAAAAAAAAAAAATCATCAACTTTTAAAAAATTCAAAGGCGGACCAGCTGAAGCACAACAAAAGCAAACAAATATGGATAGTATGAAATAGTAAAAGTGCACAACTGTAAGCGCCAAGCAAGAAGTTGTAGATTTGAAGATGAAGAGCAAGAGAACATGGCACATGTGGCCATGGAAGAAAGTTTATTTTAGAGTTGTGGGTGAGAAGTGCACCATGGAGAGAAGTGCTCCAATATTTAAAGAGAGAGTTGAAGAGACATGCTTCGACAATTGAAGGTGATGAGAAATGCATCACAAAAAAAAAAAAAAAAAAAAAAAAATAGGAGTTGAAGAGACGTGCTTCAACAATTGAAGGTGATGAGAAGTGCATCACAAATCAAAGAGTAGAAGAGAATCAACGAATCTGCTTTGAGTAATAAAACCAAGTTTAAGGGAGAATGTTGGAAATAAACTTCGTTTTAATAAGAAACAAATAAATTTGGTTTTAATAGGAAACACTATGGAATAAAATTAATTATTGTATTAAGGGAAGGTTAAAACATATGGTAAGAAATTTTAGATTTATCAAATGGAGAATTTTCGAATTGATTTGTTGAGGAAAGTAGAAATTAGAGAATATAAGAAAACTCTAGAATAAGAAGACCCTAGATATTTGGTTATGTTATAAAAGGGTTGTACTCTCTCATTTGTGTAATAATGAAAAGTGAAGAAATAAAAATGTAGTCATTCAGTTGTTCTACGTTTAATCTCTCTCCTCCTCTCTATATCTAAATTCCAACAATAAAAACCTAAATGAGTCGATCCTAACTCAAATCAAGAAAATGATATGTTTGGTAACCCACCATTACCCACCAAAAGCCTTTATTTTGTAACTACAGACATGCACAAATGTTTGTAACAGTAGAATTTCACTCAAAGATGATGCATGTTGTCTAGTCCTAATCGATTTAGGTGGTGTCCCTGAATACTCGGTAATGCGCATGTGTCAATTAATATGCATAGTTATGTAACAAATCTATATACGTGATCATTGGTCATAGCTTAGTATTATTGAGCTTGGAAAGTGAAAATAGATAGGATTATAAGTGCAGTCGAATTTGGGTAGCTAATCGTTGTCTATTTGTGTGCACTTGCACACATACTTATACGTATGTCTTTATGTATGTTGGCGGGCCGTCGGCCTACTTTGTATTTCTGTATGAAAAACAAAATGACGGTTGATTAAACTTTAATTTCATGAGCCATAATATTTAGGGATCTGGATTAATGTTTGATTCTCCATAGTTTGTTGATTATGAATTAAAGATAGATATGTGGGGATAAAAATGGGCTTGATTTCATAGTTCATAGGTTTACATATCGCAGATTTGTGATGTGTGTATTTGCTTGTTCAGAATTTGCATTCTAAATAACGTACAGGGTTTAACTAGCTTAATCCATGTAAAAAGAGAAGGAAGGAAGGAAAAAATGCATGATAATTTCCAACGAAGTTCCATTTTCATACCTAATGAACTATCATTTATCATTGCTGTATCATAATTAGTTCCTTACCCATTCTTTCATGTCAAAAACCCTTGTAATTTCGTAGCATTCTACACGCTGTACCAGGAAATGTATGCGAATATACAGTGCGGTTGCTGCTTATAGACCAATAAGTGTGTGAATACAGGACATTTCTTCCAGAGATGGTAGGAACGAAAAAATGCATGATAATTTCCAACGAAGTTCCATTTTCATACCTAATGAACTATCATTTATCATTGCTGTATCATAATTAGTTCCTTACCCATTCTTTCATGTCAAAAACCCTCGTAATTTCGTAGCATTCTACATGCTGTACCAGGAAATGTATGTGAATATACAGTGCAGTTGCTGCTTATAGACCAATAAGTGTGTGAATACAGGACATTTCTCCCCAGTAATGCGTTCTATTTTATGCTCATATCCATGAAAGATCTCAAATAAAATCAAAAGATCTCATGCAATGTAGCCAATCATTAAGAAGTTTCAGTGCATTCCAAGAATTTTACAAGTACAAAATAAATGACTATACTATAACATTAGTTTCTTTTAAACGCGACACACTCTGTGAAGAACTTCCTTATATTGCTTACGTTATAAACATGGGTTTTTGCTTATTTTCATAGCAGTCTGCTTCAAAAGCAAATGCTTAGCTAATAAGATTTCAGATTTGTATTGTTTGATCTAAGCAAGACTTGATCACCTTTTACATTCGGCAATCCTCAAACTAGTATAGCTAATATAACACATGAGTCAGTAATTAATAACCTATGAGACATGTAACAATGTACAGGCACAAATTTACAGATTCCAAGGTACGGCAGCATTGTTTGAAAGAATATAATCTAAAAAAGTCAACTGAGAAAATATCAAATACGGGCATGCAAACTGTGAACATATCATCGGGTCATTCTGTTCACACATATCACATACGCACGACTGATTTCAAGAAATAAGTTGATTGTTGAGCAGCATCTTCTCGGAAAGCCCACACGTACTTGCTCATGAATCCTTAACATCTCCAGCTATCTATCACACTGATTATATTCATCTGTTCTCTTCCCTATAAATACACTTAAATTATCCTCACTTATTTTATAAACCAAGTGTATATAGTATAAGCCATGAATAAATAGCATTAATAATAATAATAGTAGTAATGGCCGATTGCTTTGAAGACTACTTACCAACAATGGCAAACAAGCTAGGAGACGATGGTCTCATGCAGGAGTTATGCAACGGCTTCCGGTTGCTGATGGATGCAAATACAGGCATGATAACGTTTCAGAGCCTGAAGGCAAATGCTCCCACAATGGGCTTGAATCATATGAGCGACGCAGAGTTAAGAGAGATGTTGAAGGAAGGAGATTTGAATGGTGATGGGATGTTGAGTCAGATGGAGTTCTGTGTTTTGATGGTTCGACTGAGCCCTCAGTTGATGGAAGAGGGCATGCATCAGCTCTTCCAAGACCTAACTGTGCTTTTGTAATTTGTTTAGTTTTTATTTGGGCTTAATTTATGTCTTGTTTTCTTCCTTTTCGTTTTCACTTTAATCAACAAGCTGATATGATTATGGGTGTGTCCAGTTTCGATGATATCAAGTCAAAGTATATATCACCGTCCCTATACTGGTTCCACAGTCAACATCTTTGCAGTTTGGACAGATATTGATATATACTACATGTTGTTGTAGGTATGATCCAAGAAATTGCACTACATATATATACAACATAAGTCGGTAATATATTTCGATAATATATACAACATTGAGCAGCATGTTGATCTCGTTGACACATAAGTGGGTAATATATTTTTCCTTTGATCCATACACATATTCACCAGAGATGTATATGTGTGTATAAAATGACAAATTTGTACTTACGGTAGCATTGTTTGAAAGAATAACATTGAAAAGTTGACACAGGAAATATCAAATAAGGGCATATATTTTGTGAACATATTGGGTCATACTGTTCAAAAATAAATTGATTGCCGAGCAGCACCTTCTTGGAATGCCCACATTCATTTGTTCAAGATTCTCCACTCTCCTTCCTTAAAATTACTACCAATCGTAACTCCTTCACATCTCACGTTAGCTATATATCATATCACGCTGATTATTTCATTTGTTCTCTACCCTGTAAATACAGCTCACACTACAAGAAAAAGGGCAATTTTCCAACGCAGAATTCCCTACGCCATCCCTACGCAGCGTAGGCGCGGCGTAGGGAAAAGTGGAAACATGTAGATGGTGTAGGGAATGTGTAGAGAATTCCCTATCAATTTCCTACGCCATACCTACGAGGCGTAGGCACGACGTAGGGGAAAGTGAAAACATGTGGATGGTGTAGGAAATATGTAGAGAATTCTCTATCCATTTCCTACGCCATACCTACACGGCGTAGGAACGACGTAGGGAAAACCGGAAACATGTGGATGGTGTAGGGAATGTGCAGAGAATTCCCTATCCATTTCCTACGCCATACCTACGCGGGGTAGGCACGACATTGGAAAAAGTGGAAACATGTGGATGATGTAGGGAATTCCCTATTCATTTCCTACGCCATACCTACACGGCGTAGGTGCCGCGTAGGAAAAACTGAAAACATGTGGATGGTGTAGGGAATGTGTAGGGAATTCTCTATTCATTTCCTACGCCATACCTACGTGGCGTAGACGCGGCGTACGGAAAACTGTAAACATGTGGATGGTGTAGGGAATGTGTAGGGAATTCTCTATCCATTTCCTACGCCATACCTACGCGGCTGGATGGCGTAGCGAATGCATAAGAAATTCCCTATCCATTTCCTACGCCATACCTATGCGGCGTAGGCGTGACGTAGGCGTGACGTAGGAGGCGTTTGTGCCATTTTCTACAATGGAACATCATTGTTGAAGAGACGTTTGTGGAGACTCAGAAGATTGCTAGAGAGTCGGTCGTCATTCTGCATCAGCTATTTGGTGGAGAGGAATTAGATATGAAATTACAATTACTTTGCGTTAACTTTAATGTCTGTGTTTTTTGCTTTGATAAAATGCAGTTCACTTGGGACAGGCCAGCTGTAGGTGGACGACATAAGTGTTGTACGAATGGGGATGTGGGTTTATTGATAAATATGACATTAATGTACAATTTTGTTTATTATTTAATAATACCAGTACCCTTTTTTTAAAAGTCTCAAATTAGGCTACAATTTGAAATTGTTTTATA
Source organism: Allium sativum (assembly GCA_030737875.1). Lineage (NCBI taxonomy): Eukaryota > Viridiplantae > Streptophyta > Magnoliopsida > Asparagales > Amaryllidaceae > Allium > Allium sativum. The sequence continues at coordinate 604,772,155 of CM060919.1, read as the reverse complement.
GCATACAAAATGTAACGACCCGTATTTTACGCATCGTAGGATCGTAGGATATTTATTTTTTTCACATACGAAGTCGTATGGTCATGTAACTTTGGGAGACGACTATTGTAGTCATTTCTCATGTTCATGATTTTTCCCGATTTTTAAATGACCATTTTACCCCTAGTTGGCACTGTTTTGGCCATAACTTTTGATTGGAAAGGAATTTTGACCTGAAACCACTTCCATTGGCTCCGGATGATGGTTTCTCTTTCCGTAGAGTGGTCACATTAGCCAAACGGACTCACCGTTTGGGAGATATGGCTGAAACAAGTTTCAAACGATGTAAAACAGCTTAATTGGGCTTAACTGGGTGATTAGCAGCTAGGCCCAAAGGGGAATTTCGGGTTTAGGGGTATATAGGGGCTGATTAGGGTTAGAAAACATTTCTTTAGACATTTTCCAGCCGCCACTTTCATCCTTAGACACTCTAACAATGGCCTCCTACATCTAAACCACCCCAAATCGCTTTTTAATTGAAGATTAGGCTTAGCAACATCAAAATTAAGAAGAAAAAACACCAAAGCAAGGTTAGAGCTGCTGTTGGACATCAGTATTCGCCCCAAATCAGAGGAGTTTCAGTTCTGAGAATTTTGTTTGTGGCCAAGGTGAGTGATTTGCATGATTTCTCACTAATTACGGTTGATTAAGGGGTAATTAGTGTTAATTAGCGAATTTATGTGTTAATAAATTCTGGAAAAATATTTATAAATTCCTAAACACCCTTTTTGACCTCTGTTAGAAATTTGGTTTCATTTGGTTAAGTTTTGCTAATTATATCATTAGTTTTGCTTAAACATGCTTAAGGGAAAAATATGGGGTTTTGGCCATGTTTGATCCATTTTGATATGTCATATCGTTGTTTTGGTATTTGTGGTTGATTCCCTATGTTCCTATGATTGCATGGTATGCTTTGTGATTGATTAGAAGTGTTAGATTGATCGAAAACGCCGTCGAGAGGCGAAAATAGCTTGCTGGAATGATGCAGGTTTTGGGGTCGGTATAAACGATCAGGAGGAAAAACCGACCAGGCTCCGACCGACCGTGGGGAACAGAACGACCGACCAGAGGAGCTTCGACCGATCAGGTTTTGGACCGGCCAGAGGGGTTTCGACCGACCAACTTTTCGACCGACCAGGGGAGTTTCGAGCGACCGAGTTTGGACGACCAGGGGAGTTTCGAACGACCAGATTTTGGACCGACCAGGAGGGGCTTCTGAACGACCGACCCCGCATGAACTTCAGACCGACCAGGGATGGTGAAAACTGACCCGAAGCAACATACTGGAGTTTGAAGCTTGAAGGACGATCCGAATTGAAGGGAGTCACACGATCCGACCCGGAGCTTGTAGGGCGACCCGATCCGGTGTACTAGAAGTGATGGCCGATCCGATCCGATGCAGGGGACGCGATCCGACCCGAATGATGGAGACCGATCCGGATGAAGATGATGACCAAACCCGAGATGCAAAGGAAGTCCAAATGAGAAGTTAGAGCTCAAGATTCAGATGGGAATCAACGAGTTCGCTTCATGATTGGGCTTTGCTGCGGGACGCGTGCCAAGGGGTTATCGATGTCTATAGCTTTGGACCACTATGGTAGGAGGTACGAAGGCGGATTCAGGGCCATTATGGCATTGGTAGGACCAAGGGCTATGACCAATGAGGTGGGTCATTGAAATGTTGGTCATGACTCCATGTGTTTAGCTTGGCCACATCAGGGTTTCTACAAGTCGGGACCCGTCGTTACCTCAATTTGTCTAGTGTTCCTAAGTGGTAGATATCGTACGCTTTACGCACTGAGTGAGAGACGTGAGGATGGTTGCTATGGATGGTTTGTTTGCTATCATTGTGACATGTACACCCCACCCCCGTATTCTTACACTATTTATTATGGCACCTTAGAGTGTTGTACGGTATGTGGTACTAACTCTTTGGTTGCAGGTCCAGGTTCAGGTATGGTTTAGTATACCTGTTATTATTCTGTTTTAGATGCTTATCGCTCATACCAGGCTTTATGTCTGACCCAGAGTTTTATGTCTCCTCTTATTACTCTGGGTGCTCACACGAGCAGACTTGAGACAGGTTAGCTGGTGGTGCACGGGTAGATGATCCGGGGACGAGCAGGAGGCTTCCACGTAATATATATATAGTATTCTCCCTGTGTTGTTGAAGATCACTGCTTGGGCATTGGTGGTGCATCTTCTACCTTAGTTTTCTTTTGTTTAGAGACAGTAAATTTGGAAAGTTGTAATAAGCTGTATTTGGATTTCCGCTGCTCTGATGATTGATGTTGATTTTAGTTAACATCTTATGCACTGTCTCACCTGTTTTATGTCAAGTATGTTATTATTATATTTTATTCCATGCGCTGTGAGACATTCTACAGGTTCCTTGATTAGTTCATTCCCTTCTTTCCTTTCTTTGGCGACCGTTCCGTGCTAGTCGGGGCATGTGTACAGCGCACCTTCAGAGGAAATGCAGGCTGGTGCGGAGCGGGCCGTCACACAAAATTTCAGGGTTGTATGCGAATTAAGTTCTATTTGATTGCAATTTGCCAATTCACTCGGTGACTGCACTGCAATTTGTAGACATTCTATCAAATTGTATTCAACCTTTCTCTCTAAATCATAGTTAAACCTACTAATTTTAGATGAGAATTAAAATGAAAACCAACTTTTAAAGTATTTTTTAATTATGCTTTTGTATGGCAGCCATTGGAAATTTAGTTTGAAATCAAATGATATGTTTCTTTAAAAAGTTAATTATGTTATTATTGACACTAATTTCTATTTAAAAAATATATATATTACATTAGTTAAGTCCCTTAAAATCGTCAATACACAATGTTATCAGGGATGGATTCATCGCTTATTGCATGTCCTTTTATTTAAAACGTGATTTTGCTTGGAAGATTGATTTGGGTTTTGTAGTCAAGGAATTTAACTCGACGAAGACCAGTCATGCACAATCAAGCCAAATGTTATGTATTGAAAATTAAATATGAATCTACTTATTGTTATTTTGAATTTTTTTTCTTTTGATAATTGACTTATATTAGTAAACATAATTTCATTACAACTTAAAAAAGGTAGCTTTGAAGTTAGTCCACCCCAGTCTTAATTCCTGGGTCAGCCCTTGACTGAGGTATTTTTCATGAAGGTCGCATGAAGAGCATAAAATTCAAATAATATTTGAAAGAAATAATTTTGGAAAAAATGTTTGCATTACTTATAAATGATGAACACTTAAAGGAGATAATTTGGAATTATTAATTTTTTGATTTTACTCTCTTCATGCTTGTCTAATCTAGGGGTGAGCAATATTCGGTTCAAACCAAATTAACCCACTAAACCGGTTCATTTCAGTCAGTTCGGTTTTTAAACTAAATCGGTTTGAATTCGGTTTGTAAAATAATTTCGTTTTGTTATCAGTTTAACCGAATTAACCGAACTTTTAATTTATTATCAAATTTGACGGCATTGTAACACTTAAAATGATTAGTTTAGTTATATAACACAAAGACATTTGTTGCATATAGATCATATTTTATCATAAACAAAAATTTTACTACATAAAATTTTTCCAAATATGAATTTATCTTTTACTTTGAGTGAATCTATCATTTGAATAATAATACATCCTTCAGTTCGGTTAAATCAGTTATCGATCGAATTAACCGAAATTAATTCGGTTTGCTTCAGAAAATTTTCGGTTTCAATTTGGTTTAATTTTTTTTTTTTTTTTTGCTCCAAACCAACTAAACTGACCGAACGCTCACCCTTAGTCTAAGCTATGTTTTACATGTATAGAAATTGTAACTGATTTGATATACATGATTGTATTCAATGTAAAGGGAAAAAATATATAATCTGGGGTTATATACATAAATATATCATAATGTACTCTCTCTTTTTTATTAATATATTTTCCCATTGGATTTTTCTTACTACGGTTTTAACGAGACATTATATTTATCTGGATCTATTAAATTTCACTTAATGCGATAAATTATTGAAGTATGACATACTATATCATGCTTTTTTCTTCACTAAGATTTTTTTTCCATTGGTTTCTTCTTAGTAAGGTTTTAACGAGCCAGTATCCTGATCTGGAATTATAAACATCTTTTGATGCAATAACTATCGAAACATGTCATACTATATTCTTTTTCGATCACAATTTTTTTTCCACACGGAGTGTGACAACCCAAAAATCCATTAACTATAAAACCACTAATGAGAACTACCAACTTACAGGTGTTTGCGGTCACCTTAAAAACCGGACGGCTTTACCAAAAAGAAAACTACCAATTTACTATACAACATTTGATAAATATTCAACACTTCTAAAGGTATAGGATACAATTTTTGAATATACAAACTATCAGAGATCTTTTAATACACCAGGTGTGCTATAATACAAGAAAACTTAAACAAATAAATCTACCACATGTGCTGTAACAAACCGGAATTTCTGAACCAATTTAAAAAATTTATTTTAGCTATTTTAATGGGTTTTGAATATTTAAAATGATTTACTTTAAATAATAATGACTAAAAATTTATTTAAATCGAAGTTAGAACGTATAAATTTATTTTAATTATAAAACAAGCCTGAAATGGCGTGGTAGTTTGAAAATTCAATTTTAAATTTCAAATGAATGTACATAATTCAATATAAATCGGATTTCAGTAAAACAAGAAACGTTGGAATATATTTAATTATATCTTTCTAACGAATGCAAGAAACTGAGATTTCACATTATAAATTGAAAGTTATGTCTAGTTTAAAATTTAAAATAGTCACTATGGAATTTATATATATTTTAACATAATACATAGCCCTTAAAAATAGCCATTTTGCAAACGACCTCCATTTTCGACGAAACCACATTTGTTGGATTCAGAATGTCAAATTATAGTCAGGTTTAAATTTTCATAATTTTTGGAACTAATATGTGAGCACAGTAAATTTAAACGTGTTTTCAATTTCAGTTTTGAATTTAATTGACTAGAAAAAGGGCCATTTTTCAAATGGTCTCCAAATTCAACGAAATTAGTTTTGTTAGGACCATATCATCAAAACATAGCTAGATTTATTTTTCTGTAATTTTTGGAATCAGTATGTGGCCCCTGTAAATTAAAATGTACATTTAAAATTCAATATATTGATTTGTATTTTAATTTAAAGAAAAACTGATCGAAACAGTCGAATTGGCTTATGAAACATATCCTATTATGTCTGGAATGAGGGTATTTGGCTGGGGGCGACAACCGTTGGGTTTCATTTGGAGTTCGGATTGAAAAACTTGTATTTTTGGGATTAAATAAAATAAAAATATATATAAATACCCCCCTTTCCTAGAAACCCTAATTCACTATCAGACCAGCCCGCCGCCGTTCTTAAAAAAAAGGGCCATGAACTCGCGTCTTTCTCCCTCTGATTTCTCCTAATCTATTAACCGTCTCCACAAACTTATAATGGGAAAAAGGTTCGTCTCTCCGAGCTCGTCACCTTCAACGGCTTTGATCTTGGACAAGGTGGCGTGGTGATCGAATTTGGTGCTCAAAATACGACCGCTTCGTGGATATTCTAGGTTCGTAGGGCCCATCAGTTGGCCTGGGGTGGTCAGCGTTGAGGGAGGAGGGTGGCGCGCTCCTGGCGGCGGCAGTTGATCGGCCGACGATGGCTCCGGTGAGCGTGTGCAGGCATGGGATTGAAGGTGACGGATTTTCTTTGCTCCAGGATATCAAATTGGGAAGATGAAGGTTAATTAAGGAATATATTAAATTAATTAATTTTTATAATGTAATTAATATTCAAACTATAATATCTTGTGCAAATCAATACAGAATTCAGTGAACCGAATTGCGTTGGAACCGTAAATTCGAAATCTACACAATGAAACTGACTGGGACGGAAAGGGAGAAAATGAGAATTTAAGGAGAATTCAAATCAGACGATATTAAATTGTCAAATAAAGATTGATGGAGTGGAAACCAACGTGAGAACTCCCTCACTCAAACTATTTTCATTATTTTATTATATAATAGGCTGTAAATGGTGCTTAGTAGCTCCTGTCACTACTTTTTGTTAAACCATGGATGATTTGTGTGATGTGAATCATATGATTGTGTTGTGGAAAAATTGATTGTATTATGGAATTATTGGATTGATTGATTTTTGTGTATGGCGCGAGCCAGTATTATGAGAGGGATAATGCTATACATTATTCCGGTTCTAATATCGCGCCGTTATAATGCCAAAATTTTCTGAAACTGAAATGTATAAATTATTTATATAAAAGGTATATAAAATTTTCATAAAAAGAAATTGAAATATTCATTTACGAGTCCGACGGCTTGTTTATGTACACCTATTTAACTAATCTTGATTGGGACGATAATTTTCGCACATCGCCCAAATGCACAAATAATAATCAGTATTTTTTGGATGGAAACCTCACACGAGTATTGGGATGATATTTGACATACACTAATCCCAATTATTTAGTTGTATGTCAATCGATTGGTAGACAGACTGTGGTGAGCATTATTCATTTATTTTAATGCCTATATAGTTCTAGAAGGCACTCTGGATGTTGTTTGAATGTCTAATGATTGTTTATCATTATTGTTGAATACATGCGATGTATGAAATCCATATAAATAAATAATATGGTAATTGATTGAGTCTGATTCCAATTCAGAAATATGAACGAATATTTTAAAGTAATATTCAGTGAATAATCAAAATATGGTTTTGATGTCCGATTTTTGGTGGACATGAAAATATTAAAGTGAATTGAGCCGAGTTAAGTAGATTTGCGCCATTTTAACTTGAACGGATTTTTATATCGATTTTATTCATTTTATAAATGAATACAAAAGGGACAAAATCAGATATTTTGAAAATATTATCATTTCAAATTTTATAATGATATGGAATATTCAATTTTGATTTAAAATTGAAAATGAAGTTGAAATCGTTTAAAACAAATTTTGATTTAAAATTGAAAACCGACTCTAAGGGCCTTAATAAAATTATTAAAAATATGGAAAAATTATGTGAAATCATAATAAATGATTTGGAAGGATTTTGGTTAAAAAATTCCAAGTTTGAAAAAATAAAAATCTATTTTTATCAAAATGAACTAGTTAATAACTAGAGTAATAATCCAATTATTTTTAGAAATAATAAACCGGATTGAAAAATGGGTTTTAAAATAATCCGAATTTTTCCCACGTATGAATTGGAATGGTTTTGAATAGAGATAATACTTGGAATATTTTGGTATTGGATTCCGTGATTATAAGGATATTGTTGAGGAATTTGGAAGATACAGATATCGTTATTCCCAATACGATATCCGTTAGTTTCAGAATTTGATATTGAATGTAAGTCGATATAATTTCTATTTAGAGCCTTGTATTTAATATCAAATTTGATTTTGGGTTTGTCGTGAATGGTGTCTTTAATTACATTGTTCTTAAACCCAGTTAAGAAAAGAATAAATCTTTTAATTAAGATTAACGAAGTTTACCAATTAATTAATTTAATTGGAATTGAAATGGAAGTTGATTTTGGGTTCGTCGTGAACTGTGTTTTAAATAACATTCGTTCTTAAAACCCAATTAACAGTGAAGATATGATTTGGAATTTATAAATCTTTTTATTAAGATTTAATGGAAAATTTCCAAACTAAATTTTTCCAATTTAATACATTAAATTGTAATTGAGTGGAATTCAATTTATTAATAATCGAGATGAGCTTCTGTGAAGGAATACCGTTACTATATATGGAATTTAAAAGGCCTTGCCGTTATTCCATTTATATTATTAGTCTGATACGAAAATTTATATCGAATATATATTGATCTATTTTCCGTGAAGACTCCATAGTTAATGGAAGTTGATTTGGGTTTATCGCGAATTGTGTTTTAAATGACATCGGTTCTTTAAACCAATTAATGACAGGATTTTTCCTAAAATTTGAATAATCATAAAGTAATGATTTTTGATATTAAAACTAAGTTAGAGTTTTAATGAATCTTTAATTAGATTGGAATGTGAATGGGATAATTAAATTTATCGAATTCAATGATATAGAATGGAATACCACTAGTTTTACTCCAGGTGATAGTTAAATCTTTAATTAGATTTGAACGTGAAATGGTAATTAAATTTACCGATAACACCGTGGGTGTTAGATATGGGGTACAACCAGTTTTGCTCTATGCGATGAATAGATTGGGATTGGAATTAATAAATAAATGATTACTTCGGTACGGCTCGATAATCCCGACTATTTTTATAAACCTTAATTTGGTTTAGAATTGTGGAAAGATAAAATAAAATCTTTTTGAAAAGGATATCAAAAGGAAGATTAAAGAGAAAATTTAAAAGAATTTATCTTTGATAAAATTAATGGGAACATTTTCCTAAGGATGTGAATATTTGAATAAAAGAATATTCTGAATTGGAATAAGGCGTATGGTGTGTTTTTATAGCACTTGATTATAAGATAAGCGAGTTATTCGGAAAGACCGGGTTTAACCCATTCTGAATAATTAATACGACGATTGAGAGTCGATGAAGACGGTGGTTGAAGACCGAAGATCGCCACATCGTTTGGATGATTAGTGATGTCTTGATTGTGATGTACACCCAAGACAAGGTAATAAGTGATGATCGTCCAGACGTACTTGGAGATCGACCGGATATGCGAGGGCCTCTCTCCTATATTAGACATATGAGATGAGGAATAAGGTGCCTTCGGTTTCTTTCAGACCCAGAATGGACTTGCAAATGGATATTATGTCTGACATTGTATTCCTTTATACTGTATTCGTTGATCTCTGCTAAATAATATTTGTGTGGTGGCGGAGAATTTATTCTCTTGCTTAACACCCTTCTCTGAGACGTACGAGCTTAGAGGTTATATATTAGTGGAAATCAGTGGTACGGTATGGAATGACAGTGTGGCATGCTGAGTTGCATGGATCAAAGCTTTGTTGAAAAGGAAGGCTTTGTGGTTGATGATTAAAGCACGGCTTTAAATATCATAGCTTTAATTCGCGAGCTTTACACCTCGGTATGAACCAGAAACGGGATGAGGAATGTATGGAAATGGACATATGTTAGTTTCTAGCTATGAGTAACATCATAGTCTGGAGCCCAGGCTGTTTACTTATGTGGATGTTGAAAATTTTATTGATGGAAAAGTGAGGTACCTCGGATTTGAAACTAGAACGGACTAAAAGGTTCTAGATGGTCGACTGGACTGACCATTTTGGAGGTTCGATAGAACCGGCTAACATATAGTTTATGGTATAACTAGTCATCGATGGATGACCGGCCGTGCGGCTAACTAAGGGTTGCTCGTAGGTGTGATCCTGAGGCATTGCTAGTATGTCTCGAATCGGCAAGGAAGATCGTTTGCCTTGGTTCATTGATGGAAACCCACTTTCCAATATGCGATTTTACGATTTTAGTTGTAAACCTATATGGCAACGTAATATAATGGTACCTACGCTACCTATGATTGATACATTTATATTTGAAGTTGATTTCCTCACTTATAGTAATAATAAAAGATAAAATTTTGCGTATCAAACATGTTTGGCTATTATAAGGTAAAACTCTGTCCTTGACTGTTTACATTATGTGATGGGACCTGAGTCTTATAACAACTTCATTTTTCTCTTTAGTATTGCGCTATTTATTTTTATGCACTGGTATCCATGGGGGATAAACCCGTTCCATGTTATACAGCGTGGTCCCGTGATTTACCTAACTTTAAAATAAGTTAATAACTGTTTTAGTTCTCACACCAGTCCCATGACTGACTTGGAGTTTGTTGTTTAACCTAAACTCTGGGTGCCCATATTTTCCACGCGGACAGCTAGTAGTTTTGGTTTTCGCAGATATTCCTTTTCACAGTATCCTGGATTACAGCTGGAGCTATATTCGGAAAGTTTTGTATTCGTATATCTCTTTCAGTTGTGTCAGTTGTTATTTTCCGCTGCACATTATATTTATGTATATATTTTCCGCTGTTTTGTAATTTAAATATCTGATATTTTCCTGTTGTATATTATTTGAACTCTGTTATATTCTTGTACTCCTATGTAAATTGTGGTAATAGCAATGAAATGTTCTGTTGTTTGTGTTCTGATTAGTCGTGTTCTCAAAGTAATCCGGGCTCCTTCGTCTCTTCGGGGATCGGGGATTTCGGGTCGTTTCAGTTTGGTATCAGAGCTTTGGTTTACAGAGCTCGAGAACAAGACACATTAGAACCAAATGAAAGAATTCATCAAAGATAGGATTAGTAACATCCTATAAGAATAATTCGTTAGAGATAGGGTTAGTAATACCCTATAATGAGTTAGAATAATATTATTTAATAAAAAACGAATTTGGTTTTAAAAATTATATCTTATTACTCGTATTTGGGTATTTTATTTTATATTGAATTTGGACTATCAGGTATAAGGAGATTTTTAATATACGTCTGATCCACGCGTATATGAAGTCTCAAATATACTGAATAGATATAGAATCACACTCTAGTCGCCTGGGAATAAATTTGATAATGGAGCTCTATCATCAGCATTTGTTTTCGAGTTTCGAAAGTCGGATATCTATATATTTCCAATTGACTGGTGTATGCACCAAACTTAGTTAGAATTTATTGTTTGTGATTTGACACTGAAAATATGATTTTTGAGTACACACATAAAGTAATATATTTGAAAAGCTAATCAATAAATTGATTGCTGGTTGTGATGTGTGATTATTAGTTCAACTAATAAAAATATTGAAACAATTAAACCAATAAGAAAATGAAGGATAAATAAAGCCATATCGACTCAAATATTGAATTAAAATTGAAAATTAATTGGAATTGCATACATAGACATGTACATATATATGTTGAACATGTTAATGGATTCGCTGTTGAGTAAAGAAATAAATTTGCGTGCCCAACATATAGGTGCACCTTAATGAGTTGGTTGCGCAATTTTATTATTATGTAAACTAATGTGAATACAATTAGATGCGCTGTAATGGTTGTTCTGTGTGAGATTATAAACTACGTCATAAGATAGCAACAAATAAATTATGAACTACACGGCATGGCATACAACATGAAGATAGCATATCATATTGTATTCCATATAAGCATTTGGCGCTTATATGACGAGGTTTGGATTACCATACGGGCGAGATGCTTGTATGACAATGACTGAATTACAGGTTGAACAGAAGACTAATTATAGACTTAATTAAGGAGTACATGTAACGGTGCTCGGGGCAGAATTTAATGAAAACCCTACACAGGTCTGGAGATGACAATAATTCACGTCTCTCTTGTTTTTAATTAAGGCACATGGATTATTTTATTTCCAACACTAGGTCAAGGTATGAGATTACGACTTTATACACGTCTCCCTTAGGCATAGATTGGTCACAAAAGTTGTATATGCTTTTATTTGATTTATTGGGTGCCTAATATGGCCCAATAAAAATTTCAAACCCTCCCCGTACGAAAGAGGTTATGGCGAAATTTTTCGAAAATTTAGGGTGTTAGCCAAATTTTTGAGAAATTAGAAAATTCTTAGAAACTGAAACATTGAAGAATGAAAGCCAGAATGAAAGTTGAATTGGTTAGTTAAACAACTTTCAGCTTCGTTCCTTTTCGAGGACGAAAAGATTTTAAGTGGGGGAGACTGTAACAACCGGAATTTCTGAACCAATTTAAAATTTTTATTTTAGCTATTTTAATGGGGTTTGAATATTTAAAATGATTTATTTTAAATAATAACGGCTAAAAATTTATTTAAATCGAAGTTAGAACATATTTTTTTTATATAAAACGAGCCTGAAATGGCGCTGTAGTTTGAAAATTCGATTTTAAATTTCAAATGAATGTACATAATTCAATATAAATTGGATTTCAGTAAAACAAGAAACGTTGGAATCTATTTAATTATATCTTTCTAACGAATGTAAGAAAATGAAATTTCACTTTATACACTGAAAATTATTTCCAGTTTAAAATTTTAAATAGTCGCTATGGAATATATATATATATATATTAATATAACATATAACCCTTAAAAATAGCCATTTTGCAAACAACCTCTGTTTTCGACGAAACTACTTTTGTTGGATCCGGAATGTCAAATTATAGTCAGATTTGAAATTTCATAATTTTTGGAACTAATATGCGAGCACAGTAAATTTAAACGTGATTTCAATTTTAGTTTTGAATTTATTGGACTAGAAAAAGGGCCATTTTTCAAACGGTCTCCAAATTCGACGAAATTTGTTTTGTTAGGACCGTATCGTCAAAACATAGCTATATTTATTTTTCTGTAATTTTTGGAATCAGTATGTGGCCCCGGTATATTAAAATATACGTTTAAAATTTAATATATTTATTTATATTTTAATTAAAAAAAAACTGAACGAAACAATCAAATTGGCTTACGAAACATATCGTATTGTGATCGGAATGGGGGTATTTGGCTAGGGGCGATAACCTTTGGGTTTCATTTGGAGTTCGGATTGAAAAACCAGTATTTTTGGGATTAAATAAAAAATATAAATACCCCCTTTCCTAGAAACCCTAATTCATTATCAGACCAGCCCACCGCTGTTCTTAAAAATCAAGGGCTATGAACTCGCCTTCTTCTCCCTTTGATTTCTCCTAATCTACTAACCGTCTCCACAAACTTATAACGGGAAAAAGGTTCGTCTCTCCGAGCTCGTCAGTTTCAACGGCTATGATCTTGGACAAAGTGGCATGGTGATCGAATTTGGTGCTCAAAGCACCACCGCTTCATGGTTGTTCTAGGTTCGAAGGGCCCATCGGTTAGCCTGGGGTGGTCAGCGTTAAGGGAGGAGGGTGGCGCGCTCCTGGGGGCGGCAGTTGATAGGCCGACGGTGGCTCCGGTGAGCGTGCGCAGGCAAGGGATTGAAGGCGACAGGTTTTCTTGGCTCTAGGATATCAAATTGGGAAGATGAAGGTTAATTGAGGAGTTAATTAAATTAATTAATTTTTATAATGTGATTAATATTCAAACTATAATATCTTGCGCAAATCAATATAGAATTCACTGAATCGAATTGCATTGGAACAGTAAATTCGAACTCTATACAATGAAACCGACTTGGACGAAAAAGGAGCAAATGAGAATTTAAGGCGAATTCAAATCTGAACGATATTAAATCGTCAAGTAAAGATTGACGGAGTGGAAACCAACGTGAGAACTTCCTCACTCAAACTATTTTCATTATTTTATTATATAATAGGTTGTAAATGGAGATTAGTAGCTCCTGTCACGACTTTTTGTTAAACCATGGATGATTTGTGTGATATGATTGTGTTGTGGAAAAATTGATTGTATTGTGGATTAATTGGATTGATTGATTGTTGTGTATGGCGCGAGCCAGTATCAGGAGAGGGACAATGCTAGACATTATTCTGGTTCTAATATCGCACCGTTATAATGCCAAATTTTTCTGAAATTGAAATGTATAAATTATTTATTTAAAAGGTATATAATTTTTTTATAAAAAGAAATTGAAATAAATATTCATTTACAAGTCAGACGGCTTGTTTGTGTACATCTATTTAACTGATCTTGATTAGGACGATAGTTTTTGCACATTGCCCAAATGCACAAATAATAATCAGTATTTGTTGGATGGAAACCCCACACGGGTATTTGGTTGATATTTGACATACACTAATCCCAGTTGTTTAGTTGTATGTCAATCGATTAGTTGACAGACTGTGGTAAGCATTTTTTTTATTTTAATGCTTATACAGTTGTAGAAGGCAATCTGGATGATGTTTGAATGTCTAATGATTACTTATCATTATTGTTGAATACATGCGATGTATGAAATCCATATAAATAAAATAATATGGTAATTGATTGAGTTTGATTCCAACTCAGAAATATGAATGAATATTTTAAAATAATATTCAGTGAATAATCAAAATATGGTTTTGATGTCCGGTTTTAGATGGACACGAAAATATCAAAGTGAATGGAGCCGAGTTAAGTAGATTGCGCCATTTTAAGTCGAACGGATTTTTATATCGATTTTATTCATTTTATAAATGAATACGAAAGGGAAATGGATTTCAAAATCAGATATTTTGAAAATATTATCATTTAAATTTTATAATGATATGGAATATTCAATTTTGATTTAAAATTTGAAAATGAAGTTGAAATCGTTTTAAACGAATTTATAAACGATTTATAAAATACGTTTGAAATGGAAATGGATGATATAAATACTATATATATACACATATATATATATACACATATATATATATATATTATAATGGCTTGAATAGAACGCGCCGCGTAGCGGTCGTTCGCGGATTTCAACCATTAACTTCAAATTGATGTAACGGGAGATCCGACCGTTGGATTCTCCTAAAACCGGAACCGTTGGGTTCGTATCGAAAAGAGATTTCCAATGAAGATAAGAGATTTAAATTTGAAAAGTTGGATTTTAAATTATTTTCAAATCAATTTCAGAAAAGGTCGCTATGATTGTAGTTCGATGGCCGTTATTGAAACCCGACTGTAAGGGCCTTAGTAAAATTATTAAAAATATGGAAAAATTATGTAAAATCATAATAAATGATTTAGAAGGATTTTGGATGGAAAAAAAATTCAAGTTTAAAAAGATAAAAATATATTTTTATCGAAATTAAGTAGTTAATAACTAGAATAATAATCCAATTGTTTTTAGAAGTAATAAATTGGATTGAAAAATGGGTTTTAAAATAACCAGAATTTTTCCAGCGTATGAATTGGAACGGTTTTGAATAGATATAATCTTCGGAATATTTTGGTATTGGATTTCGTGATTATACATATATTATTGAGGAATTTGGAAGATACGGATATCGTTATTCCCAATACGATATACGTTAGTTTCAGAATTTGATATTGAATATAAGATGATATAATATCTATTAAGTGCCTTATATTTAATATCAAATTGGATTTTGGGTTAGTCGTGAATGGTGTCTTTAATAACACTGTTCTTAAACCCAGTTGAGAAAATAATAAATCTTTTAATTAAGATTAACGAAGTTTACCAATTAATTAATTTAACTGGAATTTAGATGGAAGTTGATTTTGGGTTCATCGTGAACTGTGTTTTAAATAACATTTGTTCTTAAAACCTAATTAACAGTGAAGATATGATTTGGAATTTATAAATCTTTTTATTAAGATTTAACGCAAATTTTCCAAAGAAAAGTTTTCCAATTTAATACATTAAATTGGAATTGAGTGGAATTCGATTTATTAATAATCGAGATGAGCTTCTGTGAAGGAAGACCATTACTATATATGGAATTTAAAAGGCCTTGCCATTGTTCCATTTATATTATTAGTCTGATACGGAAATTTATATCGAATATATATTAATCTGTTTTCCGCGAAGATTCCATAGTTAATGGAAGTTGATTTGGGTTTATCGCGAACTGTGTTTTAAATGACATTAGTTCTTTAACCCAGTTAATGACAGGATTAATTTTCCTAAAAGTTGAATAATCATAAAGTAATGATTTTTGATATTAAAACCAAGTTGGAGTTTTAATGAATCTTTAATTAGATTGCAATGTGAATGGGATAATTAAATTTATCGAATTCATGAAATGATCGAGAATGGAGTACTATCAGTTTTACTCCAAGCGATAGTTAAATCTTTAATTAGATTTGAACATGAAATGGTAATTAAATTTACCAATAACACCGTGGGTGTTTGATATGGGGTACTGTCAGTTTTGCTCCATAGGATGAATATGTTGGGATTAATAAATAAATGATTACTTCGGTATGGCTCGATAATCCCGACTAGTTTTATAAGCCTTAATTTGGTTTAGAATTGTGGAAAGATAAAATAAAATCTTTTTGAAAACGATATCAAAAGGAGGATTAAAGAGAAAATTTAAGAGAATTTATCTTTGATAAAATTAATGGGAATATTTCCTTAAGGATGTGAATATTTGAATAAAAGAATATTCTGAATTGGAATGCGGCGTATGATGTGGTTTTATAGCACTTGATTATAAGATACGCGAGTTATTCGTAAAGACCGGGTTTAACACATTCTGAATAATTAATACGACGATTGAAAATCGATGAAGACGGTGGTTGAAGACCGGAGATCTTCACATCGTATGGATGATTACTGATGTCTTGATTGGGATGTACACCCACGACAAGGTAATAAATGGTGATCGTCCAGACGTACTTGGAGATCGACCGAATATGCGAGGGATTCTCTCCTGTATTGGACATATGGGATGAGGAATAAGGTGCCTCTGGTTTTGTTCAGACCTGGAATGGACTTCCAAATGGATAGTATGTCTAACATTACATTGTATTCCTTTATACTGTATTCGATGATCTCTGCTAAATATATATTTGTTTGGTGGAGGAGAATTTATTCTCTTGCTTAACACCCTTCTCTGAGACGTATGAGCTTAGAGGTTATATATTGGTGGAAATCAGCGGTACGGTATGGATTGACAGTGTGGTATGCTGAGTTGCATGGATCAAAGCTTTTGTTGAAAAGCAAGGCTTTGTGGTTGATGATCAAAGCACGGCTTTAAATAACATAGCTTTGTGTAGCATTGATTCGCGAGCTTCACACCTCGGTATGAACCAGAAACGGGATGAGGAACGTATGTAAATTGACATATGTTAGTTTCTAGCTACGAGTAACGTCATGGTATGGAGCCCAGGCTGTTTACTGATGTGGATGTTGGAAAACTTTATTGATGGAAAAGCGAGGTACCCCAGATTTGAAACTAGAACGGACTAAAAGGTTCTAGATGGTCGACTGGACTGACCATTTTGGAGGTTCGATAGAACCGTCTAACATATAGTTTATGGTATAACTAATCATCGACGGATGACCGACCATGCGGCTAACCTAGGGTTGCTCGTAGGTGTGATCCTGAGGCATTGTTAGTGTGTCTCGGATCGGTAAGGAAGATCGTTTGCGTTGGTTCATAGATGGAAACTCAATTTCCAATACGTGATTTTACGATTTTAGGTGTAAACCTATATGGCGACGTAATATAATGGTACCTACGCCGCCTATAATTGATACATTTATATTTGAAGTTGATTTCTTCACTTATAGTAATAATAATAAAAGATGAAATTTCGCGTATCAGGCATGTTTGGCTATTATAAGGTAAAACTCTACCCTCGACTGCGTTCATTGTGTGATAGGACCTGAGTCTTATAATAGCTTCATTTTTCTCTTTGCATTGCACTGTTTATTTTTATGTACTGGTATCCATGGGGGATAAACCCGTTTCGTGTTATACAGCGTGGTCCTGTGATTACCTAACTTTAAAATCAAGCTAATAACTGTTTTAGTTCTCACACCAGTATCATGACTGACTTAGAGTTTATTGTTTTAACCTAAACTCTGGGTGCCCATATTTTCCACACGGGCAGCTAGTAGTTTTGGTTTTCGCAGATGTTCCTTTTCATAGGATCTTGGATTATAGCTGGAGCTATACTCGGAAAGCTTTGTATCCGTATATTTCTTTCAGTTGTGTCAGTTGTTACTTAGCGCTGCACATTATATTTATGTATATATTTTCCGTTGTTTTGTAATTTAAATCTCTGATATTTTTCTGTTGTATATTATTTGAACTTTGTTATATTCTTGTACTCTGATGTAAATTGTGGTAATAGCAATGAAATGTTTTATTGTTTGTGTTCTGATGAGTCGTGTTCTCAAAGCAATCCGGGCTCCTCCATCTGTTGGGGGAACGGGGATATCGGGTCGTTTCATGTGCAACTCTGATGAGATAGACAATAATAGTTGCTCTTACAAACTCAACAAATAAGTCAAATGTAGTATAATATAGTAAGCAGGAAAGATACCTTGTCATAAGATAAATAACAAACTATAAACAAAAAAGTGTTATGTTCTTTTCGGGGCTGCATCACTACCACTTATTACTGCCTACGTGCCCCTATTGCATCACTTAGTAAGGTTTTGATAAACATTATAGAAGTACTAAATTTCTTTTGATAAAATATGATATCATAACAAATCATTGGACTCTTTTTTCTTTATAATTATTTTTCCCATTGAGTTTTTCTTAGAAGATTTAACAAGGCATTACTTTGATCCTGAAGTATCAAATTCTTTTTAAGGTGTACCTTTTTTATGATTTTTGTGATTTTACGGATTGCATTATTTTCTTATTTAAAACTTTTCCCATTTGATTTTTCTAACAAAAGCTTTTAACGAGGCAATAGAAAATATCCATATTGATCGAATAGATACATGTAAGAAAGATAATAATGAGGGGAAGCAATCATCATATATGTTTCAAAGGGGGCAACTTCAAGTTAGCATATGAAAATTCAAAATTTTTTAAGATGCATATTTAAGGGTCAATATTATATGTAAATTAAGCATGACTGAAAATACAAATGTCAAAGCATACTAGTGTAATATTTACTAAATAGAGAGTATATAAACAATGTATTTGTATTGTATTTGATATCCTGAATGAAATAAAAATGTCTTATCTTTTTCCTCTTCAATGGCTTACACTTCAATTTATTTCATTAGATTTTTTATTTTATAACAAAAATATAATTTAGTATTTTGAAATTACAGAATAATGATACATAAGCTATAGTGAAATTTTGGTTTCATATTTATATTTATGCTCCTTTGTAATGAACCTAAATAAGCAGTCTTTTATATTTAAAAGGAAAAATCAATTCATTTTAGCTTATTTAAGTTAAGCCAAAATGTCGTTCGATCAATTACAATAGTACAAGGTATAAATCAATTAGGAAAAGTCTTTATAGACATAAAATATAGACATAATTGGTGGTATAATGAATCTCCATCAATGTATTATTTCTGAATTTTAAATCTTCATATAAAGGCAAATTGATCCAATAGCTGTGATTTTATATGTCTCTATTTCTATTAAATTTTCATGTACAAGTGTTCATCCTCATCAATTAATACAATGAATTTGATAATGATGTTTAAAATCGGACCAATAAGTACCATTTAACGCTCCTACTACTTAATTGAGTGGCCCCAACCCAAAATTAAGACGCTCTCTCGTAACGGTCATATTCATTCATCTCCTCGAACGGTCACCTATTCCTCACAAAGCAATATCTTTCTCTCGCCACTCTCTCGCGAAAAGGCGTTTCTGAAGGAAAAAATGAGCACCATTCTTGACTCTCCTAATCTCCAAATTTACAACAATGCTACTTTCATCGAATCGCTTCCGCTTCAACCCATCACCGAAAACAGTCCCAATTTCGAAGATTTTGAAAATCGCGAACCAAACGAAAGCTTTCGCCAGCTCAAGAAACCCGCAACCATAGACGAAGAAATAACAGAAACGGAGAAAGAAATCGCTCGACTTTCGAAAAAGCTCGAACTCCTGAAAATCAAGAAAAGCAAGCAAACCGAATCCAAGACTCCATTCGCTGCAAAGCGTGGAAGGATCGTTCCAGCTAAATTCTTGACTATTGAGACGCCTGGATCGAAGAAATCACAGCAATCCAAGCGTAGAGGCTTCAGCCTGGGCCCTGCTGATATTTACACAGATACCACTCTTTTACGCAGCACCGTATCACAGGAGGAGAAGGCCAAAGACAAGCGTTTGGCAACACCTGGATCGAAGAAGATCGATCAAGGTAGAAGTAGAGAATTCAGCCTAGGGCCGAGAGATGTTTGTGGAAATGCCACTTCTGCTAATGCACAAAAAAATAACGCTATCAAAGGGGATAATGATAAAGGGAAGAATTCAGCAACGTTGAAAAGAAGAGGAATGAGTATAGGGCCAATGGAGATTCAAAGACTTGCAAAGAATATACAAGAGAAGAAAGTGAGAAATGTGTGCATGACTACAAGTCCTAAGTCTAGAAAAACTGCGACGAAATCGAATGTTTCCAATCTCAGGAACGGAATCGCTACTGTTGGCGCAAAAAGGTCAAGTAAAATTGACGGTGGATTGATTATGGGAGTAAGGCCGAAGGCATTGTTTGAGGAGAAGAAGAGGCCTTTGAACACTACAAAGTACAGAATTGTGCCAAGTCGATATAGTCTTGCTTTTGCCAACAATGAAGAAGGGAGCAAGAGAAGGAAATGGTCGTTGCCTGAAGATGATGACAAGGAATCGAAGAAGAATGAAGCGAGGAGGAAGAGGTGTTTGTCTCTAGGAGGTGCGAATTTGAAAGAAATGAGTGTGGAAATGTCATCATCTCCGAAGTCTGTAGAATTTCCCTTGCTGAAGATTAGGACGCAGAGATGTGTTGATGAGAGTCCTAGGGATTCAGGGTCTGCTAAACGAGTTGCTGATTTGGTTGGAAAGAAGTGCGTTTTCGATGAACTGGAACTGGGTTCTTCTTGCCAGAGTTTGGATTTTGAAGGTTATGATCAGTAGTATCCTTTTGAACTTGAAATTTTGAGGTGTGTTGCGAATTGTGAAAAGCTATTACATAGTTAACAGTGTTCTGTGGTTTGGAGTTGGAAAACTTGTTCTTGAGTGTGTGTGTGGGGATATAACCATGCATATGGCTATATGGTTGGCCTTGGCCCCTTGTTTGTAAAGTTCTATCAAACTATCATTTTCCTCCTACTCCTTTTAATGTTTTAATTTATCTCAGTATGGCTATGATCGGTATGTTTAAGATTTAAATGTTACAATTGTAAATTTAGCACCAAAATTCCTTCTTTTTCACTTCAACAATGTGTTTATTTTATTTTATTTTGTTTATTTAATTAATTGACTAAGCTGTACATGTAGTTATCTGGGCAAATATGATTTATGTCTTTTTTCATTCTTACTATTTTCTTTTATCTTTACTGCTACTACTGCAAATATGTATTACCTTGACGATGATAGAATCTGTGAAAAACGTAATTTTCTGAGAAATTGACTTTGAAGAATAAAATAAAATTGACTCTTAAATAGTTTGAAAATTTTGCACACTTTTATGAATGTAAGTTTTTCAATGTTTTTTTTAAGCAACTAGGATTTAATAGCAATCAACTGTCGTCTAACTTGAATTGTTAGAGCAACTCCAGTGGTGACCATTCAGGACTGAATATTAAGGTAATTGCACCCAGTGGTGCAATTACGCCTTAATATGAAGGCCCCGATTCAGGATCCAGTTCAGGATCCTGAATCGGATCCTGACGCCTGTTGTACAGGCGCCAGGATCCAGGCGCCTACACTGTAGGCGCCAGAAGCTGGCGCCTACAATGTAGACGCCAGGATCCTGGCGCCTGTACAACAGGCGCCAGGATCCAACCCCTTTCCCCCGGCTGCCCTGACCGTATTACCCCTCCAACGGTCGTTTTTTCGGATTGCAACAGCTATAAACGGTCATATTTTAAACCACAACGGCTATAAACGGTCATATTTCTTCTATATATTCATGTATGAATATCACGTTGAAAGACACACAAATTTATTTACTTCCACTCATAATCGTAAGCAGCAAGCTATGTCATAAAATTTAAGAATGCACTTCGCCCAACTACCTCGACAATGAATGTGATGATCCTATATATAATGAAATAATGAATGTTTTCCAATTCAGTAACAGTTATTAGGCTAATACGAACATATTAAATGCGCAATACTATAAATAATTAACGTTAAAGTTATACCGGTATCGAGTCAAATGCAGTATCAGCTCTATACTGATAACCCTCTGGAAGATCGTGTAGGACACGAAGCTCATCTGCTGATACTCCAAGAGCCGGAGGTATGTGTACTGGACCTGCTTGCTCATCAGAGGGCTTACGTCGAACTCTTCTTCCAACTTTATTAGATCGCGGCGGCATCTCACTTCAATTTTCTATTAAAAACAAAATTAAAAAAAGAAGCTTGAGTGAAAAAATGAGGGAAAAAAATGGCGGAGGGGGGGTTTATAGACGCCAGAATCCTGGCGCCTGTATTACAGGCGCCAGGATTCTGGCGCCTACATTACAGGCGCCAGAATTCTGGCGCCTGTAATACAGGCGCCAGGATCTGGCGCCTGTAATGTAGGCGCCAGACCACTGGCGCCTACTCACCCATTCAGGGCTGAATATTCAGTGGGCTGAATATTCAGCCCTGAATCCACTGGAGATGCCCTTAGTAAACCTAATGCCTAACGTATTCGGATTGTCAGTGAACATAATGTTGTTTAATTCATTGTTAATCCCTAGTTTTCTAATAATGCTCTGCTATTTTAACAGTAAAGGGAGAAGGAAATAGTTGAGTATTTTTGAAAGACGGAGATGAAAAATAAAAAATGAGCATGTGTATTTTTCTTAAAGGTGTGAGGCCGGAGAAGATGAAATTGGTGTGTTAGTAGAACCTGTCAATTATATTTTTGTAATGTTTGGCACTGTCGTAGTATATGATGTTTCCTTGTATACTTCGCTAGCTAATTCTATTCACATATCGAAAATTACTTAGCCTACCCCTTCATTTTCAAAGTTAAGTTTAGAAAATTATGACATTCTTCTTCATTACAAAGTTATCAGTTGTTTTAGTAATCCATTAAACTAAAACCGCAAGTTATATAAAAACAACATGAAAACTGAATGTTTAATTTAAGAATATCGTTAGGTGGCTTCAAATAAACTGTAATAGGATTAGATAATATTTTATTATCTTTTCCTTTTTTCTTGTTCCCTTCCAAATCATCAAACTGGAAATAATAATTTTTGAAATAGTTACTGATTGTTCTTCAAAATTAAAGATTGATAAGAAACATCCTCATATGCATATAGAATTTATTTTTTTAATGCTAGATTCCGACTTAGAAACTTTGTTTCATAAAATGAAAATGAAAAACCAGGTATGTAGTGGAATTTCATTGAATGGTATGCGTGCTACTGTAAGTAAAGTTTGCTGTATAATGATCTTTTAAGAGTTTTTGTGTGAGCTACTGTTTTTTGGTGTTTGAATAAAATTTGTCTATTTCATTATGTCACATTGTAGAAAACATCAAGAAAAACAAAGAATTGCAATCAGTATGATATGAAATGAATTCTAGAACTAAGTCATCAATTCAACATAATTAAAAAATGGAAATGAAACAAACTCTAGAACTAAATATCTACTTCTGCCTTTGTCCAAAGAAAAATATTAACCAAAAACAATTGGTGTGGGTATTTTTGAAAAAAATAACAATCATGTTTTTACAAATAAAAATAATAAATTTATAACTATCGAATTGATATATCGATTTAGCTAAAAATAATGTCGAGTGATTGACAACGTCAAATAACTGAAAGTTTGTCTACATAATTTCCTTGGTTTTTCAGTGAGAAGAGACTTATTTCAAACAATACTGGGGCTAAATCCTCTTAAAAATAGTGCAATCCCTTCCGTATTTTGTAACAAAAATTATATTTCATGAATGTCGTTACTCTTCTCATTTTTATACCAACTTAATTCTTTAGTTTATAAATTTAGTTTCTCTATTTGCCCCGTTTATATTCTTATTGTCTCCAAAATCATCAAAGCCAGATTCAAGGTCTAGGGTTAACCTATTGGTTATACTTTATTGAAATGGATAAAGAAGTAAAGTTGAAATCTAAACCAACCAACAACATAAATTTATAATAGTTTTAAATTATTTGAAAATGGTTAGGTTTAGATTTTTCTAAGTTAGATTGAACTTTTTTATCATTTGATTTATGGAAGAGAACTAACTAGTCATAAACATGAAATTCTATACTCTTATAGAAGTTTTACAAAAAGATATTGTTATTGACACTCTTGCTTTGAATATAAGGAGAGAAATTTTATAAACACTCGTTACAAAATCAAATTATTATAAGGCTAATTCTATTCAAACACCGAAAATTACCTAATCTACACCAATATTTTCAAAGTTGAAATTAGGACAAATTTGTCCTCCTTCATTACAACTTTAATAATTGTATTCGAAACCCATGAAATTCGAACTGCAAGTTATATAATCACACAGGAAACATGAGCAGCTTAATTTAGGATTTTCACTATAAGCTTAAAGTAGAATGGAATAAAAAGAGAGAATATTTTTATTATCTTTTGTTTTCATTTTTGGTTTCTGTCTTTCAACTCGATAAAATTGAGATAATGATTTTTGAAATAAATATTGATAGTTCTCTTAAATCAAGGATTGACATGAATTAAAAGACAAAATTTATCAATGCACATAAAGTTAAACTTTTATGTTAGATTCTGTTTAACACTTCGTATTACATGAAAAAAGTGAAGAATAAGGTAAGAAATGTAATTTGATTGAAAGATACGAGTAGCGTTGTTATGGCACAAGGGTTATTTTGTAAATGATGCAGTGTGTGGAAAGTAATATTTGATGTATAGTAATTCATCATATTTTTTTGTGTACGTTAAGCAATTGTTGATGTATAAATATAATTAGTCTTATTATAAATGTCACACATGTAGTGTAACAACTCGTCCGGAATGGGTCTAACCCAGAAAATGTCCATCGAAACGTAGAGTCATTCTAAAGGAGTTGTTGGTTCCTATAAGGAATACATAAAATGAGTCAAACTAAAAACAAAATCTCATAGCAAAAGGGATAAAATGTAATAAACGAAAATAGTTGTACAATTAAATAAAACCACTATGATGTTGATTACATCAAATTCCAACTGTCATATCAATGTACATCAATAATAATATCCTAGGATTACAATAAACTACAAAACATAATAATAATAGTAATAAGCTATAAAATCTCCTTCACTAGGCTCCAGTCTTTATGACTTAATCAATTAAACGTTCCCACCTACTAACCTATTTATTTGTCAAGAGGAGGGAGGTCTGTAACATCCCATATTTTTAAATTAAATAATAAAATAAAATTTGTAAATTTTTCTGAATTTATCATGGTACTAGCGTCATCGCGTCCATGGCGATTTTCTGATCAATTTAGGCCTATGGTTGCACATAACAGGTTTAAAACAAAGAAGATACCATTGAATGAAGTTTTAGAACAAACATGGAAAAGAAAAAAAATAAGAGAAACACACATAAGACCAATTGATTTCAATACTTAACTTTGTAAACAAAAACAAAATGTGGTCTAGTGGTTAGGCACTTGCTTTACAAGTTGAAGCGTGCGAGTTTGAATCCCACCAAAGTTATGTTTTTAAATTTTAAGAAGGCCAACCAAAAGATACATGTTCTAAGAAAAATATGCATGTATGTACATATAAGGAAATATTGTGTATATATGAGTGGGTGTGTACATATATGTACATATGTGTATATATTTATATATACATATATTGACATGAAATTCAAAAGTAACATGCAATTAATCAAAACAATTAAGAAATAAATGTCGAGCTAACGATGTTTGAATTTGAAAATATATGGAGTTGTACGTAGATATATACGGCAAGAATTCCAGAATAATCGCGTTTAACATTTGAAAGTATATTAAAAATGGAAAGAATCAATGAATTAATAATGTTAATAATAATGTTTAAGAGGCAAAAATTACGCAAGGATGAAATTTTATGGGGTTGTGCGTATATACATACGCGTAGATTTAAAACTGAAATTTAAAACGTAAACTTAAATGGAAGGTAATTAATGTAGAATGAATGAAAATATGAAAGAGAATAGTAGCGTTTGAAATTTGAAATATATTGGCTGAAAATGGGAAAGAAATAAACTTAAAACATTAAAGAAAATGTAACGTTAAGCAAGAGTCAAGGGAAGAATTATTGCACAATTTAAATTTGAAATCCGAAACATGTGTTATAAATGGAAGATATCCATATAGCGGGAAGAATAATAGGTAAGAATGTAACCTTGAAGTCAACGATTAAATGGGAGTGCAAAATACGTGCAAGACCCAGTAAATGGGTCAACCCGCCTAGAGCTTGGTCGACTAATACCGGGTGAGGCAGCATGTTTTGAACGTTTTAAACGACTCCGAATTTATTTATTTCAATCCAGCAAACGTGATTCTTTAGAGCACCTATAAATATACCAATAGGGCCAAACCTCTAACTCATATTTTCAAAGAGGGCGTTAAGGCTAGGCAATAGATTTGAAGATAAAGGTTGTAGATCTAAGCTATAGATGCCCAGATTTCTCGTTTGTGTGATTAGGAAGACCACGTGTGATGGATCTGAATCAGGTTCAAGAATTGGAAAGCAGTCAGGCGAGTGGATTTAAATTATTGTTTTCCGATAATTGTATATTTTATCATTTGATTCCTGTTGGAATTTACAATATCTTCTTCTTTTCCACTCTTCTACGTTAGAATATGCAGTTTATGTTAATTTTAGTTATGTGCAAAAATGAATAAAATTAAGGTTATGCGCAAAATAATTGAATTGTGGTTAGGCGCAAATTAATTACATTGTGGTTATGTGCAAAATGATTGGAATTATAAAAAAGAAACTTGATGATTTGGGGCTAAATAAGAGTATTACGCCAAAATTTGTAATAAAAAGGAAAATTTGAAAGTATGCCAATTTGTCATAATTAAAATTTTCATAGTAAATTTTGTAGTTTAATGGTAAACAAAACAATTACTATATTATTTGTAAGAAATCGCTTTTCAGATCTTGAATGGAACTAATATATGAATTGTTGAATTGAAAGGAAGAAGGGTATAAACCCAATTGTGCCTAGACTTATTGTAGGTATGTCAAAAAGAGAAAAAAAATGCAACAACCCTGAATTTTGGAACCAATTTAAAATTTATTTTTAATTGAATTTAATGGAAATCAAATATTTTAAATGTTTTATTTTAAGGATAAACGACTTAGAATTTATTTCAAAACGAAGGTAGAACGTATAAATTTAAAATTTAAATAAAACAAATGCGTAATGTCACGGTAGTTTGAAATTTTAGTTTTGAATTTCAATTGGATATACAGAATTCGATATAAGTCGGATTTCAGTAAAACAAGAAATGTTAGGATATATTCGATAATATTTTTCTAACGAATATAAAAAATTTAGTTTTCATGTTACAAATTGTAAGTTATGTATAAATTAAATTCCAAATACTCGCTATAGAATTTATTAATATTTTTATATTATTTAAACCCTTAAAAATAGTCATTTTGCAAACGACCTCCGTTTTTTACGAAACAAGTCCATTAGAACCGTATTTTTGAAACATAGCCAGATTTCAAGTTTCTTTGAAATCAATATATGGTCGTGGTAAATTAAAACGCATGCTGAAATTCAATATTGAACATTATATTGATTCATATTCTAATTTTGATAAAAACTGATCAAAAGATCGAATCAGCTTACGAAATATATCCCATTGTGTCCGGAATGAGGGTATCTGGCTAGGAGCGACAATCGTTGGGGTTCGTTTGGAGTTCGGAGCGTTAAACAAGTAACGTAAAATTAAAAAATAATATATATAACCCTGTTTATTTCTACTAAACCCTAAGTCAGACATCCCTGCGCGATCAACCATAGAAATCCCTCTACCCTCCTTTTCTACGGCCTAAATTGTTCAATTTTAATTCGTTAACCACTCTCAAGATACTTAGAATTAAATTATGATTATAAAACAAAAGTGGTAGAGATTTGTGCGGTACAAATTCATATGGGTGAGATTGTTTACAGTGGAGTATGGAGCTCAAATTTTTGCCACAAATGCAGCCAATTCGAACTGATTTATAGGGAAGGTGGACCCATCGAGATGCATGCTAGTTCAGGTGATGGGGGAAGAGATGTAGGCGGACGACGTAGGGTAGTCTGATGATGGTCCGGTCATCAGATGTGGCGGGCGCAGGCGGATGTCGTGGGTGAGAATGGGTTCGTGAATTCCTGAACGTGAAGAGACGATGGAACACAAAGGGTTAAGTAATTGTTAGACTAATTAATTATTAATTAATCTAAATTAATTTAATTAAGTAATTAAAATGTTTAAACCCAGATTTCTTGTGCAAACGGAAACAGAATGGGACGAAATCAAGTGCGATGGAATCCTCTTGTCGAGCATTACACAATGAAACTGATTTGGACATAAATGGAGCTTGTTGTGATTTTTGATTAAATTAAACGTACGGTTTAATTTAATGAAAACAATCATTTTACAACGATTTCAAAACCGGTCAAAGTGAGAACTCTCTCACTCAATTAATTTGTATAGTTATTCTATTGTATAACTGAATATATATTGATCACCCATATTGATTTTATCTGGTTAATTATTACAAATTGTAATACGGTATATGGTAGCTCACATCACCAGTTGTTTGAAAACCATATGGATGATTGGATGTTTACAGTTTTAATGTTATTATTATTATTAAACTGTGAAAATATGCGTTGTTAAATAAAACACCCATGTTATAAATTATTTTGGGATGAAAATTTACCCACACGTCTCCCGAATAATAGATTAATTCACATGGTTTGTGTTGTAAACCCCACACGGGTACTGGAACGATAATTTTACTCATCGCCCAAGTGCATAAATAATAATCGCTAGATGATGGATGAAAACCCGACACGGGTCTTGGGATGATAATTAATTCACACATCTCCCATGTATTAAGTTGTATGTCAATTAATTAATTGAAAGACCGTCATAAGTTTTATTTAATTATTTATTGCTTATATAGGTGTAGATCCACTCTGGATGTAAATTGAATGTTTAATAGGTGTTTATCACTATTGTTGAATACATGCGATGTATGAAATCCATATTACTAAAATTATATGGTAATTGGTTGAATCTCATTTTAATATGGAATAAATGAATATTTTAATATAACATTCAGTGAAAAGTTGATATTTGGTTTTGATGTCCCATTTAGGATAGACATGAAAATATTGGAATATGAAGTTGAGTAAAGTTAATAAATGATGTTTATAACTCGAACAGATTTTTCCATCAGTCTCATTTATTTTCATAAAGAATATCGAGAAAATTTGATTTCAAAATATGATATTTTGAAAATATTATTATTTTAATATTATAATAATATGGATGTTCAATTTTGATGTAGAATTGAAGTGGAAGTTGAAATTGTTTTAAACAAGATTATAAACGTTTTGTAAAATACATTTTGAATAGAAATGGACGAAATCTATTATATATAATATAATGGCTTAAAATGAAGATATTTGATTTTAAAGTAAAATGATTGAAATAAAATATCAAATGGTAGTTGAAAATATTTTAGACAATTCAAAGTATATCCTCTAGGTCGTATATGCGATCCTTAGGAAGAAGCCAATGGATGTAAACATGTATTTGAAACATGTTAGGGTTGAATGGTTGCAAGTGGTTGCAAATGGTTGCTCGTGGATGCATATGCATATGTATTAGGCACTAGATCAAGTTTGGACGCTCTCATATTGCATTTACATATATGCATTTGTTTATAAGTTGAACTTGATATGATATCATATGGACGTTGCATATGGATGAATGGCTGTGCACGCATGTAGTATTTACATGACTAGGGATGTTTGCATGCATGATTGGACGCATGTCACTAACATGATTTGCATTAAGGAGGTCAACTGAATCAGTAGACCGCCTGATTTTGCATTAGATAGAGACATATATACACACTATGCATATGAACATGAAAGCATTAGAAATCTTTTAAGGACAATGAATGCCTGTGATTGAATGGTTGAGTAGATGGGTGACTGGATGGTAGGACACATTCTTCCTAACTTGAAGATTTCGGGGACGAAATCCTTTTAAGTGGGGGAGAATGTAACACCCCGTAATTCTGTGACATTAAGATTCTCAAATTAAAGTATAATTAATTTTTAAAAGAAAAATTAAAAGAAAAAGATCCATGATGTTGTTTAATTTAAGTATTTTAACTAACATGAAAAAGAGAAGTAAGGAGATAACAATAATTATTATTGTTCTAAGACTTATTAACAAAAGTCTCTGTAGCTCAGTTGGTTAAGGCATTGGTTTTGTAGCATGGAGGTCGGGGGTTCGAACCCCGGCGGCGGCATAATTTTTTTATCTTTGTTTTAGAAAGGGCCAACTGAACATGCAAATATATGTACGTATACAAATTCAAAATTTGAAAGGATAAGAACGTACATATAAGGAAATAAAGAAAATATATATATACATATGAGAAATATAAATATATATATATACACAAAAATATATGTATACGAAAGATAAAATTCAAGATAAGGCTACAGTCAATGAAATATGGCAACATCATTTGAATTTTGAAAATAAAATGAAAGTTGTGCGTATATATATACGCGTAAAATGGTCGTTAGAGGAATTGTATACATATAAGAATATTTCATGTGAATAAAACAGTTAAGCAAGAATGGGTGGGTTAAGTCCATAGGAACACTTAACCGACTTAACAAAGTTAAGCTAGAATGGGAAGGTTAAGTCCATAGGAACACTTAACCAACCTAACACGGTTAAGCTAGAATGGGAAGGTTAAGGAACACTTAACCAACTTAGCACAGTTAAAGCTAGAATGGGAGGGTTAAGTCCATGGGAATACTTAGCCAAATTAACATGTTGACTAGACTAGAAGGTGGGGTTAAGTAAAGTTAATACACTTAGCCAATTTAACATGTTAATTAGACTAGAGGTTGGGGTTAAGTAATACACTTAGCCAAATTAATATGTTAACTGGACTAGACCATAGGGTTAAGTAAACTTGAACGCTTAACCATCAGAATATGATAAATGAATAGGGTTAAGTAAAAAGCATGAAGGGATAACACTTAACCAGTGTAATAGGATAAGGGAAGAGGGTTAAGATAGCTTGAATCGACTAAAGACACTTAACCAACCCAACCTGGCGAGAAAGAAAACTAAGTAGTAGACCTCAGTTGAAAAAGGGACTAAGTAGTAAAGCTTAGTTAAGAAAACAAGGAATTTGGAAACTAAGTGGTAAACCTTAGTTAGTAGAACTAAGTAGTAATTCTTAGTATAACACGAAGGAGCAGACATCCATCTGGTTTTAAGAAGGCTCCAACGAATTGGGTTACGAAGCCCGAGGCTTCGAGGGGACGTGAGGGTACTCTTGGTATCCCTCTGTGAGGCTGCAGATGATCATCCTGGGCTCACAGAGGTTAAGGTCTGCGTTAGAAGAACCGAGGGTATGCCTTGGTTGCAATATATATATGGCAACCTAAAGACTAGGATGGACCGGCGTGATTCGGCGAGAAAACGGTAGCCCTGTGATAGCAACTCGTCGTCTACCATCCATCTTGAGTTAGTCGAGACACGTGAAGCGGAAAGGCGGAGAACTCCAAAAGACCATAATTGCTATCTAGTTATGGGTGAGGATGGCCATAGGATAGTGGGGCACCGGGGGCCGGCGTATAGTTCTCATTTTACAAAGGGTGCCTTTCATTAGTTGAGGGAGGGGTCAAGTGGGACCATAGCCACTGGAATAAAAACAGACCTTAGCATCTGCATCGGCAGATATCTGAAAGCTCCCGACCGAGTTCTGTATTCCTTTATTTGCCCTGTCACAGGACTCGGATCGCACATTACAGGACATGTGCATCTAGACAAGCGATAACGATTCGCGATACATGCGTGGGGAAGCCTAGGAACATATACCACTCTAGGTAGTGTGTCCTAGACTTGGGGGCATTGTTCGACAGGTAGCGTAATCCCTAGTTGGACTAGGTGGCATAAACCCTGAACTCGAAAAGCGTTCAGCAGATAGCGTAAAACTATAGTTAAATCTAGAAAGCACTTGATAGAAAACCCTAGACTAGATCTAGGTAATAAATAATAAATGTATGCCTACAGGAGTTGGGATCACGTTATCGTTACTAGTTGAACACTAGTTAGGTGGTGCAGAGATATAGAAATCAGTATAACAAGGAAATAGCGAAGCGGCGAAAGTATTAGAGCGTATCCAGTTTATCTTATCTTAGCATATCTTGTGATTACCTTGTCCAGTCTTGTTGACCCTATCTTCATGGTGTAATCTTGTATTCAGTTAATTCATGTCGTTTTGTTTTCCATGTTCACATGCTAGAAGTTACTGAACTTACTCAGGCTTTATGTCTGACTCTGTTTTTCTTTCGTCTTCTTTTCTTCCATTTCCCCCCCAGGTAGTAGAGGAGGGAGTAGTATAGCTCAGGTTAAGTTGGACTGTCACTCTTTCCCAGCTTGAAGATTTATCGAAGTCTGCCTGGATTCTCTTATCAGATGCTATGGCTGGCTCATGCAAAAATTGGGGAATATAAATGTTGTTTTATGCTTCTTTATTTTGTAAGACAGATGATACTTTGATATTGTAAAGAAATCATTGTACAAATTATTTTATCAATAAAGCAAAGTTTTACCTTCCGCTGTTTAATTTCTGTCTGTCTTGTAATTTATCTGCATCTTTTACCCTAAATGCTCCACAGAACTTAGTGCATTCCCTTTGTGAGTGACACTAACGGATGTGGGATGTTACACGTGGTATCAGAGCTGAAGGTTACCGGATCAGATAAAAGATTTGAAAAATATATTTTCAAAAGGTTTTTAAAGAAGCATTTTCAAAAAGAAAGGATTTGTTTTAAAGGCATATTCCCCAAAGCCATACGCATTGTCTCCTCTTCCTCTGTTTGAATTCTTGTCTCCTTCTTTCTTGAGTCTCTGGGGCTCCTGGCTTTCTGGGAGGTAACCTCATCGAAGGGCGAAGTAGTGCCCGACTTCCATCTATAGCCGTAGTTGTTTCACTTACGGCCAGTCTTCTTTCAAGCTTAGTAGGGTCTTCGGTATGATGGAAGCAGCTTTCGAGGGATTTGCCAACATGGTTATACACAGAAAAAGGTGAGGAGTTTGGCAAAAGGGAGCACAACCCAAGGAGGAGGAAAATTATGGATGTAGACTTGGCTCACGAAGGAGGAAGGGATTTTAAAACCTAAGACAAGAGGAAGTATCTTTACTATGGTATGATAGGGCATATAATTAAGGACAAAGGACAAGATTTTCAGAAGGGCAAGTACATGCTGAGCGTACCTAGGAGATAGGTGGTAAAAGTTTCTCTTGGAAGAATCTAGTTTTTCTGTTCGGATTTAGCACTTCGCATTTGTTCATATCCACTTCCATAGTTGGGTCTCTGCACCATAGTACTTGTATAGTAGAAAGATCCCACTAGAGTCTCAAATCCAATTGGTGGTCCGACCAGTTTTTGGTTAGTAGGGATTTGAGGATAGCTATCGAGTTTGCTTATATCATCTCACGTAGATCGTCTAAATTCGGAGAAGATATTCCTTGGATGCTTGTCAGATATTGGTTTAGGCCTTTGGGGCTTGTACTTGAGGAATGTCGAGTTCGGTTTGGATGGTTTGCGTGAAAGATGAATAGTTGTGGTAGGTACTCTAAAAAGTACGGAGTGATCTTTTGACTCTCATAGTTATGGCGTGATGGATAAGCTAAGAGGGAGGCCTCTAATCATCTTAGTACATATACTTGGCGCCGTGATTGACATCTGTTTATTTTGGAAATGGAGATTAGGAACTTCACAATCGTGAAGATAAATTGGTTAAGATACGGTGGAGTAAAGCTCAAGAAGGCTAGATACTAGCAACATGCCCTTTTTCCTTAAGGGTGCATCCTTGATTTCTCTATTTAGGAGCTTTACGCGTAGTTGTTTCTCTCTTTCCAAAGTATATCCTCTAGGTCGTATATGCGATCCTTAGGAAGAAGCCAATGGATGTAAACATGTATTTGAAACATGTTAGGGTTGAATGGTTGCAAGTGGTTGCAAATGGTTGCTCGTGGATGCATATGCATATGTATTAGGCACTAGATCAAGTTTGGACGCTCTCATATTGCATTTACATATATGCATTTGTTTATAAGTTGAACTTGATATGATATCATATGGACGTTGCATATGGATGAATGGCTGTGCACGCATGTAGTATTTACATGACTAGGGATGTTTGCATGCATGATTGGACGCATGTCACTAACATGATTTGCATTAAGGAGGTCAACTGAATCAGTAGACCGCCTGATTTTGCATTAGATAGAGACATATATACACACTATGCATATGAACATGAAAGCATTAGAAATCTTTTAAGGACAATGAATGCCTGTGATTGAATGGTTGAGTAGATGGGTGACTGGATGGTAGGACACATTCTTCCTAACTTGAAGATTTCGGGGACGAAATCCTTTTAAGTGGGGGAGAATGTAACACCCCGTAATTCTGTGACATTAAGATTCTCAAATTAAAGTATAAATAATTTTTAAAAGAAAAATTAAAAGAAAAAGATCCATGATGTTGTTTAATTTAAGTATTTTAACTAACATGTAAAAGAGAAGTAAGGAGATAACAATAATTATTATTGTTCTAAGACTTATTAACAAAAGCCTCTGTAGCTCAGTTGGTTAAGGCATTGGATTTGTAGCATGGAGGTCGGGGGTTCGAACCCCGGCGACGGCATAATTTTTTTATCTTTGTTTTAGAAAGGGCCAACTGAACATGCAAATATATGTACGTATACAAATTCAAAATTTGAAAGGATAAGAACGTACATATAAGGAAATAAAGAAAATATATATATACATATGAGAAATATAAATATATATATATACACAAAAATATATGTATACGAAAGATAAAATTCAAGATAAGGCTACAGTCAATGAAATATGGCAACATCATTTGAATTTTGAAAATAAAATGAAAGTTGTGCGTATATATATACGCGTAAAATGGTCGTTAGAGGAATTGTATACATATAAGAATATTTCATGTGAATAAAACAGTTAAGCAAGAATGGGTGGGTTAAGTCCATAGGAACACTTAACCGACTTAACAAAGTTAAGCTAGAATGGGAAGGTTAAGTCCATAGGAACACTTAACCAACCTAACACGGTTAAGCTAGAATGGGAAGGTTAAGGAACACTTAACCAACTTAGCACAGTTAAAGCTAGAATGGGAGGGTTAAGTCCATGGGAATACTTAGCCAAATTAACATGTTGACTAGACTAGAAGGTGGGGTTAAATAAAGTTAATACACTTAGCCAATTTAACATGTTAATTAGACTAGAGGTTGGGGTTAAGTAATACACTTAGCCAAATTAATATGTTAACTGGACTAGACCATAGGGTTAAGTAAACTTGAACGCTTAACCATCAGAATATGATAAATGAATAGGGTTAAGTAAAAAGCATGAAGGGATAACACTTAACCAGTGTAATAGGATAAGGGAAGAGGGTTAAGATAGCTTGAATCGACTAAAGACACTTAACCAACCCAACCTGGCGAGAAAGAAAACTAAGTAGTAGACCTCAGTTGAAAAAGGGACTAAGTAGTAAAGCTTAGTTAAGAAAACAAGGAATTTGGAAACTAAGTGGTAAACCTTAGTTAGTAGAACTAAGTAGTAATTCTTAGTATAACACGAAGGAGCAGACATCCATCTGGTTTTAAGAAGGCTCCAACGAATTGGGTTACGAAGCCCGAGGCTTCGAGGGGACGTGAGGGTACTCTTGGTATCCCTCTGTGAGGCTGCAGATGATCATCCTGGGCTCACAGAGGTTAAGGTCTGCGTTAGAAGAACCGAGGGTATGCCTTGGTTGCAATATATATATGGCAACCTAAAGACTAGGATGGACCGGCGTGATTCGGCGAGAAAACGGTAGCCCTGTGATAGCAACTCGTCGTCTACCATCCATCTTGAGTCAGTCGAGACACGTGAAGCGGAAAGGCGGAGAACTCCAAAAGACCATAATTGCTATCTAGTTATGGGTGAGGATGGCCATAGGATAGTGGGGCACCGGGGGCCGGCGTATAGTTCTCATTTTACAAAGGGTGCCTTTCATTAGTTGAGGGAGGGGTCAAGTGGGACCATAGCCACTGGAATAAAAACAGACCTTAGCATCTGTATCGGCAGATATCTGAAAGCTCCCGACCGAGTTCTGTATTCCTTTATTTGCCCTGTCACAGGACTCGGATCGCACATTACAGGACATGTGCATCTAGACAAGCGATAACGATTCGCGATACATGCGTGGGGAAGCCTAGGAACATATACCACTCTAGGTAGTGTGTCCTAGACTTGGGGGCATTGTTCGACAGGTAGCGTAATCCCTAGTTGGACTAGGTGGCATAAACCCTGAACTCGAAAAGCGTTCAGCAGATAGCGTAAAACTATAGTTAAATCTAGAAAGCACTTGATAGAAAACCCTAGACTAGATCTAGGTAATAAATAATAAATGTATGCCTACAGGAGTTGGGATCACGTTATCGTTACTAGTTGAACACTAGTTAGGTGGTGCAGAGATATAGAAATCAGTATAACAAGGAAATAGCGAAGCGGCGAAGTATTAGAGCGAAGCGGCGAAAGTATTAGAGCGTATCCAGTTTATCTTATCTTAGCATATCTTGTGATTACCTTGTCCAGTCTTGTTGACCCTATCTTCATGGTGTAATCTTGTATTCAGTTAATTCATGTCGTTTTGTTTTCCATGTTCACATGCTAGAAGTTACTGAACTTACTCAGGCTTTATGTCTGACTCTGTTTTTCTTTCGTCTTCTTTTCTTCCGTTTCCCCCCCCCCCCCCAGGTAGTAGAGGAGGGAGTAGTATAGCTCAGGTTAAGTTGGACTGTCACTCTTTCCCAGCTTGAAGATTTATCGAAGTCTGCCTGGATTCTCTTATCAGATGCTATGGCTGGCTCATGCAAAAATTGGGGAATATAAATGTTGTTTTATGCTTCTTTATTTTGTAAGACAGATGATACTCTGATATTGTAAAGAAATCATTGTACAAATTATTTTATCAATAAAGCAAAGTTTTACCTTCCGCTGTTTAATTTCTGTCTGTCTTGTAATTTATCTGCATCTTTTACCCTAAATGCTCCACAGAACTTAGTGCATTCCCTTTGTGAGTGACACTAACGGATGTGGGGTGTTACATTTTAGGTTTGTCGTGAATGGTATCTTTAATAGTACTATTCTTAAACTCAACAGAGAAATGAATAAATCTTTTAATCAAGATTAATGAAGTTTTATAATTAATAAATATAATTGGAATTAAATGGAAGTTGATTTTGGGTTCATTATGAACGATGTTAAATAACATTAGTTCTTAAACCCACTTAAAAGTAAAGCTATGAGTTGGAATTTTTAAATCTTTTAACAATGATTTAATGGAATTTTCCTAAGTAAAGTTTCCCAATTTAATAAACTAAATTGAAATTGAGTGGAATTCCATTTAATAATAATCGAGATGAGCTTCTGTGAAGGAAGACCGCTACTGTTTAGGGAATTTAAAAGACTCTGCCATTATTCCTTTTATAGTATTAGTCTGATGTGGAAATTCATATTGTTTACGAATGATCTGATTTTCGTGAAACTCCATATCAAACGGAGGTTTATTTTGGGATTTATCGTGAGCGCTTTAAATGAAATTTGTTCTTTAACCCAGTTAAAGACATGATTAATTTCCTAAGTTGAATAATCATTAAATAATGATTTTTAGGATTAAAACTAAGTGAAGTTTTTAATGAATCTTTGATTAGATTTAAAAGTAAAGTGGAAATTAAATTTACCGAATTCGAGAAGTGTTCGAGATGGAGTACCACCAGTTTTACTCCATGCGATAGTCAAATTTTTAATTAGATTTGGAGCACTAAATGGTAATTAAATTTACCGATAACACAATGGGTGTTAGATATGGAGTACTACTAGTGTTGCTATATGGGATGAATATGTTGGGATTTGGATAATCAAATGAATGATTACTTCGGTATGGCTCGATAATCCCGACTCGTTTTATAAACCTTAATCTGGTTTATGTTGTAAAAAGATATTACAAAATCTTTTGAAATGATTTCCAAGGGTCGGATTAAATAATAATTTTAAATGAGATAATTTTTGATAAGATTAATGGGAATCTTTGCCCAAAGTAAAGAATATTTGGATAAAATAATATTCTAGATTGGAATGAGACGTATGATGTGTTTTTATATCACTAGATTATAAGATATGTGAGTTACTCGGAAAGACCAGGTTTAACCCATTATGAATAACTATTACAACGATTGAAAGTCAAATATTTGAAGACGTTGGTTGAAGACCGGAGATCTTCACATTATTAGGATGATTATTGATATCTCGATTGGGCTGCACACCCAAGACGAGGTAATAAGTAGTGGTCCTCCAGACGTACTTGGAGATCAACTAGATATGAGAGGGCCTCTCTCATGTATTGGACATATGGGATGAGGAATAAGGTGCCTCCGGTTTCGTTCAGACCCAGAACGGACTTGCAAATGGATTGTATGTCTGACATTTTACTTCTCGCTGTATTCATTGATCTCTGCTAAATATATCTGTCTTGTGGCGGAAAATTTATTCTCTTAGCTTAACACCCTTCTCTGAGACGTACAAGCTTAGAGCTTATATATTGGTAGACATCAATGGTATGGTATGGATTGACAATGTGGCATGCAATGATGGATGGATCAAAGCTTTTGTTGAAAAGAAGAGCTCTGTGGATGATGATCAAAGCAACGCTTTAATATAGCATAACTTTGTGTATAACATTAGTTCGCGAGCTTCACACCCCTATATGAATCAAAAATGGGATGAAGGACCGCAGAGAAATAAAGGACATAAGTTTCTTTCTGGCTAGGAGTGATGTCATGGTAAGGAGCCCAGACATTTTCTTATATGGATATTGGATGATGGATAGCAAGGTACCTCGGATTTGGCTGCACAAGGCTCTTAATGGTCGACGTACTAACCAAGATTTTAGGTCCCAAAGGACCGAGAAACATATTATTCAAGAGTAAATCTAATCAGCGATGGCTAGCTGGCTCTGCCGCTCTAGGTGCACTTGCTGGTGAGTCCTAAGGCATGGTCTAGATTATCTCAAATTTGGAAAGGAAGATCCCTGGCCTTGGTTCATAGATGGAAACCCAATTTCCAATACATGACATTGCGGTTTTAGTTGTAAACCTATATGGAAACATAGTAGGATGGGGTACTATGCCATCAAAAATTGATAAATTTATTTTCGAAATTGCTTTCTGCACTATGCAATAATAATAATAATAATAATAATAATAATAAAAGACAAAATTTTGCGTATCAAACATGTTTGGCTATTATAAGGTAAAACTTTATCCTCCGGTTTGTGTTGCATTGTGTGATGGGACCCGAGTCTTTTTCCTTTTAGCATTGCATTGTTGTTTTATGCATAGGTATTCATGGTGGTAAACCTGTTCTGTGTCATACGGCGTGGTTCCGTGATTTACCTAACTTTAAAATTAAAGTTAATAATTGTTTCAGTTCTCACACCAGTCTCATGACTGACTCGAAATTTATTATTTCCCACCTAAACTCGGGGTGCTTATATTTTCCACATGTGCAACTAGCTGTTTTGGTTTGCAAAAAATTCTTTTTACATGATCCTGGGTTACGGCTGGAGCTATACTATGGAATTCTTTGTATTTGCGTATTTCCATCAGCTGTGTTAGCTAATATTTTCCGCTGCACTCTGTACTTATGTATTATTTTTCCACTGCTGTGTAATTTAAACCTCTGATGGTTTTCGCTGTATATTATTTTAGTTTATACTCTGATATCTTATACTCTGATGCAAATTGTTGTAATAGCAGTGAAATGTTCTCTTGTTCTATGTTTTGATGAGTCGTGCTCTCATGACAATCCACAGATTCCTGTCATTTGGATTGGACCCGAGCGGTTTACGGTCGATATGAAGGGAAGCTATTTTCGGGTCGTTAAGAAAAATAAAAAGGAGAAAACAGGGATCAATATATACCCCTAAATCTGAAAGGTTGGAATAGTCCTGATTGATTGGTTAGAAAAAAATAGAATATATATGCATAGCTTGGTAAATAAAGAAGAATAAAAGGAGACATGATTGCAAACCTGAACTTATAAATAAATAGAGATAAGTGCGAAATAGGAAATTAGCCATATTGCACACTAATTTGATAACCCAAAAAATAAGAAAAGAAATGTTTTGCAATCATGGGTTTATATTATAAGAATTACCTAAAACTATGAAAATGGATTTTATTGCAGTTTTGGTAACCACTCAATTTGGAATATACCTAACTTCCTAAAAAAGAATAAATGGTAAAGATGAAAAAGAAAGGTAATATAACCAAAAGAAGTTATAAAAAGATAAAGGCTTATTGTAAATTTATAATTGGAATGTAATAAGCACATTTCGGTGGCAATAATATGTAAGAAAGATTATAACATAAAGGTTATAATTTGGAAAGTGAAAAAAAGGAACAACACTTACTATAAATAAACATGAAATTGGAAATGAAGTTTAATAAGCCTAAAGATATCTTATGGTGGCCTTGTAATTAGGCGATAATTTATGGTAACTAACAAAGTTTATTTATAAATAAATAATATTCGATTGAACATATTGCTGAACATGGTAAATCAACAAAAAATAAATGTAAGAAAAATGCATAAGAATAAATTAGACGTAAGGTCTAATAAGATAATGATATGTGTTACGTCTAGTCCGTAAGGATTAAGAACCCGATAGGGAAGATCATCAAAGGTGTCGGAAGACATGGTAGGAGCACATCCAACTTATTTGATAAGACTGGAGGGAAGTATGGGACTTCTATGGGACATCAGGATACTCCGTGATGCTCCTCTGTTGTAGGCTTTGGATTATACCAACAGAGGCATAGTTTGTATGGTATCATCCAGTGAGTATGCATTGGTTGCATCTTTAGCACCTTTAGTTGTGTGCAACCAAAAGACTAATTGGATGATTTCTAGGATGGTTCGGCTGCTGTTTCGGCTCGTAGGCGGGGTGGCTTCGTGGTCAAGACCAAACAAAGGATAGTAGGTTGTCAGAAGCTTGTCATTGTCAGACAGAGCGTAAGTGGGAAAGACTAAAGCTAAACAAAGAGCCCAATGATCTTCACTATCGGGTCATTGGGTAAGGGATAATATCTTTGTTTAAATTTTTTGTTAGGATCAGTCACTTAGCTGTTTTGAATAGTCTTTCACTAGCGGTAGCCCATTAGATCCTTGAAGAGCCACAAAAGAGACATGCTAACTTTTGATAACTGTATTTTGTGCCTAACGAAGTCATTATTTTTGGGCCATCCCGACGCCATTCTTGACAGATATAGTAAGGACCCCAACTGAGTTATGTTAATAATTAGGTACTTGGAGGCCTTCGTGGTGTAGCATTGGGGACTTGATAACTCCCTCATATCATAGTATATTATTATTCTATAGTGTAGATATGGGGTCCTAGTATGCTTTCGTAGTACGGCGATGGGGACCACTCGTGGAGGATACTATGGAGAGTACCTTAGTTTATTGGGCATATAGCTACTATTAATCATGTTGTAAAACACGATTCAAAGATAGTGTGTTAGATCGCATAATTGATAGGTCAGTCACATTGGGAAGTCATGGATCGTACATGGTGCAAATTTTGATGGATCGGCTATGAAAGTGATGGATCGGCCATATCGGTCAGTCATGGATCGGTTATAGTGAAATGTGATGGATCGGGCAAAATACCGCGTTCATGGATCATGGGAATTGTGTGGATTGGCCAATGGGTGAGTCGGCTCAGCAATATTTCGATAAGTCGGTGACATGCGATCCATCAATGGATCGACAAGTATTATATGCAATAGGTCTTTTATAAAACACATGGATCATCCCCGATCCAGGCATGGATCGTGCCCGATTCAGGCATGGATCGATGGCAAGCTCTGCGCATAGTATAACCATGGATCAGGCAAATGGCAAAGACGATGGATCGGAATGGCTTTACCAAGCATAGATCAGGTAAAAGCTAAAAAGCATGGATCGATCGCAAATCTAAACAAAGTACACGGATCGTAAGACTTGATCAAGGGAGTGCGATGCGCAAAAAAGCATGGATCGTTCATGATCCAGGGGATGGATCACCTATCAATCCAGTGCAGCCGTGCATACACTATTTCCCGCTCTAGTTCTCTCCAAACTTCGCCTATAAACTCCACTCCCTCACACATAAAAAGGGATAGATTTTCCTCCCAAAAGGATGCCATTATTGATCTTCAACATCGCTTAAACTTCTCTGGATCCATTAAAGTTTCTTCAAGCAACATTCAAGCATCTCCATCATCACTTTCCTCGAAAAATCATCGAAAAGCATCGCTGAGCTCGGTTATCGAAGATCTAATCCATGATAATCACCGCTACTAACGAGATTCGAGGATTTTTACAGAGGAATCATAAGGGATAGAGAATTATCAAGAGATAGTGGAGAAGAGAGAATAATTGTAAAAAGATAGAAAAATGTATGAAATGAGATTGATTATGTACCTTGCAATAAAGAAGATAATGAGATCCTCATTCAAAGTGGATGTAGGTCAAAACTGAGGCCGAAACACTATAAATTGCTCTATACTTTGCTATTTTCTGCATATTTCTGCTCTTAACTTTGTTTTCCACATTTTAGAGGTGTTTCCTCACCTCTTGGAGTGTTAGTGCCATTTTTGGTATTTACATTTTTGGCGCCTACCGTGGGGATCGAACCGCACGACCACAAGGTTAAGAGACTTGTTAAGGGAAAGTTGTGGAAGCCCGATCTTTCACTATAGATCCACGAAGTCTAAAAGTCAATCCTGTTGAAAGAAATTCTACGAAGATTATAAAGTTGGCTTATATTATGGCACCATCGAAGAAGACTATTAAATCCACAAGAGATTCTGGAAATGCTGCTAATGATGCTACAACTACTCCTCAAAATAACAATCCAGTTGTTTCTCAAACCCCAGGAGTGGGAGTAACTCGGGATGAGTTAGATGTTGTTATGGCTGGATTGAATCAGCAAATGGAAGCCTCGAATAAAGCTATAATGGATAAGTTTGATGCTATTATTGTTGCTCAAGACAATCTTGCAAAGCCTAGAGTCGAGATTGACTTGGAAGAGAATGCACACTCCTCACTATCAGATCGCAATCGTGATAACTATGTTGAGGAGATGGATGATTTATCAAACGGTAGAAATGACGTCGACGTCGAGGATTCCAAAGCAATTGCTAAGAATCATTCCACAAAGCATACTTCTCATAAAGATTCGAGTCCCACCAAAGGGGCACCTCCCCAAGGTGGATGTCTAGGTCCTCGGTTCTCTAATCGCAATCGCTTGCCAAAACAAGCATCCGGTAAAGGAACTGGTGTCCGCTCCGTGGAATGACACAACGACAAGGAGTACCTTTCGAGGATGATTAAGCAAATCATGAAGGATAGCATGGCTAGAAATGATGACGAGAGAGAATGGGATTTTGCTCCAAGTAAAACTCCATTTACTAAAAGAATTCGAAAGGCTGAGTTTCCAAAGAATTTTGTTCCTCCGACTATGCCAGCTTATAACAGAGTTACTGATCCTAATCTGTTTCTGTACAAGTATGAGTGGCACATGAATGGTGCAAGGAAGACGGATGAAATCAAATGTCTATACTTTCCCATTTATTTGGAATGCGTAGCTTCGCTATGGTTCGCCAAGCTGCCACCGAGATCATTAGACCAGTTTTCTGGTTTGGCAAAAAAGTTCAGGGAGCAGCTCAGGATGTACATTGCGAAAGCCAAGGACATAATGTCACTATCTGGATTGGAGCAAAACCTGGGATAATCAGTGAAAGATTTTTTTGCTCATTTCTATGCTGTTGTAACAGAAGCTGGGAATCCAGAGCCTCGGATGATATTAATGGCATTATTCCGAGCTGTGGACAAGAAGACCGAGTTTGTGAAATGGGCGACAATGAAGGTGCCCAATACTTTCGAAAAGTTCAATAAGAAGGCAAAAGATTTCATCAGAGTGGAAGATGACCCTTCTATCACCCAAAATGTCACTGAAAGCAGTGTTGTGCCGAAAAACAAGGATAATGATGCTCAGGGCAATCAGAAGAATACCGGGGGATAGAAGAGGGAAAATGACGAAAATGATAGTAGGAATAGCAATAGATTTCTCTTTTTCAACCCTGCAAAAGTGAATCCTTTGACGGACACCCTAGAGAATATTTACTCTTCCACTAAAAACACAAAAGATTATCCAGATCTGAAACCACAAAGAGTGGGAGATAGCCAGATGAAGTCAGGGAGATTCTGTCATTTCCATAACCAGCCTGGTCACAACATTAATGAATGCAAGCATTTGAAAAGCTTGATTGAAGAGTTGATCATAAAGAACAGGCTATAGAAGTATGTGAGGAAGCCACAAACTACAAATCCTTCTTCAATACCTCAAGGACAGGGTGCACTGCTAATTAGTCGGGTCCAAGCGATAAAGCTCCAGCGCAAACTAATGCAAGGTCGGTGATTATCACCATTTCATGTGGTCTTCATCCGGCAGGTAGCAGCTGGGGAGAGGTTGAAAGATAATCGAATGCTTTGAAGTATGTTCTGAAGGAGGAAAGGTGCTTGATTCTCAGCAATACAATACCCATGAAGCAGTAGAAGATTTCTCATGGTGATATTGCATTCAGAGACCAAAGATGCAGAAGGTATTTTAGCTCCAACTTAAGATCTAATGGTGGTCACAATCGGAATAGGCCCTGCAATGGTCAGAAAGATGCTTGTTGATTGAGGCGCCTCTGTCAATGTCTTGTTCTAAAAAACTTTAATCAATGAATCTCTCGATGATAGATGTTCAAGCTTGTCAGTTAAAGATCCAATGCTTCATGGGAGAGCCGAAGCAACCGATCAGAACTATTGACTTGCTTGTAGATTTGGGAGAAGGAGAAAGGAGAGCTATCTTGAACAAGACCTTCATTTTTGTTGATGAATTTTCTGCTTACAATGCGTTCTTGGGCAACCTGCATTGGCTGATTTCAGAATCGCA
This sequence comes from Allium sativum, assembly GCA_030737875.1. Taxonomy (NCBI): domain Eukaryota; kingdom Viridiplantae; phylum Streptophyta; class Magnoliopsida; order Asparagales; family Amaryllidaceae; genus Allium; species Allium sativum. The sequence goes on along the minus strand of CM060919.1, from coordinate 604,727,214 downwards.
CTAGCGCCATGGTGTTTGACTATGAAGTTTCTTACGGAGAAGGGCGTTGGTGTAGTGAAAGGAGATCGAAACACTGCCAGAGAATGTTACCTCACAGAGCTGTGAGAGGCTAAGAAGAAATACAAGGGGAAGAATGTGGAGGGCCGCATCCGCATTCGTGAACCTTCATTATAGCAGCTAAAGCACGACCCATGCACTGGAGAGAATAGTGGGGCTCAAAAGGAGATGGATTCACGAAAATCCAGTGCAGGGGAGAATCGAGCAGCGCCAGCAGAGATCACAATTCTTATTGCAGTTCATCCGAAAGATCCTGAACGAGTGTTGAATGTAGGATCTCAATTGGGCCAGAAGCTGCAAAAGGAGTTGGTTTTTTTTCTCAAAGCTAATTTGAATGTATTCGTGTGGAGTCATGCAGATATGTGTGGAATTTCGCCAGAAGTAGTAGTGCATGCATTGAACATTAACCCTCGTGTTTCACTAGTAAAGCAAAAGAGAAAGATACATGGTCCTGAAAGATCAATGGCTCTCAAAGAAAAAGTCGATAGATTGATGGATAATCCATTCATTAGAGAGTCAACATATCCAATTAGGTGTCCAATCCCGTTTTAGTGAAGAAATCCAATGGAAAGTGGCGTGTGTGCATCGATTATTTAGATCTCAACAAAGCAAGCCCAAAAGATAGCTTTTGATTGCCCAGGATTGATCAGCTAGTAGTTGCGATAGTGGGTCACAAGCTGCTATCATTCATGGATGCTTATTCAGGCTACAATAGATAATAATGCATGAGCCGGATTAGGAGAATACTAGCTTCATTACAGATATGGGTTTATACTGCTACAAAGTCATGCCATTCGGGTTGAATAATGCAGGAGCTACTTACCAGCACCTTGTCAATGCGATGTTCAAGTCACAGATTGACAAAACTATGGAAGTGTATATTAATGACATGCTGGTCAAGTCAAAGAGAGTGGCAGATCACATAGATAGTTTGGTTGAAATGTTTGATATTCTGAGAAGATATGGCATGAAGCTGAATCCACTCAAGTGTTCATTTGGAGTCACATCATGGAAATTTCTATGGTTCATGGTCAACACTAGGGACACTAAGGCAATCCTACTTAGATTTCAGCATTGAGAGAGGAGCGGGCTCTGAGAACGAAGAAGGAGCTTCAAAGTTTGAATGGGAAGATCATTGCCTTGAGTAGATTCATCTCCAAAGCAACTGACAGGTGTATTTCGTTTTTCGATGCATCGAGGAAAGGAAAGGACTTCGAATGGACTCCAACTTGTCAAGCGGCCTTTGAAGAACTAATCAAGCATATGGAAACACCTCTGATGCTTTCCAAGCCCAGTGATGGTGACGATTTATTTTTTTATTTTGCAGTGTCATCCCATGCTTTAAGTGCACCTTTGGTTCAAGAGGATTCGAAAGTTCAGAGGCTTGTATACTACATTAGCAAAAGGCTCACTGGGGAAGAACTGAATTATCCGAAGCTAGAGAAGCTCACATACTATCTGCTTGTCGCCTTGAAGAAGCTCAGTCCATATTTCCAAGCTTACTCTATTAAAGTTCTCACGGATCAACTGCTAAAGCAAGTCCTGTTTCATCCAGAGACTTCGGGTCAGTTATTGATGTGGAATATTGAGCTCAGTTAGTATGATATCACGTACCATCCTCGAAGAGCAATCAATGGACAAGATTTAATAGACTTCATTGTAAAATTCATAGAAAGAGGTAACAAAAAGGAAGAGCCAGTGCATGCAGTGGTTCGATGGAAGTTGTTCGTTGATGGAGCTATAAACGAGTAATGTTTAGGGGAAAAAGTAGTGCTAGAGACTCCTGAAGGTCGTTCAGTATACTATGCACTGAAATTGGAATATCCGTCAATGAAAAATGAAGCATGATATGAGGCATTGATAGATGGATTGAAGATAACAAAGGAGTTGAATTTGAAAGCCTTATAAATTTTCAGCGATTCACAGTTGGTGGTGTGTTAGTTCTGCATAGAGTTTCAATCCAAAGGAGGAACCTTGCTAGCTTCTCTATCCAAAGCGTTGGAACTACTCAACAACCTCGACTACTACACCATTACTCATATTCATAGGGAAGAGAACATGAAGGAGAACTTATTTACCAAATATGCCAGCATTGGAGATTGCTCAGTTATTGAGGTTAGCGCCCGTCGAAGTTCTCTCCAACCCAAGTACTGAATGGAATGCACCAATCAAAGATTACCTTCTACATGGAATGCTCCCTATAGATTTGAAGAAGCGAAAGAAGCTTCTACGAAAAGCCCCTTTGTTTCTCATGTTGGATGGTTGGTTTTACAGGTAAGGCTTCTCTATTCCCTTGCTTAGATTTGTCTCCAGAGAGGAATCTAGAGCAATCCTAAAAGAGTTGCATGAAGGAGAGTGCGGTGGACATACGGGTGGTCAGACATTGGCTAAGAAGATTCTTCGATATGGTTATTTCTGGCCTGACTTAAACCAAGACTTTGCAGATTATACCAGAAAATGTGATAGATGTCAAAGGTTCACAAAGATTCCAAGAGTACCATCCGCAGAATAGCCTCAAATGGTTAACCCATGGTCGTTTGTTGTTTAGGGGATTGATTTAATTAAAGCATTCCCAATAGCAAAGTCCAACATGAGATACACCATTGTCGCCTTGACTATTTCACCAAGTGGGCTGAAGCAGAGCCACTGGCCATCATTCCCTCAAAGAAAGCTATAAATTTTGTGCTAAAGAATATTATTTGCAGGTTTGGTGTGCATCAGAAAATAGTGATGGACAATGGAACTCAATTCAAGAGTGAGGAATTCAAAGCCTTCTGTGCTAAGCACAAGATTTAGTAAAGCATCCCAGTTGTGGCCCATCTGCAGGCAAATGGGTAGGTGGAAAGAATCAACAAAATCATAAAGTCAACCATCAAAAAGGTCCTTGAGAAAGCTAAGGGTGGTCGGGTAGATGAGCTTCCCCTTGCACTATCGGCGTATCGGATGACTCACAAATCTGCTACTGGTCACACACCATTCTTCTTGGCATTCGACTCCGAAGCAGTGATTCCTGTATAGCTGGAAGTTCCCACTCACAGTAGAATCCACTTTAATCAAGCGAAGAATGAGTAGCTACAACTGGAAGCACTCGATCAGCTTGAGGAAAGAAGGGATGAAGCCGAGCTCCGAATAGCAGCACATTAGAGAAGGATAGCTAGGCATTTCAACTCTAAAGTACACCAGAGAACTTTCAAAGTTGGTGACCTTGTGCTGAAACGGGGTGATGACTGGAACAGGAGTGTTCGAGCCAAATTGGGAAGGACCATACATAATCAATCAAAAGCTATTGGATGGCACATTCAAGATATCAACAGTGGATGGAATCCCAATACCAAGGGGTTCGAACAACGACCATCTGCGTCGATATTTCACTTGATGCGTTGATCAGCTTTTGTAAAAATGGTTATAAATATTTTGCAAGTATTGTAATTGAACATCATCTCCGCAAATGAAAGCATGTCTGCTTTTCTCGATCATACATTTGCAAATTTTTGTTTAAATAATTCAAAATTTGCTTTAAATTCGATTTAGCATTGCAGGATACCTAAAGAGCGTTTTCTCCCCCAAAATCGGACAAGATCTTATGACCCTTATAGCACATCCTGATGGAAACAACTCAAATGTCGAGTGCTGCAAACATCAATCCGCACAATCCCGAGGATGTAACGCACTTCCTGGAGATCGAAAGAGGGAGTCACAAAGAGTCAAGTAGTGAAAAATGCGGCGAGTAAATACAAAGACAAAAGAATTGCAAGTTCCACTAAAGGGGAACCTCCCCGAGTGTGAGGTCCAGGCCATGCTTTTCCAATCGTGATAGCTCGTCAAGTCAAGCATCCAGTAAAAGGACCGGCATCCGCCCCGATGAACGACGCAATGAATAAAGCCTCCCAGAAAGGAGCGAATACCATAAAGTTGTAGATTTCACCAAAGGGGCACCTCCCTAAGGTGGAGGTCCAGCGTCGTTGTTCTCTAAAGCTATGATTGCTTGCCAGTTTAAGCATCTGGTAAAAGGATCGGCGTCCACCCCGTGGAACAATGCAATGACAAATGCTTCCCAAGTTAAGGAAAAAAGTCCTTCCTAAGTGAAGGTAAAAGTCCTCCCAAGTGAGGCAAATGCTTGCCAAGTGAAGCAAAAAGTCCTTCCTAAGTGGAGGCAGCCTTCCCAAGTAAAGGTAATAGTCCTCCTAAGTGAGGGAAATGCTTCCCAAGTGAAGCAAAAAGTCCTTCCCAAATGAAGGTAAAAGTCCTTCCAAATCAGACAAGCGCTTCCCAAGTGAAGGTAAAAGTCCTTCCAAATCATACAAGCGCTTCCCTAGTGAAGCAAAAAGTCCTTCCCAAGTGAAGGTAAAAGTCCTCCCAAGTGAGGAAAACGCTTCCAAAGTGAAGTAAAAAGTCCTTCCCATGTGAAGGAAGGCTTCTCAAGTGAAGGTAAAAATTCCTCCCAAGTGAGGCATATAAACCAAAGACCTCTCCGGGGGCATAGGAACTAAAGATTTCTCCAAGAAGAAGCACAGGATCAACCAATAAAGCCGGGTTTCCTAAATGAAGTGGCAAGCTCGGAAGCTCTCAATACACTGGAAAAATAAAAAGGACTTATCCAACAAAGTGGAAGCTTCGAGTTTAAGGGAGCTCGGCAAAGTTGATCACATCCAGCCTATGTAATTCATGATGACTTATGGTATGCGGGAAATACAACCACATTAAGAAGGAACAATGCTCAAAAGACATACCACAAGCTCATCACAACATCGCATCAAACAGAAGACTTGCACTCAACATAGAAGTGATTACATGCAAGTACAACAAAGAAAAAGCAAAAGAAAAAGCAAAAGTATAGCAAACCAAAAGCAATATTATTACACCAAAGCGAGTCTTCGAAGCAAGTCTTTACAAATACAAAAGCAAGGGCTGACACTCGCATAACATCCAGTCAAAAGAAACTACAAGAAAGAAGTTGAACAAGTAGAGTGAGCAGTCCAGCGCATCAATCCTTCTTCTTATCGCCTTTGGAAGAGCTACTTAACCTAAGTATGAGCATTCCAAGTCTGGTTGGAGGAGGCATAGTAGCGGGCTGACTCTCATCCTTAGCTTCTTCATCCTCAGGAACAACAAGGGAAGGTGAAGTGAACACTTTCTTATGGGCATTACGCTTTTTCCCGCGCCTTTTTGATGGAGACTTGATGTAATGACCCGGGATTTTGTCGACTTTGGTTATCGACATAAACACGATGACGACTAACCAAACATCGAAAAATACAGATCATTAATGAAAGAAATTAGAGGGTGAGGAAAGATAAGATAGAAATTTAGAATAGAAGAAGAAGAAGAACACAACATCAGAGTAACACGAACCTCACAGCGGAACGAATAACATATAATATATATAACATAATTTGAAATATACATCTATACTTGAATATACATCATTATCAAAGTACAACACTTACAACACAACAGAAATAACCATAGCTATATAATTCTGAAGCCTCCTGCTCCAGCTCTTCCAGTATATCTGTAAATCCTGACTACTTGACTGCCCGTACAAAATTGGGCACCCAAGAGTTTAGGGAAAACAACAAAATAAACTCCGGGTCAGTCATGGGACTGGTATGAGTAAAACAGTTTAAAACAGTTTAAGCAGGTAAATTATATCTCATAAGACCACGCCGTATAACGAAACGGGTTTTCCCCTTATGATAATCCAAAATATCTTTATATCAAAAACCTTTTGATATTATAATAATGTCTATCAACCACAGTATAATAATCATCTAGTAGAAACGCTTTCATCTCACGTTCTACATATATAGTATACAATCAAAACCGCAAGCACGTATTGGGTAATGGATTTCCAACTATGACAAGGTATGGAACCACCTTTCGCTAGTGTACCTCTAGAAAGGAATACACTGGGTTCAACAAGAACATCTTGCAACCCGACCACACATGACCGACCACTCATTTCGCTTGAGTGTATCGAATGTATATCACCAACGGTTGGGATCAGCAACCGTTTCCCGAATGGGACAGTATTGACAATAGATTTTTAGAAGTAAATGAAACTCTAGATCAGGTGATTCTACACCCTACTTCGGTGCGATCGACTTAGCCATGCTGCCTGCCCGATTTCTGTCATTTACCGGATGTGAGGCTAGAAGCTACGCTTTATCATCACACCAGATTCACTTTGAATGCCACATCGTCAAATCCATCAAATCACCGATTGACGTCCTCAACCATACATTATGTGTTAGCTAAAAGAAGTTTCCTTCTCCGCTTCCACTCTTGGTACGGTTGGAGAAATCAATATATGTGATTGTCTGGAAATACTCTGTCAGACATCCGTCCATACAAGTCATCCAGGAACAGGATGAACCGAAGGCACTATTCTGTAAACAGGATAGCCCTTGCGTAACTCCGTCTTCAATTTCCTTTGGCATATATGATTCGCAACGCTTATGCCAATACAGAGTGGTTCTTTGGATAATAATCCAACCGGTCTCTCCATATTAACAACGTTAAAATGGTCAAAACTTCGATAGTCTGTGATTTAACTATCGAAGAAAAACAGGTGTGCAAACAACGATATTATTTCCAAATGGAAATTTATATCGATCAAACATCATTCAACATTTATCTCTTTATTTCATTAATTTACTTATCTCCTGTTTCCCTATATTCAATATTTCTTATTTTCTAAATTTGGAAAATATACGTTATTAACAATGGAAAACATTTCCATTTCTTGTTTTCTTTATTAGAAAACATTTCTGGTTTCTTATTTGGAAAACATTTCCAAAGCTTCTTCATTGGACTTAGACAGATGTTTAAACAAACCATCGCGATGCCAACTCAAACCATTTCCTTTAATTACTAAATTCACTTAACCATCCTTTACTATCGATCCTTAACCATTCCCTAGTTAAAAATGAAGTCAATCAAGTTGGGGAAATACTACCTTTCAAACCTTGACTGAACAACGTTTCTAACCTTGAAATAGACAAAGTTCACCCTTCTAATTCTTTAACAAACTTCCTTACGTAACTCTCTTTCAAATCTTTTCTATTCGATAATTATTTCATTCGATAAGGTATATTCGATAACTCTATTCAATTTATTCTATTCACTTAACTCTTTTGATTTAACTCTAACTCTATTCACTTAACTCCTATCGAATAAACTATATTCGATAACTCTTTTAATTCTATTTGAATAAACTAAATATTCGATTAACTCCTTTTACTCTATTCGAATAAACTATATTCGATTAACTCCTTTGCTTTAACTCTAATCGATTAAACTAACATCGATTAACTCCTTTCGATTAAACTAACATCGATTAACTCCTTTATTCTATTCGAATAAACTATATTCGATTAACTCCTTTTACTTCTATTCAAATAAACTATATTCGATTAACTCATTTAATTTAACTCAAATCGATTTACTCCATCGAATAACTAGATTCGATAACTCCTTCGAAGAACCAAATTCGATAATTCCTTTCGAATAAACTATATTCGAATTAACTCCTTTATTCACTTTATAAAGATTTCATTTTTAACAACGTTTATTCATTTTTAAAGATTTACTTTTAGTAACGGTTCTCCAATTTAAAATGATTTCCTTCTTATAACAGTTCCCTTTTTATAACGTTTTCCCTTTTTATAACATTTTCCCTTTTTCTATATATCTCCTATTTATAAATATTCCAATTTATAATTATTTCTTATTTATAAATATTCCATTTATAAATATTTTATTTTCAAATATCACTTTGAAAATATTCCCTTATCAACAATTCGGTGTGTTATGGTATTCAACATATCAAATCACGATGATCAGTATCGTCCAAACACATATAATCGACAACAGATTATATATCACATCATATATGACAATATATGAATCACTGTAAAATAAATGTTGAGGAATCCTGTTGGGTTCCTCCAACCTGTTTCCCTGCATCCACAGATGTTATACAATAAAATCAACATCACTATATGATATATTCTGTTAAACAGAATCAATATAGAAATTCAACTAACTGACTAGCAGTTCAATCAAACAGTCAACACACAGTCAATCAGCCAATATTTAACAGTTCTAAAAATACAACATGAAATTATAAACTGTTCAGAGTTAGTGAGATTTACTCACATTTGCAGTTCATCGTTAAAGAACGATAAACTGTTATTTGATTTGAATCAATCAATTTATTTCGCCGTAAATTCAAACGAGCACCAATCCACTCCTCGTCAGTTCCAGTGCGTAGCTGTCGTCCATACGATCTCAACACAACTTACGGTACGTCAATCTGATATCGTATGGAGAAGTTATGACTTAAACAAGTTCCTACAAATAGTTAAAGTAAATTAAAACTTAAAATTTCACTTTTATTCGGGCCTTACCCTTTTAAATTGTCGGCCCATTACCATATCTTTCCAAGCCCGTTTTAGGCCCTTCTTCCCCAATAACCCCAACGTGACTTCTGCTCCTCCAAAATCAAACACAGGGCCGACATTTTATCCCCAAAAATCCCATACCCTTGCTTCACAGTGAACTACGTAAAACCCACCATCGAACTCTCCATCCTCCGCTCATCTTCCCCATCATCTCCTCGTTCAACTCGCGACTGTACAACACCTGCGACCGTCAGCCCTTCGAGCTCGATCCATTGGAGTCGCTCGACATTTCTGAGCTCGGATTTCCACAGAAGCACCACTACAGGAGCGCCTCTTCACCACAAGTCCGACTACACCCCTCGTTTTGATCCATAGCTCCTCCAACGTCAGATATTCCCAACCCTAGACGCATGCTAGCTCACAGGCATCGAACTGCAGTTCGTTCGATCCATACAAATTACATATCCGGTTGAAGAGGGGGTTGTAACGATTGTAAAAATATGTATAAGAAGATTTATAGATTTTTCTTTGATTTTTAAACTTCACAAGTTGTTCATGTTTTTCTGAGAAAAACATAAGGCTTATTTTTGTTTGACTAAAGAGAATGAAGACTTAGGTTTAGAATTTTTAAGGGAGGGGTATTTATAGAGAAATAGGCTGAGATATTTTTATGGAGATATTTATGAAGATATTTTCATTTTAATATTCGTTTTTGCCTTCTAAAAATTCATGTGGTCACACATGATACCCAAAAATCACGAAACTGGACATGCACCCTCAGTTCGACATTGCGGACCCAACGAAACTGGTTTCGTCGAATTCCGACTCCGTTTGCAAACACAGCGTATTTTTAAAGCTCTTAATAGCCTATTTAAATATATAAATATAATTAAATTAAGTATTTTGAAAATAAATATTATCGTCTATATTCAACGTGGAATACCATACAATTCTAGAATATTCCTATGTGAATTTCTATTCGATATTTCAAATCTGGGTCAACCCGATATTCAATTTATATTGAAATTCCTTTTTAAAATATAAATAATTCCTTTATAAATTATAAAGGAATTCCACAACGACCTTTATGAAATTTGATTTGGACGTGAATCAAAATCTACACGACGAAATCCTGAAATTTCTCTTCCACTAGAAAGATATACTCCACCAGCTCCACACGTTTCTTGTTTCACAGAAATCCGGCTTAAAACGAATCCTGTACATTCAGTTGAAGTTCAAATCGCCAAAAAACGAACTGCCGCGCCATTTCAAGCTCGATTTTAATTGTTATAACTCTACGTTCAAACTGTCGTTTATATAATATATTCGTTATTCAAATTCAATTCCAAGCTGAATTAAATATCACAGATGATCCAGTTCACACCATATCGTCATTTCAGCCAATTCTGATTATTTCAGAATTAAATATATTATTTAATTTATTATTTTTATTAAATATTCACCATTATTTAATTCCACGACCATTTTATTCATTATATCACTATTTATATAATTAAATAAATTAATTATAATACCTCTGCCAATGCGGGTCATTACAATCTTCCCCACTTAAAATAATTTCGTCCTCGAAATTGCTAAGGTAGAGAACGACCCTATCGACTGGTTAGAACATATTTGTTCACTTCTTTAACTTCAGTTTCCAACAGGACCAATTTAATTTCAATTAAATATTAATTAATTCTTATCAACGAAAATTTTCAAAAATCCTGAAAATTTTCTAGCGCCTTAACTTTTCGAAAAAATTTCGCCAGCACCTCCTTTGTACTGGTCAAATAGGTCCAACTCGCCTCTCTGGGCCATCTCTAACCCAAAAGAAAATCAAACAGCCAAGCGGCTTGCCAATTCGGCTCATAAATCTTATACCCAATAGAAATATAAACTTGTAACTTTTGCGGGCATATCCTTATATCCTTTCCACCTGTTATCAATTCAGCAGATACAAGGGTCATCCCAATCAAATTCCAATCTGCTTTTATCCACAACACCACCATTCGCTTATATCCGAGCCAAATATCATTTCAACTCGAGTTTCTTCTCGATTCCCAACTCTTAACTTGATTATCCCATTACACTTCAAATTTGAATCTCACAATCCAATTTGTCTTGATATCATTCTAATTCAACCTCAGTTACCACTTTACTCGCTTTACTTTAATTCAAATTTGCTTTCACAAATTTCTGTTAAATTTGTTTTTAATTCAAACAGTCTTTCCCTGAGAGTTTTTAAACAGTTTACTCTTTTAAAAAACAAAATTTCCTTTTGAACATGTCACTGAGCCCTTAATTAGTATTCCATTAGTTAAATCACTTCTCTATTTCTTTATCAATATTTCTTAACCAAATATTTTCAATAACCATATTGGCCTTTTACGTTATTTGGAAAACATTTCCGAATATCGCCTTCCTTTATTTTCTAAACTTTAGAAAATATATGCTATTTATAATTGGAAAATATTCCAATTACTTATCTCTTTTCCGATCTCGTTTATTTCTATACTTAGGAAATATTCTTTATTATATTTCCAAGCTTACACTTATTTGGGTTAAAACGAATGTTGTGTAAAACATCGTTACGACAACCCAAATACTATATTCAACTGACTCTTATTCAACATTGATCTCGAGCCTGAAATCTTACTATTTATTTGTTAATAATGAAATCAATCAAGTTGGGGTATAACTACCTCTCAGACCTTGACTGAATAACATTTATAACGTCAAAACAGATATGACTACTTACTCGAATAATCAATACCATACAACTACTTATTCACTTTTAAACATGTATACGCTTCCTCTTTCTATTCTTACTAGATTTTATTCTTAGTCTTCCTTTTTGATTTTACTATTCTATTTCTAAGTTCGTTTCCTTATCGACTTCTATATATATCGATACGTTGATTTTCTAACTATCAAATTATCTTAAAAATATTCTAACTCCTTAAATTCCCGGAAAAATTTGCCATAACCTCTTTTCTACCAGGAGCATCGGGATATTTCAAATAGCCTCCCATGGCCCTCACCAATCCAAAAGAAAAAGAAAAAGCCAAGCGGTTAGCCGATACGGCGCATAAAATCTCATATATGAATTAAATACATACCTTTTCATCGAGCATTCTATTTGTATACCTTCATACCTTATCCATACCTATCTTATGTATATTTATACCTGCCCAATCTATTTTAACTATGCCTGATCGTTTTAAATCAATCCGTTAATTAATTTGTTAATTAACTCTTTAGTCTATTTCACTTTTATATTTGAACATGACATGTTCAAATATATTTTAACTTGCTTATTAACAAATTTGAATCCAAATTTCAAATTTAAGTTCTATATTCGATTTCGAATATCCATTTACAAATCCAATTCACCTTTCATAGTTCAACTTCAAATTCAAAACTCGATTAACTAATTCCTCTTCGACTTAGTTAATTCTATTCAGTTTCTATTAAATTTTTATATCACTTCTATTATTCAAAACTATATATCAAATTCTATTATTCAAATTCTATATATCAAATTCTATTCAAATTCTATATAATCAAATTTTATAGTTTAAATTCCATTTGAATTCTATATTCAAATTCTATATATTCAAATTCTATATTTGAATTCCATTTTGAAATTCAACACAACTTGTCTTTCCCAAAACAAATTCAAAACAGTATCTCTGGTAGTAATTCGTCACTTACAACTCGAAAATGAATACCGATGATGCAGCTGTCATCATCGGAATCTATTTTCCAACGATCGAAGTGAGTTCAATAATATAAAACCATTTTTAAACATTTCCACTTTGAAATTCATTTCAAAATATAATTCACCCTGCTTGTAAAACAAATTTAAAATCTCCCAGGATCTTAAATTTTCCTTATTTTTAATCCAAATTCATTTACAAACACCTATCCAATTCTCCAGAGTTTTAACTCAATTTCTGGTTTAAAATTTTAAATTCAACTCATCTGATTTCACGTATTTCACTTATATGAATTTTGATTGGTTATTTACATAACCATTTAATTTATAATCTAACTCGATTATAATAACAACCAATATATCCACTATATTATAATTTTGATATATATATCTTCTCTATACCAAGATATACCTTGGGTAAACTTATTTTAATTTACCTTTTTTTTAAACATATCATGTTGACCCATCGTATTCGAGTGTTTAGTAACTCCTACTGATACAGTGGATCAAACTGATCGACCAGAACTCACAAACAACTCAACCAATGAAACTCCACAATATAAAACCACTTTATATAAAATTACAAATACGCACATATACACTCAATCTCAATCTAGGGTATTACTAACCCTATCTCTACTGAGTCACGCCACAGAGCCAAGGTATTAACTAAACCTCGCTCTGATACCAACTGTAATGACCCGGGATTTTGTCGACTTTGGTTATCGACATAAACACGATGACGACTAACCAAACATCGAAAAATACCGATCATTAATGAAAGAAATTAGAGGGTGAGGAAAGATAAGATAGAAACTTAGAATAGAAGAAGAAGAACACAACATCAGAGTAACACGAACCTCACAGCGGAACGAATAACATATAATATATATAACATAACTTGAAATATACATCTGTACTTGCATATACATCATTATCAAAGTACAACACTTACAGCACAACGGAAATAACTATAGCTATATAATCCTGAATCATCCTGCTCCAGCTCTTCCAGTATATCTGTAAATCCTGACTACTTGACTGCCCGTACAAAATTGGACACCCAAGAGTTTAGGGAAAATAACAAAATAAACTCCGGGTCAGTCATGGGACTGGTATGAGTAAAACAGTTTAAAATAGTTTAAGCAGGTAAATGATATCTCATAAGACCACGCCGTATAACGGAACAGGTTTTTTCCTTATGAGAATCCAAAATATCTTTATATCAAATACCTTTTGATATTATAATAATGTCTATCAACCACAGTATTATAATCATCTAGCAGAAACGCTTTCATCTCACGTTCTACATATATAGTATACAATCAAAACCGCAAGCACGTATTGGGTAATGGATTTCCAACTATGACAAGGTATGGAACCACCTTTCGCTAGTGTACCTCTAGAAAGGAATACACTGGGTTCAACAAGAACATCTTGCAACCCGGCCACACATGACCGACCACTCATTTCGCTTGAGTGTATCAAATGTATATCACCAACGGTTGGGATCAGCAACCGTTTCCCGAATGGGACAGTATCGACAATAGATTTTTAGAAGTAAATGAAACTCTAGATAAGGTGATTCTACACCCTACTTCGGTGCGACCGACTTAGCTATGCTGCCTGCCCGATTTTGTCATTTACCGGATGTGAGGCTAGAAGCTACGCTTTATCATCACACCAGATTCACTTTGAATGCCACATCGTCAAATCCATCAAATCATCGATTGACGTCCTTAACCATACATTATGTGTTAGCTAAAAGAAGTTTCCTTCTCCGCTTCCACTTTTGGTACGGTTGGAGAAATCAATATATGTGATTGTCTGGAAATACTCTGTCAGACATCCGTCCATACAAGTCATCTAGGAACAGGATGAACCGAAGGCACTATTCTGTAAACAGGATAGCCCTTGCATAACTCCGTCTTCAATTTCCTTTGGCATATATGATTCGCAACGCTTATGCCAATACAGAGTGGTTTTTTGGATAATAATCCAACTGGTCTCTCCATATTAACAACGTTAAAATGGTCAAAACTTCGATAGTCTGTGATTTAACTATCGAAGAAAAACAGGTGTGCAAACAACGATATTATTTCCAAATGGAAATTTATATCGATCAAACATCATTCAACATTTATCTCTTTATTTCATTAATTTACTTATCTCCTGTTTCCCTATATTCAATATTTCTTATTTTCTAAATTTGGAAAATATATGTTATTAACAATGGAAAACATTTCCATTTCTTGTTTTCTTTATTAGAAAACATTTCTGGTTTCTTATTTGGAAAACATTTCCAAAGCTTCTTCATTGGACTTAGACAGATGTTTAAACAAACCATCGTGATGCCAACTCAAACCATTTCCTTTAATTACTAAATTCACTTAACCATCCTTTACTATCGAACCTTAACCATTCCTTAGTTAAAAATGAAGTCAATCAAGTTGGGGTAATACTACCTCCCAGACCTTGACTGAACAATGTTTCTAACCTTGAAATAGACAAAGTTCACCCTTCTAATTCTTTAACAAACTTCCTTATGTAACTCTCTTTCAAATCTTTTCTATTCGATAATTCTTTCCTTCGATAAGGTATATTCGATAACTCTATTCAATTTATTCTATTCACTTAACTCTTTTGATTTAACTCTAACTCTATTCACTTAACTCCTATCGAATAAACTATATTCGATAACTCTTTTAATTCTATTTGAATAAACTATATAGTCGATTAACTCCTTTTACTCTATTCGAATAAACTATATTCGATTAACTCCTTTGCTTTAACTCTAATCGATTAAACTAACATCGATTAACTCCTTTCGATTAAACTAACATCGATTAACTCCTTTATTCTATTCGAATAAACTATATTCGATTAACTCCTTTTACTTCTATTCGAATAAACTATATTCGATTAACTCATTTGATTTAACTCAAATCGATTTACTCCATCGAATAACTAGATTCGATAACTCCTTCGAATAACCAAATTCGATAATTCCTTTCGAATAAACTATATTCGAATTAACTCCTTTATTCGCTTTATAAAGATTTCCTTTTTAACAACGTTTATTCATTTTTAAAGATTTACTTTTAGTAACGGTTCTCCACTTTAAAATGATTTCCTTCTTATAACAGTTCCCTTTTTATAACGTTTTCCCTTTTTATAACGTTTTCCCTTTTTCTAAATATCTCCTATTTATAAATATTCCAATTTATAATTACTTCTTATTTATAAATATTTCATTTATAAATATTTTATTTTCAAATATCACTTTGAAAATATTCCCTTATCAACATTTCGGTATGTTATGGTATTCAACATATCAAATCACGATGATCAGTATCGTCCAAACACATATAATCGACAACAGATTATATATCACATCATATATGACAATATATGAATCACAGTAAAATAAGTGTTGAGGAATCCAGTTGGATTCCTCCAACCTGTTTCCCTGCATCCACAGATGTTATACAATAAAATCAACATCACTATATGATATATTCTGTTAAACAGAATCAATATAGAAATTCAACTAACTGACTAGCAGTTTAATCAAACAGTCAACACACAGTCAATCGGCCAATTTTTAACAGTTCTAAAAATACAACATGAAATTATAAACTGTTCAGAGTTAGTGAGATTTACTCACATTTGCAGTTCATCGTTAAAGAACGATAAACTGTTATTGGATTTGAATCAATCAATTTATTTCGCCGTAAATTCAAACGAGCACCAATCCACTCCTCGTCAGTTCCAGTGCGTAGCTGTCGTCCATACGATCTCAACACAACTTACGGTACGTCAATCTGATATCGTATGGAGAAGTTATGACTTAAACAAGTTCCTACAAATAGTTAAAGTAAATTAAAACTTAAAATTTCACTTTTATTCGGGCCTTACCCTTTTAAATTGTCGGCCCATTATCATATCTTTCCAAGCCCGTTTTAGGCCCTTCTTCCCCAATAACCCCAACGTGACTTCTGCTCCTCCAAAATCAAACACAGGGCCGACATTTTATCCCCAAAAATCCCATACCCTTGCTTCACCGTGAACTACATAAAACCTACCATCGAACTCTCCATCCTCATCTCATCTTCCCCATCATCTCCTCGTTCAACTCGCGGCTGGACAACACCTACGACCGTCATCCCTTCGAGCTCGATCCAGTGGAGTCGCTCGACATTTCTGAGCTCGGATTTCCACAGAAGCACATCTACAGGAGCGCCTCTTCACCACAAGTCCGACAACACCCCTCGATTTGATCCATAGCTCCTCCAACGTCGAATATTCCTAACCCTAGATGCACGCTGGCTCACAAGCATCGAGCTGCAGTTCGTTCGATCCATACAAATTACATATCCGGTTGAAGAGGGGGTTGTAACGATTGTAAAAATATGTATAAGAAGATTTATAGAATTTTCTTTGATTTTTAAACCTCACGAGTTGTTCACGTTTTTCTGAGAAAATATACGGCGGATTTTTGTTTGACTAAAGAGAATGAAGACTTAGGTTTAGAATTTTTAAGGGAGGGGTATTTATAGAGAAATAGGCTGAGATATTTTTGTGGAGATATTTATTAAGATATTTTCATTTTAATATTCGTTTTTGCCTTCTAAAAATTTGTGTGGTCACACATGATACCCAAAAATCACGAAACTGGACATGCACCTTCAGTTCGACATTGTGGACCCAACGAAACTGGTTTCTTCGAATTCCGACTCCGTTTGCAAACACAGCGTATTTTTAAAGCTCTTAATAGCCTATTTAAATATATAAATATATTTAAATATAATTAAATTAAATATTTTAAAAATAAATATTATCGTCTATATTCATAGTGGAATACCATACAGCTCTAGAATATTCCTATGTGAATTTCTATTCAATATTTCAAATCTGGGTCAACCCGATATTCGATTTATATTGAAATTCCTTTTTAAAATATAAATAATTCCTTTATAAATTATAAAGGAATTCCACAGCGACTTGTCTGAAATTTGATTTGGACGTGAATCAAAATCTACACGACGAAATCCTGATTTTTCTCTTCCACTAGAAAGATATACTCCACCAGCTCCACATGTTTCTTGTTTCACAGAAATCCGGCTTAAAACGAATCCTGTACATTCAGCTGAAGTTCAAATCGCCCAATAACGAACTGCCGCGCCATTTCAAGCTCGATTTTAATTATATTATAACTCTACGTTCAAACTGTCGTTTATATAATATATTCGTTATTCAAATTCAATTCCAAGCTGAATTAAATATCACAGATGATCCGGTTCACACCATATCATCATTTCAGCCAATTCTGATTATTTCAGAATTAAATATATTATTTAATTTATTATTTTAATTAAATATTCACTATTATTTAATTCCACGACCATTTAATTCACTATATCACTATTTATATAATTAAATAAATTAATTATAATACCTCTGCCAGTGCGGGTCATTACACTTGATATCTTTGCCTGAGCGAGCCTTAACATCCTTCTTTGGGCTTTCTTGGACATCCTCCATTCCCCTTCCACATAAGCCAGTTGGGTCATCCAAATCACGAAGCACGACAATTGTCTCTGACTAGGATCCAGTTTGAGAAGCAGAGGCACGGGTAGTCTGGAGGGCTAAGCAAGGACCACCTGGCGGAGAAGTAGCAGTTAAAGCGCTTACTGACACTTGAATTGAAGGAGTAAATATGGTTTTAGTTCTAATTACTTCAGGCACAACTGGAGAAGGCTTCGGAGTTTCCAAGCCTAACTTAAATGAATGATAATCAAGGAACTCCTCATACCCATGTAGAGAGAGCAAGAGATCCCAATCTGGTAAGACTGGATTAGGACTAGTTTTACCTGAGATAGCAGGGATACTAAGCTTCACTTCATAAGCACTTGGGTCATCTTCATTGCCTTCATCACCTTCTGAATGCTCCTTAGTAGCCTCCTTCATTTCTCCAGAACTAGCAGTGGGCTCTCTAGAGGGCATAACGGGAGGATTGGGATCAGAAATGATAGCCTCACGAGAAGTTGTATGAGCAATGGTAACGGCTGTATCAAGGGGCATGCTCCCTCGAAGATCCAGCTCCAACCGCTAGGCCACGCTCTTTCTTGAGTTCTTCCTTTCCCAAGGCAAGGGCAACATGGCATTCATCATCCAAATAATGCTTATAGCTCCTCCTCCGTGTAACCACTACCGTCGAGTTGCATAAGAACTGACTCCTGAACCTCAGCCAAAGTGATCGGAAATTTGTCCTGAAGAAAAGATAAACTCCCTTGCCCCATCACGATGAAAGTGTAGAACTTAACAAAGTGGCATTGAAGTTGGCCTTAATATCAACATGGGTTTGTTCAGCAGCGACTTTTCTGAAAGTGATTGATTTCTCTCTCGCTCCAGTTCCACCCTCAGTGAGGAAATTTCCAAGTTGTGAGAACTAACTTTTTTCTCCAAGCTAGCGGTTCTCTACTGCTTTACGACCAATCTATCTTCAGCAATCTTTTGACCCAAGTGAGCATCTATAACTTGAGCAGTCAGCAGAATCTCCTTTTGCTTATAAGTAGAAGTAGCAGCAGAAAGCTCTTCCTTAATTCTCTGGTTTTCAGCCTCCTTCTCCTCATTCCGCTTAGAAAGATATTCGATATCAGCATTGCTGACCTTGAGATTTTTGTCCCATTCATCTTTATCGTTCTCTATAGTGAGCATTTCCTCATAATTAAACTTATTGACTCTTTGGAACTCGTCAATCATCTTCTGCCAATAGGTCAGCTTCTCAATGTCCTCCTTCACCGTATCAAGATTCCTCAACATCGTCTCTTTATCCACTGGAGTTATGTCCAAGTCAAAGTGAAAGCCTCTCAAAAACCAGTTGGGAAAACACGAAGAGAGTATGTTAGGTTCTTTTGGAAGAGAGCAGGCGACCTTTGAATTATTTTCTGGATGTCAACACGGGGAGAGGCAACATGTGGGAGTGCAATAGGTTGAAGACTTGTGGAAGTTTGAGTAGCAGCAGCATGATCCTTGTCGGTTTTGGCATACTTCTTATCTCAACCACGATCCTTTTCCTATCCCGCTCATTTTCCTCCTGACGGTCCCGTGCCTCTCGAGCTTTTCTCAATCTCCTTTATTCATCAGTTTCCCTATGAAGACAAGGTGGGATATGGCGCCGCGGATTATAAGAGCTAGAATAGCGGTTGAATTCATCCACATAAGAGCGGCTCATGTTTTGAACTGAAGTAAAGGAAAACGAGAGTTTAGTCTTTAAAGGCAGAAAGCACTGGGGCGATATATACGCAAGTTATTGATAGCTCTAGTGTGTGTTTTGTGCTCTAATAAGCATCAAGCAATAGACCGCTCGTCGTTGCTGGAGTCAAAGAAGCTGCAATTTCAGAGATGAGTTTTCAAGAAGAAGGAGAAAGAGCTAGTTCGGAAGTTGTCTTCGAAGCTGGTGTAGCAAGTTGGGAAGTTTTAATGTCACCCATCAAAAGCTCGCCAGAAGCTACGACGATGTCACTTAAACCCTTGTATATGTCTTCCTTAGGGGCAGCTGGAAGCATGGGGTTGGAATCGTCTCTTTCAACAATAGAATCGCCTTTGCTCGCAATCTCTCCTTTCTCAAGTTTCTCAGTTGTCTTCGCAGGAGCTTTGCCCTAGCGATGAATTATCTCTTCTTCAACAATGGGAGGCAGCTTAGGTTGGTCAGATGAACCAGCTCCGCCAGCAGGATTCGAGCATTTCTTTAAGATGGACTCTTCGCTAGAATCTTTCAATACAATGTATTATTCAGAAGTTGAGGCATCCGATGCTTTGCGAGCAGAAGGAGAAGCAGAAGAAGTTTCTTGAGAAAGAAAATATCAAGACGGGTCAAGTAACCCAAATTGAAAAGGAAACTCTTCCTTTATCAAGAATATTTTAGTCTTCTCTCGATCAATGGCACCTTTCAATCTATCAAAAGTAGATTTGCAAACGACAGTGTCTTTGACGAAAGTCGACAGTTCTGTAAAAGAAAACGAAGATTTAATAACCAAAACTTGGAAAAAACTGGATGAAGAATTCTGAGCAAATATGTTTACCTCCTTCCATTCAGATTCCATAGGACCTCTCCGGGCATCGAACATAAAAGAATTGGTTCAAGAATCCCGAAGTGCTATCTGATAAGTCAACGATAAGCTTGCAATTTCGGGCATCTTTGACAAAGATAATAGAGGGATGTTCCATCCTCCTTTTAAAGGAAAATAGATAGTAGATGTCCTGAAGTGTAGGTGTACAGCGCATCGTCCTCATGAAAAGAATGCAAAGCCATATTAAAATGGCATGGCCATTAGGATGTACCTGAAAATGGGTGATCGCTAAATGTCGAAGAACCATATGTAGAAATGGGTTGAAAGGAGGAATGGTCCCTCTCATTAACATATGACGGTTAACTGCAACAAAGCTAAAGCGCGAACGATCAGCAGTCTCATCTTTCCTCTGTAATCTTGCATCGGCTTCGGGAATGCCAAATTGAGTACATAGTTTCTTTAAAATGCGTGATATAAGTGTTAAAGAGCATATCTCTAATGGTGGATTGCCAAGAGGACAGTAAGAAGGAATAATATGATTTGATTCCGACCCAGGAGCTGCAATCATTGTTGCTCCAGAAACTTGAGCTGAAGTAGTTGTCTCCTCAGAATGGTCGCAAGCCTTCGGTCTATATTCATTCTACACAAGGAATCTTGTTACATACAGGTGCACATTTCCTAAATGTGAAGTGTCTCGCAAAATTATACAAGTTATTGAAAACGAAGCCTGAAATCTTCAGTCGGCGTGTGTCAATTAATTGATCTAAAGCATCCTCGTGAATTCTAATTAAAGTGTCGTGTCTGTGCAAGCGATGTTCGACAAGTTATAAATGGTTGAATGAAACAATTTTGTATGGGCACTTCATTCAGTTCAAGTCAAAATATTCGATGTAGTTCATTTTCAATGATTAGACTAGTCTATCGTTGATGTGCGCAATCAGTGGCAGAAATATTCTCCTAAAATTGTGCAAGTGTTTGTCTTGTTACAGGGCAATCAGCAATGAAAAAACAACATCAGTTTACAAGTTGCAGGTTCAAGTTGTTAATCACTTTTCAAAACTTGCATCACTTCAAAAAACTTGATGACTAAAAGATCTCTAAAGCAGGCGATCAACCAATGGGTCATGAATATTCGATCCATGAATGGGTCGTGACCATCCGACCCATCGGCGGATCGTGAACATGTGATCCAAAATTTAACTGAAACCAGCAATCCGTGTAGAGAACTATGGTCCATCACAATATTTCCAAAAAAAATCACTAAGTGTTGATTGGAACGTTGATCCATTTAGATGAATGATCGATGAAGAAATTCACGAGTGATCCATAATGAATAAGTTGTTGACAAGAAAATCCGCAGATCATCATAGAATTACAAATAAACTGCATCTATTCAAATTCAAAATAGCGAAGACTGAATCCACGTGTAACACCCCTGATTTTTGAATAATCAAATTAACTAATTAAAGAATAATTAATCTCAGAATTGAGAATTAAGGGAAATGAGTTGCCCCATTGTGTTCGTCTCGGAATTCTGGTCGAGATAGAGTCTGAGTTTGCGTATAACGAATATCGAATGAAGGAGATATGGACGAACAAAGTCAGGTGGGAGAGATAGGAAAAAATAAAAATAAAATATTGCACTGGCGCACTTGGGAAGTGCGCCAGTACAAATTTGCACTGGCGCACCTGCCAAGTGCGCCCAGGCCGAGCAGCAGGCCTGCACAGCTTTCTGGTTCAGTCTGATCCATGTTGTGACTCATTGCTGAGTTCTTTCTGACTCCTTGCTGAGTCATTAGGGCTGAGGTGTCACCCTATCCCGACTGAATGGTTTTGATTAACCTAAGATCATCCGACGGCTATAATTAAATTAAAATTCTATATAAACATGGGTAGACTCAAACCCTAAATCAAAATAAAAACTGAAACTATGGTCGTCATGCTGTCATCTTGTAACCTAGAGTAGCCGCCACCAACTAGAGGGAAATCAAAGCTAATCAATTCATTTCTATTCAACATTAATCTAAACAACAACGAATCTACTACAAAGGCGAGCTTAATCAATTTCTAAACTCAGATTTCAGAATGTAAGACCTTTTTCTTGTGAGTTCGATTTCTTTAATAAAATATTTAACAATTTAATTGGACTGAGATATGATGCGGTTTATATGGTTATGTTGTGAATTATTGACCGCATGTTATTATCTATGTTGTAAATTCTATGATGTTATCATCTATGTTGTAAAGTTGTGACATTATCATCTATGTTGTAATTCTATGATTGGCTTATGTATAATCAATTCATAATGTTGTTTCATATGCTAGTTTGGCTATGTTGTTGGAACTAGTTCATATGATAAATCATACGTATGTATGCAAGTTAGGATGTTAATTGAGGCATGGATCATATGCAAGTTAATAAAAATTATATACAACCTTACATGTTTCATGACATCTATTTTATGTGTAATTGGATCTAAAGTTAGGCTATGACATGTGTGAGTTATATGTTAAATTCTATATGCTAGTTTACATGTTTAGATGTAAGTTTACACCATCGTTATGTTGAATAAATCACATATGCAAGTATATGCATATATATGTTTGGAGTATGAATCATGTAATGTAAGTTTGTGGTTATTGCCTATGCAAGTTTACACCCTATGATTAGATCTATGATATACATGGTTTATGCAAGTTTGTGACTATTCCCTAAACAAGTTACACCTTTAGATTTAGATCTATGACATATGTAGTTTTATGCAAGTTGTGACTTTGGCCTATGCAAGTTTTAGATGTAGAATCTCATTCACACATGCAAGTTCACCCCTTATCTTTAGATCTAGTTTTATCTATATGTGTGTTGTGATGTTTTCTCTTTATTCCATAAGTTAGACTATTCGAGTCTAACGTATATTTTACGTTAAACGAACGAACGTACAACGTGGGGCCATGGGATAATATTAAAAGATTTAATATTGAGAATTGGCATAAATGCCTTAAGTGGCATAAAATAAATTTGTGATGGTAATTGGTATGATTTTACATACCATAAATAGATGGACATAATTGAGTTAATTATGGCCATAGTTAAATTTGGAATTGATTGATAATTTGAATAGGGAAATTAATTCAAATTGGGGGAATAATTAATTTTGTGTAATTAATCGCCTAAGACACGAGGTTAGGCTCTTTTGTGGTGTAAGACTGTCCGGACCCGCTCGGCAAATCCAGCTGCCACAAATGCCAGTCTAATGTGGGAGGTCTTAGGCATAAATTAAATGCGTGACAGTTGTAAAGACACGAGGTTAGGCTCTTTTGTGGTGTAAGACTGCCCGGACCCGCCCGGCAAATCCAGCTGCCACAAATGCCAGTCTATTGCGGGAGGTCTTTACAAGGTTACAGTGTTAATGAATTAAGAAACACTTAACCAAATAAACATGTAGTGGGACATGAGGGGGTTAAGTGGGTGCCTTGGGTGGCATGTGGAATTTAGTGAGTGCCTTGGGTGGCATTTGAAATACGATTAGAAACACTTAACCAAAAATTGGAAACATGTAAGTGAACATGAATAAGAAGAGGGTTAAGTGGGATGTACTAGAGGGGACCAAGCTTAGGTGGATAGCTTGTGTCAAGTAATGGGGGCCCGTTTCAACCAGTAACCCATAAGTATCTTTGTGGGCTCGACCCAAGTCGAGGACGGGACACGCGTACTGGGCTTAACTGTAAGAGGCCAAAACTGGTTAGCGGTGGCAATGCAAGTCCAACGGGTTCATGTGCGTGTGTGGACCCAGGCTGGTAGGTAAGACGTTGTTGCATCGTGTAGGTATAATCCGTGCATTATTTGTGGTAACGGGTTCCCACTTTAGGGAGTGTTACACCCCACTATGGGGCCAACACGGGTATCTACGAGTTAGGGAGCTGATCGCCTGGGGATAGTGGCTACACCTAGTGGAGACAGAGGCAGGCGGCACCTATGAAGGCAACTAGGGGTGCCCAAAACTACCATTATCATTATTAAGTTCTGTAGGCGGGATCAACTTTAGGGTGACTAGTGGTGGTGCAATATAGTAATTATCTTATAGTGGTTTAGGTGCACTTTTAACGTTATCTTTGTACATCTTATTTCCTTTAGCTTGCTCTGCCGTACTCAATTGTTCACGGTCATTTCCTTATTTTCCAACTTATGCCTTAGCCTAGTTATTTTGGTAATTATATTGTTAATGTTGTCGCACTCGCCAGACTTTATGTCCGACCCCCTTTATTTTCACATCTTTTCTTTCTTTCCCCCCAGGTGCTCAGGGTGGAACTAGCACCAGTGGAGCTTGATTTTGGACAGCTGTATCTCTTGCTTTTAGAAGTTGCTTGGATCGCTGAAGTAAAAGTTCAGCCTATCTTATTTATGGCTATTTTGTATTAGGGTTATGTCTTTCAGTTTATGTACTTTGATTTAGTCAAGATGGATATTATGTACTTTGACTTTTGTTTTTTGATGATGTAATCAAACCTATGTGTTTTTGCCGCTGCAATGAATAAAGTTTTAAATTTTAAGTATTGTTTATATCTGTCTTGTTGTTAAGTTTCTGTTCTATACTCACTTAAAATGCTCCATAGAAGTTAATGCATTCCCTTTGTGAGTGACATTAATGTACGTGGGGTGTTACGCGTGGTATCAGAGCAGAAGGTTACCAGAACAGATATGAATTTTGAAAAACTGTTTTTCAAAAACACTTTTATAAAGAAGTACCTTCAAAAGTACGTTTTAAGGAAAGTATTTTCAATAGAAAAGCTTATTTTAGAAAGCATAACCCCCAAGAGACATATATCTTTCCTTCGGTTCTTTTGTATTGAATCTTTCCTTTTTCGTTTCAGCATGTCTGGAATTCTCGAGATACCCGAGGGGATAACGATACCAGGATGGTCTAGGAGGTATTTGGAGACTAGGGCCACCACCGCAGGTCCCGCAAATGCTCCTCCTCCTCCCCCTCCTCCTCCTCCTCGTGTCGATACTTTTGCTAAGATTTGTAAGGACTTTCGGGCAGTGGGTGGAAAACTTTTCACGGGACGGAGACATTTGTTGAAGCTCGAAATTGGCTAAAGGAGGTGGAAGAATTATTTGGGATCTTCGAAGTGGAATACAGAAGAAAGGTCCAGTTAGCTGCCTGGCTAGTGAAGGATGAGGCCTCGTTTTGGTGGGAGGTCACTAATGGAGAACAACCATTTGATACATGGCCAGATTTTAGGCGGAGGTTTGAGGCGATGTTTCTCTCACGGGATGAAGAGAATCTATACATGGAAAGGTTTCTAGCATTGAAGCAGGGGAATCTATCAGTGAAAGAATACGTCAACAAATTCAATCAGTTGGCGAGATTTGGCTTGGACTTGGTGAATACTCTAGAAAAGAAGGCCCTGGGATTTGTTAAGGGTTTGAATAAGCTGCTTCATGGGTTAGCTATGACCCACATCCCCATGGGGGCTACCTTTGAGAGACTAGTTGACATGGCGCTTATGCATAAAGAGGAGAAGGGCGCCAATGCTAATAAGGCACCCGAGAAGAAAGGGGATCAAAAGAAACCGCAACAGCAACAACAGAACAAGAAAGGTGGTAAAGGCAACAATGGTAAGGGAAAGATGATATGCTTTAACCGTGGGACACCAGGCCATCTAAGCAAAGATTGTAGGAAGAAAAAGAAGGCTGGTTGTTTCCACTATGGCGAAGTGAGACATCTGATTAAGGACTGCCCAAGGAAAGGGCAGAGGGCAGGGTCTACCTCGGGAGGACAGGTGCAGGCTCGCATGGCACCAGGGCAGGCAAGGGGCAAGTTCAGGCTCTCGTGGTCCCACCGCTGCAAGAACGAGGTAGAGAAATTTCCGTTGAAAGATTATTTTTCTATTTGATCATCCTGTCCGTACTTTATTCGATTCTGGCGCATCACATTCGTTTATCTCTACATCGTTAGTTGAAACACTGCACCTAAATACTGTCTAGTTACGGATCCCTTGGTAGTCTCAAATCCTATTGGTGGTTCGACTCATCTTTCTATGATCTGTCGGGATTTGAGAGTGTTTATCTTGGGCGTTGGGTTTGAATGCAACGCCTTTGTTCTTGGCTTCATGGGCTACGGCTTGATTCTAGGTATGGATTGGCTAACTAGATACGGGGCCATCCTAGATTGTGAAAGAAGGGTAGTTAGATTGTTGACTCGTTGTGGAAAGACCCTTGATATTTCTTGTGACCCTAGAGGTCCAGTAATGCTTAGCTACCTAGAATCCCTTGACGCATCCAGTGATGATTTACATTCTGTTCATATAGTCCGTGAATATGTTGATGTCTTCGATGAGGTGAGGGGTTTACCCCCAAAATGTGAGAAAGACTTTCGAATATATCTAGTAGATAATGCAAAGCCGGTTGCATTGCCAGTACGCCACATGGCTCCAAGAGAGAGAAGAGAACTCAGTAAGCAAGTGAAAGAATTGCTTGAGAAGGGGATCATCAGACATAGTATATCGGAGTGGGGTGCTCCAGTAGTATTTGCCACGAAGGCAGATGGGTCCCTTAGACTTTGTGTGGACTATAGAGAACTTAATAAGCTTACTAAGAAGAATAGACACCCACTGCTGAGGATTGACGATCTCTTCGATCAGTTAGTTGGCGCCTCAGTGTTTTTGCAGTTGGACTTAGCCACGGGTTTCCATCAGTTGAGAGTGGTTGAGGATAGCATAGACAAGACTGCCTTTAGGACTCCGGACGGCTTCTTCGGGTGGCTTGTGATGCCTTTCGGTTTAACAAACGCCCCCACATATTTTGTTGACTTAATGAGTAGGGTGTTTAGGGAGTACCTTAATAAATTCGTGGTAGTCTTTGTGGACGACATCTTGATCTTTTCTAAAAGCGAGGAAGAGCATGCCCTACACCTTAGGGAAGTGTTGGAGACCCTTCGAGCGTATAGCCTTAAAGCTAAATTTTCTAAATGTCACTTTTGGGGGAAGGAAGTGCGATTCTTAGGGCATGTGGTTTCCAAAGAAGGGATAGCTGTGGATCCCGCGAAGGTAGTGGCCATCCAAGATTGGAAGGTCCCTAAAAATGCTACTGAGGTGAGGAGCTTCTTAGGGTTGGCTGGCTACTATAGGAAGTTTATCAAAGACTTCACAAAAATATCAGCCCCATTAACACGCTTGACGAAGAAGAACTTAGTTTTCACGTGGGACGTAGATTGTGATGATGCGTTCCAACGTTTTAAGAGAGCTTTGACCACAACCCCAGTCTTAGTGTTGCCAGATGGGAGTAAGCCATTTGTCGTTTATATCGATGCTTGTGGGACAGGACTAGGCATAGTCTTAATGCAAGAGGGAAGGGTAATAGCCTATGGAGGAAGACAGTTGAGAGTGCATGAGAGAAATTACCCTACAGATGACCTAGAGTTGGCCGCTATTGTTTTCGCACTTAAGTCCTGGCGCCATTATCTTCTTGGCAAGAAATTCGAATTGTTCACTGACCATAAATCGCTAAAATACTTATTCTCTCAGAAGGACTTGAACTTAAGGCAGCAAAGGTGGATGGAATTCTTAGCGTCCTACGATTTCGAGATAGCATATACCCCTGGCAAGGGTAACGTGGTGGTAGACGCCTTAAGTAGGAAAAGGTTGTCCTTGAGTCCGTTGTTCGTTGAGCGGCAAAGCTAAGAGTTCATCTCTACGTTTGACTTTAGGCCTTCCGTTGACTTTGTACCCGGTTTGCTAGCATCCTTAGAGGTCAGACCTACGCTTTTGGGACGGATTGGTGAGGCACAACGAGATGACCCATAGTTGGTTGAGTTAGTAGAGAAGCTCAAAAGGGAGGAGTCATCGAGCCATCTCAGTAGGTATACCCTAGATGAAAAGGGTTGGTTACGTAGGGACGGTAGACTTTGTGTACCACGGGACGAGAATTTGAGGAAGACCATTCTTGATGATGCACATCGTTCGAAGATGACCATCCATCTCGGCGGGGACAAGATGTACATGGACATGAGACGAGTTTACTTTTGGGCCAGCATGAAGAGGGATGTGGCCGAGTTTGTCGCTAGATGCTTGGTGTGCCAACAAGTAAAAGCAGAGCAAAAGAAGCCCGGTGGGTTGCTTCACCCATTGGAGGTCCCACAATGGAAGTGGGAAAGTGTCTCGATGGACTTTATTGATGGTTTACCGAGATCGAGGAAGGGTAATACGGGGATTTGGGACATGTAGACAGACTTACTAAGAGCGCCCATTTCATTCCCGTGAAGAGTAAGAGGACTGCTCCATGGTTAGCCTCCGTATACATTCGAGAGATAGTTCGTTTGCACGGTGTTCCTTCTAGCATAGTGAGCTACCGCGATCCTATTTTACTAGCGAGTTTTGGAAGAGATTGCAAGAGGCGGTAGGGACTCAGTTATGTTTGAGCACCGCATATCATCCTCAGACGGACGGCCAGACCGAGAGGGTGAATCGTATTCTAGAGGACCTACTGAGGTTGTGTGTCTTAGACTTCGGAGGTACATGGGAGGAACATCTTCCTTTGGTGCAGTTCGCATATAATAATAGCTTTTAGTCTACCATTGGCATGGCACCGTTCGAGGCTCTTTATGGACGGCCGTGTCGTTCGCCTACATGTTGGTGGGAATCTACAGATAAGGTCTTGCTTGGACCCGACATGATTAGAGAGACTTCGGAAAAGATTGATTTGATTCGAAGGAGGATGAAGACGGTGCAAGATAGGCAGAAATCTTATGCAGACAAGAGGAGGACAGATCTTGAGTTTGATATTGGGACATGGTCTTTGTCAAGGTTACGGAATGTTGTTCGCTTTGGGTCCGGTGGAAAGTTAGCACCAAGGTTCATAGGGCCGTTTCCTATTAAGGAGAGAATTGGACAGATGGCATATAGAGTGGAGTTGCCCGAGATACTTAGTGGTGTAAACGATGTATTCCATGTATCACATTTGAGGAAGTGCTTGCACGAGACCGCGGAAGTGGTAGAGCCGAGCTTGCTTAGAGAGGTGGATATAGAGCATGATGCGACGATTCGACGAGATCCTACGTGCATTCTTAGGTCGGAGATTAAGAAGTTGAGGAATCGAGAGGTCAAGCTAGTCAAAGTACAATGGGGAGATGATGAGAGCAACGCTACTTGGGAGACGAAAGAGAAGATGCGTTCATTGCACCCTTTTCTTTTCGAGGGTATGTCTTTTAATTTCTCCTTTATCGCCTAGCTTATACTTGTTTTATCTTTAGTATGTCCTCTCGCTAGTATCTTTGACCTTTAGATAGGGTAGTCCTATGGTTGAAACATGTGTTTGAGACATGTTATGTATGATGGATGCATGTGGATGCAAGTGTTTGCTAGTGGTTGCTCGTGGATGCATATACACACACTTTAGGCACTAGATCGGCTCATTCACTTTCATACTGCATATTGCATATAAATGGATGTATTTAGTAGAATGAATGTACACTGAATGTGTGTATCATATGGATGTTGCATTTGAATGAATGGTTGTGCACACATGTAGTAATGATATGTATAGGGTTCCTTGCATACATGATGGATACATGACACTATCATTATTTGCATTAAGGAGGTCGACTAAATCAGTAGACCGCCTGATTTTGCATTAGTATACAGACATATACACACACTATGCATATGTACATGAAAAGCATTAGAAACCTTTTAAGGACTATGGTTGCTAGTGGTTAATGGTTGAGTATACGGATGACTGGATGGTATGATACGTTCTTCTTGGCTTAGAGATTTCGAGGATGAAATCCTTTAAGTAGGGGAGAATGTAACACCCCGAATTTTTGAATAATCGAATTAACTAAATTAAAGAATGATTAATCTCAGACGTGAGAATTAAGGGAAATGGGTTGCGCCATTGTGTTCGTCTCGGAATTCTGGTCGAGATAGACTCCGAGTTTGCGTATAACGAATATCGGATGAAGGAGATATGGACGAACGAAATTAGGCGGGAAAGATAGAAAAAAAATATTGCACTGGTGCACTTGGGAAGTGCGCCAGTACAAATTTGCACTGGCGCACCTGCCAAGTGCGCCCAGGCCGAGCAGCAGGCCTGCACAGCTTTCTGGTTCAGTCTGATCCATGTTGTGACTCATTGTTGAGTCCTTTCTGACTCCTTGCTGAGTCATTAGGGCTGAGGTGTCACCCTACCCCGACTGAATGGTTTTGATTAACCCTAAGATCATCCGACAACTATAATTAAATTAAAATTCTATACAAACATGGGTAGACTCAAACCCTAAATCAAAATAAAAACTGAAACTATGGTCGTCATGCTGTCATCTTGTAACCTAGAGTAGCCGCCACCAACTAGAGGGAAATCAAAGCTAATCAATTCATTTCTATTCAACATTAATCTAAACAACAACGAATCCACTACAAAGGCGAGCTTAATCAATTTCTAAACTCAGATTTCAGAATGTAAGACCTTTTTCTTGTGAGTTCGATTTCTTTAATAAAATATTTAACAATTTAATTGGACTGAGATATGATGCGGTTTATATGGTTATGTTGTGAATTATTGACCGCATGTTATTATCTATGTTGTAAATTCTATGATGTTATCATCTATGTTGTAAAGTTGTGACGTTATCATCTATGTTGTAATTCTATGATTGGCTTATGTATAATCAATTCATAATGTTGTTTCATATGCTAGTTTGGCTATGTTGTTGGAACTAGTTCATATGATAAATCATACGTATGTATGCAAGTTAGGATGTTAATTGAGGCATGGATCATATGCAAGTTAATAAAAATTATATACAACCTTACATGTTTCATGACATCTATTTTATGTGTAATTGGATCTAAAGTTAAGCTATGACATGTGTGAGTTACATGTTAAATTCTATATGCTAGTTTATATGTTTAGATGTAAGTTTACACCATCGTTTTGTTGCATAAATCACATAAGCAAGTATATGCATATATATGTTTGGAGTATGAATCATGTAATGTAAGTTTGTGGTTATTGCCTATGCAAGTTTACACCTTATGATTAGATCTATGATATACATGGTTTATGTAAGTTTGTGACTATTCCCTAAACAAGTTACACCTTTAGATTTAGATCTATGACATATGTAGTTTTATGCAAGTTGTGACTTTGGACTATGCAAGTTTTAGATGTAGAATCTCATTCACACGTGCAAGTTCACCCATTATCTTTAGATCTAGTTTTATCTATATGTGTGTTGTGATGTTTTCTCTTTATTCCATAAGTTAGACTATTCGAGTCTAACGTATATTTTACGTTAAACGAATGAATGTACAACGTGGGGCCATGGGATAATATTAAAAGATTTAATATTGAGAATTGGCATAAATGCCTTAAGTGGCATAAAATAAATTTGTGATGGTAATTGGTATGATTTTACATACCACAAATAGATGGAAATAATTGAGTCAATTATGGCCATAGTTAAATTTGGAATTGATTGATAATTTGAATAGGGAATTTAATTCAAATTGGAGGGACAATTAATTTTGTGTAATTAATCGCCTAAGACACGAGGTTAGGCTCTTTTGTGGTGTAAGACTACCTGGACCTGCCCGGCAAATCCAGCTGCCACAAATGCCAGTCTAATGTGGAAGGTCTTAGGCATAAATTAAATGCATGACAGTTGTAAAGACACGAGGTTAGGCTCTTTTGTGGTGTAAGACTGCCCGGACCCACCCAGCAAATCCAGCTGCCACAAATGCCAGTCTAATGTGAGAGGTCTTTACAAGGTTACGGTGTTAATGAACTAAGAAACACTTAACCAGATAAACATGTAGTGGGACATGAGGGGGTTAAGTGGGTGCCTTGGTTGGCATGTGGAATTTAGTGGGTGCCTTGGGTGGCATTTGAAATATGATTAGAAACACTTAACCAAAAAATGGAAACATGTAAGTGAACATGAATAAGAAGAGGGTTAAGTGGGATGTACTAGAGGGGACCAAGCTTAGGTGGATAGCTTGTGTCAAGTAATGGGGGCCCGTTTCAACCAGTAACCCATAAGTATCTTTGTGGGCTCGACCCATGTCGAGGACGAGACACGCGTACTGGGCTTGACTGTAAGAGGCCAAAACGGGTTAGCGGTGGCAACGCAAGTCCAACGGGTTCATGTGCTTGTGTGGGCCCGGGCTGGTAGGTATGCCGTTGTTGCATCGTGTAGGTATAAGCCGTGCATTATTTGTGGTATCGAGTTGCCACTTTGGGGAGTGATACACCCCCATTATGGGGCCAACACGGGTATCTACTAGTTAGGGAGCCGATCGCATGCGGATAGTGGCTACACCTAGTGGAGATAGGGGCAGGCGGCACCTATGAAGGCAACTAGGGGTGCACGAAACTATCATTATCATTATTAAGTTCTGTAGGCGGGATCAACTTTAGGGTGACTAGTGGTGGTGCAGTATAGTAATTATCTTATAGTGGTTTAGGTGCGCCTTTAACGTTATCTTTGTTCATCTTATTTCCTTTAGCTTTCTCTACCGTACTCAATTGTTCATAGTCATTTCCTTATTTTCCAACTTATGCCTTAGCATAGTTATTTTGGTAATTATATTGTTAAAGTTATCGCACTCGCCAAACTTTATGTCTGACCCCCTTTGTTTCCACCTCTTTTCTTCCTTTTCCCCCCAGGTGCTCAGGGTGGAACTAGCACCAGTGGAGCTCGATTTTGGACATATTTATCTCTTGCTTTTAGAAGTTGCTTGGATCGCTGAAGTAAAAGTTCAGCCTATTTTATTTATGGCTATTTTGTATTGGGGTTATGTCTTTCAATTTATGTACTTTGATTTAGTCAAGATGGATATTATGTACTTTGACTCTGGTTTTGATGATGTAATCAAACCTATGTGTTTACCGCTGCAATGAATAAAGTTTTAAATTTTTAAGTACTGTTTATATCTGTCTTGTTGTTAAGTTTCTGTTCTATACTCACTTAAAACGCTCCATAGAAGTTAATGCATTCCCTTTGTGAGTGACATTAATGGACGTGGGGTGTTACACCATGCACCGAAAATAAGTTGCTAACATCAAATCTGAAGAGTAATAAACTTGCTCGCCATTTAGAAATCATAACACAAAAGTTCGAGACACAAGCATGAAGAACAACTTATCGAAACTTACCTCAAAGTGTTGAATTCAAGTAGAAGCATAAGCAGTCAAAATACAAATAAAAAACGAAGCAATCAGTACACAATAGATTTGAACTGCATTTCATCGAGATGTGTGGTTAACACAGGAAAATTATACAATCATATGTTGTTATAAACCCAAAATCATCAGATCCGATCTTAAATGCAGCCAAACAAAGCATGCAAGCGACCAAATACGATCAACTAATTCCCTAAAAAGCCTAAATATTCAGAGCAGTAAAATCAATTCAATTCGAAAATTGAAAAACGGAATCGTCACCTACAACAGTTGACGGTTAAAAAATGATTGAAATCCGGTTTGCAAAGGTTCAACAATGTCAAAACAGACCAGATCTGGAAGAAAACCCCCTAACCAATTCAGGTTAGGCAAAATCGTGGAGATAATTGAGTTCAAGTAAGGTCAGGAATACTCTGATGACCGGCGGCAGCAAAGAAGAGCAGTCAATGATGAAGTATGGATTCAGATCGAATGAATTTCTTCAAAAGAGGGTATCCTCCATTAAAAAGTTTAAAAGCCAAGAAAAATAAAGTGAAAGAAGAATGGATCTGGGAAAAGATATAAAGATAGCAGTAAAAAGGCCCTACCGATTAATTAAGTAGGCCGCACAAAATCCATTAATAAACACTCACATGTGATCCACCGTTGAAAAACACTCACAATCCATCAAAGAACATCATGACCGTTAGAATTTCAAAGCCCATCTTTTCTTCAAAAAGGAAAAAATAAGCTTCGAGGGGCAAATTTAATCATGTTGTGAATGATTCAAAGATACTGTGTTAGACCACATAATTGACAGGTCAGTCACATTGGGAAGTCATGGATCGTACATGGTGCAAAAGCTTGATGGATCGACTATGAAAGTGATGGATCGACCATAATGGTGAGTCATGGATCGGTTATAGTGCAATGTGATGGATCGGGCAAAGTATCGCATTCATGGATCATGAGGATTGTGTGGGTCGGCCAAGGGGTGAGTCGGCTCCACAATATTTCGATGGGTCGGTGACATACGATACATCAATGGATCGACAAGTTTTATATGCAGCGAGCCATTCATAAAACACGTGGATCATGCCCGATCCAGGCGTGGATCGGTAGCAAGCTCTATGCATAGTATTACCATGGGTCGGGCAAATGGAAGAAACAATGGATCGTAATGGCTTTACCAAGCATGGATCGGTGAGAAGCTAAAAAGCATGGATCGGTCGCAAGAACAAGGTACATGGATTGTATGACTTGATCAAGGGAGTGTGAGGTGTAAAGAAGCATAGATCATTCACGATCCAAAGGATGGATCGCCTGCCGATCTAGTACAATCGCGCACACACTATTTACTGCTCCAATCCACTCCAAACTTCGCATATAAATACTCCACCACCACACACATAAGAAGGGATAGATTTTTCTCCCTAAGGGCTACCATTATTGATCTTTAACATCGTTCGAACTTCTCCAACTCTATTAAAGTTTCTTCAAGCAACATTCAAGCATCTCCATCATCACTTTCCTCAAGAAATCATTACTTTCCTCGAGAAATCATCGAAGATCATCGCCGAGCTCGGTTATCGAAGATCCAATCCACGATAATCACCGATACTAGCGAGATTCGAGTATTTCTATGGAGGAATCGTAAGAGACAGTGAATTATCAAGAGATTGTGGAGAAGAGAGAGAGATAATAATTGTAAAAAGGTAGAAAAATGTATAAAATGAGACTGATTATGTACCTTGTAATGGAGAAGATAATGAAATCCTCATTCAAAGTGGACGTAGGCCAAAACTGAGGCCGAACCACTATAAATTGCTCTCTACTTTGCTATTTTCTGCATACTTTTGCTCTTAACTTTGTTTTCCACATTTTAGAGGTGTCTCCTCACCTCTTGGGGTGTTAGTTCCATTTTTGCTATTAACAACTACATATATATTATTTATCAAGTTAATCTACTAGGGAGTAGATGGGTACTATTTATGCGAAAAAATCGAAAGTGTATTGTGAGATAAACCCGGCTAACTTAATAAATATGGACCAGTGATAGAATGTATATGTAATGTTATTTGTAGAAATTATAATTTATCCATTCTCTAGAAATTCTGTCCAGACCCTCTTTTCCTAGCAAACCCATAGGTTAGATAAGTGGTTGATATTCTACAGCTCAGTAAACTTGCTAGATAGTGTCATCATATTGGTAAGTTTTACCTACTATAATATTTTACTCCCTTCTGCTGTGATATTCCTTTTATGGGCACTGATATATTTATCTTTAACTTTCTATAGGATACCAGGCTAATCAACTTGAACTTCGATAGATTTGGATTTTTGAAGAAAAAAACCGATCTATTGAAATTTGGTTGTTACATTTGGTATCAAAACTTAGGTTTAGGATACCTATGTAGACAGTCAGTGAGCGTATTTGTATTTTTAAAATTTAAATATTATATACATACACACACATGTATATATATACACCATATGCATAGAGGAACCCACTAGCTTAGTGAAAACAACACATGGATGAATTTGGGACTTTGGTTTTGTACACTAAGGAAATGGTTATGGAAGTTGAGGATTATAAGCACATAGTGGCAAAGAATGTAGAGTGAATATTTGAAAAAAAAATAAGAGAAGATTTTATGTGTCAATATTTGAAATTTTGGTATTTTATATTAGTGGACTAGGCTGTAGGGATTTGTAAATTGAGAAAACATTAAAAGAGTGAAAAATGGATTAGGATTATACACAACACACACGCACACATCAAGTGCAAAAGTGGCACTAGTCTTATTCTTTAGACATAGTTTGGAAGGAATTTATGGAAAGAAGAAATTTAGGATAAATAAATGTAATATCACGCAAAGAATTTGAAAAGTGCAAAAGTTAGAAAACACTTTGTAATTAGTCCCATAGTTAAAACTTTTGAAAGGAACTTGAAAAAAAACTGTATATGTATAAAAAGATCTCTAGATAAGTTTCTAAGTTTCAAAAATTTAATAGTTAATGATTTTAAAAATCTATTGGTCTGTGATATTATGTTGTGTTAAACTATTTTTTGAACAAAATTATGCAAATTTGTTTTCAGAAAAAAATTAAGTGTGTAAACAAGTTATGGTATTAAGCGACATAAATGGTTAAGAGAAACAACGAATATAATTAGCCAAGTGTGTGCATAGGTGACCTTGAGCGTAGGAAAATATAAAAGTTTTGCATAAATAACTGATTGTGGCACACTTTAACATAGTGGAACAAGAAAAATTATAAGGTAAGTGTATGTGAATCAATAAGTTTGTAAGTAAACATGTTTTGTTAAAGTAACAAGGAAATGTGCAGCGAAAAGTGAATCATTATAGTTTGTATTAAGTTTCCTTGTTATTTTACATAAAATAGAAAAGTTCTCTTTCGAAAACATTTACAGAAACTTAATCTTATAACAAACACAAAACTTAATCTATATCGTTAAATGAAGTCTTAGAACAAACATTAAAAAGAATAAACAAGAGAAACGCACATAAGGCCAGTAGCTTTCAATGCTATAACTTTATGAACAAAAACACAGTGTTGTTCTATTGTTAGGCACTTGCTTTCCAAGTTGGAGCGTGCGAGTTCAAATCCCACCAAAATCATGTTTTTAAATTTTAAGAAGACTAACAAAAAAGATGTTCTAAGAAAAATATGTATGTATGTACATATAAGAAAAAATTGTATATATGTGATTGGGTGTGTGTATATATATATATATATGTACGTATGTGTGTGTATAGATACCATTATATTATTACTTAATTGTGTTTCAAGGATGCAGAAGCCTTCTGCAAAGTTTTGAGAACTCAACAGTCACTTTCATATTGTTTTTCTTGACCGTGCTTCTCTCCGCTTAATTTCTTATCAAATTATAAAATAATGGCTATCATAATTGGTACAATCTTCTTACACTTATTTCTTCCATACTGGATTGCAGTCTCTTTTCTCTAAGTTCGTCCGCCCTTGATATCAAACTCTAACCCAATTTGCGCCTGCTCCATTTTTCTACTGTCATACTTCTCTCTCCTATAGCCGTTACTACTTTGATTGACTCCGGATCAGCATCTTTCTACGCCTTCCAGTTTACCCTATTGCCTTTTGTGGTGTAGTCCAATCAATAATATCAGGAAATGGATGTTATTCTCTAACGGATTCAGGTAAGCCTAATCCCTTCAGTAGAATCCGGATTCTACATAAATCGTTTATCTTATGTTGTGTTAATTGCTACATAAATCTTCTAATACATAAAAGTGAAATGAAAGATAAGATCAGTTTAATTTAGCTTATCTTAATGACATCTCATCATTGCAATAATACCAAATGTTGTGTTATAAATTTATGAATTTCAATGCCCCAGTGTTAGTTAATAGTTATTTTCTAAGGCTTTTTACAAATGTTATTTTAAAGTCATCCTACGCTCTTTTAAAAGATTTTTGAATTTTATAACATTATCACAATATTACTTTTCAATGTTTTTTTATTTAAAGGATAACAACCAAACTGTTTTAAAAGGGTTATTAAATATGTTGGAAACATGATTTAATGTGGGGATTGTTAAAGGGACTCCACTTTTAGTTAAGGGGGGGACATTTTTAAGGGGACTCCACCTTAAGGAAAAATTGTTAACGGAGGGATTGATTTGTTTTATTTTAAAATAAGCATGGACTAAACTGCCCCTCGTAACCTTAGTTATTTAGACATGTAGTGATTGACTATATTTTAATTTGTTAATGGCAAATTCTATATATACACCGAAAATCACTTAACTTACACCATTGTTTTTCTATAAAATTCTATTACTAAATTACTATTTTCTCATAGTTGTTTTTTAAAAACTTTTGCATATAAAAAGTAAAATTATTTTTAAAAGTATTAAAACTTGAAACAAAATATATATGTTAATTAATATGTTAATGAATTATTTAATCATGAAATCTAAAATTTCAATTAAGAAAACATTAAGAAACAATGGCCTAATTTAGAATTGTTGATTTATTTTGTAAAATTATAGTAATTTTGTAGAAATTGAATTTTTTTCAAAACGTTTATAGAAGTTACAATATTAGTAAAAGAATTAAATTTCACTTTGTTAAATTTTACGCAATATGATGCAAAGAATTTCTAAATTTGGGTAATTGTGTTTTAAGTTTGAAAGAGGAAAAAAGAAGAAGATGAGAACATGGATAATTTACTAAAAGAAATGGTGTATGTAAAGTAATATATGGTGTATAGTGGTTTATTATAATTTTTGGTATATGTTTAGCAATTTTTGGTGTTTAAATAGAATTAGCCTTTGTTAATTACTTCCCATAATTCCAGGCTGAGTTTTGGATATGTTTGATATTGACTTTCTTTGGATATTTGCTTGGAATCATCTACGCTATTAATATCATCACCAAATAGAAGGCGCATGCAACTGTAATTATCATTTATTATTATTATTTATTTATATATATGAGTGATAAATGCATGATTTAAACTGGATTACTGAGATTATATAAACTTTGTTTGAATTAGGGGGAGTTGAAAGAGGTGGATCTTCGTCTGATTGTTATTTCTTTGTATTTTCCTTTTAAGTTGAATTATATAAGGTCACTGTATATTGTTTCTAAATTTATTTTGCAATTTGCAGAGTTAATTATTCATGTATCTTATTAGACTAAAAAGTGTTAATAAGTGATGGTTTGACTTATGCTTAAGTGTTTGAATTCATACAAGTGTAGTCTGACTTATGCTTAGGTGTTTAAATTCATATAGTTATGTGCAGGTATGCATTAGTTTTGCTCCGTTAGGGGGGATTATATGTTATGTATTTGTATGTATATGGGTAATACTGGTGTGAGTTCTTGTGTATGTATATGTGCAGGTATAAGAGGATTATAAGGATAGTACTGGAATTTTTAATTATATGGTTAAGGGGGGGCTAACTTATTTTGTCCCTCCCTTAACAATTCATCAAAAATAAGAAAATTGTCCCTCCCTTAACAAAAAATGGAGTCCCTTTAACAATCCCCTTTAATGTATTTTTTTTTCTAGATATCCCCTTTTTGTCATGATTGTTAATTTAATTATTTAGTTAACTACGTTTCTTTTTCCTTTTAAAAATTATTGGGTATAGTGTCAAGTACTAAATTATTTGATTACAAAAAAGTCCAATAATATTGACATTTTACAATCTACAAAATGACAAAACGTTTTGTTTTGTGCTATTTCGTTCTTTTTCTATTATCATTTATACTCTAGATGTGCAAGACATTTGAAGATATACTTATATACTTCAGGTTCTTTTGTGTAAAATTATTTTGCATCGATCAGTGCTTTCAACAATCATTATTTTTTGTAAATTTTCATATAACTCATACATAAATATTGTCAATAAATAGTTACAAAAATTTAAGTCACTAACTGTTGTTTATATATTCATGGGCAACATAAAAAGATACAAAGATAGTCACTTAAAAGGTATAAGTTGAAAATGCATTGTTTGATCTAAGATGGCAGTCATGCGGGTTCATTTTACTTCAATAGTTTCATATCATTCAATATTGCTATCTCATTTGACCCTTGGTCAGAACCTTTAAACATTTAAGATAACTGCAAAAGTCGGAAACTCTTCTCATTCATTAGATTACCCCTTCTATGTTGCCACATCTGTTTTTTTTTTCCAATAAATTGGGCAGCTAATTTTTGATTTGGTTGTTTAGATTGGATCCTTCAAACATAATTTAACGTTAGGTGTGACTCACATTGGAATGGAGTGGGTGCGTGGATTGAACGGGAGAATTGTCCCACATCGCAAGATATTAAGAAAGATCGTGGTATATATATGATATTGGTGGCATGTAACATTGGGGATTCCTTTTGTTACAACAAGTGCTTGCCAATACCAAATTATATGCTAGATGGAAGGCGATGGGGGGATGTTCAATGGGACGCCGACATGAGATAGTTCAACCGCCGACTCCGATAGACACGGTGAAGCGCGTACAATATGCATGGAATGCCGAAACTCAATATGGTATCAGAGCTCCATGGTTCAAGGGGACCGGTATGTGTAGCAAGGCCGAAGCATGGCTCCAAAGGGGCTTGAGCATGGGATGCTCATCAAGGTGGAGATACAATGGTAAAAGAAGCCTGACGCCACTGCTTATTAGAACTCGGGGTAACAGCTTAGCAAAATGTGAAGAGGACTCAAGGTGTAACTCTAAGGTGTCTTGAGCAATGCTCGCCAAGGTGGAGATTGTTAGGTGTGGCTCACATTGGAGTGGAGTGGGTGCGTGGATTGAACGGGAGAATTGTCCTACATCGAAAGATATTAAGAAAGATCGTGGTATATATATGGTATTGGTGGCATGTAACATTGGGGATTACTTTTGTTACAACAAGTGCTTGCCAATACCAAATTATGTGCTCGATGGAAGGCGATGGGGGATGTTCAATCAAAAAGTCTGTGCTGTAGCTCGACACAGAACTGCTCCTCCTTGCCTTCTTTCTGCTTCTACACCATCTCCACTATCGCCAAGCACATCCACGCCTCGTCTCCATCAACATATGTGATTTCATGTCACAAATCACAACACTCCACCTAGATATGAAATCGCATCACAACAAACGAACTTCCGACACACAAGTCATCTAGCTCTTTCAACGACATCTTTTCTCAATTAAAACCAACCTCGATTTCCAGGCAACAAGATACACCCTATCCGTTCTGAGTACAGGGACTCAATTGATTTCAGGGAAACAATCACATGCAGTGGATTTGAAAGGACTACGACCATACCTCAATTACAAACACAACCCACCGCCTGCAAAAGATGCATCTAGCACCTGAGTTGCACTGTGCATAAACCAACGGTCTAAAAGTACTTGCAATTTCGCAACGACACCCATCTACCACTTGACCTGAGCTCCTTCCTTGATCAACCCGGATCCCTCGAGCATCATCAACGTGAAGACCCTTGTTGAACACATCAACAGTGACCAAATTAACCTCTCCACCTTGTTTTGCACTAGGTTCTTCAACCGTCACTCGCTTTCCACATCGACATCCGTCTACCACTTGACCTGAGCTCCTTCCTCGATCACTCCTGATCCCTCGAGCATCATCAACGTGAAGGCCATTATTGAAAACATGAACCGAATCACCAAGATATAGGAAAATCAAACTAATTGCCAACATCTTCTCTTCTTCCATCTTCACTCATCCACATCAGAGGGCTTCTCTTCATCTCCATCAACCAAACCATTGAGGCCTTCAAATCCCTAATCAAAATTAGTCATCACCAACAGAGCCATCATATCCGACATAAAAAAAATCAATTTTTTTCAAACAAAAATCAAATTTTTCCAATCCAAAATCACTCTAAGCTTTGCGATGATCTAGCTCTGATACCATGTTGAGTTTCGTCATTCCCTGCATACCGTACGCACTCCACCGTGTCTATCGGAGTCAACAGTCAATGTCTCTCATACCGGCTTCCCGATTGAACATCCCTCATCTCCTTCCATCGAGCATATAATTTGGTATTGACAAACACTTATTATAGCAAAAGGAATCCCCAATGTTACATGCCACCAATACCATATATATACCACGATCTTTCTTAATATCTTGCGATGTGGGACAATTCTCCCGTTCAATCCACGCACCCACTCCATTCCAATGTGAGCCACACCTAACAATCTCCACCTTGGCGAGCATTGCTCAAGTCACCTTAGAGTTACACCTTGAGTCCTCTTCACAGTTGGCTAGGCTGCTACCCCGAGTTCTCATAAGCAGTGGCGTCAGTCTATTTTTACCATTGTATCTCCACCTTGACGAGCATCCCATGCTCAAGCCCCTTTGGAGCCATGCTTCGGTCATGCTACACATACCAGTCCCCTCGAACCATGGAGCTTTGACACCATGATGAGTTTCGGCATTCCCTGCGTACCGTACGGGCTTCACCATGTCTATCTGAGTCAACAGTTGAAGTCTCTCATGCCGGCGTCCCAATTGAGCATCGCCTATCGCCTTCCATTGAGCATATAATTTGGTATTGGCAAGCACTTGTTGTAACAAAAGGAATCACTAATGTTACATGCCACCAATACCATATATATACCACGATCTTTCCTAATATCCTGCGATGTGGGACAATTCTCCCGTTCAATCCACGCACCCACTCCATTCCAATGTGAGCCACCCCTAACAATCTCCACCTTGGCGAGCATGGCTCATGTCACCTTAGAGTTACACCTTGAGTCCTCTTCATAGTTGGCTAGGATGCTACCCCGAGTTCTCATAAGTAGTGGCGTCAGGCTACTTTTACAGTTGGTGATGACTAATTTTGATTAGGGATTCAAAGGCCTCAATGGTTTGGTTGATGGAGATGAAGAGAAGCCCTCTGATGTGGATGAGGGAAGATGGAAGAAGACGAAGATGTTGACAATTAGTTTGATTTGCCTATACCTTGGTGATTCGGTTCATGTTTTCGATAGAGGTCTTCACGTTGATGATGCTCGAGGGATCAGGAGTTATCGAGGAAGGAGCTCAGGTCAAGTGGTAGACGGGTGTCGATGTTGAAGGCGAGTGACGGTTGAAGAACCTAGTCCACAGCAAGGTGGAGAGGTTAATTTGGTCACTGCTGATGTGTTCGACAGGGGTCTTCACGTTGATGATGCTCGAGGGATCCGGGTTGATCAAGGAAGGAGCTCAGGTCAAGTGGTAGACGGGTATCGTTGTGAAATTGCAAGCACTTTTAGACCGTTGGTTTATGCACGGTGCATCTCAGGTGGTAGATGCATCTTTTGTAGGCGGTGGGTTATGTTTGTAATTGAGGTGTGATCGTAGTCCTTTCAAATCGACTAGGTCTGATTGTTTCCCTGAAATCAATTGATTCCCTGTACTCGGAACAGGTGGGGTGTATCTCGTTGCCTGGAAATTGAGGTTGGTTTTAATTGAGAGAAGATGTCGTTGAAAGAGCTAGATGACTTGTGTGTTGGAAGTTCGTTTGATGTGAAGTGATTTCATATCAAGATGGAGTGTTGTGATTTGTGACATGAAATCACATATGTTGATGGAGACGAGGCGTGGATGTGCTTGGCGATAGTGGAGATGGTGTAGAAGCAGAAAGAAGGCAAGGAGGAGAAATTCTATGTCGAGCTTCAGCATAGACGTCTGATAGCATTTGGTCAGACGTCTGTTGTCATGGTTTTGGTAAC
This sequence comes from Allium sativum, assembly GCA_030737875.1. Lineage (NCBI taxonomy): Eukaryota > Viridiplantae > Streptophyta > Magnoliopsida > Asparagales > Amaryllidaceae > Allium > Allium sativum. The sequence goes on along the minus strand of CM060919.1, from coordinate 604,683,549 downwards.
TCGAGAGCATGGACAGACGTCTGACATATATTGGTCAGATGTCTGAGCGGGTTTTCTGCAGTTTTGACTTGGTCTTTCTGTGACTTGTTGCAATTATTGAAGGGGCAAGTTGGGAATTTTCCTAGGCCTTCTATTCTCCTATAAAAGCAGCACATATGGTTGGATTAATGTATAATCGAATAGAGTGGCGGCTGCGCGCCTCTAGGGCTTGGTGCCCTAGAGAGGATTGGTGCCTCCAAATAATCCAAGGGTTAGCCGTCGTTCTTCATTGTTCTCCTTCTCCAATAAGAGTTGTAGTCATCTAGATATTCTTTCCCTTTCTCAATAAGGATATTGATTCTTGTAGTTTGTTTATTGTTGGTTGTTAACCAGTGAGTGTAAACAAAATTCGCTTTGAGAATTAATAAATAGGGTGGTTGGGTGGAATATTTTGTGTTTGCGCGTGTGATTTCATATCTGTGTTTGTTTCCATAGAAATCATCTTTAAGTAATTGGGTGACGAAGATCCTGGATGCTTCCGCAAAGGCGCAGTTTTCATAACACTTAATTTGTCGGTAAACATTAGATTTTATGCCTACCTTCAAGATAATAGCTTGATTAACTATGAAAGTTGTTTTTTGGTGGGTTAAATCAACATGAAAGGGTAGATATTTTGATGCTTTTGTGTATTTTATCAACTTGATTACTTCCTCAACTTCTACATTCTTGCATATTTCATTTTCTTATGATATGATTTTGCAATTGGTTAGATCAAGTTATTTTTTGGTTTATACGATCTACATTTTTTTCCTATTTTTTTCTTAAGAAACAAGAGCCTGGAGTCATCCGTTTATTTATGTGCATGAGCTTATGGTAACTTTGATGTTAGACTTCTCATGTGATAATAATTTTATCCTTTTTCTCCTATAGCCGCATTATCTCGGTTATGGGAATATATGTTTATAATATGCTATACTTAATAAAGATATAATTGTTATTTGTTTTGAAAAAAGTCACCTTGACTATACATGGCACATTTTCATCCTTAAATTTATTTATATCCTGTGATCCTCCCTCTCGTAATGTTTGATTTATGATTTTGACTTCATTGGAGCTCAAGATGGCAGCTTTTTTGGCTTAGTATATTGCATCATAGCATTCATATTAGTGTTTTTCGACATTTTAAATGTATGACTGTTATTTTCTTACTCCTTTATTTGACTTTAATACGTTTACTGTATTACAAACAAGAAATCAAACTTTGTAATATGTATCGTAATATATGAAGTGAATATTCATATTATGCTTTTCTTTCTTATTTAATCCATATGTAACTGATGGTGCCGGAAAGGTATATCCTTAGTTACTAGATTTTTGGCTAACTACTTATAAAAGGTTATTTGTGATGTGTTGCAGCTTTATGAAAGGTTGTTTGTGAAATAGAAAGATACATCTCAACTCTAATATTTCTAATTCTTTGTTGGTATTCAATCTAAGCATATCTTTGTTTTTTAAATAAAATAGTTGTCCTATTTTGCAGCAGCTAGAATTAGTCTTGGTTTGTTTTAAATAAAATAGCTGTTGTCCTGTTTGTAGCAGCTAGAATTTGTCTACATCGTATTCGTTTATATATTTTCCCCTTGTATTCAGTTCATAATAAGAAGAAAAATTCGGTACTTTGCATTACAATATCCCCGAGTTATATACATGTGTGTATATCTGTTTTCAAGTTTTCATTTGGTATTAGAGCCTTGCTCATTGCATGCCAAAGTATATGCCCAAGACAACAATGATAGAGACAATAAAGAGCAAAGATGGATCGGTAGGATTGAGTTACCCGATGTTAACAAAAAGCAACTACACGGCTTGGTCACTTAAGATGAAAGTCTATATGTAGGCACATGGCATATGGAAGGCTGTTGAACCCAAGAACACTAAAGACACAATTAATGAAAAATGGATAAGATGGCTTTGGCTGCAATTTACCAGGGAATTGCTAAAGATATATTGTTATCGACTGCGGCAAAGAAAACAGCTATGGAAGGTTGGGAAGCAGTGAAAACTATGTGTCAGGGTGCTGATTGGGTGAAGCAGGTGAGAACTCAAACTTTAAAGGCTGAATTCGAGTTCTTAAGCATGAACAACACGGAGCTGACAGATGACTTCTGTATGAAACTCATTGGTATAGTAACTAACATATGTGCCTTAGGGGAACCAGTTGAAGAGGCATATGTGGTGAAGAAATTACTTCGACGTGTCCCTGAAAAGTATTGGCAGATCACATCGACAATAGAATGGTTTGGTAATTTGTAGGTGACGACTATTGAGGAAGCAGTAGGTTCACTCAAGGCCCATGAGGAACGACTTCGTGGGAAAAATGAAAGTAGTGGGGCACAACTCCTAATAAAGGAGGAATGGAGCAAAACGAGAAAGTACTGAAGGGAAACTATTGCTCACAAAAGAAGAATGGTTGAAAATGTCAAATAAGGGAGAGATGTCTCCAGGGATGAACTACCAAGGAAACATTAGCTATCAAGGGAGAGAAACTGGACATGGAGGTAGAGATCGAAGCAAAGTTAAATGCATTAACTGCAATATATATGGACACTACGCTGCCGAGTGTCGTAAGCCTCAATGCGATAGAGATAAGGAACAGAGAATGGATGTTAATTTGACACATATTCAGGGTGATGAGCCAGCTTTGTTAATGGTTGATCACAGTAAAGAAACAAGGAGGAAGTTGTTGCTAAATGAGGAAGATGTAATGCCAAAATTAAGTCAAAATGTTGAACAACACATAGAATCAGATTTGTGGTACCTAGATAACAGAGCAAGTAACCACATGATGGGATGTCGATCAAAATTCAAAATTTTGGATGAAGGTGTGACGGGTCAGGTGAGGTTTGGTGATGGATCGACTGTGGACATAGATGGGAAGGGATCGATTGGCTTCGAATGCAAAAACGGAGTAGAACTTGTGTTTCACGAGGTACATTACATTCCAAGGTAGTGTAATAATGTTATATCTCTTGGTCAATTGTCAGAGAATGGGAACAAGGTTGTACTCAAAGGCACATTTCTATGGGTTTACGATGATAATGGGACACTAATTATGAAGGCTAAGCGTTCAACAAACAGATTGTATAAAATCATAATCGAAACAGCTAAACCCTTTTTTCCGAAAGTGGAGGATTCATCATGGCTATAGCATGCATGGCTTGGTCACGTTAACTTTGGAGCAATGATTATGATGTCTGCTAGTAGGACGGCGCATGGGTTGCCAGAGTTTACTCAACTGAAAGAGGCCTGTGATGGATGCTTGATGTCAAAACAAACTAGACAACCGTTCCCTCGCCAAATAGAGTTTTATGCAAAACGAGTTTTGGAATTGATCCACGACGACCTTTGTGGACTTATTACACCAGAAACAGCAGTAGGCAATAGGTATTTCTTTCTCTTAGTAGATGATTTTAGTCGTATGATGCGGATATGTATGTTGAAAAGTAAAGATGAGGCATTAGGTGCATTCAATAAATTCCGAGCTCATGTTGAGAAGGTTTAAGGAAAAGAAATCAAAGTTTTCAGAGCAGATTGAGGTGGGAATTCACTTCCAAAGATTTTACGACACATTGTGAGGATGCTGGAATAGTCAGACACTTTATTGCACCGTACACCCCACAACAAAATGGGGTTGTGGAGCAAAGAAATAGACTGGTTGTCACAATGGCTCGTAGCTTATTGAAAGGAATGCAACTGCTATCTTCATTTTGGGGAGAAGTTGTACGTCATTCAATTTACTTGTTAAATCGGTTGCCCACCAGAGCCCTATCAAATAGACTCTGTATGAAGCATGGACGAAGAATAAACCAAATGTAAGACATATTAGAGTGTTTGATTGTGTGGCACACATGAAGTTGCCAAGTGCACACACAACCAAACTCAGTGATCGTAGCAAGCTGGTCGTGCACCTTGGAAATGAGACTGGGACTAAGGCATAGCGATTGTATGATCCAATCTCTGGAAAAGTAAATGTGAGTAGAGACATCATATTTGAAGAGAACAAAGCCTAGATGTGGGATAAGCAACAAAAAGAGAAAACATTAATTCATGAGCCATTCATTATACTGGGTACCCACCACACTAAAGTAAGTGAATACCGAGATCACATTGTGGAGGAATCAACCAGTTCATGTAACACCGGAATGAGCGAAGATATGGTCACACAGTCAGAAACGAAAGAAAGTAGTCCATAGCATGGTGCAATGTCGATCAACAGTGGCAATTCTGATAAGTTCGTCCAGCAGTAGTAATGCTGCCAGAAATTTTAGATTACTTAGTGAAATTTATGACGAGACAGAGGAAGTTAAACCTGAGCATGAGCTTTTATTGTCGAGCATTGATGAACCCACCACCTACAACGACGCTATTACATAACCAGCATGGAATAAGCCATGAGAGATGAAATTGAAGCTATCGAAAGGAACAACACATGGAATTTAGTGCAGTTACCAACATGGCATAAAGTAGTGGGTATGAAGTGGGTATATAAGCTGAAAAGGGATGCAAATGGAGAGATTAGTAAGTACAAAGCGAGATTCGACACCAAGGGTTATGTGCAAAAGCAAGGAATATATTTTGAAGAAGTATTCACACCAGTCACACGTCTTGAAACAGTGCGATTACTTCTGGCTCTTGCAGCGAAATATGGTTGGGAAGTACACCATTTAGATGTAAAATTTGCTTTTCTCAATGGGGAGTTGCAAGAAATGATTTACGTGACTCAACCAGAAGGGTTTGTGAAGAAAAACAAAGAAAATCTAGTGTATAGGTTGGTTAAAGCTCTTTATGGTTTACGTCAGGCCCCTCGAGCGTGGTATGCAAGACTTAATAAGTATCTTGAGAAACTTGGGTTCAAGAAATGTCCTTATGAACATGCAGTATATACAAAGCGAGAAGGAGAAAGGGGTCTTGTCATTGGGGTATATGTTGACGACTTACTTATCACAGGTACAAGTGTCTCAATTATCAATAAGTTCAAGAAACAAATGGGTGAAGAGTTTGACATCAGTGATCTTGGTAAATTATCTTACTACTTGGGCATCGAGGTGGATCAAAAGAGGGATTATATTGAGCTTAGACAAACGCTTACGCTAGAAATTACTTGAAAAAGCTGGAATGTAACCCAGCCAAATATCCAATGGAACCAAAGCTTCAGCTGGGGAAAGATGAAAAGGGTAAAGCAGTCATTTCTACCCAATTTAAAAGCTTGGTAGGAGGTTTAAGATACTTAATTCATACACGTCCTGACATTGTATATGTAGTTGTCATTGTTAGTTGTTATATGGAACGTCCTATTGTGTTGCATGAGAGTGCAGTTAATCTCATTTTGCGATATATGAAGGGAACAACAGATTTTGGGCTGGTATATTCATGAGGAACCGGAAGTTATTTGTTAATAGGGTATTCTGATAGCGACTTAGCAGGTAATGTTGATGACAGAAAGAGTACAGTTGGTACGGCATTCTATTTGAACGAGAGCTTAATTACGTGGGTTTCGCAAAAACAACGATGTGTTGCTCTATCATCTTGTGAGGCTGAGTTAGTGGCGCTACAGCTACAATGTATCAGGGTGTGTGGCTGAGAAATATGCTTAGTCAGATTTCTAATATGAAACGATGTCTGGTGGTAATTCATGTTGATAACAAATCTGCTATTGACTTAGCAAAAAACCCAGTGTTTCATGGGCAGAGCAAGCACATAGACATTCGATATCATTTTATCCGTGAGTGTGTTGAACGAGAGGAGATTGCGATCAAGCATGTAAGTACGGAGAGGCAGCGTGCTGATGTTCTGACTAAGGCAATGTCTGCAATCAAGTTTGAAAGAATGCGAGCACTATTGGGAATCAAGAATCTGTTGAAACCAACTTATATTAAGGGGGAAAATGTTGGTATTTAATCTAAGCATATCTTTTTTTTTAAATAAAATAGTCGTTGTCCTGTTTTGCAGCGGCTAGAATTAGTCTTGGTTCATTTTAAATAAAATAGTTGTTGTCCTGTTTTGTAGCAGCTAGAATTATTCTACGTTGTATTCGTTTATATACTTTCCCCTTGTATTCAGTTCATAATAAGAAGAAAAATTCAGTACTTTGCATTACTGAAACACCCCACCTCCGTTAAGATCACTCACAAAGGGAATGCCTTAACTTCGATGGAGCATTACAAGTAAAAGACACAGATAATTTACAAGACAGATATATAAACAGCGGAAAACTAAATTTATTTCATAAGTACGTGGTTCAGATAAAACATTACAACAACTGTTTCAAAACAACTTCCAAATTATTACAACAAAATCTCTATCTTGAATTAAAACATAAAGAAGCATTAAAAAACAGTAAGGAAGCATAAATCCCCAATAAGAGAGTATCAAAAGCCATAACCCAAGGAAAAAGATTCCAAGCAATACATCTACTCTCTTCAAGCTGGAAATGATCCGATCTAAGCTAAAGTATTCCCTCCCTGCGGGGAAGGGGGGAACGGAAGAAAAGAAGATGAAAGAAAATGGATCAGACATGAGTCTGGTAAGTCCAGTGATTATTTAGCATGTAAACAAGAAAAAGGATTATGACATGAATTAACTGAATCTAGGACAACATCCTAGGAATAAGATAATAAGACTGAATATGCTATCGCATTCATTTTTACTTCTCTGCACCCCCTTACCAGTGTTTCAACTAGAATCATGTGTTCAAGATAAATGATCCCCTTTTTATCGATCGGCTCCTACTCGCATACGTTTACCACTTGTGTCATTCGGCCCCGCATGATTGTAGATACCTGTGCTGGTGATCGATGCTAGTCTATGAATCAGAGAAGCGCGACATTTAAATTAAATTCTGCAAGCATACAGGTGTGTAGCATACAGGTCGAACACAGGGAGGTGAATTAAATCAAATTATTTATCTAATCTCTTGGGCGAGTTAGACAAAACTTTGGAGGTTGATTTTGAAAATAAAACAAAACAAATTAAAACTGTAATTTGATTCAGAACAGATCTAACTGAACCGACGATCAAACCGCAATTTCAATGGAAAAGCAATGAAACTATGAATCAGATTCAAATCTAATTAAATCCAATTTAACCTATGAACGCGATTAAAATATAGAAAATAAAAGTGCAGAATATAAATAACAACAAGAAATAAAATTAGGATTACCGCTGAATTTAATCAGACGGTCAATCGCTAATGAGAAGAAATGCAAAATACAAATAGTGTTCTACCGAATCTAATCGTGTAGACAACACTAATTGCTAAGAAATAGAAAATTGCATAAAATAAAAAGAAAAATGAGTTTTATTAATGAAGAGAATAGAATGAGATATATCATAGGATGGTGGCTACAATGCCATTACAAGGGTATATATAGGGTAGATAGCCAAACCCTAACCCTAATGATAACTGGGCCTGGTCATTACATCACTAATTAGTTTACAATGAGATACATAAATGGGCCTTAGATAAATAAAGCAAATTTGGGCATTTTCTCTTTTCCTCTTGCTTCCTTGACACTTCTTCATTGATTTGTGATGTGCAAAGCCTTGTTATCAATCCTTTTCTTGTCCAACAGCAACTAGATGTGATATCTTCATCTACAATTCTTCAAAATGCAAATATACAGCAAATTGAACTCTATTTCTCTATATTTCTGGTTGCATGCGGGCTGGGTTGGAATATCTGTAAAAGTAACAAAACAATACCCAAGTAAAATTTATTTATATACAAAAGATAAGATATAAGAGCATAAAAATAACATATTTCTATGTCAATCAAATACCCCCACACTTATCTTTTACTCGTCCTCGAGTAAAAAAAAAATTAAAAACTAACTAGATATGTCGCACTTTCGTAGGAAACACGATTGCATTGAGCGTATGCAACAAGCCGTTAAACCTCTAGGTGTCCCTAGTAGGATGAGTGGTGTCTCGTGAGGGTTTTCAGCGGATACTACCCACAAAATCCAAATGCAGTATGCTATGATTCTAATGAAACTACATGAATGCAATGGACATATGCAAATAAAAACGGAAAATGAAAACACGACTTATTTCAGGAAGGTGGTACAACAAATTAAGTTAACAATTTCTAATCAGTTGATTTTATTTTAGATACCTCGACTTGTCACAAATTTTCAATATAAATCAAGTTTTCAATTGTTAAATTCCAGTTTGGCCAGTTAGTTCGGTTGATAACATAGTGCAGCCATGAAATAAATTCTTAGTTTGCTTGGCACAGTTTGCAAAGTGGTATTCTAATTTTTCTCATGTATGGCTAGTCAAATCAATAAGGTCAAGAAGTGTTTGGGTATCATCGCTTATTCTTTATTCTATAAAATTTTAAGATTTATGATTAAGTACATACACCTAACTAAAAAGACCAAGGTTTACCACCCATGCACTGCCTCGCGGACTAACGGAGAGTAGGTAAAGAGCTTGGCGGATTGTGCAGGCCGACTTTGACTTTGTCAACAACGTGTCGGTAATCCTTAGGTGTCCAATCTCATAAAATGAGACCAAGATATTCCAACTTTGACTTTGTCAACAACGTGTCGGATAGAGCTTGGCGGGTTTGCACACCAATGCTTGATATACAAGCAATGTTGGATACCCTTGGAATACTATTATTATTATTATCGAAAATATAAGCACAAAAGAGAGTTACGCGAATTCAACTTAACACAACTTAGTTTTAAAGATTTGAAAAGCCAATATAAGTATTTTAAGTCCTCCACTTATTTAAACAAAGTCTACAATATAGAATAGATTTCATGGCCATCACCTAAGAATCTCCCTATGTACCGGTTACACTATTATCCCTCAAAATTAAACTTTTCATTATATTTCTTATTCGACCTAAGTTGAGAGAAAAAATACTATCAACTGACTAAAAATTGTAAACTTATTTTGTTGTATCAATTGAAAATGAGTCATGTTTGAAAAAAAAATGGCATGTTACTACAGTCTAAAATGCATGATGGTCCTACGCGAAAAGAAAGAAAGAAAAATTAAAGAAAAATCAAAAGAATGCAATGCAGACTCCCCCCCACACTAGAACTGAACAATGTCCACACTGTTATTTTTTTCTATATTTGAAAGATAGTACCCAAAGGTGTATCAAATGCAAAATAATTTGAAGAATGAAATGTAGTTTAGCTATATGTAGGAATGGATCATATGTACAATGATATATGTGTTTACGGTGCACGCGATGCAAAGAATTCCACCAACTTTTCCCCCCACACTTGATTCTAGCCCTATGAGTCCCATTCCCACTATGTCTAGACATGTTTTCTAACAAGCAAGAGTTTTTGAAAACCATCTCATCTTTATACCTCGATTTATAGTCCAGTAAATGAATGTTCAGGGTCGTCCTAACATGAAGTTTTTCAATCAAGCTAACATTCCAAAAATAATTCATATGTTCAATGAATTTATCAGTGTAATTATTCAAAAATTTGTGATCGTATATAAACTCAGTGAAATTTGAAATCTGAGTGTTGTTCAAGAGTATGTGATCACATTTCTCATCATTAATTGACAACATATTTTCGACACTGACAATTTCAAGTTCGTTTGAAATTTTCTCAAAGTTAAAATTTTCGAATTCGTGACATGAATCTATTTCTTCCTCATTTGGCAACTCATACTCGTACAATCCAAAAAATTCATGTTCGTTAAAATCCTTTTTCAAATTTGAATTGAAAAATTCAACATTTTCATTCTGTTCAATTTCTAAAATCTCAAGTTTCTCATAGCCCAAAAGAGGAATGTCAAAATCTAAGCTTAAATCTTTTTGAAAAGGATCGAAATCCAAATCATTTATTGAATTTTGAACAACTTCATTTAGATCATCATTCTTAATTTCGAAAGTTGTTGTTTGAAAATTTTCACTATCAGTAAAGAATGGACTATTTTCTGATTCATCGCTTGTTTGAATTTGATTCTGTTGCTCTCGTTGTTCTTTCAAAGATGTCAATAAACAAAGAAGTTCATCAGCCTTTTTATTTAGTCTTTCTTCCCTCTCTCTAAGAATGTTGAGACGATCGTTGATTTGAGAGCTCTCGTTTTGGATTTCTTGATTTTCAAAATTATAATCCACATCAATTTCACAATCAATATTATTTCCAATGTGGTAGTTGTTTGAATTAGCAGAAAACTGACAATGAAATTGGAAATCATTTTGATCATAGAAATTTTGTTCATAACCAAAACTGTTAAAATTGGTGGGAAAATCGCAATTTTGATCTTGAAAATTTTGATGTGGATATGGGTTGTAATCTTGAAAATTTTGGTCGATTTGAAAATCATTTTCAAAGTTATTTTTGAATTGGTTTACAACCCCATATTGATGTTGATCAAAGGTATGTTGCGATTCAAAACCGTGTTGATGTGGATGTGGCCCATAATCGAAGTTATTGAAATTTAAATTGAAATCATCATTTCGATTATATCTATGATTTTGAAAACGTTGGTCATTTGAAAAAATTTGAAAATTGTTGGCATTGGGCTCACGAAATTTTGGAAAATTTTGCCTCATGAGTTGTAATTCAAAATCATATTCTTCAAGAGGACGTCTACTCCGACTATTATCCCACATTTCTCTCAAGGATTTTTTTGAATTAGACATTTGAATGAAGTCAGGGTAAGACATATATTATTCTCGCTTCAAAATAGTATAAAAGGACGAGTTGTGCTCTATTAATTAACTGACTCAATTAGAAGGGGGAAGAGGGTCTTATGGCCGTTCACGTATAGTGTAAACACTAAGGGATACGACCAATGTTTTACGGGTAGTATGCAACCTCTTTTGCTAATAGTTCAATAAATTGAACTACTATATATCCGCGATCCAATTATACGAGACAGTCAACTTCACAAAGCACAACTTTTCAATTATATTATCTTGGAATGTCTAATTTATTGTTGAAAACAATGAGAATGAAGATTTCAGTTATGGAAATGTCAGTCCGCACCAAATTAATTCAGAAATTTCAGTCACAGAACAGTCACAGAAATATAAACTGCTGAATTAAATTTTTTTTACATTCAAGCTGCCGCCCCTGCAGAAGATTTTTACAACAATTTCTATATTTTTCAAAGCAGCAGAGCACTGTAGAATTAGAAAATTTTACAGAGGGGTAAGGCTGTCCGTCCAGTGTAATTGAGCAGTGTTCACCTGTTAAAATCCTAGTGTTTGCAAACTGTTTGATCTCCAAATTCCTTGTTGCTTGTTTGAGTTCTTTCTCACTTTGACCTTTGAAACTAGTCTTTTTTTTTTTTTGAGAGTTGAAAATAGAAGGATTAAAAGAGGGAGGAAAAAAAACTAAATTATCGACTCAAACAAAAGCAAGTAAAACAAATGGCTAAAAAAAAAACTAAACTAGACTAAAAAAAAAAAGAAGAAGAAGAACAAAAACTGAATGATAAAAAAAACAAAACCAATTGTTCGAGTGAAACCAAAATCAAATGTGCTTCCTAGCAAAAACAAATAACAAAATCAAATGTGCCTCTTAGATCACACTGAATGGGATAAACAAGCCGGCCCAAATGCAAAATATAACATTACAAAACAAGCAGGGCCATGTACGAAGTAGTAAAAACACACCCCACTCAAAAAAGAATAAACTAGAACACCTCCTCTCCGGTTTCACAGAACGCACTCAACCCCTTTTGTTCTCAGAAAAAAAAAATCCAACAAACAGAAATCCGAACTCCACCCCTTTTTTTTTACGAAATCGAAAACTGTCTTCGATTATCGACTTCTGAAGTGCGATTTTGATTTGATTAAGGTCGGGCACAGCTTCAAAATCAAATTGGGTTTCGATTTCGATTTTCCAGGGTTGAACCGCGATTTTGGGATTCGAAATAAGGAGATGAAAATTAGTTGGTCCGAGATGATTGTTGTAGTGAACGGGGCCTGCTCGTTTGTGGGTCTGCTGTGTTTGGACTGTGTTTGGAGGTGAAGGATGGATAACAGTCGGTTGCGATGAATTGGATATTTAATTGAGGGATTACGGCCAGAGTCCTGGTGTACGGGTATGGATTGTGCGAACCTGAGGACTGTGACGATCTATGCGATTTGCGGACTGTGATGCCTTTGTTTGAGGTCTGATTGTTTTGAAGCCGTGAATTTGGTAGGATGGTGAAACTATGGTGAAGTAGAGAGAAGTATGATGTAGTCTGTGTGAATGGGAGTTTGACTGGAAGGTGATGAAGTGGTGAGGTGTTGTTATGACTGGGGTTGGGTTTTTGTGAGATGGCAGGAAGAAGAAGGTGTTGACAGAACGTGAGTGGATGAGCAGTAGTTGAAATCGGTGAGTTGGTCTGGGTTTGGGGAACGTTGGATATGGTGGATTAAGGAAGACTGTTGCTGAATGGTGAATTGGGTAGAGATGCAAGACAGGCTTGGAGAAGGCTTGTAAATCCTTTCTGAGTGATCAGGTGCTGATGTTGGTGAAGTAAGGGCTGAACTGGGCTATGCAGTGATGGACTTTGAACGTGGGTAGTGTATGTTTGGAGGAAGTTGGTGTGAAGAAAATGGTTTTGTTAGAGAGTTTGGAAGATGGCAGAATTGGTTGTAGTGATAGGGCTTCGGTGATGATTTGGGTTTGAGCGAAGTAAGTGATGGCTCTTGGGTTGACTGATGATCAAAAAGGGAAGGGGAAGTGGGTGTACGGTGGACTGTAGTTTTTAGGAAGCGGTGTTACGGCTTGTTCGAATGAGTGGAGGACTGTGGATATGAATTGTATGAGTGATTGTGGCTTGTTTGGTTTGTGAAGGAGCGTTATTTAGGAGGGCCAGGAGGAGTATGTTTGAATCTCGATTGTGCTGAATTGGGTTCTGAGGCTTGTTTAATCGGTTGGAGGGAAAGGGGTTGTGAAGTGCAGTTTTGTGTTGTGATGAGCAGGAGAGGGATGATGGAAAAAGGTGGTGTTGGGAAGTGCTGATGGTCACTGGATGTTTATGAAAGATGGGAGAACGTTGTACAAGCTGAAGGTGATGATGTGATGAATATTGTAGATAGCATGGACGTGGTTAAGGGAAAGATGGGTGCTGGAGTGTGCGATGGTTAGAATACTGACCGGAGGAGAAGAATTGCAAGGAGTTTTTTTTTTCTGTTTTCTGAGAATTGTACAGAAAGAAAAACTAATTTAAACAAAAAGAGTTCTTTTTTTTTTGATGAAGGTGATGAAGTTGAGTTTATATGGTAGGCGGTGGTTTCTGGAAAGTTGGGGAGGTTGTTATAGTAAGGGATCGGCAGAAAGGAAGATTTTTTTTTTTTTCAGAATTGTTGAGATGAGGGAAGAATTGTAACAAAAATCGAGACAAGGAAAGAAATACACAAAAAATGGCAAGAACCTTTTACTGAAGAAAATAAATAAATGTATTGAAAACAAGAAGGGGACTAAAGAAAGGAAGAAAATAGATAAGAAGAAAGGAAAGAAATTGAGAGCAAATAATGGCAAGAAATATTTTTTTTTATATAGAAGAAAACAAAAGAAAACTAAAATAAATAAATAAAAATTAACACGAATCAGAAATTAAATAAACAATAAAATTTAATTGTTGCCTCCCCGGCAACGGCGCCAAAAACTTGATCGACGCTAGTCTATGAATCAGAAAAGCGCGACATTTAAATTAAATTCTGCAAGCATACAGGTGTGTAGCATACAGGTCGAACACAGGGAGGTGAATTAAATCAAATTATTTATCTAATCTCTTGGGCGAGTTAGACAAAACTTTGGAGGTTGATTTTGAAAATAAAACAAAATTAAAACTGTAATTTGATTCAGAACAGATCTAACTGAACCGACGATCAAACCGCAATTTCAATGGAAAAGCAATGAAACTATGAATCAGATTCAAATCTAATTAAATCCAATTTAACCTATGAACGCGATTAAAATATAGAAAATAAAAGTGCAGAATATAAATAACAACAAGAAATAAAATTAGGATTACCGCTGAATTTAATCAGACGGTCAATCGCTAATGAGAAGAAATGCAAAATACAAATAGTGTTCTACCGAATCTAATCGTGTAGACAACACTAATTGCTAAGAAATAGAAAATTGCATAAAATAAAAAGAAAAATGAGTTTTATTAATGAAGAGAATAGAATGAGATATATCATAGGATGGTGGCTACAATGCCATTACAAGGGTATATATAGGGTAGATAGCCAAACCCTAACCCTAATGATAACTGGGCCTGGTCATTACATCACTAATTAGTTTACAATGAGATACATAAATGGGCCTTAGATAAATAAAGCAAATTTGGGCCTTTTCTCTTTTCCTCTTGCTTCCTTGACACTTCTTCATTGATTTGTGATGTGCAAAGCCTTGTTATCAATCCTTTTCTTGTCCAACAGCAACTAGATGTGATATCTTCATCTACAATTCTTCAAAATGCAAATATACAGCAAATTGAACTCCATTTCTCTACATTTCTGGTTGCATGCGGGCTGGGTTGGAATATCTGTAAAAGTAACAAAACAATACCCAAGTAATATTTATTTATATACAAAAGATAAGATATAAGAGCATAAAAATAACATATTTCTATGTCAATCAGCTGGTCCCACCATGGGGTGTATCAAATCCTATGGTGGCAACCCGACACAATTCAAGATGCATAGAGTATAACTACTGATGCCCAGTGCCTGCTTTTTCCACTCCGTAGTACATGCACGACTGCACTCCGTCGGAACCTACACTGACGCACCACCCGCCATTGTTTTGATCGCTTATAATCAGCCCAGTAATCGTGCCCACTACAACAAAATGGTCTTATTACAACTATTCCTTTGCAAGTTACATAAAATAACGGTTGTAATAGATACTTTGTAGCAATATATTTAGTTTAGCTGTTGTAATAAATCCTTTTTAACAACTGTATTTATGTAGCTGTTGTAATATAAATATATAACAACTGTTTTTTTTGTTATCAAATGTAAATTATGCTCTATAACCATAGTTTTATGGAGTTATAATAGTAATCTTCCGTATCCTTACTTCAAAAATCTCTAACACGTTACATACTTCTTTTTCGGCCGCTATTCCAACAAATTCATTTCCATCAAAACCCTATTCTCTTTGCCCGACAAAATTCATTCCCATCTCAACCCTAATATCAACGCTACCTCCGCAGTCACCCATCCGCCATCGACATCGCCCGTGCCCGTCGGCGTCGCCCCTCCCCAGCCGCCCGTCGCCGTTAACGTCTCGTCTCAGATTTTCAACATCTACTGATTCTCAAATCTTATTGCTATTTCCCCGTTCCTGCGACGACGAGCTAATCATCTTCTCCGTTCTGGCGTTTATCGACGATGAGCCAATCTCCCGAATCTCAACCCCTAATCTCTCCGCCAGAATTTCAAGGTATGTAGTTTGAGTTGATTTCTTTCGCGTTCATACTTTAGCTAGGTACAGAATGAAATCTGGGCATGAACGATGTACTTTAATTGTGCTAGAATTTACTGCAATGGTTTCTTGTATTACACTTATCTGATTTGTTGATTTCGTTGATTTGCTTTTCTGGATTTCAAAACTGTAACAATGAGGTTATGATCAAAAATGGTTGATGCAGTAAGATTTTGAATGAATTCTTGCGAGGCACTTCACAATTTTGATCAAAATCTCTTCCCAAATGTTGGGGAATCCTTTGATGAGAATTCTACTCAAGTGATGGGAATTTCCTGATGAGCAAAACTAATGTTGAATCGGTTTCTTAATGGAAATGTCGTTAGGCAGGATGCTTTATTACCATGATAAAGTTTTGTGTATATTAGGAATAATACTTCAGAAGAAATAAATGAAATTTGAATGCCGAACAAATTTTCTTTATTGATTTTTGGGTGAGATAAGTCAAATACAAATAGTTGTAAAGTAGAATGGTATATATAGTGTAACACCCCACCTCCGCTAGGGCCACTCACAAGGGAATGCACTAGGTTTGGTGAAGCATTATCGAGGTAAACATGCACAGAAATATTACAAGACAGAACATATATATATAAAACAACGGAAGTAAAACAAATTTCATTACCTTATAAAATAAGGTCTAAAGCCTTTTACATCAGAATACATCAAAACCTTTCTTGCAATAGTAAAGAAGCATAAACCATTTCATAAAAATTTCCCTAAGTAAAACAGTAAAGTAGCCATAGCCAAGAAAAGTCCAAGCCATGCGTGATGACCTTCAAGTAGAAGAAGTCCGAACTAGATAACAGTGTTTCCTCCCTGAAAACCTGGGGGGGGGGGAACGGAAGACAAGAGGCGAAAGAAAACGGGGTCAGTCATAAAGACTGGTAAGTCCTATCTACTTCCAGTATAAAAACAGGTAAAGGTAACATGACATGCATAAACTGAAAGTAAACATAAGGATGACTACAAGATAGATAAACTAAAACAGGCTGAACTCCTGTAGCAAGGTAAACTAAGATATCATGATAAACTACGGTGTCATGATAAGTCAAGGTATCACATCGTCCGGTTTCTATCAAGTATATTCCTCATGGTCCTAACATGTATATTTGCTCTGCACCTCTCGTACTAGTATCCCAACCTGCGTCATGTGTTAACTATGAATGTCCCTTGCCCAATGTCATGTAATGGCCCGTGTCAACCTGATATATAGGTTTTCCCAACTCGTATGTTTCTTTCCATGTATAAGTTCAGTCCTTTGCCGTAGGCCGTACGGGCTTTCCCATGTAAACGTTTTATCCTTGAGGTTATTTTGGACTGCTACCCTTGATCTAGTTAAGTTTCCTTACCATGAACTATCGCGCGTTCACTTAGGATTTATGCCACCTAGGACAACTAGGGATTATGCTACCTAATGAACGTTTTCGTGTCTCGGTTTGGGTTCAGCCACCTAGGGCCACTAGGGATTATGCCACCCGTCAACCGCGCCCTTTATCCCGCGTATGTATCGTGAACCGTTTTCCATGTCTAGACGCACATGTTCCTCAATGTGCCATCCGAATTCCGTGCCAGGGCAAATCAAGAAATACGGAACTCGGTCGGGAGCTTTAAGTCGTCTGCTGATGCAGATATCAAGGTCTGTTTTTGTACCTGTGGCTATGGTCCCACGTGACCCCTCCCTCAACAACTGAAAGGCAATCCGAGAAAAATCATGTATGAGAACTACACTAAGGCCCATCGATGCCCACTTCCAGATAGCCAACCTCACCCATAACTCGATAGCTAGTATATGGTCTTTTGGGAGTTCCCTGCCTTTAAGTACGTACACGATTGACTAAAGATGGTAGGTAGTCGGCGACATGCTATCCCAGGGCAAAATCAAGTATCGTCGACTCCACGCTAATCCATCCCAGTCTTTAGGTCGCTCGCATAGCAACCAAGGCCTACTCTTGGCTCTTCTACCGCAGACCTTAACCTCTGTGAGGCCGGGTTTCATGGACCACTTGTCACCCCACAGAGGGATACCAAGAGTACCCTCACGTTCCCCGAAGCTTCCGCTTCGTTACCCAGTTCGCTGGAGCTTTTATCCAAGTCAGATAACTTGCTCCTCCTCGTATACTAAGCGATGACCTACCGTACCAGGTTACTCATCTCTTTATGAACTAGTCCCATATCCTTAGCTAAGAATTATTACTTAGTTACCCTTAACTAAGGTTTACCACTTAGCTCCTCTTTCCGCTATCCTTGTTAACTACGATTTCCAACCTAGTCCCCTGAGCTAGGGTTTTGTCAAATGGGTTAAGTGTTGTTATACAAGTTCATGACTTAACCCGCCTACGAATCATGTCAAGATTGGCTAAGTACTCAAGTTCAAGGCTTAGCCCTACAAGTTGGTTAAGTGTACCAAGAAGCTCATGACTTAACCCTATCAAGTCAAATTGGTTAAGTATTTATTTGTCTTAACCCTATCAGATTACCAAGTTTAGATTGGTTAAGTGTTTAACTTAACCCCGTCGAATTACCGTGTTTAGATTAGTTAAGTATAGGTTACTTAACCCCATCTAATTACCGTGTTTAGATTAGTTAAGTCTTAATTACTTAACTCCATCTAATTACCATGTTTAGATTAGTTAAGTCTTAATTACTTAACCCCATCTAATTGTCGTGTTTAGATTAGTTAAGTCTTAATTACTTAGCCCCACCTAATTACCAAGTCGGATTAGTTAAGCGTAAATTGCTTAACCCCATCCCCTAATTGTCTTGTATGGTTAAGTGTCATTAAGAAACCAAGCCCGGTCGCACTTAACCTACCCATTCGTGTCATATCGGTTACATTAGTCAACTTTACTTAACCTTATCATGTGGCATTAATTTAATTAATGCACTCTCAACCTCTCACATTAGACCTTGTTGTGGTTACTAGTTAAGCCGGGCGGGTCCGGGTAGTTTTACACCACAACCTAGTCTAACCTCGGGTCTTAAGCGCGACATGACCAACTTCTCACATTGGATCCTATTGTTTGTAGCCACTAGTTAAGCCGGGCGGGTCCGGGTAGATTTATGCTACAAACTCAACCCAACCTCGAGTTGGCCACTTTCATGTTTGGTCTAGTGTCATATTACACTTACAACCCCCGTGTCTAGTTTCAAGTCCCATGTTTACCCCACATGTCATGCCCCTATTTTGGTTCAACATACATGTCGTGTTCACATGTAACCTCAAGTCAAGTTTTCATGTCATATTCAAGTAAAGATTTCGTGTCATGTTCATGTTTATCTAACTACCCCAAAATCGTGTTTTCACTTGAGTGAAAGCGAGTCAACATAGTATAAATACTATGATACACATTGACCCCAAAACATGCACGATGCCATGACAGGGTTGGCTTCAAACATGCATGGTATCATGAAGGGATTGGCCTTGTACATGCATACTATCATATACGGGTTGGCCACAAGCATGCATAACATAAAAGGGGATTGGCCACAAGCATGCATAATGTCATAAAGGATTTGGCCACAATTTTGCATATTATCATAACGGGATTTGACCTTACATAAACATGATATCATAAGGGGGTTGGTTTCATTTACATGCATAAGGCCCAAAGTCCAATTTATGCAACTATTTCACAAGTCAAAGTGGCTCTAAGTGTTCATGCTATCATACTACAAGTAAAGGTCCAATCTTGCATGGAAAACTAAGTCCAATGCAACATGAATAGCATGGTTTAGTCGCTAAAACATAACCCAAAGTCATATGTTCATGTTAAAGGAGAAAACTAGGCTCGCATAGGTTATAGCATTAATGTTTAACCACATTTTATTCCATGCCATGATTAAACTACCGTTAACATCTCGAAGTAGCTAGAACTTACATAGCGTGGCAAGAGGACTAGGAGCATGAATCATTTTGACGAAGAAAGGTGGCTCCTTTGATGAAGAACCGTCATGAAATCGCCATAGCAACATTGATCCACTCCCTTGATTCGATGTAGTGAGCTAGCACCTTTGATTCGGATCTTGTTTGAATGCATAGGCTCTTGAATTTGGGGATGGAGGCCATGATCAATGTAGATTTGGGCAGCACTTCGTTGCAAGAGTGATTTATGAGGGGTTTAGGGTAGGCTTAGGGTCTTTTTATAGATATTAGGAGTAGTTTAGGCCGTTAGATTAACCCTAGGATAGATCCAAGCCCTCAAAAATCGTCACAAGCCTCCAAAACCGAGCCAAACAACAAAACAGGTGCACCAGGCTGCCTGGGTCCGACCAGGCAGGTCGACCCCCAGGTCGACCCTGGGGTCGACTCCCCAGTCGACCTGGTTGGCAGAGGGTCGACTCCCCAGTCGACCTCCCCTGGTCTGGCGGGAAATTTTCCCGCCTCTTCTGAATTCTGAAATTTGAATCTGTTTTCGAATTTGAATTTTCGTGAAACTTCGGAAGGCCATATCTCGGCCATACGGACTCCGATTTATGAAATTTCGGACTCTATTTCGCGTATTTTTCCAAGACGAACGCAATGGCTCAACCCGTTTTCCCTTATTCAGATTTTATCATTTAATTCTGCCTTGATTCTTGTCTTAACATGTTATTAAAATTCGGGTTGTTACATTCTCCCCTCCTTTAAGGATTTCGTCCCCGAAATCTCCAAGTTAGGAAGAACGTATCCTACCATCCATCATCCATCTACTCAAAACATCATCCACAGGAAACCATTGTCCTTAGACGATTTCTAATACCATATGAACATATGCAAAACATGTGTGTATATGCTCCTTAGCTAATACTAATGATCAGGCCTGAATGATCTTTCTAATGCAAAATATGTTTAGTGCCATGAGTCCAACATGTATGCAAATAGTCCTAGTCATACAAGTACTATATGCGTGCACAACCATTCATTCATATGCAACATCCGCATGATAACACATTCAATTTCATCCATAAACAAGTATAAATACTCGTGCATATGCAACATGAAACGTGACCGCGTCAATCTAGTATCTAATGTGTATTCGCGCATCCACGAGCAACCACTTGCAACCATTTGCAACCATATTAATCATAACATGTTTCAAATACATGTTTACATCCATAGAGTTCTATCTAAGGTTCCTAAGATAAGATCGAGGGGATAAACAAGACAAACTCCTTACGGGGTTTGTAACAGAAACAGGACCGAGAGGATATCCACCCAGCGATAGCATGCAAGTGAGCTCTACAGGTGAACCAAGGATCAAAGATATACTCTTAAAAAGAGACATGATGCGCACGTCTAAACCGCGTTTCCATGAGCTTAATTCCATTGTGCCTTGACCGCCTTTGACTTCATGATTTCGTAGCTCCTTGATTCCTATTTCCAAGGTATGAGTTGGAATTCATTTCATTGTCGCCTCTCGTTTCACTTTCACTTATTCTTTTTCTAGTATGCTCGGCTCAAACATATTTGCGTAATCATGCAAGCTCTCCAAAATCCACTAGTGAATTCTGGATCTCGTTTTCCGATGTCAATCCATGTTAACACGTGCACTTACTAGGGTGATTCCTATAACCCATGCTCAAGCGGAATGAACCATCCGTCTTATTGGCGGACGTTACTCGATTGGATCAGAGATTTCTGATAAATGCATCAAGAGGTTCTAGGTAACTAACCATGACAGAACCCAAAAGGTTATACGAGACTTCGAGGGTATCACCAAGGTGAGTCGAGAGTCTAACTACCCTCTTTCCTAAAACCGAGAATGGCACCCCTTGTTGGGTGACCACTTTATCCCTAGAATCCATCTGTAGCCGAGACATGTCATTCTCAAATCCAAACAAGTCGTGAAGAAATGGACCAACTCTCCAACCAGATTTTTGGGACAAAAACTGGGATCCTCTACCATGCTAGTACCAAGGTGCAGAGACTCAACTATCGAAGCAGACTTAAATGATGTGATGATCAATACAAAGTCTGGATGGGATGATAGAAAAGAACGACTAAACCTTTACCAGAAATGGTACCATTTCTTTTAGGTACCCTAGAAATGGGAGCGTACAATTGCCCTCTCCGATGATCTTGTCCTTGTCCTCCTTGATGGACTAAGCCATAGCAACAGTTGCTTATCCTTAAGCTCGCGTCCTCTTATTATCCTTCCTTGTACCACGGCAACAGGTCTCTCGAGAACCACCTCCATCGTACGGAAAACACCTACGTGGCTAGACAAAGATTAGTCACAGTTAGAACTACTGTGACTACAGATGGAGGAAAGAAAGGAAAAGAGATTCACTCAAGGAATCAAAGGATAATGCTAATGGCCTTTGGGGAATAGCCTTTTAAAACAAACTTTTCTTGAAAAATGCTTCTTTGTAAAATGGTTTCTCAAATAGTTTTCAGAAGGTTTTAAAGACTTTTGCCCAGTCTGGTAACCTTCTGCTCTGATACCAAATGTAACACCCCACCTCCGCTAAGG
Organism: Allium sativum; assembly: GCA_030737875.1. NCBI lineage: Eukaryota > Viridiplantae > Streptophyta > Magnoliopsida > Asparagales > Amaryllidaceae > Allium > Allium sativum. The sequence continues at coordinate 604,661,630 of CM060919.1, read as the reverse complement.
TCACTCACAAGGGAATGCACTAGGTTTGGTGAAGCATTATCGAGGTAAACATGCACAGAAATATTACAAGAAAGAACATATATATATAAAACAGCGGAAGTAAAACAAATTTCATTACCTTATAAAATAAGGTCTAAAGCCTTTTACATCAGAATACATCAAAACCTTTCTTGCAATACTAAAGAAGCATAAACCATTTCATAAAAATTTCCCCAAGTAAAACAGTAAAGTAGCCATAGCCAAGAAAAGTCCAAGCCATGCGTGATGACCTTCAAGTAGAAGAAGTCCGAACTAGATAACAGTGTTTCCTCCCTGAAAATCTGGGGGGGAAACGGAAGACAAGAGGCGAAAGAAAACGGGGTCAGTCATAAAGACTGGTAAGTCCTATCTACTTCCAGTATAAAAACAGGTAAAGGTAACATGACATGCATAAACTGAAAGTAAACATAAGGATGACTACAAGATAGATAAACTAAAACAGGCTGAACTACTGTAGCAAGGTAAACTAAGATATCATGATAAACTACGGTGTCATGATAAGTCAAGGTATCACATCGTCCGGTTTCTATCAAGTATATTCCTCATGGTCCTAACATGTATATTTGCTCTGCACCTCTCGTACTAGTATCCCAACCCGCGTCATGTGTTAACTATGAATGTCCCTTGCCCAATGACATGTAATGGCCCGTGTCAACCTGATATATAGGTTTTCCCAACTCGTATGTTTCTTTCCATGTATAAGTTCAGTCCTTTGCCGTAGGCCGTACGGGCTTTCCCATGTAAACGTTTTATCCTTGAGGTTATTTTGGACTGCTACCCTAGATCTAGTTATGTTTCCTTACCATGAACTATCGCGCGTTCACTTAGGATTTATGCCACCTAGGACCACTAGGGATTATGGTACCTAATGAACGTTTTCGTGTCTCGGTTTGGGTTCAGCCACCTAGGGCCACTAGGGATTATGCCACCCGTCAACCGCGCCCTTTATCCCGCGTATGTATCGTGAACCGTTTTCCATGTCTAGACGCACATGTTCCTCAATGTGCCATCCGAATTCCGTGCCAGGGCAAATCAAGAAATACGGAACTCGGTCGGGAGCTTTAAGTCGTCTGCTGATGCAGATATCAAGGTCTGTTTTTGTACCCGTGGCTGGACCACGTGACCCCTCCCTCATCTACTGAAAGGCAATCCAAGAAAAATCATGTATGAGAACTACACTAAGGCCCATCGATGCCCACTTCCAGATAGCCAACCTCACCCATAACTCGATAGCTAGTATATGGTCTTTTGGGAGTTCCCTGCCTTTAAGTACGTACACGATTGACTAAAGATGGTAGGTAGTCGGCGACATGCTATCCCAGGGCAAAATCAAGTATCGTCGACTCCACGCTAATCCATCCCAGTCTTTAGGTCACTCGCATAGCAACCAAGGCCTACTCTTGGCTCTTCTACCGCAGACCTTAACCTCTGTGAGGCCGGGTTTCATGGACCACTTGCCACCCCACAGAGGGATACCAAGAGTACCCTCACGTTCCCCGAAGCTTCCGCTTCGTCACCGAGTTCGCTGGAGCTTTTATCCAAGTCAGATAACTTGCTCCTCCTCGTATACTAAGCGATGACCTACCGTACCAGGTTACTCATCTCTTTATGAACTAGTCCCATGTCCTTAGCTAAGAATTATTACTTAGTTACCCTTAACTAAGGTTTACCACTTAGCTCCTCTTTCCGCTATCCTTGTTAACTACGATTTCCAACCTAGTCCCCTGAGCTAGGATTTTGTCAAATGGGTTAAGTGTTGTTATCCAAGTTCATGACTTAACCCGCCTATGAATCATGTCAAGATTGGCTATGTACTCAAGTTCAAGGCTTAGCCCTACAAGTTGGTTAAGTGTACCAAGAAGCTCATGACTTAACCCTATCAAGTCAAATTGGTTAAGTATTTATTTGTCTTAACCCTATCAGATTACCAAGTTTAGATTGGTTAAGTGTTTAACTTAACCCCGTCGAATTACCGTGTTTAGATTAGTTAAGTATAGGTTACTTAACCCCATCTAATTACCGTGTTTAGATTAGTTAAGTCTTAATTACTTAACCCCATCTAATTACCATGTTTAGATTAGTTAAGTCTTAATTACTTAACCCCATCTAATTGCCGTGTTTAGATTAGTTAAGTCTTAATTACTTAGCCCCACCTAATTACCAAGTCGGATTAGTTAAGCGTAAATTGCTTAACCCCATCCCCTAATTGTCTTGTATGGTTAAGTGTCATTAAGAAACCAAGCCCGGTCCCACTTAACCTACCCATTCGTGTCATATCGGTTAAGTGTCATTAGTCAACTTTACTTAACCTTATCATGTGGCATTAATTTAATTAATGCACTCTTAACCTCTCACATTAGACCTTGTTGTGGTTACTAGTTAAGCCGGGCGGGTCCGGGTAGTTTTACACCACAACCTAGTCTAACCTCGGGTCTTAAGCGCGACATGACCAACTTCTCACATTGGATCCTATTGTTTGTAGCCACTAGTTAAGCCGGGCGGGTCCGGGTAGATTTATGCTACAAACTCAACCCAACCTCGAGTTGGCCACTTTCATGTTTGGTCTATTGTCATATTACACTTACAACCCCCGTGTCTAGTTTCAAGTCCCATGTTTACCCCACATGTCATGCCCCCATTTTGGTTCAACTTACATGTCGTGTTCACATGTAACCTCAAGTCAAGTTTTCATGTCATATTCAAGTCAAGATTTCGTGTCATGTTCATGTTTATCTAACTACCCCAAAATCGTGTTTTCACTTGAGTGAAAGCGAGTTAACATAGTATAAATACTATGATACACATTGACCCCAAAACATGCACGATGCCATGACGGGGTTGGCTTCAAACATGCATGGTATCATGAAGGGATTGGCCTTGTACATGCATACTATCATATAAGGATTGGCTACAAGCATGCATAACATAAAAGGGGATTGGCCACAAGCATGCATAATGTCATAAAGGATTTGGCCACAATTTTGCATATTATCATAACGGGATTTGACCTTACATAAACATGATATCATAAGGGGGTTGGTTTCATTTACATGCATAAGGCCCAAAGTCCAATTTATGCAACTATTTCACAAGTCAAAGTGGCTCTAAGTGTTCATGCTATCATACTACAAGTAAAGGTCCAATCTTGCATGGCAAACTAAGTCCAATGCAACATGAATAGCATGGTTTAGTCGCTAAAACATAACCCAAAGTCATATGTTCATGTTAAAGGAGCAAACTAGGCTCGCATAGGTTATAGCATTCATGTTTAACCACATTTTATTCCATGCCATGATTAAACTACCGTTAACATCTCGAAGTAGCTAGAACTTACATAGCGTGGCAAGAGGACTAGGAGCATGAATCATTTTGACGAAGAAAGGTGGCTCCTTTGATGAAGAACCGTCATGAAATCGCCATAGCAACGTTGATCCGCTCCCTTGATTTGATGTAGTGAGCTAGCACCTTTGATTCGGATCTTGTTTGAATGCATAGGCTCTTGAATTTGGGGATGGAGGCCATGATCAATGTAGATTTGGGCAGCACTTCGTTGCAAGAGTGATTTATGAGGGGTTTATGGTAGGCTTAGGGTCTTTTTATAGAGATTATGAGTAGTTTAGGCCGTTAGATTAACCCTAGGATAGATCCAAGCCCTCAAAAATCGTCACAAGCCTCCAAAACCGAGCCAAACAGCAAAACAGGTGCACCAAGCTGCCTGGGTCCGACCAGGCAGGTCGACCCCCAGGTCGACCCTGGGGTCGACTCCCCAGTCGACCTGGTTGGCAGGGGGTCGACTCCCCAGTCGACCTCCCCTGGTCTGGCGGGAAATTTTCCCGCCTCTTCTGAATTCTGAAATTTGAATCTGTTTTCGAATTTGAATTTTCGTGAAACTTCGGAAGGCCATATCTCGGCCATACGGACTCCGATTTACGAAATTTCGGACTCTATTTCGTGTATTTTTCCGAGACGAACGCAATGGCGCAATCCGTTTTCCCTGATTCAGATTTTATCATTTAATTCTGCCTTGATTCTTGTCTTAACATGTTATTAAAATTCGGGTTGTTACATATAGATACACAGGCAATTGTAATATTTGGCTTTTGTGCTTGATAATGCGACCTGCTTTGTAATACACTAGTTGAGGTAACGTGCTTGAATACTTTAGCATACCTTACTTCCTTAGCATTATATAAAACGTCTTTTGCATTGACAAATCGATCCTTCATCATTTCTTAACAGCCATATCATGTGATTCTGGTTAAACCTATTAGACTGACCTTTATTCTACATATGGGCAAAAATTAGATTCGTTTTAATTCTTTTTTCTGGAAAACAACTTTCTAATTTTTCTGACTATGACAACAAATAAGTATTTTTCTGCCAGTATTGGATATTTGCTTCACGTTCTGGTAAAAAAAAAGATTATTTGGGTTGATGTATTGATGCTAACTATTTGTTTTGTTACTATGACTAAAAGCATTTTTCTGAAGGTTTTTCATAATCTTACCCTTTCATGAATTAAGTACGTTCATATTAAGCTCACCGTGTGTCGCCTATTCTAGTTGTAGCTTGATATGGTGGAAGATGATACATATGAAAGTAATATCTTACAAATCTGTGATTATTTTTATTTTTACAATCCTTCTATAAGACATAGTAAATACAGAAATCACCAATCATTTTAAATTGATATTTTTGTACATCTTAAATATTGTCTAAGGAGGGGATTCTTAAAAGCGCAATGCTAAAGTATTAAATCTATTGCATATAAACTGAGATAAAAAAAATTAAATGTATTACATAGATTTATAATCATACGCCCACTGCCCTACGGTTAGCTTTGAACACTTGAATGTTGGCAGCTCTGAATCAGTTTGCATTTCATATTAAGCTGTGATATTTTAAACCATATAGCATTTGTTTGCAATAAAAACTTTGACTACTGATAAATGAATACATTCAGCTGTGTTATTGGTCTACAATTAGAAGTTAGTGCTTATGAAGTATTTTTTTTTGGTAGCTGTGAATCGGTTTACATTTCATATTAAGCTATGATATTTTAAGCTATATTGCAAAACTTAGCTACTAATAGTTGATTACGTATTCAAATCGAAAGGATATAGCTTGTCGAATCACATATTGATTTGCTTGAGTTTTGGATAGAGGTGTATAAAAGAAATTTTATATTGTATCATACATGGTTGTTTACATATTTGTTTGATGTTATTGTCGTTGCATGTTAAAACAATGCTATATTTGGTATATGGTTAATTATTCAAGAATTGTGATATTTTTTTGTTTCAGGTTGATCATTAATAAAAGAAGCTTGAACGGTTTGCATCCATGGGTAAGAACGAGCAACATCAACAAGAGGTAATCATCTTGAACTCTTTTTATTATAGCTCATGGTGCATCAAGAAAATGTGTAATATCTAAGTAAATAATGGTTGATTATTGCTGCATTTTTTTAATTCTATTTTTTAGTTTATAGCTAAAGGTAAATTATTTTGGAAGCACTGGTGAAACGAGTGGTAATATGAATATTTCTTGTCGTTCCAATCTTATGTAGAACTTTGCTTCCAGTGGGTAGCAGGTTTTTCAAATGCGGTACATTTTAGGCTGGATTAATATGAATATAATCAGCTAAATTATTCATGAAAAAATTACATGTATGGAAAAAATTTATTAAATTACATCTATAGACGTAATTACATTGCTTTTTCTATAGATACATCTACAAAAATATATATTAAATTACTCCTTCCCATAAAAAACTATTAAATTACATCTATGGAAAATATTAATAAATAACTTCTACTGTGAGATAACCGTGTATTCTAATACACGTTGATTATCGTTATATAATGAGTATTCACACTTTATAATAAGAAGAATACCCTCCCTCCATTTTAAGAGTGTAAGGGATGAGCTCAGTTTTGTAAGTGTGATATAAACAATATTGAGGTCCTTACTGCATTTAAATATGATTTTATATCATTATCAACCAATAATATTCAATATTACTCTTTCACATTCCTTGAATGCCTTTGAGAATTATATTCCTTTTTCTGGTTCTCGTACGTAATTACACATGGTAATATACAGACTACAATAGATGTAATAATAAAATGAATAAATCTAAGATTCATATATATATGCTGCCTCCTTTTTTAGAAATAATTACAAAAGAATTTTCATAATTTGTTTTCCTAATATTTCTTAGCTGCATTTAATACACGTACTTCCTGCTAGAGTTTATGCCTTAGAGGCAATCTTTTAGATGTGAATAACATTATTGATGTTATATTTTATTTGGAATAAAATGTTCTGTTATTTTATATTTACTGCATAATATAAATATTAATATAATAGAAGTCCTTAGAATAATAATACGGGATTATATAGTTCGAGTAAGACCGAACTTGAGATTATATGATATGTCAAGTATTATAATTCTTGAACGTCCCTAGTCAAGTTTTATTGTTAATACAGGACAACAATAAAACGTTGAGACTAGTATATTGATTGACTGATGATCACATCTCATTGATCATTAATATACGTGATATTAAAGTCAAGATATAAATATGTATTAGAGAATAGCGTATTGGGCTGACCCATCGTGAGATAACTACATGGAATATAATCAACAGTATCATAAGTTGTTCTCATAGTGATAGTGATATAATGGTCCTCAGACCTGAAATCATTTGATTTTATTCGAAGATATTTATGTTTTAATATCATCTAAAGTTATTTCGTAACAGAATAATGATAACGGTGATTATTGGATATGTCTAGAATCGAATATAAATTATGAATGATCTAGATGGAATTTAACCCTGCGATTTATATTCATAGTGATATCCTTGGGCCTTTTGATTGAGTGAGACTGTGAAACGCATGGCCGTGCTCAAATATCGATTTGTTGTGAACAGTCTACTCATTGATCAAGAAAACAGATTAAATTATAAAGTGGATGATACGATCCATGCCTTCAGTTTAATCTAGGATATAACGGTTAAAAGGATTAAATTATATTGACACACTATTCACAACAGGTTGTATTGAATCATTACTATTATAGCTTGGGTAACAATGACGTGTTACTAGACGCCGCTCATTGTTTACAGTCTAAATTTATTTAAACTGTTGCCAACGCTATGATAGCCTATAGGGTCACACTTACAAGCGTTGCAATAGGTAAGGATATTTAAATGAAAGAGTTATGACTAATTCTTCTATTTAAAAGGGATGAACGGGTCTTATGAAGATAAGATAGGTCGGTTCTAATTATTATAAAAGGGAAAGGTCGGACCTTTACCTAATTATCAATTACAACCAAAATCCTAAGAAACCCTAAATCCCAAATTTTAGTAAGTACTAATTCTTCCTTCCTCAATTTGATTGAGAGCATCGTGGTGGACTTCCAATAGAGGCATTTGATTTCAGGCGCTCATTTCGATTCGATTAAAGCAATCCTGTTCAGATCTGCAATTGAAATCGAGCTCAGATCCATCGATTTGAAAGTTCGTATACAAGGTACACAATTTAGATTCACTTTGAATTCAAGAATTATATGCTGCAATCAATGTAAATCTGTTTATTCAGCTGTGAAATCGATCCAAGATTTCCTTCAATGGTATCAGAGCAGGTTATTATCGAATTCAAATGTTGAGTTTGAGTAAGGAATTCGATTCCGTGTGCATATGTAAATTAATAGTGTTATGAACACTAATATGAATTTCAGATCGTGATGTATGAATTTATAAATTTGTAATGGATCAAATGTTGAATCCGAACAAATGAATTCTGTATGAACATCGAAATTCTGCATAAATATGCATTCTGTAATTGTTACAATAATGAATATATAAACAGTTTGATTTCGAGTAAATCTGTTATATATATATATATATATATATATATATATATATATATATATATATGTACTGATTATTGCGCTTTGATTGGATCTAATAAACCTTGTTTAGATTATAATCTGAATATGATTTTTCGCATGTGTTTGGATCTGTTTAATGGAATTGATCTAAAACAGTAAAGTAAAACAATATTTGTTATTACTACTGGAATCATATCCTCTACCCTTTGGACGATTGTTTAAATCCATCCCTGTTTTATGTGTAGCACCCCACCTCCGCCAGTACCACTCTTGCAAGGGTACTGACTTTGGAGGGGCGTTTGAATCAGGTAAACATGCACAATGATATATCAAGGCAGAACAAGAACATATGTATATATGTAAACAGAGTAAATAACATAGATAAAACAACGGAAGATTTAAACCATTTCAAAACAAGTCTGGTACAACATAATATCAATTTCCCAAATAAACAAGCCTAGATAAAACAACATCATCTGAAAACAGGAATACATAAGTGCTATCCCCAAAATACGTGAGAACCATAGCTAGCTTCATGTAGAAAGCGTACATGAACTGAAATTCCACAAGCAAGTAATCGAAAATCCAAGCTAGGCTCCTGTATTCCCTCCCTGAGAACCTGGGGGGGGGGGGACGGAAGAAAAGAGGCGAAAGAAAACAGGTCAGTCAAAAAGACTGAGTAAGCCCTACTACAATCAATGTAAACTGATAAAGTTAACTGGCATGAGTAGTAGGGATGAACATCAGGATAACAACATACTAGCATGATGATTAACTAACAAGGTAGATAAAGGTGTCATCGCATAATCAGGTTTGAGGTTTTGCACCACAGGTGTACTAGCAAACTACCATGACTTGAATAAACATGAATTGATCCCTTGGCCCAAGCTTTGGCCCAATAGCATGAAGTGACCCCAATACGAGGTCCAAAGTGTAAACAAGAAGTGATCCCCAGGCCCACGTTTGGCCCAACATCATGAATGACCTAAACCAAGGTCCAACTAGCACGGTCTAGTCGATCGGCTCCCTATAAGCCTAACTCGTCAAGTGTCGGTGTCATACGGTCCAACTACGAAATGTAGCTAAACTGTGCTAGGTCCACCCTAGGGTGTATCAAGTCCTAGGGTGTCAACCACTGACACAAACCAAGCACGCACAGTTTAAACCTACGGGTGCCCGTGCCTGCTTTTTCAACTCCGGACCATGTGCACGACCATGGCCCGCCTGAACCCACACCGGCGCACCTACTCAGCCGTCGTTTTGGTCGCTTACATAGCATCCCAGTAATCGTGCCCCTCCCTAGCCTAGTCCCTAGGGTGTCATGATACAACTAAGAGGGTTACTGGTGCAAAGGACCGCGTGACTAGGGTTTCCCTAATGGGTTAAACGTGGTCAACCCAACCCATTCAAGTACCAAGTTGGTTAAGTGTTCCCAAGATTCATGACTTAACCCTACCAACCCATCATGTTTAATTGGTTAAGTATTCAAGCGGTCCATGACTTAACCCTACCAACCCATCGTGTTTAATTGGTTAAGTATTCAAGCGGTCCATGACTTAACCCTAATCATGAGGTATTAATTAATTAATGCGCCTTAACCTCTCACATTAGACTTCGTTGTGGTTACTAGTTAAGCCGGGCGGGTCCGGGTAGCTTTACACCACAACTTGGTCTAACCTCGGGTTCAAGGTACAACATGACCAACTTCTCATATTGGGTCCTATTGTTTGTAGCAATTAGTTAAGCCGGTCGGTTCCGGGTAGGTTTACGCTACAAACTCAACCCAACCTCGAGTTGGCCACACTTATCTTTTCTAAGTGTCATGTCCACCATGTTTCCAAAACATGTTACAAATTTTCAAGCAATTGGGTAGACCTAACTTAATAGGTAAAGTCCCAATGGGTAGACCTAACTTAATAGGTAAATTCCCAAGCTCATATTTTTATGTCTTTTAAGTTTACCCAACCCCAAACGCAATCCCATCGCTTACATATCGCAATAGCGCATAAAGGATTTAAAGAGGGAACTTGGCATAATTATGACATAAAAGTGTTAGAGCCACAAGTTCAACATGGTGGCATATGAAATGTTCATGGGTTCATACACTTGCATAATACATTTTTGGCCCAAAAAGCATGCATAACATGATAACATGAACCATATGACCATCCCAAACTTGCATAACATACTTGCATAAACAAACTTGCATAACATATGTCAACTTGCATATCATACTTGCATAAACAAACTTGCATAACATATGTCAACTTGCATATCATACTTGCATAAACAAACTTGCATAAACTATGACAACTTGCATATCATACTTGCATAAACAAATTGCATAAACAAACTTGCATAACATATGTCAACTTGCATATCATACTTGCATAAACAAACTTGCATAACATATGTCAACTTGCATATCATACTTGCATAAACAAACTTGCATAACATATGTCAACTTGCATATCATACTTGCATAAACAAACTTGCATAAACTATGACAACTTGCATATCATACTTGCATAAACAAACTTGCGTAAACTATGACAACTTGCATATCATACTTGCATAAACAAACTTGCATAACATATGACAACTTGCATATCACACATTTAACTTTAAAGTTCAAGTATGAAAGGAATAGGGCTTACAATGCTTATGCGGACTCGAATGAGTTTAGCAAATGTAAGAAACCCCCTTATGTAACAAATTAAAACCCCAAAATGCAAGCAAACTTGATCAAGACTCCTCCTTTATGATGCCAATAGAGAAACAAGACTTTAATGCAAGCTAAAGAGGATCATACAAGCCTAAATACACTTGTATGCATGGAAAATCACTTAGGAATTGATTTAGGAATTGTATGAAGAGAGTGGAGGCCATGAGAGGTTTGATTTTGCCATAGTTTAGTTGCTAGAATGAATAATGAGGATTTAGGGTAGGTTAGGGTCTTATTTATAGATTAGGCAAGTGTTTTAGGCCATAGGATTAAACCCTAGTTGCAATCTCAGCCCTTAAAACCGAATCTGGCCCTAAAACATAGCCAACACTCAAAATGGTGCACCAGGTCCGTCTGGCCAAAATGGCCCAGACTTCTCGTGTGTCGACACCCAAGTCGACAGGGCTGTCGACTTGGGTCTGACCCTGTCGACTGCCCAGTCGACAGGGCTGTCGACTTGGTTTGCTGGCGGGAATTTTCCCGCCTAGCCCCCAGCCCTAATTTTTGAATTTCGAACTTGAAATTCAAATCTTTTTTTAAACCTTGAATTTTCTGAAAACTTTGACGGGCCATATCTGGGCCATACGGACTCCGATTTTCGAAAACTCGGACTCTATTTCGCGTATTTTTCCGAGACGAACGCAATGGCATAGCCCGTTTCCCTTGATTCAGACTTTAGATTTAAATTCTGCCTCAATTTATGTTATTACAGGTTAATAAAAAATACGGGTTGTTACATTCTCCCCTCCTTAAAGGATTTCGTCCCCGAAATCTTCAAGTTAGGAAGAACGTATCCTACCATCCAACATCCATCTACTCAAAACATCATCCACGAGCAATCATTGTCCTTACAAGATTCTAAATGTTGTATGAACATATGCAAAGGTGTGTGTATATGTACTTATCTAATGCAAATATCATTAATGCAAATTATGTTAGTGAAATGAATCCATATGTATGCAATTCCTAACATAATGTATAATATCTATATGTGTGCACATAACATACATCCATATGCATCATCCATGTGATAACACAAAAATTTTCATCCATGAATAAGCATAAACACTCATGCATATGCAATATGAGGAGTGTGTGAGCCGATCTAGTGCCTAATCGTGTATAATGCATCCACGAGCAACCACTTGCAAACACTCGCAACCACTTGCAACCATCAAGCATAACATGTCTCAAACACATGTTTCATCCAGAGGGTTTCTACCTAAGGTTCTCATGACAAGATTAACACGATAAACTAGATAATCACGACAAGCATGGATAGCAAAAGATATGCTACAAAGAGATCGGGATGATAAGCAGGATATACTCCCTTCGGATTACAAGAAATCCCTTCTTAACCCAACCTAATCCTATAAAAGACCAAAAGGTCTAGTTAACCTATCGGACCCCTTCAAACCCTGACATGTATTACTAACCGATGAGTCATACCCCCTTATGGAGTTTACAACAGAAATGGGATCGAGAACGGGACCGAGAGGATATATGTAAAAGATAACCTGTAAGTAAGTTCCACAGGAAAACAAGGATCAAGAATACATTCATAAAAAGAGATATGATGCGCGTATCCAGCCTTCAATCTTCTAAGTCACGTTTCTTTGAGCTTAACTCCACTGTGCTTTGACTGTCTTTTACTTCATGATTTCTTAGCTTCTTAACTCTTATCCCCAAATATGAGTTGGAGCCCATTTCCTTGTCGCCTCTCGTCTTCCTTTTTCACTTACTCTTCTAACATTCTTGGCTTAAACATAACTATGGCCTCATGGTTTCGTGCAAGCTCTCCAAAATTCACTAGTGAATCCTGGATCTCGTCTACTTACTATAAAGTATTCCATGCAGCAGAACTTTTCTTGAAAATACCAATCCACGTTGTCAATGAACCATCCGTCTGCGAATGACAGGCCGTGCTTAGATTCAGTCGTTTGCCCATGACTTCCCGTAGACTATCCCAAAACTGGCTCGTGAAGATTGAGCCATGGTTACTAACTATACTTTAGGGAACCCCGTGCAACCGCTTTATTTCTTGAAAGTAAACTGTCGCTAGCTATGATGCAATCCTTTCGCTTTTTACCGGAGTGAAATGAGCACTCTTCGTGAGTCTATCTACTTTGACCCACATGGTCGTATTCCCTTTCCTTGATCTAGGCAGTCCATCCACGAAATCCTTCGCGACGTTTTACTACTCCCATCGCGGGGACCTCCAATGGATATAATAGCCCACCGGGTTTCTATGACTCGGCCTTAATCGGTTGGCACAACATACACCTTGGGACAAATTCGGCCACCTCCTCGGTGATGTGCATCTTCAAGAACCTTCTTTCTCTCATCGCGTCCTAGCCATCCCTTGTCATCTATAGCGAGGTGTCTTAACATCTCGCCTCGAATCAACTTGTCCATGATCTCGACTAACTGCGGGTCTTCTTTCTGTGAAGTCCCTACTTGATCCAGAAAGGTAGGTCTAAGCTCAAGGGATGCTAACTAACTTAATTAAACTGAGAGAACTTCAATTGTCCTCGTCGGAGCTTTCCGGTCTTGAACCGCGACCACTTTAGCGGGATCCACCGCTAAGCCTTGCTTAGAAACTATGTGCCCAAGAAATCTAACTTTCCTTCTCCAAAAGTGACACTTTGGAGAACTTGGCCTCCAACTGATGCGTTCTAAGCGTATCCATCACCTCCACGAGATGCCTTGCGTGCTCTTCCTCATCCTTTGAGAAGATCAGAATATCATCTACGAAGACCACGACAAACTTGTTCAAGAACTCCCTGAACACCCTACTCATCAAGTCCACGAAGTAGGTGGGTGCATTAGTCAAACCGAATGGCATGACCAGCCATTCTAAGAATCCATCTGGAGTTCTGAACGCAGTCTTGTCTATACTATCCTCAGCTACTCTGAGCTGATAGAATCCAGTAGCAGGATCAAGAGAAAATAGATGTTCCTACAAGCTGATCAAACAAATCATCGATCCTTGGCAATGGTTGTCTATTCTCTTGTTCAACTCACGATAATCAACACACGGGCGAAGCGAACTGTCCACATTAGTAGCGAATACTACTAGAGCACCTTCCTCGGAAATGCTTCATCGAATGGAGTTCTTTTCAAGCAACTCCTTCACTTGCTTACTTAGCTCCCGTCTCACGGGACCATGTGCCTTACCGGCCACATAACTGGATTGGCATTATCAACCAGATAAATGCCGAAATCTATCTCTCGTTTAGGGGTAACCCCCTTCACTTCACCCAAGATATCAGGATATTCTCGGACCACCCTCACCGATTACAAACTATCGATAGACGAGTTGAGGGATTCAAGATAACACAACATGACGGGACTCGTAGGGTTACTAGAAATTTTTAGGGTATTACCGAGGCGAATCATGAGCCTCACAACCCTATGCTCAAACATCAAGGATGGCTCCAAAACTGGACAACCCATCCATGCCCAAAACCAACCCATACCCCATGAAACCAAGAATACAAGCATCACACGAGAACTCTACACTAGAGATAGAGATTTTCAAATCCATGTAGATCATAGACAAATGGGCGAAACCCCCAATTGGATTTGAAACACACACGGGATCACAAACTAGACTAGTACTCAGGTGCAAACTTTCAACTAGATCAGATGAAATAAACTATGCGATGCACCAAAATCAAACAAGGTACGAACAGGAAAATCAGAAATGTATACAAGGCTTTCAACAGAAATACTACCTTGATCGGGAACTGGAGCAGCATTGAGAGCATGAACTTGCCCTCCCGAAGGTCCAGCATGCTGAGTCTGACCCTGGCCTTGCCCTTGCTTCTTTAGGCAATCCTTACTGAAATGTCCAGTCTCACCGCAGAAAAAGCATTCACCATTATTCCTTTTTCTCTTCCGACAATCCTTACTAAGATGCCCAACTGAACCGCAATAATGGCACTTCCTCTTGTTGTTCTTATTCTTATTGCCTTGACTGCTCTGACCGCTTGGATTACCCTGATTTCCTTTCCACTGGGAATCAGTCTTCTTGGCTTGAGTATCATTCATCTTGATCTCCTTCTTATCACTCCTATTCTCTTCATTGAGTAGGGCCATATTCACCAAACTCTCAAAAGTTGCCCCCAAGGGTATATGAGTCATGGCTAAACCATGTAATGGCTCGTTTAATCCTAGAGCAAAGTATAGGGCCTTCTTCTGAGCTGTGTTAACCAAGTCTAAACCGACCTGAGCCAGTTGATTAAACTGATCTATGTATTCCCTAATAGTCATGTCCCCTTGCTTCAGTAATAGGAACCTTAGTCCAAACTTTCCCCGAAAGTCATCCCAAGTCTTAATTGGCCTAGTAGCGGTGGTGACCACCCACCAACGTGCAGCTTCTTCCTTTACCAACCACACTGCTAATAAAACCTTCCTACGGTCATCTATATCAAAGAAGGTAAAAAGATCTTCGGTTTCTTTCAACCAATTCCTTGACTCAACATAAGTCTCGGTTCCAATGAAATTCTTGCAACCCATCGCCTTAAAGTCTTTGCAAATCTCCGCGAAATCCTTTTGTGGATGCTGAGGGGGAGGAGGAAGAGGAACCTCAGCGACAGGAGGAGGGGGGACATTAACTACCGGAGGAGGAGTAACATTTGCGGGGCCGGCTTCGATCGCCCTAGCCTCCAAAAGTCTCCTATACCAAACAGGTACGTGTACTCCTTCCGGGATGGCAAAGTTATTGGCCATACTAAAAACGAAGAAAGATAGATTCAGAATGGAGAAACGAAGGATAGTGCTATGGCTTTTGGGGAATAGCCTTTAAAATAAACTAGACTTTTATTTGGAAAATACTTTATACTTGGTTTTGATAATAGTTTTCCAAAAGTTATAAAAACCTTTTTGTTCCTTCTCGTAAACCATATGCTCTGATACCAAATGTAGCACCCCACTTCCGCCAGTACCACTCTTGCAAGGGTACTGACTTTGGAGGGGCGTTTGAATCAGGTAAACATGCACAATGATATATCAAGGCAGAACAAGAACATATGTATATATGTAAATAGAGTAAATAACATAGATAAAACAGCGGAAGATTTAAACCATTTCAAAACAAGTCTGGTACAACATAATATCAATTTCCCAAATAAACAAGCCTAGATAAAACAACATCATCTGAAAACAGGAATACATAAGTGCTATCCCCAAAATACGTGAGAACCATAGCTAGCTTCATGTAGAAAGCGTACATGAACTGAAATTCCACAAGCAAGTAATCCAAAATCCAAGCTAGGCTCCTGTATTCCCTCCCTGAGAACCTGGGGGGGGGGGGGAAACGGAAGAAAAGAGGCGAAAGAAAACAGGTCAGTCAAAAAGACTGAGTAAGCCCTACTACAATCAATGTAAACTGATAAAGTTAACTGGCATGAGTAGCAGGGATGAACATCAGGATAACAACGTACTAGCATGATGATTAACTAACAAGGTAGATAAAGGTGTCATCGCATAATCAGGTTTGAGGTTTTGCACCACAGGTGTACTAGCAAACTACCATGACTTGAATAAACATGAATTGATCCCTTGGCCCAAGCTTTGGCCCAATAGCATGAAGTGACCCCAATACGAGGTCCAAAGTGTAAACAAGAAGTGATCCCCAGGCCCACGTTTGGCCCAACATCATGAATGACCTAAACCAAGGTCCAACTAGCACGGTCTAGTCGATCGGCTCCCTATAAGCCTAACTCGTCAAGTGTCGGTGTCATACGGCCCAACTACGAAATGTAGCTAAACTGTGCTAGGTCCACCCTAGGGTGTATCAAGTCCTAGGGTGTCAACCACTGACACAAACCAAGCACGCACAGTTTAAACCTACGGGTGCTCGTGCCTGCTTTTTCAACTCCGGACCATGTGCACGACCATGGCCCGCCTGAACCCACACCGGCGCACCTACTCAGCCGTCGTTTTGGTCGCTTACATAGCATCCCAGTAATCGTGCCCCTCCCTAGCCTAGTCCTTAGGGTGTCATGATACAACTAAGAGGGTTACTGGTGCAAAGGACCGCGTGACTAGGGTTTCCCTAATGGGTTAAACGTGGTCAACCCAACCCATTCAAGTACCAAGTTGGTTAAGTGTTCCCAAGATTCATGACTTAACCCTACCAACCCATCATGTTTAATTGGTTAAGTATTCAAGCGGTCCATGACTTAACCCTACCAACCCATCGTGTTTAATTGGTTAAGTATTCAAGCGGTCCATGACTTAACCCTAATCATGAGGCATTAATTGATTAATGCGCCTTAACCTCTCACATTAGACTTCGTTGTGGTTACTAGTTAAGCCGGGCGGGTCCGGGTAGCTTTACACCACAACTTGGTCTAACCTCGGGTTCAAGGTACAACATGACCAACTTCTCACATTGGGTCCTATTGTTTGTAGCAACTAGTTAAGCCGGTCGGTTCCGGGTAGGTTTACGCTACAAACTCAACCCAACCTCGAGTTGGCCACACTTATCTTTTCTAAGTGTCATGTCCACCATGTTTCCAAAACATGTTACAAATTTTCAAGCAATTGGGTAGACCTAACTTAATAGGTAAATTCCCAATGGGTAGACCTAACTTAATAGGTAAATTCCCAAGCTCATATTTTTATGTCTTTTAAGTTTACCCAACCCCAAAGGCAATCCCATCGCTTACATATCGCAATAGCGCATAAAGGATTTAAAGAGGGAACTTGGCATAATTATGACATAAAAGTGTTAGAGCCACAAGTTCAACATGGTGGCATATGAAATGTTCATAGGTTCATACACTTGCATAATACATTTTTGGCCCAAAAAGCATGCATAATATGATAACATGAACCATATGACCATCCCAAACTTGCATAACATACTTGCATAAACAAACTTGCATAACATATGTCAACTTGCATATCATACTTGCATAAACAAACTTGCATAACATATGTCAACTTGCATATCATACTTGCATAAACTATGACAACTTGCATATCATACTTGCATAAACAAACTTGCATAAACAAACTTGCATAACATATGTCAACTTGCATATCATACTTGCATAAACAAACTTGCATAACATATGTCAACTTGCATATCATACTTGCATAAACAAACTTGCATAACATATGTCAACTTGCATATCATACTTGCATAAACAAACTTGCATAAACTATGACAACTTGCATATCATACTTGCATAAACAAACTTGCATAAACTATGACAACTTGCATATCATACTTGCATAAACAAACTTGCATAACATATGACAACTTGCATATCACACATTTAACTTTAAAGTTCAAGTATGAAAGGAATAGGGCTTACAATGCTTATGCGGACTCGAATGAGTTTAGCAAATGTAAGAAACCCCCTTATGCAACAAATTAAAACCCCAAAATGCAAGCAAACTTGATCAAGACTCCTCCTTTATGATGCCAATAGAGAAACAAGACTTTAATGCAAGCTAAAGAGGATCATACAAGCCTAAATACACTTGTATGCATGGAAAATCACTTAGGAATTGATTTAGGAATTGTATGAAGAGAGTGGAGGCCATGAGAGGTTTGATTTTGCCATAGTTTAGTTGCTAGAATGAATAATGAGGATTTAGGGTAGGTTAGGGTCATATTTATAGATTAGGCAAGTCTTTTAGGCCATAGGATTAAACCCTAGTTGCAATCTCAGCCCTTAAAACCGAATCTGGCCCTAAAACATAGCCAACACTCAAAATGGTGCACCAGGTCCGTCTGGCCAAAATGGCCCAGACTTCTCGTGTGTCGACACCCAAGTCGACAGGGCTGTCGACTTGGGTCTGACCCTGTCGACTGCCCAGTCGACAGGGCTGTCGACTTGGTTTGCTGGCGGGAATTTTCCCGCCTAGCCCCCAGCCCTAATTTTTGAATTTCGAACTTGAAATTCAAATCTGTTTTTAAACCTTGAATTTTCTGAAAACTTTGACGGGCCATATCTGGGCCATACGGACTCCGATTTTCGAAAACTCGGACTCTATTTCGCGTATTTTTCCGAGACGAACGCAATGGCATAGCCCGTTTCCCTTGATTCAGACTTTAGATTTAAATTCTGCCTCAATTTATGTTATTACAGGTTAATAAAAAATACGGGTTGTTACATTATGTGTGGATTATTTAGATTTGTCTGTTACACCTTTACAATTTAGATCATTGCATTTCTTCCTGACAACTTTGTTAAGGCTATTATCTTGTTTTATGTCTATAAACAAGCCTGGATCTTGTTTGATATGTTTTCAGAATTCTGAATTTACATTTTAACAAATCATCATGTAAACTGAGATCATAAAAGTATGATTCGTATATATTTTCAGAATGGATTCTACTTAAATCAGTTTATAGAAACCCTATTCTGTAGTTCGTCAATACAGGGACTATTTTGTTTCCACTTGAAACATATTAATATGTAAATATTAGATGATGATTTGTTATTGTTGAAACTGTATAAACTAAGCAGATCATCCCAGTAATTTGGCTACACTATACTGATATGTAATTACAAAATATGGAATTAAGATTGTTCATGCTTTTATATATAATCAATGAAAGAGTTTCTTTGGTATATACATTGATATGTTCAGTTAACTACCAGACAGTTTTGCACATATATATACTCTAGTTTTATTGAGGTGTCTACATAAACACTTCATTTAATATAACAGCGGCTGTCTGATAAATACTGTTATATGTATATATATATATCTGAGCTCTTAAAACTGACTTGTTAGCATCAATGATCATGTCAAAAACTGTTTTGATAAACCTGCGAACAGGAAATGCCAGAATACTCTGTGCATGAATATACATTCTGTTATGATGCTACACATGTTTATATTTCGGCTGTATTGATCAATCATTTTACATGCACTATATATGTTTGAATATATGTCTGAAAGAATCAGTTTTACATATATATTTTTTATTAGCAAGATATGTTAGTCTGTAATGATTTTCAGATGTTTGATGTGTAGAAGTATTTCGAGTATGATCTGTGTTATATGTATTGGCTTGGTGTAAAATCTAGTCCGGATTTCCATTAACCAATTATATTGTCTTGATCATTGATAATATTAATGGACCAGAACGTCCAAGTACATAAAATTGTTCTTCTATATCACCTAGTGTCGTGCTATTTATGATTTATTGTATATAAAGCATATGGTTCATTTCAGTTAAACAATATTGGTACATAGGTTGTTCTGAAAAGTCATAACATCCGAATATCAATACTCTATTGTTTTCCTGTTTAAAATTTAAAGATAAATGAAATCGTGGTTTTGAAATGTTCAAAGCATTTTTTTCTTGTTCACATATGTTATTTATTTAAAATACTATAAATTTAAAATTTTAATATCCTTTTAATAATGATTATTTGGAAGTAAAATTATTAATTTAAAATGCTTGTAAATATATAAATAATATGGTTTGTCAATTTAAATTAATATCCCGTATAAAACTATCGTTTATATTGAGTCAATGTGACGTCTTCCAATAATACACTCATCAATGTCCAAAATGACTGAATGTAGGTAATGCCAAAGCAGTGTGCATCCTTTTATTTTGGTTATATGCGACGGAGTAAAAGTGACTCGAATTGTATTATTGGGTCCAACTTAACTAAGCTACATAATAAGATTATGGCTTAGAGACAAATAGCATGAATTATTCTACAATTTGAGCATCTGAATAATACTGAATAAAATTCGACATGCGATCCAAGAATTATATATGTGATATAATTGGCATAAGATGACTACCTAAAAGATTGTGTTTTGGGGATTTGCCAAAGCAGAGTCAAAACATGATTTGATGTGGATCTTGGAACACCTTAATATACATATACTGATATATATATATATATATTAAAATATAGGGATGTTGATTTGAGTGGGAGTACCTTTATTTATACATTTATGTTTATAGCAGTGATTGTTGTCATTTTGATTGTCAAAATTATTCATTTCTATTTATTGTATCTTGTAGATTCTAAATGGCTAGCAACACCAATAATAGTCTATCATTTAGGTCTGTTCTTGAAAAAGAAAAACTGAATGGAATAAATTTCCTAGACTGGCACCGTAACTTGAGGATTGTCCTCAAACAGGAAAGGAAGCTGTATGTACTTGATGGGCCTATTCCAGAGGCGCCACCGAGTACTGCACCCCGTGCAGAGGTTAATGCTGATAAGAAACATCAAGACGATGCTCTTGATGTTAGCTGTCTTATGCTGGCAACGATGAATCATGTGATTCAGAAGCAACATGAATTCATGGATGCCTATGATATGATCGAACACCTTAAGAAGTTGTTCGAAGGGCACGCTCGTCAAGAAAGGTATGACACGAGCAAAGCACTATATCACTGCAAGATGGGTGAAAAGGAACCTGTTGGTCCACACGTACTGAAGATGATTGGTTATATAGAGTATCTCGAGAGGTTAGGGCTTCCTTTGACACCGGAAGCCCAAACCGATCTTGTGCTCCAATCATTAAACAGTAAGTATTCTTCATTTATTATGACCTATCTCATGAATGAGATTGAGAAACCCTTGACTGAGTTATTGAGCATGTTGAGAACTGCTGAGAATAACATGAAAAAGGCAGAACCGACTGCCATGATGATGGTACAGAAGGAGAATGCCAAAGCCAAAGGCAAGGGCAAAAACAAGAAAAAGCAGCTTAAGAAGACTGCTAATAAGACCAATTTTAAAAAGGGGTCAAAGCCTAAAGGAGGGATTCCCAAAGAAGGTGATTGTCACCACTACGGAAAGCCAGGTCATTGGAAACGCAACTGTTATGTTTATTTGGAAGAACTAAAGAAGAAGAAGGGAAGTTTGACTTCGCCTAATTCAGGTATAAATGTTATATATGTCAACTTATCAACTTCATCATCATGGGTATTAGATACTGGATGTGGATCACATATCTGTGTCAATTTGCAGGAGATGCAAAGGAGTAGATACTTGGCAGAAGGAGAAGTGGACTTGCGTGTGGGAAATGGAGCAAAAGTTGCCGCATTAGCCAGAGGTAGCTGCCACTTGTCCTTACCAACTGGATTAGTTTTAAAATTAGAAGATTGTTATTTTGTGCCTTCTATTAAGACAAATATTATTTCTGTTTCTTGTTTGGACAAGTTAGGATTTTCATTTATAATAAAAGGCAGATGCTGTTTATTTTATTTGAATGAGATATTTTATGGAAGTGCACAGTTAATTAATGGTCTCTATGTTCTTAATTTTGATTCACCAGTTTATAACATTAATACCAAAAGTATTAAATCAAATGATTTAAATCCAACGTACCTTTGGCATTGTCGTCTAGGCCATATAAACGAGAAACGCATATCAAAACTCCATAAAGATGGAATTTTGAATTCATTTGATTTTGAATCTTATGAACAATGCGAATCTTGTTTACTAGGGAAGATGAAAAAAGCTCCTTTTACTAAACACGGTGAACGGGCTAAAGATGTATTGGAACTTATACATAGTGATGTATGTGGTCCAATGAGCACATCAGCTAGAGGCGGGTTTTATTACTTCGTTACATTTACTGATGACTTCAGTAGATATGGAAATGTATATCTTATGAAACACAAATCCGAATCCTTTGAAAAGTTCAAGGAATTCAAGAATGAAGTTCAAAACCAACTTGGTAAGAATATAAAAACTCTTCGAACAGATCGAGGAGGAGAATATTTGAACCAAGAGTTTAATGACTATCTTAAAGAGTGTGGTATTGTATCGCAACTCACTCCGCCGGGAACACCGCAATGGAATGGTGTATCCGAAAGGAGAAATCGCACCTTATTAGATATGGTACAATCAATGATGAGTCAAACAGATCTTCCAATAAGTTTTTGGGGTCATGCCCTTGAAACAGCTGCATTCATACTTAATAGAGTACCCACTAAAATGGTTCATAAGACACCATATCAGATATGGACTGGGAAAAGTCCCGTTGTCTCCTTTATGAAGATTTGGGGATGTGAGGCTTATGTTAAGCGTCTCATATCTGATAAGCTCAGACCCAAATTAGATAAGTGTTATTTTATGGGATATCCAAAGGAAACAAAAGGATATTATTTCAACAAACCATCTGAGAATAAAGTGTTCATTGCTCGATTTGGTGTTTTCATGGAAAAGGAATTAGTCTTTAAAAATTCTAATGGGAATAAAGTAGAGCTCGAAGAAATTCGGGAACCACAAGATGATATTGAACCTGATCTTGAATTTGAGCAAGAACCACAAACTGTTGTGGAAACTGAAGATGCTCAAATTACACAAGACATTCGTAGATCTAGTAGAATACATCATGAGCCCGATAGATATATTGGATATCTAGTAACTCAAACAGGAGACGTAATGCTCATAGATCAAAATGAGCCCACTTCTTACCAAGATGCTATGAATGGGCCAGAGTCTGAGAAATGGCTTGAAGCCATGAAATCTGGAATGGATTCCCTGTATACCAACCAAGTGTGGACTCTGGTTGATCCACCTGATGGGGTAAAACCAATCGGGTGTAAATGGGTTTTCAAGAAGAAAACCGACATGGATGGTAAAATACAAACCTATAAAGGCCGATTGGTGGCAAACGGTTTCAAACAAGTTCAAGGAGTTGACTATGATGAAACTTTCTCCCTAGTGGCTATGGTTAAATCCATTAGGATTATGCTTGCAATTGCAGCCTTTTACGATTACGAAATCTGGCAGATGGATGTCAAAACCACATTCCTTAATGGGAATCTTATCGAGGATGTGTACATGACACAACCTGAAGGTTTTGTCAATCCAAAGGAAGCTAGGAAGGCATGTAAACTACATCGATCCATATATGGATTGAAGCAAGCATCTCGGAGTTGGAATCTTCGTTTTGATGAAACAGTCAAAAAGTTTGGCTTCACTAAGAATGAAGATGAACCTTATGTATACAAGAAAATCAGTGGGAGCAACATAATATTCCTAGTATTATATGTGGACGACATATTACTCATTGGGAATAATGTTGAATCGTTACAAGCAATAAAGACATGGTTAGGAAAAAGTTTCTCAATGAAAGATATAGGCGAGGCTTCCTATATATTAGGAATTAAGATCTATAGAGATAGATCAAGAAAATTAATAGGCCTAAGTCAGAATACATACATTGATAAAGTGCTGAAAAGGTTTGGCATGCAAGAGGCAAAGAAAGGATATGTACCCATATCACATGGTATATTACTTTCTAGATCTCAATGTCCTAAGCCATCGGATGATAAGGAACGCATGAAGATGATCCCTTATGCCTCAGCAATTGGATCAATCATGTATGCGATGTTATGTACTCGCCCAGATGTCTCTTAAGCTTTAAGTATGACAAGTAGATTCCAATCAGATCCAGGTGAAAGTCACTGGACAGCCATCAAGAACATTCATAAGTACCTGAAAAGGACTAAAGATTCATTCTTGATATATGGAGGCGAAGAGGAACTAATGGTAAAAGGTTACACAGACGCTAGTTTCCAGACTGATAAAGATGACTTTAAGTCACAGTTAGGTTATGTGTTTTTCCTGAATGGTGCTGCTATTAGCTGGAAAAGTTCAAAGCAAGAAACAGTCGCTGATTCGACTATGGAAGCTGAATATATTGCTGCTTCAGAAGCTGCTAAGGAGGCTGTTTGGATTAAGAAATTCATCACTGAACTTTCTGTTGTTCCATCCATTGTTGATCCGATAGAGCTCTATTGTGACAACAATGGGGCCATTGCTCAGGCTAAGGAACCTAGATCACATCAACGATCCAAACACGTACTTCGGCGATACCATCTCATCCGTGAAATTGTTGACAGAGGAGACATACATATCTGTAAAGTCCCAACGGATAATAACGTTGCAGACCCATTGACTAAAGCTTTGTCGCAGCAGAAGAATGATAGTCACACTAGTTTCATGGGTATTCGATACATGAGTGATTGGCTCTAGTGCAAGTGGGAGATTGTTAGAGTTTATGCCCTAGAGGCAATCTTTTAAATGTGAATAACATTATTTATGTTATGTTTTATTTGGAATAAAATGTTCTGTTATTTTATATTTACTGCATAATATAAATATTAATATAATAGAAGTCCTTAGAATAATAATACGGGATTATATAGTTCGAGTAAGACTGAACTTGAGATTATATGATATGTCAAGTATTATAATTCTTGAACGTCCCTAGTCAAGTTTTATTGTTAATACAGGACAACAATAAAACGTTGAGACTAGTATATTGATTGACCGATGATCACATCTCATTGATCATTAATATACGTGATATTAAAGTCAAGATATTAATATGTATTAGAGAATAGCGTATTGGGCTGACCCATCATGAGATAACTACATGGAATATAATCAACAGTATCATAAGTTGTTCTCATAGTGATAGTGATATAATGGTCCTCAGACCTGAAATCATTATAATTTTATTCGAAGATATTTATGTTTTAATATCATCTAAAGTTATTTCGTAACAGAATAATGATAACAGTGATTATTGGATATGTCTAGAATCGAATATAAATTATGAATGATATAGATGGAATTTAACCCTGCGATTTATATTCGTAGTGATATCCTTGGGCCTCTTGATTGAGTGAGACTGTGAAATGCATGGTCGTGCTCAAATATCGACTTGTTGTGAACAGTCTACTCATTGATAAAAAAAAACAGATTAAATTATAAAGAGGATGATACGATCCATGCCTTCAGTTTAATCTAGGATATAACGGTTAAAAGGAATAAATTATATTGACACACTATTCACAACAGGTTGTATTGAATCATTACTATTATAGCTTGGGTAACAATGACGTGTTACTAGATGCCGCTCATTGTTTACAGTCTAAATTTATTTAAACTATTGCCAATGCTATGATAGCCTATAGTGTCACACTTACGAGCGTTGCAATAGGTAAGGATATTTAAATGAAAGAGTTATGACTAATTCTTCCATTTAAAAGGGATGAATGGGTCTTATGAAGATAAGATAGGTCGGTTCTAATTATTATAAAAGGGAAAGGTCGGACCTTTACCTAATTATTAATTACAACCGAAATCCTAAGAAACCCTAAATCCCAAATTTTAGCTAGTACTAATTCTTCCTTCCTCAATTTGATTGAGAGCATCGTTGGTGGACTTCCGATAGAGGCGTTTGATTTCCGGCGCTCATTTCGATTCGATTAAAGCAACCCTGTTCAGATCTGCAATTGAAATCGAGCTCAGATCCATCGATTTGAAAGTTCGTATACAAGGTACACAATTTAGATTTACTTTGAATTCGAGAATTATATGCTGCAATCAATGTAAATCTATTTATTCAGCTGCGAAATCGATCCAAGATTTCCTTCACTTCCTTGGTAAGATACTATTATTTAGTTGTTCAACTTCTATATTCCTCGTTTACACACTAAACAAAAGTACTGGTATTTTCAGAAGTAAAATATAAAGTATGTGATTCTTTCACCTTGTCTGCTCTGTCAAAAGAGGTCTTCGATTTTGCTATAGTGGTTATATAGATGTAATTTAATTACATCTACAGTGGTTATAGATACAAAAGAACTCTGCACATTGCTTTTTCTATAGATGTAATTTAATAAAAAAAATTAACAACATTTAATACTGTATTTATAGAATGAATCAATCAATTAAGATGCTACCATTTTAGAATCCCCTATTACTATCCACTACAGCTTGATAATTGGAGCGTCAAGACAGGAATTGGTCCATAATTCTAGTCATTCTGCAAAATTATTACTAGAATAAAGGAACATTGTGAAATATTGAAATCCTCACTTATTATTTAACAGAACAGTGATACACTAAGGGTAAGAACATTATACTTGTCTTACTTTAAAGTTGACAATAATTGTACTGTATATAAGGAAGTGAGTATTAGAAAAAAGAATGCAGTATTGGGTAAACGTTGGTATACTTAGCATCATTAGGACTATTATGAATCCTCCTCTGCACTGGAGGATTAGTTGTGGGCGTTTAGCAGTTGAGGCATGGTTGTCTCGCTCAAGTGATTTATTTTTATTTTCTGATTGTTAGGATGTTTGAGCCTCGCATTGCAGTGGTTTTTTTAATAGCTAAAGGTAAACAACACTGAATAGAGCTAATTCACCTCCAATTTCATCAAAATTTTGTGTAAATTCACAATTTCTTGTGTTTCCTTTTTTTTTATTTGGCAATTGTTTGTCAATTCATATGCTAAATACTCTGTTCTTATTCTCTTTTTCATTGAATTCGAGAAGCTGGGACAAATTAACCTTTTGTATTTGGTAACAACTATACCTGTAAATAAGTCGTCTTCCACAAAAACATGACTGTTGATATATAACAGTGGCCAGGTGTTCCTTTACACAATGACCAATTCCTAGTCTAGACACGTTGAACATGTACATAATTTAAGAAGGCAATTGCTGAAGAAGAAACATGCAATTGTTTACTATTCTTTTCCTGTGTTTCTATAACAATAGGCATATCTTTGACAACAACTGTTCGGAAATAAAAATAACTGGAAAGTTGTTCCAAGGTTAAATGTCAACTTAAGATAATTAGAGGAAGAGTAGAAAAAATAGAATTCTCATTGAACACATGCAATGACATATAGAATGCCGATAAAACGTGGAATACTAGTTTATTTGCAAGTACTCCCCACTGACCACTGTATCAAAATATATACCTTCAAAATAAAGGTCATCTCAAATATTATTTCTCCTGTTCACCCAACAGGAACATATGCTCCTGAAACTTTGGCCATGAGCTATTTTAGGATGTATTTCAGTTTAACACGTGATTATTTGTTTGTTCATATATAAACTTGTTAAAAAGGAAAAAAACATGGTATCCAATTCTGTAGGAGATTATAGCCAAACAATAAACCTGTGTGGTTGCAGGCTTGCTCTTTGAGAATCCTATACTTGTAGTATTATTGCAAAATATTCATTCTTTGCTTAACAATCAGCCTGTCTGATTTACGCTTATTTGATTTATTTTTTTTCTATTGTTTTATTTGGATTGGATATTGAGTTTTGCTACTAAGATGTCTATTGGTTATATTTTTCACATCTTAAAACAATTTCATTTTCCACGACATTTTAGGATTTAAACTAGAGTGGTCACGAGTTTAGGTTTCACAACAATTTGCTATGCTGAGTAAATCCGAAATGATAACCAATATGTAACCTTTGCCGTTGGTAAAATTTTAGTTGGTTTACGCTAAATTGCTATACCATTTATTGGATATGGCAATTTTACAAGTACAAAAAGCTACAAATTTTGGTTACCTCAAAATTTATAATAATTATATAAAGTAAATATTTCATTATCAATTCTACCTTCCTTTAATTCTCATATCAATATTTTACCTAATTTTAGTTGATGCGGATTTTTTTTAAATTTTTCACAAAGATTTCCAAGTAATGTAAAGTAATAATTTTATTAAAATTTGTGTAAATCGTGCATTAAAAGCATCCCAAAACTGTGTTTCTTCATGCTAGCTATGATGCCATTTGATTCATACCATATTCGATTCATCATTCCCTTTTTTCTCTCAAAATTTCTTGCATTGCATATTTAAGTCTGTTCTTTTTTATAACCATTCATCTTTTCCATTATTGAAATACTGAATGAATGCTTTTTTGTTTTATCATTTACTCTTATTAATTAACATGTACTGTAATTTATTTATTAACACATTTACTATCTTGGTCATCACATATTTCTCTATATCTGAATTTCCTTATCGGACATTTTTCTGTGTGTTGTTTCAATAAACAAATATTAGTAGCACAACTTTCCTACAAAAAGTAATAGTTTCAAGGCAATTTCTTTTAGAAAATGCTTGGAATGAGATTAAGAAAACAAGTTAATTATATGAAACTCTTTGCCGAACTACAGAATGAACAGATGTGATGGAGCAAAAAAGGAAAGAAAAATGGAGAACCGCCTAATGCTATTGCCGTTGATTACATGGTAAGGATCGATACAGATCATAATGAACAGATGTGATGGAGAAACACTTTTATGAACAATGATATGTTGTTCTTGTATTTCCAATAATTTAGCTGAAATAACTACAGAAAAAGGTGCATTGTATTCCACTTCAAATCCCAATTATACACCTAAAAAAGCTACCAGAAAATAGACATCAAAATGATAAAGTTGACTGTTTACACATTCCTGTTTTAGTTGATTTTACTTTAAACTTTAGCAGAGTTAAATTTTACATGAAGTGATCTTATTACAAATGATATTATAAGCTATTAAATTCAATCCTTTACTGTTAAAACATGTTCCACCGAACATTTAAATGGTTTTATTATTTTATTTTATTTGCTTTTTATAACCTGAAGCGATCTTAGAAGCTAACTGGGAAACATATTCTTTATTATGATCCAAAGAAGATGCCATGTACTACCTACTAATTCTTTTATGTTTGCATCAGATAACAATTTGAAATTGACTATTCTTAAATTTTAAAATTACATCATTAACCATGTAGTTTACAATAAAAATTATTGAAACATATCTCAGATGGCATTTTACTTAAGATTAGGCATTCTTTGACCATTTAAAACCTATAAAACAGACAGGTCCATGTCATTTAATACCCAACCCAACTATGACGGTTACTGCATTTTTATAAAGGATGGGGTACATTTTAACAAATATTTTGAAGTTCATTTAGCAAATACACCTACTGTGCAACAATATGACATCAATAGATTACTCATTAAATATGATGAAGTCTTCTTTGTACAACAATGTGAGAAGTGTTTCCATCAAAATGTATATTTTTGAATTTGTAGGCCAAGATAAACGAGCACAAAAACACTCAAAATTCTCAAGGACCAAATCGTTAAATCAAGATGGTGTGTCAAAGGTTTTTGGTCACGAACAAAGAGGTAGAATAAGAGGACTTAGTTTTGGGGTTGCACCATCTCAATTTGGAGCTCGAATGAGTAGTTCCAAAAAAGTATGTGAAATGGAAAATCAAATTTCTACCTTGCAGAATCAAAAGAAGGAGCTACCTGATTTGTTCATGGCTGTAAGTTATAATCGATTTACTGTATCAACAAGCAATTAGTATGCGCTTAAATACTTATTAGTGCATTTTTTGAACAGAATATCAATGGTAAACAAAATGGAGCGGAAGAACCAGCGACTCCACGTGGTGACATGACACAGGTATTACTTAACTTCTTTTTTTTGGCTTTTTGATAGCCAAATGATTTATTTGCACAACCTACTTGTAAACATATAATCATATGTTTATAGTTCGTGAATATAAGTCCTTACTTTAAGGAAGTGGAATCTCCAAAAAAATGAGGATTTGGCATTGATAATTCTTTGAGTGTCTTATCAACTTAGTCTGTGATAGGACTACTTCTGGAAAACATTATATAGACATGAAATTACATTTGGGAAGATCATTCTTCTGTAATAGGCCATTGTATTTTCATTACCTGGGGTTATTAAAAAATAAGATCGATTTATATAAGTATGTAATTTTGGAGATCTATTTACAACACTCATATTTTCACCAATGAAGAAGTATTTTAGAAGCACTCAACTTGGGTAGAGATTTTGTAATTTGTGCCCTCCCCTTACTCCTTTTCTGCTTTTCGCTTCTAATAATGAAAATTGAATAAACTTTTTCTCCAGTTTTTTGCTTTTTGTACATGACTGATCGAAATCTAATTTCAACTATTGATAGATATGCACTCTTCAAGTTTAATATTATAGTTTATCTTTAATAGACTCCAACCGTTTTGAAGATCCGATCGGATTGCCGTTTTGAAGATCCGATCTGATCGGCACTACTGCAGTTTAAAAACTGCGGCACTACTGCAGCTTAAAAACTGCGGCACTGCTGCAGGTTTTAAACCGCGGCACTGCTGCAGGCGTATTTAAATTGCGGCACTGCTGTAGTTTTTAAACTGCGGCAATGCTGCAGTTTTTAAACTGCGGCAGCGTCGACATAAAAAAAACCCGCAAATAACCTATTTTGGCTTTGTATGAAGTACTATTTATATTTTTGACTTGTAACATCAATTAAGTGACGATACAAAGATAATATTCATAGCATGAACTTTTTTTTTTTGCAGTCTTATCGGGGTAGCAATAACATCTTAAATGGTGGTAATATACAAGTTGAGAACCAGTCTAGAAAGTGTAAACTATTGGGTTTGCTAAGAAATGTTGTCGCAGAAGCAACAATTGCATCAACTGATCCTACAGCTTTAGTGCATCATGTACCATTAGGAGAAGATGCTTGGAAGGTTTGGGTTGATACGGTAGTGGATCCTACACCCACTTTATTCAGGCCTACTTCAGATATCTATACTATTGGGCGAGCAGTTGGGACGACTGTTGCTTGGCCTAAGGAGTTTATCTCTTTTGATTAGTACGTATATGTACTTATATTTGATATATGTTATGGATTTAGCTATATTTTTGCTATAAATTAAAAAATGTTGCAACTTTAATTGTTTTCGGCTATTATGAATGTGAACGGTTTGTATTGTTTCAAGGAATTTAAATGACTGTAGTTATTATTAATAAAATATGATTTTTAATTATAATACCGTAAAATTTATGGTTAATATTAGTGTATTTGCTGCAATTGTTATTATTAGTTGTTACAAACAGTTGTAAATCTCTAGCGCAACTAACAAAAACAGTTGTTGAAATTTTAGCTACAACAGCTATAAGCTGTTGTAATAATATATTTTACAACAGCTAGAACCTGTTGCGAAAGGATCTTATAACAACAGCTGGAAACTGTTGCAATAAACTTAATTACAACAACCAAAAAGTGTTGTAAAAATATTTTTAACAACAACTTTAATCAGTTGTGAAAATAGCTTTTACAACAACAATGGGTAGTTGTCAATAAGTCTTTCACAACTGTTTAGAGCGGTTGTAAAAGAACATTTTACAACAGTTGTAAAATGTACCCGCTCTATTACCACTGTGGATATTACGACTGACAGCCGCAAGTTGTAATAGGTCTATTACAATAGTTTCTAGCAGTTGTAAAAGGGTATTTTTGTTGTAATGGCCCCACCCTGCCTAGTTCAGGGTACCGTGACACATCTATGTGGGTTACTGCTGAAATGGGTCCCCGTTACTAGGGTTTCCTAATCAACATGTTAAAATGGTTAAGTGTTATCAAATTAACCTAACCCCACCCATCAGTTTAGTTAACATGTTGTATTGGTTAAGTGTTGCCTTAATTAACTTAACCCTACCATTTCTGTCTTAGCTCTAAAACATTCATTAAAGCACCAACCACTCACATTAGATATGTATTGTTGCGGTTGCTGGATGTGTCGGTCAGTTCCGGGCAGTCTTACACCGCAACTCAATCTAACCTTGGGTTCTTTTGGGCTTGATGCACTAACTCTCACATTGGATATATATTGTTACAGTTGTTGGATGTGCCGGGCGGTTCCGAGAAGTCTTACACCATAACTCAATCTAACCTCGGGTTAGGCATATTCGTCTTTTTCTTAATTTACATATTATCTTTCAAATTTATATGTAAATTATCCACAATTATTGCCACTCAATTCATGCCACATTTATCCTCTAAATCATATTTTCAATTTTTGGTATATAAATTATACCATTTTTATGCCATTAACCATTCATCTATTTATGGGCCAAATTATGCCAATAATAATAATTTCTATGGTTTTCCAAAAGTTACCCCCGTCATACGTTCGCCAAATTCACATAAAATGTTAGGCTCGTAACATAGCCTAACTTATATACAAAAGGGGAAAGAAGGGAGCATGTATCATTCACACAACATAAAATAATAAGGATCTAACTAAACATGTGTCATGTAAACGTGACATAATATAATGAACTTGCATTTTTGGATTCAACTAACATGAGTCTTTAAGCATATGAAATTACCTAAATCCAACTAGGCATGTAAATATAAACTTTTATTTTGGGTCCAATGAACATAAACCTTAAGCATATAGAATTACACAAGTTCAACTAGACATGTGAATGTGAACTTATTAACTTGGATCTAATAAACATGAATCTTAAACATATGAAATTACACAAGTTCAACTAAGCATGTAAATGTAGACTTTTATTTTGGATCTAATTTTCACAGATCTAAATGTAGATCTAAACATAATACATGTCTTGGCCTAACAACTTGCATATAACATGAATAAGTCACTAATTTTACATGATTTGTTTACATCAACATAATAACCACAATAGCCTAACAACTTGCATGTATGAATAAGTCACCAAACTTTACATGATACATGATTGGTTTAACATCAACATAATAACCACAATAGCCTAACAACTTGCATGTTACATAACATGAACGAGTCACCAAACTTTACATAATACATGATTGGTTTAACATCAACATAATAACCACAATAATCTTATAAGCATATACGATAGAATCGTTACAAGAATAGGCATGAATCAGCATCATCATTATCTTACAACTAGGAATAACGCTAGTTTTCACTTTAATACAAATCATAACTTTTTAATCGTTCACATCTAAATAATAGCAGGACTTACAAACAAAAGAAAGTCTTGTTTTCTGGGATCTGTTTTCTGAATTTGAAAAGCAATCCCTTGAAGAAAACTATCAATTCTCTATGTTAGTTTTGATTCGTAACTTTAATCTTGTTTTCAAGTTGAATAAGGAATGGTGGCTAAACTAGAACGATCATGGACGGCATGGTGGCTCCATGGAATGAACTTGTGTGATTTAGGGTTTGAGAATTAGGGTTGCTTTTATATAAGTTTAATCTTATGTGAACCGTTAGATCTTTCTAGGGGCAATCACAATCGTCCAGACTAGACAGAGTTATCCCGAATTGCCACCTATGCCCTAGTGACTCTGCAACAGGTCAGAAAAGACTCAACAACTTGTCAGAATCGTCACAGTTTTGGATCTGAGCGAGGGGGGCAGGTCGATCCCCTGGTCGACCTATATAGGGGAGGTCGTCCCCCCTGGTCGACCTGGCCTGGGGCGGGAGAAATCCCGCCCAACCCGCTTCTTTGCTTTTCGTTTGAATTTTGAATTTTTAACTGAATTGTTTTTAATTTATATAATTTTCTGAAACTTCCGAGGGTCATAACTTCCTCATACAAAGTCCGATTTACGAAAACTTGGACTCTATTCCAAGCAGAATTTCAAGACGAACGCAATGGCCTAACCCATTTTCCCTTAATTCTCACTTTAAAATTAATTATTCTTTAATTCGTTCTTTTAATAGACACAGAGAATTCAGGGTGTTACATTCTCCCCTCCTTAAGGATTTCGTCCCTGAAATCTTCAAGTCAAGAGAATGTATATCCTACCATCCAATCGTCCATCTACTCAACCATCAAACACAGGTGTCCATTGTCCTTAAAAGACTTCTAATGCTTTCATCATCATACGCATATTGTGTGTACATGTCCTTATCTAATGCAAAATCAAGCGGTTTACTGATTCAGTTGACCTCCTTAATGCAAATTATGTTGGTGCCATGAGTCCATTATGCATGCAATTATTCCTAATCATACTTTCTACATGAGTGCGCAATCATTCATACAAATGCAACATCCATATGATAACACATCAAGTTCCAATCCATATACAAATACATATATGCATATGCAATATGAATGTGACTGAGCCGATCTAGTACCTAATGTGTGTGTATATGCATCCACGAGCAACCACTTGCAACCACTCGCAACCATCAATCATAACATGTTTCAAATACATGTTTACATCCATTGGTTTCTACCTAAGGATAAAGAATACGACCGAGTAGATATACTTAAAAGATAGATATAAGCATGAATAAACTTATGGAAAAAGAGATCAAGGAGGTACCCTAAAAAAGAAAAGGGTAGGCAGCGCGTATTTTTCCCTTAGTTTCCCAAGTCGTGTCTTCCTCAGCGTCACTCCATTGAACTTTTAACAAGCTTGACTTCACGGTTGCATAGCTTTTTGACTTACGTACCTAAGATACGAGTTGGAACTCTTCTCACAGTCACTTCTCGTTCCACTTCTACTTCCTCTAGTATACTTGGCTCCACAACTTCCGTAGACTCGTGCAAGCACTTTCGTAGTTGAGAAACATGAAAAACATTATGAACTCCAGCCAGTCTTTTGGGTAGCTCTACTCTGTAAGCCATCATTCCAATCCTTTCAATGATAGGAAATGGTCCTACAAATCTTGGTGCTAGCTTCCCTACGGACCCAAAGCGAATGACATTCCTCAAAGAAGATACTTTAAGGAACACCCTATCTCCAACCTCAAACTCAAGGTCGGTCCTTCTTTTGTCTGTGTAGGACTTCTGTCTATCTTTTGCAGCCTTCATCCATCTTCTCATCAAGTCCACCTTTTCTAAGGTTTCTCTAATCATGTCTGGCCCATGTACGAGCTTGTCTGTAGACTCCCACCAACAAGTTGGTGATCGACATGGTCTTCCATATAAAGCTTCGAAGGGTGCCATACCTATTGTGGCTTGGTAGCTATTGTAGTAAGCGAATTCCACCAAAGGAAGATGATCTTCCCATGTTCCTCCAAAGTCGAGAATGCACAATCTCAAGAGGCCTTCCAATACTCTGTTCACCCTTTCCGTCTGACCATCGATTTGGTGGTGATAGGCCGTGCTTAAGCATAATTATGTGCCTACAGCCTCCTGCAAACTCTTCCAAAACTCGCTCATAAAGATAGGATCTCGATCACTCACTATGCTGGAGGGTATCTCATGGAGTCGAACTATCTCTTTAAGATAAATGGATGCCAGGGACAAGGCAGTCCTTCTATTCTTTACAGGTATAAAGTGGGCGCTTTTAGTGAGCCTGTCCACTAGTACCCAAATACTAGCATTGCCCCTTCTTGACCTAGGCAACCCATCAACAAAGTACATTGAAATGCTATCCCATTTCCATTGTGGGACCTCTAGATAATGGAGCAAACCACCAGGCTTCTTCTGCTCCGCTTTGACTTGCTGGCATATCAAGCACTTAGTGACGAATTCAGCTACATCCCTCTTCATGCCATTCCAAAAGAAAACCCTTTTTATGTCTTTATACATCTTGTCTCCGCCGGGGTGTATGGTTAGCTTAGAATGGTGTGCTTCTTCGAGAACCGTCTTCACCAAATCCCTTGCTTGTGGGACGCATAGCCTTCCATCCCGTCTCAACCAACCCTTATCATCGATGGAATATCTATTGAGGTGACTAGAGGTCTCACCCCTAATTAGCTTGTCCATCGTATCAACTAGCTGAGGGTCTTCATGTTGCGCTGGTTCCTATTGAGTCCAAAAGAGTAGGCCGCATTTCTAGCGACGCTAACAGACCAGGTACAATTTCAGAGGAGGGTCTAAAGTTAAAGTTTGTTATGTACTCCAAGCTTTGCCTTTCTATAAAGAGAGGGCTTAAGGTCAGCTTCTTTCTACTTAAGGCGTCTGCTACCACATTGCCCTTGCCGGGGGTATAGGAAATCTAAAAATCATATGAGGCCAGAAATTACATCCACCTTTGTTGTCTTAAGTTAAGATCTTTCTATGAGAAAAGGTACTTTTATGATTTTCGGTCAGTAAACAATTCAAACCTTTCTCCCAGTAGGTAATGACGCCATGACTTTAGAGCGAAAACAATGGCAACTAGCTCCAAATCATGAGTTGGGTAGTTCTTCTCATGTACCTTCAATTGCCTTCCCCCATAACAAACTACCTTTCCTTCTTGCATCAAGACAGCGCCCAATCCTGTACCGCATGCGTCTGTGTATACGGTAAACATTTTGCTTCCATCAGGCAATGTCAGAACTGGGGCTGTTGTTAGAGCCCTTTTCAAACATTGGAAAGCAATATCACAATCCAAATCCCAAGCAAAAGTTAGGTTCTTCTTTGTTAATCTTGTGAGTGGGGCTGAGATTTTTGCAAAGTCTTTAATGAACTTTTGGTAAAAGCTCGCTAGCTCGAGAAAGCTTCGGACTTCGGTTGCATTCCGTGGAACCTTCCAATCTTGCACTACAACTACTTTTGCGGGGTCCACAACTATCCCCTCCTTGGACACCACATGTCCAAGAAACCTCGCTTCTTCTCTCCAGAAATGACATTTGGAGAATTTGGCTTTCAGCTGATGTGCACGAAGAGTACCCATGACATCCCTTAAATGCAAAGCATGCTCTTCTTCATTCTTCGAGAAAATCAAAATGTCGTCTATGAAGACCACCACAAACTTTTTAAGGAAATCCCTGAACACCCTGCTCATCAAGTCAACGAAATAAGCGGGTGCGTTTGTCAAGCCGAAAGGCATGACAAGCCATTCGAAGAAACCACCCAGGGTTCTGAACGCAATCTTATCAATGCTATCTTCAGCCACTCTTAGCTGATGAAACCCGGTAGCCAGATCTAGTTGGGAGAAAACTGACGCACCTACAAGCTGATCAAACAAGTCGTCTATTCTTGGAAGTGGGTGCCTATTCTTCTTGATCAGCTTGTTTAGCTCCCTATAATCAACGCATAGGTGATGTGAACCATCCGCTTTGGTTGCGAATACTACTGGAGCACCCCGTTAGAAATACTCCGCCTTATAAACCCTTTTTCGAGCAGCTCTTTGACTTGCTTGCTGAGCTCTTTTCTCTCCCTTGGAGCCATATGTCTAATGGGTAGAGCTGCGGGTTTTGCATTATCAACAAGGTATATGCGGAAGTCTATCTCCCGCATCGGAGGTAAGCCCTTCACCTCTTCAAATACATCTGAGTATTAACGGACTACTCTAACAGACTGCAAGTTTTCAACAGACACATCAAGAGATTCTAGGTAGCTAAGCATAACAGAGTGTATGGGATTACAAGAGATTTCGAAAGTGTTACCGAGGTGAGTCATAAGTCTAACCACTCTCTTTTCACAATCGAGGATGGAACCATTACTGGATAACCAATCCATGCCTAGAATCAACCCATAGCCCGTGAAGCACAAAACATAGGCATTACATCTAAACCCCACGCTTAGTATAGAAATTTCCAAATCCAAACAAATCATTGACAAATAGGTCGAGCCCCCAATTGGATTTGAAACAACCAAGGGATCCTCTACTATACTGGTGTCTAGGTGCAGAGATTCAACTAAAGTAGTGGATATAAAAGAGTGCAATGCGCCAGAATCAAAGAGCGCACGAACAGGATGATCAAAAAGATAAACTAAACTCTCAACAGAAATATTTCTACCTCGTTCTTGCGGAGGTGCCATGAAAGCGTGAACCTGCCCTCCAGAAGTAGATCCAGTCCTCTGCCCTTTCCCTTGCTTTCTTGGACAGTCCTTAGCCATGTGTCCTGTCTCGCCGCAGTGAAAACAACCACCCATCTTCCTCTTTTTCTTTCTGCGGTCCTTAATCAGATGTCCAGGAATGCCACAAAAATTACACTTCCTCTTTTCACAGGGTTTGTTGTTTTCCCGCCCTTCTTTGAGTCTGTCTTATTATTCTAGGATCCCTCCCCTTTCTTATTTTGAGGTACTTCCACCTTTGCCTTTTCTTGCCATCCTTGTCTTCCTCCTGTAGCAGTGCCATGTCCACCAGTCTCTCTTAAGTTGCACCCATAGGTATATGGGACATAGCTAGGCTGTGCAGTTGCTCATTCAACCCTTTAACAAAACAGAGAGCCTTCTTATGGGGAGTATTCACTACCTCCAGTCCGAATCTAGCCAGCTGGTTGAATTAGTTGACGTATTCCTTGACCGACATACTTCCCCGTTTGAGAGCTAAGAATTTTTCCATTTGTAGCTACATTCTACTTGTGAGAGGAATTTCATTTCAAACCATATCCTGAAATCCTCCCATGTTTCAACTAGTCTCTCAGCATTAGTGACTTCCTACCAATAAGAGGCTTCGTCTTTAAGCAACCACACGGCCAACTGTATCTTCTGCCTATCGTCCACTTCGAAGATAACAAAAAGATCCTCGGTTACTTTGAGCCAGTTTCTTGCTTCTACAAATGACTCAGCTCCATTAAAGTTCTTTCCACCCATGGCTTGGAAATCCCTACATATCTTGGGGAAAGCATTTGCACGAGGAGGAGGAGGAGGAACAATTGTAACTGGGGGAGGAGTAACGTCTGCTGGGCCTGCATCATTAGCCCTAGCCTCTAGGTATCTTCTGAACCAGCCAGGCACCTGTACACCTTTGGAAGGTTAAGAACCCCAGACATGCTGAAACGAAAACGAAAAGATTCAAAACAAAGGATAGGAAGATAGTGCATATGGCTTTAGGGGGGACTATGCCTTGTAAAACAACACTTTTTCTTGAAAACGCTTCTTTAAACTTCTTTTTTTTTGAAAATTAGTTTCCAACAATTTTATCTGATCTGGCAACCACCTGGCTCTGATACCAAGTGAAACACCCCACCTCCATTAAGATCACTCACAAAGGGAATGCCTTAACTTCGGTGGAGCATTATAGGTAAAAGATACAGATAATTTAAAAGAAAAACATATAATCAATGGAAAATTAATTTTATTTCATAAGTACGTGTTTCAGATAAAACATTACAACGACTATTTCAAAACAACTTCCAAATTATTACAATAAAATCTCTGTCTTGAATTAAAACATAAAGAAGCATTAAAACAACAGTAAGGCAGCATAAATCCCCAATAAGAGAGTATCCAAAGCCAAAGCCCAAGGAAAAAGATTCCAAGCAATACATCTACTCTCTTCAAGATGGAAATGATCTGATCTAAGCTGAAGTATTCCCTCTCTATGGACCTGGGGGGGGGACGAAAGAAAAGAAGACGAAAGAAAATGGGTCAGACATGAGTCTGGTAAGTCCAATGATTATTTAGCATGTAAACAAGAAAAAGGATTATGACTTGAATAAACTGAATCTAGGACAACATCCTTGGAATAAGATAATAAGATTGAATATGCTGTCGCACTCATTTCTACTTCTCTGCACCCCCTTACCAGTGTTTCAACTAGCATCATGTGTTCAAGATAAATGATCCCCTTTTTATGGATCGGCTCCTACTCGCATACGTTTACCAGTTGTGTCATTCGGCCCCGCATGATTGTTGATACTTGTGCTGGTCCCACCATGGGGTGTGTCAAATCCTATGGTGGCAATCCGACACAATTCAAGAGACACAGAGTATAACTACCGATGCCCAGTGCCTGCTTTTTCCACTCCGGAGTATGTGCACGACCGCACTCCTTCGGAACCTACACTAACGCACCACCCGCCGTTGTTTTGACCGCTTATAATCAGCCCAGTAATCGTGCCCCACCCTACCTAGTTCAGGGTACCATGATACATCTATGTGGGTTACTGCTGAAATGGGTCCCCGTTACTAGGGTTTCCTAATCAACCTGTTAAAATGGTTAAGTGTTATCAAATTAACCTAACCCTACCCATCAGTTTAGTTAACATGTTGTATTGGTTAAGTGTTGCCTTAATTAACTTAACCTTACCATTTCTGTCTTACCTTCAATTCATTCATTAAAGCACCAACCACTCACATTAGATATGTATTGTTGCGGTTTCTAGATGTGTCGGTCGGTTCCGGGCAGTCTTACACTGCAACTCAATCTAACCTCAGGTTCTTTTAGGCTTGATGCACTAACCTCTCACATTAGATATATATTGTTACGGTTGCTGGATGTGCCGGGCGGTTCCGGGCAGTCTCACACCGTAACTCAATTCAACATCGGGTTAGGCATATTTGTCTTTTTCTTAATTTACATATTGATCTTTCAAATTTATATGTAAACTATCCACAATTATTGCCATTCAAGTCATGCCCCATTTATCCTCTAAATCATATTTTCAATTTTTGGTTTATAAATTATACCATTTTTATGCCACTAACCATTCATTTATTTATGGGCCAAATTATGCCAATAATAATAATTTCTAAGGTTTTCCTAACGTTACCCCCGTCATACGTTCGCCAAACTTCACATAGAATGTTAGGCTCGTAACTTAGCCTAACTTATACACAAAAGGGGAAAGAAGGGAGCATGTATCATTCACACAACATAAAATAATAAGGATCTAACTGAACATGTATCATGTAAATGTGACATAATATAATGAACATGCATTTTTGGATCCAACTAACATGAGTCTTTAAGCATATGAAATTACCCAAATCCAACTAGGCATGTAAATGTAAACTTTTATTTTGGGTCCAATAAACATAAATCTTAAGCATATAGAATTACACAAGTTCAACTAGACATGTGAATGTGAACTTATTAACTTTGATCTAATAAACATGAATCTTAAACATATGGAATTACACAAGTTTAATTAAGCATATAAATATGGACTTTTATTTTGGATCTAATTTTCATAGATCTAAATGTATTTCTATACACACTACATGTCTTGGCCTAACAACTTGCATATAACATGAATAAGTCACCAATTTTACATGATTTGTTTACATCAACATAATAAACACAATAGCCTAACAACTTGCATGTATGAATAAGTCACCAAACTTTACATAATACATGATTGGTTTAACATCAACATAATAACCACAATAGCCTAACAACTTGCATGTACCATAACATGAACGAGTCACCGAACTTTACATAATACATGATTGGTTTAACATCAACATAATAACCACAATAATCTCATAAGCATATACGATAGA
This sequence comes from Allium sativum, assembly GCA_030737875.1. NCBI lineage: Eukaryota > Viridiplantae > Streptophyta > Magnoliopsida > Asparagales > Amaryllidaceae > Allium > Allium sativum. The sequence continues at coordinate 604,620,232 of CM060919.1, read as the reverse complement.
ATCGTTACAAGATTAGGCATGAATCAGCATTATCATTATCTTACAACTAGGAATAACGCTAGTTTTCACTTTAATACAAATCATAATTTTTTAGTCATTCACATCTAAATAATAACAGGACTTACAAACAAAAGGAAGTCTTGTTTTCTGGGATCTGTTTTCTGAATTTGAAAACCAATCCCTTAAAGAAGACTATCAATTCTCTAAGCTAGTTTTGATTTGTAGCTTTAATCTTGCTTTCAAGTTGAAGAAGGAATGGTGTCTAAACTAGAACGATCATGAACGGCATGGTGGCTCCTTGAAATGAATTTGTGTGATTTAGGGTTTGAGAATTATGGTTGCTTTTACAGAAGTTTAATCTTATGTGAACCGTTAGATCATTATAGGATCAATCACAACCGTTAAGACTAGATAGAGTTATCCAGAATTGCCACCTATGCCCTAGTGACTCAGCATTAGGCCAGAAAAGACTCAGCAACTAGTCAAAATCGTCACTGTTTTGGATCTGGGCGAGAGGGGTAGGGCGACACCCTGGTCAACCTGTATTGGGGAGGTCGACCCCCTGGTTGACCTGGCCTAGGGCAGGAGAAATCCCGCCCAGCCCGCTTCTTTGCTTTTCATTTGAATTTTTAACTGAACTGTTTTTAATTTATATAATTTTCTGGAACTTCTAAGGGCTATAACTTCCTCATACGAAGTCCGATTTACAAAAACTTGGACTCTATTCCAAGCAGAATTTCGAGACGAACGCAATGGCGTAACCCGTTTTACCTTAATTATTACATTAAAATTAAGTATTCTTTAATTCGTTCTTTTAATAGACACAGAAAATTCAGGGTGTTACAATTACAGTGTGTGTATATCTGTTTTGAAGTTTTCATTCTTTAGCATTTATCCCATTAACTATGTGATGTGCATGATAACAAAGTTGACAGCATCATCATTCTATATTTATTGCCATTAAAAGTCTCTAGTATTGACTGTATTAACTAGATTATGAAATGCACCTTGCGAGGAAACAAGACTACTTATTATTTATAAAATTCTGCATAATTTCCTTCTATCGTCATTTTGATATCCTTTTTTCCATATGTTTTATAGTATAGATGCATTAAATAAACAATAGCTAAAAAATAATTTTCGGACTTGATTATATTTATCCATCAGGTTCTTTAGTATAAGTTAGTTTGCTTCGTCTTTTGTTTTACCACATCTAATGTGCAACAAAATGGTAAACTTTATGGCCAATTGAATCCTTTAGTTGTTGAATTATTTCCAGAGTCTGAGTTCTAGTTTATTTTATCAAGCTTATAATTGATTGTCCTATCAGATTATGGATTTTGGGTAATGTTTATAATTTTGTCGACGTCTTCTTGAATGTGATGGAATGCTATGTTTAGTATCTGTTTATGAGTGGAACACTCTGTCTCAATTTTTTTCCTTATGAATGTACGATATGGTTACCACACAATAATCACTTTATTGTTCATTAAATCTGATTTTTAATTGTGGATCAATTCAGATTATATGTTTTATGAAACTCCATTAGTGTAAAGTCTTACTGAATGTTTATAGAATACACTATCCTATTTATGGTCTCATATTTACATGTGTAACGACCTGAATTTTTCAGTTATTTGAATTTGAACATTTGAACTTGTTTTAGATGTTGTACTTGAAATATTAATGGATTTATATATATAATTCATTAATTAAACGAAGTTTGAATGTATAAATGTATATTTAATTTAGAACGAGCTCGCAATATCATGGTAATTTTGAACTTCAATTGAATATATATAATTCGATTTAAGTCGAAATTCTTTGGAACAAAAATCATCCGAATATATTTGATTATAATTTAGATTTCATATTGTAGATTTTTAGTTATGTCAAAATCAAATTTTCAGAAAGTTTCAGTGGAACCATTTATGAAAAATAATGATTTATTTAATAAAATAAAAAGGGTTTTAATATATTGAATATCTATTTAACGATGAAATTTTATAATGTTGAGTTTAAAAACCGAATTAGTTTATTTTAAAATTATACGATATTCTATTTAAATATATACGATAATATTAATTTATTATTACTAAATTGATTTGTTTTGGAATTAATTAATATCGATATTTTTTAAGCCTTAGGAATACCATTTTTCAAACGACCTCCGTTTTTCGATAAAACAAATTTTATTAAATCCATAACGGCTAGTTATTGCTAGATTTAAAATTTGGAGCTAATCGGAATTGATTTGTGAGCATGCGAAATTTAAATGTGAACTGATAAATAGTTTGAAATTAGAATAACCCTATTTTGCATACGGAGTCAGATTTCAACGAAATTACTTCCATTGGATTCAGAATGTCAAAAAATAGCTATGCGTCTATTTTCATTGCGATTGGAGCTTGTGTGTGATAGTACGAATTTACGAACGTTCAACGGTATTTAGCGGTAGAATTAAATAACCGAACAAAATAAACGTATCAAATTAAAAGAAAATGAAATAAAATATAGCAAAAACCTTCCTTCCAAGCAAAGTTATAATGTTGCTTAATTCTTAAGAGTTTGAATATAGCCTACCTTATCACTAATAAGGTACAAAACGTGCAGCCTACACTATTTCTACCCTAAACATGTTTGCCCACTCTAATTCCTCTATCCACGCAAACCTAAGTATAAAAAATGTGCAGCCTATATATTCTTGCACATGCCATTTTGGAAAATACACTACTTATTCTATATGTGCAAACCTAAGAAATTAATGTGTCGAACACGTTATACTACTAGAAAGTGACATTCTTTTTCAAATCTGTAGATCTACACGACCATGCTTCATTTCTTTCGAGTAGCAAGAAAAATGAAAACCTCCAATTTAGAATAAAATCAAAACCTCCTCAACCCGTACAAATTATCCCATGGTACCAACTAAGAAATCGAACGTGGCGGTGAGCTAAAGGTACAAACAGAGTAGAGGGTAATGAAGTGGTCTCAGTTGGTGGTTAGGGAGGTTAAATGAAATTCGTATAATTAGGTTTTTTAGCACCTGGTGTTGACTGAGGGAGAACATTTCCGAGCGATGGTAGTAATGGGGATGACACTTCGGTAGCCTGTGGTGGAAAGCTCTCCAATTGTCAGAGGTAGAACAGTTCCTGGATGATGTGTGTTTCTTTGATCTGGGGTGACGGGTTTCAATGGTGGGTGGTGTCAGGGGAGGCAGCGCTCCAGTTTCTGGTGGTGGACAGGGTCCCGATGGCAAGAAGGCGATGCGTCAGTCAGGGGTTTTGAGGCGATGTCGAGTTCGACGTAGTAGAAAGAGTAGGAAGAAGGTTATATACATGCTGAATTTATGTTTATATCTAAATAGAATAATTAGCGATTAATTAATAGTCAATTAAGGTGTTAATTATTTATATTTAAACTGTAACTTATAATTTGTATAACGTGCTCATATATTAACAGAGTTGGACAAAACAAGAGAAGTTGGAATCGTCTTGACAAGATCTTCATTATGGAATAAATTTTAACGTGTTTAGATGTAGCTGTAATTTCCAATTAAATTAAATGCATGGTTAATTTAATTGAAACAATCGTTATCTCGACAAATGGAAATTAAGGTGAGTTTACTCACTCGGTTTATCCCACTTATATTACAGATAAGTCGGGTATTCAATGTGCATGTTATGGTTGCTGATTTTTGAATGTGTGTTAGTTATATATTCATATGTTGAATGTTTTGATGAAATTAAACGTTGTTTAATTCAAGTAAAAACCAAACCTTATTTTAATGATTGGAACCTTTTGAGGTAACTTACATTGTTGGTCATGTTTATATCAATATAAACATTCAAATAAAATGGTTGATGTTAAATTGATGTATTGGCTATTTGTAAAAATTCATCAGTTAATGGGATACTTTTATGGATAACTATATTGAGGTAATCGTATTTGTGATGTAGGAAAAACAGGTTGGGGGATCCAACTAGATTCCTCACTAGTAATTGTTAAATTTTGCATATTATGACATATGTTGAAAATATGAATTTGTGGTGCAATAAGTGACGGGTTGGAGGAATCCAATAGGATTCCTCACTAATATTGATAATGTTTATCAATGTGATTATTTGTGTTCGATTGAACGTGAAACTGGTTCACTATTTGGTACTTTAACAGTCGTTTCCTCTTTCGTACCGTCAATAAAATAAAAGATTACTGGAGTTGATGTTAAATCGGTTGTGAATGTTTTCAAAGTTATATATATATTTGAAATATGACTTCTGTTTTAAAACTAAACGCCGAAGTTTTATTTATGTTTTAATATAATTAGAATAATAATTAATGGAAATTCCAAGATATAATTAAATTAATTGTTAAATGTTTATAACTGGTCGTACTAATGAATTTAAGGGTAATGGTCATGTTAAGGACATTAAAGTGTGGTAACGGAGTCTATAAGATTTCAAAGCATTGGAAATGAGTTAAAGGAATCGTAAGTGTATGTGAAATGATTAGAGAGTTGGAAAGTGCATTTTTGTAACTAATGAACTTTTTCGAAAATGTTGTTTTTAAATATACGAAATATGATTAAATAGCATTTCGTGAATGAGATTAGGAAATCAGTAGAATTGAAAGTGAAATTTGGATTTGGGATAAGTACTTAGAAAATGAGATTTCAAGTCAAGATTTGCCAAAAGTAGTTACAAATCGGAATGTGTATGTAAATGAGATTATACGGGAAAAGAGAAATGAATTTCCTCTAATAAAGGAATTTTTCAAATAAGATTTAAATGTTAGCAAATTGGTTAAATAATATGCTAAGTAAAAGGTCTCATTTATTTGCAAATAGAAAGGATATTACAAATGAAAGGAAGGATTTTGGAAATGTAAGGTTAAGGGTTTTCAAAATGAAATCTGTGACATTTATTTACAGATGTTAAGTTCAACTATTTTGGTTAATAAACATAAGATTTTGTAAAAGATTTTTATATACAATTTTAAACAATGGATAATGGTTGTTGCGAACGATTTGTAAAATAATATTCATAAAGAGACTTTGAAGAAGTTGAAATCTAATGTATGATTGGTTGAGTTGAATAACATTTTAAGTGTCGATCTAATGTTTTATTAGGCCTTTGGAATCATATGCTTAAAGGATTATTCACTTACCCAGTTACATTCAGGAATCAAAGGAGGCTAAAATGAAGTGATAATTGAATACTTTTATATTAAATGTGAAAAGAAAATATTTTCCTAATACGGTAAGAATTTAGAAGTTTGAATTAATAGATGGTTAATTAAAGGGGCTAAATTATGTTGGGTATTGAAGAAGATTATTCGTTTTCTTTTTACGGATGAATGGTTGTTCGTTTGATAGCTATATAACTTACTGTCGAATTTAGGCTATATGACTGTTAGTATGGAAAGAGCAGGATCAATTTATATTTGAAAACTATTCCGAACTAGCGAATACATAAATATAGAAGATGCTAATTGAAGATGGAGCATTTGAAGACCATGGATCTTCTTAAGCGGAAGAACTGCTTGTCAAATTTCTTTGACTTGCATGCAGAATTTTTTGATGGTGATTCTGTCATGATTGAAATATGTGGATTGAAAGGACTATTTCTATTGTGGGTGATTCCTATAGAAGGATGTGATAGGAACGTGCCTTCGGTTCACCCTGTTATTAGATGAATTATTTGGATGGATGTCTGACAGAGTATTTCCAAAGGAGTCACATACGTTGATTTCTTCAAACATACCATAATTCTGGCAGAGAAGGCAACTTCTCTTAGCTTAACACCCAGAGTATTTTTTTGGAAATCAATTTTTGAATTCTGGCGGATTTTACGATGTGACATTCAAAGTGAATGGTGATGTGCTATTCTGAAGGGTAAGTTTAACCTTAAGCCTCATCATTCGGGAAATGGAAGAAATTGGGTAGGCCGCATGGCTATGTGGGTCGCACTATTATGATACATTATTACCTGATCTGGAGATATCAAATGCCTTGGGTTGCCCCTTTTTATATGCTTTAGATTCAGTTAGTTGGCCCCCAATCGTGGTAATGATATATTCGGTACACTCAATCAGAATTGGTGGCCGGTCATTTTTAGCTGGGTTGCACAATGTTCTTGTTGAACCCAAGTATATTCATCTCTGGAGATACAATGTTCAGAAGGTGGTTCCATACCTTGACATAGTTGGAATCCATTCTCTAATAATCGCCCGCAGTTTTATATTATATACTAAGTATATGGAGCATAAGATGCAAGCGTTCTGCTAAATAATAATTTATTTGATATATAAACTATTATAACATCACCGGGTTTAATATCAAAAAATTTATGTGTTATCGTAAGGTAAAAACCATCTGTGTTTATGTGTGGAAGGGTCTTACGATCATCCTTTTCTTTGAAAAATATTTGTTAACTTTGAAATCGGTTGGATGATACATATGAACTTAGTGAGTTTTCTTATGTTGGTTCACCAGACTGATCCGTAGTATTTACAATGCTTGGGTCAGACCGAGTTTTCCAGGTTCGGGATAGGATGTTATGAACTTCAGAAGACGAGCGTAAGAAGTTTAGACATATAATTCATATCTAATATTTATTCCATTGTGTTTATATATGAGGATGGGTTGCTATAACCGTCTAGATGTATTGAATGTCCGTTGTACTCCGATGATTGTAAGTATTATTTCAAGTTATCAATAAAGATTTATTTATATGTTATATTTTATTCCACTGCGATATGAGACTCTATGCGTTGCTGGTTAGTTTAATTCTTCTTTTTGTCTATTTTAATCTTTCTTTCTTATATGAGACCCCACGTCGTTAATGTCACTCACTAAGGGAATGCATTAAGTTCCGTGAAGCGTTATGGGTAAACAAGAACATAATATCACAAAACAGACATGTAAAATAGCAGCGGAATATTTTTTTTACTTAAATCAAAACATCTTGGTCCCAAATACTGAGTTTACATCATAAGTTTGAAGTAACCAATTACATAAATAATCTGTCTTGCCAAAAATATCAGAGTACAAAAGCATAAAACCATATTTTGCATGCAAAGCCATAAGAGAGTTGACAAGAAGTCAAAGCAGTACATCTATATCCAAAATCAAAGCTATGCTGGAATAATCCAAATCAACTCTAAGCACTTCCACCCTGAGAACCTAGGGGGGACGAAAGAGTGAGAAGAGGAAACAAAAAGGGTCAGACATAATGTCTGGCGAGTCCAGTTGCTTTTAAATATAAATAAATAGAAGTATCATGGCAGGTATATAAAACTGGAAGAACAAGATAACAGTAATAATAACAAGTATGAACTGAGCAAGATAAGATGAACAAGATATATTGTACTACTTAAATACATTTCTCTGCACCACGCAGATACTAGTAATTCAAAAATAGAATAATCCCTACTAATACTATTCCATTACATTTTCTTGATTATTAGGTTACTTGGGTTAATAGCACTCAAGACTTATACGCGTATCGTACCCATGTACTTTCCCATGGATTCACCTAGTACAATATATGTAGCTATCTCTCAATATTGAGATACACCCCCATGGTACCCCCATTCTTTACGGTCTCCATCGTAAAGAAAGCAGTCCCCCATCCTACGTCGGAGTGACGTACGGATCTCTATATACCGATGTTACGTTCCGCATATATCTGTCATTACTATGTTACGCAAGCGCACGGACTGCCACCATCGATCCAATCAGATTCCATATCGGAATAATGCCCTCTAGTGTACGACACACCATCCAGAGCAGATATGCATGTATCTAGACTGTCCCACGTTTGTACTGTAATTGTAGCTCGATGCCTCAATTGCATGTCCTGTAATGTGCACCGAGTTCCGTGGCAGGGCTAAACAAGAAACCCGGAGCTCGGCCGGGAGCTTTTCCATACCTGTACAGGCCGCCTTTAAGTGCCTTCAAATACAGATATTCCTCGGGTCTGTTTTCCATGATGGCTATGGCCCCACCTCGGTCCCACCCTCAACTAGTAAAGACTACAAGAGCTAAGCGACCGCCCCTAGTACAACCAATCTAAACATCCATGTGGCGTCTACCCTTAACCCCGTACCTCGATAGTGAAAGGTGAAATGATATCTAGGGTTTGACTCTAATCTTTTCGCATCCCGCTGGTTTTCGATGACGGATATCAGACGGTCTACTATCCTTGTTGGTTGTGACCCTCTCTACCTCCTCGTGAGGCAACCGTCAAATCACCCTGGTGTCACCTCGTCACAGCATTCTGACTGCATAGCTACATCTGCAGTCAACGCCCACCCACCTAGTAGTTACGTGCAGACCCAACCTCTGCGAGTACAGCTTAAGACATCTGTCACTGCACAGAGGACTACTAAGAGCGCCTTACGTACTTCAGGAAGCCATGTGCTTCCCCTTCTAGTCCTTTGAAGCCGTCATAACAATCAGATGAATGTGCGCTCCCCTCGTGTCTTATAACACCTCGATGATATACTTTATTGGGTTATTCACCCTCAAACTCGTACTGACTGGTCCAAGTGCCTTTCTTTAATGTGTTGTTAGACCCTATGTCTAAGCATTCTTTTACGCGCTTGCCTTACCTCCCCCGGTCCCCATTTAACTTGGTTATTCCCGTTCATATTGAATTCTTATTCCATTTTACCAAGTATCTCTTGCTTATTAATTTCAATCATATAACTTAATCCATTTAAGTTTGTTAATAAGCCCACAACACGTTATTCTTTAGATTGTGGCCGTAGGTCTGTAATCCACAATCTATTTTATATTTTTGCTTGGTTACATCATTACAATAACATGTTCTCCTTAATAAATTATTAAGTATATCTCAATTCACATGTTTCCTAATTAACATATCACTTACCGTTTATGATTAAATATAACTTATTTATTTTACAACTTTTCCTCGTTCTTTCTCATTTAATCATAAATTCAATTTACACCGTCACTAAAACTTATCATTGTTTACTCAGCAGATTATTACGCATATCTAATTCTATAATTTCTACAAGTTATGCTTACCCTACAAGGTGTCTTTAATTACATAACTTTATTAAATTGTCCACCGGTTATGTATACCACTACGTGTCTTTAATTACGTAACCTTTTTGGGTTAAGTTCGTGGGACTATATGAAAATATTACCCGCCCCCTCTATTTTACTTAATCCACTCACTACCCATCCAATTTTACTTAACCCTAACTTAAGTTCATAATCATACAATCCTTATGGATTAAATTAGGTTAAGTAGTCCAATTCATTACCACGTCCAATTATGGTTATAATGGGCTAAACCTCCCACATTTGGCATACAACATGTGGATGTTGGATATGTTGGTCGGGATCAGGCAGTCTTATTCCATAGTTGGGTCTAACCTCGTGTTTTAGCCTGATTCATATTTGCACACTTAGACCTCTTATATTATGTTCAACATTAGTAGCTGCTGGATATGTCGGTCGGGTCCGGTCAGACTTCCACCACCAATGCAACCTAACCTCGTGTCATAAGTGCAATTACAATTCCCAACTGTAATTACTAGACATTCCATTTTTATCCAAATCTACCTATGTCATTATAGGTGATTATTTCTCTTTTTCCCCACATTTATTATATGCCCAATTCACTATTCAAATCATAGACTTTTACACCCCTTTTCAATTCACCTTTTAATTATGCACCATATGCTCTTTTTCCCATGTTATAAGTCAAGGCATATACATATATATTTATATGTTATGCACAAACCCAAATCAACATATTTTCCAATTTATGTCCGTAGTCCATATTCACCCATTTTAATACAAGTTATATCCATATCCATATTCGCATATTTTTCCATGTATGCCTAAAATTCATATTCACATACGTCCCAATTTATGTCCCATATCAGTACTTACACATGTCCCAATTTATGCTCAAGTTATATTTTCCAACGTATGCCTAAATTCATATTCATATTATCTAACACAATATATGCCCCTAAATTCATATTCGTGTATTTCCAAATTTTATGCCTAAATATAGATCCATATTTTCCAATACCAATAATGCCCTAAATTATATCTTTCCCAATCGTTCCTAATTTCGCATGTTCGCATTTTTCAACGTTAGGCTTAAGCTCAAAGGTAGCCTGGCTATATAAAAATAAAAAGAGAAAAAGAGGGAGAGAAGAGAATCAAGAATAGGCATAATAACGAATCATTAATAAACTAATTGATATAGGCATAAACTGAATAGGCATATTATGACAAGATTTAACATGGTGGCGATATGAAAATATAAAAGAAGATCTGATAATTATGTCATAATAGAAGTGATTAGGCACCGATTCAAGATCCGGTTTTTATATACATATCAAGATTACAATTTAAATATTCATATCTAAAAATAACATGAACTCATAGTGAATAGATCTAAGGAAATGGATCTAAATTACTGCGAAGAACATTTTGAATAAGTTGTTGTAGCCATCGCTACATTTGTTGTAGCAATCTTCAAATATGTATAATCTTCTTTCAATTGATTTAGAAGAAAAAAGGCCATTTTAATTTTCGTTCCAGCAGAGCTTCGCCGTCAACAATATTTTTAGATGAATAAAACCAAGGTCTAGGGTCCTTTATATAGCCTAGGGTTCAATGAATCTTGCTTAGAAAGGTGTCCAAATACAAAATGAAGTATTTCTCCCAGATCTGTCAGGGGTGGGTCGACCCCCCTTTGAGTGGGTAGACCCACCTGAGCGGGAAATCTGCCGCCTTCCCAGATTTCTAATTTTGAACCAAATTTATAATTTTGCGACCTATTTTTGAATTTCTGAACTTATTATATATATATTCTTCCTATGCGTATATACACCTCAAACCTTAATAACTTCTTCATACGGTGCTAGATTTACGCAAACCAGGTGTCTATTTTGACCAGAATTTCAAGACGGATGCAATGTCTCAGTTCATTTTACTTAATTCTGAATATTAAATTAAGTTTTCCTTAATTCATTGTTAATAGTGTATTTCACACTAATTATTCTTTAGTTCATCATCTTTAACGTCGTTTAAATTCCGGGGTGTTACATTCTCCCCTACTCAAAGGATTTTGTCCCCGAAATCTCCAAGTTAAGAAGAACGTATATCCTAACATCCAAAAATCATACATCCATCTAGCAATCACAGGCATCCATTGTCCTTAAGGAATTTCTAATGCTTTTATGAACATACACAATATTGTGTGTATATGTCCGTAAATTAATGCGAAAGATCAGATGGTCTATTGATTTAGTTTAAACTAATGCGAAAGATCAGATGGTCTACTGATTCAGTTGACCTCCTTAATGCAGTGTATGTTTGTGCCATGTAAGCAAAATATATGCAAATCATCCTAATCCATGTAAGTTCTATATGTGTGCATAATCATCCATCCAAATGCAAATCAATGTAACGATATGCCTATTTTCATCCATAAAAATTTAAAATGTACACACATTCATATGCAATATGTAAGTGATCGAAACGATCTAGTGCCTATTGTGTGTGTATATGCATCCACAAGCAATCATTAGAAAACACTTGCATCTATCAAACATAACATGTCTTAAACACATGTTTAAACTCATTAGTTTTCTACCTAAAGATTCGATCGGTAGGAGATATTCAAATGATAGATACAAGTATTAATTCAAAGCTTGGAAAAGAAGTTAAGAACATATTCTCGAAAAGGAAAGGATATGAAATGCGAATCTTGTCTTTATCCTTCCAAGTAGCGTCCTCGCGGCCCTTTCCTATAACAACCCGGAAAATCTGAACCAATTTAAAAAATTTAATTTGGCTATTTTAGTGGATTTTAAATATTTAAAATAAATAATTTTAAATAATAACGACGAAAAGTATGTTTGAATCGATGTTTGAAAATAAATATAATTATTTTTAATTATAGACAAGGCCTAATATGGCGCGGTAGTTCAAAATTTGAATTCAAACTTTGACTGACTGTACCGGGTGCAAATTAAAACGGATTTTAGTGAAACCAAAATTATTTAAATCTGTTTATGAATATCTTTCTAACGAATTTGAAAAATCGAAGTTTCATAGCGGGAATCAAAAGTTATGGCCAAATGAATTTTCAGAAAGGTCGCTATAGAATATATATAGCCCTTGAAAATAGACATTTTGCAAACGACCTCAGAATTCGACAAAACCACTTTTGTTGGATCCGGGATGTCAAATTATTGCTAGGTTTCAAATTCCATAATTTTTGAAGTTAGTATGTGAGCATGGCAAAGGAAAATGTGTTCGGTTGATTTCTATTAAATTGGATCGACCAGAAAATGGCCATTTTTCAAACGGTCTCAGAATTCGACGAAACTAGTTTTGTTGGGATCGTATCATCAAAACATAGATAGGTTTATTTTTCTGGAATTTTTGGGATCAGTATGTGGCCCCGACATATTGAAATGTACGTTCAAATCAAATATTGAATGTTTTATATTTTAATTTGAAGAGAAACTGACCGAAACGGTCGAATGGGCTTACGAAACATATCCCATTGTGTTCGAAATGGGGGTATATAGCTAGGGACGATAGTCATTGGGTTTGAATTGGAGTTCGTATGTGATAGGGGGTATTTTCGAATTTAAAATAAATTAAAAATTAAATATAAATCATGGCCCAATCACGTTTCTTCTCTCACTTCATCATTGACCTGGAAATCCCGCTTCTCCCTCAAACTCGACGGTGAAAAAAGCACCTCACTTCTCTCCTCCTTATCTCCTTCCACGCTCAATAAAATTCCACCTTTCAGTTGAGAATTTTGTGGAGATTTCTCTAATCTTCAAATCCATCCCAGCCTCGCCTCCTATAGTTACGTCGTTCTCGAGATTCGCGTCAAGGAATGTCAACCGCATCGCCTTGATTTGCATGCCAATAACCACTTCGAGCTGGGCAAGGTGGGTAGCGCCGGGAAGCTCTCTCCTAGCTCTACGCTGTGGCGCAGGCCGATCGGCCCCTAGCTACACGGATTTCGAGAAAAGTAGCGACCTAGTTTTGAACGAAATTTGAAAGGTAACGGTTTAATTATTTTAAACTGATTATAGCACTTTAAAGCGCTATGGATTTTGATTTCACGATAAAATCATATTTTTTTTGCTATGTTGTCGAAATCCAGTGAAATAAGAGACATTGGACTCATGTGGACGTCTTCTACATTCTAGAAGAGACTGGATGTTTTTCTAAGCCTTTTACAATTTTTGGAGGAGTGGAACCCAATGTGAGATTTCTGAATTATAAACGATATGGAAACAACGATGTATAAATTATATAGTCGACGTATGAGTTATATAAGCATTGTACACCTCATGTATAAGCATTGTATAAGTTGTATGTTCGATGTATAAGTTATAAATGCATTGTAAAAATGATATATGGGTTGAAATAAATTGAAACGATATTGAAATGAAATTGAAATATAGTTATATACATACATATATATATATATATATATTCTCCTCTCGTGCACAGACCATGGACGATATATATTGGTTGTGATATTGATTGGATTATTGGTTGATGTGAAAATTTGGTGAATATAATGAATGGTTGATTTGAAATGATTGATTGTGGTTGAAATCCCAATAGGATTAGTATGTGGGAAAATTCGTCTGTGTACGAACTAGATATTGAAAATCCCCATTGTCAAAACCTGCGAGGCTTTAAGGTAGAGCGAGGAGCCATACTAGGGATGGTGCCGGTTTTAACTACCCTGCCGTTATGCTGCCGAAATTTTCTGAAATATTCATGTGTTGAATAAAATTCATGTGTTGAAATAAAATTCATGTGTTGAATAGAAATTCATGTGTTGAATGAAGTTCATGTATTGAATAAATTCTTTGAAAGATAAAAATCACATTTTTATCATATATATAGACTATATAAAGTAATCGTGTTTTGAAATAAATTGTTTTACAATAAAAATCACATTTTTACGATATGTATGAACTATATAAAATAATCGTGTTTTGAAATAAATTGTTTTACAATAAAAAAATCACATTTTTATGATATATTGAACTATTAAAAATAGTGATGTGTTGAAATAAATAGCTATTGGATAAAAATACCGTTTTTATCAAATGTGTGAAATGAATATGGTTTCGAAATCGAAGAATGAATTATATTTATATATATATACATATATATATATATATATATATATATATAATTAAAATAAATCGAATAATGAAGCTGCAGTTCGTGTTTTGAAACCGTGATTTCAAACGATTATTGCGGGAGATCCGACCATCGGATTTTCCTAAAACCGAGACCGTTGGGTTCACTTTGGAAATATCTTTCCAACGACACCAACTTTGTAAAGATCCAACGGTTGGATTGTCTGGAATGTTTAATTCAAATCTGAAGAAAAACAGCGCCAAAATCGATTATATTTATATATATAATTAAAATAAATCGAATAACGACGCTGCAGTTCGTATTTGAAATTGTAACTTCAAACGATTGAACCGGGAGATTCGATCGTCGAATTTTCCCAAAACTGAAACTGTTGGATTCGTTTTGAAAAGATCTTTCTAATGATATAAAATTTGTGAAGATCCAACAGTTAGATTTTCAGATATGTGTAAATCAAATCTGAAGAAAAACAGCGCCACGACCGCGTTATGGGGTGAAGCGTCGTTTGAATGAATTAGCTATTTTTAAATGAATAAAAATAGCGATAAATCATTATAAAATATTATAAACGATATGAAATGGAAATAAAATGAATTTACCCGGTTTATTAGATATTTGGTGGTTGAATGTGTTTGGCGTGAAAATTACATTTAAGAACAGAATTATTGATATCGAATAATTTAACCATTGAAATGAATTGATTTAAATTCTAAATATACGTGAATTATTTGAAAAGGCCGAGTTAAATCTCATTTCAAATAATTGATCGACGATAAGAAGTCGATGATGAAGACGGTGGTTGAAGACCGGAGATCTTCACCTCGATTGGATGACTACTGATGTCTTGATTGGGAGGCATCCCAAAGTATAGAAAATAAGTGTTGATCGTCCAGATGTACTTACAGATCGATGGATATGCGAGGTCTAAGGTGCCTCCGGTTTCGTTCAGACCCAGAACGAACTTGTAAATGGACTGTGTGTCTGACATTGGATTTTGTTCTGTGCTGATTGATCTCTATTAAATATATACCTGTTTGGCGGCGGAGAATTTATTCTCTTGCTTAACGCCCTTCTCTGAGACGTACGAGCTCAGTGGTTATATATCGATAGAAATCAGTCGCATGGAGTGAATTGCCGGTGTGGCATGCCTAAGTGGAAGATGATCAAGGCTTCTATTGAAAAGCAAAGTCTTGTGGTCGATGATCAAAGCACCGCCTGTGTGGCATAGCTTTGTGTATAACATTGATTCGCGAGCCTCACACCTCGGTATGAACCAAAAACGGGAGAGGACATCAGGGAGAACATGCGTTTCCTTCTAGCTAGGGTGGTGTCAGTGACTTACCAGCCCTGACATTTATATTATATTCACCTGTGTGGTTGTTGGATTGCGAGGCGCCTCGGATATATCGGTGACTACGTGGAGCCGATGGAGTCATAGGATTCATTTACACCCCAAAGGGCGGGGAAACGCAGTGTTCAAGCATTATAATCCATATCGGTGGACTGGCCCTGACGATCCAAGAGTTTGACTAAGTACTTGCCCTTAGTCTCAGGCTAGAGAGTCTCGAATTCGGTAAGGACTATCTTTTGCCTTGGTTCACGATGGAAATCCAATTTCCCAATACGACATCGTGCGGTTTTGATTGTATACCTATATATGGCGACATAGTGGTATGGGGCATTAATCCCATCTATGCTTGATATTTATGGTTGAAGTTGTTTTTGAAACATATAAACACTAGTAATAATATCAAATGATTTGTTTTGCTCGTATCAAGCATATTTTGGCCATTATAAGGTAAAAATCTATCCTCCAGTTTGCGTTGCATTGTGTGATGGGAACTGAGTCTTATAATGGCTTCATTTTTATAAAAAGCATTGCGATGTTTAAAAGATTTACTTGTTTTTAAGCACTGGCAATCCAATGGAGTAAACCCATTCCGCGAAAGTGGCATGGTTCTGTGATTGGCCATATATTAAAGTAAGTTAAGCAGATTTCTCATACCAGTTCCATGACTGACTCGTAGTTTGTTTCACTTGCAAACTCGGGTGCCCCTTTTTTCTACATGGGCAGCCTTGTATTCAGGTTTTAGCATGCTCTTTCTGGATAGCTGGAGCTGAAGATGGATTCTACCATTTATCTCTTTTTATGTTGTTCAGCTCCTATTGTACATATTATGTTTTGTTTTTCCGCTGTAGACATTTGTGTATAGCTGAACTATAATCTGTACTAAGTATGATCCTGTATACTGTGTAACTCTGATGATTATGTTTATCCAGTGTATTATTTGTACATTATCTGGTGTATTTATTTATTTCTGTTCTACTGTTACTGTTTATTTGTTATATTCCAAAGATTACCCTTGCCACCGTCGTACGGGGGTTTTGGGGTCGTCACCACGTGGTATCATAGCTTTTGTTAAGCTTAGTTCTGGAATATAACATATTAACGAACTCGTCAAAAGTAGAACCAGTAGTGTTCTAGGATGAATAACTCATTACAGATAGGATCAGTAATATCCTAGTATGAGTATAGCAGAATAAAATACACCCAGATAGACACATTTACATTCAAGTATATGTTTCTATGCTTTATAATATCTTTTCTGTTGACCTGACACTTGGTCTGCTATTTGCAGAAGTACTAGAAAATGAGTGTCAGAAACAGAAGAAGGAATATAGAACCAGATCTAGAAGCTCTATTAAACAGATATCGAAATCTGGGTGGAGTGCAATTCTCGGAAAATGAATCCATTATTCAAACTCAAGCTTGGATGAGTTCTGCTGAAAGAATTTTTGAACGTTTCCAGCTGAGAGATGATCAGAAAAGATTAGTGGCATCTTGGGCGCTCAAAGATGAAGCTTTAATCTGGTGGGAAACGGTTATTAAAGATAATCCAGAAGGTAATATTACCTGGGATAGATTTAAAGAGATTTTCATAGAAAGATTTACTCCTCCAGAAGCAACTGAGCGATTATGTGATGAATTCTATTATCTGATACAAGGAGATATGACCATTCCAGAATATCACAAGAAATTCAGTGAACTTTCTCATTTTGCCCCACATCTAATTCAAAATCCGAAGAGGTAGAATCTGAGATTTATTAACGAGCTTCAAAGAAAGAACCAAAGTAGTGTAATCGGGGCATGTGAAGCTTCCTTTTTTTGAAATGATATACATGGCTTATCAGTATGAAGATCTAGATAAGCGAGGCCTTTTTTATGACAAAGAGGAAGGCAGTTCTAGCAACAAGAGGAAATTTGAAACTGATAGCCCAGAGATAAGTACACAGCCAGAAGTCAGTACGACATCTGGGGCCTGAAAGAAGCCTAGAATAAATAGGAAAAAGGTTAAATCCGAAAAAGGACCAGTAACGACGATCATATGCTCTAACTGCAATAAGCAAGGACATTTGTCGATAAGTTGCAATCTTCGAAGAAGCAAAAGAAATCTCACAGTGGGAGGGAATGCTATAAGTGCCACAAAGAAGGTCATATTGCAAGGGAGTGCCAACTCTAAAAAAAATCTAAAGCAGTACATATAAATGAAGTAGCAGAAACTTCTGCGCCCTCTGCTAGTCAAGCGAGGCCCAATGTTTTAGAAGGCACGCTTACTGTCAAAAATATTCTAGTTAAAGTATTGTTTGATACAGGTGTGTCACGAAGCTTTATTGCAAAGTATGCAGTTAAGAAGTTAGATTTGAAATTGAAAAGGCTCAAAGAACCTATCACTGTCCATAATCCGGTTGGGGGTTCCCTCGATCTTAGTTGGGTATGCGGGGTGCCTGTTTCTTTTTCCTGCTATCGATTCCCTACTATCGCGATCGTCATGAATTTTGCAGAATTTGATCTTATTCTGGGGATGGATTGGTTAACCAAATATGAAGTCGAGGTTAAATGCGCCGACAGAGTCGTAAGGGAGAAGATTAAATCAGGCAATTATATAACCATGCCATGTGAATGTCCGAATTCTGATAGAAAAGACTTTTGGTCAGATCTTGATGTTTCTCCTGCTCAAATAGAAAATATCCCTGTAGTCACAGAGAATATTCCAGACCTCATAAAAGATATTCTTGTCATCAAGAATTATGCAGATGTGTTCGAAGAAGTTGTTAGCTTACTTCCGAGGAGAGAAATTGATTTCAAGATCGCTTTAATTCCGAATGCAAGGCCAGTAGTGCACGCTATTCGGAGAATGACTCTAAAGGAGAAAGAAGAATTAGACAATCAAACTCGACAGCTTGTATGGAAGGGTTTGATCAGGTCTAGTTTCTCTGACTAGGGAGCAGCAGTGGTGTTTGTCCTGAAGTCAGATGGTACTCTTCGACTATGTGTGGATTATCGTGACTTGAATAAACAGACATTAAAGAACAAATATCCATTGCCGCGAATTGACGATTTGTTGGATCGATTGAATGGCGCACAAGTGTTCCCAAGGATGGACCTAGCTACAGGCTCCCATCAGCTTCGTATTGCCGAAGAGTGTGTTCCTATGATAGCATTCAGAGGTCCCGATTTATTCTATGAGTGGTTAGTAATGTCGTTCGGCTTATGTAACGCTCCTGCCTATTTTGTGGATTTAATGAATCGAGTGTTCCGCGATGTCTTGAATAAAATTGTTTTGGTTTTCACTGATGACATATTGATCTTCTCTATGTCAGAGAGCGAGCACGCGAAACATTTGGAACAAGTATTGGAAATTCTCAGAAAGAATGTCTTGAAGGCCAAACTTTCCAAATGTATATTCTGGCAAGAAGAAGTCAAGTTTCTTGGCCATGTTGTATCAAAAGAAGGAATTTCTGTGGATCCCGGAAAAATCACCGCTATTCAAAATTGGAAGCAGCCTAGTACTCCCACAGAAGTCCGAAGTTTTCATGGATTGGCTAGTTATTATTGGAAGTTCGTTAAAGATTTTTCGAAGATATCCAGTTCCTTAACAAAGCTTACCAAGAAGCACGCAAGATTCAAGTGGACTCCCGAATGTGAGGAGGCTTTTCAGAAGCTAAAATTAAGATTAACAACGGCTCTAGTGTTAACGATTATCGATGGCAATCAAGACTTGAAAGTTTGGACAGATGCCTCTAGAGAAGGCCTTATTGCGGTATTAATGCAAAAAGGTCAAGTGGTTGTTTATGCAAGCCGTCAGCTGAAACCGCATGAGAAAATTTACATTACCCATGATCTTGAGTTGTTAGCCATCGTATTTGCTTTAAAAATCTGGAGGCACTATCTTCTGGGTGTGAAATTCGAACTATATACAGATCATCAGTCGCTAAAGTATCTGTTCACCCAGTAAGACTTGAATCTGAGGCAGCAACGTTGGCTAGATTTTCTTGCAGCATACGATTTTGAGATTTTGTACACTCCAGGGAAAGCCAATGCTGTGGCTGATGCACTAAGTAGAAAGAATGTAATAATTGCCAGTTTTATTATTACGACTTCCTTGATTGACAAAATATCTATTCTTCAGAAGGATGATAATTTTATTAAGGATATGATAAAAAGAATTCAGAAAGGCGAACCCTTGGGTTTTCAAATAGATAACGATGGGATCCTGAGATTGAGAGGAAGGATTTTTGTTCCTGACATCCCCGAGCTCAAAAGAGAAGTGTTAGACGAATGTCACAAGTCCAAGCTGAGTATCCATCCAGGTGTGAGCAGAAGGTATAATGATCTCCAGCGAACATTCCGGTGGAAGGCTATGAAAAGGGACGTTTCAATATATGTTAGCAAGTGTCCTACTTGCCAACTAGTTAAAAGCGACCAACAGAAACTTGCCGGATTATTGCAACCGCTGGACATTCCAGGTTGGAAGTGGGAACATATTTCCATGGACTTCATAGATGGTTTACCCAGAACCAAGAAAGGAAATGACAGTATTTGGGTGATCGTAGATCGCTTCACGAAGACCGCCCATTTTATACCTGTCAGATCCAATAGAACCGCTCAAAGTCTAGCACAGATTTATTTCAAAAAAATTGTTAAGCTACATGGAGTGCCAATCAGTATAGTTAGTGATAGAGATCCAATATTTACTAGCAAAGTCTGGGCGGCATTTCAAGTAGAACTGGGAATGAAACTGAACTTGAGCACCGCATATCATCCTCAAACAGATGGTCAAACTGAGAGGGTGAATCGTATTCCAGAAGATTTATTGCGGGCTTATGTCCTTGATTTTGGCGGATCATGGAAAGACCATTTGCATTTGGCTGAGTTCTCATACAACAACAGCTACCAAGCGAGCCTGACAATGTCACCATTCGAAGCATTGTATGGTAGACTGTGCCGATCTCCTGCTTGTTGGGTAGAAACTTGTAACAACCCACCTCCGCTAGGGTCACTCACAAAGGGAATGCACTAGGTTTGGTGAAGCATTATCGAGGTAAACATGCATAGAAATATTACAAGACAGAACATATATAAAACAGCGGAAGTAAAACAAATTTCATTACCTTATAAAATAAGGTCTAAGGCCTTTTACATCAGAATACACCAAAACCTGTCTTGCAATAGTAAAGAAGCATAAAACCTTTTCATAAATTATTCCCCAAAATAAAACGGTGAAGCAGCCATAGCCAAGAGAAGTCCAAGCCATACATGATGACCTTCAGCAGATGAGGTCCGAACTAAACAATAGTATTTCCTCCCTGAAAACCTGGGTGGAAACGGAAGACAAAGAGGCGAAAGAAAACAGGGTCAGTCATTAAGACTGGTAAGTCCTATCTATTTCCAGCATAAAACAGGTAAAGGTAACATGACATGCATAAACTGAAAGTAAACATAAGGATGATGACAAGATAGATAAACTAAACCAAGATAACAGGATGAACTACTGTATCAAGATAAAATAGGGTATCATGATGAACTACGGTGTCAAGATAAATCGAGGTATCACGTTGTCAGGTTTCTAAGTATAATATCCCAAGGTAGCTATCAAGCATAACATCCCACGGTATCTGCCATGTATATTTGCACTGCACCTCCCGTACTAATATCTCAGCCCGTGTCATGTGTTAACTATGGAATATCCCTTGCCCAAAAGTCATGAAATAGTCCATTTACAGGTATGTCAGCCTAATATATCGCATATGTAGGTTTTTCGCCAAGTCGTATGATCCTTTCCATGTATAAGTTCAGTCCTTTGCCGTACCTCGTACCTGCTTTCCCACTACTTCAACGTAGTACCATTCTATCCTTGAAATCATTTGGACTGTCATCCTTTATCTAACTATGTTTTCTTATCCTGATCTATCGCGTGTTCAACTAGGGTTTATGCCACCTAGGACCATTAGGGATTATGCTACCTAATGAACGTTTTCGTAACTCGGTTTGTGTTTAAGCCACCTAGGACCGCTAGGGATTACGCTACCCGTCAACCACGCCCTTCTTCCCACGTATGTATCGTGAATCGTTTTTCCATGTCTAGATGCACATGTATCTTAATGTGCCATTCTGAGTCCCGTGACAGGGCTAATCAAGAAATACGGGACTCGGTCGGGAGCTTTTGGTTATCTGCTGATGCAGATATTAAGGTTGGCTTTTATACCGGTGGTTATGGTCCCATGTGACACCTCCCTCAACTACTGAAAGGCAATCCAAGAAAAATCATGCACGAGAACTGTACTCGGGCAACCTATGCCCTACTTTCCTATTGGCCAACCTCACCCATAACTAGATAGCGAGTATATGGTCTGTTGGGAGTTCTCTGCCTTTCCGTACGTACACGCTTGACTAAAGATGGTAGCTAGTCGATGACGTGCTATCACAGGGCTAAACTAGATATCGCCGACTCCATGCTAATCCATCCCAGTCTTTAGGTTGCTCGCACAGCAACCAAGGCGTACCCTTGGTTCTTCTACCGCAGACCTTAACCTCTGTGAGCCCAGGCAGATCATCTGCAACCTCACAGAGGGATACCAAGTATACCCTCACGTTCCCCGAAGCTACCGCTTCGTTACCCAGTTCGCTGGAGCCTTTATCTAAGTCAGATAAACATTTGCTCCTCCTCGTGTGTTTGTTTAAGCGATGACCTACCATAATCGGGTTACTCATCTATTTATGAACTGGTTCAATTCTCTTGACTAAGAATTATTACTTAGTTATTCTTAACTAAGGTTTACCACTCAGTTTCCTTTCCCGTTATCCTTGTTGATTACGATTATCCACTTAATTCCCTGAACTAGGGTTTTGTTTAATGGGTTAAGTGTCACTCAAGTTCAGGACTTAACCCGCCTACGAATCATGTTAAAATTTGCTAAGTGTTCAGGTTCAAGACTTAGCCTTATCAAGTTATCATGTTGATTGGTTAAGTATTGGTTAACTTAACCTCATCAAATTATTAAGTTAGATTGGTTAAGTGTAGGTTACCTTAACCCCATCGAGTTATTGAGTTGGATTGGTTAAGTGTAGGTTAACTTAACCCCATCCACTAGTCGTGTTACATGGCCAAGTGTCATTAAGTAGTCAAGCCCGGTTTCACTTAACCTACCCATTCCCGTTATATCGGTTAAGTGTCATTAGTCAAATTAGCTTAACCTTATCATGTGGCATTAAGTAAATTAATGCACTCTCAACCTCTCACATTAGACGTTGTTGTGGTTACTGGTTACGCCGGGCGGGTCCGGGCAGATTTATACCACAACCCCGTCTAACCTCGGGTTTCAAGCACGGTATGACCAACTACTCACATTGGGTCTTATTGTTTATAGCTACTGGATTTTCCGGGCGGGTCCGGGCAGATTTATGCTACAAACTCAACCCAACCTCGTGTTGGCCACTTTCATGTTTTACTACATATCATGTTCATGCCAAATTTAGGCCTTGATTAAGTCTATATTTTTCACTTATGCCCATTGTCCCATTTCTTGGTATAATTCACGTCAAGTTCACATGTTCCATATTTTTCTAAGTGTCATCCCCACGTTTATTACCATTACATATTACATGTAATTTCATGTCAAGTTCATAGCAAATTTCAAGCTTTGCCTAGACTACCCAAAACGTATTCTCAACGCACATGAAAGTGAATCAACATAGTAGGAAAAAATATGACCAAAAGAGGGTATAAGATGGCAAAGGTGAATCACAAGTTAAACATGGTGATGTTTTAGGTAAAAGGTGTTCACATAACTAGCATATTGCATATCGGCCTCAAAACATGTATGATGTCATAAGAGGATTGGTCTCAAGCATGCATGATATCATATCCTAGGTCCATCATCTTATTCATGTGAGTGTCATGAGGGGTTTTAGGTTCCTTTACATGCATAAACCCAAAATGTTTCACAAGTCAAAATGGTTCTAAGGGTTCATGCCATCATTCCCCAATTTAAGATCCAAACTTGCATGATAAATTTAGTCCAACACAACATAAGTAGCATGATTTAGTCACTAAAACATAGCCCAAAGTCATGGGTTCAAGAAAGGGGCAAAACTAGGTTCACATAGGCTAACATACTTATGCTTCATCTCATTTTATTCCATGTCAACATTAGAACTACCGTTTAGATCTACAAGTAGCTTGAACTTACAAATCGAGGCTAAAGGATTAGGAGCTAGAGTTTTGTCATAGGATCCATGTTGAGATGATGATCAACACCCTTGATTTGATGTAGAAAGCTTGCTCCTTTGCCTTGAATCTAGTTTGTATGCATAAGCTTTTGAAGATGGAGATGGAGGCCATGATCAAGAGAGATTTGGGCAGCACTTCGTGGCAAGAGTGATTTGTGAGGGTTTAAGCTAGGTCTAGGGGTCTTTTTATAGAAGTTTAGGTTAGTTTAGGCCATAGGATTAACCCTAGGATAGATCAGAACCGTCAGAATTCGTCACAAGCCCCCAAAATCAGTCCAAACAGCAAGCAGGTGCACCCAGGTTGCCTGGGCTCGACCAGGCAGGTCGACACCCGTGTCGACTGGGCAGTCGACACCGGGGGGGGGGGGGGTGTCGACTGCACAGTCGACACTCCTGTCGACTTGACCTGGGCGGGAATTCTCCCGCCCTGCCCCATGTGTGTATGAATTTTAATTCTGCTCTAGTCTTAAACTGTTTTGAACTAGGAATTTTCTAAAAATTTCGACGGGCCATAACTTGGTCATACGGACTCCGATTTTCGAAAACTCAGACTCTATTTCGCGTATTTTTCTGAGACGAATGGAATGGTGAAATCCGTTTAACTTAATTCTTAGAATATAAACAGAATATATTTTATTACCATAGTTCTTTAATTAACCCGCTCGCGTATCCCTATTTATATATATATATATATATATATATATAAATCTCTTATTTTCAAAGCTTAAAAATGCGGAGTGTTACATTCTCCCACCCTTAAAGAATTTCGTCCCCGGAATTCAATAAGAGTAGGATTTATGTCCCCTCATTACCACCTAAAAGTGTTCAACCAATTGTTGCAACCATGTGCACATGTGCAAAGTGAATTACATTGTAGTAAAATATGTATGCCTAACTTGTGGTACCACCTATATGGATGCAATTTCCTTGAAAATTTCTTTTCCAAAACATGATGCTCTCACCCTAAATATACTTGCAGTTCTAAATGAATGCAAAAATTTACGAAAACATTTTCATCCAAATTTTCCTACACCCTTACAGAATAAGAGTGAAGTTCATCCAATTTGCGCATCCAAGATCCTACCATCCATTTTTAATTTTAGAAAAATCTAATTTTCTAAATCTTACACAACGGAAAATTTTACCTTTTTCCCGTTTATTT
Organism: Allium sativum; assembly: GCA_030737875.1. Taxonomy (NCBI): domain Eukaryota; kingdom Viridiplantae; phylum Streptophyta; class Magnoliopsida; order Asparagales; family Amaryllidaceae; genus Allium; species Allium sativum. Next base: position 604,595,296 of record CM060919.1, on the reverse strand, counting down.
ACTTTTCCGTTTTTCTTCGTCTATATATATTACCGTGCAATATTTTCAGGGTTATTTCAAGCACAACAGTTTTCATTAAGCAAACAACGTGCGGATTACATTAAGATAATTTCAGTACATTGTTACAACTAGATAACAATAAAATACTACCCTACGGATACACTGATAGAGGTCAAGCCTAACGGAAGTAGCTACGAATGAGCTCCTCTATGCTATCAAGCCTCTCTCCCTGTCGTCGATTCCCCTGCCTAACCTCTAACTGTAAGTCCTGAAGTCCGGCTCCTAACTGATCATAGGAGGTACCCATATCGTGTAGCATCTGCTGCTGAGTCTGAGCTAGGCCTACCTGTGCCTGTAGCATCTCCTGCTGTGTCCTCAGTATGTCATGGTGGCCCCTAACTATACGAGCTTGATGCTCCGAAACATACCTCAACTCAGTCCTCCAATCTGGATCTTTGGTAACCCATGGATCCCACCCGAACGTATCTGCAGCCCCCTGTGCCGGGGTCTGGGAAGCCCAAGCTCCTCCCCAAGCCTGCTCTGCATGTGCTTGCTCACTCTCATCCTGTGGTGTATGCTGGGGTTCCTCGAAATATCCGAGATGAATATCATGTGGCTCATCCTCTTGTTCTTCCTCCTCGTCACCCTCACTCTCTCCATCATGTTCCATAGGCTGTTGCTCTTGCAGTTGTTGCAATTGTATACCCATCCTCGTCAGTGCAGCCACGCTAATAATACTAGAGGGATGAGAAGAAAGTACTACAAAGTCCTCGTCGTGTAGATCAACGCCACTCCGTATAAAAACCGTAGTCCATAAATTTCCAAAGCAAATATTGGAAATCCTTACTTCCCTAGTGGTATGGTACTGCTGTAAGATAGTTCATGCCCAGTTAATTTGTATACCCCCAAATATCGCATAGGTAGCAATCTTAATGACGTGTGGAATTCTATCGAACCCAGCATTCTGCCCCGCAAGATTATACTGCAATATCCTGATAACAAATCTAGCTAGTGGGCGTAGATGATCATAATCCCACTGTCTTTCAAGCTCATTAAAGAAAATCCTACGCCATATAGTATTATCATTCATCTCAAGATCCGCTGTATCCATTCCCGTACCGCGGATATTTAACATTTCACCAAACTGGACCTCATTAATATAAATATGAGTACCCTTAACCTTTGAACTATAGGTTACTAAACCCTCATCATCCACACCAATTTCTAAAAATGCGTCAAAAAGCCTTACCAAACGCTTGAGGCCCTTTCTTTCGGCGGTGCGTGAGTCCAAGATAGAAATCAAACCCGCTTCCGCAAATAAACTTTCCACGGGAGTCCCCGCAAAATCAGCGAATCTCACCGGACGACCTAATAGTAACTTCATGTTGGCGCTCTTCGTGTATTGCTCAACTATCTCCTGTCGCTCGTCGCACCATTCTATCTCTTGCGGTGTTAGTTGAGGGTAAAGCTCAAGAAGGTTAGGTGGGTTTTCCATGGTGATTTGATCACAAATTGAGAGAGGAAAATTATAGATCTGGATAGAGGATGGCTTTTGCTTCGATTTGAGACCGATTTTATAGAAAATAGCGGAGGAACGAAGCGGTGGGAGGTGGAGGAAGTGAAGGGGTTTTTGGGTTTCTTGGGTTCTGGAAGGGAGATGCACGAAATCATGCTTTGGAGCTGAAGGCCGTCGGCCTTCGTGCCTTTATATATATATTTTTTCTGCTGCAGGGGGTTGGTGTCGACAGGGCAGTCGACACGGGGGGGGGGGTTGTGTCGACTGTGCAGTCGACACCCCTGTCGACTTGCCCCCTGCAGAACACTTCTTCTTCTTTTTTCCTTCTCCTGCACAGCGATCCTTTTTCTTACTATCCTTTCTTATAACGCGGCCACAGGTCTCTCGGGAACTACCTCCATCGTACGGAAAACACTTTCGTAGCTAGAAAAGACTAGTCGCAGTCAAAACCAATGTGACTGCAGATGGTGGAAAGAAAGGAAAAGAGATCCAATCAAGGAAACAAGGATAGTGCTAATGGCCTTTGGGGAATAGCCTTTTAAAATAAAACTTTTCTTGAAAAAATGCTTCTTTGTAAACGGTTTTCAAATAGTTTTCAGAAGGTTTTAAAAACTTTTTCCCAGTCTGGTAACCTTCTGCTCTGATACCAAATGTAACACCCCACCTCCGCTAGGGTCACTCACAAAGGGAATGCACTAGGTTTGGTGAAGCATTATCGAGGTAAACATGCACAGAAATATTACAAGACAGAACATATATAAAACAGCAGAAGTAAAACAAATTTCATTACCTTATAAAATAAGGTCTAAGGCCTTTTACATCAGAATAAACCAAAACCTGTCTTGCAATAGTAAAGAAGCATAAAACCTTTTCATAAATTATTCCCCAAAATAAAACGGTGAAGCAGCCATAGCCAAGAGAAGTCCAAGCCATACATGATGACCTTCAGCAGATGAGGTCCGAACTAAACAACAGTATTTCCTCCCTGAACACCTGAGGGGGGAAACGGAAGACAAAGAGGCAAAAGAAAACGGGGTCAGTCATAAAGACTGGTAAGTCCTATCTATTTCCAGCATAAAACAGGTAAAGGTAACATGACATGCATAAACTGAAAGTAAACATAAGGATGATAACAAGAAAGATAAACTAAAACAAGATAACAGGATGAACTACTGTATCAAGATAAACTAGGGTATCATGATGAACTACGGTGTCAAGATAAATCGAGGTATCACGTTGTCAGGTTTCTAAGTATAATATCCCAAGGTATCTATCAAGCATAACATCCCACGGTATCTGCCATGTATATTTGCACTGCACCTCCCGTACTAATATCTCAGCCCGTGTCATGTGTTAACTATGGAATATCCCTTGCCCAAAAGTCATGAAATAGTCCATTTACAGGTATGTCAGCCTAATATATCGCATATGTAGGTTTTTCGCCAAGTCGTATGATCCTTTCCATGTATAAGTTCAGTCCTTTGCCGTACCTCGTGCGGGCTTTCCCACTACTTCAACGTAGTACCATTCTATCCTTGAAATCATTTGGACTGTCATCCTTTATCTAACTTTGTTTTCTTATCCTGATCTATCGCGTGTTCAACTAGGGTTTATTCCACCTAGGACCATTAGGGATTATGCTACCTAATGAACGTTTTCGTAACTCGGTTTGGGTTTAAGCCACCTAGGACCGCTAGGGATTACGCTACCCGTCAACCACGCCCTTCTTCCCACGTATGTATCGTGAATCGTTTTTCCATGTCTAGATGCACATGTATCTCAACGTGCCATTCTGAGTCCCGTGACAGGGCTAATCAAGAAATACGGGACTCGGTCGGGAGCTTTTGGTTATCTGCTGATGCAGATATTAAGGTTGGTTTTTATACCGGTGGTTATGGTCCCACGTGACCCCGCCCTCAACTACTGAAAGGCAATCCAAGAAAAATCATGCACGAGAACTGTACTCGGGCCACCTATGCCCTACTTTCCTATTGGCCAACCTCACCCATAACTAGATAGCGAGTATATGGTTTGTTGGGAGTTCTCTGCCTTTCCGTACGTACACGCTTGACTAAATATGGTAGCTAGTCGATGACGTGCTATCATAGGGCTAAACTAGATATCGCCGACTCCACGCTAATCCATCCCAGTCTTTAGGTTGCTCGCACAGCAACCAAGGCGTACCCTTGGTTCTTCTACCGCAGACCTTAACTTCTGTGAGCCCAGGCAGATCATCTGCAACCTCACAGAGGGATACCAAGAGTACCCTCACGTCCCCCGAAGCTACCGCTTCGTTATCCAGTTCGCTGGAGCCTTTATCTAAGTCAGATAAACATTTTCTCCTCCTCGTGTGTTTGTTTAAGCGATGACCTACCATAATCGGGTTACTCATCTATTTATGAACTGGTTCAATTCTCTTGACTAAGAATTATTATTTAGTTATTCTTAACTAAGGTTTACCACTCAGTTTCCTTTCTCGTTATCCTTGTTGATTACGATTATCCACTTAATTCCCTGAACTAGGGTTTTGTTTAATGGGTTAAGTGTCACTCAAGTTCAGGACTTAACCCGCCTACGAATCATGTTAAAATTTGCTAAGTGTTCAGGTTCAAGACTTAGCCTTATCAAGTTATCATGTTGATTGGTTAAGTATTGGTTAACTTAACCTCATCAAATTATTAAGTTAGATTGGTTAAGTGTAGGTTACCTTAACCCCATCGAGTTATCGAGTCGGATTGGTTAAGTGTAGGTTAACTTAACCCCATCCACTAGTCGTGTTACATGGCCAAGTGTCATTAAGTAGTCAAGCCCGGTTTCACTTAACCTACCCATTCCCGTTATATCGGTTAAGTGTCATTAGTCAAATTAGCTTAACCTTATCATGTGGCATTAAGTAAATTAATGCACTCTCAACCTCTCACATTAGACGCTGTTGTGGTTACTGGTTACACCGGGCGGGTCCGGGCAGATTTATACCACAACCCCGTCTAACCTCGGGTTTCAAGCATGGTATGACCAACTACTCACATTGGGTCTTATTATTTGTAGCTACTGGATTTGTCGGGCGGGTCCGGGCAGATTTATGCTACAAACTCAACCCAACCTCGTGTTGGCCACTTTCATGTTTTACTACATATCATGTTCATGCCAAATTTAGGCCTTGATTAAGTCCATGTTTTTCACTTATGCCCATTGTCCCATTTCTTGGTATAATTCATGTCAAGTTCACATGTTCCATATTTTTTTAAGTGTCATCCCCACGTTTATTACCATTACATGTTACATGTAATTTCATGTCAAGTTCATAGCAAATTTCAAGCTTTGTCTAGACTACCCAAAACGTATTCTCAACGCACATGAAAGCGAATCAACATAGTAGGAAAAAATATGACCAAAAGAGGGTATAAGATGGCAAAGGTGAATCACAAGTTAAACATGGTGACGTTTTAGGTAAAAGGTGTTCACATAACTAGCATATTGCATATCGGCCTCAAAACATGTATGATATCATAAGAGGATTGGTCTCAAGCATGCATGATATCATATCCTAGGTCCATCATCTTATGCATGTGAGTGTCATGAGGGGTTTTAGGTTCCTTTACATGCATAAACCCAAAATGTTTCACAAGTCAAAATGGTTCTAAGGTTTCATGCCATTATTCCCCAAGTAAAGATCCAAACTTGCATGATAAATTTAGTCCAACACAACATAAGTAGCATGATTTAGTCACTAAAACATAGCCCAAAGTCATGGGTTCAAGAAAGGGGCAAAACTAGGTTCACATAGGCTAACATACTTATGCTTCATCTCATTTTATTCCATGTCAACATTAGAACTACCGTTTTGATCTACAAGTAGCTAGAACTTACAAATCGAGGCTAAAGGATTAGGAGCTAGAGTTTTGTCGTAGGATCCATGTTGAGATGATGATCAACACCCTTGATTTGATGTAGAAAGCTTGCTCCTTTGCCTTGAATCTAGTTTGTATGCATAAGCTTTTGAAGATGGAGATGGAGGCCATGATCAAGAGAGATTTGGGTAGAACTTCGTGGCAAGAGTGATTTGTGAGGGTTTAAGCTAGGTCTAGGGGTCTTTTTATAGAAGTTTAGGTTAGTTTAGGCCATAGGATTAACCCTAGGATAGATCAGAACCGTCATAATTCGTCACAAGCCGCCAAAATCAGTCCAAACAGAAAGCAGGTGCACGCAGGTTGCCTGGGCTCGACTAGGCAGGTCGACACCCGTGTCGACTGGGCAGCCGACACGGGGGGTGGTGGTGTCGACTGCACAGTCGACACCCCTGTCGACTTGACCTGGGCGGGAATTCTCCCGCCCTGCCCCCTGTGTGTTTGAATTTGAATTCTTCTCTAGTCTTAAACTGTTTTGAACTTGGAATTTTCTGAAAACATCGACGGGCTATAACTTGGTCATACGGGCTCCGATTTTCGAAAACTCGGACTCTATTTCGTGTATTTTTCAGAGACGAACGGAATGGTGAAATCCGTTTAACTTAATTCTTAGAATATAAACAGAATATCTTTTATTACCATAGTTCTTTAATTAACCCGCTCGCGTATCCCTATTTATATATATATATATATATATATATATATAAATCTCTTATTTTCAAAGCTTAAAAATGCGGAGTGTTACAAACCTGGCAATAGACTTGTATTGGGACCAGATATGATTCGCGAAGCTGCGGATAAAGTTGATTTCATTAAGAAACGATTGCTAGTAGCTCAAAGCCGATAGAAGAGCTATGCAGACTTGAGAAGGAGGGATTTAGCATTAGCTGTTGGTGACTATGTGTATCTAAAGGTTTCTCCGATGAGAGGAGTAATTCGATTTGGCAAAACTGGGAAGTTGGCGCCCAAATTTATTGGTCCATTCCCTATACTTAAACGGATTCGAACTCTCGCTTATAGAATTCAATTGCCTGATTGGTTTCCTGGAGTGCATGATGTATTTCACATATCTCAACATCAAAAGCATGTTCATGATCCAGAGTTGATCGTGGAAGAAGCAGCGCAATGGGATATAGAAATTACTCCAGAATTAGCTATGAGAAAAGAGCCACTAAAGATTATTGGCACAGAAACCAAAGAACTGAGGAACAAGAAGGTTCACTTAGTCAAAGTGCAATGGAGTGGAGATCCACGAGATTGTACTTGGGAAACTGAGGAGAGTATTAAGAAAGACTATCCTAAGTGCAGGGTGGATATCTCTGATTGACTCCGGTGCAAGGTACATTTACCATATTTTGCATTACCATTTTGTTCTCTACTTTGCTGTTGTTTTCTTTTCACGCATGTAAACTTTTTAATTATATAGTCTGAATGTTTTCAAAAGAGTATATGAAGTAATTAGTATATTTTTGAAAGATAAAAACAAATTGATTGCTGGTTGTGTTGTTTGATTTTTGGTTGATTAATTAGAATTTTGAACCATTTAGCCAAATTGAACAAATATTGAACTGAATTGAAAATGGATAGAAATATATACATGTGCATTATATATGTGTGAACAGGTTATGGATAAACTGCTAAGAGGAGGAATAAAATTGTTTGCTCAACAGATAGGTACATGTTTATTGTATTTCTTGGGGATTTGATGATTTTATGAGCCGATTGGCTAGCCGCTTGGCTTTTTCTTTTTCTTTTGGATTGGTGAGGGCCATGAGAGGCTATTTGAAATATCCCGAAGCTCCCCGTACAAAGGAGGTTATGGAGAAATTTTTCGAAAATTTAGGGTGTTAGCCAAATTTTTGAAGAATTAGAAAATTCTTAGAAACTGAGAAGTTGAGGAATGGAAGCCAGAATGAAAGTTGAGTTGGTAAATTAAACAACTTTCGACTTCGTTCCTTTTCAAGGACGAAAAGTTTTAAGTGGGGGAGATTGTAACAACCCGGTAAATCTGAACCAATTTAAAAATTTTAATTTGGCTATTTTAGTGGATTTTAAATATTTAAAATAAATAATTTTAAATAATAACAACGAAAAGTATGTTTGAATCGATGTTTGAAAATAAATATAATTATTTTTAGTTATAGACAAGGCCAGATATGGCATGGCAGTTACAAAATTTGAATTCAAACTTTGACTGACTGTATCGGGTGCAAATTAAAACGGATTTTAGTGAAACCAAAAATATTTAAATCTGTTTATGAATATCTTTCTAACGAATCTGAAAAATCAAAGTTTCATAACGGGAATCAAAAGTTATGGCCAAATGAAATTTCAAAAAGGTCGCTATAGAATATATATAGCCCTTGAAAATAGACGTTTTGCAAACGACCTCAGAATTCGATGAAACCACTTTTGTTGGATCTGGCATGTCAAATTATTGCTAGGTTTCAAATTCCATAATTTTTGAAGTTAGTATGTGAGCGTGGCAAAGGAAAATGTGTTTGTTTGATTTCTGTTAAATTGGATCGACCAGAAAATGGCTATTTCTCAAACGGTCTCAGAATTCGACGAAACAAGTTTTGTCGGGACCGTATCGTCAAAACATAGCTAGGCTTATTTTTATGGAATTTTTGGGATAAGTATGTGGCCCCGACAAATTGAAATGTACGTTCAAATCAAATATTGAATGTTTTATATTTTTATTTGAAGAGAAACTAACTGAAACAGTCGAATGGGCTTACGAAACATATCCCATTGTGTTTGGAATGGGGGTATTTAGCTAGGGACGACAGTCGTTGGGTTTGAATTGGAGTTCGTATGTGATAGGGCGTATTTTCGGATTTAAAATAAATTAAAAATTAAATATAAATCATGGCCCAATCAAGTTTTTTCTCTCACTTCATCGTTGACCTAGAAATCCCGCTTCTCCCTCAAACTCGACTGCGACAAAAGCTCCCCACTTCTCTCCTCCTTATCTCCTTCCACGCTCAATAAAATTCCACCCCTCAGTTGAGAATTTTGTGGAGATTTCTTTAATCTTCAAATCCATCCCAGCCTCGCCTCCTACAGTTACGCCGTTCTCGAGATTCGCGCCAGGGAAGGTCAACCGCATCGCCTCGACTTTTGCGCCGATCACCACTTCGAGCTGGGAAAGGTGGGTAGCGCCGGGAAGCTCTCTCCTAGCTCTACGCTGTGGCGCAGGCCGATCGGCCCCTAGCTACACGGATTTCGAGAAAAGTGGCGACCTAGTTTTGAACGAAATTTGAGAGGTAACGATTTAATTATTTTAAACTGATTATAGCACTTTAAAGCGCTACGGATTTTGATTTCACGATAAAAATCATATATTTTTGCTATGTTGTCGAAATCCAGTGAAACAAGAGACATTGGACTCGTGTGGACGTCATCTACATTCTAGAAGAGACCGGATATTTTTCTGAGCCTTCTACAATTTTTGGAGGAGTGGAACCCAATGTGAGATTTCTGAATTATAAACAATATGGAAACAACGATGTATAAATTATATAGTCGATGTATGAGTTATATAAGCGTTGTACACCTCATGTATAAGCGTTGTATAGGTTGTATGTTCGATGTATAAGTTATACATGCATTGTAAAAATGATATATGCGTTGAAATAAAGTGAATTGATTTTGAAATGAAATCGAAATATAGTTATATTCGTATATATATATATATATATATATATATATATATATATACTCCCCTCGTCCACAGACCATGGACGATATATATTGGTTGTGATATTGTTTGAATTATTGGTTGATGTGAAAATTTGGTGAATATCATGAATGGTTGATTTGAAATGATAGATTGTAGTTGAAATCCCAATAGGATCAGTATATGGGAAAATTCGTCTGCGTACGAACTAGATATTGAAAATCCCCATTGTCAAAAGCTGCGAGGCTTTAAGGTAGAGCGAGGAGCCGTACTAGGGACGGTGCCGGTTTTAACTACCCTGCCGTTATGCTGCCGAAATTTTCTGAAATATTCCTGTGTTTGATTTATATTCATGTGTTGAATAAAATTCATGTGTTGAAATAAAATTCATGTGATGAATAGAAATTCACGTGTTGAATGAAGTTCATGTATTGAATAAATTCTTTGAAAGATAAAAATCACATTTTTATCAAATATATAGACTATATAAAATAATCGTGCTTCGAAATAAACTGTTTTACAATAAAAATGACATTTTTATGATATATATGAACTATATAAAACAATCGTGTTTTGAAATAAATTGTTTTACAATAAAAAATCACATTTTTATGGTATATATGAACTGTTAAAAATAGTGATGTGCTGAAATAAATAGATGTTGGATAAAAATAACGTTTTTATCAAATGTGTGAAATGAATATGGTTTTGAAATCGAAGAATAAATTATATATATATATATATATATAATTAAAATAAATTGAATAACGAAGCTGTAGTTCGTGTTTTGAAACCATGATTTCAAATGATTATTGCGGGAGATCCGACCATCGGATTTTCCGAAACCGAGACCGTTGGGTTCGCATTGGAAATATCCTTCCAACGACACCAACTTTGTAAAGATCCAACGGTTGGATTGTATGGAATGTTTAATTCAAATATGAAGAAAAACAGTGCCAAAATCGATTATATATATATGTATATGTATATATATAAAATTAAAATAAATCGAATAACGACGTTGCAGTTCGTATTTTGAAATCATAACTTCAAACGATTGTACCGGGAGATCCGATCATCGGATTTTCACAAAACTGAAACCGTTGGATTTGTTTTGAAAAGATCTTTCTAATGATATAAAATTTTTGAAAATCCAACAATTAGATTTTCAGATATGTGTAAATCAAATCTGAAGACAAACAGCGCTACAGCCGCATTATGGCCTGAAGCGTCGTTTGAATGAATTGACTATTTTAAAATGAAAAAAAATAGCAATAAATCGTTATAAAATATTATAAATGATATGGAATGGAAATAAACCGAATTTACCCGGTTTATTAGATATTTGATGGTTGAATGTGTTAGGCGTGAAAATTACATTTAAGAACAGAATTATTGATGTCGAATAATTTAACCATTGAAATGAATTGATTTAAATTCTAAATATACGTGAATTATTTGAAAAGGCCGAGTTAAATCTCATTTCAAATAATTGATCGGCGATAAGAAGTCGATGATGAAGATGGTGGTTGAAGACCGGAGATCTTCACCTCGGTTGGATGATTACTGATGTCTTGATTGGGAGGCATCCCAAAATATAGATAATAAGTGGTGATCATCCAGACGTACTTGGAGATCGATGGATATGCGAAGTCTAAGGTGCCTCTGGTTTCATTCAGATCCAGAACGAACTTGTAAATGGACTGTGTGTCTGACATTGGATTTTGTTCTGTGCTGATTGACCTCTATTAAATATATATCTGTTTGGCGGCGGAGAATTTATTCTCTTGCTTAACGCCCTTCTCTGAGACGTACGAGCTCAGAGGTTATATATCGATAGAAATCAGTCGCATGGAGCGAATTGCCTGTGTGGCATGCCTAAGTGGCAGATGATCAAGGCTTCTATTGAAAAGCAAAGTCTTGTGGTTGATGATCAAAGCACCACCTGTGTGGCATAGCTTTGTGTATAACGTTGATTCGCAAGCCTCACGCCCTGGTATGAACCAGAAATGGGAGAGGAAATCAGGGAGGGAGCGCGTTTCCTTCTAGCTAGGGTGGTGTCAGTGACCTACCAGCCCTGACATTTATATTATTTTCACCTGTGTGGTTGTTGGATTGCAAGGCGCCTCAGATACATCGGAGACTATGTGCAGCCGATGGAGTCATAGGACTCATTTACGCCCCCAAAGGGCGGGGAAACATAGTGTTCAGGCATTTTAATCCATATCAGTGGACCGGCCCTGACGATCCAAGGGTTTGACTGAGTACTTGCCCTGAGGCTCGGGCTAGAGAGTCTCGAATTCGGTAAGGACTATCTTTTGCCTTTGTTCATGATGGAAATCCAATTTCCCAATACAACATCGTGCGGTTTTGATTGTATACCTATATATGGCGGCATAGTGGTATAAGGCATTAATGTCGTCTATGATTGATATTTATGGTTGAAAATGTTTTTGAAACAAATAAACACTAGTAATAATATCAAATGATTTGTTTTGCTCGTATCAAGCATATTTTGGCCATTATAAGGTAAAACTCTATCCTCCGGTTTGCGTTGCATTGTGTGATGGGAACTGAGTCTTATAATGGCCTCATTTTTATAAAAAGCATTGCGATGTTTAAAAGATTTACTTGTTTTAAAGCACTGGCAATCCAATGGAGTAAACCCATTCCGCGAAAGTGGCGTGGTCCTGTGATTGGCCATATATTAAAGTAAGTTAAGTAGATTTCTCATACCAGTCCCGTGACTGACTCGTAGTTTGTTTCACTTGCAAACTCAGGTGCCCCTTTTTTCTACACGGGCAGCCTTGTATTCAGGTTTTAGCAGGCTCTTTCTGGATAGCTGGATCTGAAGATGGATTCTACCATTTATCTCTTTTTATGTTGTTCAGCTCCTATTATACATATTATGTTTTGTTTTTCCGCTGTAGACATTTATGTATAGCTGAACTGTAATCTGTACTAAGTATGATCCTGTATACTGTGTAACTCTAATGATTATGTTTATTCAGTGTATTATTTGTACATTATCTGGTGTATTATTTATTTATGTTCTGCTGTTACTGTTTATGTGTTATATTCCAAAGATTACCCTTGCCACCATCGTACGGGGGTTTTGGGGTCGTCATATTTCCCTATTGCACTCTTACTAGCTTCACTTCTTTGTTGCACAATTTCTTAACCTCCGATCCAAGTATGCAAGTCGGAACTCGTCCTATCATTGCTTCCTTCTATACTTCCACTTCCTCTCGCAAGTTTGGCTTCACTACCTCGAACTCTGTATACTTTAACGCCGCTTGGATGAACGGTCATCTTAGAATGATGGGCTTCCTCAAGGAATGTCTTCAATAGGTTTCCCATCCTGATATGACTCACTTATCAAACCTCTTCTCAAGTAGCTCCCCTACTTGCTTATCAAGTTCCCACTTTCTATTAGGAGTCACATGTCGCAAATCATTGATAGATATATCAAGAAGTTCTGGGAGACTAAGCATGACAGACCCCTTTGCGGTCATAAGAAATCCCGAGAGTCTTTCTATGGCAAGTCAGAAGTCTAACGACCCTCCTCTCACAATCTAGATTGGCTCCATATATGGTTAACCCATCCATCCTAGAAACAAACTGTATCTTATGATATCAAGAATATATGCGTCGCAATCAAACTCGAGACCTAACACAGAGATTCTCAAACCCCGACAAATCATCCATGAATGAGTCGTACCTCCACTGCGGTTTGAGGCAATAACGGGATCCAAAACCATACTAGTATCTAGGTGCTTAGTCTCAACTAAAGGATCAGATATAAAAGAATGCGAAGTGCCAGGAAAAAAATCCTAATAGGATGATCAGTAATAGAAATCAATCCTTCAATGGAAACTTTCCTACCCCTATCCTGACTACCAGCTATGAGAACATTAGCTTGCCCTCTAGAAGTTCCTACCCTCTGGCCTTGACCTTGTCTCTTTGTGCACTCCTTAATAAGGTGTCCTGCCTAACCAATGTGGTGAAAACGCCTTTCCTCTTTCTGCAATCCTTTTTCAGATGACCCACCATTCCGAAGTTATGGTATTTCCTCGTTTCTTCTTTCATCTATATTTCCTTCTTAAGCCATCATTTTCTTTCATCTTTGGGTTGTGCTCCTTAGCCCCAACTCGCTTATTCTCCTTTTTTTCCACATGCTAACTAGTATCTTGAGAGTTGTCTCCATCGCACGGAAATCCTTACGAGACTTGAGAGAAAATAAGCCGTAGGTGAAACCACTACGGCTAAAGATGGAGGTTAGGCACTTCTTTGCCCTTCGACATGTACCGTAACTTTGACATGCCTATGGAACCATGCCGAAATAGGGATTCCCTTTCATAAAGAAATGGTTTCCCGAACAAAAAGGAAAAGGAATCAAGCAGAGAATCAAGAAGACATTTATGGATTTAGGGAATATGCTTTTCAAAAGCAGACTTTTTATTTTAAAATACTTTGTTTTTGAGACCTTTTTGAAAACTATTTTCAAAATACTTTATCTGATCCTATAACATATGCTCTGATACCAAATGCCACACCCTACGTTCGTTAATGTCACTCACTAAGGGAATGCATTAAGTTCCATGAAGTGTTATAGCTAAATAAGAACATAATATCACAAGACAGACATGTAAAATAGCAGCAAAATTAAAAAAATTATTTAAATCAATACATCTTCGTCCTAAATACTGAGTTTACATCAAAAGTTTGAAGTAACCAATTACATAAATAATCCATTTTGCCAAAAATATCAGAGTACAAAAGCATAAAACCATATTTCCCTTGCAAAGCCATAAGAGAGTTGACAAGAAGTCAAAGCAGTACATCTATATCCAAATCCAAGCTAAGCTGAAAGAATCCAAATCAACTTTAAGCACTTCCACCCTAAGAACCTGTGGGGGGTGGGGGGAAGAGGGACAGAAGAGAGAGAAGAGGAAACAAAAAGGGCCAGACATAATGTCTGGCGAGTCCAGTTACTTTTAAATATAAATAAATAAAAGTATCATGGCAGGTATATAAAACTGGAAGAACAAGATAACAGTAACAATAACAAGTGTGAACTGAGCAAGATAAGATGAACATGATATATTGAGCTTCTTAAATACATTTCTCTGCACCGCGCAGATACTAGTACATCAGAAATAGAATGATCCCTACTAATATCGTTCCATTACATTTTTTGATTATTAGGTTACTTGGGTTAATAACACTCAAGACTTATATGCGCATCGTACCCATTTACTTTCCGATGGATACACTTAATACAATATACGTAGCTATCTATCGATATTGAGATACACCCCATGGTACCCCAGTCGCATGGTCTCCACCATAAAGAACGCAGTCCCACATCCTACGCCAAAGTGACGTACGGATCTCTATATAGCGATGTTACATTCCACATATATCTGTCATTACTATGCTATGAAAGCGTACGGACTGCCACTATCGATCGAATCAGATTCCATATCGGAATAATGGCCTCTAGTCTACGATACACCATCTAGAGAAGATATGCATATATCTAGATTGTCCCACGTATGTACGGTAATTATAGCTCGATGCCTCAATCGCACATCCTCTAATGTGCACTGAGTTCCGTGGCAGGGCTAAACAAGAAACAGGGAACTCGGCCGGGAGCTTTTCCATTCCTGTACAGGCCGCCTTTAGGTGCCTCCAAATATAGATATTCCTCTGGTCTGTTTTCCATGGTGGCTATGGCCCCACCTCGGCCCCTCCCTCAACTAGTAAAGACTACAAGAGCTAAGCGACTGCCCCTAATACAACCAATCTGAACATCCATGTGGCGTCTACCCTCAACCCCGTACCTCGATAGCGAAAGGTGAAATAATATCTTGGGTTTAACTCTAGTCTTTTCGCATCCACTGGATGTCGATGATGGATATCCGACGATCTGCTATCCTTGTTGGTCGGGACCTTCTCTACCTCCTCGTGAGGCAACCGTCGAATCACCCTGGTGTCACCTCGTCATAGCATTCTGACTGCATAGCTACATTTGCAATCAAGGCCCACCCACCTAGTAGTTACGCGCAGACCCAACCTTGCGAGTACAGCCTAAGATATCTATCACCGCATAGAGGACTACTAGGAGCACCTTACGTACTTCAGAAAGCTGCGCGCTTCCCCTTCTAGTCCTTTGGAGCCTTCATAGCAATCAGATGAATGTGCGCTCCCCTCGTGCCTTATAACACCTCGATGATCTACCCCGTTGGGTTATTCACCCTCAAATGTACAGACTGGTCCAACCGCCTTTCTTTACTATGTTGTTAGACCCTATGTCTAAACATTCTTTTATGCGCTTGCCTTACCTCATCTTGTTCCCATTTAACTTGGTTATTCCCGTTCATATTGAATTCTTATTCCAATTTACCAAGTATCTCTTGCTTATTAATTTCAATTTAAGTTTATTAATAAGCTCACAACACGTTATTCTCTAGATTGTGGCCCAAGGTCTGTAATCCACAATCTATTTTATATTCTTGCTTGGTTACACCATTACAATAACATGTTCTCCTTAATACGTTATTAAGTATATATCAATTCACATGTTTCCTAATTAACATGTCACTTACCATTTATGATTAAATATAACTTATTTATTTTACAAGTTTTCCTCATTCTTTATCATTTAATCGTAAATTCAATTTACACCGTCACTACAACTTATTGTTGTTTACTTAGCAGATTATTACGCATATCTACTTCTATCATTTCTACAAGTTATACTTACCCTACAAGGGTGTCTTTAGTTACATAACTTTATTATATTTTCCACCGGTTATGTATACCACTAGGTGTCTTTAATTACATAACCTTATCGGGTTAAGTTCGTGGGCCTATATGTAAAAATTACCCGTCCCCTCTATTTTACTTAAACCACCCACTACCCATCCAATTTACTTAACCCTAACTTAAGTTCATAATCATACAATCCTTATGGATTAAATTAGGTTAAGTAGTCCAATTCATTACCATGTCCAATTATGGTTATAATGGGATAGACCTCCCACATTAGGCGTACAACGTGTGGATGTTGGATATGCCGGTCGGGTCCGGGCAGTCTTGTTCCACCATTGGGTCTAACCTCGTGTCTTATCCCGATTCGTATTTGCACACTTAGACCTCTCACATCAGGTTCAACACTAGTGGCTGCTGGATATGCCGGTCGGGTCTGGTCAGACTTCCACCACTAATGCAACCTAACCTCGTGTCATAAGTGCAATTACAATTCCCAATTGTAATTACTAGACATTCCATTTTTATCCAAATCTGCCTATGTCATTATAGGTGAATATTTCTCTTTTTCCCCATATTTAATTATATGCCCAATTCACTATTCAAATCATAGACTTTTACATGCCTTTTCAATTCACCTTTTAATTATGCACCATATGCTCTTTTTACCAAGTTATAAGTCAAGGCATATATATATGTGTGTGTGTGTGTGTGTGTTATGCACAAACCCAAATCTACATATTTTCCAATTTATGTCCCTAGTCCATATTCACCCATTTCAAAACAAATTATACCCAAACCATATTCGCATATTTTCCCATGTATGCCAAAAATTCATATTTACATACATCCCAATTTATGTCCCAAATCAGAACTTACACATGTCACAATTTATGCTCAAATTATATTTTCCAGTGTATGCCTAAGTTCATATTCATATTATCCAACACAATATATGCCCCCAAATTCATATTCGTATATTTCCAAATTTTATGCCCAAATTTAGATACACATTTTGCAATACCAATTATTCCCCCAAATCATGTCTTTCCCAATCGTTCCCGATTTCGCATGTTCGCAATTTTCAGCGTTAGGCCTAGGCTCGAAGGTAGCCTGGCTATATAAAAATAAAAAGGGAAAAAGAGGGAGAGAAGAGAATCAAGAATTGGCATAATAACGAATCAATAATAAACTGATAGAAATAGGCATAAACTGGATAGGCATATTATAATAAGATTTAACATGGTGGTGATATGAACATATAAAAGCAGATATGATAATTATGTCATAATAGAACTGATTAGGCACCGATTCAAGATTTAGTTTTTATATACATATCAAGATTACTATTTAAATATTCAGATCTAAAAATAACATGAACTCACAGTGAATAGATCTAAGGAAATGGATCCAAATTACTGCGAAGAAAATGTTGAATAAGTTATTGTAGCAATCGCTGAATTTGTTATAGAAATCTTCGAATATTTATAATCTTCTTTGAATTGATTTAGAAGAAGAAAGGCCATTTTAATTTTCGTTGCAGCAGAGCTTCGTCGTCAGCATTATTTTAGATGAATAGAACCTAGGTCTTGGGTCATTTATATAGCGTAAGGTTCAATGAATCTTGCTCAAAAAGGTGTCCAGATATAAAATGAATTATTTCGCCCAGATCTGTCAGGGGTGGGTCGACCCCCCTTTGAGTGGGTCGACCCCCTTTGGGTAGGTCGACCTATGGGTCGACCCCCTTTTGAGTGGGTAAACCAATCTGAGCGAGAAATCTGCCGCCTTCCCAAATTTCGAATTTTGAACCGAATTTCGATTTTCTGGACCCATTTTTGAATTTCTGAACTTATTATATACATATATGTTCTTCCTTTGCGTATACAAACTTCAAACCTTAATAACTTCTTCATACGGTGTCCGATTTTCGCAAACAGTTGTCTATTTTAATTAAAATTTCGAGACGGACGCAATGGCGCAGTTGGTTTTACCTAATTCTAAATATTGAATTAATTTTTGCTTAATTCATTGTTAGAAGTGTATTTCACACTAATTATTCTTTAATTTACCATCTTTAGTGCCGTTAAAATTCCGGGGTGTTACATCTTATCTATTTCTCACCCTCTAATTTCTTCCTATTGGCGTCTAGGTTTCCATCATACTTTAGGTTGGACTTGTGTTGTTTTGGTCTACTTAAAGGGTATCGGGAGTTAGGTCAGCACAGGTGGTATCAGAGCAAGGTTAAGTAATAACCTTGGCTCTATGGCGGAACTCAATAGAGATGGGGCTAGTAATACCTTACCGAATTCGAGACAATCTAGCCTACCGTGTCTCAGACTACAGTCGCAACTACACCTAGGAGCGCCAGGGCCAGTCCTCACTTACGTTTAAGGATTGGTTATTCCTGAACAATGCGTTTCCCTGCCCTATGGGGCGTAATGGTCAGTATGTCGACCATATCATCCATCGGACCCGTAGTGACCAATATATCCGAGGTACCTCGCTATCCATCATCCACATAAGTAAAAATGTCTGGGCTCCATACCATGACACCACTTATAGCTAGAAATAAACACATGTCCTCCCTGCTTTCCTTCATCCCGTTTCAAGTACATACCGGGGTGTGAAGCTCGCGAATTAACGCTACATAAAGCTACGCTATATTAAAGATGTGCTTTGATCATCAACCACAAGACTTTACTTTTCAACAGAAGTCTCGGTCCTTTGCATCTCAACATGCCACACAGGCAATTCATGCCATGCGACTAATGTCTATCGATATATAACCTCTAAGCTCGTACATCTCAGAGAAGGGTGTTAAGCAAGAGAATAAATTATCCGCCACCAAACGGATATATATTTAACAGAGATCAATCAACACAAAATAAAATCCAATATCAAACACACATCCATTTACAAGTTCGTTCTGGGTCTGAGCGAAACCAGAGGTACCTTATTCCTCGTCCTATATGTCCAATATAGGAGAGAGGTCCTTGCATATTCCGTCGATATCCAAGTACGTCTAGACGATCACCACTTATTACCTTGTTTTTTGTGTACAGCCCAATCAAGACATCAGTAATCATCCAAATGATGTGAAGACCTCTGGTCTTCAACCACCGTCTTCATCGTCGACTTATCGTCGAATCAGTTATTCAGAATGGGTATAAAACCCGGTCTTTCCGAATAACTCGCGTATTTTATAAACAAGTGCTATAAAAATACAACATACGCCTCATTCCAATCCAGATAAATTTTTTATTCAAATATTCTTTCTTTTGGGAAAGGTTCCTACTAATTTTATCAAAGATAAATTCTTTAAATTTATTCTTTAATCTTCTTTTGGAGATCAATTCCAAACCAAATTAAGGTTCATCGACTAGTCGGGATTAGCAAACCTTACCGAAGTGATCATTTGTTTAATTTCCCAATCCCAGCCTATTCATCCCATGGAGAAAAATTGGTAATACTCCATATCTAACACCACGGTGTTATCGGTAAATTTAATAACCATTTCACGTTCAAATCTAATTAAAGATTTAACAATCGCTTGGAGCAAAACTGATGATACTCCACTTTCGATCATTTCCCACATTTGATAATTTAAATTATCAATTCAATTTTCAATCTAATTAAAGAATCATTCAAACTCCACTTATTTTTAATCTTTCCAAAATAAATATTAATGAATATTTAATTTTGGGAATCAAACATGCCGCATTGACAATCTACACCGTACTATTGATTTCTGTCGATATATAACCTCTAAGCTCATACGTCTTAGAGAAGAGTGTTAAGCAAGAGAATACATTTTCCGCCACCAAACAGATATATATTTAGCAGATATCAACCATACAGTTCAAAAGACAATGTTAGACATGTAATTTCTCTTTAACTGGGTTAAAGAACTAATGCCATTTAAAACGCAGTTTACGATAAACCCAAAATCATATTCCATTAATTATGGATTCTTCATGGAAAACAGATCGATATATATATAATCGATATCAATTTCTGTATCCGACTAATAATATAAATGAAATAACGACCAAGCCTTTTAAATTCCATATATATTACCAGTCTTCCTCTACATAAGTTCACTTCGATTATTATCAAATCGAATTCCATTCCATTCCAATTTGTTGTATTAAATTGGAAAACTTTACTTTGGAAAATTTCCTTTAAATCAAAATAAAAAGATTTACAAATTCCAAATCACATTTCATTGTAAATCGGGTTAAAGAACGAATGTCATTAAAAGCACAGTTCGCAATAAACCCAATTCACATTCCATTTTATTCCAGTTATTAAATATAATTGGAAACTCTAATAATCTTAATTAAAAGATTTATTCTTTTCACACGGGGTTCAAGAACAGTGTTATTGGAAACACCATTCATGACAAACTCAAAATCCAATTCTTTTATTCAATTCCAATTAAATATTAATTAATTGAAAATCTTCACTAAATCTTAATCAAAAGATTTATTCTTTTCTCACCTGGGTTTAAGAACAGTGTTAGTAAAGATACCATTCAAGACAAACCCAAAATCCCATTTGATATTAAATACAAGGCTCTGAATAGTAATTATATTGGCTTATATTCAATATCAAATTCTGAAGCCAACAAATATCGTATTGAAATACGATTTATATATATTTCCAAATTTCCGTAACGATATCCGTATAATCACGGAATCCAATCTCAAAATATTCCGAAGATTATATCCATTCCGAATCCATTCCAATTCGTTCGTTACAAATTTCTGGTTATAATAAAATCATTCACAAATCCAATTTATTTTAATTAAAAATTATTGGATTTCAAATCTAGTTAATTACTAGTTCATTTTGATAAAAATATATTTTTATCTTTACAAATGTGAAATTTACATCCAATTCTTTCCAAATCATTTATTATGATTTTACACAAATTATTAACATTTTTAATAATTTTATCAAGGCCCTTTCTGTCGATTTACATAAATGGCCATCGAACTGCACTTACACCAGCCTTTTCCAAATTTGATTTGTACAAAGTTCCAAATCCAACCGTTAGATTTCAAATCTCTTATATTCGCTGGAAATCTCTTTTCGATACGAATCCAACGTTTCCGGTTTTAAGAGAATCCGAATGGTCGGATCTCCCGCAATGTCAATACGAAGTCAATGGTCGAAATTCGCGAACGGTCACTACGCGGCGCATTCTATTCGGGCCATTAAGTATATATATAATATATATATATATTATATTTCGTCGATTTCCATTTAAAACGTATTTTACAAATCGTTTATAACTTCGTTTTAAAATGATTCCTTCTTCATTTTCAATTTTGAATCAAAATTGAATTTTCCTTATCATTATAATATATAAATGATAATATTTTCAAAATATCAGGTTTTGAAATCATTTCCTTTTCGATATTCATTATAAAAATGAATAAAATCGATATAAATACCATTCGCGTTAAAATGGCGCAAATCTAATCAACATGACTTATATATTTCAATATTTTCATGTCCATACCAAATCGGACATCAAATCAGATTTTAATGCTTTACTGAATATTATTTTTAAAATATTCGTTATTTCTGAATTGAAATCAGACATAATCAATTACCATATAATATTATTTATATGGATTTCATACAATCCCTGTATACAACAAAAATAAAACATAGTCAACCATCATCTAGTGTGCATTACACAATTGCATAAGTGTTAAATATGAATAATTAATGCTTACAACAGCCTGTCAACCAATCGATTGACATACAACTAAACAATTGGGATTAGTGTATGTCAAATATCATCCTAATACCCGTGTGAGGTTTCAATCAACACACATCGATTTTATTTGTGCAATTGGGCGATATGTAAAATATATTGTCTCGATCCATATCAATTAAATGCGTGTACATAAACAAATCGTTTGATTTGTAAATGAATATTTGTTTTCTACACATGACCATTTTATATGGTTCATATATTCAATAAAAAATTATAATTTTATTGGTCAGATATTTTATTCCATACATGAATATTTTATATATTTTATTCATTCAATAAAAATGATATTTTTATTGTTCAAATATTTTATTCCATACATGAATATTTTATATATTTTATTCATTCAATAAAAATGATATTTTTATGGTTCAAATATTTTATTCCATACATGAATATTTTATATATTTTATTCATTCAATAAAAATGATATTTTTATTATTCAAATATTTTACTCCATACATGAATATTTTATATATTTTATTCATTCAATAAAAATGATATTTTTATTGTTCAAATATTTTATTCCATACATGAATATTTTATATATTTTATTCATTTAATAAAATGATATTTTTATTGTTCAAATATTTTATTCCATACATGAATATTTTATATATTTTATTCATTCAATAAAAATGATATTTTTATTGTTCAAATATTTTATTCCATACATGAATATTTTATATATTTTATTCATTCAATAAACACAACACAGTCAATTCAATCCAAACAAACAATCATGGTTTGTACAATCATTAGTGTCGGGTGCTGCTAAGCATAGTCTGCATCCTAGTATATATTTAACTGTAAATAAATTGAGTGAGAAAGAGTTCTCATATTCGTTTCCACTCCTCCGTTCTTTTATTTCTGAATTTCTATATTGTTTTGATTTAAAATCTGCCTGAAATTCTAATCAGCTCCAAATCGCTTCTAGTCAGTTCCATTTAAAGTGCTCGTCGAGACGATTTCAACGGATCTAAAATCGTCTGATTTGGACCTCGTATGAATGAGATATGGAATTAAATACGTTAGCTTCTATTCGAGATGATTAAATTATAATTAATTAAATTAATTACTCCTAATTACCTGTTGAACGACGATGTATAGAACCCTCCCATAACCCATCGTCGATACCAAATATTCACCCACCGCACCACCCCTGGCCCACCGGAGGCCGATCGACCTGCGCCACCACGAAGCCAACGACGCCGCCACCCTGCGCCTCGACCCTCGCCCCGTTTGAACTCTTCGTTGTCTTGAAATTCGCCTCCAACTCCAGAGGCTTTGGACCTGGGCCGTATCCACGATCATGGCCGTTGAACTTCAAGATCCCTGGGAGCTTGTCATTTTTCGCTTTGGGAGGCTTCGAATTAGATGTAGGGATGAAGAGTAAAGTAGATGAGAAGGAGGGAACAATTTTGGCCTTCCAACCGATGAAAGGCAGCGACAGCGTTATGAGGCTAGGGTTTTAGGAATATATATATATATATATATATATATATATAATTTTTAATAATATTTTATTATTTAATTCAATTAATTACTAGTTTAATGCTATAAACTCCAAATCGAACCCAACGACTATTGCCCCTAGCCAAATACCCCCATTCCGGACACAATGGAGTATGTTTCATAAGCCAATTCGACTGTTTTGATCAGTTTTTATAAAAATTAAAAAATAAATCAATATATATTGAATTTAAACGTACATTTTAATTTACTGGGGTCACATACTAACTCCAAAAATTCCAAAAAAAACAAATCTAGCTACGTTTTGATGATACAGTTCTACCAAAACTAATTTCGTCGAATTTGGGGATCGTTTGAAAACGGTCATTTTCTAGTCGATTAAATTCAAACTAAAATTACCAAACACGTTTTAATTCGCCACCCTCACATATCAATTCCAAAAATTATGAAAATTGGAATCAAGTAATAATTTGACACCCTGGATCCAAAAAAAAGTGGTTTCATCGAAAACGGAGGTCGTTTACAAAATTACTATTTTTAAGGGCTATATATCTTATAAAATCCATAGCGACTATTCTGAATTTTCAATTGGACATAACTTTCTATTCCTGTTATGAAATCTGGATTTTTCACGTCCGTTAGAGAGATATAATTCAACAGATTCAAATATTTTTGGTTTTACTGAAATCCGATTTATTTTGAATCCTGTATGTTCATTTGAAATTTGAAATCGAATTTTCAAACTACCACGCCGTTTCAGACTCGTTATATAATTAAAATAAATTTATTCGTTTTAACTTCGATTAAAATAAATTTTTAGTTATTATTTAAAATAAATCAATTTAAATATTCAAAATTCATTAAAATTGCCAAAATAAAATTTTTTAATTGGTTCTGGTTTTCCAGGTTGTTACAATCTCCCCCACTTAAAATCTTTTCGTCCTCGAAAAGGAACGGAGCTGAAAGTTGTTTGACTAACCAACTCCACTTTCATTCTGGCTTTCATTCTTCAACTTTTCAGTTTCTAAGAATTTCTATTTTTTCAAAATTTTGGCTAACACCCTAAATTTTCGAAAAATTTCGCCATAACCTCCTTTGTACGGAGAGACATTTAAAATCACAACTAGCCACACAGGGCCCTCATCAATCCGAAAGAAAAAGAAAAAGCCAAGCGGCTAGCCAATCGACTCATAAAATCATCCAAACCCAATAAATTAGTAAACATGTACCTATTTGTCGGGCATACAATTTTATTCCTCTTCTCTAGCCTCCTTGCTATGACCTGTTCAATGTATATATATGTATATGCATGCAGTTTCATCCAATTTTCAATTCAATTCAATATTTTGGTTCAATTTAGCTTAATGGTTCAAAATTTTAATTAATCAAACAACACAATCAGCAATCAATTAGTTGATTATCGTTTCAAATATATAATTTTAATACATATTCAAAAATCATATTTTTGATGCCAATTCACAAATAATAAATCTTGTCTAGTTTTGGTTCTCACACCAGTCAATTGGAAATATATAGATATCCCACTTTCGAAACTCGGATATAAATGTTGATGATGACATGCCATCATCAGAATCATCTCCGGGCGACTAGAGTGTGATTCTATATCTGTCAATTATATTTGAGGCTTGGAATATATGTTTGCAAGGCGTATATGCAAAATCTTCATATACTAGATTGTCCAAATTAATTTAAAATAAAATATTCAAATACGTTTAATAAGATTTAAATTTTCAAAACAAAATTTGTTTTCACTTTTGTTTTAAAATAACACTCTTTAAACTCATTCTAGGACACCACTGATCCTATCTTTAACGAGTCATTCTTATTGGATACAACTAATCCAATTTCTGATGGATTCCTTCGTTTGGTTCTAATGTGCCTTGTTCTCGAGCTCTGTAAACCAAAGCTCTGATACCAATTTATAACGACACAAACTCGCCCTTACGGGAAAGCCAGGATTGAGTTGAGAACACGACAAATTAGAACACAAACAGAAGAACATTTCATTGCTTATTACAACAATTTACATCAGAGTACAAGAACATAACATGGTATGAAGAAATAGTATACATTTGATAAATATCAGAGATTTAAACTACTTTTAAATACATAGCAACGGAAAAATAATACAAAACACAACTGGAAGAAATACACGGATACAGAGCTTTTTGAATATCGCTTCAGCTGTAAATCAGGATCCTGTGAATATAATATCTATAAAGCCAAAACAACTAGCTGCCCGTGTGGAAAATAGGGGCACCCAGAGTTTAGGTTAAAACAATAAACTCCAGATCAGTCATGTGACTGGTGTAAAAACTCAAAATAGTTATTAATTTGATTTTAAAGTTAGATAAATCAAGGGACCATGCCGTATAACACGGAACGGGTTTACCCCCAAGAATACCAGTGGATAAAACAAACAGTGCAATGCTAATTAAAGAAAATGAAGCTATTATAAGACTCAGGTTCCATCACACAATGCAACTCAAGCTGTAGGATAGAGTTTTACCTTATAATAGTCAAATAATGCTTGATACATGATAATCTTTTATTATTATTATTATAAGTGAAGAAATCAACTTCAAATATAAATGTATCAATCATAGACGGCATGGATACGATATATCATGTCGCCAGACTAGTTCTACAATTAAAACTACAAAGGTCGTATTGGAAATTGGATTTCCATCATGAACCAAGGCAAGGGATCAACCCATGCTGTCTATGTATCAATCATAGACAACATGGGTACGATATATCATGTCGCCAGACTAGTTCTACAATTAAAACCACAAAGGTCGTATTGGAAATTGGATTTCCTTCATGAACCAAGGCAAGGGATCATCCTTACCGAATTCGAGATAATCTAGCCTACCATATCTTAGGCTACAGTCGCAACTGCATCTAGGAGCGCCAGGGCCGGTCCTCACTTGCGTTTGAGGATTGGTTATTCCTGAACAATGAGTTTCCCTGCCCAATGGGGCGTAATGGTCAGTAGTCGATCATATCATCCATCGGCCCCGTAGTGACCGATATATCCGAGGTACCCCGCTATCCATCATCCACAATGTCTGGGCTCCATCTTATGACACCACTTCTAGCTAGAAAGAAACACATGTCCTCCATGCTTTCCTTCATCCCGTTTCTGGTTCATACCGGGG
This sequence comes from Allium sativum, assembly GCA_030737875.1. Classification (NCBI taxonomy): domain Eukaryota; kingdom Viridiplantae; phylum Streptophyta; class Magnoliopsida; order Asparagales; family Amaryllidaceae; genus Allium; species Allium sativum. The sequence goes on along the minus strand of CM060919.1, from coordinate 604,568,973 downwards.
TTTGAAGCCCGTGAATTAACGTTACACAAAGCTATGCTATATTAAAGCCGTGTTTTGATCATCAACCACAAGACTTTGCTTTTCAACAGAAGTCTCGATCCTTTGCATCTCAGCATGCCACACAGGCAATTCACACCATGCGACTGATGTCTACAGATATATAACCTCTGAGCTCGTATGTCTCAGAGAAGGGTGTTAAGCAAGAAAATAAATTCTCCGCCACCAAACAGATATATATTAAATAGAGATCAATCAACACAGAATAAAATCCAATGTCAAGACACACATCCATTTACAAGTTCGTTCTGGGTCTGAATGAAACTGGAGGAACCATATTCCTCATCCCATATGTCCAGGTTCTCGCATATCCGGTCGATCTCCAAGTACGTTTGGACGATCACCACTTATTACCTTGTCTTAGGTGTACAGCCCAATCAAGACATCAGTAATCATCCAAACGATGTGAACACCTCCGGTCTTCAACCACCATCTTCATTGTCGACAAAGTCGAATCACTTATTCAGAATGGGTATAAAACCCGGTTTTTCCAAATAACTCGCATATTTTATAAACAAGTGCTATAAAAACACAACATACGCCTCATTCCAATCCAGAATATTCTTTTATTCAAATATTATTTCTTTTGGGAAAGGTTCCCATTAATTTTATCAAAGATAAATTTAAATTTATTCTTTAATCTTCTTTTGGAGATCAATTCCAAACCAAATTCTTTTAATTTTCATACCCAATGTAAATATTTGCAGATTTGACAAAATACCACAAAAAAGATCAATAAACTGAATATTTCCTATAGATTCAACATAAATATCGAACTTTTAAGGTTCAATAATATTTATCATTATAAACTTAAAAGTTCTAATAGTTTGCTACAACATAATAATATTATCGCGCATTATAAAATTTAACAGGGAATTAAGCTTATGAGTCATACAATGAAGCTTTGGGAGAGAGTTTGCGAGCAGCGTTTGAGGAGGTTGACAAGTGTCTCTAGGAACCAATTTGGCTTTATGCCTGGAAGGTCAACCACTGAGGCGATTTTCTTGGTTAGACAACTTATGGAGAGATACAGGGAGCAAAAGAAAGACCTCCACATGGTTTTTATTGACTTGGAGAAAGCTTATGACAGAGTGCCAAGGAGGGTTATGTGGTGGGCGCTAGAAAGGAAGAGAGTGCCATCAAAGTATATTACCCTTATCAAGGATATGTACGAGGGGGTTGTGACTAGTGTCAGAGCATGCGATGGTGAGACCAGAGACTTTCCAATTAACATAGGGTTACATCAAGGTTCGGCTTTGAACCCCTATATTTTTGCATTAGTGATGGACGAAATCACAAAAGATATACAGAGGGAGATTCCTTAGTGTATGCTCTTTGCCGATGATGTTGTACTGATTGATGAGAGTAAAACAGGAGTTAATCGACAACTGGAGTTGTGGAGGGAGACGTTGGAATCAAAGGGTTTCAGACTTAGTAGAACTAAAACAGAGTATATGAAGTGTGAGTTTAGTGGTGTCAGGTCAGATGAGGGAGAGGTCACCCTGGCCGATAGAGTAGTACCCAAGAAGGAGTCGTTTCGATACTTAGGATCTATGTTGCAGTTTGATGGGGAGATTGATAAGGATGTTAGTTTTAGAATTCAAGCAGAATGAGTGAAATGGCGACTAGCATCTGGCATTCTCTGTGATAGGAAGATTCCTCAGAAGCTTAAAGGAAAGTTTTATAGGACAGCAATCAGACCCGCAATGTTATATGGTGTCGAATGTTGGACTACTAAGAGGCAACACGTCCAGAAGATAAGTGTAGCGGAGATGCGGATGCTGCGCTGGAGTTGTAGGCATACCAGACTAGATCGGATTAGAAATGAGGATATTCGGGAAAAACTTGGAGTTGCACCTATTAAAGAGAAGTTAGTCCAACACCGCTTGAGATGGTTTGGACATATCCAACATAGACCATACGATGCAGCTGTGCGCGTTGGAATTATAAGCCGCACAGAAGGCCCAAAGAGAGGTAGAGATCGACCTAAAATGACATGAGAGGAGATAACAAAGAGAGATTTACGTAATCCGAGTATATCTGAAGAGCTGGTAGTGGATAGGAGGGCATGGAAGTTGGCAATCCATGTACCAGAACCTTAGGTCTTTTTTTATAAAGACTTTATTTCACTTTTGTTGAACCTTTTTACTTTTTTTCATTACTATTTTAGACTTTATTTTACTTTTATTGAACCTTTTATCTGTTTGGTTATTTTAAACTCTTTTTTTTATATATATATATATATATATATATATATATATATATATATATATATATATATACATTATCATTATTATTTCTTTTATTTTTGGATTCCATATCTAGTCAACCCCAACTTGTTTGGGATATATGGCTTTGTTGTTGTATTATAAAATTTAACAGCAGTAGCCAAAATAATGTAACCGTGCATTTCAACTTCACCTAAGTAATATTACAATATTAACTGTACAGACCATCCTGCTGAATGAAAATAACACACATGTTATTCTTGCTTTTGCTTTCTTCTGGAGCTAGAGCATGTTTATGACGCTACAGCACCTCCCTGCATAAAAGAAACGACAATAACGTTATTGCATCATGACATAACTGATAAGTGTATAATTATGATTGTAATGTTATATAAAAAGCATGCATAAGAACATGTAAAAAAGAGGATAAAATAATGCTGACACTCAAGGCTTCTATGTTCAGGGTAGGACATCATTATTTTATATATTATTACAATCAAGTTGTAAGACTTCATTGAACATCATGGCTTCTGTGTTCAGGATAAGCCAACAAACCACGCTGCAATTAGTGAATCAGATTGCACTATGTGGTCTATCTTACCAAAATATACAACTACATCCAAATTGCAGGTAGTACAAAATTGACTTATTATTTCTGTGTCTCAGCATAAGATTGTAAATCTCTACTTATATGTTCCCACCGTAAACTTCAAGAAAAAAATCTCCCAACAATTTTACAGTAATTAGTTTTAAGTTTTCAAGCTGCCATAAATTCAAAAACTTTTTTATACTTCCCACCCAGGACTGCCGATTGTCATGTCTAGTATAAAGTGATAGAATCTCCCAGTCCTAAATTTAATTTATTTCATGCTCAAGTCACTTTAGTAAATCAATATTGCCACTTTACGGTACCTCTAATGCTTACTATAAATCAAATAGTTGTAACGATGTTTAGACTGAGTTAAATTCCAGATTCAGCAACAATTTCACACGTGATCTGCCTATTTAACTTGCCATGCTCGATCTGACCTTTTCCAATGTTCCTCTAACATCTAATCCTGAAACCCCAGTAACCGAAGCTCAGCCATCCCTAAACCCAGTTGCTTCATTCAGTCAAACTCCTAACCTGTTAAATGTCTCTACTCCTTGTACAACTGATTTTAACACTCATGAAACTGCAGATTTTTCAAATCAAACCCACACTGCAAAATCGCTGTGCTCTGAAAATATACATGCTACGTACAACCAAATCAAAATTGATATGCCTCCTAATAACTCGATCCCGAATTCATCTACCTCTCCTAATGTTTTACCAAAATATAACAGGCTGAATGATACCAAACCTTACTTCGACTTTCACTCATGCCACTTCCAATCCAACAAAATCCCCATTGCATTAGTACAGTATAAACAGCCAGGTGCTTTGTTGTGACACAAGCAAAATAAAATGGATGCTGTTCAAAAACACATCAACAGTGCAAGGATACTGTTCATAACTCAATACGCATCAGACCCAATGTTTGTTCCACTGAACTCAAAATAAATATTGCACTTACTAATGCTGATACCATTGCATAGTCATAGATCAATTGATATGAAAATAATCCATGTAATACCTTGTCTTCAAACAAAAAGTAAAAATATACCTCAACATTCACTTCTGGATGTCCTTCAAAGAAAATGAAAACTAGCTGAGTTAAATCTGTGTCTTCTCTTTGGCTTAAGGTACCTTGAACGTTGTTGAAAATTTTTGCACTTTCAGATACCTGTTGTACAAACAAAAATATTACAAATTAAAAAATAAATGTTATCTGAGATGAACAAAATATAATTTTATTTTGCAGTTTCCAGTTATGCACTGTTTATAGTAGGAAAATAATAAATCATATCATATATTTAACTTATTTGCTAGAATCAAAATCCACAATTCAATAGTATGCTGATAATTAACAATGAATGAACGAAATGAAATAGCTGAATTTACTTTTTTAAGCTAAAATATTTGACTAGATGGTTCACTAAAGATATACTAGGAAATGATATAAAATGCCATTTAAATGAATATGATTTAATCATGCACTCACCTTCAGGTAACTTGAATGTTGTTGAAAATTTCTGCACTTTAAGATACCTGCTAAACAAATAAAAATGTTACAATTTTTTTTTAAAAAATGTTATCTGAGATGAACAAACTATAATTTTATTTTGGAGTTTTCAGTTATGCACTGTTTATAGTAGGAAAATAATAAATCATATCATATATTTAACTTATTTGCTAGAATCAAAGTCCACAATTATGTAGCAAGCTGATAATTAACATTCAATGAATGAAATGAAATAGCTGAGTTTACCTTTTTAAGCTAAAAAAATTGACTAGATGGTTCACTAATGATATACTAGGAAATTATATAAAATGCCATTTAAACAAATATGATTTAATTATGCACTCACCTTCAGGTACCTTGAACATTGTTGAAATTTTTTGCACTTTCAGATATTTGTTAACAAAAAAATATATTACAGATTTAAAAAAAATGTTATCTGAGATGAACAAAATATAATTTTATTTTGCAGTTTTCAATTATGCACTGTTTATGGTAGGAAAATAGTAAATCATATCATATATTTAATTTATTTGCTAGAATCAAAGTCCACAATTCCGCAGTATGCTGATAATTAACATTCAATGAATGAAATGAAATAGCTGAGTTTACTTTATTAAGCTAAAACATTTGACTAAATATGGTTCACTAATGATACACTAGGAAATTATATAAAATGCCATTTAAACGAATATGATTTAATTATGCACTCACCTTCAGGTACCTTGAACGTTGTTGAAATTTTTTGCACTTTCATAAACATGTTAAACAAACAAAAATATTACAAATTAAAAAAAAAAAAAAAAAAAAGTTATCAGAGATGAACAAACTATAATTTTATTTTGCAGTTTTTAGTTATGCACTGTTTATAATAGGAAAATAATAAATCATACCATATATTTAATTGCTAGAATCAAAGTCCACAATTCAGTACTATGCTGATAATTAACGTTCATTGAATGAAATGAAATAGCTGAGTTTACTTTTTCAAGCTAAAACATTTGACTAGATGGTTCACTAATGATATACCAGGAAATTATATAAAATGCCAATTAAACGAAAATGATTTAATTACGCACTCACCTTCAGGTACCTTGAAGGTTATTGAAATTTTTTGCACTTTCAGATGCCTGTTAAACAAATAAAAATATTACAAAGCTAAAAAAAATGTTATCCAAGATGAACAAAATATAATTTTATTTTGCAGTTTTCAGTTATGCACTGTTTATAGTAGGAAAATAATAAATCATATCATATATATAACTTATTTGCTAGAATCAAAGCCCACAATTCAGTAGTATGCTGATAATTAACATTCAATGAATGAAATGAAATAGCTGAGTTTACTTTTTTAAGCTAAAATATTTGACTAGATGGTTCACTAGTGATATAGTAGGAAATTATATAAAATGCCATTTAGACGAATATGATTTAATTATGCACTCACCTTCAGGTAACTTGAATGTTGTTGAAAATTTTTGCACTTTCAGATACCTGCTAAACAAACAAAAATATTACAAGTTAAAAAAAAAATGTTATCTGAGATGAACAAACAATAATTTTATTTTGCAGTTTTCAGTTCTGCACTGTTTATAGTAGGAAAATGATAAATCATAACATATATTTAACTTATTTGCTAGAATCAAAGTCCACAATTGTGTAGTATGCTGATAATTAGCATTCAATGAATGAAATGAAATAGCTGAGTTTACTTTTTTAAGCTAAAAAAATTTGACTAGATGGTTCACTAATGATATACTAGGAAATTATATAAAATGCCATTTAAACGAATGTGATTTAATTATGCACTCACCTTCAGGTACCTTGAACGTTGTTGAAATTTATTGCACTTTCAGATATCTGTTAAACAAACAAAAATATTACAAATTTATATTAAAAAAAAATTATCTGAGATGAACAAAATATAATTTTATTTTGCAGTTTTCAATTATGCACTGTTTATAGTAGGAAAATAATAAATCATATCATATATTTAACTTATTTACTAGAATCAAAGTCCACAATTCAGCAGTATGCTGATAATTAACATTCAATGAATGAAATGAAATAGCTGAGTTTACTTTTTTATGCTCAAACATTTGACTAGATGGTTCACTAATGATATACCAGGAAATCATATAAAATGTCACTTAAACGAATATGATTTAATTATGCACTGACCTTCAGGTACCTTAAACGTTGTTGAAATTTTTTGCACTTCCATAAACCTGTTAAACAAACAAAAATATTACAAAAAAAAAAGTTATCTGAGATGAACAAACTATAATTTTATTTTGCAATTTTCAGTTATGCACTATTTATAGTAGGAAAATAATAAATCATACCATATATTTAACTTATTTGCTAGAATCAAAGTCCACAATTCAGTAGTATGCTGATAATTAACGTTCAATGAATGCAATGAAATAGCTGAGTTTACCTTTTTAAGCTAAAACATTTGACTAGATGGTTCGCAAATGTTATACTAGGAAATTATATAACATGCCATTTAAACGAATATGATTTAATTATGCACTCACCTTCAGGTACCTTGAACGTTGTCGAAATTTTTTGCACTTTCAGATACTTGTTAAACAAACAAAAATATTACAAAGCTAAAAAAATGTTATCTGATATGAACAAAATATAATTTTATTTTGCAGTTTTCAGTTATGCACTGTTTATAGTAGGAAAATAATAAATCATATCATATATTTAACTTATTTGCTAGAATCAAAGTCCACAATTCAGTTGTATGCTGATAATTAACATTCAATGAATGAAATGAAATAGCTGAGTTTACTTTTTTAAGCTAAAACATTTGACTAGATGGTTCACTAATGATATACTGGGAAATAGGGAGGCGGTTTAGCACTGTTTCAGCTCAGTTATGTTGTAGCAGCAGAGACTTGCAACTGTAGAAACAGAGAATGCTATAGCTTTAGAAATTAAAACAACAAAAAATATACTGAAATGAAATAAAATGTAAAGTGATTTGGAATGAAATAAGATGATTTAGCCAACGAAATGTGATTTTTTTTAGAGTATGTGAAACAGAAACAGTGAGAATGTTCACAACAGAATGAGAAAAAAAAAACTAGAAACATAAAAGGTGAACAGAGTGAAACTTTTTCGTTGGTTTTTTAATGAGAAAATGGGAAGTAGGGAATGAAATAGCGGAATAACTAAAAGAAACAGGACGACTTTTTATTTGTTTGGTTATTTTAAACCCTTATATATATATATATATATATATATATATTATTATCATTATTAATTTTATTTTAATTTTGGGTTCCATATCTAGCCAACCCCAACTTGTTTGGGATATATGGCTTTGTTGTTGTTGTTGTTGTAACCACTAAATTAACATGAATGAGAAACACTAATACATAAGGGAATGAGAAACAGGAATAACTAGAGTATGCCTTGCCCAAAAAAAAAAAAACTAAAGTGAACAGGAAAGGAGAAACAGGAATGAATAACTAGGGCGAATAGGCAACGAGACAAAAGTTAAGATTAAAAACGATGTGATTAAAAATCAATTTAGAGAAAAAGCAGCTAATCAATAATGCAATTAAAAATGTTGAGATGAAAACATATGAATCTCAGAACTAGTAGTTAGTAAGGGCTAAAAATTATAGATTAACAACTTTCAAGCAAGTACAAGTAGCTATTCATAGCTTAAATTTAGCATTGGGAGTGGCTATTGGAACACAAAATAAAACACACAACTTTAAACATAGAATCTTGACCGTTGGGTTCTTTTGTCTTTACATGAGAGGTGCAAATCATGGGAAGATCTAGTGGTCCAGATTTTATGTGTTTAATTTTGTGTCAACATTTTGTGTCCCTATAGACTTTCCCTTTAGCATTTTGCATAACAAGCTGACATAAATTAAAATTTAATTGCAGTAAATTAACAATGAATCCTTACCTCACATCCTTTCCATTTGCCTGAAATAAATCAGGCTTTGATCCAAGCTTCATAAACTTCATTATAGCAAAACTAACTCTTCTAAAATCTACTTAATCGTTAACTTCAAGCTCAAAATCTTAAATATGTAGCACCTCGAGAGAAAATAAAAGAAAGTTATAGGATAGCTTGAAAAGAAAGAAAACTACAAATGAGAAGAGAACAGAGCAATTTAGCTTCGTTTGTCTTTTTAGGCCTCTCCAACTATAGATTTGGTATCTGTATTGATATACTAGGTTTTGAAACTTGCTGGTTTATGTTGTTAACATAATTTCAATGGACTCAGAAAACAAATAACTAGCAGTAGAGAAAATAGGCAAAAATGAAAATAAGAAGACAATAGTTCCAGTGTTTTTAGTTTGTCTAACAAACAGATCCTAGTGATGTTGCATGGTCAATTTTCAAGATTGCTAGACTAGTAAAGATTACAGGATCCTAATAATGTATGTACAAACTACAACATGCACAAGGCAGAAATTCCGATTACAAGAACCAGGCACATAAAATATTCAACCACCTGAAAATCAATGATGGGCTCCCCAATAGTTAGATTTCGCTTTACAGTCCAAGGAAGGTTAAATATCTTTGCAAATATGAACTTGAAAATTTTGCCAACATTTATGTTACGCGTGGAACTTGGAAAAAACATAAAAACCCAACGTTATTTTGTCTAGGTTGGGAAAAATCAGAAGTAGAAGCCACTGCATTGAGAAAACAACTTGATTCAATTACAGATCTAAAACAGCAAGCTGATGACCGAGCATTACATCTTGAAGATGAAGGAGTGCATGATCGAAATACGCAACGTGAAAGAAAAGAGCACTCAAGAATTGCAAGACACCATCTTTGTCAAAATGAAACAATATGAATCTATCAAATACGAGCTTGATTCCAGGATATCGGAGCTCGAACAAGAACTTCAGAAGAAGTCTACAGAGGTAGCTGCATTATCAAAATCTCTTCATGAACGAGCTAATATGCTTTCTAAAAACAAGAGATGAAAAATCTTAAGCTGAGGACGAGATTGAAGCACTTAAGTCTCATTTCCAATCGTGTGAAAAGGAAATTAATTCTATGAAATATGAAATGCATGTTGTGACAAGAGAGCTAGAAATTCGCAACGAAGAAAAGAACATGTGCATGAAGCTTGCTGAGTCCGCAAATAAGCAGCATTTAGAAGATGTGAAGAAGATGAGCAAATTAGAAGCAGAATGTCAAAGATTGCATGGACTAGTTAAGAAGATACTTCTAGGTAAGTTTCCCTCTGCACTACATACTAAATCCAATACACCATCATCATAAAAAGCTACCTACTCAAAAATGCCACCAGTCCAGTATAAAAGTGTATGTCACTTTGTGCCACCAGTCCGCCACTCTGTTTTCAGGTTTGTTTCCCCATTTCCCCTGTCACTTTGTGCCAAACGTATTTTAACATTTTTTATTTTTTTGGGTATAATCACATTAGCTTAATTGTAATATGGGTCACATTAATGTATTATATTACAAGAATGGAATAGAGGAAGGGTTTCTTTAACTGAAATTATTGATAGGATCAGAGAGGGAAACAACAAGTTATACTTACAGCTACAAGCTATAAGGTAAGAATGTAAAATGTAAATTACCTTGGAGTGACCATTATACATATCCTGCACAACGCAACCTGAAGATAATCTACAGCAGCTAACATTCCCATTTGTTACAGCATCGAATTCATGAATTCCATTAACAGAAACATCAACGATTCCCCATAGTCCATTAGAATGATGTTTGCAAAAGCGAAGAAATTTGACTTCTCGGGTTGGAACAAATGGTGATAGAGATTGAAAACTTGCTTCCATCTGTCATACATAATTTAGACATGTCAGATATAATAATTAGGCACTGCATGGAATAGGTTAAAATAACTTTCCAAATTAATAATAGAATATAGTTCATAATGCATGCCAAACCAAGTGCAAAAAAGTACGCACTAGATATTAATCTAAACTAACATATCTCAAAAGATACAGACTTCTAAAGGCCCAAGAGAACGACACCATCAATGCACATGAAAGCACTTCCATAACTCCCGTCCTCTAAACGGATATAGAGAGGATTATAATCGGATACCAAATTGTGCTCGCAAGCAGCACAACAAAGACCAGACTCGAAGATAGCGAACACTACATGTAAATTGGGACGGAAAGAGAGCATGCATACATTTCATGTTGATTAGTGAACTGAAAAAAAGAGGGAAATGTGTATGGCTCCGACTAGACGAATATGGGAAAGTCATGGTAAATTCCATGCTCAACTGGAAAATATAGCAAGCATCAGCTGTCAGCATATTTGGTACCAATTATCATGTAATTGTAATATCAAGAAACATAATTTTTTTTCACACACCATCCTGTGGAAATATGCATTGTTAACATAAGCGCAGAAAAGGAAAAAAAATAGCCAGTCTATTCCATACAGACATTTGCAACATTTACGTTGATCTACATTTAGTCTTAAATGAAACAAACAACATCATTACAAAGCCTTAATACAAAATGAAGAATCTTTCAAAATTACAAAAAAATAAATGCAAAAGAAGGATAATCCAAAACTGCCAAATGGAATACGTAACGTGTTAAACACCATGATTAGCAACGCACTTCCAAATGATTTTTGCTTGAATATTTTCTTACGCGATAGTCACTTTGTAGCTTCAGCTAATGGAGAATATTTAAACAAACAAAGAAGAAAAGTAGCAGATGATAGTGTTGAAGCCTAGAAATCTGCAGGCTTACCCATGAAAATGCATTAATCACAAAGGACATAGTTGTGCAAGATAAAAATACTTGGAAAGTATTTGAAATAGGACTCAGCTTTGGTTATATCAAGAGCAATAACGTATATTTGTCAATGATGATACACAATAACCAAAATTAATTAGTTTAACAGTAAAAGATTACACCCTAATCAACATGCAAATTAGTACACAATGAATATTTTATATAGTGGGGTAACCGTTCAAATCGTAAACATAACAAATTGAATAAAGTTAATGTGACTAATCAATAGCTTTATAAAAGATTAAGAATAAAAATTTATAGTATAATTTAACAACCACTTAGTAATTTTTATACGGTTCTAAAAGTATGGATTTCAGTTTCAAATCTAGAAAAAATTTGGAGTAGAGCAAATAGAGAAGGGGAAAAAAATAAAACACATATAAACCGATCACTATAACCACAAATCATAAATAGAAGTAACAATACCTAAGGAGGAATTTATGAAAACCAGCCAAACTGAAATCCTAAATTGCTCACCACATCTCCGATCAATTTGAATCAATTATCGGATGATGGCCGAATATAAGACGGTGGCCGCTAATTGCCAGTTGGAGAGGACCACTACAATTATGATACAGACGATTTTAGAACAGAGGTACTAGGATTAGGATATGATTAGTATAGGAGCGGGTTTTCAAGGCTAGGGCAAGCTTCTCTTTTTCCGTTTTTCTTGCGTGCATAGCAAAATGGGAATGAGTGGGAACGGGAGGGTGTATGAATGCGTGTATTTAATTATAAAACAGATTAAGTCCGTTCTAAGATTCAGAACGGTCGGCGACTGTAGTACCTGAGGATGCAATGGACTTTAGCCGTGGCTATTTCGCAACGGCTCAAGGCCGTTGCAAATTTTTCAGAATAGGGAGTTGCAGATTTGCTTGTATGATGTATTTTCAGTAAATTTAATTACCATTTCACGTTCAAATCTAATTAAAGATTTAACTATCGCTTGGAGCAAAACTGGTGATACTTCACTTTCGATCATTTCCCACATTTGATAATTTAAATTATCAATTCACTTTTTAGTCTAATTAAAGATTCATTAAAACTCCACTTAGTTTTAATCTTCCAAAAATCAATATTAATGATTGTTTAACTTTGGGAAATCAAACATGCCGCATCGACAATCTACACCGTACTATTGATTTCTGCCGATATATAACCTCTAAGCTCGTACATCTTAGAGAAGGGTGTTAAGCAAGAGAATAAATTCTACGCCACCAAACAGATATATATTTAGCAGAGATCAACCATACAGTTCGATATACAATGTTAGACATGTAATTCTATATTTAACTGGGTTAAATAACTAATGTCATTTAAAACACAGTTCACGATAAACCCAAAATCACATTCCATTAATTGTGGAATCTTCACGGAAAGTAGATCGATATATATATATATATATATATATATATAATCGATATCAATTTCTGTATCGGACTAATAATATAAATGGAATAACGACCAAACCTTTTAAATTCCATATATATTACCAGTCTTCCTCCACAGAAGTTCACTTCGATTATTATCAAATCGAATTCCATTCCATTCCAATTTGTTGTATTAAATTGGAAAACTTTACTTTGGAAAATTTCCTTTAAATCTAAATAAAAAGATTTATAAATTCCAAATAACATTTCATTGTAAATCGGGTTAAAGAACGAATGTCGTTAGAAACACAGTTCACAATAAACCCAATTCACATTCCATTTTATTCCAGTTATTAAATATAATTGGAAACTCTAATAATCTTAATTAAAAGATTTATTCTTTACACTCGGGGTTCAAGAACAGTGTTATTGAAAACACCATTCACGACAAACCCAAAAACCAATTCTTTTATTCAATTCCTATTAAATATTAATTAATTGGAAATCTTCACTAACTCTTAATTAAAAGATTTATTCTTTTCTCACCTGGGTTTAAGAACAGTGTTAGTAACGACACCGTTCATGACAAACCCAAAATCCCATTTGATATTAAATACAAGGCTTTGAATAGAAATTATATCGGCTTATATTTAATATCAAATTCTGAAGCCAACAAATATCGTATTAAAAATAATGATATATATATATATATCCAAATTTCCGTAACGATATCCGTATAATCACGGAATCCAATCTCAAAATATTTCGAAGATTATTTCCATTCTAATTCCAATCCAATTCGTTCGTTGCAAATTTCTGGTTATATTAAAATCATTCACAAATCCAATTTATTTTAATTAAAAAAAATATTGGATTTCAAACCTAGTTAATTACTAGTTCATTTTGATAAAAATATATTTTTATCTTTACAAATGCGGAATTTTTATCCTAGTTCTTTCCAAATGATTTATTATGATTTTACACAGATTATTAATATTTTTAATAATTTTATCAAGGCCCTTTCAGTCAATTTCTATAAACGGTCATCGAACTGCACTTACAACGACCTTTTCCAAATTTGATTTGGACATAATTCCAAATCCAATCATTAGATTTCGAATCTCTTATATTCACTAGAAAGCTTTTTGCGATTCGAACCCAACGGTTCTGGTTTTAGGAGAACCCAACGGTCGGATCTCCCGCAATATCAATTCGAAGTCAATAGTCGAAATTCGCGAGTGGTCGCTGTGCGGCGCATTCTTTTCAGGCCATTAAATATATATATTATATATATATCGTCGATTTCCATTCAAAACGTATTTTATAAATCGTTTATAAATTCGTTTTAAACGATTCCAACTTCATTTTCAATTTTAAATCAAAATTTAATTTTCCTTATCATTATAATATATAAATGATAATATTTTCAAAATATCATGTTTTGAAATCATTTCCTTTTCGATATTCATTATAAAAATGAATAAAATCGATATAAATATCATTCGCGTTAAAATGGCGCAAACCTAATCAACATAGCTTATATATTTCAATATTTTCGTGTCCATCCCAAATCAGACATCAAATCAGATTTTAATCCTTTACTAAATATTATTTTTAAAATTTTCATTATTTTAAAATATTCGTTATTTCTAAATTTGAATTAGACACAGTCAATCACCATATAATGTTATTTATATGGATTTCATACAACCCATGTATACAACAAAAATCAAACACAGTCAAACATCATCCAGAGTGCATTACACAACTGCATAAGCGTTAAATATGAATAATTAACGCTTACAACAGCCTGTCAATTGAATGACATACAACTAAACAATTAGGATTAGTGTATGTCAAATATCATTCCAATACCCGTGTGGGTTTTCAATCAACACACAACGATTTTATTTGTGCAGTTGGGCGATGTGTAAAATATATCGTCCCAATCCATATAAGTTAAATGTGTGTACATAAACAAATCTTCCGATTTGTGAATGAATATTTGTTTTCTACACATGAACATTTTATATGGTTCATATATTCAATAAAAAAATTATATTTTTATTGTTCAGATATTTTATTCCATACATGAATATTTTATAAATTTTATTCATTCAATAAAATGATTATTTTATTGTTGAAATATTTATTCCATACATGAATATTTTATATATTTTATTCATTCAATAAAAATGATATTTTTATTGTTCAAATATTTTATTCCATACATGAATATTTTATATATTTTATTCATTCAATAGAAATGATATTTTTATTGTTCAAATATTTTATTCCATACATGAATATTTTATATATTTTATTCATTCAATAAAAATGATATTTTTATTGTTTAGATATTTTATTCCATACATGAATATTTTATATATTTTATTCATTCAATAAAAATGATATTTTTATTGTTCAAATATTTTATTCCATGCATGAATATTTTATATATTTTATTCATTCAATAAAAATGATATTTTTATTGTTCAAATATTTTATTCCATACATGAATATTTTATATATTTTATTCATTCAACATAAATGATATTTTTATTGTTCAAATATTTTATTCTATACATGAATATTTTATTCATTCAATAAAAATGATATTTTTATTGTTCAAATATTTTATTTCATACGTGAATATTTTATCTATTTTATTCATTCAATAAAAATGATATTTTTATTGTTTAAATATTCTGCTCCATACATGGATATCTTATATATTTTATTCATTTAATAAAAATAATATTTTTATTGTTCAAATATTTTATTCCGTATATGAATATTTTATATATTTTATTCATTCAATAAACACAACACAGACAATTCAATCCAAACAAACAATCATGGTTTGTACAATCAATGGTGTCGGGTGCTGCTAAGCACCGTTTGCATCCCAGTATATATTTAACTGTAAATAAATTGAGTGAGAAAGAGTTTTCACCTTCGTTTCCACTCCTCCGTTCTTTTATTTATGAATTTCTATGTTGTTTTGATCAAAAATCTACTTGAAATTCTAATCAGCTCCAAATTGCTTCTAGTCAGTTCCATGTTGAAGTGCTCGTCGAGACGATTTCAACGGATCTGAAATCGTCTGATTTAGACCTCGTATGAGGGAGATATGGAATTAAATATGTTAACTTCTATTCGAGATAATTAAATTAATTACCCCTAATTATCTGTTGAACGACGATGTACATAACCCTCTCCTAACCTATCGTCGTTGCCAAACATTCACCCACCGCACCACCCCTGGCCCACCGGAGGCCGATCGTCCTGCGCTACCACAAGGCCAACGACGCCGCCACCCTGCGCCTCGACCCTCGCCCCGTTCGAACTCCCCATTGTCTCGAAATTCGCCTCCAACTCCGGCGGCTTTGGACCCAAATTCCGGCGAAGTCTGGGCCCTATCCACGATCATGGCCATTGAACTTCAAGATCCCTTGGAGCATGACATTTTTCGCTTAGGGAGGCTTCGAATTAGATGTGGGGATGGAAAGTAAAGTCGATGAGAAGGAGGGAGCGATTTTGGCCTTCCAACCAATGAATGGCGACGACAGCGTTATGAGGCTAGGGTTTTAGGAAAATTTAAATATATATTTTATATTTTTAATAATATTTTATTATTTAATACAATTAATTACTAGTTTAATGCTACAAACTTCAAATCGAACCCAACGACTATTGCCCCTAACCAAATACCCACATTCCGGACACAATGGAATATGTTTCGTAAGCCAATTCGACTGTTTTGATTAGTTTTTATCGAAATTAAAATATAAATCAATATATATTGAATTTAAACGTACATTTTAATTTACCGGGCCCACATACTGACTCCAAAAATTCCAGAAAAATAAATCTAGCTATACTTTGACGATACGGTCCTATCAAAACTAATTTCATCGAATTTGGACACCGTCTGAAAAAGGGTTATTTTCCAATCGATTAAATTCAAATTGAAATTACCAAACGCGTTTTAATTCATCACCCTCACATATTAATTCCAAAAATTATGAAAATTGGAATTGAGCAATAATTTGACATCCCGGATCCAACAAATTTGGTTTCATCGAAAACGGAGGTCATTTGCAAAATGGCTATTTTTAATGGCTATATATTTTATAAAATCCATAGCGACTATTCTGAAATTTCAATTGGACATAACTTTTTATTCCCGTTATGAAATCTGGATTTTTCACATCCGTTAGAAAGATATAATTCAACAGATTCAAATATTTCTTCTTTTACTGAAATCCGATTTATTTTGAATCCTGTAAATTCATTTAAAATTTGAAATTGAATTTTCAAACTACCACGCCATTTCAGGCTCGTTATATAATTAAAATAAATTTATTCGTTTTAACTTCGATTAAAATAAAGTTTTAGTCGTTTATATTTAAAATAAATTATTTTAAATATTCAAAATTCATTAAAATTGCCAAAATAAAAACCACGTCCCTCCCATCTTTTTTCTTCAAACCCAGTCCCTATTTTTACTTCTGCCTCATCCATTTTGAAACTTCCACCACCTGCTTTGTACCCTTCCGCCTCCTTCAATATGTGCCAGAAAATAATGCGGCAACCATTAAAAAAAGAATTTTTTTTCTAAAATATGGAAATAATCCTAGGAGTCCATGGCAATTAAAAAAAAAGTTGCATACATGTATGCAACTATTACCAATAGTTGCACACATGTATGCAACAAAGGAAGTTCAGCTAACGTTTTTGCCTACAGATATGTTGCACACATTTGTGCATATTTTCAGTTTTATTTTCACACTTGAATGCAAATAAAAAATGAACCGAGTTGCACTGTTACGAATTATTGCATACTTCTATGCAAGGAATATGCAGTACATGCACAGAAATTTGCAAATAAATCAAGGCGGATGTAGGAACTGGAATACATGCACATATGCATGCAACAAAATCAAATATGTGCATCATATTATGCATTTAACTGCACTTTTTCGCTGTTTTCTGCTGTTTTCTTATTTTTGCCCTGATTTTTGTTTTTTGGACTGAATTTTTTATAGAATGCATAATTTATTTAATTATTAATTTATGTATTTTTTTATTTTGTTATGTATTTTCAAAAAATAGGGACTAAATTTACAATAAGTTTATGACCGGATGTGAGCCTAATTAAGTTTGCTTTAACGGATGTGTGTCTAATTTTCACAATTTTAAATTGGTTCTGATTTTCCGGGTTGTTATATATATATATATATATATATATATATATATATATATGTATATAGTTGAAATACACCTTTTGTTTTAACAGTAAACACCGAAGTTTTATATACATTTTCATAATCATTAGAATTATAATTAATGGAAATTCCAAGATATTATTATATTAATGGTTAGTGTTTTATAATTGGTCGTACTAACAAATTTAAGGGTAATGGTCGTGTTAAGGACATTAAAGTGTCATAACGGAGTCTATAAGATTTCAATGCTTTGGAATTGAGTTGAAGGAATCGTAAGTGTATGTGAAATGATTAGAGAGTTAGAAAGTGCATTTTTGTAACAAATAAACGTTTTCGCAAACGTTGTTTTTAAATATACGAAATGTAATTAAATAGCATTTCGTGAATGATATTAGCAAATCAGTGGAATTGAAAGTGAAATATGGATTTGGCGTATAGCTAGATTTAGGGCAAATACTTAGAAAATGTGATTTCAAGCCCAGATTTGCCAAAAGTAATTATAAATGGGAATGGGTATATAAATGAGGTTATACGAGAAATGAATTGTGAAATGGATTTCTTCTAATAAAGGAATTTGTCAAGTAAGAGTTAAATGTTGTCAAATTGTTTAAAGAATACGCTAAGTAAAAGAATTTTAGTTATTTGCAAAATATTTGCAAATAGAAAGGATATTATAAATGAAAGGAAGGATTTTTGGAAATGTATGCTTAAGGGTTTTGGAAATGAAATTGGTAACATTTATTTACAGATGTTAAGTTGAACTATTTTGGTTAATAAACATAAAATTTTGTAAAAGATTTTTATATACAATTTTAAACAATGAATATTGGGTGTTGCAACGATTTGTAAAATAATATTTATAAAGAGATTTTTGAAGAAGTTGAAATCCAATGTATGATTAGTTGAGTTGAATAACTTTTTAAGTGTCGATCTAATGCTAGTTTAGGCCTTCGGAATTATTTACTTAGAGGATTATTCACTTACCTACTTACATTTAGGAATCAGGGGAGGTTGACATGAAGTGATAATTAAATATTCTTATATTAAATAGGAGAAGGATTTTTTTCCTAATATGGTATGATGGTGAATTATATAGGATAAATGATGTTGGATATTTTATCAATGAATTCGTTTTCTTTTTAAGGATAAATGGTTTCTTATTTGATAGTTAAATAACAGACTATCAAATCTGATATATACGATTGTTAGTACGGAAAGTCTGGGATCAAATTTATATTCGAAAAAATTCTGAGGCAACGAATACGTAAATATGGAAGATGCTAGTTGAAGATGGAGCAGTTACAGACCATGGATCTTCATAAGTAGGAAGACTACTTGTAAAATTTCTCTGACCTACAAGCGTTGTTATTTTGATAGTAATTCAGTCGTGATTGAAATTTGCGGATTGCAAGGACAACGGCTCACTACTAATCCATAGGGTGATTCCTATAAAAGGATATGGTAGTAGGGTGCCTTCGGTTCATCCTGTTTCTGGATCACTCATATGGACAAATGTATGATAGAGTATTTCCAAAGGAGTCGTGTACGCTGATTTCTTTAAACGTACCATAGTTGGTGGAGGAGACGACAACTTCTCTTAGCTTAACACCCAGAGTATTTTTATGGAAACCAATTTGTGATTTCTGGTGGATCTGACGATGCGGCATTAAAATTGAATGGTGATGTGTTGCTTTGGAGGATAAGTTTAACCTCAAGCCCCCATCAACCGGGAAATGGAAGAAATCAGGTAGGCTGTATGACTACGTGGGTCATACCCATTAGGTTATATCATTACCTGATCTAGAGAAATCAAATGCCTTTGGTTGTCCCCTTTTATATGCCTTCAGTTCGGTTGGCTGTCCCCAACCGTGGTAATGAATTATTTGGTACATTCAATCAAAATGAGTGGCCAGTCATGCTTAGCCAGATTGCAGGATGTTCTTGTTGAACCCCAGTGTATTCTTTTTCGGAGGAACATTGTTTGGAAGGTGGTCCCATACCTTGCCATAGTTGGAATCCATTCTCTAATAAGCACCCGCGCTTTTTAATTATATACTAAGTATATGGAGTGTGAGATGCAAGCATTCTACTAGATGGTTATTTATTTGATATAAACGCTATTATAATATCACCATGTTTGATATCAAAAATGTTTTGCATTATCGTAAGGTAAAAATTGTTCATGTTTATGCATGGACTGGTCAAATGATCAACCTATTCTTTCAAAAATATTTGTTAACTTTAAAATCAGTAGGATGATACCTATAAACATAGTGAGTTTTCTCATATTGTTTCAGTAGACCGACCCATGGCGTTTGCAATGCTCGGGCCAGACCAAGTTTTATAGGTTCATGGAAGGATGCTACGAACTTCAAAAGATGAGCTAGAGAAGTTCAGAAGTATGATTCATATCTAGTATTTATTCCGTTGTGTTTGTATATGAGGACGGGTTGTTATGATTGTCTAGATGTATTGAATGTCCTGTGTATTCTGGTGATTGTAATTATTATTTCAAGTTCTCAATAAAGACTTATATATATGTTATATTTTATTCCGCTGTGATGTAAGACTCTGTATATTGTTGGTTAGTTTAATTATTCTTCTCTTTTTCTATTTTAATATTTCTTTCTTATCTATTTCTCACCCTCTAAATTCTTTCTATTGGCATCCAGATTTCCAGTGCACTTTGGGTTGGAATTGTATTTTTTTGGTCTATTCAAAGGGTACCGAGGGGTTGTCACAATATATTTATATTTATTTCTTGGTAAAACACATGTTTAATCTTGATTTCTCTAAAAATTGGCAACTCTACCACTTCTTTAAAATAGCTTATTCTCACTCTCTAAAAATAATTATCTTAAAGAATAAAACATTATTCTTTAACCCAAGATCAAGTATGATTTGAAACTTAAAAATCGATTAAGATCCTTTAACAAGCTAATGAAGATAAGTGATCTTAATTTAGAGGTAAGTTTTAAAGGGAAAAGGATATGTTTTAATAAATCTTTTGATTAAGGTAAAGTTTTCCAATTTAAATAAATTAGATTGGATGCAAATAATCCTCGGATATTTGGCATTGAATTCTGTTGTTTAGACGTGTACTATTTGAAGAATATGGAAGATATTTTTATCATTGTTCCATTTATAGTACTAACTGGTTATGAGAATTGATATCTAATATAAGTGGATATAATTTGTATTTAATTCTTATAAAATTAGTATCAATTGTTTTAAGTTTGTTATGAATGGTGCTTTAAATAAGATCATTCTTTAACCCACTAAGATTAAGTTATGATTTGGAATCTTAAGAGGATTTAGATTCTGTAAAGCCTGTTTGAAATAGTACTTAATGATTTTGATTTAAGAGATAGGTTCAAAAAGAAAATTAAAGGAATAAGAGTTAATGAATCTTGATAAAAATTTCATGAATGATTATTAAGATTTTTGAAGCTTAATTATCTTTGATTTAAAAAGACAAGTTTTAAAGAGAAGTTTATGAAATGGACTATGATCTTTTAAAAAGGTAAATTGAGAAATGCTTAATGATCTTGTTTTGGGAAATGGAAAGGAATTGGAGAACTAATGAATCTTAATAAAGATTTTAACTATGTTGATTAAAAAGATATGTTTCGAAGAGGGATTTATGAAATGAATAATTTCCATAATAAGGTTTTAGTTACTAATCGAAATGGAAGAGAGACTTAGTGGATCATGTATTTCCATATAGTTTTAAACAGCGGTTGTTATTTGGAAGGACCGAAATTAAGGATTTGGGTCCGACAAAACCATTCCAAATAGTAGTACGACATTATGGAAAAATTAAAGATTTTGAAGACAGTGTTGAAGACTGGAAACCTTCACATCGAAAGGACTGATCATTAAATGTCTCAAGTGGGTCGCTCCATACTTAAGATGGTAGCATCAATATTGTAATAGTGGTCCGGACGTATTTGGAGGAATTGCGAATTTGCAAGGGCATCTCTCTTTTAATGGACGAGGAATAAGGTGCCTTCAGTTTCATTCAGACCTAGAATGGACTTGTATGAATGTGTATTTGACATTGTGTGTTATAATATATTGATTTGATCTTTATTAAACATATTTCTGTTAGTGACGGAGAATTTATTCTCTTATCTTAACACCCTTCTTTTAGAAGTACGAGCTCAGTGGTTGTATGGTTAGTAAGTATTAGTCGCATGTTATGAAATGACAGTATGACACACTGAGTTTATGATCAAAGCATGGCTTAGAGAGTGTAGATCTGTGTAACGGGACTTTGACAAGCCTTACATCCCATTAAATGGCTAAAACAGGAAATTGCGGCAAGCATATGGGTGTGTCATATCCTTCTAGATAAGAAGTATACCATGGTATAGAGCCTAGGTATTACCTATGTGGTGACTTTTACTTTTTGTGGTTGTTGATGTTGTGAGGCCCCGGTTAAATTTGGTAACGACCGGGACATGCATACATAGGAATGATCGAATTCATCCAGGTATGGATAGACATGCTTTGTGTTAGTAGAGAACTGTGTGTGGTTCTCGGGACATCCCTCTGGAAGTGTACCCAACGGTAAGGGAGTTCCTTATTGTTTGCTTGATGGAAATCCATTTTCCACTACGAGTTCGTACAGTTTTAGTTGTAAACCTATATGTCAACATAGTGATAGAGGATACTATGCTGTATAGGATTGATACATTTATTTATAAAAGCGATTTCCATATTTAAACTCTAATAATAATATCAAATGATTTTCATGTCTCAAGCATGTTTGTCTATCATAAAGAGAAACCTTTCCCAAGTCTACGTTCGCATGGTGTGTGTGTCCAGAGACCTTATGGTAAACTCATTTTCAAAATGCATTGTGAGTTTTTATGCAGTAGTATTCGTAAGAGAAAAGCAATAGTGGCCCAGATTTCTGGTACCATTTCAGTCAACTAAATATCACACACTTCCGACCTAAAGTGCACAGAAATGGATTACTAAAAGAAAGAAATTAGAGGGTGGAAGAAAGGTAAGAAAGAATCGGGGGAATAAAAGAAAACAAAGAAGGATACAACTAACTAGCACAACACATAGTCTCACATCGCAGCAGAAACAAATATAATGTAGAAATAATTCTTTATAAAGAACTTATATATATATATACTTATATTCGTCAGAGCATAACAAACAATCAATACATCTGAATAGTTATAACAACATGTCCTCATATACGACACACAACGGAATAAATACTAGATAGTATCATACATATGAACTTCTGCAGCATGTCTTCCAAGGTCCATAGCATCCTATCATGAAATATGTAAAACTCAATCTGACCCAAGCATTAAAAAGGGCCATGGATCAGTCTGATGAACAAGCGTGAGGAAACTCACTAAAATTAGGTAACAACCAACGGATTTAAAGTAAAATCTTTTTGAAAGAAAAGGACAATCATAAGACCAGTTCACTCATAAACATAAACAGTTTTTAGCTTACGATAACCCAAAACATTTTTTGTATCAACTATGGTGATATTATAATAGTGTTTATATCAAATGAATAACCATCTAGCAGGATGGTTGCATCTTACACCCCCACATACTTAGTACATAATCAAAAACCGCATGGCGCTTATTAGAGAATGGATTCCAACAATGATAATGTATGGGACCGCTTCTCGATCAGTGTTCTCTAAAGAGGAAACACAAGGGTTCAACAAGAACATCTTCAACATGGCCACACATGACCGGCCACTCATTCAACTTGAGTGTACCGAATATATTATCACCAATGGCTGGAATCAAACCACTATTTTCCTTAAGAATACAGAAGTGACAAAAGAAGAAACAGATGAATTTTCCCTAGATGCTGATAATACACCCTAATAGGAATGACCCGCATAGCCATGTTGCCTAACCGTTTTTGGTCATTTCCCCGGCTGATGAGGCTTGACGTCACGATTACCTTTTTGACACAACACATCAAAATTTGAATACTACATTGTCAGATCCACTAAATCACTAATTAATCTTCATAAAATACTCTAGGTGTTAAACTAAAAGAAGTTACCTTCCCGACCACCAAATGGAAGTACATTTGAGGAAATCAATGTACATGATCTTTTGGAAGTACTCTGTCAGACCTTCTTCCGTACAAGTCATCAAGGAACAAAATGAACCGAATGCACCCTCCTACCATATCCTATAACAGAATCACCTTATGGATTATTAGCGAGTAGTCCTTGTAATCCATAGATTTCAATCGCGACAGAATCACAATCTATCTCTAGGAGATAACCAGAGATTTTAAGTAGTTCTTCTGTTTTATGAAGATCCACAGTCTTTAAATGCTCCATCTAGACCATCATCTGATATCTTCCCGTTTACATATTCACTAGTTTGGAATGGTATTTAAATATAAATTTGATCCTAGTCTTTCCATACCAACAATTTATAATAGGTCATATTTGATAGTCGGTTATTTAACTATCAAAATAAACAACTATTCAACCATGAAAATAAAATGAATTCACTGGTTTAGTACATAGCATCACTTGGCCTCTTTAATTAACCATTCATTAATTAAAACTTCTAAATATTTTAATATTGAAACATAGTATTTTACTTATTACTTTAATATAGAAGTATTCTCAGAACCATTTTATTTTTAATACTTGGAAAAATATCTCATACATACTTCACATTTTGGATTCAAACAAATGTTGTGTAAATATCATTACGACAACTCAAATACTAGTATCAGAATTTGATTACCATATTCAATATAAATCTTTAAAATTTAACTTCAACCATTTGCTAGTTAGCAATGAAACCAAACAAGTTTACCATCAGACTTTGAATGAACAACATTTTTAACTTCAAAACAGATAGAAGTTTCCCTTCTCAAATGTCACCTCAAATAGAAGATATTCATCTAAATCTCATAATAATATCAAATATTTCATACATAAATATCATTTGTAAAACATTTTCTATCACCATCATTCGTTGTCTAAAACTGGGAGCATAGTTCTTTTTTATAAAGATATATGCTTATTAACCAAATCAGTTCAACTTACCATTCGTAAAATAATGTAATGAATTCTATCTCCAATATCGTTAATCCTTTCTTAAAATATTTGCTTATATTCAATTTATCAACACTTTGTAAATAATTTAAATCCTTCCGATAGCATGTTCTTTAACATTTTTCTCAACATTTAAACTTCTATTTGACAATCTCTTTTATTATTGGAAATCCAATTTATAACCCTTTTATATATAATTCAACTTATATATGTATTTTAGTTTATAACTTTACTTGTGAAAGAAAAAAACTTGACTTACAAATCCATTCGTTAAGTTCCAAATCCAATTTAAAGTTCATATTCATTTTTCCATTACCAATCCATTTAAAAATCTGTTATTTCACACCTCCTGTTTATAAAGTCCCTTTATACCTGTAAGCAACTTTTACAAATACGTTAATAGATAAGAAACCCATTTTTACCCAATTGCTTAACAAATTTATGATTACTTTCGCATCCTTTATGCGACCATTATATTACTTCAATTTTTAAAATGACAAGTTCTAAACACTTAACCATAGGTTTAAAATATTTCGAAATTAATGTTAGCTATATCTAAACGACTATAAAGACGTAATTTAAACCTAAGAATTTATTTTTAAAATCGTAGTTTACCTTATAAAGGAATGAACTCTCCTTAATATACTTTAAACAACGAGTTCAATTTATATATAAAATCTTAAAACGTTTCAGGCTCGATTTAAATTCGACTACAAAAATTTCTTATTATATCGACGGTACTAAAGAGCCAAACGACTGTTAGAATACCAAACTGTGAAATAAGGGTTTGTCTCTTCCAATTTCGCACTCAACCAAATATATTCATCATATATGATAAACATTACCAATATTAGTGAGGAATCTGACTGGATCACCCCAACCTGTCTTTTCCTGCACCACAATTTCAATATTTCAAAAATATCATAATATATGAAATTTAACAACTACTAGTGAGAAATCCAGTTAGACCCCTCCAACTTGTCTTTTCATTCATCACAAACATGTTATCCCAAAATAAAATCACCTATTTCAATATAGAGATATAATTATTGTTATCCCCTTCGATAAGAGGGAATAGGTAGTTCAACTGATAATTTCCAACAATCAACTACTATCGATCCAAGCATTCATCTCTTAGTTTAATACGTTTATTTTATTATAAACATTACCAACAAGGCAAGTTCCCTTATTTGGTAATAATCGTTGAAATAACGATTTGATTTCAATTAAATTAAATAAACATTTAATTTAAACAGTTCATCCAATATAAATAAAATCATTCATCATACATCCAATAATCATCAAACATAGCACAAAAATTAAAATCCCGACTTATTTGAAATATAAGTGGGTCAGCCTGAGTGAGTTGTGCTCACATTAATTTCATTTGTCGCTTTAGTCATTTGGTTTTAGTTAAATCAAATAAGCATTCAATTTAACTAAAAGTTCCAGTTTATTCCAACTTCATCCAAATCGGCTCCAAAACGTAGTGTTCATCAAATCGAACTCGAGTTCCTTGTTTCATCGGATTCCAACCTTGCAATAACAAGTTATCCACGTTATTAGTATACATAGTTTTAATTTAAAATAGTTAGCTTCTTAAATATACAATAATTAACTAATTACTTTTGGATTAACAAATAAAAGGACAACACTCTTTCTTCCTTCATTCAGAACGACTTCACCACACTGCCTTCGACGTCACAGAGCCATGCCGCCCCTTCGTCCACCAGAGCTCCATCCAACACCACCAGCATGAGCACTTCATCCCCTTGGGAATTCAATCCAGTTGCCTCGCCCAACCTCTCTGTTCGCCAGTAATGACCGTTGAACCACCAGCAGTATCTGTCCTGATTCTGGCCACCACAACGCACAAATCCCCATCACCACCATTGATTATGTAGCTCTCATCGAGTTTGACAAGTTTGTAGTTAGAAGATTTTTGAATAGATGAATGGATTGAGAGGTTTGGAAGGAAGAAGATAGGAAGATTCTGGCTGTTTGAAATATAGGGTGGAGGTGTTCTGGCCTGTTGACCACGTGATGTAAAGTTGACCCAGAATTTAGGCTTAGGGCTAATATATATAGTGATATAACGAAGCTTCCTCAATACGGTTCCTTTAGAAAATTTTCCAAACTCATTTTAACATGCAAAAATGGCATCCTAATTAATTACCCATAATCCAGACTCAATGGAACAAGTTTCGAAAGCCAAATCTGAAGGTTATGCGAGATATCATCAAATTCGAATTATTTAAATTAAAACGATTAAATAAAAATCTACACATTTACCATTCGCATGATCAAATGGTAAGTCCGATTGATAAGAATATCTATATCCTATAATAACTTACTAATAAGGATCCAGTGGCATAAGTTTCATCGCATTGAATGTTCTCCCATAATGATATTTTGTACGTAAAACGACGCTATTTTGGACGCTAAATTACCCGATCTCCAAAAATAACGAAATATATACATATCTTGACTCTAAACGTCAATACGAATTCAACAAAACTAGTCTCATATTTCAATTCGATCTTTCCTTAAGTTACATACAAATTCCATTCTAATCAAAATAAATTTATTTAATTAATCTTATGCAAAATAGCTGCACATTTGTGGCTATCCCATCCTCATATGATATCAAATCGCTACGAAATTTATTTTCACACAATAATCTAAAATTAAATATCCAATGAAACCGATTTCGTTGAAATCCATGACTATTTCGAAATTAGTTTTTTTAACTTGATTAAATTGATATAAAATTCTCATTTTCGCTAAATCAACACTATATTAAATTTTAAATCTCTATTAACTTCCGTTATAATCCAGTAGCGTATATAACTACTCAGAATCCATTTTGATCCTTATTAAATTCCAGATACAATTATTTGTTTAATGTTCACCATTTAAATTCATATTTCCATATCCAGAATTAAATTAGCATATTTGATTCAACATTTTAAACAAGTT
This sequence comes from Allium sativum, assembly GCA_030737875.1. Classification (NCBI taxonomy): domain Eukaryota; kingdom Viridiplantae; phylum Streptophyta; class Magnoliopsida; order Asparagales; family Amaryllidaceae; genus Allium; species Allium sativum. Next base: position 604,541,136 of record CM060919.1, on the reverse strand, counting down.
CAAATGTTCAAATTCAAGCAAATGAAAATTTTGGTTGTTACATTCCTTCCCCTTTGAAAGAATTTCATCCTCGAAATTACTAAATAAGAAGAATGCTCCAAACCAATGGATTTTACAAGTTAACAACTTTAGGGTCGTCCCCTTCATTCTACGCTGACCCCGGCTGGGGCTGGCTTTTTAGGAAGCCCGTTCCCACTGCGCTCACGGCCCGACTGGCCTGTCAGCGATAGTGGGAATTCTCCCATTCCTTAGAAAATAAAAAAGTGGTTAGATGCAGGATCTACTCCACGAGGAGCAGTACGGACGTAGATGATGTCATCACGGCCTCTCTTTGCGTACCACTAGGGATGCTTGACGCCACTTCGCCAACTAGCATTACTGCGCTTTCGCCTCTCTCAGTGTTGTCAGCATTGTGTGTTTCCTAGCAGATATGTATTGATCGATTAGTGACCATGTTGAAATCATTGACAACCTGATTAGTTCACCATCGCATAGTCAATACTCAGGCTTGTCGCTCGAGGTGGTATGCTAGTGAGACGTTATCACATTCACTTTTAGGGTTTGATAATGTGGTAGAAAAGTTTTTATCAAAAATTTCCCGAGTATTTTTCAAGAAGTTTTTTCCAGCACCTCCCTTTCGTGGATCAATCAGGAAAACTAAAAATGCTACTTCGGACCTCAAATTGGTCAAAAGAAAACTACCCATCTTAAGGGTATAAAATCAATTACCCAACAATAATATTAAGGTTTACGTATTCGTCCGGCAACCAAGCTCTAATCACGAAGCAAAGAAACTAGCAACTCATTTTCTTTCAACCTGCATTTCCTTTAAAAGGAAAACACGTAATTCTATTTAAAGCCTGCACAATATACACAATCCATTCATATGCATAAATAAATCTGATCGCTTAACTGATCGCACAATTCCCACTTTTGAACTAGCATCGTTCATTTGGCACTCTGATGCAGAATCAAATTCGGTTCCTTGGTTAGAAACCATCATTCTCCTTGCATAGTCACAAACTATGATAGAGGATTCTAGCATCACACCAAAAATCCATACCAGTGTTCGCCTCCAAGAATCAGATGAAAAATCCTTATTCAGACAGATTCAAATCATTACGAAACTATATAATCTAATCTAAATTAAATATACTATGCAAACAAAATGTAACAACCCGGAAATTCTGAACCAATTTAAAATTTTTATTTTAGAAATTTTAATGGATTTTAAATATTTAAAATGGTTTATTTTAAATAATAGCAATTAAAAATTTATTTAAATCGAAGTTAGAACGAATAAATTTATTTCAATTATAAAACGAGCCTGAAATGGTGAGGCAGTTTGAAAATTCGATTTCAAATTTTGAATGAATGTACAGGATTCAAAATAAATCGGATTTCAGTAAAACAAGAAATATTTGAATCTGTTTGAAAATATATTTCCAATGAATGTGAAAAATTGAAATTTCATAACAGGAATCAAAAGTTATGCCTAGTTTAAAATTGAGAATAGTCTTTATGGAATATATTTTCTTTTAATATAATATATATCCATTTTACAAACGACCTCCGTTTCGACTTTTGTTGGATCCGGAATGTCAAATTATTGCTAGATTCCAATTTTCATAATTTTTGGAATTAATATGTGAGTGCAGTAAATGTAAATGTGTTCGGTAATTTAAATTTGAATTGGATCGACCAGAAAATGACCATTTTTCAAATAGTCTTCAAATTCGACGAAATTAATTTTGTTAGGGCCGTATCATCAAAACATAGCTAGATTTAATTTCTGGTGTTTTTGGAGTCAGTATGTGGCCCCGGTAAATTAAAATGTACATTTAAATAAATATATATTGATTTATATTTTAATTTAAAGAAAAACTATTCGAAACAGTCGAATTGGCTTATGAAACATATTCCATTGTATCCGGAATGAGGGTATTTGGCTAGGGGTGATACTCCTTGGGTTTGATTTTGGAGTATGTGACATTAAACCCTAATTTTTGAATTAAAAAGAATTAAATATAATAAACTAATTTAATATCAATACCCTTGGCTTTCTAGAAACCCTAACCCTATTTTCAAAATAATCAGCTGCCTACAACCTTCATTAATGGTCGACATCCTCCTAATTTCTCCTCCTAGTTATTCTCAATCCGCTTCAAATCCGATCGAACTTATATAGCAAATATTCTGGAGCTTCGCGAGCTCTTTGATTTCGTATGGAGATGATGGGTTTTCACAAGGTGGTTCGTCTGAATTTCTGGCACGAAGTCCTGCTGATTGGTGGCGTTTTCCGGCACGGAGGAGGGGACGAGCTCGTCGTCGAGCCGGGCGCTGGAGAAGGGCGGCGCGGCCTTCAAGGTGGCGGGCGTGGATCAGAGGCCGATGGCCTGAACGACGGTGGACGGTGGTTTTTTCGTTTGGAGCTGAAGACGACGAGGTTAAATCAGTTTAAACAGTAGATGATTAAAGGAAAAACAACGGCAACATTTCTCTAAACGTTATTAAAGGTAGTTTTTTTACGTTAGTTGTTTTTAAATATATAAATAAAATTTACACTGTTTAAAAATATATAAATAGAAAATGTTTTTAAAGATAAAAATTAGCATTGTTTCAAATAAAAAATGTAATGTTTTAAAAGATAAACATTAGCATTGTTTCAAATTAAAAATGTAATTTTTTAAAGATAAAAATTAGCATTGTTTCAAAATAAAAATGTAATGTTTTAAAAGATAAAAATTAGCATTGTTTCAAAATAAAAATGTAATGTTTTTAAAGATAGAATTTAGCATTGGTTCAAAACAAAAATGTAATGTTTTTAAGGGTAAAAATAGCATTGTTTTTAAAATAGTAGCATTGTTTCAAAATAAAAATGTAATGTTTTTAAAGATAGAATTTTGCATTGGTTCAAAATAAAAATGTAATGTTTTTAAGGGTAAAAATAACATTGCTTTTGAAATAGAAATAGCAAAATATAAAATATGATTTTTTATTTATACATTAGCAATACAAAAATATGATTGTTTATATATATAACTTTGAAATAAAATGTGTGATTTTTACTTATAAATATCATTGTGATAAAAATATGATTTCTAATATAGAGATAATAGCATTAAAAATAATATTTATATTATAAAAGTCTTTGTTTTAAAAATATGATTTTAAAAAAATATAACAGTTTAAAAATGTGATTTCTAATTCTATATATTGCGTTGTTTTAAAAATGTGATTTTTCATATAAGTCTGGTGAAGCAGATTGCGTTGGAATCAGAACAGCGAATCTGAGCGACAGGAAAGAATGGCGGAGTGGAAACCAAAGGTGAAAACTCCTCACTAAAAATTTCAGCATAGTTATTTATTTATTTTCATAACTGAAAAGTATATAGAATTGCCAGTTTAGAGTTTTATCAGTTTAATCATTATGATTTTTATATTGTGCTTGTTAGATCACCTCCCTCGTCCATAGACCATGGACGATTTAAATTGACTGCATTGTATGTTGTTTGTGATGTTGAAATGTTGAACATATTCAAAATAATGTTAACATTAATGTGACAGTTGGAATTAAATTATAAATATTTATTTATAATTTAAAATAGTGAAAATTGGTTAAGTTTAAAAATAATTCAACCTGAATTAGAATTGGTTAGATTTGTTAACCAATAATTTATTTAAATAAAATGTGGTTGTTTGAAAACCCCACACGGGTATTGGGATGATATTTGACGTACACTAGTCCCAATATTTAATTGTATGTCAGCCGATGGATTAATAGGCTGTGATGAGCGTTATTTATTTATTTTAATGCTCACACAGTTGTAAATTTCACTCTGGATATAAATGGACTGTTTGGTGATTATTTATCATTATTGTTGCATACATGCGATGTATGAAAGCCATATAACTGAAATTATATGGTAATTGATTTAGCCGCATTCCGATTCAGAAATAAACAACATTTTATAATAAATGACCATTTAGATAAAATAACATTTTGGATAAAATAACATTTTGGATAAAATAAAATTTTAGATAAAATAACATGTTAGAATATAAAATAACATGTTAGAATATAAAAGACATGTTAGAATATAAAAGACCTTTTAGATTATAAAAGACATGTTAGAATGTAAAAGATATGTTAGAATGTAAAAAGACATTTTTAATACGAAAGATATTTTTATATAAAAGAACATTTCAAAATAAAAAGAAACATTTTTATGAACCATTTTTATATAAAAGAACATTTCAAAATAAAAGAAACATTTTTTTTGTATAAGAACCATTTTTATATAAAGAACATTCCAATGTAAAAGAAACATTATTATGAACCATTTTTATGTAAAGGAACATTTTATGCAAAGAATCATTTTTACGTAAAAGAACCATTTTCATATAAAAGAAATATTTCAGTGTAAAAGAAACATTTCAATGTAAAAGAAACATTTTCATGTAAAGTAACATTTTCATGTAAAATAAATATTTTAATGAAAAGAATATTTTGATAAAAAGGAACCATTTGTAATGTAAATACTGTAAAAGAATCATTTTAATGTAATCGAACATTTTTAATGTAAATAATGTAAAAGAATCATTTTTATATAAAAGAATCATTTTTATATAAAAGAACATTTCAATGTAAAGAACATTTTAATGTAAAAGATTATTTTAATATAAATAATATCTTAAAATAAAGAATGTTTTAAAATAATGAATATTTTAAAATAATATTCAGTGAAGAATATAATCATGATTTCGATGTCCATTTTTAGACGGACACAAAAATATAAAAATACGAAGCTAGGTCAAGTATAGAAACGTCATTTTTAAACCGAACGGGTTTATCAATTGATTTTATTCATTTTATAATGAATATCGAAAAGAAGTGATTTCAAAATCTAATATCTTGAAAATATTGTCATTTTAATATGATAAAAATATAGAATATTCAATTTTGATTTAAAATTGAAAATGAAGTTGGAATCGTTTTTAAAACGAATTTATAAACGATTTATAAAATACGTTTTAATGGAAATCGACTATATATTATATATATTTAATAGCCTAAATAAAACGTGTCGCGCATCGACTGTTCACGAATTCCGACCATTAACTTCAAATTGATTAACGGGAGATCCGATCGTCGAATTCTCCTAAAACCGGAACTGTTAGGTTTGTATCGAAAAGAGTTTTCCAATGAATATAAGAGATTTGAAATCTAATGGTTGGATTTGGAACTATGCCCAAATCAAATTTGGAAAAGGTCATTGTAAATGTAGTTCGGTGGCCATTATTGGAAACCGACTGTAAATGCCGTAATAAAATTATTAAAAAAAAGAATTTGGATGAAAAATTCCAATTTTGAAAAGACAAAAATATATTGTTATCAAAATGAACTAGTTATTAACTAGAATAATAATCTAATGTTTTTAAATAAATAAATAAATTGGAATTGAATAAAAGAATTGGATTTTGGATTTGTCATGAACGGGGCCTTAAATAACACTGTTCTTAAACCCAGTTGAGAAAAGAATAAATCTTTAAATTAAGATTTAATGAAGTTTTCCAATTAATTAATATCTAATTGGAATTAAATTAAATAAATTGGATCTTTGGGTTTGTCGTGATTGGTGTCTTAAATAACACTGTTCTTAAACACCGTATGAAAAGAATAAATCTTTTAATTAAGATTTTTAGAGTTTCCACTTATATTTAGTAATTGGAATAAAATGAAATGTGAATTGGGTTTATCGTGAACGGAGTTTTTAAACTACATTTGTTCTTTAACCCAATTAACAGTGAAAATATAATTTAGAATTTATAAATCTTTTATTAAGATTTAAATGGAAATTTTCAAAGTAAAGTTTTCCAATTTAATAGAATAAATTGAAATTAAAGGGAATTCGATTTAATAATAATCGAGATAAACTCTGTAAATGAAGACCGTTACTATATATGAAATTTAAAAGGCTTTGTCGTTATTCCATTTATATTATTAGTCTGATACGGAAATTTATATCGATTATATATTGATCTGATTTCTATGAAGATTCCATATTTAATGGAAGATGATTTTGGGTTTATCGTGAACTGTGTTTTAAATGACATTGGTTCTTAACCCACTTAAAGATAAGATTAATTTCTTAAATTTAAATAATCATTAAGTAATGATTTTTGAGATTAAAACTAAACTAGAGTTTTAATGAATCTTTAATTAGATTAAAATGAGAAAGTGATAATCAAATTCATAAAATGATCGAGAATGGAGTACCACCAGTTTTACTTCCAGGCGATAGTTAAATCTTTAATTAGATTTGAACGTGAAATGGTAATTAAATTTACCAAGAACATAGTGGGTGTAAGATATGGAGTGTTACCAGTTTTGCTCCATGGGATGAATAGGTTAGGATTGGATAATAATAAATGATTATTGTGGTAAGATTCGATAATCCCGACTAGTTATTAAAATCTTTTGAAATGGATAACCAAAGGAAGATTAAAGAATAAATTTAAAAGAATTTATCTTTGATAAAATTAATGGGAACCTTTCCCGAATAATGTGAATATTTTATTAAAAGAATATTCTCAATTAGAATGAGGCGTATGATGTGTTTTTATAGCACTTGATTATAAAATACGTGAATTATTCGGAAAGACTAGGTTTAACCCATTCTGAATAATTAATACGACGACCAAGAGTCAAAGATGAAGATGGTGGTTGAAGACCGGATATCTTCACATCGTTTGGATGATTACTGATGTCTTGATTGGGCCGTACACCCAAGACAAAGTAATAAGTGGTGATCGTCCAAACGTACTTGGAGATCAACGGATATGCGAGGACCTCTCTCCTATATTGGACATATGGGACAAGGAATAAGGTTCCTCCGGTTTCGTTCAGACCCAGAACAGACTTGTAAATGGATGGTATGTCTATTCCTTTATGTTGTATTCATTGATCTCTTCTAAATATATATATATATACATATATATATATATATATATATATATATGGTGGCGGAGAATTTATTCTCTTGCTTAACACCCTTCTCTGAGATGTACGAGCTTAGAGGTTATATATTGGCAGAAATCAATGGTATGGTATGAATTGACAATGTGGCATGCTAAGATGCAAATGATCAAGGCTTTTGTTGAAAAAAAGAGCCTTGTGGTCGATGATCAAAGAACATCTTATTTAGGCATGGCTTTGTGTATAGCATTACTTCGCGAGCTTCACACCCCGGTATGAACCAAAAACGAATGGGGACTGCAGGAAAATGGACATATGTTAGTTTCTAGCTAGGATTAATGTCATGGTATGGAGCCCAGACTGTTTATTCATGTGAATGTTGCTTATTACTTGATGGATAAAGAGGCGCCTCAGATATATATATCTGTCACTACGGGATCGATGGATGTTTTGGTCGACATTACTGACCAAATTATTCTATGCCCCATAGGGAAGGCTAACATATAGTTTACGATATTGCCAATCATCGACGGATGACCGACCCTATCGATAACCGCAGGTGCAGTTGCAGCTGTATCCTGAGGCTTGGGCTAGAGAGTCTTTAATCAGTGAGGATAATCCCTTGCCTCGGTTCATAGATGGAAACCCAATCTCCAATACGCGGTATTCGGTTTTAGTTGTATATATATATATATGGCAACGTAATATAATTCTACCTACGCCGCCTATGATTGATAGATTTATATTTGAAGTTGATTTCTTCACTTATAGTAATAATAAAAAATGAAATTTTGCGTATCAAGCATTTTTGGCTATCATAAGGGAAAACTCTATCCTCCGACTGCGTTCATTGTGTGATGGGACCTGAGTCTTATAATAGCTTCATTTTTTCAAAAAGCATTGCGTTATTTTATTTTAAACTAAGTTTCATGTAGAGTAAACCCATTCCGTTTTATACGGCGTGTTCCCATGATTTCCCAACTTTAAAATTTAGGATTAATAATTGTTTTAGTTCTCACACCAGTCCCATGACTAACCTGGAGTTTATTGTTTTAACCTAAACTCTGGGTGCCCTTATTTTCCACACGGGCAGCTAGTAGTTTTGGTTTTGTGGATATTATATTCACAGGATCCTGGTTTACAGCTGAAGCGATATTCGGAAAGCTCTGTATCCATGTATTTCTTTCAGTTGTGTTTTGTATTATTATTTTTCCACTGCTATTTAAATGTAACTTAAATCTCTGATATATTTTTCTGATGTATATTATTCGTTCATCCTCTGGGATATTTTTGTACTCTGATGTAATTGTTGTAATAACAATGAAATGTTCTTCATTTTGTGTTTTGATTTGTCATGTTCTCAAGGCAATCCGGGCTTTCCTGTAAGGGCTAGTTTGGGTCGTTTCACAAAACGATCTACATACATTGTATGTATCTATCCTAATATAAAATATTATTCTACCAGATTCACTCACATTAGTAATCCTACTTAATAATGCTGTTAATATTCCTCTGATTCCAAAACTAGTTATGAACTATTTCACAAGTTCACACTTAAGCAATTCAATTCCAATTGAAACTTGAATCAAGATTTATGTTTTACCACATATATTATCACTACAAGAAAATACCCCTTCAACAGGGGTAATTGGCGGCATTTATACTACATATGCAGCTATTCCCGAATTAATTAAAATTTGGTTGCTTTTCCATGGTGAAAATTTTAGGTTTGCCGCTTAAACAAGAGCCGTCACATTTTCAATGTTCGATTCCCTCTCTAGTTTCTTTTACCTCCAGCCTTCAAAATTATTGTCTTCCCTAATTTCCCTCCAGCCTTCCGCCTCCTAGATCTGCTCAACGCAATACTTCTTTCGTTTGTTTGGCCTAATTTCACTATTTCCCGAAGTAATTGAAATTTGGTTGCCTAATTTTTGTCAATAGCCTCCTTCTTTTCCTAGATCTGCTCGCAACTTCTACCATTCGTCCAGCATTCTTCATGTTGGTCTCGCATCATCAAAGATGTGAGGTTGGTGGTTAATAGCCGATTCATTATTCTTGTACACTATTTACTTTGCAATAGCCAATTCATCTATCATATTTTGTGATGTAGGTATCTGATTTTCATCGTTTTCATTTAAAAATTGAGCAAAAAATAGTAGCATGTGAAAATGTTGCTTCGTCAATTGATAATTATGCTTCTCCTTTCTCTTGAACAATTGTATAACCATTAAACCTTTTTTCCACTAAGTTGTGATTCCTATGAGGAATAGGACACATACACTATTGTTACTGCTCCTTTTTCTTTTCAAATTCTGGATTTAGGTTGGTGCATCGTTAATCTAGAACTGGTCTATGATCCGATATACATTTTAACTCTTTATTTCAAGATTCATTATTGGATTGCAAAATCAGCTCCAATCCCCTTTGATATATAAGAGCAGGATCTAATAATGTGATCAGATCCTTTATCATCTCATCTAGATGCCATTGTTGCTTATAGAATGGTAACTGGAGCATTTACCCATGTTTAGTGAGATTAACCAACCCGAAATTTTTGAGTTCGAATTTTACAAATATTGGATAAGGCCTTGCAAGGAATTTTCCATTGGAAGTTTGGTAAAAAACTTTGTTCTTGATATAATATCGTATGTCTTATTCTACTATATTTTGTTCTTTTTTTAAAATAAGTTTTTTCTTTCAACATACTTTACATTAGCAAGTGCTCTAAATTGTATAACACGACTAATTGTCAACAAACTTAATGTTTGTAATTGCTCTTACTTGCAAGTTGCTGCTTCAATCTTGTGCAAGTCATCTTTGTAATCATCGTCATTATTTCGCAATGATTTGGTTAGTTTTCCTGTTGTAAATGAACCTATGGTTATCTCCAGCCAAGTCAAGTGTTTAATGTTCGACTTATGAAAATTCAAGCTTAAGATTGGGCTGAATATGGATAAGTACTCTAACTATTGGACGCTTATTCAGTATGCTTCAAAGTTTGTGCATTTATTGAATAAACCTCAAGTTTAAACACTTGTTAAATCAGCATCCAATGTTTAGCTTATGCAATGAGCGCCTGACCTTGGTCGCTTAATTAATAAGCCTCAAGCCAAGTGCTTATTAATTAAGCGTCTGGATTTGGACGCTTATAAATAAGCGTCTGAATTACATTCAACTTTCTTAACCCAGACCACAAATTTCAGGTGGATTCAACCATAAAATTTGGTGTTATGGAAGAGTTTTTCAATGCTAAAACTATAGGGTTGAATTCTTCTCCTATTGGAGACGACCTAACTGGCCATTAGGAAAAAAGTTCTACTTTTTTTTTAATGTGGTCGTTAATGCTTTTAATGGAACGAGATCTCCATCAGCAGCAACTCAATCTAGATACCACTTGGACAATGGTCATTGTCGTCTTTGAAATGATTTTGTTTTATTATGACTACAAAGATTGCAGGTTATTTAGGATTATGAATATAATTCACTTGTTGGTTGGTTTGTATGTGCATTCTGCACTATAGCCTATAAGTGAACATTTGTATTTAGCAACAAATTGTATAATGCTGATGGTTAGAGTAAAAAATAAATTGAAGTTGATTACGGTAGTTAACTAGTATTTTTGAAATTTCAGTTTCTCTTTAGACATTTGATTGTCTTTTAACTACTCCGAGTTTAATATGGTTTTATCCTTGCATTATAGAGTTATCTTCATCATAGTATCTGATAGATGAATGGTTTGAACTATAGGAGTGTTTGATATTTCTAGTCCACAGAAATGAATGTCCTCTTTTAATTAAGTTATCCAGCTGTTCATGACAGTAGGCTGTGAACCAACCATGATAAGAAACTTATATACTATTGTCATTGAAAACTCATCACTAAATTTATAGTAATTTATAAGTTTTTGCAAGCACATACATGTATGCAATAGATTGCTAGTGGAATCCATTTGTTTGAGCTTTATACATACACTACAAGAGGAACAGTGTATACTAATGGCTAAAGGCCATTGGCAGCCGTTGGTATAGCCATTAGAAGCCATTGGTAAGTCCGTTGGTATACGGATCAACGGTTTCTAATGACTTCCAATGCAATCAACGCTTATTTCCAATGGCTTCCAACTGGGTACCTTTGCCATGTTGGAAAATATTGGAAACTGTTGACAATTGCCGTTGATGGCCATTGGAAGACGTTGGAATACAATGACCTGAAAGTCGTTGCTAGCCATTGAAAATTCAGGTGTTTTTTTACAGATTTAAAACTGAGCACTTCCAGCCACACATAATATATATATCCATCAAAACTGCTCCATTTCGAGCATATAAATCTCAATCATACATACACCAAAACACAATATTATAAAAAAATCAAACACAAAACACATACCATAAACCAATATTTACATATAAACAATTCAATATATACAACTATGTCCAAACCATCACCAACCAAACATCAAACAACATGTCTAAACCATCACCATCAAAACATCAAACACCGTGTCCAAAGCATGATCACCAACACAACATCTGTATATACGACCATCATAAATGTATCAAGCCTCACAACCCTCAAAGCATATATATATATATATATATATATAACATAACACAAACTATTAACTCTCTCCACTAGAAGTTGAAGATAGCATACCATGCTAGGCAATGAACTCCGCTAGCCACTGGTTAAGCAACTCCATCTGCTCTTCACAGCGATGATCATGCTCATGAAGCTCTGCAATATGTGCTTGTAGCTGTGCGATCTCCTCCTTGTCTTGTGCCAACTGGTACGTCTATTGAGATGTCTGAACCTGTATATAATTTTAGATTTTCAGTATTTCATAATAGCAATTCGAGTAAATTTCTGTTTTTATTACAAATTTTAGTTTCTATACCTCTAGATTGCAAAACCATATCATCTGTTCCTGGTAGGTGGATCCATAACAGTATCAAAAATCCTATCCTCATCCGCCTTAGTCAACTCAATCCTCCCACTGGATTCCAACATCTGCGTCCTTTGTTCCTGAAATTTCTCCTGTTAAATAAAAAATAATTGAATTTAGATAACACTATTTTAATTAAATTATAACTTTAACTTAACTATATTATACTTACATATGCATGACACACCTTGGCATCGTGGTCCCAAGAGTAGAATACTGAGCCTGTGTTGTCAACTTCGCTCAATGCATGTGTATGCTCAAATACGTCCCAGTACGACATAGGAGCACCATGTTGTTCCTCCTAAAATAAGCATATATATATATATTTGTAAATTAAAACTAAAAGTTAAATCAACTATTAATTTAACAACTTATAAATTAAAATCTCTAACTATGTAATTAATAAATATACCTGGTCCTCGCGATGGTGTTGATTGACTTGGATCCACCGCGATACATTACTGGATTCTTACTCCTGTTTGTTGCATTTCTGGCGGACTTGGCCTATACATTTATATATAAAAAAAATATTCTAAATTATATATTAAATGAATATAACAATTTAAATTAAATATACAGTAAATTTACCTAAAACTCCTCATTACTATTCCAATAAGTATATAGGTCATCCCACACCTTACCGCTCATCCAATTCGTTTTTTTCCCACCTAATTTTATGCTATTCATCATCTCTCTGTAATTTTTTGTCACTTTACTATTCTAGTGACTGTAAAAACCCGTAACTTCCCCGTAAAGGAAAGCGTCGGATAGTTCGAGAACAAGCCACAACAGAACGCATATAAAAGAACATTTCATTGTATATTACAACAATGCATCAGATTACAAAAATATACAGAGTATTAATGAATAAATATTACACAGAAATATCAGAGATTTAAATTACATTTAAATACATAGCAGCGGAAAATAATACAATACACAACTAGAAGGGATATACGGATACAAAGCTTTCCGGATATCGTTCCAGCTGTAAACCAGGGTCCTATGAATATAAATCTGCAAAACCAAAACTACTAGCTGCCCGTGTCAAAATAGGGGCACCCAGAGTTTAGGTTAAAACAATAAACTCCAGGTCAGTCATGTGACTGGTGTGAGAACTAAAAACAGTTATTAATCTTTATTTTAAATCATTAGGTAAATCAAGGGACCACGCCGTCTAACACGGAACGGGTTTCCTCCCAAGAATACCAGTGCATGAAACAAACAGCGCAATGCTAAATAAAGAAAAATGAAGCTGTTATAAGACCCAGGTCCCATCACACAATGCAACGCAGCCGAGGATAGGGTTTTCCCTTATAACAGCCAAAGAATGCTTGATACGGTTAAAACAAATTGTTTGATACTATTATAAGTGCATAGTGTATAAAACAACTTCAAATCATAAGTATCAATCATAGGCGGCATGGGTACCATATATCATGTCGCCATACTAGTTCTACAATTAAAACCGCAAATGTCACGTATTTGGAAGTTGGATTTCCATCTATGAACCGAGGCAAAAGATAGTCCTCAACCGATTCGAGACAATCTAGCCTACCATGTCTCAGGAACAGCCGCAACTGCCCCATGGAGCGACAGGGCCGGTCCACCGATGTGGATTATTATGCCTGAACAATACGTTTCCCCGCCCTTTGGGGCGCAAATGAGCCATCAAATGACTCCATCGGTTCGAGAACGACCGATCAATCCGAGGCGCCTCGCAACAGCAACAACCACATAAGTCAAACTCGTCAGGGCGTGTAAAACCACTGACGCCACTTTTAGCTAGAAAGAAACGCAAGTCCTCCATGAGGTCCGTCTCCCGTTTTTGGTTCATACCGGGGGTGAAACTCGCGAAGTAAACGTTACACAAAGCTACGCCACAAAGGCCATGCTTTGATCATCAACCACAAGACTTTGCTTTTCAACAGAAGCCTTGATCATCTGCCACTTAGGCATGCCACACAGGCAATTCACTCCATGCGTTTGATATCCATCAATATATAACCCCTGAGCTCGTACGTCTCAGAGAAGGGCGTTAAGCAAGAGAATAAATTCTCCGCCGCCAAACAGATATATATTTAATAGAGATCAATCACACGGACTAAAATCCAATGTCAGACACACAGTCCATTTACAAGTCCGTTCTGGGTCTGAACGAAACCGGAGGCACCTAGTACCCCGCATATCCATCGATCTCCAAGTACGTCTGGACGATCACTAACTGTTTCCATCTTCTTGGGTGTACAGCCCAATCAAGATCATCAGTAATTACCCAAACGACGTGAAGACCTCCGGTCTTCGACCATCGTCTTCATCTTCGACTCATCGTCGTATCAGTTATTCAGAATGGGGTAAACCCGGTCTTTCCGAATAACTCGCGTATATTTTAAATAAGTGTTACACAAACACAACATACGCCTCATTCCAATTCATTAGTCACTGACAGTAAATTAATCAAGAGAATAATTTCCCAAATATTAACCCCGAAGGCCGAAACCAACATTAGATCAATATCCAGAAAACCATTCTGCTTGGCTAACCGACAGTTAGTTTCTAAATTCACATTCCTAGGGAAAGGTTCCCATTAATTTTATCCAAGAAAAATTCCTTGAATTTATTCTTTAATCAACTTTTGAATATCAATTCAAAACTAGTCGGGATTAGCGAACCTTACCGAAGTAATCATTTGTTTTAATTTCCCAATCCCAACCTATTCATCCCATGAAGTAAAACTGGTAGTACTTCATATCTAACACCACGGTGTTATCGGTAAATTCAATTACCATTTCACGTTCAAATCTAATTAAAGATTTAACTATCGCCTGGAGCAAAACTGGTGATACTCCATCCTCGATCATTTCAATCTAATTAAAGATTCATTAAAACTCCACTTAGTTTTAATCGTTATCTGGGTTAAAGAATCTATGTCATTTAAAACACGGTTCACGATAAACCCAAAGTCACATTCCATTAATTATCGGGTTAAAGAACGAGTGTTATTTAAAACACTGTCCACGATAAACCCAAAAATCAATATCAATTCAATTCCAATTAAATATTATTTAATTGGTATACTTCATTAAATCTAATTAAAAAGATTTAATCTTTTCTCAACTGGGTTCAAGAACAGTGTTAGTGAAGACACCATTCACGACAAACCCAAATCACATTTGATATTAAACACAAGGCTCTGAATAGAAAATATACCGGCTTATATTCAATATCAAATTCTACGACTAACAGATATCGTATTGGAAATAACGATATATATATCTATATCTTTCAAATTTCCCTAACAACATTTGTATAATCACGAAATCCAACATCGAAATATTCCGAAGACAATTTCGATTCAAATCCATTCCAATGCAATCATTGGAAATTCTGGTTATTTTTAAAACCCTTTTCAAATTCAATTTATTTATTTAAAAATAAATAGAATTATATTTCTAGTTCAAAACTAGTTCATTTCGATAAAAATCTATTTTTATCTTTTCAAATATGGAGTTTTTCATCCCAAATCTTTCTAAATCATTTCTTATGATTTTACACAAATTATTACTATTTTTAATAATTTTGTCAAGGCCTGTACAGTCGATTTCCATCAACGGCCATCGAACTGCACTTACAGCGACCTTTTTCAAATTTGATTTGGACATAATTCCAAATCCAACCATTAGATTTCAAATTTCTAATATTCGTTAGAAATCTCTTTTCGATACGAACCCAACGGTTCCGGTTTCAGGAGAATCCGACGGTCGGATCTCCCGTAATGTCCGTTTGAAATAAATGGTCGAAATTCACGAACTGCCGCGGCGCGGCGCGTTCTATTCAGGCCATTATATTATATATAATATATATTTCGTCGATTTCTATTTAAAACGAATTATATAAATAGTTTTAAAATTCGTTTCAAAAGCAACTTCAACTTCCATTTCAATTCAAATCAAAGTTGAATTCTTCTTTATAAATTCGTTTTAAAATTCATTTCTTTTCAATTCAAATTTCAATTCAATTTGAATTCATTTCAATTCGCTTCCAATTCAATTTGAATTCTTTTTCAATTCATTTCGAAATCGTTTTCAATTCATTTCATTTCGAAATCGTTTTCAATTCATTTCATTTCGAAATCGTTTCAATTCATTTCATTTCGAAATCGTTTTCAATTCATTTCATTTCGAAATCGTTTTCAATTCATTTCATTTCGAAATCGTTTTCAATTCATTTCATTTCGAAATCATTTTCAAATCGATATAAATATCGTTCACGTCAAAATGGCGTCAATCTAATCAACACGGCTTCATAAATTTCTATTTTCAAATATTCTATTTCAAATATTTCTTTTTCAAAATAGTTGTTATTATCAAAATATTTCGTTCAACACATGACCAATCTCAATGGATGAGTACTGTCAACACATGAACTTTTATTCTATAATATTCTTTATTTTTCAAATTGGAATGAGGCCCAATCAATTACCATATAAAGTTAATTATATGGATTTTCCTACATTACACACATATAATAGCATTGAAAAATAATCAACCATCAACCAAAGTGCACTACACTGTATAAGCATCAAATATAGATATCTAACGCTTATAACAGCCTGTCAATCAATCGATCGACATATTTAATCAATCAGGATGAGTGAACTTCATATTTCATCCCAACACCCGTGTGGGGTTTCAAACAATCAAACACATATTTTATTTGTGCAGTTGGGCGATGTGTAAAATTTATCGTCCCAATCAATGTCATTCAAATAGGTGTGCATACACAAACCGTCCGGTTTGTAAATGAATATTTTATTTTATTCACTTCACGTTAAAAATTATATTTTTAACGATAAAACATTTTATTCTAACATATGAATTTCTATTCAGTTCATTCTTTAAATAAAATGATATTTTTATTTTCTAACTTATTTTAGAAAATTTCGGCGGCATAACGGCACGATACTAGAAACGGGACGAGGCCTAGCCTTATCCCCGGTCTAGTGAAGGCCCACGCCATTCACACATCAATCAAATCAATTTATTTCACCAAACAATTCAATTTCAAATCAAATCATCTAATCAACTACACAACCAAACAATTTAACAAACAAGCCATCCATGGTCTGTGGATGACGGGTGTCGGGTGCTACTAAACACCGTCTGCATCCTAGTATATATATATAACTAGAAAAATTAAATTGAAAGGTGAGAAATTCTCACCGATAGCTATCCAATACCACGACTCTTCATTTTGAGAAATCTTCGCCATTCTCGTCCTTTGTCGCTTTTGTTGCACGTAGCCACTATATATATAAAAATCACATTTTCACTTTGCTATTCAATATATAAAAATCGAATTTTTACTTTGCGATTCAATATATAAAAATCACATTTTTATATCCACTCTATATGGATAAAAATCACCTTTTTATACCGCTACTATATAGGTAAAAACTCTATTTTTATACTGCTACTATATAGATAAAAACTCTCTTTTTATACTGTTACTATATAGATAAAAATTCTATTTTTATCACGCTATTTTCTATATAAAAATTTCGCCTTTTCAAATATAAAGATTTCGATTTTATTTCATCACTATAAAAATCACCTCTTTATTTCAATGTATATATAATAAAAAATCAGATTTTTATTTCGCTACATGTACAAAGATGATATTTTTATATTCTCTATCTTATAAAGATTATATTTTTATAGTTCCTACTATGTAAAATCATATTTTTATCCTTCTACAATATAAAAGATTATATTTTTCATCTTCTACAATATAAAAGATTATATTTTTCTTCTTCTACAATATAAAAGATTTCGCCTTTCTACTTAAAACTCTCGCCTTTTCACTACTAAAAATCCCATCTTTTACCGTATAAAAATCACGTCTTTTACCATATAAAAATCCCGTCTTTTAACGTTTTAAAATCTAATAATTTTCAGTTTTAAAATCATGTAATTTTCAGTTTTTAAAATCATATAAAAAAAAGTTTTAAAAATAAAATAAAAAAATAGTTTTTACATAACCAAAAGGTTATAAAATTTACCTTGAATCGAAGGGGGAGGAAGCCGGGGCGCTGGAGTGTGATGCTGACGTGGAGGAGGTGGCAGGCGCATGGGGGAGTGGCGGAGCTCGTTCAGGCGGCGCAGGGGGGGGGGCTCGGCGCGGTCGGATATGGGTCCAGGGTTGGGTGCGGTGGTGGCACGGGGTTCGGGTAAGGGGAAATTGGGGCTCGCGAGTGAATTGAGAGGAGGGAGAAGAAGGAAGGAGGAGAGATGGAGGGGGGCGATTGCCGGAGCTCGTCGGAGTTGGGCGCCTGCTCCTGGTTGCGGCGGCGCAAGTCGCGAAGGGGGTGGGGGTTCGACGATGATCTGGAGGGAGGCGGTTTTTTTTATTTTCGATTTAGGTTTTACTTAATGGGGGAGGGAAGTGTAATTTATATATTTATATTTTATTATTATTATTTTTTCCTAAAAAGTTGTTTTTCATTCGAACTCAAATTTAAGTCCAACGATTGTCGTCCCTAGGGTTTTACCCCCATTCCGAACACAATGGGATATGTATCGTAGGCTGATTCGGCTGTTACAATCAGTTTCCGTTAAATTTACATTTAAATCACTATACCGAATTTTAAACGTACATTTCAAATTACCGGGGTCACATACTAACTAGAAAAATTCTAGAAAAATATTTTCTAGCTTCGTATTGACGATACGGTCCTAACAAAACTAGTTTCGTCGAATTCTGAGACCGTATGAAAAATGGCCATTTTCCAGTCGATTAAAATCAACTGAAAATGGTCAAACGCGTTTTCCTTTGCCACGCTCACATATTGATTCGGAAAATTATGAAATCTGGAACCTAGCAATAATTTGACACTGCGGATCCAACAAAACTGGTTTCGTCGAAATCCGAGGTCATTTGCAAAATTTCCATTTTTAAGGGCCTGAATTCCATAGCGACTATTCAGAATTTTCAACTGGACATATCTTTTGATCCCCGCTATGAAATCTTGGTTCTTCGGATTCGTTGGAAAGATATTATCAATTAGATCCTAATGTTTTTGGTTTCACTAAAATCCGGATTGTTTTGCACCCGGTACATTCAATTGAAGTTTGAAATCGAATTATCGAACTACCGCGCCATTTTGTATTCTATTTATAATTATATATAAATATTTATATTCTAACGACGACGCGTATATAATATATACGTTCGAATTATATTCAAAATAAATTTTCGTTGATATTATTTAAAATAATCTATTTTAAATATTCAAAATTCATTAAAATTGCCAAAATAAAAATTTTAAACTGGCCCAGATTTTCGGGTTGTTACAATCTCCCCCACTTAAAACTTTTCGTCCCCGAAAAGGAACAAAGTCGAAAGTGGTTTGATTAATCAACTCTACGTTCGATCTGGCTTCCATTCTCCAACTTTTCAGTTTCTGAGAATTTTCAAAATTTCAAAAAATTTGGCTAACACCCTAAATTTTCGAAAAATTTCGCCATAACCTCCCCTGCACCGGGAGCATCGGGGAATTTCAAATAGCTTCCCCGGTCCTTCAGATCTCAAAAAGAAAAAGAAAAAGCCAAGCGGCTAGCCAATAGGCTCATAAAATCATCATCACCCAAACAAAACAGTAAATTATGTAGTAAACATGTACCTATTTGTCGGGAAAACAAATTTTATTCTTCGGCTCTAGCCTCCTTGCTATGACCTGTTCAATGTAAGTATATGTATATGCAAGCAAACGCGACCAAATTTCAATATAACTCAATGTTTGATCAAATTGGCTATATGGTTAAAATTTCAATTAATCAAAACTGTAATCAAACAACACAACCATCAATCAATTAGTTGATTAGCTTTTCAAATTCATAACTTTGATATATAGTCAAAAATCAGATTTTTGATGCAAAATCACAACGATAAGCCCTATCTAATTTTGGTTCTCACACCAGTCAATAGGAAATATATAGAAATCTCACTTTCGTCACTCGAATATAAACACTGATAATGTGATCACAATTATCAGCATCATCCCCGGGCGACTAGAGTGTGATTCTATATCTATCCAATATATTAAAACTTCAAATATACGCGGATCAGACGTATACGCAAAATCTTTATATACTGGAATGTCCAAATCAATATAAATAATCAAATACGAATAATTGATTTAAATTTCAAAACAAGATTTGTTTTCGCTTTTATTTTAAAATTTTACTCTTCACACTCGTTCTAGGATACTACTGATCCCATCTCTAACGAGTCATTCTCGTTGGATATTACTAATCCAATCTCTGATGAATTCTTTCGTATGGTTCTAATGTGTCTTGTTCTCTGAGCTTTGTAAACCAAAGCTCTGATACCAACTGTAAAAACCCGTAACTTCCCCGTAAAGGAAAGCGTCGGATAGTTCGAGAACAAGCCACAACAGAACGCATATAAAAGAACATTTCATTGTATATTACAACAATGCATCAGATTACAAAAATATACAGAGTATTAATGAATAAATATTACACAGAAATATCAGAGATTTAAATTACAATTACATTTAAATACATAGCAGCGGAAAATAATACAATACACAACTAGAAGGGATATACGGATACAAAGCTTTCCGGATATCGTTCCAGCTGTAAACCAGGGTCCTGTGAATATAAATCTGCAAAACCAAAACTACTAGCTGCCCGTGTCAAAATAGGGGCACCCAGAGTTTAGGTTTAAACAATAAACTCCAGGTCAGTCATGTGACTGGTGTGAGAACTAAAAACAGTTATTAATCTTTATTTTAAATCATTAGGTAAATCAAGGGACCACGCCGTCTAACACGGAACGGGTTTCCTCCCAAGAATACCAGTGCATGAAACAAACAGCGCAATGCTAAATAAAGAAAAATGAAGCTGTTATAAGACCCAGGTCCCATCACACAATGCAACGCAGCCGAGGATAGGGTTTTCCCTTATAACAGCCAAAGAATGCTTGATACGGTTAAAACAAATTGTTTGATACTATTATAAGTGCATAGTGTATAAAACAACTTCAAATCATAAGTATCAATCATAGGCGGCATGGGTACCATATATCATGTCGCCATACTAGTTCTACAATTAAAACCGCAAATGTCACGTATTTGGAAGTTGGATTTCCATCTATGAACCGAGGCAAAAGATAGTCCTCAACCGATTCGAGACAATCTAGCCTACCATGTCTCAGGAACAGCCGCAACTGCCCCATGGAGCGACAGGGCCGGTCCACCGATGTGGATTATTATGCCTGAACAATACGTTTCCCCGCCCTTTGGGGCGCAAATGAGCCATCAAATGACTCCATCGGTTCGAGAACGACCGATCAATCCGAGGCGCCTCGCAACAGCAACAACCACATAAGTCAAACTCGTCAGGGCGTGTAAAACCACTGACGCCACTTTTAGCTTGAAAGAAACGCAAGTCCTCCCTGAGGTCCGTCTCCCGTTTTTGGTTCATACCGGGGGTGAAACTCGCGAAGTAAACGTTACACAAAGCTACGCCACAAAGGCCATGCTTTGATCATCAACCACAAGACTTTGCTTTTCAACAGAAGCCTTGATCATCTGCCACTTAGGCATGCCACACAGGCAATTCACTCCATGCGTTTGATATCCATCAATATATAACCCCTGAGCTCGTACGTCTCAGAGAAGGGCGTTAAGCAAGAGAATAAATTCTCCGCCGCCAAACAGATATATATTTAATAGAGATCAATCACACGGACTAAAATCCAATGTCAGACACACAGTCCATTTACAAGTCCGTTCTGGATCTGAACGAAACCGGAGGCACCTAGTACCCCGCATATCCATCGATCTCCAAGTACGTCTGGACGATCACTAACTGTTTCCATCTTCTTGGGTGTACAGCCCAATCAAGATCATCAGTAATTACCCAAACGACGTGAAGACCTCCGGTCTTCGACCATCGTCTTCATCTTCGACTCATCGTCGTATCAGTTATTCAGAATGGGGTAAACCCGGTCTTTCCGAATAACTCGCGTATATTTTAAATAAGTGTTACACAAACACAACATATGCCTCATTCCAATTCATTAGTCACTGACAGTAAATTAATCAAGAGAATAATTTCCCAAATATTAACCCCGAAGGCCGAAACCAACATCAGATCAATATCCAGAAAACCATTTTGCTTGGCTAACCGACAGTTAGTTTCTAAATTCACATTCCTAGGGAAAGGTTCCCATTAATTTTATCTAAGAAAAATTCCTTGAATTTATTCTTTAATCAATTTTTGAATATCAATTCAAAACTAGTCGGGATTAGCGAACCTTACCGAAGTAATCATTTGTTTTAATTTCCCAATCCCAACCTATTCATCCCATGAAGTAAAACTGGTAGTACTTCATATCTAACACCACGGTGTTATCGGTAAATTCAATTACCATTTCACGTTCAAATCTAATTAAAGATTTAACTATCGCCTGGAGCAAAACTGGTGATACTCCATCCTCGATCATTTCAATCTAATTAAAGATTCATTAAAACTCCACTTAGTTTTAATCGTTATCTGGGTTAAAGAATCTGTGTCATTTAAAACACGGTTCACGATAAACCCAAAGTCACATTCCATTAATTATCGGGTTAAAGAACGAGTGTTATTTAAAACACTGTCCACGATAAACCCAAAAATCAATATCAATTCAATTCCAATTAAATATTATTTAATTGGTATACTTCATTAAATCTAATTAAAAAGATTTAATCTTTTCTCAACTGGGTTCAAGAACAGTGTTAGTGAAGACACCATTCACGACAAACCCAAATCAAATTTGATATTAAACACAAGGCTCTGAATAGAAAATATACCGGCTTATATTCAATATCAAATTCTACGACTAACAGATATCGTATTGGAAATAACGATATATATATATCTATATCTTTCAAATTTCCCTAACAACATTTGTATAATCACGAAATCCAACATCGAAATATTCCGAAGACAATTTCGATTCAAATCCATTCCAATGCAATCATTGGAAATTCTGGTTATTTTTAAAACCCTTTTCAAATTCAATTTATTTATTTAAAAATAAATAGAATTATATTTCTAGTTCAAAACTAGTTCATTTCGATAAAAATCTATTTTTATCTTTTCAAATATGGAGTTTTTCATCCCAAATCTTTCTAAATCATTTCTTATGATTTTACACAAATTATTACTATTTTTAATAATTTTGTCAAGGCCTGTACAGTCGATTTCCATCAACGGCCATCGAACTGCACTTACAGCGACCTTTTTCAAATTTGATTTGGACATAATTCCAAATCCAACCGTTAGAGTTCAAATTTCTAATATTCGTTAGAAAACTCTTTTCGATACGAACCCAACGGTTCCGGTTTCAGGAGAATCCGACGGTCGGATCTCCCGTAATGTCCGTTTGAAATAAATAGTCGAAATTCACGAACTGCCGCGGCGCGGCCCGTTCTATTCAGGCCATTATATTATATATATAATATATATAATATATATTTCGTCGATTTCTATTTAAAACGAATTATATAAATAGTTTTAAAATTCGTTTCAAAAGCAACTTCAACTTCCATTTCAATTCAAATCAAAGTTGAATTCTTCTTTATAAATTCGTTTTAAAATTCATTTCTTTTCAATTCAAATTTCAATTCAATTTGAATTCATTTCAATTCGCTTCCAATTCAATTTGAATTCGTTTTCAATTCATTTCGAAATCGTTTTCAATTCATTTCATTTCGAAATCGTTTTCAATTCATTTCATTTCGAAATCGTTTCAATTCATTTCATTTCGAAATCGTTTTCAATTCATTTCATTTCGAAATCGTTTTCAATTCATTTCATTTCGAAATCGTTTTCAATTCATTTCATTTCGAAATCGTTTTCAATTCATTTCATTTCGAAATCGTTTTCAAATCGATATAAATATCGTTCACGTCAAAATGGCGTCAATCTAATCAACACGGCTTCATAAATTTCTATTTTCAAATATTCTATTTCAAATATTTCTTTTTCAAAATAGTTGTTATTATCAAAATATTTCGTTCAACACATGACCAATCTCAATGGATGAGTACTGTCAACACATGAACTTTTATTCTATAATATTCTTTATTTTTCAAATTGGAATGAGGCCCAATCAATTACCATATAAAGTTAATTATATGGATTTTCCTACATTACACACATATAATAGCATTGAAAAATAATCAACCATCAACCAAAGTGCACTACACTGTATAAGCATCAAATATAGATATCTAACGCTTATAACAGCCTGTCAATCAATCGATCGACATATTTAATCAATCAGGATGAGTGAACTTCATATTTCATCCCAACACCCGTGTGGGGTTTCAAACAATCAAACACATATTTTATTTGTGCAGTTGGGCGATGTGTAAAATTTATCGTCCCAATCAATGTCATTCAAATATGTGTGCATACACAAACCGTCCGGTTTGTAAATGAATATTTTATTTTATTCACTTCACGTTAAAAATTATATTTTTAACGATAAAACATTTTATTCTAACATATGAATTTCTATTCAGTTCATTCTTTAAATAAAATGATATTTTTATTTTCTAACTTATTTTAGAAAATTTCGGCGGCATAACGGCACGATACTAGAAACGGGACGAGGCCTAGCCTTATCCCCGGTCTAGTGAAGGCCCACGCCATTCACACATCAATCAAATCAATTTATTTCACCAAACAATTCAATTTCAAATCAAATCATCTAATCAACTACACAACCAAACAATTTAACAAACAAGCCATCCATGGTCTGTGGATGACGGGTGTCGGGTGCTACTAAACACCGTCTGCATCCTAGTATATATATATAACTAGAAAAATTAAATTGAAAGGTGAGAAATTCTCACCGATAGCTATCCAATACCACGACTCTTCATTTTGAGAAATCTTCGCCATTCTCGCCCTTTGTCGCTTTTGTTGCACGTAGCCACTATATATATAAAAATCACATTTTCACTTTGCTATTCAATATATAAAAATCGAATTTTTACTTTGCTATTCAATATATAAAAATCACATTTTTATATCCACTCTATATGGATAAAAATCACCTTTTTTACCGCTACTATATAGGTAAAAACTCTATTTTTATACTGCTACTATATAGATAAAAACTCTCTTTTTATACTGTTACTATATAGATAAAAGTTCTATTTTTATCACGCTATTTTCTATATAAAAATTTCGCCTTTTCAAATATAAAGATTTCGATTTTATTTCATCACTATAAAAATCACCTCTTTATTTCAATGTATATATAATAAAAAATCAGATTTTTATTTCGCTACATGTACAAAGATGATATTTTTATATTCTCTATCTTATAAAGATTATATTTTTATAGTTCCTACTATGTAAAATCATATTTTTATCCTTCTACAATATAAAAGATTATATTTTTCATCTTCTACAATATAAAAGATTATATTTTTCTTCTTCTACAATATAAAAGATTTCGCCTTTCTACTTAAAACTCTCGCCTTTTCACTACTAAAAATCCCATCTTTTACCGTATAAAAATCACGTCTTTTACCATATAAAAATCCCGTCTTTTAACGTTTTAAAATCTAATAATTTTCAGTTTTAAAATCATGTAATTTTCAGTTTTTAAAATCATATAAAAAAAAAGTTTTAAAAATAAAATAAAAAAATAGTTTTTACATAACCAAAAGGTTATAAAATTTACCTTGAATCGAAGGGGGAGGAAGCCGGGGCGCTGGAGTGTGATGCTGACGTGGAGGAGGTGGCAGGCGCATGGGGGAGTGGCGGAGCTCGTTCAGGCGGCGCAGGGGGGGAGGGGGGGGGCTCGGCGCGGTCGGATATGGGTCCAGGGTTGGGTGCGGTGGTGGCACGGGGTTCGGGTAAGGGGAAATTGGGGCTCGCGAGTGAATTGAGAGGAGGGAGAAGATGGAAGGAGGAGAGATGGAGGGGGGGGGGGGGGGGGCGATTGCCGGAGCTCGTTGGAGTTGGGCGCCTGCTCCTGGTTGCGGCGGCGCAAGTCGCGAAGGGGGTGGGGGTTCGACGATGATCTGGAGGGAGGCGGTTTTTTTTTTTTCGATTTAGGTTTCACTGAATGGGGGAGGGAAGTGTAATTTATATATTTTATTATTAATTTTTTTCCTAAAAAGTTGTTTTTCATTCGAACTCAAATTTAAGTCCAACGACTGTCGTCCCTAGGGTTTTACCCCCATTCCGAACACAATGGGATATGTATCGTAGGCTGATTCGGCTGTTACAATCAGTTTTCGTTAAATTTACATTTAAATCACTATACCGAATTTTAAACGTACATTTCAAATTACCGGGGTCACATACTAACTAGAAAAATTCTAGAAAAATATTTTCTAGCTTCGTATTGACGATACGGTCCTAACAAAACTAGTTTCGTCGAATTCTGAGACCGTATGAAAAATGGCCATTTTCCAGTCGATTAAAATCAACTGAAAATGGTCAAACGCGTTTTCCTTTGCCACGCTCACATATTGATTCGGAAAATTATGAAATCTGGAACCTAGCAATAATTTGACACTGCGGATCCAACAAAACTGGTTTCGTCGAAATCCGAGGTCATTTGCAAAATTTCCATTTTTAAGGGCCTGAATTCCATAGCGACTATTCAGAATTTTCAACTGGACATATCTTTTGATCCCCGCTATGAAATCTTGGTTCTTCGGATTCGTTGGAAAGATATTATCAATTAGATCCTAATGTTTTTGGTTTCACTAAAATCCGGATTGTTTTGCACCCGGTACATTCAATTGAAGTTTGAAATCGAATTATCGAACTACCGCGCCATTTTCAATTCTATTTATAATTATATATAAATATTTATATTCTAACGACGACGCGTATATAATATATACGTTCGAATTATATTCAAAATAAATTTTCGTTGATATTATTTAAAATAATCTATTTTAAATATTCAAAATTCATTAAAATTGCCAAAATAAAAATTTTAAACTGGCCCAGATTTTCGGGTTGTTACAGTGGCGCTTGATGAGCTCCATATCTGTCTCCTATAGATTTACAACTCCCTGCGTTTTTTTTAAAAATAGCATAAATATGAACTGATCAAATAGGAGCATGACTACTTAATGTAATAAATGATATATCACACGTATGAACCAGAAAATCCTTCTATATTGGCTCCTTGACCATGTCATATATCGACATCCACGTGGGACAACATCCAGTCATACGAGCTTGATAAGCGCGTCTTGATGTAGACAAGACTGTGTTCAAACGCTCCAACTCAAAATCCCTGTCATAAACAAAAAAAAACATTTCATGGCTACTGGAACAACACTGTATATAATGTATTGTACAGAAATTAAATTTATTATGGAAACTTAGTACTTACCCTTTGCTGACTTTTCGCATAAGCCAAACCGGAGGATAGGCTAGCCTCTGCGATGGACCACTGCCATCGCTACCTGCAGGATCTTATGTTGTCATACATGTTACAGACAACAACATAACATAAAAGAGATATGTAATACCAATAGTATAAGATAACATAAGAGTACTATGCGATATAAATAATATGACATAACATAACATAAATAACACACTAAATGACAAGTAAAAAAAGTAGGAAATGCTATGATTCTTTATGTTACTAGATGACATGACATAACATAAAAATATGACATGACAAGTAACATATTTTTTATTTATGATATGTTACTTGTTAATAGATAACATAAGAAATATCAATAAAAATATGTTAACATAAAAAAAATCATAGCCTTTCATGCTTGTTAATAGAGATAAAAATATGTTATTTGGGCATAACATAAAAATAAATATGAGTTTAATTCTCACTATGCGAGGTCTAGCTTACTAGACATAACATAACATAAAATTACCTTTTTAAAATGAGGATTATTGGTTAGTCCTCGTCACTTTCGGATACTGACTCTATTTCCCCCTCCATATATAGTTTATTTGTAGTCGCAAATATGTCAATTAATGCATTCGATTCATTGTTTAGAGGTGCAAAATCTGTTTGATCATCGGTTATTACTATTCCTCTATTTTCCTCGACATCTGCTTGATAAGCTTGGTCGTCGGGAATATTTCGTCCCTCAAATGTAAACCTTGCCTGTGTTTTAAAACAGCTGACCAGTCTATTTTGTCTCTTCTTATAAATGGATAAAGAGCGTAATATACTTGAAGAACTTATTTGGCAAGCACAAAAGGATCGTACTTATAGTAACGGGAAGTATGTTTTATTTCTAATACGATTATATTTTGGGTGCACATTGATTCCAGAACCTGGAACGTTGCTGAACCAGTTGCATCTAAACAAAATACTTCTTTCACAGGACGTGTGAAATATGTCAATTGCAGAATTTGGGTTAGCATGCCATAAAAATCATGTATATGATCATTTGGATCATCACTACCTTTAACAAATACGCCTCTATTGTTAGTTAATCACCATATTCTTTAGTGCTAAATTTATATCCATTGACAAAGAATATTGGATATGTTTTGACATTCCTTTTTGATCCCATTGCTAAATGTTTCAATCCTTCCTCTATAACACAATTTGTTGTATTAAAAACATAAGTAGTAAATGAAATAGTGAATTCTTTGATGATATCGTTGTTTGGATACTGTGATTTATAAATGTTGCAATTAAAGGACAAATGTTACATTATGACTAAAGATACAATACATGTGTAGATGTATAAGTTCATTACCTAACGATGGTGCAACCTTAGTGTAATTGAGAAGAATATATGTGTGTGCTGCATTATAATCTCTATCATTCAGCCATTCTTCCACACATCTACCAAAGGTCGACCATGTTTTTTAAAAACAAATAAAGTTGCTTGACAATCATCTTGATCAATGCCTTTATCATTACGCGTAGTACTTTCAAATGATATGTTCACATGATCACTAAAATAATGAGAGACAAAAACGAAGCTTTTTCTTCGATGTATGATTTGCAAATAGAACCTTCAACTTGAGCTTTCTGCCTCATTTTTTTCTTTAGATGATTTAAATACCTATTTAGAATTATTGAAAATTATCTTTTTATACATTTCATTAACCAATATTTAATTAAATAAATATCAATATACCTTCCAAATGGATACATACATCCATCCGTATTGCACAGGCCCTCGAAGACGTGCTTCTTTCGGATGATGAATAGGTAAATGCTCCATAAAATTGAAAAAACCTAAGGGAAATATTTTTTTCCAGTTTGAAGAGAAATACAGGGATTTCTTCCTCTAGTTTATGTAGACGATCAATTTTTAGTGTAGTAGAACAAAGCTCTTTATAGGAGAAACTAAATTCTGTTAAAACAGTCCAAACTTTTATGGGCAATACTTCTTTGAAAGCGATGGGCAATAAATTTTCCATCATGACATGAGCATCGTGGTTTTTCATCCCGCTAAGTTTACTGTTTTTATAGTCGACACATCTATGAAGATTAGAATATATACCATCTGGGAATCTTAATCCTTCCACCCATTTTAAAAATATTTTAACTTGGTTACTGTCCAGTTCATGGCACGCTTTTGGTTTTTTGTGTCATTTGGCTTTATATGTAGCTCAGGACAATTACATATTACCTCGATATCACGTCTTGATTTCAAATCATCTTTCATCTTCTCTTTGACATACAAAATTTTATTAAATACATTGTCAAACACGTTTTTCTCAGTATGCATCACATCAATATTATAACGAATTAGGGATTTTTCCAACAAGGCAACTCCCAAAATAGGCTTTATATATACCAATTATGAATCGTTGAATTACCTTGAATATCTGTTTGTACTCCGGTTTCGTGAAGCTTTAGAATATCTTTTACAAGTTCATATATTTCTTCACTTAACCATATTTTCGGTGGTGTCAAAGGTTCATGCCTATTGGCTGTAAAAAAATCTTATCTCTTCAAAAAGAATGATTAATATGAAGAAAACATCTATGACAGTCAAACCATGAAATTTTCTTTCCAATAGGTAAAGAAAATGCTCTTGTTTCTTCAATGCAGTAAGGACAAGCTAGACGACCAGCCGTACTCCAACCTGAAAGCATTGCATACGCAGGAAAATCGCTAATTGTCCACAACAGAGAAGCATGCATACAAATGTTCTCTTTTTGTGAAATATTATATGTTTCTACTCCTTCATACCACAATTTTATTAGTTCTTCAATCAACGGTTGAAAATAAACATCGATTCCTTGTGTTGGATCATCAAGTCCAGGGACGACAACTGTGAGAAACATATAAGAAGTTTTCATACACATCCACAGAGGTAAATTATGAATATTTAGCACCAAATTGAGAAAATGGTGAAAATACATCCATACATAAACCAAGTCTAACATTATGACTCTTAGATGCAAAATCGGGATACTTCTGATCAAAATGCTTCCATGCTTCCCCGTCAGCTGGGTGTGTTAACTTACCTTCCTCATGTGTTCTCACACTGTGTCGTCTCATATGTTGCGCGGTTACAGAAGATGCATATAACCTTTGAAGTCTAGAAGTAATAGGTAAATAATGCATATGTTTATATGGGACTTCCTTTCCTTTTTTTCTTTCTTGTTTGTATCTTTCCTGATTACATATTTTACAATTATTAAGGTTGATATCTTCCTTCCAAAATAGCATGCAACCCTTTAGACATGTATCTATTTTTTCATATGGTAAATCAAAAGCCGACATCATTTTTTTAACTTCATAATGATTTTCGCACATTAAATTATTGTGAGCATATGCCGCTTCGCATCTTGTACAACATCAGTAAATCCAGCTTTTATGTGGTTGTATTTCGATTTCATCGCAATGTATTTAGCAGTTACTAATAATTGAGTTCCGCTTTCACAACCTTCCCAAAGGGGTTTCTTCGTAGCATCTAATAAATCATATATTTTTTAGCTCCAATAGTTGGTTCTTCTTCATCATTACCATCATCATTAGTAAGTTGTTGAACCGAGAAAATTGAACGTGTAGCATCTTCAACCATATGTTCTATGAGATTTGTCGTAGCAATATCATTATTCACTACCTCCTCAACTTGTACAGAAGTAGATGCTAACAGTTCTCTATGATGATCTCAAACCAAATAATTCGACATAAAATCGTATGGATGGCAATGAACTCTAACCATTTATGGTATCAAATGCTTCAATAACTTGCATCTACTACATGGACAATGGATTTTAATGTTGTTTCCTTTGTTACTTAAGGTGAAATAAATAAACATGCCAACACCATTAATAAATTGTTCGTTTATTGTATCATCGGCTTCTCTTCGTTGTACAACCAGCTTCGATCATTAAATTGTCCACTTTTCCTAAGTAGATATCCATTAAAAAGTATGATAAAATTTGCATTGACATTTTATTAAAACAATTTTATTGCTAAATGTTATGTTAATTCATCATTTAAACTTTTGCTAGTGGTTCATCCTACCTCCCATTACAAATACAATAACGTAATTAAATCACGTAAATCTTTTCAATTTAAACGATTCAACAAAATTTCGGCAACACTTCGTTTTAGTTCCCTGAACAGTACACAGTTGCATGTACACAGGGAACATAAAGGAAGCGCATTCGAAATTTTGAGAACCGTTTAAAATAAAATGATTTACGAGATTTAATTTCGTTATTGTGTTCGTAACTTATCCAATACAAAGGACAAATCCAACAAATATTATATATAATGAATTTAAATGTTCGTTTCGTTAACAAAACGAAATTCTCATAACGATCATATACAACACTTATCAGAGGGGCCGAAAACACTCTAAGGCTTAATTTCAATCTCTATTGTACGTATACGAAATTTACCACATAGACGTATATTTTCAACATTCACTCGAACTAACCATACGTTATAAAATTAAATATAAATTTCGATAATTTTTTATAAAACATAAACTTATCTATTCCTATTTCCACTAAACGTCACTTAACAAGTATGAAATCTCTTATATATTAATTCAACACATGTACATGCAAATAAGTCTATTGTGATACAAACAACATAAACTTGCAATTCATAAATTAGTAACAAGAATTGGGCCTCAATTAAGTCAACTAATACATAGATTAATTAACAACACTATGTATACACATGCATACAACACTATAATGCACATATACATACAACATAAATTCTAATAAACCCAACATTATCAACATAATTAATTCAACATATATATGCATATATTAACAACACTACACATACAACCATATAATATAACAATCAATTTAACCCTAAATTACCAAATCTAGGGTATTAACAAAAATTAGGGCTTCATACCTTAAGAAACGGAGATGATTTAGTCTAGAGAGGAGGAGAGAGAGCCTTGAACACTTGGGAGAGAGTAGTGGCGGGTATAGAGGCGGTGGTGACTGATTTCGGATTTGGGGGGAAGAATTTGGGGGAAAAGGTGAACAATTGAGGGAGAAAACCGATGTGAGGGAGAGGAAGCAGGTCGGGCAATTTTCTGCTCGATTAAGCAACAGCTTCCAACAGCCTTCAACGGCTTTTTTTATAACGTAAAGAAATTTCCAAAATTAAGCTCCATTGGAAGCCGTTGGACCTCACTGTTGGAGGCTGTTGGAAGGCTCTGTTGTTATACTGTGCATTTCTTGTAGTAACAAAGCTCCTAACCCTTTAAATATTTATGTTTCTTCAATATAACTTGAATGAGTGGAAAATTGTAAAGGAAAAATTAAGCTTGGAGTTTCAGGTATGTTTATGTTATTTTCTTATTATAGTGGCATGTTTATGAATAGGTACTATTTGTTTGTTTTCCAACTTAAAAGTTCAGTATTTTTTTTCAGTACTATGACTCATTTAATCAATATAAGTAGGATCACATTTCATCAATATAAGTAGGATCATAGGACTTTTTTCCAAGAAGACGAATATGTTATTCATATGCCATTATTTGCCTAGTACAACATGGTTCTATTGACTGCATGGTTTTTGTACCAATTGTTTTTTCTAGTCAATGATGCAAAAGTGAACATCAATGACTGTGACTAGATGGTACATATTTGAAAGTTGGTTGATGGGTACAGTCATGAGCTTACTGGCAAATGGTTTGTACAATCACTGTTCCCTAGGGTACCTGCTGTGTACTTAACCGTTACTCTTACAAAATATTCTCAACAACTAAAAAGATTACTGGCAAGGTGGGCGATAAGATTAGTTCGTTGAAATGGAAAAAATATATACATACAAACATGCCTGGTTCACATCCACTGAGTAAAGAGATATGTATATTGTCCTCGCTTTTGATATTAATCAGTAATACAGGCACTTGATTGTGTCTTTCTATTTAGGGTTAATCTCACATGTCTCGCATTACAATGGGAGCAATTAAGTGCATGATATCCAATATATTTAAAAATTTCGTAGTAAGCATTCATCTTCTCCCCATTGTTTATTTTCCATGACTGTTTACAAAACAAAAACAACAAATCGAGCCATACTTCATATTTCAAAACCCGTTTACTTATCATTTTAGTTAATGAACCCAATTATAATTCAAGCCATTAATGCTCCAAAGCATCAGTGACGTGTTAACATGAACATGAGCTCCGTTAATTAAGGAATGATTAACTTTTATGCACAGGAGAAAGCATTGATGTTTAGATACAAGAAAATTGCTACGCTCACTCGCATAGAGTGAGTGAATGGGCACTCGTGGTCTTGACTGGCTGGAGCATTGTTATTTTATTCATTTTTTTATGGTTTCCAGGTGCAGTTGGGTCCAATCTACATTTTTCACCTAATAGCAGGGCGAGTTGTGTGAACTGTAGCTTATAGAGCGACTAATGATAGCAAATCTCTAGATACAAAATTAAAAGCATTTAAAATTAATTGTTAGAATTTAATAAAGACAGCGAATTAAATTCGAACTTTAATGTGCGCACATCTGAACATTTCATATTAATTAATAATACATGCAATAATGAGGAAAACAACGTAGGAACAAACAACAGCTTTGGGATCCCGTACGACATAATATTCGTTTAGCTTTTATTGCTTTAGATTTATGTTTTTCATAACTAGTAGTCAGTTATTCCCATTCATAGCATCTTAATTTGATATGTGAACAGAGATTTCATCTTACCTGGTCGAACTATAATGTGTTGTATGTTACCCATTATTATTTAATATTACCCACTTGATTTTATTTTCCTCCCTCCCTAAAAACCATAGATTACCCACCTAATATTATTTCATATCCAGTCAATAACATGGATCATGTCTTGAAGATATAGTTTATGGTGTTTTATGTCAATAACCGTACTTTTTACGCAATGTCAGTTCGTTTTATCTAGAATAAATATGTTTATCTCTTTTCAGGAAAGAAATGAGAAATACAGAGCCATTATGCAGAAACAACAGCCGCACACAAATGGATGTAGAGAAATGACTAGATTTGTCGATGATTTGGTTAGTTGATTAAACATAGCATTATTTACCTAGCTAGTTGATTAGATATCGACCAATTTACTTACTGTCTATCTAAATGTAGAAAAAGCATAGTCAAGGTTCATCGTCCATATCTAGAGCGGATGTTAGGGTTAAATCTCATACTAAAAAGAATGGTGAACCAATGAACATGGATGTTGTAAATATTATTGTAAGTATTTTGAATTTTTGTCACTAATTAAACATTGTGACATTTTTACCATTGTTTATGTTACAAAATTAAAAATCAATAAAGTGACAGGCTCAAAATTGTACCTAAATATACTTTAGGATTGACTGTAATGAGAAAGTTGATGGGATCTTTGTTCATATGTTTTTTCAAACTTGTACCTAAATATACTTTTGCAGTAATAGCAAAGATGCAGTTCATATATTTGTTCAATGACTTTTTTCATTAGGTTAAAGTTGTTCCTCCTTTTGTGGTAACTTCTCGCTATCTTTTTACCTTAGGTTCCTGTCAAATGTTGCAAAGTTATATCTATGCCAAAAATAGCTTTGAATACTCGTGCAGATGGTTTCTGCTTAATAAATGCAAATTGCTAGGGCAAGTGACATGGTTGTATTCAAATAATGCATGTTTGCAAAGCCATCTGGAAAGTTAAATCATTTTTCTAATAAATAAATGTATTCAAATGATTGTATTCAAATGCTTTCTAATAAATAAATGTAAATTGCTAGGTCAAGTGACATGATTGTATTCAAATGATTGTATTCTAATAAATAAATGTAAACTGCGGCAGGAAAACAAAGTTAAATAATTTTTCTATATTGATTAATTATTCAAATGATGCATGTTTGCAAAGCCATCTTCCATTTTGAACTAAAAGGGTTATCTTTCCCTCAAAACATAATTACGACGGTTTTTAAAAAGGACAAAATATTTGCTTTTCGAGAACTACAGTGTTTTACTGAATACAACCATGTCTCAGCCAAATATTTTGATTATATGATAAATCTCAGTCCAGATAATCAACAGTTATCTTCTTTTCAATCAACTAGCCTTGCATAGATAATTCTCAGTTTGATGCTAATTAAATTTATATTTTCTGTGGCATATGCAAACTAACCTTTTTGTGTGTTATTTCTTATATATATCAACCATATTTTAGTTGTGTACTCCAGTCTAAATAATCCCACAGTTTGCTTTGATCTTTATGTTTAGATAAACGTGCAGGATACATTCCATAGGACCAAGATAATTTTTGATTCCCTGTTTTAATATCCTAAATTATTATCTAAATGCAGGTTTTTCAACAATTTTTCTTTGGTAGGGTAAAGAAGGTTCGAAAGAAGGGAGCATGCCTGAAATGGTATAAATCACTTATGTTGATATAACATCGTTTAAAGTTTAGTTTTAAATCCAATAATCAATATAATTTTTGATTTGAATAATTGTAGAACAATGACAACATACATATGCGAGCTATTGAATTGGGATGGAATCGACGAAATTGTTGCCAAAGGTAGAGTGATGTCCACTGATCCAAATGAAGTTGCCAATGATATTCGTATTGGACCAAATGCTGTGAAAGTTATTATAGATTACGTAAAGAAAGAAGACACTTATTTATGGAGGCCTACATCTAGTATATCAGTTTTAGGAGAAGCCAAGGGTAAGTCAATGGCAAGGCCTGCAAACCGTGTTGTTGCACTACAAGGACACATGATAGAAGACTTTACGGAAAAAAAATTATAATTCATGGTAACTATTCTAACTGTATACATATTTTTTTCCACTAAATATATTGTTCTTTTTAGAGTAAAACTAGTAGCCCAAACCACAAATGCAAGCTTTATGATTGGAATGAGGTTGAAGTGTTGGTTGTCGAAGGAAAGATTTTTCTCAAGTGATTAAAAAATGATTGTGAATGGTATTCCGCTTGGTCCGTTAGCCTTGGTGGTATGGGTGGACTATGCAAAAAAAAGAAGAGGCTTGCTTATGGCGACCTACAATAGATATGTCATGCATTAAAGAGGCCGTGAGTAAAAAAATAGCATGGCTAAAATTAAAAGTTGTAGTTGAAAAAAAAAGCATTGTGGCGTCTCCTTCCATGGCTAGAGCAAGCATTGCAACTTCTCCTTGTGTGACAAAATCAGCTCCTCGGGTAACTAAGCAATCCTATTTAAACTTCGGCATACATATGCATATATGCAAATCGTATAATTATCCTTTTTAGGTTTGGTCAATTTGAGTTTGATGTGACAAGTCTAGGAGGGGTTTAGATGACATTATTAGAGAAGCCGAGAAATTTGGTGTATTTTTCAGATGCTATCGTCATTTTGTAAGCAATTTTATAATGAAAGTGAATCACGCATTCGTAAGCAAGTAGTTAGAGGGCATTAGTTAAAGGACGACTG
The DNA here is from genome assembly GCA_030737875.1 of Allium sativum. NCBI lineage: Eukaryota > Viridiplantae > Streptophyta > Magnoliopsida > Asparagales > Amaryllidaceae > Allium > Allium sativum. The sequence continues at coordinate 604,504,276 of CM060919.1, read as the reverse complement.
TGTTCCCTAGGACTGCTGATAAAATTTTCATGGAATAGTGTTATACTTCTAATTGTTTATTATATGCTCCTGTTTCAGTTCTTTAGCGTTTGCTTTATCCTTTACAAGATAAACTTTATGCAATATTGTTTATTGCATTCAAAAGATAGAGATTTAAACTAGTATACTAATTTGTTAAGGCTCTGTAAGCATTCAGTTAAGGATATATTTTATTCAGTGTTACGTTGAAGAACACATTAGTTGATGCCTTTTTTAGGATCACCACATTCAAGGGCCTGCATATGTAATTTTTTCCTTTTGGTATATCTTGTAACACCCCGTGATTTTCAAGAACACTATAATGATAAACTTGACAATACTTAATTAAATATTGGTAATTAAGTAAAACGAACTGTGCCATTGCGTTCATCTCTGAATTCTGCTTAAGATAGACCCCAAGTTTGTGTAAAACAGACATCGTATGAAGAAATTATTAAGCCTAGAAATTTGTATTCACACAAGAGAATTATATACATACAAAACTAATCAAAATATTCAAATAAATTCAAATCAACGACGCAGGGAAGGCGAGAAATCTGCCCGTTAGGGGTCGATCCTGTTCCTTATAGGTGTCGACCCATGGATCGACCCCATAACAGGGGTGTCGACCCCTATGTCGACCCTACCGAGATCTAGGGAGATTCCTACCCTGCACCTGGATGCAATTCTGAGCAAGATTCGTTGACCTTAGGCTATAAATAAGACCTCATTCTCATTGTTTTTATTCACCAAAAACAATGGAAACAACGAGGTGCTTTTCCAACTCAGTTTGAACTAGCCTATTCTTCTTTAACAACAAATTATATGTATTTAAGGATCTGTGATACAACATCTACAATCAATCCTCTGTTCTTTAGATCCAGTCATAGTGATTTTATGTTGCTTTTAGATATAAACACCTAAAATGTAATCTTGACATGTTTATAAGTTCGGATCTAAGCCTATGCCTGTTAGTAATCTGAATCCTAACAGATCTGCCATTACTTGTATTCCTAATTTACTGCTTAGATCTCATATGCCGATTCATGATATCCCGATTCTGTTAGTTTTCCTAATCATGCCATCGTATGCATATTCTGTTAGTTTGCCTAATCATGTCACTATATGCCTATTCTGTTAGTATAACCAATTCTATCCTCATATGCCACTTTTATTTACTATGCCTATTCTTGTTCTCTTCTCTCCCTCTTTCCCTTTTTGTTTTTATAGCCAGGCTACCTTCGAGCCTAGGCCTATCGCTGAAATACGCGGACGCACGAAATTGGGAATGGTTGGGAAGGATAAATTGGGGCATAATTCACATTGTAAAACATGATTGGGAATTTTGGGCATAATTTGTACCTTGAGCCAAAACTTGGGATTTGGGGGCATAATCTGTATCTTAATCTAAACCTTAATCTAGGGCATAACTTGTACCGTGGATCAAATGGGGATTTGGGGCATAATAAACATGAAAATTGGTTAGTAATGAACATGCATATATTCACAGTAACTAGAAACTGTAACCGTGCTTAAACACGAGATTACATTACACCTGTGGTAGAAGCTTGCCCAGAAGTAGCTGACATATCCAGCATCCATAAGTGGTAAATCAAATGTGAGGGGTCTAAGTGCATAAACGTACACAAAACGGTGCTAAGACACGAGGTTAAGTCCGACTTGTGGTAGAAGTCTACCCCGACCTAACCGGCATATCCAGCATCCACAAGTGGTAGACTTAATGTGAGAGGTCTAGCACATTAATAACCATAAATGAATGAATGGTAATATTTAACCTGTTTGAATCTGTGAGGATTACATGTATCAACTTAAGTAGGGGTTAAGTAAACTTGCTTGAATCAGTGGGAGGGTTAAGTTAATATTGTTAAATGTGTTGGGACGGGTTATACATATAAACCCGACAAACTGAACCTGGTTGGGTTATGCAATCTTGTCAAACGGGTAGGCATAACCTGTTGAAATCCTAGTAGTGGGGATGCAAGCCTGGGGGGAAGCTTGTATCATCTGTTGTGTGGGACCCGTATCAGTCAATAACCAATATTGGTATCAAACGGAGTAACCCGAACTAGGTCGGAATCAGGGCACGCTTACTAAGTTGGTTGTAAGAGGTCCATCTAAGGGACGGCATGGGCGACGCATTCCGACGAGGTAATGTGCGTGCATAGGTCTGAATTTAAGGGGAGGATAATAAGACGCTGTGACACCTATAGATATGGTTGTGCACTTCTTGTAAACAACAGGTTGCCACTGTAGGAAGTGATACATCCTACTGTGGGGCCAACACATGGTATCTATGAGTTAGGGAGCCGATCGATTGGGGGTGGCAATCAGGGTACATCTAGTCTTGCTTGTTTAGGATCATGTTATTATCGTTGGGGGTAACACCTGTTAGTTCTGTTGGGCTACCTGTTATTGTATGGGGTAAAACCTCTCACTAGAAGTACACCTAAATCTACCATCTTGTACTTATTGGGATCATCCTTTTCTTGTTATACTAGTGTTAGTGTAGAGAGAAAAGTATTAGAGAAGCGCAATATATATTCTATTCTGTTATCCAGTTTACCTTGTTATACATGCCTTATGATACTGTTATATCACTCTCCAGTTTATATGCCTGCCATGATCCTTCTGCTTATTTTTATGCTAAAAGTAACTGGACTCGCCAGACTATGTCTGACCCGTTTTGTTTCCTCTTCTCTCCATTCCGTTTCCCCCAGATTCTCAAGGTAGGAATACTTAACCTTGATCGGTATTCTTCTTTTATTCAACTTGGAGCTGCTTAGATGTACCTCTTGATTTCATATCTTCTCTACTATGGCTATAATTTGGGAACTACGCTCTTTTTATGTATTATTGTACTCTGATGATAATTTGGTACAAGACAAAAGTTTATGTTTTCAGCTTCTCAGACTTATTATGTAATTGAGTTTGGACCACGAAGCTTTTCTATTTAATAAAGTTTTTAATTCCACTGTTATTTTATATCTATCTTGTGATGTTTCTATTTCTATACCTATAACGCTTCACGAAACATAATGCATTCTGATAAAGAGTGACATTAACGTACGTGGGGTATGGCATTTGGTATCGAAGCTGAAGGTTACCAGATCGGATAAAAGATTTTGAAAATTATTTTAAAAAAGGTTTTAAAAGAAAGCATTTTCAAAAGAAAAGTGTGTTTTGAAAAACATATTCCCTATAGCCATATGAAATATCTTTCGATTCTTTGTTTTAATCCCTTTTCCTTTTTCTTTTCAGCATGTCTGAGGAACCTAATATTCCTGAGGGCGTCCAGATACCGGCTTGGTTTCGTAGATTTTTGGAGGCTACGACACCCGCTGGAGGCCAAGAAGATGTCCCTCCCCCAGCTGCGACCGTTGTTCCTCCTCTTCCTCCTCCGTGTGCTGATAATTTCTCTAAGGTATGCAAAGATTTTTGTGCTATGGGCGGAAAGCCATTCCGAGGAACTAAGACTTTCATAGAAGCAAGGAATTGGTTTAAAGAGACGGAAGATTTGTTTCGAATTTTCGAAATTGACGATCGCAGGAAGATTCAGTTAGCCGTTTGGCAGCTGAAGGATGAGGCTTCTTTTTGGTGGGAAGAGACACGGGCGAGACGTCCAGTCGAAACTTGGGTGATTTCCGATAGAGATTCGAGATGAATTTTCTTTCTCAAGCCGAGCAAAGTATGCAAATGGGAAGGTTTTTGGTGCTTAAGCAAGGAGGCATGTCTATCGAAGAGTATGTTAAAAAGTTCAACCAATTGGCGAGGTTTGGTTTGGAGCTAGTAAAAACCCCGCACAAGAAGGCTCTGAGGTTTGCTAGAGGATTGAGTGAACCCCTTCATGGGTTGGCTATGTCTCATATTTCGATGGGAGCAACTTTTCTGAAGCTCGTTGATTTGGCATTGATGCATGAAGAAGATAAAGGTGGAAAAAGAGAGGCTAGGGTTGAGGAAACAAAAAACAAGAAAGTGTGGCCTAAGAAATAACAACAAAAAAAGAAGGGCAGAAAGAACAGTAAAGCTCGAGATAAGAGGAAATGTCATAATTGCAGACGTGCAGGTCATTTGATCAAGGATTGCAAGAAAAGGAAGAATTCTTGTTTCCATTGTGGAGAGGTCGGACATCTTGTTAAGGATTGCCCGAAGAAGCACGGACTTGGCCAAAGGGAGCACTAACATCCTCTAACAAGCAAAGAAACATGTGCACGTGTTTCTCCTGAACTGCTAGATAGTCTTCTCTTGACATAATAAACAAAGTTTCCTGAGTTTTCAATCGGACAGCTCATGGAACTCATCCTCTATGCCATGCACAAATGCTCCAGGAGCACCTGATAATCGAAATTTTGATTCTTGAATTGTACATTCTGTAAGAGAGCTTTCTCTACCCTTGATTCACATAACCAACAACTTCCTTCACCATCAAACTTTGCCTTTAGCCCATTGGCAAAACTTCATAGAGTCCAGTTGCCATAAACCGTTGCACGTATCTTATGGAGGGAAGATGCATGCTCTTATGGCCAGTGCGCCAGATAGAGGTAGGAAAGTTTCCGTTGAAGGTTTGATTTCCCTTTCCAATCATCCTGTTAGAACTCTTTCTGATTCTGGAGCTTCACAATCTTTTATATCTGATTTTGTGGTTGAGTCTCTACACGTTAGTACTAGTATCGTTTTGGATCCCGTTGTTGTCTCAAACCCCGTTGGTTGTACGACTCATTTGTCTTTGATTTGTCGGTGTTTGAAAATATCTATGTTAGGCATCGAGTTTGAATATGATGCATATGTGCTTGATTTCATGAGCTATAGTTTGATTCTAGGGTTAGATTGGCTAGCCATGTATGGTGTCATTCTAGATTGTGAGAGGAGGGTTGTTAGACTTTTGACTTGCCATGGGAGGACCCTTGAGATTTCTTGTGACTCTAAAGGGTCTGTCATGCTCAGTTTCCTAGAGTTGCTTGATGCATCTATCGATGATCTATGATTCTTACCTGTAGTCTGTGAGTATCCTAATGTTTTTGAGGAGGTTCGGGGCTTACCTCCGAGGCGTGAGATTGATTTTCGAATATAATTGGTAGACAATGCAAAGCCAGTTGCATTGCATGTGCTCCATATAGCTCCAAGAGAAAGAAGGAAGCTCAGCAAGCAAGTAAGGAAGCTACTTGAGAAAGGGTTTATTAGGCGAAGCATATCTAAATGGGGTGCTCTAGTAGTATTCGCCACTAAGGCGGATGGTTCGCTTCGCTTATGCGTGGATTATAGAGAGTTGAATAAACTCACTAAGAAGAATAGGCACCCACTTCCGAGGATAGATGATCTGTTTGACTAGCTTGTTGGTGCATCTTTTTTCTCTCAATTAGACTTGGCCACGTGGTTTCATCAGTTGAGGGTGGAAAAGGACAGTATAGACAAAATCGCTTTTAGGACTCCAGATGGTTTCTTCGAGTGCTCGTCATGCCTTTTGGGTTGACGAATGCACCCTCCTATTTTGTTGATCTGATGAGTAGGGTGTTCCAGGAGTTTCTAAATAAGTTCATTGTGGTATTTGTTGATGACATCTTGATTTTCTCGAAGAACGAGGAAGAGCATACCCTACATTAAAGGGAGGTTTTGAAAACTCTCTGTGCGCACCAGCTTAACGCAAAATTCTCCAAATGTCATTTTTTGAGAAAAGAAGAGAGATTTCAAGGGCATGTGGCCTCTAAAGAAGGGATAGCGGTAGATCCCGCGAAGGTAGTTGCAGTTTAAGATAGGTAGATCCTAAAGAATGCAATGGGGGTGAGAAGTTTTCTTGGTTTAATGGGCTATTACAGGAAGTTCATTAAGGACTTCGCAAAGATATCAGCGCCATTCACCAAACTGACGAAGAAGAATCTGACATTTTCTTAGAGTATAGACTGTGCAGATGCTTTCCAGTGATTGAAGAGGGCTCTGACAACAACCCCAGTCTTAACCTTGCCTAACGGGAACAAAGTGTTCACAGTATACACTGATGCATGTTGTACAAGGCTTGATGCAGTTTTTATGCAAGAGGGAATGGTAGTATGTTATAGAGGTAGACAGTTAAGAGTTCATAAGAAGAACTACCCTACCCATGACTTAGAGTTAGCTGCCATAGTAGTCTCACTTAAGGCTTGGCGCCATTATCTACTAGGAGAGAAGTTCGGGTTGTACGACGATCATAAATCTCTCAAGTACTTGTTCTCACAGAAGGATCTCAATTTGAGTCAACAAAGATGGATGGAGTTCCTAGTGTCCTATGACTTTGAGATTGCTTATACCCTTGGCAAGGGTAGTGTGGTGGCATACGCATTGAGTAGGTAGAGGATGACTTTGAGTCATCTGTTTATGGAGAGGACAAGCTTGGAGTTTATATCAACTTTCGATTTTAGACCCTCCTCCGAGTATACACCTAATTTATTGGCATCATTAGAGGTGCGACCTACTCTGTTGGATCAGATAACAACTTCGCAACGAGATGACTAACAGCTAGCAGATATCTTGGATAGGCTCAGTAAAGGGGAGACTATTCCAAAGACGAGAGGGTGGTTAGACGAGATGGAAGGCTTTGTGTTCCCCGAGTTGAGAGTTTGTTAACGAAAGTCCTTGAGGAAGCCCATCATTCTAGGATGACTATTCATCCCGATGGTGATAAGATGTATAAGGATATGAAGATGGTTTTCTTTTGGGATGGGATGAAGAAAGATGTAGCAAAATTTGTTTCTCGATGTTTGATTTGCCAGCAAGTCAAGACTGAGCAAAGGAAGCCTGGTGGTTTACTTCATCCTTTGGAAGTCCTACAGTGGAAGTAGGAGAGCGTCTCTATGGATTTTGTTGATGAATTTCCTAGATCGAGGAAACAAAACACCGGTATTTGGGTTGTAGTTGATAGGCTTACTAAGAGCGCTCATTTTATCCCTGTTAAGAGTAAGAAACAACAACATGCTTGGCAGCAATTTATCTTTGTGAGATAGTTCATCTACATGGAGTACCTTCCAGTGTTGTGAGTGATCATGACAACCTATTCACAAGTGAGTTTTGGAGGAGCTTGCAGGAAGCATTAGGTACACAGTTTGGTTTGAGCACCGCTTATCACCCTCTGACTAGTGGATAAACAGAGAGGGTGAATAGAGTTCTTAAGTATCTTTTAAGACTGTGTATCCTAGACTTCAGAGGGACTTGGGAAGAGCATCTTCCTTTAGTAGAGTTCGCCTAAAACAATAGTCACCAGGCTAGTATGGGCATGGCACCCTTCGAAGCATTGTACGGACGACCCTGTAGATCACAGACTTAGTGGTGGGAATCTACAGAAAGGCTTCTACTTGGACCTAAGATGGTTAGGGAAACTTCATAGAATATTGATCTTATTTGCAGGCACATGAAGATAGCTCATGTAACACCCCAAAAATTTAACAACATTAAAGTGGATAAATTAAAGAATAATTAATTTAATATTTAGAGTTAAGAGAAACGGACTGCGCCATTTCGTCCGTATCGAAATTCTGGTCAAGATAGACACTTGGTGTGCATAAAACGGATAACGTATGAAGAAGTTATGGACGATAGAATTTTGGCAGAAAAAGCAGAAATTTCCGGTGCACGTGACAAGTGCGCCCATGTATTTTTACACTGGCGCACATGTAAAGTGCGCCCAGAATAGTTTTTTTTGGGTATTCGGGCCTCTGCCCAAGTGGGAGGCAACCTGCAACCTGATTGACCCTAGGGCTTATGTGACAGTCTATTCCAGATGGTTCTGCAGCTATAAATATATGGCCATTTCACATATTTCTTCGTTAGAAGTCATTGCGGCCAAACTATGCCAGATTCTCAACTGAACTAGGGTCTCCCATCTTCTTCTAAAGCATATCAAATTCTGAGATCCAAGCATAGACTCAACACCTTTTCTATCATCTTAGCAATCCAATCACAATGAGTTCTAATTGCTTTTAGGTTTAGATAAATAATAGTGAATTATGAAAGACTGTGATTTGGATACGTTGCAAACCTTGAATTTATGTTATTGTTAGATCTTATGCTATGTCATGGTAGATCCATTTCTTTGGATCCAATTTAATTGTTCTACTTTGTTATTATTATGGATCTTGGTTTGTAACTTTTATGATATGCTATGATGCAGATGTATGTAGATCTATTCTATGCGATCTAAAATTATCACCTTAGATCTATTCTATGTGATCTAAAAATTGTCACCTTATGATCCATGTTAGATCTATTCTATGTGATCTAAAATTGTCACCTTATGATTCATGTTAGATCTATTCTATATGATCTAAAATTGTCACCTTATGATTCATGTTAGATCTATTTTATGTGATCTAAATTGTAACCTTATGATTCATGTTGGATCTATTTTATGTGATCTAAATTATCACCTTATGTTAACATGTTAGATCTATTTTATGTGATCTAAATTGTCACCTTATGTTAACATGTTAGATCTATTTTATGTTATCTAAATTATCACCTTATGTTATCATGTTAGATCTAAACCGATTGGACATCTAAATTGCTAATTTAGAAATTGTGACATCATAGTTCATCAGTTTTATGTCCACCTTGTTATGTTGACAAGTTTATGCCCATGCTAGTATGTATGTTCACCTTATTATCATACAAGTTTATGTTTATGCCAAGATGATCATTTTAGTTATATCCCCATTATTTTCCCTATTATCGTTATGACTAGGCTATTGTCTAGCCTAGGCATGTTGCTAATTTTGTGAGGGCGCTAGTTAAGGAACTGGGGAAAAGGGTTAAAAATGACATAATTTGAATATGAACATTTATGGACATGTAATTCAAATTATTGGGTAAAATAGGTATTAACACCTATAAAAGGAAAGGACTAATTAATTGATTAATTAATTAAAAATGTAATGTCTAGTAATTATAATTAGGAATTGTAATTGTACTTATGACACGAGGTTAGGTTGCATTAGTGGTGGAAGTCATCCCGGACCCGACCGGCATATCCAGCAGCCATTAATGGTAAACCTAATGGGGGAGGTCTAAGTACGTAAATACGAATCGGTCTATGACATGAGGTTAGGCCCAACTGTGGAATAAGTCTGCCCAGACCCGACAAGCATATCCAACATCCACATGTTATAGGCCTAATGTGGGAGGTCTGGCCCATTATGAAACCGTAAATGGACATGGTAAAGAATTGGACTACTTAACCTAAGTTAATCCGTAGGGATTGTACGGTCTTAAATTTAAGTTAGGGGTTAAGTAAACATGGTTGAAGGGTGGGTTAAGTAAATCTGAAGAGGGGATGGGTAATATTCATATATAGGCCCACAAACTTAACCCGTTAAGATTATGTAATTAAAGACACCTAGTGGTATACATAATCACTGGAAATAATAAGGTTATGTAATTAAAGACACCTAGTGGTATACACAATCGGTGGAAATAATAAAGTTATGTAATTAAAGACACCTTTTAGGGTACACATAACTTGTGGAAGTGATAGGGTTATGTAATTAAAGACACCTATAGGTAAGCATAATTGGCTGGATGATTAGGGGTTATGTATTAAAGACACCTGTAGGCAAGCATAACCGGTAGACATAAACAAGGTTATGTAATTAAAGACACCAAGTGCTATACATAGTCAGTGAAAACCTAGTGGGGAATACAAGACAAATGGGAGAGCTTGTACCATATTATGTGGGACCCATTTCAGTCAGTAACCTGGAGTAGTTATCAAATAAAGTACTCCGTACTAGGCGGAGAAGGGGCACACTTACCAACTGATTGTAAAAGATCGAAACGTGGAGGACGGTGTGGGCGGCGCAAATCGACCGGGCCATGTGCGTGCATGAGCCGTCAAGAACGGGATAAGACGACCGTGACACTTGTAGATATGGTTGTGCACATTGTTACGACGAGGAGTTGCCACTTTAGGAAGTGATACCTCCTACTGTGGGGCCAGCACAAGGTATCTACAAGGGTTAGGGATCCGATCGATCAGGGTAGTAGTTAGGATACATTTGGATGTATACCTAAGTCTACCACCTTATAGTTGAAGGGATCATCTCTTTCTGGATATACTAGTAGCAGTGCAGAGTAATCATTAGTAAGGCATGTAAACATTATCTTACTTACCTTGTCGCACCTGCCGTTTATGCAATGATCTCTCTTATCCACTTTATATGCCTATCGTGTTACTTTTATTTATCTACTGGCTAAAAGTAACTAGACTCTCCAAACTTTATGTATGACCCTTTTTGTTTCTCCTTCTTCCGTCCCCCCTCCCCCCGTCCACGGGTTCTCAAGGGATGGAATTATTAGGCTTAGTTAGGATTTTGCTGTCGTCTTGCTTGGAGCTTCTAGATGTATTGCTCAAGCTTTTATCGTTGCTACTATGGGTCATGATTTGGGGATTATGCTTTCTTTGTTATTGTACTCTGATATTTAAAGTACTAGACAGAAGTTTTAATGATATACCGAGTTTATGTATTTTCATACATATGGTGTAACCATGCTTTATGATTAATAAAAGTTTTTAAATTTCCGCTGCTATCTTATTTATATTTGTCTTGTAATTATTCTGTGTTTGATTACCTATAACGCTTCATGGAACTTAATGCATTCCCTTAGTGAGTGATATTAACGGACGTGGGGTGTCACACTTGGTATCAGAACTAAAGGTTACCAGATTAGATAAAAGTTTTTGAAATTTATTTTCAAAAAGGTTTTAAAAGAAAGCATTTTCAAAAAGAAAAGTCTGTTTTGAAAAACATATTCCCCAAAGCCATAAGAAGTATCTCTCGATTCTCCACTTGATTCCTTTTTTCTCTTTTTGTCCGGGGGACCGATTCTTCCCGAAAGGTGTCCCCATTCCGGCATGATGCCGTAGGTTTGTTTAAACTGTGGCACATATCAAAGGACAATGAAGTGCCTAACCTCCATCTGAAGCTGCAGTAGTATCACCTACGACTAATTTTCTTGAGCTTCGTAAGGATTTTCATGTGATGGAGGCAACTTTCGAGAGACTTGTTAGCCTGTTACACAAATATGGTAAAGAATAAAGAAGCTAGGGCTAAGGAGTACAACCCAAGGATGAGGAAAATGATGGCCCGTGAAGGGAACATAGATAAAGTTCAAATAAATCTGAAAAGGAAGAAATTAATGTTGAGGAAACATAGAATAAAAAGGTATGACCCAAGAAAGGGCGAAAAAAATGATAAAGGCAAGGATAAGAGAAAATGTCACCATTGTAGGAAGGAAGGTCATCTGGTTAAAAATTGTAAGCGAAGTAAGAATTCTTGCTTCCACTGTGGAGAGGCCAGACACTTTGCTAAAGAGTGCCCGAAGAAACGGGGATCACAGGGACAAGGTCAAAGGGCAGGAAATTCTGGAGTGTAGGTGCATGCTCTCGTGACCAATGCTCCTGATAGAGGTAGAAAAATTTCTGTGGAAGGTTTAATTTCTCTTTCAAACCATCCTATTAGAACACTTTTTGATTCTGGTGCCTCACATTCATTTATATCAAGTTCGGTAGTTGAATCTCTGCACTTAATTACTAGTATGGTAATAGATCTCGTAGTTGTTTCAAACTCCATTGGTGGTCTGGCTCATTTATTTATGATTTGTCGAGGTTTGAAAATATCTGTGTTAGGCATCAAGTTTGAATGTGACACGTATGTGCTCAGGTTTATGGGCTATGGTTGATTCTAGGAATGGGCTGGCTTACCACGTATGGTGCCATTCTGGATTGTGAGAAGAGGGTTGTTAGGCTTCTGACTTGTCATGGGAGGACCCTCGAGATTTCGTGTGACCCACAAGGGTCGGTTATGCTTAGTTTCCCAGAGTCTCTTGATGCATCTATCGACGATCTGCAATCTGTTCCAGTAGTCCGAGATTTTTCCGATGTTTTTGATGAGGTTCAAGGTTTACCTCCAAGGCACGAGATCGATTTTCGTACATATCTGGTCGACAATGCAAAGCCAGTTGCATTAAAAAACAGTGCGCCATATGGATGTAAGGGAAAGGAGGGAGCTTAGTAAGAAAGTAGGGGAGCTACATGAGAAAGGGTTTATTAGACGAAACATATCTGAATGGGGTGCTCCAGTAGTATTCGCAACTAAGGCGGATGGTTCGCTTCGTTTGTGTTTCGATTATAGAGAGCTCAATAAACTCACTAAGAAGAATAGGCACCCGCTTCCGAGGATTGATGATTTATTTGATCAGCTTGTTGGTGCCTCGATATTTTCTCAGTTAGACTTGGCCGGGGTTCCATCAGTTGAGGGTGGCTGAGGACAGCATAGATAAGACTGCCTTTAGGACTCCGGACGGTTTCTTTGAATGGCTGGTTATGCCTTTTGAGCTGACGAATGCACCCGCCTATTTTGTCGACCTGATGAGTAGGGTGTTTCGGGAGTTCCTAAATAATTTTGTTGTAGTCTTTGTTGATGATATTTTGATCTTCTTCAAAAGTGAAGAAGAGCATGTCCAACATTTGAGAGAAGTTTTGAAAACCCTCCATGACCATCAGCTTAAAGCAAAATTCTCCACATGCCATTTTTTGAGAAAAGAGGTGAGATTCTTAGGGCATGTGGTCTCCAAAGAAGGGATAGCTGTAGACCCCGCGAAGGTGGTTACAGTGCAAGATTAGCAGGTTCCTAAAAATGCAACCGAGGTGAGAAGCTTTCTTGGGTTAGCAGGTTACTATAGGAAGTTCATTAAGGACTTCACAAAGATATCAGCCCCACTCACCAAGATGACGAAGAAGAACTTGGCATTCTTATGGGATATAAACTGTGACGTTGCTTTCCAACAACTGAAGAGGGCTCTGACAACAACCCCGGTCTTAACCTTACCCGACGGAAATAAAGTGTTTGCCATTTACACTAATGCATGCGGTACAGAGCTTGGTGCGGTTCTAATGCAAGAAGGGAAAGTATTGTGTTATAGGTGTAGACAACCGAGAGTTCATGAAAAGAACTACCCCACCCATGATCTAAAACTAGCTGCCATAGGTTTGCATTAAAGATGTGGCGTCATTATTTACTTGGAGAGAAGTTCGAGTAATACACTGATCATAAATCTCTCAAGTATCTGTTCTTGCAGAAGGATCTTAATTTAAGTCAATAACGGTAGATGGAGTTTGGTTAGAGAAACGTCAGAAAAGATTGACCTTATTCGACGGCAGATGAAGACAGCTCAAGATAGGCAGAAATCCTATGCGAACAAGAGAAGGACTGACCTTGAAGTTAAAGTAGGAGACTTGGTTTTTATCAAAGTGTCACCTCTGATGAATGTGGTTCACTTCGGATCGGTAGGGAAGTTGGCACCTAGGTTTGTGGGACCATTTCCCATAACCGAGAGGATTGGCCAAATGGCCTATAGAGTAAAGCTTCCTGAAAATCTATCTGGTGTTCATGATGTTTTCCATGTTTCTCATTTGCGGAAGTGCTTGCATTACACTACAGATGTTGTTGAGCCGAGTATATTGGAAGAGGTAGAAGTGGAACGGGAGGCGACAGTCAGGCGAGTTCCTTCCCGTATTCTTGGATCAGAAGTTAAGAAGCTACGCAATAAAGAGCTCAAGTTGCTAAAGGTTCAATGGGGAGACAACCAAGAGGATGCGACTTTGAGTGACCGAAGACAAGATTTTTGCGCTTTGTGCCCTTTTCTTTTTAAGGAAATGTTCTTAACTTCTCTTCCAAAAGCTTTTATTCGTACTTGCTTCTATTATCTGAGTATATCCTATCGATCGAATCTTCCACTTTTAGTTAGGAAATCTCATAATTGTAAACATGTGTTTGAGACATATTATGTTTTATGGATGCAAGTGGATGCAAGTGTTTGCTAGTGGTTGCCTATGGATGCATATATACACACATTAGGCACTAGATCGGCTCAATCACTCTCATCTGCATATGGATGTGTGTGCATTTTCTTTTCTTTTATGGATGGAAATGGATGAACTATCATATGTATGTTGCACTTGGATGAATGAGCGTATACACATGTAGAGCTTATATGTTATAATAGGCTTATTTGCATAGATATTGGATTCATGGCTCTAACATACATTGCATTAAGGAGGTCAACTGAATCAGTAGACCGCCTGATCTTCGCATTAGTATTGGGACATATACACACACCTTTGCATATACTCACATAAACATTAGAAATCTTTAAGGACACTGGATACCAGTGTTTGGTGGATGAGTAGATGGATGATGGATGGTAGGATACATTCTTTTCAACTTGAAGATTTCGGGGACGAAATCCTTTGAGTAGGGGATAATGTTAACAACATTAAAGTGGATAAATTAAAGAATAATTAATTTAGTATTCATAATTAAGGGAAACAGACTGTTCCATTGCGTCCGTTTCGAAATTCTAGTCGAGATAGACACCTGGTTTGTGTAAAATGGATAACGTATGAAGAAGTTATGGACGATAGAAGTTTGGCAGAAGAAGCAGAAATTTCCGACACACTTGATAAGTGCACCCATGTATTTTTACACTGGCGCGTCTATAAAGTGCACCCAAATATAGTTTTTTTTTTGGGTATTCGGGCCTTTGCCCAAGTAGGAGGCGACCCGCGACCTGATTGACCCTAGGGCTTGTGTGGCAGTCGGTTCCAGATGGTTCTACAGCTATAAATATATGGCCATTTCACATATTTCTTCTTTAGAAGACATGGCAGCCCAACTATGCCGGATTCTTAACTGAATTAGGGTCTCTCATCTACTTCTAAAGCATATCAAATTCTGAGAACCAAGCATAGACTCAACACCTTTTCAATCTCTTAGCAATCCAATCACATTGAGTTCTAGTTGCTTTTAGGTTTAGATAAATAATAGTGAATTATGAAAGACTATGATTTGGATACGTTGCAAACCTTGAATCTATGTTATTGTTAGATCTTATGCTATGTCATGATAGATCTATTTCTTTGGATCCATTTCAATTGTTCTACTATGTTATTATTATGGATCTTAATTTGTAACTTTTATGATATGCTATGATGCGGATGTATGTAGATCTATTCTACGTGATCTAAAATTATCACCTTAGATCTATTCTATATGATCTAAAAATTGTCACCTTATGATTCATGTTAGATCTACTCTATGTGATCTAAAATTGTCACCTTATGATTCATGTTAGATCTATTCTATGTGATCTAAAATTGCCACCTTATGATTCATGTTAGATCTATTCTATGTGATCTAAAATTGTCACCTTATGATTCTTGTTAGATCTATTTTATGTGATTTAAATTATCACCTTATGATTTATGTTAGATCTGTATTATGTGACCTAAATTATCACCTTATGTTAACATGTTAGATCTATTTTATGTGATTTAAATTGTCACCTTAAGTTAACATGTTAGATCTATTTTATGTGATCTAAATTATCACCTTATGTTATCATGTTAGATCTAAACCGATTGGACATCTAAATTGCTAATTTAGATATTATGACATCATAGTTCATCAGTTTTATGTCCACCTTGTTATAATGAAATTTCATGTCCATGATAGTATGTATGTTCACCTTATTATCCTACAAGTTTATGTTTATGCCAAGATGATCATTTTAGTTATATCCCCATTATTTTCCCTATTATCGTTTATGACTAGGCTATTGTCTAGCCTAGGCATGCTGCCAATTTTGTAAGGGTGCTAGTTAAGGAACGGGGGAAAAAGGGTTAAAAATGACATAATTTGAATACGAACATTTATGGACATGTAATTCAAATTATTGGGTAAAATAGTTACTAACACCTATAAAAGGAAATGATTAATTAATTGATTAATTAATTAAAAGGAATGTCTAGTAATTATAAATAGGAATTGTAATTGTACTTATGACACGAGGGTAAGTTGCATTAGTGGTGGAAGTCAGCCCAGACCCGACCGACATATCTAGCAGCTACTAATGGTAAACCTAATGTGGGAGGTCTAAGTACGTAAATACGAATCGGGCTATGACACAAGGTTAGGCCCAACTGTGGAATAAGTCTGCCCGGACCCGACCGACATATCCAACATCCACATGTTGTAGGTCTAATGTGGGAGGTTTGGCCCATTATGAAACCATAAACGGACATGGTAAAGAATTGGACTACTTAACCCAAGTTAATTCATAGAGATTGTATGAACTTAAATTTAAGTTGGGAGTTAAATAAACATGGTTGAGGGGTGGGTTAAGTAAATCTGAAGAGGGGATGAGTAATATTCACATATAGGCCCACAAACTTAGCCCTTTAAGGTTATGTAATTAAAGACACCAAGTGGTATACATAATCGCTAGAAATAATAAGGTTATGTAATTAAAGACACCTAGTGGTATACATAATCGGTGGAAATAATAAAGTTAGGTAATTAAAGACACCTTTAGGGTATACATAACTTGTAGAAGTGATAGGGTTATGTAATTAAAGACACCCATAGGTAAGCATAACCGGTTGGAAGATTAGGGGTTATGTATTAAAGACACCTATAGGTAAGCATAACCGGTAGATGTAAACAAGGCTATGTAATTAAAGACACCTAGTGGTATACATAGTCAGCGAAAACCTAGTGGGGGATACAAGACAAAGGGGAGAGCTTGTATCATGTTGTGTGGGACTCATTTCATTCAGTAACCCGGAGTAGGTATCAAATAAAGTATTCCGTACTAGACGGAGAAGGGGCACGCTTACTGATTGATTGTAAGAGATCCAAACGTGGAGGACGGTGTAGGCAGCGCAAACCGATCGGGCCATGTGCGTGCATGAGCCGGGCAGGAGGGGATAAGATGACCATGACACCTGTAGATATGGTTGTGCACATTGTTACGACGAGGGGTTTCCACTTTAGGAAGTGATACCTCCTATTGTGAGGCCAGCACAAGGTATCTACGAAGGGTTAGGGAGCCGATCGATCAAGGTAGTAGTTAGGATACATTTGTACGTATACCTAAGTCTACCACCTTATAGTTGAAGGGATCATCTCTTTCTAGATATACTAGTAGTAGTGTACAGTAATCATTAGTGAGGCATGTACACCTTATCTTACTTACCTTGTCACACATGCCATTTATGTAGTGATCTCTTTTATCCACTTTATATGCCTATCATGTTACTTTTATTTATCTACTGGCTAAAAGTAACTAGACTTGCCAGACTTTATGTCTGACCATTTTTGTTTCTCCTTCTTTCTTCCGCCCCCCCCGGCAGGTTCTCAAGGGAGGGAATTCTCAGGCTTAGACAGGATTCTGCTATCGTCTTGCTTAGATCTTCTAGAAGTATTGCTCAAGCTTCTATCTTTGCTACTATGGTTCATGATTTGGGGATTATGCTTTCTTTGTTATTGTACTCTGATATTTAAAGTACAAGACAGAAGTTTTAATGATATACCGAGTTTATGTATTTTCATACATATGGTGTAACCATGCTATATGATTAATAAAAAATTTTAAATTTCCACTGCTATCTTCTTTATATCTGCCTTGTAATTGTTCTGTGTCTGATTACTTATAATGCTTCATGGAACTTAATGCATTCCCTTAGTGAGTGACATTAACGGACGTGAGGTGTCACAGCTCAGGATAGGAAGAAGTCCTACGCATATAGGAGAAGGACTACATTGAGTTTGAGGTAGGAGATATGGTTTTCATCAAGGTATCACCTTTGATGAATGTGGTTCGTTTTGGATCTGTAGGGAAATTGGCACCAAGATTTGTAGGGCCATTTCCCATAACAGAAAGGATTGACCAACTGGCCTATAGAGTAAAGCTACTAGAGAGACTGTCTGGCGTTCATGATGGTTTCCATGTTTCTCATTTACGAAAATGCATGCATGATACCACAAAAGTAGTTGAGCCGAGTATGCTTGAGGAAGTAGAAGTAAAATGGGAGGCGACAGTTAGATGAGTTCCTACCCGTATTCTTGGATCAGAGGTTAAGAAGCTACGAAATCGAGAGGTCAAATTAATGAAAGTTCAATGGGGAGATGACCAAGAGGATGCAACTTGGGAAACCGAAGACAAAGATCCGCTCTTCGTACCCTTTTCTTTTCAAGGGTATGTTCTAAACTTCTTTTCCAAAGCTTTTATTCATGCGTGTTTATAACGTTTTAAGTTTATCCTATTGTTTGAATCTTCGACCTTTAGGTAGGAATCACATGGATGTAAACATGTGTTTGAGACATGTTATTTTTGATGGATGCAAGTGTTTGCTAGTGGTTGCTTGTGGATTCATATACACACACATTAGGCACTAGATCGGCTCAATCACTCTCATACTACATATGGATGCATATGCATATTTTTCTTCTTTTAATGGATGAAAGTGGGTGTATCATCATACGGATATTGCATTTGGATGAATGATGTGCACACATATAGAGCTTACATGTTATAATAGGATCATTTGCATACATGTTGGATTCATAGTACTAACATACATTAGATTAAGGAGGTCAACTGAATCAGTAGACCGCCTGATCTTTTGCATTAGTATAGGGACATATACACACACCTTTGCATATGTTCATATAAGCATTATAAATATTTTAAGGGCAATGGATGCCTGTGATTGGTGGATGAGTAGATGGATGATGGATGTTAGGGTATACATTCTTCTTAAGTTAGAAATTACGGGGACGAAATCCTTCAAGTAGAGGAGAATGTAACACCATGTAATTTTCAAGAACAATACAATGATAAACTTGAGAATAATTAATTAAATATTAGGAACTAAGTAAAATTGACTGCACCATTACGTTCGTCTAGAAATTATTCTTAAGATAGACCCTAAGTTTGTGTAAAACGGACATTATATGAAGAAGTTATTAAGCCTAGAAGTTTGTATGCGCACAAGAGAATTATAAATATATAAAACCAATTAAAATGTTCAAATAAATTCAAATCAACGACACGGGGAATGGGGAAATCGGCTCGTTAGGGGTCGACCCCATAACGGGGGTGTCAACCCCTATGTCGACCCCGAGGTCGACACAGCTGAGATCTAGGAAGATTCCTTCCCTGCACCTAGACATAATTCTGAGCGAGAATCATTGACCTTAAGCTATCAATAGGAAATCATTCTCATTATTTTTATTCACCAAAAACAATGGAGACAATGAGGTGCTTCCCCAACTCAGTTTGAACTAGACTTTTCTTCTTCAACAACAATTTATATGTATTCAAGGATCTGTGCTACAACATCTACAGTCAATCCTCTGTTCTTTAGATCTAGTCACAATGAGTTTATATTGCTTTTAGATATAAACACCTAAAATGTAATCTTGACTTGTTTATAAGTCTGGATCTAAGCCTATGCCTGTTAGTAATCTGAATCGTAACAGATCTGCCATTACTTATGTACCTAATTTACTGCTTCGATCTCATATGCCTGTTCATGATATCCCTATTCTGTTAGTTTGCCTAATCATGTCACCATATGCCAATTCTATTAGTTTTCCTAATCATGTCACTGTATGCTTATTCTGTTAGTATAACCAATTCTATCCTCATATGCCAGATTTATTTACTATGCCTATTCTTGTTCTCTTCTCTCCCTCTTTCCCTTTTTGTTTTTATAGCCAGACTACCTTCGATCCTAGGCCTATCGCTGAAATACACGGGTGCATGAAATTGGGAATGGTTAGGAAGGATAAATTAGGGCATAATTCACATTGTAAAACATGATTGGGAATTTTGGGCATAATTTGTATCTTGAACGAAAACTTGGAATTTGGGGGAATAATCTATATCTTTATCTAAACCTTAACCTGGGGGCATAACTTGTACCTTGGATCAAATGGGGATGTGCGGCATAATAAACATGAAAATTGGTTAGTAATGAACATGCCTATATTCACAGTAACTAGAAACTGTAACTTGGCTTAGACATGAGGTTAGATTACACTTGTGGTAGAAGCCTACCCAGAACTGCCCGACATATCTAACGTCCACAAGTGGTAAATCTAATGTGAGGGGTGTAAGTGCATAAATGTACACATAACGGTGCTAAGACACGAGGTTAAGTTCAACTTGTAATAAAAGTCTGTCAGACCCAACCGGCATATCCAACATCCACAAGTGGTAGACTTAATGTGAGAGGTCTAGTGCATTAATAACCATAAATGAATGAATGGTAATATTTAACCTGTTTGAATCTATGAGGGTTACATGAACCTGTCAACTTAAGTAGGGGTTAAGTAAACTTGCTTGAATCAGTGGGAGGGTTAAGTTAATCTTGTTAAATGTGTGGGGAGGGGTTATACATATAAACCCGACAAATTTAACCTGTTGAGGTTATGCAATCTTGTTAAACGGATATGCATAACCTATTGAAATCCTAGTAGTGGGGATTCAAGCTTAGGGGAAGCTTGTATCATCCAGTGTGTGGGACCCGTATTAGTCTATAACCTATATTGGTGTCAAACGCAGTACCCCGAAATAGGTCGGGGTTAGGGCACGCTTACTGAGTTAGTTGTAAGAGGTCCATCTAAGGGACGGTGTCGGCGACGCATTCCGATGGGGTCATATGCTAGCATGGGTCCGTATTTCAGGGGAGGATAATAAGACGCCGCGACACCTGTAGATATGTTTGTGCACATCTTGTAAACAACGGTTTTCCACTATAGGAAGTGATACATCCTTCTATGGGGACAACACAGGGTATCTACGAGTTAGGGAGCCGATCGATTGGGGGTAGCAATTAAGGTATATCTAGTCTTGCTTGTTTAGGAGCCCGTTATTATCGTTGGGGATAACACCTGTCAGTTTTGTTGGGCTACCTGTTATTGTATGGAGTAAAACTTCTCACTAGAAGTACACCTAAGTCTACCATCTTGTACTTGTTGGGATCATCTTATTCTTGTTGTACTGGTATTGATGCAGAGAGAAAAGTATTAGAGAAGCGCAATATATATTCTATTTTGTTATCCCGTTTACCTGGTTATAACTGCCTTATGACATTGTTATCTCACTCTCTAGTTTATATGCATGTCATGATGATTTTACTTATTTATATGCTAAAAGTTACTGGACTCTCTAGACTTTATGTCTGACCCATTTTGTTTCCTTTTCTCTCCCTTTCGTTTCCCCCTCCAAGTTCTCAGGGTGGGAATACTCAAGCTTGATCAGGATTCTTCTTTCATTCTACTTGGAGCTACTTAGATGTACCTCTTGATTTCGTATCTTCTCTACTATGACTATATTTTGGCGATTATGCTCTTTTTATGTATTACTGTACTCTGATGATAATTTTGGTACAAGACATAAGCTTTATGTTTTCAGCATTTCAGACTTTTTATGTAATTGGGTTTGAACCACGAAGTTTTCCTATTTAATAAAGTTTTAAATTCCACTGTTATTTATATCTATCTTGTGATGTTTTCGTTTTCGTTTCTGTTTACCTATAACGCTTCACAAAACTTAATGCATTCTGATAAAGAATGACATTAACGGACGTGGGGTGTCACATATCTGCAATCACTAGAAGAAAAAACTTTTTTACATCAAAATTATGATTCAAGCTCGGCATATTTTGAGTGGATAACCATTTTTGTTATTGTGGCAGTAGAAAGGAACTTTGGTAATTTTATATTGCTTATGACAACAAAGACATATGAAAGAAGAAGACTTATAACTAGCATGTATTAATAATAAAACATTATATTAAAGCTTGAAGTTACTTAAAAGCGATGAAGGTTTGATTTTGAGTGGATAATGAATTATAAGCACTGGGTTTCCCAAAAAAGGTGAGGCCAAGTTGTTTGGGAAACCTAATTAAACTGGAATTTAGAGTTTGGTGTCTTTTATTTAGGACAAACTGACACCATTAACCGAAGTTTCACGTATCATCCCAAATTAATCCAGAGTTTGAATTATTTTTAATTAATCCCAAGTATTGGGGGTCCTTTCGCATATTGATCACGTTTACATGTTCACCTGCTTAGTCGGTTTCAAGATTATTTGAAATAGTTTCGCATGCCATCACCTAACGTTGCACCCATGGCACCATCTTTCCAGTCTCTAAAATCCTCACATGTGTCTTCGTTTGACGCTGCTGCCTCCAACCAGGCCTTCGGGCTGGCCTCTGCTCCGGCCTTCGACGACTTCGCTTTCCCTCCTAACACCGTCAGTCCCCCCGACTTCCCCCTTTCTCCCATCTTTATTTCCCTCTCCTCTGCGTTAATGTAACACCTCACATCTCAACTACACTAAAGAGGATAAATTAAAGAATAATTAATTTAACATCCATAATTAAGGGAAATGGATTACGTCATTGCGTCCGTCTCGAAATTCTGGTCAAGATAGACACCTGGTTTGTGTAAAATGGATAACGTATAAAGAAGTTATGAACGGTAGAAGTTTGACGATGAAAGTAGGAACAACTGGCGCACTTAGCAAGTGCACCAAGGTATTTTTGCACTGGCACACATGTGAAGTGTTCCCATAATAGTTTCACAGCATCCAGACCCAAGTGGGTGTCGACCCATGGCCCGATTCCCCCTATGGCTGATGTGGTAGTTGAATTCTGGAGGCTGCCAGCTATAAATATACCCTCATTTCTCTTGTTTTCTCATACTAAAAACAATGGAGGCCAAATGTTGTCAATGCCTGAACTGAATCTAAACCTTTCTTCTTCTACAAATCAAGTTTAAAGATTCAAGTGTTTCAAGTGTAGATCCGAGATTCAAACTTCACTTTTCTCCTTCTATTCTTATAGGTCCGATCATTGTGAGTTCAAGTTACCTTTAGAATTGAATAACTAAAAGTAAGACATAATATGACTGTGATTTGAGTATATGCTTAGGATTGAATCATGTTAAATCTACTTTTTGATTATAGATCTAATTCTATTTAGATCATTTGTGTAACGACCCGTATTCTACACATCATAGGATCGTAGGATATTTATTTCTTTCACATACGAAGTCGTATGATCATGTAACTTTGGGAGACGACTATTGCGGTCATTTCCCATGTTCATGATTTTTCCCGATTTTTAAATGACCATTTTACCCCTAGTTGGAACTGTTTTGGCCATAACTTTTGACTGAAAAGGAATTTTGACCTGAAACCACTTGCACTGGCTCCGAATGATGGTTTACAATTCCGTAGACTGGTCACATTAGCCAAACGGACTCACCGTTTGGGAGATATGGATGAAACAAGTTTCAGATGGTGAAAAACAGCTTAATTGGGCTTAACCGGGTGATTAGCAGCTAGGCCCAGAGGGGAATTTCGGGTTTAGAGGTATAGGAGGACTGATTAGGGTTAGGAAATCACTTTTATTTCAGTTTTGAGCCGCCGCAAACCTTCTTGAGACCTTAGTAATGGCTTCCATCCTCTAAAACCACTCCAAAACACATTTTTAGTGAAGATTAAGCCTAAACTACATCAAAACAAGGCCAAATAGCATCAGAGCAAGGTTGGAGCTGCTGCTATACATAGGGATTCGACCCAAACAGATAGTATTTCAGATTTGGTGTTTTATTTTGTGGCGAAGGTGAGTGATAGCATCGTTTTGACACTAATTACAGTTAATTAAGGGTGATTAGTGAAGATAAGCGAATTGATAAACTAATAAATTCTGGAAAAATGTTTAGAAATTCTTAAATAATATTTTATGCCTCTGTTAGAAATTTGGTTCGATTTGGTTAAGTTTTATTAATTCTATGATTAGTTTTATTTAATCATGCCTAAGGGAAAATAAGGGGATTTTGGGTATCTTTGATCCGTTTTGACATGTAAATTCATTGTTTTGGTGTGTGGTTAGTTTGCTATGTTGCTATGACTGTTTGACATGATTTGTGATTGATTAGCATAGTTAGATTTGTCGAAAACGTCGTCGAATGGCGTAAACAAGTTGCTGGAAAAAGTTGCAAAGTTGTGCAGGGTTTCGGATCGGATCGGATATGGGCTCGGATCGGATAGGAGACCTGGGAAAGGAACCCGACCCGAACCAGAAATCTAGCACAGATGAGGCTAGGCAAAAAGGAAGGCCATGTTGGTTAAGCTGGGGATCGGATAGACTTGGAGACGAAGGGCTCGGATCGGAACTTAACACTTGGGAGAACTGGCAAGAGGGAAGGCCACGCGGATCAGATGGCGAAGGAAGGATCGGATCGGAGCACGTGGAGAACGAGGGAGCGGATCGGAGCGGAAGCACGAACTGGAAGGGAGATGGCACCCGACCCGACCTGGAGGAGGACACCCGACCCGAAATAGAATACCCGACCCGAACCGATGCGGCACTGTGGACCTGAACCGAACCGCTACAGGAGAAGACTACGAACCGACCCAAAGTAGAGGACCCGACCCGAACCGATGGCTAGGAGGAGAACCCGACCCGACCCAGTATTGACCAATAACCCGAGATGCAAAGGTAGTCCAATATGGGAAGTTAGAGCTCAGGATCTAGTTGGGAACCAATGAGTTCACTTCATGATTGGGCTTTGCTGCGGGACGCGTGTTAAGGGGTTATCGATGTCTATAGCTTTGGACCACTATGGTAGGAGGGACGAAGGCGGATTCAGGGCCATTATGGCATTGGTAGGACCAAGGGCTACGACCAATGTGGTGGGTCATTGAAATGTTTGGTCATGACTCCATGTGTTTAGCTTGGTCATAGCAGGGTTTCTACAAGTCGGGATTCGTCGTTACCTCAATTTGTCTAGTGTTCCAAAGTGGTGGATGTCGTATGCTTTACGCACGGAGTGAGAGATGTGAGGATGGTTGCTATGGATGATTTGTTTGCTATCATTATGACATGCACACCCCACCCCCGTATTCTTACACTATTTATTATGGCACCTTAGGGTATTGTACGGTATGTGGTACTAACTCTTTGGTTGCAGGTCCAGGTTCAGGTATGGTTTAGTATACCTGTTATTATTCTGTTTAGATGCTTATCGCTCATACCAGGCTTTATGTCTGACCCAGAGTTTTATGTCTCCTCTTATTACTCTGGGTGCTCACACGAGCAGACTAGAGACAGGTTAGCTGGTGATGCACGGGTAGATGATCCGGAGACGAGCAGGAGGCTTCCACGTAATATATATATATAGTATTCTCCCTGTGTTGCTGAAGATCACTGCTTGGGCATTGGTGGTGCATCTTCTATTTTAGCTTTCTTTTGTTTAGAGACAGTAAATTTGGAAAGTTGTAATAAGCTGTATTTGGATTTCCGCTGCTCTGATGTTGATGTTGATTTTAGTTATCAGCTTATACACTGTCTCACCTGTTTTATGTCAAGTATTTCGTTATTATATTTTATTCCATGCGCTGTGAGACATTCTACAGGTTCTTTGTATGTTCATTTCCTTCTTCCCTTTCCTTCTCACGACCCGTTTCGTGCTAACTGGACATGTGTACAGCGCACTTTTGGTGTAAATGTCGGTTGGTGCGGGGCGGGCCGTCACACTTGGTATCAGAGCTCTAGGTTGCGTAGTTAACCTAGGGAAATTATCAGGGAGAGATAATATATGTATACGAGAGAGCGTATTTGTGATTACTTTGGTTTTTAAAAGCTATATATATATATATATACTATTACTAGTATAAGGATGAAGTCGTACTGCACTAGCACCACTATGGAGTCGTTAATCGTTTCCTTTTTCAGATTGACGATGAGCCGATATACTAGAGGTGCTGGTAGGGGAGCCAATAATGGGAATGCTGCTGACATGAGGACGATGTTTACTGACCTCATGAGAGAGATGCTTAGAGATGTACAGAGGGCAGCTCCCAATGGTGGAAATGGGGTGGTCCAATAGTGCAGGCGCCAAGAGTCGACTTCGCCAAGCTGAATAAGGATTATACTAGCCTTGGTGGGAAGCCGTTCCATGGAACGGAGTCGGCCACGGATGTTCAGGATTGGTTGGATAGTTGCGAACGTATCTTCGAGGATTTGGGTATCGAGGATGCGATGAAGAGAAAGCTAGCGTCCCGTCAACTGCAAGGGCGGGCAATGAATTGGTGGAATGCTATAAAGGCAGCTACTCCCGAAGATCAGATTACTTGGGAGCAGTTTAAAGCACGCTTTAGCGAGAAGTTCATTCCAGCTGCTCAAAAGTCAGTGCTGTTTAAGAAATTCTTGGAGCTCAAGGAGAATGGCAGAGCTGTCTCGGAGTACATTGCTGAATTCGACACTTTGTCGAAGTATGGGTTATCTCTTATTGATACTGCCGAGAAGAAGAATGAGAAATTCATAACTGGTTTAGATCAGTACTTAGGGGAAAGGCTTATTAACCACATCGATGAGACGTTTGAGTCGATTGTGGGGAAAGCATTAAGATCAGAAAGTCTCTACCCTAAGTCAAAGACTGAGGCTGCATCTGCAGAAGGGCCAAAGCCGCAAGCAGGCGGTGGAGGCAAGAATAGCTCTCAGAATAAGAGGAAGCAGGACCAATCTAAAGGTGGCCAGAAAAAGAGCAAGAAAGATGTTGAGTGCTTCAGCTGTGGTAAGAAGGGCCATTATGCTAAAGATTGTCGGGCCAAGCCAGCGGATAAGAAGTGCTTCAACTGTGGTCAAGTGGGACATTTCAAGGATAAGTGTCTGCAACCTCTTAAGGAGAAGCAGATTGTGAAAGCATATGCTCTTGATGCTGTTCCTTCTTCGTCGAATGCCCCAACTGCGGCGGAGAAAGGAAAGAATGTTGTTATTCAAGGTATGCTTTCTATTTATGATGTACCAGTTCGAGTTTTGTTTGATACTGGGGCTTCCCGTTCCTTCATATCTAGTGACCTGGTAGATAGGTTGGGACTGGAACCCGAGATAGTCGATAGACCATTGGTTGTGACGAACCCGATTGGTGGTTCGACTAGCCTTAGTATGATTTGCAGGAATTTGGTCTTATCGAGTCATGGATGTATGTTTGTTTGTGATTGCTTTGTTTTGGGCTTTACTGGGTTTGGCATTATTTTGGGAGTAGATTGGCTCCAAAGATACAGGGTGGTGGTAGACTGTGAGGGCTTTTTAGTGACAGCTAGAGCGGGTGATGGGCGGAGGATAGCGTTTGGTGGTCTACCCAGTAAGGGGGTATTGGCTAGTTTTCTAAACTCCCTCGACATTCCGCATAGTGAGTTGTCAGGTTTGCCCGTGGTTGGCCAGTATCCGGATGTTTTCGAAGAAGTGACCGGACTTCCACCACACCGAGAGATTGAGTTCCGTATTGATTTGGTAAAAGATGCCAGACCTATAGTGATGCCACTTCGTCGTATGGCACCAAGAGAGCAGCGAGAGCTCGAGGTGCAAGTCAGCGATCTTTTGAAGAAGGGATTTATCAGAAGGAGTGTTTCTGAATGGGGAGCACCAGTTGTGTTTGCTACCAAGGCGGATGGTTCCCTTCGTTTGTGTGTAGACTACCGCGAGTTGAATAAAGTGACGAGGAAGAACAAGTATCCTCTACTGCGGATAGATGATTTGTTCGATCAGTTGAGTGGCGCGAGAGTATTTTCTCAGTTAGATCTCGCGACAGGTTTTCATCAGCTTAGAGTGGAAGCTGAGAGTATAGCTAAAACGGCATTTCGAACGCCGTCTGGATTTTATGAGTGGTTGGTCATGCCATTCGGGCTGACCAATGCCCCAGCATATTTTGTGGATCTTATGAATAGGGTATTCAGAGATTAGTTGAATAAGTTTGTCCTTGTGTTCGTTGATGATATTTTGGTCTATTCGAGGACAGAGGAAGAACACAAGGAACATTTAAGAGTAGTAATGGAGGTGTTGAGAAAACACCAATTGAAAGCAAAGTTTTCTAAGTGTCACTTCTGGAAGAGGGAAGTGAGGTTCTTGGGCCATGTTGTATCAGAGAATGGTATTGCCGTGGACCCGGCGAAGGTGGCTACGGTACATGATTGGCCTACGCCCAAGAATGCAACAGATGTAAGAAGTTTCTTGGGATTGGCTGGATATTATCGTAAGTTTATCCAATGTTTCTCCAAGATAGCAGCACCATTGACCCAGTTGACCAAGAAGAATCAAGTTTTTGTCTGGGATGAAAGGTGCGAGAATGCATTCAAGAGTCTAAAGGACAAGTTGACAAGCGCACCAGTGTTAGTCATTCCTAAGGGGATGAAGAGATGACGGTATACACGGATGCCTGTGGTACCGGACTGGGTGCTGTATTGATGCAAGGCGGTAGGGTTGTAGCTTATGCAAGTCGGCAATTGAAACCGCACGAGAAAAGATACCCTACCCATGACTTGGAATTGGCAGCGATCGTGTTCGCGTTAAAGATGTGGAGACACTATCTCTTGAGAGAAAGATTTGAGCTATTTACAGATCATAAGTCGTTGAAGTATCTCTTCTCCCAGAAGGATCTAAATCTCCGGCAACAAAGGTGGTTAGAATTCTTGGCTTCCTATGATTTCGACATCACATATACACCGGGAAAGGGCAATGCGGTGGCTGATGCATTGAGTAGAAGACATGCCAGCTTAGGGGCTATGTTCCTTGAATGGAAGCAACTGGAGTATATCGCGGGGTTTGATTTCAGACCAAAGTGCGAATTGGATCCAGAAATGTTAGCAAGTTTGACGATCAGACCCACTTTAATTGAGCGGATCGGCTCTAGTCAGAGGGACGATCCTAACCTATTGGAAATCATCTCCAAGTTAAAGATGGATATCGATGAGGAGATGAACAAGTATGGGCTTGATCGAGATGGATGGCTTAGAAAGAATGGAAAGCTTGTTGTACCCAATGTCAATAAATTGAGAGATGAAGTGCTTAGAGAATGTCATCACTCAAAGCTGACTATACACCCCGGTGGTAATAAGATGTATCGAGATATGAAGCAGACCTACTACTGGGAAGGGATGAAAAAAGACGTTGGGAAGTTTATATCCAAGTGCATGAATTGCCAGCTAGTTAAAGCCGAGCAAAAGAAGCCTAGTGGGTTGTTACAGCCCTTAGAAATTCCCGAATGGAAATGGGAGCAAGTCTCGATGGATTTCATTGATGGTTTACCAAGGACTAGATCGGGACATGATAGCATTTGGGTAGTTGTGGATCGACTGACTAAAAGTGGAAGATTTATACCAGTCAAATCGACCAGAACGGCAGCTAAGTTAGCAGAATTGTATATGAAGTGGGTAGTGAGGTTTCATGGAGTACCTAAAAGCATTGTGAGCGACCGAGACCCGTTGTTCACTAGTGGGTTTTGGAAGAGCTTACAAGAGGCTCTAGGGTCAGAGTTACATCTCAGTACCGCATATCATCCTCAGACCGACGGTCAGACGGAGAGGGTGAATCGTATTTTGGAAGGTCTCTTGAGAGCGTGTATATTGGATTTTGGTGGATCATGGGATGACCATTTGCATCTAGTAGAGTTTGCATATAATAATAGCTACCAATCCAGTATCGGTATGGCTCCATTTGAAGCTTTGTACGGAAGACCGTGCAACTCACCATCATGTTGGATAGAGACTGGCGAGAAGTTTATGCTTGGACCAGATGTGGTGAGGGAAACTTCAGATAAGATCAAGATCATTCAACAACGAATGAAGGCTGCCCAAGATAGGCAGAAGAGTTATGCTGATAAGAGGAGAAGAGACCTAAAATTCTCCGTTGGTGACTTGGTGTTTGTCAAGATTTCTCCATTGAAGAGCGAAATACGATTTGGTAGGAGAGGCAAGTTGGCACCAAGATTTGTTGGCCCATTCCCTGTTCTTGAAATAGTCGGGAATTTGGCATACAGAATTGACTTACCGGAGAAGATGGCGGGAGTTCACGACGTATTTCATGTTTCCCAACTAAGGAAGTTCGTTCACGACTCAGATATGACTATTTCACCTGATCAGTTAGAGGACTTCGAAGTAGAACCCGAGGCGGTTGGGAACCGCAAGCCGGCCCGTATTGTCGAGCACGACATGAAGCAACTTCGAAGGAAGGCGGTGAAGCTAGTCAAGGTTCAGTGGGGCGAGGACGAGAATGATTGTACTTGGGAGACAGAGGAGAACATTAGGAAGACACACCCAGAACTCTTTGCCTGGTAAGATTTTGACTTCGATTTAGTTTTCCGCATGCTAGGATAGGCTTGTTTGCTTGTTTTGCATGTTTGATTGTTGTATGTGGTTGTAAGGCATGCGGGATCCTTTGTATGTTTTGGGTTAAGGAATTTCGAGGACGAAATTTCTTAAGGGGGGAGAGTGTAACGACCCGTATTCTACACATCATAGGATCGTAGGATATTTATTTCTTTCACATACGAAGTCGTATGATCATGTAACTTTGGGAGACGACTATTGTGGTCATTTCCCATGTTCATGATTTTTCCCGATTTTTAAATGACCATTTTACCCCTAGTTGGCACTGTTTTGGCCATAACTTTTGACTGGAAAGGAATTTTGACCTAAAACCACTTCCATTGACTCCGGATGATAGTTTACAATTCCGTAGAGTGGTCACATTAGCCAAACGGACTCACCGTTTGGGAGATATGGCTGAAACAAGTTTCAGATGGTGAAAAACAGCTTAATTGGGCTTAACCGGGTGATTAACAGCTAGGCCCAGAGGGGAATTTCGGGTTTAGAGGTATAGGAGGACTGATTAGGGTTAGGAAATCACTTTCATTTCAGTTTTGAGCCGCCACAAACCTTCTTGAGACCTTAGTAATGGCTTCCATCCTCTAAAACCACTCCAAAACACATTTTTAGTGAAGATTAAGCCTAAACTACATCAAAACAAGGCCAAATAGCATCAGAGCAAGGTTGGAGCTGCTGCTATACATAGGGATTCGACCCAAACAGAGAGTATTTCAGATTTGGTGTTTTATTTTGTGGCAAAGGTGAGTGATAGCATCGTTTTGACACTAATTACAGTTAATTAAGGGTGATTAGTGAAGATTAGCGAATTGATACACTAATAAATTCTGGAAAAATGTTTAGAAATTCTTAAATAATATTTTATGCCTCTGTTAGAAATTTGGTTCGATTTGGTTAAGTTTTATTAATTCTATGATTAGTTTTATTTAATCATGCCTAAGGGAAAATAAGGGGATTTTGGGCATCTTTGATCCGTTTTGACATGTAAATTCATTGTTTTGGTGTGTGGTTAGTTTGCTATGTTGCTATGACTGTTTGACATGATTTGTGATTGATTAGCATAGTTAGATTTGTCGAAAACGTCGTCGAATGGCGTAAACAAGTTGCTGGAAAAAGTTGCAGAAAGTTGTGCAGGGTTTCGGATCGGATCGGATATGGGCTCGGATCGGATAGGAGACCTGGACAAGGAACCCGACCCGAACCAGAAATCTAGCACAGATGAGGCTAGGCAAAAAGGAAGGCCATGTTGGTTAAGCAGGGGATCGGATAGACTTGGAGAAGAAGGGCTCGGATCAGAACTTAACACTTGGGAGAACTGGCAAGAGGGAAGGCCACGCGGATCAGATGGCGAAGGAAGGATCGGATCGGAGCACGTGGAGAACGAGGGAGCGGAGCGGAGCGGAAGAACGAACTGGAAGGGAGATGGCACCCGACCCGACCCGGAGGAGGACACCCGACCCGACCCGAAATAGAATACCCGACCCGAACCGATGTGGCACTGTGGACCCGAACCGAACCGCTACAGGAGAAGACTACGAACCGACCCGAAGTAGAGGACCCGACCCGAACCGATGGCTAGGAGGAGAACCCGACCCGACCCAGTATTGACCAATAACCCGAGATGCAAAGGTAGTCCAATATGGGAAGTTAGAGCTCAGGATCTAGTTGGGAACCAATGAGTTCACTTCATGATTGGGCTTTGCTGCGGGACGCGTGTTAAGGGGTTATCGATGTCTATAGCTTTGGACCACTGTGGTAGGAGGGACGAAGGCGGATTCAGGGCCATTATGGCATTGGTAGGACCAAGGGCTACGACCAATGTGGCGGGTCATTGAAATGTTTGGTCATGACTCCATGTGTTTAGCTTGGTCATAGCAGGGTTTCTACAAGTCGGGATTCGTCGTTACCTCAATTTGTCTAGTGTTCCAAAGTGGTGGATGTCGTATGCTTTACGCACGGAGTGAGAGATGTGAGGATGGTTGCTATGGATGATTTGTTTGCTATCATTATGACATGCACACCCCACCCCCGTATTCTTACACTATTTATTATGGCACCTTAGGGTATTGTACGGTATGTGGTACTAACTCTTTGGTTGCAGGTCCAGGTTCAGGTATGGTTTAGTATACCTGTTATTATTCTGTTTAGATGCTTATCGCTCATACCAGGCTTTATGTCTGACCCAGAGTTTTATGTCTCCTCTTATTACTCTGGGTGCTCACACGAGCAGACTAGAGACAGGTAAGCTGGTGATGCACGGGTAGATGATCTAGAGACGAGCAAGAGGCTTCCACGTAATATATATATATAGTATTCTCCCTGTGTTGCTGAAGATCACTGCTTGGGCATTGGTGGTGCATCTTCTATTTTAGCTTTCTTTTGTTTAGAGACAGTAAATTTGGAAAGTTGTAATAAGCTGTATTTGGATTTCCGCTGCTCTGATGTTGATGTTGATTTTAGTTATCAGCTTATACACTGTCTCACCTGTTTTATGTCAAGTATTTCGTTATTATATTTTATTCCATGCGCTGTGAGACATTCTACAGGTTCTTTGTATGTTCATTTCCTTCTTCCCTTTCCTTCTCACGACCCGTTTCGTGCTAACTGGACATGTGTACAGCGCACTTTTGGAGTAAATGTCGGTTGGTGCAGGGCGGGCCGTCACAATTTGTACCTATCATGTTGTAGTTGATTTGGATCTTAACCGTTATCATGTTAGATCTACTTTTTGATTATACATCCAATACTATGTAGATTATTTTGTACCTATCGTGTTGTAGTTGATTTAGATCTTAACCATTATCATGTTAGATGTACTTTTTGATTATAGATCTAATTCTATTTAGAACATTTTGTACCTATCATGCTATAGTTGATTTGGATCTTAACCATTATTGTAACACCCTACCTCCGTTAAGGTCACTCACAAAGGGAATGCCTTAACTTTGATGGAGCGATTTAGTAGATAGAACAGAAATTTACAAAACAGATAAAGCAGTACTTGAAAAATTTATAACTTTATTACAACAGAAATAGAAATAAGTTTGGTTACATCTTTTCAAATCACAATATCAGAATTCAAGTACAAAATATCGGTATTGTACAAAAGCCTTCAGAATGCATAGTTTTTAAATCCATAATCCCCCAATATAAACTGCCATGGAAAGATAGAGCCAAAGCCAAGCAATACTTCAAACACTTAAAGCAGAGAGAATCTGAATCAAGCTCCTATGTTTCCACCCTAAAAACCTGGTGGGGGGGGGGAGACGCAAAGAAAAGAGGCGAAATAAACTAGGTCAGACATAAGTCTGGTAAGTCCAATGACTTTCAGCATATAAATAGATAATAGTATCATGACATGTAAATAAAACTGGATGAGAGATAACCGTAACCGGAATAGCAGGTTAACAGAATGATATAGACTAAGCTAAGCTTCTTACTTAGTCTTCACTTCTCTGCACTAATACAAGTATAACAGGATTAGATGTTACCCTAATGTCTAAACTGAAACAGAAACGGAAACAGAATAATCTCTACAGAAACAGAATGCTAGTAATGGGCCTTTACCACCCAAACAGACAGAAGTTACAAAAGTAGAATACTAAAAATGGGCCTTTACCACCCAACTAATGGGCCTTTACCACCCCAACAGACAGAAGGTATGGAAACAGAATCAGAAACAGAATCAGAGACAGAAACAGAATGTCAGAATTAGGTGTACACTAGTAATGGGCCTTTACCACCCGAACAGACGGTACCACGCAGAAACAGACAGGTGTTGCCACCCAACGGAAACAGACGGTACCAACAGAAAACACACAGAACCAAGTGTACCCTAAGTCCTACCCCCAAGCGATCGGCTCCCTAATACATAAATACCCTGTGTCGGCCCCACAGTAGGGTGTATCACTCCATAAAGTGGCAACCTATTGGCACAGACCTATTTACAGATGTCATGGTGTCTTACATCCTTAGAGCAGACCGGATCAATGCATGCACATGACCCGGTTGGAATGCACCATCAACACCCCTCGCCATTATCAAAATATACCACTTATAATTAGTTCAGTAAGCGTGCCCGGACCCCTACATAGCGTGGGGTCAAAGTTTTGATACCAGAAAGGGTTACTGACTGATATGGGTTCCAAACAACAGATGACACAAGTATTTCCCCTCCTAACCTTGTGCCCCCAGACTAACAGAATTCAGATTAACTTGTTTACAGATTTCAGACAGAGTTCAGGTTACTAGTTCACAGATTAGACAATCAAGTTAACAAGTTTTCAGACTAACAGATCAGATATACAGATTAATAAGTTCTCAGACTAATGGATCAGATATACAGATTAACAGGCTTACAGATTGTTTTACCTAACTTTGTATTGGGCCTACAGATTTACAAAACGGGTTTATTAGATTCATCATACCAATTTTTTTTACCCTATCCACCCAACATGTTTTAGGTATCATATTTATCCTAGATTTGCATTAATTAATTATTAATGCACAGACCTCTCATATTAGGTCGTTAGCTTGTGGCCGCTGGATATGCTGGGCGGTTCCGGGCATACTTTTGCCACAAGCCAGACCTAACCTCGTGTCTAAGCATATTTTAGTTATGCGTACGACCTCTCATATTAGACTGACAGTTTGCGATCGCTGGTTAAGCCGGTTGGTTCCGGGCAGGCTTCTACCGCAAACGGAGTCTAACCTCGTGTCATAGCCACTTCACATAAAATATCAAACT
The DNA here is from genome assembly GCA_030737875.1 of Allium sativum. Classification (NCBI taxonomy): domain Eukaryota; kingdom Viridiplantae; phylum Streptophyta; class Magnoliopsida; order Asparagales; family Amaryllidaceae; genus Allium; species Allium sativum. Next base: position 604,469,451 of record CM060919.1, on the reverse strand, counting down.
AATTATTTCTATGTAGCAGATTTAACTCCTTTACAAGTTAAGGCAGATTATCCAAAGTTCTATTAACATGTTTTTACTCAATTTTAGATCGAGCCTCTAATTTATAATTATTCATCTTTTCAACAGATTAAGCAATTCAACAGATTTAGCAGATAACAATTTTAGCAGATTAGGCGATTCAGCAGATTTAGCAGATTAGGCAATTCAACAGATTAAGCAGATAACAGTAGATTAGACAATTCAACAGATAAAGCAGATAACAGATTAGCAGATTAGGCAATTCAATAGATTTAACGGATTAAATATTTCTTAAAGTTCTATTTACCTATCTTGCCTAAATTTACATGCCTAAATCATGGACATAATTCATAATACGACATATGCCCCAAATTTTAATTAAACTTTGCATAGTACAGAATATTCTCTAAAAAGTCCCAAACAATATGAATTATGCCAAATTATAACCTATGATACCAAATATCCTAAAATCCATATTTAGGCACATTCACATTTATAGTCAACCTATTTTAATATAGATCTTTACGCCTAAGTCACATATTTCTCTTTTTTTTTCAAGTCATAGATCGTGATATAAAATATGCCCCAAAATCTAGATCTTATATCTTAATCATGTATTAAGTCCTCAAAATCAGATCTTGCATTATAATATGCATTATATTCCAAATCCCAAGTCATATGCTATCATATAATAATTCTTCTTCCAAATCACAGTCTTTTATACATAGTATGCACTGATTCTAGATCTTAATTTACAACCTATGTTTTTTACCCAAATCAGTCACAGATCAGTCATGTCCAATTATGCAATATTCATTATTTGTCCCAAAATTAGCGTTCATGCGTTAATCTCTTATGAGACTCGGCGCAGGCTTGTGGTAGCCTGGCTATAAACTAAAAGGAAGAAAAGAGAGAACAGATACAGAATAGTCACAGTCAAGATGAATCCACAGAAAAGTATGCATAACCTCAGATCCAGATTCACAAAAATGTCAAGATAATTATTAAATTTCATATCTGAAAATAACTGTACTCACAAAAAGGGAACGATTCTTGTATTTTGGAATCTGTGCTCTGACACTGAATAGCGCTCCTTTGGTGTAGACTATCGATTAGATTTGATTTTCTTATAATTCTATTCATATTGGAAGAAGATGCACTAGTTCTAGTTTTGATTCTAGCAGAGTAGCGACGCCATTTTTATTTTTATTGGAATAGAGGCAGAGTATAGGCAGAATGAAATTCTGTGGAGAGAAAGCTGGGTCTGGGGGTGTTTAAATAGGTTAGAGCTCATGAATCCGGTCAGAAAGGCGTCCAGGTGCAGAAAAATGGATCTGTCTACAGATCCGGAAAAAGGGGGGAGGTCGACCCTAAGGTCGACCCTAGTGTCGACCTGTTTACCCAGGTCGACCCTAGTGTCGACATGGGCCCTGGGCGGGAATTTTCCCGCCCAGCCGGGTGTCTATTTTTGAATTTCGAATCTGAATTTTGAATTCCGGGCTGATTTTTACTGAAACTTCTGAAGGCCATATCTTCTTCATACGGAGTCCGATTTACGCAAACTTGGACTATATTCCAAGCAGAATTTCGAGACGAACACAATGGTGCAACCTGTTTCCCTTAATTATTTTGTTACAATTTAATTATTATTTGATTTGTTACTCTTATGTTCACAGAAAATATGGGGTGTTACATTCTCCCCTCCTTAAAGGATTTCATCCCCGAAATCTTCAAGTTAGGAAGAATGTGTCATACCATCAAATCACCCATCTACTCAACCATCATCTATAAGCATCCATTGTCCTTAGAAAACTTCTAATGTTGTATGAACATATGCAGAAGTGTGTGTATATGTTCCTTATCTAATGCAAAGATCAGGCGGTCCACTGATTCAGTTGACCTCCTTAATGTGAATTATGCCAGTGTCATGAGTCCAACATGTATGATACATATCATTTCTATATGAGTGCACAACCGTTCATTCATATGCAACATCTATGTGCTGAGTCAACCATTTTGCATCCATAAAAATTTTAAAAATGCACACTCATCCATATGAAGTATGAGAGTGTTTTTGAGCCGATCTAGTGCCTAATGTGTGTATATGCATCCACGAGCAACCACTAGCAACCACTTGCATCCACTTGCAACCATCAAACATAACATGTCTCAAACACATGTTTACACCCATTAGTTTCTACCTAAAGGTCGAAGATTCGGTCGATAGGATAAAGCCGAGTGATAGAAACAAGTACAATTAAAACAAAAGCTAGGTTCCCATTAGACATCGGTTTAAGATAATAACCCCCCAAGTATCAACCCCAAAGACCGAAATCAACATCAGATTAACACTCAGAGAATCATTCCCATTAAACAAATGTCCAACTGGAAATCTACTTCACGCTTTGAGTGAAAACCCCTCTCCTTTTCAGAAATATTCAGATACCTGCAGACAACTGATACAGATCAGATTACCCAATGATTCTTAGGAAACTAAGCATGATAAAAACCCAGAATATATGCGTCATAGTCAACTTAATGCCTAACACAGATACCCTCAAACCCCAACTTATCACAGACAGATGAGTCGTAACCCTCATGGGGTTTGAGACTATAGCGGAACCAGAAACAAGACTAGTATTAAAGTGCAGAGTTTCAATTACAAAATCAAAATGCCAGAATCAGAAAGAGTTTTTAACCCCACAATCAGATAAGGAGATTAATCCCTCTACAGAAAGTTTTCCTATTTCTATCCTATCCACGAGCCTCGAGGGTATTCGCCTGTCCTTCAGAAGTTGGTCCTGCCCTCTGCCCTTGTCCTTGTTTCTTTGGATAGTCCCTAGTGAAGTGCTCCATTTCTCCACAGTTGAAGCACGTGCCCTTCCTCTTTCTGCAATCCTTATTCAGGTGGGTCGAGCTTCCACAAGTAAAGCACTTCTTCTCCTTCTTATCTTCAAACCTCTCATCCTTCTTTTGTGTTTCCCTTTTGGGCCCCGCCTTCTTGTTTTGTGGTCCTTCAAGCCTTTCTTCTCACTTTTGGTTTCCTCTTCATGCATCAATGCCATGTAAACTAATTTTTCGAAGGTAGCCCCTATAGGAATGTGGGACATCACCAATCCGTGTAGCGGCTCATTCAAACCTTTAGCAAATCTCAGTGCCTTTTTATGTGGTGTATTTACCAAATCTAAGCCGAATCCCTCCAACTGATTAAACTTGTTGATGTACTCTCTTAATAATAAGTTTCCCTACTTCAACACCAAGAATCTCTCTACGTATAGACTCTCTTCCGCTCGTGAGAGAAATTTCATCTCGAACCTATGCCTGAAATCCATCCATCTCTCTACCGGACGCTCTCCATTTGTGACCTCCCACCAAAAAAGCTTCGTCCTTAACCAACCATACCGCCAACTGTATCTTCTGCCTATCGTCCACCTCGAAGATAACGAACAAATCCTCAGTTTCTTTGAGCCAGTTCCTTACTTACACGAAGGATTCAGTTCCATTAAAGTTCTTCCCACCCATGGCTCGAAAGTCTCTACATATCTTCGGGAAAGTATTCACGCGTGGAGGAGGAGGAGGAACCGCTGCAGCTGGCGGAGGAGGGACGTCTGCTGGGCCCGCATCATTATCCCTAGCTTCTAGGTACCTCCTGAACCAGCCAGGTATCGGTACACCCTCCGGAAGGTTAAGATCCCCAGACATGCTGAAACGAAAGAAAATGAAAGATTCAAAATAAAGGATAGAAAGATAGGCATATGGCTTTAGGGATTATGTCTTTCAAAATAAACTCTACTTTTGAAAATACTTCCTTTTTAAAACCTTTTAGAAAATAGTTTTCAAAACTTTTTATCAAATCTGGTAACCTTCAGCTCTGATACCAAGCGTAACACCCCACCTCCGTTAAGGTCACTCACAAAGGGAATGCCTTAACTTTGATGGAGCGTTATAGTAGACAAAACAGAAATTTACAAGACAGATAAAGCAGTACATAAAAAATTTATAACTTTATTACAACAGAAACAGAAATAAGTTTGGTTACATCTTTTCAGATCACAATATCAGAATTCAAGTACAAAATAACGGTCTTGTACAAAAGCCTTCAGAATGCATAATTTTTAAATCCATAATCCCCTAATATAAACTGCCATGGAAAGATAGAGCCAAAGCCAAGCAATACTTCAAACACTTCAAGCAGAGAGAATCTGAATCAAGCTCCTATGTTTCCACCCTAAAAACCTGGGAGGGGGGGAACGCAAAGAAAAGAGGCGAAATAAACTAGGTCAGAATAAGTCTGGTGAGTCCAGTGACTTTCAGCATATAAACAGATAATATTATCATGACATGTAAATAAAACTGGATGAGAGATAACCGTAACTGGAATAGCAGGTTAACAGAATGATATAGACTAAGCTAAGCTTCTTACTAGTCCTCACTTCTCTGCACTAATACAAGTATAACAGGATTAGGTGTTACCCTAATGTCTAATATGAAACAGAAACGAAAACAGAATAATCTCTACAGAAAAAGAATGCTAATAATGGGCCTTTACCACCCGAACAAACAGAAGGTACAAAAGTAGAATACTAAAAATGGGCCTTTACTACCCAACTAATGGGCCTTTACCACCCCAATAGTCAGAAGGTACGGAAACAGAATCTGAAACGGAATCAGAGACGGAAACAGAATAATCCCTACGGAAACAGAATGTCAGAATTAGGTGTACACTAGTAATGGGCCTTTACCACCCGAACAGACGGTACCACGCAGAAACAGACAGGTGTTGCCACCCAACGGAAACAGACGGTACCAACAGAAAACAAACAGAACTAAGTGTACCCTAGGTCCTACCCCCAAGCGATCGGCTCCCTAATACATAAATACCCTGTGTCGGCCCCACAGTAGGGTGTATCACTCCATAAAGTGGAAATCTATTGGCACAGACCTATTTACAGATGTCACGGTGTCTTACATTCTTAGAGAAGACCGGATCCATGCACGCACTTGACCCGGTTGGAATGCACCATCAACACCCCTCGCCATTATCAGAATGAACCGCTTATAATTAGTTCAGTAAACATGCCCGGAACCCTACATAGCGTGGGGTCAAAGTTTTGATACCAGAAAGGGTTACATACTAATATGGGTCCCAAACAATAGATGACACAAGTATTTCCCCTCCTAACCTTGTGTCCCCAGACTAACAGATTTCAGATTAACTTGTTTACAGATTTCAGACAGAGTTCATGTTACTAGTTCACAGATCAGACAATCAAGTTAACAAGTTTTCAGACTAACGGATCAGATATACAGATTAACAAGTTCTCAGACTAACAGATCAGATATACAGATTAACAGGCTTACAGATTGTTTTACCTAACTTTGTATTGAGCCTATAGATTTACGAAACGGGTTTATTAGATCCATCAGACCAATTGTTTTAACCCTATCCACCCAACACATTTTAGGTATCATATTTATCTTAGATTTGCATTAATTAATTATTAATGCACAGACCTCTCACATTAGGTCGGTAGCTTGTGGCCGCTGGATATGCCGGGCGGTTCCGGGCAGACTTCTGCCACAAGCCAGACCTAACCTCGTGTCTAAGCATATTTTAGTTATGTCTACGACCTCTCACATTAGACTGACAGTTTGCGGTCGCTGGTTAAGCCAGTTGGTTCCGGGCAGGCTTCTACCGCAAACGGAGTCTAACCTCGTGTCATAGCCACTTTACAGAAACTATCAAACTAATTATGCCTATTTAGCAGATTTAACTCCTTTACAGGTTACGACAGATTATCCAAAGTTCTATTAACATGTTTTTACTCAATTTTAGATCGAGCCTCTAATTTATAATTATTCAGCTTTTCAACAGATTAAGCAATTCAACAGATTTAGCAGATAACAATTTTAGCAGATTAGACGATTCATTAAATTTAGCAGATTAGACAATTCAACAGATTAAACAGATAATAGCAGATTAGACAATTCTATAGATTAAGAAGATTACATATTACCAGATTAGGCAATTCAACAGATTTAACGGATTAATTTTTTCTTAAAGTTCTATTTACCTATCTTGCCTAAATTTACATGTCTAAGTCATGGTCGAAAGTCTTAATACGACATATGCCCCATATTTTAATTAAACTTTGCACAGTACAAAATATTCTCTAAAAAGTCCCAAACAATATGAATTATGCCAAATTATAACCTGTGATGCTAAATATCCTAAAATCCATATTTAGGCGCATTCACATTAATAGTCAACCTATTTTAATATAGATCTTTACGCCTAAGTCACATATATCTCTCTCTTTTTTCAAGTCATAGATCGTGATATAAAATATGCCCGAAAATCTAGATCTTAAATCTTAATCATGTATTAAGTCCTCAAAATCAGATCTTGCATTATAATATGCATTATATTCCAAATCCCAAGTCATATGCTATCATATAATAATTCTTCTTCCAAATCACAGTCTTTTATACATAGAATGCACTGATTCTAGATCTTAATTTACATCCTATGTATTTTTCTCAAATCAATCACAGATCAGCCATGTCCAATTATGCAATATTCATTATTTGTCCCAAAATTAGCGTTCATGCGTTAATCTCTTATGAGATTCGGCACAGGCTCGTGGTAGCCTGGCTATAAACAAAAAGGAAGAAAAGAGAGAACAGATACAGAATAGTCACAGTCAAGATAAATCCACAGAAAAGTATGCATAACCTCAGGTCCAGATTCACTAAAATGTCAAGATAATTATTAAATTTCATATCTGAAAATAACTGTACTCACAAAAAGGGAACGATTCTTGTATTCTGGAATCTTTGTTCTAACACTGAATAGCGCTCCTTTGCGTAGACTATCAATTAGATTTGATTCTCTTATAATTCTATTCAGATTGGAAGAAGATGCACTAGTTCTAGTTTTGATTCTAGCAGAGTAGCAACGCCATTTTTATTTTTTATTAGAATAGTGGCAGAGTATAGGCAGAATGAAATTGTGTGGAGAGAAAGATGGGTTTGGGGGTGTTTAAATAGATTAGAGCTCATGAATCCGGTCAGAAAGGCGTCCAGGTGCAGAAAAATGGATTTGTCTACAGATCTGGAAAAAAGGGGGAAGGTCGACCCTAGGGTCGACCCTAGTGTCGACCTGTTTACCCAGGTCGATCCTCAGGTCGACCCTAGTGTCGACCTGGACCCTTAGCGGGAATTTTCCCGCCCAGCCCGAGTGTCTGTTTTTGAATTTCGAATCTGAATTTTGAATTCCGGGCTGTTTTTTACTGAAACTTCTGAAGGCCATATCTTCTTCATACGGAGTCCGATTTACACAAACTAGGACTCTATTCCAAGCAGAATTTCGAGATAAACGCAATGGCGCAACCCGTTTCCCTTAATTATTTTGTTACAATTTAATTATTCTTTGATTTGTTACTCTTATGTTCACAGAAAATACAGGGTGTTACAATTATCACGTCAAATCTAGTTTTGATTATGGATCTAATTCTTTTTAGATCATTTTGTACCTATCATGTTGTGGTTATTTTGGATCATAACCTTATTTATGTCAGATTTAGTTTTGATTATGGATCTAATTCACTTTTTAGATCATTTGGTACTTGTTATGTTGTGCTTATTTTGGATCTGTTATTAGTTGGACATGTTTTAGATTTAGATCTAAACTTTCAATTAATTGTCATGACAAGTCTACCTTGGTTTCACTGTTTAGATTAGCTTGTTCCTATCATATTGCGGCTAAATAGGATCTATTATTAGTTTGAGATCTAAATTATTATTTAGATCTTATCATGTTAGTTATGACATCCCAATTATGTTAAGATTGATTCTAGTATCACATGTTCACTTGATCCGTTCATATATTTCCATCTTATCATTATGTCGTTATATGATTATGTCACCACATGTTTATGTCAATCTTGTTAGAATAATCATTTCTATCAACCTGTCCCTTTTATTTTAGGCTAGCTACTTTCTAGCCTAGGCATGATGTTAAATTATGCGAATACGTTGAAATGGGAACGAGGGGAAAAATGGTATAAATTGGACATAATTTGTAAAAGGAAAGTCTGGTATAACTTAATGTTTATGAACATGAATTTGGGAATATAATTAATTATGAAAATAATTGGGAAAAAAGAAGCATGGACGCCTATAAAGACATAGGTATAATTAATTAATAATTAATGCCTAGGATTACAGTAATTAGAAACTGTAATGGCACTTATGACATGAGGTTAGATTGCACTTGCGGTGGAAGTCTGCCCGGAACCGACCAGCGTATCCAGCGACCACAAGTAGTGAATCTAGTGTGAGAGGTCTAAGTGCACAAATACGAGACGTGCTATGTCACGAGGTTAATCCCGACTTGTGGAAGAAGTCTTCCCGAAACCAACCGGCATATCTAGCGTCCACAAGTTGTAGGCCTAACGTGGGAGGTTTAGACAATTTTAACTATAATTGAATATGGTAATACAGATGAAAACTTAACATAGTTGAATCCATAAGGATTGTATGAGCCTGTTGAATCTATGGGTTTAAGTAAACCTATTAAGTATGTGGGGTTAAGTAAGCCTGTTAAATCTATGGGGTTAAGTAAGCCTGTTGAATCTATGGGGTTAAGTAAGCCTGTTAAATCTGTGGGGTTAAGTAAGCCTGTTAAATCTGTGGGGTTGAGTAAACCTGTTAAATCTGTAAGGGTTGTACGAACCTTTTAATTTAGAAAACTTAACCTGTTGAATATGTTGGGGTTATATTGACCTGTTAACTTGTAAAGTTTAACCCGTAAATATGTAGGGGGTTATGTGAATATGTTAAATCTGTTAGGTATAACCTGTAAAAATCCTTGTTAGTTGTGGATATAAGATCTATAAGGGTTGGCTTGAGTCATCTGTTGTGTGGGATCCATATTAGTCAGTAACCCATTCTGGTATTAAAGGGGGACCCCGCACTAGGTAGGGTCAAGGCACACTTACTGAATTGATTATAAGAGGTTCATCTGAGAGGAGGTGTGTGCTGGCGCGTTCCAACGGACTCATGTGCGTGCATGAGTACGACCTACATCTTGGAAAATAAGCCGCTGTAGCACCAGTAAATAGATCTGTGTCTTTCTGTAGGTTGTCATTATAGGAAGTAATACACCATACTGTGGGGCCGACACATGGTATTTACGGAATAGAGAGCCAATTGATTGGGGGGGGGGGTAGTAAATAGGGTATATATGGTCCTATCTATTTTTGTGGGGTACCTGTGTTTCTGTCTAGGCTAACACCCGTTATTTTTGATTAGGTACCAGCTAGTTTCGTTTGGGTTAAAACCCGTTACTAGAGTACACCTAAAACTACCATTGTATTTCTGTTGGGACCATCCTGTTTCCGTTAAGCAATTAGGGAGTATGTAATCCTGTTACATGTTTGTTATACTAGTATTGGTACAGAGAAATCTCTAGAAGTGCACTATACTCTATCATGTTTACCTCGTCATACTTGATGATATCTTTCTTGTCCATCTTATATGCCTATCATGATACTTTTACTTATTTACTTGCTACAAGTAATTGGACTCACCAGACTTTATGTCTGACCCTTTTTGTTTCCTCTTCTTTCTTCCATCCCCCCTTCCCCCCAGGTTCGTAGGGTGGGAATTCTCAGGCTTGGTCAGGACTCGATTATCATCTTGCTTGGAGAAGCTTTTGCAGTACTGCTCGGTTTCTATCTTTAATTACTATGGCTTTGTCTTTTTTGGTGAATTATGTTTTTATTGTATTTTCTGCACTCTGATGGTACAAGACAGAAGTTTTATATTATTGTAATGAGCTTTATGTAGTTTCAGACTTATGGTATTTTGGACCAAGATGTTATGATTTATGTTTGAAATAAAAATATAAATCCCGCTGTTGCTTTTATATTTGTCTTGTAGTATTTTTGTTTCTGTTTACCTGCAACGCTTCACGAAACTTAATGCATTCCCTTAATGAGTGACATTAACGGACGTGGGGTGTCACACTTGGTATCAGAGCTGAAGGCTACTAGATCGGATAAAATATTTTGAAAATTGTTTTTGAAAAGGTTTTAAAAGAAAGCACTTTCAAAAGAAAAGTCTGTTTTGAAAAACATATTCCCCAAAGCCATATGTAATATCTCTCGATTCTTTGCTTGATTCCTTTTTCCTTTTTGTTTAGTAAACCGATTATTCCCGAAAGGTGTCCCCATTGCAGCATGGTTCCGTAGGCATTTTAAAACTACGACACATGTCGAATGGCAATGAAGTGCCTAACCCCATCTGTAGCCGCAGTAGTTTCACCTACGACTAATATTCTCGAGTTTCATAAGGATTTCCATGCGATGGAGGCAGCTTTCGAGAGACTTGTTAGCAAGGATGGTAAAAAGGAGAATAAGGAAGTTAGAGCTAAGAATCACAATACAAGGATGAGAAAAGTGATGGCCTACAAAGGGAACATAGATAAAGTTCAAATAAAAGTGAAAAGAAAGAAGCTAAGTTTGAGGAAACATAAAACAAGGAAGTGTGGCCCAAGAAAGGACAACAATAACAAAAGAAGGGAAGAAAGGACGGCAAGGCTAGTGATAAGAGGAAGTTTCATAATTGTGGACGTGAGGGTCATTTGATCAAGGACTGCAAAAGAAAGAAGAATTCTTGTTTCAGTTGTGGTGAAGTCGGACACTATACTAGGAGTGCCCGAAGAAGCAAGGATAGGGCCAAAGGGCAGGACCTTCTGGAGGGCAGATGCATGCTCTCGAAGCCAGTGTACTGGACAAAGGTATGAAAGTTTCTATTGAAGGTTTGATTTCTCTTTCCGATCATCTAAATAGGACTATTTTTGATTTTGGCGCTTCTCACTCTTTTATATCCAATTATGTAGTTGAGTCTCTACACCTTATACTATTATGGTTTTGGATCCCGTTGTTGTCTCAAACCCCATTGGTGTTACGACTCATTTGTTTATGACTTGTCGAGGTTTTAGAATATTCGTGTTAGGCATCGAGTTTGAGTGCGATGCATATGTACTTGGTTTTATGGGATACTGTCTGATTCTAGGGATGGATTGGCCAGCCATATATGGTGCCATTCTAGATTTCTATAGGAGGGTCGTTAAATTTCTGACTTTCCATGGGAGGACTCTCAAGATTTCTAGTGAGTGAAGAGGGTCTAAAATGCTCAGTTTCCTAGAATCACTTGATGCTTTTTTCGATGATTTGCGATATGTACTTGTAGTTTGGGAGTATCCAGATGAAACGACCCAAACTTCCCGGTAAAGGAAAGGCTGGATTGCTTTGAGAACAACACACATCAGAATACAAACTGAAGAACATTTTCATTGCTGATTACAACAATTACATCAGAGTACAAAAATATAACTGAGTATGAATACTTATTACATAAATAGAAATACAATAATATCAGATATTTAAATTACATTTAAATAGCAGCGGAAAGATATTACAAATATACAACTGAAAGAAATACACGGATACAGAGCTTTTCGAATACCGCTTCAGCTGTAAGCCAGGATCCTGTAAATATATCTGCAAAAAGCTACTCGACTGCCCGTGTGGAAAATATGGGCACCCGAGTTTGCCAGTGAAACAAACTACAGGTCAGTCATGGGACTGGTATGAGAAATCTAACTTAACTTATCTAATAAATAGGCTAATCACAGGACCACGCCGCTAAAGCGGAACGGGTTTACTCCATTGGATTGCCAGTGCATAAAATAAAGTAAAACGTTAAAACAACGCAATGCTTTTTAGAAAAATGAAACCATTATAAGACCTAAGTCCCATCACACAATGCAACGCAAACCGGAGGATAGGGTTTTACCTTATAATGGTCAAAAGATGCTTGATACGCTAAAACGGATTTAATATTAGTGTGTATATCTGTGGGTATATCTATATTAAAAAAGAAACAATTTCAATCATAATGTATTAATCATAGACGACATAGTACCCCATCCTACTATGTCGCCATACTAGTTCTACAATCAAAACCGCAAGGTCGTATTGGAAATTGGATTTCCATCATGAGTCGAGGCTAGGGGCAAGCTCCTCTCCGATTCGAGACACTCTACCAAATGCCTCAGGATCCCCCGCAGTGAACCCTTGGAGCGGTAGGGCCGGTCCCCGCCTATCGCAGTGGATTGGTTATGCCTGAACACACATTTCCCGGTTCCTTTGAACCTATAATATGACCACTATCGGCCTATAAAAATACGAGGCGCCTCAAAATCCATCATCCACATAAGTGAAATGCCAGGCCGTGTTAAAGCACTGACACTACCACTAGCTAGAAAGAAACGTGTGCACTCCCTACGGTCCATATCCCGTTTTTGACTCATACCGGGGTGTGAGGTTCGCGAAGTCACGATATACACAAAGTTATGCCGTAATAGGCTATACTTTGATCATCCCACAAGGCCCTGCTTTTCAACAAAAGCCTTGATTAGTTGCATCTTGGCGTACCACATTGACAATTCACGCCATGTGATCAATCCCTATTAATATATACCCGGGTTGTAAGTAGAGAATAAATCCTCCACCACCAAACATACATACATTAATAGAAATCGATTTAATTCACATGGAACGAAATCCAATGTCAGACATGCATCCATTTACTAGCTTATGCTCTGGGTCTGAGCGAAAACCCAATCCGAACAATCAACAATAGTCCGGACGGCCACCACTGAAGCCCCTTCAAGGTAGCTACTCCCATCAAGGGTCTCTGTAGCAACACATCCATTCCATGTGAAGATCGTCGGTCTTCAATCACCGTCTTCATCTTTGACTCTTCATCGTCGTGGTAATTACTCGGAATGGGTTAAACCCGGTCTTTCTGAATAATTCACGTATTTTTATAAAAAAAATCAAGTATTATAAAGACACATCCAACGCCACATTCCAATTCAAAATGTTCCTTTTAAATAAAATATTCACGTTATTCTATCAAAGATAAATTCTTTAAATTAATTCTTAAATCTTTCTTTAAAGATTTACCAAAAACTTCAATTGGGTTTTAAATACCAAAAATCATTATCCAATGATTATTTAAGTTTAAGAAATTAACCTTAACTTTAACTGGGTTAAAGAACTAGTGTCATTTTAAAACATAGTTCACGATAAACCCAAAATCGCCTTCCATTAAATATGGAATTTTCACAAAAGCCAAATCAACATATAATCGTTATAAATTTCTGTATCCGACCAATAATATAAATGGAATAACGGCAAAGCATCTTAAATTCCATATGTAGTATCGGTCTTCTTTTACAGAAGCTTATCTCGGTTATTATTAATTCGAATTCCATTAAATTCCAATTTAATATATTAAATTGAAAACTTTACTTTTGGGAAGATTCCCATTTAAATCTTAATAAAAGATTTATAAATTCCAAAATCATATTTTCACTGTCAGTTGGGTTAAAGAACACACGTCACTTAAAAACATAGTTCACAATAAACCCAACTCACATTTCATCTTATTTCAATTACTAAATGAAAACTTTAATAATCTAAATTAAAAGATTATTCTTTCCATATGGGGTTTAAGAACAGTGTTATTTAAGACACTATTCACGACAAACCCAAAATCCAATTTATTTAATTTAACTTCAATTAAATCTTAACAAAATGGAAAACTCATTAAATCTAAATTTTATGATTTATTCTAGTTAATAACTAGTTTATTTCAATAAAAATATATTTTCCCAAAATATATTCTTTTTCTAAAATATTCTTTTTCAAAAATATATTTTCAAAAATATTCTTTTCAAAAATATATTTTCTAAAATATTATTTTTCTAGAATATTCTTTATTGGAATGTGATTCAACCAACAACCATATATTTTGTATGGAATCAACAATCATGATAAATAATTATCAAACATCCAAATGACGACCAAAGTGGAATCTATAACTGTGTGAGCATAAAAGTAAATAACTGACGCTCATCACAGACTGTCAATCCATCGATTGACAGATAACTAAATATTGGGATTAGTGTGTATCCAATATCATCCCAATAACCGTGTGGGGTTTTCATCCATCAAGCAAATAATAATTCATTTGTGCACTTGGGCGATGTGTGAAAATTACCGTCCCAATCACATAAACAAGTCTGGTAACTTGTAAATGGGAGTGTAATATTCAATTTTGAATACACAACATTTATCTTTAGTACATCGAATACTTCTATTTAACAACCATATATTTCAAACCATCTCTAACATCATATTTAAATGATTAATTCTTCTCAATGAAACTATTTTACATTGAAAATGTATTTTCTAATGTTCACTCTTGTTGTTGAAATCAAATGGCCATAAAGCCATGATTTCAATTCTACTCATTTTATTTCATTCATCCCAATACCCGTGTGGGGTTTTCATCCATCAAGCAAATAATAATTCATTTGTGCACTTGGGCGATGTGTGAAAATTACCGTCCCAATCACATAAACAAGTCGGGTAACTTGTAAATGGGAGTGTAATATTCAATTTTGAATACACAACATTTATCTTTAGTACATCGAATACTTCTATATAACAACCATATATTTCAAACCATCTCTAACATCATATTTAAATGATTAATTCTTCTCAATGAAACTATTTTACATTGAAAATGTATTTTAATGTTCACTCTTGTTGTTGAAATCAAATGGCCATAAAGCCATGATTTCAATTCTACTCATTTTATTTCATTTTTTTATTACATTGAAAAATGTAGTGTTTTATTCCATCTTTTATTACATTGAAAAACGTAGTGTTTTATTTCATCCTCTTATGACATTGAAAAATGTAATTTTTCCTGTCATTCTTTAATTACATAGAAAATGTAAATTTCTATTTAATCTTTTATTTCATGGGAAAATGTAAATTCTTTAACTCCTTTTATGTAAACAAAAATGTTCATTTCTAACTCATTCTTTTTAATGTATAAAAATATACATTCTTAACTCGTTCCTTTAAAATGTATACAAATATACATTTTTAATTCATTTCAAAAGTAACAGATTTTAATCCAATAAACATTTATAACAAAAATGTTATTTTATGTCTAGTGTAACATTTCATAACAAAAATGTTATTTTGTCCTTAAAAATCTAATTAACAAAAATGTAAATTTTGTTTATACACTTTTAATGCAAACCAAAATGTGAATTTTGTTTATAAGCTTTTAATGCAGACAAAAATGTAAATTTTGTTTATAAACTTTTAATGTAAACAAAAGTGTCAATTCTGTTTAACAAAAGGGATTATTTCTAATGCGACAAAATTATAATAGAAATGCAATATTAAATTTTGATTCTTTTTATTGAACAATATTTCAATAAAAATACAATCTTTATTTCATAATCCTTTCGTTGTAACAAAATAAAAATAAAAATATAATCTATTCATACTAATCCTTTCAACGTACTCCAAATTTTCATTAAAAATGTCATATTAAATGTACAATCTTTTTATTGAAAACAATGAACAATAAAGATATAATCTTTCACGTAGCTTCTTTTTATTGAAAACTATTTTTACATAAAAATGTAATCTTTTATTTTCATCCTTTTTAATGAAACAATTTCATATTAAAAACGTATTCTTTTAAATCCATCCTTCTTAATGTAACAAATTCGCATTAAAAATATATTCTTTTTATTGTTAACAAATGACAGTAAAAATCTTAACTTTATTTCTATTTTTTTTCATTGTCTCTAAAATGACAATAAAAATGCAGCTTATAAATTCAGTCTTTTCATTGAATATAAAACGTCAATAAAAATCTATCTTTTATTCCAACTCTTGTTAATGTAAACAAATGACCAATAAAATATGTTCTTTCAATTGAAAACAATATGACATGAGAATGTAATCCTCTAACTCCATCCCCTTTAATGATATCAATATTACATGTAAACGTAATCCTTCTAATTCTATTTTCTTTAATGATTACAATATTACATGAGAATGTAATGTTCTAATTTTGTTCTCTTTAATGATAACAATTTTACATGAGAATGTAATATTCTAATTCTGTTCTCTTTAATGTGATAAAAATCTCTACTTTTTATCTCATTCTTTTCAAAGTACAAAAATATTCAATTTTGTATAATTCCTTTTTATGTACAAAAATATTCATTTCCAATTCATCCTTTTTAATGTGGCAAAAATCTCTACTTTTGTCTAACTCTTTTTAGTGAACAAAAATATCTATTTTTACTTCATTCCTTCAAAGTGTCAAAATAAATGCTTTTAATTTGTTCTTCTTAAATGATCGAAACCGAATATATTTCTAATTCTACACTTTTATTGTATTCAATATGACAATAAAAACAAAATTTCTAATTAAACATTTTTAACAAAATTAACATGTTTATTTTAATTAAACATGTTTGACGAAATTGACATCTTTGTTCTACTATGTCATGTTTAACAAAATTAGCATTTTCATTCTAATTAGACATGTTGACCAAAATTGACATGTTTATTCTAATTAAACATTCCTTACAAAAGTGACATGTTTAATATAGTTAAACTTTTCTAACTAAGATGTTATTTTGATTACTTGACAAACTTCTAATAAAATGTCATCTTCATTTCTAAAATCGAATTTGACAAAAATGTCATTTTCATTTCTATAATCAAGTTTTGACAAAGATGTCATTTTCAATTCTAATATTACATTTTTATCCAATGTAACATTTTATACTAAAATGTTGTTTTTATTCTAACTAAACGTTTTTAACACAATGTTATTTTTATTTTAATAAAACAATTCTAACAAAAATGTTATTTTTATCTAACGTACATTTCCAACAAAAATGTTTATTTTTGTCTAATGTATATTTCTAACAAAAATTATGTTTTCATGCTAGCATGCCAATATTAACATAAAAGATATTTTTACTAACATGCTAATTCTAACCTAAGAGTCCATTTCATATTATTGACTCTAATTTCAACAAAAAGGATTAAACAATTTCTAATCAAACCAATTTCATCCAACTTTATCATCACAATCAAATAATCAATTCACATCACATACCATATACAATGAAATATTTTTACGGTGTATAAATTCTTCAACGCAATAATAAATTAATTTTAAATTAAAAAGAAATCTTGCCAATCAATTCAGATCTGATATTCGTCAGAAATTCGACTTTTTCAGAATCAGGTCTAGTCAGTGTCATTGCGTAGATCTGATCCATACGAGTCCAACGCTTTCAGTTTCGTTCGATTCTGAGTTCAAATGAATTTATTATGATTAAAACAAGTTGGTTAAAACATTTTAAATTAAAATATTAAAATAAATATGGCTTTATCCTCTTCTTCTCCTATACAGGTCAAGGCCGCAAAAAGCAAACCCAAACCATCGTGAAACAAACCGACTGCCACTCGTCACTAAGGCCGCCGGAGTTCGATCCGAACCCACCATGTCAGAGCGCCAACCGCCACCTTCCTCCGCCCCCAAGCTCATCCATCTCGGCGGCCCCTGCCTCCTCGAAATCCGCCCCGAAGTCGCGGTATTCCCACTCCAATTTCCAGCAACCCACGAAGTTAAATCCAATCATGACCGTACAAGATGTAGACCTTGAACCCCTCTTTAATTTGGTTTTATAGTTATCTTCTATCTCACGTTGGATTGAGATATTTTGGATCATGAAGTATTGTGCTCTCGTGGCCATTGAAAGAATAGAACGGTGGCGGCCTTCAAATTGAAGTTAGGGTTTTAGTGTAAATTAGGGTTATAAATATAATAATATAGTTTTTTAATTCTAAAAGGGCCTGTTAATTCTTAATATCTCTGAATCAAGCCCAACTAGAGTTGGCCCCAGGCAATTACCCATGTTTCAGACACAATGGAATATGCCTCTAACCCAATTTGGCTGTTACGATATGTTTTTCTTTAAATTTAATTAAAAATCATTTAATTATTAAATTCAAACGTACATTTTAAATTACCGGGGCCACACACTGACTCGAAAAATTATAGAAAAATTATTTCTAGTTATGTTTTGACGATACGGTCCTAACGAGACTAATTTCGTCAAATTCTGAGACTGTTTGAAAAATGGCCTTTTTCAAGTCGATTAAATTTGACTTAAACAGTCAAAACACATTTTCCTCTGCCACGCTTACATATTAATTCGAAAAATTATGAAAATTGAAATCTAGCAATAATTTGACATTCCGGTTCCAACAAAAGTGGTTTCGTCAAAAACCGAGGTCGTTTGAAAAATGGCTATTTTCAAGGCCAATATATTTAATTAAAAAATATATAAATTCTACAGCGACTTTTCTAAATTTTGAACTGGCCATAACTTTTGATTTTTAAAACAAAATTTCAGTTTTTCAGATTCGTTAGAAAGATATGATTAAACAGAATTAAATATTTCTGGTTTCGTTCAATTCTGATTTATTTTGAATCCGATACAGTCAGTCAAAGTTCAAATTCAAAATTTCAAACTGCAGCGCTGTTTAAACTCCTTTTATAATTAAATTAAATTTATTTGTTTTAAAAATAAATTTTTAGTCGTTCTTATTTAAAATATATTATTTTAAACATTAAAATCCACTAAAATTTCTAAAATAAAAATTTTAAATTGGCCCCAAAATTCTAGGTCGTTACACCAGATGTTTTCGAGGAGGTTAGGGACTTACTTCCGAGGCACGAGAATGATTTCTGGATACTTAGTAGATAATGCGAAGCCAGTCACATTACTGGTGCGCCACATGACTCCAAGGGAAAGGAGGGTGCTCAGCAAACAAGTAGGGGAGCTACTTGAAAAGGTGTTGGTTAGGCGAAGCATATCATAATATGGAGCTTCGATTGTCTTTGCAACTAAGGCGTATAACTCTCTTCGCTTATGTGTGGATATTCATGATGTTTTTCCACATTTCTTATTTATGGAAGCGTCTGCAGAGGTAGTTGAGGCTTGAAGAAGTTGAGGTAGAACGGGAGGTGACAATTAGACGAGTTCCTTTCCATATTCTTGGATCATAAGTTAAGAAGCTACATGACCAAGAGGATGCAACTTGGGAGATCGAAGACAAGATTTTTCGCTTTGTACCCTTTTCTTTTCAAGGGAATGTTCTTAAACTCTCTTCCAAAAAATTTTATTCGTTCTTGCTTTTATCATTTAAGTATATCCTATCGATCGAATCTTCGACCTTTTGGTAGGAATCCTATGGATGAAAATATGTGTTTGAAACATGTTATGGTTGATGGATGCAGGTGGATGCAAGTATTTGCTAGTAGTTGCCCGTGGATGCATATACACACACATTAGGCACTAGATCGGCTCAATCACTCGCATACTGCATATGGGTGTGTGCATTTTTCTTTCTTTTAATGGATGAAAATGGATGTATCATCATATGGATGTTGCATTTGGATGGATGATTGTGCACACATATAGAGCTCACATGTTATAATAGGATTATTAGAATACATGTCGGATTCATGACACTAACATACATTGTATTAAGGAGGTCGACTAATTCAGTAGACCGCCTAAACTTTTGCATTAGTGTTGGGACATATACACACACCTTTGCATATGCTCATATAAGAATTAGAAAATTTTAAGGACAATGGATACCTATGATTGGTGGATGAGTAGATGGATGATGGATGGTAGGGTACTTTCATCTTAACTTGGAGATTTCGGGAATGAAATCCTTTGAGTAGGGGAGAATGTAACACCCTGCATTTCAACTACACTAAGGTGGATAAACTAAAGAACAATTAATTTAATATCCATAATTAAGGTAAACGGATTAGATCATTGCGTCCGTCTCAAAATTCTGGTCAAGACAGACACCTGGTTTGCATAAAATGGATAACATATGAAGAAGTTATGAACGGTAGAAGTTTAACGATGAAAGCAGGAACAACTGGCGCACTTGATAAGTGTGCCAAGGTATTTTCGCACTGGCGCACCTGTGAAGTGCGCCCATGATAGTTTTTTTGGCATCCAGACCTAACTGGATGTCAACCCATGGCCCGATTCCCCCTGGGGCTGATGTGGCAGTCGAATTCTGGAGGCTGGCAGCTATAAATATACCCTGATTTCTCTTGTTTTCTCATACTAAAAACAATGGAGGCCAAATGCTGTCAGTGCCTGAATTGAATCTAATCCTTTCTTCTTCAACAAATCAAGTTTAAAGATTCAAGTGTTTCAAGTGTAGATCTGAGATTCAAACTTCACTTTTCTCCTTCTATTCTTATAGATCTAATCATTGTGAATTCAAGTTACCTTTAGAATTGAATAATTAAAGGTAAGACATGATGTGACTGTGATTTGGGTATATGCTTAGGATTGAATCATGTTGAATCTACTTTTCAACTATTTAGATCATTTTGTACCTATCATGTTGTAGTTGATTTGGATCTTAACCGTTATCATGTTAGATCTACTTTTTTATTATAGATTAATTCTATTTAGATCATTTTGTACCCATCATGTTGCAGTTGATTTGGATCTTAACCGTTACCATGTTAGATCTACTTTTTAATCATAGATCTAATTCTATTTTGATCATTTTGTACCTATCATGTTGTAGTTGATTTGGATCTTTACCGTTATCATGTCATTGTGGATCTAATTCTTTTTAGATCATTTTGTACCTATCTTGTTGTGGTTATTTTGGATCTTAACCTTAAATATGTCAGATCTAGTGTTGATTATGGATCTAATTCACTTTTTATATCATTTGGTACTTGTCATGTTGTGGTTATTTTGGATCTATCATTAGTTGACATGTTTTAGATTTAGATCTAAACTTTCACCTAATTGTCATGACAAGTCTACTTGGTTTCACTGTTTAGATTACCTTATTCCTATCATATTGCGGCTAAATAGGTTCTATTATTAGTTTGACATCTAAAATATTATTTAGATCTTATCATGTTAGTTATGACATCCTTATTATGTTAAGATTGATTCTAATATCATATGTTCACTAGATCCGTTCATATATGTCCATCTTATCATTATGTCGTTATATGATTATGCCACCACATGTTTATGTCAATCTTGTTAGAATAATCATTTCTGTCACCTTGTCCCTTTTATTTTAGCCTGGCTACTATCTAGCCTAGGCATGACGTTAAATTATGCGAATATGTTAAAATGGGAACGATGGGAAAAACGGTATAAATTGGACATAATTGGTAAATGGAAAGTTTGGCATAACTTATTGTTTATGAACATGAATTTGGGCATATAAGTAATTATGAACATAATTGGGGAAAAAGGGGCATGGACACCTATAAAGACATAGGTATAATTAATTAATAATTAATGCCTAGGATTACAATAATTAGAAACTGTAGTGGCACTTTTGACACGAGGTTAGATTGCACTTGCGGTGGAAGTCTGCACGGAACTGACCAGCATATCCAGCGACCGCAAGTGGTGAATCTAATGTGAGAGGTCTAAGTGCACAAATACGAGACGTGCTATGACACGAGGTTAAGACCGACTTATGGAAGAAGTCTTCCCTGAACCGACGGGCATATCTAGCATCCACAAGTTGTAGGCCTAATGTGGGAGGTCTAGCACATTTTAACCATAATTGAATATGATAATAAAGATGAAAACTTAACCTAGTTGAATCCATAAGAATTGTATAAGCCTGTTGAATCTATGTGGTAAAATAAACCTATTATGTATGTGGGGTTAAGTTAACCTATTAAGTATGTGGTGTTAAGTAAGCCTGTTAAATATGTGGGGTTAAGTAAACCTGTTAAATATGTGGGGTTGAGTAAACCTATTAAATCAGTAAGGGTTATACGAACCTATTAATTTATAAAACTTAACCTATTGAATATGATGGGGTTATATTGAACCGTTAACTTGTAAAGTTTAACCCGTAAATCTGTACGGGGT
Organism: Allium sativum; assembly: GCA_030737875.1. Classification (NCBI taxonomy): domain Eukaryota; kingdom Viridiplantae; phylum Streptophyta; class Magnoliopsida; order Asparagales; family Amaryllidaceae; genus Allium; species Allium sativum. The sequence goes on along the minus strand of CM060919.1, from coordinate 604,447,496 downwards.
TATGTGAATATGTTAAATCTGTTAGGCATAACCTGTCAATAGTTGGTTAGGGACACAATATCTGTAAGGGTTGGCTTGTGTCATCTATTATGTGGGACCCATATTAGTCAGTAACACATTTTGGTATTAAAGGGGACCCCGCACTAGGTAGGGGTCCAGGCACGCTTACTGAACTGATTATAAGAGGTTCATCTGAGAGGAGGTATGTACTGGCGCATTCCAACATACTCATGTGCGTGAATGAGTATGACCTGCATCTGGGAAAATAAGCCGCTGTAGCACCAATGTGACGATCCCAAAATCCATGTGACGATATTAAGGATAATCATTGGAATATAACACATCAATCATCATAGCAGAGTACAGATAATAGCAAAAACAATAAATAGAATAATTTTACATGGATATGACAGCGGAATCATAACATGTAACAACATCAGAATAGCACAACGTAGGATATAACTTAGTAAATAAAAGGGAAATGATCAGTCACCATCGCCATAGGCGGAATATATACATACAGTGAGACATAATAAGGGTATCAGTCTACATCGCCGGAGGCGGTACATATACATATGATAATAAATACTGGAAGTAAAACAGTCTGCATCGCCATAGGCGGAATCATAATACATATACAATAATGGCGGAAAATGTCAAAGTCATCTCGGTGAAGTCAGCCTCGCCATGAGCCAAAAGTGCACTCCATACTATAGTGCTGAGCCAAAACAACCTATCATCTGTGAACTAGGCTGCCCGTGTGAAAATAAGGGCACCCGAGTTTGCAAAGTGAAACAAACAACGAGTCAGTCATGGGGACTGGTATGAGAAATCTACTTAACAGTTTAAACAACAGTAATAAGCAAATCATAGGACCACGCCACTTTCGCGGAACGGGTTTACTCTAGTGATTGCCGGTGCATTTAAAACAAAGTAAATTCTTTGTAAACAACGCAATGCTTTTAAAAAGAATGAAGCCGTTATAAGACTCAAGTCCCATCATACAATGCAACGCAAGCCGGAGGATAGAGTTTTACCTTATAATGGCTAAATATGCTTAATACGTGTAAAGCAAAATCATTTGATATTATTACTAGTGCATATATGTTTCAAAAACGAATAACATCATAAATATCAATCATAGACGGCATAAGTGCCCCATACCACTATGTCGCCATACTAGTTCTACAATCAAATCCGTTATTTCATATTGGAAATTGGATTTCCGTCATGAGTCGAGGCAAGGGTCAAGCTCCTCTCCGCTTCGAGACACTCTAGCAAATGCCTCAGGACTACACACTCTGGGTAACCCCTGGATGCTTCAGGGCCGGTCCACACTTACGTTAGTGGATTAGTATTCCTAAACACACGTTTCCCGGTCCTTACAGACCTAATATTGAGGCGCCTCGCATTCCAACAACCACATAGGTGAAAAGTAGATATAAATGTCAGGGCTGGTAGGTCACTGACACCACCATAGCTAGAAAGAAACGTCGTGCTCTCCCTGTAGTCCTTATCCCGTTTTTAACTCATACCGAGGTGTGAGGCTCGCGAATCCACGCTATACACAAAGCCAGGCCACGTAGGTCGTGCTTTGATCATCAAACACAAGACTTTTCTTTGCAACAGAAGCCTTGATCACTGCATCTTGGCATGCCACATAGGCAACCCACTCCATACGACTGATTTCTATCGATATATAACCCCTGAGCTCGTTCGTCTCAGAGAAGGGCGTTAAGCAAAAGAATAAATTCTCCGCTGCCAAACAGATATATATTTAACAGAGATCAATCAGTATAGAACAAAATCCAATGTCAGACACACAATCCATTTACAAGTCCGTTCTGGGTCTGAACGAAACCGGAGGCACCAAATTCCTTGTATATCCGTACAATCAACACATACGTTCAGACGGCTACTACTTCCGTTCCTTCACGGTAGCTACTCCAATCAGGAACCTCAGCAGCGCCCATCCAACCGATACGAAGATCGTCGGTCTTGAATCGTCTTTGTATTTTCGCCTTCGAATCGTTCGATCAATTATTTGAAATGAGGGTTAGCTCGGCCTTTTCAAATAATTCACGTATAATTAGAATTCAAATCAATTCTTTCCATGGTTATATTTTTCGACATTCATATTTCAGTTCTTTAGTATAATTTTCGTGTCAAACACATACAACCATTAAATATCAAGCAGATCAAGCCAAATTGGTTTATTTCCAATCTATGTTGCTTATAATATTTTATCACGACTTTTCACCATTTTTATTTATTTAAAAATGGCCATATTTAATTAAACGACGTTTCAGGTCGTGCCGTGGCACTGTTTTTCCCCTAATTTGTTTTACACATATCGGAAAATCTAACCGTTGGATTTCTACAAAGTCTATGTCCCTGGGAAGATATTCCCAAAGCGAACCCAACGGTTCCAGTTTCGTGAAAATCCGATGGTCGGATCTTCCACACTAGTCGTTTGAAGTTACGGTTTCAAAATTCGAACTGCAGCGTCGTTATTCGATTTAATTTAATTATATTTATATTTATATATAAATATAAACGATTCTGGCGCTGTTTTTCTTCAGATTTGAATTAAACATTCCAGACAATCCAACCGTTGGATTTTTACAAATTTGGTGTCGTTGGAAAGATATTTCCAAGGCGAACCCAACGGTTGCGGATTCGGGAAAATCCGATGGTCGGATCTCTCGTACTAATCGATTCAAATTACGATTTCAAAACACGAACTGCACGGCTTCGATTCCTTTCAATTCTATTTATATATATATATATAGTTCATTCTTTTTTTCAATTATAGTTCATTCTTTAATTTCAACATCGTTTTCACTTTAAATATTTCACTAACGCCTTTATATTTCGAAAAATTTCGCCATAACCTCCTTTGTACGGGAAGGGGTTTGGAAATTTATTGGGTCGTGTTAGGTACCCAATAAATCCTATAAAGCATCCACATATTTATAGTGATATATTCTGGTGTTTACAGGGGAGCGTGTATAGATAATAACTCCAGAGAATAAATTCTCGTCACCCTGTCAAGCCTAAGGGAGCGTGTATTTTTAATTACTCCAGAGGATAAATCCTTGTTACCTCGTCCCGTGTGGGAATAAATAGTCCATGTGCCGTATCTAATGACTAGAGAGACGTGATTATTGTCAACTCCAGACCCGTGTGGGGTTTTTATTAATCTGGCAATTTATCGTTATATTTTATATAGTCTATATCAGTCATCAGTTCAACCTGTAGTATATAATCATCGCCATACAAGCCTCTCGCTCGTATGGTAAATCTTCAACCTCGTTACACAAGCTCCAAATGCTTATGTGGAATATGATGAAGTATGCCTATCGTCAAGGAGTATGCCATGTAGTGTAGTTCAAAATTAATTGTTACTATCCTATGGCGATGTTTATTATTTCACACAGAATAACCAACACTCCGCATCCAATGGCATTCACAGGAGTTGATATAAAAATGAAATTGCGCAGCCAACTCATCAAGGCTTACCTATTTGTCGGGCACGCAAATAATTTCTTTACTCTACACCTAATCCATTTTCCCTGTTCGACACATGTATATATATGCAGAACAAAGCTAATAATAATATTTCTAGCAAACTAATATTTATTTCAGCACGTGTGTATTTTTACCAAAGCGTATACATGCTAAAAGAAATATTTTTATCATCAAAAAATATTTATTCAACACGTGAATGTTTTTAACACTTCATATTCACAATAAAAATGTAATTTTTATTGTCTATTCAATTTATTTTAAAATACGGATAACATTCAACACATGAATTTTCAATTCAACGAATGAATTTCAATTCAACACATGAATGTTCTCTATAGTTTGTATATATATATAAATGTGATTTTTATAGTTAAAGCTATTTATTTAAAATTCGAATAACATTCAACACATGAATTTCGATTCAACGAATGAATTTCAATTCAACACATGAATATTCTGTATAGTTTGTATATATATAAAAATGTGATTTTTATCGTTAAATCTATTTATTTAAAATTCGAATAACATTCAACACATGAATTTCGATTCAACGAATGAATTCCAATTCAACACATGAATATTCTCTATAGTTTGTATATATATATAAATGTGATTTTTATCGTTAAATCTATTTATTTAAAATTCGAATAACATTCAACACATGAATTTTCAATTCAACGAATGAATTTCAATTCAACACATGAATATCGGTTTCAACATATGAGAATAATTTCAACAAATGAAAATTATTCTAACACATGAATATTTCAGAAAATTTTGGCAGCATAACGACAGGGTAGTTAAAACTGGGACCGTCCCTAGTACGGCTCCTCGCTCTACCTTAAAACCTCGCGGTTTTTGACAATGGGGAATCATGCATCTAGTTCGCACGCAGGCGGCATGTTTTATTTTCATTTCCAGAATCCTATTCTAATTTGTTTCAACTACAAGAGGGTATTTTTCAACCACAAAGGTGTTTTTCAACCCCAAAGGTATTTTTCAACCACAATATCAACCACAAACAATTATTTCCAACCATTCGTCATACTATATATTTTCACGCCAATCACAAGCAATAAATATCGTCCATGGTCTGTGGATGAGGGGAGTATATATATATATATTATTTCTATATTTCTTTTGCATTTCATCACAATTTAAAGCATATATGTTTCATACAACGCTTGTATAATTTATACATCGCTAATATAACTTATACAACACATGTACAAGAGGTATACAATGCGTATATAATTTACACTTCGCTTATATAATTTATACAACACGATTCCATTCACACAATTTAATTTAGATTCCTCACATTGGTTTTTGAAGTGCTAAAAATCGTATGTAGATCAGAAAAATCCGCGGCTTCTACTAGATAGTAGAGAGCCTCCTTGCGGTCCCGATGTTTCCTGTTTCATTGAATTTTGTTAACACACTAAAAAGATATGTTTTTTCAAAGTTTTGCAACACTTAAAAGTGTTATTTTCATTTCAGAAATTTCAAAGCTGATACCTTTCCAAACCTTCGTAACTAGGTTTATATTTTTCGATCGATCTGTGCAGTGTCGTCACGATCAGATGCTACAACGTCGAAGAGCTTCGAACAGGCTCTCCAGCGCCTATGGTGGCACTCAGCTCGGTGGCCTCTACTAGGCACGGCGGCGCTCCAAAGATGCTGACTTCCTCGAGGTAGAACGACACAAATACCAAATGATTTCAGTCGAGGGTTGGATGGATTTAAAGAGGAGGGGAAGACGATCGGAAAAGTCAACTGGAGGGGGCGGCGAAAACGCCTGTGGCGGCGGCGATCTGGCCTGGAAGTTTTGAACTGGTTTCCGTCGTTCGTCGTAGGAGGGTTTGACCGATTTCAGAAGAGAGAAAATAAAGGGCTTTGACCCATTATATTTAAATTTTAAATTCCCAAAATATCCCTTTGAACAAACGTACACCAATTTCAACCCAACGACTGTCGCCCCTAGCTAAATACCCCCATTCCGGACACAATGGGATATGTTTCGTTGGCCAATTCGACTGTTACAGTCAGTTATTTTCCAAATTAAAGTATAAAACATTTAATATTCAATTTGAACGTACATTTCAATTTGCTAAGGCCACAAACTGAATTAAAAAATTCCAGAAAAATAAATCTAGCTTTGTTTTGACGATACAGTCCCAACAAAACCAGTTTCGTCGAATTCTGAGATCGTATGCAAAATGGCCATTTTCAGGTCGACCCATTTTAACAGAAATTGACCAATCACATTTTCCTTTGCCCCGCTCATATACTAGCTTCAAAAATTATGAAATTTGAAACCTAGCAATAGTTTGACATCCCGGATCCAACAAAAGTGGTTTCGTCGAATTCCGAGGTCATATGCAAAATGTCTATTTTCAAGGGCTATATATTCTATATAGCGACCCTTCTGAAAATTCATTTAGCCATAACTTTTGATTCCTGTTATGAAACTTTGATTTTTCAGATTCGTTAGAAAGGTATTCATAAACAGATTTAAATATTTTTGGTTTCACTAAAATCTGTTATATTTTCCACCCGGTACAGTCAGACAAAGTTTGTATTCAAATTTTCAAACTGGCTCACTATTTCCAATTCATTATTTTATTAAATCATGCTATTTCAATTGTTTAAATTCTTTGACAATAACCAATTTTAAAAATTTTAAATTGGTTCACATTTTCCGGGTTATTACAACCAATAAATAGGTCTGTGTCCTTCTGTAGGTTTCCACTTTAGGAAGCAATACACCCTACTGTGGGCCAACACAGGGTATTTACGGAATAGGGTGCCAATCGATTGGGGTGTAGTAGATAGGGTACATCTAGTCCTGTCTATCTCTATGGGGTACCTGTGTTTCTGTCTGGGATAACACCTGTTATTTTTGATTAGGTACCGGCTAATTTCATTTGGGTTAAAACTCGTTACTAAAGTACACCTAAAACTACCATTGTATTTCTGTTGGGACCATCCTGTTTCTGTTAAGCAATTAGGGAGTATGTAATCCTGTTACATATTTGTTATACTAGTATTGGTGCATAGAAATATCTAGAAACACACCATACTCTATCGTGTTTACGTCGTCATACTTGATGTTATCTTTCTTGTCCAACTTATATGCATGTCATGATACTTTTACTTATTTACTTGCTAAAAGTAACTAGGCTCAATAGACTTTATGTCTGACCCTTTTTGTTTCCTCTTGTTTCTTCCGTTCCCTCCCCTAGGTTTGAAGGGTGGGAATTCTCAGTCTTAGTCAGGACTCAGTTATCATCTAGCATGGAGCAGCTTTTGAAGTACTGCTCGGTTTCTATCTTTAACTACTATGGCTTTGTTTCTTTTGGGGAATTATGTTTTATGTATTTCTGCCCTCTAATGGTACAAGAAAGATGTTTTATATTATTGTAATGGGTTTTATGTAGTTTCAGACTTATGGTATTTTGGACCACGATGTTATGATTTATGTTTGAAATAAAAATTTAAATTCCACTATTGCTTTTATATCTATCTTGTAATATTTCTGTTTCTATTACCTATAGCGCTTCACAAAATTTAATGCATTCCCTTAGTGCGTGACATTAACGGACGTGGGGTGTCAAAGTTAATTACCCTTCTTTTTCTTTCAACTCTGTCATTCTCGATAGTACCTGTAACATCTAGAGATTTTGCGACTATTTGAAATATTAAATTTATTGTAATTTTGAACAATTTTGGTTTAAATATTAAAATTAATATTTTGTGTCATGGATTGTTAAGATATGAACTTAACTTGATTTATTGAGAACTGATTATCAATGGCTATATACGATAATGACAGTTTTGATAATCTATTTATAATGGAATTTGAAAGTTATATTAAATTAACAATATAAAATGGATTAAATAATTTTGAGATTCTATTATATATTGATAATTCTAATTTATGTAATATGTAAATAATATAGATCCATTTGATTACGCAATGAAATTTCGACTAGTTGTAAACGCAATTATATGCATTTATTAAAAAGATAGTCATGATTTAGTTATTTATTTGAAATAAAAGGGATTTAACCAAATATTGTAAATAAATGGTAAGATTTTATGTGGAAAATTTTAATTTATTAAGTTGGAATAATTAACTTGTATGTGAATCCATTTATTTATTTGTTTACAACAATAAGCATATAATATTTAATTAGGTGTAAATAGTCATAAATTGCAAAACCCAACATTAATGTATTGAAATAAAGTAGGAACAAACTGCAATAATGATAATTGAATGGTGTAATTAATGGAAATTAAAAGTCGTAATTAAAGAAATAAATTGATTGTTTAACTAGTTTTAAAAATAACGATTACAATAGATTAATTGTTTAGTGTGTGTGAAACCGGTTGCTATTTAATTTATTATTTATAAATAGGAAATGAATTTTAACTAATGTGTGTAATTACTGCAGTTAAGGTGAATGAACTTGTAACTATAAAAAAGTGACATAGTAGATTTTAAACAAGTGTTAATAGGACCAAAATGTAACGATGTGTGGAACAATAAAGTAAATATCGAATTAAATGCGACTTGATCGAATTTAAGTAATATCAAATAAATAGTTTGCAATTAAATATTTCATTACTATACAGTAAATGATAAACGAAAATTACTAATGTTATAGGATACGAACAGAAATTTCAACTATATCTATAAATTCAAGATTGGTTGAATAAAAAGAAAAAAATTAAATCAAATTGATTTAATGGAATTAAATATATACTTAAGAGATTTAATTATAGTTGAAACCAAAAATTGCAAATTAGTGTAATGATTAACATTGAATTTGACATGTGAATTTGTAATAAAGTATGGTAAATTTTTGAGTAACCAAAACGATAAAATTTGTTACTCATGAAGGTTAAATTAAAAGAAAGTTAATTAATTTAATATAATTTATTTGATTAATATATAAATCGATTTAATGAGCTTTAATCAAATATAATTTAATATTTGACATTGAATTAAAGATGTACAAATGATAATTTGAATATTTTGTTTATTTAACCATCGAATTTTTTTAGCTAGAAATACATCTTACACAAATCTATTTTAACCTAATTTCTACCTATTAATAATCTCTTATTCTAACCTAACCCTACTTATATTTTTATTCTCTGGTCAAGCCGTCATTCTCAGATTTGGGGTTCGACGTCTACAACAAAGGACATTAAACTAGGGTTGAGATTTGTGTTGATTATGGAGATCCATGCGCGAATTGGCAAATGTATTCGGGTTTATGGCACGGAGGAGCACGTTGTGACTAAATTTGAGAGGATTCCGCAACAAAAAAGTATCGCAAGTTGTTGTGCAAAATGTATGTATGTGAGGAGGAGGCGTTTTCCTTGGTGAGGTCGAGTTCGACGAGATGGTGATGGAGAGGAAGAGATCGCAAAGAGAAGTTCGTCGGATCCATCTGTTTGGGTTTTTGTTGAGGTAATTAGAAGACGTGGAGGAGAGAACAAGACGTGTTTTAGGACATGGATGATTTGTATTTGCTGTAGAGAACATGAGGGGAGAAGGAATGACGACGTGGCATTGTGCCATTAAAGTGAGATGGTATGTTTATTTATTTAGTTTTAATTTATATTCATAATCGTATAGCTTATAACGCATATAACTTTTTTATACGAACTCAGATTGACGCACAGATATCGAAATTCCAGAAAACATGAAGTTGATCTGGTTGGATTTTGAGACTGTCAAATTTTTGGACTATTTTGGAGTTCAAACGCATACAAAACCAAAGATGGGAGATTAAACTCACTCACACCTAACTAAGGTATTCGATTATTGGTTAAATTAAAATTATGTTATGATATGATTGTATTGATGGTTGTTTGGTAGTTAAAATTGCATATTTATGTTAACAAGCATCGACATTGTAATTTGATTTGATTGTTAATTTAAATCTCACAGATGTTAAAATTTGACATTTAATTGTTAGTTTAAAACCTGACATCTGATAACTAGTAAATTTACATGATATTGAACTATTTGGACGTACTGATGTGATGGATGGCTTGGATTTGATATGTTTTGCATATTGATGTTTAATGATGTGAATTTACCTGTTATTCGCCTTGATTTTTATATGACTATTAATTTTTTTGTGTTAATTAATCCCAATCATTTACCCTAGATGTTACGGGAATTGAATAAACCCAGGATTTATCATTAGAATGAATTAAGAACGTAGATTGAAATCATAAATATCTATGACCCCGATTTGGTTTGAAATGATATATATCCTTTCCCAAAATACTAAAATTAAATTTTAAATATCACTTGGCTATCGGATAGAAAATTATATACAGACGCCGATTGGTTAAATGAATCTGTTGTAACTTTGAACTTTGAAATATGGCTTTTACAGAAAAATGAATGATACTTATAAAATTGATCTCTTATAAATTTGGAACTTTAATCTTTGAATTTAAAGTCAGAAATTATGTAAATATTGTGAACTGAGGTTAAACTTGAATTTAATATAAATGTAATCTTGTGAAAGTGAACCTATTGAAAATTTGATTTGTTTAAGATGTAAACTACTAGCCATCTTTGAAGTTATTTCAAAATATACTTAATTTAAAGTGACACTTATATCGTGAACTCAAGATTTTATCAATCTGAAATGCTTCAAATGAGAATTGAAAATGGAAACATTGGATATCTAAATCGAATCATTCAAATTGAATTTAACTTGAAAAGGAAGTTGAATCAAAATTGAAATCCTGAAGTTGAAGTGATTGATTTGAAATGGGAATATGATTTTAGATTTAGTCATAATTTGGAAGAAACAATTCAAAATCCCTATTTGAGTATTTTAAACCATTATATAAACTATTTTGGTAGATAACTATTTTCTTATAAATGATTCTATTTGTAACTTATATGTTGTAGCTATTTTAAACCACTTTAATGAATAACTATTTTACTTTATAAAATATTTTATTTTAACACATATATTAATATTTTTTTAATAAATTATTTTAACAAATTATTTATTCCATAAACTTCTTTAATATTTTCTATATATATTAACTAACTTTTTTTATAAATCATATTTTTATATTCAAAGTTTTATCATATAACTATTTGTTTTCAAATTTATTTAAATATATATCTAAACTATCTAATACACTTTTCAACTTTTTTTTTGTATAATTTATTTTAGAATTGGAATTGTTTCAAGATTCTGAAGTGAAGATTTTTAATATAAGAATACTCTAACTTGACTGTTGAAATGATTTTTAAAGAAAACTCTAATATTTTTGATATGAAATATGAACCATTTTGAAATGTAAATATAACTCGATGTGAAAAATGTAAACGTTTAGTTATTAAAGAGATCGGGATCGGATATTATCATACTATCTGCCAATACCGAAACCACTTTAACAACTGTGTACGTGGTGGACTATCCAGAATGAAGTAGGTTGTTTTGGCGAACGCCACTGGAATGAAGTAAGAAAACGATGATGGATATCCTTGACTTTCAGGTCATAATTAAAATAATTAAAACAGGGCTACATCGGATCAAGTGGGGTTAGCTACCCCCATTGGCAACACTTCTTCCTTTATTACTATAGTCCTTTGGTTGATTTAATTTGAAAGATGCACATCCTTGATTTGGAAGTGTTGTTCCGAGGTAGGCAGTAGTCGCGGCTATTCGTTATCACCAGTCCGGGCATGCAACTAGTATATTCCTACTCTGGGCATTGCTCATGTGGCTTGTCATATTATCCTTAGTGAGCCTCCTACGTTTGATTTGACATTGTACCAATGGAGTGCTCCCTGATGCCACCAGTTTACGGTGGGTTTACAGTATTGTATAGACTACAGCATTTATAAATGGCGTGTAATAACCCGGAAATCCGAGAAAATTTAAAATTTTTATTTTGGCAATTTTAGCGAATTTTGAATATTTAAAATGAATTATTTTAAATAATAATGATGAGAAATTTATTTTGAATAGAATTCGAGCGTATATATTTATATAAATCGTCGTTAGAATATAAATATTTTATTTTAATTATAAAAGGAATTGAAAATGGCGCGGTAGTTCGAAAATTCGATTTCAAAGTTCAAATGAATGTACAGGATTCAAAATAAACCGGATTTTAGTGAAACCAAAAATATTTGAATCTAATTGAGAATATCTTTATAACGAATCCAAAAAATTGAAATTTCATAGCGGGGATGAAAAGTTACGTCCAGTTGAAAATTCATAATAGTCGCTTTGGAATTCTGGCCCTTAAAATGAAAATTTTGCAAACGACCTCGGTTTTCGACGAAACCTCTTTTGTTGGATCCGTGATGTCAAGTTATAGCTAGGTTTCAAAATTCGTAATTTTCTGAATCAACATGTGAGCGTGGCAAAAGAAAACGCGTTTGACCAATTTTAGTTGATTTTAATCGACTGGAAAATGGCCATTTTTCAAATGGTCTCAAAATTCAATGAAATTAGTTTTGTTAAGACCGTATCGTCAATACGAAGCTAGAAAATATTTTTCGGGAATTTTTAGAGGCCGTACGTGGTCCCGGTAAATTGAAATGCGTGTTCAAATTCAATATATAGATTTATATTTTGATTTTGACGAAAACTGAACGAAATGATAAAATTGGCTAACGATACATATCACATTATGTTCGGAATGGGGGTAATTAGCTTGGGGCGATAGTCGGTGGGCCTCGTTTTGAGTTCAAATGTAAATTCAACTTTCTAAAGAAAAATAATAATATAAAATAAAATATAAAATCCTATTTCACTTAAGACCCCCCCATTTCATTTCCCTCGATCACCCCCCCCAATTCAGAAAAACCGCTCCCGCCTGTATCCTAACCTGCCGCCCTTCCTCTTGGCCGCCACCCACCGTCAGGCAGCCGCCGCCGGCGCTACCGCAACCCCACCCCCTGCTGCGCCTCTCTCCCTCTTCCTCGATTCACGAGGACCGAAGCCCCAAACACCCTTGGAAACCGTCGCCAACCCTTCCCCTCGCGACCACCGCTTGGCCGCAGCACCACCGCACCCAGTCGAACCTCCCCGCCTCCCACCTGAAAACCGCGAGCCCACATCGAATGCGCCACCCCCCGCACTGCCCACCCCCACCCTCTACGAGTACCAACAACGTTGTCGCCTACCTCACCGAAGACCACATTGACAGCAAGCCCTCTCCTCTGGAAAATTAATAGTGAGCGTTCTCTTTAAATATTTGCCTTGATTATTTCCATTTGTTTCTTTTTCACATTGCATTTATTTTCTGATTTTTAGAAGTAAAAAGACAGAGTTTTTAAAGAAAAAATAAAAAAAAGATTTGATTTTTGTTCTTAAAAAAGATTTGATTTTTGTCCTTTAAAAAGATTTGATTTTTGTTCTTTAAAAAGATTTGATTTTTCTTCCTTAAAAAGATAAGATTTTTATAACTTCAAAGATAAGATTTTTTGTAACGCCCCACATCCGTTAAGGTCACTCACAAAGGGAATGCCTTAACTTCAGTGGAGCATTATGGGTACTAGAATAGAAATATTACAAGACAAACGTATATAAAATAGCGGAAAGTAAAGTGGAAGTACTTCAAATCATTTATTAAATATAATTGTTTACAATAAAAGCCCATCAACTTCTAATACCCAATTACATAGCTAAAATATCTGTCTTGCTCAAAAACAAAGAAGCATAAAAATAAATTGTGATATTCCCAGTAAAGCAAAGCAAGCCATAGCCAAGGGAAATCCAAGCCATACATGAAAGAGCCTTGGAGCTTGGTAAGATCCGAACTAAGCTGTATTCCCACCCTGCGAACCTAGGGCGGGGGAATGGAAGAAAAAGAGGCGAAACAAAATGGGTCAGTCATAAAGACTGAGTAAGTCCAAGTGACTTTCAGCATAAAAATAGGTAAAGATAACAGGGCATGAATAAACTGAAAATAAACGTAAGCATGATGACAAGATAAGCTACAGGCACGATAACTAAGAACAACATCATATGACTTTTGTCATGTATAACATTGCAAGGTTCCCATTCAAGATGAACTAAGTATAATTTCGCAAGATTTCTCTGCTTCACCGTTAAAATATTTCTATGATATCTATTTGCTCTGAACCACCGTACTAGTATCCCAACCCGTGTCATGTGTTGACTATAAAATGATCCCTTGCCCAATGTCATGAAATGACCCATTACTTGGTCCCACGAAACGATGTATTAGTCGATCGACTCCCTACAAGTCCTATCTCATTCATGTTTCTGTGTCATACGACCTTATCACGAATGTAGTTACCTGTGTTGGGTCCACCATAGGGTGTATCAAGCCCTAGGATGCCAACCCCTGACACGAATCAAGCACGCACAGAGTAAACCTACTGATGCCCAATGCCTGGTTTTTCAACTCCGGACTACGTGCACGACCGTAGTCCGCCTGAACCTACACTGGCGCACCAACTCGGCCGTCGCTCTGGTCGCTTACAATCAGCCCAGTAATCGTGCCCCACCCTGCCTAGTCTCAGGGTATCGTGATACATCTAAGTGGGTTACTGCTGAAATGGACCGTGTAACTAGGGTTTCTGTTTAATAGGTCAAGTGTTGTCATTTAAATTCGTGACTTGACCCTTATCAGTCCAGCATGTCAAGTTGGTTAAGTGTTGTCATTCAAGTTCGTGACTTAACCCGCCTACGTGTCATGTCAAATTGGCTAAGTGTTGTCGTTCAAGTTCATGACTTAGCCCTACGAATCATGTGTCAAGTTGGTCAAGTATATTCAAGCGGTTCGTGACTTAACCCTAACAAATCATCGTGTCAAATTGGTTAAGTATATTCAAGCGGTTCATGACTTAACCCTAACAAATCATCGTGTCAAATTGGTTAAGTATATTCAAGCAGTTCGTGACTTAACCCGCCTACGTATCATGTTGTGACGGTTGAGTGTTACCCTCGGTTGTTACTTAACCTTACCACGCATCACGTTATATTGGTTAAGTGCGTGTTAACTTAACCCCATCCACTAGTCATATTATAATGGTTAAGTGTTACCCTCGTGTGTTTACTTAACCCTACCATGCATCAGATTATACCGATTGGGTGTTATCAACCCCTTCAAGTTAAACCAACCCATCCGCTAGTCATGTTATAGCGGTTAAGTGTCATTAGCCTAGCCATATTACTTAACCACCCCCACTAGTTAACATATTATGCTGGTTAAGCGTTCTTAGTTTACTTAACCCTATTAATCCTGACTTAGCTTTAACTTATTCATTAAAGCACCAACCGCTCACATTAGACAGGTATTGTTGCGGTTACTGGACAGCCGGTCAGTTCCGGGCAGGTTTACACCGCAACTCAGTCTAACCTCGGGTCCTTATTGGGCTCAATGCCTTAACCTCCCACATTGGATAGGTATTGTTGTGATTACTGGACAACCGGGCGGGTCCGGGCAGGTTTACATCACAACTAAATCCAACCTCGGGTTAAGCATTTCGTATTTTCTAAATTTACATATTTTCTCTTTATATGTAAGTGTGCTAACAATTGAATGTTATGGCCCATTTTCCAAGTTCATAATTCACGTTTTTTTCCCCAAAACGTATTCCCAAATTATTAACATAATTCGCTATGAAGTTATGCCAAGTTATAGCCTTTTATTTACAATACAATCCAACTACCCAAACCCAACTTAGGCGCGTTCATATTAAACTTTCTCCAAGTCATAAATTATCATATATGTTTCTACTCCAAATTTTACATAATTAACATATGCCTAAGTTCTTGATTACATGTCAATTTTACATACGCCCAATCCATACCAAATTTACATATGTTCAATTCATGTCTTTTTACATGTATGCCAATTTTATGCCCATTTACACATATACCAAGTTTCATGCCGCTTTACATATGTCAAGATTCATGATTTACATGTTTACAAAGCTATGCCCAATTTACATAGATCAAGTTTTATACCCAAAATTACACGTATATTACGTTTACACCAATTTACCCATAACAAGTTCTAGCCAAATTACATATATCAAGATCCATGTCAAAATATATATATATATATATATATCAAGATCCATATCAAATTATATGTATCAAGATCCATGTCAAATTATATATGCCAATCCCCATTCTTGCAATTACCATTATAATGACAATACCCAAATATCAAGTTTCATGTTAATGGTAGTAATACCCAAATATCCATTTTTTTTGTTATGCCATCAATTACATTAAACACATATATAAAAATAGGCAATATCCCAATATTTCCCCGTATTCAATCGCACGTATATCGTAGTTTAGGCCTAGGTCCGAAATTGACCAAGGTTCATCAAAAGAAAATAAATAGCAGGAGGTAGAAGTTGCAATAAGAACAAGATCAAAAAGAAAACAGCATAAATCATCATGAATCAAGAAAACTGCTGAATAGATCATAAACTTGGCATGAGAATAAAGATAGACAAGTCTCAAAACTCAAGATTCAAGAAGCAACAGAAATAGATCTGAATTGATAAACATACTTAGATCCAATTCCACTTTATTTCATGTCCATATTATAATTAAATATTTAAATCTAAAAGTAACTAGCACTTACAGAGCATGGCTAGCGAGTTAAGAACTGGATTTGTTGTAGAAATGTTGCAGTGTTGTTGATTTATTGTCTTGAATCATTGTTGAAGTTTTGTTCTTTGAATTGATTTGAGTTTGAATGCTTGTACTTTTATTTGGAGACGGCGGCCATGGTTCAAGAGGTATTTGAACAACATTTTGATGTAAGAATGACTTGTTTTGAATTAGGTTAGACCTTAGGGTGTATTTATAGGGGTAGCAACTAGTTTAGGCCCTTAGATTAACCCTAGAATCAATCCGGACCATCAAAACACGTCTCAGGCTTCAAAAATGGGTTCTGGGTCAAAACAGGCCGACCGGGTTGACCTGTAAGGGGGGAGGTCGATCATATGGTCGACCTGGGGGGGGGTTAGTTCGACCCTAAGGTCGACCACGTGGTCGACCTGGCCCCTAGGTCGACCTACCTGGTCCTGTGCTGCCTAAAATTTGCTGAATCTTCTACAGGCCATAACTTCTTCATCCGGACTCCGATTTTCGAAAACTCGGACTCTATTTCATGTAGAATTCCGAGACGAACCCAATGGCGCAAACTGTTTCCCATGATTCTCATTTTAAAATTTAATTATACCCTGATTTCTAGTTTCAACATGTTATTAAAATTCAGGTTGTTACATTCTACCCTCCTTAAAGGATTTCGTCCCCGAAATCTTCAAGTTGAGAAGAATGTGTCCTTCCATCCAATCATCCATCTACTCAATCATTGATCACAGGTATCCATTGTCCTTAAGAGATTTCTAATGATGTATGAACATATGCAGAAAGTGTGTGTATATGTTCCTTATCTAATGCAAATGATCAGGCCTGATTGATCTTCTTAATGCAAAATATGTTTAGTGCCATGAGTCCAACATGTATGCAAATAGCCCTAATCACATAAACACTATATGTGTGCACAAACATCCATCCATATGCAACATCCACATGATAACACATTCAATTTCATCCATCAAGAAGTATAAACACTCATGCATATGCAGTATGAAAGGTGACGGAGCCGATCTAGTGTCTAATGTGCGTGTATATGCATCCACGAGCAACCACTTGCAACCATCAATCATAACATGTCTCAAACACATGTTTACACCCAATTGTTCCTACCTAAAGATATAGTCGAACGATAGAAGCAAGTAAAAACTTTGTGCCCATTAGGCAATGTCAAAACTGGAAATCTATGTCACATATATACAGATTAGGAGAAGAACTCCCTAAGCACCAGCTCGAAGACCGAAATCAACATCAGACTGACACCCAAAGAATTACTCATCCCAACCAATATATATGATTCTAGGAAACTAAGCATGATGGACTCCTTTTAGGTCACAAGTAAATCCCTTCCTAAAACCAACTCGTATCCTATAAAACCCAAAAAGTTTCGCCAACCCAACGGACACCCTCAAGCCCCAACATGTATTACTATCAGATAAGTCATACTCCTTATGGGGTTTGCAACAGAAATAGGATTGAGAATAGGACCAAGAGGATATACTTAAAATATAGTATGCAAGTAAGCTCTACAGGAAAAGAGGGATCAAGGATATACTCTTATAAAGAGATATAATGTGCATATCTAGCCTTCAATCTTCGAAGCCGCATTTCCTTGAGCTTAACTCCATTGTGCTTTGGCCGTTTTTAACTACACAATTTCATAGCTTCTTAATTCTTGTTTCCAAAATATAAGTTGGAACTCATTTCACTGTCGCCTCTCGTTCCACTTTCACTTATTCTTTTTCTAGTATACTCGGCCCAAACATAACTGCGTACTCATGGTTTCATGCAAGCTCTCCAAAAATCACTAGTGAATCCTGGATCTCGTTTCCTTATTATAAGGTATTCCACGCAGAAGAACTATCTCTTGAAAACAAACAAATTCCAACCATGTTGCCAAATGTACTTACTAAGGTGATTTTCTATGACTCGTGCATAAGCGATATGAACCATTCACTTTAGTGGCGAACACTACTCGAGCGGATCAATAAATGTATCAAGAGATTCTAGGTAACTAAGCATGGCAGAACCCTAAGGGTTACACTAGACTTCGAGTGCATTACCAAGGCAAGTCAAGAATCTAACTACCCTCTTCTCATACTCAAGAATGGCACCATTACTGGATAACCACTCAATCCCTAGAATCAACCCATAGCCCAAAAAAACATAAGCATTACTTCTAAACTCAACACTTAGCATAGACATTGTCAAATCCAAACAAGTCATGAATAAATGAGCCGATTCCCTAACAGGATTTGAGACAAAAATGGGATCCTCTACAACGCTAGTACTAAGGTGCAGAGACTCAACTATCGAAGCAGAATTAAAAGGATTCGATGTACAAAAACAAAGTTCTAACGGGATGATAGAAAAGAAAAGCTAAGCCTTTAACAGAAACGTTACCTCCTCTCTTAGGTACGCTAGTAGTGAGAGCATACAATTTCCCTCTCGACGATCTTGTTCTTTGCCCTTGTCCTTGTCCTATAATACTTAATTACATGTCCCTTTTTACCATACTAAAGATATTCTCTCTTGTCATGGGTTTTTATTATTCTTTCACTTGGCCTCTTTCCTTTCACCTTTTTCCTCTTTGTGGATTAAGCCATATCAACAAGTTTCTCATCCTTAGACTTGTGTTCTTTATCCTCGTTCGTTCCTACTATCCTTGTATAGCTTGTTGAAAAGTTTCTCGAAAGCTGCTTCCATCGCACGACAACCCTACAAAGCTTGAAATAAGATTAGTCGCAAGTAAAACTACTGCGGCTACAGATGGAGGTTGGACACTACTTTGCCCTCCGATATGTGTCGCATGCTTACAAACTATGGTGAAAAAGAAAGAGAGAAGAGACTAAAGGAGAAAATCAAAAGATAGTGCATATGGCTTTGGGGAATATGCCTTTCGTAAAACAAAACTTTTCTTTAGAAAAATGCTTCTTTGTAAACGTTTTGAAAATAATTTCAGCAGGTTTCTAAAAGCTTTTGCCCAGTCTGGTAACCTTCTGCTCTGATACCAAATGTAACACCCCACATCCGTTAAGGTCACTCACAAAGGGAATGCCTTAACTTCAGTGGAGCATTATGGGTACTGGAACAGAAATATTACAAGACAGACGTATATAAAACAGCGGAAAGTAAAGTGGAAGTACTTCAAATCATTTATTAAATATAATTGTTTACAATAAAAGCCCATCAACTTCCAATACCCAATTACATAGCTAAAATATATGTCTTGCTCAAAAACAAAGAAGCATAAAAATAAATTGTGATATTCCCCAATAAAGCAAAGCAAGCCATAGCCAAGGGAAATCCAAGCCATACATGAAAGAGCCTTGGAGCTTGGTAAGATCCGAACTAAGCTGTATTCCCACCCTGCAAACCAGGGAGGAACGGAAGAAAAAGAGGCGAAACAAAACGGGTCAGTCATAAAGACTGAGTAAGTCCTAGTGACTTTCAGCATAAAAATAGGTAAAGATAACATGGCATGAATAAACTGAAAATAAACATAAGCATGATGACAAGATAAGCTACAGGCATGATAACTAAGAATAACATCATATGACTTTTGTCATGTATAACATTGCGAGGTTCCCATTCAAGATGAACTAAGTATAATTTCGCAAGATTTCTCTGCTTCACCGTTAAAATATTTCTATGATATCTATTTGCTCTGCACCACCCGTACTAGTATCCCAACCCGTGTCATGTGTTGACTATAAAATGATCCCTTGCCCAATTTCATGAAATGACCCATTACTTCGTCCCACGAAACGTTCTATTAGTCGATCGGCTCCCTACAAGTCCTATCTCCTTCATGTATCTGTGTCATACGGCCCTATCACGAATGTAGTTACCTGTGCTGGGTCCACCATAGGGTGTATCAAGCCCTAGGATGCCAACCCCCGACACAAATCAAGCACGCACAGAGTAAACCTACTGATGCCCAATGCCTGCTTTTTCAACTCCGGACTACGTGCACAACCGTAGTCCGCCTGAACCTACACTGGCGCACCAACTCAGCCGTCGTTCTGGTCGCTTACAGTCAGCCCAGTAATCGTGCCCCACCCTGCCTAGTCCCAGGGTATCGTGATACATTTAAGTGGGTTACTGCTGAAATGGACCGCGTAACTTGGGTTTCCGTCTAATAGGTTAAGTGTTGTCATTTAAATTCGTGACTTAACCCTTATCAGTCCAGCATGTTAAGTTGGTTAAGTGTTGTCATTCAAGTTCGTGACTTAACCCGCCTACGTGTCATGTAAAATTGGCTAAGTGTTGTCGTTCAAGTTCATGACTTAGCCCTACGAATCATGTTTCAAGTTGGTCAAGTATATTCAAGCGGTTCGTGACTTAACCCTAACAAATCATCGTGTCAAATTGGTTAAGTATATTCAAGCGGTTCATGACTTAACCCTAACAAATCATCGTGTCAAACTGGTTAAGTATATTCAAGCGGTTCGTGACTTAACCCGCATACGTATCATGTTGTGACGGTTGAGTGTTACCCTCGGTTGTTACTTAACCTTACCACGCATCACGTTATATTGGTTAAGTGCGTGTTAACTTAACCCCATCCACTAGTCATATTATAATGGTTAAGTGTTACCCTCGTGTGCTTACTTAACCCTACCACGCATCAGATTATACTGATTGGGTGTTATCAACCCATTCAAGTTAAACCAACCCATCCGCTAGTCATGTTATAACGGTTAAGTGTCATTAGCCTAGCCATATTACTTAACCCACCCCCTGGTTAACATGTTATGTTGGTTAAACGTTCTTAGTTTACTTAACCCTATCAATCCTGACTTAGCTTTAACTTATTCATTAAAGCACCAACCGCTCACATTAGACAGGTATTGTTGCGGTTACTGGACAACCGGTCGGTTCCGGGCAGGTTTACACCGCAACTCAGTCTAACCTCGGGTCCTTATTGGGCTCAATGCCTTAATCTCCCACATTGGATAGGTATTGTTGTGATTACTGGACAGCCGGGCGGGTCCGGGCAGGTTTACATCACGACTCAATCCAACCTCAGGTTAAGCATTTTGTATTTTCTAAATTTACATATTTGCTCTTTATATGTAAGTGTGCTAACAATTGAATGTTATGGCCCATTTTCCAAGTTCATAATTCACGTTTTTGCCCCAAAACGTATTCCCAAATTATTAACATAATTCACTATGAAGTTATGCCAAGTTATAGCCTTTTATTTACAATACAAGCCAACTACCCAAAACCCAACTTAGGCGCGTTCATATTAAACTTTCTCCAAGTCATAAATTATCATATATGTTTCTACTCCAAATTTTACATAATTAACATATGCCCAAGTTCTAGATTACATGTCAATTTTACATACGCCCAATCCATACCAAATTTACATATGTTCAATTCATGCCATTTTACATGTATGCCAATTTTATGCCAATTTACACATATACCAAGTTTCATGCCACTTTACATATGTCAAGATTCATGATTTACATGTTTACAAAGCTATGCCCAATTTACATAGATCAAGTTTTATACCCAAAATTACATGTATACTACGTTTACACCAATTTACCCATAACAAGTTCTAGCCAAATTACATATATCAAGATCCATGTCAAATTATATATATATATATATCAAGATCCATATCAAATTATATGTATCAAGATCCATGTCAAATTATACATGCCAATCCCCATTCTTGCAATTACCATTATAATGACAATACCCAAATATCAAGTTTCATGTTAATGGTAGTAATACCCAAATATCCAAAAAAAAAAAATTGTTGTTATGCCATCAATTACACCAAACACATATATCCAAATAGGCAATATCCCAATATTTCCCCGTATTCAATCGCACGTATATCGTAGTTTAGGCCTAGGTCCGAAATTGACCAAGGTTCATCAAAAGAAAATAAATAGAGGGAGGTAGAAGTTGCAATAAGAACAAGATCAGAAAGAAAAAAAGCATAAATCGTCATGATAGGCATAAGGATTACAACTTGATGATAACATCATTATGAATCAAAAAAACTGTTGAATAGATCATAAACTTGGCATGAGAATGAAGATAGACAAGTCTCAAAACTCAAGATTCAAGAAGCAACAGAAATAGATCTGAATTGATAAACATACTTAGATCCAATTCCACTTTATTTCATGTCCATATTATAATTAAATATTTAAATCTAAAAGTAACTAGCACTTATAGAGCATGGCTAGCGAATTAAGAACTGAATTTGTTGTAAAAATGTTGCAGCGTTGTTGATTCATTGTCTTGAATCATTGTTGAAGCTTTGTTCTTTGAATTGATTTGAGTTTGAATGCTTGTACTTTGATTTGGAGACGGCGGCCATGGTTCAAGAGGTATTTAAACAGCATTTTGATGTAAGAATGACTTGTTATGAGTTAGGTTAGGCCTTAGGGTGTATTTATAGGGGTAGCAACTAGTTTGGGCCCTTAGATTAACCCTAGAATCAATCCGGACCATCAAAACACGTCTCAGGCTTCAAAAATGGGTTCTGGGTCAAAACAGGCCGACCAGGTCGACCTGTAAGGCGGGAGGTCGACCATATGGTCGACCTGGGGGGGTTAGGTCAACCCTAAGGTCGACCACGTGGTCGACCTGGCCCCCAGGTCGACCCTCAGGTCGACCTGCCGGGTCCTGTACTGCCTAAAATTTGCTGAATCTTCTACAGGCCATAACTTCTTCATCCGGACTCCGATTTTCGAAAACTCGGACTCTATTTCATGTAGAATTCCAAGACGAACGCAATGGCGCAACCCGTTTTCCATGATTCTCATTTTAAAATTTAATTATACCCTAATTTCTAGTTTCAACATGTTATTGAAATTCGGGTTGTTACATTTTTATAACTTCAAAGATAAGATTTTTATAACTTCAAAGATTAGAATTTTTATCTATAAAGTAGCTATATAAAAATAGAATTTTTATCTATATAGTAACGGTGTAAAAATAGAACTTTTATCTATATAGTAGCGATATAAAAATAGAATTTTTATCTATATAGTAGCGGTATAAAAATAGAATTTTTGTCTATATAGTAGCGGTATAAAAATAGAATTTTTATCTATATAGTAGCGAGATAAAAATAGAATTTGTATCTATATAGTAGCGGTATAAAAATAGAATTTTTATCTATATAGTAGCGATATAAAAATAGAATTTTTATCTATATAGTAGCGGTATAAAAATAGAATTTTTATCTATATAGTAGCAGTATAAAAATGTGATTTTTATATATATAGCGAAGTTATAAATATGTGATTTTTAATGTAAACTTCGTGAAACAGACTGCGTTGGAAGCACGATGAAGATTTTCTACAAATGAAGAGCCGTGGCGTTTGGTTTAGCTAGTCGGTGAGAACTCCTCACTTTTATTTTGATTTCTAGTTGTAATATATACTAGGATGCAGACGGTGCTTAGTAGCACCCGACACCCGTCGTCCACAGACCATGGATGACTTGTTTGTTTGATTGCTGTGTTGTGAAATTTGATTGTGTGATGTGGAATGGAATAAAACATTTTATAGTGGAAAATATTTTATAGTTAAAAATATAATTTTTAACGTGTATATAAAATAAATATTTATAAACAAATCGGACGATTTGTTTATATACACCGATTTGATTGATATTGACTAGGACGATAAATTTTACACATCGCCCAACTGCACAAATAAAATCTGTGTTTGTTGATTTGAAATCCCACACGGGTATTGGGATGATATTTGACATACACCAATCCCGATTGTTTAGTTGTATGTCAATCGATGGGTTGACAGACTGTGTAAGCATTAATTATTTATATTTAATGCTTATGCAGTTGTGTGGTGCACTCTGGATGATGGTTGATTATTTATCGTTGCTATTATATACATGTGTTGTATGGAATCCATATAATTAACATTATATGGTATTGATTGTGCCTCACTCTAATTTGGAAAATAAAGAATATTATAGAATAAATATTCATGTGTTGAATAGAATATAAATATTCATGTGTTGAATAGAATATAAATTCATGTGTTGAATAGAATAAATTCATGTGTTGAATAATATAAATTCATGTGTTGAATAGAATAAATATTCATGTGTTGAATAAAATAAATATTCATGTATTGAATAGAATATAAATATTCATGTGTTGAGTAGAATATAAATATTCATGTGTTGAATAGAATATAATTCATGTGTTGAATAATATAAATTCATGTGTTGAATAGAATAAATATTCATGTGTTGAATAAAATAAATATTCATGTGTTGAATAGAATAAACATTCATGTGTTGAATAAAAGCCGTGTTGGTTAGATATGCGCCATTTTGATGCGAACGATATTTATATCGATTATACGCGTTTTTATAATGAATATAGAAAAGGAAGTGATTTCAAAATATAACGTTTTGAAAATATTATCATTTGTATACCGATGATGTGGAATATTCAATTTTGATTCGAAATTGAATATGAAGTTGAAATCATTTCGAAAACGAATTTAAAATGATTTATAAATTACGTTTTAAAAGGAAATCGATGAAATATATATAATATATATATTATATATATAATGGCCTGAATAGAATGCGCCGCGCCGCGGCAGTTCGCGAATTTCGACCATTGACTTCGAATGGACGTTACAGGAGATCCGACCGTCGAATTCCTAAAACCGAAACCGTTGGGTTCGTATCGAAAAGAGATTTCTTACGAATATTAGAGATTTGAAATCTAACGGTTGGATTTGGAATTATGTCCAAATCAAATTTGGAAAAGGTCACTGTAAGTGTGGTTCGATGGCCGTTGATGGAAATCGACTGTACGGGCCTTGATAAAATTATTAAAAATAGTAATAATTTGTGTAAAATCATAAGAAATGATTTGTGAAGAATTGGGATGAAAATTTCCATATTTGAAAAGATAAAAATAGATTTTTATCGAAATGAACTAGAATTATAATTCATTTATTTTTGAAATAAATAAATTGGATTGGAAATGGTTTTGAAAATAACCAGAATTTCCAATAATTGAATTGGAATGGATTTGAATCGAAATTGTCTTTGGAATATTTCGTTGTTGGATTTCGTGATTATACAGATATTGTTATGGAAATTTGAAAGATATATTTATATTGTTATTTCCAATACGATATTTGTTGGTCGTAGAATTTGATATTGAATATAAGCCGATATAATTTCTATTCAGAGCCTTGTATTTAATATCAAATGTGATTTGGGTTTGTCGTGAATGATATCTTCAATAATACTGTTTTTCGACCCAACGGAGTTGAGAAATTAAGAAACTAACTGGAGATTAGTTAAGTTGAATGGTTTCTTGGGTATTGATCTGATGTTGGTTTCGGCCTTCGGGGTTATTACTTAGGGAATTATTCACTTGCTAATTTACGGTTGAAGGCTGATGAAATAGAATGTGATTTTGGGTTTATCATGAACCGTGTTTTAAATGACATTGGTTCTTTAACCCAGTTAAAGACAGGATATGGTTTACCATGGTAAACAATCATTGATATGGTTATTAGGAAGATTAGAACTAAGTGGAGTTTTAATGAATCTTTAATTAGATCGAAGTGATCGAGAATGGAGTATCACCAGTTTTTCTCCAGGCGATAGTTAAATCATTAATTCGATTTGAAAGTGAAATGGTAATTAAATTTACTGATAACACTGTGGTGTTAAATATGAAGTATGACCAGTTTTACTTCATGGGATGAATATGTTAAGATTGGGAAATTAAATAAATGATTACTTCGGTATGGTTCGCTAATCCCGACTAATTTGAATTGATATTCAAAAGAAGATTAAAGAATAAATTTAAAGAATTTATCTTTGATAAAATTAATAGGAACCTTTCCCAAAGTATAAGAATATTTGAATAAAAGAATATTCTGAATTGGAATGAGGCATATGTTGTGTTTGTGTAACACTTGTTTATTATATACGCGAGTTATTCAGAAAGACCGGGTTTATCCCATTCTGAATAACTGATTCGACGTGGTGTCGAGGATGAAGACGGTGGTTGAAGACTGGAGGTCTTCACATCGTTTGGGTGATTACTGATGATCTTGATTGGGCTGTACAACCAAGAGGAGGGAATCAGTTGGTGATCGTCCAAACGTGCTCGGAGATCGATGGATATGCGAGGTACAAGGTGCCTCCGGTTTCGTTCAGACCCCGAACGAACTTGTAAATGGACTGTGTGTCTAACATTGGATTATATTTTGTGTGATTGATTTCTATTAAATATATATCTGTTTGGCGGCGGAGAATTTATTCTCTTGCTTAACGCCCTTCTCTGAGACGCACGAGCTCAGGGGTTATATATTGATGGATATCCATCGCATGGAGTGAATTACTTGTGTGGCATTCCTAAGTGGCAAATGATCAAGGCTTCTGTTGAAAAGCAAAGTCTTGTGGTTGATGATCAAAGCACGACCTGTGTGGCATAGCTTTGTGTAGCGTTGATTCGCGAGCCTCACACCCCGGTTGTGAACCAGAAACGGGAGAGGACCTCAGGGAGGGCATGCGTTTCCTTCTAGCTAGGGTGGTGTCAGTGACCTACCAGCCCTGACATTTATATTATTTTCACATGTGTGGTTGTTGCTGTTGCGAGGCGCCTCAGATATATCGGTGACTGTGTGGAGCCGATGGAGTCATTTGGCTCATTTACGCCCCAAGGGGGGGAACGCAGTGTTCAGGCATTTTAATCCACATCGGTGGACCGGCCCTGATGATCCAAGGGTCACTCAAGCTCTGATCCTTAGGCTCGGGCTAGATAGTCTTGAATTCTGTAGAGGACGATCCCTTGCCTTGGTTCATAGATGGAAATCCAACTTCAAAATACGTGACTTTGCGGTTTTTGATTGTAGAGCCTAGTATGGCGACATGATATATGGTACCCATGCCGTCTATGATTGATATTGTTTTGACACTATACACTTATAATAATATCAAATGATTTGTTTTTAACATACCAAGCATGTTTGGCTATTATAAGGGAAAACCCTATCCTCCGGCTTGTGTTGCATTGTGTGATGGGACCTGGGTCTTATAATAGCTTCATTTTTTCGAAAAGCATTGCGCTGTTTTGTTATATGCACTGGTATTCTTGGGAGGAAACCCATTCTGTGTTATACGGCATGGTCCCTTGATATATCAGATTTAAAATAAAGATTAATAACTGTTTTAGTTCTCACACCAGTCACATGACTGACCTGGAGTTTATAGGTTTAACCTAAACTCTAGGTGCCCTATTTTCCGAACGGGCAGCTAGTAGTTTTGGTTTTGTAGATTTATATTCACAGGATCCTGGTTTACAGCTGGAACGATACTCGGAAAGCTCTGCATCCGTGTATTTCTTTTACTTGTGCTTTGTATTATATTTCCGCTGCGATGTGTTTAAATGTAATTTAAATCTCTGATATTTTGTGATGTATATTATTTATTCATACTTTGTATATTCTTGTATTCTGATGGAATTGTTGTAATTAACAATGAAATGTTCTTCTGTTTGCGTTCCGATTTGTCTTGTTCTCAAAGCAATCCGTGCTTTCCTTCACGGGGAAGTTCGGGTCGTGTCATTTTGGTATCAGAGCTTTGGTTTACAAAGCTCAGAGAACAAGACACGTTAGAACCAAACGAAAGAATTCATCAGAGATTGGATTAGTAACATCCAATGAGAATGACTCGTTAGAGATAGGATCTGTAGTATCCTAAAACGAGTGTGAAGAGTGTGTTTTTAAAATGAAAACAATTTTGTTTTGAAAAATTTAATTCAATTTTTCGTATTTGAATATTTATTTGTATTGAATTTGGACAATCCAATATATAAAGATTTTGCATATAG
Source organism: Allium sativum (assembly GCA_030737875.1). Taxonomy (NCBI): domain Eukaryota; kingdom Viridiplantae; phylum Streptophyta; class Magnoliopsida; order Asparagales; family Amaryllidaceae; genus Allium; species Allium sativum. Next base: position 604,419,428 of record CM060919.1, on the reverse strand, counting down.
GTCTAATCCATGGGTATTCGAAGTTTTAATATACTGGATAGATATAGAATCACACTCTAGTCGCCCGGAAATGATTCTGATGATGTCGCGGCGTCATCAGCATTTATATTCGAGTGTCGTAAGTGGGATTTCTATATATTTCCAATTGACTAGTGTGAGAACCAAACATAGATAGGGCTTGTTGTTGTGATTTGGCATCAAAAATGTGATTTTTTGACTATGTACCCAAGTTATGAATTTGAAAAGCTAATCAACTAATAGATTGTTGGTTGTGTTGTTTGATTATTGTTTGATTATTTAAATGTTGAACCTTTAGCCGAATTGAACCAAATAGTGAGTTGTATTGAAAATTTATCGCATTTGCATGCATATACATGTACTTACATTGAACAGGTCATAGCAAGGAGGCTAGAGAAGAGGAATAAAATTGTTTGTCCTACAAATAGGTACATGTTTATAAATTTATTGGGTTTGGATGATTTTATGAGCCGATTGGCTAGCCGCTTGGCTGTTTCCTTTTCTTTTTGGATTGGTGAGCGCCATGGGAGGCTATTTGAAATATCCCGAAGTCCCCGGTGCAGGGGAGGTTATGGAGAAATTTTTCGAAAATTTAGGGTGTTAGCCAAATTTTTGGAAATTTTGAAAAGTTCTTAGAAACTGAAAAGTTGAAGAACTTAAGCCGTAAAGAAAATAATGGAAGTTGAGTTGGTTTGTTAAACAACTTTCGGCTTCGTTCCTTTTCGAGGACGAAAAGTTTTAAGTGGGGGAGATTGTAATAACCCGGAAATCCGAGCCAATTTAAAATTTTTATTTTGGCAATTTTAGCGAATTTTGAATATTTAAAATGAATTATTTTAATTAATAATGATGAGAAATTTATTCTGAATAGAATTCGAACGTATATATTTATATAAATCGTCATTAGAATATAAATATTTTATTTTAATTATAAAAGGAATTGAAAATGGCGCGGTAGTTCGAAAATTCGATTTCAAAGTTCAAATGAATGTACAGAATTTAAAATAAATCTGATTTTAGTGAAACCAAAAATATTTGAATCTAATTGAGAATATCTTTCCAACGAATCCAAAAAATTGAAATTTCATAGCGGGGATAAAAAGTTACGTCCAGTTGAAAATTCATAATAGTCGCTACGGAATTCTGGCCCTTAAAAATGGAAATTTTGCAAACGACCTCGATTTTCGACGAAACCTCTTTTGTTGGATCCGTGATGTCAAGTTATAACTAGGTTTCAAAATTCGTAATTTTCTGAATTAATATGTAAGCGTGGCAAAGGAAAACGCGTTTGACTAGTTTTAGTTGATTTTAATCGACTGGAAAATGGCCATTTTTCAAACGGTCTCAGAATTCGATGAAATCAGTTTTGTTAAGATCGTATCGTCAATACGAAGCTAGAAAATATTTTTCGGGAATTTTTAGAGGCCGTACGTGGTCCCAGTAAATTGAAATGTGCGTTCAAATTCAATATATAGATTTATATTTTGATTTTGACGAAAACTGAATGAAACGATAAAATTGGCTAACGATACATATCCCATTGTGTTCGGAATGAGGGTAATTAGCTAGGGGCGACAGTCGGTGGGCATCGTTTTGAGTTCAAATGTATAGTCAACTTTCTAAAGAAAAATAATAACATAAAATAAAATATAAAATCCTATTTCACTTAAGACCCCCCCATTTCAATTCCCTCGATCAACCCCCCCCCCCCCCCAATTCAGAAAAACCGCTCCCTCCCATAACCTAACCCGCCGCCCTTCCTCTTGGACGCCACCCACCGTCAAGCAGCCGGCGCTACCGCAAACCAACCCCCTGTTGCGCCTCTCTCCCTCTTCCTCAATTCACGAGGACCAAAGCCCCAAACCCCCTTGGAAACCGTCGCCAGCCCTTCCCTTCGCCACCACCGCTTGGCCGCAGCACCACCGCACCCAGTCGAACCTCCCCGCCTCCCACCTGAAAACGGCGAGCCCACATCGAACGCGCCACCCACCGCATTGCCCACCCCCATCCTCCACGAGCACCAACAACGTTACCGCTTACCTCACCGAAGACCACACCGACAACAAGCCCTCTCCTCTGGAAAATTAACAGTGAGCGTTCTCTTTAAATATTTGCCTTGATTATTTTCAGTTTGTTTCTTTTTTCACATTGCATTTATTTTCTGGTTTTTAGAAATAAAAAGATAGAGTTTTTAAAGAAAAATAAAATAAAAAAGATTTGATTTTTGTTCTTCAAAAAGATATGATTTTTGTTCTTTAAAAAGATTTGATTTTTGTTCTTTAAAATGACTTGGTTTTTGTTCTTTAAAAAGATTTGATTTTTGTTCTTTAAAAAGATAAGTTTTTTATAACTTCAAAGATAAGATTTTTATAACTTCAAAGATGACATTTTTATAACTTCAAAGATAAGATTTTTATAACTTCAAAGATTATAATTTTTATCTATATAGTAGCGATATAAAAATAGAATTTTTATCTATATAATAGCGGTATAAAAATAGAATTTTTATCTATATAGTAGCGGTATAAAAATAGAATTTTTATCTATATAGTAGCGGTATAAAAATAGAATTTTTATCTATATAGTAGCGGTATAAAAATAGAATTTTTATCTATATAGTAGCGATATAAAAATAGAATTTTTATCTATATAGTAGCGGTATAAAAATGTGATTTATATATATAGCGAAGTTATAAAAATGTGATTTTTAATGTAAACTTCGTGAAACAGACTGCGTTGGAAGCACGATGAAGATTTTCTACAAATGAAGAGCCGTGGCGTTTGGTTTGGCTAGTCGGTGAGAACTCCTCACTTTTATTTTGATTTCTAGTTGAAATATATACTAGGATGCAGACGGTGCTTAGTAGCACCCGACACCCATCGTCCACATACCATGGATGACTTGTTTGTTTGATTGTTGTGTTGTGAAATTTGATTGTGTGATGTGGAATGGAATAAAATATTTTATAGTGGAAAACATTTTATAGTTAAAAATATAATTTTTAACGTGTATATAAAATAAATATTTATAAACAAATCGGACGATTTGTTTATATACACTGATTTGACTGATATTGATTGGGACGATAAATTTTACACATCGCCCAACTACACAAATAAAATCTGTGTTTGTTGATTTGAAACCTCACATGGGTATTGGGATGATATTTGACGTACACCAATCCCGATTGTTGTTGTATGTCAATCGATGGGTTGACAGACTGTGTAAGCATTAATTATTTATATTTAATGCTTATGCAGTTGTGTGGTGCACTTTGGATGATGGTTGATTATTTATCGTTGCTATTATATACATGTGTTGTATGGAATCCATATAATTAACATTATATGGTATTGATTGTGCCTCATTCTAATTTGGAAAATAAAGAATATTATAGAATAAATATTCATGTGTTGAATAAAATAAATATTCATGTGTTGAATAGAATATAAATATTCATGTGTTGAATAGGATATAAATTCATGTGTTGAATAGAATTTAAATTCATGTGTTGAATAATATAAATTTATGTGTTGAATAGAATAAATATTCATGTGTTGAATAAAATAAATATTCATGTGTTGAATAGAATATAAATATTCATGTGTTCAATAGAATATAAATACATGTGTTGAATAGAATATAAATTCATGTGTTGAATAATATAAATTCATGTGTTGAATAGAATAAATATTCATGTGTTGAATAAAATAAATATTCATGTGTTGAATAGAATAAACATTCATGTGTTGAATAAAAGCCGTGTTGGTTAGATATGCGCCATTTTGACGCGAACGATATTTATATCGATTATACTCGTTTTTGTAATGATTATAGAAAAGGAAGTGATTTCAAAATATAACGTTTTGAAAATATTATCATTTGTATATTGATGATGTGGAATATTCAATTTTGATTCGAAATTGATTATGAAGTTGAAATCATTTCGAAAACGAATTTAAAACTATTTATAAATTATGTTTTAAAAGGAAATCGATGAAATATATATAATATATGTATATTATATATATAATGGCCTGAATAGAATGCGCCGCGCCGCGGCAGTTCGCGAATTTCGACCATTGACTTCGAATGGACGTTACAAGAGATCCGACCGTCGAATTCCTAAAACCGAAACCGTTGGGTTCGTATCGAAAAGAGATTTCTAACGAATATTAGAGATTTGAAATCTAACGGTTGGATTTGGAATTATGTCCAAATCAAATTTGGAAAAGGTCACTGTAAGTGTGGTTCGATGGCCGTTGATGGAAATCGACTGTACGGGCCTTGATAAAATTATTAAAAATAGTAATAATTTGTGTAAAATCATAAGAAATGATTTGTGAAGAATTGGGATGAAAATTTCCATATTTGAAAAGATAAAAATAGATTTTTATTGAAATGAACTAGAATTATAATTCATTTATTTTTGAAATAAATAAATTGGATTGGAAATGGTTTTGAAAATAACCAGAATTTCCAATAATTGAATTGGAATGGATTTGAATCGAAATTGTCTTTGGAATATTTCAATGTTGGATTTCGTGATTATACAGATATTGTTATGGAAATTTGAAAGATATATTTATATCGTTATTTCCAATACGATATTTGTTGGTCATAGAATTTGATATTGAATATAAGCCGATATATTTTCTATTCAGAGTCTTGTATTTAATATCAAATGTGATTCGGGTTTGTCGTGAATGGTATCTTCAATAATACTGTTCTTAGATCCAACGGAGTTAAGAAAATCAGAAACTAAATGGAGATTAGTTAAGTTGAATGGTTTCTTGGCTATTGATCTAATGTTGGTTTCGGCCTTCAGGGTTTTTACTTAGGGAATTATTCACTTGCTAATTTACGGTTAAAGGCTGATGAAATAGAATGTGATTTTGGGTTTATCGTGAACCGTGTTTTAAATGACATTGGTTCTTTAACCCAGTTAAAGACAGGATATGGTTTCCTAAGTTAAACAATCATTGATATGGTTTTTGGGAAGATTAAAACTAAGTGGAGTTTTAATGAATCTTTAATTAGATTGAAGTGATCGAGAATGGAGTATCACTAGTTTTGCTCCAGGCAATAGTTAAATATTTAATTATATTTGAACGTGAAATGGTAATTAAATTTACCGATAACACCATGGTGTTAAATATGAAGTATGACCAGTTTTACTTCATGCGATGAATAGGTTGGGATTGGGAAATAAAATAAATGATTACTTCGGTGTGGTTCGCTAATCCCGACTAATTTGAATTGATATTCAAAAGAAGATTAAAGAATAAATTTAAAGAATTTATCTTTGATAAAATTAATGGGAACCTTTCCCAAAGTATAAGAATATTTGAATAAAAGAATATTCTGAATTGGAATGAGGCATATGTTGTGTTTGTGTAACACTTGTTTATTATATACGTGAGTTATTTATAAAGACTGCGTTTATCCCATTCTAAATAACTGATTCAACGTGGTGTCGAGGATGAAGACGGTGGTTGAAGACCGGAGGTCTTCACATCGTTTGGGTGATTACTGGTGATCTTGATTGGGCTGTACAACCAAGAGGAGGGAATCGGTTGGTGATCGTCCAGACGTGCTTGGAGATCGATGGATATGCGAGGTACAAGGTGCCTTCGGTTTCGTTTAGACCCAGAACGAACTTGTAAATGGACTATGTGTCTGACATTGGATTTTATTCTGTGTGATTGATTTCTATTAAGTATATATCTGTTTGGCGACGGAGAATTTATTCTCTTGCTTAACGTCGTTCTCTGAGACGTACGAGCTCAGGGGTTATATATTAATGGATATCCATTGCATGGAGTGAATTGCCTGTGTGGCATGCCTAAGTGGAAAATGATCAAGGCTTCTGTTGAAAAGCAAAGTCTTGTGGTTGATGATCAAAGCATGGCCTATGTGGCATAGCTTTGTGTAGCGTTGATTCGCGAGCCTCACACCCCGGTTGTGAACCAGAAAAGGGAGAGGACCTTAGGGAGGGCATGCGTTTCCTTCTAGCTAGGGTGGTGTCAGTGACCTACCAGCCCTGACATTTATATTATTTTCACCTGTGTGGTTGTTGCTGTTGCGAGGCGCCTCGGATATATCGGTGACTGTGTGGAGCCGATGGAGTCATTTGGCTCATTTACGCCCCAAATGGGCGGGGAAACGCAGTGTTCAGGCATTTTAATCCACATCGGTGGACCAACCCTGATGATCCAAGGGTCACTTGAGCTCTGATCCTGAGGCTCGGGCTAGACAGTCTCGAATTCGGTAGAGGACGATCCCTTGCCTCGGTTCATAGATGGAAATCCAACTTCCAAATACGTGACTTTGCGGTTTTTGATTGTAGAGCCTAGTATGGCGACATGATATATGGTACCCATGCCGTGTGATTGATATTTATGATTGAAATTGTTTTGACAATATACACTTATAATAGTATCAAATGATTTGTTTTAAACGTACCAAGCATGTTTGGCTATTATAAGGGAAAACCCTATCCTCCGGCTTGTGTTGCATTATGTGATGGGACCTGGGTCTTATAATAGCTTCATGTTTCCGAAAAGCATTGCGCTATTTTGTTATATGCACTGGTATTCTTGGGAGGAAACCCGTTCCGTGTTATAAGGCGTGGTCCCTTGATATATCAGATTTAAAATAAAGATTAATAACTGTTTTAGTTCTCACACCAGTCACATGACTGACCTGGAGTTTATTGTTTTAACCTAAACTCTGGGTGCCCTATTTTCCGCGTGGGCAGCTAGTAGTTTTGGTTTTGCAGATTTATATTCACAGTATCCTGGTTTACAGCTGGAACGATACTCGAAAATCTCTGTATCCGTGTATTTCTTTCAGTTGTGCTTTATATTAATTTTCTACTGCGATGTATTTAAATGTAATTTAAATCTCTGATATTTTGTGATGTATATTATTTATTCGTACTCTGTATATTCTTGTATTCTGATGGAATTGTTGTAATTAACAATGAAATGTTCTTCTGTTTGCGTTCCGATTTGTCTTGTCCTCAAAGCAATCCGTGCTTTCCTTCACGGGGAAGTTCGGGTCGTGTCAATGCATAGGGGTAAAAATGTAATCCCGCTTACGCTATTTTGGTATTTTATATTTAACAATAGACACTACTGTAATAATGTATTGTATTATATAATATATAGTTTAACGGGTCCTTAGGAGATGGAAATTTTCGTAACATCTCTTAAGTTATTGCACTCACGAACACATTAGATAGGAGATGTGAATTACTGTAAGCACCTCTGACACCGTGACACCCATATTATTACATGGTTTTAATTTGACTAATATGAGAATATTTTAATTTTGGTCCGAGAATTTTTGTCCTTTCATTCGTGCTCAGGTCAGCCTGAGTTTTTCAGTTATTGAAGATACCATTATGAAGATGAAGATGGAGCTCAATAGATGTATTTATTATTATTCCGCTGCATATATTGGTATGTTTTATGGTGGTTAACTCTGATAAATTCATGTATGTATAACGTTGTATGTTTTAACAGCTTCACAAATTGTTGTTTATTTATTATATTTTGTCCTTCTGCTGCGAGATTCTGTGATTGTTTTATTCTTTTTCTTATATTAATCTCAATAATAATCTATATTTTTGTATTCGTTTAAGTCGGCATTTGTGGATTTTTGTCGATTTGAATGACCGAAAGTCTAGGTTGTTGCAGTTGGTATCAAAGCTTTAGTTTAGCGATAACCTTGGCTCTATTTGGGATTACCTCATTGGAGATAGGGTAGTAATACCCTAGAATGAGTTTGAGTGCATATGAGAGAGCGTACTTGTAATTTGATATAAAAATGGTTTTGTATTGCGTTAATTTGTTATATTGAGTATTTATGAATTCTGGTCGGTGCTTGGGATGCCAATGCATCGATGGGGATTTCTAAACACTTGAATATGACAAATCAACACAACATTGTTTTGGATTATATTTTGCATACATGAAATTATTTTGAAAACCTATTAAATTTGTTTAGTTAGTCAATATAACTATATTATTGACTATTGAATTGTAATAACCCGAATTTTCAGAACTAATTTAATTTTTTTATTTTAGTTATTTTAATGGATTTTGGATATTTAAAATGATTTATTTTAATAACATTTTAAAATTTATTTAAATCGAACTTAGAATGTATAAATTTATTTTAATTATAAAACGAGCCTGAAATGGCGCGGTAGTTTGAAAATTCGATTTTAAATTTTAAATGAATGTACAAGATTCAAAATAAATCGGATTTCAGTAAAACCAGAAATATTTGAATCTGCTTAATAATATCTTTCTAATGAAGTTAAGAAACGGAGATTTCATAATATAAATTGAAAGTTATGTCTAGTTTAAATTTAAAACAGTCGCTATGGAATTTATATACATTTTATATAATATATGACCCTTAAAAATAGCCATTTTGCGAATGACCTCCGTTTTCGATGAAACCACTTTTGTTGGATCTGGAATGTGAAATTATTGCTAGATTCCAAATTTCATGATTTTTGGAATTAATATGTGAGCGTGGTAAAATCAAACGTGTTTTGTTAATTCAGTTTAAATTTAATCGACTGGAAAATGACCATTTTTCAAAGGGTCTCCAAATTCGACGAAATTAGTTTTGTTAGCAACGTATCATCAAAACATAGCTAGATTTATTTTTTTGGAATTTTTGGAGTCAGTATGTGGCCCTAGTAAATTAAAATGTGCGTTTAAATTCAATATATATTGATTTATATTATAATTTAAGGAAAAACTGGTGAAAACAGTCGAATTGGCTTACGGGACATATCCCATTATGTTCGGAATGGGGTATTTAGTTAGGGACGACATTCGTTGGGTTTTGTTTACAGTTGGGATGCTAAAACTTCAAAAATAAGCAAAATATAACTAAATATTAATTTAATATTGGTACATGAATAACCGGTCAAATCCTTTTCCCTTTAAAACCTAGTCAACCCATGTGTATGGTCAAACATTTATGCCGCTCCTTTTTTCTCTCTCGCGAAAACCCTAACCGCGATTTTTTTTAAAAAAGGGAAAAGAAACCGTCGTCGCCCCCTCTGCCAGACCACCACTGCCGCGCCCTAGCTGCCACCGCCCACTCTAACGCCGTCGCACCTCGTCCTCCCAGCGCTGCCCCTCCGTTCTCGCTCTCCCCTTCTGAAAACCGTGGCCAGCAAAACTCACACCCACCACTGCTTTAGGCTATGACCGGCCAGCCGCCGCCTCCCTCTAGTTCCAGACCCCCGGCGCCATCCCCAAATTGATCCGATGCTCGATTAGCCGTTGCTCCTTCGTCGTTTGATTGTGCCTCTCTCTCTGGCGATTGAAACCCTAATAATATGTGAGTTTTCTAATTTAAAATTCTTTGATTGAAAATTATTTGTATGTTAAGGATATGATTTTTTGTAGTTGTATAAAAATATGATTTTTAGTTGTATAAAAATATGATTTTTATCGTATGAATGTCATGAATAAAATAGTCAGATTATGGAATTACTTTTTAGGAAGATAAAAATATGATTTTTTGCTTATGTATACTATTTATAAAATAGTCATGCTATGAAATAATTTTTAGTTGATTAAAAATATGATATTTATATTGGGAACTAATTTATAAAAATAAGATTTTTATATAGGAAACTGATTTATAAAAATATGATTTTTATATAGGAAACTGATTTATAAAAATATGATTTTTATATAGAAAACTAATTTATAAAAATGTGATTTTTATATATATAGTAGCATTATAAAAATTTGATTTATATGTATATATAGTAGCGTTATGAAAATATGTTTTTTATATATAATAGCTTGAAATAAAAATGTGATTTTTTTTTTATTTTATAAATAGCTTTAAATAAAATATGATTTTTAATTTATATATAGCATTGTTTTTAAAAATATAAATAGAATAATTTTTAAAAGAAATAACACAATATAAAAACATGATTTTAATGTAAACAGTGTTGCCTAAAAATGTGATTTTTAATATAAACTGCGTGAAACAGATTGCGTCAGAATCATGAAGAAGAACACTAATGGTGGAACTGACTTGAAACAAAATGGAATCAAGACCATCCAATAAAGAATGGCGGAGTGGAACCCAAACTGATAACTCCTCCTCACTCTAATTATTTTATAATTAAAAATATATTAGGATGCAGACGGGACTTAGAAGCCCACGACACTATTTAGTGTACAAACCATGGTTGTTTGTTTGGGTTGTATGGTGGAAATTTGGTTGAGTTGAAAATTGATTATATTATGGTGTATTGAATGTGATTGACTATTGTGTATGGCGCGAGCGAGTATCAGGAGAGGGGTAATGCTAGAAATTACTCCGGTTTTAAATATCGCGTCGTTATAATGCCGGAATTTTTTGAAATAAATATTTATTCATTAAAAATATAATTTTTAATGTATATATGAACTGTATAAAATATTCATGTGTTGAATAAAATGTTTAAACAATAAAAATATCATTTTTATTGAATGTATGAACTATATTAAATATTCATGTGTTGAAATAAATAATTTATCGTTAAAAATATAATTTAACATATATATGAACGACATAAAATTCTCTTGAAATGAAAATAAATATTCACTTATAAATCGGACGATTTGTTTATGTACACCTAATTAACTGACATGGATTAGGACGATAAATTTTACACATCGCTCAACTGCACAAATAATATTCAGTATTTGTTGGTTGAAACCCCACACGGGTATTAGGATGATATTTGACGTACACTAATCCCAATTGTTTAGTTGTATGACAGACTGTGGTAAGTGTTAATTATTTATATTTAATGCTTATGCAGTTGTGTAATGCACTATGGATGATGGTTGACTGAGTATAATTATTGTTGTGTACATGTGGGTATGAAATCCATATAAATAAAATTAGATGGTAATTGAGTGGGTCTGATTCCAATTCAAAAAGAACGAATATTTTTAAATAACGAATATTTCAAAATAATGAATATTTTAAAATAATGAATATTTTAAAATAATATTCAGTAAAGGATTAAAATGTGAATTTGATGTCCGATTTTGGATGGATACAAAAATATTGAAATATATGAAGCCGTGTTGATTAGATTTGCGCTATTTTAATGCAAATGAAATTTATAACGATTTTATTCGTTTTTATAATGAATATCGAAAAGGAAATTATTTCAAAATCTAATATTTTGAAAATATTATCCTTTAAATATTATAATGATAAGAGGTATTCAATTTTGATTTAAAATTGAAACGAAAGTGGAAATCGCTTTTAAACCGAATTTAAAACGATTTATAAAATGCGTTTTTAAATGGAAATCGACTGAAAGGGCCTTAACAAATATAAGAGATTTGAAATCTAACGGTTTGATTTCGAAGTATGTCAAAATGAAATTTGGAAAATGTCGCTGTAAATGCCGTTCAATGATTGTTTATGGAAATCGACTGAAAGGGCCTTAACAAAATTATTAAAAATATTAATAATTTGTGTAAAATCATAATAAATGATTTGGAAAGAATTTGGATGAAAAATTCCACGTTTATAAAGACAAAAATATATTTTTATTAAAATGAACTAGTTATTAACTAGATTTGAGATCCAATAATTTTTAAATAAATAAATTGGATTAATATCAAGGGTTTAATCTAACCAGAATTTTTCAATATATGAATTAGAATGGATTTGAATAGAAATCATCTCCGAAATATTTTGATATTGGATTCCGTAATTATACGGATATTATGGAGGAATTTGGAAGATAGATATATATCGTTATTCCCCATACGATATGTGTTGGTTTCAAAGTTTGATATTAAATATAAGCCAATATAATTTCTATTCAGAGCCTTATATTTAATATTAAATTGGATTTTGGGTTTTTCATGAATGGTGTCTTCAGTAACACTGTTCTTAAACCTCGTGTGAAAGAAATAAATCTTTGAATTAAGATTATTAGAGTTTTCAATTATATTTAGTAATTGAAATAAAACGAAATGTGAATTAGGTTTATTGTGAACTGTGTTTTTAACGACATTCGTTCTTTAACCCGATTAATAGTGGAATGTGATTTGGAATTTATAAATCTTTTTATTAAGATTTAATGGAAAATTTCCAAAGTAAACTTTTATAATTAAAATATTAAATTGGAATTGAATGGAATTCGATTTGGTAAAAATCAAGTGAGCATCTGTGAAGGAAGACTATTAATATGTATGGAATTTAAAAGGATTTGTCGTTATTCCATTTATATTATTAGTCGGATACAGAAATTGATATCGATTATACATTGATCTGTTTTTCGTGAAGATTCCATAATTAATGGAATGTGATTTTGGGTTTATCGTGAACTATGTTTTAAATGACATTGGTTCTTTAACCCTGTTAAAGACAGGATTTCATGTCAAACATTGTATTTCGAACTGTATTGTTGATCTCTGCTAAATATATATCTATTTGGTAGCGGAGAATTTATTCTCTTGCTTAACACCCTTCTCTGAGATGTATGAGCTTAGAACAAATATCGGCAGAAATCAATGGTATGGTGTAGATTGTCGAGTGTGGCATGTTTGATTTCCCAAAGTTAAATAATCATTAATAATCATTGTTGGAAGATTAAAACTAAGTGGAGTTTTAATGAATCTTTAATTAGATTGAAATGAGAATATGATAATTTAAATTATCAAATTTTGGAAATGATCGAGAATGGAGTATCATCAGTTCTTATTCCAAGCGATAGTTAAATCTTTAATTAGATTTGAACGTGAAATGGTAATTAAATTTACCGATAATACTGTGGTGTTAGACATGGAGTATAACTAGTTTTTCTCCATAGGATGAATAGGTTGGGATTGGGAAATTAAACAAATGATTACTTCGGTAAGGCTCGATAATCCCGACTAGTTGATAAACCTTAATTTGGTTTTGGATTGATATCCAAAGGAAGATTAAAGAATAAATTTAAAAGAATTTATATTTAATAAAATTAATGGGAACCTTTCCCAAAGGATATGGATATTTGAATTAAAGAATATTCAGAATTGGAATGAGGCGTATGTTGTGTTTTCATAGCACTCGATTGTAAGATACATGAATTATTCGGAAAGGTCGAGTTTATACCCATTCTTAATAATTGATTCGACGATTAGTCGACGATGAAGACGGTGGCTGAAGACCAGAGTTCTTCACATCGTTTGGATGATTACTAATGTCTTGATTGGGATGTACACCCAAGACAAGCTAATAAGTGGTGATCGTCCAGACATACTTAGAGATAGACCGGATATGCGAAGACCTCTCTCCTGTATTGGACATACGGGACGAGGAATAAGGTGCCTCCGGTTTCGTTCAGACCTAGAACGGACTTGTAAATGGATGTGTGTCGGACATTGGATTTTATTCTGTGTTGATCGATTTTTATTAAATACATATCTGTTTAGTGGCGGAGAATTTATTCTCTTTCTTAACACCCTTCTCTGAGACGTACGAGCTTAAAGGTTATATATTGATAGACATCAGTCGCATGGTGTGAATTGTTAGTGTGGCATGCTGAGATGCAAATGATCAAGGCTTTTATTGAAAAGAAGAGTCTTGTGGTTGATGATCAAAGCACAGCTTTAAATAGCATAGGTTTGTGTATAGCGTTAATTCGTGAGCCTCACACCTTGTTATGAGTCAAAAACAGGTAGGACCATTCAGAGTGCACGAGTTTCTTTCTAGCTATGGGTGGTGTCATGGTATGGAGCCCAGATATTTATATTTTTACCTATATGGATGATGGATAGCGAGGTGCCTTGGATATATCAGTCACTACGGTGCCGATGGATAGGTCTGATAGGACCAGGAAATGTGTGTTTAGGAATTGCCAATCCTCAAACGTAAGGGAGGACCGGCCCAACCGATCCAAGGGTTCACTACAGGGGATCCTGAGGCATTTGCTAGAGTGTCTCTAATTGGTGAGGAGCCATCCCTGGTCTCGACTCATAGATGGAAACAATTTCCAGTACATGACATTTCAGTTATAATTGCAGAACTAGTATGGCGACATAGTAGCATGGGATACTATGCCGTTTATGATTGATACATTTATATTTGAAGTGATTTTGACACTATACACTTATAGTAATATCAAAATGATTTATTTTAAACGTACCAAGCATGTTTGGCAATTATAAGGAAAAAATCTACCCTCCAGCTTGCGTTGCATTGTGTGATGGACCCGAGTCTTATAATAACTTCATTTTTCGAAAAGCATTGCGCTGTTTATAAACTGTTTTATGCACTGGTATTCATGGGAAGAAACCCGTTCCATGTTATGTGGCGTGGTCCCTTGATTTATTTTATTTCTAAAGTAAAGTTTTAAATAACTGTTTTACTTCTCACACCAGTCCCATGACTGACCTGGAGTTTGTTGTTTTAACCTAACCTCTGGGTGCCCCTATTTTCCACATGGACAGCTAGTAGTTTTGGTTTTGCAGATATTATTTTCCCAGGATCCTGGATTTACAGCTAGAGCTATATTCGAAAATCTTTTTATCCGTGTATTTCTTTCAGTTTTGTCATGTATTATTTTCCGCTGCTATGTAATGTATTTTAAATCTCTGATATTCTTCTGTTGTGTATTTGTAACGGCCCGGGGAAAATTGCGATCCTGATTATCGACCAAACACGATGTCGACTAACCAAGCATCCGAAATTTACTGGAAAGTTAATGAAAGAAAATAGCGGGTGAGAATAGATAATATAGAAAATTATAATAGAAGAAGAAGAAGAACATACAACACATCTGTAACACCCCACGTCCGCTAAGGTCACTCATACCAGGGGAATGCCTTAGTTTCGGTGAAGTATTTTAAGTGAATATAGAACAGTAAAATTACAACAAGACAGATATAAGTAATACTTGAAAATTTAAATCATCATTTCATTGCAGCGGAAAGTAATACATGTTTGGTTACATCACAAAACCATAAATGAGAGTCAAGTACATAATATCCATCTTGATAAAATAGAAGTACATAATCCCACTACATAACTAATAGCCATAAAGAAAAGATAAGCTGGGCTTCACTTCAACGGTCCAAGCTCCAAAGGATAGATACAGCAATCCGAACAAAGCCCACTAGCACCAGGCCCACTCTAATAACCTGGGGTTGGGGAAAAAGATAAAAACAACAGGGTCAGACATAAGTCTGAGTGAGTCCTATAACCCTAACAATGCAATCATTAAAATAACCAGAGAAGACATAAGTTGATATACGGTAACGACTGGGGATGAATGGCTACACTAAGCAGCTTGGTAAACTTAGGATAAACTAAGATAACCGTAAAGACGCATTTATCCACCCAAGAGTAATTCCTACACTGCACCACACCAGTTCTACCTACCTAAGATTAATTCCTACTTAAAGGTTGATCCCACTAAATGTACTTAGTAATTTTTACCCAGTAGTTTCTAGTACCCCTACATAGGTGCCGTCTGCCCCTATCATTACTAGGTGTACCCACTACTCCCAAGCGATCGGCTCCCTAACGTAGATACCCGTGCTGGTCCCACAATGGGGTGTATCATTTCCCCAAAGTGGCAACCTGATAATATCAACGGTGCACGGCTTTATATCTACACGATGCAACAACGATTTACTAACCAGCCCGGGTCCACACACGCATATGAAACCCGTTGGTCCTACGTTGCCACCGCTAACCCGTTTTGGCCTCTTATAGTCAAGCCCAATATGCGTGTCCCGTCACTCGACTTGGGTCGAGCCCACAAAGATACGTTGGGATATTGGTTGAGATGGGCCCCCACAAGCTACCACCTAAGCTTGTTATTTTATCTAGTGTATCCCACTTAACCCCTTTAACCATGTCCACTTACATGTTATAAATACTTTGGTTAAGTCATTAATCATATTTTAATTACCTTTCAAGGCACCCACTAGATTTCCACATGCCACCCAAAGCACTTACTTAACCCTTTACCCATGTTTAATTACATGTCCCACTTTGGTTAAGTATTCTAATCGTATTTTCTATTGCCACCCAAGGCAACCACTAAATTTCCACATGCCACCCAAGGCACCCACTTAACCCTCATGCCCCACTACATGCTTATACGGTTAAGTGTTTCTTAATTAATTAAGACCGTGATCCTCATAAAGACCTCTCACATTAGACTATCTTTTATGACCGCTGGTTAAGCCGGTTGGGTCCGGGCAGCCTTATGTCATAACCGAGTCTAACCTCGTGTCTTTACATTAATCACGTATTTAGTTTGTGCCTAAGACCTCTCACATTGGGCTAACATTTGTAGCAACTGGTTAAGCCGGTTGGGTCCGGGCAGTTTTACGCTACAACTGAGTCCAACCTCGTGTCTTAGTCGATTAATTACACCTAATTAATCACCCTCATAATTTATATTAATTATCCCTAATTAATATCAAGTTTTTCATAACATGGGTAGACCTAACTCAATAGGTAAATTCCCATGGGGTAGACCTAACTCAATAGGTAAATTCCCACTTATGTTAATTTATCTTTATGGTATGCTTAATCATACCCAACCATACTTTTATTAACATATTTATTAACCCCATCGTTCCCACGCAAATCGTTCTCATTTCACGACATAATAAAAGGGAAGATCCATCACAAATATCATGGGTTTAACCAAATCTTAGCATATAACTTTGTTATGGGTTAAGAGGATGTCAACTTGCATATATGAGCATATATTAACCCAACTACATTTAACCCAAACTTGCATATTATCACACATGACTTGCATAACATATTGCATATGAACTTGCATATTATCATACACATATCTTGCATAACATGTTGAACTTGCATATAAGCATTCACATAACTTGCATAAGCATACATAACTTGCATAACATGTTGAACTTGCATATAAGCATTCTCACAACTTGCATAACATGTTAAACATGCATTTAAGCATACACATAACTTGCATAAGCATTCACATACTTGCATATTAACTCATAAACTTGCATAATGTGTCATCATGAACTTGCATATTAACAAACATGTAACTTGCATAGCATATCTTGCATATAAACATACATGTAACTTGCATAGCATATCTTGCATATAAACATACATGTAACTTGCATAGCATATCTTGCATATTAACATACATGTAACTTGTTAAACATGTATAAACCCACTTATTAAACATGCATAAACCCACTTGTTAAACATGCATAAACCAACTTATTAAACATGCATAATATCACATACTTAGCATGCATAGAATCACATACTAAACTTGCATAATATCATATACTTAGCATGCATAGAATCACATACTCATCATGCATAATATCACCTACTTAGCATGCATAGAATCACATACTCATCATGCATAATATCACCTACTTAGCATGCATAGAATCACATACTCATCATGCATAAAACCACATACTTAACTTGCATAAAATCAATTACTTATTATGCATAAACCCACATATCCAACTTGCATAAACTCACATATTCAACTTGCATAAACTTACATATTCAACTTGCATAAACTTACATATTCAACATTATACATAGATTAGCATATCATTACAAATGATTCAAACTCACTAATCCGCATTCAAGACCATAAGTCTCATTACACCTAATCTACTTACTTTAACAATTGATTATCAAAGTGATAGAAACTCACCAAACCCAAGATTAGCAACCTTATGAAGTAAAACTAGTTGCTAAACATGAAGAAGATGATGATTAGAGATTGATTAGAGAGTGATTAGCTTGCAACTTCCTTCATTGATTTGTGGAGGCCATGATCAAGTTTCATTTTGCCATAGTTTAGTTACAAGATTTAATTATGAATGAATTAGGGTATGGTTAGGGTGTTATTTATAGGATTAGGTTGCATTTTAGACCCTTAGATTAACCCTAGATTAGCTCAGATCCGTCAGATCCAAGAAGCTTCCAGAACCAGCCCTCCAAGCCAGCCCAAGGACCCAAACTGGTGCACCCAGTTTCACTGGGCGTCGCACCCTGTCGACAGGCAAGTCGACAGGCAAGTCGACACCCCTGTCGACAGGCCTGTCGACAGCCCTGTCGACATGGGTAGGGCGGGAATCTTCCCGCCTGGCCCCGCCTGTTCCATTTCAAATCTGATTTTAAATTATTAAATCTATTTTTAGCTTTTGAATTTTCTGCAAACTTCATCGGGCCATAACTGGGCCATACGGACTCCGATTTTCGAAAACTCGGACTCTATTTCGCGTATTTTTCCGAGACGAACGCAATAACGCAGCCCGTTTTCCCCCAATTCTCACATCTGAGATTATTTATTCTGTAATTAGTGAATTTTAGCATTAACCGAAATTCGGGGTGTTACATTCTCCCCTCCTTAAAGGATTTCGTCCCCGAAATCTCTAAGCTAAGGAGAATGCATATCCTACCATCCAAACAACCATCTACTCAATCCATCAAACACGGGCATCCATTGTCCTTAAACAATTTCTAATGATGTATGAGCATATGCGAAAAGTGTGTGTATATGTTCCCTATCTAATGTACGAACATATGCAAACCATGATAGTGCCATGCATCCAATATGTATGCGAGATAACCCTATCGACACATACAGTATCTATATGAGTGCACAATCATTCACCAAAATGCATCATCCATATGATAACACAACCATTAAACATCCATAAATATAGCTAACTACACACAATTTTATGCAATATGCAATATGAAGTGATTGAGCCGATCTAGTGCCTAGAGTGTGTATATATGCATCCACGAGCAACCACTAGCAAACACTTGCATCCACTTGCATCCATCAACCATAACATGTCTCAAACACATGTTTCAACCATAGGTTTACCCTATCTAAAGGTCAAACAGCACTAACGAGAGCACATACTAAAGATAAGATAAGTACTAGGAAAGCGATAAAGGAGAAGTTAAAAGACATACTCTCAAAAAGAAATAGATACAAAGAACGCATCTTCGCTTCTGTCTCCCAAGTAGCATTGCTTTCGTCATCTCCCCATTGCACTCTATCTAGCTGAACTTCTCTGTTCCTCAACCTCCTAGTCTCTGACCCAATGATGCGAGTAGGAGCTCGTCGAATCACGCTCTAACTCTACTTCTTTAAGCAAACTCGGCTCTACCACCTCAGCGGTCTCATGTAAGCACTTCCTCAAATGGGACACATGAAATACATCCGGTACACCACTAAGTTTGTCAGGCAACTCCACTCTATATGCCATCTGTCCAATCCTTTCCTTAACAGGAAAGGGTCCAACAAACCTTGGTACTCACTTCCTAACAGATCCAAAGTGAACCACATTCCGTAACGGAGATACCTTGATAAAAAGCATGTCCTAATATCAAACTCAAGCTCTGTTCTCCTCTTGTCCGCATAAGATTCCGCCGCTTTCATCCTTCTTCGAATCCAACCAATCTTCTCTGAAGTCTCTCTAACCATATCTGGCCCAAGCAAGATCTTATCCGTAGATTCCCACCAACATGTAGGAGATCGACAAGGCCTTCCATAAAGAGCTTCGAAAGGAGCCATACCAATACTGGACTGAAAGCTGCTATTATATGCGAACTCCACCAACGGAAGATGCTCTTCCCATGTACCTCCAAAATCCAAAATACATAACCTCAAAAGATCTTCTAGATACGGTTCACCCTCTTGGTCTGACCGTCCGTCTGAGGATGAGATGCGGTGCTCAAACACAACTGAGTCCCTACCGCCTCTTGCAAACTCTTCCAAAACTCACTTGTGAAGATAAGATCTCGATCACTCACAATGCTGGATGGTACGCCATGCAATCTAATAATCTCTTGAAGGTAAACCGAAGCTAGACATGGAATAGTCCTCTTGCTCTTTACGAGTATGAAAGGGGCACACTTAGTAAGTCTATCTACCATAAGCCCAATCCCCGTATTACCCTTCCTTGATTTCGGTAATCCAATGAGACACTATCCCACTTCCTATTACGGAACTTCCAACGGGTGAAGCAACCCTCCGGGTTTCTTCTGTTCCGCTTTTACTTGTTAGCACACCAAGCATCTAGCGACATACTTGGCCGCGTCTTTCTTCATATTGGCCCAAAAGAAAACTCGCTTCATGTCTTGGTACATCTTGTCCCTACCGGGATGAATGGTCATCTCCGACCGATGTGTATCATCAAGTATAGCCTTCCTTAAACTCTCGTCTTGCGGTACACAAAGTCTACCGTCTCTACGCAACCACCCCTTACCATCTAGGGTGTATCTATTCAAATGGCTGGACGACTCCCCCCCCTCATGAGTTTCTCTACTAACTCAACCAATTGTGGGTCGTCCCGCTATGCTCTGCAAATACGCCCCAAAAGAGTAGGCCTAACCTCCAAGGAGGCTAGCAAAACCGGGTACAAAGTCAATGGAAGGTCTAAAGTCAAACATAGAAATAAACCCTAAGCTCCGTCGTTTAACGATCAATGAACTCAAGGACAACCTTTTTCTTCTTAAGGCGTCTGCTACCATGTTTCCCTTGTTAGGGGTATACGCTATCTCAAATTCATAAGATGCTAAGAATCCTATCCAAAATCGTCACAACTGTCCATCTCTCACGCAGACCACCCTAGTCGAATTCGACACCCCCCAAATGCAAGCCCCAAAGGCCGAAACCAATATCAGACAAACACCCAAGGGATATCTCCTTCGAGTTCAGGCGACCTACGTGAGATGATACTTGAAAAAAAAAATAATGGCTAAACAATTAAGCCTTTGACCAACTTTGGATGTCCTTGCCAGTCTCGCTCCAAAACCACCGTTTTATCCCATAACTGGCTTTGCTCATCCTATTGAGCACATATGAAAACTTATTACACTTCTAGAAAAGACCAAGATGTCATTCACAAAGACCATTATGAACTTATTTAGGTACTCCCTGAACACCCTTCTCATCAAATCAACAGAGTATGCAGAGGCGTTCTTCTAACCAAATGGCATCACCAACCACTCATAAAACCATCCGGAGTCCTAAAGGCAATCTTCTCTATACTATCCTCAGCCACTCTCAACTGACGAAACCACGTGGCTTAGTCCAACTGCGAAAATACTGAGGCGCCAACTAACTGATCAAAGAGATCATCAATCCTCGGCAATGGGTATCTATTCTTCTTTGTGAGTTTATTTAGCTTTCTTTAACCTACACAAAGTCGGAGGGACCCATCCGCCTTCGTGGCAAAAACTACTGGAGCACCCCCACTCCGATTTACTTCTTCTTGTGAACCCCTTCTCAAGCAAATCACCTACTTACTTATGGAGTTCCTTCCTCTCACGAGGAGCCTTGTGGCACACTGGCCAAGTCACTGGTTTGGCATTGTTTACCAGATATATTCGGAAGTCAATCTCCCGCTCCGGAGGTAAACCCTTCACCTTCTCAAACACATCCGAGTATTTCCGGACCACTTCTAACAGATCGCAAACTCTCGACCGACGCGTCAAGCGATTCTAGATAACTTAGCATAACAGATTCTATGGGATTACAAGAGATCTCGAGAGTGTTACCCAAGCGGGTCATAAGCCTAACAACTCTCCCTTCAAAATCAAGAACGGCACCCCTACTGGATAACCAGTCCATGCCCAAAACTAGAGCCCGTGAAGCCCAACAAGCATCACATCTAAACTCAACGCTAAGTATAGAAACTTTCAAACCCAGACACATCATGGAGCCCCAATTGGGTTTGAAACAACTAAGGGATCATCTACCAAACTGGTGTCTAAGTGCAGTGACTCAACTAACAATGATGAGATAAACGAACTCGATACATCAGAATCAAATAAAATTTGAACCGGATAATATAGAAATCCAAATTCCAACCTAGACGGTCCTATCCCCATCTGGTATACTAGCCGTGAGGGAATACAACTACCCTCCAGAAGATTCCATACTTTGCCCTTGCTTCTTTGGTCAATCCTAATAAGGTGTCCTATTCCTCCCAAAAGGATAACTACTATCCTTCTCCTTCCCATTCTCCACTCGTAACCTCCCATCAATGAGGTTTCGTCCTTCGTTAACCAAACAACTATTAGAGCCTTCCTCCCAACGTCCATCCAATAAGTACCTACAAGTCCTCCTCCTTCTTGAACCAACTTCTGATCTGATTTACGTCTAAGTCCCTTGAAGCGGTTTTCCATTCTTATCTATCTTAGAAAGATCATCTACACACGGAGGGGAAACTCAAAACGAGAGAGGAAGAGATTCAAACGGAGAATTCGAAAGATAAAGATATGGCTATCGGGGATTATGCTTTTCTCTCAAAAACTTTTCTCTTAAAAGACATGTTTTTGAAAATACTCCTTCAAAAATTTTCTTAGAAAAATAGTTTTTCTAAAAATTTTATCTGTTCTGGTAACCTTTGCTCTGATACCACGTGTAACACCCCACGTCCGCTAAGGTCACTCACACCAGGGGAATGCCTTAGTTTCGGTGAAGTATTTTAAGTGAATATAGAACAGTAAAATTACAACAAGACAGATATAAGTAATACTTGAAAATTTAAATCATCATTTCATTGCAGCGGAAAGTAATACATGTTTGGTTACATCACAAAACCATAAATGAGAGTCAAGTACATAATATCCATCTTGATAAAATAGAAGTACATAATCCCACTACATAACTAATAGCCATAAAGAAAAGATAAGCTGGGCTTCACTTCAACGGTCCAAGCTCCAAAGGATAGATACAACAATCCGAACAAAGCCCACTAGCACCAGGCCCACTCTAATAACCTGGGGTTGGGGAAAAAGATAAAAACAACGGGGTCAGACATAAGTCTGAGTGAGTCCTATAACCCTAACAATGCAATCATTAAAATAACCAGAGAAGACATAAGTTGATATACGGTAACGACTGGGGATGAATGGCTACACTAAGCAGCTTGGTAAACTTAGGATAAACTAAGATAACCGTAAAGACGCATTTATCCACCCAAGAGTAATTCCTACACTGCACCACACCAGTTCTACCTACCTAAGATTAATTCCTACTTAAAGGTTGATCCCACTAAATGTACTTAGTAAATTTTACCCAGTAGTTTCTAGTACCCCTACATAGGTGCCGTCTGCCCCTATCATTACTAGGTGTACCCGCTACTCCCAAGCGATCGGCTCCCTAACGTAGATACCCGTGCTGGTCCCACAATGGGGTGTATCATTTCCCCAAAGTGGCAACCTGATAATATCAACGGTGCACGGCTTTATATCTACACGATGCAACAACGATTTACTAACCAGCCCGGGTCCACACACGCATATGAAACCCGTTGGTCCTACGTTGCCACCGCTAACCCGTTTTGGCCTCTTATAGTCAAGCCCAATATGCGTGTCCCGTCACTCGACTTGGGTCGAGCCCACAAAGATACGTTGGGATATTGGTTGAGATGGGCCCCCACAAGCTACCACCTAAGCTTGTTATTTTATCTAGTGTATCCCACTTAACCCCTTTAACCATGTCCACTTACATGTTATAAATACTTTGGTTAAGTCATTAATCATATTTTAATTACCTTTCAAGGCACCCACTAGATTTCCACATGCCACCCAAAGCACTTACTTAACCCTTTACCCATGTTTAATTACATGTCCCACTTTGGTTAAGTATTCTAATCGTATTTTCTATTGCCACCCAAGGCAACCACTAAATTTCCACATGCCACCCAAGGCACCCACTTAACCCTCATGCCCCACTACATGCTTATACGGTTAAGTGTTTCTTAATTAATTAAGACCGTGATCCTCATAAAGACCTCTCACATTAGACTATCTTTTATGACCGCTGGTTAAGCCGGTTGGGTCCGGGCAGCCTTATGTCATAACCGAGTCTAACCTCGTGTCTTTACATTAATCACGTATTTAGTTTGTGCCTAAGACCTCTCACATTGGGCTAACATTTGTAGCAACTGGTTAAGCCGGTTGGGTCCGGGCAGTTTTACGCTACAACTGAGTCCAACCTCGTGTCTTAGTCGATTAATTACACCTAATTAATCACCCTCATAATTTATATTAATTATCCCTAATTAATATCAAGTTTTTCATAACATGGGTAGACCTAACTCAATAGGTAAATTCCCATGGGGTAGACCTAACTCAATAGGTAAATTCCCACTTATGTTAATTTATCTTTATGGTATGCTTAATCATACCCAACCATACTTTTATTAACATATTTATTAACCCCATCGTTCCCACGCAAATCGTTCTCATTTCACGACATAATAAAAGGGAAGATCCATCACAAATATCATGGGTTTAACCAAATCTTAGCATATAACTTTGTTATGGGTTAAGAGGATGTCAACTTGCATATATGAGCATATATTAACCCAACTACATTTAACCCAAACTTGCATATTATCACACATGACTTGCATAACATATTGCATATGAACTTGCATATTATCATACACATATCTTGCATAACATGTTGAACTTGCATATAAGCATTCACATAACTTGCATAAGCATACATAACTTGCATAACATGTTGAACTTGCATATAAGCATTCTCACAACTTGCATAACATGTTAAACATGCATTTAAGCATACACATAACTTGCATAAGCATTCACATACTTGCATATTAACTCATAAACTTGCATAATGTGTCATCATGAACTTGCATATTAACAAACATGTAACTTGCATAGCATATCTTGCATATAAACATACATGTAACTTGCATAGCATATCTTGCATATAAACATACATGTAACTTGCATAGCATATCTTGCATATTAACATACATGTAACTTGTTAAACATGTATAAACCCACTTATTAAACATGCATAAACCCACTTGTTAAACATGCATAAACCAACTTATTAAACATGCATAATATCACATACTTAGCATGCATAGAATCACATACTAAACTTGCATAATATCATATACTTAGCATGCATAGAATCACATACTCATCATGCATAATATCACCTACTTAGCATGCATAGAATCACATACTCATCATGCATAATATCACCTACTTAGCATGCATAGAATCACATACTCATCATGCATAAAACCACATACTTAACTTGCATAAAATCAATTACTTATTATGCATAAACCCACATATCCAACTTGCATAAACTCACATATTCAACTTGCATAAACTTACATATTCAACTTGCATAAACTTACATATTCAACATTATACATAGATTAGCATATCATTACAAATGATTCAAACTCACTAATCCGCATTCAAGACCATAAGTCTCATTACACCTAATCCACTTACTTTAACAATTGATTATCAAAGTGATAGAAACTCACCAAACCCAAGATTAGCAACCTTATGAAGTAAAACTAGTTGCTAAACATGAAGAAGATGATGATTAGAGATTGATTAGAGAGTGATTAGCTTGCAACTTCCTTCATTGATTTGTGGAGGCCATGATCAAGTTTCATTTTGCCATAGTTTAGTTACAAGATTTAATTATGAATGAATTAGGGTATGGTTAGGGTGTTATTTATAGGATTAGGTTGCATTTTAGACCCTTAGATTAACCCTAGATTAGCTCAGATCCGTCAGATCCAAGAAGCTTCCAGAACCAGCCCTCCAAGCCAGCCCAAGGACCTAAACTGGTGCACCCAGTTTCACTGGGCGTCGCACCCTGTCGACAGGCAAGTCGACAGGCAAGTCGACACCCCTGTCGACAGGCCTGTCGACAGCCCTGTCAACATGGGTAGGGCGGGAATCTTCCCGCCTGGCCCCGCCTGTTCCATTTCAAATCTGATTTTAAATTATTAAATCTGTTTTTAGCTTTTGAATTTTCTGCAAACTTCATCGGGCCATAACTGGGCCATACGGACTCCGAATTTCGAAAACTCGGACTCTATTTCGCGTATTTTTCCGAGACGAACGCAATAACGCAGCCCGTTTTCCCCCAATTCTCACATCTGAGATTATTTATTCTGTAATTAGTGAATTTTAGCATTAACCGAAATTCGGGGTGTTACAACATCAGAGTAACATGAATCTCACAGCCAAACGAATAAAATATAACACAACTTTGAAATAAAACAGTAGATATATATACAATAACATTATCAGAGTACAACATTAACAACACAGCGGAAATAACAATACTAGATAACGCTGAAGCCTCCTACTCCAAGCTCCTCCAATGATATCTAAAAATACCTGAACTACTTGACTACCCATACAAATTTGGGCACCCGAGAGTTTAGGAAAAACAAAACAAAAATAAACTCTGGGTCAGTCATGGGACCGGTGTGAGTAAACTCCAACCACATGGTTTAACTTTTAAAAATCCTTTCAAAAGAAAGGATAAGCGTAAGACCGATCCATACATAAACACATATGGTTTTTACCTTATGATAACCAAAAGCATTCCTTGAAATCAATATTCGTCTGATATTATAATAATGTCTAAATATAAGTAATATCAATCTAGCAGAACGCTTGTATCTCATGCTCTACATATATAGTATACAATCAAAACTGTGGGCTCTTATTGGATAATGGATTCCAACTGGCAAGATATAGGACCACCTTCCAAAAGTGTACCTCTAGAGAGAAATACAACAAGAACATCTTGCAACCCAGACTAAACATGACCGGCCCCTCACTTCGCTTGAGAGTACCAAATGTATTATCACCAACGGTTGGGAGTAGAAACCATTTCCTGAAAGGGACAACATCGATAGATTTAAGAAGCAAAAGTAATTTCTCTAGATAAGATGACTATACATCCTACATGGCAGCTAACCACTTATCCATGCAACCTACCCGATTTTATAACATTTCTCGGTTGTGAGGCTAGAGGTCATAACGTATCTTTTGATCTTCATTCACTTTGAATGTCACATTGTCATACCCGCCAAATCACAAATTGATTTCCCAAACATATCACGGGTATATAGCTAAGAGAAACAAATTCCTCCGCCATCAAACGTAAATACATTTGAAGAGATCAACTTACGCGACCCATTAGATATACTCTGCCAGACATTCTTCCATATAAGTTGTCCTAGGATTGGACAAACCAAATGCACTATTCTTTAAACAGGACAACCCTTGCATAACTCCGTCCTCAATTATCTTCATCGTATTTGATCGCAATGCTAACGCCCATACATAGTGGTTTTCAGATAATGTATCTTATCTCGGTCTCTCCGTATTGATGACGGAAAAATGGTGAAAAACTTCGATAGTTGGTGATTTAACTATCAAAGAAAAATATGCGTACAACCAACGATCTTATTTCCAAATAAAAATTTGATCGATCAATAATCATTTATATCTTAAATTAATTTATCATTAATTTATTTATTTACCCATTTCCCATTTCCATATACATACATTCTATCTTTCTAAATTTAGAAAATATACCTTACTAATAATGGAAAACGTTTCCATTTCTTATTTACGTGTCACGGTCATTCCGGTATTTCTTAATAACAAAACAATTCATTTTCTATACTTAGATAACATTTCTGATTATATTTGGAAAATGTTTCCAAAACTCGTTTATATGGATTTCAAACAAATATTGTACAAACATCGTTCCGCCCGCTCAATCCATTTATCGCTTATTTCTTAATGTATCTTTAATCAATCTTCGCCATCGAACTTCAACTATTCCTTAGTTAATTTCGAAAGTTAATCAAGTTGGGGTATAATTACCTCTCAGACCTTAATTGAACAAAGTCCTTAACCTCGCAACAGATAACGCTCAATACTCTAATTTTTACAACCATTACTTATGCAACTTCTCGGATTTATATTTATGAATTTCCTCCTTGGATAAAACATTGTTTATATGATAACGATATAAACCGTACTTCCGAAATATCTGACTTTAAAACTATAACTTTTATGTCTTAATTTGAATAATTTATAATTAATTAATTTATTAAATAAATAAATCTTGATTTAAAACCGTAAAGTAACTAGAACTTTCCCGAATTCGATATAATCAAATTCGACATATAACTCTCTTTCGAGTAATCACTATTCGATTAACTCTTTTTCGAATAACCTCTACTCGATTAACTCTTTTTCGAATAACCTCTATTCGATTATCTCTTTTTCAAATAACTTATATTCGATTAATTCACTTCGAATAACTTATATTTGATTAACTATCTTTCGAATAACTTATGTTTGGTTATCTATCTTCAAATAACTTATATTCGATTAAATCACTTCCGAGTAATCTCTATTCGATTAACTCTCCTTCGAATAAACTACATTTGATTATAAAATATCAGTTTCCAACCGAGTACTAATTGTCTTGTCAAATACTGATTTATTCAATATATAATTTCTTGAAAAAATTATTGTATAACATCTTACCCATTCTAATTTTAATTACACA
This sequence comes from Allium sativum, assembly GCA_030737875.1. Taxonomy (NCBI): domain Eukaryota; kingdom Viridiplantae; phylum Streptophyta; class Magnoliopsida; order Asparagales; family Amaryllidaceae; genus Allium; species Allium sativum. The sequence continues at coordinate 604,390,962 of CM060919.1, read as the reverse complement.
TCTTTACGGATTTATTTAATCCTTTTTACATTTCAGATATCGAAATAGATTTCATCGTTTCCTTTTTAAAACAACTCCAAATTTCCCACTGTTGAATTTGCAATCTCAATTGCCCACTGATAATTATATTTTAATTCATTTATAAACTTTGTTTATAAATCATAACCCTTGTTTTCATTATTAAACAATTTATTTATTTCTTGCCCATTCGAATTTCCATTTATATTTAATTTATATTTCAAAAATCCATTTTCCTTTGTAAATGTGTTTATTTGCAAAATATTTGCTTAAATCCATTATTCACACCGAGTGTGAATAATATTTCTTTTATACAATCCATTTAGTTTGATTTCGTATTTCAAAATTATATCAGATTTTCCAAATTCTATTTATACTTCTATTTATAGAATTATTCATACAAAATCTCCTTTTTATTTCTAATACTTAAATCTTATTTATAATTTCTTTTATAAATGCTGAGTTCACATTCTTTTTAAAATATCGGAGTTAAAACCGATTTCTACTTCTCTATATAAGTTCAGACATATATATCCCACTTATCAAATGACAGATATTTTATTTAATTTATGAAATATTATTTATAAATTAATCTTCTCTATTTATCTGTTAAAAATAGAGTTCTATTTAAAATCTACTTTAAATCCATCTTTTCATAGTTATTTTAAATCTTGTCAATTCCCTTTTATAATTCTATTTATTTCCCAAATAATTCCTTTTATAATTCTATTTATTATCCCAAATATTTCCTTTTTAATTCTATTTATTTTCTAAATAAATATTTCCTTTTATAATTCTATTTATTATCTAAATAAATATTCCTTTTATAATTCTATTTATTTTCTAAATAAATATCCCTTTTATAGTTTATTTTCAAAATACATATTCCTTTTATAATTCTATTTATTTTCTAAATAAATATTCCTTTTATAATTCTATTTATTTTCTAAATAAATATTCCTTTTATAATTCTAGTTATTTCCCAAATAAATATTCCTTTTTTAATTCTATTTATTTCCCAAATAAATATTCCTTTTATAATTTGATTTATTTTCTAAATAAATATTCCTTTTATAATATCCTTTAGTTTTTTAAATAATTTCTTTTATAAAATCCTTTGATTTTATAAGTATTTCATTTTCAATATACACTTTGACAATTCCCTTTTTACAATATGGTATTTCTTATGGTATTTGAAATACCAAATAACCATGATCAATATCATCGAAACACACATAATCAACAACGGATTATATATCACATCATATATCACAATATACGGAAAAACAATATTATAAATATTGAGGGATCCAGTTGGATCCCTCCAACCTGTTTCCTTGCATCATAGATGTTAAACAATGTAAATAACATCAATTTCATTTCAATTTGAAATATTTTGATAAACAGAATCAATATTTGATTAACGATATATATATATCATTATCTATATTTTCAACCAATTGATTAGCAATTCATCCAAACAATCAACACACAGCAATCAACCATCATTTATCAATTCTAAAAATACGTTATAAAAATATAAACTAATCAGATTTAGTGAGATTTACTCACATTGGTCGGTTTATCGTTAAATAACGATAACCGTCATTGATTTAGACAAACAATTTATTTTGCTATAAATTGTAACGAGCTCCAATTTACTTCCAGTCAGTTCCATTTTGTAGCCCTCGTCCATACAATCCCAACGGATCCAGTTTTGCTGAATTTCGATCACGTATGACAAATATATTAATTTTACAAGTTACGTACACATTTAAATAAATTAAATTCAAATGATTTAATAATTTGGTCTCACTCTTATGCCTAGCCCAAACTCCTCATACAAGGCCCGCTCCATGAATTTCCTTCTTTCTCGAATTAGTCCTGCTCCTCGTTCCTTTTACAAAGGCCATGAACGATCTTTTCCTTTGATCGATCCTCCATCTCCATTCCATAAAAAAATTCAATAAAAATCACCATCACTTCCCTCTCCAAAAACTCAATCACCCTCAACCAAAATTTTATAGTTCGATCCTGGCAACCGAAACCCATTGTCTCAGCCTCATCATTCCCTATGGGTATTGATCAACAATTTTTATCATGGATCTCCCCAAAATAATGCATGCAACAACCATTTTCCTTTCTCATTCCGAAAACATACTCATTTCGAGCTACAGCTTCTTCTGTTACTCAGAAAAATTAACCCTAGAACACATTGCTACTTTTGCATGCCCAGAAATATCCATCGTAACAAGTAAAACTAACACCGAAATGAAGAGGGAGATTAAAGAAGTATAGAAATCCTTGTTTGATGAATTTAGAAATTTAATTGCATTTGTTTTGATTTTTGGAACATCGATTCTTCATGTTTTGTTTTATGGTGGCGGCAGAAATGATTTTGACCAAAGAGAATAGGGTTTATGGTTATGAAGTGTTAAGGTGTATTTATAAGATAAGTTTAATATTTTTTATTGAGTATTTTATTAATATCTATCATATTTCTATTTGTATTGTTGATTAAAATTTTCTATAATCACATGCAATATCCAAAAATCATGAAAATGGACATACAACTACAGTTTGACATTATAGACCCAACGAAACTTGTTTCATCGAATTCTGATTCCGTTTTTCTCACACAACATATTTTTAAATGTCAAATTATCGATTGTTTTTCACATTAAAATTCTGCATGACCACATACTGACTCCAAAATTCATGAAAATTGAAAGCTAACAATAAATTAGTATTCCGGATCCAACAAAATTAATTTCGTCGAAAACGGGAGTCGTTTGCAAAAACGGCTATTTTCTGAGTTTTAAAATAAACCATTTTAAATATTAATATATTTAAAAATAATTAAATTTAATATTTATAAATTAATATTATCGTATATATTCACATATAATATATTACTACTCCAAAATATTCGTATCTGAATTTATAACATAACATTCCAAATCCAGATTAAATCAATATTCTATTTATATTGAAAATCCATTTATAATATAAATAAATCGTTATAAATTATAAAGGAATTCCATAGCGACTATTTTAAAATTTGATTTGGACATAACTCAAAACCTATACGACGAAATTTCGATTTTTCCCTTTCATTAGAAAAATATCGTTCAACAGATTCGAATGTTTCTTGTTTCACAGAAATCCAATGTAAATCGGATTCTGTATAATCAGTTAATGTTTGAATCGCCAAATTACGAACTACCGCGCCATTATGAGCTCGATTTAAATTATATTATAATTAATACATTCAAATGACATTTATAAATATATTCGATAATATAATTCAACTCTAAACTGGATTAAATATTTTTAAATAATCCAATACACACAATATTGACAATTCCACTACTTCCGATTATTCCGGAAATAAATATATTATTCAATTATTTATATTAATTAAATATTCAATATTATTTAATTAAACGACCATTTAAATCTCTAAATCATTATATAATAATTAAATAAATTAATTATTATACCGTAAAAATATGGGACGTTACATTCTTCCCCCTTAAAATAATTTCATCCTCGAAATTGCTAAAGTAGAAAACAAACCCTATTAAATGGATTAAAAATTATTTGTTTACATCTAAAATTTCAGTTTTACTGACCCAATTGATTTTAGTTAAATTATTCATTCATTCTGAATAACTAAAATTTTCAAACACCCTAAATTTTCGAATTTTTTTGCCAGCACCTCTTTTGTATTGGTAAATTGGTACAACTACAACTCGCCTCTCTAGGCCTTCTCCAACCCAAAAGAAAATCAAACAGCCAAGCGGCTTGCCAATCTGCTCATAAATTTCCAAACTCATATAAAAATAAACTTGTATCTTTTTGTCGGGCATATCATTATATTCTTTCCACCTGTTATCAGTTCTGCATATACTAATGTCATTCCAATCAATTTCCAATCAATTTATCCTTAACACAACTATTCGCTTATACCCCAAACCAAATCCATTTTAAACTCAGGTTCCATTCTTGATTCCAACCTCTTAACTTACTAACTCAACATAAATAACACAAACTTTATATCCATATCGAATTCTATTTCAAATTCAATTCCAATTTGGTTTTTCAAATTTCAATACAACTTGGTTTTAATTCAAACAATCTTTCCCCAGGAATTTTAAACAGTTTTTCTTTTCTCAAAAATCAAATATTCATTTCGGAATATCAAATCAACTTTTTTTCCTAGAACAATTCAAAAACAAAATCTTTGATAGTAATCCGTCACTTAGAAACAAGAAAATGAACACCGATTACTTCCGGACCAACATTGGAATTATTTTCCAGCGACCGAAGTGAGTTCAATACTCTATCACTTTCAAAACCATTTCTTACTATTTCCATTTTGAAATACATTTCAAAATATTATTCAGAATGCTTGTAAACAATTTAAAATCTCCCAGGATTTTAAAATTCACGTAAATTAATTCTAAATCCATCTACAAACACATTTCCAAATTTTCAGGGTTTTAATTTCAATTCTGATTTAAATTCAAATTTAATTCATTTTTAACACTTATACGAATTTTGATTGGTTATTTATAACCATTTCACTTTTATAATCTTATTCGATTATAATAACAATCAACATATCCAATATAACATAATATTTCAAGTATTAATCATTCTTTTATTCCAAAATATAATTTAGGTAAAATTATTTCATTTACCCTCGTTTAAAAACATACTATGCCGGTCCATCGTATTTAAGTGTTTTTAAACTCCTACCGATACAATGGATCAAACTGATCGATCAGAACCCATTAACAACTCAACCAATAAATCTCAACAATATAAAACAATTTTCATAAAATCTACAAATACATTCTCTCATATATATACACTCAAACTCAATCTAGGGTATTGCTACCCCATCTCTACTGAGTTGCGCCACTGATCCAAGGTAATTATTTAACCTTCACTCTGATACCATTGTAATAGCCCTGGGAAAATTGCGATCCTAATTATCGACCAAACAAGATGTCGAGTAACCAAACATCCGAAATTTACCAGAACGTTAATGAAAGAAAATAAAGGGTGAGAATAGATAAAGCAGAAAATTAGAATAGAAGAAGAACATATAACGCATCAGAGTAACACGAATCTCACAGCGGAACGAATAAAATATAACATAACTTTGAAATAAAACAATATATATATATACAATAACATTATTAGAGTACAACACTTACAACACAGCGGAAATAACAATACTAGATAACGTTGAAGCCTCCTGCTCTAAGCTCCTCTAATGATATCTTAAAATACCTGAACTACTTGACTTCCCGTACAAATTTGGGCACCCAAGTGTTTAGGGAAAAACAAAACAAAAATAAACTCTGGGTCAGTCATGGGACTGGTGTGAGTAAACTCCAACCACTTGGTTTAACTTTTAAAAATCCTTTTAAAATAAAGGATAATCGTAAGACCGATCCACACATAAACACGGATGGTTTTACCATACGATAACCCAAAGCATTCTTTAAAATCAATATTTGTCTGATATTATAATAATGTCTAATACAAGTAATATCAATCTAGCAGAACGCTTGCATTTCATGCTCTACATATATAGTATACAATCAAAACCGTGGGCTCTTACTGGATAGTGGATTCCAACTGGCAAGGTATGGGACTACCTTCCGACAGTGTACCTCTAGAGAGAAATACATCGGGTTTAACAAGAACATCTTGCAACCCAGGCTAAACATGACCGGCCCCTCACTTCGCTTGAGAGTACCGAATGTATTATCACCAACGGTTGGGATCAGCAACCATTTCCTGAAAGGGGCAACATCGATAGATTTAAAAAGCAAAAGGAATTTCTCTAGATCAGGTGACAATACCCCTACTTGGTAGCTAACCACTTAGCCATGCGACCTACTCGATTTTATACCATTTCCCGGTTGTGAGGCTAGAGGTCATAACGTATCTTTTGATCTTTACTCACTTTGAATGTTACATTGTCATACCCGCCAAATCACAAATTAATTTCCCAAACATATCATGGGTATACAGCTAATAGAAACGAATTCCTCTACCACCAAACATAAATAAGTTTGAAGAGATCAACTTACGCGATCCATTAGATATATTCTGTCATACATTCTTCCTTATAAGTTGTCCTGGGACTGCACAAACCAAAGGCACTATTCTTTAAACAGGACAACCCTTGCATAACTCTGTCCTCAATTATCTTCATCATATTTGATCGCAACGCTAACGCCCATACATAGTAGTTTTCAGATAATGTATATGACCCCGGTCTCTCCAGAGTGACGACGGAAAAATGCTCAAAAACTTCGATAGTTGGTGATTGAACTATCCGAGAAAATTATGTGTACAACCAACGATCTTATTTCTAGATAGAAATTCGATTGATCAATCATCAATCATCATTTATATCTTAAATTAATTTATCATTAATTTATTCATTTACCCATTTCCTATTTCCATATACATACATTCTATCTTTCTAAATTTATAAAATATTCCTTATTAATATTGAAAAACATTTCCATTTCTTATTTACATGTCATGGTCATTCCGGTATTTCTTAACAACAAAACATTTCATTTTCTATACTTAAATAACATTTCTGATTATATTTGGAAAATGTTTCCAAAACTCATTTATATGGATTTCAAACGAATGTTGTATAAACATCGTTCTGCCCGCTCAATCCATTTATTGCTTATTTCTTAATGTATCTTTAATCAATCTTCGCCATCGAACTTCAACTATTCCTTAGTTAATTTCGAAGTCAATCAAGTTGGGGTATAATTACCTCTTAGACCTTAACTGAACAACGTCCCTAACCTCGCAACAGAAAAAGCTCAACACTCTAATTTTTACAACCATTACTTATGCAACTTCTCGGATTTATATTTATGAATTTCCTTCTTGTATAAAACATTTGTTATACGATAACATTATAAACCTTACTTCCGAAATATATGACTTTAAAACAATAACTTTTATGTCTTAATTTGAGTAATTTATAATTAATTTATTTATTAAATAAATCTTGATTTACAAATCGGAAAGTAACTAGTACTTTCCCAAATTCGATGTAATCAAATTCGACGTATAACTCTCTTTTGTGCAATCTCTATTCGATTAACTCTTTTTCGAATAACCTCTATTCGATTAGCTCTTTTTCAAATTACCCATATTCGATCAATTCACTTCGAATAACCTATATTCGATTAATTCACTTCGAATAACATATATTCGATTAACTCTTCTTTGAATAACTTATATTCGATTATCTCTCTTCAAATAACTTATATTTGATTAACTATCTTTTAAATAACTTATATTTGATTATCTCTCTTCAAATAACTTATATTCTATTAACTCACTTCCGAGTAATCTCTATTCGATTAACTCTCCTTCGAATAAACTACATTCGATTATAAAATATCAGTTTCCAACCGAGTACTAATTATCTTGTCAAATACTGATTTATTCAATATATATTTTCTTAAATAAATTATTGTAAAACATCTTACCCATTCGAATTTTAATTACACATCTTTACGGATTTATTTAATCCTTTTTACATTTCAGATATCAAAATAGATTTCATCGTTTCCTTATTAAACAACTCCAAATTTCCCTTTTTTAATTCACTGTTGAATTTGCTATCTCAATTATCCACTGATAATTATATTGTAATTCATTTATAAACTTTTGTTTATAAATCACAATACTTGTTTTCATTATTAAACAAGTTATTTATTTCTAGCCCATTCGAATTTCCGTTTCTATTTAATTTCTATTTCAAAAATCCAGTTTCCTTTATAAATGTGTTTATTTGCAAAATATTTGCTTAAATCCATTATTCACACCGAGTGTGAATAATATTTCTTTTATACAATCCCTTTAGTTTGATTTCGTATTTCAAAATTACATCACATTTTCCAAATTCTATTTATACTTCTATTATAGAATTATTCATATGAAATCTCCTTTTTATTTCTAACACTTAAATCTCATTTATAATTCCTTTTATAAATGCCGAGTTCACATTCTATTTAAAATATCAGTGTTAAAACCGATTTCTACTTCTTTATATAAGTTCAGACTTATATATCCCATTTATCAAATGAATTTTTTTTTACTTAATTTAAAAATATTATTTATAAATTAATCTTTTCAATTTATCTGTTAAAAACAGAGTTCTATTTAAAATCAACTTTAAATCCATATCCTCATAATTATTTTAAATCTTGTCAATTCCCTTTTATAATTCTATTTATTTCCCAAATAATTCCTTTTATAATTCTATTTATTTTCCTAAATATTTCCTTTTATAATTCTATTTATTTTCCTAAATATTTCCTTTTATAATTCTATTTATTTTCTAAATAAATATTTCCTTTTATTATTCTATTTATTTTCTAAATATATATTTCTTTTATAATTCTGTTTATTTTCTAAATAAATATCCCTTTTATAATTCTATTTATTTTCGAAATACGTATTCCTTTTATAAGTTTATTTATTTTCTAAATAAATATATCTTTTATAATTCTATTTGTTTTCTAAATAAATATTCCTTTTGTAATTCTCTACTTTTTCCAAATAAATATTCCTTTTATAATTTTATTTATTCCCAAATAAATATTCCTTTTATAATTCTATTTATTTTCTAAATAAATATTCCTTTTATAATATCCTTTAGTTTTATAAATAATTTCTTTTATAAAATCCTTTGATTTTATAAATATTTCATTTTCAATATACACTTTGAAAATTCCCTTTTTACATTTTGGTATCTCTTATGGTTTTTGAAATACTAAATAACCATGATCAATATCATCTAAACACACATAATCAACAATAGATTATGTATCACATCATATATCACAATATATGGAAAAACAGTATTATAAATTTTGAGGAATCCAGTTGGATCTCTCCAACCTGTTTCCCTGCATCACAGATGTTTAACAATATAAATAACATCAATTTCATTTCAATATGAAATATTCTGATAAACAGAATCAATATTTGATTAACGATATATATATATATATATCGTTATCTATATTTTCAAGCAGTTGATTAGCAATTCATCCAAACAATCAACACACAGCAATCGACCATCATCTATCAATTCTAAAAATACGTTATAATAATATAAACCGTTCAGAGTTAGTGAGATTTACTCACATTGGTCGGTTTATCGTCAAATAACGATAACCGTCATTGATTCAGACAGACAATTTATTTTGCTATAAATTGTAACGAGCTCCAATTCACTTCCAGTCAGTTCCATTTTGTAGCCCTCGTCCATACGATCCCAACGGATCTAGTTTTGCTGAATTTCGATCACGTATGACAAAGATATTAATTTAACAAGTTACGTACACATTTAAATAAATTAAATTCAAATGATTTAATAATTTGGGCTCACTCTTCTGCCTAGCCCAAACTCCTCATACAAGGCCCGCTCCAAGAATTTCCTTCTTCCCCATATTAGTCCTGCTCCTCGTTCCTTTTACAAAGGCCATGAACGATCTTTTCCTTTGATTGATCCTCTATCTCCATTCCATAAAAAAATTCAATAAAAATCACCATCACTTCCCTCTCCGAAAACTCTATCACCCTCAACCAAAATTTTACAGTTCGATCCTGGCAACCGAAACCCATTGTCTCAGCCTCGTCGTTCCCTATGGGTTTCGATCAACAGTTTTTATCACGGATCTCCCCAAAAAATGCATGCAACCACCATTTTCCTTTCTCATTCCGAAAACACACTCATTTCGAGCTACAGCTTCTTCCATTGCTCAGAAAAACAAAACCTAGAACACACTGCTACTTTCGAATACGCAGGAATATCCATCGAAACAAGTAAAACTAACACTAAAATGAAGAGGGAGATTAAAGAAGTTCAGAAATCCTTGTTTGATGAATTTAAAATTTTAATTGCATTTGTTTTGATTTTTCGAACATCGATTCTTCACGTTTTGTTTTATGGTGGCGGCATAATTGATTTTGACCGAAGAGAATAGGGTTTAGGTTTATGAAGCATTAAGGTGTATTTATAAGATAAGTTTAATATTTTTTATTGATCATTTTATTAATCTCTATCATATTTCTACTTGTATTGTTGAGTAAAATTTTCAATAATTACATACAATATCCAAAAATCATGAAAATGGACATACAACTAGAGTTTGACATTATGGACCCAACGAAACTTGTTTCATCGAATTCTTATTCTGTTTGCTCACACAACTTATTTTTTAATGTTAAATTATCGACTATTTTTCGAATTAAAATTTCACACGACTACATTTTGACATTACGGACCCAATGAAACTTATTTCGTCGAATTCAGATTCCGTTTGCTCACACCACGTATTTTTAAATGTCAAATTATCGACTGTTTTTCTCATTAAAATTCCGCACGGCCACATATAGACTCCAAAAATCACGAAAATTGAAACCTAACGTTAATTTAATATTCCGGATCCAACAAAATTAATTTCAACAAAAACGGAAGTCATTTGCAAAAACGGCTATTTTCTAAGGTCTAAAATAAACAATTTTAAATATTAATATATTTAAAAATAATTAAATTTAATATTAATAAATTAATATTATCGTATATATTCACATAGAATATATTACAGTTGCAAAATATTCCTATCTGAATTTATAACTCAACATTTCAAATCCAAATTAAATCAGTATTCAATTTATATTGAAAATCCATTTATAATACAAATAAATCGTTATAAATTGTAAAGGAATTCTATACCGACTATTTTAAAATTTGATTTGGACATAACTCAAAATCTAGACGACGAAATATCGATTTTTCTCTTTCGTTAGAAAAATATCGTTCAATAGATTCTAATGTTTCTTGTTTCACAGAAATCTGATTTAAAACGGATTATGTATATTTAATTAATGTTTGAATCGCTAAATTATGAACTACCACGCCATTACGAGCTCGATTTAAATTATATTATAATCAATACATTCAAATAACATTTATTAATATATTCGTTAATATAATTCAACTCTAAACTGTATTAAATATTTTTAAATAATCCAATGCACACAATATTGACAATTCCACTATTTCCGGAAATAAATATATTATTCTATTATTTATATTAATTAAATATTCAATATTATTTAACTAAACGCCATTTAAATCTCTAAATCATTATTTTAATAGTTAAATAAATTAATTATTATACCATAAAAGTACGAGATGTTACATTCTTCCCCCCTTAAAATAATTTCGTTCTCGAAATTGCTAAGGTTGAAAACAAACCCTATTAGCTGGATTATAAATTATTTGTTTACTTCTAAAATTTCAGTTTTACTGACCCAGTTGATTTTAATTAAATTATTCATTCATTCCGAGTAACTAAAATTTTTAAAAATTTCTGAAAATTTTGTAACAACCTAAATTTTCGAATTTTTTTGCCAGCACCTCCTTTGTATTGGTCAATCGGTACAACTACAACTCGCCTCTCTAAGCCTTCTCCAACCCAAAAGAAAATCAAACAGCCAAGCGGCTTGCCAATCGGCTCATAAATTTCCAAACTCATATAAAAATAAACTTGTACCTTTTTGTCAGGCATATCATTATATTCTTTCCACCTATTATCAATTCTGCATATACCAATGTCATTCCAATCAATCTCCAATCAATTTATCCTTAACACAACTATTTGCTTATACCCCAAACCAAATCCATTTTAAACTCAAGTTCCATTCTTGATTCCAAATTCTTAACTTACCAACTCAACATAAATAACACAAACTTTATATCCATAGCGAATTTTATTTCAAACTCAACTCCAATTTACTTTTCCAAATTTCAATACAAATTGGTTTTAATTCAAACAATCTTTCCCTGGGAATTTTAAACAGTTTTTCTTTTCTCAAAAATCAAATATTCATTTCAGAATATCAAAACAACTTGTTTTCCTAGAACAATTCAAAAACAAAATCTTTGGTAGTAATACGTCACTTAGAAACTCGAAAATGAACACCGATGATATCCGGACCAACATCGGAATTATTTTCAAATGACCGAAGTGAGTTCAATACTATATCTTTTTCAAAACCATTTCTAACCATTTCCATTTTGAAATACATTTCAAAATATTATTCACATTGCTTGTAAACAATTTAAAATCCCCAGGATTTTAAAATTCACGTATATTAATTCTAAATCCATCTACAAACACCTTTCCAAATTTTCAGGGTTTTAATTTTAATTACGATTTAAATTCAGATTTAATTCATTTTGTAACACTTATTTTGATTGGTTATTTATAACCATTTCACTTTTGTAATCTTATTCGATTGTAATAACAACCAACACATCCAATATACCATAATATTTCAAGTATTAATCATTCTTTTACACCAAATTATAATTTGGGTAGAATTATTTCATTTACCCTTGTTTTAAAACATACCGTGTCGGTCCATCATATTCAAGTGATTTTAAACTCCTACCGATACAGTGGATCAAACTGATCGATCAGAACCCATAAACAACTCAACCAATATATCTCCACAATATGAAACATTTTTTTATTAAATCTACAAATACGTTCTCTCATATATATATACACTCAAACTCAATCTTGGGTATTGCTACCCCATCTCTACTGAGTTACTGTAACAACCTGGAAAATCAGAACCAATTAATTTTTTTTATTTTTGCAACTTTAATGAATTTTGAATATTTAAAATGATTTATTTTAAATAATAACGACTAAAAATTTATTTAAATTGAATTTAGAACGAATAAATTTATTTTAATTATAAAACGAGCCTGAAATGGTGTGGTAGTCTGAAAATTCGATTTCAAGTTTCAAATGAATGTATAGGATTCAAAATAAACCAGATTTCAGTAAAACCAAAAATATTTGTATCTGTTCGAAAATATCTTTCCAACGAATGTGAAAAATTCAGATTTCATAATGGGAATAAAAAGTTGTGTCCAGTTGAAAATTCAGAATAGTCGCTATGGAATTATATATATATATATATATAAATCCCTTAAAAATTGCAATTTTGCAAACGACCTCCATTTTCAACGAAACCACTTTTGTTGGATTTGGAATGTCAAATTATTGATATATTCCAATTTTCATAACTTTTGGTATTAATATGTGAGCACGGCAAAAGAAAACGTGTTTTGTCGGTTTCGGTTTGAATTGGATCGACCAGAAAATGGCCATTTTTCAAACAATTTCCATATTTGATGAAATTAATTTTGTTAGGATCGTATCGTCAAAACAAAGCTAGATATAACTTTTCTGTAATTTTTGGAGTAAGTATGTGACCACGGTAATTTAAAATGTGCATTCAAATTAAATATATATAGATTTATATTTTAATTTAAAGAAAAATTGATCGTAATAGCCGAATTGGGTTATGAAGCATATCGCATTGCATTCGGTATGAGGGTATTTAGCTAGGGGTGATAGTCGTTGGGTTCGATTTGGAGTTCGTAGTAATAAAAGGGGTATTTTTAAAAATAAATAATTTATTATAAAGCATCCACCAATCAGAAATTAGGAAAAAAAATAATAAAACCCTAATTTTACTGCATCGTTCCTGCGATATACGGCGGAGGCTGTTCAGAATTTTGAATCCAAATTACTCCCAATCCACGCTATGAATGCCCAAAGTTCTAAAGGGAAAATTGTGGTACTTCCTCCCTTCTTCAAATCTGTACCGATGAGGAGAATTATCGTTGTGTAATTTCGCCAGAATCGCTGCTCAAAGAGGTCGACTTTGCACGCCATTTCTTACTTCTCCAGACCACCGAGTTTGATGGCGTTCAAGGGATAGGCGGAGGCCGCGGAGGCGCAGCGCGGGGTGCAGTTCGATTGAGGTTCGGTGTGCTAGTTTTGGTGCAAACTCGCGCTATAGTTTTGAATGGTTAATGGAAACGACGACTAGTAGTGATTAAAGGGAGAAGGAGGTTAATTTCTAATTAATTAATTAATTTTAAAATGTCATTAACGCAAATACCATCATATCTTTTCCGAACGAGGTCCAAATCACGCGAAACTGGATCCGTTGCGATCATGGGGACAAGAGCTTCGCAACAAGACTAACCGGGCCCAATTTGGAGCTAGTTGGAAATTTAGGCAAATTCAAACCCGAACAGTGCTGAATTCGCCAGATAAAGAATGGTGGAGTGGAAGCCAAAGGTGAGAACTCTTCTCACTCTAATTTTATTTACAATTAAATATATACTAGGATGCAGACGGTGCTTAGCATCACCCGACACCATTGATTGTACAAACCATGATTGTTTGTTTGGATTGAATTGACTGTGTGGTGTTTAGTGAATGAATGAATTGTATAAAATATTCATGTTGAATAAAATGTTTGAATAATAAAAATATCATTTTTATTGAATGTATAAATTATATAAAATATTCATGTTGTAACGACCCGTATTTTTAAGGATTTAATAATTAATTTTATTTAATTATTTAAATAATTGATTAGTAATTTATAATGGTTTAAATTAAATAACTTTGAATATTTAATTAATATAATAATTAAATAATATATTTAATTCTGAAATAATCAGAAATAGCTGAAATGGAAATATTGTGTCAATTGAATCATTTAAAATATTTAATTCAGTTTAGAATTTAATTATATTAACGAATTTATTCATAACTGTCAATTGAACGTATAATTTATACTATAATTATAATCAAGCTCAAAATGGCGTAGCAGTTCGTAATTTGGCGATTCGAACTTTAAAAGAATATACAAATTCGTTTTAAGCCGGATTTTTGTGAAACAAGAAACGTTCGGAGCAGGTGAAGTATATTTTTCTAAAGGAAGAGAAAAATTGAGATTTCATCGTGTAGATTTTGAGTTGTGCCCAAATCAAATTTTTAAAAATCGTTATGGAATTCCTTTATAATTTATAACGATTTATTTATATTATAAATGGATTTTTAATATAAATTGAATACTACTTTAATCTGGATTTGAAATGTCGAGTTATAAATTCAGATAGGAATTTTTTGGAGCTGTATGATACTCTATGTGAATATATATAAGATAATATTAATTTATTAATATTAAATTTAATTAATTTTAAATATATTAATATTTAAATGGGTTTATTTTGAGCTTTAAAAATAGCTAGTTTTGCAAACGATTTCCATTTTTGATGAAACTAATTTTATTGGATCCGGTATATTAAATTATTGTTAGATTTCAATTTTCGTGATTTTTGGAGTCAGTATGTGGCCGTACGGGATTTTAATGTGAAAAACAGTCGATAGTTTGACTTTAAAAATACGATGTGTGAGCAAACGGAGTCGGAATTCGACGAAACAAGTTTCGTTGGGTTCGTTATGTCGAACTGTAGGCATGTGTCCATTTTCATCAGATTTGGATATCGTATGTGATCATACAGATTTTTAAAAGTCAAATACAAATAGCGGTAGCTTATTATATTGAAAATATTCGAATATAAAAATATTAATACTACCCTATAAATACCCCCAAAACTATGCCTAACCCTAAAACACTTCATTCAGTAGTCAACTATTTTTCCGCCATTGGGTTATTATTCCAAACAGGAAAATTGATCCTTCAACAATCAAAGGAAATCAAAGTAAAATTCTATAAATCCTGTAGTTAGTATATTTGCAACCTATGGAACTCGCTCTTCAGTTTCATATGAATTCGGGTTTATTTGAATTGCTTTCCGTTCGCTGTCCTCTTTGGTACAATAGCTAGGGCACGAGATTTTGATCAGGGTAGTAGCTTGTTTGAGGATTGGTTAGTATATTCGAGTTCGTGATAGGATTTGGGGTTTGTATGCAAACTTTTATGGGATCTGAAGATGGAAAGAGACGCACGATGTCTGTACAGTGCGTAAACACCCTGATCGACACATCTTGCTTCCAGCGTGCGAGTTTACAACGGTGAGGTCGGTGAAGATGAGATTTGAATGAGGAGTATAATGGAGTTGGTTTCGAGTTGAATGGTGGAGAAACAAGAGAGAAAATGGAGTTAAGAGATTCAGAAATGGCCATGTTTTTTCTGTTTGATTATTGAAAACATACGAAGGAGAAGGAGGAGGCAAATATATACGGGTTTGGGTATTATCCAGTTTTAGATGGGCCAAATAAGGGTGAGGCCCATTAGAATTAAAAATCTAAGTTTTATTTATTTTAAATAGTGTATTGTCTTGTAATTACAACATCTTTCTCATACGTTATCAGTTTTGGGAACGATCAGATCCTATGGGATCGTGTGGATGGCGACTACACCATGGAATTAACTTGGAGTGAATTGGAGCTCGTTACAATTTATAGCGAAATAAATTGCCCGGTCTGAATCAATGACAATTATCGTTATTTAATGATGATCGTCCAATGTGACTAAAACTCACTAACTCTACCAGTATATATTTTTATAAATATAATCTAGTATTGATAAATGATGATTGATTGCTGTGTGTTGATTTTTTGGTTGAATTGCTGATTTTTTGGTTGAAATTATAGATAACGATATATATATATTGAAAATTGTTACACTTTATTAAAAACCAATCATATGCTTTGCTTATATGCCTCATCAAAACCTTGTAACCTCCTACTTTGTATTTACAAGGGAAAAGAGTGTATATAAGGTCCACATTTTAACATTACAAATCATACATAGATTATACAACAGATAATAACAAACAAGAGCTCCATTAGGCCCACGGCCCATCCAACACCAATTTAAAATCTCCTTCTCTAAAAAAACCTGCTAGCTTGAATCGTGAAATTCAATCCCCCATCGTTGAAGCATTATGACATTGGAATCTGTTCCGGTGGATCGACTGCCATTGCCACGAACAAGGTAATGAATTTCCTTTTCTATCTGAGCCAATTTCACTGTACAATGCGTTGAAAGATGATTGAAAAAACGAGCATTCCTTTCAAGCCAAATAAAACAGATAGCTGATGTAAAAGCTCCAAATGCTATGTCACGAAGCTGATCCTTTTGCTTGAAACTGGATAGAATGATATTAGCCTCATCTTCTAAACTTGATAAGATCGATGGCTATAGATTCAATTTAAGCTTCAAAGAGCCCCAAATAAATTGGGAGTAATTGCATTCGAAGAAAAGGTGATGAGTTGTTTCTTCTTATTGGTGACATAACGAGCACAACGTATCTGATATAATGCCAAAACGATGCAATCTTGATTTAGTATTTAATCTGTCCACTGATGCTCAGTAAGCAACGAAAGCCATTCATTTGCTATTATTGGAAAGCCAAATTACATTATAAATAGGCTATTGAACACCCTTGTTCTTGATCTTATCCCACGCATTATGAAATGTAAAATTGCCGCCATCACACCATTCATATTTATATGCATTTATAGCAGGGCAGACGAAAATGGTTCAAAATTCTGATGCAGCCTCTCTAGTAGCAGGATGGAGAGATGGATCCATTGTAGAGTTTCGAACTACCAAGCTGACTTTGTTATGAAGTTGCCATATTGCCTGAAATCTGTGAAAGACAAGGATGTCAACCAAACACTTGCAGTTGAGCCATGGCTCGAACCATAGTGTGGTATGCCTGCCGTACGAAATAGTCTTATTTAGTAGCTGATTAGAAGATGTCCTCAGTCAAAGCAATGCTTTCCAAGTCGAGGAGGCATCGTTATCTACACTCATGCTCTAGAATTCTTTATTATGGCAGTATCTACGTTTAAGCCAGTTACTCTATAGATTATTTTTAGAAAACTAATTCCAAAGTAATTTCATAGATGCAGCTTTCTTTAGATATGAGAGTAGTTTAAAACCAACTCCCCCTTCCTTTTTCGGTTTGCACAACATTTGCCATGCTACTTTATGCTTAGATTCACCCTAAAAAAAATCTGCACAAAGTGTTTGTAATTTGTCTAGGGTGAACTCGGGAATTTGATAGACAAAAAGCCAGTAGAGTATAATCGGAGTGATAACTGAATGTATGAGCTCTGCCCTACCGGCTAAGCTCAGCATCTTTGCTTTCCATGCCTCGATTTTACTTTGAACCCGATGTATTAAAGAATTTCATAAGGAATAGTGGAGGTAGGTAGATGAAAGAGGAATGCCTAAATTCCTGATGGGTAAATGACCTACCTCAAAAGGCAGAATTTCTAAAATTAAACGAGTGTTTTTACTTGAAAGGCTGTAGAAGATTTTTGTTTTGTCCACATTGACTATAAGGCCTACAAAGCATCTAATCTTCTGAAATACTGAATTTAAAGTGTTGGCATTCTGCAATGTAGACTTACTAAAGACCAATAAATCGTCAGCGTAAAGCAAATGAGTTATGCTAGGCTTGAAACTATACACTGGTTGAAACATATTGCCATACACAGCATTTTCCATTAGATAGGAGAAGTATTGCAGAACAACAGTGAACAAATACAGTGATAGCGGATCCCCCTATCGGATGCCTCGATTCGAAGAAATAAAGCCTTTTGGAATGCCCTGAAATAGAATAGAAAAACTGGCAGTAGAGACACATTCGTAAATTATGCTAATAAAATGAACCGGAAATCCTACTATAGATAGTAAGTAGCATAGAAATTCTCTGTTAACCATATCATACGCCTTCTTTAAGTCAACCTTTACACAGAACTTGGAAACACCATACTTCTTAAAGTCACGCAATACTTCATGTTCCAATTAAATGTTACCACCGACATTACGCCCCGGAATAAAAGCACATTATTTTTAGCTATAAGGTGACTTAGAAATGGCTTTATTCTATTACACACTATTCTAGAAAAAACCTTGTAGTAAACATTACAACAAGAAATCGGTCGATAGTGTGTTATATTGGTTGGTTTTTCATTTTTCGGAATAAGCATAATAAAAGTGTGGTTACTTCCCTTCGGCAGTTTGGCAGAGTTGAAAATATCCCTTATAGCCAAAAGAAAATCAAATTTTATCATATCCCAATGTAATTTGTAGAATTTAGAGTTCATGCCATCTGGCCCTGGACTCGTGTCGTCGTGAATGGAAAACACAGCCTTTCGTACTTCTACCATAGAAATATCCGGCAGTAAAAATTCCTGTCCATCTGAATTAATACTATACACAGGCTGAAATTTTGGAAAGTCCGTATTCAGATCACCATTAAACAAAGAATTATAATAGCTAATTGCTTCTTCTTCAATATCTGAATCTTTATGCATCAGTTGTCCATCCGCTGTGATGAAGGCCCAAATGTTGTTGCTGAAGCGTCGTAAGGTCATCTTGAAGTGAAAGAACTTTGAATTGGTATCGCCTTCTTGCAACCATGCTACTTTTGCTCTCTGTTTTAATGCCCAAAAATTCTGATTTTGTTGCATTTGTAATTGATATTTCGCACGTAGCATGTCGTCATATAATTATAAGTCAGTTGGGTCATTGTCGACAACCTGTTCTAACGCTCTGAATACATCCTCCTACTGTGATATGTGATTTTCACGCTTATATCGAAATCTATTCCATCTCTTCAACTCATTTTTTCAATCAGTCAACTTGCATAAAAAATATAACTGGAGAAACCCCATATAGATGCAGATAAACCAGTGGATATACAGTGATCATATCCCTCACACAGGTGCCCGTCATTGTAATATTTGAAGGGGTATCCCTTATGTTGAACTGTAGGAATTAAATCTTGTACTAATGAATTGTGATCACTTGTAAGTTGCGATAATGTTAATGCTTTCAAATTCAAGAATTTTTGAATAAAAGCAGTATTAGCCAAGATCTTATCTATGTGTGTAGCTAAGCCCTTTCTTCTCCATGTGAACTTAAAACTGATAGGCTTTATTTCCAATAGACTAGCGTTAGCTAGGAAGTTTTGAATATATATATATATATATATATATATAAATCATTGATCAAATATTGATTCTGTTTATCAGAATATTTCATATTGAAATGAAATCTGTAACGACCTGGATTTCGCCCGACCCCAACCGATCGCAAGATCGATCAAGACCGTTCAAAACCCGCGTACGTTAACTTTGGGCATACAACACATCAGAACAACAACACAAACTTTTATAACATCAATAATAATTGTTACATCAGAGTACAGAATATATCAGAGTACATCAATAAATAATACAGCGGAAGATACATTACAATAAATTAAATATAGAGCAGCGGAACTAATCTCAGCGAAAGGCCATCCATATTCTAGACCCAGCTACAGGCTTCAATCCAGGATCCTGCTTAAAATATATCTGCAAAAAGCTTCTCGACTGCCCGTGTGAAAAGAGGGCACTCGAGTTTGCAAAGTGAAAAAACTACAGGTCAGTCGTGGGACTGGTGTGAGAATTCTATACTTAAACTTATCTAATAAATAGGCTAATCACAGGACCACGCCGCTAATGCGGAACGGGTTTACTCCAGTGGATTGCCAGTGCATAAATAAAGTAAATCGTCAAATAACGCAATGCTTTTTGGGAAAAATGAAACCATTATAAGACCCAGGTCCCATCACACAATGCAACGCAAACCGGAGGATAGGGTTTTACCTTATAATGGTCAAAAGATGCTTAATACGTAAAATACGATATTATTAGTGTGTATAGATGTATTTAAAACATTTCAAATATAATATCAATCCTAGACGACATAGATACCATCTACTATGTCGCCATACTAGTTATACAATCAAAACCGCAAGGGCGTATTGGAAATTGGGTTTCCATCATGAGTCAAGGCTAGGGAGGAGCTCCTGACCAATTCGAGACACTCTAGCAATGCCTCAGGATTCGGACGTTGGCGAACCCTTGGATACAGCAGGGCCGGTCCACAAATACTTTAGTGGATTAGTTATGCCTGAACACATGCTCCTCGATCCTATTGGATCTACAAATCGGTCGAGGGCGACCGATAAGAATAAACCGAGGCCTCGCAAAAATTCCATCAACCACATAAGAAAATGTCGGGCCGTGTTAAAGCCCAACACCACTTCTAGCTAGAAAGAAACGTGTGCACTCCCTGCGTTCCCTTCTCCTGTTTTAAACTCAACTGGTGTGTGAGGCTCGCGAAGTCACGATATACACAAAGCTATGCCTAAAGAGACTGTGCTTTGATCATCAACCACAAGGCCTGCTTTTCAACAAAGCCTTGATCACTTGCATCTTAGCATGTCACATTGTCAGACCCTACCATATTATTGATCATCTACCAATATATATATAACCTCTAAGCTCATACGTCTTAGAGAAGGGTGATAAGTAAAGAATAAATTCTTCACCACCAAACAGAAATATATAATCAGTAGCGTTCAACAAATAAAGTAGAAATGAATACAATGTCAGACACACAATCCATTTACATGTCCGCTCTGGGTCTGAGCGAAACAACGTGTCCGTTGATCTCCAAATGCGTTTGGACGATCATTACTAAATACCTTGCCTTGGAAGGCCAATCCCAATTCAAGATACCAGTCATCATCATCCCAACAATGTGAAAACCTTCGGTATTCAATCATCGTCTTCATCTTCGACTCTTGATCGTCGTGATGATTATTCAGAATGGGTTAAACCCGGTCTTTCTGAATAACTCGCGTATTTTGAATTTAAAAAGAAAATATTGGAATATCACACATTACGCCACATTCCAACTCAGAGTATTCTTTTAATAAGATATTCATATTAGAAGATTCTCATTAATTTTATCAAAGATAAACTCTGAAAATAAAATCTATAAATCAATTTCCAAATAGGGAATTCTACAGAAATCAAATCAATACATAATCGATATAAATTTCTGTATCGGACTAATAATTTAAATGGAATAACGGCAAAGCCTCTTAAATTCCATATATAATATCGGTCTTCTTTTACATAAGCCCATTTCGATTATTACCAATCGAAATTCCACTTAATTCCAATTTAATATATTAAAGTGGAAAACTAGATTTTTAGAAAATGTCTTTCTAAATCTATAAAATAGATTTATAAATTCCAAATAATAATTTCAATGTAAATTGGATTAAAGGACAAATGTCGTTTAAAACAACGTCCACGATAAATCCACCTCACATCTCAATTTATTTATAATTGCAAATCCTAATAATCTTTAAAAACATATTTAAAATAATCATTAAAAATATTCTTTATATAAAAGATTCTAAATGAGAAGTATTCTTTATATTACAAATTCTTTCTTTTACAAACATTCTTTGTATTAACATATAGTTGATTAAAAATATATTATGAAAATATATGCACTTTATATAAAAAGGATTTCTAATGTAAAAATATTCTTATTTGAAAGAACACCTGAATCGAAATGCGACTCAAACATTTACTATATAATTTAGATTAAATGGATTTCACACACATCATCTATATGATAATGACAGTATAATCATCAAAACATCCATCTGCATCCAAAGTGTACTTTCCACTGCGTAAGCGTTAAAATCAAATAATAACGCTCATCGCAGCCTGTCGATCGAATGATCAACATACAACTAAATATTGGGATTAATGTATATTAATTTTCATCCCAACACCCGTGTGGGGTTTCAACCAACAAACAGATAACAAACTAATTTGTGCACTTGAGCGATGTGTGAAAATAATCGTCCCAATCACATACACAAGTCGGGTAACTTGTGGATGGAAGTGTAATACACAATATATAGCCATGACAAACAAATAATTGGTTTCAACAAATGTAAATTGACATAAGTAAATAATTGGTATTAACTAGTGTGAATTGACAAAAGTGAATATTTGTTTTAACTAGTAAAAATTGACTAAAATGAATAGTTGTTTTCAACAAACGTAAATTAATAAAAGTGAATATTTTGTTATTAACTAGTATAAGTTGACAAAAGTGTTTATTTCTTTTTAACTAATCAATTTGAAAAAAATGTATATTTTGTTTCCAATAGTATAAATCGATAAAAGTGATTATTTTATTTCAACTAGCATAAATTGACAAAAGTAATTGTTTTAATTTAACTAATCAAGTTTGGCAAAAATGTTTATTTCTTTTTAACTAAATCAAGTTCGACACAGATGTTTATTTCATTTTTTTATGTTTCCAAACAAAATGTAACTTTTATTTTAGATGTTATATTGCATTGTGGAATGCAAATAAAAGAACAAACTTGATTTTTCAAAGTATATTTACATTTGTTGTAACAACCCGGAAATGCGAGCCAGTATAAATTTTTTATTTTGCCAAGTTTAGCGAATTTTGATTATTTAAAATGAATTATTTTAAATAATATCGACGAAATATATATTTTGAATATAATTCGAATGTATATATTTATTTACGTCGTCGTTAGAATATAAATATTTTATTTTAATTATAAAAGGAATTGAAATGGCGCGGTAGTTCGATAATTCAATTTCAAACTTCAATTAAATGTACCGAGTGCAAAACAATCCGGATTTTAGTGAAACCAAAAACATTAGGATCTAATTGAGAATATCTTTCCAACGAATCCGAAAAATTGCGATTTCATAGCGGGAATCAAAAGATACGTCCAGTTGAAAATTCTGAATAGTCGCTATGTAATTCAGGCCCTTAAAAATAGGAATTTTGCAAACGACCTCGGATTTCGACGAAACCACTTTTGTTGGGTTTGTGATGTCAAATTATTGCTAGGTTTCAAATTTCATAATTTTTTGAATCAATATGTGAGCGTGGCAAAGGAAAACGCGTTTGACCAGTTCAGTTGATTTTAATCGACTGGAAAATGGCCATTTTTCCAACAGTCTCAGAATTCGATGAAATTTGTTTTGTTAGGACCGTATCATAAATACGAAGCTAGAAAATATTTTTTTGGAATTTTTCGAGTTAGTATGTGACCCCAGTAAATTGAAATGCGTGTTCAAATTCAATATATAGAGTTATATGTTGATTTTGACGGAAACTGTTCGTAACGGCCAAATTGGCTTACGAAACATATCCCATTGTGTTCGGAATGGGGGTAATTAGCTATGGGCGACAGGCGGTGGGCTTGATTTAGAGTTCGAAAATAAAAGTTACTTTTTGAGAATTAAAAATAATAAAATAAATAAAAATCAACAACCTTTTTCCTCTTTACTCCCTCCCCACTCTCTCCCTTCAAAAAACAGATCGATGAAAAAAAAAGAAAAAAGAAAACGACGCTCAGCCCTAAACGCCCCCTCCGTCGCCCTCTACCCCGACGCCACCCCGCCATCCCCGATGCCGCCAGATCCGCACCGCCACCCTCCTCCATAGCAGCCTCCCCATCCCCTCCTCTCTCCTGTCACGACGGAAGAATCCCCCCTCCACACAAAACCGTAAACCCTAGCCACCCCGCGCGAGCCCAGTGCGCCACCGTCGCCTGCTCCCTACCCCGACGCCACCACTCCCCCATTCTCCCTTCAAACGGTGAGTTCCTTTACTGATTTCCATATAATTTATTTTCAGTTTTATATACATTATATCGTGTTTAAAAATCTGATTTTTTCAAGTATAAAGTTGCTATTTTTTTTTATGTGAAAATCTGAAATAAAAATTAGAATTAGAATTTATATAGATTTGATTTTATCATGAAAGTGAACGAATAAAGGATTCGATTTTTACAATAATAAAAATATAATTTTGATTAAGGTAGAATAATAAAAATATAATTTTTATAGTAGAAGATTAAAGATATAATTTTTACTATAGTAGAGTATTAAAAATATATTTTTTATTATATGTAGAAGTTCAAAATATAATTTTTATATTACAGGAAGGTTCAAAATATAATTTTTATATTATAGAAAGAGGAAAAATATGATTTTTATTATATTTGAAAAGGCGAAATCTTTATATTTGAAAAGGCGAAATCTTTATATAGAGAATAGCGTGATAAAAATATAATCTTTATTATATGAACACCGTTATAAAAATAGAATTTTTATCTATATAGTAGCGATGTAAAAATAGAATTTTTATCTATATAGTAGCGATGTAAAAATAGAATTTTTATCCATATATTAGCGATGTAAAAATAGAATTTTTATCTATATAGTAGCGATGTAAAAATAGAGTTTTTATCTATATAGTATCGATGTAAAAATAGAGTTTTTTTTCCATGCGAAGAAATTATAAAAATATGATTTTTAAATTGAAAGTTAAACAAATGAAAATGTGATTTTTATTTTAAAGACAGGAATATAAAAATGTGATTTTTATATATGTAGTGGCTACGGGCAACGAAAGTGACAAATGGCGAGAACGACGAAGACTTCTACATATGAAGAGTCATGGTATTGGATTAGCTAGTTGGTGAGAACTTCTCACTTTAAATCTTCTTTTCTAGTTATATATATACTAGGATGCAGACGGTGCTTAGCAGCACCCGACACCCGTCGTCCACAGGCCATGGATGGCTTGTATGCTTGTTTGATGTGTTGTGAAATTTGTTTGTATTGTTGATGTGAAATCGATAATAAAATATAAATAGTTGAAATAAAATAATTATCGTTAAAAATATAATTTTTAACGTGAATGCAAGTAAATAAATATTTATAAACAAATCGGCCGATTTGTTTATATACACTGATTTGACTAATATTGATTGGGTCGATAAATTTTACACATCGCCCAACTGCACAAATAAAAATCTATGTTTGTTGATTTGAAACCCCACACGGGTGTTGGGATGATATTTAGCGTACACTAATCCCAATTATTTAATTGTATGTCGATCGATCGGTCGACAGGCTGTGTAAGCGTTAACTATTTATATTTGATGCTTATGCAGTTGTGTGGTGCACCTTGGATGATGGTTGATTGTTTATCATTGCTATTATATACATGTGTTGTATGGAATCCATATAATTAACATTATATGGTGATTGATTGGGCCTCATTCCAACCGGGAAAATAATGAATATTATAAAAGAAAATTCATGTGTTGAATATAAAAATAGTCATGTGTTGACGATGTTCAAGTGTTGAAACTATTTATGTGTTGAGTAAAATATTTTAATAATATAATTTACATCTTTATCATATTTAAATTAGAACTACTTCACGGTGGAGTCTGGTGGAAAATCAAACTATAGATACCAAAAATTTTATAAAATATTTTACATAACAAAAATAGTCGTGTGTTGACAGTACTCATGTGTTGAGATTGGTCGTGTGTTGAAAGAAATATAGATTCATGTGTTGAATAGAATAAATATTCCTTTGTTGAATAGAATAACGAATTTAATGAAATATATACAGCCATGTTGATTAGAGTTGCGCCATGTTGACGTGAATGATATTTATATCGATTATATTCGTTTTATAATGAATATAGAAAAGATAGTGATTTCAAAATATAACGTTTTGAAAATATTATCATTTATATAGGAATGATATGAAATATTCAATTTTGATTAGAAATTGAATATAGAGTTGGAATTGTTTGAAAACGAATTTAAAACGATTTATAAAATACATTTCAAAAGGAAATCGACAAAATATAATATATATATATTATATATAAAGGCCTGAATAGAACGCGCCGCGCCGCGGCAGTTCGTGAATTTCGACCATTGACTTCGAATTGACATTACGGGAGATCCGACCGTCGGATTCTCCTAAAACCGGAACCGTTGGGTTCGTATCGAAAAGAGCTTTCCAATGAATATTAGAAATTTGAAATCTAACGGTTGGATTTGGAATTATGTCCAAATCAAATTTGAAAAAGGTCGCTGTAAGTGCAGTTCGATGGCTGTTGATGGAAATCGACTGTACGGGCCTTGATAAAATTATTAAAAATATTAGTAATTTGTGTAAAATCATAATATGTGAATTGGAAAGAACTAGGATGAAAAACTCCATATTTGAAAGGATAAAAATAGATTTTTATCGAAATGAACTGGTTTTTAACTAGAACTAAAACCAATTTATTTTTGAAATGAATAAATTGAGTTTGAATCGGTTTTGAAAATAACCAGAATTTCCAATATATATAAAGTGGAAGTGGATCTGAATCGAAATTGTCTTTGGAATATTTCGATATTGGATTTCCTGACTATACAGATATTGTTATGGGAATTTGAAAGATATATTTTATATCGTTATTTCCAATACGATATTTGTTGGTTTCAGAATTTGATATTGAATATAAGCCGGTATATTTTCTATTCAGAGCCTTGTATTTAATATCAAATGTGATTTGGGTTTGTCGTGAATCGTGTTTTAGGTGACATTGGTTCTTTAACCTAGTTAAAAACAGGATATTGATTTTTGTGAAGATTAAAACTAAGTGGAGTTTTAATGAATCTTTAATTAGATTGAAAAGTGAATTGATAATTTAAATTATCAAATCTGAAAAGTGATCGAGAATGGAGTATCACCAGTTTTGCTCCAAAGCGATAGTTAAATCTTTAATTAGATTTGAACGTGAAATGGTAATTAATTTTACCGATAACACCGTGGTGTTAGATATGGAGTATTACCAGTTTTGCTCCATGGGATGAATAGGTTGGGATTGGGAAATAAAATAAACAATTACTTCGGTGTGGTTCGCTAATCCCGACTATTTTGGAAAACCATAATATGGTTTGAAATGATATCCAAAGGAAGATTAAAGAATAAATTTAGAAGAATTTATTTTTGATAAAATTAATGGGAACCTATTCCCTAATGATGTGATTTGTGAATAAAAGGATATTCTGAATTGGAATGAGGCGTTTGTTGTGTTTGTGTAACATTTGTTTATCATATACGTGGTTTATTCAGAAAGGTCGGGTTTATACCCATTCTGAATAACTGATTCGACGAGATGTCGAAGATGAAGACGGTGGTTGAAGACCGGAAGTCTTCACATCGTTTGGGTGATTACTGATGATCTTGATTGGGCTGTACACCCAAGATGAGGGAATCAGTCGGTGATCGTCCAGACGTACTTGGAGATCGATGGATATGCGAGGAAAGTGCCTCCGGTTTCATTTAGACCCAGAACGAACTTGTAAATGGATTGTGTGTCTGACATTGTATTTTATTCTGTGCTGATTGATCTCTATTAAATATACATCTGTTTGGCAGCGGAGAATTTATTCTCTTGTTAATGCCCTTCTCTGAGACATACGAGCTCAGAGGTTGTATATCGATGGATATCAGTCGCAAGGAGTGAATTGCCAGTGTGGCACGCGTAAGTGGCAATTGATCAAGGCTTCTGTTGAAAAGCAAAGTCTTGTGGTTGATGATCAAAGCATGGTCTGTGTGACGTAGGTTTGTGTAGAACGTGAATTCGCGAGCCTCACACCTCGGTATGAGTCAAAAACGGGATACGGATCGCTGGGAGAGCACGACATTTCTTTCTAGCTATGTTGGTGTCAGTGACCTACCATCTCTAACATTTATATCTACTTTTCACCTATGTGGTTGTTGGAATGTGAGGCGCCTCAGATATAGGTCTGTAAGGACCGGGAAACGTGTGTTCAAGAATTGCCAATCCTCAAAAGTAAGAGAGGACCGGCCCAGCCGATTCCAAGGACCGTTGTGTGCGATCCTGGGACATTTGCTAGAGTGTCTCGAATGGAGAGGAGCTTGCCCCTTGCCTCGACTCATGACGGAAATCCAATTTCCAATACGTGATATTGCGGTTTTAATTGTAGAACTAGTATGGCGACATGATATATGGTACCTATGCCGTCTATGATTGATATTTATGATTGAAATTGTTTTGACACTATACACTTATAATAGTATCAAATGATTTGTTTTAAACGTACCAAGCATGTTTGGCTATTATAAGGGAAAATCCTCCGGCTTGTGTTGCATTGTGTGATGGGACCTGGGTCTTATAATAGCTTCATTTTTCCGAAAAGCATTGCGCTGTTTTGTTATATGCACTAGTATTCTTTGGAATATTTCGATATTGGATTTCCTGACTATACAGATATTGTTATGGGAATTTGAAAGATATATTTTATATCGTTATTTCCAATACGATATTTGTTGGTTTCAGAATTTGATATTGAATATAAGCCGGTATATTTTCTATTCAGAGCCTTGTATTTAATATCAAATGTGATTTGGGTTTATCGTGAATCGTGTTTTATATGACATTGGTTCTTTAACCCAGTTAAAGGCAGGATATTGATTTTTGAAAAAAAAATTAAAACTAAGTGAAGTTTCAATGAATCTTTAATTAGATAGAAATGTGAATTGATAATTTAAATTATCAAATCTGAAAGGTGATCGAGAATGGAGTAGCACCAGTTTTGCTCCAAAGCGATAGTTAAATCTTTAATTAGATTTGAACATGAAATGGTAATTAATTTTACCGATAGCACCGTGGTGTTAGATATGGAGTATTACCAGTTTTCTCCATGGGATGAATAGGTTGGGATTGGGAAATAAAATAAATAATTACTTCGGTGTGGTTCGCTAATCCCGACTAGTTTGAAATGATATCCAAAGGAAGATTAAAGAATAAATTTAGAAGAATTTATCTTGGATAATATTAATGGGAACCTTTCCCTAAGAATGTGATTTTGTGAATAAAGGAATATTCTGAATTGGAATGAGGCGTTTGTTGTGTTTGTGTAACATTTGTTTATCATATATGTGGGTTATTCAGAAAGGCCGGGTTTATACCCATTCTGAATAACCGATTCGACGAGATGTCGAAGATGAAGATGGTGGTTGAAGACCGGAAGTCTCCACATCGTTTGGGTGATTACTGATGATCTCGATTGGGTTGTACACCCAAGATGAGGGAAACAGTTGGTGATCGTCCAGACGTACTTGGAGATGGATGGATATGCGAGGAAAGTGCCTCCGGTTTCGTTCAGACCCAGAACGAACTTGTAAATGGATTGTGTGTCTGACATTGGATTTTATTATGTGTTGATTGATCTCTATTAAATATACATTTGTTTGGCGGCGGAGAATTTATTCTCTTGCTTAACGCCCTTCTCTGAGACGCACGAGCTCAGAGGTTGTATATCGATGGACATCAGTCGCATGGAGTGAATTGCCAGTGTGGCACGCGTAAGTGGCAATTGATCAAGGCTTCTGTTGAAAAGCAAAGCCTTGTGGTTGATGATCAAAGCACGGCCTGTGTGGCGTAGCTTTGTGTATAACATGAATTCGCGAGCCTCACACCTCGGTATGAGTCAAAAACGGGATAGTGACTGCAGGGAGAGCACGACGTTTCTTTCTAGCTAGGGTGGTGTCAGTGACCTACCAGCCCTGACATTTATATACTTTTCACCTGTGTGGTTGTTGGATACGAGGCACCTCGGATATAGGTCTGTAAGGACCGGGAAACGTGTGTTCAGGAATAACTAATCCTCAAAAGTAAGAGAGGACTGGCCCTGAAGATCCAAGGATCATAGTGGGGTCCTGGGACATTTGCTAGAGTGTCTCGAATCGGAGAGGAGCTTGCCCCTTGCCTCGACTCATGACGGAAATCCAATTTCCAATACGTGATATTGCGGTTTTAATTGTAGAACAAGTATGGCGACATGATAGATGGTACCCATGCCGCCTATGATTGATATTTATGATTTGAATTGTTTTGACACTATGCACTTATAATAGTATCAAATGATTTGTTTTAAACGTACCAAGCATGTTCGGCTATTATAAGGGAAAACCCTATCCTCCGGCTTGCGTTGCATTGTGTGATGGGACCTGGGTCTTATAATAGCTTCATTTTTCCAAAGAGCATTGCGCTGTTTTGTTATACGCACTAGTATTCTTGGGAGGAAACCCGTTCCGTGTTATACGGCGTGGTCCCTTGAATTACTATCTTTTAAAGTAAAGTTTTAAATAACTGTTTTAGTTCTCACACCAGTCACATGACTGACCTGAAGTTTATTGTTTTAACCTAAACTCTAGGTGCCCTTATTTTCGACACGGGCAACTAGTAGTTTTGGTTTTGCAGATTTATATTCACAGGATCCTGATTTACAGCTGGAACGATGCTCGGAAAGCTCTGTATCCGTGCATTACTTCTAGTTGTGCTTTTGTATTATTTTCCGCTGCGACGTATTTAAATGTAATTTAAATCTCTGATATTTGTTGAATGTAATTTATTCATTTATACTCTGTATATTCTTGTATCTGATGGAATTGTTGTAATAACAATGAAATGTTCTTCCGTTTGCGTTCTTTTACGTGTTGTTCTCAAAGTATCCGCTCTTTCCTTCACGGGGAAGTTACGGGTCCTTACATTTGTGAATGTAAAAAGAGCAAATTTTATTTTCAATATACATTTGCATTTGTGAATGCAAATAAAAGAAATAATTTTATTTCCAATGTATATTTGCACTGAAGAATACAAATAAAAGAACAAATTTTATTTTCAGAATATATTGCATTTGTGAATGCAAAATAAAAGGGAAAACTCTATTTCCAAAATATATTTGCATTAGGGAATGCAGATAAAAGAACAATCTATATTTTAATGTATATTCGCATTAGAGAATGCAAATAAAAGAATAAACTTTATCTTCAATGTATATTTGCATCGAAAAATGCAAATAAAAAAAGTTAACTTATTTTTCCATGTCATATTTACATTAGTGAATGTAAATAAAAGAATAAATTTTTAGTTTCAACATATATTTGTATTGGTGGATGCAAATAAAAGGGTAAATTTTAATTTCTATGTATGCTTGCATTAGTGAATGCAAATAAAAGATTGAACTCAAAATTTAAATTCTAGGATAACATAAAAAAAGGGTATTCCATTGTTTTACACTTTTCTATGTGTTCTAATAACAAATAAAAGAATCCTTTTATTTGTTTATACTTTTCTATACATTCTAATAACATATAAAAGAATATTTTACATGTAAATATTTTCTATGTATTCTAATGTCAAATAAAAGTGAATTTTATTTGTATAATAAATCCTAATTTTTAAATGACAAATAAAAAAGTAGATTTTATTCGTCTAATAAATTCTAAGTTTCAAATGACAAATAAAAAGTGAATTTTATTTGTGCAACAAATTCTAAGTATATATTTGTGTTGTAACATGTATATAAAAGATGGACTTTATTTCTATGTCATATTTGTATGGAAAAATACAAATAAAAAGATGAACTTAATTCTTATGTTATATTTGTATGGAAAAATACAAATAAAAAGATGA
Source organism: Allium sativum (assembly GCA_030737875.1). Lineage (NCBI taxonomy): Eukaryota > Viridiplantae > Streptophyta > Magnoliopsida > Asparagales > Amaryllidaceae > Allium > Allium sativum. The sequence goes on along the minus strand of CM060919.1, from coordinate 604,358,783 downwards.
ACTTTATTTCTATGTAATATTTGTATTGAAAAATACAAATAAAAAGATGAACTTTATTTCTATGTTATATTTGTATTGAAAAATACAAATAAAAAGATGAACTTTATTTCTATGTTATATTTGTATTGAAAAATACAAATAAAAAGATGAACATTATTTTCTAAGTGTATATTTGTGTTAAGAACACAAATAAAAAGAAACAATTCAATTTCTATGTTAATATTTGTGTTGAGTACACAAATGAAAGAAGCAATCCAATTTCAATGTTAATATTTGTGTTAATGGACAAAAATTAAAAAGACATTCATTATTCTATGTGCATTTGTGTTAAGAATACAAATATAAAGACATTTATTTTTCTTATGTTTATGCTTGTGTTAAGAATACAAATGAAAAGGTGATTCACGTTCTATGTTTATGTTAAGAACACAAATATAAAGATAATTCATTTTTGTGAGCTTATTTTTCTATGTAATATTTGCATTGTAAAATGCAAATAAATAAATAATTCATATTCTAAGTTTTATTTGTGTTGGTAAACACAAATAAAAAGCTGATTCTTTTGCTGAGTTATATTTGTGTTGAAAAACACAAATAAAAATAATAATTCATTTCTATATATATTTTTATGCTGAAAAATACAAATAAAAGAATGGTTCTTTTTCTATGTTATTATTTGTGACGAAAACACAAATAAAAAAATGGTTTCTTTTTCTCAAATAAAATGTAAGCACTTATGTGTTTTTCACCAAATATTACTTTTAATTTACAAATACAATGTAAATAAAGTTTTGTTTTATAAATATGTTTTTAATATCAACAATAAAATTTAATATTTTATCGTTATTCTAATTTTATAACATCCTATGTTTAAGGTGACAGTAAAAAGATTTTTTTTACTGTAATTCACAAATTTGTTCTTAATGTAAACAAATAAAAGTAAGATTTTATTTGTTAACCAAAATTCTGTTGTAATGAAACAAATGAAATAAATGAAAATATATTCTATTCGTTGTTCATATTATATTATAGATAAACAAATAAAAATAATATATTATTTGTCGTTCAAATCTTATTGCAAAGTAAACAAATAAAAATAAGGTTTTATTTGTCGTTCAAATTTCATTGTAACATCGACAAATAAAAATAAATTTTTATTTGTCGTTCACATTTCATTATTCATTAAAATTATAGAATAAATAATTTAATACTTTAAATAAATTAGAGAAACTATATTACGATTTAAATCTGAATACAATATGATTTAGATCTAATTTTAGATCTAATCCTCTAACCACAAATACATTCAACAACATATTCAATTCAATGAAGATCCAACCTAACATGAACAACAAAACAAACCACCAACAACAATTAACCATTCATCAATCACAGAACATTTCAGATCTGAATTTACATCATTATACAATTATTTTTAACGCAAGAAAATAATTTATAATTAATTAAATAATAAATTCAGAATTCTCACTGTAACGACCTAGAAAATCTGAACCAATTTAAAATTTTTAAATTGGCTAAAATAATGGATTTTAAATATTTAAAATAAATATTTTAAATAATAGCAATGAAAAGTGAGTTTGAATCGACGTTTGAAAACGAATATAATAAATTCTAATTATAAACAAGGCCTGAAATGGCGCTGTAGTTTCAAAAATTGAATTCAAACTTTGTCGGACTGTACCGGGTGCAAAACAAAACGGATTTGAGTGAAACCAAAAATATTTAAATCTGTTAGTGAATACCTTTCTAACGAATCTGAAAAATCGAATTTTCATAGCGGAAAGCAAAAGTTATGGCCGAATGAATTTTTAGAAAGGTCGCTATGGAATTTATATAGCCCGTGAAATTGGCCATTTTGCATACGCCTCGGGATTCGACGAAACCACTTTTGTTGGATCCAGGATGTGAAGTTATTGCTAGGTTTCAAATTTCATAATTTTTGAAGCTAGTATGTGAGCGTGGCAAAGGAAAACGTGTTTTGGTCAATTACAGTTAAATTGGATCGACCAGAAATGGGCCTTTTTGCAAACTGTGACGGCAAGGAATTTCGCTCGGTCCGAACCAGTCGCTAAACCGGCCCAGACCGTTCGAAACGCCCTATCGTTTGAGAACACGACAAAACAGAACGCAAACAGAAGAACATTTCATTGCTTATTACAACAATGCATCAGATTACAAGAATATACAGAGTATAAATGAATATTACACAGAAATATCAGAGATTTAAATTACATTTAAATACATAGCAGCGGAAAATAATACAATACACAACTAGAAGAGATATACGGATACAAAGCTTTCCGGATATCGTTCCAGCTGTAAACCAGGATCCTGTGAATATAAATCTGCAAAACCAAAACTACTAGCTGCCCGTGTCAAAATAAGGGCACCCAGAGTTTAGGTTAAAACAATAAACTCCAGGTCAGTCATGGGACTGGTGTGAGAACTAAAACAGTTATTAATCTTTATTTTAAATCATTAGGTAAATCAAGGGACCACGCCGTATAACACGGAACGGGTTTCCTCCCAAGAATACCAGTGCATAAAACAACAGCGCAATGCTAAATAAAGAAAAATGAAGCTGTTATAAGACCCAGGTCCTATCACACAATGCAACGCAAGCCGGGGGATAGGGTTTTCCCTTATAACAGCCAAAGAATGCTTGATACGTTTAAAACAAATCATTTGATACTATCATAAGTGCATAGTGTATAAAACAACTTCAAATCATAAGTATCAATCATAGGCGGCATGGGTACCATATATCATGTCGCCATATATAGGTTTACAAATAAAACCGCAAATGTCACGTATTTGGAAATTGGATTTCCATCTATGAACCGAGGCAAAAGATAGTCCTCAACCGATTCGAGACGCTCTAGCCCGTGCCTCAGGCAAGCGCGCAGGCAAGCCTTGGAGCGACAGGGCCGGTCCACCGATGTGGATTATTATGCCTGAACACTACGTCTCCCCACCCTATGGGGTGTAAGTCTGGTCCGTCAGCCGACCAGAAGCATCGGCCGAAACCGATATAACCGAGGCGCCTCGCAACAGCAACAACCACATAAGTCAAACTCGTCAGGGCGTGTAAAACCACTGACGCCACTTCTAGCTAGAAAGAAACGCAAGTCCTCCCTGAGGTCCGTCTCCCGTTTTTGGTTCATACCGGGTGTGAAACTCGCGAAGTAAACGTTACACAAAGCTACGCCACAAAGGCCGTGCTTTGATCATCACCACAAGACTTTGCTTTTCAACAGAAGCCTCGATCAATTGCCACTTAGGCATGCCACACAGGCAATTCACTCCATGCGTTTGATATCCATCAATATATAACCCCTGAGCTCGTACGTCTCAGAGAAGGGCGTTAAGCAAGAGAATAAATTCTCTGCCGCCAAACAGATATATATTTAATAGAGATCAACCACATGGACTAAAATCCAATGTCAGACACACAGTCCATTTACAAGTCCGTTCTGGGTCTGAACGAAACCAGAGGCATCTAGTACCCCGCATATCCATCGATCTCCAAGTACGTCTGGACGATCACCAACTGTTTCCATCTTCTTGGGTGTACAGCCCAATCAAGATCATCAGTAATCACCCAAACGACGTGAAGACCTCCGGTCTTCGACCATCGTCTTCATCTTCGACTTATCGTCGTATCAGTTATTCAGAATGGGATAAACCCGGACTTTCCGAATAACTCGCGTATATTTTAAATAAGTGTTACACAAACACAACATACGCCTCATTCCAATTCATCAGTCACTAACCGTAAATTAATCAAGAGAATAATTCCCCAAATATTAACCCCGAAGGCCGAAACCAACATCAGATCAATATCCAGAAAACCATTCTGCTTGGCTAACCGACAGTTAGTTTCTAAATTCCACATTCATAGGGAAAGGTTCCCATTAATTTTATCCAAGATAAATTCCTTGAATTTATTCTTTATTCTATTTTTGAATCTCAATTCAAACTAGTCGGGATTAGCGAACCTTACCGAAGTAATCATTTATTTTAATTTCCCCATCCCAACCTATCCATCCCATGAAGTAAAACTGGTAATACTTCATATCTAACGCCATAGTGTTATCGGTAAATTTAATTACCATTTCAGGTTCAAATCTAATTAAAGATTTAACTATCGCTTGGAGCAAAAATGGTGATACTCCATTTTCGATCATTTCCATCTAATTAAAGATTCATTAAAACTCCACTTAGTTTTAATCTTCGACTGGGTTAAAGAATCAGTGTCATTTAAAACACGGTTCACGATAAACCCAAAATCACATTCCATTAATTATCGGGTTAAAGAACAAGTGTTATTTAAAACACTGTTCACGATAAACCCAAAAATCAATATCAATTCAATTCCAATTAAATATTATTTAATTGGTACACTTCATTAAATATAAGTAAAAAGATTTAATCTTTTCTCAACTGGGTTCAAGAACAGTGTTAGTGAAGACACCATTCACGACAAACCCAAATCACATTTGATATTAAACACAAGGCTCCGAATAGAAAATATACCGGCTTATATTCAATATCAAATTCTACGACTAACAAATATCGTATTGGAAATAACGATATATATATCTATATCTTTCAAATTTCCATAACAACATTTGTATAATCACGAAATCCAACATCGAAATATTCCGAAGACAATTTCGATTCAAATCCATTCCAATGCAATCATTGGAAATTTTGGTTATTTTCAAAACCATTTCAAATTCAATTTATTTATTTAAAAATAAATAGAATTATAATTCTAGTTCAAAACTAGTTCATTTCGATAAAAATCTATTTTTATCTTTTCAAATATGGAGTTTTTCATCCCAAATCTTTCTAAATCATTTCTTATGATTTTACACAAATTATTACTATTTTTAATAATTTTATCAAGGCCCGTACAGTCGATTTCCATCAATGGCCATCGAACTGCACTTACAGCGACCTTTTTCGAATTTGATTTGGACATAATTCCAAATCCAACCGTTAGATTTCAAATTTCTAATATTCGTCAGAAAGCTCTTTTCGATACGAACCCAACGGTCGGATCTCCCGTAATGTCCGTTTGAAATAAATGGTCGAAATTCACGAACTGCCGCGGCGCGGCGCGTTCTATTCAGGCCATTATATTATATACATAATATATATAATTTATATTTCGTCGATTTCTATTTAAAACGAATTATATAAATAGTTTTAAATTCGTTTCAAAAACAACTTCAACTTCCATTTCAATTCAAATCAAAATTGAATTCTTCTTTATAAATTCGTTTTAAAATTCATTTCTATTCAATTCAAATTTCAATTCAATTCGAATTCATTTCAATTCGTTTTCAATTCATTTCATTTCGAAATCGTTTTCAATTCATTTCATTTCGAAATCGTTTTCAATTCAATTCATTTCGAAATCGTTTTCAATTCATTTCATTTCGAAATCGTTTTCAATTCATTTCATTTCGAAATCGTTTTCAATTCAATTCATTTCGAAATCGTTTTCAATTCAATTCATTTCGAAATCGTTTTCAATTCATTTCATTTCGAAATCGTTTTCAATTCAATTCATTTCGAAATCGTTTTCAATTCATTTCATTTCGAAATCGTTTTCAATTCAATTCATTTCGAAATCGTTTTCAATTCATTTCATTTCGAAATCGTTTTCAAAATCGATATAAATATCGTTCACGTCAAAATGGCGTCAATCTAATCAACACGGCTTCATAAATTTCTATTTTCAAATATTCTATTTCAAATATTTCTTTTTCAAAATAGTTGTTATTATCAAAATATTTCGTTCAACACATGACCAATCTCAATGAATGAGTACTGTCAACACATGAACTTTTATTTTATATCGATAAAGGTGTAAATTTTATTACTAAAATATTTCGTTCAACACATGACCAATCTCAATGAATGAGTACTGTCAACACATGAACTTTTATTTTATATCGATAAAGGTGTAAATTTTATTACTAAAATATTTCGTTCAACACATGACCAATCTCAATGAATGAGTACTGTCAACACATGAACTTTTATTTTATATTGATAAAGATGTAAATTTTATTACTAAAATATTTCGTTCAACACATGACCAATCTCAATGAATGAGTACTGTCAACACATGAACTTTTATTTTATATTGATAAAGATGTAAATTTTATTACTAAAATATTTCGTTCAACACATGACCAATCTCAATGAATGAGTACTGTCAACACATGAACTTTTATTTTATATTGATAAAGATGTAAATTTTATTACTAAAATATTTCGTTCAACACATGACCAATCTCAATGAATGAGTACTGTCAACACATGAACTTTTATTTTATATTATTCTTTATTTTCTAAACTGGAATGAGGCCCAATCAATTACCATATAAGGTTAATTATATGGATTTTCATACAACACATGTATATAATAGCATTGAAAAATAATCAACCATCAACCAAAGTGCACTACACTGTATAAGCATCAAATATAGATATCTAACGCTTATAACAGCCTGTCAATCAATCGATCGACATATTCAATCAATCAGGATGAGTGAACTTCAAATTTCATCCCAACACCCATGTGGGGTTTCAAACAATCAAACACAGATTTTATTTGTGCAGTTGGGCGATGTGTAAAATTTATCGTCCCAATCAATGTCCTTCAAATAGGTGTACATAAACAAACCATCCGGTTTGTAAATGAATATTTATTTATTCACATTCACGTTAAAAATTATATTTTTAACGACAAAACATTTTATTCCAACATATGAATTTCTATTCAGTTCATTCTTTAAATAAAATGATATTTTTATTTTTCTAACATATTTTAGAAAATTTCGGCGGCATAACGGCACGATACTAGAAACGGGACAAGGCCTAGCCTTATCCCCGGTCTAGTGAAGGCCCACGCCATTCACACATCAATCAAAATCACCAAACAACCAAATTCAAATCAAATCATATAACTAAGCTATGCAACCAAACAAACAAGTCCATGGTCTGTGGACGATTGTGTCGGGTGCTACTAAGCACCGTCTGCATCCTAGTATATATATAAAACTAGAAAAGAAATTGAAAGGTGAGAAATTCTCACATATAGCTATCCTAGCTCCACGGCTCTTCCTTTGCAGAAGTCTTCGTCGTTTCGCCTTTTTGTCACCTTCGTTGTCCGCTTTCACTACATATGTAAAAATCGAGTTTTTACTTCGCTATTCAATATATAAAAATCGAATTTTTAGTTCGCTATTCAATATATAAAAATCGAATTTTTAGTTCGCTATTCAATATATAAAAATCGAATTTTTAGTTCGCTATTCAATATATAAAAATCGAATTTTTAGTTCGCTATTCAATATATAAAAATCGAATTTTTAGTTCACTACTCATCTCAAAATATTGTCTTTTCATATTTTAAAAATCACGTCTTTACTATTTTAAAAATCACGTCTTTACTATTTTAAAAAATCACGTCTTTACTATTTTAAAAATCACGTCTTTACTATTTTAAAAATCACGTCTTTACTATTTTAAAAATCACGTCTTTACTATTTTAAAAATCACGTCTTTACTATTTTAAAAATCACGTCTTTACTTTACTAACTTCATAGAAAAACCGAATCTTTACTTATAAAATTTCATATCTTTGTTAAATTAAAACAGATGTATTATATATAGAAATCGCTATCTTTATACAAGTAAATTATATAAATATAAATCAGAAAATAAAAGTGTATTATAATTAAATAAAATAAATGAAATAAAGAAGAAGCTTACAGTGGATAATGGGGTGGAGATGGCATTTCACGTCGGAGCAGATGGGGGGGGGGGGGGGTCGGCGTCTGCGGGAAGCGGTGGGTCTCCGGTCTAGTGAAGGCGGTTTTGGTGAGGGGAAGGGGGAGATCGCGATAGGAAGGGAGGCTGGAGGAAGAAGAGGAGAGGGCGGCTACAGGGAGGGGGTGGGCATCGCGAGGTCGGCGGCGCTCCGCCAGATGCGGCGGAGGCGGATTCTTCCCCCCCCCCCCCCCCCGCTGTCGTTCGCCATCTCTTTTTTTTTTTTTCATTTCGATTTCATTCTGAAAATAAGGGGGGGCCTAAGCGGGTTAATGGGGAGAGGCTTCCTTTTTTTTTATTTAATTAATTAATTAATTTTCAAAAAGCTGACTTTTACATACGACCTCGAAACGAGGCCCACCGCCTGTCGTCCATAGCATTTTACCCCCATTCCGAACACAATGGGATATGCATCGTAAGCTGATTCGAACGTTACAATCAGTTTTCGTTAGATTTACATTTAAATCACTATATTGAATTTTAAACGTACATTTCAAATTACCGGGGTCACATACTAACTAGAAAAATTCCAGAAAAATATTTTCTAGCTTCGTATTGACGATACGGTCCTAACAAAACTAGTTTCGTCGAATTCTGAGACCGTTGGAAAAATAGCCATTTTCCAGTCGATTAAAATCCACTGAAATGGTCAAAACACGTTTTCCTAAGCCACGCTCACATATTGATTCAGAAAATTATGAAATTTGAAACCTAGCAATAATTTAACATCACGGACCCAACAAAACTGGTTTCGTCGAAATCCGAGGTCGTTTGCAAAAGGTCCATTTTTAAGGGCCTGAATTCCATAGCGACTATTCAGAATTTTCAACTGGACATAACTTTTGATTCCCGCTATGAAATTTCGATTTTTCGGATTCGATATAAAGATATTATCAATTAGATCCCATCATTTTTGGTTTCACTAAAATCCGGATTGTTTTGCACCCGGTACATTCAATTGAAGTTTGAAATCGAATTATCGAACTACCGCGCCATTTTCAATTCTATTATAATTATATATAATTATTTATATTCTAACGACGACGCGTAAAATATATACGTTCGAATTATATTTAAAATAAGTTCCTCGCCGATATTATTTAAAATAATTCATTTTAAATAATCAAAATTCGATAAAATTGCCAAAATAAAAATTTTAAACTGGCTCAGAATTTCCGGGTTATTACAATCTCCCCCACTTAAAACTTTTCGTCCCCGAAAAGGAACAAAGTCGAAAGTGGTTTGATTATTCAACTCTACGTTCGATCTGGTTTCCATTCTCCAACTTTTCAGTTTCTGAGAATTTTCAAATTTTCAAAAATTTGGCTAACACCCTAAATTTTCGAAAAATTTCGCCATAACCTCCCCTGCACCGGGAGCATCGGGGAATTTCAAATAGCTTCCCCGGTCCTTCAGATCACAAAAAGAAAAAGAAAAAGCCAAGCGGCTAGCCAATAGGCTCACAAAATCATCATCACCCAAACAAAACAGGAAATTATGTAGTAAACATGTACCTATTTGTCGGGCAAACAAATTTTATTCTCTGCTCTAGCCTCCTTGCTATGACCTGTTCAATGATATATATGTATATGCAAGCAAATGCGACCAATTTTCAATACAATTCAATATTTGATTCAGTTAGGCATAAAGGTTCAAAATTATCAAACAAATAAACAAACAACACAAACATCAATCAATTAGTGAATTAGAGTCTCAAATTCATAATTTTGATACATATACAAAAATCATGTTTTTGATGCCAAATCACAACAATAGGCCCTATCTAATTTTTGGTTCTCACACCAGTCAATAGGAAATATATAGAAATCTCACTTTCGTCACTCGAATATAAACACTGATGATGAGGCCTCATCATCTGAATCATCTCCGGGCGACTAGAGTGTGATTCTATATCTATCCAGTATATTAAAATTTCGAATACACGCGGATCAGACGTATACGCAAAATCTATATATACTGGACTGTCCAACTCAATCTAAATAGATAATCAAATACGAATAATTGATTTAAATTTTCAAAACAAAAATTGTTTTCATTTTCAGAAATATACTCTTCACACTCGTTCTAGGATACTACTGATCCCATCTCTAACGAGTCATTCTCATTGGATTTTACTAATCCAATATCTGATGAATTCTTTCGTATGGTTCTAATGTGTCTTGTTCTCTGAGCTTTGTAAACCAAAGCTCTGATACCAACTGTGACGGCAAGGAATTTCGCTCGGTCCGAACCAGTCGCTAAACCGGCCCAGACTGTTCGAAACGCCCTATCGTTTGAGAACACGACAAAACAGAACGCAAACAGAAGAACATTTCATTGCTTATTACAACAATGCATCAGATTACAAGAATATACAGAGTATAAATGAATATTACACAGAAATATCAGAGATTTAAATTACATTTAAATACATAGCAGCGGAAAATAATACAATACACAACTAGAAGAGATATACGGATACAAAGCTTTCCGGATATCGTTCCAGCTGTAAACCAGGATCCTGTGAATATAAATCTGCAAAACCAAAACTACTAGCTGCCCGTGTCAAAATAAGGGCACCCAGAGTTTAGGTTAAAACAATAAACTCTAGGTCAGTCATGGGACTGGTGTGAGAACTAAAACAGTTATTAATCTTTATTTTAAATCATTAGGTAAATCAAGGGACCACGCCGTATAACACGGAACGGGTTTCCTCCCAAGAATACCAGTGCATAAAACAACAGCGCAATGCTAAATAAAGAAAAATGAAGCTGTTATAAGACCCAGGTCCTATCACACAATGCAACGCAAGCCGGGGGATAGGGTTTTCCCTTATAACAGCCAAAGAATGCTTGATACGTTTAAAACAAATCATTTGATACTATCATAAGTGCATAGTGTATAAAACAACTTCAAATCATAAGTATCAATCATAGGCGGCATGGGTACCATATATCATGTCGCCATATATAGGTTTACAAATAAAACCGCAAATGTCACGTATTTGGAAATTGGATTTCCATCTATGAACCGAGGCAAAAGATAGTCCTCAACCGATTCGAGACGCTCTAGCCCGTGCCTCAGGCAAGCGCGCAGGCAAGCCTTGGAGCGACAGGGCCGGTCCACCGATGTGGATTATTATGCCTGAACACTACGTCTCCCCACCCTATGGGGTGTAAGTCTGGTCCGTCAGCCGACCAGAAGCATCGGCCGAAACCGATATAACCGAGGCGCCTCGCAACAGCAACAACCACATAAGTCAAACTCGTCAGGGCGTGTAAAACCACTGACGCCACTTCTAGCTAGAAAGAAACACAAGTCCTCCCTGAGGTCCGTCTCCCGTTTTTGGTTCATACCGGGTGTGAAACTCGCGAAGTAAACGTTACACAAAGCTACGCCACAAAGGCCGTGCTTTGATCATCACCACAAGACTTTGCTTTTCAACAGAAGCCTCGATCAATTGCCACTTAGGCATGCCACACAGGCAATTCACTCCATGCGTTTGATATCCATCAATATATAACCCCTGAGCTCGTACGTCTCAGAGAAGGGCGTTAAGCAAGAGAATAAATTCTCTGCCGCCAAACAGATATATATTTAATAGAGATCAACCACATGGACTAAAATCCAATGTCAGACACACAGTCCATTTACAAGTCCGTTCTGGGTCTGAACGAAACCAGAGGCATCTAGTACCCCGCATATCCATCGATCTCCAAGTACGTCTGGACGATCACCAACTGTTTCCATCTTCTTGGGTGTACAGCCCAATCAAGATCATCAGTAATCACCCAAACGACGTGAAGACCTCCGGTCTTCGACCATCGTCTTCATCTTCGACTTATCGTCGTATCAGTTATTCAGAATGGGATAAACCCGGACTTTCCGAATAACTCGCGTATATTTTAAATAAGTGTTACACAAACACAACATACGCCTCATTCCAATTCATCAGTCACTAACCGTAAATTAATCAAGAGAATAATTCCCCAAATATTAACCCCGAAGGCCGAAACCAACATCAGATCAATATCCAGAAAACCATTCTGCTTGGCTAACCGACAGTTAGTTTCTAAATTCCACATTCATAGGGAAAGGTTCCCATTAATTTTATCCAAGATAAATTCCTTGAATTTATTCTTTATTCTATTTTTGAATCTCAATTCAAACTAGTCGGGATTAGCGAACCTTACCGAAGTAATCATTTATTTTAATTTCCCCATCCCAACCTATCCATCCCATGAAGTAAAACTGGTAATACTTCATATCTAACGCCATAGTGTTATCGGTAAATTTAATTACCATTTCACGTTCAAATCTAATTAAAGATTTAACTATCGCTTGGAGCAAAACTGGTGATACTCCATTTTCGATCATTTCCATCTAATTAAAGATTCATTAAAACTCCACTTAGTTTTAATCTTCGACTGGGTTAAAGAATCAGTGTCATTTAAAACACGGTTCACGATAAACCAAAAATCACATTCCATTAATTATCGGGTTAAAGAACAAGTGTTATTTAAAACACTGTTCACGATAAACCCAAAAATCAATATCAATTCAATTCCAATTAAATATTATTTAATTGGTACACTTCATTAAATATAAGTAAAAAGATTTAATCTTTTCTCAACTGGGTTCAAGAACAGTGTTAGTGAAGACACCATTCACGACAAACCCAAATCACATTTGATATTAAACACAAGGCTCCGAATAGAAAATATACCGGCTTATATTCAATATCAAATTCTACGACTAACAAATATCGTATTGGAAATAACGATATATATATCTATATCTTTCAAATTTCCATAACAACATTTGTATAATCACGAAATCCAACATCGAAATATTCCGAAGACAATTTCGATTCAAATCCATTCCAATGCAATCATTGGAAATTTTGGTTATTTTCAAAACCATTTCAAATTCAATTTATTTATTTAAAAATAAATAGAATTATAATTCTAGTTCAAAACTAGTTCATTTCGATAAAAATCTATTTTTATCTTTTCAAATATGGAGTTTTTCATCCCAAATCTTTCTAAATCATTTCTTATGATTTTACACAAATTATTACTATTTTTAATAATTTTATCAAGGCCCGTACAGTCGATTTCCATCAATGGCCATCGAACTGCACTTACAACGACCTTTTTCGAATTTGATTTGGACATAATTCCAAATCCAACCGTTAGATTTCAAATTTCTAATATTCGTCAGAAAGCTCTTTTCGATACGAACCCAACGGTTCCGGTTTTAGGAGAATCCGACGGTCGGATCTCCCGTAATGTCCATTTGAAATAAATGGTCGAAATTCACGAACTGCCGCGGCGCGGCGCGTTCTATTCAGGCCATTATATTATATACATAATATATATATATAATATATATTTCGTCGATTTCTATTTAAAACGAATTATATAAATAGTTTTAAATTCGTTTCAAAAACAACTTCAACTTCCATTTCAATTCAAATCAAAATTGAATTCTTCTTTATAAATTCGTTTTAAAATTCATTTCTATTCAATTCAAATTTCAATTCAATTTGAATTCATTTCAATTCGTTTTCAATTCATTTCATTTCGAAATCGTTTTCAATTCATTTCATTTCGAAATCGTTTTCAATTCAATTCATTTCGAAATCGTTTTCAATTCATTTCATTTCGAAATCGTTTTCAATTCATTTCATTTCGAAATCGTTTTCAATTCAATTCATTTCGAAATCGTTTTCAATTCATTTCATTTCGAAATCGTTTTCAATTCATTTCATTTCGAAATCGTTTTCAATTCAATTCATTTCGAAATCGTTTTCAATTCATTTCATTTCGAAATCGTTTTCAATTCAATTCATTTCGAAATCGTTTTCAATTCATTTCATTTCGAAATCGTTTTCAAAATCGATATAAATATCGTTCACGTCAAAATGGCGTCAATCTAATCAACACGGCTTCATAAATTTCTATTTTCAAATATTCTATTTCAAATATTTCTTTTTCAAAATAGTTGTTATTATCAAAATATTTCGTTCAACACATGACCAATCTCAATGAATGAGTACTGTCAACACATGAACTTTTATTTTATATCGATAAAGGTGTAAATTTTATTACTAAAATATTTCGTTCAACACATGACCAATCTCAATGAATGAGTACTGTCAACACATGAACTTTTATTTTATATCAATAAAGGTGTAAATTTTATTACTAAAATATTTCGTTCAACACATGACCAATCTCAATGAATGAGTACTGTCAACACATGAACTTTTATTTTATATTGATAAAGATGTAAATTTTATTACTAAAATATTTCGTTCAACACATGACCAATCTCAATGAATGAGTACTGTCAACACATGAACTTTTATTTTATATTGATAAAGATGTAAATTTTATTACTAAAATATTTCGTTCAACACATGACCAATCTCAATGAATGAGTACTGTCAACACATGAACTTTTATTTTATATTGATAAAGATGTAAATTTTATTACTAAAATATTTCGTTCAACACATGACCAATCTCAATGAATGAGTACTGTCAACACATGAACTTTTATTTTATATTATTCTTTATTTTCTAAACTGGAATGAGGCCCAATCAATTACCATATAAGGTTAATTATATGGATTTTCATACAACACATGTATATAATAGCATTGAAAAATAATCAACCATCAACCAAAGTGCACTACACTGTATAAGCATCAAATATAGATATCTAACGCTTATAACAGCCTGTCAATCAATCGATCGACATATTCAATCAATCAGGATGAGTGAACTTCAAATTTCATCCCAACACCCGTGTGGGGTTTCAAACAATCAAACACAGATTTTATTTGTGCAGTTGGGCGATGTGTAAAATTTATCGTCCCAATCAATGTCCTTCAAATAGGTGTACATAAACAAACCATCCGGTTTGTAAATGAATATTTATTTATTCACATTCACGTTAAAAATTATATTTTTAACGACAAAACATTTTATTCCAACATATGAATTTCTATTCAGTTCATTCTTTAAATAAAATGATATTTTTATTTTTCTAACATATTTTAGAAAATTTCGGCGGCATAACGAAACGATACTAGAAACGGGACAAGGCCTAGCCTTATCCCCGGTCTAGTGAAGGCCCACGCCATTCACACATCAATCAAAATCACCAAACAACCAAATTCAAATCAAATCATATAACTAAGCTATGCAACCAAACAAACAAGTCCATGGTCTGTGGACGATTGTGTCGGGTGCTACTAAGCACCGTCTGCATCCTAGTATATATATAAAACTAGAAAAGAAATTGAAAGGTGAGAAATTCTCACATATAGCTATCCTAGCTCCACGGCTCTTCCTTTGCAGAAGTCTTCGTCGTTTCGCCTTTTTGTCACCTTCGTTGTCCGCTTTCACTACATATGTAAAAATCGAGTTTTTACTTCGCTATTCAATATATAAAAATCGAATTTTTAGTTCGCTATTCAATATATAAAAATCGAATTTTTAGTTCGCTATTCAATATATAAAAATCGAATTTTTAGTTCGCTATTCAATATATAAAAATCGAATTTTTAGTTCACTACTCATCTCAAAATATTGTCTTTTCATATTTTAAAAATCACGTCTTTACTATTTTAAAAATCACGTCTTTACTATTTTAAAAAATCACGTCTTTACTATTTTAAAAATCACGTCTTTACTATTTTAAAAATCACGTCTTTACTATTTTAAAAATCACGTCTTTACTATTTTAAAAATCACGTCTTTACTATTTTAAAAATCACGTCTTTACTTTGCTAACTTCATAGAAAAACCGAATCTTTACTTATAAAATTTCATATCTTTGTTAAATTAAAACAGATGTATTATATATAGAAATCGCTATCTTTATACAAGTAAATTATATAAATATAAATCAGAAAATAAAAGTGTATTATAATTAAATAAAATAAATGAAATAAAGAAGAAGCTTACAGTGGATAATGGGGTGGAGATGGCATTTCACGTCGGAGCAGATGGGGGGGGGGTCGGCGTCTGCGGGAAGCGGTGGGTCTCCGGTCTAGTGAAGGCGGTTTTGGTGAGGGGAAGGGGGAGATCGCGATAGGAAGGGAGGCTGGAGGAAGAAGAGGAGAGGGCGGCTACAGGGAGGGGGTGGGCATCGCGAGGTCGGCGGCGCTCCGCCAGATGCGGCGGCGGCGGATTCTCCCCCCCCCCCCCCCCCCCCCCCGCTGTCGTTCGCCATCTCATTTTTTTTTTCATTTCGATTTCATTCTGAAAATAAGGGGGGCCTAAGCGGGTTAACGGGGAGAGGCTTCCTTTTTTTTTATTTATTTAATTAATTAATTTTCAAAAAGCTGACTTTTACATACGACCTCGAAACGAGGCCCACCGCCTGTCGTCCATAGCATTTTACCCCCATTCCGAACACAATGGGATATGCATCGTAAGCTGATTCGAACGTTACAATCAGTTTTCGTTAGATTTACATTTAAATCACTATATTGAATTTTAAACGTACATTTCAAATTACCGGGGTCACACACTAACTAGAAAAATTCCAGAAAAATATTTTCTAGCTTCGTATTGACGATACGGTCCTAACAAAACTAGTTTCGTCGAATTCTGAGACCGTTGGAAAAATGGCCATTTTCCAGTCGATTAAAATCCACTGAAATGGTCAAAACACGTTTTCCTAAACCACGCTCACATATTGATTCAGAAAATTATGAAATTTGAAACCTAGCAATAATTTAACATCACGGACCCAACAAAACTGGTTTCGTCGAAATCCGAGGTCGTTTGCAAAAGGTCCATTTTTAAGGGCCTGAATTCCATAGCGACTATTCAGAATTTTCAACTGGACATAACTTTTGATTCCCGCTATGAAATTTCGATTTTTCGGATTCGATATAAAGATATTATCAATTAGATCCCATCATTTTTGGTTTCACTAAAATCCGGATTGTTTTGCACCCGGTACATTCAATTGAAGTTTGAAATCGAATTATCGAACTACCGCGCCATTTTCAATTCTATTATAATTATATATAATTATTTATATTCTAACGACGACGCGTAAAATATATACGTTCGAATTATATTTAAAATAAGTTCCTCGCCGATATTATTTAAAATAATTCATTTTAAATAATCAAAATTCGATAAAATTGCCAAAATAAAAATTTTAAACTGGCTCAGAATTTCCGGGTTATTACACAAACGGTCTCAGAATTCGACGAAACTTGTTTTGTTGGGACCGTATCGTCAAAACATAGCCAGATTTATTTTTCTGGAATTTTTCGAATCAGTTTGTGGCCCTGGCAAATTGAAATGTACGTTCAAATTGAATATTGAATGTTTTATATTTTAATTTGAATGGAAACTGACTGAAACAGTCGAATGGGCCTATGAAACATATCCCATTGTGTTCGAAATGGGGGCAAAACGCTAGGGACGACAGTCGTTGGGTTTAGATTGGTGGTCGCGTCAGAAAACCCCTTTAAAACCAACCAGCCAATCATATTTTTTTAAAATAAAAAAAAAGAAAAATCCTTTTTTCTCTCTCCCCGATCGAAGGCGGAAACCGCTCGAGATCTTCCCATTCATTTTCCGATCAATCCACGCAAAATTAGCCCCTCCTCCAGTTGAAGATTTTGTAGAGCTTCTCGAGATCTTCAAATCCATATAAGGATTGATTTTTTTCGTCGTGTGTTGGAGCCAGTTCGACCTCGTGAAGTTCGGGTGTTTGAGGAGCCGCCGCTGCCACGTCAGACCACCGAGCTGGACCCCACCTCCGGCGAACCAGCGCCTCTCCTCCCTCTTCGACACTGCGTAGCCCGATCGAGCTATCGATTCACGGATTTCACGAAATCGCGTGACCTAGTTTTGAACATTTCAGAAAGGTATACGGCTATTTTTATTTTAACTATATTATAGCAGTTTAAAGCGTTACGGTTTTTGATTTCACTGTAAAAATCATATCTTTTTCGTTTCTTGACGAAATTCAGTGAAACAAGAGACAGTGGACTCGTGTGGACGTCTTCTACCTTCTAGAAGAGACCGCATATTTTTCTGAGCGTTCTGCTATTTTTGGTGGAGTGGAACCCAATGTGAGATTTCTAATTTATAAACGAAATGGAAAACGATGATGTATAAATTATATAGTCGATGTATGAGTTATATAAGCATTGTACACCTCTTCTATAAGCGTTGTATAAGTTGTACGTTCGATGTATAAGTTGTATATGCGTTGTAAAATTTATATATGTGTTGAAATAGAAGTGAATTGCTATATATATATATATATATATATATATATATACACGCCCCTCGTCCACAAACCATGGATGATATTTATTGGTTGTGATTGGTGTGAAAATTGATTGATAGCGAATCGTTGATTGGGATTGTTTGTGGTTGATATTGATTGATTGTGGTTGAAAAATACCCGTTTGTGGTTGAGAAATATTTGGTTGAAACCACATAGGATTAGTTTGTGGAAATGAAATAAATATATACATGCCGCCTGTGTGCGAACTAGATGCATGATCCCCATTGTCAAAAACCGCGAGGTTTTAACGTAGAGCGAGGAGCCGTACTAGGGACGGTCCCGGTTTTAACTACCCTGCCGTTATGCTGCCGAAATTTTGAATAACTGAAACACCCCACCTCCGTTAGGGTCACTCTCGAAGGGAATGCCCTAATTTTGGTGGAGGTTTATAAGTATAAATCACAGATACACAAGACAGATATAAGTACACATATTTTTGAAACAGCGGAAAACAACAGCAACTTTTTATTTCATCAAAATACGTGTTACACAAACCATGCCATAATTGTCTTACAATACTCCCAAAAACATTACATTTTCATAACTGTCTTGATTTCATTATTTAAAGAAGCATAAAAACATAAGTAAACTGCATAAGTCCCATAATTGCTGTCCAAAGCCATAGTCTAAAACGAAAGAGATCCAAGCAATACATTCTTTCTCTTCAAGCTGGATGTAAAAACTGTCAAGCTGCGGTATTCCCTCCCTGTGGACTGGGGGGGAACGAAAGAAAAGAAGACGAAAGAAAAGTAGAGTCAGACATAAAGCCTGAGTAAGTCTAGGACTATTCAGTCTATGAATAAGGAAATGAGCATGATAAATACAAACTGGAAATGGGAAAGCACTATAAGCTAAGTTAAGTTGTCTAGGGTCGAATGTACTATCATACCCCATATTAATCTCTGCACCCCTATAAACTAGTTCCCAACAGGCACCCCATAATCCGGGTGAAGTGATCCATTTCTAATGATCGGCTCCTACTCGCATAGTTACATGTGTCTTACGGCCCCCGATGTTGTAGTTACCTATGCTGGTCCCACCATGGGGTGTATCAAGTCCCAGGGTGGCGGCCCGACACAATTCTAGAATGCACAGGTATACTACTGGTGCCCAGTGCCTAATTTTTCTACGCCGTTGTGTGTGCACGCCCGCACCCCGTTAGAACCTACACTGCTGCACCACCGCCGTCGATTTGACCTCTTACAGTCAGCCTAGTAATCGTGCCCTACCCTGCCTAGTTCAGGGTATCCTGATACACCTTGTAGGGTTACTGCTGAAAAGGGTCCCCCCGCTACTAGGTTTTTTATTTCTAGCCAACATGCTAAGTTGGTTAAGTGTTTTGTAAACCTAACCCCCAATCAGTCTGTATAGTTTAGCATGTTCAATTTGATTAAGTATTAATTCAATTTACTTAATCCTATCAATCCTGACTCAGCCTTAATTGTCTTATTAAAGCCTCGACCTCTCACATTAGACAGGTATTGTTGTGACTGCCTGTTGCCGGTTGGTTCCGGGCAGTCTTACGTCACAACTCAGTCTAACCTCAGGTCTTTATTGGGCTCAATGTTTAACCACCCACATTGGATAGGTATTGTTGTGACTACTGGACAGTCGGGCGGTTCCGGGCAGGTTTACATCACAACTCAATCCAACCTCGGGTTAAACACATCGTATTTTCTAAGTTTACATATTTTGTCTCTTTTCTTTTTATATGTAAATATTTGCAGCCCATTATTCAAATTCATCTTTATTGGGTAAAATTAATTTATACCCCTTAAATGTTTTCAAGGTCATTGGCATGCGTCAGACATGCCAACACATATGTTTTACATTTTTAACCCAACGTCATTACCCCCGTTTTATACGTTCGCTATATTATAACATATGCTGGATTTAACCTTTAAACCCAACTTAGCCACATGAAAAAGGGGAGGCTTAGAACATGGTGTTTAAATATTCTAAGTAACATCAAAAGGGGTGTGTGAACGCATGAACTTGCATCATAGCGAACTAATTAACATAAATTAGGCACTTGTGAACTTGCATTGCAATAGCATATCATCATGACATAAAACATACCTAAACATGAATCATGGTTTTTAATCTATTCATGTAAACTTGCAATTGAAATGTAAATCTAACTTAATTATATGTCGCATATATTGTCATATGATTCTGATAACATCATAGGTGTAACACCCCGTAATTCTATAACACTAAGATTCACAAATCAAGGCAGAATTAAATTTTAAATTCAAAATCAAGGGAAATGGGATGCGCCATTGCGTTCGTCTCGGAATTCTGCATGAAATAGAGTCCGAGTTTGCGTTATTCGGACTCCGTATGAGGGAGATATGACCTCCGGAAGTTTCAGAATTCAGTTTAAAATTCGAACAGACAGAAACAGTTCAGAAACGAGTTCAAATTTCAAAATCGGACCCAGATTGGGCTGGGCGGGAATTTTCCCGCCCAAGGCACCCAGGTCGACTGGGTAGTCGACCTGGGGTCAACCTCCCCGCTTTTTCCAATTTTCTGCACCTGGTTCGTTCTGATGTATTTGGTCACGTTTTCTGCCTAGGTTCGTCCGCCTAACACTATATAAACAGCCCTAGTCTCCTTCTCTATTCACAATTCTCCTCTACCCTTATGCTGCAAAGATTCTTGGTGAAAATGGCTTCTTCCCCTCCTCTTAATTAAATAAATAATATATATAAAATAAATCAAGACGACGAAGTGCTGCTCAAGTTTGTCAAGAAGAGATTCAAATCAAGATTAAAGCTTCAAGATAAGAATCAAAGGCTAATTCAAACGGTTTCGAGCAACGTCGCACGAATCATAGCAACGTCATCTTTCTATTCTAATCTAATTTATGTAAGTCAGTTACTATTTAGATTTGAATGTTTCTCTCTGTTCGTGACATGAATTAAAGGAATAAAAGAATATGCCAAATCTTTCTATTCGAATCTGTGCCTACATCTTTGGACCTAATTAAGAACTGTTATGATTTGATGACCAATTAGGCATTGCCTATGACTATGAACATTTCCTATGACTATGAACATTGCCTATGACTATGAGCATTGCCTATGACTATGAACATTGCCTATGACTATGAACATTGCCTATGACTATGAGCATTGCCTATGACTGTGATTGTGACTATAAGAATTATTCCCTTGACTATGAACACAAGCCTATGCCTTTGATTAGAAAACATAAACTATTGCCCATGACATAACAAGGACAATTGTAATTAAACACCTATGATTCATGACTAGGAAAGTGTTGCTTAAGTTTGGTGACTATGAAATTGGGTCTAAACCCGATTATCTATTTTGTCTGTTCTTGGTTTTCTTTGGTTTTAGACCTTGGGAGATTACCTATTAAGTTAGGTCTACCCATGTTCTTTAACCTACTCTATCTATTCTTGGTTTTAGACCTTGGGAATTTACCTATTAAGTTAGGTCTACCCATGTTCTTGAACCTACGTCGTTATTCAACCCTTTCCATGTCGCAATGCCTGTGAATTATCATCTTATGCCAGTTGTTATGTCCGTTCTTTCATGGCATTTTGATTCATTCCCTTTTAGCCACGAATCTAGCTTTGTTTATAATCTAGGTTGAATCACAATTATACGAACGAATGGGAATACGTTTTGGGGAAAAATATGAAATTGACTAAACTTGGAAATTGGCATAATTTGATGAAAATTAGAATAACAAGTCTAGTTTTGACAATGAACTGAAATTAGAATATTAAACCAGAATTGGGTGGCTAAATTAAGCATGATAAGTATGTTATCATAATTTACATACGTCAGGCATAAATGGTAAAGGGTTTAACGGGCCACAAAATAGGTAGTTGGTATGCAAATTAAGTTTTGGGCATAAACTGTAAACTAGAATATAAAATCTAGTTTTGGCATAAACTGTAAATGGGGGTGTTGGATCTAAATTATTATAAACTATATGATAGGCAAATCAAGATTTGGGCCTAGAATATAAGTCTATTAGTGGGCATGATAAATGAATATGGTATAGGCCAAAATTTATTCAGAAAGGGAAAGTGGGCTTCGAGGATAAATTGTTAACAATTTATTTATATACAAAAGAAAAGTTTATTAATGACATCTTTTTAAATAACACACCAGAAAGTTCTAGGGTGACAGAGAGGATAGTGTCTAGGCTTGGGTTTGGAAAATACAAGTTTCCTGCTCTCCCTGGCTATCCCTAACTGATCCGACGGACGGGATGGTTACTTTCAAAACCTGATTTGAAAATTAACCAAAACCCTTTTTAACTTAGAAAACACGAATATGCCTAACCCGAGGTTAGACTGAGTTGCGATGTAAACCTGCCCGGAACCAACCGGCACATCCAGTAATCGCAACAATATCTATCTAATGTGAGTGGTAGCGACTTTAATTTATTTAGTTAAAGCTAGAACAAGAATGGTAGGGTTAAGTTAACTAAGACACTTAACCAATTCAACAAGATAACCAAACCGATGGGTGGGGTTAGGTTCATACAGACACAGTTAAGCTAGAATGGGAGGGTTAAGTCTATAGTAACACTTAACCAACTTAACACAGTCGAGCTAGAATGGGAGGGCTAAGTCCATAGGGACACTTAAGCAAACTTATGGTAACAAGACCAGATTTGTAGGGGTTAAGTAACTAAGAAAACACTTAGCCAAACTAACATGTTAACTAGACTAGAAGGTGGAGATAAGTAAAGTTAATACACTCAGCCAAATTAACATGTTAACTGGACTAGAGGTTGGGGTTAAGTAAATACACTTAGCCAATTTGATATGTTATCTGGGCTAGACCGTAGGGTTAAGTAAACTTGAACACTTAACCATCAGATTGTGATAAAAGAATAGGGTTAAGTCTAAACATGAAGGGATAATACTTAACCATTAATAACATGTTAGTTAAGACAGACGACCAAGGTTAAGTTAAAAAGAACACTTAACCAATACAGGGTGAATGGGTAGGGTTAAGTAATAAGAAATACTTAACCAATATAACTTGGTTTGTGGTGGGGTTAAATCAACATGAATTACTGATAACACTTAACCAGTATATCAGGATGAATGAAGAGGGTTAAGTTGGCTTGAATTGACTAATGACACTTAACCAATCCAAATTGACGGGAAAGGGAACTAAGTAGTAAGCCTTAGTTAAGAAAACAACGATTCTGGAAATTAAGTGGTAAATCTTAGTTAGTAAAACTAAGTAGTAATCCTTAGTATAACACGGGAAGGAGCGAATGTCCGTCTGAGTAGAAAGAAGGCTCCAACGAATTGGGTTACGAAGCCCGAGGCTTCGAGGGGACATGAGGGTACTCTTGGTATCCCTCTGTGAGGCTGCAGATGATCCTCCTGGGCTCACAGAGGTTAAGGTCTGCGTAGAAGAACAAGGGGTAGGCCTTGGTTGCAATATATGGCAACCTAAAGACTAGGATGGACCGGCGTGATTCTGCGAGAAAACGGTAGCCCTGTGATAGCAACTCGTCGTCTACCATCCATCTTGAGTCAATCGAGATACGTGAAGCGGAAAGGCGGAGAACTCCAAAAGACCATATACTTGCTATCTAGTTATGGGTGAGGATGGCCATAGGATAGTAGGGCACCGGGGGCCTGCGTATAGTTCTCATTTTTCAAGGTGTGCCTTTCATTAGTTGAGGGAGGGGTCAAGTGGGACCATAGCCACTGGAATAAAAACAGACCTTAGCATCTGCATCGGCATATATCTGAAAGCTCCCGACCGAGTTCTGTATTCCTTGACTTGCCCTGACACAGGACTCGGACTGCACATTATAGGACATGTGCATCTAGACAAGTGATAACGGTTCGCGATACATGCGTGGGGAAGTATAGGAACATATACCACTCTAGGTAGTGTGTCCTAGACTTGGGGGCATCGATTGGACTAGGGGGCATAAACCCTGAATCTGAGTAGCATTCAGCAGATAGCGTAAACTCTAGTTGAAACTAAAAAGCACTTGATAGAAAACCCTAGATTAGATCAAGGTAACAAATAATAAATGTATGCCTAATGGCAATGGAAACTACAGGGATTGGGATCACGTTATCGTTACTAGTTGGGACACTAGTTAGGCGGTGCAGAGATATAGAAACCAATATAACAAGGAAATAGCGAAGCGGCGAAAGTATTAGAGCATATCCAGTTTATCTTAGCGTAGCATATCTTGTGTTAATCTTGTCTAATCTTGCCAACCCTATCATCATGGTGTTATCTTGTATTCAGTTAATTCATGTCGTTTTGTTGTTGTTCCATGTTCATATGCTAGAAGTTACTGAACTTACTCAAGCTTTATGTCTGACTCTGTTTTTCTTTCGTCTTCTTTTCTTCCGTTCCCCCCCCCCCCCAGGTAGTAAAGGAGGGAATAGTATAGCTCAGGTTAAGTTGGACTGCCACTCTTTCCCAGCATGAAGATTTGTCGAAGTTTGCTTGGATTCTCTTTTCAGATGCTATGGCTGGCTCTTGCTAAAATAGGGGAATATAAATGTTGTTTTTATGCTTCTTTATTTTGTAAGACAGATGATTCTCTGATATTGTAAAGAAACCATTGTACAAACTATTTTATCAATAAAGCAAAGTTTTATTTTCCGCTGTTTAATTTCTGTCTGTCTTGTAATTTATCTGCATCTTTTACCCTAAATGCTCCACAGAACTTAGTGCATTCCCTTTGTGAGTGACACTAACGGATGTGGGGTGTTACACATGGTATCAGAGCTGAAGGTTACCAGATCAGATAAAGGATTTGAAAAATTATTTTCAAAACGGTTTTTAAAGAAGCATTTTCAAGAGAAAAGATTTGTTTTAAAGACATATTCCCCAAAGCCATACGCACTATCTTCTCTTCCTCTGTTTAAATTCTTGTCTCTTTCTTTCTTGAGTCTCTGGGGCTCCTGGCTTTCTGGGAGGTAACCTCATCGATGGGCGAAGTAGTTCCCCGGCTTCCATCCATAGCCGTAGTTGTTTCACCTACGGCCAGTTTTCTTTTAAGCTTGTAGGGTTTCCCGTACGATGGAGGCAGCTTTCGAGAGATTTGTCAACATGACTACACACGGAAGGGGATGAGGAGTTTGGCTAAGGAGCATAACCCTAGGATGAGGATTTCATGGATGTAGATTTAGCTCACAAAGAAGGAAGAAATTATAAAACCTAAGACAAGAGGAAGTATCTTTACTAGGGTATGATAGGCATATAATTAAGGACAAGGGCAAGAACGAGGAACAAGATTTTCAGAAGGGCAAGTACATACTTTCACCACCAAGCGTACCTAGGAGAAAGGTAGTAAAGTTCTGTTGGAAGAATCTAGTTTTGCTGTTTGTTTTAGCGCTTCGCATTTGTTCATATCCACTTCCATAGTTGAGTCTCTGCACCATAGTACTTGCATAGTAGAAAGATCCCACTAGAGTCTCAAATCCAATTGGTGGTCCGACCAGTTTATTTTTGGTTAGTAGGGATTTGAGAATAGCTATCGAGTTTGCTTATATCATCTCACGTAGATCGTTTAAATTCAAAGGAGATATTCCTTGGGTGCTTGTCTGATATTGGTTTAGGCCTTTGGGGCTTGTACTTGAGGAATGTCAAGTTCGGTTTGGATGGTTTGCGTGAGAGATGAATAGTTGTGGCAGACACTCCAAAGAGCACGTAGTGACCTTTCGACTCTTATAGTTATGGCATGGAGGATAAGAGGGAAACCTCTAATCATCTTAATACGTATACCTGGTACCGTGATTGACATCTTTTTATTTTGGAAATGGAGATCCGGAACTTCACAATCGCGAAGTTAAATTAGTTAAGATACAGTGGAGTAAAGCTCAAGAAGGCTAGATACTAGCATCACACCCTTTTCCTTGAGGGTGCATCCTTGATTTCTTTGTTTTAGGAGCTTTACGCATAATTGTTTCTCTCTTTCCAAAGTATATCACCTAGGTCGTATCTTCGATCCTTAGGTAGAAGCCAATGGATGTAAACATGTATTTGAAACATGTTATGGTTGATGGTTGCAAGTAGTTGCTAATGGTTGCTTGTGAATGCATATGCATACGCATTAGGCACTAGATCAGTTCGGACGCTTTCATATTGCATTTATGTATTTGTTTGTAAGTTGAACTTGATATGTTATCATATGAATGTTGCATATGGATGAATGGCTGTGCACGCATGTAGTATTTACATAACTAGGGATGCTTGCATACATGATTGGACGCATGGCACTGTCATGATTCGCATTAAGGAGGTCAAATGAATCAGTAGACCGCCTGATTTTGCATTAGATAATGACATATACACACACTATGCATATGAACATGAAAGCATTAGAAATCTTTTAAGGACAATGAATGCCTGTGATTGAATGGTTGAGTAGATGGGTGATTGGATGGTAGGAAACATTCTTCCTAACTTGAAGATTTTGGGGATGAAATCCTTTTAAGTGGGGGAGAATGTAACACCCCGTAATTCTGTAACACTAAGATTCACAAATCAAGGCAGAATTAAATTTTAAAATCAAAATCAAGGGAAATGGGTGCGCCATTGCGTTCGTCTTAGAATTCTTCATGAAATAGAGTCCAAGTTTGCGTTAATCGGACTCCGTATGAGGGAGATATGACCTCCGGAAGTTTCATAATTCAGTTTAAAATTCGAACAGACAGAAACAGTTCAGAAATGAGTTCAAATTTCAAAAATCGGACCCAGATTGGGTTGGGCTGGAATTTTCCCGCCCAAGGCACCCAGGTCGACTGGGTAGTCGACCTGGGGGTCGTCCTCCCCGCTTTTTCCAGTTTTCTGCACCTGGTTCGTTCTGATGTATTTGGTCACGTTTTCTGCCTAGAATCGTCCTCCTAACAGTATATAAACAGCCCTAGTATCCTTCTCTATTCACAATTCTCCTCTACCCTTATGCTGCAAAGATTCTTGGTGAAAATGGCTTCTTCCCCTCCTCTTAATTAAATAAATAATATATATAAAATAAATCAAGACGACGAAGTGCTGCTCAAGTTTGTCAAGAAGAGATTCGAATCAAGATTAAAGCTTCAAGATAAGAATCAAAGGCTAATTCAAACGGTTTCGAGCAATGTCGCACGAATCATAGCAACGCCATCTTTCTATTCTAATCTAATTTATGTAAGTCAGTTACTTTTTAGATTTGAACGTTTCTCTCTGTTCGTGACAAGAATTAAAGGAATAAAAGAATATGCCAAATCTTTCTATTCGAATCTGTGCCTACATCTTTGGACCTAATTAAGAACTGTTATGATTTGATGACCAATTAGGCATTTCCTATGACTATGAACATTTCCTATGACTATGAACATTGCCTATGACTATGAACATTGCCTATGACTATGAGCATTGCCTATGACTATGATTGTGACTATAAGAATTATTCCCTTGACTATGAACACAAGTCTATGCCTTTGATTAGAAAACATAAACTATTGCCTATGACATAACAAGGACAATTGTGATTAAACACCTATGATTCATGACTAGGAAAGTGTTGCTTAAGTTTGGTGACTATGAAATTGGGTCTAAACCCGATTATCTATTCTGTCTGTTCTTGGTTTTCTTTGGTTTTAGACCTTGGGAATTTACCTATTAAGTTAGGTCTACCCATGTTCTTGAACATACTCTGTCTATTCTTGGTTTTAAACCTTGGGAATTTACCTATTAAGTTAGGTCTACCCATGTTCTTGAACCTACGTCGTTATTCAACCCTTTCCATGTCGTAATGCCTGTGAATTATCATCTTATGCCAGTTGTTATGTCCGTTCTTTCATGGCATTTTGATTCATTCCCTTTTAGCCACGAATCTAGCTTTGTTTATAATCTAGGTTGAATCACAATTATACGAACGAATGTGAATACGTTTTGGGGAAAAATATGAAATTGACTAAACTTGGAAATTGGCATAATTTGATGAAAATTAGAATAACAAGTCTAGTTTTGACAATGAACTGAAATTAGAATATTAAACCAGAATTGGGTGGCTAAATTAAGCATGATAAGCATGTTAGCATAATTTACATACGTCAGGCATAAATGGTAAAGGGTTTAACGGGCCACAAAATAGGTAGTTGGTATGCAAATTAAGTTTTGGGCATAAACTGTAAACTAGAATATAAAATCTAGTTTTGGCATAAACTGTAAATGGGGGTGTTGGATCTAAATTATTATAAACTGTAAGATAGGAAAATCAAGATTTGGGCCTAGAATATAAGTCTATTAGTGGGCATGATAAATGAATATGGTATAGGCCAAAATTTATTCAGAAAGGGAAAGTGGGCTTCGAGGATAAATTGTTAACAATTTATTTATATACAAAAGAAAAGTTTATTAATGACATCTTTTTAAATAACACACCAGAAAGTTCTAGGGTGACAGAGAGGATAGTGTCTAGGCTTGGGTTTGGAAAATACAAGTTTCCTGCTCTCCCTGGCTATCCCTAACTGATCCGACGGATGGGATGGTTACTTTCAAAACCTGATTTGAAAATTAACCAAAACCCTTTTTAACTTAGAAAACACGAATATGCCTAACCCGAGGTTAGACTGAGTTGCGATGTAAACCTGCCCGGAACCAACCGGTACATCCAGTAATCGCAACAATATCTGTCTAATGTGAGTGGTAGCGGCTTTAATTTATTTAGTTAAAGCTAGAACAAGAATGGTAGGGTTAAGTTAACTAAGACACTTAACCAATTCAACAAGATAACCAAACCGATGGGTGGGGTTAGGTTCATACAGACACAGTTAAGCTAGAATGGGAGGGTTAAGTCTATAGGAACACTTAACTAACTTAACACAGTCGATCTAGAATGGGAGGGCTAAGTCCATAGGGACACTTAACCAAACTTATGGTAACAAGACCAGATTTGTAGGGGTTAACTAACTAAGAAAACACTTAGCCAAACTAACATGTTAACTAGACTAAAGGTGGAGTTAAGTAAAGTTGATACACTCAGCCAAATTAACATGTTAACTGGACTAGAGGTTGGGGGTTAAGTAAATACACTTAGCCAATTTGATATGTTATCTGGGCTAGACCGTAGGGTTAAGTAAACTTGAACACTTAACCATCAGATTGTGATAAAAGAATAGGGTTAAGTCTAAACATGAAGGGGTAATATTTAACCATTAATAACATGTTAGTTAAGACAGACGGGCAAGGTTAAGTTAAAAAGAACACTTAACCAATACAGGGTAAATGGGTAGGGTTAAGTAATAAGAAATACTTAACCAATATAACTTGGTTTGTGGTGGGGTTAAATCAACATGAATTACTGATAACACTTAACCAGTATATCAGGATGAATGAAGAGGGTTAAGTTGGCTTGAATTGACTAATGACACTTAACCAATCCAAATTGACGGGAAAGGGAACTAAGTAGTAAACCTTAGTTAAGAAAACAACGATTCTGGAAATTAAGTGGTAAATCTTAGTTAGTAAAACTAAGTAGTAATCCTTAGTATAACACGGGAAGGAGCGAATGTCCGTCTGAGTAGAAAGAAGGCTTCAACGAATTGAGTTACGAAGCCCGAGGCTTCGAGGGGACGTGAGGGTACTCTAGGTATCCCTCTGTGAGGCTGCAGATGATCCTCCTGGGCTCATAGAGGTTAAGGTCTGCGTAGAAGAACCAGGGGTATGCCTTGGTTGCAATATATGGCAACCTAAAGACTAGGATGGACAGGCGTGATTCGGCGAGAAAACGGTAGCCCTGTGATAGCAACTCGACGTCTACCATCCATCTCGAGTCAATCGAGATACGTGAAGCGGAAAGTCGGAGAACTCCAAAAGACCATATACTTGCTATCTAGTTATGGGTGAGGGTGGCCATAGGATAGTAGGGCACCGGGGGCCTGCGTATAGTTTTCATTTTTCAAGGTGTGCCTTTCATTATTTGAGGGAGGGGTCAAGTGGGACCATGGCCACTGGAATAAAAACAGACCTTAGCATCTGCATCGGCAGATATCTGAAAGCTCCCGACTGAGTTCTGTATTCCTTGACTTGCCCTGACACAGGACTCAGACTGCACATTACAGGACATGTGCATCTAGACAAGCGATAACGGTTCGCGATACATGCGTGGGGAAGTATAGGAACATATACCACTCTAGGTAGTGTGTCCTAGACTTGGGGGCATCGATTGGACTAGGCGGCATAAACCCTAAATCCGAGAAGCATTCAGCAGATAGCGTAAACTCTAGTTGAAACTAGAAAGCACTTAATAGAAAACCCTAGATTAGATCAAGGTAACAAATAATAAATGTATGCCTAAAGGCAATGGAAACTACAGGGATTGGGATCACGTTATCGTTACTAGTTGGGACACTAGTTAGGCGGTGCAGAGATATAGAAACCAGTATAACAAGGAAATAGCGAAGCGGCGAAAGTACTAGAGCATATCCAGTTTATCTTAGCTTAGCATATCTTGTCTTAATCTTGTCTAATCTTGCAAACCCTATCATCATGGTGTTATCTTGTATTCAGTTAATTCATGTCGTTTTGTTGTTGTTCCATGTTCATATGCTAGAAGTTACTGAACTTACTCAGGCTTTATGTCTGACTCTGTTTTTCTTTCGTCTTCTTTTCTTCCGTTTCCCCCCCTCAGGTAGTAAAGGAGGGAATAGTATAGCTCAGGTTAAGTTGGACTGCCACTCTTTCCCAGCTTGAAGATTTGTCGAAGTTTGCTTGGATTCTCTTTTCAGATGCTATGGCTGGCTCTTGCTAAAATCGGGGAATATAAATGTTGTTTTTAAGCTTCTTTATTTTGTAAGATAGATGATACTCTGATATTGTAAAGAAACCATTGTACAAACTATTTTATCAATAAAGCAAAGTTTTATTTTCCGCTGTTTAATTTCTGTCTGTCTTGTAATATATCTGCATCTTTTACCCTAAATGCTCCACAGAACTTAGCGCATTCCCTTTGTGAGTGACACTAACGGATGTGGGGTGTTACAATAGGCCTAAAACATATTTTGTTTGGGCTTAAAGTCAAACATAAACTAGCCATGTTCATAAAGTCAACACAAGTTCACAAGGGTGCTTACTTTTGTCACTAACACAAATGTATGGTTTTACACTTGAATCATGATGCCAATTCCAACATAAATTCATATGAATCATAATACTCAAATGGATCCAATTACACTAAAGATGACCATAAAAATATACATCATGTTGGCCTAATAGTGAATTACATACTTGCATGAATCTCAACTTTGTTGAAATAAACTACCACAAACGTATAGTCGTAAACTTTTCAACATGAAACATATACTTGCAATTATCCAATAGGTGTTGTAATAAACTACCACAAACATAGTCGTTAACTTTCAGCATAAGTCATATACTTGCAAATATCCAATAGGTCTATCATCATTATACCACAACATCACAAATCCATTCATAATTAGAACCATAGCAACATACAATTATGAATTATCATCACCACAAATTAAGTACAATTCCATTTCTCATTTTACACAAATCAAAACACAATTATTTATTCATATCGGAATAGCACTCTACTTACAACGTATGACGAATCTTCAATTCAGGTTTCTGAATTCTGAATTTGGAGATGCTATCCTTTGTTGTAGGCGTTGTTTTGATTTAGTTGTTATTGCTTTAAGCTTTTGAATCGTCTCCTAATCGTCTCTCAATTTTGACGGCTACTCCTAGTCTTTCTTCAGCAGCATGACGGTCTCATTCTCATTTTTATTTGTATGAATTAGGTGGAGTCTTAGGTCCTTTTTATAGAGTTTGTGAATTGATTAGGACCGTCGATGGAGCTTGGATTAATATTAGCCGTTCGTTTGAAGGAGAGACCAATCAGGAGCTGACACCTAACCCTAGTGACAAGGCAAGGCTCAAAAATTCGGCCAAGCACAGACCAGGCCAGCCAGGAGGGGCTGGGTTCGACCTGGCTCAGGGGCCAGGTCGACTCCCCAGTCGACCCCCAGGTCGACTATGTAGTCGACCTTGGTGCCCCAGGTCGACTACCCAGTCGACGTGGGTGGCCCAGGTCGACTACCTAATCGACCTGGGTGCCTTGGGCGGGAAAATTCCCGCCCTGCACAATTTGGCCCGATTTTTTGAAATTTGAATTGGTTATCTCAGCTGTTTCTGTCTGTTTGAATTTTAAACTGAATTCTGAAACTTCCGGAGGCCATATCTCCCTCATACGGAGTCCGTTTTACGCAAACTCGGACTTTATCTCAAGCAGAATTCCGAGACGAACGCAATAGCGTATCCCGTTTCCCTTAATTCTTTGATTTGAAATTAGTTATACTTTAATTTGTGAATTTCACTGTTATAGAATACACGGGGTGTTACATTCTCCCCCACTTAAAAGGATTTCGTCCCCGAAATCTTCAAGTTTAGGAAGAATGTATATCCTAACATCCAAACGTCCATCTACTCATCCATCAAACACGAGCGTCCATTGTCCTTAAAAGACTTCTAATGCTTCATGATCATATGCGAAGTGTGTGTACATGTACTTATCTAATGCAAAATCAGTCGGTCTACTGATTCAGTTGACCTCCTTAATGCAAATTATGTAAGTGTCATGAATCCATTATGTATGCAAATTTTCCTATTCATGATTCTACATGAGTGCACAATCATTCATATAAATGCAACATCCATATGACAACACATTAAACTTCAACCATATACAAATGCAAACATATATATGCATATGCAATATGAGGTGACTGAGCCGATCTAATACCTAGATTGTGTGTGTATATGCAACCACGAGCAACCACTAGCAATCACTTGCAACCACGAGCAACCACTAGCAATCACTTGCAACCACTTGCAACCATCATCCATAACATGTTTCAATTACATGTTTTCATCCAAAGGGTTTCTACCTAAAAGATAAGGTCGAGGAGATATACCTAAAGAGATAGATAAAAGCGCAACTTAAGGAAAAAGAAAGATCAAAGATGTACCCTCGAAAAGAAAAGGGTAGGCTGCGCGTATTCTAGTTTCAGTTTCCCAAGTTGCGTCTCCCTCGGCGTCGCTCCACTGAACTTTGACGAGCTTGACTTCGCGGTTGCGTAGCTTTTTCACTTCCGTTCCTAATATGCGGGTTGGAACTTTCCTCACGGTTGCTTCGAGTTCCACTTCAGCTTCTTCTAGGATATTTGGCTCTACCACTTCAGCAGATTCATGTAGACATTTTCGGAGGTGCAAAACGTGAAAGACGTTGTGAACTCCAGCTAGTTTTTCGGGTAGGTCTAATCTATAGGCCATTTTCCCAATTTTCTCGATGATAGGAAATGGTCCTACAAATCTCGGTGCCAGCTTTCCAGTGTTTCCAAAACAAACAACGTTCCTTAGAGGGGATACCTTAAGAAAAACCCTGTCTCCAACCTCAAATTCAAGGTCTGTCCTCCTCTTGTCGGCGTAGGATTTTTGTCTGTCTTGGGCTATCTTCATTCTTCTCCGTATTAAGTCTACTTTTTCTGAAGTCTCTCGGATCATATCTGGTCCAAGCATGAGCTTGTCAGTAGACTCCCACCAACAAGTGGGCGATCGGCACGGTCTTCCATATAAAGCCTCGAAGGGCGCCATTCCGATGGTGGCTTGGTAGATGTTGTTGTAGGCAAATTCCACCAAAGGAAGATGGTCTTCCCACGTCCCTCTGAAGTCAAGGACGCAGAGTCTTAAAAGGACCTCCAAAACTATGTTCACTCTTTCTGTCTGGCCGTCGGTTTGGGAGTGATAAGCAGTACTCAAGCATAACTGTGTGCCTACCGCTTCCTGCAGACTCCGCCAAAACTCACTTGTGAATATAGGGTCTCGGTCACTAACAATGCTGGAGGGTATTCCATGGAGTCGAACAATTTCCTTGAGATAAAGAGATGCTAGGGATGAGGTAGTTCTTTTACTCTTGACAGGTAAAAAGTGGGCGCTTTTAGTAAGCCTATCCACTATTACCCAAATGCTAGTGTTGCCACTTCTAGACCTAGGCAGCCCATCAATGAAGTCCATTGAGATGCTATCCCACTTCCACTGCGGGACCTCTAGAGGATGGAGCAGACCGCCAGGCTTCTTCTGCTCCGCCTTAACCTGTTGGAAAATCACACACTTAGAAACGAAATCTGCCACGTCCTTCTTCATGCCACTCCAAAAGAAAGTTCTCTTTATGTCCTTGTACATTTTATCTCCGCCTGGATGTATCGTCATCTTGGAGTGATGAGCTTCCTCGAGAACCGTCTTTACTAAATCTCTTTTCTGTGGGACGCATAGTCTTCCATCTCGCCTTAGCCAAACCTTATCGTCGATGGAGTATCTGTTGAGGTGACTTGAAGTCTCACCCCTAATTAGCCTATTAATTGTTTCCACAAGCTGAGGGTCTTCGCTTTGTGCTGTCCCTATTGAGTCCACTAAAGTCGGGCGTTCTTCGAGAGATGTTAGCAAGCCCGGTACAAAATCGGAGGAGGGCCTAAAGTCAAAGCTGGCTATAAATTCTAGGCTTTGCCTTTCAACAAACAGCGGGCTTAGGGTCAGTTTCTTTCGGCTCAACGCGTCTGCCACTACGTTGCATTTGCCCGGAGTGTAGGAGATCTCGAAATCGTACGAGGCAAGAAACTCCATCCATCTCTGTTGCCTCAAGTTAAGATCTTTCTACGAGAAAAGATATTTCAACAATTTATGGTCAGTGTAAAGTTCGAACTTCTCACCTAGAAGATAGTGTCGCCAAGACTTGAGTGCAAAGACGATGGTGGCTAACTCAAGATCGTGGGTCGGGTAGTTCTTTTCATGAACTTTCAATTGTCTCCCGCCATAAGCTACTACCCTTCCTTCTAGCATTAAGACAGCGCCTAGCCCTGTCCCACATGCATCTGTATAAACTGTGAACATCTTGCTTCCATATGGCAACGTCAAAACTAGGGCTGTTGTAAGAGCCCTTTTTAGTTGTTGGAAAGCAAACTCGCAATCCAAGTCCCAATTGAACACTAGATTCTTCTTTGTCAGCCTTGTGAGCGGAGCTGATATTTGTGCAAAGTCTCTGATGAATTTCCGATAGAAGCCTGCTAGCCCGAGAAAGCTTCGGACTTCTGTTGCGTTCCTTGGTGTCTTCCAGTCCTGCACTGCTACTACCTTAGCAGGGTCCACAACTAACCCTTCTTTGGATACTATATGCCCAAGAAACCTTACTTCCTCTCTCCAAAAGTGGCACTTGGAGAATTTGGCTTTTAGATGGTGGACTCACAGAGTTTCCATGATTGCCCTTAGGTGCTGAGCATGCTCTTCTTCATTCTTTGAGAAGATCAAGATATCGTCTACGAAGACCACTACGAACTTGTTGAGGAATTCTCTGAACACCCTACTCATCAGGTCCACGAAGTAAGCGGGTGCGTTTGTCAAGCCGAAAGGCATGACAAGCCATTCAAAGAATCCGTCCGGGGTTCTGAATGCCGTCTTATCGATGCTATCTTCAGCCACCCTTAGCTGATGAAAACCGGTCGCCAAATCAAGTTGGGAGAAAACAGATGCTCCTACAAGCTGATCAAACAGATCGTCAATTCTGGGGAGAGGGTGCCTATTCTTTTTCGTTAGCTTGTTGAGCTCCCTATAGTCAACACATAGACGGAGTGAACCATCCGCCTTTATGGCGAACACCACTGGAGCGCCCCATTCTGAAATGCTCCTTCTAATGAACCCCTTCTCTAGAAGCTCTTTAATCTGTTTACTGAGCTCTTTCCTTTTCCATGGAGCCATGTGTCTAACGGGCAACACAACGGGCTTTGCATTATCTACAAGATATATGCGGAAGTCTATCTCCCGCTTCGGAGGTAAGCCCTTCACCTCTTCGAAGACATCCGGATATTCCCGGACCACCCTAACCGATTGCAAACTCTCAACAGAAGCATCTAGCGATTCAAGATAACTAAGCATAACCGCATACGAGGGATTACAAGTAATTTCCAGAGTATTACCGAGTTGGGTCAGAAGCATAACCACCCTTTTCTCACAATCAAGGATGGCACCATTACTGGATAGCCAATCCATGCCCAAAATCAAACAATATCCCGAGAAGCCCAAAACAAAGGCACTACATCTAAATTCTACGCTTAGAATAGAAATTTTCAATCCCATACAGATCATAGACAGATGAGCTGGGCCCCCAATTGGATTTGAAACAATTAAGGGGTCCTCTACCATACTAGTTTCTAGGTGCAGAGATTCTACTAAAGCAGATGAAATAAAGGAGTGTGATGCACCAGAATCAAATAAAGTACGAACTGGGTGATCATAAAGATAAACTACACTTTCTACAGAAGTATTTGTACCTTGCTGTTGTAGAGGTGGCGCTTCTAGCACATGAACCTATGCCCCTGAGGTGGATCCAGCCCTCTGCCCCTGCCCTCGCTTCTTTGGGCAATCCTTAGCCATATGGCCTATCTCACCGTAAGAAAAACACTCACCATTCAACTTGGCCTTCTTTTTCCGGCAATCTTTTACTAAGTGCCCCACTTTGCCACAGAAATTACACTTCCTCTTCTCTTTGTTGTCTTTTCCGCCCTTCTTAAAGTCTGTCTTCTTAGGCTGTAAACCCTCTTTCTTCCCTTGAGAGCTTTCTGCCTTTGTCTCCTTCTTTCCCTTATCCTCTTCGTTAAGCAATGCCATCTGCACCAACCTTTCATACGTAGCTCCCATGGGTATATGGGTCATGGCCAAACTGTGTAATGGCTCATTCAATCCCTTGACAAAGCGGAGAGCCTTCTTGTGCGGAGTGTTGACTAGGTCCAGTCCGAACCTAGCCAGCTGATCAAACTGATTAACATACTCTTTGACTGTCATATTCCCTTGCTTAAGAAATAAGAATTTTTCCAACTGAAGACTCCTTTCAGCTTTTGAGAGAAATTTAGCCTCAAACCTTGCCCTAAAGTCCTCCCATGTTTCCACTGGTCTTTCTGCATTGGTGACTTCCCACCAGTAGGAAGCCTCGCCTTTAAGTAGCCATACCGCCAGTTGTACCTTCTGCCTATCTTCTATCTCAAAGATGACGAATAAGTCCTCGGTTTCCTTTAGCCAATTCCTGGCTGCCACGAAGGACTCGGTTCCATGAAAGTCCTTTCCTCCCATAGCTTTAAAATCTTTACATATCTTAGCAAAAGTATTACCCTGCGGAGGAGGTGGAGGAAGAGGTGCTGCTGCAGCTGGATGATTTCCTGCAGCTGGGGGAGGAGGAACGGTAGGACCTGGCTGATTGGCCCTTGCTTCTAAGCATCGTCTAAACCAACCAGGTATTGGTATACCCTCTGGCAAGTTAAGTTCTTCGGACATGCTGAAACAAAAAGGATAGATTCAAAACGAAGGATAAAAGATAGTACCTATGGCTTTGGGGGACTATGCCTTTTTTTTAAAAAAAATATTTTATCTTTAAAAATGCTTCTTTAAATTTTCTTTTGAAAATTAATTTTCAAAACTTTTTATCTTATCTGGTAAACCTATGCTCTGATACCAAGTGAAACACCCCACCTCCGTTAGGGTCACTCTCGAAGGGAATGCCCTAATTTTGGTGGAGGTTTATAAGTATAAGTCACAGATACACAAGACAGATATAAGTACACATATTTTTGAAACAGCGGAAAACAACAGCAACTTTTTATTTCATCAAAATACGTGTTACACAAACCATGCCATAATTGTCTTACAATACTCCCAAAAACATTACATTTTCATAACTGTCTTGATTTCATTATTTAAAGAAGCATAAAAACATAAGTAAGCTGCATAAATCCCATAATTGA
Source organism: Allium sativum (assembly GCA_030737875.1). NCBI lineage: Eukaryota > Viridiplantae > Streptophyta > Magnoliopsida > Asparagales > Amaryllidaceae > Allium > Allium sativum. The sequence goes on along the minus strand of CM060919.1, from coordinate 604,320,751 downwards.
TGTCCAAAGCCATAGTCCAAAACGAAAGAGATCCAAGCAATACATTCTTTCTCTTCAAGCTGGATGTAAAAACTGGTCAAGCTGCGGTATTCCCTCCCTGAGGACCTTGGGGGGGGGGGACGAAAGAAAAGAAGACGAAAGAAAAGTAGAGTCAGACATAAAGCCTGATTAAGTCTAGGACTATTCAGTCTATGAATAAAGAAATGAGCATGATAAATACAAACTGGAAATGGGAAAGCACTATAAGCTAAGTTAAGTTGTCTAGAGTCGAATGTACTATCGTACCCCATATTAATCTCTGCACCCCTATAAACTAGTTCCCAACAGGCACCCCATAATCAGGGTGAAGTGATCCATTTCTAATGATCGGCTCCTACTCGCATAGTTACATGTGTCTTACGGCCCCCGATGTTGTAGTTACCTATGCTAGTCCCACCATGGGGTGTATCAAGTCCCAGGGTGGCGGCCCGACACAATTCTAGAATGCACAGGTATACTACTGGTTCCCAGTGCCTAATTTTTCTGCGCCGGAGTGTGTGCACGCCCGCACCCCGTTAGAACCTACACTGCTGCACCACCGCCGTCGATTTGACCTCTTACAATCAGCCCGGTAATCGTGCCCCACCCTGCCTAGTTCAGGGTATCCTGATACACCTTGTAGGGTTACTGCTGAAAAGGGTCCCCCCGCTACTAGGTTTTCTATTTCTAGCCAACATGCTAAGTTGGTTAAGTGATTTGTAAACCTAACCCCCAATCAGTCTGTATAGTTTAGCATGTTCAATTTGATTAAGTATTAATTCAATTTGCTTAATCCTATCAATCCTGACTCAGCCTTAATTGTCTTATTAAAGCCTCGACCTCTCACATTAGACAGGTATTGTTGTGACTGCCTGTTGCCGGTTGGTTCCGGGCAGTCTTACGTCACAACTCAGTCTAACCTCGGGTCTTTATTGGGCTCAATGTTTAACCACCCACATTGGATAGGTATTGTTGTGACTACTAGACAACCGGGTGGTTTCGGGCAGGTTTACATCACAACTCAATCCAACCTCGGGTTAAACACATCGTATTTTCTAAGTTTACATATTTTGTCTCTTTTCTTTTTATATGTAAATATTTGCAGCCCATTATTCAAATTCATCTTTATTGGGTAAAATTAATTTATACCCCTTAAATGTTTTCAAGGTCATTGGCATGCGTCAGACATGCCGACATATATGTTTTATATTTTTAACCCAACGTCATTACCCCCGTTTTATACGTTCGCTATATTATAACATATGCTGGATTTAACCTTTAAACCCAACTTAGCCACATGAAAAAGGGGAGGCTTAGAACATGGTGTTTAAATATTCTAAGTAACATCAAAAGGGGTGTGTGAATGCATGAACTTGCATCATAGCGAACTAATTAACATAAATTAGGCACTTGTGAACTTGCATTGTAATAGCATATAATCATGACATAAAACATACCTAAACATGAATCATGGATTTTAATATATTCATGTAAACTTGCAATTGAAATGTAAATCTAACTTAATTATGTGTCGCATATATTGTCATATGATTCTGATAACAGCATAGGCCTAAAACATATTTTGTTTGGGCATAAAGTCAAACATAAACTAGCCATGTTCATAAAGTCAACACAAGTTCACAAGGGTGCTTACTTTTGTCACTAACACAAAAGTATGGTTTTACACTTGAATCATGATGCCAATTCCAACATAAATTCATATGAATCATAATACTCAAATGGATCCAATTACACTAAAGATGACCATAAAAATATACATCATGTTGACCTAATAGTGAATTACATACTTGCACGAATCTCAATTTTGTTGAAATAAACTACCACAAACGTATAGTCGTAAACTTTTCAACATGAAACATATACTTGCAATTATCCAATAGGTGTTGTAATAAACTACCACAAACATAGTCGTTAACTTTCAGCATAAGTCATATACTTGCAAATATCCAATAGGTCTATCATCATTATACCACAACATCACAAATCCATTCATGATTAGAACCATAGCAACATACAATTATGAATTATCACCACAAATTAAGTACAATTCCATTTCTCATTTTACACAAATCAAAACACAATTATTTATTCTTATCGGAGTAGCACTCTACTTACAACGTATGACGAATCTTCAATTCAGGTTTCTGAATTTGGAGATGCTATCCTTTGTTGTAGGCGTTGTTTTGATTTAGTTGTTGTTGCTTTAAGCTTTTGAATCGTCTCCTAATCGTCTCTCAATTTTGACGGCTACTCCTAGTCTTTCTTCAGCAGCATGACGGTCTCATTCTCATTTCTATTTGTATGAATTAGGTGGAGTCTTAGGTCCTTTTTATAGAGTTTGTGAATTGATTAGGACCGTCGATGGAGCTTGGATTAATATTAGCCGTTCGTTTGAAGGAGAGACCAATCAGGAGCTGACACCTAGCCCTAGTGACAAGGCAAGGCTCAGAAATTCGGCCAAGCATAGACCAGGCCAGCCAGGAGGGGCTGGGTTCGACCTGGCTCAGGGGCCAGGTCGACTCCCAGGTCGACCCCCAGGTCGACTATGTAGTCGACCTGGGTGCCCCAGGTCGACTACCCAGTCGACCTGGGTGCCTTGGGCGGGAAAATTCCCGCCCTGCCCAATCTGGCCCGATTTTTTGAATTTTGAATTGGTTTTCTGAGCTGTTTCTGTCTGTTTGAATTTTAAACTGAATTCTGAAATATCCGGAGGCCATATCTCCCTCATACGGAGTCCGTTTTACGCAAACTCGGACTCTATCTCAAGCAGAATTCCGAGACGAACGCAATGGCGTATCCCGTTTCCCTTAATTCTTTGATTTGAAATTAGTTATACTTTAATTTGTGAATTTCACTGTTATAGAATTCACGGGGTGTTACAATAATATTCATGTGTTTGAATTATTTTCATTTGTTGAAACTAAATTTATTCGTTGAATAGAAAACCTTCATGTGTTGAATTGAAACTCATTCGTTGAATAGAAATTCATGTGTTGAATGGTATTCGAGTTTTAAATATAAAAATCATATTTTTATCTATATATATAAAAACTGTAGAAAACCTTCATGTGTTGAATCGATATTTATTCGTTGAATTGAAATTCATGTGTTGAATGGTACTCGTGTTTTAAATATAAAAATCACATTTTTATCTATATATATAAACTATAGAAAGCCTTTATGTGTTGAATCGAAATTCATTCGTTGAATTGAAATTCATGTGTTGAATGGTATTCATATTTTGAAATAAATTGTTTTATAATAAAAATCACATTTTTATCATCTATATGAACTGTATAAATTAATCTTGTTTTGAAAGAAATTGTTTTAAAATAAAAATCCTATTTTTATTACCTATATGACCTATATAAAATAATAGTGTTTTGAAATGAATTGTTTACAATAAAAATCACATTTTTATTATATACATGAATTGCTAAATATAGTGAAGTGTTGAAATAGAAGACAGTTGGATAAAAATAACATTTTTATCAAATGTATGAAAATAATATAGCTTTGAAATCGAAGAATCGATATATATATATATATATATATATATATATATATATAAATGGAATTAAAATATATCGAATAACGATGCTGCAGTTCGTATTTTGAAACCGTGATTTCAAACGATTATACCGGGAGATCCGACCATCGGATTTTCCTGAAATCGCAACCGTTGGGTTCGCTTTGGAAATATCTTTCCAACGGCACCAACTTTGTAAAAATCCAACGGTTGGATTGTCTGGAATGTTTAATTCAAATCTGAAGAAAAACAGCGCCAAAATCGATTATATTTATATATATATAAATATAATTATATTTAATCGAATAACGACGCTGCAGTTCGTATTTTGAAATCGAAACTTTAAACGATTATACCGGGAGATCCGACCGTCGGATTTTCCTGAAACTGGAACCGTTGGATTCGTTTTGAAAAGATCTTTCTAATGATGTAAATTTGGTGAAGATCCAACTGTTAGATTTTCAGATATGTGTAAATCAAATCTGAAGAAAAACAGCATCACGGCCGCGTTATGGCCCGAAGCGTCGTTTTGAATAAATTGGCTATTTTAAAATAAATAAAAATAGCGATAAATCGGTATAAAATATTATAAACGATATGGATGTGAAATTTAGATAATAACTGAAGGTTAGCTAGGTCGAATGGTTTCCTGGGTGTTGATCTGATGTTGGTTTCGGCCTTCGGAGTTAATATTTAGGAAATCGTCCTCTTACTGATTGACGGTTAGTGACTAATGAATTGAAATGATGTGTGTATGTGTTAGTGTTACACTTGTTTATCATATACGCGAGTTGCTCAGAAAGACCGGGTTCATCCCATTCTGAATAACTGAATCAACGATAAGAAATCGAAGATGAAGACGATGGTCGAAGACTGGAGATCTTCACCTCGTTTGGATAGTAACCGAGGTCCTGATTGGGAGGCATCCCGAAATATGGATAATGAGTGGTGATCGTCCAGACGTACGTGGTGATCGATGGGTTTGCGAGGTATATAGTGCCTTCGGTTTCGTTCAGACCCAGAACAGACTTGTAAAGGGACTGTGTGTCTGACATTGGATTTTATTCTATGTTGATTGATCTCTGTTAAATATACATTTGTTTGGCGGCAGAGAATTTATTCTTTTGCTTAACGCCCTTCTCTGAAACGCACGAGCTCAGAGGTTGTATATCGATGGACATCAGTCACATGGCATGAATTGCTAGTGTGGCATGCCTAAGTGGCAAATGATCAGGGCTTCTGTTGAAAATCAAAGTCTTGTGGTGATGATCAAAGCACCGCCTGTGTGGCGTAGCTTTGTGTATAACGTGAAACCGCGAGCCTCACACCCGGTATGAACCAGAAACGGGAGGAAGGACCTCAGGGAGGGCATGCGTTTCTTTCTAGTTAGAAGTGGCGTTAGTGGTTTTACACGCCCTAACGAGTTTGACTTATGTGGTTGTTGCTGTTGCGAGGCGCCTCGGTTTGATCGGACGATCCGGGTCCGATGGAGTCATTCATTGGCTCATTTACGCCCCATAGGGCGGGGAAACGCATTGTTCAGGAATTTTTAATCCACATCGGTGGACCGGCCCTGACGATCCAAGGATCGATGCGCTCTGACCCTGAGGCTCGGGCAAGAGAGTCTCGAAGTCGGTAAGGACTATCTTTTGCCTTGGTTCATGACGAAAATCCAATTTCCAAATACGACATCGTGCAGTTTTGATTGTATACCTATATATGGCGACATAGTGGTATGGGGCATTAATGTCGTCTATGATTGATAGTTATGATTTGAAATTGTTTTTAAAACATATAAACACTAGCAATAATATCAAATGCTTTTGTTTTATTCGTATCAAGCATATTTTGGCCGTTATAAGGAAAAAACTCTATCCTCCGGTTTGCGTTGCATTGTGTGATGGGAACTGAGTCTTATAATGGCTTCATTTTTTATAAAAAGCATTGCGATGTTTAAAAGATGATTTGTTTTAAAGCACTGGCAATCCGATGGAGTAAACCCGTTCCACGAAAGTGGCGTGGTCCTGTGATTAGCCATATTATAAATGTGTTGAGTAGATTTATCATACCAGTCCCATGACTGACTCGTAGTTTGTTTCACTTTCAAACTCGGGTGCCCCTTTTTCTACACGGGCAGCCTTGTATTCAGGTTTAGCTGGCTTTCTCTGGATAGCTGGAGCTGAAGATGGATTCTATTATTTACCTCTTTTTATGCTGTTCAGCTCCTATTGTACATATTTTGTTTGTTTCCGCTGTAGACATTTATGTATAGCTGAACTGTATTTGTACTAAGTAAGATCCTGTATAATGTGTAACTCTGATGATTACTTTTATCCAGTATATTCTATTGTTCATTATCTGGTGTATTTATTTAATTCTGTTCTGTTGTTATCTGTTTCTGTGTTATATTCCAAAGATTACCCTTGTCTCCGTCTGTACGGGAAATGGGGTCGTCATACTCACATTGATTTTTGCTGAAATTTTGACTATCTCAGAATCAGTTCTGGTCTGCTCCATCGCGAAGCTCTCGGAAAGACGAGTCCAACGCAACTTACGGTTCGTCAATCGGACCTCGTATGAGAGAGTTACTGATTTTTAAAGATTGCATAAATTAAATATTAAATTAATAAAATAATGATAAAAAAGACCTTTCTTCTTCTCGTCGCTCACGTATTTGCCGCACCCATACACCATCGTCATCCCTCCACGTCGCACCCCCCTATGGCCACTCAGGCGCCGATCAGACACCGCCACTCCGAAGCTCCGCCTGCGAGCCACCACCGCCCAGAAGCCCAACCAACTCGGCCTCCCCCTTGCCTCGAAATCCGAACCCAAACGCGGCCACTTCCTCGCCAGAATTCGCGAAATCCATGCTCCAAAATCTGATCTTAACCGTATAAACACGAAGCTCTCTGAATTCTCTTCGATTTGGTATATAATTTGTAGATTTTCCTCGAACGGATTGAGAGAAATTAGTGTTTTAATTTCGGATGTTTCTGGCCATTGTTGAAAGGGTAGGCGGCGGCTAAGAATTAGGGTTAGGGATAAATTTTCGGATTTTTTTATTTTTTTATTATTAAAAATGTGTTATAAAGGTGAAAATGCGGGCTGTCTCCAAATTGGGCTTGCTTACTGTCGATCTTAACGTTTTGAGGCCTTCTGAACGCAATGGGATGGGTCTCGGGGCCCAATTCCGAAATCTGTAGAAATTTTATTTAAAATCCCATTAATAATTAATTAATTAAATACTGACCGTACATATAAATATGCCGGGGCCACATATGACCTCAGAAAATTCTAAAAAAAATAATTTTAGCTTTCTTATGACGATACGAATCCAACAAAATTATTTTCGTCGAATTCTGAGACTGTTTGAAATATGGCTATTTTTAAGGTGTTTAAATTTAACTAAAATAGTCAAAACACATTTTCTTTTGCCACGCTCACATATTAATTCGAAAAATTCTGAAAATTGAAACCTAGTTATAATTTGACATTCCGGTTCCAACAAAAGTGGTTTCGTCGAAAACGGAGGTCGTTTGAAAATTGGCTATTTTTAAGGCCAATATATTTAATATTAAAAATACTTTTTTAAACAAATAATTTCCGAAACTCAAAATATACAAGTGTTTATACTTTTTAAATGCAAAAACATCATTCCAGACTCAATGGAAGTGGTTTCAAGTCGAAATTCCTTCATATGTGAAAAACAGCCTTTCGGGCCATATATATTATATATATAAATTCTACAGCGACCTTTCTAAATATTGAATTGGCCATAACTTTTGATTTCCGCTATGAAATTTCAATTTTTAGATTCGTTAGAAAGATATTTTTAAATAGATTCTAATATTTTTGGTTTCACTAAAGTCCGTTAAATTTTGCATCCTGTACGGTCAGTCAAAGTTCAAGTTTGACTTTTCAAACTACTACATTATTTCTAATTCCCTTTTATAATTAAATTAAATTATATTCATTTTTAACTTCGATTAAAATAAATTCTAGCCATTATTATTAATGATAACCTCAAAATTCATTAAAATTTTCTATAATAAATTTTTTAAATTGGTTCAGAATTTGCGGGTTGTTACAAAATCGATGTTTAACATCTGTGAAGGCAGGGAGACAGGTTGGAGAGATCCAATTGGATTCCTCAATATTATAAAACTGTTTGTTTTCATATATTGTGATATATGATGTGATATAAAATCTGTGATTGATTATGATGACACTGGTCATGTTTATTTGGTATTTTAAATACAATATGAAATACTGGAATGTAAAAAGGAAAATTTCAAAGTGAATATTGAAAATAAAATATTTATATAAAATGAATAGAATTATATAAAAGGGTTTATATAAAATGAATATAATTATAAAAAAGGATTTATATAAAATGAATAGAATTATATAAAAGGAATAGGATTATATAAAAGGATTATATAAAATAAATAGAATTATATAAAAGGACTTATATAAAATGAATAGAATTATATAAATGGATTTATATAAAATGAATTGAATTATATAAAAGGAATAGGATTATATAAAAGGATTTATATAAAATAAATATAATTATATAAAAGGATTTATATACAATAAATAGAATTATATAAAGGGAATTTTAAACGAGATTTAAGAGTTAGAAATAAAAAGGAAATTTGTATGAATAATTCTACCAATAAAAATATAAATAGAATTTGGATATTTGGTTTTAAATACGAAATCAAACTATTTTGATTATATAAAAAATATATTATTCACATTCTATGTGAAAAATTAGATTAAAGTAAATATTTTACAAATAAAATATTATTATGGAATTTGTGGTTTGAATTAGGAATTTATTGGAATTACTGAAATTAGAAACTGAATGGAAATTAGTTGAGTTGAATGGCTTTCGGGCTATCGATCTGATGTTGGTTTCGGCCTTCGGGGTTTATACTTGGGAAGTTATTCACTTACTAGTTTACAGTTAGAGACTAATAGAGGTGGAAAGTTATTGATGCGTGAATCAGAAATGGAAACGTTTTCCAAAGTTAATAACGTATATTTTCTAATTTTAGAAAATAAGGAATTTATGAATATATGGAAACGATAAATGAGAAATTGGGAAATGAAATGATGATTAACCGGTAGGATTTCCATTTGGGAATAAAACCGTTGTTTGTACACATGTTTTTCTTTGATAGTTAAATCACCGACTATCAAAGATTTTGACCATGTCTGTTGTCATTACGGAGAGACCGGGATCAAATATATTATCTGAAAACCACTCCGTATGGCATTAGTGTTGTGAATCAAATATGATGAAGATAATTGAAGATGGAGTTATGCAAGGACTATTAAGTAAATCCTAGGTAGAATTTTCCTAAAATGGATTTACAAAATAGTACCTTCTGTCTGTCCAGTCCCAGGACGACATGTATGGAAGAATGTCTAACAGAGAATATTTAATAAATCGCGTAAGTTGATCTCTTCAAACGTATTTACATTTGGTGGCGGAGGAATTCATTTCTCTTAGCTGTATACCCATGGTATTTTTGGGGAAATCAATTTGTGATTTGGCGGGTATGACGATGTGACATTTAAAGAAAATAAAAGTGTGATCTATATGTTATGACCTCTAGCCTCAAACCCAGAAAATGGTATAAAATCGGGTAGGTCACATGGCTAAGTGGTTAGCTGCCAATTAGGGTGTATTGCCACCTGATCTAGATAAATTCCATTTACTTCTATAATCTATTTCGATGTTGTCCCTTTCGGGAAACAGTTGCTGATCCTAACCGTTGGTGATAATACATTTGGTACACAAGCGAAATGAGTGACCGGTCATGTTTAGACTGGGTTACAAGATGTTCTTGTTGAACCCGGTGTATTCGTCTCTAGGGATACACTGCTGGAAGGTGGTCCGATACCTTTCCAGTTGGAATTCATTAACCAATAAGCGCCCGCGGTTTTTGATTATATATTATGTATGTGGAACGTGAGATGAAAGCGTTCTGCCAGATGATTATTATATTGTGGTTGATAGACACTATTATAATATCAAAAGAATTTAGCTATAAAGTTTATTGTTTCTTTCAAAAGGATTTTTGAAAGTTAAATCAAATGTTTGGATTCTCATAAGGGAAAAACCCGTTCCGTGTTATACGGCGTGGTCTTATGAGTTGTCGTTTATTTTCTCAAATTGTTTACTCACCCCGGTTCCATGACTAACCCGGAGTTTATTTTGTTTTGTTTTCCCTAAACTCTTGGGTACCCAAATTTGTACGGCAGTCAAGTAGTCAGGATTTTACAGATATACTTGGAGAGTTTGACACGACCCGAACTTCCCCGGTAAGGAAAGCACGGATTGCGTTGAGGACAAGACAAATCAGAACGCAGACGGAAGAACATTTCATTGTTATTACAACAATTCCATCAGATACAAGAATATACAAAGTATAAATGAATATTATACATTCGATAAATATCAGAGATTACAATAAATTACATAGCAGCGGAAAAACAATATAAAACACAACTGAAAGTAATACACGGATACAGAGCTTTCCGAGCATCGTTCCAGCTGTAAATCAGGATCCTGTGAATATAAATCTGCAAAACCAAAACTACTAGCTGCCCGTGTCGAAAATAGGGGCACCCAGAGTTTAGGTTAAAACAATAAACTCCAGGTCAGTCATGGGACTGGTGTGAGAACTAAAACAGTTATTAATCTTTATTATAAAAGAGAGTAATTCAAGGGACCACGCCGTATAACACGGAACGGGTTTCCTCCCAAGAATACTAATGCATATAACAAAACAGCGCAATGCTCTTTGGAAAAATGAAGCTATTATAAGACCCAGGTCCCATCACACAATGCAACGCAAGCCGAAGGATAGGGTTTTCCCTTATAATAGCCAAACATGCTTGGTACATTTAAAACAAATCATTTGATACTATTATAAGTGTATAGTGTCAAAACAATTCAAATCATAAATATCAATCATAGACGGCATGGGTACCATATATCATGTCGCCATACTAGTTCTACAATTAAAACCGCAATATCATGTATTGGAAATTGGATTCCATCATGAGTCGAGGCAAGGGGCAAGCTCCTCTCCGTTCGAGGCACTCTAGCAAATGTCTCAGGACCCCACTTTGATCCTTGGAATCGGTTGGGCCGGTCCCCACCTAACTTTGGAGGATTAGTTATTCCTGAACACACGTTTCCCGGTCCTAACAAACCTATATCCGAGGCGCCTCGCATTCCAACATCCACACAGGTAAAAAGTATATAAATGTCAGGGCTGGTAGGTCACTGACATCACCCATAGCTAGAAAGAAACGTCGTGTTCTCCCAACGGTCCGTATCCCGTTTTTGACTCATACCGAGGTGTGAGGCTCGCGAATTCACGTTATACACAAAGCTACGTCACACAGACCATGCTTTGATCATCAACCACAAGACTTTGCTTTTCAACAGAAGCCTTGATCAATTGCCACTTACGCGTGCCACACTGGCAATTCACTCCATGCGACTGATGTCCATCGATATACAACCTCTGAGCTCGTATGTCTCAGAGAAGGGCGTTAAGCAAGAGAATAAATTCTCTGCTGCCAAACAGATGTATATTTAATAGAGATCAATCAACACAGAATAAAATCCAATGTCAGACAAACAATCCATTTACAAGTTCGCTCTGGGTCTGAACGAAACCGGAGGAACTTTCCTCGCATATCCATCGATCTCCAGGTACGTCTGGACGATCACCAACTGTTTCCCTCATCTTGGGTGTACAACCCAATTGAGATCATCAGTAATCACCCAAACGATGTGAAGACTTCTGGTCTTCAACCACCGTCTTCATCTTCGACATCTCGTCGAATCGGTTATTCAGAATGGGTATAAACCCGACCTTTCTGAATAACCCACGTATATGATAAACAAATGTTACACAAACACAACAAACGCCTCATTCCAATTCAGAATATTCTTTTATTCACAAAATCACATTCTTAGGGAATAGGTTCCCATTAATTTTATCAAAGATAAATTCTTCTAAATTTATTCTTTAATCTTCTTTTGGATATCATTTCAAACTAGTCGGGATTAGCGAACCACACCGAAGTAATTATTTATTTTATTTCCCAATCCCAACCTATTTATCTCATGGAGCAAAACTGGTAATACTCCATATCTAACATCACGGTGTTATTGGTAAAATTAATCACCATTTCACGTTCAAATCTACTTAAAGATTTAACTATCTTTTTGGAGCAAAACTGGTGGTACTCCATTCTCGATCACCTTTCAGATTTGATAATTTAAATTATCAATTCACATTTCAATCTAATTAAAGATTCATTAAAACTCCACTTAGTTTTAATCATTCAAAAATCAATTTCCTGTCTTTAACTGGGTTAAAGATCTAATGTCATCTAAAACACGATTCACGATAAACCCAAAATCACACTCTATTGTTAATCGGGTTAAAGAACAGGTGTTGTTCAAATCACCGCTCACGATAAACCCAAAAACCAATTCAAATTCAATTCCAATTAAATATTATTTAATTGATACGCTTCATTAAATCTAAATAGAAAGATTTAATCTTTTTCTCTATTGGGCTTAAGAACAGTGTTAATGAAGACACCATTCACGACAAACCCAAATCACATTTGATATTAAATACAAGGCTCTGAATAGAAAATATACCGGCTTATATTCAATATCAAATCCTAAAACCAATAAATATCGTATTGGAAATAACGATATAAAATATATCTTTCAAATTCCCATAACAATATCTGTATAGTCACAAAATCCAACATCGAAATATTCCGAAGATAATTTCGATTCAACTCCAGTCCAATTCACGTATTGGGAATATTGATTATTTTTAAAATCACTTTCAAATTCAATTTATTTATTTTAAAAATAAATTTATTTTAATTCTAGTTCAAAATTAGTTCATTTCGATAAAAATCTATTTTTATCCTTTCAAATATGGAGTTTTTCATCCCAGTTCTTTCCAATCCATATATTATGATTTTACACAAATTATTAATATTTTTAACAGTTTTATTAAGGCCCGTACAGTCGATTTCCAACAACGGCCATCGAACTGCTCTTACAGCGACCTTTTCTGAAATTGATTTTGACATAATTCCAAATCCAACCGTTAGATTTCAAATTTCTAATATTCATTGGAAAGCTCTTTTCGATACGAACCCAACGGTTCCGGTTTTAGGAGAATCCGACAGTCGGATCTCCCGCAACATCAATTCGAAGTCAATGGTCGAAATTCACGAACTGCCGCGGTGCGGCGCGTTCTATTCAGGCCATTATATATAATATATATATATATATTATATATATTTCGTCGATTTCCTTTTAAAACATATTTTATAAATCATTTTAAATTCGTTTTCCAAACCATTTTAACTCTATATTCAATTTCAAATCAAAATTGAATATTTCATATCATTACTATATAAATGATAATATTTTCAAAACGTTATATTTTGAATTCACTTCTTTTCTATATTCATTATAAAAACGAATATAATCGATATAAATATCGTTCACGTCAAAATGGCGCAACTCTAATCAACACAGCTTTATATATTTCAATAAATTTGTTATTCTATTCAACACATGAATCTATATTTCTTTCAACACACGACCAATCTCAACACATGAGTACTGTCAACATACGACTATTTTTGTTATGTAAAATATTTTATAAAATTATGGTATCTATCGTTTGATTTTTAATCAGACTCCAACCGTAAATTAGTGTCTAATCTTAAATATGATAAAGATGTAAATTTTATTATTAAAATATTTTACTCAACACATGAATAGTTTCAACACATGAACATCGTCGACACATGACTATTTTTATATTCAACACATGAATTTTCTTTTATAATATTCATTATTTTCCCGATTGGAATGAGGCCCAATCAATCACCATATAATGTTAATTATATGGATTCCATACAACACATGTAAATAATAGCAATGATAAACAATCAACAATCATCCAAGGTGCACCACACAACTGCATAAGCATCAAATATAAATAATCAACGCTTACACAATCTGTCGACCAATCGATCGACATACAATTAAATAATTGGGATTAGTGTACGCCAAATATCATCCCAACACCCGTGTGGGGTTTCAAATCAACAAACACTGAATATTATTTATTCACATTCACGTTAAAAATTATATTTTCAACGATAAAATATTTTTAACTATATAAATATTTTATTTCATGTCACACAATCAATTTTCACAACACATCAATCAAACAAACAAGCCGTCCATGGTCTGTGGACGACGGGTGTCGGGTGCTGCTAAGCACCGTCTGCATCCTAGTATATATATATAACTAGAAAAAGAAAATTTAAAGTGAGAAGTTCTCACCAACTAGCTAATCCAATCATCTCGACTCTTCTTATGTAGAAGTCATCGCTGTTCTCGCCTTTTGTCACTTTCGTTGCCCGTAGCCACTACATATATAAAATCACATTTTTATATGTTGCTATGTATATAAAAATTATATTTTCACACTGCTACTATATAGATAAAAATTCTATTTTTATATCGCTACTATATAGATAAAAATTCTATTTTTACATCGCTACTATATAGATAAAAATTCTATTTTTACATCGCTACTATATAGATAAAAATTCTATTTTTACATCGCTACTATATAGATAAAAATTCTATTTTTATATCGCTACTATTTAGATAAAAATTCTATTTTTATATCGCTACCATATAGATAAAAATTCTATTTTTATATCGCTACTATATAGATAAAAAATCTATTTTTACATCGATGTTTATATAATAAAGATTATATTTTTATAACGCTCCTCTCTATATAAAAATCGAATTTTTACTTTGCTACATATATAAAGATAATATTTTTAATACTCTACACAAGTAAAAAAAAAATCATATTTTTAACTTCTTGCTTATGTAAAAATTATATTTTTAACCTTCTACCACAATAAAAATTATATCTTTACATATAGATCGCCTTTTCTTTTTAAATCTCCTTATATAAAAATCGTGCATTTTGCTTAACACACTAAGATAATTAAAATTGAAATAAATAAAGCTGATTTAAATTAAAATTCACCTTCGAAACTGAAGAGGGGGTTTACCATTGGAATCGGGCAGAGGAAGGGCGTCGGACGTCATCGTCGGAGGGGGTCTCGGGTTATGGCGTGGGGTTCATCAGGGTGTCGTGGTTGGATTGGGGCTGTGGGGGCGTGGCCTAATCGGAGAGGAGGAAGTAGGGGGTCGGCGGTGGGGCCTGGCGCCAGTAGCGGCGGCGCGGTGGAGTCGGGGGCTAGGTGTCGGCGCTCGAAGGATGGGGGGCGATGATTTCGTGCTGAGGGGTTTAAACTGAGGAAGGTGGGATGGAGGAGAAGGAGGAGGTGACGCGAGGTGAACGGAAGGGGGGGTCCGCTAGCCTGGGCGGCGGCGCGGCGAAGCGCAGCAGGGGGGCGACTTTGAGATCGGACATTTTTTCTTTTTTTCTTTTTATTTTCTAATCTCTCGACTGAATGAAAAAGGGGGAAGGGAGAGAGAGTATAAGGAGGATTTATATTATAATTTATTTATTAATTATTTCATAAAAAACAACTTTTAATTTTGAGCTCGAAACGAGACCCACCGCCTGTCGTCCATTTATGTGTTTATATGTCAGTTGATTAGTACTGATAAAAGTTATGTTATTTATTTATTGTTGTTTATCATTGGTTATTATTATCTAATTGATTGTGCTCGACCTATTTATATGCAAACACATGTTTCTATTTAGCGTTGGATTTGGTAGTAAATATTTGTATGCTAACACCTTATGATATATTGTATGATTTGACTAATGTGTTTAGCAATGATATTTCATTCATTTAATTTATGAATGTAAATTTAAATGAATTGCATTGAATGTTGGTTTTCATAAAAGGATATGAAATGGAATGTTTGATTTTATCAAATAGAAATATTTGGGAATAAATATTTTGAAGATGATAAATGGTTTATAAAGGTGTTTTATAAATGAAGAGAATTTCGACGATCTAAATCCCAATGTTTAAAATATACTTGAAGACAACAACATAATGATTTGAAAATATTTGTGATTATTATTGCGAATTGATTTATCTCTTTGGGATGGAAAATGAGTTGTTATGTTACCGATGATCTGGGTAACCTGTGACTAAAAACTAGGTATGAGGTTTATGGGGCACTTGAAGGTGGACTGCTCTAGTTACTAGAGAGACATATTTATTTAATTATGGAGGCGTTTAGTAACCGATGGCCTTGTTTCACTGGCCAATTCGATCTTTACAACCAGTTTCCGTTCAATTTAAAATATAAATCAGTATATATTCAATTTGAACGCACATTTCAATTTACCAGGGTCACATACTAACTCGAAAAATTCCAGAAAAATATTTTCTAGCTTCGTATTGACGATACGGTCCTAACAAATCAGGTTTCGTCAAATTCTGAGACCATTTGAAAAATGGTCATTTTCCAGTCGATTAAAATCAACTGAAACTGGTCAAACGCGTTTTCCTTTCCCACGCTCACATATTGAATCGAAAAATTATGAAATTTGATACCTAGCAATAACTTGACATCACGGACCCAACGAAAGTGGTTTCGTCGAAATCCGAGGTCGTTTGCAAAATGGCTATTTTTAAGGGCCTGAATTCCATAGCGACTATTCAGAATTTTCAACTGGACATATCTTTTGATTCCCGCTATGAAATCTCAATTTTTCGGGTTCGTTGGAAAGACATCCTCAAATAGATCCTATTATTTTTGGTTTCACTAAAATCCGGTTTATTTTGCACCCGGTACATTCAATTGAATTTTGAAATCGAATTATCGAACTACCGCGCCATTTTCAATTCCTTTTATAATTTAAAATAAATATTTATATTCTAACGACGATGTATATAAATATATACGTTCGAATTATATTCAAAATAAATTTCTCGTTGTTATTATTTAAAATAATTCATTTTAAATATTAAAAATTCGCTAAAATTGCCAAAATAAAATTTTTAAATTGGCTCGCATTTCCGGGTTGTTACAGAGTTTGTAGCAAGAGGCTTCGGGAATATATAGCTATTGTTTATTCCACTGTGTTGTAAGTGTTGTACTCTAATAATGTTACTATATACACATGCTGATTTTTTTTCAAAGATATGTTATCTATTATATGTTGTTCGTTCCATTGTGAGATTCGTGTTACTCTGATGTTGTATGTTCTTCTTCTTCTTCTATTCGAAGTTTCTATCTTATCTATTCTCACCCTCTATTTTCTTTCATTAATTATTCGGTATTTTCGATGCTTGAATAGTCGACATTGAGTTTATGTTGATTACCAAGGTCGCGAAAACCCGGGTCGTTACAGTGGTATCAGAGCTTAAGGTTAAGTAATTACCTTGGCTCTGTGGCGTAACTCAGTAGAGATGGGGTTAGTAATACCCCAGATTGAGTTGAGTCTATATGCACGAGTGAACGTATTTGTTATTTGATATAAAATGGTTTTATATTGTAGAGATTCATTGGTTGAGTAGTTTATGAATTTTGGTCGATCAGTTTGATCCACTGTATCTGTAGGGGTTTATAAACACTCGAATACGATGAACCGACACTGTATGTTTTGAAAAGAGGGTAAATGAAATAATTTACCTGAAATATATTATGTTATAAAAGAAATATATATATTCAAATTATTATAATATATAGGATGTGTTAGTTGTTATTATAATCGAATGAGATTATAAATTGAAATGGTTATATAAATAACCAATCAGAATTCATATAAGTGTTATGCATGAAATCAGACGAATTAAATCTGAATTTAAATTAGAATTGGAATTAAAATTCTGAGAACATGAAAAGTGTTTGTAAATGGAATTGGATTAAATATATGAGAATTTTAAAATCCTGGGAAATTTTAAATTGTTTATAAGCATGGTGAAGGATATTTTGAAAGTGATTTCAAAATGAAGGCGTTTAAATATGATTTTGAAATTTGTTATAGTATTGAAATCAGTTTGATAGCTGGAAAATAACCCTGATGATGATGGCCACATCATCAGTGTCATTTTCGAGTTGCTAAGTGACGGATTACTACCAAGGATTTTGTTTTTGAATTGTTTTGTGAAAAGCAAGTTAATTTAAATCTTGAAAAGGGATATCTAGTTTTAGAAAAGCTAAAATATTTAAAAATTCCCTGGGGTAGATTTTTTGGATTGAAACAAATTAAATTAGAATTTGTAAAAGCAAATAGAAATTGAATTGAAACCAGTTAAGGGGAAAATGAATTGAGATAGAAAATATAGAATTAGATTGGATTGGACATAATTCGAAATGAAATTGGACTGGTAAGTTAAGAGTTGAAATTAAAAATTGAATATGAGTTAAGAACAGAATTTGGCTTGGGTATAACCGAATGATTGGGATGACAATGGTATATGCAGAATTGGTAACAGTTGGAAAGGAAGTATTGATATGCCCGACAAAAAGGTACCAGTTTATATTTATATTGGGTATGAGGTTGTTAAGAGCCGAATTGGCAAGCCGCTTGGTTGTTAGATTTTCTTTTGGGTTGAAAAAGGCCTAGAGAGGCGAGTTGGAGTTTGAGCTATTGACCAGTACAAAGGAGGTGCTGGCAAAAAATTTCGAAAAGTTAAGGTGTAAGAAAATTTTCAGGATTTTTGAAAATTTTCATTAGTAGAAATGAATTAATATTTTAGTTGAAATAAATTGGTTCAGTCGAAACTAAAGTTAATAAGTAAACAAATAATTTTTAACCCAGTTAATAGGGTTTGTTTTCTACCTTAGCAATTTCGAGGACGAAAATATTTTAATTAATTTTATTTAATTATTTAACTAATAGATTAGTAATTTATAATGGTTTAAATTAAATAACTTTGAATATTTAATTAATATAATAATTAAATAATATATCTAATTCCAAATTAATCAGAAATAGCTGAAATTGCAATATTGTGTGAATTGAGTCATTTAAAATATTTAATTTAGTTTAGAATTTAATTATATTAATGAATTTATTCATAACTGTCAGTTGAACGTATAATTTATATTATAATTGTAATCGAGCTCGAAATGGCGCTGCAGTTCATAATTTGGCGATTCAAACTTTAAACGAATATACAGAATCCGTTTTAAGCCGATTTTTTGTGAAATAAGAAACGTTCGATGCAGGTGAAGTATATTTTTCTAATGGAAGAGAAAAATTTGGATTTCGTCGTGTAGATTTTGAGTTGTGTCCAAATCAAATTTTTGAAAAGTCTCTATTCCTTTACAGTTTATAACGATTTATTTATATTATAAATGGATTTTTAATATAAATTGAATACTGATTTAATCTGGATTTGAAATGTCGAGTTATAAATTCAGATAGGAATATTTTGGAGCTGTATGTTATTTTTTGTAAATATATATACGATAATATTAATTTATTAATATTAAATTTAATTATTTTTAAATATATTAATATTTAATGGGTTTATTTAGAGCTTTAAAAATAGCCTGTTTTGCAAATGATCTCCGTTTTCGACGAAACTAATTTTATTGGATCCGGAATATTAAATTATTATTAGATTTCAAGTTTCATGAGTTTCGGAGTCAGTATGTGGCCGTACGGGATTTTAATGTGAAAAACAGTTGATAATTTAACTTTAAAAATACGTGTGCAAACGAAGTCAGAATTCGACGAAACAAGTTTCGTTGGGTCCGTAATGTCGAACTATTAGTGTATGTCCATTTTCATCAGATTTGGATATCGTATGTGATCATACAGATTTTTAGAAGTCAAATACAGATAGCGGTAGCTTATTATATTGAAAATATTCGAATATAAAAATATTAATACTACCCTATAAATACCCCCAAAACTATGCCTAACCCTAAAACACTTCATTCAGTAGTCAACGATTTTTCCGCCGTTGGGTTCTTATTCCAAACAGGAAAATCGATCCTTCAAAAATCAAAGGAAATCAAAGTAAAATTCTATAAATCCTGTAGTTAATACTGTAGTTAGTATATTTGCAACCTATGGAACTCGCTCTTCAGTTTCATATGAATTTGGGTTTATTCGAAATGCTTTCCGTTCGCTATCCTCTTTGGTACAACAGCTAGTGCACGAGATTTTGATCAGGGTAGTAGCTTGTTTGAGGATTGGTTAGTATATTCGAGTTCATGGTAGGATTTGGGGTTTGTATGCAAACTTTTGTGGGATCTGAAGATGGAAAGTGACGCACGATGCCTGTACAGTGGGTAAACACCCTGATCGACGCATCTTGCTTCTAGCGTGCGAATTTACAATGGTGAGGTCGGGGAAAATGAGATTTGAATGAGGAGTATAATGGAGTTGATTTCGAGGTTAATGGTGGAGAAAGGAGAGAGAATGGAGTTAAAAGATTCAGAAATGGCCATGTTATTGTTGTTCGATTATTGAGAACATACGGAGGAGAAGGGGGAGGCAAATATATATGGGTTTGGGTATTATCCAGTTTTAGATAGGCCAAGATAAGGGTGAGGCCCATTAGAATTAAAAAACTAAGTTTTATTTATTTTAAATAGTGTATTGTCTTGTAATTACAACATCTTTCTCGTAGGTTATCAGTTTTGGGAACGGTCAGATCCTGTGGGATCATATGGACAACGACTACATGGAACTGATTGGGAGTGAATTGGAGCTTATTAAAATTTATAGCGAAATAAATTGTCTGATCTGAATCAATGACAATTATCGTTATTTAACGATGATCATCCAATGTGAGTAAAACTTACCAACTCTGCCAGTTTATTTTTTTATAAATAGAATCTAGTATTGATAAATGATGATTGATTGCGGTCTGTTGATTGCTTGGTTGAATTGCTGATTTATTGGTTGAAATTATAGATAATGATATATATATATATCGTTAATCAAATATTGACTCTGTTTATCAGAATATTTCATATTGAAATGAAATCGATGTTATTTATATTGTTTAACATCTGTGAATGCAGGGAGACAGGTTGGAGGGATCCAATTGGATTCCTCACTATTATAATACTGTTTGTTTTCATATATTATGATATATGATAAGATATGAAACATGTGATTGATTATGATGACACTGGTCATGTTATTTGGTATTTTAAATACCATATGAAATACTAGAATGTAAAAAGGAATTTTTCAAAGTGAATATTGAAAATGAAATATTTATATAAAATGAATAGAATTATATAAAAGGATTTATATAAAATGAATAGAATTATATAAAAGGATATTTAAAAAATGAATAGAATTATAAAAAAGGAATAGGATTATATAAAATGATTTATATAAAATAAATAGAATTATATAAAAGGATTTATATAAAATGAATATAATTATATAAAAGGATTTATATAAAATGAATAGAATTATATAAAATGAATAGAATTATATAAAAGGAATAGGATTATATTAAAGGATTTATATAAAATAAATAGAATTATATAAAAGGATTTATATAGAGTAAATAGAATTATATAAACGGGATTATAAATGAGATTTAAGAGTTAGAAATAAAAAGGAGATTTGTATGAGTAATTCTACAAATAAAAATAAAAATAGAATTTGGATATTTGGTTTTAAATACGAAATCAAACTATTTTGATTAAATAAAAAAATATTATTTACATTCTATGTGAAAAATTAGATTAAAGTAAATATTTTGCAAATAAAAGATTATAAAGGAATTTGGTGCTTGAATTAGGAATTTAAATGGAATTACTGAAATTAGAAACTGATTGGAAATCAGTTGAGTTGAATGGCTTTCTAGGTATCGATCTGATGTTGGTTTCAGCCTTTGGGGTTTATACTTGGGAAATTGTTCTCTTGCTAGTTTACAGTTAGAGACTGATAGAGGTGGAAAAATATTGATGCGTGAATCAAAAATGGAACGTTTTCCAAAGTCAATAACTTATATTTTCTAATTTTAGAAAATAAGGAATTTATGAATATATGGAAACGATAAATAAGAAAATGGGAAATGAAATGATGATTAATCGGTAAGATTTCCATTTGGGAATACAAACGTTGTTTGTACACATGTTTTCCTTTGATAGTTAAATCACCGACTATCAAAGATTTTGACCATTTCCGTTGTCAATACGGAGAGACCGAGATCAAATATATTATCTGAAAACCACTCTATATGGCATTAGCATTGCGAATCAAATTTGATGAAGATAATTGAAGACGGAGTTATGCAAGGACTGTTCAGTAAATCCTAGGTAGAAATTTCTTAAGATGGATTTACAGAATAGTACCTTCGGTCTGTCCAGTCCTAGGACGACCTGTATGGAAGAATGTCTGACAGAGTATATTTAATAGATCGCGTAAGTTGATCTCTTCAAACGTATTTATGTTTGGTGGAAGAGGAATTCGTTTCTCTTTGCTATATGACCGTGGTATTTTTGGGGAAATCAATTTGTCATTTGGCGGGTACGATGATGTGACATTCAAAGTAAATAAAAGTGTGATCTATACGTTATGAACTCTAGCCTCACAACCAGGAAATGGTATAAAATCGGGTACGTCGCATAGCTAAGTGGTAAGCTGCCAATTAGGGTGTATTGTCACCTGATCTAGAGAAATTCCATTTACTTCTATAATCTATTTGAGTGTTGTCCCTTTCGGGAAATGGTTGCTGATCCCAACCGTTGATGATAATACATTCGGTACACTCAAGAGAAATGAGTGACCGGTCATGTTTAGCCTGGGTTACGAGATGTTCTTGTTGAACCATTGTATTCCTCTCTAGAGATACACTATTGGAAGGTGGTCCCATACCCTGCCAATTGGAATTCATTAACCAATAAGCGCTTATGGTTTTTGATTATATATTATGTATGTGGAATGTGAGATGAAAGCGTTCTGCTAGATGATTATTACATTGTGGTTGATAGACACTTTTATAATATCAAAAGAATTTTGCTATAAAGTTTATTGTTTCTTTCAAAAGGATTGTTGAAAGTTAAATCAAATGTTGGGATTCTCATAAGGGAAAACCCCCATTACGTTTTATACGGCGTGGTCTTATGAGATGTCATTTATTTTCTCAAACTATTTTAAATTGTTTACTCACACCAGCCCCATGACTGACCTGGAGTTTATTTTGTTTTGTTTTCCTTAAACTCTTGGGTGCCCAAATTTGTACGGGCAGTCAAGTAGTCAGGATTTTACAGATATACTTGGAGAGCTTGGAGAAGGAGGCTTCAGGATTACATAGCTATTGTTTATTCCGCTGTGTTGTAAGTGTTGTAATCTGATAATGTTACTGTATACATATACTGATTTTATTTCAAAGATATGTTATCTATTATATGTTGTTCGTTCCACTGTGAGATTCGTGTTACTCTGTTATTGTATGTTCTTTTTCTTTTTCTTCTATTCTAAGTTTCTATCTTATATATTCTCACCCTCTATTTGCTTTCATTAACTATCTGGTATTTCCGATGCTTGAATAGTGGACATTGAGTTTATGTCGATTACCAAGGTCGCGAAAACCTGGGTCGTTACACTTGTGTTGAATAAAATGTTTGAATAATAAAAATATCATTTTTATTGAATGTATAAATTAAATAAAATATTCATGTATTGAATAAAATGTTTGAATAATAAAAATATCATTTTTATTGAATGTATAAATTATATAAAATATTCATCTGATGAATAAAATATTTTAATATTAAAAATACAAATTTTAACGTATATATGAATGGCATAAAATTCTCCTGAAATGAAAATAAATATT
Organism: Allium sativum; assembly: GCA_030737875.1. Lineage (NCBI taxonomy): Eukaryota > Viridiplantae > Streptophyta > Magnoliopsida > Asparagales > Amaryllidaceae > Allium > Allium sativum. The sequence goes on along the minus strand of CM060919.1, from coordinate 604,297,317 downwards.
CATCTGCAAATCGGAAGATTTGTTTATGTACACCTATTTAAATAACATTGATTGGGATGATAAATTTTACACATTGCCCAACTACACAAATAATGCCTAGTACGTGTTGTTTGAAAACCCCACACGGATATTGGGATGATATTTGACATACACTAATCCTGATATTTAGTTGTCTGTCAATCGATGGGTTGACAGGCTGTGATGAGCATTAATTATTTACTTTAACGCTTGCACAGTTGTAAATTGCACTCTGGATGATGGTTGATTGTGTATCATTATTGTTATGTACATGTGTTGCATGAAATCCATATAAATAACATTATATGGTAATTGACTGTGTCTGATTCCAGTTCAGAATGAACGAATATTTTAAAATAATATTCAGTAAAGGATTAAAATCTGATTTTGATGTCCGATTTTGGATGGAAACAAAAATATTAAAATGTATGGAGCCGTGTTGATTAGATATGCGCCGTTTAGATGCGAACGATATTTATATCGATTATATTCATTTTTATAATGAATGTCGAAAGAGAAGTGATTTCAAAATCTAATGTTTTGAAACTATTATCATTTATATATTAATGGTATGGAATATTCAATTTTGATTTAAAATTAAAATGGAAGTTGAAATCGTTTTTGAAACGAATTTAAAACGATTTATAAAATATGTTTTACATGGGAATCGATGAAATATATATAATATATATATATTAAATGGCCTGAATAGAACGCACAGCGCAGCGATCGTTCGTGAATTTCGACCATTAACTTCAAATGGACGTAACGGGAGATCCGACCGTCGGATTCTCCTAAAACCAAAATCTTGGGTTCGTATCAAAAAGAGATTTCCAATGAATATAAGAAATTTGAAATCTAACGGTTGGATTTGGAATTATGTCCAAATCAAATATGGAAAAGGTCGTTGTAAGTGCAGTTCGATGACCGTTTATGAAAATTGACTAAAACGGCCTTAATAAAATTATTAAAAATGTCAATAATTTGTGTAAAATCATAATAAAATATTTGGAAAGAATTGGGATGAAAATTTCCATATTTGAAAAGATAAAAATTTATTTTTATCGAAATGAACTCGTTATTAACTAGAATTATAATCCAATTATTTTTAAATAAATAAATTGGATTGAGAATGGGTTTTAATATAACTAAAATTTCCAATACATGGATTGGAGTGGATTTTAATGGAAATCATCTTTAGAATATTTCGATGTTGGATTTCGTGATTATATAGATATTGTTATGGAAATTTGGAAGATATATTTATATCGTTATTTCCAATACGATATTTGTTCGTTTTAGAATTTGATATTGAATATAAGCCGATATGTTTTCTATTCAGAGCCTTGTATTTAATATCAAATGGGATTTTGGGTATGTCGTGAACGGTGTCTTAATAACACTGTTCTTAAACCCAGTTGAGGAAAGAATAAATCTTTTATTAAGATTTAGTGAAATTTTCCAACTAGTTAATATTTAATTCGAATTGAATAAAAGAATTGGATTTTGGGTTTGTCGTGAACGGTGTCTTCAGTAACACTGTTCTTAAACCCCATTTGAAAGGAATAAATCTTTTAATTAAGATTATTAGAGTTTCTAGTTACATTTGGTAATTGGAATAAAATGGAATGTGAATCGGGTTTATCGTGGACTGTGTTTTAACGACATTCGTTCTTTAACCCGATTTACAGTGAAATGCGATTTGGCATTTATAAATCTTTTATTAAGATTTAAAGGAAATTATCCAAAGTAAAATTTTCCAATTTAATACAATAAATTGGCATCAAATGGAATTCGATTGGATAATAATCGAAGTGATCTTCTGTTGAGGAAGATTGTTAATATATGTGGAGTTTAAAAGGCTTTGTTGTTATTCCATTTATATTATTAGTCGGACACGGAAATTGATATCGATTATATATTCATCTGTTTTCCGTGAAGATTCCATAAATAATGGAATGTGATTTGGGTTTATTGTGAAATGTGTTTTAAATGACATTAGTTCTTTAACCCAGTTAAAGATAAGATTAATTTCTTAACTTTGAATAATCATTAAGTAATTATTTTTGGAGATTAAAACTGAATTAGAGTTTTAATGAATCTTTAAATAGATTGGAATGAGAATGAGATAATTAAATTTATCGAATTCATAAAATGATCGAGAATGGAGTATCACCAGTTTTTCTCCAAGCGATAGTTAAATCTTTAATTAGATTTGAACGGAAATGGTAAATAATTTTACCGATAACACTGTGGTGTTAGATATGGAGAATTACCAGTTTTGTTCCATGGGATGAATAGGTTGGGATTGGGAAATATAATAAATGATTACTTCAGTAAGGTTTGCTAATCCGGACTAGTTTGGATAAACCTTAATTTTGGTTTGAATTGATATCCAATGGAAGATTAAAGAATAAATTTAAAGACTTTATCTTTGATAAAATTAAAGGGAACCTTTCCCAAAGGATATAAATATTTAAATAAAAGAATATTCAGAATTGGAATGAGGCGTATGTTGTATTTTTATAGCACTTGATTATTATATACGTGAGTTATTCGGAAAGGCTGGGTTTATACCCATTCTGAATAACTGATTCGACGATAAGTCGACGATGAAGACGGTGTGGAGGTCTTTACATCGCTTGGATGATTACTGATGTCTTGATGGGGCTGTACACCTAAGACAAGGTAATAAGTGGTGATCGTCCAGACGTACTTGGAGATCGACCAGATATGCGAGGACCTCTCTCCTGTATTGGACATATGGGACGAGGAATAAGTCGTTCAGACCCAAAACGAACTTGTAAATGGATGTGTGTTTGACATTGGAATTTATTCTATGTTGATTGATCTCTATTAAATATATATCTGTTTCGTGGCGGAGAAATTATTCACTTGCTTAACACCCTTCTCTAAGACGTACGAGCTCAGAGGTTTTATATCGATAGACATCAGTCGCATGGCGTGAATTGTCAGTGTGACATGCTAAGATGCAAATGATCAAGTCTTTTGTTGAAAAACAGAGTCTTGTGGTTGATGATCAAAGCACGGATTTAATATAGCATAGCTTTGTGTATAGCGTTAATTCGCGAGCCTCACACGTTTGTGTGAACCAGAAACGGGAGAGGACTTCAGGGAGGGCATGCGTTTCCTTCTAGATAGGAGTGGTGTCCTGGTATGGAGCCCATAAATTTTTACTTATGTGGATGATGGATAGCGAGGCGCCTTGGATATATCGGTTACTACGGGGCCAATGGGTGACATGGTCAACATACTGACCATACTTACACCCAATAGGGCAGGGAAACACATTGTTCAGGCATTTTAATCCACTCTGTATGGACCGACCCTGACGATCCAAGGCTTGCCTGAGGCTCGGGCTAGGTAGTCTCAAAGCGGTAACGACGATCCCTTGCTTTGGTTCACAAACGGAAATCCAATTTCCAATACATGACATTTCGATTTTATTTGTAAACCTATATGGCGACATAGTAGCATGGGATACTGTGCCGTCTATGATTGGTACATTTATATTTGAAGTTGTTTTATACACTATGCACTTATAGTAATATCAAATGATATGTTTTAATCGTACCAAGCATGTTCGGCTATTATAAGGGAAACCCTATCCTTCGTCTTGCGTTGCATTATGTGATGGGACCTGGGTCTTATAATAGCTTCATTTTTCCAAAAAGCATTGCACTGGTATTCTTGGGAGGAAACCTGTTCCATGTTATACAGCGTGGTCCCTTGATTTACTTTAGTTTAAAGTAAAAATTTAATAACTGTTTTGGTTCTCACACCAGTCACATGACTGAAATGGAGTTTATTGTTTTAACCTAAACTCTGGGTGCCCTTATTTTCCACACGGGCAGCTAGTAGTTGTGGTTTTGCAGATATTGTATTTATAGGATCCTGGTTTACAGCTGGAGCTATATTCATAACGCTCTTAATCTGTGTATTTCTTTCGGTTGTGTTTTGTATTATTTTCTGCTGCATTGTAATTTGTAAATCTCTTATATTCATCAAATGTATATTATTTGTTCATACTCTGTATATTCTTGTACTCTGATGTAAATGGTTGTAATAATCAATGAAATGTTCTTCTGTTTGTGTTATGATTTGTCATGTTCTCAACCCAATCTGGGCTTTCCTGTAAGGGCGAGTTTGGGTCGTTTCATCGTGGTATCGGCGCTTTGGTTTACGGAGCTCGAGAACAAGACATATTAGAACCGAATGAAAGAATTCATCAGAGATTGGATTAGTTGTATCCAATGAGAATGACCCGTTAGAGATAAGATCAGTAGTATCCTAGAACGAGTGTGAAGAGTAGTGTTTTTAAAATAAAAATGAAAAACCAATTTTGTTGTGAAAATTTAAATCTAATAATACGTATTTGACTATTTTATTTTATATTGAATTTGGATAATCGAGTATATGAAGATTTTGAATATACGCGTAATTAACATGTATTTGAAGCTTCAAATATACTGGATAGATATAGAATCACACCGTAGTAGCTCAGAGATGATTCTGACGATTGAGTACTCATTATCAGAGTTTATGTTCGAGTTTCGAAAGTGGGATATCTATATGTTTCCAATTGACTGGTGTGAGAACCAAAACTAGATAGGGTCTATTGTTGTGACTTGGCATCAAAAATGGATTTATATATATATATAAGTTAGGTGTTTGAAACGATAATCAACTAATTGGTTGCTGATTGTCTTATTTGATTATTGGTTTGATTAATTAAAATTTTGAACCATTAAGCAAAATTGAGCCAAATATTGAACTGAATTGAAATTGGTTGAAACCGCATACATGTACATGCATATATATTGGACAGGTCATAGCAAGAAGGCTAGAGAAGAGGAACAAAATTGTATGCCTGACAAATAGGTACATGTTTACTAATTTATTGGGTTTGGATGATTTTATGAGCCGATTGGCTTTTTTTTTGAATTGGTGAGGGCCCTACATGGCTATCTGTGGTTTTAAATGTCTCCCCATACAAAGGACGTTATGGCAAAATATTTCAAAATTTTAAGGTGTTAGCCAAATTTTTGAAGAATTTGAGAATTCTTAGAAACTGAAATGGTGAAGAATGAAAGTTGAGTTGATTAGTAAAACAGCTTTTAGCTCCGTTCCCTTTCAAGGACGAAAAGATTTTAAGTGGGGGAGATTGTAACGACCCAGAAAATCAGAACCAAGCAATTTTAATGAATTTTGAATATCTAAAATGATTTATTTTAAATAATAACGACCAAAAATTTATTTAAATTGAACTTAGAATGAATAAATTTATTTTAATTATAAAACGAGCCTGAAATGGAGCAGTAGTTTGAAAATTCGATTTCAAGTTTCAAATGAATGTACATGATTCAAAATAAACTGAATTTCAGTAAGATTGGAAATATTTGAAACTGTTTGAAAATATCTTTCCAATGAATGTGAAAAATTCATATTTCATAACGGGAATAAAAAGTTATGTCCAGTTGAAAATTCGGAATAGTCGCTATGGAATTATATATATATAAAGCCTTTAAAAATAGCAATATTGCAAACGACCTCCGTTTTCGACGAGACCACTTTTGTTGGATCTCGAATGTAAAATTATTGCTAGATTCCAATTTTCATAAATTTTGGAATTAATATGTGAGTGTGGAAAAAGAAAACATGTTTTGTCAGTTTCGGTTTATATTGGATCAACCAGAAAATAGCCATTTTTCAAATGATCTCCAAATTCGACGAAATTAGTTTTGTTAGGACCGTATCGTCAAAACAAAGCTAGATATAATTTTTCTGGAATTTTTGGAGTCAGTATGTGACACCGGTAATTTAAAACGTGCGTTCAAATTAAATATATATAGATTTATATTTTAATTTAAATAAAAACTGATCGTAACAGCCGAATTGGGTTACGAAGCATATCCCATTACGTTCGGAATGAGGGTATTTAGCTAGGGGCGATAGTCGTTGGGTTCGATTTGGAGTTTGTAGCAATAAAGGTGTATTTTTGAAAATAAATAATTTATTATAAAGCATCCACCAGTCAGAAATTAGGAAAAAAAATAAAAACCTAATTTTATCGCGTCGCTCCTGCGATATACGGTGGCGGCTATTTAGAATTTTGAATCCAAATTACTTCCAATCCATGTTATGAATTCCCAAACTCCTGAAGGGAAAATTGTTGTACTTCCTCCCCTCTTCAAATCTGTACCTATGTGGAGAATTATCGTTGTGTAATTTTGCCAGAATCGTTGCTCAAAGAGGTCGACTTTGCATGCCATTTCGTGCTTCTCCAGACCACTGAGTTCGATGGCGTTCAAGGGGTAGGCAGAGGTCACGGAGGCGCAACGCGGGGTGCAGTTCGATCGAGGTCCGGCATACTAGTTTTGGTACAAACTCGCGCCCTAGTTTTGAATGGCTAATGGAAACGACGACCAGTAGTGATTAAAGGGAGAAGGAAGTTAATTTCTAATTAATTAATTAATTAATTTTAGAATGTCATTAATGTAAATACCATCATATCTTTTCCGTACGAGGTCCAAATCGCGCGAAACTAGATCCGTTGCGATCGTGTGGACGAGAGCTTCACAACAAGACTAACCAGGTCCAATTTGGAGCTAGCTGGAAATTTAGGCAAATTCAAACCCGAACGGTGTTGAATTCGCAAGATAAAGAATGACAGAGTGAAAACCAAATGTGTGAGGGCCCGCCCCGCACCAACCGACATTTACTCCAAAAGTGCGCTGTACACATGTCCAGTTAGCACGGAACGGGTCGTCAGAAGGAAAAGGAAGAAGGAAATGAACATACAAAGAACCTGTAGAATGTCTCACAGCGCATAGTATAAAATATAATAACAACATACTGGACATAAACAGGAGAGACAGTGCATAAGCTGAAAATCAGAACTAAACATCATAGCAGCGGAAATTCAGAATACAGCTTATTACAACTTTCAAACCGTCTCAAAGCAAAAGTAAGGTAAACGAGGTACACTACTAATGCCCAAGTAGCGACCACCAACGACACAGGGAGAATGTTTAAATATATATAATACGTGGAAGCCTCCTGCCCGCCTCTGAATCAACTACTCGCGCATCACCAGCTAACCTGTCTCTAGTCTGCTCGTGTGAGCACCCAGAGTAATAAGAGGAGACATAAAACTCTGGGTCAGACATAAAGCCTGGTATGAGCGATAAGCATCTAAAGTGAACAATAACAGGTAGACTAAAACATACCTGAACCTGGACCTGCAACCAAAGAGTTAGCACTACATACTGTACAACACTCTAAGGTATCATATAAATCAATATAAAGATACGGAGGTGGGGGAGGTGTGCATGTCATGGGGATGGCAAACAATCAAACATAGCATCCATCCTCACATCTCTCACTCAATGCGTAAAGCATACGATATTCACCACTTCGATCACCCAACATACCTTGCTACGATCACTTTGCCCCATGAAGTCATAAATGGCTTCACTGCACTGATAACGTAGCCACTTTCATTTGCTATGTCCACTTTGCCCCATGGAGTCACAAGAACCCCACTGCACTGGCTCATAGCCTTACTAATCCTTACTATGTCCACTTGCCCCATGGAGTTATTCACCCCATCTGCGCTGGCTCATAGTCTTACTACACATCACCTTGCCCCTCAGGTCACAATGACCCTACTGCACTAATAACGTAGTCTTGCTACCATCACTTTGCCCCTCAGGTCATAATGACCCTATTGCACTGATAAGTAGCCCATCATTCATTCTTAGTGGTGAATCGAAGTTATGAACGTCGACAACTCCTTAGCACACGTCCCGCAGCAAAGTTCAACCATGAAGTGAACTCATTGGTTCCCAACTGGTTCCGGGACCCTGAGCTCTAACTTCCGTTTGGACTACCTTTGCATCTCGGGTTGTTGGTCTTCACCGGATCGGTCTTCTTCACTTCACTTGCTTCGGATCGGTCAACCGTCATCAGTTCAGCTCGGTCAACCTTCAGCTTCCGGTTCGGGTCGGTCGTGCTGAGTTTCTCCGCCCGGTCGGTCAAAACACCCTGGTCGGTTTTTCCCTCATCTCGATACTGGTCGGTTTCATCGCCTCAATCCTGGTCGTTCGAAGCTCCTCTGGTCAGTCCAAAACATGGTCGGTGGAAGCTCCTCTGGTCGGTCCAAAACATGGTCGGTCGAGGCTCCTCTGGTCGGTCCAAAACATGGTCGGTCGAGGCTCCTCTGGTCGGTCCAAAACCTGGTCGGTCGAGGCTCCTCTGGTCGGTCCAAAGCCTGGTCGGTCGAAGCCTGGTCGGTTTTTCCTGGTCCTAAAACCTGCACCATTCCAGCAAGCTATTTTCACCTCTCGACGACGTTTTCGACCAATCTAACACTTCTAATCGACCACAAAGCATATCATACAATCATAGGAACATAGGGAATCAACCACAAACACCAAAAACAACAATATGACATATCAAAATGGATCTAACATGACCAAGACCCCATATTTTCCTTTAAGCATGTTTTAAGCAAAACTAATGATATGATTAGCAAAACCTAACCAAATGGAACCAAATTTCTAACAGAGGTCTAAAACATCATTCCGAATTTTATAAGCATTTTTCCAGAATTTTATCATGTTTAAATTCGCTAATTAACACTAATCACCCCTAATTAGCCATAATTAGTGTAAAACTATGCAAATCACTCACCTTAGCCACAAAATAAACTAAGATCTGAAATAAATCTCTGATTTGATGTGAATCTCAATGCCAAACAGCAGCTCCTTTGTTGATTTGGTGAAGATCCTCCTTGATTAGGGGTTGCTAAGCCAAATCCTTGACCAAAAGATGATTTGGAGGTGATTTAGAGGTTGGAGGCCATTTTTAGGGATCCTTGGTGATAAGTGGAGGCTAGAAAACTGAAATGGAATGATTCTCCATCTCATTTCAGCCCTCCCCTAACCCTAATCTCGAAATGGGTTATGGGCCTACTCACTAATCACCCGATTTGGCCCGGTTAAGCAGTTTTTCACCCTCCAAACCTTGTTTCAGCCATATCTCCCAAACGGTAAGTCCGTTTGGCCATTATGACCACTCTACGGAAAGAGAAACTATCAAACGAATCAAATAGAAGTGGTTTCAGGTCAAAATTCCTTTCCAATCAAAAGTTATGGCCAAAACAGTACCAACTAGGGGCAAAATGGTCATTCAAAATCGACAAAAATCATGAACATGGGAAATGACTCTAATAGATGTTTCCCAAAGTTACATGACCATACGACTTCACATGGGAAAGAAATAAATATTCTACAATCCTATGATATGTAGAATACGGGTCGTTACACTCTCCCCCCCTTAAGAAATTTCGCCCTCGAAATTCCCTAATCCCAACACACACAAAAGTCCCGCATGCCTATCAATCATATAACAACAATCGACCATGCAAAACAAGCAAAACAAGTCTATCCTAGCATGCAAAATAACTAAATCGCAAAGTAAATCTTACCAGGCAAAGAGTTCTGGATGTGCCTTCCTAATGCTCTCCTCTGTCTCCCAAGTACAATCATTCTCGTCCTCGCCCCACTGAACCTTGACTAGCTTCACAGACTTCCTTCGAAGTTGCTTCGTATCGTGCCCCACAATACGAATCGGCTTGCGGTTCCCAACTGCCTCAGGTTCTACTTCGAAGTCCTCTAACTGATCAGGTGAAATAGTCATATCTGAGTCGTGAACGAACTTCCTTAGTTGGGAAACATGAAACACATTGTGAACTCCCGCCATTTTCTCTGGTAAGCCGACTCTATATGCCAAATTCCCGACTAATTCAAGAACGGGGAACGGGCCAACAAATCTTGGTGCCAACTTGCCTCTCCTGCCAAATCGTATCACACTCTTTAACGGAGAGATCTTAACAAACACCAAGTCACCAACGGAGAATTCCAAGTCTCTTCTCCTCTTATCAGCATAACTCTTCTGCCTATCTTGGGCAGCTTTCATTCGTTGCTGAATGATCTTAATCTTATCCGAAGTCTCTCTCACCACATCTGGTCCAAGCACAAACTTCTCGCCAGTCTCTATCCAACATGATGGTGAGTTGCACGGTCTTCCGTACAAAGCTTCATATGGAGCCATACCGATACTGGATTGGTAGCTATTATTATATGCGAACTCTACTAGATGCAAATGGTCATCCCATGACCCACCAAAATCCAATATACAAGCTCTCAAGAGATCTTCCAATATACGATTCACCCTCTCCGTTTGACCGTCGGTCTGAGGATGATATGCGGTACTGAGATGTAATCCTGACCCTAGAGCCTCTTGTAAGCTCTTCCAAAACCCACTAGTGAACAACGGGTCTCGGTCACTCACAATGCTTTTGGGTACCCCATGAAATCTCACTATCCACTTCATATACAATTCTGCCAACTTGGCTGCCGTTCTGGTCGATTTGACTGGTATAAATCTTGCGCTCTTAGTCAATCGATCCACAATTACCCAAATGCTATCATATCCCGATCTAGTCCTTGGTAAACCATCGATGAAATCCATCGAAACTTGCTCCCATTTCCATTCGGGAATTTCTAATGGTTGCAACAACCCACTAGGTTTCTTTTGTTCGGCTTTAACTAGCTGGCAATTCATGCATTTGGATATAAACTTCCCAACGTCTCTTTTCATCCCTTCCCAGTAGTAAGCCTGTCTCATGTCTCGATACATCTTATTACCACCAGGATGTATAGTCAGTTTTGAGTTATGACATTCTCTAAGCACTTCATCCCTCAAACCATTCACGTTGGGCACAACTAGTCTTCCATTCTTCTGAAGCCATCCATCTCGATCAAGCCCATACACATTCATCTCCTCATCGATACCCATCTCTAACTTGGAGATGATTTCCAATAGATTAGGATCGTCCCTCTGGCTGGAACCAATCCGCTCCATCAAAGTGGGTCTTATCGTCAAACTTGCTAGCATGACTGGATCCAATTCGCACCTTGGTCTGAAATCAAACCCCGCGATATACTCCAGTTGTTTCCATTCAAGAAACATTGCCCCTAAGCTGGCATGTCTACTACTCAAGGCATCGGCTACCGCATTATCCTTCCCAGGTGTATATGCGATATCAAAATCATACGAAGCCAAGAACTCTAACCATCTCTGCTGACGGAGATTCAGATCTTTCTGAGAGAAGAGATATTTCAATGATTTATGATCGGTGAACAACTCAAATCTTTCTCCCAAAAGATAGTGCCTCCACATCTTCAGCGCAAACACGATTGCTGCTAATTCCAAATCATGGGTAGGATACTTCTTCTCATGCGGCTTTAGCTGTCGACTAGCATAAGCTACAACCCTACCTTCTTGCATCAATACTGCACCCAGTCCGGTACCACAAGCATCCGTGTATACCGTCATCTCTTCATTCCCTTTAGGAATGACTAACACTGGCGCACGCGTCAACCTCTCATTTAGACTTTTGAAGGCATCCTCACACACTCCGTCCCAGACGAAGGACTGATTCCTCTTAGTCAACTGAGTCAACGGTGCTGCTATCTTGGAGAAGTCCTGGATAAACTTACGATAATATCCATCTAATCCCAAGAAACTTCTTACATCTGTTGCATTCTTGGGCGTAGGCCAATCCTGTACCGTAGCCACCTTCGCAGGGTCCACGGCAATACCACACTCTGAAACAACATGACCCAAGAATATTACTTCCCTTCTCCAAAAATGACACTTAGAGAATTTCGCTTTCAATTGGTGTTTCCTCAACACCTCCATCACTATCCTCAAGTGCCCCTTGTGTTCCTCCTCTGTCCTTGAATAAACAAGGATATCATCCACGAACACAAGAACAAACTTATTCAACTGATCTCTGAACACTCGATTCATAAGATCTACAAAATAGGCTGGTGCATTGGTCAACCCAAATGGCATGACCAACCACTCATAAAATCCAGACGACGTCCTAAATGCCGTTTTCGGAACACTCTCATCCGCTACTCGGAGCTGATGAAACCCTGTCGCGAGGTCCAATTGGGAGAACACTCTTACTCCTTCCAGCTGATCAAACAAATCATCTATCCGCGGTAGAGGATACTTATTCTTCCTCGTCACCTTATTCAACTCGCGATAGTCCACACACAAATGAAGGGAACCATCTGCCTTAGTGGCAAACACAACTGGTGCTCCCCACTCGGAGACACTCCTTCTAATAAATCCCTTCTTCAAAAGATTGCTGACTTGCATCCCGAGCTCTCGATGCTCCCTTGGTGCCATACGACGAAGTGGCATCACTATAGGTCTGGCATCTTTTACCAAATCAATACGGAACTCAATCTCTCGGTGTGGTGGAAGCCCGGTCACCTCCTCGAAGACGTCCGGATACTGGCCAACCACGGGCACATCTGACAACTCATCCTGCGGGATGTCGAGGGAATTTACAAAACTAGCCATAACCCCATCACTAGGTAGACTACCAAACACTACCCTCCGCCCATCATCCGCCCTCACTGTCACCAAAAAGCCCTCACAGTCTACCACCACCCCGTATCTTTGGAGCCAATCGACTCCCAATATAATGCCATACCCAGTAAAGCCCAAAACAAAGCAGTCACATACAAACATACATCCATGACTCGATAAGACCAAATTCCTGCAAATCATACTAAGGCTAGTCGAACCACCAATCGGGTTCGTCACAATCAATGGTCTATCGACTATCTCGGGTTCCAGTCCCAACCTATCTACCAGGTCACTAGATATGAAGGAACGGGAAGCCCCAGTATCAAACAAAACTCGAACTGGTACATCATGAATAGAAAGCATACCTTGAATAACAACATTCTTTCCTTTCTCCGCCGCAGTTGGGGCATTCGACGAAGAAGGAACAGCATCAATAGCATATGCTTTTACAATCTGCCTCTCCTTAAGAGGTTGCGGACACTTATCCTTCTGATGTCCCACCTGACCACAGTTGTAGCACTTCCTTTCCGCTGGCTTGGCCCGACATTCTTTAGCATAATGGCCCTTCTTTCCACAGCTGAAGCACTCAACATCCTTCTTGTTCTTTTTCTGGCCACCCTTAGATTGGTCCTGCTTCCTCTTATTCTGAGAGTTATTCTTGTCTCCACCGCCTGCTTGCGGCTTTGGCCCTTCTGCAGATGCAGCCTCAGTCTTTGACTTAGGGTAAAGGCTCTCTGATCTCAAAGCTTTCCCCACAAACGATTCAAAAGTCTCATCGATGTGATTAATAAGCCTTTCCCCCAAGTACCCATCCAAACCAGTAATGAACTTCTCATTCTTCTTTTCAGGAGTATCAATAAGAGACAGTCCATACTTCGACAAAGTGTCGAACTCAGCAATATAATCAGAAACTGCCCTTCCATTCTGCTTAAGCTCCAAGAACCTCTTAAACAACACTGACTTCTGGGCAGCTGGGATAAACTTCTCGCTAAAGCGAGCCTTGAACTGAACCTAAGTAACCTGGTCCTCTGGAGTAGCTGTTCTAATGGCATTCCACCAATTCATCGCTCGCCCTTGCAGCTGACGAGACGCTAGCCTTCTCTTCATCGCATCCTCAAGACCCAAGTCATCAAAGATACGATCACAGCTATCCATCCAATCTTGAACATCTGTGGCCGACTCCGTTCCGTGGAACGGCTTCCCACCAAGATTAGTGTAATCTTTGCACAACTTGGCGAAATCGACCCTAGGCGCCTGCACTACTGGGCCAACACCAGCTCCGGGATTGGGAACTGCCCCTTGCACTTCTCTAAGCATGTCTCTCATGAGGTTGGTAAACATCGCCCTCATGTCAGCGGCATTCCCATTATTGGCCCCTCTACCGGTACCTCTAACATATCGGCTCATCGTCAATCTGTAAAAGGGAAACGATTAACGACCCCATAGTGGTACTAGTGCAGTGCAACTTCATTCTTATACTACTAATAGTATATACATACATAGCTTTTTGAAAACCAAAGTAATCACAAATACGCGCCCTCATATACGTACTAACTCTCCCTAGTGTCTTTCCCTAGGTTAACTACGCAACCTAGAGCTCTGATACCAAGTGTGAGGGCCCGCCCCGCACCAACCGACATTTACTCCAAAAGTGCGCTGTACACATGTCCAGTTAGCACGGAACAGGTCGTCAGAAGGAAAAGGAAGAAGGAAATGAACATACAAAGAACCTGTAGAATGTCTCACAGCGCATAGTATAAAATATAATAACAACATACTTGACATAAAACAGGAGAGACAGTGCATAAGCTGAAAATCAGAACTAAACATCATAGCAGCGGAAATTCAGAATACAGCTTATTACAACTTTCAAACTGTCTCAAAGCAAAAGTAAGGTAAACGAGGTACACTACTAATGCCCAAGTAGCGACCACCAACGACATAGGGAGAATGTTTAAATATATATAATACGTGGAAGCCTCCTGCCCGCCTCTGAATCAACTACTCGCGCATCACCAGCTAACCTGTCTCTAGTCTGCTCGTGTGAGCACCCAGAGTAATAAGAGGAGACATAAAACTCTGGGTCAGACATAAAACCTGGTATGAGCGATAAGCATCTAAAGTGAACAATAACAGGTAGACTAAAACATACCTGAACCTGGACCTGCAACCAAAGAGTTAGCACTACATACTGTACAACACTCTAAGGTATCATATAAATCAATATAAAGATACGGAGGTGGGGGAGGTGTGCATGTCATGGGGATGGCAAACAATCAAACATAGCATCCATCCTCACATCTCTCACTCAATGCGTAAGGCATACGATATTCACCACTTCGATCACCCAACATACCTTGCTACGATCACTTTGCCCCATGAAGTCATAAATGACTTCACTGCACTGATAACGTAGCCACTTTCATTTGCTATGTCCACTTTGCCCCATGGAGTCACAAGAACCCCACTGCACTGGCTCATAGCCTTACTAATCCTTACTATGTCCACTTGCCCCATGGAGTTATTCACCCCATCTGCGCTGGCTCATAGTCTTACTACGCATCACCTTGCCCCTCAGGTCACAATGACCCTACTGCACTGATAACGTAGTCTTGCTACCATCACTTTGCCCCTCAGGTCATAATGACCCTATTGCACTGATAAGTAGCCCATCATTCATTCTTAGTGGTGAATCGAAGTTATGAACGTCGACAACTCCTTAGCACACGTCCCGCAGCAAAGTCCAACCATGAAGTGAACTCATTGGTTCCCAACTGGTTCCGGGACCCTGAGCTCTAACTTCCGTTTGGACTACCTTTGCATCTCGGGTTGTTGGTCTTCACCGGATCGGTCTTCTTCACTTCACTTGCTTCGGATCGGTCAACCGTCATCAGTTCAGCTCAGTCAACCTTCAGCTTCCGGTTCGGGTCGGTCGTGCTGAGTTTCTCCGCCCGGTCGGTCAAAACACCCTGGTCGGTTTTTCCCTCATCTCGATACTGGTCGGTTTCATCGCCTCAATCCTGGTCGTTCGAAGCTCCTCTGGTCAGTCCAAAACATGGTCGGTGGAAGCTCCTCTGGTCGGTCCAAAACATGGTCGGTCGAGGCTCCTCTGGTCGGTCCAAAACATGGTCGGTCGAGGCTCCTCTGGTCGGTCCAAAACCTGGTCGGTCGAGGCTCCTCTGGTCGGTCCAAAGCCTGGTCGGTCGAAGCCGGGTCGGTTTTTCCTGGTCCTAAAACCTGCACCATTCCAGCAAGCTATTTTCGCCTCTCGACGGTGTTTTCGACCAATCTAACACTTCTAATCGACCACAAAGCATATCATACAATCATAGGAACATTGGGAATCAACCACAAACACCAAAAACAACAATATGACATATCAAAATGGATCTAACATGACCAAGACCCCAATTTTCCTTTAAGCATGTTTTAAGCAAAACTAATGATATGATTAGCAAAACCTAACCAAATGGAACCAAATTTCTAACAGAGGTCTAAAACATCATTCCGAATTTTATAAGCATTTTTCCAGAATTTTATCATGTTTAAATTCGCTAATTAACACTAATCACCCCTAATTAGCTATAATTAGTGTAAAACTATGCAAGTCACTCACCTTAGCTACAAAATAAACTAAGATCTGAAATAAATCTCTGATTTGATGTGAATCTCAATGCCAAACAGCAGCTCCTTTGTTGATTTGGTGAAGATCCTCCTTGATTAGGGGTTGCTAAGCCAAATCCTTGACCAAAAGATGATTTGGAGGTGATTTAGAGGTTGGAGGCCATTTTTAGGGATCCTTGGTGATAAGTGGAGGCTAGAAAACTGAAATGGAATGATTCTCCATCTCATTTCAGCCCTCCCCTAACCCTAATCCCGAAATGGGTTATGGGCCTACTCACTAATCACCCGATTTGGCCCGGTTAAGCAGTTTTTCACCCTCCAAACCTTGTTTCAGCCATATCTCCCAAACGGTAAGTCCGTTTGGCCATTATGACCACTCTACGGAAAGAGAAACTATCAAACGAATCAAATGAAAGTCGCTTCAGGTCAAAATTCCTTTCCAATCAAAAGTTATGGCCAAAACAGTACCAACTAGGGGCAAAATGGTCATTCAAAATCGACAAAAATCATGAACATGGGAAATGACTCTAATAGATGTTTCCCAAAGTTACATGACCATACAACTTCACATGGGAAAGAAATAAATATTCTACAATCCTATGATATGTAGAATACGGGTCGTTACAAAATGTGAGAACTCTTCTCACTCTAATTTTATTTACAGTTAAATATATACTAGGATGGAGACGGTGCTTAGCAGCACCCGACACCATTGATTGTACAAACCATGATTTTTTGTTTGGATTGAATTGAATGTGTGGTGTTTATTGAATGAATGAACTGTATAAAGTATTCATGTGTTGAATAAAATGTTTGAATAATAAAAATATCATTTTTATTGAATGTATAAATTATATAAAATATTCAAGTGTTGAATAAAATGTTTGAATAACAAAAATGTCATTTTTATTGAATGTATAAATTAAATAAAATATTCATGTGATGAATATAATATTTTATTATTAAAAATATAATTTTTAACGTATATATGAATGACATAAAAATCTCCTAAAATGAAAATAAATATTCATCTGCAAATCGGAAGATTTGTTTATGTACACCCATTTAAATGACATTGATTGGGATGATAAATTTTACACATCGCCCAACTGCACAAATAATGCCTAGTATGTGTTGTTTGAAAACCCCACACGGGTATTGGGATGATATTTGACATACACTAATCCCGATATTTAGTTGTATGTCAATCGATGGGTTGACAGGCTGTGATAAGCGTTAATTATTTATCTTAACGCTTACACAGTTGTAAATTGCACTCTGGATAATTGTTGATTGTGTATCATTATTGTTATGTACATGTGTTGTATGAAATCCATATAAATAACATTATATGATAATTGACTGTGTCTGATTCCAATTCAGAATGAACGAATATTTAAAAATAACGAATATTTTAAAATAATATTTAGTAAAGGATTGAAATCTGATTTTAATGTCTGATTTTGGATAGACACGAAAATATTGAAATGTATGGAGCCGTGTTGATTAGATATGTGCCAGTTAGACGCGAACGATATTTATATCGATTATATTCATTTTTATAATGAATATCGAAAGAGAAGTGATTTCAAAATCTAATGTTTTGAAAATATTATCATTTATATATAAATGATATAGAATATTCAATTTTGATTTAAAATTGAAATGGAAGTAGAAATCTTTTTTGATACGAATTTAAAATGATTTATAAAATATGTTTTAAATGGGAATCGACGAAATATATATAATATACATATATTATATATATTAAATGGCCTGAATAGAACGCGCAGCGACCGTTCATGAATTTCGACCATTAACTTCAAATGGACATAACAGGAGATCCAACCGTCGAATTCTCCTAAGACCGGAACCGTTTGGTTCTATCGAAAAGAGCTTTCCAACGAATATAAGAGATTTGAAATCTAATGGTTGGTTTTGGAATTATGTCCAAATCAAATTTAGAAAAGGTCATTGTAAGTGCAGTTCGTTGACCGTTTATGAAAATCGATTGAAAGGGCCTAAATAAAATTATTAAAAATATCAATAATTTATGTAAAATCATAATAAAAGATTTGGAAAGAATTGGGATGAAAAATTCCATATTTGAAAAGAAAAAATATATTTTTATCGAAATGAATTAGTTATTAACTAGAATTATAATCCAATTAACTTTAAATAAATAAATTGGATTGAGAATGGGTTTTAATATAACAAGAATTTCCAATACATGAATTGGAGTGAATTTGAATGGAAATCATCTTCAGAATATTTCGATGTTAGATTTCGTGATTATACAGATATTGTTATGGAAATTTGAAAGATATATTTATATCGTTATTTCCAATACGATATTTGTTGGTTTCAGAATTTGATATTGAATATAAGCCGATATATTTTCTATTCAGAGCCTTATATTTAATATCAAATAGGATTTTGGGTTTGTCGTGAATGGTTTCTTAAATAACACTGTTCTTAAACCCAGTTGAGGAAAGAATAAATAAATCTTTTTATTAAGATTTAGCGAAATTTTCCAACTAATTAATATTTAATTGGAATTGGATTTTGGGTTTGTCGTGAATGGCGTCTTCAGTAACACTGTTCTTAAACCACGTTTGAAAGGAATAAATCTTTTAATTAAGATTATTAGAGTTTCCAGTTACATTTGGTAATTGGAATAAAATGGAATGTGAACCGGGTTTATCGTGAACTGTGTTTTTAACGACATTCGTTCTTTAACCCGACTTACAGTGAAATGTGATTTGGAATTTATAAATCTTTTATTAAGATTTAAAGGAAATTTCCAAAATAAAGTTTACCAATTTATCACAATAAATTGGAATGGAATGGAATTGATTGGATAATAATCGAAGTGAGCTTCTGTGGAGGAAGACTATTAATATATATGGAATTTAAAAGGCTTTGTTGTTGTTCCATTTATATTATTAGTCGGACACAGAAATTGATATCGATTATATATTGATTTATTTTCAGTGAAGATTCCATAAATTATCGAATGTGATTTGGGTTTATCGTGAACTGTGTTTTAAATGACATTAGTTCTTTAACCTAGTTAAAGATAAGATCTCTTAACTTTGAATAATCATTAAGTAATGATTTTTGGATATTAAAAATGAATTAGAGTTTTAATGAATCTTTAATTAGATTGGAATGTCAATGAGACAATTAAATTTATTGAATTCATGAAATGATCGAGAATGGAGTATCACCAGTTTTGCTCCAAGTGATAGTTAAATCTTTAATTAGATTTGAACATGAAATGGTAAATAATTTTACCAATAACACTGTGGCGTTAGATATGGAGTATTACCAGTTTTTCTCCGTGGGATGAAAAGTTTGGGATTGGGAAATATAATAAATGATTACTCCGGTAAGGTTCATTAATCCCGACTAGTTTGGATAAACCTTAATTTGGTTTGAATTGATATCCAATGGAAGATTAAAGAATAAATTTAAAGAATTTATCTTTGATAAAATTAATGGGAACCTTTCCCAAATGATATGAATATTTAAATAAAAGAATGTTCAGAATTGGAATGAGCCGTACGTTGCGTTTTTATAGCACTTGATTATTATATACGCCAGTTATTCGGAAAGGTTGGGTTTATACCCATTCTGAATTACTGATTCGACGATAAGTCGACGATGGAGACGGTGGTTGAAGACCGTAGATCTTCACATCATTGGGATGATTACTGATGTCTTGATTGGGATGTACACCCAAGACGAGATAATAAGTTGTGATCATCCAGACGTACTTGTAGATCGACTGGATATGCGAGGACCTCTCTCCTGTATTTGGACGAGGAATAAGGTGCCTCCAGTTTCGTTTAGACCCAAAACGAACTTGTAAATGGATGTGTGTCTGACATTGATTTTATTCTGTGTTGATTGATCTTTATTAAATATATATCTGTTTGGTGCCAGAGAATTTATTCTCTTGCTTAACACCCTTCTCTGAGATGTACGAGCTCAGAGGGTATATATCGATAGACATCAGTCGCATGGCGTGAATTGTCAGTGTGGCATGCTAAGTTACAAATGATCAAGGATTTTGTTAGAAATTAGAGTCTTGTTGTTGATGATCAAATCCCAGCATTAATATATCATAGCTTTGTGTATAGCGTTAATTCACGAGCCTTACATCCCGGTATGAACTAGAAACGGGAGAGGACTTCAAGAAGGGCATGCGTTTCTTTCTAGCTAGGAGTGGTGTCATGGTATGGAACCCAGGCATTTTTACTTTTGTGGATGATGGATAATGAGTTGCCTCAGATATATCGGTCACTACGGGGCCGATGGATGACAATGTCGACATACTGACCAGGCTTATGCACCATAGGGAGGGGAAACACATTCTTTAGGCATTTTAATCCACTCCGTATGGACCAGCCCTGACGATCCAAGGCTTGCGTGCGCGCTTGCCTGAGGCTCGAGCTAGACAGTCTCGAAGCAGTAAGGATGATCCTTTGCCTTGGTTCACAGACGGAAATCCAAATTCCAGTACATGACATTTCGATTTTATTTGAAAACCTATATGCCGACATGGTAGCAAGGGATATTATACCGTCTATGATTGATACATTTATATTTGAAGTTGTTTTATACACTATGCACTTATAGTAATATCAAATGATATGTTTTAAACATACCAATTGTTAGACCCAAAAGTGGTTCTAACACCCAAATTGATTAGAAACAAGATTAAATGAGACAAAAATAAAAATGAACACACAGGATTTATAGTGGTTCGGCGAACAAATGCCTACGTCCACTTATCTTTCTCTATATTCAATAATTCAGTTGCAAATACAATGTAAGATTCACTCACAACTCACTTTTGTTCACTCAATTGACTAAAACAAGAAATAAAAGATGATTTGGATTCTCCGGGAGTAATGGGGTTCGGATGATGGAGGTAGTTGAATTCTTAAAGTGCTGAAAAAAGATCCTTTTCTTTGTCTCCAGTCGGGGTATTTATAGGTGTGAATTTGCTTGAGATTTGATCCGGGTCGGGCCACGTGTTATCCATCGCACTCTCTTCGGGTTCGGATGAACTATCATGTTGACAACGCATCAAAGAGATGGACGTTATAGGTAGGAATCAGTCATAGCCGGTCCGGTTATCCAGGCAATTTTGCAGGAGAATAACAGGGAACATGGGTTCGGATCGGAGGCACACAGACAAGGGAGTCGGATCGGGATATCCGATCCGAACCGGATTGGCTTGGATGCAACGTTCTCTTCTTCTCTAATCTGCTCCACTCCGATCCGCTGTTGTGGCAAACAGGTGGCTTTCCGATCCATTCGAGATTTAGTTGCCTTCCGATCCGATGAGATATGTCTTACCAATCTACCCAGTAAGAGATCACCGATCCGAACAGAGGATTCTATCCGATCCGAACCAATATGTTGCTCTAACCCGATCCGAACAGAGGACTCTATCCGATCCGAACAACTGTAGCTATCAATCTGAATCGTAGTGTTTTCCTCCAATCCGAACCGAAGCCTTATAATTAAAATTACCCTTCAATGTTTGGTTTCTTGACTTTGTGTTGCCTAGTTCACAAAGTAGGCTAACATTTTGCCCCCTCAAAGGATGCTTCTGTTGTATACGAAGCGTGCTTTGATGTCGTTTGAAACGCTAGTCCTTGAATCAGAATGGTCAGGAGGAATGCACAGATTTCTATCCGGTTCGGTAGCGCGACTCGGTTCGGTATCCGACTCGTGCATATTTTCTTCATTTCTGAGCAAGTTTGGGAATTTTTCTCGACATATAATGCTTCTTGCAGGTATGCTCTTCCTTTATTCTTCTTCTTTTGAACTCAATTCGAGTTGGATGCTAAATTAATGTGTGAAATTTATTCGGTTCGGATTCCGATCCGAAGCGCTTTCGTGGATTTGGTTCTTGGACATTGGGCCTTCAGGCAGAGCTGTGCTACTGTGCCTTCACTCCGGTTCGAGCGGGTGAGAAAGAATAGGAATACGAGGAGTCAACACCACCCCTTATATAAATCCACCACCGTCTTCTTTCTTTTCTTCTTCTTTTCTGCTGCCGCTCCCAAACCCTGGTATTGAAAACGTCAGAAACTCCAATATTCTGAAACTATTCCTTGTAGATTTCTCAAACCAAACATATAGGTAGCTTTTTTAATCTCGAATAACTTCGTTGTAACTGTTCTTGATTTCAATTCGTGGTTGATTGGGATGGTTTAGCCACGGGGCTTTGCTTGAACTCCACGTCGTTACTGGTGGATCCGCCATCACTTCGAGGCGCTGATAGGTTGGAGAGGGCAAATATTTGTCCTCAACTGGAGCTTTGGTGATGGAATGGATTTGTTTGTGAGTGGGGAGAAAGAGGAAGAAGATGAGGATCGTGATAACAAATTGGAGTTGGTTCGGGTAGGAGACGAAGGAACAGAAAGGAAGGAGAAGGAAAGGGAATCGGTTCGGGTTGCATACTTTAGAAAGACGGGAAGGAAAGAAAATGTTGGTTCGGGTCGGAGGAGTGAATGGGATAAGGGGTTGAAGTAAATGGACTGGTTAAGTGATGCTGGTTCGGTTCGGATCGGGTCACCCGATCCGATCAGATCAGTCCTATATCCGAACCCATTGTCTCCCTTGCCTTGAACTGATCTTGCTTTAATGAAGCATCCGAACCGACCCTATATCTGTATTTGTATTGAGCCAATTATCATATGCATATCTGAACCGAACCGAACGTATCAAACTTGGCACACAAAGACTACCCAACTAATTCAACTAACATTCACTTTAGACAACAACTTCATGGACAGTTAGGATAGTGCCTTGCGAACATAAACGAGAATTAAGAACAACTCTGACTATCACTTTCTCTTCAAAGCTTCGTCTTACATTGCTGTACTTTTATTTTGCATTTCCCATATTTGCTGCACACACTTTATTTCACACATATACACAGGGGGGCACGGGATAATTTACTCTAATCCGTGCTATTGCTTCTTCAATAGTTCTATGACAATGAGGCCCAGACGCTCTTCCCGTCTAGCTGAGAGGAAAGAAGCTCCGGAAACTTCTAGCAAAATCACTCTTGAGGATATATCTTCTTCGTCCGATCCGGAATGGGACAGTGAGGGTCCAGATTACGGGGTTGGTCATCGGGAAAACGACGAGGTGTCTTCAGAGAATGAAGTTTCTCTGGGTTTCGAAGAGGAAGGAGGGATTGGTGATAATCGAGCACCCGATGAATTTGACTCAGCCATTATATTGGAATCACCCTCGGACTCCGTTGAATCAACAATTGACAACGATCGACTTGTTCGAATTTGTCTAAAATACGGAATAATGAAAAGGGACACCCTAGTGCCCTCACGCTCTGACCGTCCCCACAACCCTCCAGAAGGATATATGACGGTCACTCGATTGATGTGCATGGTCGGCGCCATTCCCCCATTCTCTCCTTTCATCGTTGATTTCTTAAGACAGATGCGGATTGCCCCCATGCAGTTGCATCCCAATTCATATGCCTATTTGCATACCTTGTACATAGCATACCGTGAAATCCTAGGCGTAGAGCTCACGTTCGATGATGTTCATTTCTTTTATAATTTCAAGCATCGGACTCGAGAGACTCCATCCTTCTGCTACTTTGAATCAGTCCCAAAGAGAAAGATAATCTCTGCACCATTTAGCAGTAAAGCTGGAGATTCCAGACTAGAATGGTTCTATATAAAGCAACAGTCTGGATGCGCCAGGAGATGGACAAAATCAAGTAAAGTGTTGATTTTCTGAACCCGGACTCTATACACTTGAATCATCACCCTGACCTGTTTTCCTTTTTGTTTGCAGTCGACAATCCCAAACAGATATCAGATCAGGTGTTCTTTGATCGGATGCACCATCTTCTTAATGGCGATCAAAAATTCCTGACTATCGACGAGGTCCTTAAAGATGAATACCTTCATTTTCACGGGCTGCTATCCGTTTTCCGTAGCATCGGTCATGGGACGGTCCCTTATGCATACATTCCTCCAGTGGAGACAGTTCCAGAGATAGGAGAAGGCTCGGGAATTCCTACAGCTCCTCTTCAAACTTCACCTTCTCCCTCTTCCACACAAGATGATGAACTGGCTAATCTGGCCGCAAAACATCGTGAAGGGTATATTGCCCCCGAGGAAACTACTTCTTTAGACAAGTCAAAATCTTCCCAAGAGTCGCCACTTCACGCTTCCGAAGGGGATGTTCCTAGCACTGATGAGCACATATTTCAGGGTTTGGGGGATCTCCCCTTACCTGAGACTATATATACTTCAGAGGATTTCAGGAAGGATCCTTTAGTTTTCACTTCTTCCGAAGAAACTACTCCCGCTAAGGCCAAAGAGCCTGCCCGCACCAGTCTAGCTTCAGACTCGGGTTGGTTGGGGGGACACACACCACTTAGGATGCACTTTACACCACAGCCTTAGCATTCATTGCACTTCTTTCTCCATGAATCCATTGATTCTAAACTTCGTTTATTTTATCGTGCAGGTACAATGTCTCGATCCTATTATGATATAAGAAAGCTTCGTCGCAGCATGTCCAATCCTCCTCAGGATGTCGAGTATGATCGCCGGGATGATCGTGGTAGGGAGGAGAGAAGACCTTATGATCCCTATCGATCTCGGCCCTCACGCTCCCGCTCACCAGTTCGACCGGAACAAGAGAAATACAAGAGCTATCAAGGCCGTAGGGAGGAGGATAGACCACCATCTAAGGACTCCACTTCCTCCCATGAAAAGCGGAGTAGAGAGAAAACTCCTCCAAAGGAAACCGGGTCTCGAAGTAAGCAAAAAGTCCCTGCTACTAAACGACCTAGGACAGACAAGGGTACTACAGAATCCTCTTCAGGAAGGGACACCGAATTGACAATCGTCGCTCCTCCTCCATCGGATGCAGCAACTGCAGTAAAGCGGGCATATTTGAAAGAGCAATTTCCCGAACACTACTTCGAAACTCTGACTTTTTTACCTGCCCTTGAACCTATTTCGTCTAATTGGGCAGAGGAGGCCAAAGCAAAGATTGATTTGGTGGAAAAACAATATTCCGAGATGTTCAAGTATTCCCGCAATCTTTCTAGAATCATCCGCACTCTAATGACAAATACTGATTCAATGCAAAAGACCGCGGAGGAGGATGCCAAGGCTCTAAAAGCCCTAGGAAAAGATTTAGAAGACACTCAAGCTCAACTAGCTGTCGCTCAAAAGAACGCTTCTAATTTCAAACAACAGTTTGAGGACACACAAAAACGCTATCATGACTTGCTTGAATCCCACACTCAGGAGCGTTCTGAGTTGAAGAAGCAAGCTGACGAGGCCAAATCAGAGGCTGCTAAGACACGCCTTGCTTATGCTGAGCTTGAACGGAAAAACGCCGAGTTAGCAAAAAGGAGTGCCGAATTAGAAAAGAAGAATGCCGACTTGGCTTCGAAGTTGTTGGAGGCAGAAAACAGGGCTGCTCTGGCCGAGGGCAATGTGGAATGTGCTATTAAATCTGCGGAGGAAGCCCGCAAGCAACTATCAGAGGCGGAGGCTGATATTCAGGGCTTCGGAGAGCTAATGATTGAATTCTTCGCACACATTATTCGTCGTCGAAACATTTCTTGGATCGAGGACTATCCATCCACTCTGGTTCAAGTATGGAATCAAATCGTTGAGTGGGAAAAAGAGGAACTTAAGGTCGATTCCCTCGATGAAGACAAACTGATAGAAAAATACTTGAGAGACGATGAACCGGAGCGCCTAGCTGAAGGGCGCCGCCTTATTGCTGAGGCCATGGAAGAAGAGAGACGGAAGTCTAAACAAAAAACCATTCCCGAAGCTGGTTCCTCTTCTTCTGCTCCTGCACCTCCCGAAGTAGAAGGGTATGATCCCGAAAATCCGGGAATTCCCCGGACAACTTTGCTATCTCCCATTGCTGAAATAACCCCAGAGGTAGTAGTCACCCCCGCTGAAAAGTCTTCGGAAGGTATCCCTATCTTTTCTCCTCAATTTGCCAAAGCTATTACTACTTTTCGCTACGTGATTGAACATTCGATGAGAGACCCCTTGTTTTCGCCTGAGTTGATAACCGATGTTTCTCATTCTGTAGGTGTTGAATCATCTGCAAAGACAGATGTAACTCAAGGAGCTGTCGCTGGGACAAAGCCCGCAGATGGGGCCAAAAAAGGGGAAGACAAGGCCGCTTCTATAGACTTGGGAGAAGGAAATGAGCCAACTAAGGTCACCACTCCCCATGATGAAGAAATGATTGCAGCTTTAAAAGACGACGGAGGAGACGAGGGGCATGATGAGGAACCGGAGGTTGCAATAACTGGGGAGTCGAAAAGCGCCGATGACGTTACCTTGGCGTCCATGAAGGCTGATCAAGACAAGCGCTTGCAATTAAAAGCCGAAGAACTAGACCCTGAGGTCCTCAAGCCCCTCGCAGTTGTGGATGCAGGTTCAAGGTTAGTTGTTAAGCTCTCAACTAGATCTATTACCGAAGAACTTGCTAAAAAATCTTCTCTTGATTCCAGTGCCCCGCCCTCCGGGAAGAAATCTGCTGGCTCCAGTACCACATCTTCAGGGAAAAAGAAATCAAAACGAATCTTGACTGAAGCCGAGAAGGAAGCAAAGGATGCAGAGAAAGCTGCCAAAAAATCTAAGGCTCATTCCAAGCCTAAATAGTGGGTTCCCCTGTATCTTTTTAGCATCCTTGTGAACCAATAAGTGCTGCTACAAAAGCAGCTTCCGCACTTTCTTTTTTAGCTATTTCCCTGTACAAATTCATTCATTTGTAAATAAAAATAATTCACTTTTTGCAATGTTTATTTGTTAGTAGTTCTGCACTTATGTAAAAATGCATGTCTATAGCTATTAAACGAAGTTGTGGAGGGGGGAAATATGTGTATGCATATGTGTCCCCAGTCAATTTTCATAAGTTATTCAACACTTAACCATGCCATCTGAATGCTCCCAATTCTCTGACGGGATAGCACTTCCCGTGTTGTCAGTACCTGTCGTTTTTTCTGGCATTTTTTATCGTCCCCCTCTTTTTCTTGAGAGTTAGAGTTCAGTCATTTGTTTGTTCCCCGATCGTTCAACGGGGAAAGACTTCTTTCTCGGCGCTCAGTCGGAGACGCCTTTATACTCTCTTTCTCTCTGGAAAGTTAGAGTTAGGAGGAGAATTTCTTTCTCAGCGCTCAGTCGGAGACGCTTTTATACTCTCTCTCTTTCTTTGGAGAGTTAGAGTTAGGAGGAGATTTTTTTTTTCAGCGCTCAGTCGGAGACGCTTTTATACTCTCTCTCTTTCTCTGGAGAGTTAGAGTTAAGAATGTCGTTTTCTCATTCTTTTATGTCTTACTGCACAAATAATCGTTGTGCTCCTCTTTATGTCTAAACTGTTTTCAACCTTTTTAGGCTCTGAGTTATCCTGTATTTTATAATCACAACAGAATAACTAATAAATGTAAATGCATAAAAGTAAATAACACACAATATTTTTATAGTGGTTCAGCTAAGTCGTAGCCTACATCCACTTTATAGCCCTTTATTTATATCGTCAGATTTTCCCAAGGCAAGTCGTGCCTAGTTACAGAGTTCACAGGAAAAATAACAAAAAGTACAACATTTCTAATCCAAATATCGCATTAAGTGTTGGGCATTCCATGCTCGAGGGACTTCTTCGCCATCTACAGTCGTTAACTTGAAGGTTCCTTTTTCAAGTTTCCGTTGAATGACAAAGGGTCCTTCCCATTTTGGGCCGAGGTGAGGAAGGGATGGAAAAACTCTCTTTAGCACCAAATTTCCTGGTTCAAAAGTTCTGAGGCGAACTTTTTTGTCATAATAGCGTGCCATCTGACGCCGATGTCTTGCTGCACGCAAGTCTGCTTCGTCCCTTTTCTCTTCGACTTCATCAAGAGACTCAAGTAAAAGTGCCCGATTCGTCATCGGGTCATAATACGTCACCCTGTGGGAAGGAACTTCCAGTTCAACTGGAATTACTGCTTCTGAGCCAAAGGAGAGAGAGAAAGGGGTATGACCGGTAGCCGTTTTAAATGTTGTTCGATATGCCCACAAAGCTAGGGGCAATTCGTCAACCCATCTTGCCTTTGCACGCTCCAACCGTTTCTTGAGGATGGATTTTATAACTTTGTTTATTGCCTCTACTTGTCCATTCGATTGCGGATAGGCAACTGCAGTATATCGCTTGTCTATCTTATACTTCTGACAGAAATTTCTGAATTCTGTACTATCAAACTGGGTTCCGTTGTCAGTTATAATAGTCCTTGGAATCCCGAACCGGCATATAATATTTCTGACCACAAAACTTATCACCTTTCTTGTTGTGATCTTAGTCAAGGGCTCCGCTTCCACCCACTTCGTAAAATAGTCCACGGCCACTATTGCATACTTGGCTCCTCCTTTAGCAATCGGTAAAACTCCAATGATATCAATTCCCCATGTGGCAAATGGCCAAGGACTCACCATTGATTTAAGTTGGGTCGACGGTGCCCTGGGGATTTTGGCGAATCTCTGGCACCTATCGCAGCGTCGTGAATAATCAGCTGCATCTTTATTGATTGTAGGCCAGAAGTATCCGTATCGCAATATCTTCTTTGCTAAAGTTTGACCTCCTGTATGATCTCCACACTCACCTTCGTGTACTTCTCTTAGTACACGCTTGATGTCGTCGTGTGCGATACATCGTAACAGGGGCATAGAAAATCCTTGTCTATAGAGAATACCATCTTGTATGACATATCTGGTAGCTTTGCGAACTACAGCTCTTTTCTCACTCTTCTTCGATGGGAGTGTCCCATTCTCAAGGAATTTCTTAATTGGAGTCATCCATGACTCCTTCTCTGGTTCCGCTTCAAAAGCGAATTCAATTTCCATTGACTCAAAGCTTGGCGACTCCAACGTTTCAATTGGAATTACTTCAGTCTCATCTGGATTGTCGGAACTAGCCAGCTTTGCCAGCCTATCTGCTTTCTGGTTTTCAACCCTGGGAATATGTGTTATGTTGTACCGCTCAAAGCTATTCAATAGCTCTTTCACTTTCTTGAGGTAGGCGATAAGTCGAGGTCCTCGAGCCACGAATTCTTCTCGCACTTGAAAAACAACAATTTTAGAGTCACAAAATATGTCCATCATTTTTACTCCGAGGTCTTTAGCGAGTTTCAGCCCGGCAATCAGGGCTTCATACTCAGAGTCATTGTTAGTTGCCGAAAATTCTAATCGCAGGGCGTAATATAACGACCGTCCCTCGGGAGTGACTAAGACAATTCCAGCTCCGGACCTTCGGTCATTTTTAGCTCCATCTGTATATAATTTCCACGGATTCATCTCTAGCTCATCCTCGGATTTAACCACTCGGTCATTGATTATTTCCTCCTCTGGAATGGTGAACTCCGCAATAAAGTCTGCTAGAGCTTGCCCCCTGATTGAATTTCGTGGTTGAAAATTCAAATCAAACTGGCTTAGTTCTATGTTCCATTTGATCAACCTTCCCGATGCTTCGGGTCTCTGCAACACCTGCCTTAACGGCTGGTCGGTGTATATGGTTATTGGATGGGCTTGGAAGTAATGACGAAGTTTTCGGGATGCGATCAGGAGGCTGTAAGCAAGCTTCTCAATCTTTGGATAGTTGCGCTCTGCCGCTGCTAATTTCTTACTTACATAATACACCGGCCTTTGTACTTTGTCTTCTTCTCGAACCAGGGCTGTGCTGACAGCATGAGCCGAGACTGCCAAATAAACAAATAATTCCTCGTGATCTACGGGCTTTGATAAAATCGGCGGTTACTCTAGCAGTTCTAACAGATTTTGAAAGGCCTCAACACAATCCGGGGTCCACTGGAAGTTCTTCTTTCCCCTTTTAATCAAATCAAAAAACGGAACACATTTATCTGTGGCTTTGGAGATGAATCTACTCAGCGCCGCTACTTTCCCTGCCAGACTTTGGACGTCTTTAATTTTCCTTGGTTCTTCGATGTTTCTAATCGCTGCTATCTGGCTAGGGTTGATTTCAATTCCTCGGGAACTCACAATAAAGCCAAGGAACTTTCCCGATGCCACTCCAAATGAGCATTTCAGAGGATTCAATTTCATCCGATACTTTCGCAAGATACCAAACATTTCCGCTAAGTCTTGCGTATGACTGGAAGACTGTTTTGATTTGACAAGCATATCATCCACATAAACTTCCATAGTTTTTCCTATTTGATCATAAAACATTCTATTTACCAAGCGCTGATAAGTAGCTCCAGCGTTTTTTAACCCGAATGGCATTACAACATAACAATATAGCCCCAAATTCGTAATGAAACTCGTATGCTCTTGGTCTGGTATGTGCATAGGAATTTGGTTGTATCCAGAGTATGCGTCCATGAAAGAAAGAAGTTCATGACCTGCTGTCGAGTCTACAAGCTGGTCAATCCTGGGAAGTGGGAAACTATCTTTCGGGCAAGCTTTATTTAGATCTGAAAAGTCAATACAAGTTCGCCACTTTCCGTTGGGCTTCTTTACCAAGACGGGATTCGATATCCAGTCGGGATAAGTCGAATCTCGAATAAATCCATTTTGCTTCAATTTCTCTACTTCCTCTTTGAGAGCAGCCGACCTCTCTGGGCCCAGCATGCGTCTCTTTTGCTTCACAGGCGGATGCTTCGGATTTACATTCAATTTGTGACTGATAATGGAAGGTGATATCCCACACATGTCAGCATGGGTCTAGGCGAACACATCTAAGTTTGCCTTCAAGAAGTCCGTCAGTTCTTCAGCACGACGTGGATCCAATTGAGAACCAATTTTCAAAACTTTTGTCGGATCAGCTTCATCAATGGGAATTTCCACTGTCGCTTCATTAGGAGTTGCATTCCTAGCCTCTGGTTCCTCGTCTTTTCTAGGATCCAGGTCTTCAGGTGTTCCTTTGGGCAACTCCTTTGGGGTCAATTTCTGTAATTGCTATGCCGAGTCCCCCTTTGAGGGAGACGAGGCATCCTTACTCTCAATTTCGAGTCCTTTCATCAACATTTTTAACTCGGCCACATAGCAAGCCCGTCCGGAAACCTGATCCCCTCTCATTACTCCAGTTCCGGCTTCGGTTGGGAACTTAAGTAACAGACACCAAGGGGCGATACAAACTCTGAATTCGGCGAGGGCAGGTCTTCCCAAAAACGCGTTGTAAGGCGAATCTACGTCCAATACTACGAATTGTAGCATTCACACTCTTCTACGTTCTCCTTGCCCTAGGGTCACGGGCAACTCTATGTATCCCAGGGGAGCTGTTGTCGCTCCGTTGAAGCCTCTAATCCATCCTTCACAAGGCTTCAGATCTTCGGGCTCAAGCTTCATCTGATCAAATGACTTCTTGAATAAGATATTAACGGAACTTCCGTTATCTACTAATACCTTATGGACCAAAGCCGGCCCAATGGTGGTAGTAATAACCAATGGATCATTGGTGGGCGATTGTATCCCAGTATTGTCTCGGCTTCGAAATACCACGTCGTCAAACATGGTCTTCTGTTGTTTTATCGGAGTGACATCTTCCAAATCGTCACCTTCATTCACGTCTAGATGCTTGGCAGCATTCACATACTGATCCATTGATCTGAAACTTCGGATTGCCGGGTGAGGCCCGCCTACTATGGAGTTGATGACAATCCCTTTACCTTTCTGCTGCGCTGTAGGCTTAGGAGCAGGTAGGATCTGTTTTGGAGCCTGCTCTCCTTGCCCCCTGTCCCTCGGGGCCACCTTGTACTCATCCAACTTTCCTTCACGCAGCAGCTTCTCAATCACATCCCTCAAATGCCGACATTCATTGGTCGAATGCCCATGAGTTCCGTGAAATAAGCAAAATTTCCCTGTCGCCATTTCTTTCTCGGTCGAATCACGAGGTGGCGGCCTTTTGTACTGCAACACATTGTACGTATCCAGATAAATATTTTCCAGGGTGTCATTCAATGGTGTATAATTCTCGTAGTTCTGGAATCGGGGTCTTTTGTTAGGGTCGCTTCCCCTATTTCTGTTTCTTCTATTACCGCTCGAATTACGGTTATTGTTGTTGTTTCCCCCACTTCCAGCATTGCTGTTTCCTCCCTTGTTTCCAACATTTACTTCAACCTTGCCAGAACTTTCCCCAGACTGCTTCACGGCAATATTACTCTGCACATTCTCCTTTGAAGCTGTCTCAGACTTTCTCTTTCGGTTTGCCCTGGCCTCCTCTCGTCTTAGATAAATATCGGCTTTTTCGTAGAATATCGCCCTTGTGGGGGGTGTTTTCCCAGAAAGGTAGTCTCCAAATTCGGATTCAGGATCGACTCCTTCCTTCAATGCCATCAGAATAGTGGGCTCGTGCGGGTCACTGACCTCAGTTACGGCTTGGTTAAAACGATCAAGATATGCCCTTAAAGATTCTCCGGGCGCCTGCTTGATTCTTGACAATTCAATAACACTTTTGGACTTTCGGGCATGGAGACGGAACTGGTTCATGAAACGCTCGCTTAGTTCCTTGTAATTTGAAATCGAACGAGGAGGAAGTCGGGTAAACCAGAACAATGCCACATCTTCTAAGTAGATTGGGAACGCTTTGCACTTTACTTCATCAGGAGCAGCAGCGGCATTCATGAGCCATGAGTATCGCATTAAATGCTGTCCTGGATCAGTCCTTCCGTTATACTTGTCCATTTGTGGCAAGTTAAAGCGTCGGGGAAATTGGAAGTCGAGGATATCGTCGGTGAAGGGAGTATGGCTTCGCTCAATGCCATAGTCTTCATTTGTATAATTCCGGCTCTCGGACATAATTTGGCGAACCATTGCCTGTACATCAGCATTAGTTAGGGGCCGCTCAGGTTCCCTGGCCCTAGCATCCGAGTTCCTTCTGGGCTCTTGCTCAGGAGATGCCCTTCTTCTTCGAGCTGCCTCTGTTTGGTTCCGTTCCCTGCGTTCCCGGTCGATCTCGGGAAGAGGGGACTGGAGTCTTTGCCCCCGAGTGGGGTCATTGTTTCCTAATGCTCGTGCGATATCCTCACGAGATCCCAAAGATCCAAATGTCATCTGCTCCACGTTCTGAGGTCGTTCGAGTGGCCTTCGTTCACGGGGCCTCTCTTCCTCGGAAGATGAAGATTGATCAACTGGTGTGTAACGAACCGGTGATGGAGTTCTCTGTCGACGGAGTTCACCAATCTCCCGACTCATGAGCCTCATATTTTCCTGCATCATGAGATTAGTGCGCTCGTGAACTTTCATGGCTTCCCTTGTGCTCTCAAGCATGTCAAGCAAGCGCGAAAAATCTCCTTGAGTGATGGGCGCAGATGGATTGACCTGATCACCAACCCTGGCAGCTGGAATTGGAGCATTCGTAGGGACTCGAGTAGAAGTTCCAGCTTCACCAAACATCGGGTCGGGTCGGAGGTAAGAAGTCGGATCGGATCGGAGCTGTGGTGCCTGGTCGGATCGGTTCGCAGCGAGCAGCTCAGGTCGGTTCAGATTGGGGGAATGCACTGCTTCAGAGTCTCCTACCCGGATCGGATCGGAGCTCTCCCCCTGCTGTCGGTTCGGATTTCCTGCATTGGCCCTTCCTGCTGCTGAACTCTGCCCCCGAGACCTTGTTACAACAGCATTTTGCTGATCTTCGCCAGCTCCATCTCCTCGAACAGACTGAACTTCTTTACCTTTTCCTTTGGCCATGAGTTTTTGACAATTACTTCAACGAATGTAAAAAAGCAGAGAAACTTAAGGATTCACTTCTTTGAACTCAACGGTCCAAAAAGTAGAAAGAGATCCCGGAAAATAGAGAACTTAGATGAGAATTCTCAGTGAAAGCACCAAAATGTTAGACCCAAAAGTGGTTCTAACACCCAAATTGATTAGAAACAAGATTAAATGAGACAAAAATAAAAATGAACACACAGGATTTATAGTGGTTCGGCGAACAAATGCCTACGTCCACTTATCTTTCTCTATATTCAATAATTCAGTTGCAAATACAATGTAAGATTCACTCACAACTCACTTTTGTTCACTCAATTGACTAAAACAAGAAATAAAAGATGATTTGGATTCTCCGGGAGTAATGGGGTTCGGATGATGGAGGTAGTTGAATTCTTAAAGTGCTGAAAAAAGATCCTTTTCTTTGTCTCCAGTCGGGGTATTTATAGGTGTGAATTTGCTTGAGATTTGATCCGGGTCGGGCCACGTGTTATCCATCGCACTCTCTTCGGGTTCGGATGAACTATCATGTTGACAACGCATCAAAGAGATGGACGTTATAGGTAGGAATCAGTCATAGCCGGTCCGGTTATCCAGGCAATTTTGCAGGAGAATAACAGGGAATATGGGTTCGGATCGGAGGCGCACAGACAAGGGGGTCGGATCGGGATATCCGATCCGACCCGGATTGGCTTGGATGCAACGTTCTCTTCTTCTCTAATCTGCTCCGCTCCGATCCGCTGTTGTGGCAAACAGGTGGCTTTCCGATCCATTCGAGATTTAGTTGCCTTCCGATCCGATTAGATATGTCTTACCAATCTACCCAGTAAGAGATCACCGATCCGAACAGAGGATTCTATCCGATCCGAACCAATATGTTGCTCTAACCCGATCCGAACAGAGGACTCTATCCGATCCGAACAACTGCAGCTATCAATCTGAATCGTAGTGTTTTCCTCCAATCCGAACCGAAGCCTTATAATTAAAATTACCCTTCAATGTTTGGTTTCTTGACTTTGTGTTGCCTAGTTCACAAAGTAGGCTAACACCAATCATTTTTGGCTTTTATAAGGGAAAATCCTATCCTCCGCCTTGCATTGTGTGATGGGACTTGGGTCTTATAATAGCTTCATTTTCCCAAAAAGCATTGCGCTATTTGTTTATTGCTCTGGTATTCTTGGGAGGAAACCCGTTCCGTATTATATGGCGTGGTCCCTTGATTTACTTTATTTTAAAGTAAATATTTAAAAACTATTTTGGTTCTCACACTAGTCACATGACTAACCTGGAGTTATTGTTTTAACCTAAACTCTGGGTGCCCCTATTTTCCACACGGGCAGCTAATAGTTGTGGTTTTGCAGATATTGTATTCACGGGATCCTGGTTTACAGCTGGAGCTATATTCAGAATGCTCTGTATCCATGTATTTCTTTCAGTTGTGTTTTGTATTATTTTCCGCTGCATTGTAATTTGTAGATCTCTAATATTTATCAAACGTATATTATTTGTTCCTACTCTGTATATTCTTGTACTCTGATGTAAATGGTTGTAATAAGCAATGAAATGTTCTTCTGTTTGTGTTCTGATTTGTCGTGTTCTCAACTCAATCTGGGCTTTCTCGGAAGGGCGAGTTTGGGTCGTTTCAGTTACGCTACAGAGCCAAGGCAATTACTTAACCT
Source organism: Allium sativum (assembly GCA_030737875.1). NCBI lineage: Eukaryota > Viridiplantae > Streptophyta > Magnoliopsida > Asparagales > Amaryllidaceae > Allium > Allium sativum. Next base: position 604,261,784 of record CM060919.1, on the reverse strand, counting down.
TCAGCTCTAATACCACTGTAACGTCCCGGGGAAAATTGTGATCCTGATTATCGACCAAACACGAAGTCGACTAACCAAGCATCCAAAATTTACTGGAATGTTAATGAAAGAAAATAGAGGGTGAGAATAGATAAGATAGAAAATTAGAATAGAAGAAGAAGAAGTACATACAACACATCAGAGTAACACGAATCTCACAGCAGAACGAATAAAATATAATATAACTTTGAAGTAAAACAGCATATATATACAATAACATTATCAGAGTACAGCACTTACAACACAGTAGAAATAACAATACTAGATAATGCTGAAGCGTCCTGCTTCAAGATCCTCCAATGATATCGGAAAATACCTAAACTACTTAAATACCCGTACAAATTTGGGCACCCAAGAGTTTAGGGAAAAACAAAACAAAAATAAACTCTGGTTAGTTATGGGACTGGTGTGAGTAAACTCCAATCACTTGGTTTAACTTTTAAAAATCCTTTTAAAAGAAAGGATAATCGTAAGACCGATCCACACATAAACACGGATGGTTTTTACCTTACGATAACCCAAAGCATTCTTTGAAATAATTATTCATCTGATATTATAATAATGTCTAAATACTAGTAATATCAATCTAGCAGAATGCTTGCATCTCACGCTCTACATATATAGTATACAATTAAAATCATGAGCTATTATTGGATAATGGAATCCAACTGGAAAGGTATGTGACCACCTTCCGATAATGTACCTCTAGAGAGAAATACACCGGGTTCAACAAGAATATCTTGCAACCCAGGATGACCGGCCCCTCACTTCGCTTGAGAGTACCAAATGTATTACCACCAACGGTTAGGATCGGCAATCGTTTCCCGAAAGGGACAGCGTCGACAGATTTAAGAAGCAAAAGGAATTTCTCTAGATCAGGTGACAATATACCCTACTTGGTAGCTAACCACTTAGCCGTGCGGCCATGCGACCTACCCGATTTTATACCATTTCATGGTTGTGAGGCTGGAGGTCATAACGTATCTTTTGATCTTCATTCACTTTGAATGTCACTTTGTCATACCCGCCAAATCAAAAATTGATTTTCCAAACATATCACAGGTATACAGCTAAGAGAAACGAATTCCTCCGCCACCAAATGTAAATACGTTTGAAGAGATCAACTTACGCGATCCATTAGACATGCTTTGTCAAACATTCTTCCATATAAGTTGTCCTGGGACTGGACAAACCGAAGGAACTATTCTATAAACAGGACAACCCTTTCATAACTCCGCCTCAATTATCTTCATCATATTTGATCGCAACGCTAACGCACATATAGAGTGGTTTTCAGATAATGTATCTGATCTCGATCTCTCTGTATTAACGACGGAAAATAGTCAAAAACTTCGATAGTGGGGGATTTAACTATCAAAGAAAAATATGTGTACAACCAACGATCTTATTTCCAGATAGAAATTCGATCGATCAATCATCAATCATCATTTATCTCTTAAATTAATTTATATTTTATTTATTTATTTACCTATTTACTATTTCCATATACATACATTCTATCTTTCTAAATTTATAAAATATACCTTATTAATATTGGAAAACGTTTCCATTTCTTATTTACCTGTCACAGTCATTCCGGTATTTCTTAATAACAAAACATTTCATTTTCTATAATTAGATAACATTTTTGATTATATTTGGAAAACGTTTCCAAAACTCATTTATATGGATTTCAAATGAATGTTGTATAAACATCGTTCCGCCCGCTCAATCCATTTATCGCTTATTTCTTAATGTATCTTTAATCAATCTTCGCCATCGAACTTTAACTATTTCTAAGTTAATTTCGAAGTTAATCAAGTTAGGGTATAATTACCTCTCAGACCTTAACTGAACAACGTCCTTAACCTCGCAACAGATAAAGCTCATCACTCCAATTTTTACAACCATTACTTATGAAACTTCTCGGATTTATATTTACGAATTTCCTTCTTTGATAAAACATTGGTTATACGATACCGTTATAAACCTTACTTCCGAAATATCTGACTTTACAACTATAACTTTTATGTCTTAATTTGAATAATTTGTAATTAATTTATTTATTAAATAAATAAATCATGATTTAAAAATGGAACTAGTACATTCCCGAATTTAATATAATCAAATTCGACGTATAACTCTCTTTCGAGTAATCTATATTCCATTAACTCTTTTTCGAATAACATCTATTATATTAGCACTTTTTCGAATAACCTATATTCTATTAATTCATTTCTAATAACTTATATTCGATTAATTCACTTCGAATAACTTATATTCGATTATCTCTTCTTCGAATAACTTATATTCGATTATCTCTCTTCAAATAACTTATATTTGATTAACTATCTTTCAAATAACTTATATTTGATTATCTTTCTTCAAATAACTTATATTCGATTAACTCACTTCCGAGTAATCTCTATTCGATTAACTCTCCTTCGAATAAACTACATTCGATTATAAAATATCAGTTTACAATGGAGTACTAATTATCTTGTCAAATATTGAATTATTCAATATATAATTTCTTAAATAAATTATTGTATAACATCTTACCCAGTCAAATTTTAATTATACATCTTTAAGGATTTATTTAATCCTTTTTACATTTCGGATATCGAAATAGATTTCATCGTTTCCGTTTTAAAACAGCTCCAAATTTCCAATTTTTTATTCACTGTTGAATTTGCAATCTCAAATATCCACTGATAATTATATTTTAATTCATTTATAAACTTTGTTTTAAATCACAACACTTGTTTTCATTATTAAACAAGTTATTTATTTCTAGCCCATCCGAATTTCCATTTCTATTTAATTTCTATTTCAAAAATCCACTTTCCTTTATAAATGTGTTTATTTGCAAAATATTTGCTTAAATCCATTATTCACACAGAGTGTGAATAATATTTTTTTATATAATTCATTTAGTTTGATTTCGTATTTCAAAATAATATCACATATTCTGTTAGACCAAAAAGTGGTTCTAACACCCAAATTGACTAAAATTACGATAAAATGAGATCAAAAACGGAAAAGAGACACAAGATTTATAGTGGTTCGGCGTTAAAGAGCCTATGTCCACTTTATATCACTTTGTTTGATGATGTAGATGGAAATACAACAAGATATTCACTCAATCTCACTCATTTTTTATGTACATTCACTCAATTATACTCAAAATACACTTTGAATGTTGATTTGGATTGTTTGGGAGTGCTGGAATTCGGTTCTCAAAGATATTCAAACTCTCAGAGTTCCAAAAAGTCCCTTCTAAATGCCTCTTGGTGGGGTATTTATAGGTGAAAATCCTTCATGAACTCGGGTCGGATCGGGCACACGTGTCCTCCATTCCATGACTTTCGGGACTGGATGAGTTCTGGTGTCGCCAACACATCAAGTTAGTGGCCATCGTGGGTAGAAAGTGGGTGTAACTGCCCTGAATATCCAGGAGATCGTGGAGCGGAGTAGCAGGGTGCACTGGGTTCGGATCGGATAGGCTAGCAGATAGGGTTCGGATCGGTCCTTCTTCCTCCGATCCGATCCGAATACTTTCCTTCCTCTTTTGTCTTGTTTTTGTTCCTACTCCTGTAATTCCGATCTGAACCGGATGCATAACAGAGTGTCTTTTGTCTACTTGATCTTCTGACTTCTTGACTTTGTATAGCCTAGTTTACAAAGTAGGCTAACATTTTGCCCCCTCAAAGGATGCTTTTGTTGGAGACGAAGCATGCTTTGATGTTATCTATTCATTGGTCTTTGATTTTGAGTCGCTGAGAAGTTGTTTCCGTTGATGTGTAGGGATATATATTGCTTGAGATAGTCACATCTCTTGACGTTTATATATATATCACGTTGCGTGTAGGCTACTTTCTTCATGTTTCAACAAGTTTAAGAGCCTTTTTTTTCATTTCCAGCGACCTCTCTAGGTAATCTCTATCTTTATCTTTATTTTTATTTCGAATTTAACTTGCTTGTTAGGCCTTTTGTTAAATCTATTCGGCTTGGATTCGATCCGAATGAAATTCCTTCTTGTCTTGCTGAATACTTAACTAGCAGGCCAGGAGCGACTCGTGGGCTTTTATCCCGATCCAAGCGGAGAAAAAGAGGGGGAATACTAAGAGTCATCTCACACCTTATATAAATCCGTCGCTCTTCTTCATCTATCCCTTTTACTTTCACAATTCTCGTGCTCTCAGTTTTATACCGAAGCCCAATTTCTTAAAAACTCAAAAATCCTTCTCGTTTCAATCTTCGAATCAAATACCTAGGTAGGTTTATAATATCGATTTACCTCAAAATAGTTGTATTCATCTAGGATTTGTGGTTAATTCGAGTGATTTGGGCATGGTTATTGCTCGGCTTCGACGCCGTGGCTTTCTCCTCCCTCGCCGTCGTTGTCGGTGGCTCCGCCATCACCTCGAGGCATTGGGAGGTGGGAGATGGTATTTATTCGGTCCTAACTGGGGTTTTGGAGATGGGATTGAGTTCGGATGAGGAAGCATGGAAGATGGAGGAGAAGAAAAGGAGGAGAGGTTCATAAGACCGGATCGGGTCGGAGCAAAAGTCAAAAAGGGAAACAGAGCTCACTTGACTGGATCGGATCGGACTTGCATACAAAGAAGAGGACAGGACTCTCCCAACCGGATCGGACCGAAAAATGAAACAAAGGAGGAGAGGGGCATGGCTGCTTAATATGATCCGTACCGTTCAAGGAATCCAAGTCCGAACCGATCTGAGCTTAATTGCTTAGCTCTAATATTTGTCTGAGGCCAAGACTAGGCCGTTTCCCCCCGATCCGATCCCAATGAGGGCCTCCGATCCGAACTGAAGAGCAGTCCAACTTAATGCATAAGAACTTGCTTAACTTGCCAAATCAATTCTCGATATAATCTTCAACTAAATGGACAGTTAGGGTAGTGCCTCGCGAACATAAACAAACATCAAGGACTATTCTAAACACTGCTTTGCCAAAACTTTGCATTATACTTTCAAGTGTTCACTTTACATCTTCTGCACACACCGTACACACTTTAGTTCACACATGTGCACAGGGGGACATGGGCTAATTTACTCTAACTTCTGTTATTACTTCTTCGATAGTTTAGTGATCATGGCCGAAAGACATTCTTCTAGACTGGCAGAAAAGAATGAGGTCCCAGAGACATCCAATAAAGTCACTCTTGACGACATATCTTCTTCCTCAGACCCTGAATGGGACGACGAGGGATCAGATTATGACGTAGAGGCGCATAACAGCGAAACGCCTTCTGATAGTGAAGTTTCTCTGGGATATGAAGAGGAAGGAGGGGTTGGAGATTATCGAGCTCCTGACGAATTTGAATCTGCCATCATATTGGAATCACCTCAAGATTCTGTTGAATCGACGATTGACAACGACTAACTTACTCGAATACGCTTAAAGCACGGGATACTGAAAAAGGATACCCTGGTGCCATCGAAAACTGACCGTCCTCATAATCCTCCGGAGGGATTTATGGCAATCACTCGATTGATGTGCATGGTTGGAGCTATTCCACCGTTTTCTCCTTTTGTCATCGACTTTCTAAGACAGATGCGGATTGCCCCCATGCAGCTGCATCCCAACTCCTATGCTTATCTGTATACCTTATATGTAGCATACCGCGAGATCTTAGGCACAGAGCTCACTTTTGATGACGTTCATTTCTTTTATAACTTCAAGCATCGGACTCGAGAAACTCCTTCTTTCTCTTACTTCGAGTCTGTCCCAAAAAGGAAAATAATTTCAGCACCGTTCAGCAGCAATGCCGGTGATTCCAAGCTAGAATGGTTTTATATAAGGCAACAGCCGGGGTGTGCTAGGAGATGGACAAAATCAAGTAAGGCACTGGTTTTCTAAATCTCGACTCTGAATGTCCACACCACCACATTAATCCGTTTTTTTTGTTTGCAGTTGATAATCCAAAACAAATATCAGGTCAAGTGTATTTTGATCGGATGCATCAGCTCCTTAATGGTGACCAAAAATTTCTAACTATCGACGAGGTCCTCAAGGACGAATATCTTCATCACCATGGGCTACTGTCCATTACCCATAGCATAGGTCACGGGTAAGGTCCATATGTATATATCTCTCCGGTGGATGTAATTCCAGAAATGGGCGAGAGCTCGAAAGGCCCCACCATGCCACTTCGAACTTCACCTTCTCCAAGTTTGACTCAAGATGATGAGCTGGCTAACATACCTGAAAGCACCAAGAAGGGTACATCACCCCTGGGGATGCTATTTCTCCTGAAAAATCAGTGTCTCCTAAAGAACCGCCAGTAGACGCTTCCCAAGGAGATGCCCCTACTACTGATAACCCTATATTCCAGGGCTTGGGAGATCTCCCCCTACCTGAAACTATCTACACTTCCGAGGATTTTGGCACAAATCCTTTAGTTTTTACTTCTTCAGAAGAGACTACTCCTGTTAAGGCCAAAGAGCCCACTCGCACTGGCTCGGCTTCAGACTCTGGTTTGTCGGAGGGGGGACACCACTTAGGATGCACTTAGCACAATAACACCCAACTTCACAGCATTTACTTCTTATGAGAATACTGATTCTGAATTCCACTTGTATTGTTGCGCATGTACAACGTCTCGTGCTCACTATGACATCAGGAAACTACGCCGCAGCATGACCAGACCGCCTCATGATGTTGAGCATGATCGCCGCGAAAGCCTCGGTAGGGAGGATAGAAGGCCTTATGATTCTTACTAGTCACGGACCTCGCGCTCTCGCTCTCCCGTTCGGTCGGATCCAGAGCGATACAAAGGCTACCAAGGTCGTCAAGGAGATGACACGTCGCAGTCAAAAGATAAAATCTCTTCTCAAGAAAAACGTAGCAGGGAAAGGAGCCCGCCGAGAAATACCCACCCACGAAGCAAGCGTAAGGTTCCTGCTAAGCGGCCTAGAAAGGGTGAGGAGGCCATTGAGCCCTCCACACATAAGGATACCGAGCTGACATTCCCCGCACCTCCACCATTGGATGCCGAAACTGCAGTTAAGCGGGCGCATCTGGAGGAACAGTTCCCCGATCACTATTTTGAGAACCTAACTTTCTTACCTTCCCTCGAGCCCATTTCCTCAAGGTGGGCGGACGAGGCCAAGGCGAAAATTGATGCAGTCGAGAAATAATATTCGGAGATGTTCAAGTATTCGCGTAACCTTTCCAGAATCATCCGAACTCTAATCATGGATACTAACTCGATGAAGAAGACTGCAGAAATTGACGCAAAGGCTTTGAAAAATTTAGGGAAAGACCTTGAGAATACCCAGGCCCATCTTTCCATCGCTCAATGGGATGCTTCCAACTTCAAGCAGCAATTTGAAGAGCTACAAAAACGTTATCATGACTTGCTCGAGTCCCATACTCAAGAGCGCTCAAAGCTGAAAAAGAAAGCAGAAGACGCCAAGTCGAATAACGCCAGAATGCAACTTGCTTACACTACTCTTGAGCGAGAAAAGGCTGAGTTAGCGAGGAAGAACGCTGAATTGGAAGAGAAAAATGCTGACTTGGCTTCCAAATTGTTGGAGGCCGAAAACAGGGCTGCCCTAGCGGAGGGTAATGTTGAAAATGTCATCAAGTCGGCCGAAGAGACCCGTAGGCAACTGTCTGAGGCCTAGGAGGATGTGCATGGTTTTGGTGAATTAATGATCGAATTTTTTGCACATATAATTCGTCACTGAAACATCTCTTGGATCAAAGATTATCCGACTACCTTGTTTCACGTGTGGAGCCAAATTGTTGAATGGGAGAAGAAAGAACTCAAGGTAGATTCCATCGACGAGGACAACCTCATGGAAAAATATCTAAGAGATGACGAGCCGACACGTGTGGCTGAGAGGCATCACCTGATCGCTGCTGCCATGGAGGAGGAAAAGAGAAGGGCCAAACAAAAGCACATCTCCGAGGTTGGTTCTTCTTCGACTGCCGCCGGAACTTCTGAAATTGAGGGATATGATCCTGAAAACCCGGCGATCCCCCAGGCATCTCTTTTATCCCCTATTCCTGAGACGGCGTCAGAGACGGCAGCAACTCCAGTTGAAAAATCATCGGAAGGTATTTCTACCTTTTCACCCCCAATTCGTCAAATCTGTCTCCACTTTCCATCACATAGTCGGGCAATCGATGAAGGACCCTTTATTTTCTCCCGAGTTGATAACTGTTGCTTCTCATTCCGCAGGTGCTGAACCGTCCGAGAAGACAGACGTGCCTGAGGGAACCACCGCCGGAACAGAATTCACGGAGAAGGCCGAAGGAGAAAAAGATAAGGCTGATGCTCCCCATGATGACGAGATGATAGCCGCCTTGAAAGATGATGGCGGTGGCGAGGAGCATGAGGAAGACCCTGAGGTGGCTATAGTTGGGGAATCAAAAAGCGCTGATGACATTACTTTAGCTGCATTGAAAGCCGAACAAGACAAACATATGCAGCTTAAAGTTGAAGATCTAGACCCCGAAAGCCTTAAGCCTCTCGCAGTGGTGGATGCTGGATCAAGGTTTGTTGTTAAGCTTTCGACTAGATCTATTACAGAAGAACTTGCTAAAAAGTCTTCTCTTGATTCCAGCGTTCCGACTCCAGGGAAAAAATCAACCGATTCCATCACTTCAGCCACAGGGAGGGAAAAACCAAGGTGCATTTTAACTGATGCTGAAAGAGAGGCGAAGGATGCTCAAAAGGCCGCTAAAAAATCCAAGTCCACTCCAATGCCTAAGTAATTAAGTGTTTTGTTTTGTTTTAATATTTAATTGGCCCACAATTGTTGCGGCGAGTGTGGCCCTCGCGTCTTCTTTTTTGCTTGTTTTCCTGTACAAACTCACACGTTTGTGAATAAAAATAATTCATTTCCTGCAATGCCCGTTAGTTGTTAGTTCAACACTCATGTAAAAATACAAATGCATGCCCTAATAAAGTTGTGTAATGGAGTCATAGTGGAGGGGAGTATGTGTGTACATGTATGCCCCCAGTCAATCTTGAAGAACTATTCAAGATTAAATTAAAAAGTCCGAATGCCCCCCGATTCTCTGACAGGGGTCACATTCCTTTCGTCATTGACGCCTGTTCTTTCTGGCATCTTTATACTCTCCTGTCTCATATCCAGGTTAGAGTTCTCGCTGAGGCGGTCTCTCATCTGGGTGCACCTTCACGCCTCAGAGGACGTCGTCTTCCCGTCCTTTATACTCTCTCTCGATTCTTGAGAGTTAGAGTTAAGAATGTTGTTTTCCCATTCTTCTATGTCTCATCGTACAAACAGTCGTTGTGTTTGTTCTTGCATATAAGCCATCTCCAACTTTCCAGATTTTAATTTAACATCTCGTATTCCACAGTCACAATAGAATAATGGTTGAAGATATAAATAATGCAGGAAAGTAAATGGCACACGATATTTTTATAGTGGTTCGGCTAAGTCGTAGCCTACATCCACTTTATAGTCCTTTGTTCGCATTAACAGACTTTTCTAAGGCAAGTCGTGCCTTTTTACAGGGTTCATAAAAAAAATACAACATCCCTAATTCAAATATCGCATCAAGTGTTGGGCATTCCAAGCCCTAGGCACTTCTTCGCCATCTACGGTCGTTAACTTGAAGGCTCTTGTCTTAAGTTTCCATTGGACGGCGAATGGTCCTTCCCACTTTGGACCGAGATGAGGAAGGGATGGAAAAACTCGCTTTAGCACCAAATCCCTTGGCTCAAAGGTTCTAAAGCGAACTTTCTTGTCATAATAGCGTGTCATCTGACGTCGATGTCTTGACGCACGCAAGTCTGCCTCGTCCCTTTTCTCTTTGACTTCATTAAGGGACTCGAGGAGGAGTGCCCGATTCATCATCGGGTCATAATATGTCACCCTATGAGAGAGAACTTCAAGCTCTACCGGGATTACCGCTTCTGAACCAAATGAGAGAGAGAAAGGAGTATGGCCGGTAGCTGTCTTAAACGTTGTCCGATATGCCCACAAAGCCAAGGGAAATTCATCCACCCATTTTGCTTTTGCACGTTCCAACCGCTTCTTGAGGATGGACTTTATGACTTTATTTATTGCTTCTACTTGCCCATTCGACTGTGGATGGGCGACTGCAGTGTACCGCTTGTCAATCTTGTATTTCTGGCAGAAATTTCTAAATTCGGCACCATCGAACTGGGTTCCATTATCAGTTATAATGGTCCTTGGAATCCCAAATCGGCATATGATATTTCTAACCATGAAACTTATCACCTTTCTCGCTGTGATTTTGGTTAAGGGCTCAGCTTCCACCCACTTCGTAAAATAGTCCACGGAGACTATTGCATACTTTGCTCCTCCTTTGGCAATCGGTAGAACTCCGATGATGTCAATTCCCCACATGGAAAACGGCCACGGACTCACCATCGACTTGAGCTAGGTCGGTGGTGCTCTGGGGATCTTGGCGAACCTTTGGCATTTGTCGCAGCGTCGTGAGTAATCAGCTGCATCTTTATTAATTGTGGGCCAGAAATACCCATACCGCAATACCTTTTTTGCTAAATTCTGACCCCCCGTATGATCTCCACACTCACCTTCGTGTACTTCCCTTAGTACACGCTTGATGTCGTCGTGCGCTATACACCGTAACAGGGGCATAGAAAATCCTTGCCGATAAAGGGTATTATCTTGAATGATGTATCTGGTAGCTTTGCGAACTATGGCTCGCCTCTCACTCTTCTTTGGCGGGAGTACTCCATTTCTAAGGAAATTCTTGTTTGGGGTCATCCACGACTCCCTCTCCGGTTCTGCTTCGAAAGCTAATTCAATTTCCATTAATTCAAAGCTTGGCGATCCCAACGTCTCTATTGGAACTATTTCGGTTTCCTCTAGATTGTCGGAACTTGCCAGCTTCACTAGCCGGTCTGCCTTCTGGTTTTCAGCTCTTGGGATATGCATTATGTTATACCGTTCCAAGTTGCTCAACAGCTCCTTCACTTTTCCAAGATAGGTAATAAGTCGAGGTCCCTGAGCCACAAACTCCTTTCGCACTTGGCAGACGACTATTTTGGAATCACAGAATATATCTAATGCCTTTATTCCGAATTCCTTAGCAAGTTTCAGCCCAACAATCAGGGCTTCATATTCAGAGTCATTATTGGTCGCTGAAAATTCTAGTCGCAGAGCATAATATAACGATTGTCCTTCAGGAGTAACTAAGACGACTCTAGCTCCGGACCTTCGGTCGTTCTTGGCTCCGTCTGTGTACAACTTCCATGGATCTAATTATAATTCCTCTTCTGATTTGACCACCTTATCATCGATCGTCTCTTCCTCCAGAATTGTGAAATATGCTATAAAGTCAGCCAGAGCTTGCCCCTTGATCGTTCTCCGCGGCTGAAAATTTAAATCAAACTGACTTAATTCAATATTCCACTTGATCAACCATCCTGATGCTTTGGGTCTTTGCAACACCTGTCTCAGAGGCTGATCAGTGTATATGATTATTGGGTGAGCTTGAAAATAATAGCGAAGATTTCGGGAGGCGATCAGAAGGCTGTAAGCAAGCTTCTCAATCCTTGGGTAGTTACGTTCTACAGCTGCCAATTTCTTACTTACATAATATACTGGCCTTTGCACCTTGTCTTCTTCCTTGACCAAGGCGGCGCTAACGGCGTGAGCCGATACTGCTAGATAAACAAACAACTCTTCATGATCCACTGGCTTCGACAAAATCGGTGGGCTCTCTAGTAAGTCCAATAGATTTCGAAAGGCCTCAACACAGTCCGGAGTCCATTCAAAATTTTTCTTTCCCCTTTTTATCAAGTCAAAAATGGGATGCATTTGTCTGTTGCTTTGGAGATAAATCCACTCAACGCAGCCACTTTCCCCGTAAGACTTTGGACATCTTTGATTCTTCATGGTTCCTCAATGTTCCTTATCGTTGCTATTTGACTGGGATTAATTTCAATTCGTCGAGAGCTCACGATGAAACCTATAAACTTTCCAGATGTCATCCAAAAAGAGCACTTCAAAGGATTAAGCTTCATCTGATACTTTCGCAAGATACCGAACATCTCTGTCAAGTCTTGCGTATGGCTAGAGGACTGTCTGGATTTGACAAGCATATCGTCCACATAAACCTCCATAGTCTTCCCTATTTGGTTATAAAACATCATGTTCACCAAGCGTTGGTAGGTAGCTCCAGCATTTTTCAATCCGAAAGGCATGACCACATAGCAATACAACCCCAAATTTGTAATGAAGCTCGTGTGCTCTCGATCGGGCACATGCATGGGAATGTGGTTGTATCCGGAATATGCGTCCATAAAAGAAAGAAGTTCATGTCCCGCCGTCGAATCCACAAGCTGGTCTATTCTGGGGAGTGGGAAGCTATCTTTCGAGAAGGCTTTGTTCAAGTCTGAACAATCAATACACGTCCGCCACTTTCCGTTTGACTTCTTTACCAAAACAGGATTCGATATCCAGTCGGGATATGTCGAATCTCTAATAAATCCGTTCTCTTTCAGCTTCTCCACTTCTTCTTTCAGAGCTGCCGACCTCTCTGGGCCCAGCACACGTCTCTTTTGCTTTACAGGCGGGTGTTTTGGGTTTATACTCAGCGAATGACTCATGATGGATGGTGATATCCCACACATGTCAGCGTGGGTCCAGGCAAACACATCCAGGTTTGCCTTTAGAAAGTTAGCCAGTTCTTTGGCTCGGTGCGGATCCAACTGGGATCCAATCTTCAAAACTTTTGCTGGATCAGCTTCATCAATGGGTATATCCACTGTCGTTTTGTTAGGAGTTGCCTTTCTATCCTCAGGTTCCTCATCTTCTCTGGGATCCAGGTCTTCAGGTATTCCCTTGGGCAACTCCTTCGGGGCTGATCCCTCTAATTGCTACGCGAACCCTCCTTTGGAGGAGGTGAAGTACTTTTAGTCTCGATGTTGAGTCCCTTCATCAGCATCTTTAATTTAGCAATATAATAAGCTTGCCCGGAGACTTGGTCTCCCCTCATTACTTCTGTTCCGACTTCAGTTAGGAACTTTAGCAATAAGCACCATGGTGCGATACAAGCCCTGAACTCTGCAACGGCAGACCTTCCTAAAAAGGCGTTGTAGGGCGAATCGATATCTAGCACTACGAACTGAAGCATTCGTACTCTTTGACGATCCCCTTGTCCCAATGTCACGGGTAGTTATATATACCCCATTGGAGTTGTCGATGCCCCATTGAAGCCTCGGATCCAACCTTCACAGGGCTTCAAATCTCCAGACTCGAGTCTCATCTGATCAAACGACTTCTTAAAAAAAATGTTGACAGAGCTTCCATTGTCTACTAGTACCTTATGAACCAGTGTCGGCCCAATAGTAGTGGTAATAACCAACGGATCTTCGGTAGGTGATTGGATTCTGGTGTCGTCTTTGCTACGGAACACCACATCATCGAACATTGTCTTCTGCTGTTTCACAGGGGTGATATCTTCCAAATCATTGCACTCGTCCACATCTATGTGCTTAACTGCATTAATGTATTGGTCCATTGCTCTGAAACTGTGGATAGCTGGATGGAGTCCACCTATTGTGGTGTTAATGACAATCCCTTTGCCCTTTTGTTGCACTGTAGGCTTGGGAGCAGACTGATTCTGGTTTGGGGCCTGTCTTCCTTGCCCCCTGTCCCTTTGGGCAGCCTTATACTCATCCAACTTACCTTCATGCAACAACTTCTCAACCACATCTCTCAAGTGTCGACATTCGTTCGTTGAATGTCCGTGAGTTCCGTGAAATAAACAAAATTTTCCGGTAGCAATTTCTTTCTCTGTCGAATCTCGTGGCGGCGGTTTTTTGCATTGCAAAACATTATACGTGTCCAAATAAATGTTCTCTAACGTATCGTTCAACGGTGAATAATTTTCAAAAGTCTAGAACCGGGGTCTTTTGTCAGAATTACTTCCTCGGTTCTTGTTTCTCCTATTACCATTCCCATTACGGTTGCTGTTGCCCCCCGTTTCCATTATTATTGTTTCCATTCTTGTTTCCAACATTCACTTCGACTTTTCTAGAGCTTTCTCCAGACTGCTTTACAACAACATTACTCTGAACAGCTTCTTTTGAGGCCGCTCCGGACTTCCTCTTTCTGTTTGCCCTTGCTTCCTCCCGTCTTAACTGAATATTGGCCTTCTCATAAAACAACTCTCTTGTGGGAAGCGGCTTCCCAGAAAGATACTGAATCAGGATCAACTCCCTCCATTAAGGCCATCAAGATGGTAGGCTCATGAGGGTCGCTGACTTCTGTTACAGCTAAATTGAAACGGTCTAGATACGACTTCAAGGACTCACCCGGTGCTTGCTTAATTCTCGATAATTCGATAACAGTCTTAGACTTTCGGGCGTGAAGTCGGAATTGATTCATAAAACGTTCACTTAATTCTTTGAAATTCGATATCGATAGAGGAGGAAGTCGGGTAAACCATAGTAATGCTACGTCTTCTAAGTAAATCGGGAAATCCTTACACTTCACAGCGTCAGGAGCAGCTGCAGCATTCATAAACCATGCGTATGCATCAGATGTTGTCCTGGGTCAGTTCTCCCGTTATATATGTCCATCTGCGGCAAATTAAATCGTCGGGGGAACTGAAAGTCAAGAATGTCATTAGTAAAGGGAGTATGTCTTCGCTCAATACCATAATCTTCATTGGTGTAGTTTCGACTCTCAGACATGATCTGGCGCACCATAGCCCATACATCAGCATTGGTCAAGGGACGTTCAGGCTCCCTGGCCCTGATGTTCGGGTTTCCTCTGGGCTCCTGATCAGGGGACACCCTCCTTCTTCTAGCGGCTTCTGCTCTGCTTTGCTCCCTACGTTCCCGGTCGATCTCGGGATGAAGGGGCTGAAGCATTTGTCCTTGAGTAGGGTTGGTAAGGTTAGGATCTCTAGGCAGAGCATGAGATCCTCGCATTGGTAACAACATAGGCTCTCTCAAGCTCGGGTCATCGGGTCCTAACACGCGAGCAACGTCTTCGCGGGATCCCAGAGATCCGAAAGTCATTTGTTCCAAATTCTGAGGTCATTCAAGCGGCCTTCTTTCACGAGGCCGTTCTTCCTCAGAAGAAGAAGACTGGTCCATTGCAGTGTGATGAACTAGGGAAGGGGTCCTCTGCCTGCGAAGCTCACCAATTTCCCTACTCATGATTCTCATATTCTCTTTCATCACAAGGTTGGTGCGCTCTTGGATTCTCATAGCCTCCCTAGTGCTCTCAAGCATGTCGAGAAGGCATGAAAAATCTCCTTGGGTGACAGGCACAGTCGGATTGATCTGGTCATTGGTCCTGGTGGCTGGAGTCGGAGCATTTGGAGGGGCTCGAGTAGAGGTTCCAGCATCACCTAGAGTCGGATCGGAGCAAAGTGATCTGGCCGGATCGGTTCGGGTTAGGGGAGCGCACCTCTTCAACATCTTCTACTCGGGTCGGATCGGAGCTTTCCCTCTGCGATCGGTTCGGATTTCCTGAGCCAGTCCGATCCGCTCCCGAGCTTTGCCCACAAGACCTCGTCACGACCACGTTTTGCTGATCTTCACCAACTTCATTCCCTCGACTAGTTTGAATTTCCTTGCCTTTTCCTTTGGCCATAATTCTTCAACAATCAACCAAAAAGTACTTAAAAGCGTCGTAAATTGGGGATTAACTTCTTTGAACTCAACGGTCCAAAAAGTAGAACGATAATCCAAAAAAACAGAGAATTCAAATGATTCTCAGTGAAAGCCCCAAAATGTTAGACCAAAAAGTGGTTCTAACACCCAAATTGACTAAAATTACAATAAAATGAGATCAAAAACGGAAAAGAGACACAAGATTTATAGTGGTTCGGCGTTAAAGAGCCTACGTCCACTTTATATCACTTTGGTAGATGATGTAGATGGAAATACAACAAGATATTCACTCAATCTCACTCATTTTTTATATACATTCACTCAATTATACTCAAAATACACTTTGAATGATGATTTGGATTGTTTGGGAGTGCTGGAATTCGGTTCTCAAAGATATTCAAACTCTCAAAGTGCCAAAAAGTCCCTTCTAAATGCCTCTTGGTGGGGGTATTTATAGGTGAAAATCCTTCATGAATTCGGGTCAGATCGGGCACACGTGTCTTCCATTCCATGACTTTCGGGATCGGATGAGTTCTGGTGTCGCCAACACATCAAGTTAGTGGCCATCGTGGGTAGAAAGTCGGTGTAACTGCCCCGAATATCTAGGATATCATGGAGCGGAGTAGCAGGGTGCACTGGGTTCGGATCGGATAGGCTAGCAGATAGGGTTCGGATCGGTCCTACTTCCTCCGATCCGATCCGAATACTTTCCTTCCTCCTTTGTCTTGTTTTTGTTCCTACTCCTGTAATTCTGATCCGAACCGGATGCATAACAGAGTGTCTTTTGTCTACTTGATCTTCTGACTTCTTGACATTGTATAGCCTAGTTTACAAAGTAGGCTAACATTTTCCAAATTCTATTTATACTTCTATTTATAGAATTATTCATACGAAATCTCCTTTTTATTTCTAACACTTAAATCTCATTTATAATTCCTTTTATAAATGCCGAGTTCACATTCCATTTAACATATCAGTGTTAAAACTGATTTCTACTTCTCTATATAAGTTCAGACTTATATATCCCATTTATCAAATGATAAATATTTTATTTAATTAATAAAATATTATTTATAAATTAATCATCTCAATTTATTTATTAAAAACAGAGGTCTATTTAAAATCTACTTTAAATCCATCTTCTCGTAGTTATTTTAAATCTTGTCAATTCCCTTTTGTATTTTCATTTATTTCCCAAATAATTCCTTTTATAATTCTATTTATTTTCCCAAATATTTCCTTTTATAATTCTATTTATTTTCTAAATAAATATTTCCTTTTATAATACTATTTATTTCCTAAATAAATATTCCTTATATAATTCTACTTATTTTCTAAATAAATATTCCTTTTATAATTTTATTTATTTTCTAAATACATATTCCTTTTATAATTCTATTTATTTTCTAAATAAATATTCCTTTTATAATTCTATTTATTTTCTAAATAAATATTCTTTTTATAATTCTATTTATTTCCCAAATAAATATTCCTTTTATAATTCTATTTATTTCCCAAATAAATATTCCTTTAATAATTCTATTTATTTTCTAAATAAATATTCCTTTTATAATATACTTTAGTTTTATAAATAATTTCTTTTATAAAATCCTTTTATTTTATAAATATTTCATTTTCAATATACACTTTGAAAAAACCCTTTTTACATTCTGGTATTTCTTATGGTATTTAAAATACCAAATAACCATGATCAATATCATCTAAACACACATAATCAACAACAGATTATATATCACATCATATATCACAATATATGGAAAAACAGTATTATAAATATTGAGGAATCCAGTTGGATCCCTCCAACCCGTTTCCCTGCATCACAGATGTTAAACAATGTAAATAACATCAATTTCATTTCAATTTGAAATATTCTGATAAACATAATCAATATTTGATTAACGATATATATATATATATATATCGTTATCTATATTTTCAACCAATTGATTAGCAATTCATCCAAATAATCAACACACAGCAATCAACCACATTTATCAATTCTAAAAATACGTTACAAAAATATAAACTGATCAGAGTTAGTGAGATTTACTCACATTGGTCGGTTTATCGTTATGTAACGATAACCGTCAGACTGGCAATTTATTTCGCTATAAATTGTAACGAGCTCCAATTCACTTCTATTAAGTTCCATTTTGTAGCCCTCGTCCATATTGATCAAAACGGATCCAGTTCTGCTGAATTTCGATCACGTATGACAAAGATATTAATTTTACAAGTTACATACACATTTAAATAAATTAAATTCAAATGATTTAATAATTTTCGCTCACTCTTTTGCCCAGCCCAAACTCCTCATACAAGGCCCGCTCCACGAATTTCCTTCTTCCCTGAATTAGTCCTTCTCCTCGTTCCTTTTACAAAGGCCAGGACCGAACTTTTCCTTTGATCAATCATCCATCTCTATTCCATAAAAAAATTCAATAAAAATCACCATCACTTCCCTCTCCAAAAACTTTATCACCCTCAACCAAAATTTTACAGGTCGATCCTGGCAACTGAAACCCATCATCTCAGCCTCGTCATTCCATATGGGTTTCGATCAATAGTTTTTATCATGGATCTCCCCACAAAAATGCATGCAACCATTGTTTTCCTTTCTCATTCCAAAAACACACTCATTTCGAGCTACAACTTCTTCCATTGCTCAGAAAAACAAACACTAGAACACACCGCTACTTTCTCATAACTAGGAATATCCATCACAACAAGTAAAACTAGCACCGAAATGAAGAGAGAGATTAAAGAAGTTCGGAAATCCTTGTTTGATGAATTCAGAAATTTAATTGCATTTGTTTTGGTTTTTGGAACATCGATTCTTCACGCTTTTTTATGGTGGCGGTAGTAATAAATTTGACCAAAGAGAGTAGGGTTTAGGGTTATGAAGTGTTAAGGTGTATTTATAGATAAGTTTAATATTTTTTTATTGATTATTTTATTAATCTCTATCATATTTCTATTTGTATTATTGATTAAAATATTCTATAATCACATACAATATCCAAAAATCATGAAAATGGACATACAACTAGAGTTTGACATTACGGACCCAACGAAACTTGTTTCTTCGAATTCTGATTCCGTTTGCTCACACAACGTATTTTTAAATGTCAAATTATCAACTGTTTTCACATTGAAATTCTGCACGGCCACATACTGACTCCAAAAATCACGAAAATTGAAACCTAATAATAATTTAATATTCCAGATCCAACAAAATTAATTTCATCGAAAATGGAGATCGTTTGCAAAAACGGCTATTTTCTAAGGTCTAAAATATACCATTTTAAATATTAATATATTTAAAAATAATTAAATTTAATATTAATAAATTAATATTAACGTACATATTCTCATAGAATATATTATAGCTCCAAAATATTCCTATCTGAATTTATAGCTCAACATTTCGAATCCAGATCAAATTAGTATTCAATTTATATTGAAAATCCATTTATAATATAAATTAATCGTTATAAATTATAAAGGAATTCCATAGCGATTATTTTAAAATTTGATTTGGACATAACTCAAAATCTACATGACGAAATCTTGAATTTTCTCTTTCATTAGAAAAATATCGTTCAACAGATTCGAACGTTTCTTGTTTCACACAAATTCGATTTAAAACAGATTCTGTATATTCAATTAATGTTTGAATCGCCAAATTACGAAATACCGCGCCATTACAATCTCGATTTAAATTATATTATAATTAATACATTCAAATGACATTTATAAATATATTCATTAATATAATTCAACTCTAAACTGGATTAAATATTTTTAAATAATCCAATACACACAATATTGACAATTCCACTATTTCCAACTATTCCGGAAATAAATATATTATTCTATTATTTATATTAATTAAATATTCAATATTATTTAATGTGAAAATAAGGCCGAGGTCCCTAAAAGGAAACTTAATTAGGCTCACATCCGGTTATAAACTTATTATAAATTAGGTCCCTATTTTTCAAAAGTAGCAAAAAAATGGGGAAAAAATTAACAAAAAATATGAAAATTATTATTTAATTAAATAATGGAGTCGAAAAAAAATCACTCAAAAAAAAGTCAAAAACACGCAAAAAGCAAAAAACAGCAAAAAAAAAACAGAAAACAATGCAGTTAAATGCATAATATTATGCACGAATTACAATTTTATGAATATATATGTGCTAGTATTCTAGTGTTGAATTCGCATTTGATTTTTTTTTCATATTTCTGTGCAAGTATTGCTTCATTCTTGCATGAAAATGTGCACTAATTCATAACCGTGAAACTCAGTTCATTCTAATTTGCATTCAATTGTGCAAATAATCCGAAAACATGCACACATGTGTGCAACAAATCTGAAGGCTAAAAAGTTAGCTGAATTTCCTTTATGCAATAGTTGCATACATGTATGCAACTATAGACAATAGCTGCATACATGTATGCAACTTTTTTTTTTGATTGGCATGGACTTCTGGGATTATTTTTTAATTTTAGATTTTTTTTTATATACAGTGCCGCATTGTTTTCGGTTGGAAATGGAGGAGGCGACGCGAAAAGAGGTAGAAGGCGGAACTACAAAATAGGCAACGGATCCACAAATGTAGGAAGAGAGAATTCAAATATAGGGGACGGATTTACATTATAAACAATGACCGGATGTGAGCCTAATTTTGAAACTTAATAGGGACCTATAAAAAACGCACCCGTATTTAATTAAACAACCATTTAAATCTCTAAATCATTATATAAATAATTAAATAAATTAATTATTATACCGTAAATATACGGGACATTATAGTATTATTTATTCATACTTTTTTATATTCTTGTACTCTGATGTAATTGTTCTAGTAGCAATGAAATGTTCTATTGTTTATGTTCTGATTTGTCGTGTTCTCAACTTAATCCAGGCTTTCCCGTAAGGGCGAGTTTGAGTCGTTTCGTGAATGATCTTAATTAAGAAAATGAAATATTGAAAATTAATTGGTAATGAAATAAGAAGGAGTTAACTACGAATTTGAAATTTTAATTTCGGGTGGTTTTGAAATAATATCAGTATATTTTAAAAGTAGTTTCATATAGAAGTTGTTTTCAAATGATTAAAATAAAAATAATAGTGTATCCCTTTCTTCTCTGGGAAATGATTTTGGTGACGCATCATCGACGTTTATTTTCAAGAGTCTGAATGGGGGTACCTCTTAGAAATTTATATCTTATTTTGCAACATTTAAATATTTTATAGAATGGTTGTATATAAAATATATAATATATGTATCGTTTTGAAAGTTGATTTGAAATTGAACCCGAAATTGAATTCTTAATTCTAGAATGGTTAATGAAATGAATAAAACTTGTAATTTTAAAAACTTTTGAAAAAAAGAGAACCTAAGAGAAATGAAATCAAAATAGAAACTCTTAGAAATTTGAAATGATGAATTTGAAAATAAATTGAAACTGTTGAACTTGTATAATAATTAATCTTTTTCTATTGTATAATATAACTTACAAAATTATAAGAAGTTAAATTGTTATAGAAATAAGAAAATTTTCAATATACAAGTATTGGTATGAACAATGAAATAAAATAAATGGTTTATAAATATGAATGAAAATTAAAATTTGACAATGAATGATCTCTACTTAGTTATGGTTGAAACTGAATTCAACTAAGTATAGCAAATAAACTGAATCAATGAAATAAGTTAATAAAGCGAATTGTGTGGTTATGAATTAAATGTATTGATATTAATGACTGGTTTTGTGAAAGCATAAGAGAATAGGTTTATAATTTATGAACATAACGAACGCTAAAGGAATTAATTAAATTTAATTAAAACAAGTTTGTCGAATAGCAGCAGTTCATAATTTTCCAAATTGAAGTTTAAATGAATGTATAGGATCAAATATGAGTCGGAATTCATTGAAACAAGAATTTTCTGGATCTATTGGATTATAGTTTTCTAATGAACTGGAAAATTTTATATTTTAACTTGTAGATTTTAAGGTAAGTGTGATTCAAAATTTCAGAAAAATCACGGTTTGATAATTCGCGATTCAGAACTAAAATATTAATTAAATTAGTTAAGTAAACTAACGAACGAGACAAGTTGAATAAGAAATTATATGATTTAATATATAAATTGGCTACTTTCTTACTACACCTTTTCAAGGACGAAAAGTTTTAAGTGGGGGAGAGTGTAACATCCTGAGATTTTTGCGCCTGGTTGAAATATTAAATTTAATGTAATTTTGAACAATGTTGGTTTAAATAATAAATTAATAATTTATGTGGCTATATATGATAATGACAGTGTTTGATAATATATTTACAATGGAATTCGAAATTTATATCAAATTAACTATATAAAATGGATTAACTAATTTTGAGATTCTATTATATATTGATAATTCTAATTTATGGAATATTTAAATAATATAGATCCATTTGATTGTGCAATGAAATTTCAGCTAGTTCTAAACGCAATTATATTCATTCATTGTAAAGGTAATCATGATTTGGTTACTTATTTGAAATAAAAGGAATTCAACCAAGTATTGTAAATTGTAAAATTTTACGTTGTCAATTGAAATTTATTAAGTTAGAATAATTAACTTGTATGTAATACATTTATTTATTTGTTTACAACAGTAAGCATATAATATTATATTAGAAGTTGTAACTAGTGATAAATTGCAATACCCAATATTAATGTATTGAAATAAAGTGGAAATAAACTGCACTAAAGATAATTGAATGGTGTAATTAATGGTAATTAAAGGAATAAGTTAAATGCTTAGCTAATTTTAAAAATAATGATTACAATAGATTATTTGTTTAGTGTCTGAAACCGGCTGCTATTTAATTCATTAACTATAAATTGGAAATGAATTTTAACTAATGAGCATAATTACTGTAGTTAAGGTGAATAAACTTGTAGCTATAAAAGATTGACATAGTAGATTTTAAACAAGTGCTAAGTAGGACCCAAACATAATGATGTATGGAATAATAAAGTAAATATCAAATTGAATGCGACTTAATCGAGTTTAAGTAATGACAAATGAACTGACTGTAATTAAATATTTTGTTACTGTACATTAAACGATAAATGGAAATTACTAATGTTATAGGTTATGAACAAAAATGTCAATTATATCTATAAATTGAAGATTGGTTGAATAAAAAGAAAACAAATTAAATCAAATCGATTTAGTGGAATTAAATATATACTTTAGGAGATTTAAATATAATTGAAACCAAACATTGCTGAATTTGTTATAAACTATGGTACATTTTTTAGTAACCAAAAGGAAAAATTTTGTTACTCATGAAGATTGAATTAAAAGAAAGTTAATTAACTTAATATAATTTATTTTATTAGTATATAAATCGATTTAATGAACTTTAATCAAATATAATTTAATCTTTCAAATTGAATTAAAGATGTACAAATGAAAATTTGAATACTTTGTTTATTTAACCGTCAAAATTTTGAAATACATCTCATACAAATCTATTTTAACCTAATTTCCAATCTATAAATAATTTCTAATTCTAAACTAACCCTACCCTCATTTTCTATTCTCTTATCAAGCCATTACTCTCAGAAAAATAAAGAAACAACAATGGCTTCTCCCTCATTCAAAAATCAATATCTTGCGAACCTCTCATAGAAAAATTCTAAAATAAGTCTCATTCAACTCAGAAAAATATTCTCTTCAATTCTATGCTTTTGTTGGAGGGTGCGCTATGATTTTATTTGGGGTTCGACGTCTATAGTAAAGGACATTAAACTAGGTTGAGATTTGTGTTGATTATTGAGATATATGTGCAAATTGGTGATTGTATTCGGGTTTGTGGCATGGAGGAGCATGTTGTGATAAAATCTAAGAGGATTCCACGATGAAAATTAGCGCAAACTATAGTGCAAAATGTACGTATGGGAGGAGGAGGCATTTTCCTTGGTGAGGCCGAGTTTGATGAGATGATGATGGAGAGGAAGAGATCACAAAGAGAAGTTCATCGGATCCGTCTGTTTGGGTTTTCATCAAGGGAATTTGGAGACGTGGAGGAGAGAAGGAGACGTGTTTTAGGACATGGATGATTTTTATTTGCTGCAGAGAACATGAGGGAAGGAATGATGATGTGGCATTATGGCATTAAGGTGAGAGGGTATGTTTATTTATATAGTTTTAATTTATATTCAAATTCGTATAACTAGTAATGCATATAATTTTTTCATACCTACTCAGATTGACGCGTGATTTGTTGCATTGGAATTGTATCGAAATTCTTGACGACATGAACTTGGTTTGGTTGGATTTGGAGACTATCAAATTTTCGGCCTACTTTGGAGTTCAAACATGTTCGAAACCAAAGGTGAGTGATTAAATCCACTTACACCAAACTAAAATATTCGTTTATTGGTTAAATTAAAATTATGTTATGATATGATTGTATTTATGGTTGTTTGGTAGTTAAAATTGCATATTTATGTTAACTAGCATCGATAGTGTAATTTAATTTGACTGTTAATTTAATTTTCATATATTTTAAAATCTGACAATTAATTGCTACTTTAAAACCTAACATCTGACAACTGGTAAATTTATACGATGTTGAACTGTTTGGTCGTACTAATGTGATGGATGGCTTGGGTTTGATATGTTTGGCATATTGATGTTCAATGGTGTGAATTTACTTGTTATTCACCTTAATTTTTATATGACTATTGTTTGTGTTAATTAATCCCAATCATTTACCCTAGATGTTACGAGCATCGAATAAATCCAGGATTAATCATTAAAATGAATTAAGAACGTATGTTGATATGATAAATATCTATGACCCTAATTTGGATTGAAATGATATATATCCTATCCAAAAATACTAAAATTAAATTCTAAGTATCACTTGGCCATAGGATAGAAAATATATACGGACGCCAATTGTTTAAATGAATTTGTTTTAACTTTGAAATATGTTTTTTAAAGCAAAATGAATGATACTTATAAATTGATTTCTTGTAAATTTGGACTTTGAATCTTTGAACTTAAAGCTATAGAAATTTTGTAAATATTGTGAACTGAAGTTAAACTTGAATTTAATATAAATGGGATCTAGTGAAAGTGAACCTATTGAAATTTTAATTTGTTAAAGATGTAAACTACTAGCCATCTTTGAAGTTATTTCAAAATATACTTAATTTAAAGTGACACTTGAATTGTGAACTCAAGAATTTATCAATCTGAAATCCTCTAAATGAGAGCTGAAAATGGAAACTTTGGATATCTAAATTGAATCATTTAAATTGAATTTAACTTGAAAAGGAAGTTGAATCGAAATTGAAATCCTGAAGTTAAAGTGATTGATTTGAAATGGGAATATGATTTTAGGTTTAATCAAAATTTGGAAGAAACAATCCAAAATTACTATTTTAGTATTTTAAACCATTATTTAAACTATTTTGGTAAAGAACTATTTTCTTATAAATAATTGTAACAACCCGTATTTTTTATTAACCTGTAATAACATAAATTGAGGCAGAATTTAATTCTAAAATCTGAATCAAGGGAAACGGGCTATGCCATTGCGTTCGTCTCGGAAAAATACGCGAAATAGAGTCCGAGTTTTCGAAAATCGGAGTCCGTATGACCCGATTAAGGCCCAACGAAGTTTTCAGAAAATTTATAAGTAAAAACAGATTCAAATTCAAATAATTGGGCCAGGCAGGGTAGGCGGGAAAGTTTCCCGCCACCAACCCAAGTCGACAGGCGTGTCGACTTGGGAGTCGACACACCCAGGGTGGTGTCGACTGCCCTGTCGACACCCCTGTCGACACGGGTGGTCGGCCCAACCTGCCTGGGTGCATCTGGTTTGATCCTTGGACATGGCTTAGGGCTAGTGACGGTTTTGAATGGCTCAGATCTGAATTAGGGTTAATCCTAGGGTCTAAACTATCCTAAACATCTATAAATAAGACCCTAACCTACCCTAAATCATTCATTATTCATTCTAGCAACTAAACTATGGCAAAATCAAACCTCTCATGGCCTCCACTCTCTTCATACAATTCCTAAATCAATTCCTAAGTGATTTTCCATGCATACAAGTGTTTTTAGACTTGTATGATCATCATTAGCTTGCATTCAAGTCTTGTTTCTCTATTGGCATCTTAAAGGAAGAGTTTTGATCAAGTTTGCTTGCATTTTTGGGGTTTAATTAGTTGCATAAGGGGATTCTTACATTTGCTAAACTCATTTGAGTCCGCATAAGCATTGTAAGCCCTATTCCTTTCATACTTGAACTTTAAAGTTAAATGTATGATATGCAAGTTTTCTATGATGTGTTATGCAAGTTGATATACAAGTTGCCATATGTTACGCAAGTTTTGTATGCAAGTTTGATATGCAAGTTGTCATATGTTATGCAAGTTTTGTATGTAAGTTTGATATGCAAGTTGTCATATGTTATACAAGTTTTGTATGCAAGTTTGATATGCAAGTTGTCATATGTTATGCAAGTTTTATTATGCAAGTATGATATGCAAGTTGTCATATGTTATGCAAGTTTTGTATGCAAGTTTGATATGCAAGTTGTCATATGTTATGCAAGTTTTGTATGCAAGTTTGATATGCAAGTTGTCATATGTTATGCAAGTTTTGTATGCAAGTTTGATATGCAAGTTGTCATATGTTATGCAAGTTTTGTATGCAAGTTTGATATGCAAGTTGTCATATGTTATGCAAGTTGATATGCAAGTTTATCATGTTGTAATATGCAAGTTGGTATGCAAGTTTATCATGTTGTAATATGCAAGTTTATAGACAAGTATGTCATGTTATGGTATGCAAGTATGTTATGCAAGTTTGGGTTGAACATTTTGTTCATGCTATCATGTTATGCATGCTTTTGAGGCCTAATGCAAGTATATGAACATATGTACATTTCATATGCCACCATGTTGAACTTGTGGCTTCAACACTTTTATGTCATGATTATGCCAAGTTCCCTCTTTCTATCCTTTATGCGCTATTGCGATATGTAAGCGATGGGATTGCGTTTGGGGTTGGGTAAACTTAAAAGACATAAAAACATAAGCTTGGGAATTTACCTATTAAGTTAGGTCTACCCATTGGGAATTTACCTATTAAGTTAGGTCTACCCAATTGCTTGAAAAACTTGTAATGTGTTTTGGAAACATGGTGGACATGACACTTAGAAAAGATAAGTGTGACCAACTCGAGGTTGGGTTGAGTTTGTAGCGTAAACCTACCCGGAACCGACCGGCTTAACTAGTTGCTACAAACAATAAGACCCAATGTGAGAAGTTGGTCATGTTGTACCTTGAACCCGAGGTTAGACCAAGTTGTGGTGTAAAGCTACCCGGACCCGCCCGGCTTAACTAGTAACCACAACAAAGTCTAATGTGAGAGGTTAAGGCGCATTAATTAATTAATGCCTCGTGATTAGGGTTAAGTCATGGACCGCTGGAATACTTAACCAATGAAAACACGATGGGTTGGTAGGGTTAAGTCATGAATCTTGGGAACACTTAACCAACTTGGTACTTGAATGGGTTGGGTTAACCACGTTTAACCCATTAGGGAAACCCTAGTCACGCGGTCCTTTGCACCAGTAACCCTCTTAGTTGTATCATGACACCCTAGGGACTAGGCTAGGGAGGGGCACGATTACTGGGATGCCATGTAAGCGACCAAACGACGGCTGAGTAGGTGCGCCGGTGTGGGTTCAGGCGGGCCATGATCGTGCACATGGTCCGGAGTTGAAAAAGCAGGCACGGGCACCAGTAGGTTTAAACTGTGCGTGCTTGGTTTGTGTCAGTGGTTGACACCCTAGGGCTTGATACACCCTAGGGTGGACCTAGCACAGTTTAGCTACATTTCGTAGTTGGGCCGTATGACACCGACACTTGACGAGTTAGGCTTATAGGGAGCCGATCGACTAGATCGTGCTAGTTGGACCTTGGTTTAGGTCATTCATGATGTTGGGCCAATCTTGGGCCTGGGGATCACTTCTTGTTTACACTTTGGACCTCGTATTGGGGTCACTTCATGTTATTGGGCCAAAGCTTGGGCCAAGGGATCAATTCATGTTTATTCAAGTCACGGTAGTTTGCTAGTACACCTGTGGTGCAAAACCTTAAACCTGATTATGCGATGACACCTTTATCTACCTTGTTAGTTAATCATCATGCTAGTATGTTGTTATCCTTATGTTCATCCCTGCTGCTCATGTCAGTTAACTTTATCAGTTTACATTGATTGTAGTAGGGCTTACTCAGTCTTTTTGACTGACCTGGTTTCTTTCGCCTCTTTTCTTCCGTTCCCCCCCCCCCCAGGTTCTCAGGGAGGGAATACAGGAGCCTAGCTTGGATTTTGGATTACTTGCTTGTGGGATTTCAGTTCATGTACGCTTTCTACATGAAGCTAGCTATGGTTCTCACGTATTTTGGGGATAGCACTTATGTATTTCTGTTTTCAGATGATGTTGTTTTATCTAGACTTGTTTATTTGGGAAATTGATATTATGTTGTACCAGACTTGTTTTGAAATGGTTTAAATCTTCCGCTGTTTTATCTATGTTATTTACTCTGTTTACATATATACATATGTTCTTGTTCTGCCTTGATATATCATTATGCATGTTTACCTGGTTCAAACGCCCCTCCAAAGTCAGTGCCCTTGCAAGAGTGGTACTGGCGGAGGTGGGGTGTTACATTTGGTATCAGAGCATATGGTTTACGAGAAGGAACAAAAAGGTTTTTAGAAAACTTTTGGAAAACTATTTTCAAAACCAAGTATAAAGTATTTTCCAAAGAAAAGTCTAGTTTATTTTAAAGGCTATTCCCCAAAAAGCCATTAGCAAAATCCCTTCGTTTTTCTCCATTCTGAATCTATCTTTTTCTTCGTAATCAGTATGGCCGATAACTTTGTTATTCCGGAGGGAGTACACGTACCTGTTTGGTATAGGAGACTTTTGGAGGTTAGGACGACCGAAGCCGGCCCCGCAAATGTTACTCCTCCTCCGGTAGTTAATGTCCCTCCTCCTCCTGTCGCTGAGGTTCCTCTTCCTCCTCCCCTCAGCATCCACAAAAGGATTTCGCGGAGATTTGCAAAGACTTTAAGGCGATGGGTTGCAAGAATTTCATTGGAACCGAGACTTATGTTGAGGCAAGGAATTGGTTGAAAGAAACCGAAGATCTTTTTACCTTCTTTGATATAGATGACCGTAGGAAGGTTTTATTAGCAGTGTGGTTGCTAAAGGAAGAAGCTGCACGTTGGTGGGTGGTCACCACCGCTACTAGGCCAATTGAGACTTGGGATGACTTTCGGGGAAAGTTTGGACTAAGGTTCCTATCACTGAAGCAAGGGGACATGACTATTAGGGAATACATAGATTAGTTTAATCAACTGGCTCAGGTCGGTTTAGACTTGGTTAACACAGCTCAGAAGAAGGCCCTATACTTTGCTCTAGGATTAAACGAGCCATTACATGGTTTAGCCATGACTCATATACCCTTGGGGGCAACTTTTGAGAGTTTGGTGAATATGGCCCTACTCAATGAAGAGAATAGGAGTGACAAGAAGGAGATCAAGATGAATGATACTCAAGCCAAGAAGACTGATTCCCAGTGGAAAGGAAATCAGGGTAATCCAAGCGGTCAGAGCAGTCAAGGCAATAAGAACAAGAACAACAAGAGGAAGTGCCATTATTGCAGTTCAGTTGGGCATCTTAGTAAGGATTGTCGGAAGAGAAAAAGGAATAATGGTGAATGCTTTTTCTGCGGCGAGACTGGACATTTCAGTAAGAATTGCCCGAAGAAGCAAGGGCAAGGCCAGGGTCAGACTCAGCGTGCTGGACCTTCGGGAGGGCAAGTTCATGCTCTCAATGCTGCTCCAGTTCCCGATCAAGGTAGTATTTCTGTTGAAAGCCTTGTATACATTTCTGATTTTCCTGTTCGTACCTTGTTTGATTTTGGTGCATCGCATAGTTTATTTCATCTGATCTAGTTGAAAGTTTGCACCTGAGTACTAGTCTAGTTTGTGATCCCGTGTGTGTTTCAAATCCAATTGGGGTTTTCGCCCATTTGTCTATTATCTACGTGGATTTGAAAATCTCTATCTCTAGTGTAGAGTTCTCGTGTGATGCTTGTATTCTCGGTTTCATGGGGTATGGGTTGATTTTGACCATGGATTGGTTGTCCAGTTTTGGAGCCATTCTTGATTTTTGAGCATAGGGTTGTGAGGCCCATGACTCGCCTCGGTAATACCCTAGGAATTTCTAGTAACCCTATGAGTCTCGTCATGTTGTGTTATCTTGAATCCCTCGATTCGTCTATCGATAGTTTGCAATCGGTGAGGGTGGTCCGAGAATATCCCGATATCTTGGGTGAAGTGAAGGGGGTTACCCCTAAACGAGAGATAGATTTCCGCATTTATCTGGTTGATAATGCCAAGATAGTTTCGTGGCCGGGTAGGCACATGGTCCCGTAAGACGGGAGCTAAGTAAGCAAGTCAAGTAGTTGCTTGAGGAGAACTTCATACGATGAAGCATTTCCAAGGAAGGTGCTCTAGTAGTATGCGCTACTAATGTGGACAGTTCGCTTTGCCCGTGTGTTGATTATCGTAAGTTGAACAAGAAGAATAGACAACCATTACCAAGGATCGATGATTTGTTCAGCTTGTAGGAACATCTGTTCTCTCTTGATCGTGCTACTGGATTCCATCAGCTCAGAGTAGCTGAGGATAGTATAGACAAAGCTGCGTTCAGAACTCCAGATGGATTCTTAGAATGACTGGTCATGCCATTCGGTTTGACTAATGCACCCGCATATTTGGTGGACTTGATGAGTAGGGTGTTCAGGGAGTTCTTGAACAAGTTTGTCGTGGCCTTCATAGATGATATTCTGATCTTCTCTAAGGATGAGGAAGAGCACGCAAGGCATCTCGTGGAGGTGATGGATACGCTTAGATCACATCAGTTGAAGGCTAAGTTCTCCAAAGGTCATTTTTGGAGAAAAGAAGTTAGATTTCTTGGGCACATAGTTTCTAAGCAAGGCTTAGTGGTGGATCCCGCTAAAATGGTCGCGGTTCAAGACCGGAAAGCTCCGACGAGGACAATTGAAGTAAGAAGTTCTCTCAGTTTAATTAGTTAGTTAGCGTCCCTTGAGCTTAGACCTACCCTTCTGGATCAAGTAGGGACTTCACAGAAAGAAGACCCGCAGTTAGTCGAGGTCATGAACAAGTTGATTCGAGGCGAGATGTTAAGACACCTCGCTATAGATGACAAGGGATAGCTAGGACGCAATGAGAGAAAGAAGGCTCTTGAAGATGCACATCACACAGGGAAGTGGTCGAGTTTGTCCCAAGGTGCATGTTGGGCCAACAGGTTAAAGGTCGAGTCATAGAAGCCCGGTGGGCTATTACATCCATTGGAGGTCCCCGCAATGGAAGTAGTAAAGCGTCACGAAGGATTTCGTGGATGGACTGCCTAGATCAAGGAAAGGGAATACGAGCATGTGGGTCATAGTAAGTAGACTCACGAGGAGTGCTCATTTCACTCCGGTAAAGAGCGAAAGGACTGCATCATAACTAGCGACAATTTACTTTCAAGAAATAGAGCGGTTGCACGAGGTTCCCTAAAGTATAGTTAGTAACCATGACTCAATCTTCACTAGCCAGTTTTGGGATAGCCTACGGGAAGTCATGGAAGTCATGAGTTATAGAAAATCACGTTAGTAAGAGCAATTGGCAACGTGGATTGGTATTTTCAAGAAAAGTTCTGCTGCGTGGAATACTTTATTGTAAGTCAACGAGATCCAGGATTCACTAGTGAATTTTGGAGAGCTTGCACGAATCCGTGAGGTCATGGATATGTTTAAGCCAAGAATGTTAGAAGAGTAAGTGAAAAAGGAAGACGAGAGGCGACAAGGAAATGGGTTCCAACCCATATTTGGAAATAAGAGTTAAGAAGCTAAGAAATCATGAAGTAAAAGGCGGTCAAAGCACAGGGGAGTTAAGCTCAAGGAAATGTGACTTAGAAGACTGAAGGCTAGATACGCGCAGCATATCTCTTTCTAAGAGTATATCCTTGATCCTTGTTCTCATGTGGAACTTACTCGCATATTATCTTTTTATGTATATCCTCTCGGTCCCATCCTCGGTCCTATTTCTGTCGGGAGGTATGGCTTATTGGCTAGTAATACATGTCAGGGTTTGAAGGGGTCCGTTAGGTTGACTAAACCTTTTGGGCTTTTATGGAATATGGGTTGGGTTAGGAAGGGATTTCTTGTAATCCAAAAGGAGTATATCTTGCTTATCCTCCCGATCTCTTTAGCATATCTTTTGCTATCCATGTTTGTCTTGTTTATCTAGTTTATCGTGTTAATCTTGTCATGAGAATCTTAGGTAGAAACCCTTTGGTTGAAACATGTGTTTGAAACATGTTATGCTTGATGGTTGCAAGTGGTTGCAAGTGTTTGCAAGTGGTTACTCGTGGATGCATTATACACGATTAGGCACTAGATCGGCTCACACACTCCTCATATTGCATATGCATGAGTGTTTATGCTTATTCATGGATGAAAATTGTGTGTTATCACATGGATGTTGCATATGGGTGTATGTTATGTGCACACATATAGATGATATACATTATGTTAGGAATTGCATACATATGGATTCATTTCACTAACATAATTTGCATTGATGATATTCGCATTAGATAAGTACATATACACACACCTTTGCATATGTTCATCCAGCATTTAGGATCTTGTAAGGACAATGATTGCTCGTGGATGATGTTTTGAGTAGATGGATGTTGGATGGTAGGATACGTTCTTCCTAACTTGAAGATTTCGGGGACGAAATCCTTTAAGGAGGGGAGAATGTAACAACCCGTATTTTTTATTAACCTGTAATAACATAAATTGAGGCAGAATTTAATTCTAAAATCTGAATCAAGGGAAACGGGCTATGGCATTGCGTTCGTCTCGGAAAAATACGTGAAATAGAGTCCGAGTTTTCGAAAATCGGAGTCCGTATGACCCGATTAAGGCCCAACGAAGTTTTCAGAAAATTTATAAGTAAAAACAGATTCAAATTCAAATAATTGGGCCAGGCAGGGTAGGCGGGAAAGTTTCCCGCCACCAACCCAAGTCGACAGGCGTGTCGACTTGGGAGTCGACACACCCAGGGTGGTGTCGACTGCCCTGTCGACACCCCTGTCGACACGGGTGGTCGGCCCAACCTGCCTGGGTGCATCTGGTTTGATCCTTGGACATGGCTTAGGGCTAGTGACGGTTTTGAATGGCTCAGATCTGAATTAGGGCTAATCCTAGGGTCTAAACTATCCTAAACATCTATAAATAAGACCCTAACCTACCCTAAATCATTCATTATTCATTCTAGCAACTAAACTATGGCAAAATCAAACCTCTCATGGCCTCCACTCTCTTCATACAATTCCTAAATCAATTCCTAAGTGATTTTCCATGCATACAAGTGTTTTTAGACTTGTATGATCATCATTAGCTTGCATTCAAGTCTTGTTTCTCTATTGGCATCTTAAAGGAAGGGTTTTGATCAAGTTTGCTTGCATTTTCGGGGTTTAATTAGTTGCATAAGGGATTTCTTACATTTGCTAAACTCATTTGAGTCCGCATAAGCATTGTAAGCCCTATTCCTTTCATACTTGAACTTTAAAGTTAAATGTATGATATGCAAGTTTTCTAAGATGTGTTATGCAAGTTGATATACAAGTTTCCATATGTTACGCAAGTTTTGTATGCAAGTTTGATATGCAAGTTGTCATATGTTATGCAAGTTTTGTATGTAAGTTTGATATGCAAGTTGTCATATGTTATACAAGTTTTGTATCCAAGTTTGATATGCAAGTTGTCATATGTTATGCAAGTTTTATTATGCAAGTATGATATGCAAGTTGTCATATGTTATGCAAGTTTTGTATGCAAGTTTGATATGCAAGTTGTCATATGTTATGCAAGTTTGATATGCAAGTTGTCATATGTTATGCAAGTTTTGTATGCAAGTTGTCATATGTTATGCAAGTTGATATGCAAGTTTATCATGTTGTAATATGCAAGTTGGTATGCAAGTTTATCATGTTGTAATATGCAAGTTTATAGGCAAGTATGTCATGTTATGGTATGCAAGTATGTTATGCAAGTTTGGGTTGAACATTTTGTTCATGCTATCATGTTATGCATGCTTTTGAGGCCTAATGCAAGTATATGAACATATGTACATTTCATATGCCACCATGTTGAACTTGTGGCTTCAACACTTTTATGTCATGATTATGCCAAGTTCCCTCTTTCTATCCTTTATGCGCTATTGCGATATGTAAGCGATGGGATTGCGTTTGGGGTTGGGTAAACTTAAAAGACATAAAAACATAAGCTTGGGAATTTACCTATTAAGTTAGGTCTACCCATTGGTAATTTACCTATTAAGTTAGGTCTACCCAATTGCTTGAAAAACTTGTAATGTGTTTTGGAAACATGGTGGACATGACACTTAGAAAAGATAAGTGTGACCAACTCGAGGTTGGGTTGAGTTTGTAGCGTAAACCTACCCGGAACCGACCGGCTTAACTAGTTGCTACAAACAATAAGACCCAATGTGAGAAGTTGGTCATGTTGTACCTTGAACCCGAGGTTAGACCAAGTTGTGGTGTAAAGCTACCCGGACCCGCCCGGCTTAACTAGTAACCACAACAAAGTCTAATGTGAGAGGTTAAGGCGCATTAATTAATTAATGCCTCGTGATTAGGGTTAAGTCATGGACCGCTGGAATACTTAACCAATGAAAACACGATGGGTTGGTAGGGTTAAGTCATGAATCTTGGGAACACTTAACCAACTTGGTACTTGAATGGGTTGGGTTAACCACGTTTAACCCATTAGGGAAACCCTAGTCACGCGGTCCTTTGCACCAGTAACCCTCTTAGTTGTATCATGACACCCTAGGGACTAGGCTAGGGAGGGGCACGATTACTGGGATGCCATGTAAGCGACCAAACGACGGCTGAGTAGGTGCGCCGGTGTGGGTTCAGGCGGGCCATGATCGTGCACATGGTCCGGAGTTGAAAAAGCAGGCACGGGCACCAGTAGGTTTAAACTGTGCGTGCTTGGTTTGTGTCAGTGGTTGACACCCTAGGGCTTGATACACCCTAGGGTGGACCTAGCACAGTTTAGCTACATTTCGTAGTTGGGCCGTATGACACCGACACTTGACGAGTTAGGCTTATAGGGAGCCGATCGACTAGATCGTGCTAGTTGGACCTTGGTTTAGGTCATTCATGATGTTGGGCCAATCTTGGGCCTGGGGATCACTTCTTGTTTACACTTTGGACCTCGTATTGGGGTCACTTCATGTTATTGGGCCAAAGCTTGGGCCAAGGGATCAATTCATGTTTATTCAAGTCACGGTAGTTTGCTAGTACACCTGTGGTGCAAAACCTTAAACCTGATTATGCGATGACACCTTTATCTACCTTGTTAGTTAATCATCATGCTAGTATGTTGTTATCCTTATGTTCATCCCTGCTGCTCATGTCAGTTAACTTTATCAGTTTACATTGATTGTAGTAGGGCTTACTCAGTCTTTTTGACTGACCTGGTTTCTTTCGCCTCTTTTCTTCCGTTTTCCCCCCCAGGTTCTCAGGGAGGGAATACAGGAGCCTAGCTTGGATTTTGGATTACTTGCTTGTGGGATTTCAGTTCATGTACGCTTTCTACATGAAGCTAGCTATGGTTCTCACGTATTTTGGGGATAGCACTTATGTATTTCTGTTTTCAGATGATGTTGTTTTATCTAGACTTGTTTATTTGGGAAATTGATATTATGTTGTACCAGACTTGTTTTGAAATAGTTTAAATCTTCCGCTGTTTTATCTATGTTATTTACTCTGTTTACATATATACATATGTTCTTGTTCTGCCTTGATATATCATTATGCATGTTTACCTGGTTCAAACGCCCCTCCAAAGTCAGTGCCCTTGCAAGAGTGGTACTGGCGGAGGTGGGGTGTTACAATAATTCTATTTTTAACTTAAACATATTGTAACTATTTTAAACCACTTTAACGAATATCTATTTTACTTTATTTATTTTATTTTAACATATATATATATATATATATATTTAATAAACTATTTATTCCATAAACTTATTTAACATTCTCTCTCTCTCTCTATATATATATATATTAACTAATTTTTTTTATAAATCATATTTTTATATTTAAACTTTAGTTATCTAACTATTTGTTTTCAAATTTATTTAAATATACATATCTAAACTATCTAATACACCTTTCATCTTTTTTTGTGTATAATTCATTTTAGAATTGGAATTGTTTCAAGATTCTGAAGTGAAGATTTTTAATAAGAAGAATACTATACCTTGATTGTTGAAATGATTTTTAAAGAAAAATCTAATATTTTTGATATGAAATATGAACCATTTTGGAATGTAAATACTAATCGATGTGAAAAATGTAAATCTTTGGTTGTTAAAGAGACCGGGATCGGATATTGTCATACTATCTGCCAATACCGGAAACCACTTTAACAACTGTGTACATGGTGGAGAACCCAGAATGAAGTTGGTTGGTTTGGCGAACGCTACTGGAATGAAGTAATATAACAATGATGGATGTCCTCGACCTTCGGGTCATAAATAAAATGACTAAAACAGGGCTATATCGGATCAAGTGGGGTATCTACCCCCATTGGAGACACTTCATCCTTCATTACTATAGTCCGTTGGTTGATTTGATTTGAAAGATGTGCATCCTTGATTTGGGAGTGTTGTTCCGAGGTGGGCGGTAGTCGCGGCTATCCGTTACCACCAGTCAGGGTATGCAACTATTATATTCTTACTCTAGGTATCCCTCGTGTGCCTTGTCATATTATCCTTAGCGAGCCCCTATGATTTGATTTGACATTGTACTTGTGGAGTGCTCTCTAATGCCACCCATTTACGGTGGGTTTATAGTACTGTATAGACTATAGTGTTTATAAGTGGCGTAAAGGTAAAAATGTAGTTTCTCTTACGCTATTTTGATATTTTATATTTAACCATAGACGACGCTATTGTAATAGAGTATTGTATTATATAATATCTAGTTTAATAGATCCTCAGGAGATGGAAATTCCTGTAACATCTCTTAATTTATTGCACTTACAAACACATTGGATAGGTGATGTGAATTACTGCAAGCACCTCTAACACCGTGACACCCATATTATTACATGGTTTTTATTTGACTGATATGAGATTATTTTAGTACTGATCCGAGTATTTTTGTCCTTTCATTTATGCTCGGGTCAACCTGAGTTTTTCAGTTACTGAAAATATCATTATGAAGATGAAGATAGAGCGCAACAGACATATTTGCTGTTATTATTATTCCCGTAACCACTCGGATTTTTAGAACCAATTTATATATTTTTTATTTTAGCTATTTTAATGGATTTTGAATATTTAAAATGATTTATTTTTAATAATAATGACTAAAAATTTATTTAAAACTGAGTTAGAATGTATAAATTTATTTTAATTATAAACAGAGCCTGAAATGGCGCGGTAGTTTGAAAATTCGATTTTAAATTTCAAATGAATACGTAAAATTCAAAAAAAAAATCAGATTTCAGTGAGACTGGAAACATTTGGACATGCTTAATAATATCTTTCTAATAGATGTGAAGAAATCATATTTCACTTTATAAAGTGGAAGTTATGTCCAGTTTAAAATTTAAAATAGTCGCTATGGAATTTATATATATTTTAATATAATATATAGCCCTTAAAAATAGACATTTTGCAAAGACCTCCGTTTTTGTTGAAACCACTTTTGTTGGATCTAGAATGTCAAATTATTGCTAGATTCTAAATTTCATAATTTTTGGAATTAATACGTGAGCGTGGTGAATTTAAACGTGTTCGGTAATTTCAGTTTGAATTGAACCGACTGGAAATTGGCCATTTTTCAAACGGCCTCAAAATTCAATGAAATTAGTTTTGTTAGGACCGTATCATCAAAACATAGCTAGATTTATTTTTTTGGAATCTTTGGAGTCAGTATGTGGCCCTGGTAAATTAAAATTTACGTTGAACTCAATTTTGAACGTCATATCAATTTATATTTTTATTTAAGGAAAAACTGATCGATACAGTCGAATTGGCTTATGGGACATCCCATTGCGTTTGGAATGGGGTATTTAGCTAGAGGCGACAGTCGTTGGGTTCAATTTGGAGTTCGAATGAAAAGCTTGCTTTTACAGAAAATTATATATATATATGTATGTATGTATGTATGCATTTCTAAACCCTAGAATCTCATTAAAAAGAGAAAAAAAACTAAAACCCATCATTCGGCCCTCCCTCCCCCAAATCGAGCCGCCACCCACCCCCCACCGTCTCCCCTTTCCCCTAACGAAGCTGCTGCCGCCTCCCCCCTCCACTAACAAACCATGGATGTTTGTTTGGATTGAATTATGGTGTAATTGGTTATATTATGTTGAATGGATTGTATTGTGGTTTTGTGGTTTCGTTGATTATTGTTTATGATGCGAGCCAGTATCAGGAGAGGGATAATGCTAGACATTACTCTTGTTCTAATATCGCACCTTTATAATGCCGAAATTTTCTAAAATAAATATTTATTCATTAAAAATATCAGTTTTAATGTGTATATGAACCATATAAAATATTCTTGTGTTGAATAAATGTTTGAACAATAAAAATATTATTTTTATTGAATAAATAAACTATTATAAATATTCATGTATTGAATAAAATGTTTGAACAATAAAAATATCATTTTTATTGAATAAATAAAGTATTAAAATATTCATGCGTTGAATGAAATGTTAGAACCATAAAAATATCATTTTTATTGTATAAATGAACTGTATAAAATAGTAAAGTGCTGAAATAAATATTTTATCATTAAAAATATAATTTTTAACGTATATATGAATGGCATAAAATTCTCCTGAAATGGAAATAATTATTCATTTACAAATTGGACGATTTGTTTATGTACACCCATTTAACTGACATTGATAGGGACAATAAATTTTACACATCACCCAACTGCACGAATAATATTCAGTATTTGTTCGTTGAAACCCCACACGGGTATTGGGATGATATTTGATGTACACTAATCCCAATTGTTTAGCTGTGTGTCAATCGATTGGTTGACAGACTATTGTAAGCGTTAATTATTTATATTTAATGCTTATGTAATGCACTTTGGATGATAGTTGATGGTGTACCATTATTGTGGTGTACATGTGTTGTATGAAATCCATATAACTAACATTACATGGTAACTGATTCGGTCAGATTCCAATTCAGGAAGAACGAATATTTTAAAATAAGGAATATTTTAAAATAACTTATATTTTAGAATAATATTCAGTAAAGGATTAAGATTTAAATTTGATGTCCGATTTTGGATGGACACGAAAATATTGAAATATGTGAAGCCGTGTTAATTAGATATGCGCCATTTTAACATGAACGATATTTATATCGATTTTATTCATTTTTATAATGAATATAAAAAAGGAAATGATTTCAAAATATGATATTTTGAAAATATTATCATTTAAATATTATAATGATAAGGAATATTCAATTTGGATTTAAAATTGAAATGAAAGTGAGAATCGTTTTTAAAACGAATTTACTGAAACACACTACCTCTGTTAAGGTCACTCACAAAGGGAATGCCTTAACTTTTGTGGAGCATTTTAGGTAAAAGATGCAGATAAATTATAAGGCAGACAAATAAAGCAGCGAAAAATAAAGCCATTTTATTAAAAACTTAATTCAGTCAAGCTTTTACAACAGTTATCTCAATCATACTTAAAAGTAATACATAGAACTTCTGTCTTGTTCAAAAACTTCCTAGTATAAAAGAAGCATAAAAACAATGATATTCCCCAATAAAGCATGAACCAGCCATAGCAGTGGAAGAGTCCAAAGCAATATATCGACTATCTTCGAGCTTAGGAAGAAAACCGAGCTAAGTTGTAACATTTCCTCCCTGTGAACCGGGGGGGCTTAAGGAAAGAGGCGAAACAAAACTAGGTTAGCCATGAGTCTAGTAAGTCCAGTGACTTTTAGCATATAAACAGGTAAAAGCATCATGACATGAATAAACTAAATATAAGACAATACTGTGATAACAGGGATAACAAGATAACATAGGATAAGCATAAGATATAATAAGGCAAGATAAACTGAATGCGCTTCTACTCTTTCTCTGCTTCGCTACTACTTTGTTATTCTGATTTCTATATCTATCTCTGCACCACCTAACTAGTATCCCAACTAGTAATTTGTATAAAATGATAACGCGATCTCAATCCCCGTAATTGTGGTAGCCTTCAGGTGTACATTTATCCTGAGGATTCCACCCCAATCTGCCTAACTGCCATGAACATGTTAGATGTACCCTTATTACCCTATCGATCGGCTCCCTTACTTGTATTCATGTGTCTGTGTCAATCGACCGTCTCTTGCGTGTAGATACCCTATGCTAGTCCCACCATAAGGTGTATTAATCCTTATGATAGCGGCCCGACACGATTCAAGATGCACAGTGTATAACTACTGGTACCCAGTGCCTACTTTTTCCCACTCCGGAATATGTGCACGTCCGTAAACTGTCGGAACCTACACTGACGTACCCCCTGCCGTTGCTTTGACCGCTTACAATCAGCACAGTAATCGTGCCCCACCCTACCTAGTTCAGGGTACCGTGATATTCTATGTGGGTTACTGCTGAAATGGGTCCCCGTTACTTGGGTTTCCTATTGGTTAAGTTTGTGGGCCTATATTTACTAATATTACCCACTAACCCGATATGTACTTAACCCTCCCACTGATTCACGCATGTTTATTTAACGGTTAAGTTTTGTGGGCCTATATTTACTAATATTACCCACCAATCCGATATGTATTTAACCCTCCCGCACATTATGTCATATTGGTTAAGTGTTGACCATTCATGTTAACTTAACCCACCCATTCATCGTGTCATGTTGGTTAAGTGTTCCTTATTTACTTAACCCCGTCCATTCATCAAGTTATATTGGTTAAGTGTTTCCTTGTTACTTAACCTCACGTGTTCGTCTTGTTGTATTGGTTAAGTGTCATCAATCAATTCAAGTTAACTTAACCTACCTACTTGTCATATTACTTT
The DNA here is from genome assembly GCA_030737875.1 of Allium sativum. Taxonomy (NCBI): domain Eukaryota; kingdom Viridiplantae; phylum Streptophyta; class Magnoliopsida; order Asparagales; family Amaryllidaceae; genus Allium; species Allium sativum. Next base: position 604,220,801 of record CM060919.1, on the reverse strand, counting down.
GGTTAAGTGTTGCCTTCTTGTGTTACTTAACCCTACCACAAATCAAGTTATATTGGTTAAGTGTTTCTTATTACTTAACCGTATCCATTCATCATGCTATACTGGTTAAGTGTTTCCTATTAACTTAACCCTAGTCATTCATGTTATATTGGTTAAGTGTTTCATTACTTAACCCTAGTCATTCGTGTTATATTGGTTAAGTGTTCTCATTACTTAACCCTAGTCATTTGTGTTATATTGGTTAAGTGTTCTCATTACTTAACCCTAGTCATTCGTGTTATATTGGTTAAGTGTTCTCATTACTTAACCCTAGTCATTTCTTAGCATGTCTTGTTCATTAGCATTAATTGATTTATTAATGCACCAACCTCTCACATTAGATATGTGTTGTTGCAGTTACTGGATGTGTCGGGCGGTTCTGGGCAGTTTTACACCATAACTCAATCTAACCTCGAGTTTCTCTTGGGCATGATGCACTAACCTCTCACATTATATAGGTGTTGTTGTGGTTACTGGATGTGCCGGGCAGTTCCGGGCAGTTCCGGGCAGTTTTACACCACAACTCAATCTAACCTCGGGTTAGGCATATACATCTTTCACTAGTTCACGTATTTACAGTTTACATGCAAATTATTCACAATTACCATATATTCCCAATTCTAGATTTTTCATGCTAATTACCAAATTCACCAAAACTAGTCATGTTCCAATTCTCAATTTATGCCCAACAAAGCTAATTGCAAGTTATGGCTCCCAAATTCAAGTTACGAGTTATTACTCAAATTAGGCTACATCTAATCTTCCCAAGTTTGTACTAATAGTCACGCCCCAATGCCCCAATATACATTATTCTTTGGCGTCTCAACCAATGGTTATGCCCAATCTAGATTAATATTCCAATTTACAGTTTGCGCCAAATCTAGATTTAAATTTTCAATTTACCCCTAAGATCGCAACAAAGACAATTATGCCCCAAATCATAAGTTACAATATTATGTTCCATCGTTACCAAATAGACTATTCCCCAATACCCCCGCATTCCAATCGCACGTATAATAAGTTTCGGTCTAGATTCGAGGTTAATCTAGATTCATAAAATAAAGGGGACGAAAGAGGAACATAAACGAGAGTAGGCATAAAACAGGCATTAAAATGGTAGATCTGTCAAATATAATATTTTGGACCTAAGAGGATTGCAGATCTGTTAGAGTTGCGGTATAACCAAGATAAATCTGATATAAATAATATCATGAACCTAAAAGGATTATATATCAGATGCCCAACAAAGATAGGCATGATTGAATAATAACTTCCTAGGCATGTAAATCATTGATTCAATAAAAAGAAAGGAATTAACCTAAAAGATTTGTCTTATCATCAAGCATGGACTTAGATCCATTTCATTACATGCCAAAATCATTGTTAGGTGTTTAAATCTGAAAATAACTTGAACTTACATGTTTACAGTTCAAATTACGGCCCAAATCCCAAGTTATATGTCCAATATATTTTATGCCTCAAATCTCAAGTCATATGTCCAATATTTTATGCCTCAAATCTCAAGTCATATGTCCAATACTTTATGCCTCAAATCTCAAGTCATATGTCCAATACTTTATGTTTTGAATGTGTTATGTCCTCAAATTAGTTACAACTCAATTATGCCCAATTATACACAATTTAATACTTTTCCCAAATTTTAGTGCTGGTTATGTCCAAAGTCATAATTTATGCCCAATTTTATTTCCAACGTACGTTCATCTCTTATGAGATCTGGCTCAGGCTCGCAGTAGCCTGGCAATAAAGCAAAAAGGGAAGAAGGAAAGAAGAGACCAAGAACAGACATAATATTATCAATGAGATAGATCCAAAGGATATAGAAAGACAGGCATAATCTCAGATCCAGATCTATTACAATGTCAGAATCACAATTAACTTTTATTTCTGAAAGTAACGTGAACTTACAAATTACAGAAGGGTCTTGAATTCTGGGATCTATATTCTGAAACTGAATAGCTTCCCTTGAAGTAGACTATTTGTTCTTCTAATTTAGATTTGATTTGATTCCTAGAAATAGTTTGTTGAAGTCGTTGAATTAGCCTTTGAATCTCTATCAGAATTCTAAACTTGATTTCTACGAAGGACTTGAGCAGCATAACCCCATCTTAGATTTATTTTGATATGAATTAGGGTAGAGTATAGGAGAAATGAAGTTGTGTGGAGAGAAAGTGAGGTTTGGGGGTGTTTAAATAGCTTAGGAGCAAAGAATCTGGTCAAAACGGGCGTCTAAATGCAAAAAAAAAAAAACGAATCTGTCCACGGATCTGGAAAAGGGGGGAGGTCGACCCCATGGTCGACCTGTTCTACCCAGGTCGACCCCCTGGTCGACCTGGGTCCTGGGAGGGAAATTTCCCGCCCAGCCCGGATGTGTGATTTGAATTTCGAAACTTTAAATTTGAATTCGGGCTGGTTTTTATTTTAAATTCCTGAAACTTCTGAAGGTCATAACTTCTTCATATGGAGTCCGACTTACGCAAACTCGGACTCTATCTCAAGCAGAATTCCAAGACGAACGCAATGGCATAAACCGTTTCCCTTAAATCTTCTCTTAAAAATCAAGTATACTTTAATTTCTTACTTTGATATTCACAGAATATATGGGGTGTTACATTCTCCCCTCCTTAAAGGATTTCGTCCCCAAAATCTTCAAGTTAGGAAGAACGTATATCCTACCATCCAGCATCCATCTACTCAACCATTCAATCATAGGCGTCTGTTGTCCTTAAAAAGATTTCTAATGCTTTCATGATCATATGCATAGTGTGTGTACATGTCCTTATCTAATGCAAAATCAGGCGGTCTACTGATTCAGTTGACCTCCTTAATGAAAATCATGAGAGTGTCATGCGTCCAATATGTATGCAAATATCCCTGATCGTGTAAATATTATATGTGTGCATATTCACTCATCCATATGCAACATCCATATGACAGCACATCAAGTTTCAATCCATATACAGATACATTCATATGCATATGCAATATGAAAGTGACTGAGCCGATCTAGTACCTAATGTGTGTGTGTATGCATCCACGAGCATCCACTAGCAACCACTTGGAACCACTTGCATTCACCAAACATAACATGTCTCAAACACATATTTACATTCATTAGCTTCTACCTAAGGATCGAGGATAGGACCGAGAGGATATACTTAAAAGATAAAGACTAGCATGCAAATAAACTTTACAGAAAAAGAAGAATCAAGGATATACCCTCAAAAAGGGTATGATGCGTGTATCTAGTCTTCAGTCTTCTAAGTTGCATCTTCTTGAGCTTCACTCCACTGTACCTTAACTAATTTAACTTCATTATTGCGAAGCTTCTTGACCTCCATTTCCAAAAACCTACTAGTAAAGATAGGACCTCGATCACTTACCATGCTAGAGGGTATCCAATGTAGTCGAACTATCTTTCCAAGATAAACAGATGTTAACCATGATACCAAGTGTATATACTAAGATGATTATAGGTCTCTCCTCTACTTAGTTTATCCATCATGTCACAAATCTGAGGGTCGATATCACACACACAAACAATCCTAGTCGAACTTGACATACCTCAAGTACAAGCCCCAAAGGCCTAAACCAATATCAGACAAGCACCCAAGGAATGCCTCTTCCGAATTTGGACGATTTATGTGAGATGATACTAGCAAAACAACCAAACAATTGAGCACTTAACCGACTCTGGCTATCCTCGCCAATCTTGCTCCAAAACTATCATTGATCGCATAACGGACTTTGCGTTGTCAACTAGATATATATGGAAGTTGAAACGATAAGGAATTTCGGTTGATCTGAATTGATCGCTAAACCGACCAAGACCGTTCGAAACCCCTGATTGTTTTGAGAACACGACAAATCGGAACGCAAACAGAAGAACACTTCATTTTTAATTACAACAATTCCATTAGAATACAAGAGTATTACAGAGTATGAATGAATATTACAAATATCAGAGGTTTAAATTACATTTAAATACATAGCAGCGGAAAAATAATTCAAAAACACAACTGAAAGGAATACGCCGATACAGAGCTTTCCGAGTATAATTCCAGCTGTAAACCAGGATCCTGTGAATATAAATCTGCAAACCCAAAACTACTAGCTGCCTGTGTCAAAATAAGGGCACCCAGAGTTTAGTTTAAAACAATAAACTCCAGGTCAGTCATGTGACTGGTGTGAGATGTATCACCCCAGATTTTTGAATAATCGAATTAACTAAAATAAAGAATAATTAATCTCTGACGTTAGAATTAAGGGAATGGGGTTGCGCCATTGTGTTCGTCTCGGAATTCTGGTTGAAATAGAGTCCGAATTTGCGGGAAACGGGTACCAAATGAAGGAGTTATGGACGAACGAAGTTTGGTGGCAAAACAATAAAAAAAAATATTTGCACTGGCACACTTGGGAAGTGCGCCAGTACAAATTTTCACTGGCGCACCTGCCAAGTGCGCCCAGGCCGAGGCAGCAGGCCTGCACAACTTTCTGGTTCAGTCTGACCCATGTTGCTGAGTCCTTTCTGACTCCTTACCGAGTCATTAGGGCTGAGGTGTCACCCTATCCCGACTGAATGGTTTTGATTAACCCTAAGATCATCCGACGGCTTAAATTAATTCAAAAATCTATAAAAAGACCCATAGACTCAAACCCTAAATCAGAATTAAAACTAAAACTATGGCCGTCATGCTGTCATCTTGAACCCTAGAGTAGCCGACACCAATTAGAGAGGAAGAACAGCAAATCAAATCAGTTATATTCAACCCTAACAACGAATCTTCTTCAAAGGAGAGCTAATACAACTTCAGAAATCAGAATTCAGAATTCAAGACCGCTTTTAAGTTGTGAGTTCGATAGTTTTAATAAAATAATTAGTAAATTAATTGGATTGATTTATGATGCGGATAATTTGGATATGATGTGAATTATTGACTGCATGTTGTAATTATGTTGTAAAATTGTGTTGTAATTTCTATGATGCTATGTTATGATGTTATCATTTACGATGTAAAGTTATGATGCTATCACCCATGTTGTAATTCTATGATTGGCTTATGTCTAGTTGAATCGTCATGTTGTTCATATGCTAGTTTGGTTATGTTGATTCATATAATAGATCATAAGTTTGTATGCAAGTTTAGATATTGATTTAGACAAGAATCATAGGCAAGTTAGTATAACCTTACATGTTTCATGACATCAATTTTAGATCTAAAGTTAGGCTATGACATGTGTGAGTTATATGATAAATTCTACATGATAATTTACATGTTAGATGCAAGTTTACACCATTGTTATGATGCATAAATCACATATGCAAGTTTATATAAATATATGAGTTTGGGATATGAATCATGTTATGCAAGTTTAGGGTTATTGCCTATGCAAGTTTACACCTTTAGATGTAGATCTATGACATACATGATTTATGCAAGTTCACACCTTTAGATTTGGATCCATGACGTTGTTTATGCAAGTTGTAACTTTGGACTATGCAAGTTTTTGATGTAGAACATCATTCACATATGCAAGTTCACCCCTATGTTTAGATCTATGTTTTAATTATGTGTATATTGTGATGTTTTCTCTTTATTCCATGAGTTAGACTATTCGAGTCTAACGTATATTTTACGTTAAACGTACAACGTGGGGTAAAGGGGATAATATTAAAAGATTTAATTGGCATAAATGCCTTAAAAGGCATAAAATAAGTTGTGGTAAAAATTCGTATGATTTTACATACCATAAATGAATGGACATAATTGTGTCAATTATGGACATCGTTAAATTTGGAATTGATTGATAATTTGAATAGGGAAAGTAATTCAAATTGGGGAATGATTAATTAGGAGTAATTAATCGTCTAAGACATGAGTTTAGGCTCTTTTGTGGTGTAAGACTGCCCGGACCCGCCCGGCAAATCCAGCTGCCACAAATGCCAGTCTAATGTGAGACGTCTTAGGCATAAACTAAATACGTAACAATTGTAAAGACACGAGGTTAGGCTCTTTTGTGGTGTAAGACTTCCCAGACCCGCCCGGCAAATCCAGCCGCCACAAATGCCAGTCTAATGTGAGAGGTCTTTATGAGGTTACAGTCTTAATGAATTAAGAAACACTTAACCATATAAACATGTAGTGGGACATGAGGGGGTTAATTGGGTGCCTTGGGTGGCATGTGGAATCTAGTGGGTGTCTTGGGTGGCATTTGGAAATACGATTAGAAACACTTAACCAAAATTCAAACATGTAATTGAAACATGAATAAGAAGTGGGTTAAGTGGGATGTACTAGAGGGGACCAAGCTTAGGTAGATAGCTTGTGTCAAGTAATGGGGGCCCATTTCAACCAGTAACCCATACATATCTTTGTGGGCCCAACCCAAGTCGAGGATGGGACACGCATACTGGGCTTGACTGTAAGAGGCCAAACCGGGTTAGCGGTGGCAACGCTAGTCCAACGGGTTCATATGCGTGTGTGGACCCGGGCCGGTAGGTAAGACGTTGTTGCATCGTGTAGGTATAAGCCGTGCATTGTTGGGGGTATCGGGTTGCCACTTTGGGGAGTGATACACCCCACTGTGGGGCCAGCACGAGTATCTACGAGTTAGGGAGCCGATCGCTTGGGGTAGTGGGTACAACTAGTGGAAAGGTCATTAGCTTCTTCAATCGTTAATACTTTTCCTTCCCATTCACTAGTCAGAGAATGTAGGACTGTTGAAACAACATCAAAATCTGAATACTTTTGTCCTAAACCAATGAGTGCATAATGAATAGTTTGAAATCGTGAATACATCTCATTGATTGTTTCATTCGGCTTTATTTTGAAATTTTGAAATTGACTTTTTAACATAGCTATTTTTTCTTGTTTAACCTTGTAAGTACCTTCATGAGTAGTTTTTAGCGTTTGCCAAATTTGATATGCAGTGGTACAGATACTAACACGGTTATATTCATTTTGATCTAATGCACAAAACAACATATTTATTGCTTTTGCATTTACAGGTCCTACAGTTTTCTCAGTAGCCGTCCATTCTGTATACTCAGTTGTTGGATTTACTATTTCTTTCTGAGTAGCATTCGAAGCATCATAGCTAGTTGATTGCATGTAAAAAGCCATACGTGTTGCCCAATAGCTATAGTTAAGACCATTGAAGAAAGGAGGTCTTTGTGTTGATTGACCTTCTGTGTAAGTGGTGTTAGTGCTACTACTTGGGTTATTTGCCATATTACTAGAATATATCAAATAACTGTGTTATGGTTATAAGATGACCGTGCTCTGATACCAATTGAAAATGTGTGCGTGTACTTGCCAAGTATAATACACATAAGGATCGTGTAATATGACAAACAATATTCAAGTATAAAGTAATAACTATTCGCAGATAAGTAAATATAGTAAATGCAGTAAAAAGGAAAAATCATACCAGGGATTTTTATAGTGGTTCGGAGCACCGTCCTACGTCCAGTCCCAGACTTCTATCTGGATTTTCACTAATCAACAACCTCACTTCACCCGGAGGAACAGGTATACAACACACCACTTGATTTCACGGGCTACAAGCTTAGCCACTTGATTTCACGGGCCACAAGCTTAGCCACTTGATTTCACGGGCCACAAGCTTACCCACACATGACTTTAACAATTACAAGATTTTGACTTCTGAATGTGTTCTTGTTTCAACACTGATTAGTCAATAATTGAGTACACCCTTCCTATAATCTTATCCTCAAATGTAATTTGATGTTTGCGAAGATTCGGAAGTGGATTATCGTTGAATCACAAGTGTATTAAATATGCTTGGAGATTCAAACAATAATATAATGATTTTGAGTGCTTTTTGAATGCCAAGTAATAATGCAAGATAGATCAGAGAATAGAGAGAGAAATTCGGTGGTTTGGATGAATGAAATATGATGTATTTATAATGATTGAGAAGTTATAATCATTAGTGAAAAGTTGCAATCAAAAGAGATGATTCCTGATGAAGAGAAATGGATGCAACCTTTCATGAAAGAAGATGACTCTTCAAAGATATGCTTTGTTATTCAAAAAGCTGTTGACAGGTAAAATGTACAGGTAGACAGGTTTTTGACCGTTACCTTTAAAAAGCTGTTGACAGGTTAATTTTTACAGGTAGACATGTTTCATTTGAAATCCTGTTGACAAGTTAAAAATAACCTGTTGACATGTTTTTGTCAACTAGCTACAGAAAAGAGTTTTCATGAATATTTTTAAAAGCAATGAGAAGTATGATTATTTAAGGATAGATTTTAACATTTATAACTCTAAATAACCAACTTCTAACCTATGAAAAAACTTCAATTCTTCTTTTTGTCATCGATTCTTCTTTTTGTCGATCATGAAGCTTCTTCTTGTCATTAATCAAAATAATCATTGAAATCTTTGACTCAACATTCTCCCCCTTTTTGATTGATGACATTATTGCTTGATATTTCAATCTCCATTGCTATCTCCCCCTGTTTATATGCTCCCCCTGAATTATATAACTAAACCTCTGCAAGAAGGAATGTTAGTAACATTTTCTCCCCCTTTGTCATCGACAAAAAGGGTACACAAAGGTGCATGAGATTATAGTTGTAACAACATTATTTAGATAAAACATAGAACATCACACATAGATTGTAACACATATTACAAACCATACCGGACCAAACATACCAAACTAAGTTATGTAGCAGACATACTTAATTAAAACACATCACTAATTATGTACAAGTGCTGATATAAGTGTTTGAAATTAAAAGCATAACATCACAAAATATTGATAGAAGGAACTACTCGGATGGTCAATCTGAATCGGTTTCTTCTTCTTCTTCCGTGTCTCCTTCTTCTTCACTTTCTTTTTCATCACCTCCTTCTTCAATATGTGCCACGACCTCGTTCATGTCCAGTACTCGTTCCAGAGCTGGTACCCTCCTCTGAAGATGTCCGTGTGAAAGTAGGAGGCATTGGACATTTTCCCGGGTCTTGAGCAAGTGTTGTGGAGGATGATGCACCACATGAAATTGCATCCCAAAGAATGCCGATGAAAGACTTAAGTTTATTAAAACGTTTATCGAGCTTAGTATCTAAACGATCTATCTTGTTATCCGTCCGCTTAAGTCGTGCTTCAAGAAGAAATTGATTCCTTGCAATTTGTTCAAGAGAATCTTTAGTAGATGGTGTAGGTGGAGGAATCCTAACTTCCTCTGGTTTTGGTCTAGAGGTCTGTGAGGTAGAAGGTTCAGGAGGGCCTTGGTGTGTATATTGTTCAAAAGGAATGATGTTTAAGTAAGACTCTGGAATTCATTCTCTTTTTCGATGCTTTATCAACACACTTAGGCCTTGAAACCGTGGATTGAGGAGATTGAATACCACAATCAAGTAAGAGACGCATTATATATTCATTGTAAAAGAGATGCGGTCTTGAATGATTATTTATCATTGAGATTTCGTCGAAGATCATCTCTATCCAATTTATGTTTATTTCTCCGTAAATGGCATATAAGGCTTTAAAATTCTCTTTATAAATTGCATCGAAATTTCCAGTCCTTGGTAAAAGAGAATGTGTGAGACAATGGTGAAGAATTCTAGCCGTGGGTCGTAAATTAATTCCTTTTGTACTTGGCTTGTGATTTTCAATAAACAAGTGACTGACTTTATCTCTAATATGAATAGGGCAGAAATCACTAGAGAATTTAATACCATTATTTTCTGATTCAAGAACTTGTGCCATCCTTTCTTTTGAAATAAAAACATGCTTTCCACACACAACGGACCATAAACAATTTGATGAATTCTTCGGTTTGAATTTCTCCAAGTTGATATTAGCGTAGAACAACTTAATCATGATGTGATTGAGTTCAACGTTGTTCTTGTCGAAGTTAAGAAGAGAATCAATACCTGCTCTCTTTGCAAGTATTTCAACATCATAGAGAAAGAAATCGAAGAACTTGAGGAATGATCCTTGTTGAATAGTGTAATCCTTCATCTTGTTCCACCTCTTAACAGCGATTGGATCCATTAACCACTGTTTAATGTGTGAATCAATAGGTTGTAAGGTTGAAGAGGAAGAAGATGTTTTTGATTTCTTTTGCTTTGGAGCCATTGGAGATTGAAGAAATTGAAATTGGAGAAATTAGGGGTGATAGGAATGGGTATTTTGAGTTTAAAGGGAGTTGAAAACGAAATGGTGTGTTGGATTTGAGTGTGAACCGACGTTTGTATATATAAAAACAGATTTATTCGCGACCGATCGACAGGGAATTATTCACATGTCGACATGTAAAGTTTCTGTTTGAAATTGAAAACAGAAATCGGTCGACAGGAGGGAATAGGGCAGTCGACAGGAAATGTTTCTGGTTTGGAAAAAACAGTTTAAACATAAACCGGTCGACAGGAAATTCTCTACCAGTCGACCTAATTTTTCTCTGGTTTTAATTTTATGAACAGCAGTCGACAGATGTAGTGTAGGCGGTCGATAGGAAAACTCTCTGGATTGCAATGTAATAAAACAGGTCGACAGGTTATTTTAACCGGTCGACAGGTACTGTATATTTTTGTTTTTCTCACTTCTCTTGTTTATATATTCGAACTCTATTAAAACTTTATTATAAAATATAATAAATTATGAGGAATAAAACATAAATACAACAATTAAAACAATATAAATGATCTTCTTTTGAGTATATGAACTAATTTTCCTGCGTATACACTATTACAAGCACTTTCACCCCATAAAAAATACGAGAATATGGCACCAAAATCCACTTTTCTCTGTTCTTAAGTGGGACCTGAAAAAATATGCTTAAGTCCATGGTTCCCACCTTTTTATGGGGTCCTAAGAGTTAGGTCTTAGGAGTCCAAACCCATACGGGTCCGGTATCCCCTTTATATAAATAATTTGGATTATGATGCATAGAATTCAAAAAAAATTTGAATGTACTTGTTCCTAATCAAATTGTAATTTGTTTTAGGAACCCATATTTTTATAGATTTGATATTCTTCTTTTGAAATTTCACAATCGGTTTTGGTTTGGAATACAATAAACTAAGATTTTTCTTAGCTTTAGTTTCTTGTACTATTTTATTTTTCCTTTTTCTTTTGTTGTCAAGATGTTTCTTGATATCCTATTTCTTATATCCCAAACCTTGTTTATTCGTAGCAGATTGTGAACTTTCTATAATTTTTGTTAAATTTTCTCGACCTTTGTTAAAGTTAGAAACATTTTAAGTAATGTCGTCTAACTTTGTTTGTAAACTAGCTTTTTCAAGGTCTATCATTTTGACTTTTTCCTTAAGCTCATGATTGTCGATAGTAAGAGCATCATTTTTCTCTTTTTGAGTTTCAATTTCTTGACTCAAAAGAGTTAATTGAGAATTAACATTAGATGATAACTCTTGAAAATTTTCAAGTTCCTCCTCTAATATTTTCTTCTCGTCTTCTAACATATCTCGTTCAAATTTTGCTCTACTTAAATCTGCTTGAGCTTGTTTGCATTGTCGTTTCATATCTTTGAATTTAAATATTAATTCATCATTAATATCAAGAACTTCTTCAAAATAAGGAATTTGTACCTCATCTTCTGTTGCCATGAAACATATATTCGCTTGTTCATCGTCTGAGTCACTTTCACTAGCAGATGAAGATGAATCTGAATCATCCCATGTTACTGAGAATGCTCGTTTCTTTGACTTGTCTTTCTTGTATTTGACTTTGTCATTTTCTGACTTCTTCTTTTGTTCTGGACAATCATTTTGCATATGCCCCTTTTTATGACAATTGAAGCATTCTATACTTGAAGATGCTGGTTTATTTAAACCGAACTTCTTTCTGTTGTATCGACTAGCCTTTCGTTGTTTTAAGAATTTCTTGAATCCTTTTGCAATGAACGCTAGATCTTCATCTTAGGAATCTGAGTTGTCCTCATCTTTTTTAGCATGAAAAGCTACATTTTTCTTTTCTTCTTTTTGTTCTTTTCTAGCCTGCAAGTTAGCTTCATAGGACATTAGATTTCCTATCAATTCATCTGGCTTCATGGTGGAAATGTCATTAGCTTCTTCAATCGCTAATACTTTTCCTTCCCATTCACTAGTCAGAGAATGTAGTACTGTTGAAACAACATCAAAATCTGAATACTTTTGTCCTAAACCAATGAGTTCATAATCAATAGTCTGAAATCGTGAATACATCTCATTGATTGTTTCATTCGGCTTTATTTTGAAATTTTGAAATTGACTTTTTAACATAGCTATTTTTGCTTGTTTAACCTTGTAAGTACCTTCATGAGTAGTTTTTAGCGTTTTCCAAATTTGATATGCAGTGGTATAGATACTAACACGGTTAAATTCATTTTGATCTAATGCACAAAACAACATATTTATTGCTTTTGCATTTACAATTGCTGCAGTTTTCTCAGTAGCCGTCCATTCTGTATACTCAGTTGTTGGATTTACTATTTCTTTCTGAGTAGCATTCGAAGCATCATAGCTAGTTGATTGCATGTAAAAAGCCATACGTGTTGCCCAATAGCTATAGTTAAGACCATTGAAGAAAGGAGGTCTTTGTGTTGATTGACCTTCTGTGTAAGTGGTGTTAGTGCTACTACTTGGGTTATTTGCCATATTACTAGAATATATCAAATAACTGTGTTAAGGTTATAAGATGACCGTGCTCTGATACCAATTGAAAATGTGTGCGTGTACTTGCCAAGTATAATACACATAAGGATCGTGTAATATGACAAACAATATTCAAGTATAAAGTAATAACTATTCGCAGATAAGTAAATATAGTAAATGCAGTAAAAAGGAAAAATCACACCATGGATTTTTATAGTGGTTCGGAGCACCGTCCTACGTCCAGTCCCATACTTCTATCTGGATTTTCACTAATCAACAACCTCACTTCACCCGGAGGAACAGGTATACAACACACCACTTGATTTCACGGGCTACAAGCTTAGCCACTTGATTTCACGGGCCACAAGCTTAGCTACTTGATTTCACGGGCCACAAGCTTACCCACACATGACTTTAACAATTACAAGATTTTGACTTCTGAATGTGTTCTTGTTTCAACACTGATTAGTCAATAATTGAGTACCCCTTCCTATAATCTTATCCTCAAATGTAATTTGATGTTTGCGAAGATTCGGAAGTGGATTATCGTTGAATCACAAGTGTATTAAATATGCTTGGAGATTCAAACGATAATATAATGATTTTGAGTGCTTTTTGAATGCCAAGTAATAATGCAAGATAGATCAGAGAATAGAGAGAGAAATTCGGTGGTTTGGATGAATGAAATATGATGTATTTATAATGATTGAGAAGTTATAATCATTAGTGAAAAGTTGCAATCAAAAGAGATGATTCCTGATGAAGAGAAATGGATGCAACCTTTCATGAAAGAAGATGACTCTTCAAAGATATGCTTTGTTATTCAAAAAGCTGTTGACAGGTAAAATGTACAGGTAGACAGGTTTTTGACCGTTACCTTTAAAAAGCTGTTGACAGGTTAATTTTTACAGGTAGACATGTTTCATTTGAAATCCTGTTGACAAGTTAAAAATAACCTGTTGACATGTTTTTGTCAACTAGCTACAGAAAAGAGTTTTCATGAATATTTTTAAAAGCAATGAGAAGTATGATTATTTAAGGATAGATTTTAACATTTATAACTCTAAATAACCAACTTCTAACCTATGAAAAAACTTCAATTCTTCTTTTTGTCATCAATTCTTCTTTTTGTCGATCATGAAGCTTCTTCTTGTCATTAATCAAAATAATCATTGAAATCTTTGACTCAACATTCTCCCCCTTTTTGATTGATGACAATATTGCTTGATATTTCAATCTCCATTGCTATCTCCCCCTGTTTATATGCTCCCCCTGAATTATATAACTAAACCTCTGCAAGAAGGAATGTTAGCAACATTTTCTCCCCCTTTGTCATCGACAAAAAGGGTACACAAAGGTGCATGAGATTATAGTTGTAACAACATTATTTAGATAAAACATAGAACATCACACATAGATTGTAACACATATTACAAACCATACCGGACCAAACATACCAAACTAAGTTATGTAGCAGACATACTTAATTAAAACACATCACTAATTATGTACAAGTGCTGATATAAGTGTTTGAAATTAAAAGCATAACATCACAAAATATAGATAGAAGGAACTACTCGGATGGTCAATCTGAATCGGTTTCTTCTTCTTCTTCTGTGTCTCCTTCTTCTTCACTTTCTTTTTCATCACCTCCTTCTTCAATATGTGATGTGCCACGACCTCGGTCACGTCCAGTACTCGTTCCAGAGCTGGTACCCTCCTCTGAAGATGTCCATGTAAAAGTAGGAGGCATTGGACATTTTCCCGGGTCTTGAGCAAGTGTTGTGGAGGATGATGCACCACATGAAATTGCATCCCAAAGAATGCTGATACATGGCCATATTTTAGTGGGGCTTAGGATCAAAAGAAGCCGCAACAGCAACAACAGAACAAGAAAGGTGGCAAAGGCAACAATGCTAAGGGAAAGAAAAGATGCTTTAACTGTGGGACACCCGGCCATCTAAGCAAAGATTGTAGGAAGAGAAAGAAGACTGGTTGTTTCCACTGTGGCGAGGTGGGACATCTTATTAAGGACTGCCCAAAAAAAGGGTAGATGGCAGGGTCTACCTCGGGAGGACAGGTGCGGGCTCTTATGGCACCAGGGCAGGCAAGGGGACAAGTTCAGGCTCTCGTGGTCCCACCGCTGCAAGAACAAGGTAGAGCAATTTCCGTTGAAAGTTTAGTTTTTCTATTTGATCATACTGTCCGTACTTTATTCGATTCTGGCGCATCACATTCGTTTATTTCTACATCATTATTTGACACACTGCACCTTGATACTAGTCTAGTTACTGATCCCTTAGTAGTCTCAAATCCTATCAGTGGTTCGGCTCATCTTTCTATGATTTGTCGGGATTTGAGAGTGTTTATCTTGGGCGTTGAGTTTGAGTGCAACGCTTTTGTTCTTGGCTTCATGGGCTACATTTTAATTCTATTTATGGATTGGCTAACTAGATATGGGGCCATCCTAGATTGTGAAAGAAGGGTAGTTAGATTGTTGGCTCATTCTGGAAAGACCCTTGATGTTTCTTGTGATCCTAGAGGTCTAGTAATGCTTAGCTACCTAGAATCCCTTGACGCATCCGATGATGATTTTACATTCTGTTCCCATAGTCCGTGAATATGATGATGTCTTCGATGAGGTGAGGGGTTTACCTCCAAAACGTGAAATAGACTTTCGAATATATCTAGTAGATAATGCAAAGCCAGTTGCATTACCAGTACGCCACATGGCTCCAAGAGAGAGAAGAGAACTCAGTAAACAAGTGAAGGAATTGCTTGAGAAGGGGTTCATCAGACGTAGTATATCGGAGTGGGGTGCTCCAGTAGTATTTGCCACGAAGGCGGATGGGTCCCTTAGACTTTGTGTGGACTATAGAGAACTTAATAAGCTTACTAAGAAAAATAGACACCCACTGCCGAGGATTGACGATCTCTTCGATCAGTTAGTTGGCGTCTCAGTGTTTTCGCAGTTGGACTTAGCCACTGGTTTCCATCAGTTGAGAGTGGCTGAGGATAGCATAGACAAGACAGCCTTTAGGACTCCAGACGGTTTCTTCGAGTGGCTTGTGATGCCCTTCGGTTTGACAAACGCCCCCGCATACTTCGTTGACTTGATGAGTAGGGTGTTTAGGGAGTACCTTAATAGATTCGGGGTAGTCTTTGTGGACGACATCTTGATCTTTTCTAAAAGCGAGGAAGAGCATGCCCTACATCTTAGGGAAGTGTTGGAGACTCTTCGAGCGCATAGCCTTAAAGCTAAATTTTCTAAATGTCACTTTTGGAGGGAGGAAGGAAGTGCGATTCTTAGGGCACGTGGTTTCCAAAGAAGGGATAGCTGTGGATCCCGCGAAGATAGTGGCCATCCAAGATTGGAAGGTCCCTAAAAATGCTACCGAGGTGAGGAGTTTCTTAGGGTTGGCTGGCTACTATAGGAAGTTCATCAAAGACTTCACAAAAATATCAACCCCATTGACACGCTTGACGAAGAAGAACTTAGTTTTCACGTGGGACGTAGATTGTGATGATGCGTTCCAACATTTAAAGAGAGCTTTGACCACAGCCCCAGTCTTAGTGTTGCCAGATGGGAGTAAGCCATTTACCGTTTATATCGATGCTTGTAGGACAGGACTAGGCGCAGTCTTAATGCAAGAAGGAAGGTTAATATCCTATGGTGGAAGGCAATTGAGAGTACATGAGAGAAATTACCCTACACATAACCTAGAGTTGGCCGCTATTGTCTTCGCACTTAAGTCTTGGAGTCATTATCTTCTTGGCAAAAAATCTGAATTATTCACTGACCACAAATCGCTAAAATACTTATTCTCTCACAAGGACTTGAATTTAAGGCAGCAAAGGTGGATGGAATTCTTAGCATCCTACGACTTCGAGATAGCATATACCCTTGGCAAGGGTAACGTGGTGGCAGACGCCTTAAGTAGAAAAAGGTTGTCCTTGAGTCCGTTGTTTGTTGAGTGGCGAAGCTTAGAGTTCATCTATACATTTGACTTTAAACATTCCGTTGACTTTGTACCCGGTTTGCTAGCGTCCTTGGAGGTCAGACCTACGCTTTTGGGACGGATTGGCGAGGCACAGCGAGATGACCCACAGTTGGTTGAGTTAGTAGAAAAGCTCAAAAGAGGGGAGTCATCGAGCCATCTCCATAGGTATACCGTAGATGATAAGGGTTGGTTATGTAGGGATGGTAGACTTTGTGTACCACAAGACGAGAACTTGAGGAAAACCATTCTTAATGATGCACATCGTTCGAAGATGACCATCCATCCCGGCGGGGACAAGATGTACATGGATATGAGACGAGTATACTTTTGGGCCGGTATGAAGAAGGACATGGCAGAGTTTGTTGCTAGATGCTTGGTGTTCCAACAAGTAAAAGCAGGGCAAAAGAAGCCCGGTGGATTGCTTCACCCATTGGAGGTCCCACAATGGAAGTGGGAAAGTGTTTCGATGGACTTTGTTGACGGATTACCAAGATCGAGGAAGGGTGATATGGGGATTTGGTTCGTGGTAGACAGACTTACTAAGAGCGCCCATTTCATTCCCGTGAAGAGTAAGAGGACTGCTCCATGGTTAGCCTCTGTATACATTCGAGAAATAGTTCGTTTGCACGGTGTTCCTTCTAGCATAGTGAGCGAACGCGATCCTATCTTCACTAGCGAGTTTTGGAAGAGCTTGCAAGAGGCGGTAGGGACTCAGTTATGTTTGAGCACCGCATATCATCCTCAGACGGACGGCCAGACTGAGAGGGTGAATCGTATTCTAGAGGACTTATTGAGGTTGTGTGTCTTAGGTTTCGGA
This sequence comes from Allium sativum, assembly GCA_030737875.1. Classification (NCBI taxonomy): domain Eukaryota; kingdom Viridiplantae; phylum Streptophyta; class Magnoliopsida; order Asparagales; family Amaryllidaceae; genus Allium; species Allium sativum. The sequence goes on along the minus strand of CM060919.1, from coordinate 604,203,297 downwards.
GGTACATGGGAAGAACATCTTCCGTTGGTGGAGTTCGCATATAATAACAGCTTTCAGTCTAGCATTGGCATGGCACCGTTCGAGGCTCTTTATGGACGGCTGTGTCGTTCGCCTACATGTTGGTGGGAGTCTACAGACAAGATCTTACTTGGGCCCGATATGATTAGAGAGACTTCGGAAAAGATCGATTTGATTCGAAGGAGGATGAAGACGGCGCATGATAGGCAAAAATCTTATGCTGACAAGAGGAGGACAGATCTTGAGTTTGATATTGAGGACATGGTATTTATCAAGGTATCTCCATTACGGAACGTCGTTCGCTTTGGGTCCGTTGGGAAGTTAGCATCAAGGTTCGTAGGGTCGTTTCCTATTAAGGAGAGGATTGGGCAGATGGCATATAGAGTGGAGTTGCCCGAGAGACTTAGTGGTGTACACGACATATTCCATGTATCGCATTTGAGGAAGTGCTTGCACGAGACCGCAGAAGTAGTAGAGCCGAGCTTGCTTAGAGAGGTGGAGATCGAGCGTGATGCGACGATTCGACGAGCTCCTACGTGCATTCTTGGGTTGGAGATTAAGAAGTTGAGGAATCGAGAGGTCAAACTAGTCAAAGTGCAATGGGGAGATAATGAGAGCAACGCTACTTGGGAGACGGAAGCGAAGATGCGTTCATTATACCCTTTTCTTTTCGAGGGTATGTCTTTTAATTTCTCCTTTATCGCTTACCTTGTACTTATCTTATCTTTAGTATGTCCTCTCGCTAGTACCTTTGACCTTTAGGTAGGATAGTCCTATGGTTGAAACATGTGTTTGAGACATGTTATGTATGATGGATGCAAGTGTTTGCTAGTGTTTGCTCGTGGATGCATATACACACACTTTAGGCACTAGATCGGCTCAGTCACTTCATATTGCATATAAATGTGTGTACATATTTAAGTAATGGATGTATAATGGTTGCACCATCATATGGATGTTGCATTTTGGTGAGTGGTTGTGCACACATGTAGATATAATATGTATCGATAAGGTTCTTTTGCATACATAATGGACGCATGGCACTATCATGGTTTGCATTAAGGATGCCAACTGAATCAGTAGACCGCCTGATTTTGCATTAGATAAGGAACATATACACACACTTCTTGCATATGTTCATACAACATTAGAAATTTTATAAGGACAATGGATGCCCGTGTTTGATGGTTGAGTAGATGGTTGTTTGGATGGTAGGATATGCATTCTCCTTAACTTGGAGATTTCGGGGGCGAAATCCTTTAAGGAGGGGAGAATGTAACACCCCGGATTTTTGAATAATCGAATTAACTAAAATAAAGAATAATTAATCTCAGACATGAGAATTAAGGGAATGGGGTTGCGCCATTGTGTTCGTCTCGGAATTCTGGTTGAAATAGAGTCCGAGTTTGCGGGAAACGGGTACCGGATGAAGGAGTTATGGACGAACGAAGTTTGGTGGAAAAACAAGAAGAAAAAAATTTGCACTAGCGCACTTGGGAAGTGCGCCAGTACAAATTTGCACTAGCGCACCTGCCAAGTGAGCCCAGGCCGAGGCAGCAGGCCTGCACAGCTTTCTGGTTCAGTCTGACCCATGTTGCTGAGTCCTTTCTGACTCCTTGCTGAGTCATTAGGGCTGAGGTGTCACCCTATCTCGACGGAATGGTTTTGATTAACCCTAAGATCATCCGATGGCTTAAATTAATTCAAAACTCTATAAAAGACCCATAGACTCAAACCCTAAATCAGAATTAAAACTAAAACTATGGCCGTCATGCTGTCATCTTGAACCCTAGAGTAGCCGCCACCAATTAGAGAGGAAGAACATCAAATCAAATCAGTTCTACACAACCCTAACAACGAATCTTCTTCAAAGGAGAGCTAATACAACTTCAGAAATCAGAATTCAGAACTCAAGACCGCTTTTGAGTTGTGAGTTCGATAGTTTTAATAAAATAATTAGTAAATTAATTGGATTGAGTTATGATGCGGATAATTTGGATATGATGTGAATTATTGACTGCATGTTGTAATTATGTTGTAGAATTGTGTTGTAATTTCTATGATGCTATGTTATGATGCTATCATTTACGATGTAAAGTTATGATGCTATTACCCATGTTGTAATTCTATGATTGGCTTATGTCTAGTTGAATCATCATGTTGTTCATATGCTAGTTTGGTTATGTTGATTCATATGATAGATCACAAGTTTGTATGCTAGTTTAGATATTGATTTATACAAGAATCATAGGCAAGTTAGTATAACCTTACATGTTTCATGACATCAATTTTAGATCAAAAGTTAGGCTATGACATGTGTGAGTTATATGATAAATTCTACATGATAATTTACATGTTAGATGCAAGTTTACACCATTGTTATGATGCATAAATCACATATGCAAGTTTATATAAATATATGAGTTTGGGATATGAATCATGTTATGCAAGTTTAGGGTTATTGCCTATGCAAGTTTACACCTTTAGATGTAGATTTATGACATACATGATTTATGCAAGTTCACACCTTTAGATTTGGATCCATGACATATGTTGTTTATGCAAGTTGTAACTTTGGCCTATGCAAGTTTTAGATGTAGAACATCATTCACATATGCAAGTTCACCCCTATGTTTAGATCTATGTTTTAATTGTGTGTATATTGTGATGTTTTGTCTTTATTCCATGAGTTAGACTATTTGAGTCTAACGTATATTTTACGTTAAACGAACAAACGTACAACGTGGGGTAAAGCGGATAATATTAAAAGATTTAATTGGCATAAATGCCTTAAAAGGCATAAAATAAGTTGTGGTGAACATTCGTATGATTTTACATACCATAAATGAATGGACATAATTGTGTCAATTATGGACATCGTTAAATTTGGAATTGATTGATAATTTGAATAGGGAAAGTAATTCAAATTGGGGAATGATTAATTCGGAGTAATTAATCGTCTAAGACATGAGGTTAGGCTCTTTTGTGGTGTAAGACTGCCCGGACCCGCCCGGCAAATCCAGCTGCCACAAATGCCAATCTAATGTGAGAGGTCTTAGGCATAAACTAAATACGTAACAATTGTAAAGACACGAGGTTAGGCTCTTTTGTGGTGTAAGACTGCCCGGACCCGCCCGGCAAATCCAGCTGCCACAAATGTCAGTCTAATGTGAGAGGTCTTTATGAGGTTACGGTCTTAATGAATTAAGAAACACTTAACCAGATAAACATGTAGTGGGACATGAGGGGGTTAATTGGGTGCCTTGGGTGGCATGTGGAATCTAGTGGGTGCCTTGGGTGGCATTTGGAAATACGATTAGAAACACTTAACCAAAATTGAAACATGTAATTGAAACATGTATAAGAAGTGGGTTAAGTGGGATGTACTAGAGGGGACCAAGCTTAGGTGGATAGCTTGTGTCAAGTAATGGGGGCCCATTTCAACCAGTAACCCATACGTATCTTTGTGGGCCCAACCCAAGTCGAGGACGGGACACGCATACTGGGCTTGACTGTAAGAGGCCAAACCGGGTTAGCAGTGGCAACGCAAGTCCAACAGGTTCATATGCGTGTGTGGACCCGGGCCGGTAGGTAAGACGTTGTTGCATCGTGTAGGTATAAGCCGTGCATTGTTGGGGGTATCGGGTTGCCACTTTGGGGAGTGATACACCCCACTATGGGGCCAGCACGGGTATCCACGAGTTAGGGAGCCGATCGCTTGGGGGTAGTGGGTACACCTAGTGGAGATAGGGGCAGGCGGCATCTATGAAGGCAGCTAGGGGTGCATGTAACAACCCGTATTTTTGAATAACATGTTATAATGTAAATCAAGGCAGAATTAAATTGTAAAATCTGAATCAAGGGAAACGGGCTGTGCCATTGCGTTCGTCTCGGAAAAATACGCGAAATAGAGTCCGAGTTTTTGAAAAACGGAGTCCGTATGACCAAGTTATGGCCCAATGAAGTTTTCAGAAAATTCCAAGCCCGAAAACAGTTCAACTTCGAATTCCGATTCGAATTGCAACAAAGGCAGAATGGGCGGGAATTCTTCCCGTCCTAGGCAGGGTCGACACAGGGGGCGACACCCCTGTCGACCCCCACCCAATGGGTCGACACCCATGTCGACCCAGGGGTCGACACCCATGTCGACCCAGGGGTCGACCCCCCCTGTCGGACCAGTTTTTCTGGTGCACCAATTGTGACATGCTGAGTCTTGTTCCAGAAGTTTCTGACAGGATTTGACGGACCTGATGTGTTTTAGGGTTAATCCTATGGTCTAAATAACCTAATCATCTATAAAAAGACCCTAATACCTAGCCTAAATCATCATAAATCAATTCTAGTAACTAAGTGCTGCCAAAATGTTTAATCATGGCCTCCACCCTCTTGTCATAGCCTCCCTCTTCATTCATATGAGAGTTCCTAAGCTTGTTTGAGAGTTTCTAAGCTTGATTTAAGGCCAAAGTTCAATCTTTCTTCATCAAAGCAAGGATCTTTGGCTTGTTTCTCAAGAGTTTTCATTGGAGCTTATCATTTGGGAGTGTTTAGAGTTGCTAGTGGCTTCGTCTCAATCTTATTTTTATATTAATTCTAGTCTTCATAGCATTGTAAGCCCTATACTACTCTTAGATTCTAACTATGAAGTTAAATGTTACATGTTGCAAGTTGAGTTTGGGCCTAAGTATGATATGTGCTTTGATTCTAACATGTTATGCATATGTTTACCCTATGCAAGTTTGTAAAGCTATCACCTTGACTTTGTGCATAGAAAGCTATGACCTTTGATTTGGAATGTTGCATTATGCAACATGAGAACTCTCATAACCTTCATGATAACTTGCATATAATGTTATATGTGACTTCTAGTCATCATCCTATGTCATTTATGATCATGTTTCACCTATTTGCTAAAGTTTGATATCATGCATGTTTTGAGGCTTATAATGTAATATGCAAGTTTATGAACACATTTGCCTCGTATGCCATCATGTTTAACTTGTGGCCAAACCTTAACTCTTCATGTTCCTTAGTATGCTTGTGGCCAAATCACCCTAATGATATTATGCATGCTTGTGGCCAAATCACCGTTATGCTATTATGCATGCTAGTGGCCAAATCACCCTTATGCTATTTGATATGTTTGAGGCCAAGTCACCTTTTATGCTATCATACATGTTGAGGCCATATGCTAGTATGTTGAACCCCTTTCGGCCTCAAATATCACCATGTTTGACTTGTGATAGACTTTGCCACCTTATGCCCACCTTGTCATATAGTTATGTTCCCTCTTTGATCTATTGGCGTTGATGCGAATTTACGTGCGATGGGAATACGTTATGGGTAGTGGGGCAAACTTGAATAACATGAGAACATGACTTGAAAATATGACATGAAAGTTTGACATGTGTTTATGCTTGAAACATGGACTTGGACATGACTTCTAGAAAACATGAGAATGACCAACTCGAGGTTGGGTTGAGTTTGTAGCATAAATCTACCCGGAACCGACCGGCTTAACTAGTGGCTACAAACAATAGGACCCAATGTGAGTAGTTGGTCATATCGCACTTAAAACCCGAGGTTAGACTAGGTTGTGGTGTAAAGCTACCCGGACCCGCCCGGCTTAACTAGTAACCACAACAAAGTCTAATGTGAGAGGTTGGGGTGCATTAAGTTAATTAATGCCACATGGTAGGGTTAAGTCATGAACTACTTGAATATACTTAACCAATTAAACACGATGGATTGGTAGGGTTAAGTCATGGACTACTTGAATATACTTAACCAATTAAACACGATGGATTGGTAGGGATAAGTCATGAACTACTTGAATATACTTAACCAATTAAACACGATGGATTGGTAGGGTTAAGTCATGAACTACTTGAATATACTTAACCAATTACACCCGATGTATTGATAGGGTTAAGTCATGAACTGCTTGAATACACTTAACCAACTCAATACATGGTTAGGATAGGGTTAACCACACTTAACCCACTTGAAATCCTAGTTACGTGGTCCTTTTCAGCAGTAACCAACTTCGAAGTATCATGGGTACCCTGGACTAGGCTAGGGTGGGGCACGATTACTGGACTGATTGTAAGAGGCCGAAAGAGACAGCTGATGGGTGCACCGGTTGTTCAGGTAGACCATGGTCGTGCACATTAAGTCTGGGGTTGGGCACCAGTAGGTTTAGACTGTGCGTGCTTGAATTGTGTCTGTGGTTTACACCTTAGGGCAGGATACACCCTGGGGTAGACCTAGCACAGCTAACTACAATCCGCGATTAAGCCGTATGACACCGATACACGACGAGTTAGGCTTATAGGGAGCCGATCGACTAGACCGAGTAGTTGGACCTCGATTTAGGTCATCTCATGATGTGGGCCAGCTTTGGGCCAAGGGATCATTTCTTGATTATACTTGACATGGATTGGAATACTAGTACACACCTGGTGCAACTTAACCTTGTATATGCGATGCCACACTTGATCTGTCTTGTTAACTTTTCACCATGCCAGTTATCACCCTACATCTCATCCCTGTTTACATGTTCAGTAAACTTTACTAGTTTTTATACTAATAGTAGATAGGACTTACCAGTCTTTTTGACTGACCCGTTTTCTTTTGCCTCTTTTCTTCCGTTCCACCCCCCCCAGGTTTACAGGGTGGGAATACTGGTACTTAGCTTGGATCTTTAGCTGCTTTTCTGGATAGCTCATGTACGGTTTGGACTTGAGCTCGCTATGGCTTTATTCTACTTTGGGGATAGTTACTTTATGTTATTTCCAGTTTTCAGTTGATGTTGCTAGACTATGTTTTGTGGAAAATAATGACCAAGTACTTTGATGTAACTTGACTATGGTTTTGAAATGTCAGTTTTATCCGCTGCTTTATTTACTCTGTTTTTACTTATATGTTCTGTCTTGTGATATCTGCATGCATGTTTACCTCGTTTAACGCCCCTCCAAAGCTAGTGTCCTTGCAAGAGTGGCACTGGCGGAGGTGGGGTGTTACAGTGCACGAAACTACCAATATCATTATTAAGTCTGTAGGCGGGATCAACCTTAGGGTGACTAGTGGTGGTGCAGTATAGCAATTATCTCATAGTATTGGTGTAGTTTAGTAATTATCTTATAGTGGTTTAGAGGCGCTTTAACGATATCGTTGTTCATCTTGTTTCCTTGTTTACTCCGGCATATTCAATGGTTCATGGTCATTTCCTTATTTTCCAACTTATGCCTTTGCCTAGTTACTTTGTTAATTATATTGTTAAAATTATCGCACTCGCCAGACTTTATGTCTGACCCTTTTTGTTTCCTCCTCTTTTCTTCCTTTCCCCCCTCCCAGGTGCTCAGGTTGGAACTAGCACCAGTGGAGCTTGTTTTTGGAGGGCTGTTTCTCTGCTTTTAGAAGATTGCTTAGATCGCTGAAGTAAAGTTCAACTTCTCTTTTATTTATGGCTATTTCGTATTGGGGATTATGTCTTTCAATTTATGTACTTTTGGTAGTCAAGATGGATATTATGTACTTTGACTCTGGTTTTTGATGATGTAAGCAAACATATGTGTTTTCCACTGCAATGAATAAAGTTTTAAATCCTTGAGTACTATATATATCTGTCATGTTGTTAAGTTTCTGTTCTATAATTACTTAAAACGCTCTATAGAAGTTAATGCATTCCCTTTGTGAGTGACATTAATGGACGTGGGGTGTTACATGAGAACTAAAACAGTTATTTAAAATTTTACTTTAAATCAGAAATATCAAGGGACCACACCGTATAACACGGAACGGGTTTCCTCCCAAGAATACTAGTGCATATAACAAAACAGCGCAATGCTTTTTTGAAAAAATGAAGCTATTATAAGACCCAGGTCCCATCACCCAATGCAACACAAGCCGGAGGATAGGGTTTTCCCTGATAATAGCCAAACATGCTTGGTACGTTAAAAAAAATCATTTGATACTATTATAAGTGTATAATGTCAAAACAATTTCAATCATAAATATCAATCATAGACGGCATGGGTACCATATATCATGTTGCCATACTAGGCTCTACAATCAAAACCGCAAATGTCACGTATTGGAAGTTGGGTTTCCATCTGTGAACCGAGGCAAGGGATCGTCCTCTACCGAATTCGAGACGCTCTAGCCTGCCCCTCAGGAACAGTCGCAACTGCCCCTTGGATCGTCAGGGCCGGTCCACTGATGCGGATTATAATGCCGAAACACTGCGTTTCCCCGCCCTTTGGGGCGTCAATGAGTCCAATGACTCCATCGGCTCCACATAGTCACCGACATATCCGAGGCGCCTCGCAACAGCAACAACCACACATGTGAAAATAATATAAATGTCAGGGCTGGTAGGTCACTGACACCACCCTAGCTAGAAGGAAACGCATGTCCTCCCTTAGGTCCTCTCCCATTTCTGGTTCACAACCGGGGTGTGAGGCTCGCGAATAAACGCTACACAAAGTTATGTCACACAGGCCGTGCTTTGATCATCAACCACAAGACTCTGCTTTTCAACAGAAGCCTTGATCATTTGCATCTTAGCATGCCACACTGGCAAACCACTCCATGCAACCGATATCCATCAACCACACAGAATGATATCCAATGTCAGACACACAGTTCATTTAAAAGTCCGTTCTGGGTCTGAACGAAACCAAAGGCACCTTGTACCTCGCATATCCATCGATTTCCAAGTACGTCTCGACGATCACCAATTGATTCCCTCCTCTTGGGTGTACAACCCAATCAAGATCATCAGTAATTATCCAAATGATGTGAAGACCTCCGGTCTTCAACCACCGTCTTCATCCTCGACACATCGTCGAGTCGGTTATTCAGAGTGGGACGAACCTGGTCTTTCTGAATAACTCGCGTATATAATAAACAAGTGTCACACAAACACAACATACGCCTCATTCCAATTCAGAATATTCTTTTATTCCAATATTCTTACACTCTGGGAAAGGTTCCCATTAATTTTATCAAAGGTAAATTCTTTAAATTTATTCTTTACTCTTCTTTTGAATATTAATTCAAACCAAATTATGGTTTATCCAAACTAGTCGGGATTAGCGAACCTTACCGAAGTAATCACTTGTTAAATTTCCCAACCCCAACTTATTCATCCCATGATGTAAAACTGGTCATACTTCATATCTAACATCACGGTGTTATCGGTAAATTCAATTACCATTTCACGTTCAAATCTAATTAAAGATTTAACTATCGCTTGGAGCAAAACTGGTGATACTCCATTCTCAATAATTTCAATCTAATTAAAGATTCATTAAAACTCCACTTGGTTTTAATCTTTCCAAAAATCACTATCAATGATTGTTTAACTTGGGAAATCATATCCTGTCTTTAACTGGGTTAAAGAACCAATGTCATTTAAAACACGGTTCACGATGAAACCCAAAACCACATTCTATTCCATCAACCTTTAACCCTAAATTAGCAAGTGAACAATTCCCTAAGTGTTAAACCTAAAGGCCGAAACCAAAATGTAACACCCCGTGTATTCTATAATAGTGAAATTCACAAATTAAAGTATAATTAATTTCAAATAAAAGAATTAAGGGAAACGGGATACGCCATTGCGTTCGTCTCGGAATTCTGCTTGAGATAGAGTCCGAGTTTGCATAAAACGGACTCCGTATGAGGGAGATATGACCTCCGGAAGTTTTAGAATTCAGTTTAAAATTCAAACAGACAGAAACAGTTCAGAAACGAGTTCAAATTTCAAAAATCGGACCCAGATTGGGCTGGGCGGGAATTTTCCCGCCCAAGGCACCCAGGTCGACTGGGTAGTCGACCTGGGTCACCCAGGTCGACTGGGTAGTCGACCTGGGGGTCGACTGGGTAGTCGACCTGGCCCCTGAGCCAGGTCGAACCCAGCCCCTCCTGGCTGGCCTGGTCTGTGCTTGGCCGAATTTCTGAGCTTTGTCTTGTCACTAAGGCTAGGTGTCATCTCCTGATTGGTTTCTCTTTAAAACGAACGACTAATATTAATCTAAGCTCCATCGACGGTTCTAATCAATTCACAAACTCTATAAAAAGGACCTAAGACTCCACCTAATTCACACAAATAAAAATGAGAATGAGACCGTCATGCTGCTGAAGAAAGACTAGGAGTAGCCGTCAAAATAGAGAGACGATTAGGAGTCGATTCAAAAGCTTAAAGCCACGACAATTAAATAAAAAAAACGCCTACAACGAAGGATAGCATCTCCAAATTCAGAATTCAGAATCCTGAATTGAAGATTCGTCATACGTTGAAAGTAGAGTGCTATTCCGATGTGAATGAATAATTGAGTTTTGATTTGTGTAAAATGAGAAATGGAATTGTACTTAATTTGTGGTGACGATAATTCATAATTGTATGTTGCTATGATTCTAATTATGAATAGATTTGGGATGTTGTGGTATAATGATGTTAGACCTATTGGATATTTGCAAGTATATGATTCATGTTGAAAGTTAACGACTATATGTTTGTGGTAGTTTATTACAACACCTATTGGATATTTGCAAGTATATGATTCATGTTGAAAGTTAACGACTATATGTTTGTGGTAGTTTATTTCAACAAAGTTGAGATTCATGCAAGTATATGATTCACTATTATGCCAACATGATTTTAGATCCTTCTATGTATATTTTTACGATCATGTTTAGTGTATTTGGATCCACTTGGGTATTATGATTCATATGAATTTATGTTGAAATAGTAATTTGATTCTAGTGAAAAAAAGACATACTTTTGTATTAGTGACAAAAGTAAGCATCTTTGTGAACTTGTGTTGACTCTATGAACATGACTAGATTGCGTTTGGTGTTATGCCTAATTGTAAATATGTTTTAGGCCTATGTTGTTATCAAAATCATATGATAATACATGTGACACATAATTAAGTTAGATTTACATTTTAAATGCAAGTTTACATGACTAGATTAAAATTATGTTTCATGTTTAGGTATGTTTCATGTCAAGATTATATGCTATTACAATGCAAGTTCACAAGTGCCTAATTTATGTTAATTAGATCGTTATGTTGCAAGTTCATGCATTCACATACCCCTTTTGATGTTACTTAGAATATATAAACACCATGTTCTAAGCCTCCCCCTTTTCATGTGGCTAAGTTGGGCTTAAATGTAAAGCCCAACATAATATAGCGAACGTATAAAACGGGGGTAATAACGTTGGGTTAAAAATATAAAACATGTGTGTTGGCATGTTTGACGCAGGCCAACGACCTTGAAAACATTTAAGTGGTATAAATTAATTTTACCCAATAAAGATGAATTTGAATAATGGGCTGCAAATATTTACATATAAAAAAGAAAAGAGACAAAATATGTAAACTTAGAAAATACGATGTGTTTAACCCGAGGTTGGATTGAGTTGTGACATAAACCTGCCCGGAACCGCCCGGCTGTCCAGTAGTCACAACAATACCTATCCAATGTGGGTGGTTAAACATTGAGCCCAATAAAGACTCGAGGTTAGACTGAGTTGTGACGTAAGACTGCCCGGAACCAACCGGAAACAGGCAGTCACAACAATACCTGTCTAATGTGAGAGGTCGAGGCTTTAATAAGACAATTAAGGCCGAGTCAGGATTGATAGGATTAAGTAAATTAAATTAATACTTAATCAAATTGAACATGCTAAACTATACAGACTGATTGGGGGTTAGGTTTATACAGAACACTTAACCAACTTAACATGTTGGCCAGAAATAGAAAACCTAGTAGCGGGGACCCTTTTCAGCGGTAACCCTACAAGGTGCATCAGGATACCCTGAACTAGGCAGGGTGGGGCACGATTACTAGACTGACTGTAAGAGGTCAAATCGACGGCGGTGGTGCAGCAGTGTAGGTTCTAACGGGGTGCGGGCGTGCACACACTCCGGCGCAGAAAAATTAGTCACTGGGCACCAGTAGTATACCTGTGCATTCTAGAATTGTGTCGGGCCGCCACCATGGGACTTGATACACCCCATGGTGGGACCAGCATAGGTAGCTACAACATCGGGGGCCGTAAGACACATGTAACTATGCGAGTAGGAGCCGATCATTAGAGATGGATCACTTCACCCTGATTATGGGGTGCCTGTTGGGAACTAGTTTATAGGGGTGCAGAGATTAATATGGGGTACGATAGTACATTCGACTCTAGACAACTTAACTTAGCTTATAGTGCTTTCCCATTTCCAGTTTGTACTTATCATGCTCATTTCTTTATTCATAGACTGAATAGTCCTAGACTTACTCAGGCTTTATGTCTGACTCTACTTTTCTTTCGTCTTCTTTTCTTTCGTCCCCCCCTAGGTCCACAGGGAGGGAACACCGCAGCTTGACCAGTTTTCACATCCAGCTTGAAGGGAAAGAATGTATTGCTTGGATCTCTTTCGTTTTGGACTATGGCTTTTGATAGCAACTATGGGGACTTATGCAGTTTACTTATGTTTTTATACTTCTTTAAGTTATGAAATCAAGACAGTTATGAAAATGTAATGTTTTTGGGAGTATTGTAAGACAATTATGGCATGGTTTGTGTAACACGTATTTTGATGAAATAAAAGGACCTGTTGTTTTCCGCTGTTCAAAAATATGTGTACTTATATCTGTCTTGTGTATCTGTGACTTATACTTATAAACCTCCACCAAAATTAGGGCATTCCCTTTGAGAGTGACCCTAACGGAGGTGGGGTGTTTCACTTGGTATCAGAGCATAGGTTTACCATATAAGATAAAAAGTTTTGAAAATTTATTTTCAAACGAAAATTTAATGAAGCATTTTTTAAAGATAAAATGTTATTAATTTTAAAAAGGCATAGTCCCCCAAAGCCATAGGTACTATCTTTTATCCCTCGTTTTGAATCTATCCTTTTTGTTTCAGCATGTCCGAAGAACTTAACTTGCCAGAGGGTGTACCAATACATGGTTGGTTTAGACGATTCATAGAAGCAAGGGCCAATCAGCCAGGTCCCACTGTTCCTCCTCCCCCAGCTGCAGGAATTCATCCAGCTGCAGCAGCACCTCCTCCTCTACCTCCTCCGCGTGGTAATGCTTTTGCTAAGAAATGTAAAGATTTCAAAGCTATAGGAGGGAAGAACTTTCATGGAACCGAGTCCTTCGTGGCAGCCAGGAATTGGCTGAAGGAAACCGAGGACTTATTCGTCGTCTTTGAGGTAGAAGATAGGCAGAAGGTACAACTGGCAGTATGGCTACTCAAAGGTGAGGCTTCCTACTGGTGGGAAGTTACCAATGCAGAAAGACCAGTGGAAACATGGGAGGACTTTAGGGCAAGGTTTGAGGCTAAATTTCTCTCAGAAGCTGAAAGGAGTCTTCAATTGGAAAAATTCTTATTTCTTAAGCAAGGGAATATGACAGTCAAAGAGTACGTTAATCAGTTCGATCAGCTGGCTAGGTTCGGACTGGACCTCGTCAACACTCCGCACAAGAAGGCTCTCCGCTTTGTCAAAGGAATGAATGAGCCATTACACAGTTTGGCCATGACCCATATACCCATGGGAGCTACGTATGAAAGGTTGGTGCAGATGGCATTGCTGAACGAAGAGGATAAGGGCAAGAAGGAGACAAAGACAGAAAGCTCTCAAGGGAAGAAAGAGGGTTTACAGCCTAAGAAGACAGACTTTAAGAAGGGCGGGAAAGACAACAAGTCCCAAGAGAAGAGGAAGTGTAATTTCTGTGGCAAAGTGGGGCACTTAGTGAAAGATTGTCGGAAAAAGAAGGCCAAGTTGAATGGTGGGTGCTTTTCTTGCGGTGAGATAGGCCACATGGCTAAGGATTGCCCAAAGAAGCGAGGGCAGGTGTAGAGGGCTGGATCCACCTCAGGGGCACATGTTCATGTGCTAGAAGCGCCACCTCTGCAACAGCGAGGTATAAATACTTCTGTAGAAAGTGTAGTTTATCTTTATGATCACCCAGTTCGCACTTTATTTGATTCTGGCGCATCACACTCCTTTATTTCATCTGCTTTAGTAGAATCTCTGCACCTAGAAACTAGTATGGTAGAGGACCCCTTAGTTGTTTCAAACCCAATCGGGGGCCCAGCTTATTTGTCTTTGATCTGTGTGGGATTGAAAATTTCTATTCTAAGCGTAGAATTTAGATGTAATGCCTTTGTTTTGGGCTTCTCGGGATATGGTTTGATTTTGGGTATGGATTGGCTATCCAGTAATGGTGCCATCCTTGATTGTGAGAAAAGGGTGGTTAGGCTTCTGACCCAACTCGGTAACACTCTGGAAATTACTTGTAATCCCTCGTATGCGGTTATGCTTAGTTATCTTGAATCGCTAGATGCTTCTGTTGAGAGTTTGCAATCGGTTAAAGTGGTCCGCGAATATCCGGATGTCTTCGAAGAAGTGAAGGGCTTACCTCCGAAGCGGGAGATAGACTTCCGCATATATCTTGTAGATAATGCAAAGCCCGTTGCGTTGCCCGTTAGACACATGGCTCCACGGGAAAGGAAAGAGCTCAGTAAACAGGTTAAAGAGCTTCTAGAGAAGGGGTTCATTAGAAGGAGCATTTCAGAATGGGGCGCTCCAGTGGTGTTCGCCACAAAGGCGGATGGTTCACTTCGTCTATGTGTTGACTATAGGGAGCTCAACAAGCTGACGAAAAAGAATAGGCACCCTCTCCCCAGAATTGACGATCTGTTTGATCAGCTTGTAGGAGCGTCTGTTTTCTCCCAACTCGATTTGGCGACCGGATTTCATCAGCTTAGGGTGGCTGAAGATAGCATCGATAAGACAGCATTCGGAACCCTAGACGGCTTCTTTGAATGGCTTGTCATGCCTTTCGGCTTGAAAACGCACCCGCTTACTTCGTGGACCTGATGAGTAGGGTGTTCATAGAATTCCTCAACAAGTTCGTAGTGGTCTTCATAGACGATATCTTGATCTTCTCAAAGAATGAAGAAGAACATGCTCAGCACTTAAGGGAAATCATGGAAACTCTGCGAGTCCATCAGCTAAAAGCCAAATTCTCCAAATGCCACTTTTGGAGAGAGGAAGTATGGTTTTTTGGGCATATAGTATCCAAGGAAGGGTTAGCTGTGGATCCTGCTAAGGTGGTAGCAGTACAGGATTGGAAGACACCAAGGAATGCAACTGACGTCCGAAGTTTTCTAGGACTGGCAGGTTTCTACCGAAAATTCATAAGGGATTTTGCGAAAATCTCAGCTCCACTCACAAGGCTGACAAAGAAGAATCTAGTGTTCAATTGGGACTTGGATTGCAAGTTTGCTTCCAACGACTAAAAAGGGCTCTTACAACCGCCCCAGTTCTGACGTTGCCAGATGGATGCAAGATGTTCACAGTTTATACAGATGCATGTAGGACAGGGCTAGGCGTTATCTTGATGCAAGAAGGGAGGGTAGTAGCTTATGGTGGAAGGCAATTGAAGGTTCATGAAAAGAACTACCCGACCCACGATCTTGAGTTAGCCGCCATCGTCTTTGCACTTAAATCTTGGCGACACTATCTCCTAGGTGAGAAGTTCGAACTTTACACTGACCATAAATCGTTGAAATATCTTTTCTCGTAGAAATACCTAAACTTGAGGCAACAAAGGTGGATGGAGTTTCTTGCCTCGTACGATTTCGAGATCTCCTACACTCCGGGCAAAGGCAACGTAGTGGCAGACGCGTTGAGCCGAAAGAAACTGACCCTAAGCCTGCTCTTTATAGAAAGGCAAAGCTTGGAGTATATAGCCAGTTTTAACTTTAGGCCCTCCTCCGATTTTGTACCGGGCTTGCTAGCATCTCTCGAAGTACGCCCGACTCTAGTGGACTCAATAGGGACAGCACAACGCGAAGACCCTCAGCTTGTGGAGACGATTGATAGGCTAATTAGGGGTGAGACTTCAAGTCACCTCAACATATACTCCATCGACGATAAGGGTTGGTTAAGGCGAGACGGAAGACTATGCGTCCCACGGACAAGGGATTTAGTAAAGACGGTTCTCGAAGAATCACATCACTCCAAGATGACGATACATCCAGGCGGAGATAAAATGTACAAGGACATAAAGAGAACTTTCTTTTGGAGCGGTATGAAGAAGGACGTGGCAGATTTCATTTCTAAGTGTATGACTGGCCAATAGTTTAAGGCGGAACAGAAGAAGCCTGGCGGTCTGCTCCATCCTCTAGAGGTCCCGCAGTGGAAGTGGGATAGCATTTCAATGGACTTCATTGATGGGCTGCCTAGGTCTAGAAGAGGCAACACTAGCATTTGGGTAATAGTGGATAGGCTTACTAAAAGCGCCCACTTTTTACCTGTCAAGAGTAAAAGGACTGCCTCATCCCTAGCATCTCTTTATCTCAAGGAAATTGTTCGACTCCATGGAATACCCTCCAGCATTGTTAGTGATCGAGACCCTATCTTCACAAGTGAGTTCTGGCGGAGTCTGCAAGAAGCGGTAGGTACACAGTTATGCTTGAGTACAGCCTATCACCCCCAAACCGACGGCCAGACAGAAAGAGTGAACAGAGTTTTGGAGGACCTTTTAAGACTGTGCGTCCTTGACTTCGGGGGGACATGGGAAGACCACCTTCCTTTGGTGGAATTTGCCTACAACAACAGCTACCAAGCCACCATCGGAATGGCGCCCTTCGAAGCTTTATACGGAAGACCGTGCCGATCGCCCACTTGTTGGTGAGAGTCTACTGAAAAGCTCATACTTGGACCAGATATGATCCGAGAGACTTCAGAGAAAGTAGACTTGATACGAAGAAGGATGAAGACGGCCCAAGATAGACAGAAATCCTACGCCGACAAGAGAAGGACCGACCTTGAGTTTGAGGTTGGGGACAGAGTTTTTCTTAAGGTATCTCCTCTAAGGAACGTTGTTCGTTTTGGATCCACTGGAAAGCTGGCACCGAGATTTATAGGACCATTTCCTATCATCGAGAAGGTTGGGAAGATGGCCTATAGATTAGAGCTACCCGAAAAACTAGCTGGAGTTCACAATGTCTTTCACATTTCGCACCTCCGAAAATGTCTACATGAATCTGCTGAAGTGGTAGAGCCAAACATCCTTGAAGAAGCCGAAGTGGAATGTGAAGCAACTGTGAGAAGAGTTCCAACACGCATCTTAGGAACTGAAGTGAAAAAGCTACGCAACCGCGAGGTCAAGCTCGTCAAAGTTCAGTGGAGCGACGCCGAGGAAGACGCGACTTGGGAAACTGAGGCTAGAATACGCGCAGCCTACCCTTTTCTTTTCGAGGGTACATCTTTGATCTTTCTTTTTCCTTAAGTTGCGCTTTTATCTATCTTTTTAGGTATATCTCCTCGACCTTATCTTTTAGGTAGAAACCCTTTGGATGAAAACATGTAATTGAAACATGTTATGGATGATGGTTGCAAGTGGTTGCAAGTGATTGCTAGTGGTTGCTCATGGTTGCATATACACACAATCTAGGTTTTAGATCGGCTTTGTCACTTCATATTGCATATGCATATATGTGTTTATATTCGTATATGGTTGAAGTTTGATGTGTTGTCATATGGATGTTGCATTTATATATGAATGATTGTGCACTCATGTAGAATCATAAATAGGAAAATTTGCATACATAATGGATTCATGACACTTACATAATTTGCATTAAGGAGGTCAACTGAATCAGTAGACCGCCTGATTTTACATTAGATAAGTACATGTACACACACTTCTCATATGATCATGAAGCATTAGAAGTCTTTTAAGGACAATGGATGCTCGTGTTTGATGGATGAGTAGATGGACGTTTGGATGTTAGGATATACATTCTTCCTAAACTTGAAGATTTCAGGGACGAAATCCTTTTAAGTGGGGGAGAATGTAACACCCCGTGTATTCTATAACAGTGAAATTCACAAATTAAAGTATAATTAATTTCAAATCAAATAATTAAGGGAAACGGGATAAGCCATTGCGTTCGTCTCGGAATTCTGCTTGAGATAGAGTCCGAGTTTGCGTAAAACGGACTCCGTATGAGGGAGATATGACCTCTGGAAGTTTTAGAATTCAGTTTAAAATTCAAACAGACAGAAACAGTTCAAAAACGAGTTCAAATTTCAAAAATCGGACCCAGATTGGGCTGGGCGGGAATTTTCCCGCCCAAGGCACCCAGGTCGACTGGGTAGTCGACCTGGGGCACCCAGGTCGACTGGGTAGTCGACCTGGGTCACCCAGGTCGACTGGGTAGTCACCTTGGGGTCGACTGGGTAGTCGACCTGGGCCCTGAGCCCGGTCGAACCCAGCCACTCCTGGCTGGCCTGGTCTGTACTTGGCCGAATTTCTGAGCTTTGTCTTGTCACTAGGGCTAGGTGTCAGCTCCTGATTGGTTTCTCTTTAAAACGAACGGCTAATATTAATCTAAGCTCCATCGACGGTTCTAATCAATTCACAAACTCTATAAAAAGGACCTAAGACTCCACCTAATTCACACAAATAAAAATGAGAATGAGACCGTCATGCTGCTGAAGAAAGACTAGGAGTAGCCATCAAAATTGAGAGACGATTAGGAGTCGATTCAAAAGCTTAAAGCAACGACAATTAAATCAAAACAACGCCAATAACAAAGGATAGCATCTCCAAATTCAGAATTTAGAATCCTGAATTGAAGATTCGTCATACGTTGTAAGTAGAGTGCTATTCCGATGTGAATGAATAATTGAGTTTTGATTTGTGTAAAATGAGAAATGGAATTGTACTTAATTTGTGGTGATGATAATTCATAATTGTATGTTGCTATGATTCTAATTATGAATAGATTTGGGATGTTGTGGTATAATGATGTTAGACCTATTGGATATTTGCAAGTATATGATTCATGTTGAAAGTTAACGACTATATGTTTGTGGTAGTTTATTACAACACCTATTGGATATTTGCAAGTATATAATTCATGTTGAAAGTTAACGACTATATGTTTGTGGTAGTTTATTTCAACAAAGTTGAGATTCATGCAAGTATATGATTCACTATTATGCCAACATGATTTTAGATCATTCTATGTATATTTTTATGATCATGTTTAGCGTAGTTGGATCCACTTGGGTATTATGATACATATGAATTTATGTTGAAATAGGAATTATGATTCTAGTGGAAAAAAAAGACATACTTTTGTATTAGTGACAAAAGTAAGCATCTTTGTGAACTTGTGTTGACTCTATGAACATGACTAGATTGCGTTTGGTGTTATGCCTAATTGTAAATATGTTTTAGGCCTATGTTGTTATCAAAATCATATGATAATACATGTGACACATAATTAAGTTAGATTCACATTTTAAATGCAAGTTTACATGACTAGATTAAAACCATGTTTCATGTTTAGATATGTTTCATGTCAAGATTATATGCTATTACAATGCAAGTTCACAAGTGCCTAATTTATGTTAATTAGATCGTTATGTTGCAAGTTCATGCGTTCACATACCCCTTTTGATGTTACTTAGAATATATAAACACCATGTTCTAAGCCTCCCCTTTTTCATGTGGCTAAGTTGGGCTTAAATGTAAAGCCCAACATAATATAGCGAACGTATAAAATGGGGGTAATGACGTTGGGTTAAAAATATAAAACATGTGTGTTGGCATGTTTGACGTAGGCCAACGACCTTGAAAACATTTAAGTGGTATAAATTAATTTTACCCAATAAAGATGAATTTGAATAATGGGCTGCAAATATTTACATATAAACAAGAAAAGAGACAATATATGTAAACTTAGAAAATACGATGTGTTTAACCCGAGGTTGGATTGAGTTGTGACATAAACCTGCCCGGAACCGCCCGGCTGTCCAGTAGTCACAACAATACCTATCCAATGTGGGTGGTTAAACATTGAGCCCAATAAAGACCCGAGGTTAGACTGAGTTGTGACGTAAGACTGCCCGGAACCAACCGGCAACAGGCAGTCACAACAATACCTGTCTAATGTGAGAGGTCGAGGCTTTAATAAGACAATTAAGGCCGAGTCAAGATTGATAGGATTAAGTAAATTAAATTAATACTTAATCAAATTGAACATGCTAAACTATACAGACTGATTGGGGGTTAGGTTTATACTTAACACTTAACCAACTTAGCATGTTGGCTAGAAATAGAAAACCTAGTAGCGGGGGACCCTTTTCAGCAGTAACCCTACAAGGTGTATCAGGATACCCTGAACTAGGCAGGGTGGGGAACGATTACTGGGCTGACTGTAAGAGGTCAAATCGACGGCGGTGGTGCAGCAGTGTAGGTTCTAACGGGGTGCGGGCGTGCACACACTCCGGCGCAGAAAAATTAGGCGCTGGGCACAAGTAGTATACCTGTGCATTCTAGAATTGTGTCGGGCCGCCACCATGGGACTTGATACACCCCATGGTGGGACCAGCATAGGTAGCTACAACATTGGGGCTGTAAGACACATGTAACTATGCGAGTAGGAGCCGATCATTAGAGATGGATCACTTCACCCTGATTATGGGGTGCCTGTTGGGAACTAGTTTATAGGGGTGCAGAGATTAATATGGGGTACGATAGTACATTCGACTCTAGACAACTTACCTTAGCTTATAGTGCTTTCCCATTTCCAGTTTGTACTTATCTTGCTCATTTCTTTATTCATAGACTGAATAGTCCTAGACTTACTCAGCCTTTATTTCTGACTCTACTTTTCTTTCGTCTTCTTTTCTTTCGTTCCCCCCTAGGTCCATAGGGAGGGAACACCGCAGCTTGACCAGTTTTTACATCCAGCTTGAAGAGAAAGAATGTATTGCTTGGATCTCTTTCGTTTTGGACTATGGCTTTGGATAGCAACTATGGGGACTTATGCAGTTTACTTATGTTTTTATGCTTCTTTAAGTTATGAAATCAAGACAATTATGAAAATGTAATGTTTTTGGGAGTATTGTAAGACAATTATGGCATGGTTTGTGTAACACATATTTTGATGAAATAAAAGTTGCTGTTGTTTTCCGCTGTTCAAAAATATGTGTACTTATATCTGTCTTGTGTATCTGTGACTTATAAATCTCCACCAAAATTAGGGCATTCCCTTTGAGAGTGACCCTAACGGAGGTGGGGTGTTTCACAACATTAGATCAATACCCAAGAAACTATCTAACTTAACTAATCTCTAGTTAGTTTCTGATTTTCTTAACTCCGTTGGGTCTAAGAACAGTATTAATAATGATACCATTCACGACAACCCAAAATCACATTCCATTAATTATCGGGTTAAAGAACAAGTGTTATTTAAAACACCGTTCACGATAAACCCAAAAGTCAATTCAATTCCAATTAAATATCATTTAATTGGTATACTTCATTAAATCTGAATAAAAAGATTTAATCTTTTTCTCAACTAGGTTTAAGAATAGTGTTAATGAAGACACCATTCACGACAAACCCAAATCCCATTTGATATTAAATACAAGGCTTTGAATAGAAAATATATCGGCTTATATTCAATATCAAATTCCATGACCAACAAATATCGTATTGGAAATAATGATATCAATATATCTTTCAAATTTCCATAACAATATCTGTATAATCACGAAATCCAACATCGAAATATTCCAAAGAAAATTTCGATTCAAATCCATTACCACTTTATATATTGGAAATTCGGGTTTTTTTCAAAACCATTTCATATCCACTTTATTTATTTTAAAAATAAATGGATTATAATTCTAGTTCAAAACTAGTTCATTTCGATAAAAATCTATTTTTATCTTTTCCAATATAGAGTTTTTCATCCCAATTCTTTCCAAATCATTTCTTATGATTTTACACAAATTATTACTATTTTTAATAATTTTATCAAGGCCCGTACAGTTGATTTCCATCAACGGCCATCGAACTGCACTTACATCGACCTTTTCCAAATTTGATTTGGACATAATTCCAAATCCAACCGTTAGATTTCAAATCTCTAATATTCATTAGAAAGCTCTTTTCGATACGAACCCAATGGTTCCGGTTTTAGGAGAATCCGACGGTCGGATCTCCCGTTACATCCATTCGAAGTCAATGGTCGAAATTCGCGAACTACCGCAACACGGCGCGTTCTATTCAGGCCGTTATATATATAATATATATATATTATATATATTTCGTCGATTTCCTTTCAAAACGTATTTTATAAATCGTTTTAAATTCGTTTTCAAAACAATTTCAACTTCATATTCGATTTCAAATCAAAATTGAATATTCTATATCATCGATATATATAAATGATAATATTTTCAAAACTTTAGATTTTGAAATCAATTCCTTTTCTATATTCATTTTAAAAACGAATATAATCGATATAAATATCGTTCACGTCAAAATGGCGCAAATTTAATCAACACGGCTTTATATCTTTCAATAACTTCGTTATTCTATTCAACAAATGAATATTTTCTTCAACACATGAATTTTCTTTTATTCAACACATTAATATATATTTTATTCAACACATCAATTTATATTTTTATTCGACACACGAATATATATTCTATTCAATACATGAATTTTCTCTATTCAACACATGAATTTTCATTTTATAATATTCTTCATTTTCCAAATTGGAATAAGGCCCAATCAATTACCATATAATGTTATTTATATGGATTCCCTACAACACATGTATATAATAGCAACGATAAATAATCAACCACCATTCAAAGTGCACCACACAACTGCATAAGCATTAAATATAAATAATTAACGCTTACACAGTCTGTCAACCTATCGATTGACATACAACTAAACAATTGGGATTAGTGTACGTCAAATATCATCCCAATACCCGTATGGGGTTTCAAATCAACAAACACAGATTTTTATTTGTTCAGTTGGGCGATGTGTAAAATTTATCGTCCCAGTCAATATCAGTCAAATGGATGTACATAAACAAATCGTCCGATTTGTTTATAAATATTTATTTTATATACACGTTAAAAATCATATTTTTAACTATAATATATTTTATTCAGTCCACTTCACACAATCAACTTTCACAACACATCAATTAAACAAACAAATCATCCATGATCTGTGGACGACGGGTGTCGGGTGCTGCTAAGCACCGTCTGCATCCTAGTATATATTTCAACTAGAATTTAAAATAAAAGCGAGGAGTTCTCACCTTGGAGTTCCACTCCGCCATTTCATTTCTGAATTTCTGAATAGCTTGGTTTAGCCCGATATTCAACGCAGTCCTTTTCTACGCTGTTCATATTAAAAATCACATTTTTATCTCACTATATATATAATAAAAATCAGATTTTTATTTCACTACATAAATAAAAATCAGATTTTTATCCTTTCTATAATATAAAAATCCTATTTTTATTCTCTACATAATATGAAAATCATATTTTTATTCTCTACATTATATAAAAATCATATTTTTTATTCTCTACCTTATATAAAAATCATATTTTTATTCTCTACATTATATAAAAATCATATTTTTATTCTCTACATTATATAAAAATCATATTTTTATATAATGAAAAATCACATCTTTATGATTAAAAATAATCTCTTTTCATATTGTTATAAAGATCGAATCTTTCCTTATATAAAATTTATACTTTCACCTTACAAAAATCTAATCTCTATCTAAATAAAAATCAAATTTTTATTAACATGAAACTCTAATTTAATTTTTATTAACATGAAAATCCTTACATAAATAAACTTAAAATCATTATATAAATAGAGAAAAATAAATTAAAAATACTTACAGGTGGTTAAGGGGGGGTGGGAGGGAATGACGGTCTACAATGGTCGGAGGGGGTCTGGTTTCAGCTGACGCGCGGCGGTCTTGGAAGGGAAGGGGAGGGCGGCGCTTTAGGGTTTGAGGGGTTTTGGGGATTTAGGGCTTCGAGTTGGGGAAGAAGAGGGCCGGAGGAGGGAGAGAGAAGGGTGGTAGAGGTCTGGGCGGCTTGATGGAGGGCGGCGGTCCTCCAGGTGGCGGCGTGGTGGATGAAAAGGGGGGTGACGAGAACAGGCGCAGGGTTTTTTTTTTCTTTTTTTTTGATCAGTAATGAATACGACGGGGAGGGAGAGAGGGATAAAGGGTTGACCAAATATATATAAATATTTATTTAATTTAATTTTATTCCAAAAAGTAACTTTTTATTTCGAACTCGAAATCGAACCCACTGCCTGTCGTCCCTAGCTAATTACCCCCATTGCGAACACAATGGGATATGTATCGTAAGCTGATTCGATCGTTTCGATCAGTTTCCGTCAAAATCAAAATATAAATCTATATATTGAATTTAAACGCATATTTCAATTTACCGGGGACACATACAGACTCTAAAAATTCCCGAAAAATATTTTCTAGCTTCATATTTAAGATACGGTTCTAAAAAAATTAATTTCGTCAAATTTCGAGACCGTTAGAAAAATGGTCATTTTCTGGTTGATCGAAATTGATTGAAACTGTCAAAACACGTTTTCCTGTGCCACGCTCATATATTGATTCAGAAAATTACGAATTTTGGAATCTAGCAATAATTCGACATCCCGGATCCAACAAAAGTAGTTTTGTCGAAAACAAAGGTCGTTTGCAAAATTTCCATTTTTAAGGGCCTAAAATTCCATAGCGACTATTCTGAAATTTCAACTGGGCATAACTTTTTATCCCCGCTATGGAATTTCAATTTCTCTGATTCGTTGGAAAGATATTTTCAAATAGATTCTAATATTTTTCGTTTCGCTAAAGTCCGGTTTATGTTGAATCATGTACATTCATTTGAAATTCGAAATCGAAATTTCAAACTACCGCGCCATTTTCAATTCCTTTTATAATTAAAATAAAATAATTATATTCTAACGTCGATTCAAATAAATATATACGTTCTAATTCTATTCAAAATAAATTTCTCGTCATTATTATTTAAAATAATTCATTTTAAATATTCGAAATTCATTAAAATTGCCAAAATAAAAAATTTAAATTGGTTCAGATTTCCGGGTTATTACAATCTCCCCCACTTAAAACTTTCGTCCCCGAAAAGGAACGAAGTTGAAAGTTGTTTTACAAGCCAACTCAACTTCCATTATTTCCTTTACGGCTTTTGTTCTTAAACTTTTCAGGTTCTAAGAACTTTTTGAATTTTTCAAAAATTTGGCTAACACCCTAAATTTTCAAAAAAAATCGCCATAACCTCCCCTACACCGGGAGCGTCGGGATATTTCAAATAGCCTCCCATGGCCCTCACCAATCCAAAGGAAAAGGAAACAGCCAAGCGGCTAGCCAATCGGCTCATAAAATCATCAAAAACCCAAGAAATACAATAAACATGTACCTATTTGTCGGGCAAACAATTTTGTTCCTCTTCTCCAGCCTCCTTGCTATGACTTGTTCAATGTAAGTACATGTACAAGCATGCAAATGCGATAAATTTTCAATACAGTCCACTATCGGGTTAAATTTGGCTAAAGGTTCAACATTTAATTAATCAAACAATAATCAAACCACACAACCAACAATCAATTAGTTGATTATCTTTTCAATCACATAGCTTTAATACATATCCAAAAAATCAGATTTTTGATGCCAAATCACAACAATATATTCTAACTATATATTGGTTCTCACACCAGTCAATTGGAAATATATAGAAATCCCACTTTTGAAACTCGAATATAAATACTGATGATGTCATGACAATCATCAGTACTATCTCCGGGCGACTAGAGTGTGATTCTATATCTACCCAGTATATTAAAACTTCAAATACACACGGATCAGACGTATATGCAAAATCTTTATATACTGGATTGTCCAAATTCAATATAAAATAAATAATCAAATACGAATAATTGATTTAAATTTTCAAAACAAAAATTGTTTTCAATTTTATTTTAAAAATATACTCTTCCCACTCGTTCTAGGATACTGCTGATCCCATCTCTAACGAGTCATTCCCATTGGATATTACTAATTCAATCTCTGATGAATTCTTTCGTATGGTTCTAATGTGTCTTGTTCTCCGAGCCCTGTAAACCAAAGCTCTGATACCAAATGAAACAATAAGGAATTTCTCTTGATCCGAATCGATCGCTAAACCGACCAAGACCGTTCGAAACCCCTTATTGTTTTGAGAACACGACAAATCGGAACGCAAACAGAAGAACACTTCATAGTTAGTTACAACAATTCCATTAGAATACAAGAATATTACAGAGTATGAATGAATATTACACAGAAAATATCAGAGGTTTAAATTACATTTAAATACGTAGCAGCGGAAAAATAATTCAAAAAAAAATTGAAAGGAATACGTGGATACAGAGCTTTCCGAGTATAATTCCAGCTGTAAACCAGGATCCTGTGAATACAAATCTGCAAACCCAAAACTACTAGCCACCCGTGTCAAAATAAGGGCACCCAGAGTTTAGGTTAAAAAATTAAACTCTCGGTCAGTCATGTGATTGGTATGAGAACTAAAACAGTTATTTAAAACTTTACTTTAAATCAGATATATCAAGGGACCACTCCGTATAACACGGAACGGGTTTCCTCCCAAGAATACCAGTGCATATAACAAAACAGCGCAATGCTTTTTGGAAAAATGAAGCTATTATAAGACCCAGGTCCCATCACACAATGCAACACAAGCCGGAGGATAGGTTTTCCCTTATAATAGCCAAACATGCTTGGTACGTTAAAAACAAATCATTTGATACTACTATAAGTGTATAGTGTCAAAACAATTTCAATCATAAATATCAATCATAGACGACATGGGTACCATATATCATGCCGCCATACTAGGCTCTACAATCAAAACCGCAAATGTCAGGTATTGGAAGTTGGGTTTCCATTTGTGAACCGAGGCAAGGGATCGTCCTCTACCTAATTCGAGACGCTCTAGCCTGCCCCTCAGGAACAAAGCACAACTGCCCCTTGGATCGTCAGGGTTAGTCCACCGATGTGGATTATAATGCCTGAACACTGCGTTTCCCCGCCCTTTGGGGCGTCAATGAGTCCAATGACTCCATCGGCTCCACATAGTCACCGATATATCCGAGGCACCTCGCAACAACAATAACCACACAGGTGAAAATAATATAAATGTTAGGGCTAGTAGGTCACTGACACCACCCTAGATAGAAGGAAACACATGTCCTTCCTGAGGTCCGCTCCCGTTTTTGGTTCACAACCGGGGTGTGAGGCTCGCGAATCAACGCTACATAAAGCTATGCCACGTAGGTCCTGCTTTGATCATCAACCACAAGACTCTACTTTTCAACAGAAGCCTTGATCATTTGCATCTTAGCATGCCACACAGGAAAACCACTCCACGCAACCGATATCCATCAATCACACAGAATGATATACAATGTCATACACACAGTCCATTTACAAGTCCGTTCTGGGTCTGAACGAAACAAGAGGCACCTTGTACCTCGCATATCCGTCGATCTCCAAGTACGTCTGGACGATCACCAACTGATTCCCTCCTCTTGGGTGTACAGCCCAATCAAGATCATCAGTAATTATCCAAACGATGTGAAGACCTCTGGTCTTCGACCACCGTCTTCATCCTCGATACATCGTCGAGTCAGTTATTCAGAATGGGACGAACCCGATCTTTCTGAATAACTCGCGTATATAATAAACAAGTGTTACACAAACACAACATACGCCTCATTCCAATTCAGAATATTCTTTTATTCCAATATTCTTACACTTTGGGAAAGGTTCCCATTAATTTTATCAAATTTAAATTCTTTAAAATTATTCTTTAATCTTCTTTTGAATAATTAATCAAACCAAATTATGGTTTATCCAAACTAGTTGGGATTAGCGAACCTTACCGAAGTAATCACTTGTTAAATTTCCCAACCCCAACCTATTCATCCCATAAAGTAAAACTGGTCATACTTCATATCTAATACCATGGTGTTATCGGTAAGTTCAATTACCATTTCACGTTCAAATCTAATTAAAGATTTAACTATCGCCTAGAGCAAAACTGGTGATACTCCATTCACGATCATTTCAATCTAATTAAAGATTCATTAAAATTCCACTTGGTTTTAATATTCCCAAAAATCACTATCAATGATTATTCTACTTGGGAAATCATATCTTGTCTTTAACTGGGTTAAAGAACCAATGTCATTTAAAACACGGTTCACGATAAACCCAAAACCACATTATATTCCATCAGCCTTTAACCGTAAATTAGCAAGTGAATAATCCCCTAAGTGTTAACCCCAAAGGCCGAAACTAACATCAGATCAATACCCAAGAAATATCTAACTTAACTAATCTCCAGTTAGTTTCCGATTTTCTTAACTCCGTTGGGTCTAAGAACTGTATTAATAAAGATACCATTCACGACAACCCAAAATCACATTCCATTAATTATCGGGTTAAAGAACAAGTGTTATTTAAAACACCGTTCACGATAAACCTAAAAATCAATCCAAATTCAATTCCAATTAAATACCATTTAATTGGTATACTTCATTAAATCTAAATAAAAAAAATTAATCTTTTTCTCAACTAGGTTTAAGAACAGTGTTAATGAAGACACCATTCACGATAAACCCAAATCCCATTTGATATTAAATACAAGGCTCTGAATAGAAAATATATCGGCTTATATTCAATATCAAATTCTACGACCAACAAATATCGTATTGGAAATAACGATATCAATATATCTTACAAATTTCCATAACAATATCTGTATAATCATGAAATCCAACATCAAAATATTCCAAAGACAATTTCGATTCAAATCCATTTCCACTTTATATATTGGAAATTCTGGTTAATCTCAAAACCATTTCAAATCCACTAAATGGATTATAATTCTAGTTCAAAACTAGTTCATTTCGATAAAAATCTATTTTTATCTATTCCAATATGGAGTTTTTCATCCCAATTCTTTCCAAATCATTTCTTATGATTTTAAATAAATTATTATTATTTTTAATAATTTTATCAAGGCCCGTATAGTCGATTTCCATCAACGGCCATCGAACTGCACTTACAGCGACCTTTTCCAAATTTGATTTGGACATAATTCGAAATCCAATCGTTAGATTTCAAATCTCTAATATTCGTTAGAAAGCTCTTTTCGATACAAACCCAACGGTTCCGGTTTAGGAGAATCCGACAGTCAGATCTCCTGTAACGTCCATTCGAAGTCAAAGGTCGAAATTCGTGAACTTCAGGCCATTATATATATAATATATATTTCGTCGATTTCCTTTCAAAACGCATTTTATAAATCATTTTAAATTCGTTTTCAAAACTTTCAACTTCATATTCAATTTCAAATCAAAATTGAATATTCCATATCATTTATATATATAAATGATAATATGTTCAGAACATTAGATTTTGAAATCAATTCCTTTTCTATATTCATTTTAAAAATGAATATAATCGATATAAATATCGTTCACGTCAAAATGGCGCAAATCTAATCAACACGGCTTTATATCTTTCAATAACTTCGTTATTCTATTCAACAAATGAATATTTTCTTCAACACATGATTTTTTTTATTCAATACATGAATATATATTTTATTCAACACATGAATTTATATTTTTATTCAACGCATGAATATATATTCTATTCAACACATGAATTTTCTCTATTCAACACATGAATTTTCTTTCTATTCAACACATGAATTTTTTCTGTTCAACACATGAATTTTCATTTTATAATATTCTTCATTTTCCAAATTGGAATTAGGCCCAATCAGTTACCATATAATGTTATTTATATGGATTCCCTACAACACATGTATATAACTGCAACGATAAATAATCAACCACCATCCAAAGTGCACCACACAATAGCATAAGCATTAAATATAAATAATTAACACTTACACAGTCTGTCAACCTATCGATTGACATACAACTTAACAATCGGGATTAGTGTACGTCAAATATCATCCCAATACCCGTGTGGGGTTTCAAATCAACAAACACAGATTTTTATTTGTGCAGTTGGGCAATGTGTAAAATTTATCGTCCCAATCAATATCAGTCAAATGGGTGTACATAAACAAATCGTCCAATTTGTTTATAAATATTTATTTTATATACATGTTAAAAATCATATTTTTAACTATAAAATATTTTATTCATTCCACTTCACACAATCAACTTTGACAACACATCAATTAAACAAACAAGTCATCCATGGTCCGTAGACGACGGATGTCGGGTGCTGCTAAGTACCGTCTACATCCTAATATATATTTCAACTAGAATTTAAAATAAAAGTGAGGAGTTCTCACCTTGGAGTTCCACTCCGCCATTTAATTTCTGAATTTCTGAATAGCTTGGTTTAGCCCGATATTCAACGCAGTCCTTTTCTATGTTGTTCATATTAAAAATCACATTTTTATCTCACTATATATATATATAATAAAAATCAGATTTTTATTTTGCTACATAAATAAAAAACATATTTTTATACTTTTTATAATATAAAAATCATATTTTTTTCTCTACATTATATGAAAATCATATTTTTATTCTCTACATTATATAAAAATCATATTTTTATTCTCTACATTATATAAAAATCATATTTTTATATTATGAAAAATCACATCTTTATAATTAAAAGTAATCTCTTTTCATACTGTTATAAAGATCGAATCTTTCCTTATATAAAATTCATACTTTCGCCTTACAAAAATCTAATCTCTATCAAAATAAAAATCAGATTTTTATTAACATGAAACTCTAATTTAATTTTTATTAACATGAAAATCCTTACATAAATAAACTGAAAATCATTATATAAATATAGAAAAATAAATTAAAAATACTTATAGGTGGTTAAGGAGGGGGGAGGGAATGGCTGTCTACAGTGGTCGGAGGGGGTCTGGTTTTAGCTGACGCGCGGCGGTCCTGGAAGGGAAGGGGATGGCGGCGCTTTAGGGTTTGAGGGGTTTTGGGGATTTAGGGCTTCGATTTGGGGAAGAAGAGGGCCGGAGGAGGGAGAGAGAAGGGTGGCTGAGGTCTGGGCGAATTGATGGAGGGCGGCGGTCCTCCAGGTGGTGGCGCGGTGGACGAAATGGGGGGTGATGAGAACAGGCGCAGGGGTTTTTCTTTTTCTTTTTTTTTGATCCGTAATGAATACGGCGGGGAGGGAGAGAGGGATAAAGGGTTGACCAAATATATATAAATATTTATTTTATTTAATTTTATTCCAAAAAGCAAATTTTTATTTCGAACTCGAAATCAAACTCACCGCCTGTCGTCGCTAGCTAATTACTCCTATTCCGAACACAATGGGATATGTATCGTAAGCTGATTCGATAGTTTCGATCAGTTTCAGTAAAAATCAAAATATAAATCTATATATTGAATTTGAACGCACATTTTAATTTACCGGAGCCACATACAGACTCTAAAAATTCCCGAAAAATATTTTCTAGCTTTATATTTACGATACGGTTCTAACAAAATTAATTTCGTCAAATTCCGAGACCGTTAGAAAAATGGCCATTTTCTGGTCGATCGAAATTGACTGAAACTGTCAAATGTTTTCCTGTGTCATGCTCACATATTGATTCATAAAATTACGAATTTTGGAATATAGCAATAATTCGACATCCCGCATCCTACAAAAGTGGTTTTGTAGAAAACAGAGGTCGTTTGCAAAATTTCCATTTTTAAGGGCCTAAAATTCCATAGCGACTATCCTGAAATTTCAACTAGGCATAACTTTTTATCCCCGCTATGGAATTTCGATTTCTCAGATTCGTTGGAAAGATATTTTCAAATAGATTCTAATATTTTTGGTTTCGCTAAAATCCGGTTTATTTTGAGTCCTGTACATTCATTTGAAATTCGAAATCGAAATTTCAAACTACCGCGCCATTTTCAATTCCTTTTATAATTAAAATAAAATAATTATATTCTAACGTTGATTCAAATAACTATATACGTTCTAATTCTATTCAAAATAAATTTCTCGTCATTATTATTTAAAATAATTCATTTTAAATATTTGAAATTCATTAAAATTGCCAAAATAAAATTTTAAATTGGCTTAGATTTCCGGGTTATTACAATCTCTCCCACTTAAAACTTTTTGTCCCTGAAAAGGAACAAAGCTGAAAGTTGTTTTACAAACCAACTCAACTTCCATTATTTCCTTTACGGCTTAAGTTCTTCAACTTTTCAGTTTCTAAAAACTTTTCGAATTTTTCAAAAATTTGGCTAACGCCCTAAATTTTCAAAAAAATTCGCCATAACCTCCCCTGCTCCGGGAGCTTCGGGATATTTCAAATAGCCTCCCATGGCCCTCACCAATCCAAAAAGAAAGAGAAACAGCCAAGCGGCTAGCCAAGCGGCTAGCCAATCGGCTCATAAAATCATCAAAAACCCAAGAAATACAATAACTATGTACCTATTTGTCGGGCAAACAATTTTATTCCTCTTCTCTAGCCTCCTTGTTATGACCTGTTTAATGTAAGCACATGTACAAGCATGCAAATGCGATAAAATTTCAATACAATCCACTATTGGGTTAAATTTGGCTAAAGGTTCAACATTTAATTAATCAAACAATAATCAGAAAACACAACCAACAATCAATTAGTTGATTATCTTTTCAATCACATAACTTTAATACATATCCATAAAATCAGATTTTTGATGCCAAATCACAACAATATATTCTAACTGGTTCTCACACCAGTCAATTGGAAATATATAGAAATCCCACTTTCGAAACTCGAACATAAATACTGATGATGTCATGACAATCATCAATACTATCTCCGGGCGACTAGAGTGTGATTCTATATCTACCCAGTATATTAAAACTTCAAATACACGCGGATCAGACGTATATGCAAAATCTTTATATACTGGATTGTCCGAATTCAATATAAAATAAATAATCAAATACGAATAATTGATTTAAATTTTCAAAACAAAAATTGTTTTCAATTTTATTTTAAAAATATACTCTTCCCACTCGTTCTAGGATACTGCTGATCCCATCTCTAACGAGTCATTCCCATTGGATATTACTAATCCAATCTCTGATGAATTCTTTCGTATGGTTCTAATGTGTCTTGTTCTCCGAGCCCTGTAAACCAAAGCTCTGATACCAAATGAAACGATAAAGAATTTCGCTCGATTCGAATCGATCGCTAAACCGACCAAGACCGTTCGAAACCCCTGATTGTTTTCAGAACACGACAAATCGGAACGCAAACAGAAGAACACTTCATTGTTAGTTACAACAATTCCATTAGAATACAAGAATATTACAGGGTATGAATGAATATTACACAGAAAATATCAGAGTTTTAAATTACATTTAAATACATAGCAGCAGAAAAATAATTCAAAAACACAGCTGAAAGGAATACGTGGATACAGAGCTTTCCATGTATAATTCCAGCTGAAAACCAGGATCCTGTGAATATAAATCTGCAAACCCAAAACAACTAGCTGCCCGTGTCAAAATAAGGGCGCCCAGAGTTTAGGTTAAAACAATAAACTCCAGGTCAGTCATGTGACTGGTGTGAGAACTAAAAATAGTTATTTAAAACTTTACTTTAAATCATATATATCAAGGGACCACGCCGTATAACACGGAACGAGTTTCCTCCCAAGAATACCAGTACATATAACAAAACAACGCAGTGCTTTTTGAAAAAATGAAGCTATTATAAGACCCATGTCCCATCACACAATACAACACAAGCCGAATGATAGGTTTTCCCTTTTAATAGCCAAACATGCTCGGTACATTAAAAACAAATCGTTTGATACTATTATAAGTGTATAGTGTCAAAACAATTTCAATCATAAATATCAATCATAGATGGCATGGGTACCATATATCATGTTGCCATACTAGGCTCTACAATCAAAACGGCAAATGTCACGTATTGGAAGTTGGGTTTCCATCTGTGAACCGAGGCAAGGGATCGTCCTCTACCTAATTCGAGACGCTCTAGCCCGCCCCTCAGGAACAGCCGCAACTGCCCCTTGGATCGTCAGGGCTGGTCCACCGATGTGGATTATAATGCCTGAACACTACGTTTCCCCGCCCTTTGGGGCGTCAATGAGTCCAATGACTCTATCGGCTCCATATAGTCACCGATATATTCGAGGCACCTCGCAACAGCAACAACCACACATGTGAAAATAATATAAATGTTAGGGCTGGTAGGTCACTGGCACCACCTTAGCTAGAAGGAAACGCATGTCCTCTCTGAGGTCCTCTCCCGTTTTTGGTTCACAACAGGGGTGTGAGGCTCGTGAATCAACGCTAAAAAAAGCTATGCCACGCAGGTCGTGCTTTGATCATCAACCCCATGACTCTGCTTTTCAACAGAAGCCTTGATCATTTGCATCTTAGCTTGCCACACAGGCAAACCACTCCATGCAACCGTTATCCATCAATCACACAGAATGATATCCAATGTCAGACACACAGTCCATTTTCAAGTCCGTTTTGGGTCTGAACGAAACCGGAGGCACCTTGTACCTCGCATATCCATCGATCTCCAAGTACGTCTGGACGATCACCAACTGATTCCCTCCTCTTGGGTGTACAACCCAATCAAGATCAACAGTAATTATCCAAATGATGTGAAGACCTCCGGTCTTCGACCACCGTCTTCGTCCTCGACACATCGTCGAGTCAGTTATTCAGAATGGGATGAACCCATTCTTTCTGAATAACTCGCGTATATAATAAACAAGTGTTACACAAACACAACATACGCCTCATTCCAATTCAGAATATTCTTTTATTCCAATATTCTTACACTTTGGGAAAGATTCCCATTAATTTTATCAAAGATAAATTCTTTAAATTTATTCTTTAATCTTCTTTTGAATATTAAATCAAACCAAATTATGGTTCATCCAAACTAGTCGAGATTAGCGAACCTTACCGAAGTAATCACTTGTTAAATTTCCCAACCCCAACCTATTCATCCCATGAAGTAAAACTGGTCATACTTCATATCTAACACCACGGTGTTATCGGTAAATTCAATTACCATTTCACTTTCAAATCTAGTTAAAGATTTAACTATCGCCTGGAGCAAAACTGGTGATACTCCATTCTCTATCATTTCAATCTAATTAAAGATTCATTAAAATTCCACTTGGTTTTAATCTTCCCAAAAATCACTATCAATGATTGTTTAACTTGGGAAATCATATCCTGTCTTTAACTAGGTTAAAGAACCAATGTCATTTAAAACACGGTTCACGATAAACCCAAAACCACATTCTATTCCATTAGCCTTTAACCGTAAATTAGCAAGTGAATAATTCCCTAAGTGTTAACCCCGAAGGCCGAAACCAACATCAGATCAATACCCAAGAAACCATCTAACTTAACTAATCTCCAGTTAGTTTCTGATTTTCTTAACTCTGTTGGGTCTAAGAACAGTATTAATAAAGATACCATTCACGACAACCCAAAATCACATTCCATTAATTATCGGGTTAAAGAACAAGTGTTACTTAAAACACCGTTCACGATAAACCTAAAAATCAATCCAAATTCAATTCCAATTAAATACCATTTAATTGGTATACTTCATTAAATCTAAATAAAAAGATTTAATATTTGTCTCAACTAGGTTTAAGAATAGTGTTAATGAAGACACCATTCACGATAAACCCAAATCCCATTTGATATTAAATACAAGGCTCTGAATAGAAAATATATCGGCTTATATTCAATATCAAATTCTACGACCAACAAATATCGTATTGGAAATAACGATATCAATATATCTTTCAAATTTCCATAAAAATATCTGTATAATCATGAAATCCAACATCAAAATATTCCAAAGACAATTTCGATTCAAATCAATTTCCACTTTATGTATTGGAAATTCTGGTTATTCTCAAAACCATTTCAAATCCACCTTATTTATTTTAAAAATGAATGGATTATAATTCTAGTAAAAAACTAGTTCATTTCGATAAAAATCTATTTTTATCTTTTCCAATATGGATTTTTTTCATCCCAATTCTTTCCAAATCATTTCTTATGATTTTACACAAATTATTACTATTTTTAATAATTTTATCAAGGCCCGTACAATCGATTTCCATCAACGGCCATCGAACTGCACTTACAGCGACCTTTTCCAAATTTGATTTGGACATAATTTGAAATCCAACCGTTAGATTTCAAATCTCTAATATTCGTTAGAAATCTCTTTTCGATCAAACCCAACGGTTCCGCTTTTAGGAGAATCCGACGGTCGGATCTCCCGTAACGTCAATTCGAAGTCAATGGTCGAAATTCGCGAACTGCCGCAGCGCGGCGCGTTCTATTCAGACCATTATATATATAATATATATTATATATATTTCATCGATTTCCTTTCGAAACGTATTTTATAAATCGTTTTAAAAACTATTTCAACTTCATATTCAATTTCAAATCAAAATTGAATATTCCATATCATCGATATATATAAATGATAATATGTTCAAAACATTAGATTTTGAAATCAATTCCTTTTCTATATTCATTTTAAAAACGAATATAATCGATATAAATATCGTTCACGTCAAAATGGTGCAAATCTAATCAACACGGCTTTATATCTTTCAATAACTTCGTTATTCTATTCAACAAATGAATATTTTCTTCAACACATGAATTTTCTTTTATTCAACACATGAATATATATTTTATTCAACACATGAATTTATATTTATATTTTTATTCAATGCATGAATATATATTCTATTCAACACATGAATTTTCTCTATTCAACACATAAATTTTCTTTCTATTCAACACATGAATTTTCTCTGTTCAACACATGAATTTTCATTTTATAATATTCTTCATTTTCCAAATTGGAATGAGGCCCAATCAATTACCATATAATGTTATTTATATGGATTCCCTACAACACATGTATATAATAGCAACGATAAATAATCAACCACCATCCAAAGTGCACCACACAACTACATAAGCATTAAATATAAATAATCAGCGCTTACACAGTCTGTCAACCTATCGATTGACATACAACTAAACAATCGAGATTAGTGTACATCAAATATCAACCCAATACCCTTGTGGGGTTTCAAATCAACAAACACATATTTTTATTTGTGCAGTTGGGCGATGTGTAAAATTTATCATCCCAATCAATATCAGTCAAATGGGTGTACATAAACAAATCGTCCGATTTACTTATAAATATTTATTTTATATACACTTTAAAAATCATATTTTTAACTATAAAATATTTTATTCATTCCACTTCACACAATCAACTTTCACAACACATCAATTAAACAAACAAGTCATCCATGATCCGTGGACGACAGGTGTCGGGTGCTGCTAAGCACCGTCTGCATCCTAGTATATATTTCAACTAGAATTTAAAATAAAAGTGAGGAGTTCTCACCTTGGAGTTCCACTCCGCCATTTCATTTCTGAATTTCTGAATAGCTTGGTTTAGCCCGATATTCAACGCAGTCCTTTTCTACGCTGTTCATATTAAAAATCACATTTTTTTTCTCACTATATATATATAATAAAAATCAGATTTTTATTTTGCTACATAAATAAAAAACATATTTTTATCATTTATATAATATAAAAATCATATTTTTTTCTCTACAATATATGAAAATCATATATTTATTCTCTGCATTATATAAAAATCATATTTTTATTCTCTACATAATATAAAATTCATATTTTTATATAATGAAAAATCACATCTTTATGATTAAAAATAATATCTTTTCATATTGTTATAAAGATCGAATCTTTCCTTATATATAATTTATAATTTCGCCTTACAAAAATCTAATCTCTATCTAATTAAAAATTAGATTTTTATTAACATGAAACTCTAATTTAATTTTTATTAACATGAAAATCCTTACATAGATAAACTTAAAATCATTATATAAATAGAGAAAAATAAACTAAAAATACTTACAGGTGGTTAAGGGGGGGGATGGCGGTCTACAGTGGTCGGAGGGGGTCTGGTTTCATCTGGCGTGAGGCGGTCCTGGAAGGGAGGGGGAGGGCGGCGCTTTAGGGTTTGAGGGGTTTTGGGGATTTAGGGCTTCGAGTTGGGGAAGAAGAGGGCCGGAGGATGGAGAGAGAATGGTGGCTGAGGTCTGGGCGGCTTGATGGAGGGCGGCGGTCCTCCAGGTGGTGGCGCGGTGGACGAAAGGGGGGCGACGAGAACAGGCGCAGGGGTATTTTTTTCTTTTTTTTGATCAGTATTGAATACGACGGGGAGGGAGAGAGGGATAAAGGGTTGACCAAATATATATAAATATTTATTTAATTTAATTTTATTCCAAAAAGCAACTTTTTATTTCGAACTCGAAATCGAACCCACCGCCTATCGTTCCGAGCTAATTACCCCCATTCCGAACACAATGGGATATGTATCGTAAGCTGATTCGGTCGTTTCGATCAGTTTCCGTCAAAATCAAAATATAAATCTATATATCGAATTTGAACGGACATTTCAATTTACCGGAGCCACACACAGACTCTAAAAATTCTTAAAAAATATTTTCTAGCTTCGTATTGAAGATACAGTTCTAACAAAACTAATTTCGTCAAATTCCGAGACCGTTAGAAAAATGGCCATTTTCTGGTCGATCGAAATTGACTGAAACTGTCAAAACATGTTTTCCTGTGCCACGCTCACATATTGATTCATAAAATTACGAATTTTGGAATCTAGTAATAATTCGACATCCCGGATCCAACAAAAGTGGTTTCGTCGAAAACAGAAGTCGTTTGCAAATATTCCATTTTAAGGGCCTAAAATTCCATAGCGACTATTCTGAAATTTCAACTGGGCATAACTTTTTATTCCCGCTATGAAATTTCAGTTTCCCGGATTCGTTGGAAAGATATTTTCAAATAGATTTTAATATTTTTGGTTTCGCTAAAATCTGGTTTATTTTGAATCCTGTACATTCATTTGAAATTTGAAATCGAAATTTCAAACTACCGCGCCATTTTCAATTCCTTTTATAATTAAAATAAAATAATTATATTCTAACGTCGATTCAAATAAATATATATGTTCTAATTCGATTCAAAATAAATTTCTCGTCGTTATTATTTAAAATAATTCATTTTAAATATTCGAAATTCATTAAAATTTCCAAAATAAAAATTTTAAATTGGTTCAGATTTCCGGGTTATTACAGAAGTCTACCTCACGTTTTAGGGGAGAAACCCCTAACCTTAATTAAAAACATCTGGGTACTAATGGACTACTCCAACGGATCGAAAATCGTCGATAAATACATAAAGTGATTCCAGGTAGCTAAGACAAACTGATCCCTTAGGATCGCACGAAATTTCGATGGTATTCCCGAGACAAGTCGAAAGTCTAACTACCCTCCTTTCACGATTACTAGCTAACCAATTCATGCCTAGAATCAACCCATAGCCCATGAAACCAAAAACATAAGTATCTCAAATCCTTACAAACCAAAGATAACTGAGCCGAACCACACATTGGATTTGAGACAATAATGGGATCTTCTACTATACAAGTACTAAGGTGCAGAGACTCAACTATGGAATCATATATAAACGATTGTGAAGCGCTAAAATAAAAAAGTACTAATAGGATGATCAAAAAGATAAACTTAGCTCTTCCTCTCTCCTAGGTATGCTGGCGGTGAGAGCATGCACTTACCCTCCTGAAAGTCCTGTTCTTTTGTTCTTGCCATTGTCCTTAATTAAACGACCCGTTATACCATAATAAAGATACTTCCTCTTGTTTTAGGTTTTACTATTCTTACCTCCCCTACTTTGTGAACCAAGTCTATATCCATGAGTTCTCCATCCTTGGGTTGTGCTCCTTAGCCAAACTTCCTTATTCTCATCTTTGCCATCCTTTGTAACTTGTTGACAGGTCTCTTGAAAACCGCCTCCATCGCACGGAAAATCCTACAAGGCTCGAAAGAAAATTAGCCGTAGGTGAAACTACAGCGGCTATAGATGGAAGTTGGGCACTTCTTCGCCCTTTGACAAATATCATAGTCTCATTAAGCCTACGGAACCATGCCGCGATGAGGTTACCTCCTAGAAAGCCAGGAGCCCCGAAGACTCAGGAAAGAAGGAAACAAGGATTCAAACAGAGGATCAAAAGATAGTGCATATGGCTTTGGGGAATATGCCTTTAAAACAAAACTTTTCTTTAGAAAGTGTTTCTTTTAAAACCGTTTTGAAAATAATTTTTTAAATCTTTTATCTGATCCGGTAACCTTCAGCTCTGATACCAAGTGAAACACCCCACCTCTGTTAAGGTCACTCACAAAGGGAATGCCTTAACTTTGGTGGAGCATTTTAGGTAAAAGATGCAGATAAATTATAAGATATACAAATAAAGCAGCGGAAAATAAAGTCATTTTATTAACAACTCAATTCAGTCAATCTTTTACAACAGTTATCTCAATCATACTTAAAAGTAATACACAGAACTTCTGTCTTGATTCAAAAACTTCCAGGTATAAAAGAAGCATAAAAACAATGATATTCCCCAATAAAGCATGAACCAGCCATAGAAGTGGAAGAGTCCAAAGCAATATATCGACTATCTTCGAGCTTGGAAAGAAAACCGAGCTAAGTGGTAACATTTTCTCCCTGTGAACCTGGGGGGGGTGGTAGGAACGGAAGGAAAGAGGCAAAATAAAACTAGGTCAGACATGAGTCTGGTAAGTCCAGTGACTTTCATCATATAAATAGTTAAAAGCATCATAACATGAATAAACTGAATATAAGACAATACCATGATAACAGAGATAACAAGATAACATAGGATAAGTGTGACGGCCCGCCCCGCACCAACCGACATTTACTCCAAAAGTGCGTTGTACACATGTCCAGTTAGTACGAGACGGTCGCCAGAAGGAAAGGAAGAAGATGAAGAAGCAACAAGGAACCGGTAAAATGTCTCACAGCGCATTGAACAAAATATAATAACAACATACTTGACATAAAACAGGTGAGACAATGCATAAGCTGAAAACAAACTGTCATAGCAGCGGAAAATCCAAATACAGCTTATGTTCCACATCATCATTATTACAACTTTACAAACTGTCTCTAAAGGTAAGAACAAGATAAGGGAGGTAAACTACTAATGCCCAAGTAGTGACCGCCAACGACACAGGGAGAATATATATATATCATACGTGGAAGCCTCCTGCTCGCCTCCGAATCAGCTACTCGTGCATCACCAGCTAACCTGTCTCTAGTCTGCTCGTGAGAGCACCCAGAGCAATAAGAAGAGACATAAAACTCTGGGTCAGACAAAAAGTCTGGTATGAGCGATAAGCAGCTAAACAGAACAAGAACAGGTATACTAAACCATACCTGAACCTGGACCTGCAACCAAAGAGTTTGCACTACATAATGTACAACACTCTGAGGTGCTACTAAACAAATGGTGTAAAGATATTGGGAGTGGGGGTGTGCATGCCACAGTGATGGAAAACAATCAAACATAGCAACCATCCTCACATCTCTCACTCAGTGCGTAAAGTATACGATATCCACCACTTCGATCACCCAATACTTTGCTATGATCACTCTGCCCCATGAAGTCATAACGGCTTCACTGCACTAATCCATAGCCACTAATCCTTCGCTATGTCCACTTTGCCCCATGGAGTCGTACACACCCCACTGCACTGGCTCATAGCCTTACTAATCCTTTACTATGTCCACTCTGCCCCATGGAGTCACAACGACTCCACTGCACTGGCTCATAGTCTTACTACGATCACTTTGCCCCTCGAGTCGTGATGACTCTACTGCACTGATACGTAGTCTAACATTCATCTTTCAGTGGCAAATCGAAGTTATGAACGTCGACAACTCCTTAGCACACGTCCCGCAGCAAAGCCCAACCATGAAGTGAACTCATTGGTTCCCAACTGGATCCTGAGCTCTAAATTCCATTTGGACTACCTTTGCATCTCGGATTATTGGTCATCACCGGATCGGTTCGGATCCTCAGTCCTTCTTCTCTGTCGGTTCGGATCGGCCTTCAGTATCCCTCATTGGATCAATTCGTGCTAAGCTTCTTCGGATCGGATCGGAGGCCTTCATATGATGAAGGATCGGATCGGCCTCCATCAGAGCACACCGGGTCGGGTCGTAGTCTCCAAGTCGCGTCGCCATACCACGTTGACAGATCGGATCGGGGGTGCTTGTGGCGGATCGAGTCGGAGGACTCTAGGCGGTTCGGTTCGGAGAGAACACTCTTCCTAGCTAAGTACACACAGCTTGCGTTCACCATCCATGGGCGGTTCGGTTCGGAGGGATTAACCACGATCGGGTCGGGTCGGGCTATACGATCCGATCCGGTTTCCTGCATTTTCCTGCAACTTCCAGCGATAGTTTATACGCCTTTGGACGACGTTTTCGACTATTCTAACTATTCTAATCAATCACAAAGTATACCTCAAAGTCATAGCAACAAATAGAAGTGACCTCAAACACCAAAACATCAGTATGATAGGTTAAAATGGATCAAACATAGCCAAAACCCCATGTCTTCCCTTAAGCATGTTTAGGCAAAACTAATGATAGGATTAACAAAACTTAACCAAATTAACCCAAGTTCATATAAGAGGTCTAAAACATTATTTAAGAATTTACAGATATTTTTCCAGAATTTATTAGTGTATAAATTCGCTAATCATCACTAATTACCCTTAATTAACCATAATTAGTGAGAAACTATGCAAATCACTCACCTTAGCCACAAATAAACCTTAGATCTAAAATAAATCTCTGATATGGCGCGAACACCAATGCTAAACAGCGGCTATAATCTTGATTTGGTGAAGATCTCCCTTGATTTGGTGTTGCTAAGCTTAATCCTTGATTAGAGAGTGTAACACCCCACACCCGCTAAGGTCACTCACTAAGGGAATGCCTTAGTTTCGGTGGAGTATTTTAAGTGAATATAGAACAGTAAAATTACAGCAGGACAGATATAAGTAATACTTGAAAATTTAAATCATCATTTCATTGTAGCGGAAGATAAAACATGTTTGGTTACATCACAAAAACCATACAAGAGTCAAGTACAAATATCCATCCTGATAAAAATAAGTACATAATCCCACTAAGTAAACAATAGCCATAAAAGAAAAGATGAACTGGGCTTTACTCCAACGGTCCAAGCTCCAAAGGATAGATACAGCAATCCGATCAAGGCCCACTAGCACTAGGCCCACTCTGATAACCTGGGGTTGGGGAAAAAGATAAAAACAACGGGGTCAGACATAAGTCTGAGTGAGTCCTATAACCCTAACAATACAATCATTAAAGTAATTAGGGTATGATATAAACAAGGTACGGTACCTCTGGGGATAATGACTACACTAAGTAGCCAACTAAACACAGGATGTACTATGATAACCGAAAAAACGCATTTATCCACCCCAGATCTACCCACCCAAGGGTAATTCCTACACTGCACTACACCAGTTCTACCCACCAAGAGTAATTCCTACTTAAAGGTTGATCCCACTAAGTGTACTTAGTAATTTTTACCCAGTAGTTTCTTGTACCCCTACACAGGTGTCGTCTGCCCCTATCTTTACTAGGTGTACCCACTACTCCCAAGCGATCGGCTCCCTACCGTAGATACCCGTGCTGGTCCCACAATGGGGTGTATCATTCCCCAAAGTGGCCACCTGATAATATTAACGGTGCACGGCTTTATATCTACACGATGCAACAACGACTTATCTACCAGCCCGGGCCCACACACGCATAT
The DNA here is from genome assembly GCA_030737875.1 of Allium sativum. Classification (NCBI taxonomy): domain Eukaryota; kingdom Viridiplantae; phylum Streptophyta; class Magnoliopsida; order Asparagales; family Amaryllidaceae; genus Allium; species Allium sativum. The sequence continues at coordinate 604,159,426 of CM060919.1, read as the reverse complement.
GAAACCCGATGGACTTGCGTTGCCACCGCTAACCCGTTTTGGCCTCTTATAGTCAAGCCCAATATGCGTGTCCCGTCACCCGACTAGAGTCGAGCCCACAAAGATACGTTTGGGATATTGGTTGAAATGGGCCCCCACAAGCTACCACCTAAGCTTGCAATTTTATCTAGTGTATCCCACTTAACCCCTTTTTATAATCATGCTCACTTACATGTTAAGATTTGGTTAAGTCATCTAATCATATTTCAATTGCCCCTTAAGGCACCCACTAGATTTCCACATGCCACCCATGGCACTTACTTAACCCTTTAATCATGTTTAATTACATGTTCCACTTTGGTTAAGTATTCTAATCGTGTTTCCACATGCCACCCATGGCACTTACTTAACCCTTTAATCATGTTTAATTACATGTTTCACTTTGGTTAAGTATTCTAATCGTATTTCCACATGCCACCCATGGCACTTACTTAACCCTTTAATCATGTTTTAATTACATGTTTCACTTTGGTTAAGTATTCTAATCGTATTTTCCATTGCCACCCAAGGCAACCCACTAGTCTCCTCATGCCACCCAAGGCACCCACTTAACCCCTCATGTCCCACTACATGCTAATATGGTTAAGTGTTTCTTAATTCATTAATTAAGATCATGACCTCATAAAGACCTCTCACATTAGACCGTCTTTTATGACTGCTGGATATGTCGGTTGGTTCCGGGCAGACTTCTGTCATCAAAAGGGTCTAACCTCGTGTCTTTACTTTAATCATGTATTTAATTTATAACTAAGACCTCTCACATTGGGCCAATCATTTGTAGCCACTGGATGGCCGGTCGGTTCCGGGCAGACTTCCGCTACAAAAGGGTCCAACCTCGTGTCTTAGTTGATTAATTACACCTAATTAATCACCCCCATATTAATTATCCCTAATTAATATCAAGTTTTTCATAACATGGGTAGACCTAACTCAATAGGTAAATTCCCATGGGGTAGACCTAACTCAATAGGTAAATTCCCACTTATGCTTATTCATTTTATGGTATGCTTAATCATACCCATTTCACACCATTCATTAACATGTCTATTAACCCCATCGTTTCCCCACGCACTTATGCGAACACGACATATTTCCAAGAGAAGATTCTTTCACACTTAACATGGGTTTCACTTAGCATACATTAGCATTAACATGGGTTAAAAGGTGTCCACTTACATCATGATATTAACCCAACTAGCATTACTAAATAACCCAACTTGCATGAACATACATATGTCGTATATACAAAGGCGACTTGCATAAGTGTTTATAGGTTATACAAAAATGAACTTGCATGTGTCTTAAAGGTGTGAACTTGCACAACATGTTACATGTTAACTTGCATAACATCTTACACATGACTTGCATGATATCATAAACATAACTTGCATATCAACATACACATAACTTGCATATCAACATACACATAACTTGCATAACTTCATGCACATAACTTGCATAACTTAATGCACATAACTTGCATAACCTCATACACCTAACTTGCATATGAACTTGCATAACAACATGCACATAACTTGCACAATATGTTGATCTTGCATATAAGCATACACATAACTTGCTTAACATGTTGAACTTGCATATATGACTTGCATCTTTAAAGGAGGGTAAACATGCATAGCATATAAAGGTGTCATCTTGCATATGTATGCATCACATTTAAAAGGGTAAACTTGCATATCATGATTTATGCATAATACCAAATACTTAGCATGCATAAAACCACAAACTTATCATGCATAGAATCAATCACTTATTATGCATAAACACACCACTTAACTTGCATAAACCCAAACACTTGGCATGCATAACACCAAATACTTAGCATGCATACAATCAAATACTTAGCATGCATAACACCAAATACTTAGCATGCATAAAATCACATGCATAACTTGCAAATCATGTTACATATAACTTGCATATACTCTCACATATAGTTTGCATAACATGTTAGATATGCATAAATGTTCAACATAATGTTTTGCATCATAAAACATGGCAATAAACTTGCATATGGCATAAAACTTGCAATTCACATATCATACAAACTTGCATAAACTCATTTATCCACAAACATAGCCATGTCTTATCACATCCTACCATAATCAATTTAACAATTGATTATTAAAGCCATAGGAACTCACCAAAACCAAGATTAGCAAACTTATGAAGTGGAATTAGTGGCTTTAATTGAAGAAGATGTTGATTAGCTTGCAACTCTCTTCATTGATTTGTGGAGGCCATGATCAAGTTCCATTTTGCCATAGTTTAGTTACAAGATCTAATTATGAATGAATTAGGATAGGGTTAGGGTCTTATTTATAGGATTAGGTTGCATTTTAGACCCTTAGATTAACCCTAGATTGGTTTAGACCCGTCAGATCCAAGAAGCTTCCAGAACCAGCCCTCCAAGCCAGCCCAAGAACCCAAACTGGTGCACCCAGTTTTACTGGGCGTCGCCCCCCTGTCGACAGGCAAGTCGACAGGGCAGTCGACACCCCTGTCGACAGCCCTGTCGACAGCCCTGTCGACATGGCTAGGGCGGGAATCTTCCCGCCTGGCCCCGCTTGCTCTATTTTAAAATCTGAATTTAAATTATTAAATATGTTTTTAGCTTTGAATTTTCTGCAAACTTCATCGGGCCATAACTGGGCCATACGGACTCCGATTTTCGAAAACTCGGACTCTATTTCGCCTATTTTTCCGAGACGAACGCAATGACGCAGCCCGTTTCCCCCAATTCTCACATCTGAGATTATTTATTCTGTAATTAGTGAATTTTAGCATTAACCGAAATTCGGGGTGTTACATTCTCCCCTCCTTAAAGGATTTCGTCCCCGAAATCTCTAAGCTAAGGAGAACGCATATCCTACCATCCAAACAACCATCTACTCAATCCATCAAACACGGGCATCCATTGTCCTTAAAACAATTTCTAATGATGTATGAGCATATGCAAAAAGTGTGTGTGTATGTTCCCTATCTAATGTACGAACATATGCAAACCATGATAGTGCCATGCATCCATTATGTATGCGAGAGAACCCCTATCGACACATACAATATCTACATGAGTGCACAATCATTCACCAAAATGCATCATCCATATGATAACACAATCATTATACATCCATAAATATAGCTACCTACACACAATTATATGCAATATGCAACATGAAGTGACTGAGCCGATCTAGTGCCTAGAGTGTGTATATATGCATCCACGAGCAACCACTAGCAAACACTTGCATCCACTTGCATCCATCAAACATAACATGTCTCAAACACATGTTTCAACCATAGGTTTTCCCTATCTAAAGTTCAAAGGTACTAATGAGAGGACATACTACAGATAAGATAAGTACTAGTCAAACGATAGAGGAGAAATTGTACTCTCAAAAAAAAAAAAAAATGGATACAAAGAACGCATCTTCGCTTCCGTCTCCCAAGTAGCACTGCTTCCGTCATCTCCCCATTGCACCTTAACTAGCTGAACCTCTCGATTCCTCAACTTCCTAGTCTCTGACCCAAGGATGCGAGTAGGAGCTCGTCGAATCGTCTCATCACGCTCTATCTCTACTTCTTTAAGTAAGGTCGGCTCTACCACCTATACGGTCTCATGTAGGCACTTCCTCAAATGTGACACCTGGAATATATCATGTACACCACTAAGTCTCTCAGGCAACTCCACTCTATATGCCATCTGTCCAATTCTTTCCTTAATAGGAAACAGTCCAACAACCCTTGGTGCTCACTTCCCAACAGATCCAAAGTGAACCACATTCCGCAACGGAGATACCTTGATAAAACCATGTCCCCAACTTCAAACTCAAGATCCGTCCTTCTCTTGTCCGCATAAGATTGCGCCGCTTTCATCCTTCTTCGAATCAAGTCAATCTTTTCCCGAAGTCTTTCTAACCTTATCGGCCCAAGCAAGATCTCATCCGTAAATTCCCACCAACGTGTAGGTGATCGACAAGGTCTTCCATAAAGAGCTTCGAAAGGTGCCATGCCAATACTAGACTGAAAGCGGTTATTATATGCGAACTTCACCAATGGAAGATGCTCTTCCCATGTATCTCCAAAATCCAAGATACATAACCTCAAAAGGTCTTCTAAAATACGATTCACCCTCTCGGTCTGGCCATCCGTCTGAGGATGATATGCGGTACTCAAACATAACTGAGTCCCTACCGCCTCTCGCAAACTCTTCTAAAACTCGCTAGTGAAGATAGGATCTCGATCACTCACAATGCTGGATGGTACACCATGTAATCCAACAATCTCTCAAATGTAAACTGAAGCTAGCCATGCAGCAGCCCTCTTACTCTTCGCGGGTATAAAATGGGCACTCTTAGTAAGCCTGTCTACCACAACCCAAATTCCCGTATTGCCCTTCCCCGATCTTGGTAATCTATCGAGACACTATCCCACTTCCTTAGCGGAACCTCCAATGGGTGAGGCTACTCCGCTTTCATTTGCTAGCACACCAAGCATCTAGCGACATACTTGGCCGCGTCTTTCTTCATACCGGCCCAAAAGAAAACTCGCTTCATGTCTTGGTACATCTTGTCCCTATCGGGATGAATGGTCATCTTCGATCGATGTGCATCATCAAGTATAGCCTTCCTCGAACCCCTGTCTTGCGGTACACAAAGTCTACCGTCTCTACGCAACCACCCCTTACCATCTAGGGTGTACCTACTCAAATGGCTGGACGACTCCCCCCTTATGAGCTTCTCTATCAACTCAACCAACTGTGGGTCGTCCCTCTGGGCTTCCCCAATACGCCCCAAAAGAGTAGGCCTAACCTCCAAGGAGGCTAGCAAACCGGGTACAAAGTCAACGGAAGGTCTAAAGTCAAACATAGAAATAAACTCTAAGCTCCGTCGTTCAACGAACAATGAACTCAAGGACAACCTTTTCTACTTAAGGCGTCCGCTACCATGTTACCCTTGCCATAGGTATACGCTATCTCCAACTCATAGGATGTTAAGAATCTCATCCAAAATCATCACAACTATCCATCTCTCACGCAGACCACCCTAGTCGAACTCGATATCCCCCAAATGCAAGCCCCAAAGGCCTAAACCAATATCAGACAAACACCCAAGGAATATCTCCTTCGAGTTCAGGCGACCTACGTGAGATGATACTAGTAAAAAAAATGGCTAAATAATTAAGCCTTTGACCAACTTTGGATGTCCTCGCCAGTCTCGCTCCAAAACCACCGTTTATCCCATAACTGGCTTTGCTCATCCTATTGAGCTCATACGAAAACTTATTTCGTTCCCAGAAAAAGACCAAGGTGTCATTTACAAAGACCATCCCAAACTTATTTAGGTACTCCCTGAACACCCTTCTCATCACATGTGGGGGCGTTCGTCAAACCAAATGGCATCTCCAGCCACTCATAAAAACCATCCGGAGTCCTAAAGGTAGTCTTCTCTATACTATCCTCAGTCACTCTCAACTGACGAAACCTCGTGGCTAAGTCCAACTGCGAAAATACTGAGGCGCCCACTAACTGATCAAAGAGATCATCAATCCTCGGCAATGGGTGTCGATTCTTCTTTGTGAGTTTATTTAGCTCTCTTTAGCTCACACAAAGTCTGAGAGACCCATCCGCCTTCGTGGCAAAAACTACTGGAGCACCCCACTCCGATATACTTCGTCTTATGAACCCCTTCTCAAGCAAATCGTCTACTCGCTTATGGAGTTCCCTCCTCTCACGAGGAGCCTTGTGGCACACCGGCCAAGATACTGGTTTGGCATTATCTACCAGATATATTCGAAAGTCAATCTCCCGCTCCGGAGGTAAGCCCTTCACCTCTTCAAACACATCCGAGTATTCCCGGACCACTCTAACAGATCGCAAACTCTAGACCGACGTGTCAAGCGATTCCAGATAACTTAGCATAACAGATTCCATGGGATTACAAGAGATCTCGAGAGTGTTACCCAAGCGGGTCATAAGCCTAACAACTCTCCCTTCAAAATCAAGAACGGCACCCCTACTGGATAACCAGTCTATGCCCAAAACTAACCCATAGCCCGTGAAGCCCAACAAGCATCACATCTGAACTCAACGCTAAGTATAGAAACTTTCAAACCCAAACACATCATGGAGCCCCCAATTGGGTTTGAAACAACTAAGGGATCATCTACCAACTGGTGTCTAAGTGCAGTGACTTAACTAACAATAATGAGACAAACGAACTCGATGCGTCAGTATCAAATAAAGTTCGAATCGGATGATGAAGAAATCCAAATTCCAACCTAGACGGTCCTATCCCCATCTGGTACCTTAGCTGTGAGGGAATACAACTACCCTCCAGAAGATTCCACACCTTGCCCTTGCTTCTTTGGACAATCCTAATAAGGTGTCCTATTCCTCCTAAAAGGATAACTACTAGCCTTCTTCTTCCCATTCTCCACTCGTAACCTCCCACCAATGAGGTTTCATCTTTCATTAACCAAACAACTATTTGAGCCTTCCTCCCAACATCCATCCAATAAGTACCTACAAGTCCTCCCCCTTCTTGAACCAACTTCTAATCCGACTAATGTCTAAGTCCCTTGAAGTGGTCTTCCATTCTTATCTATCTTAGAAAGATTATCTACACACGGAGGGGAAACTCAAAACGAGAGAGGAAGAGATTCAAACGGAGAATTCGAAAGATAAAGATATGGCTATCGGGGATTATGCTTTGCTTTCAAAAACCTTTCTATTTTAAGACATGTTTTTGAAAATACTCCTTCCAAAAATATTCTTAGAAAACAGTTTTTCTAAAAAATTTATCTGTTCTGGTAACCTTAAGCTGTGATACCACGTGTAACACCCCACACCCGCTAAGGTCACTCACTAAGGGAATGCCTTAGTTTCGGTGGAGTATTTTAAGTGAATATAGAACAGTAAAATTACAGCAGGACAGATATAAGTAATACTTGAAAATTTAAATCATCATTTCATTGTAGCGGAAGATAAAACATGTTTGGTTACATCACAAAAACCATACAAGAGTCAAGTACAAATATCCATCCTGATAAAAATAAGTACATAATCCCACTAAGTAAACAATAGCCATAAAAGAAAAGATGAACTGGGCTTTACTCCAACGGTCCAAGCTCCAAAGGATAGATACAGCAATCCGATCAAGGCCCACTAGCACTAGGCCCACTCTGATAACCTGGGGTTGGGGAAAAAGATAAAAACAACGGGGTCAGACATAAGTCTGAGTGAGTCCTATAACCCTAACAATACAATCATTAAAGTAATTAGGGTATGATATAAACAAGGTACGGTACCTCTGGGGATAATGACTACACTAAGTAGCCAACTAAACACAGGATGTACTACGATAACCGAAAAAACGCATTTATCCACCCCAGATCTACCCACCCAAGGGTAATTCCTACACTGCACTACACCAGTTCTACCCACCAAGAGTAATTCCTACTTAAAGGTTGATCCCACTAAGTGTACTTAGTAATTTTTACCTAGTAGTTTCTTGTACCCCTACACAGGTGCCGTCTGCCTCTATCTTTACTAGGTGTACCCACTACTCCCAAGCGATCGGCTCCCTACCGTAGATACCCGTGCTGGTCCCACAATGGGGTGTATCATTCCCCAAAGTGGCCACCTGATAATATTAACGGTGCACGGCTTTATATCTACACGATGCAACAACGACTTATCTACCAGCCCGGGCCCACACACGCATATGAAACCCGATGGACTTGCGTTGCCACCGCTAACCCGTTTTGGCCTCTTATAGTCAAGCCCAATATGCGTGTCCCGTCACCCGACTAGAGTCGAGCCCACAAAGATACGTTTGGGATATTGGTTGAAATGGGCCCCCACAAGCTACCACCTAAGCTTGCAATTTTATCTAGTGTATCCCACTTAACCCCTTTTTATAATCATGCTCACTTACATGTTAAGATTTGGTTAAGTCATCTAATCATATTTCAATTGCCCTTTAAGGCACCCACTAGATTTCCACATGCCACCCATGGCACTTACTTAACCCTTTAATCATGTTTAATTACATGTTCCACTTTGGTTAAGTATTCTAATCGTGTTTCCACATGCCACCCATGGCACTTACTTAACCCTTTAATCATGTTTAATTACATGTTTCACTTTGGTTAAGTATTCTAATCGTATTTCCACATGCCACCCATGGCACTTACTTAACCCTTTAATCATGTTTTAATTACATGTTTCACTTTGGTTAAGTATTCTAATCGTATTTTCCATTGCCACCCAAGGCAACCCACTAGTCTCCTCATGCCACCCAAGGCACCCACTTAACCCCTCATGTCCCACTACATGCTAATATGGTTAAGTGTTTCTTAATTCATTAATTAAGATCATGACCTCATAAAGACCTCTCACATTAGACCGTCTTTTATGACTGCTGGATATGCCGGTTGGTTCCGGGCAGACTTCTGTCATCAAAAGGGTCTAACCTCGTGTCTTTACTTTAATCATGTATTTAATTTATAACTAAGACCTCTCACATTGGGCCAATCATTTGTAGCCGCTGGATGGCCGGTCGGTTCCGGGCAGACTTCCGCTACAAAAGGGTCCAACCTCGTGTCTTAGTTGATTAATTACACCTAATTAATCACCCCCATATTAATTATCCCTAATTAATATCAAGTTTTTCATAACATGGGTAGACCTAACTCAATAGGTAAATTCCCATGGGGTAGACCTAACTCAATAGGTAAATTCCCACTTATGCTTATTCATTTTATGGTATGCTTAATCATACCCATTTCACACCATTCATTAACATGTCTATTAACCCCATCGTTTCCCCACGCACTTATGCGAACACGACATATTTCCAAGAGAAGATTCTTTCACACTTAACATGGGTTTCACTTAGCATACATTAGCATTAACATGGGTTAAAAGGTGTCCACTTACATCATGATATTAACCCAACTAGCATTACTAAATAACCCAACTTGCATGAACATACATATGTCGTATATACAAAGGCGACTTGCATAAGTGTTTATAGGTTATACAAAAATGAACTTGCATGTGTCTTAAAGGTGTGAACTTGCACAACATGTTACATGTTAACTTGCATAACATCTTACACATGACTTGCATGATATCATAAACATAACTTGCATATCAACATACACATAACTTGCATATCAACATACACATAACTTGCATAACTTCATGCACATAACTTGCATAACTTAATGCACATAACTTGCATAACCTCATACACCTAACTTGCATATGAACTTGCATAACAACATGCACATAACTTACATAACTTGCATAATATGTTGATCTTGCATATAAGCATACACATAACTTGCTTCACATGTTGAACTTGCATATATGACTTGCATCTTTAAAGGAGGGTAAACATGCATAGCATATAAAGGTGTCATCTTGCATATGTATGCATCACATTTAAAAGGGTAAACTTGCATATCATGATTTATGCATAATACCAAATACTTAGCATGCATAAAACCACAAACTTATCATGCATAGAATCAATCACTTATTATGCATAAACACACCACTTAACTTGCATAAACCCAAACACTTGGCATGCATAACACCAAATACTTAGCATGCATACAATCAAATACTTAGCATGCATAACACCAAATACTTAGCATGCATAAAATCACATGCATAACTTGCAAATCATGTTACATATAACTTGCATATACTCTCACATATAGTTTGCATAACATGTTAGATATGCATAAATGTTCAACATAATGTTTTGCATCATAAAACATGGCAATAAACTTGCATATGGCATAAAACTTGCAATTCACATATCATACAAACTTGCATAAACTCATTTATCCACAAACATAGCCATGTCTTATCACATCCTACCATAATCAATTTAACAATTGATTATTAAAGCCATAGGAACTCACCAAAACCAAGATTAGCAAACTTATGAAGTGGAATTAGTGGCTTTAATTGAAGAAGATGTTGATTAGCTTGCAACTCTCTTCATTGATTTGTGGAGGCCATGATCAAGTTCCATTTTGCCATAGTTTAGTTACAAGATCTAATTATGAATGAATTAGGATAGGGTTAGGGTCTTATTTATAGGATTAGGTTGCATTTTAGACCCTTAGATTAACCCTAGATTGGTTTAGACCCGTCAGATCCAAGAAGCTTCCAGAACCAGCCCTCCAAGCCAGCCCAAGAACCCAAACTGGTGCACCCAGTTTTACTGGGCGTCGCCCCCCCTGTCGACAGGCAAGTCGACAGGGCAGTCGACACCCCTGTCGACAGCCCTGTCGACATGGCTAGGGCGGGAATCTTCCCGCCTGGCCCCGCTTGCTCTATTTTAAAATCTGAATTTAAATTATTAAATCTGTTTTTAGCTTTGAATTTTCTGCAAACTTCATCGGGCCATAACTGGGCCATACGGACTCCGATTTTCGAAAACTCGGACTCTATTTCGCGTATTTTTCCGAGACGAACGCAATGACGCAGCCCGTTTCCCCCAATTCTCACATCTGAGATTATTTATTCTGTAATTAGTGAATTTTAGCATTAACCGAAATTCGGGGTGTTACAGAGAGTGATTTGGAGGTGATTTAGAGGTTGGAGGTCATTTTTAGGGTTTCTAAGAGGTAAGTGGAGGCTAGAAAACTGAAATGGAATGAAACCCTAACTCTTTTCAGCCTCCTCATAACCCTAATCCCGAAATGGTTTATGGGCCCATTCACTAATCACCCTATTTGGCCCGGTTAAGCAGTTTTTCACCTTCCAAACTTTATTTCAGCCATATCTCCCAAATGGTAAGTCCGTTTGGCTATTATGACCACTCTACGGAAAGGTAAACCATCAAAAGAATCTAATGGAAGTGGTTTCAGGTCAAAATTCCTTTCCAATCAAAAGTTATGGCCAAAACAGTATCAGCTAGGGGCAAAACGGTCATTTAAAAATCGGCAAAAATCATGAACATGGAAAATGACCCCAATGGTCATTTCCCAAAGCCACATGACCATACGACTTCATATAAGGAAGAAATAAATACTCTACGATCCTCCGATGCGTAGAATGCGGGTTGTTACATTCTCCCCTCCTTAAGAAATTTCGCCCCCGAAATTCCCTGACTAAAACACACAAAGGGTCCCGCATGCCTATCAACCATAGAACAACAATCAAACATGCAAAACAAGCAAAACAAGTCTATCCTAGCATGCGGAATAACTAAATTGCAAAGTAAACCTTACCAGGCAAAGTGTTCTGGATACGTCTTCCTAATGCTCTCCTCTGTCTCCCAAGTACAGTCATTCTCGTTCTCGTCCCACTGAACCTTGACTTGCTTCATCGCCTTCCTTCGAAGTCGCTTCGTATCATGCTCGACAATACGAATTGGCTTGCGGTTCCCAACCGCCTCGGGTTCCACTTCGAAGTCCTCTAACTGAGCAGGTGAAATAGTCATATCTGGGTCGTGCACGAACTTCCTTAGTTGGGAAACATGAAATACGTTGTGAACTCCTGCCATCTTCTCTGGTAATTCAATTCTATATGCCAAATTCCCAACTTGTTCGAGAACTGGGAATGGGCCAACAAATCTTGGTGCCAACTTGCCTCTCCTGCCAAATCGTATCACGCTCTTCAACGGAGAAACCTTGACAAACACCAAGTCACAAACGGAGAATTTTAAGTCTTTTCTCCTCTTGTCAGCATAACTCTTCTGCCTATCCTGGGCAGCCTTCATCCATTGTTGAATGATCTTAATCTTATCTGAAATTTCCCTCACCACATCTGGTCCAAGCACAAACTTTTCGCCGGTCTCTATCCAACATGATGGTGAGTTGCACGGTCTTCCGTACAAAGCTTCATATGGAGCCATACCGATACTGGATTGGTAGCTATTATTATATGCAAACTCTACTAGATGCAAATGGTCATCCCATGATCCACCAAAATCCAATATACAAGCTCTTAAGAGATCTCCCAATATACGATTCACCCTCTCTGTCTGACCGTCGGTTTGAGGATGATACGCGGTACTGATATATAATTCCGACCCTAGAGCCTCTTGTAAGCTCTTCCAAAACCCACTAGTAAACAACGGGTCTCGGTCACTCACAATGCTTTTAGGTACTCCATGAAATCTCACTACCCACTTCATATATAATTCTAATAACTTAGCTGCCGTTCTGGTCGATTTGACTGGTATAAATCTTGCACTCTTAGTTAATCGATCCACAATTACCCAAATGCTATCATGTCCCGATTTAGTCCTTGGCAAAACATCAATGAAGTCCATCGAGACTTGCTCCCATTTCCATTTGGGAATTTCTAATGGTTGCAACAAACCACTAGGCTTCTTTTGCTCGGCTTTAACTAGCTGGCAATTCATGCACTTGGATATAAACTTCCTAACGTCTCTTTTCATCCCTTCCCTGTAGTAAGTCTGCTTCATGTCTCGATACATCTTATCACCACCGGGGTGTATAGTCAGTTTTGAGTGATGACAGTCCCTAAGCACTTCATCTCTCAAACCATTCACGTTGGGTACAACTAGTCTTCCATTCTTTCGAAGCCATCCTTCTCAATCAAGCCCATACAAATTCATCTCCTCACCGTCGATGTTCATCTCTAACTTGGAGATGATTTCCAATAGATTAGGATCGTCCCTCTGGCTGGAACCAATCCGCTCAATCAAAGTGGATCTGATCGTCAAACTAGCTAACATCTCTGGATCCAATTCGCTCTTTGGTCTGAAATCATAACCTGCGATATACTCCAGTTGCTTCCATTCAAGAAACATAGCCCCTAAACTGGCATGTCTCCTACTCAAGGCATCGGCTACCGCATTGCCTTTCCCAGGTGTATATGCGATATCAAAATCATACGAAGCCAAGAACTCTAACCATATCTGCTGACGGAGATTCAGATCCTTCTGGGAGAAGAGATACTTTAACGATTTATGATCGGTAAACAACTCAAATCTCTCTCCCAATAGATAATGTCTCCACATCTTCAACGCGAACACGATCGCCGCTAGTTCCAAATCATGGGTAGGATACTTTTTCTCATGTGGCTTTAATTGCCGACTAGCATAAGCTATAACCCTACCTCCTTGCATCCATACAGCACCTAGTCCGGTACCACAAGCATCCGTGTATTCCGTCATTTCTTCATTCTCTTTAGGAATGACTAACACTGGCGCACGCATCAACTTTTCTTTTAGACTCTTGAATGCATTCTCACACACTCCGTCCCAGACGAAGGCTTGATTCTTCTTAGTCAACTGAGTCAACGGTGTTGCTATCTTGGAGAAGTCCTGGATAAACTTACGATAATATCCAACTAACCCAAAGAAGCTTCTCACGTCTATTGCATTTTTGGGCGTAGGCCAATCCTGTACCATAGCCACCTTCGCAGGGTCCACGGCAATACCATTCTCTGAAACAACATGGCCCAAGAATCTCACTTCCCTCCTCCAGAAGTGACACTTAGAAAATTTCGCTTTCAATTGGTGTTTTCTCAACACCTCCATCGCTATCCTCAAATGTCCCTTGTGTTCTTCCTCTATCCTTGAGTAAACAAGGATGTCATCTACGAACACAAGAACAAACTTATTCAACTGATCTCTGAATACTTGATTCATAAGATCCACAAATTATGCTGAGGCATTGGTCAACCCAAATGGCATGACCAACCACTCATAGAATCCAGACGGTGTCCTAAATGCCGTTTTCGGAACACTCTCAGCCGCTACTCGGAGCTGATGAAATCCTGTCGCGAGGTCCAACTGGGAGAACACTCTTGCTCCTTCCAGTTGATCAAACAAATCATCTATTCGTGGTAGAGGATACTTATTCTTCCTTGTCACCTTATTCAACTCGCGATAGTCCACACACAAACGAAGGGAACCATCTGCCTTAGTGGCAAACACAACTGGTGCTCCCCACTCAGAGACACTTCTTCTAATAAACCCCTTCTTCAAAAGATCGCTTACTTGCACCCCGAGCTCTCGCTGCTCCCTTGGTGCCATACGACGAAGTGGCATCACTAGAGGTCTGGCATCTTTCACAAAATCAATACGGAACTCAATCTCTCGGTGTGGTGGAAGTCCAGTCACTTCCTCGAAAATGTCCGGATACTGGCAAACCACGGGTACATCTGACAACTCATCATGCGGGATGTCGAGGGAATTTATAAAACAATCCATTACCCCATCACTAGGTAGACTACCAAACACTACCCTCCGCCCTAACTGTCACCAAAAAGCCCTCACAGTCTACCACCACTCTGTATCTTTAGAGCCAATCGACCCCCAATATAATGTCATACCCAGTAAAGCCCAAAACAAAGCAATCACAAACAAACATACATCCATGACTCGACAAGACCAAATTTCGGCAAATCATACTAAGGTTAGTCGAACCACTAATCGGGTTCGTCACAACCAACGGTCTATCGACTATCTCGGGTTGCAGTCCCAACCTATCTACCAGGTCACTAGATATGAAGGAACGGGAAGCTCCAGTATCAAAAAAAACTCGAACAGGTACATCATGAATAGAAAGCATACCTTGAATGATGACATTCTTTCCTTTCTCCGCCGCAGTTGGGGCATTCGACGAAGAAGGAATAGCACCGACAGCATATGCTTTCACAATCTGCTTCTCCTTAAGAGGTTGTGGACATTTATCCTTATGATGTCCCACTTGGCCACAGTTGTAGCACTTCCTATCCGCTGGCTTGGCCCGACACTCTTTGGCATAATGGCCCTTCTTACCACAGCTGAAGCACTCAACATCTTTTTTGCTCTTTTTCTGGCAATCCTTAGTTTGGTTCTGCTTCCTCTTGTTCTGAGTGTTATTCTTTCCTCCACCGTCTGCTTGCGGCTTCAGCCCTTCTGCAGATGCAACCTCAGTCTTTGACTTAGGGTAAAGACTCTCTGATCTCAAAGCTTCCCCCACAACTGATTCAAAAGTCTCATCGATGTGGTTAATAAGCCTTTCCCCCAATTATCCATCCAAACCAGTAATGAACTTCTCATTCTTCTTCTCAGGAGTATCGATAAGGGACAATCCATACTTCGACAAAGTGTCGAACTCAGCAACATAGTCCGAGACTGCCCTACAATTCTGTTTAAGCTCCAAGAACTTCCTAAAAAATTCCGACTTCTGAGCAGCTGGGATAAACTTGTCGCTAAAGCGAGCCTTAAACTGATCCCAAGTAACCTGATCCTCTGGAGTGGCTGTCTTAATAGCATTCCACCAATTCATCGCTCGCCCTTGCAGCTGACGAGATGCTAGCCTTCTCTTCATCACATCCTCGATACCCAAATCATCGAAGATACGATTACAGCTATCCAACCAATCCTAAACATCCGTGGCCGACTCCGTTCCGTGGAACGGCTTCCCACCAAGGTTAGTGTAATCCTTGCACAGCTGGGCGAAATCGGCCCTAAGAGCCTACACTATTGGACCACCACCATTACCGGCATTGGGAGCTTCCCTCTGCACATCCCTAAGCATTTCTCTCATGAGGTTAGTAAACATCGCCCTCATGTTAGCAGTATTCCCATTATTGGCTCCTCTACCAGCACCTCTTACGTATCGGCTCATCGTTCAATCTGTAAAGAGAAAACGATTAACCGTCTCCATAGTGGTGCTAGTGCAGTGCGACTTCATCCTTAGCTATACTAATAGTATATATATAGCTTTTGAAAATCAAAGTAATCACAAATACGCACTCTCATATACGTACTATCTCTCCCTAGTGTCTTTCCCTAGGTTAACTACGCAACCTAGAGCTCTGATACCAAATGTGACGGCCCACCCCGCACCAACCGACATTTTCTCCAAAAGTGCGCTGTACACATGTCCAGTTAGTAAGGGACGGTCGTCAGAAGGAAAGGAAGAAGACGAAGAATCAACAAGGAACCTGTAGAATGTCTCACAGCGCATAGAACAAAATATAATAACAACACACTTGACATAAAACAGGTGAGACAGTGCGTACGCTGAAAACAAACTGTCATAGCAGCGGAAAATCCAGATACAGCTTATGTTCCACATCATCATTATTACAACTTTTCAAACTGTCTCTAAAGGTAAGAGCAAGATAATGGAGGTACACTACTAATGCCCAAGTAGTGACCGCCAACGACACAGGGAGAATATCTATCTATATATATATATATATATATATATATATATATATATATATATATATATCGTACGTGGAAGCCTCCTGCTCGCCTCCGAATCAACTACTCGTGCATCACCAGCTAACCTATCTCCAGTCTGCTCGTGAGAGCACCCAGAGTAATAAGAAGAGACATAAAACTCTGGGTCAGACAAAAATTCTGGTATGAGCAATAAGCAGCTAAACAGAACAATAACAGGTATACTAGACCATACCTGAATCTG
Organism: Allium sativum; assembly: GCA_030737875.1. Classification (NCBI taxonomy): domain Eukaryota; kingdom Viridiplantae; phylum Streptophyta; class Magnoliopsida; order Asparagales; family Amaryllidaceae; genus Allium; species Allium sativum. The sequence continues at coordinate 604,142,941 of CM060919.1, read as the reverse complement.
AAACCAAAGAGTTAGCACTACATGCTGTACAACACTCTAAGGTGCCACTAAACAAATAGTGTAAAGATAACTGGGGTGGGGGTGTGCATGTCATAGTGATGGCAAACAATCAAACATAGCAACCATCCTCACATCTCTCACTCAGTGCGTAAAGTATACGATATCCACCACTTCGATCACCCAATACTTTGCTATGATCACTCTGCTCCATGAAGTCATAACGGCTTCACTGCACTGATCCATAGCCACTAATCCTTCGCTATGTCCACTTTGCCCCATGGAGTCGTACACACCCCACTGCACTGGCTCATAGCCTTACTAATCCTTTACTATGTCCACTCTGCCCCATGGAGTCACAACGACTCCACTGCACTGGCTCATAGTCTTACTACGATCACTTTGCCCCTCGAGCCGTGATGACTCTACTGCACTGATACGTAGTCTAACATTAATCTTTCAGTGGTGAATCGAAGTTATGAACGTCGACAACTCCTTAGCACACGTCCCGCAGCAAAGCCCAACCATGAAGTGAACTCATTGATTCCCAACTAGATCCTGAGCTCTAACTTCCATTTGGACTACCTTTGCATCTCGGGTTATTGGTCATCACCGGATCGGTTCAGATCCTCAGTCCTTCTTCTCTGTCGGTTCGGATCGGCTTTCAGTATCCCTCACTGGATCGATTCGTGCCAAGCTTCTTCGGATTGGATCGAAGGCCTTCATATGATGATGGATCGGAACGGATCAGCCTCCATCAGAGCACACCGGGTCGGGTCGTAGTTTCCAAGTCGCGTCGCCATACCACGTTGACAAATCGGATCGAGGGTGCTTATGGCGGATCGGGTCGGAGGACTCTAGGCGGTTCGGTTCGGAGAGAACACTCCTCCTGGCCAAGTACACACAGTTCACGTTCACTATCCATGGGCGGTTCGGTTCGGAGGGATTAACCACGATCGGGTCGGGCTATACGATCCAATCCGGTTTCCTGCATTTTCCTGCAACTTCCAGCGACAGTTTATACGCCTCTCGACGACGTTTTCGACTATTCTAATCAATCACAAAGTATACCACAAAGTCATAGCAACAAATAGAAGTGACCTCAAACACCAAAACATCAATATGATAGGTTAAAATGGATCAAACATAGCCAAAACCCCATATCTTCCCTTAAGCATGTTTAGGCAAAACTAATGATAGGATTAACAAAACTTAACCAAATTAACCCAAGTTCATATCAGAGGTCTAAAACATTATTTAAGAATTTATAGATATTTTTCCAGAATTTATTAGTGTATAAATTCGCTAATCATCACTAATTACCCTTAACTAACCATAACTAGTGAGAAACTATGCAAATCACTCACGTTAGCCACAAATAAACCTTAGATCTGAAATAAATCTCTGATATGGCGCGAATACCAATGCTAAACAGCAGCTTTAATCTTGATTTGGTGAAGATCTCCCTTGATTTGGTGTTGCAAAGCTTAATCCTTGATTAGAGAGTGATTTGGAGGTGATTTAGAGGTTAGAGGCCATTTTTAGGGTTTCTAAGAGGTAAGTGGAGGCTAGAAAAATGGAATGGAATGAAACCCTAACTCTTTTCAGCCTCCTCATAACTCTAATCCCAAAATGGGTTATGGGCCCATTCACTAATCACCCTACTTGGCCCGGTTAAGCAGTTTTTCACCTTCCAAACCTTATTTCAGCCATATCTCCCAAATGGTAAGTCCGTTTGGCTATTATGACTACTCTACGGAAAGGTAAACCATCAAACGAATCTAATGGAAGTGGTTTCAGGTCAAAATTCCTTTCCAATTAAAAGTTATTTCCAAAACAGTATCAGCTAAGGGCAAAACGGTCATTTAAAAATCGGCAAAAATCATGAACATGGGAAATGACCCCAATGGTCGTTTCCCAAAGCCACATGACCATACGACTTCATATAAGAAAGAAATAAATACTCTACGATCCTCCGATGCGTAGAATGCGGGTTGTTACAATAAGCATAAGGTATGATAAGGAAAGATAAACTGAATGCGCTTCTACTCTTTCTCTGCTTCGCTACCACTTTGTTATTCTGATTTCTATATCTATCTCTACACCACCTAACTAGTGTCCCAACTAGTAATCTGTATAAGATGATAACGTGATCCCAATCCCCGTAATTATGGTAGCCTTCAAGTGTACATCTATCGTGAGGATTCCACCTCAATCTGCCTAATTTCCATGAACATGTTAGATGTACCCTTATTACCCTATCGATCGGGACCCTTACTTGTATTCATGTTCCATGTGTCTGTATCAATCGGCTCTCTTTTGCGTGTAGACACCCTGTGCTAGTCCTACCATTAGGTGTATCAATCCTTATGATAGCGACCCGACACGATTCAAGATGCACAGTGTATAACTACTGGTACCCAGTGCCTGCTTTTTCCCACTCCGGAATATGTGCACACCCGTAAACCGTTGGAACCTACACTGATGCACCCCCTGCCGCTGCTTTGACCGCTTACAATCAGCCCAGTAATCGTGCCCCACCCTGCCTAGTTCAGGGTACCGTGATACATCTATGTAGGTTACTGCTGAAATGGGTCCCCGTTACTAAGGTTTCCTATTGGTTAAGTTTGTGGGCCTATATTTACTAATATTACCTACCAACCTGATATGTGCTTAACCCTCCCACTAATTCAAGCATGTTTATTTAACGGTTAAGGTTTGTAGGCCTATATTTACTAATATTACCCACCAAACCGATATGTACTTAACCCTCCCGCACATTATGTCATATTGGTTAAGTGTTGTCCATTCATGTTAACTTAACCCACCCATTCATCGTGTCAAGTTGGTTAAGTGTTCCTTATTTACTTAACCCCATCCGTTCATCAAGTTATATTGGTTAAGTGTTTCCTTGTTACTTAACCTCACGTGTTCGTCTTGTTGTATTGGTTAAGTGTCATCAATCAATTCAAGTTAACTTAACCCACCTACTTTTCATATTACTTTGGTTAAGTGTTTCCTTATTGTGTTACTTAACCCTACCACAAATAAAGTTATATTGGTTAAGTGTTTCTTATTACTTAACCCTACCCATTCATCATGCTATATTGGTTAAGTGTTTCCTATTAACTTAATCCTAGTCATTCCTGTTATATTGGTTAAGTGTTCTCATTACTTAATCCTAGTCATTCGTGTTATATTGGTTAAGTGTTCTCATTACTTAACCCTAGTCATTCGTATTATATTGGTTAAGTGTACTTGTTACTTAACCCTTGTCGTTTCTTAGCATATCTTGTTCATTAGCATTAATTGATTTATTAATGCACCAACCTCTCACATTAGATATGTGTTATTGCGGTTACTGGGTGTGCCGGGCGGTTCCGGGCAGTTTTACACCACAACTCGATCTAACCCTGGGTTTTTCTTGGGCATGATGCACTAACCTCTCACATTAGATAGGTGTTGTTGTGGTTACTGGATGTACCGGGCGGTTCCGGGCAGTTTTACACCACAACTCAATCTAACCTCGGGTTAGACATATTCATCTTTCACTAGTTCACATATTTACAGTTTATATGCAAATTATTCACAATTACCATTTATACCCAATTCTAGATTTTTCATGCTAATTACCAAATTCACCAAAACTAGTCATGTTCCAATTCTCAAGTTATGCCCAACAAAGCTAATTGCAAGTTATGGCTCCCAAATTCAAGTTTCGAGTTATTACTCAAATTAGGCTACATATAGTCTTCCCAAGTTTGTACTAATAGTCATGCCCCAATACCCCAATATACATTATTCTTTGGCGTCTCAACCAATGGTTATGCCCAATCTAGTTTAGTATTCCAATTTACAGTTTGGGCCAAATCTAGATTTAATATTTCAATTTACCCCCAAGTTCGCAACAAAGACGATTATGTCCCAAATCATAAGTTACAAAATTATGTTCCATCTTTACCAAATAAACTATTCCCCAATTCCCCTGCATTCCAATCGCACGTATAATAAGTTTCGGTCTAGATTCGAGGTTAATCTAGATTCATAAAACAAACGGGATGAAAGAGGAACATAAACGAGAGTAGGCATAAAATAGGCACTAAAATGGTAGATCTGTCAAATATAATATTTTGGACCTAAGAGGATTGCAGATCTGTTAGAGTTGGGGTATAACAATGATATATCTGATATAAATAACATCATCAACCTAAAAGAATTATATATTAGATGTCCAACAAAGACAGGCATGATTGAATAATAACTTCCTAGGCATGTAAATCATTGATTCAATAAAAAGATAGGAATTAACCTAAAAGATTTGTCTTATCATCAAGCATGGACTTAGATCCATTTCATTACATGCCAAAATCACTATTAGGTGTTTAAATCGGAAAATAATTGAACTTACATGTTTACAGTTCAATTTACGGCCAAAATCCCAAGTTTTATGTCCAATATATTTTATGCCTCAAATCTCAAGTCATATGTCCAATACTTTATGCCTCAAATCTCAAGTCATATGTCCAATACTTTATGTTTTGAATTTATGTTTTGAATGTGTTATGTCCTCAAATTAGTTACAACTCAATTATGCCCAATTATACACAATTTAATACTTTTCCCAAATTTTAGTGTTGTTATGTCCAAAGTCATAATTTATGCCCAATTTTATTTCCAATGTGCGTTCATCTCTTATGAGATCTGGCTCAGGCTGGCAGTAGCCTGGCTATAAACAAAAAGGGAAGAAGGACTTGAGCAGCATTACCCCGTCTTAGATTTATTTTGATTGAACTAGGGTAGAGTATAGGCGAAATGAAGTTGTGTGGAGAGAAAGTGAGGTTTGGGGTGTTTAAATAGCTTAAGAGCAACGAATATGGTCAGAACGGGCGTCTAAATGCAGAAAAACGAATCTGTCCACGGATCTGGAAAAGAGGGGAGGTCGACCCCCAGGTTGACCCCATGGTCGATCTGTTCTACCCAGGTCGACGCCCAGGTCGACCTGGGTCCTGGGCGGGAAATTTCCCATCCAGCCCGGATGTGTGATTTGAATTTCGAAACTTTAAATTTGAATTCGGGCTGGTTTTTATTTTAAATTCCTAAAACTTCTGAAGGTCATAACTTCTTCATGCGGAGTCCGATTTACACAAACTCAGACTCTATCTCAAGCAGAATTCTGAGACAAACGCAATGGCAAAACCCGTTTCCCTTAATTCTTCTCTTAAAAAATCAAGTATACTTTAATTTGTTGCTTTGACGTTCACAGAAAATACGGGGTGTTACATTTATAAAATTTGTTTTGAACGAAATATTATATATATATATATATGTATTTATATATATTAATGGCTTGAAAAGAATGCGCTGCACCGCGACCGTTTGCGAATTTCGACCATTGACTTTGAATTGACATTACGGAAGATCAGATTGTCGGATTCTCCTAAAACTGGAACCGTTGGGTTTGTATCGAAAAGAGCTTTCGAAGAATATAAGAGATTTAAATTTGAATGGTTGGATTTGGAATTATTTCCAAATCAAGTTTGGAAAAGGTTGCTATAGATGCAGTTCGGCGGCCGTTATTGGAAACCGACTGAACGGGCCTTGATAAAATAATTAAAAATATTAATAATTTGTTTAAAATAATAATAAATGACTTGAAAAGAATTTGGATGAAAAAATCAATGTTTGTAAAGATAATAATAAATTTTTATCAAAATGAACTAGTTAATAACAAGAAAGATAATCCAACGTTTTTAAATAAATAAATTGAATTTGTGAATGGTTTTAATCTAACCAGAATTTTCCAATTTATGAATTGGAATGGATTTGAATAGAAATCATCTTCGGGATATTTCAATATTGGATTCCGTGAATATACGGATATTGTGGAGGAATTTGGAAGATAGATACATATCGTTATTCCCATACGATATGTGTTGGTTTCAGAATTTGATATTGAATGTAAGCCAGTATAATTTCTGTTTAGAGCCTTATATTTAATATCGAATTGGATTTTGGGTTTGTCGTGAATGGTGTCTTTAGTAACAATGTTCTTAAACCCTATGTGAAAAGAATAAATCTTTCAATTAAGATTATTAGAGCTTCCAGTTATATTTAGTAATTGGAATAAAATGGAATGTGAATTGGGTTTATTGTGAATTGTGTTTGTAATGACATTCGTTCTTTAACCCGATTAACAAGGAAATGTGATTTGGAATTTATAAATCTTTTTATTTAGATATAATGAAAATTTTCCAAAGTAAAGTTTTCCAATTTAATATATTAAATTGGAATTAAATGGAATTCGATTTGGTAATAATCGAAGTGAGCTTCTGTGGAGGAAGACTGTTAATATATACGGAACTTAAAAGGATTTGTAGTTATTCCATTTATATTATTAGTCGTGTACGGAAATTGAAATTGATTATATATTGATCTGTTTTCCTGGAAGATTACATAATTAATGGAATAAGATTTTGGGTTTATCGTGAACTGTGTTTTAAATGACATTGGTTCTTTAACCCAGTTAAAGACAGGATTACTTGTCTAACATTGTATTCCGAACTGATTGTTGATCTCCGCTAAATATATATATATATATATGTTTGGTGGAGGAGAATTTATTCTCTTGCTTAACACCCTTCTCTAAGATATATGAGCTTAAAGGTTTTATATTGGCAGAAATCAATGGCACGGTATAGATTGTCGATGCGGCATGTTTGATTTCCTAAAGTTAAATAATCATTAATAATGATTTTTGGGAAGATTATAACTAAGTGGAGTTTTAATGAATTTTTAATTAGATTGAAATGTGAATGTGATAATTTAAATTATCGAATTTGGGAAATGATCGAGAATGGTGTACCACCAGTTTTACTCTAGGCGATAGTTAAATCTTTAATTAGATTTGAACGTGAAATGGTAATTAATTTTACCGATAACACCATGGTGTTAGATATGGAGTATTACCAGTTTTGCTCCATGAGATGAATAGGTTGGGGATGGGAAATAAAACAAATGATTACTTCGATAAGGTGCGCTAATCCCGACTAGTTTGGAAGACCTTAATTTGGTTTAAATTATGAGAAGAATATTTGAAAAAAAAGAATACTCTAGATTGGAATAAGGCATATGTTGTGTTTGGGTAGCACTTGTTTATGAGATACACAAGTTATTCGGAAAGACCAGATTTATGCCCATTCTGAATAACTGATTCGACGATAAGTCGAAGATGAAGATGATGGTTGAAGATAGGAGATCTTCACATCGATTGGATGGTTAATGATGTCTTGATTGAGCTGTATACCCAACACAAGGTAATAAGTGGTGATCGTCCAGACGTACTTGGAGATCGATTGGATATGCGAGGACCTCTCTCCTATATTGGACATATGGGATGAGGAATAAGATGCCTCCGGTTTCGTTCCGACCCAGAACGGACTTGTAAATGGATGTGTGTCTGACATTGGATTTTATTCTACGTTAATTGATTTCTATTAAATATATATCTACTTGGTGGTGGAGAATTTATTCTCTTGCTTAATGCCCTTCTCTGAGACGTATGAGCTCAGGTTATATATCGATGGATATTAGTCGCATGACAGGAATTGTCAGTGTGGCATGCAGAGATGCAGTGATCAAGGCTTTTGTTGAAAAGCAGGGCCTTGTGCTTGATGATCAAAGCACAACTTTAAATAGCAAAACTTTGTGTATAGCGTTAATTCGCGAGCCTTACACCCGGTATAAGTCAAAAACAGGATAAGGGATCCAAGAGGTGCATGATGCATCTTTCTAGCTATGGGTGGTGTCATGGTATGGAGCCCAGACACTTATTTTTTTTTACCTATATGGATGATGGAATGCGAGGAGCCTTGGATATTGGTCCTTAGTGGCCAAGTGATAGGTCCGATAGGACCGGGAATCGTGTGTTCAGGAATAACCAATCCTCAAAAGTAAGGGAGGACCGACCTTGGAGGATCCAAGGGCTCGCTAGTGTCTGAGCCCTGAGGCGTTTACTAGAGTGTCTCGAAGTCGGCGAGGAGTACATCCCTTGCCTCGACTGATAGATGGAATTTAATTTCCAATACATGACCTTTCGGTTTTAGTTGTAGAACTAGTATGACGACATAGTAGCATGGGATACTATGCCGTCTATGATTAATACATTTATATTTGAAGTTGTTTGATACACTATGCACTTATTGTAATATCAAAATGATTTGTTTTAAAACGTACCAAGCATGTTTGGCTATTATAAGGTAAAACTCTATCCTCCGGCTTGCGTTGCATTGTGTGATGGGACCTGAGTCTTATAATAGCTTTATTTTCCAAAAAGTATTGCGCTGTTTGTTTTATGCACTAGTTTCCTTGGGAGAAAACCCGTTCCATGTTATAGGCGTGGTCCCTTGATTTACTCTATTTTAAAGTAAAGTTTTAATAACTGTTTTTGTTCTCACACCAGTCCCATGACTGACCTGGAGTTTATTGTTTTAACCTAAACTCTGGGTGCCCATATTTTCCACATGGGCAGCTAGTAGTTTTGGTTTTGCAAATATCTATTTTACAGGATCCTGGTTTACAGCTGGAGCTATATTCGGAAATCTTTGTATCCGTGTATCTCTTTCAGTTGTGTTATGTATTATTTTTCCGCAGCTATGTAAATTATTTTAATCTTTGATATTTTTCTGATGTATATTATTTATCCATACCCTGTTATATTCTTGTACTCTGATATAAATTGTTGTACTAGCAATGAAATGTTCTGTTGTTTGTGTTTTGATTTGTCGTGTTCTCAACTCAATCAGGGCTTTCCCGTAAGGTGAATTTCGGTCGTTTCAGTTTGGTATCAGAGCTTTGATTTACAGAGCTCGAGAACAAGACACGTTAGAACCAAACGAAAGAATTCATCAGAGATAGGATTAGTAATATCCTATGAGAATAACGCGTTAGAGATAGGATCAGTAGTATCCTAGAATGAGTTTGAAGAGTGCTATTTTTAAAAATCAAATTAGATTTGAAAATTTATGTTCTATTATATGTTTTTGAATATTTATTTTATACTAAATTTTGACAATTGATTATATGAAGATTTTGCATATATGTGTCATGAACATATATACGAAGTCTCAAATATACTGGGTAGATATATAATCATACTCTAGTCGCCCGGGCGTGATTCTGATTATGGCGCGCCATTATCAGTATTTATGTTCGAGTCTCGAAAGTGGGATATTATATATTACCAATAGACTGTTGTGAGAACCAAAACTTAGTTAGAATTATTGTTTGTGATTTGGTCATGAAATTGGATTTTTGAGTATTTATAAAGTTATATATTTGAAAAGTTAATCCTAATTGATTACTGGTTGTGATGTGTGATTATTAGTTTGACTAATTAAAATATTAGAATAATAAAACCAATATACAAATAGAAAGGTAAAATTAAGCCAAATCGAATCAAATATTGAACTGAATCGAAAATGGTTTAGAATTGCATATATGTACATGTACATACAGTGAACAGGTCATAGCATGTGAAAAGACCCGTAAATCCCCGCCCTTTGAATCGACCATAAACCACACAGGTCTGGTCCAAAAATTGGAAATCCATGAATACTTTAACTTTGGGCATACAACAAACCAGAACAAATAACAGAAGACTTTTATAAACATTACAATAATGTTACATCAGAGTACAGAATATTAGAGTACATTGGATAAATAATACAATGGAAGATTACATTATAATAATTACAATGCAGCGGAACAAATAACTAATCACAGAGGAAGACTACCAATGCTCTGGACACAACTTTAAGCTTTGATCCAGAATCCTTCTCAATATATCTACAAAATAAGCTACTTGACTGCTCGTGTGGAAAATATGGGCACCCGAGTTTGCAAGTGAAACAAACTACATGTCAGTCATGAGACTGGTATGAGAAATCTTACTTAACCTATTTAATAATAAGGCTAATCATAGGACCACGCCGCTAACGCGGAATGGGTTTACTCCATTGGATTGCCAGTGCACGAAATAAAGTAAATCGTTAAACAATGCAACACTTTTAGAAAAATGAAACCGTTATAAGACTCAAGTCCCATCACACAATGCAACGCAAACCAGAGGATAGAGTTTTACCTTATAATTGTCAAAAATGCTTGATACGACAAAACGAATTTGATATTATTATTAGTGTATATATGTTTCAAAAACATTTCAATCGGCAACATAGTTACCATATACTATGTCGCCATACTAGTTCTACAATTAAAACCGCAAGGGTCATATTGGAAGTTGGATTTCCATCATGAACCAAGGTAAAAGATAGTCCTTACCGAATTCGAGACACTCTAGCCCGTGCCTCAGGATACAGCCGCAACCGCACCTGGATCTTCAGGGTCGGTCCACCAAACTGCAATGGTTGGATTAGTAGTGCCTGAACAATACGTTTCCCTGCCCTATGGGGCGTAAATAGAGCCACTAGGGACTCAAATAACCGAGGCGCCTCATTCCATCATCCACATAAGTAAAAATGCCCAGGCGTTTAAAACCCTGACACCACTTCTAGCTAGAAAGAAATGTATGTTCTCCCTGCCGTCCTTACTCCCGTTTCTAGTTCATACCAGGGTGTGAGGCTCGCGAAGTATCGCTATACACAAAGCTATGCTAAATTAAAGTTGTGCTTTGATCATCAACCACAAGGCTCTGCTTTTCAACAATAAGCCTTGATCATTTTCATCTTATCATGCCACATTATCAATCCATACCATACCATTAATTCCTGCCAATATATAACCTCTAAGCTCATATGTCTCAGAGAAGGGTGTTAAGCAAGAGAATAAATTCTCCGCCACCACATATATATATTTAGTAGAGATCAACGAATACAACATAAAGGAATACAACGTCAGACGTACCATCCATTTACAAGTCTGTTCTGAGTCTGAACGAAATCGGAGACACCTTATTCCTTGTCCCATATGTCCAATACAGAAGTGAGGTGCTTGCGTATCCATCGATCTCCAAGTACGTCTGGATGATCACCACTTATTACCCAGTCTTGGGTGACCGCCCAATCAAGACATCGGTAATCATCCAAACGATGTGAAGACCTCCGGTCTTTAACTACCGTCTTCATCTTCAACTCTTGATCGTCGTAGTAATTATTCAGAATGGGTTAAACCCGGTCTTTCCGAGTAACTTCCGTATTTTGTAAATTAAAATAAAGTGCTATAAAAACACATCATACGCCTCATTCCAATTCAAAATACTCTTTTAAATAAAATATTCACATTATTAGGGAAAGGTTCCCATTAATTTTATCAAAGATAAATTCTTCAAAATTTATTTTCTATTCTTCTTTTTAAAAATTCTTCAAAACTTCAATTTTGTTTTAATATCAAAAATCATTGTCTAATGGTTATTCAACTTCAAGAAATAAATATTGTCTTTAAACCGGGTTAAAGAACCAATGTCATTTAAAAACATTGTCCACGATAAACCCCAAAATCATCTTCCATTTAATATGGAATTTCCACAGAAATCAAACCAATATATAATCGATATAAATTTCTGAATCAGACCAATAATATAAATGGAATAACGGCAAAGAATTTTAAATTCCATATATATTAATGGTCTTCTTTTACAGAAGCTCATCTCGATTATAATCAAATCGAATTCCATTCAATTCCAATTTAATAAATTAAATTGGAAAATTTCCATTAAATCTTAATAAAAAGATTTATAAAGTCCGCATTATATTTCCACTGTCAATTAGGTTAAAGAACAGATGTCGTTTATAAACACAATTCATGATAAACCCAAAAATCTAGTTTATTTAATTTAATTCCAATTAATAAATTGGGAAACTTCATTAAATCTTAATTTAATGATTTATTCTAGTTAATAACTATTTCATTTCGATAAAAATATATTTTATCATTTCAAATATGGAATTTTTCATCCAAAATCTTTCTAAATCATTTATTATGATTTTACATAATTTTTCGCCCGTACAGTTGGCTTCCAATAACGGCCACGAACTGCATCCATAACGACCTTTTTCAAATTTGATTTGGACATAATTCCAAATCCAACAATTAGATTTCAAAACTCTTTTATTCATTGGAAGGCTCTTTTTGATACGAACCCAACGGTTCCAGTTTTAGAGAATCCGACGGTCGGATCTCCCGGTACATCAATTTGAAGTTAATGGTCGAAATTCGCGAACGGTTGCTGCGTGGCACGTTCTATTCAGGCCATTATATATATAATATATATATTGTGTATATATATTTCGTCTATTTATATTTAAATCGTATTTTATAAAATATTTATAAACTCATCTTAAAATGATTTTAACATCATTTTCAATTTTAAAGCAAAATTGAATATTATATATTTTTATCATATTAAAATAATAATATTTTATTATATTATATTTGAAAACACTTCTTTTTATATTCATTTTATGATGAATAAATTCAATCGATAAACCCGTTCGGGTTAAAAATAGCGTTCCTACATAACACGGCTTCATATGTCAATATTTTTATTCTTCATTGAATATTATTCTAAAAATGTTTATTATTTAAAATATTCTTTATTTACAAGATTCTTTACTTTAAAATATTCTTTATATAAAGATGTTCTTTATTTCAAAATATTATTTTATTAAAAATATTCTGAATCGGAACGCGACTCAATCAATTATTATATAAATACAGTCATATGGATTTCATACATTGCATATGTATATAACAGTAATGATAACTAATCATTAAACAAACTATTCACATCCAGAGTGAAATTATAACTGTGTGAGCATTAAAATAAATAACGCTCATCACAGCCTGTCAATCCATCGATTGACATACAACTAAATATTGGGACTAGTGTACGTCAAATATCATCCCAACACCCGTGTGGGGTTTTCAAGCAACAACAGTTCATCTAAATAAATCATTGGTTAATGAATTAACCAATTTTCACTGTAACACCCCACCTCCGCCAATGCCACTCTTGCAAGCGCACTAGCATTGGAGGGGCGTTAAATGAGGTAAACATGCATGCAGATATCACAAGACAGAACATATAAGTAAAACAGAGTAAATAAAGCAACGGATAAAACTACTATTTCAAAACCATAGTCAAGTTACATCAAAGTATTGTCATTATTTTCCAACTACTACAAGTCTAGAAAACATAAACTGAAAACTGGAAATAACATAAAGTAACTATCCCCAAAGTAGAATAAAGCCATAGCATGCTCAAGTCCAAACCGTACATGAGCTATCCAGAAAAGCAGCTAAAGATCCAAGCTAGGTACCAGTGTTCCCACCCTGTAAACCTGGGGGGGGGGGAAAGGAAGAAAAGAGGCGAAAGAAAACGGGTCAGTCAAAAAGACTGGTAAGTCCTATCTACTATTAGTATAAAAACTAATAAAGTTAACTGGACATGTAAAGCAGAGGTGAAACATAGGGTGATAACTGGCATGGTGAGAAGTTAACAAGATAGATCAAGTGTGGCATCACATATACAAGGTTAGGTTGCACCAAGTGTGTACTAGTATTCCAATCCATGTCAAGTATAAACAAGAAATGATCCCTTGGCCCAAAGCTGGCCCAATATCATAAGGTGACCTAAATCAAGGTCCAACTACTCGGTCTAGTCGATCGGCTCCCTATAAGCCTAACACGTTGTGTATCGGTGTCATACGGCTTAATCGTGGAATGTAGTTAACTGTGCAAGGTCCACCCCAGGGTGTATCCAGCCCTAAGGTGTAAACCACAGACACAATTCGAGCACGCACAGTCTAAACCTACTGGTGCCCATGTTCAACTCCGGACTTAATGTGCACGACCATGGTCCGCCTGAACAACCGGTGCACCCTTCAGCCGTCTCTTTTGGTCTCTTACAATCAGTCCAGTAATCGTGCCCCACCCTAGCCTAGTCCAGGGTATCCATGATACTTCTTGTGGTTACGGCTGAAAAGGACCACGCAACTAGGATTTCAAATGGGTTAAGTGTGGTTTACCCCATCCTAACCATGAATTGAGTTGGTTAAGTGTGTTCAAGTAATTCATGACTTAACCCTATCAATACATCATGTTTAATTGGTTAAGTATTCAAGTAGTCCATGACTTAACCCTACCAATCCATCGTGTTTAATTGGTTAAGTATTCAAGTAGTCCATGACTTTACCCTACCAACCCATCGTGTTTAATTGGTTAAGTATTCAAGTGGTCCATGACTTAACCCTACCATGTGGCATTAATTAACTTAATGCACCCCAACCTCTCACATTAGACTTTGTTGTGGTTACTAGTTAAGCCGGGCGGGTCCGGGTAGATTTACACCACAACTTAGTCTAACCTCGGGTTTTAAGTGCGACATGACCAACTACTCACATTGGGTCCTATTGCTTGTAGCCACTAGTTAAGTCGGTCGATTCCGGGTAGATTTATGCTACAAACTCAACCCAACCTCGAGTTGGCCATTCTCATGTTTTCTAGAAGTCATGTCCAAGTTCATGTTCATGTTCCAAGCATAATCACATGTCAAACTTTCATGTCATATTTTCAAGTCATGTTTTCATGTTATTTAAGTTTGCCCAATTACCCATAACGTATTCCCATCGCACGTAAATTCGCATCAACGCAAATAGATCAAAGAGGGAACATAAAAATATGACAAGGTGGGCATAAGGTGGCAAAGTCTATCACAAGTTAAACATGGTGATATTTGAGGCCAAAAGGGGTTCAACATACTAGCATATGGCCTCAACATGTATGATAGCATAAAAGGTGACTTGGCCTCAAACATATCAAATAACATAAGGGTGATTTGACCACAAGCATGCGTAATAGCATAAGGGTGATTTGGCCACAAGCATGCATAATAGCATAAGGGTGATTTGGCCACAAGCATGCATAATAGCATAAGGGTGATTTAGCCACAAGTTAAACATAGTGGCATATAAGGCAAATGTGTTCATAAACTTGCATATTACATTATAAGCCTCAAAACATGCATGATATCAACTTTAGCATAATAGGTGAAACATGGCCATAAATGACATAGGATGATAGCCAACATAGAAACTCTCATAACCCTTATGTTATCTTGCATATGATGTTATATGCGAATCACTAGCTATCATCCTATGTCATTTATGGCCATGTTTCACCTATTATGCTAAAGTTGATATCATGCATGTTTTGAGGCTTATAATGTAATATGCAAGTTTATGAACACATTTGCCTCATATGCCACCATGTTTAACTTGTGGCCAAATCACCCTTATGTTATTATGCATGCTTGTGGCCAAATCACCCTTATGCTATTATGCATGCTTGTGGACAAATCACCCTTATGCTATTATGCATGCTTGTGGCCAAATCACCCTTATGCTAAAATGACATAGGATGATAGCTAGTGATTCGCATATAACATCATATGCAAGATAACATAAGGGTTATGAGAGTTTCTATGTTGCTTTATGCAACATTTCAAATCAAAGTTCATAGCTTTCCATGCACAAAGTCAAGGTGATAGCTTTACAAACACGCATAGAATAAATCTATGCATAACATGATAGAATCAAAGCACAAATCATACTTAGGCCTAAACTCAAACTTGCAACATGTCATATTTAACTTCATAGTTAGAATCTAAGAGTAGAATAGGGCTTACAATGCTATGAAGACCTAGACAATAAAATAAGATTGAGACGAAGCCAATAGCAACTCTCTAAAAAACCCCAAATGAATACAAGCTCCAAGTTGTCTTGAGAAACAAGAAGCTCCTTTGATTTGTATGAAGAAAGATCCTTGTTTTGATGAAGAAAGGTGGCTCTTTTACTAGCTTAGAACACTCAAACTTTCATG
Source organism: Allium sativum (assembly GCA_030737875.1). Taxonomy (NCBI): domain Eukaryota; kingdom Viridiplantae; phylum Streptophyta; class Magnoliopsida; order Asparagales; family Amaryllidaceae; genus Allium; species Allium sativum. The sequence continues at coordinate 604,127,053 of CM060919.1, read as the reverse complement.
AAGAGGATGGAGGCCATGTTATGAAGATGGAGGCCATGATCAAGAAACATTTTGGCATAGTTTAGTTGTAGGAATGATTAATGAGGGTTTAGGCTAGGTCTTAGGGTCTTTTTATAGAAGTTTAGGTTAGTTTAGGCCATAGGATTAACCCTAGTTTAGATCTGAGCCATCAATTCACGTCACTAGCCAACAAAACATGACCCAGGAGCCAAAACAGGTGCACCAGGCTAGACTGGCCGACCACCCAAGTCGACAGGGGTGTCGATTGGGCAGTCGACACAGCCTGGGGTGTGTCGACTCCCAAGTCGACTCCCCAGTCGACTCTCCAGTCGACTTGGGGCCTGGGCGGGAAATTTTCCCGCCCAGTCTGTTTGGCTCCAGATTTGAAATTTGAACTGAATTTTTGAACTTGAAATTTTCTGAAAACTTCTATGGGCCATAACTGGGTCATACGTACTCCGATTCTCGAAAACTCGAACTCTATTTCGCGTATTTTTCCGAGATGAATGCAATGGCATAGCCCGTTTCACTTGATTCAGATTTTATTAATTAATTCTGCCTTGATTTACGTTATAACATGTTATTCATAATACGGGTTGTTACATTCTCCCCACCTTAAAGGATTTCGTCCCCGAAATCTTCAAGTTAGGAAGAACGTATCCCACCATCCATCATCCATCTACTCAAAACATCATCCACGAGTAGTCATTGTCCTTAAAAGATTCTAAATGCTGTATGAACATATGCAAAGGTGTGTGTATATGTACTTATCTAATGCGAAAATCAGGCGGTTACTGATTCAGTAAACCTCCTTAATGCAAAGTATGTTAGTGAAATGAGTCCATATGTATGCAAATTCCTAACATAATTCATAATCTCTATATGAGTGCACATAACATTCATCCATATGCAACATCCACGTGATAGCATAACAAGTTTCATCCATGAATAAGTATAAGCACTCATGCATATGCAATATGAAAGTGTATGAGCCGATCTTAGTGCCTAATGTGTATCATGCATCCACGAGTATCCACTTGCAAACACTTGCAACCACTTGCAAACATCAAGCATAACATGTTTCAAATACATGTTTCATCCAAAGGGTTTCTACCTAAGGTTCTCATGACAAGATTTACGAAATAACAAGATAAACGTGGATAGCAAAAGAAAGATATGCTGACTCAGGAAAGAGATTGAGAAAGTACCCTTGAAAAGAAAAGGATAAAGCCTACGCATCTTCTCCTCGGTTTCCCAAGTTGCGTCTTCTTCGGCTTCATTCCACTGAATCTTGACTAACTTGACTTCTTGATTCCTCAGCTTCTTGATCTCCGTTCCCAAGATACGGATCGAAGCTCGTCTCAAAGTTGCCTCTTTCTCTATCTCCACGTCTTCAAGAATGCTAGGTTCGACCACCTCAGCGGACTCATGTAGGCACTTTCGGAGATGCGAGACATGAAAGACATTGTGCACTCTGGCCAGCTTCTCGGGCAATTCCACTTTATAAGCCATCTTCCCAACTCTCTCTATGATAGGGAAGGGTCCTACGAACCTTGGTGCCAGCTTCCCAACTGCTCCAAAACGAACCACATTACGCAAAGGAGAAACCTTCACGAAAACCATATCTCCAACTTCGAATTCCAAATCTGTCCTTCGCTTGTCAGCATAGGATTTCTGCCTGTCTTGGGCCGTTTTCATCCGTCTTCGGATCAACTCAACCTTCTCGGATGTGTCCCCTATCATGTCGGGCCCGAGTATAAGCTCATCCGTCGCCTCCCACCAACATGTTGGTGACTTGCACGGCTTCCCATACAAAGCTTCGAATGGTGCTACACCTATGCTAGCTTGATAGCTATTATTATAAGCAAACTCTACAAGAGGAAGGTGGTCTTCCCAAGTACCGCCAAAGTCAAGAATGCATAGCCTCAACAGATCTTCTAGTACCCTATTCACCCTTTCGGTCTGATCATCCGTCTGTGGGTGATAGGTCGTACTTAGATTCAATCGCGTACCCATCGCTTCTTGTAAATTATTCCAGAATTGGCTAGCGAGAATTGGGTCACGATTGCTAACTATGCTAGAAGGAACTCCATGCAATCACACTATCTCTCAAAGATAAACAGATGCTAGCCATGATGCGGTCCTCTTGCTCTTCACCGGAACAAAGTGAGCATTCTTCGTAAGCCTATCAACTATGACCCATATCCCATAAAGCCCAAATAGTTTGGTCAACTTAACGGACATCTTCACCCCAACTATATATCACAACCAGGCGAGTCATACTCCTTATGGGGTTTGCAACAGAACTAAGATTGAGAATAGGACCGAGAGGGTATACTTAAAAGATAGCATGCAAGTAAGCTCCACAGAATAGTAGGGATCAAGGATATACTCTTTAAAAAGAGATATAATGCGCGTATCTAGTCTTCAATCTTCTAAGTCACATTTTCTTGAGCTTAATCCCATCGTGCTTTGACCGTCTTTTAACTTCACAATTTCGTAGCTTCAAAATATGAGTTGGAACTCGTTTCACCGTTGCCTCTCGTTCCACTTCCCCTTATTCTTTTCCTAAAATACTTGGCTTAAACATAACTGCGTGCTCATGTTTTCATGCAAGCTTTCCAAAATTCGTTAGTGAATCCTGGATCTCGTTTTCATACTATACGGTATTCCACGCAGAAGAACTATCTCTTGAAAACAAGTGCCAATCCACGTTGCCAAATGTACTTACTAGGGTGATTTTTATAACCCTTGCTTAAGCGAAATGGACTATCCGCCTTAGTGGCGAACACTACTCGATTGGATTACCAATTTCCAACAAAGATGCCAAGGGATTCTATATAACTAATCATGACGGAACCCTAAAGGTCACACGAGATTTCGAGGGTATTACCGAGGCGAGTCATGAGCCTCGCGACCCTATGTTCGAAGTCAAGAATGGCTCCATAACTGGACAACCAACCCATGCCCAAAATCAACCCGTGTCCCATAAACCCGAGAACATAAGCATTACACACGAATTCTACGCTCAAGATAGATATTTTCAAATCCATACAAATCACAGATAGATGGGCATAACCCCTAATTGGATTTGAAACACTAACGGGATCTCCAACTAGACTAGTACTTAGGTGCAAACTTCCAACAAGATCAGTAATAAAACTATGCGATGCGCCAGAATCAAATAAGGTATGAACAGGGAAATCAGAAATGTAAACATGACTTTCTATAGAAACACTACCTCGATCAAAAGCTGGGAGAGCGAGGAGAGCCTGCGACTGCCCTCCAGAGGGTCCTGCTCGCTGAGTTTGCCTTTTCCCTTGTTCTCGCTTTTTCGGGCAAATCTTGCTATAGTGTCCAGACTCTCCACAATGAAAGCATTCTCCCAACTTCCTTTTCTTCTTCCTACAGTCTTTGGCTATGTGCCCAGTAATCCCACAGAAGTTGCACTTCCTCCTTTCTCTTGACTTGTTGTCCTTGCTATTGTTGTTCTTGCCTCCTTTCTCGGAATCTTCCTTCTTGCCTTGAGACTCATTTGCCTTGACCTCCTTCTTGCCACTCTTATCTTCCTCTTGAAGCAGGGCCATATTCACCAAACTCTCAAAGGTCGCCCCCATGGGTATATGAGACATGGCCAAACCGCGCAATGGCTCATTCAATCCTAGAGCAAAGCGTAGGGCCTTTTTCTGAGCTGTGTTAACCAAGTCCAGACCGAACCGAGCAAGTTGATTAAACGTATCCACGTGTTCCCTAACTGTCATGTCCCCTTGCTTTAGAGATAGGAACCTCTCCATCCGAAGGTTCTCTTCTGTCGATGATAGAAACCTCAGTCTAAACCTTCTCCTAAAGTCATCCCAAGTCTGAATTGGCCTAGTGGTGGTGGTAACTACCCACCAATATGCAGCTTCCTCTTTCAATAACCATACTGCTAACAGAACTTTCCTACGGTCTTTTATATCAAAGATAGCAAAGAGGTCTTCAGTTTCCTTCAACCAGTTTCTCGCCTCCACAAAAGTCTCCGTCCCAATAAAATTCTTGCCACCCATCGCCTTAAAATCTTTGCAAACCTTTGCGAAGTTTGCTTGTGGATGCTGAGGAGGAGGAGGAACCTCAGCTACGGGAGGAGGAGGAATGTTAGCCACGGGGGAAGGAGGAGGAATGTTCGCGGGGCCGGCTTCATTCGCCCTTGCCTCCATGTACCTTCTAAACCAAATAGGTACTGGTATGCCCTCCAGAATGGCAAAATTATCGGCCATACTGAAACGAAGAAAAAAGATAGATTGAGAACGAGGAAACAAAGGATAGTGCTAATGGCTTTTTGGGGAATAGCCTTTTAAAATAAACTAGACTTTTCTTGGAAAATACTTAATTGGTTTTGAAAATAGTTTTTCAAAAGGTAAGTTTTTAAAAAAACCTTTTGCTCAAATCTTGTAAACCTTATGCTCTGATACCAAATGTAACACCCCACCTCCGCCAATGCCACTCTTGCAAGCGCACTAGCATTGGAGGGGCGTTAAACGAGGTAAACATCCATGCAGATATCACAAGACAGAACATATAAGTAAAACAGAGTAAATAAAGCAGCGGATAAAACTACTATTTCAAAACCATAGTCAAGTTACATCAAAGTATTGTCATTATTTTCCAACTACTACAAGTCTAGAAAACATAAACTGAAAACTGGAAATAACATAAAGTAACTATCCCCAAAGTAGAATAAAGCCATAGCATGCTCAAGTCCAAACCATACATGAGCTATCCAGAAAAGAAGCTAAAGATCCAAGCTAGGTACCAGTGTTCCCACCCTGTAAACCTGGGGGGGGGGGGGGAAACGGAAGAAAAGAGGCGAAAGAAAATGGGTCAGTCAAAAAGACTGGTAAGTCCTATCTACTATTAGTATAAAAACTAATAAAGTTAACTGGACATGTAAAGCAGAGGTGAAACATAGGGTGATAACTGGCATGGTGAGAAGTTAACAAGATAGATCAAGTGTGGCATCGCATATACAAGGTTAGGTTGCACCAAGTGTGTACTAGTATTCCAATCCATGTCAAGTATAAACAAGAAATGATCCCTTGGCCCAAAGCTGGCCCAATATCATGAGGTGACCTAAATCAAGGTCCAACTACTTGGTCTAGTCAATCGGCTCCCTATAAGCCTAACTCGTTGTGTATCGGTGTCATACGACTTAATCGTGGAATGTAGTTAACTGTGAAAGGTCCACCCCAGGGTGTATCCAGCCCTAAGGTGTAAACCACAGACACAATTTGAGCACGCACAGTCTAAACCTACTGGTGCCCATGTTCAACTCCGGACTTAATGTGCACGACCATGGTCCGCCTGAACAACCGGTGCACCCTTCAGCCGTCTTATTTGGTCTCTTACAATCAGTCCAGTAATCGTGCCCCACCCTAGCCTAGTCCAGGGTATCCATGATACTTCTTGGGGTTACGGCTAAAAAAAACCACGCAACTAGGATTTCAAATGGGTTAAGTGTGGTTAACCCCATCCTAACCATGTATTGAGTTGGTTAAGTGTGTTCAAGTAATTCATGACTTAACCCTATCAATACATCAGGTTTAATTGGTTAAGTATTCAAGTAGTCCATGACTTAACCCTACCAATCCATCGTGTTTAATTGGTTAAGTATTCAAGTAGTCCATGACTTAACCCTACCAACCCATCGTGTTTAATTGGTTAAGTATTCAAGTGGTCCATGACTTAACCCTACCATGTGGCATTAATTAAATTAATGCACCCCAACCTCTCACATTAGACTTTGTTGTGGTTACTAGTTAAGCCGGGCGGGTCCGGGTAGATTTACACCACAACTTAGTCTAACCTCGGGTTTTAAGTGCGACATGACCAACTACTCACATTGGGTCCTATTGCTTGTAGCCACTAGTTAAGTCGGTCGGTTCCGGGTAGATTTATGCTACAAACTCAACCCAACCTCGAGTTGGCCATTCTCATGTTTTCTAGAAGTCATGTCCAAGTTCATGTTCATGTTCCAAGCATAATCACATGTCAAACTTTCATGTCATATTTTCAAGTCATGTTTTCATGTTATTTAAGTTTGCCCAATTACCCATAACGTATTCCCATCGCACGTAAATTCGCATCAACGCAAATAGATCAAAGAGGGAACATAAAAATATGACAAGGTGGGAATAAGGTGGCAAAGTCTATCACAAGTTAAACATGGTGATATTTGAGGCCAAAAGGGGTTCAACATACTAGCATATGGCCTCAACATGTATGATAGCATAAAAGGTGACTTGGCCTCAAACATATCAAATAGCATAAGGGTGATTTGACCACAAGCATGCATAATAGCATAAGGGTGATTTGGCCACAAGCATGCATAATAGCATAAGGGTGATTTGGCCACAAGCATGCATAATAGCATAAGGGTGATTTGGCCGCAAGTTAAACATGGTGGCATATAAGGCAAATGTGTTCATAAACTTGCATATTACATTATAAGCCTCAAAACATGCATGATATCAACTTTAGCATAATAGGTGAAACATGGCCATAAATGACATAGGATGATAGCTAGTGATTCACATATAACATCATATGCAAGATAACATAAGGGTTATGAGAGTTTCTATGTTGCTTTATGCAACATTTCAAATCAAAGTTCATAGCTTTCCATGCACAAAGTCAAGGTGATAGCTTTACAAACACGCATAGAATAAATCTATGCATAACATGATAGAATCAAAGCACAAATCATACTTAGGCCCAAACTCAAACTTGCAACATGTCATATTTAACTTCATAGTTAGAATCTAAGAGTAGAATAGGGCTTACAATGCTATGAAGACCTAGACAATAAAATAAGATTGAGACGAAGCCAATAGCAACTCTCTAAAAAACCCCAAATGAATACAAGCTCCAAGTTGTCTTGAGAAACAAGAAGCTCCTTTGATTTGTATGAAGAAAGATCCTTGTTTTGATGAAGAAAGGTGGCTCTTTTACTAGCTTAGAACACTCAAACTTTCATGAAGAGGATGGAGGCCATGTTATGAAGATGGAGGCCATGATCAAGAAACATTTTGGCATAGTTTAGTTGTAGGAATGATTAATGAGGGTTTAGGCTAGGTCTTAGGGTCTTTTTATAGAAGTTTAGGTTAGTTTAGGCCATAGGATTAACCCTAGTTTAGATCTGAGCCATCAATTCACGTCACTAGCCAATAAAACATGACCCAAGAGCCAAAACAGGTGCACCAGGCTAGACTGGCCGACCACCCAAGTCGACAGGGGTGTCGACTGTGCAGTCGACACAGCCTGGGGTGTGTCGACTCCCAAGTCGACTCCCCAGTCGACTTGGGGCCTGGGCGGGAAATTTTCCCGCCCAGTCTGTTTGGCTCCAGATTTGAAATTTGAACTGAATTTTTGAACTTGAAATTTTCTGAAAACTTCTATGGGCCATAACTGGGTCATACGTACTCCGATTCTCGAAAACTCGGACTATATTTCGCGTATTTTTCCGAGACGAACGCAATGGCATAGCCCGTTTCACTTGATTCAGATTTTATTAATTAATTCTGCCTTGATTTACGTTATAACATGTTATTCAAAATACGGGTTGTCACATTCACTGCTTAAATTATAAATAGTTATTTATAATTAAATTTCAACTGTCATATTAACATTAACATTATAATGAAAATGTTTTAATCTAGCCCCAAATCATATTTTAACTTATGATCAATTTTCTAATAAAATATTATTCTTATTTCAACATGGCATTTCTAATAAAATGACATTTTCAATTCTAACATAAATGACATTTCAAATCTAACATAAATGACATTTAAATGACATTTTATATTAACATGACAATTCAAATAAATGACATTTTTATTTCATAGCATGATCCTAAACAAAAATGTTATTTTTATCTTAACATGTCATTTCTAATAAAAATGACATTTTTGTTCTAACTTCACATTTTTAACAAAAATGGCATTTTTAATCTAATATAACATTTTAACTAAAATGACAATTGTATTAAAATGAAACCTTTTACAATAAAATGTGATTTTTATTCTAATGCAACCTTTTACAACAAAATATGATTTTATTTCTAAAGCAACATTTTGATAACAAAATGTGGTTTCATTTCTAATGCAACATTTTTATAAAAAAATGTTATTTCTTTTATAATGCAACATTTTATACTTAAAATGTTATTTTTCCCCTAATGTAACATTTATAACAAGAGGTGCTATTTCTATTCTGATATAACATTTTATACAATATGTTATTATTATCTAATATCACATTCCTAATGTGATGACATTTAATTCTAAATAAACATTTTTAGTGAAAATGATCTTTTATTCTAAATAAACATTTTAACGAAATTGACATTTTTATTCTAATTAAACATGTTTAACAAAATTGACATTTTTATTCTAATGTATCATTTCTAACTAAAGTGACATGTTTAATCTAAAATGATAATTATAACAAATGTTTGCATCAAAAATGGCACAAACATCAAGCGTACTCAAAGTACTTCACAAAATGCTTGGTAATATGAAGTGTGGAGCCAATCAACAAAGAAAAAGCAAGTAAAGAGACACAATGTTTTATAGTGGTTCGATCAAGTGCGATCTACATCCACTTTGAATGGCGATTTCATTATTGCATGTGGAATTACAAGGCAAACACATCCTCTCATTACATTCATCATTACACTCCCTTAGAACTTGGTTAAAGAAGAACGGTGAAGGTCTTCAATTGTAGTAGGTGGTAGATTGGATGTATACATCTATATAGATTTCGATGGATTCAGAGTTGAATCTTTCCTTTGAGGTAGTCGGAGATGATGAGATCACTAGGTAGAAGTAGAGAATTGAGTTTTGCAGCCCTTCAGGGTCATAGGATCTGTCCCCCATTAAAGGGGGGTTGGACCTCTATTTATAGGAGTGGAGAGATGGTGTGATATAACTTTTAGAGTTACCATTCGGTCCGCCTTTATTTACGGAACTGCCACTGGCCAGCCTGGCATTAACTGTTCTAAAGCCAACTTGCCAACAGCTGTCTGGAGGACCGATCGGTCTGGAGTGGCTCAGAGCGGTCGGTACGGCCTCTTTTCCTCTCTATGTGGGTGACCTACCATGGATTCCGTTTTACGGTCGATTGGTTGTCCACGCCTGGACTGATTGGTATTGTAATATTTGGATGAAGTACACCACTCCAGGAGGACCAATCGGTACATATGGATCTTAGCCGACCGGTGGGTGAGTTTTCTCTCTTTTCTCATGGGGTTACCTTGCTCTGGACTTGTAACTATCTGACCGGCGTACTTGGGCTCAGGCCGACCGGCGTCGTTATTGCCGTGCCGATTGGTATACTTATGCTCTAGCCGATCGGTATCACTTTATTGGACTAAGTCACGCTGCTGCTTCTTAGGCCGATCAACTCATTTCTCTGAATATACCGGTCGGGTATGTCTCACGACATTTTGTGGTTAACATTTGCCCTTCGAGGTCTTCAATCTTTACTTTATATAAAATTGTGGACCTCGACATAAATATCCTTGTTACAAAATAATGGATCTCGACCACCTCATCGGTAAATGGATGGAGCAGATTAAAGTAAGAGATTCTGATAGGCCGATCGATCCATCAGCAAAAGCACGAGCGAGACAGATGTTAGCGGGTTCTCTGGCCGGTTGGTGCACGTCTATTGGAATTTGCAATCTTGACTTGGGATTTGATCGATGTGACTTTTCATCTATCCTGACTATTGAGCTTCCCAATGCACTTTTATAATATGGCCCTTTGAAGAGTTATCTCCACACTATCTTACTTTTTTCTTTTAAACAAAATTAATGGCAGACAACTTCTGATGGGAGAAAACCAAAAGTGGAGCTTTCTCTTAGATTTTCTGCTAATCCTTCTCCTTCCTTCGAGCTTCGAGTCAAACTTTCAGCTGCCATTTTTTTTAATCCTTCATCAGCCTAAATTGAAGTGCTTTCTTGCTTTAAGCTCATATCACTTGATTAGATCATTACAGAACTGCCACTCAGTGTCAAATCAGGCCATTGGAAAACGATTTGATCGTGTCACTAACTAAGCCATAAGTTTATTTTGATTTTACTTTTGTACTCACGTTTTTCACTTGTGAACGATGTTGTTTGGGTCTGGTGTGAGTTGATTTGAGGTAAGGTGATGGCTTGATGAACCTAAGTTTTTGGTTTGGTTGTTTTGGTGTTGAAATGCCTTGAAGCAAGATCGGTTATACTTGTTGTGAAATTATGATTGTGAATGACATATTGGTTATAGAATCTTGCTTCCACTATCTTTGCTTCGTTCGTCACCCGCATGTTATTTGACGACGTGCTTTCCCAGAAAACTCCTTGATCATGTAGCTTTCACAATACCAATGGATTTTGCTTTTGAAATTGTGTGCATTTGACTTGTTTGTGATCCATATTGACCTTCAATTTAACTCTAGCACTTCTGTTTTGTCAATGCCCCTGATTAAAGTTGTGAATGGCTTAGTAATATGCGCGGATTCCAAAATTACATTAGTGCTAGTCAATTTTTCTCATTTGAAGTCAATCCCATTGTTCAGCCGGTTATGAGTATCGGTCGGTCCGCATCAAGTTCCCAACGGAGTGGAAGCGCCGGTCGGTCTGCATTGAGCACCGACCAGCTGGTTCCATTTTCCTGGGAGGTTAATGATACCGATCAGTTCGTCCGAGGTGTCGATCAACACTGTGACTCTTTAGTATGTGGCCAACTCCGACCGGTCGGTTATTTATATATTTCTGGGTGATTCTTTGGAGGTGCCGGTCGGCCTGGGCTGAAATCACTACCGGCCGGCTGCTTCTGGAAGCCGTCCAATTTCTTTCTTATACTTGCTCGTTTTAATGATTAGAGAATTGATAAAAAAGTGTTTGAGTACTTCCTCTTTTACGCAGGATGGAACTATCTCCCCAAGAGCTCAGGTCAAAGAGGATTTTTGACTTGGAAAGCCAAACAACGGGTCAGCCTTCGGTGAACTCTCCTTCACCTATCAGCCCCTCTTATCCGGAACTCCAAAAAATTGTGAACATGCCCCTTTACGTCCCTGAAGCGTGCAATGCTAAGCTCGCTAGGCGATTCCCCGATTGGAACTTGTAGGGGGTCTCTTCCAACATAGACGTGTCACCCTTCGATCGACAAATAACATCCAGTGACATTGTTGTTGCCAAATCTAGATTGCTTGGACGTATGGAGGATACTTTGTATCAATTCGAGAGACAGATGGATCTACTCAAAGATCAGACCGCAAAGAAGCTTCAAGACTGGCACGCATTGGCTGGAGACCTTCAAAGACTCCATCGGGAGAACCTCGAACGCATTGCAGTTCTGGAGGCTGACAAGGTGAAACTGATCCATGCTTTGAGAAACCAGGATGCTCTTGTTGCCGCTTTTCCAAAGGGAGACATCGAGCTGGTGGGTCCATCTAGTAAGAGGCCAGCTTTCGACGCTTTCCCATCCGGGTCTTCTCCAATGAAGAGGAAGGTGGGAAGGCCTTGAAAGTATCCGGTCGTGTAGCCTTCTTCTTCTGGTATTTGAAAGCTTTTGGTTTTATGAACTCTTGTCCTTAAACCGGCTGTATTAAGCGAGTTTCGGTCCTCACCTTTGACTTTCATGTTAGCTTATGTTGGTACAATGTGACTGTTGTGACTGCGCTTGTTAGTCCATTTTGATGGTGATGGAATGTTGGTTATGATAATTGATACTTAATTAGCTAGGTCACTTAGTTAATAGCTCACTTTCTTTTATGTCTTTACTCATCATGACTTGCATTTTTTACGTCTGAAACCGGCCTGTCAATGTCTGTGATTACCCGGGCGATCGGTCTATGGCCGATCGGTTACCAGAGGCATTAACCGATCGGTCGTCTTCCGCTTGAAGCTGATCGGTGCCACGGTTTACTAGTAATGTACTGATTCCATTCTCATATGATGACATTTTGGCTTTGAATATTAGATTGCATCGCTAGATGTGCTGTACTGGTGCGTGGTTGCCCCAGTTTTAACTCGGATCATCACAACCTGTCTCGTAACGATCAAAGCACTGCATAATTCTAGGTTAGCTATTTTGACATCGATTGCCCATTTCGACAACAAATCAATCGTCCAAGCATGGTAAATTTCAAACATGAATCAAATGAAGTGTTTTTTGCAAACTCGTTTCATTCGATAGTCTTAAAATCTACTGAACCTTGCTTGCTAAAATATTTCATTTTGGTTCGAAATTGCACCGACACTTGACGATTAATTAGCTCATTTAGCCTAACACGTTCAATGCTATACACTATTTTATGCTTGAGAATCACCTATCTATGATTTACTTTTCATTTCTTCCCATGTTTGTAACACATAATTTTCACAATTTCTATGAAGGAGAGTTCCTTCTTTTACGTCCTTGTTTGAAAGGCATCATTCGTAAACCCTTTATTCATTATGACTGAACAGCTCAGTCTCTCATAGAATTTGTAGGGCGCCTCTTGCAAGGTCTTTGGGTCTGTCATTAACTGAATTTGAAGACCCGGCATATGATCGGATGCCCCAGTAGGGGTTTTATAATCCGTCAATAACTGGGTTTGAAAGACCCAGAATTGACAGTTCGATTTAGAAGATCCAACATCTGAACGGACGCCTCTAAAGAGGTCTTCTAAACTCTATGTTCATGTCGTAATCTGGCCATGTATCAATGGCGTCGACGATTAACCGAGTGCCCCTCGAGAAGGTGTTTTGTTTTAGAAACCCGGTGTTAGTGTTAGTGTCATTGTCCGGCCATGTATCAATGGCGTCGACGATTAACCGAGTACCCCTCGGGGAGGTTTTTGGCTTATCTGTTATGTAACTTCTTGGGTCTAATGCTAGCTCATTTATCGGTTGTTATTACAATTTGTTGGAGCTAAGGCTTGAAACCGTTTGATAGACCAATCCCTGGTGTCATGTCCTTGCACAGCTATGTTTTCTCATATTGCGAATGATGTCTTTAGCATTAAGTGGTGGACATTTGAGCTATCCAGCTAGGATATGCTATAGCAATCATCAGGATTAGCTACATTATGATAGTGTCATCATTCTTTTCAGAGGACCTCCAGTTGAAATCGAATTTTAGCAAGGAATTTGTAAATGTACGATTTAGGCAGGTAATGCCATTTCTTTCATTTAAATTTACAAAGCTTGTAACAACGTTGCATGGTATGTGCGATGCATGTTATTTATAGATAATATGAAAGGAACATTAAAAGAAGTAGCGATGGAGATGTATATCATTCCATGCTCTTGGGAGTTGGACTCCATCTGTTGTCTTCAGTTCAAATGTACCATCCGAAAACTTTTGGCTTATCACATATGGTCCCTCCCAATTGGGTCCTAGTACTCTAGTTCCCGTCATGATTTTATTAAGAATGAGATCCCTAATTTGGAAGGTCCTTCGCCCAACTTGAGCATTGAAACGGCGGGCTATTTTCCTCTGATGAGCCATAATTTTGAGTTCTGATTCTTTCCTTCTTTCCTCGAGTAAGTCAAGCGCTTCGAGTTGAAGTTTTTCATTTTCTTCTTGGTTAAAGTAGATCCTTCTATGAGTTGGAACCTCTAGTTCAACTGGGATCATCACCTCAGACCCAAATGCCAATGAAAATGGAGTGTGCCCTGTTGCAGTTTTATCAGTGGTACGATATGCCCATAATGCAAGCGGAAGCTCATCAACCCATCCACCCTTGGCTTTCTCAAGTCATTCCTTGATGGTTGATTTCAGGATCTTGTTGATTGCTTTAACTTGCCCATTAGCTTGTGGATGGGCAACAGCCGAAATAATTTTCTTGATCTTGAATTTGGCGTAAAAATCCAAGAACTCATCGCTTTCAAATGAGTCCCATTATCGGTGATTATTTTTTGTGGTATGCCGAACCTGTAGATTATACTTTTCAAGACAAAGTTGATCACTTTCTTTGAAGTAATAGTGGCTAGTGGCTTTTCTTCAGCTCATTTCGTAAAAAAATCGACTGCCACTATTGCGTACTTCATATTTAATTTTGTAGTGGGTAGTGCCCCAATCAAATGTATGCCCCAGACAGCAAATGGCCATGGGCTGACCATCTGTGTCAACTCGGTTGGTGGCGCTCTTGGAATTTTTGCAAATCTTTGACATTTGTCACATCTTTTGGCATAAGTCATCGCGTCTAGGTTCACGTCGGGCCAAAAATAGCCGTATCGGAGAATTTTCTTGGATAATGTTTGACCGCCGATGTGACCTCCGCAATCTCCCTCATGCAGTTCTACTAAGATTGCTTTTGACTCCTCCTTAGACACACATCGCCGCAATGACATAGAGAATCCTCGTCAGTACAGTCTCCCGTCCTAAACAAGATATAGTGGAGCCTTGTGCATTATTTTCCACCGCTTTTTTGGTTCCTCTAGAAGTGTTCCGTTGAGGAAATATTCCTTAATCAGCGTCATCCAGGACTCAGGTTCTTCTACTGTTTCCATAATCCAATCGACATCTACCTCTTCAATAACAGATGTTGTAAGGACTTCAATAGGTATTAGCCCTAGCAAATGTGCATCAGAGGAACTAGCGTATTTAGCGAGAGAGCCAGCCTTTGTATTTTCTTCTCTTGGAATGTGAGATATAGTGTAATGATCGAGGTTGTTGAGGAGTTCCATGGCTTTTATAAGATAGGAAGGAAGATTTCCTACTTTGGTCTGGAATTCCCCAAGGACCTGACCCACCACCAATTGGGAATCGCTGAAGATCCACACGGTTTTTAGATTCAGCTCTTTTGCTAGTTTTAATCCGTTTACAAGTTCTTCGTATTCCGCCTCATTATTGGTTGACGGAAATTCTAGCCTTAATGCATAAGTAGGGAATGGTCCTTTGGAGTTTCCAAGATGATTCCGGCCCCTGAACAGTAATCATTTCTTGAGCCATCAATGTACGACTTCCAGCTAGCGATTGCTCCCGTCGGTTCCTCAATTTCCTCTCCTCTGTCCATGAATTCGGCAATGAAATCCGCTAAAGCTTGTCCATTGATAGCTCTTCGAGGGTGATAGGTGATGTCATATTGGCTGACTCAATGTTCCACTTTAGTAGCCTTCCCAAAGTTTCTGGACGGAAGAGAATTTGTCTTAGCGGTTGATCGGTGAGGACTTTTATTGAATGGGACTAGAAATATGGTCTCAACTTCTTTGAGGCGACGAGTAGACAATATTCTAGTTTTTCAAGCTTTGGGTAATTCAATTCTACCCCAGTAAGCTGCTTGCAAATATAATAAACTGGCCATTGGACTTTGGTATCCTTCCGGACAAGTGTGGCACTCAAGGCATGTGGTGATACAGCCAAGTATAGGTATAACTCTTCTCCATCTCTGGGTTTAGAAAGCATCGGTGGAGACCCCAAATTTTGAATTAACTGTTCGAAAGCCATTTGACATTCTGGAGTCCACTAAAAGTTTCTCTTTCCTTTCCTTAAAGAGTCAAAGAGCGGGATGCATCAATCCATGGCTTAAGAGATGAAGCGATCAAGAGCAGCAATTTTCCCATTCAAGCTCTGAAGCTCTTTCATTGTTTTTGGTGCTTGCACTTCTCGTAATGCTATGACCTGGGAAGGATTTGGCTCAATGCCTCTGGCATTGACTATGAATCCAAGAAATTTCCCTGAAGAAACCCCAAACGAGCATTTCAAAGGATTTAACTTCATACCGAATTTTCTTAGGATATGGAACATTTCTACCAGATCTTCCAAGTGATCTTCAGCCTTTTTCGACTTTACCAGCATGTCGTCGACGTAAACCTCCATAGCGTTCCCAATTTGGGATTTGAACATGAAGTTCACTAGACGCTGATATGTTGCCCCCGCATTCTTTGGTCCGAATGGCATAACCTTATAGCAGTATATGCCTCTATTAGTCATAAAGCTTGTGTTCTCCTCATCCGGTTCATGCATCATAATTTGATTATATCCAGAGTATGCATCCATGAAAGATAGTAGTGCATGCCCAGTGGTTGCGTCAACGAGCTGGTCCATTCTGGGTAGGGGGAAACTTTCCTTAGGACACGCTTTGTTAAGATCCGAGTAATCTATGCACACCCTCCATTTTCCATTAGAATTTTTGACAAGAACTGGATTTGAGACCCAATCGGGATACGCTGATGCTCGTATAAATTTGTTCTTAAAAAGTCTATCTACTTCTTCTTGCAATGCCATCGATCTTTCAGGTCCCTGAGTTCGTTGTTTTCGCTTCACAGGGGTCACATTGGGACTAACATTCAGTTTATGAACAATTGTGTCGGTTGATATTCCGCACATGTACGAGTGCGTCCACACAAAGACATCTAAGTTTGCTTTCAGAAACAATATCAAATCCCTTTTCAGCCTTTGACCCAACTGAGAACCTATCTTTAGAACTCGGTTAGGTCTTTATCATGCACTGGAACAGAAATGGTATTCTCGGCTGGAGCCGCCCGGTCTTCCACCATACTGGTTTTTCTTGGATCAATCTCCTTATGGGCTCCGCTATGCTCGCCAGCGTAGGGGCCTTGCTTTAGTTGCAATAAAGGGGGTTTTGGATGCGAAGCGGTGGCTCCACATCTTTCCTCACCTCCTTTTTCCTTAACTCAGAAAGCTCATCAGATAGCACTCCCTTATTGTTTGCTGGTCGCCTTTGACTATGCCAATCCCGTTCTCGGTGGGAAATTTCATCGTCAAACACCACGGGGCCATTGTGATTCGGAATGCTGCAAGTGTCGGTCTTCCTACGAAGGCGTTATATGATGAGAGCTCGTCGATTACAACAAAGTCTTGTTCTCGTGTGACCCTTTGCTCTCTCTCTCTCCGAGCTCAACAAGCAAGTTAATAATTCCGATTAGTTGAACAGCTTGTCCGGTAAAACCATGAATTTTGTTCTGACAAGCTTTCACATCTCCCATAGGAAGCTTCATTCTGTGAAAGGCATTAATGAAGAGGACATTAACGGATGCTCCACTGTCAACCAGAACTCTTCTAACGATGGCAGGGCCCAAGCCTATGGTTATCACCATTGGATCTTCGGTTGGTGCTATCAACCCTTTTGGGTCTTGTTCTTTGAATACAATGTCATCCTAAGAAAACCCTGGTATCTTTGCTGAAAGAGCTTCACTCATGATAATGAGTTCTCCTTCTTTTGGGAGGATCCTCATCTTGCTAGCATATTTCACAAGATCCCCCCAACTTTTCCCGGTGGGGTGTAGGCCTCCTTAAATGGTATTAATGATCAGCCTTGGCATTATAGCATTTGCAGCATTCTCGCTTTGACCTGGTTGTCCATTAGAAGTTCCCTAGCTTTGGGATGCTTGAGAATTCTGTAGATTCTTGGTGTACTGCTAAAGTCTCTTTTTCCTTATTAGTTCTTCAATTATGCTCTTCGAGTGCCGACATTCATTCGTATTATGCCCCGGTTGATTATGAAACAGGCAAAATCTTCCAGATTTAATGGCGGCATCAATAACCTTTATTTGATTTGGTAATGGGTAGTCTTCAGTCTCCTTGGTGGCCATGAAGATATTCTCCACCATCTCATTTAATGGCATCAATTCTGAGTTCTTAAAGTGGTGGAACCTCTTATTGGGTTGGCTGTCTCTCCCATCACTGCCTCGTTTCTGACCTCCAACGTTTTTCTGATTGTTATCAGTGTCATCACCCTTCTTTTCAACCTGTGTGCTGGTTTCTGGGATATCCATAGCATAGGCAGGATCCTCATCCACACCTATGTATTCTTCAATTTTATCAAACAATTATTCGAGGGTACCAAGTTTCTTCTTTTTAATCCAACATCCGAGCTTATTCTTCTTATTCACAGCCCCCTTTAAGGCCATTAAAGACAATCGAGGCTCGTAATTCCCAACTTCAGCTTCTGCGGTATTGAATCGGGTAAGAAAATTTCTAATTGGCTCCCCCGGCCTTTGCTCTTGCTCATTCAACTCCATAACTCTCGTACCTTTGTGGTTTGAAGCCTGAATTTCTCCCGGAATGGCTTGGCCAGCGTGGCGAAATCGTCCACTATTCTAGGTGGTGACTTTGTGAACCAAAGTGAGGCTACTCCCTCAAGGTAGGTCGGAAAATATAAGCATTTCAACTCATCAGTGGCTCGGGCCCCGTCCATATGCTGATCATAATTAAATAAGAACACATTAGGGTCGGTTGTCCCGTTATAAGCCTGAACTGTTGGTGGCTTAAATTTATTTGGATATGGTGCCATCTTTATTCTTTCTGTAAGTGGAGTCTTCATGGGAGCAAATCCCCATTATTTCTCATAATTCTGCTTCTTCAGCCCCTTTTCCATAATTCTGTGGATCATCTCTGATATACGTTCTTCCTCATTGTGTTGATCCGTGGGGCGGACGCCGTCTTCCTTATTAGATGTCTGCTAAAACAGACGGTCACAGTGCGGATTTCGGGGTCCTGAACCTCCCGCATGGAGAGGTGCCCCTTTGGCGGAGCCAAGCACTTGTTGGGAAGTTGCCTTGTCGGTGCGACTATGAGTAGGCAATTTAGTTTCCTTACGGTTAGGATTTGTCATCTCTTGAATATAATTTTCCTAATTTGGACTTGAAGATGAGGATCCTGCATTTTCCGTACGTGGAGTTTGAATGGATTTTGCTCGGGCGGATTTCATGGTGGCCTTGGCCATAGCAGCTTGACTGACGAGCATTTCTTCAAGCCTCTTCATCATGGCTTTATTTGCAATGTCCATTCGACTTGCTAATCTGGCTGCCACTTCGTTGAGTTCTCTTCTCGTCACCGCTTCTCCTGCATTAGAAGTTTCTCCGCATTCAAATTGGTTGGTAGGAGGAGTAGTCTCATGCTCATGATCAGCGGTATTATCATTATTCTCGGTGCTTTCACTACAACAAAACAGTCCTTTTACAACGGGCAAAAACCGTTGTTATATGCTTTTTACAACGGGCAAAAGCCCGTCCTAATATGAACCGTCGTAATAGGTCCTTTCTAATTTACAACGGTCACTGACTATTGTAAAAGACCATTGTAATAACGTGCATCTATCACGTGCACGGGCTCTATGACAATCGCTATAAACCCGTTGTAATAGCTGATTAATTACAAGCGGCTTCTGCCCGTTGTAATATAGTATATAACAACGATTTTTGCCCGTTGCGAAATAAATGCAGATTTAAATATAATTACTGTGATATACATCCATAATAATAATGAATATTTTAACATGCAATAAATACTGTAATGCAACAATCAAAATCACATAACAACACATACTAAAAGACGAAAGCAAGTCATATAATTCCAACACATTTCAAAAAGTTCGATAAGTTTACACTCCAAAAGACTAGATAAGTTTACATTACGAAAGGTTAGATAAGTTACGTCGACATAGTTCTAACATAAATTACATAACTAGTTTCATAAGTACCTACACTAGACCAAGGAAACATAATCTTTGTGCTACGTGACGGTAGATCCAACGACATGTTTGATAATGGACATCTCCGAATTTGGCCTAAACAAAAAAGCTTCTGGTTCCACCGCTACATTAACACATATCTTCCAAACATCAGCTTCTGGTAGAAAATTTTGCAGTACCATACACACTAGGAGATATATACCAAAGGCTAACAAAGCTGTGATAACATCACATCCATTCATAGGCATACCCAGTCTCATTATGGTTCTGCACTTCATCATTCAGGTTATCCATTGACATCAGAATAAATTTGCGTAATAAATGCATATATCAGGCAAATGATATAGGTATACACCTACAATTACATTATGAAATAGCATGTCAATTGAACAAAGCTAAGCTGGCAATTACCCAATCTGTAAACGTGAGTTGCATCCTTGAAGAAGCTGGAAGAAATCTTCGGATTGAGATGGGAGATTACACTGTCCACTTGATTCACCACCACCGTCATTTTGCCAACAAAGGTGTAATGGGTTTTCTTGTCCTGCTTCCTCAATCTAACAAAAATATAATAAATTAACAAATGTATGTGTGTGGAATATATATACATACATACATGCAGCAGATGTTCACTGGCAACAATATCTTCATCTTCGGTGATTGATCGATCAATTTTATAACAGTCCATCTAAATAAGACTTAGCTCCATTTGCAGGTAATGCCTTATATCAATTCCTACAAAAAATTAAATCCATTGAAATAATTGAACGCCTAAAGCCGCTACAATAAAAGCATATATTAAGCACTTGACTTCAATCAATAAAAACAAAACCTAAGTTGAAATAACTCGTAAAACCATATGGAAGTTAAAACAAACAACTTATATGCATAATTTACAACATACAAAAATAAAAAATGTGCAAAAGATAGTCAAACCAGAACCTGTTATATTGTCTAATCTATCAGACTATGTGTTAAGAAAACTAATTAATGGTTTAAAAAAAAGATTGATATGACTGCATAAATACCGGAAGAAGAAAACTAATAGGTGGTGAAACTGGAACGACTGATAGGTGATGGTGCACTTAAGTTGTTGATGGTCATGGCCAGTAGATGCAGCGATTGTTGATGGTGCACAAACAATTAAGTTGAAAACTACAACCAAGTGAAATGGAACAAAAGAGCACTTAATAATGGCAATACATTTGAATAGAATAGTATCAACTATCAAAATCATCTACTTCTCACCATTGAACCTTTATCTAATGCGTTCTCAGTATCAAAAATACCAAATAGAAAACTAAAAATTAAAAGCAGCATGTATGTTACTGTATACAAAAATAATGCAGAAACAAATAAAGCATGCTGGCGATGAATAGAAGGTAAAATAATGTTATGTCTTCATAGAAACCGAGTTTGCATTAGGCAATTTAGTCAGGTAGGACACTTGGTAAAATAATGTTATGTCTTCATAGAAATTGAGTATGTTACTTTTTGATTTTTCAGGGGAGTATAAAACATTGATATAAGCCTATATATGCCTCAGGCAATTTAGTCAGTTAAGATACTTGGTAAAAAAATTGCAATTCTGTTTATGTGGTCAATTCTGGCTTTTATCTACCAAACAAAGAAAAACTAGTGCACCTACTAATGCATATATCAACATATAGTTTTACATCAAGTTATAAACGTCTGGGTTTAAATCACCGTACATTGAAAACCCGTCACCCTGTGTGTATAATTTCAAGGATTTTTAGTATACTCTTTCCTATATTTGGTACTTCACATGGCAGCCTATATCATATTCACAAGGATATAGCTATTTCCTAGTACATTTTGCATGAAAACTAGAGCATATATATACATACTTTTGGTCACACAAAAAACTCAGGCTTACTGCTTCATTTTTATATGACACTGCCAGGTTTATTTACTTGGATACAAAGTTTCAATATGTATGTCTAGTTGTATATAGACTTGGGCATTATTACACAACTTAAACAAAACTTTTAAGGTTCATTCTTTCCACTCTTTAACTTTGTTAAAACCTCAGGTCCATTCCGAAATTTATAACTAAACACCTCAACATTGTAACCTTAGTATCTTTAGCTCAAGTCAGCAGATAAATGGACTTTCTTATTGTATTTAACATGTAGCTATCAATCAGACCACAAGCCATATTTCATTTTACTAGTTCTATTGGAAAAACAGAATTCTATTTTCAACATAAACATCATGCTACCTAGTTAAAATATAATGGCTTACATTTCAAATTAACATTAGCTTTTCTTTTTTTTCTTTTTTTTTCTAGCCAAAGAAAACACTACCCAGGGTGAGTAAATAGCTAGACTGCAGGAAAGACACACTCTCAACACTCAGCTGCCAAGGCAGTCACATAACACACCTGTTTCAAATTCCAATTACAGGACTCTCACAATACCAAGAAGCCTAAGAAAGGAAATTACAAGCCAAGACTATACAAAAAACAGTACCAGTTACTAACTTGTAAGCAAACAACCTCCAAGCACTGCTGGAAACAAGATTAACCGGCAACAGAAGGAAGACAACACAATTATCCTCCTTTACTCACCTCCAACTCCCATGAGATAAGCTGAAAACTGTCACCACTACCAAACTACATGACTTCAAGTTCATAGGCAATCAAAGCAACCAAGAACCGAAAATTTTCACGCTGAAGCACAACACCCCTAACCAAGCAGAGAATTCCTCACCTCGCCTAAAATCAAATACCCCAGATCTGAGAAACAACACTGCCACAAACGAAAGCCAAACAACAACACAATCAAACAAGACACCAACTCAAGTCCAACAAGTCAAGAGCTCCTCACCAAGGCGATTCAAACTCTAAGGTCAGCCTATCAGTGTTTCTCAAATCGAAACAGCATGGAGATAAACAAAGGGACGCGAGTTGTCTTTACTCTTTTGCCAGAATTAGCCAAAGCAAGGAAGAAGGCTATGCGCGTTGGTTCTTAAGTGGGTATGCTTGATGTAGGCGAACGAAGTGAAACAGGCGAGAAAAATCAGAAAGCGGATCTGAGGAAATTAAGGTTAGGGTAAAAAGGGGTGAAAACACCACACAAACGAAAGCTGACCATAAGTTGAGAGGTGGAAAGGAGAAGGATCGTTTCGGAAGGAAGAAGAGGTCTTTGATTTGAATAAAAACTGACCATAAGCTGACCACACAAACGAAAGTTGACCATAAGTTGACCACACAAACGAAAACGGGGTATGCTTGATGTAGCCGCCATTAAAATTGATTTGAACGAGGTCTTTGATTTTGGGTTTAGAGATGGATTCATGATTTAGGGTTATAATTTGAATAAAAGGGCAGGCAACGAAAATTAGAGCGGGTTAAATTTTAGAATGCCGCTCAAACATTTCCTAGCGAAGGCTCCTACTAAACTTAATACATGAACAAAAGATATTTTATATTTTGGTAAAATTAATTAACAAGTATGGTATTTGCGATTTATTATATCGGTAATTTTTCCAGTATTCATACGTATATTTGTATGGCTAGATTCTTCATTGAATTAGTTGTCGTTCACGTACAAATCGTACAATATGTCTGATGCGTTCATTTTATATATTATTTTTAAAATTAATTAAATTTAGATTTTTTTATAATTTTTTATATTTAATAGCTTACGCAAATGAGGTCCATATGATATTTAAAATTAATTAAATTTAGAAGGGGAGCACCAGTGGCAGGCGCAACATCGACACTCAACCGACGATTGAGGAGATTTGATTGATGATTGAACAATGAAGATTATACTAGGGTTTTTTATTCGACTTCGTCTGGTATTTGGTATTGAAGAGTAAAGTCGTAGCTTTTCACTTTTTACTTCTACTACGGCACAATCGGGTCGGTGGGTCAGATATTGGGTATGGATTGAGCTTGGTTTTATTCAGTTTAGGGCCAGCTCTAAAAAATCATAAACTACATTGGTTAACGGTTAACTGTCTGACAAAAATTTGGTTAACCGAACCGAAAATATTCGGTTAAGATGGTCGGTTAACTGATGTTTTAATAACACAATTCAAAATAAAATTAGGTTTACAGATAACTAAGTTTAATAACTATACCAAAAACAAAAATTATATTATATCAGTTGAAATTGACTTTAATTTCTCATCATTGCTAAATTAATTAAAAAATAAAAAACAACCTTCAAAATTAAAAAATTAGCATAAATTATTAATGTTTATTGTTAATTAGCATAAATTTATATGATCGTTGTAAAATTAACATCGGTTAGAATGATTATTTTTCATATAGTGTAGTAATATTATTAATCATAAATTATTAATTTATTGTTAATTATAAATTATTGATATTGATTACTGGATATATATTATTTACTAATAACTGGAAAGTAAAATTAAATTTGTTGGAATATTGATTATGTATAATAATTAATAATTAGAGATTATTTATTAATAATCATTAATTATTATAATTTATAAATGATTAATATAATATTATTAATGATTGATTATTAAATATTAATAAATAATATAATATATTAATGATTAGTAATTAGTAATATAATATTATAATTAATAATAAGTAATATATGATTAATGATTATTATTAAATAATCAAAATTAATTTTATGGAAGTATTGTAATTATTAATTGTCAAAAATTAGCATCTATTACAACGAACATTTTGTGACTGTTGTAAAATAGATATCTATTACAACGGGCATTTTGGGACTGTTGTAAAATAGATATCTATTACAACAGGCCTAAAAATGACCGTTGTAATAGCATTTATTACAACGGGCTTTATATGCCCGTTGTAGAAAGGGAGTTGTACAGGCATCTATTACAACGGTTCAGAAAATGACCGTTGTAACAACAGTCTATTACAAGGGGCAGAAAACGCCCGTTGTAAAATGGACGTTGTAATAAATCTGTTTTGTTGTAGTGTTTGATTGGAGACCTTCTTTGATGGTCTACCTGTTTTACCCATCACTTTCGGCAAGGACTTGAATCTGATTGTAGCGAAACAGGTTCGTAGCTTCAATGCAAGGTGTTGGACCTTGTGAGAGAATGTGAAAGAACGGATGATTAAATCGGCCCTACGGTGGATGCCAAATGTTTGCATCAAAAATGTCACAAATACCAAGTGTACTCAAAGTACTTCACAAAATGCTTGGTAATATGAAGTGTGGAGCCAATCAACAAAGAAAAAGCAAGTAAAGAGACACAATGTTTTATAGTGGTTCGATCAAGTGCGATCTACATCCACTTTGAATGGAGATTTCATTATTGCATGTGGAATTACAAGGCAAACACATCCTCTCATTACATTCATCATTACACTCCCTTAGAACTTGGTTAAAGAAGAACGGTGAAGGTCTTCAATTGTAGTAGGTGGTAGATTGGATGTATACATCTATATGGATTTCGATGGATTCAGAGTTGAATCTTTCCTTTGAGATAGTTGGAGATGATGAGATCACTAGGTAGAAGTAGAGAATTGAGTTTTGCAGCCCTTCAGGGTCATATGATCCGTCCCCCATTAAAGTGGGGTTGGACCTCTATTTATAGGAGTGGAAAGATGGTGTGATATAGCTTTTAGAGTTACCGGTCAGTCCGCCTTTATTTACGGAACTGCCACTGGCCATCCTGGCAATAACTGTTCTAAAGCCAACTTGTCAACAGCTATTTGGAGGTCCGATTGGTTTGGAGTGGCTCAGACCGGTTGGTACGGCCTCTTTTTCTCTCTACGTGGTGTAACACCCCGCGAATTCTACAACTGTGAAATTCATAAATTAAAGTATAATTAATTTAGCCCAAAGAACTAAGGGAAACGGGATACGCCATTGCGTTCGTCTCGGAAAAATACGCGAAATAGAGTCCGAGTTTTCGAAAAACGGAGTCCGTATGAAGAAGATATGGCCTTCGGAAGTTTCTGAATTAAATTTAAAAATTCGAACAGAATAAAACAGTTTAAAATTCCAAAATCGGGCCCAATGGGCCAAGGCGGAAAAACACCCGCCTAACGCACCCAGGTCGACTGGGCTGTCGACCTGGTCTAACCAGGTCGACAGGGCTGTCGACAGGGCTGTCGACCTGGTCCAGAGCCAGGTCGAACCCAGTCCAACCTGGCTGGCCTATTTTATGTTGGTCGATTTTCTGTAGTCTGCTTTGTCATTAGGGCTAGGTGGCAAGCTCTAATTCGTCTCTCCTTAGTATGAATGGCTACGATCAATCCAAGCAACATCAATGGTCCTAATCAGTTCATAACCTCTATAAAAACAACCCTAGACTCAACCCTAATCTATTCATTCAAAAATAAGAACAAAGCCGCCATGTTGCTGAGGAACGACTAGGGGTAGCCACCAATTGGAGAGAGAATTAGGAGGCAAATTCTAAGGCATAAAGCAACTCAATCAAATCAAACCGCATCTTCAAATCCCTAAATTTGAGAATTCGCCTCACCATTGTAAGTAGAGTATTATTTTGGTATGAACAAATAACTGTGTTAGTTTGTATACTTGGTTGTGGTGATAAATAATTCATAATTTGTGCGTTACTATGGTTCTTATTGATTTGGAATATTGTATACGTTTGGATATTCTCGAATTATGTTATTCAGTTATGAGAAACTACATGCGGTAGTTTTATGCAAGTATACGTTTGGAATATTCGCAAATTATGTAATCCTTGTTGAAGCTACATGTATGTAGTTGTTTAATTGAAACCCATGCAAGTTTGGGGTTTTGCTACTATGCCATCATAATGTGTATTTTTATACAAATATCATTTTTGTGAAGTAATTGGAATAAGTTTGGGTTATCATAGTCCATATGAAATTATGTTGAAAATTTGGCATCATGATCTATGTATTAAGTCATGCTTTTGTACTAGAAAACCTATTTGCAAACTTATGAATATGACTAGGCTATGATTGATATTTTGCATAATTAAGTCTATATTGTTTACAAGAATTATATGATGACATATGTGGTACATAGCTAGGTTAGATTCAAAATCCCTTTTTGCAAGTTTGCATGACTAAAGTAAAAATCATGATTTCATGTTAGAAATATTTATGCCATGGTTATGTGAACAAATTTAACTATACTTTTGTATTAGTCACAAAAGTAGACACCTTTGTAAACATGTAGTAGTCTTATGAACATGATTTGCTTATGTTTGACATTATGCCTGAATAAAAATATAGGTTTATGTTGTAGTTAAAGCCTACGTGTCGATAGTGATATTCTTAACTTAACTACAAGTTTACATGCTTTGATTCATGTCACTTATGTTTTATGATCAAAGTATATGTCACTACTATGCAAGTACACCAGTTTCTATTTTGTATTTCCAACGTCATATTGCAAGTTCATGCGTTCACATTCCCCTTTCCGTGTATGTAATCACGCTTTAAGCCTCCCCTTTCCGCATGGCTAAGTTGGGCTTTAAAAGGCTAAGCCCAACATATATATAATAAACGGACGAGTTAAACGGGGGAAAATAACGTTGGGTTAAAATTACTAATGAATGAAAATATAAAATAGAAGGGCCCAAATTCAAGTATGGGTTGGGCCCATGATTGGTGTAACCTTTACACCATTAACTTAATAATGGGCCGCAAATATTTACATATAAGAAAATAAAGAAGAAAGACAAAAATATGTAAATGTAGAACATACGATGTGTTTAACCCGAGGTTGGATTGAGTTGTGATGTAAACCTGCCCGGAACCGCCCGGCTGTCCAGTAGTCACAACAATACCTATCCAACGTGGGAGGTTAAACATGGAGCCCAATAAGGACCCGAGGTTAGACTGAGTTGTGGCGTAAGACTGCCCGGAACCAACCGGCAACAGGCAGCCACAACAATACCTGTCTAATGTGAGAGGTCAAGGCTTTAATAAGACAATTAAGGCTGAGTCAGGATTGTTAGGATTAAGTGAACTAAAGACTTAATCAAAATGGAACATGCTAAACTAAACGGACTGGTGGGGGTTAGGTTAGAAAACACTTAACCAACTTAGCATGTTGGCTAGAGATAGAAAACCTAGTAACGGGGGACCCTTTTCAGCAGTAACCCTAGAAGGTGTATCAGGATACCCTGAAACTAGGCAGGGTGGGGCACGATTACTGGGCTGATTGTAAGAGGTCAAATCGACGGCGGTGGTGTAGCAGTGTAGGTTCTAACGGGGTGCGGGCGTGCACACACTCCGGCGCAGAAAAATAAAGCACTGGGCACCAGTAGCATACCTGTGCATTCTAAGGTTGTGTCGGGCCGCCGCCATGGGACTTGATACACCCCATGGTGGGACCAGCATAGGTAACTACAACATCGGGGGCCGTAAGACACATGTAACTATGCGAGTAGGAGCCGATCATCATTGAATGGATCACATCACCCTGATTATGGGGTGCCAGTTGGGAACTAGTTTATATGGGTTCAGAGATTAACATGGGGTACGATAGTGCATTCGACCCTAGACAACTTAACTAAGTTTATAGTGCTTTCCCACTTCTTGTTTATACTTATCATACCAAGTTCTTTATTCATAGACAGAATAGTACTAGACTTACTCAGGCTTTATGTCTGACTCTACTTTTCTTTCGTCTTCTTTTCTTCCGTTCCCCCCCCCCCGGTCCACAGGGAGGGAACACTGCAGCTTGACCAGCCTTAACATCCAGCTTGAAGAGGAGAAATGTATTGCTTGGACCTTTTCGTTTTGAACTATGGCTTTGGACAACCACTATGGGGCTTTTGCAGTTTATCTATGTTTTATTTATGCTTCTTTAATCAAGACAGATTATGAAAGTGTTATGTTATGTTTTTGGAAAGGATGTAAGACAATCATGGTGATGTTGTTGTAACACGTATTTGCTTTTATGAAATAAAAGTTTGTTGTTTTTCCGCTGTTTACAAATATGTGTTCTTATATCTGTCTTGTATATCTGTGACTTATACTTATAAACCTCCACCAAAATTAGGGCATTCCCTTTGAGAGTGACCCTAACGGAGGTGGGGTGTTTCACTTGGTATCAGAGCATAGGTTTACCAGATAAGATAAAAAGTTTTGAAAAATTATTTTCAAAAAGAAAATTTAAAGAAGCATTTTTTTAAAAGAAAAATATTATTTTATTTTAAAAAGGCAAAGTCCCCTCCCCAAAGCCATAGGTACTATCTCTTATCCTTCGTTTTGAATCTATCCTTTTTGTTTCAGCATGTCCGAAGATCTTAACTTGCCGAAAGGGGTACCAATACCTGGTTGGTTTAGACGATTCTTAGAAGCTAGGGCCACTCAGCCAGGTCCTACCATTCCTCCTCCCCCAGCTGCAGGAAATCATCCAGCTGCAGCAGCACCTTTTCCTCCACCTCCTCCACGGGGAAACACATTTGCTAAGATATGTAAAGACTTTAAAGCCATGGGAGGAAAGGATTTCCATGGAACAGAGTCCTTCGTGGCAGCTAGGAATTGGCTGAAAGAAACTGAGGACCTATTCATCATCTTTGAGGTAGAGGATACACAAAAAGTACAATTGGCAGTGTGGCTATTGAAGGGCGAGGCTTCCTACTGGTGGGAAGTCACTAATGCTGAAAGACCAGTGGAGACATGGGAGGACTTTAGAGCAAGGTTTGAGACTAAATTTCTCTCACATGCGGAAAGAAGTTTGCAGTTGGAAAAATTCTTATTTCTTAAGCAAGGAGACAAGACTGTCAGAGAGTATGTGAATCAGTTCGATGAGCTGGCTAGGTTTGGGCTTGACCTAGTCAACACCCCGCACAAGAAGGCTCTCCGTTTCGTCAAAGGGTTAAATGAGCCATTACACAGTTTGGCCATGACCCATATACCCATGGGGGCCACGTATGAAAGATTGGTGCAAATGGCATTGCTGAATGAGGAGGATAAGGGCAAGAAGGAGACAAAGGCAGAAAGCTCTCAAGGGAAGAAAGAGGGTTTGCAGCCTAAGAAGACAGACTTTAAGAAGGGCGGGAAAGGCAACAAGGAGAAGAGGAAGTGCAATTTCTGTGGCAAAGTGGGGCAATTAGTAAAGGACTGCCGGAAAAAGAAGGCCAAGGAGAATGGTGGGTGCTTTTCTTGCGGTGAGATAGGCCACAGGGCTAAGGACTGCCCAAAGAAACGAGGACAGGGGCAGAGGGCTGGATCCACCTCTGGGGCACAGGTTCATGTGCTAGAAGCGCCACCTCTGCAACAGCGAGGTATAAATACTTCTGTAGAAAGTGTAGTTTATCTTTATGATCACCCCGTTCGCACTTTATTTGATTCTGGCGCATCACACTCCTTTATCTCGTCTGCTTTAGTAGAATCTCTGCACCTAAAAACTAGTATGGTAGAGGACCCCTTAATTGTTTCAAACCCAATTGGGGGCCCAGCTCATTTGTCTATGATCTGTTTGGGATTGAAAATTTCTATTCTAAGTGTAGAATTTCAATGTAGTGCCTTTGTTTTGGGCTTTTCGGGTTATGGTTTGATTTTGGGTATGGATTGGCTATCCAGTAATGGGGCCATCCTTGATTGTGAGAAAAGGGTTGTTAGGCTCCTAACCCAGCTCGGTAATACTTTGGAAATTTCTTGTAATCCCTCGTATGCGGTTATGCTTAGTTATCTAGAATCGCTAGATGCCTCTGTTGAAAATTTGCAATCAGTTAGAGTGGTCCGGGAATATCCGGATGTCTTCGAAGAGGTGAAGGGCTTGCCTCCGAAGAGGGAAATAGACTTCCGCATATATCTTGTAGATAATGCAAAGCCCGTTGCGTTGCCCGTTAGACACATGGCTCCACGAGAAAGGAAAGAGCTCAGTAAACAGATTAAAGAGCTTCTAGAAAAGGGGTTCATTAGGAGAAGCATTTCAGAATGGGGCGCTCCAGTGGTGTTCGCTACAAAGGCGGATGGTTCACTCCGTCTATGTGTTGACTATAGGGAGCTCAACAAGCTAACGAAAAAGAATAGGCACCCTCTCCCTAGAATTGACGATTTATTTGATCAGCTTGTAGGAGCGTCTGTTTTCTCCCAACTCGATTTAGCAACCGGTTTTCATCAGCTAAGGGTGGCTGAAGATAGCATCGATAAAACGGCGTTCAGAACCCCAGACGGCTTCTTTGAATGGCTTGTCATGCCTTTCGGCTTGACAAATGCACCTGCTTACTTCGTGGACCTAATGAGTAGGGTATTTAGAGATTTCCTCAACAAATTTGTAGTGGTCTTCGTAGATGATATCCTTATCTTCTCAAAGAGTGAAGAGGAACATGCTCAGCACTTAAGGGCAATCATGGAAACTTTGCGAGTCCATCAACTAAAAGCCAAATTCTCCAAATGCCACTTTTGGAGAGAAGAGGTGAGGTTCCTTGGGCACATAGTATCCAAACAAGGGTTAGCGGTGGACCCTGCTAAGGTAGTGGCAGTACAGGATTGGAAGACGCCAAGGAATGCAACTGAGGTCCGAAGTTTTCTAGGACTAGCAGGTTTCTATCGAAAGTTCATAAGGGAATTTTCTAAAATCTCAGCTCCGCTCACGAAATTGACCAAGAAGAATCTAGTGTTCAATTGGGACTTGGATTGCGAGTTTGCTTTCCAACGACTGAAAAGGGCTCTTACAACAGCCCCAGTTTTGACGCTGCCAGATGGGAGCAAGATGTTCACTGTTTATACGGATGCATGTGGGACAGGGCTAGGCGCCGTCTTAATGCAAGAAGGGAGGGTAGTAGCTTATGGCGGAAGGCAGTTGAAGGTGCACGAAAAGAACTACCCAACCCACGATCTTGAGTTAGCCGCCATCGTCTTTGCACTCAAGTCTTGGCGACACTATCTCCTAGGTGAGAAGTTCGAACTTTACACTGACCATAAATCGTTGAAATATCTTTTCTCGCAGAAAGATCTTAACTTGAGGCAACAAAGATGGATGGAGTTTCTTGCCTCGTATGATTTCGAAATCTCCTACACTCCGGGCAAAGGCAACGTAGTGGCAGACGCGTTGAGCCGAAAGAAATTGACCCTAAGCCCGTTGTTTGTTGAAAGACAAAGCCTAGAGTTTATAGCCAGCTTCGACTTTAGGCCATCCTCCGATTTTGTACCAGGCTTGCTAGCATCTCTCGAAGTGCGCCCAACTTTAGTGGATTCAGTAGGGACAGCGCAACGCGAAGACCCCCAGCTTGTGGAAACAATTGATAGGCTAATTAGGGGTGAGACTTCAAGTCACCTCAACAGATACTCCATCGACGATAAGGGGTTGCTAAGGCGAGACGGAAGACTATGCGTCCCACAGACAAAAGATTTAATAAAGAAGGTTCTCGAGGAAGCGCATCACTCCAAGATGACGATACACCCAGGCGGAGATAAAATGTACAAAGACATAAAAAGGACTTTCTTCTGGAACGGCATGAAAAAGGACGTGGCAGAGTTCGTTTCTAAGTGTATGGTGTGCCAACAGGTTAAAGCGGAACAGAAAAAGCCTGGCGGACTACTACATCCTCTGGAGGTCCCACAGTGGAAGTGGGATAGCATCTCAATGGACTTCATCGATGGGCTGCCTAGGTCTAGGAGAGGCAACACTAGCATTTGGGTAATAGTGGATAGGCTTACTAAAAGCGCCCACTTTTTACCCGTCAAAAGTAAAAGAACTGCCTCATCCCTAGCATCACTTTACCTTAAGGAAATCGTTCGACTCCATGGAATACCATCTAGCATTGTTAGTGACCGAGACCCCATCTTCACCAGTGAGTTTTGGCGGAGTCTGCAAGAAGCAGTAGGAACGCAGTTATGCTTGAGCACAGCCTATCATCCCCAAACCGGCGGCCAAACAGAGAGAGTGAACAGAGTTTTGGAAGACCTTTTAAGACTATGCGTCCTTGACTTCGGAGGGACATGGGAAGACCACCTTCCTTTGGTGGAATTTGCCTACAACAACAGCTATCAAGCAACCATCGGAATGGCGCCCTTCGAAGCTTTATATGGAAGACCGTGCCGATCGCCCACTTGTTGGTGGGAGTCTACTGATAAGCTCATACTTGGACCAGATATGATCCGAGAGACTTCAGAGAAAGTAGACTTAATACGAAGAAGGATGAAGACGGCCCAAGACAGACAAAAGTCCTATGCCGACAAGAGAAGGACCGACCTTGAATTTGAGGTTGGAGACAGAGTTTTTCTCAAGGTATCACCACAAAGAAACGTTGTTCGTTTTGGAACCACAGAAAAGCTAGCACCAAGGTTCATAGGGCCATTCCCTATCATCGAGAAAATTGGGAAAATGGCCTATAGATTAGAGCTACCCGAGAAGTTGGCTGGAGTCCACAACGTTTTTCACGTTTCACATCTCCGAAAATGTCTACATGAGTCTGCTGAGGTGGTAGAGCCAAATATCCTCGAAGAGGCCGAAGTGGAACGCGAAGCAACCATAAGAAAGGTTCCAACCCGCATACTAGGAACGGAAGTGAAGAAGCTACGCAACCGCGAAGTCAAACTCGTCAAAGTTCAGTGGAGCGACGCCGAGGGAGACGCGACTTGGGAAACTGAAGCTAGAATACGCACTGCTTACCCTTTTCTTTTCGAGGGTACGTTCTTGATCTTTCTTTTTCCTTAAGTTGCGCTTTTATCTATCTTTTTAGGTATACTTTCTCGACCTTATCTTTTAGGTAGAAACCCTTTGGATGAAAACATGTAGTTGAAACATGTTATGGATGATGGTTGCAAGTGGTTGCAAGTGATTGCTAGTGGTTGCTCGTGGTTGCATATAGACACACAATTTAGGTTTTAGATCGGCTCAGTCACTTCATATTGCATATGCATATATGTTTACATTCGTATATGGTTGAACTCTAATGTGTTGTCATGTGGATGTTGCATTTGTATTGAATGATTGTGCACTCATGTAGAAACAAGAATAGGAAAATTTGCATACATGATGGATTCATGGCACTTACATAATTCGCATTGAGGAGGTCAACTGAATCAGTAGATCGCCTGATTTTGCATTAGATAAGTACATGTACACACACACTTCGCATATGATCATGAAGCATTAGAAGTCTTTTAAGGACAATGGATGCTCGTGTTTGATGGATGATTGGATGTTAGGATATACATTCCTCCTAACTTGAAGATTTCGGGGACGAAATCCTTTTAAGTGGGGGAGAATGTAACACCCCGCGAATTCTACAACTGTGAAATTCATAAATTAAAGTATAATTAATTTAGCCCAAAGAACTAAGGGAAACGGGATACGCCATTGCGTTCGTCTCGGAAAAATACGCGAAATAGAGTCCGAGTTTTCGAAAAACGGAGTCCGTATGAAGAAGATATGGCCTTCGGAAGTTTCTGAATTAAATTTAAAAATTCGAACAGAATAAAACAGTTTAAAATTCCAAAATCGGGCCCAATGGGCCAGGGCGGAAAAACACCCGCCTAACGCACCCAGGTCGACTGGGCTGTCGACCTGGTCTAACCAGGTCGACAGGGCTGTCGACAGGGCTGTCGACCTGGTCCAGAGCCAGGTCGAACCCAGTCCAACCTGGCTGGCCTATTTTATGTTGGTCGATTTTCTGTAGTCTGCTTTGTCATTAGGGCTAGGTGGCAAGCTCTAATTCGTCTCTCCTTAGTATGAATGGCTACGATCAATCCAAGCAACATCAATGGTCCTAATCAGTTCATAATCTCTATAAAAACAACCCTAGACTCAACCCTAATCTATTCATTCAAAAATAAGAAAAAAGCCGCCATGTTGCTGAGGAACGACTAGGGGTAGCCACCAATTGGAGAGAGAATTAGGAGGCAAATTCTAAGGCATAAAGCAACTCAATCAAATCAAACCGCATCTTCAAATCCCTAAATTTGAGAATTCGCCTCACCGTTGTAAGTAGAGTATTATTTTGGTATGAACAAATAACTGTGTTAGTTTGTATACTTGGTTGTGGTGATAAATAATTCATAATTTGTGCGTTACTATGGTTCTTATCGATTTGGAATATTGTATACGTTTGGATATTCTCGAATTATGTTATTCAGTTATGAAAAACTACATGCGGTAGTTTTATGCAAGTATACGTTTGGAATATTCGCAAATTATGTAATCCTTGTTGAAGCTACATGTATGTAGTTGTTTAATTGAAACCCATGCAAGTTTGGGGTTTTGCTACTATGCCATCATAATGTGTATTTTTATACAAATATCATTTTTGTGAAGTAATTGGAATAAGTTTGGGTTATCATAGTCCATATGAAATTATGTTGAAAATTTGGCATCATGATCTATGTATTAAGTCATGCTTTTGTACTAGAAAACCTATTTGCAAACTTATGAATATGACTAGGCTATGATTGATATTTTGCATAATTAAGTCTATATTGTTTACAAGAATTATATGATGACATATGTGGTACATAGCTAGGTTAGATTCAAAATCCCTTTTTGCAAGTTTGCATGACTAAAGTAAAAATCATGATTTCATGTTAGAAATATTTATGCCATGGTTATGTGAACAAATTTAACTATACTTTTGTATTAGTCACAAAAGTAGACACCTTTGTAAACATGTAGTAGTCTTATGAACATGATTTGCTTATGTTTGACATTATGCCTGAATAAAAATATAGGTTTATGTTGTAGTTAAAGCCTACGTGTCGATAGTGATATTCTTAACTTAACTACAAGTTTACATGCTTTGATTCATGTCACTTATGTTTTATGATCAAAGTATATGTCACTACTATGCAAGTACACCAGTTTCTATTTTGTATTTCCAACGTCATATTGCAAGTTCATGCGTTCACATTCCCCTTTCCGTGTATGTAATCACGCTTTAAGCCTCCCCTTTCCGCATGGCTAAGTTGGGCTTTAAAAGGCTAAGCCCAACATATATATAATAAACGGACGAGTTAAACGGGGGAAAATAACATTGGGTTAAAATTACTAATGAATGAAAATATAAAATAGAAGGGCCCAAATTCAAGTATGGGTTGGGCCCATGATTGGTGTAACCTTTACACCATTAACTTAATAATGGGCCGCAAATATTTACATATAAGAAAATAAAGAAGAAAGACAAAAATATGTAAATGTAGAACATACGATGTGTTTAACCCGAGGTTGGATTGAGTTGTGATGTAAACCTGCCCGGAACCGCCCGGCTGTCCAGTAGTCACAACAATACCTATCCAATGTGGGAGGTTAAACATGGAGCCCAATAAGGACCCGAGGTTAGACTGAGTTGTGGCGTAAGACTGCCCGGAACCAACCGGCAACAGGCAGCCACAACAATACCTGTCTAATGTGAGAGGTCAAGGATTTAATAAGACAATTAAGGCTGAGTCAGGATTGTTAGGATTAAGTGAACTAAAGACTTAATCAAAATGGAACATGCTAAACTAAACGGACTGGTGGGGGTTAGGTTAGAAAACACTTAACCAACTTAGCATGTTGGCTAGAGATAGAAAACCTAGTAACGGGGGACCCTTTTCAGCAGTAACCCTAGAAGGTGTATCAGGATACCCTGAAACTAGGCAGGGTGGGGCACGATTACTGGGCTGATTGTAAGAGGTCAAATCGACGGCGGTGGTGTAGCAGTGTAGGTTCTAACGGGGTGCGGGCGTGCACACACTCCGGCGTAGAAAAATAAAGCACTGGGCACCAGTAGCATACCTGTGCATTCTAAGGTTGTGTCGGGCCGCCGCCATGGGACTTGATACACCCCATGGTGGGACCAGCATAGGTAACTACAACATCGGGGGCCGTAAGACACATGTAACTATGCGAGTAGGAGCCGATCATCATTGAATGGATCACATCACCCTGATTATGGGGTGCCAGTTGGGAACTAGTTTATATGGGTTCAGAGATTAACATGGGATACGATAGTGCATTCGACCCTAGACAACTTAACTAAGTTTATAGTGCTTTCCCACTTCTTGTTTATACTTATCATACCAAGTTCTTTATTCATAGACAGAATAGTACTAGACTTACTCAGGCTTTATGTCTGACTCTACTTTTCTTTCGTCTTCTTTTCTTCCGTTTCCCCCCCCCCAGGTCCACAGGGAGGGAACACTGCAGCTTGACCAGCCTTAACATCCAGCTTGAAGAGGAGAAATGTATTGCTTGGACCTTTTCGTTTTGAACTATGGCTTTGGACAACCACTATGGGGCTTTTGCAGTTTATCTATGTTTTATTTATGCTTCTTTAATCAAGACAGATTATGAAAGTGTTATGTTATGTTTTTGGAAAGGATGTAAGACAATCATGGTGATGTTGTTGTAACACGTATTTGCTTTTATGAAATAAAAGTTTGTTGTTTTTCCGCTGTTTACAAATATGTGTTCTTATATCTGTCTTGTATATCTGTGACTTATACTTATAAACCTCCACCAAAATTAGGGCATTCCCTTTGAGAGTGACCCTAACGGAGGTGGGGTGTTTCACGTGGGCTACCTGCCATGGATTCCGTTTTACGGTCGATTGGATGTCCATGCCTGGACCGACCGGTATTGTAATATTTGGATGAAGTACACCACTCTAGGAGGACCGATCGGTACATATGGATCTTAGCCGACCGATGGGTGAGTTTTCTCTCTTTTGTCATGGGGTTACCTTGCTCTGGACTTTTAACTATCTGACCAGCGTGCTTGGGCTCAGACCGACCGGCGTCGTTATTGCCGGGCCGATCGGTATACTTATGCTCTGGCCGATCGGTATCACTTTATTGGATTGAGTCACGCTGCTGCTTCTTAGGACGATCGGCTCGTTTCTCTAGATATACTGGTCGGGTATGTCTCACGACATTTTGTGGATAACAACTAACATGACATTTTATAATTAAAATGATGATTAAAACTAACATGACATTTTATAACTAAAATGATATTGTAACTAACATGACATTTTATAACTAAAATGATGTCATAATTATATTAAAGAAAATTTTATTTAACATGTTATTATTCTAAATAAAGACAATTTTATTTTGTCGATTCTAATTTCAACAAAAATGACAATTTTATATTGTCCATTCTATTTTCAACAAAAGGACAATTCTATATTGTTTATTCTAATTTCAACAAAAAGGATAATTTTGTCTTGTCTATTCTAATTTCAATAAAAATGTAAGTTTTGTTTCAACTCCTTTATTTCAATAAATATGATAATTTTGGTTTCAGCTGTTTTATTTCAACAAATATGATAATTTTGATTCTAATGTACATTTTCTAACCAAATAACATGTTCTAAATAAATGACATATTCTAAAAAAAGGACATATTGAAAATAAAGGACATATTTAACTCACAAAATATGTTTTAATCTAAATGACATATTTATGACAAATATGTGTTTTAATCTGAATGATATTTTTGTGTAACATAACATGATTCTAAATAAAAGGATATTTTTCTCTAGCATAACATTTCTCACTAAAAATGATGTTTTTATATTGCATAACATGTTCTAACCAAAATGACATTTTTATTTGGCCAATTCTAATGTGATAAAAATGACATTTTTATTATATCAACTCCATTACTACAAAAATGACATTTCTTATTTTGCCAATCCTAATACGATAAAATGACATTTTTATTTGCCAATCCTAACAAGAATATTTTTTTCATACAAATGAAAATATAATTATTTTATTGTCAACATATTTATATTACTAACATGAATATTTTTATATATACAATAAAATTTGATATTTATTGTAAGCAAAGTCTAGATCTACACAATTAAGTCTGATCAAGTCATCTCAGCCACAAACAACCAAACCTAACCTCATACATCATACACACGAATTTTAATAGCGAATGAATAATGGTTTGCAAAGCATAATGTTTTATTTTAATTATCAATTCAGAAATCTTACATTGAATTTATTTTGAATTTTCAACGTGCTCTGTTTCAACTCTCGTCCGTTCCATGTTGTAGATCTTGAATCTGCGATTCCAACGCATCAAAAATCATTCGGTTTCGTTTCTGTATGAGAGAGTTATATAGTTTTAAATTTTAATTATATAATTGGATAATTAAATTCATACCCTAAACCTTATCTTCCCTAGCCTTCCAATATTCGAACCCATCAGCTCCTCTTCTTCCCGAGACCCACGTCGCCGCTAGTTACGATCGAAGTCCGATCTATCGCCTCCATGATGAAGCCGCTCGACTCTCCTTCCATCGCCCTCAGTCCCGCCATGTTCGGTGGCTCCTTGACTCCAGAACCCGCGATCGTAGGCAGCGCCTTCCTGCTCCAAACCTGGCCACCACCGGGTATTATATACGATCACCACCTTATGGGTAGATAGAGTAGGGGATGCTTTTCAATATTGTCTTCAAGGAGATTCGATTTTTTTCATTAGATTGGGAGATTTTATTGAATCATTTTCATAGCTTTCTGGCCATTAAAACTGGAATGTGGCGGCTGAGAGCTTAGATTAGGGTTTCCGATTTTTGTCCTATTTATAATATTATATTATATTTTTTCAATTTTCAGAAAAGCCCGTTTATTCCTACCAATCCTAAATTTAGCCCAACGAGAGTTCCCCGAAGCTAAGTACCCCCCCTTCCGGACACAATGGATTAGGTCCCATCAGCCCTTTTGATCGTCTCAACTCACTTTTCTTTATTTTAAAATATAAATCATTTATTTATTTAATTTGATCGTACAACTTAATTTACCGCGGCCACATACTAACTCTAAAAATTATAGAAAAATTATTTCTAGTTATGTTTTGACGATACGGTCCTAACAAAACTAATTTCGTCGAATTTGGAGACCGTTTGAAAAATGACCATTTTCTGGTCAATCCAATTTGACTGAAATTGACAAAACACGTTTTCTTTTGCCACGCTCACATATTAATTCTAAAAATTATGAAAATTGAAGCCTAGCAATAATTTGACATTCCGGTTCCAACAAAAGTGGTTTCTTCGAAAATGGAGGTCGTTTGTAAAATGGCTATTTTTAGTATTACAATATATATAAATTCTACAGTGACTTTTCTGAATTTAAACTGGGCATAACTTTTGATTCCCGCTATAAAATTTCAATTTTTCGGCTTCATTGGAAACATATTTTTAAACAGATTCTAATATTTTTTTGGTTTCACTAAAATCTGATCTATTTTGCACCCTGTACGGTCAGTCAAAGTTTGATTTCAAATTTTCAAACTGCTGCGCTATTTCTAACTCCTTTTTAAAACTAGAATTAAATATATTTGTCCAAACTTTGATTTGAATTAATTTTTAGTTGTCATTGTTTAAAATAAACAATTTTAAATATTCAAAATCCATCCAAATTGCTAAAACAAAAATTTTAAATTGGTTCAGAATTTGCGGGTTGTTACAGCCTGGAAGCTAAAAAGAGGAATAAAATTGTATGCCCGACAAATAGGTACATATTTACTATATTTATTGGGTTTTGATGATTTTATGAGCCGATTGGCTAGCCGCTTGGCTTTTTGTTTTTCTTTTAGATTGATGAGGGCCCTGTGAGGTAAGTTGCGGTTTTAAATATCAACCCGTATAAAGGAGGTTATGGCAAAAAATTTCAAAAATTTAGGGTGTTAGCCAAATTTTTGAGAAACTAGAAAATTCTTAGAAACTCAAAAGTTGAAGAATGAATGCCAGAATGAAAGTTGAGTTGGTTAGTTAAACAACTTTCAGCTCCGTTCCTTTTCGAGGACGAAAAGATTTTAAGTGGGGGAGATTGTAACAACCCAGATTTTCAAAACCAATTTAAATTTTTTATTTTAGCTATTTTAATGGATTTTGAATATTTAAAATGATTTATTTAAATAACAACGACTAAGACTTTATTTAAAACTGATTTAGAACGCATAATTTTATTTTAACTATAAACCGAGCCTGAAATGGCGCGATAGTTTGAAAATTCGATTTTAAATTTCAATTGAATGTATAGAATTCAAAATAAATTGGATTTCAGTGAAACCAGAAACATTTGGCCATGTTTAATAATATCTTTCTAACAGATGTGAAAAATTCAGATTTCACTTTATAAAGTGAAAATTTTGTCCAGTTTAAAATTTAAAGTAGTCGCTGTGGAATTTATATATATTTTAATATAAAATATAGCCCTTAAAAATAGTCATTTTGCAAACGACCTCCATTTTCGATGAAACCGCTTTTGTTGGATCCGGAATGCCAAGTTATTGCTAGATTCCAAATTTCATAATTTTTGGAATTAATAATGTGAGCGTGGTGAATTTAAACGTGTTTGTTAATTTTAGTTTGAATTTAATCGACTGGAAATTGGCCATTTTTCAAACGGTTTCCAAATTTGACGAAATTAGTTTTGTTAGCATTGTATCGTCAAAACATATCTAGATTTATTTTTCTGGAATTTTTGGAGTTAGTATGTGGCCCCGGTGAATTAAAATGTACGTTGAAATTAATTTTGAACATTATATTAATTTATATTTTAATTTAAGGAAAAGCCGACCGAAACAGTCGAATTGGATGAAAAATTCTACGTTTATAAAGATAAAATATATTTTTATCAAAATGAACTAGTTAATAACAAGAAAGACTATCCAACGTTTTTAAATAAATAAATTGGATTTGTGAATGGTTTTAATCTAACCAGAATTTTCCAATGTATGAATTGGAATGGATTTGAATAGAAATCATCTTCGGGATATTTCGATATTGGATTCCGTGACTATACGGATATTGTGGAGGAATTTGGAAGATAGATATATATCGTTATTCCCCATACGATATGTATTTGTTTCAGAATTTGATATTGAATGTAAGCCGAAATAATTTCTGTTTAGAGCCTTATATTTAATATTGAATTGGTTTTGGGTTTGTAATTTGGAATTTATAAATCTTTTTGTTTAGATTTAATGAAAATTTTCCAATGTAAAGTTTTCCAATTTAATATATTAAATTGGAATTAAGTGGAATTTGATTTGGAAATAATCGAAGTGAGCTTCTATGGAGGAAGACTGTTAATATATATGGAATTTAATATTATTAGTCGGATACGGAAATTGATATCGATTATATATTGATCTGTTCTCCAGGAATATTCCATAGTTAATGGAATATGATTTTGGGTTTATCGTGAACTGTGTTTTAAATGACATTGGTTCTTTAACCCAGTTAAAGACAGAGTTGCATGTCTAACGTTGTATTTCGAACTGTATTGTTGATCTCCGCTAAATATATATTTGTTTGGTGGAGGAGAATTTATTCTCCTGCTTAACATCCTTCTCTGAGATGTATGAGCTTAGAGGTTATATATTGGCAGAAATCAATGGTACGGTGTTGATTGTCGATTCGGCATGTTTGATTTCCCAAAGTTAAATAATCACTAATAATGATTTTTCTGAAGATAAAAACTAAGTGGAGTTTTAATGTATCTTTAATTAGAGTGAAATGTGAATGTGATAATTTAAATTATCAAATTTGGGAAATGATCGAGAAAGGCGTACCACCAGTTTTACTCCAGGCGATAGTTAAATCTTTAATTAGATTTGAACGTGAATGGTAATTAATTTTACCGATAACACTACGGTGTTAGATATGGAGTATTACCAGTTTTTCTCCATGGGATCAATAGGTTAGGATAGGGAAATAAAACAAATGATTACTTCAGTAAGGTGCACTAATACCGGCTAGTTTGGAAAACCTTAATTTGGCTTAAGTTGTTAGAAGAATATTTGAATAAAAGAATACTCTGGATTGGAATGAGGCGTATGTTGTGTTTGTGTAGCACTTGTTTATGAGATACGCAAGTTATTCGAAAAGACTGGGTTTATGCCCATTCTGAATAACTGATTTGACGATAATTCGACGATGAAGACAGTGGTTGAAGAACAGAGATCTTCACATCGTTTGGATGATTACTAATATCTAGATTGGGCTGTACACCCAAGGCAAGGTAATAAGTGGTGATTGTCCAGACGTACTTGGAGATCGACCGGATATGCGAGGACCTCAATCCTGTATTGGACATATGGAACGAGGAATAAAGTGCCTCCGATTTTATTCAGATCTAGAACAGACTTGTAAATGGATGTGTGTCTGACATTGGATTTTATTCTGTGTTGATTGATTTTTATTAAATATATATCTATTTGGTGGAGGAGAATTTATTCTCTTGCTTAACTCCCATCTCTGAGAAGTGATCTTAGAGGTTATATATTGATGGATATCAGTCACGTGGCATGAATTGTCAGTGTGGCATGCAGAGATGTAGTGATCAAGGCTTTTGTCGAAAAGCAGGGCCTTGTGGTTGATGATCAAAGCACGACTTTAAATAGCATCGCTTTGTGTATAGCATTAATTCGCGAGCCTCACACCCGGTATGAGTCAAAAACAGGATAAGGGACCCAAGGAGTGCACGACATTTCTTTCTAGCTATGGGTGGTGTCATGGTATGGAGCCCAGACATTTATTTATATTTACCTGTATGGATGATGGAATGTGTGGCGTCTCGGATATTGGTCCCTAGTGGCCAAGTGATAGGTCCGATAGGACCGGGAAATGTGTGTTCAGGAATAACCAATCCTCAAAAGTAAGGGAGGACCGGCCTTGGAGGATCCAAGGGCTCGCCAGCGTCTGAGCCCTGAGGCATTTGCTAGAGTGTCTCGAAGCCGACGAGGAGTACATCCCTTGCCTCGACTCATATATGGAATCTAATTTCCAATACGTGACCTTTCAGTTTTAGTTGTAGAACTAGTATGGAGACATAGTAGCATGGGATACTATGCCGTCTATGATTGATACATTTATATTTGAAGTTGTTTGATACACTACGCACTTATAGTAATATAAAAATAATTTGTTTTAAAATGTGCCAAGCATGTTTAGCTATTATAAGGTAAAACTCTATCCTCCGGCTTGCATTGCATTGTGTGATGGGACCAAAGTCTTATAATAGCTCCATTTTCAAAAAAGCATTGCGCTGTTTGTTTTATGCACTAGTGTTCTTGGGAGAAATTCCGTTTTGTGTTATATGCCGTGGTCCCTTGATTTACTCTATTTTAAACTAAAGTTTTAATAACTGTTTTAGTTCTCACACCAGTCCCATGACTGGCCTGGAGTTTATTGTTTTAACTTAAACTATGGGTGCCCATATTTTCCACACGGGCAGCTAGTAGTTTTGGTTTTGCAGATATCTATTTTACAAGATACTGGATTACAGCTGAAGCTATATTCTGAAAGCTTTATATCCGTGTATCTCTTTCAGTTGTGTAAATTATTTTTCTGCTGAAGCTATTTTTCTGCTGCTATGTAAATTATTTTAATCTCTGATATTTTTCTGATGTATATTATTTATTCATACTTTGTTATATTCTTGTACTCTGATGTAAATTGTTGTAATAGCAATGAAATGTTATGTTGTTTGTGTTCTGATTTGTCGTGTTCTCAACTCAATCCGGGATTTCCCGTGAGGGTGAGTTTGGGTCGTCTCAATTCCGCTGCATATATTGGTATGTTTTATGATGGTTAACTTTGATAAATTCTTGTAATGTATAATGATGCATGTTTTAACATCTTCATGAACTTCTATTTATTTATTATATTTTTTCTTCCGCTGCAAGATTCTATGATTATTTTCTTATTTCTTTGTTTTCTTATATTAATACCAATAACTATCTATATTTTTTTATTTGTTTAATTAGGCATTTGTGGATTTTTGTCGCTTTGAACGATCAGGTTGTTACAGTACCCAATCTCGAGCTTCTTTATTTGTACAATAATCAGTTGACAGGACAAATTAACAAAACTATAGGAGAAAAATATTTGATCGAAATTGATATTTCCATGAATAACATAGTTAGCTCTATTCCCGTAGGTTTTGGACATTTGAAGAATTTAACTGTTCTTTTCTTGTGCATGAATCAACTTATTGGAGAAGTACCTGAAAAAATAGGGCTACTTCCTTTCCTTGTTGATTTTAGAATTTTTAACAATAATTTGGTAGGAAATTTGACTCCTGAATTAGGAAAACATTCCAGACTTGGAAATCATGAAGTATGTTTCAATTTTCTTTCAGGTGAAATACCCGAGTTTCTTTGTGTATAGAGTAATTTTTCATCATTAGTTGTTTCCAACAACCAATCTACAGGCAGATTGCCTTCACTTATCGGTAACTTCCCTACTCTTAATAACATAATTTTTGA
Source organism: Allium sativum (assembly GCA_030737875.1). Taxonomy (NCBI): domain Eukaryota; kingdom Viridiplantae; phylum Streptophyta; class Magnoliopsida; order Asparagales; family Amaryllidaceae; genus Allium; species Allium sativum. The sequence continues at coordinate 604,082,444 of CM060919.1, read as the reverse complement.
ACAAAACAAATTATCGGGTGAAATTCCAGTAGCTTTATGGTTTACTACACGGAATATAACCACTGTATGCATTCATCACAATTCATTTACGGGAATTTTACCTACAGGTTTACCATGGAATCTTACCAGACTCGACGTTCAGTTTAACTGATTTTCTGGTTTAATTCCTTTATCAGCACAAAATTTGAGTGTGTTCAAAGCTAGTAAAACTTGTTTTCAAGATATATCCCACAAAATTTTGCAAAACTTTTCAGCTTGTCGATTCTTGATATAAGTCGTAATGATATAACTGTTGAAATTCCAAGCTCTATTTCCTCATTAAAGCATATGACCAAGTTCAATGCCAGTATGAATCGATTATCATGTGTAGATTTATGGTCTACGGCTCAGAAAGGGTGAAGTTAGGGGAATTGGTGATGTCAAGAGGGAAGGCGAAGTCGTCTGAGGCCGGACCAAAGGCTGGCACGGAAGTCGGGCTGGAGGTAGCAACGTCCGGCAAAGACGTAAGTGAGGATTGGGGAAATTGGGAAGAAGGTGCCATGGCTGCAGCGTCAGGTGATGGCATGTGAAACTTTTTCAAAGAATCTTGAAACCGGCTAAACAGGTGAACAGGTAAATGGGATCAATATGGGAAGAGACCCCCAATACTTGGGATTAGCTAAAAATAATTCAAACTCTTTATTAATATGGAAACACACATGAAACTTCGAATTAATGGTGTCAATTTGTCCTTTTATTTATCAATTTCTTTATTTTACCATGTTTGACACTTGATATAAATGGTAAAGAAATTACGGTCTAGAAGGCTAAACTTAATAATATTTGGTAATGAAATGAACTTAGGACAATAATATGTACCACAATTAGATAAGAAGCTTGCCTATTTTTAGTGTTAATGCTGGGTTTATCATCTAACCACGGTAGATGTGTCGAAAAGCTTTCATGTCCTCATGTGCCAAGTAAATGACATGCGCCCATCTATCAAATAAAAGTAGACAAATTAAATAATAAATGAAATTTCAAACCTCCTACAAATCAGCCTATTTTTTGTTGTTCGAAAAGTGCTTTTGAATTTAGTTATTTTAACCATCTGTTTTTCTTTTTTGTGGCGTGTGGTTGTTCTACGCTTAGTATGACTTCTAGAATTCGTGGTTTCTGTAAGTTTATATCATGTTTACTTATGTTAGCATCTAGCAGATGATAACGATAAAATTTAAAGTAATGAACTATTACATTGCATCATATTTTTATTCACGTGTATAATAAAAATAAGGGAAAAACTATTGAAGTTATGTGTTGCAGTCTTTGAAAAGATGGGTGTAAACTTTGAAATAAATCAATTTTTGCAACATATTAAAAACACCTGCAAATCTACTCATATTATTTTGTTATACATGAACTCAGGTAGCCTATTTATCTCCCAAGCATGCGAATAATATCATATATTTTTTCCATTGCATATGAATTCTAAAGGTATCAACGGAGAAGATACATCCATTATCCTTTTTTTTCATCCCTGCTACACGAGAAAAATATATACACATGGACCATTTAATATTTTTCAATTCACATCTTCAGTTTTGTTCTATGCACACGCAAATGTCTGTGATGGAATTCTGGGTGTGCATGCATGTTTGTGTGAGTTACTGTGTGTGTGAATCTATCCAGGATATATTTCATTATACCCTACAGCTAAATTTGAGCAATGGCTTGAGCATATCCAGAAATACAATTCACCCCTATCAAAAGCAAAACTGTTTTTCATTTATTGTACTTTTGTAATTACCAATACTCCAACTACAATGATGTATTTAAGTATTCAGAAGAATGTAGTACCTATCTTGTAAAAATTATTATTTTGACTTACTTATCCAATAGAGTTCAAATCTGGTAGTAAAGTGTCGATGCAAGTTGATTGATGTGCTAAAACGAGACAAGTAGTGGCCGAAGGAACCATCTTTTCTACTGATCCAACGTTACTGGTTCACTCTATTCCATTAGGAAAAGATGCGGTAACAGTTTGGGTGGACTTTGTGAGAGTTAATGATGCATTGCTATGGAGACCTACATCGGAGTGTACATACATGGAAGATGCTTTTGGGACTATCATAGCTTGGCCGGTGGCATATGTTATTGCGGAATAAAGTTCTAGTAAGTATTATTTTTTAGTTTTAAAAATAATATTGTACGAACTCTCCCTATTAGATTGCACATAAACAAACACTACTCGTCTATCAATCCCACATCATACTGCACCGGTGAATAAGGAGAACTATAATTCATTTATTATAAATGCGTCCATACATAGTTCATGCTTGATGTTTTTATTTTATTTTTCCAACATACGACATAAAAGCCAAAGAAATTACCACAATTGCCTGAATGAATTTGTACTAACAGTTTACTTCCAGTTTTATTGTCTACTATATATTTTGTACGCACTACTTGATACTCACCTTCAATATATGAAAAATATTCATGTATTCATAGTTCGGAGCAGCTTCAGAGCTGCTACGAGCAGGACCTGGCACAACTGCTTGGTGTTGGCATAGCATTCCTAAAAAAAGAAAAAGAAGTGCTATATGCTTTTGTTTCCAGTTTACTTCCAGCACTATATGTTTCTATTTTATCTGTCTTAGAAGGTATTCATGTATTCTTGTCAGAATTACCAAAATAAGGATACGATGGATAGGTGAAAGTTTTGTGGAGATTTGGATGTGTTATGGGCATGCTACTTGGTTTTAGTTGATGTTTCAGTCTACTTGGTTTTAGACTTAAATCGGCATAATCCAGTTTGCAGCCCATTTGCATATGATAAATAAATACTTGTATGGCACCGACTATATATGAAGTACTATTACGACCACTTAATAAATAAGTATGCTTGTGTAGTTTCATGTGTATGAACACTTAAGAAAAGTGTGAGAAGCCTGTAAGGAGGAAACATTAGAGCTGCTACGAGAAGCTTTCGAGCTGCTGTGAGCAGTTTTCGAGCTATTGCGGGTGGCTTTCAAGCTGAGCTACTGTGAGCAGCTTTCGAGCTGAGCTGCTACGACCAGCTTCGGAGCTGTTGCGAAGCAGGACCTGCTTGGTGCTGGTACAACAGTCCTAAAAAAAGGAAAAGAAGAAATGAAGTGCCTAATCTATCAATTCACGTTATTTTGTTCTTGTCACTTGCGAGGATATGACTTGTATAGCTGAGATCTAGGAATTCAAATTGTACCATGATTTAGAAAGACATCGTCAAGTTTTATTAATATTGTTTAGGTGATTGATTTAATATTAATGATCGACTTCTATTAATATTTTAATGTTTTCTACAAGTAATAAGCTTTTCTGGAGTGAAGACCATCAATAATAATGGACATGACTTTAACTGTTGTATGTATTATGGTATTTGTTAGTACTTATTGTATAAATTTGTTTCTGAATGCTTGTAGTATGTGACTTGCTGATTTTGTCAAAGCTTATCTAAATGGTTACGAAAAATACTTATGTGACTAATGTGTATTCGAATATGAAGATTGTATGACTGATTTTAAATCAGACTTTTATATGATCATTGCTGATTTTAACATGATTATTAAACAATGAGTTGCCGGAATAATATAAGCAATTAACAGTATATGGTAGCATTATGCTACAAAATAATAAATACTTTTTAGTAGCGTTTTATAAACGCTACAGACACAAATGTAACATACTATCTGAATTTTTAGTTGCATAAAATAAACACACACAAAAAAAACATTGGTTTCTTAAAATAAATGCTACAGAAAAGAAAGAAGTGACTCACATATAGACCATCAGTAGCGTTTGATAAATGCAACTATGTGAACCAAATGATAATTTAGTGGCAGAAAATAAATGCAACAAAAAAAAATTAGTTGCATAAAAAAATGCTATAGAAAAACAAAAACTGACCCCCTACAGACCTTCAGTAGCGTTTAGGAACCGCAACTACAATACCATATGGCAGCGTTTATCAAAATACTACAAAAAAATTCAGAATTTTGGTTGTGGGACTTGTAATAGCGTTTATTAAAACCTAGTACATGTTTTGGTAGCATTTTTCAAACGCTACCAAAGGTATTTTCCAGTGTAGTGTATCTTTCATATCCAAATTTGGATTTGGACTAACCCAATATTAACTTAAGATTAAGTTTGGATATTTTAAACCTTGAAAATATTTATTTCAAATCTTTAAGGAATTCAAAACTATATTTTTGCGAACTACCAGACACGGTAGTTTTGGAAACATGATTGGATATAACTCAAAATCTACAACAAGAATTTTAAAATATCCTCTTTCATATGGAAACTATATTCAATTAGGCATGTATAATTCTTGTTTCAAAAAAAAACATCTTAAATTGAATCTTATACATTAATTTAAGTTTAAATCATAAAATTACGAAATATCACAATGCGGCGAGCTCGTTTTAATTAAATTAAATTTCAAACTTCCTATATACATTCAAAAATTAACTAAAATCCAAAATTTGAAAATTGCTGGCAGAGTCTCCCCTGTACAGATAAACTTCTGCGATATTGCAGGAGTAACAAATTGACACGACCCGAACTTCCCCGGTAAGGAAAGCCCGGATGGCGTTGAGGACAACACACATCGGAACACAGACGGAAGAACATTTCATTGTTATTACAACAATTCCATCAAATACAAGAATATACAGAGTATAAATAAATAAATTACATTCAACAAATATCAGAGATTTAAATTACATTTAAATACATCGCAGCGGAAAATAATACAAAAGCACAACTAGAACTAATGCACGGATACAGAGCTTTCCGAGCATCGTTCCAGCTGTGAATCAGGATCCTGTGAATATAAATCTGCAAAACCAAAACTACTAGCTGCCCGTGTGGAAAATAGAGGCACCCAGAGTTTAGGTTAAAACAATAAACTCTAGGTCAGTCATGTGACTGGTGTGAGAACTAAAACAGTTATTTAAAACTTTGCTTTAAAAGATAGTAATTGAAGGGACCACTCCGTATAATACGGAACGGGTTTCCTCCCAAGAATACTAGTGCATATAACAAAACAGCGCAATGCTCTTTGGAAAAATGAAGCTATTATAAGACCCAGGTCCCATCACACAATGTAACGCAATCCGGAGGATAGGGTTTTCCCTTATAATAGCAAAACATGCTTGGTACGTTTAAAACAAATCATTTGATACTATTATAAGTGCATAGTGTCAAAACAATTCAAATCATAAATATCAATCATAGGCGGCATGGGTACCATATATCATGTCACCATACTAGTTCTACAATTAAAACCGCAATATCACGTATTGGAAATTGGATTTCCGTCATGAGTCGAGGCAAGGGGCAAGCTCCTCTCCGTTCGAGACACTCTAGCAAATGTCTCAGGACCCCACTTTGATCCTTGGAATCGGCTGGGCCGGTCCTCTCTTACTTTTGAGGATTAGTTATTCCTGAACACATGTTTCCCGGTCCTAACAGACCTATATCCGAGGCACCTCGCATTCCAACAACCACACAGGTGAAAAGTATATAAATGTCAGGGCTGGTAGGTCACTGACACCACCCTAGCTAGAAAGAAACGTCTTGCTCTCCCAGCGGTCCGTCTCCCGTTTTTGACTCATACCGAGGTGTGAGGCTCGCGAATTCACGTTGTACACAAAGCTACGCCACACAGGCCGTGCTTTGATCATCAACCACAAGACTATGCTTTTCAACAAAAGCCTTGATCAATTGCCACTTACGCGTGCCACACTGGCAGTTCACTCCATGCGACTGATGTCCATCGATATACAACCTCTGAGCTCGTACGTCTCAGAGAAGGGCGTTAAGCAAGAGAATAAATTCTCCGCCGCAAAACAGATGTATATTTAATAGAAATCAATCAACACAGAATAAAGTCCAGTGTCAGACACACAATCCATTTACAAGTTCGTTCTGGGTCTGAACGAAACCGGAGGCACTTTCCTCGCATATCCATCGATCTCCAAGTACGTCTGGACGATCACCAACTGTTTCCCTCATCTTGGGTGTACAGCCCAATCGAGATCATCAGTAATCACCCAAATGATGTGAAGACTTCCGGTCTTCAACCACCGTCTTCATCTTCGACATCTCGTCGAATCGGTTATTCAGAATGGGTATAAACCCGGCCTTTCTGAATAACCCACGTATATGATAAACAAATGTTACACAAACACAACAAATGCCTCATTCCAATTCAGAATATTCTTTTATTCACAAAATCACATTTTTAGGGAATAGGTTCCCATTAATTTTATCAAAGATAAATTCTTCTAAATTTATTCTTTAATCTTCCTTTGGATATCATTTCAAACTAGTGGGGATTAGCGGACCACACCGAAGTAATTATTTATTTTATTTCCCAATCCCAACCTATTTATCCCATGGAGAAAACTGGTAATACTCCATATCTAACACCACGGTGCTAACGGTAAAGTTAATTACCATTTCACGTACAAATCTAATTAAAGATTTAACTATCGCTTTGGAGCAAAACTGGTGGTACTCCATTCTCGACCACCTTTCAGATTTGATAATTTAAATTATCAATTCACATTTCAATCTAATTAAAGATTCATTAAAAATCCACTTATTTTTAATCTTTTCAAAAATCAATATCCTGTCTTTAACTGGGTTAAAGAACCAATATCACCTAAAACACGATTCACGATAAACCTAAAATCACACTCTATTGTTAATCGGGTTAAAGAACAGGTGTTGTTCAAAACACCGCTCACGATAAACCCAAAAAGACCAATTCAGATTCAATTCCAATTAATATTATTTAATTTGTACACTTCATTAAATCTAAATAGAAAGATTTAATCTTTTTCCCTATTGGGCGTAAGAACAGTGTTAATGAAGACGCCATTCACGACGAACCCAAATCACATTTGATATTAAATACAAGGCTCTGAATAGAAAATATACCGGCTTATATTCAATATCAAATCTTGAAACCAACAAATATCGTATTGGAAATAACGATATAAAATATATCTTTCAAATTCCCATAACAATATCTGTATAGTCACGAAATCCAACATCGAAATATTCCGAAGATAATTTCGATTCAACTCCAGTCCAATTCACGTATTGGGAATATTGATTATTTTTAAAATCACTTTCAAATTTAATTTATTTATTTCAAAAATAAATTGATTTTAATTCTAGTTCAAAACTAGTTCATTTCGATAAAAATATATTTTTATCCTTTCAAATGTGGAATTTTTCATCCCAGTTCTTTCCAATTCACATATTATGATTTTACACAAATTATTAATATTTTTAATAATTTTATCAAGGCCCGTACAGTCGATTTCCAACAACGGTCATCGAACTGCACTTATAGCGACCTTTTCTGAAATTGATTTGGACATAATTCCAAATCCAACTGTTTGATTTCAAATTTCTAATATTCATTGGAAAGCTCTTTTCGATACGAACCCAATGGTTCCGGTTTTAGGAGAATCCGACGGTCGAATCTCCCGCAACGTCAATTCGAAGTCAATGGTCGAAATTCACGAACTGCCGCGGCGCGACGCGTTCTATTCAGGCCATTATATATATATAATATATATATATTATATATATTTCATCGATTTCCTTTTAAAACGTATTTTATAAATCGTTTTAAATTCGTTTTCAAAACCATTTCAACTCTTTATTCAATTTCAAATCAAAATTGAATATTTCATATCATTACTATATAAATGATAATATTTTCAAAACGTTATATTTTGAATTCACTTCTTTTCTATATTCATTATAAAAACGAATATAATCGATATAACTATCGTTCACGTCAAAATGGCGCAACTCTAATCAACACGGCTTTATATATATATTTCAATAAATTCGTTATTCTATTCAACAAATGAATATTTATTCTATTCAACTATGAATCTATATTTCTTTCAACACCTGACTAATCTCAACACATGAGTACTGTCAACACACAACTATTTTTGTTATGTAAAATATTTTATAAAATTATGGTATCTATCGTTTGATTTTTAATTAGACTCCAACCGTAAAGTAGATTCTAATCGTAAATATGATAAAGATATAAATTTTATTATTTAAAATATTTTACTCAACACATGAACATCGTCAACACATAAATATTTTTATATTCAACACATGAATTTTCCTTTATAATATTCATTATTTTCCCGATTGGAATGAGGCCCAATCAATCACCATATAATGTTAATTATGTGGATTCCATACAACACATGTATATAATAGCAACGATAAACAATCAACCATCATCCAAAGTGCACCACACAACTGCATAAGCATCAAGTATAAATAATCAATGCTTACACAACCTGTCGACCAATCGATCGACATACAATTAAATAATTGGGATTAGTGTACTCAAATATCACCCCAACACCCGTGTGGGGTTTCAAATCAACAAACACAGATTTTTATTTGTGCAGTTGGGCGATGTGTAAAATTTATCGACCCAATCAATATCAGTCAAATCAGTGTATATAAACAAATCGGCCGATTTGTTTATAAATATTCATTTATTCACTTTCATATTAAAAATTATATTTTTAACGATAATTAATTTATTTCAACTATCTACATTTTATTATCGATTTCACATCAATATCACAAACAACTTTCACTAGACATCAATCAAACAAACAAGCCATCCATGGTCTGTGGATGACGGGTGTCGGGTGCTGCTAAGCACCGTCTGCATCCTAATATATATATATATATATATAACTAGAAAAAGAAATTTAGAGTGAGAAGTTCTCACCAAAGCTATCCCAACTCCACAACACTTCCAATGTAGGGAATCATCACTGTTCTCGCCTTTTGTCACTTTCGTTGTCCGTAGCCACTACATATATAAAAATCACATTTTTATACTGTTGTCTTTAAAATAAAAATCACATTTTTATTTGTTCACTTTCAATTTAAAAATCATATTTTTATAATCACTCCATATGGATAAAAATTCTATTTTTACATCGCTACTATATAGATAAAAATTCTATTTTTACACCGCTACTATATAGATAAAAATTCTATTTTTACACCGCTACTATATAGATAAAAGTTCTATTTATACATCGCTACTATATAGATAAAAATTATATTTTCACATCGCTACTATATAGATAAAAATTATATTTTTACATCGACGTTCCTATAATAAAGATTATATTTTTATCACGCTATTCTCTACATAAAGGTTTCGCCTTTTCAAATATAAAGATTTCGCCTTTTAACTCTATAAAAATCATATTTTTATAACTTCAACTTCATAGTAAAAATCGTATTTTTATCACTTCAACTTCATAGTAAAAATCGTATTTTTATCACTTCAACTTCATAGTAAAAATCGTATTTTTATCACTTCAACTTCATAGTAAAAATCGTATTTTTATCACTTCAACTTCATATCTCAAAGAAAAATCAGTTTCTAAACAAATAAAAATCATAACTGAAAGTAGAAAAATAAATATAAAAACTTGCAGCATGAAAAGAAAGGGTGGCGGCTTTCATTGTCGCTTGTGGCTCGCGGGGAGGGGTTCACGCTCGAGGTCGAGCTGAAGGATGGAGGGGGCGGCGCTGGGAAGGCGAGAGGCGCGAGGGGTGTTGGGTGGGGTGCTCGGAGGTGGGTGGCTTAGGGTTCGATGGGTGGGCGACGAGTTCTACAGAGGAGGAGAGAGAAGGGAGCAGGTCGATCGAGGGGGGGGGGGGCGCGATGGCCACTCCGACGGTGGCAGCTGCGGCGACAGGTCCTCCCCCCCCCGCCGTCGTTCTTCTTCTTCTTTTTCTGTAATTCGATTTTGAAAGAAAGGGGGGCCTGGAGAGTAAAGGTTGGTGGAGAGGGAGATATATAATAATATATTATTTAATTAATTTAATTTTAAAAAGGCACTTTTTATTCCGACCTCGAAACGAGACCCACCGCCTGTCGTCCCTAGCTAATTACCCCCATTCCGAACACAATGGGATATGTACCATAAGCTGATTCGACCGTTTCGATCAGTTTCCGTTGAAATCAACATATAGCTCTATATATTGAATTTGAACGCGCATTTCAATTTACCGGGGCCACATACTAACCCGAAAAATTCCAGAAAAATATTTTCTAGCTTTGTATTGACGATACGGTCCTAACAAAACAAGTTTCATCGAATTCTAAGACCGTTAGAAAAATGGCCATTTTCCAGTCGATTAAAATCAACTAAAACTGGTCAAACGCGTTTTCCTTCGCCACGCTCACATATTGATTCGAAAAATTATGAAATTTGAAACCTAGCAATAATTTGACATCCCGGTTCCAACAAAAGTGGTTTTGGCGAAATCCGAGGTCGTTTGCAAAATTCCCATTTTTAAGGGCCTAAATTCCATAGCGACTATTCAGAATTTTCAACTGGACATATCTTTTTATTCCCACTATGAAATTTCAATTTTTCGGATTCGTTGGAAAGATATTCTCAATTAGATTCAAATATTTTTGGTTTCGCCAAAATCCGGTTTATTTTGCACCCGGTACGTTCAATTGAAGTTTGAAATCGAATTATCGAACTACCACGCCATTTTCAATTCTATTTATAATTATAAATAATATTTATATTCTAACGATGACGCGTATAAATATATACGTTCGATTCTATTTAAAATAAATTTCTCATCGATATTTTTCAAAATAATCTATTTTAAATGTTCAAACTTCACTAAAATTGCCAAAATAAAAAATTTAAATTGGCTCGCATTTCCGGGTTGTTACACAAATATATATACAAATTGAGCCACACAGTTGGAAAACACAATATATAATAGTTCATATATCATATTTCGTATTTTCGCATAGGCATACCTTATATAAGCACTATTAAGCATACTTTCTTAACTTATATGCAATCTACATAACCAAAATCAATCCTCATAGCCTTTTGGTACTTGTTCTTAACACAATTTACCATGTAAGTAACAAATACATGAAACTTTTAAATAACTCTTCATTGATCAACAAGTGTAATTAAAACAATTTCCAGAACTAGACATGTTGCATCATTCATTTTGATGGTATATGGAAATAAAGGGTTAAATCATTTAGTTTCAATTCATAAGCAGTTCGATTCAAATTTATTATACAGGAATTCATTTCCTTGGCTTTTAATTCATTCAACTTTTTATTTATTTGATTTCCAAATCCCAAATCTATTTTATATAATTCCATCTCTATATCCATTCTTAAATAAACTACACTTAGCGAAGTTAAGTCCTATTTCCATATTCAATTAACTAATTGATTTTCTAATTAGTTCACTTCCATTTCATAATCCAAAATTTGATTTATTCCATCCCATTAACTTACCTAAATAAGAATTTGACTAATAATTCAATGATGTTCTAATTTAACTCAAGTTAAATTTCCATTTCATATGATTCATTTTAATTTTATATTAAAATTCTCATTTACTAATTTTATGTGAAATCTCCATACGTTATATTAAAAACCATTCTGATTTTATAATCCAATTGAATTCCATTCAAATCAATCAAGCAGACTAATACTACCTCAATTTAAGAAAATTATGTATGTATAAAAATATAATTGAGGAAAAATTATTTCATTTATCCTCTTTTAAATATAATATTGTGTCAGTTGCTAGTTCAAACTTTTACCACATGTATTCTATAGAGTTCTCTAAGCGCTTGAACCGATCAAACAACACAATATAAAACATTTTTATAAAATCTAAAAATACACTCTCCTATATATATATACACACACACATACATATACATATGTGTGTGTGTACCCGAACTAATAATAAGGTATTCCATTACCTTATATATTACTGAGTTCACTGTAACAGCCCGCACCTCCGTTCACGCAAGATATTGTCCCCAACTTAGCCACCGTATAGGTATGGGGTTTTGTTCCTCAAAAGGCCTCGGCGTTAGTAAGAGATGGACTCTACTATATAAGTACCCACTTCACACATGATTCCACGATGTGGGACTTAGGGGTGCTACATTCTCTCCTCCTCCTATAGAGCCCAACGTCCCCGTTGGTTCATAAACACCTCACCCAGGCGCTGTGGTCCACACAGGAGCCACAATTCCGGCTGGGTATTAGCTCTGATACCACTGTAACGACCCAAGGATTCGAGTAGGCTTTTCAACCATCCTCTCCTCCCCCATGGCAGAGGGCTAACCTCCCCCCGTGGCTTACAGAGATACCTCAGAACTACTTTTACGGCATGCCTCTCGACTCGACCAACCCACATTGTCGGGAGATGTAGGGGTAAGAGTCACCCGTTCGCCACCAAACGCGAAGCGAGAACCCCCTATCATCCGTACCAATTAAGCAACCAGCTCTGATACCACTTGTAGTATCCTTCTCGAGGATTTTAATCACACCCCGGTGGCCTACAATGAACTAACACGGAACCTGTAAAATGTCTCACAGCGCATGGAACAAAATATAATAATAACCTACTTGACATAAAACAGGTGAGACAGTGCATAAGCTGAAACAACTAACATAGCAGCGGAAAATCCAAGTACAGCTTATGATCCTAAGTTAACATTATTACAACTTTCCAAACTGTCTCAAAACAAAAGCAAGATGAAGGAGGTACACTACTAATGTCCAAGTAGCGACCACAACCGACACAGGGAGAATATTTATATATCATACGTGGAAGCCTCCTGCCCGCCTCCGAATCAGCTACTCGCGCATAACCAGCTAACCTGTCTCTAGTCTGCTCGTGTGAGCACCCAAAGTAATAAGAGGAGACAAAAAACTCTGGGTCAGACATAAAGCCTGGTATGAGCGATAAGCATCTAAAAAGAACGATAACAGGTAGACTAAAACATACCTGAACCTGAACCTGGACCTGCAACCAAAGAGTTAGCACTACATACTGTACAACACTCTAAGGTGCCATATCAAACGGTGTAAAGATACGGAGGTGGGGGTGTGCATGTCATAGTGATGGCAAACAATCAAGCATAGCAACCATCCTCACATCTCTCACTCAGTGCGTAAAGCATACGATATTCACCACTTCGATCACCCAACTTACCTTGCTACGATCACTTTGCCCCATGAAGTCATAAATGGCTTCACTGCACTGATAACGTAGCCACTAATCCTTTGCTATGTCCACTTGCCCCATGGAGTTATTCACCACATCCGCGTTGGCTCATAGCCTTACCAATCCTTTACTATGTCCACTTGCCCCATGGAGTTATTCACCCCATCTGCGCTGGCTCATAGTCTTACTATGCATCACTTTGCCCCTCAAGTCATAATGACTCTACTACACTGATAACGTAGTCTTGCTACCATCACCTTGCCCCTCGAGTCATAATGACTCTACTGCACTGATAAGTAGCCCATCATCCATTTTTAGTGGTGAATTGAAGTTATGAACGTCGACAACTCCTTAGCACACGTCCCGCAGCAAAGCCCAATCATGAAGTGAACTCATCGGTTCCCAATTGGATCCTGAGCTCTAACTTCCCATATTGGACTACCTTTGCATCTCGGGTTATTGGTCAATACTGGGTCGGGTCGAGTTTCGCTACTAGCCATCGGTTCGAGTCGGGTCCCCTACTTTGAGTCGGTTCGGTTTGTTGCCTTCCCCTGTAGCGGTTCGGTTCGGGTCCACAGCGTTGCATCGGTTCGGGTAGGGTGTCCCACTTCGGGTCGGGTCGGGTTGGGTTGCCATCTCCCATCCAGTTCATGCTCCCGCTCCGATCATCTCCCTCGTTCTTCATATGCTCCGATCCGATCCCAGTCCAGTTAGCGTGGCCTTCCTTTTTACCAGTTTTCTCAAGTGCCAAGTTCCGATCCGATCGAATCCCTTGCGCAGTTCACTTATCCGATCCGAGCCACCATATCCGATCCGATCCGATCCTGCACTGTTTCCTGAAACTTTTCCAGCAAGTGTTTTACGCCATTCGACGACGTTTTCGACCATTCTAACTATTGAAATCAATCACAAAGCATATCATACAGTCATAGCAACATGCATAATCAACCACAAACATCAAAACGTCAATATGATAGGTTAAAATGGATCAAACATACCCAAAACCCCATATTTCCCCTTAAGCATGTTTAGGTAAAACTAATGATAGGATTAGCAAAACTTAACCAAATCAACCCAAATACATATCAGAGGTCTAAAACATCATTTAAGAATTTATGAACATTTTTCCAGAATTTTATCATGTTTAAACTCGCTAATTAACACTAATTACCTTTAATTAGCCATAAATAGTGAGGAACTATGCAAATCACTCACCTTAGCCACAAATAAACTAAGATCTGAAATAAATCTCTGATTTGATGCAAATCCCAATGCTAAACAACAGCTCTAATGTTGATTTGGTATAGATCTTCCTTGATTTGATGTTGCTAAGCTTAATCCTTGATCAAAAGATGATTTGGAGGTTATTTAGAGGTTGGAGGCCATTTTTAGGGTTTCTGGGAGATAAGTGGAGGCTAGAAAACCGAAATGGAATGATTCTCTAACTCATTTCAGCCTCCCCATAATCCTAATCCCGAAATGGGTTATGAGCCTATTCACTAATCACCCTATTTGGCCCGGTTAAGCAGTTTTTCACCTTCCAAACCTTAATTCAGCCATATCTCCCAAACGGTAAGTCTGTTTGGCTATTATGACCACTCTACGGAAAGGTAAACCATCAAACAAAACTAATAGAAATGGTTTCAGGACAAAATTCCTTTCCAATCAAAAGTTATGGCCAAAACAAGATCAGCTAGGGGCAAAACGGTCATTTGAAAATCGACAAAAAACTTGAACACGGGAAATGACTCTAATAGATGTTTCCCAAAGTTACATGACCATACGGCTTCATATGGGAAAGAAATAAATATTCTACGATCCTCCGATGCGTAGAATGCGGGTTGTTACATTCTCCCCCCTTAAGAAATTTCGCCCCCGAAATTCCCTAACCAAAACACACAAAGGGTCCCGCATGCCTATCAACCATAAAACAACTATCAAACATGCAAAACAAGCAAAACAAGTCTATCCTAGCATGCGGAATAACTAAATTACGAAGTAAATCTTACCAGGCAAAGAGTTCTGGATACGACTTTTTAATGCTCTCCTCTGTCTCCCAAGTACAGTCATTCTCGTTCTCGCCCCACTGAACCTTGACTAGCTTCACCGTCTTCCTTCGAAGTTGCTTCGTATCGTGCCCCACAATACGAATCGGCTTGCGGTTCCCAACCGCCTTGGGTTCTACTTCGAAGTCCTCTAACTGATCAGGTGAAATAGTCATATCTGAGTCGTGAACGAACTTCCTTAGTTGGGAAACATGAAATACCTTGTGAACTCCCGCCATCTTTTCTTGTAAGCCAACTCTATATGCCAAATTCCCGACTAGTTCAAGAACAGGGAATGGGCCAACAAATCTTGGTGCCAATTTGCCTCTCCTGCCAAATCGTATCACGCTCTTCAACGGAGAAATCTTGACAAACACCAAGTCACCAACGGAGAATTTTAAGTCTCTTCTCCTCTTATCAGCATAACTCTTCTGCCTATCCTGGGCAGCCTTCATTCGTTGTTGAATGATCTTAATCTTATCTGAAGTTTCCCTCACCACATCAGGTCCAAGCATAAACTTCTCGCCTGTCTCTATCCAACATGATGGTGAGTTGCACGGTCTTCCGTACAAAGCTTCATATGGAGCCATACCGATACTGGATTGGTAGCTGTTATTATATGCAAACTCTACTAGATGCAAATGGTCATCCCATGATCCACCAAAATCCAATATACATGCTCTCAAGAGATCTTCCAATATACGATTCACCCTCTCCGTCTGACCGTCGGTCTGAGGATGATATGTGCTGAGATGTAATTCTGACCCTAGAGCATCTTGTAAGCTCTTCCAAAACCCACTAGTGAACAACGGGTCTCGGTCACTCACAATGCTTTTAGGTACTCCATGAAATCTCACTACCCACTTCATATACAATTCTGCTAACTTAGTTGTCGTTCTGGTCGATTTGACTAGTATAAATCTTGCACTCTTAGTCAATCGATCCACAATTACCCAAATGCTATCATGTCCCGATCTAGTCCTTGGTAAACCATCGATGAAATCCATCGAGACTTGCTCCCATTTCCATTCGGGAATTTCTAATGGTTGCAACAACCCACTAGGCTTCTTTTGCTCGGCTTTAACTAGCTGGCAATTCATGCATTTTGATATAAACTTCCCAACGTCTCTTTTCATCCCTTCCCAGTAGTAAGTCCGCTTCATGTCTCGATACATCTTATTACCACCGGGATGTATAGTCAGTTTTGAGTGATGACATTCTCTAAGCACCTCATCTCTCAAACCATTCACGTTGGGCACAACTAGTCTTCCATTCTTTCTAAGCCATCCATCTCGCTCAAGTCCATACACAATCATCTCCTCACCGTCGATGTCCATCTCTAACTTGGAGATGATTCCCAATAGATTAGGATCGTCCCTCTGGCTGGAACCAATCCGCTCTATCAAAGTGGGTCTGATCGCCAAACTAGCTAGCACTTCTGGATCCAGTTCGCACTTTGGTCTGAAATCAAACCCTGCGATACACTCCAGTTGCTTCCATTCAAGAAACATAGTCCATAAACTGGCATGTCTCCTACTCAGGGCATCAGCTACTGCATTACCCTTCCCAGGTGTGTATGCGATATCAAAATCATACGAAGCCAAGAACTCTAACCATCTTTGCTGACGGAGATTTAGATCTTTCTTGGAGAAGTGATACTTTAACGATTTATGATCGGTAAACAACTCAAATCTTTCTCCCAAGAGATAGTGTCTCCACATCTTTAATGCGAACACAATCGCTGCCAGTTCCAAGTCATGGGTAGGATACTTCTTCTCATGCGGCTTTAGCTGCCGACTAGCATAAGCTACAACCCTACCTCCTTGCATCAATACAGCAACTAGTCCGGTACCACAAGCATCCGTGTATACTGTCATCTCTTCATTCCCTTTAGGAATGACTAATACTGGCGCACGCGTCAACTTTTCTTTTAGACTCTTGAATGCATTCTCACACACCCCGTCCCAGACGAAGGACTGATTTTTCTTAGTCAACTGAGTCAACGGTGCTGGTATCTTGGAGAAGTCCTGGATAAACTTACGATAATATCCAGCTAATCCCAAGAAACTTCTTACATCTGTTGCATTCTTGGGCGTAGGCCAATCCTGTACCGTAGCCACCTTCGCAGGGTCCACGGCAATACCATTCTCTGAAACAACATGGCCCAAGAATCTCACTTCCCTCCTCCAGAAATGACACTTAGAGAATTTCGCTTTCAATTGGTGTTTCCTCAACACCTCCATCACTATTCTCAACTGTCCCTTGTGTTCCTCCTCTGTCCTCGAGTAAACAAGGATATCGTCTACGAACACAAGAACAAACTTATTCAACTGATCTCTGAATACTCGATTCATAAGATCCACAAAATAGGCTGGTGCATTGGTCAACCCAAATGGCATGACCAACCACTCATAAAATCCAAACGGCGTTCTAAATGTCATTTTCGGAACACTCTCATCCACTACTCGGAGATGATGAAATCCTGTCGCGAGCTCCAACTGGGAGAACACTCTTGCTCCTTCCAGTTGATCAAACAAATCATCTATCCGCGGTAGAGGATACTTATTCTTCCTCGTTACCTTATTCAACTCGCGATAGTCAACACAAAAACGAAGGGAACCATCTGCCTTAGTGGCAAACTCAACTGGTGCTCCCCACTCGGAGACACATCTTCTAATAAATCCCTTCTTCAAAAGATTGCTGACTTGCACCCCGAGCTCTCGCTGCTCCCTTGGTGCCATGCGACGAAGTGGCATCACTATAGGTCTGGCATCTCTCACTAAATCAATACGGAACTCAATCTCTCGGTGTGGTGGAAGCCCGGTCACCTCCTCGAAGACGTCCGGATACTGGCCAACCACGGGCACATCTAACAGCTCATCCTGTGGGATGTCGAGGGAATTTACAAAACTAGCCATAACCCCATCAATAGGTAGACTACCAAACACTACCCTCCACCCATCATCCACCCTAACTGTCACCAAAAAGCCCTCACAGTCTACCACCACCCCGTATCTCTGGAGCCAATCGACTCCCAATATAATGCAATACCCAGTAAAGCCCAAAACAAAGCAATCACAAACATACATCCATGACTCGATAAGACCAAATTCCTGCAAATCATACTAAGGTTAGACGAACCACCAATCGGGTTCGTCACAACCAATGGTCTATCGACTATCTCGGGTTCCAGTCCCAACCTATCTACCAGGTCACTAGATATGAAGGAACGGGAAGCCCCAGTATCAAACAAAACTCGAACTGGTACATCATAAATAGAAAGCATACCTTGAATAACAACATTCTTTCCTTTCTCCGCCGCAGTTGGGGCATTCGACGAAGAAGGAACAGCATCAATAGCATATGCTTTCACAATCTGCTTCTCCTTAAGAGGTTGCAGACACTTATCCTTGAAATGTCCCACTTGACCATAGTTGAAGCACTTCTTATCCGCTGGCTTGGCCCGACAATCTTTGGCATAATGGCCCTTCTTACCACAACTGAAGCACTCAACATCTTTCTTGTTCTTTTTCTGGCCACCCTTAGATTGGTCCTGCTTCCTCTTATTCTGAGAGTTATTCTTGCCTCCACCGCCTGCTTGCGGTTTCAGCCCTTCTGCAGAAGCAGTCTCAGTCTTTGACTTGGGGTAAAGACTCTCTGATCTCAAAGCTTTCCCCACAATCGATTCAAAATTCTCATCAATGTGGTTGATAAGCCTTTCCCCCAAGTATCCATCCAACCCAGTAATGAACTTCTCATTCTTCTTCTCAGGAGTATCGATAAGGGATAGTCCATACTTCGACAAATTGTCGAACTCAGCAATATAGTCAGAGACTGCCCTACCACTCTGCTTGAGTTCCAAGAATCTCTTAAACAACACTGACTTCTAGGCAGCTGGAATGAACTTCTTGTTAAAGCGAGCCTTGAACTGATCCCAAGTAACCTGATCTTCTGGAGTAGCTGTTCTAATGGCATTCCACCAATTCATCGCTCGCCCTTGAAGCTGACGAGACGCTAGCCTTCTCTTCATCGCGTCCTCAAGACCCAAGTCATCGAAGATACGATCACAGCTATCCATCCAATCTTGAACATCTGTGGCCGACCCCATCCCGTGGAACGGCTTCCCACCAAGGTTAGTGTAATCCTTGCACAACTTGGCGAAATCGACCCAAGGCGCCTGCACTACTGGGCCAACAATAACTCCGGGATTGGGAACTGCCCCTTGCACTTCTCTAAGCATGTCTCTCATGAGGTCAGTAAACATTGCCCTCATGTCAACAGCATTCCCATTATTGGCTCCCCTATTAGCACCTCTAGCATATCGGCTCATCGTCAATCTGTAAAAGGAAAACGATTAACGACCCCATAGTGGTGCTAGTGCAGTAAGACTTCATTCTTATACTACTAATAGTATATATATAGCTTTTGAAAACCAAAGTAATCACAAATACGCGCTCTCATATACGTACTATCTCTCCCTAGTGTCTTTCCCTAGGTTAACTACGCAACCTAGAGATTTGATACCAAGTGTGACGGCCCGCCCCGCACCAACCGACATTTACTCCAAAGGTGCGCTGTACACATGTCCAGTTAGCACGGGACGGTCGTCAGAAGGAAAAGGGAAGAAGGAAATGAACTAACACGGAACCTATAAAATGTCTCACAGCGCATGGAACAAAATATAATAATAACATACTTGACATAAAACAGGTGAGACAGTGCATAAGCTGAAACAACTAACATAGCAGCGGAAAATCCAAGTACAGCTTATGATCCTAAGTTAACATTATTACAACTTTCCAAACTGTCTCAAAACAAAAGCAAGATGAAGGAGGTACACTACTAATGCCCAAGTAGCGACTACCAATGACACAGGGAGAATATCTATATATCATATGTGGAAGCCTCCTGCCCGCCTCCGAATCAGCTACTCGCGCATCACCAGCTAACCTGTCTCTAGTCTGCTCGTGTGAGCACCCAGAGTAATAAGAGGAGACATAAAACTCTGGGTCAGACATAAAGCCTGGTATGAGCGATAAGCATCTAAAAAGAATGATAACAGGTAGACTAAAACATACCTGAACCTGAACCTGGACCTGCAACCAAAGAGTTAGCACTACATACTGTACAACACTCTAAGGTG
The DNA here is from genome assembly GCA_030737875.1 of Allium sativum. Lineage (NCBI taxonomy): Eukaryota > Viridiplantae > Streptophyta > Magnoliopsida > Asparagales > Amaryllidaceae > Allium > Allium sativum. Next base: position 604,062,132 of record CM060919.1, on the reverse strand, counting down.
CCATATCAAACGGTGTAAAGATACGGAGGTGGGGGTGTGCATGTCATAGTGATGGCAAACAATCAAGCATAGCAACCATCCTCACATCTCTCACTCAGTGCGTAAAGCATATGATATTCACCACTTCGATCACCCAACTTACCTTGCTACGATCACTTTGCCCCATGAAGTCATAAATGGCTTCACTGCACTGATAACGTAGCCACTAATCCTTTGCTATGTCCACTTGCCCCATGAAGTTATTCACCCCATCTGCGCTGGCTCATAGCCTTACCAATCCTTTACTATGTCCACTTGTCCCATGGAGTTATTCACCCCATCTGCGCTGGCTCATAGTCTTACTACGCATCACTTTGCCCCTCAAGTCATAATGACTCTACTGCACTAATAACGTAGTCTTGCTACCATCACCTTGCCCCTCGAGTCATAATGACTCTACTACACTGATAAGTAGCCCATCATCCATTTTTAGTGGTGAATCGAAGTTATGAACGTCGACAACTCCTTAGCACACGTCCCGCAGCAAAGCCCAATCATGAAGTGAACTCATCGGTTCCCAACTGGATCCTGAGCTCTAACTTCCCATATAGGACTACCTTTGCATCTCGGGTTATTGGTCAATACTGGGTCGGGTCGGGTTTCGCTACTAGCCATCGGTTCGGGTCGGGTCCTCTACTTTGAGTCGGTTCGGTTTGTTGCCTTCCCCTATAGCGGTTCGGTTCGGGTCCACAGCGTTGCATCGGTTCGGTTAGGGTGTCCCACTTCGGGTCGGGTCGGGTTGCCCTCTCCCATCCAGTTCGTGCTCCCGCTCCGATCAGCTCCCTCGTTCTTCATATGCTCCGATCCGATCCCAGTCCAATTAGCGTGGCCTTCCTTTTTACCAGTTTTCTCAAGTGCCAAGTTCCGATCCGATCGAATCCCTTGCCCAGTTCACTTATCCGATCCGAGCCACCATATCCGATCTGATCCGATCCTGCACTGTTTCCTGAAACTTTTCCAGCAAGTGTTTTACGCCATTCGACGACGTTTTCGACCATTCTAACTATTGAAATCAATCACAAAGCATATCATACAGTCATAGCAACATGCATAATCAACCACAAACATCAAAACATCAATATGATAGGTTAAAATGGATCAAACATACCCAAAACCCCATATTTCCCCTTAAGCATGTTTAGGTAAAACTAATGATAGGATTAGCAAAACTTAACCAAATTAACCCAAATTCATATCAGAGGTCTAAAACATCATTTAAGAATTTATGAACGTTTTTCCAGAATTTTATCATGTTTAAATTCGCTAATTAACACTAATTACCCTTAATTAGCCATAATTAGTGAGGAACTATGCCAATCACTCACCTTAGCCACAAATAAACTAAGATCTGAAATAAATCTCTGATTTGATGCAAATCCCAATGCTAAACAGCAGCTCCAATGTTGATTTTGTGTAGATCTTCCTCGATTTGGTGTTGCTAAGCTTAATCCTTGATCAAAAGATGATTTGGAGGTGATTTAGAGGTTGGAGGCCATTTTTAGGGTTTCTGGGAGATGAGTGGAGGCTAGAAAACTGAAATGGATTGATTCTCTAACTCATTTCAGCCTCCCCATAACCCTAATCCCGAAATGGGTTATGGGCCTATTCACTAATCACCCTATTTGGCCCGGTTAAGCAGTTTTTCACCTTCCAAACCTTAATTCAGCCATATCTCCCAAACGGTAAGTCCGTTTGGCTATTATGACCACTCTACGGAAAGGTAAACCATCAAACGAAACTAATGGAAGTGGTTCAGGTTCAAATTCCTTTCCAATCAAAAGTTATGGCCAAAACAAGATCAGCTAGGGGCAAAACGGTCATTTAAAAATCGACAAAAATCATGAACATGGGAAATGACTCTAATAGATGTTTCCCAAAGTTACATGACCATACGGCTTCATATGGGAAAGAAATAAATATTCTACGATCCTCCGATGCGTAGAATGCGGGTTGTTACATTCTCCCCCCCCCCCTTAAGAAATTTCGCCCCCGAAATTCCCTAACCAAAACACACAAAGGGTCCCGCATGCCTATCAACCATAAAACAACAATCAAACATGCAAAACAAGTCTATCCTAGCATGCGGAATAACTAAATTACGAAGTAAATCTTACCAGGCAAAGAGTTCTGGATACGTCTTTCTAATGCTCTCCTCTGTCTCCTAAGTACAGTCATTCTCGTTCTCGCCCCACTGAACCTTGACTAGCTTCACCGTCTTCCTTCGAAGTTGCTTCGTATCGTGCCCCACAATACGAATCGGCTTGCGGTTCCCAACCGCCTCGGGTTCTACTTCGAAGTCCTCTAACTGATCAGGTGAAATAGTCATATCTGAGTCGTGAACGAACTTCCTTAGTTGGGAAACATGAAATACATTGTGAACTCCCGCCATCTTTTCTGGTAAGCCGACTCTATATGCCAAATTCCCGACTAGTTCAAGAACAGGGAATGGGCCAACAAATCTTGGTGCCAATTTGCCTCTCCTGCCAAATCGTATCACGCTCTTCAACGGAGAAATCTTGACAAACACCAAGTCACCAATGGAGAATTTTAAGTCTCTTCTCCTCTTATCAGCATAACTCTTCTGCCTATCCTGGGTAGCCTTCATTCGTTGTTGAATGATCTTAATCTTATCTGAAGTTTCCCTCACCACATCAGGTCCAAGCATAAACTTCTCGCCAGTCTCTATCCAACATGATGGTGAGTTGCACGGTCTTCCGTACAAAGCTTCATATGGAGCCATACCGATACTGGATTGGTAGCTATTATTATATGCAAACTCTACTAGATGCAAATGGTCATCCCATGATCCACCAAAATCCAATATACATGCTCTCAAGAGATCTTCCAATATACGATTCACCCTCTCCGTCTGACCATCGGTCTGAGGATGATATGTGGTACTGAGATGTAATTCTGACCCTAGAGCCTCTTGTAAGTTCTTCCAAAACCCACTAGTGAACAACGGGTCTCGGTCACTCACAATGCTTTTAGGTACTCCATGAAATCTCACTACCCACTTCATATACAATTCTGCTAACTTAGCTGCCGTTCTGGTCGATTTGACTAGTATAAATCTTGCACTCTTAGTCAATCGATCCACAATTACCCAAATGTTATCATGTCCCGATCTAGTCCTTGGTAAACCATCGATGAAATCCATCGAGACTTGCTCCCATTTCCATTCGGGAATTTCTAATGGTTGCAACAGCCCACTAGGCTTCTTTTGCTCGGCTTTAACTAGCTGGCAATTCATGCATTTGGATATAAACTTCCCAACGTCTCTTTTCATCCCTTCCCAGTAGTAAGTCCGCTTCATGTCTCGATACATCTTATCACCACCGGGATGTATAGTCAGTTTTGAGTGATGACATTCTCTAAGCACCTCATCTCTCAAACCATTCACGTTGGGCACAACTAGTCTTCCATTCTTTCTAAGCCATCCATCTCGATCAAGTCCATACACAATCGTCTCCTCACCGTCGATGTCCATCTCTAACTTGGAGATGATTCCCAATAGATTAGGATCGTCCTTCTGGCTGGAACCAATCCGCTCTATCAAAGTGGGTCTGATCGCCAAACTAGCTAGCACTTCTGGATCCAATTCGCACTTTGGTCTGAAATCAAACCCTGCGATACACTCCAGTTGCTTCCATTTAAGAAACATAGTCCATAAACTGGCATGTCTCCTACTCAAGGCTAGTCGAACCACCAATGGAAAACACAACTGGTGAACTAGCGTAAGGAAACTCACAAAATTTAGGTAACATCCAACTGATTTAAAGTAAAAAATCCTTTTGAAATAAAAGGATAATCATAAGACCAGTCCACACATAATGACGGATGATTTTTACCTTACGATAACCCAAAATATTTTGGCATCAGCTATGGTGATATTATAATTGTGTCCATATCAAATAACTAACCATATAACAGGCCGCTTGCATCTCACGCCCCACATGCTTAGAATATAATTAAAAATCGCATAGCACTTGTTGGAGAATGGATTCTAACTATGACAAGGTATGGGACCTTCTTCCGATCAATGTTCTCTAAAGAGGAAACACTGGGGTTCAACAAGAACATCTTGCAACCCGACCATACATGACTGGCCACTCATTCAACTTAAGTGTACCAAATATATTATCACCAATGGTTGGGCTCAAACCATCGTTTTCCATAAGCATACAAAAGTGATAGAAGAAGGAATAAATGAATTTTCTCTTCATGTTGATGGTACACCCTAATTGGAATGACCCATATTGCCATGATGCTTGCCCAATTTCTGTCATTTTCCCAGCTGATAAGGCTTGAGGTCATGATTAACTTTTTGAGACAACACATCAAAATTTAATGTCATATTGTCAGATCCGCTAAATCACTATTGACCTCTACATTGGTGTTAAGCTAAAAGAAGTTGCCTTCTCCACCACCAAACAGAAGTACATTTGAGGAAATCAATGTACATGATCCTTTGGAAATACTCTGTCTAACATTCTTCCATATAAGTCATCTAGGAACAAGATGCACCGAAGGCACCCTACTACCACATCCTATACAGGAATCACCTTATGGATTAGTGACGAGTAGTCCTTGCAATCCATAGATTTCAACTAAAACAGAATCATAGTCTGTCTCTGAGAGCCAACCAGAGATTTTAAGTTGTTCTTCCATTTTATGAAGATCCTAGGTCTTCAAATGCTCCATCTCGACCACCATTTGACAACTTCCACATTTACGTATGTACTGGTTCGGAATGGTTTTCGAATATAAATTCGATCTAGGTCTTTCTACACTAACAATCGATAATACGCTTGATTTGATAATCGATTATTTAGCAATCAAAATAAACAACCATTCCACCAGAAAATAAAATGAATTCAGTGGTTCAGTATAGAACATAACTTAGCCTCTTTAATTAACTATCCATTAATTAAAACTTCTAAATCTTTCAATATTGGAACACAGCATTTTACTTCTTATTTTAATATAAGAGTATTCTCAAAATCATTTTATTTTTAATACTTAGAAAAGTATCTCATGCATACTTCACATTTTGGTTCAAACAAATGTTGTGTAAATATCATTACGACAACTCAAAATACTAGTTTTGGAATTTGATTACTATATTAAATATAAATCTTAAAAATTTTGCTTCAACTATTTATCAGTTAGCAATGAAGCCAAAGAAGTTGGAGTATAGCTACCTATCAAACCTTGAATGAACAACATTTTTATGTTCAAAATAGATAGAATTTTTTGTTCAAAGATGCCACCTTAAAAACGAGATATCCATCTAAATCTCATAATCATATCAAATATTTCATTTATAAATATCATTTGCAAACATTTTCTATCACCATTATTCATTATCTAAAACTGGGAATAAAATTCTTTTTTTATTAAGATATATGTTTATTAACTAAATCAGTTCAACTTAACATTCGCAAAATAATGTTATGGATTCCATCTCCAATGTCACTACCGACACGACTCAAAATCCCCGCTCGGCCTTGACCGAACTAGATCGCGGATTGCGTTGAAAACATGACGCATCCGAACACAAACACGAGAACATTTCATTGCTATTACAACAGTTTACATCAGAGTACAAGAATATCAGAGTTCAAATAATATATAGCAGAAAAATATCAAAGATTTACAAATTACACAGTAGCGGAAAAATAATACATAAGTATAATGTGCAGCAGAAAACATCAACTACCACAACTGAAAGAAATACACGGATACAAAGCTTTCCGAATATAGCTCCAGCTGTAAACAAGGATCCTGTTAAATAGAAATCTACAAAAACCAAAATTACTAGCCTCCAATGTGGAAAATATGGGCACCCAGAGTTTAGGTTGAAACAATAAACTCCGAGTTAGTCATGGGACTGGTGTGAGAACTAAAACAATTATTAACTTTATTTTAATGTTAGGTAAATCATAGGACCATGCTGTATGACACGGAACGGGTTTCCTCCCAAGAATACCGTAAAACAAATAGTGCAATGCTAAATAAAGAAAAATGAAGCCATTACAAGACCCCATCCCATCACACAATGCAGCGCAAAGAGGAGGATAGAGATTTCCCTTATAATGGCCAAAAATGTTTGATACAAACAATCCTTTTTTATTATCACTAGTGCTTAGTGTAAAAATCATACTTCACTAATATATATATATATATTAGTATATGTATATGTATATATATGTATATCAATAATAGAAGATGTAGTATAGTATGACTACAAATATAAGTTACAATCAAAAACCGCAAAGGTTCGTATTGTAAATGGATTCCATCAATGACTAAGTCTTTCTTGCCATCCCTACATTGAATCCATGACTCGAAAGAAATCATATCGACATGCATTCAATTATTACATTAAATCTAATGCTCGAAATATTGATTCCATATCGACATGCACTCAATGTTCATATCATTGCCCTTTTAAAGGCGAATCTGTATCTTTCACACTATGACAGTGGAGTACACCTTAACGGGCTCCCTGATCCCATAGCCCTCAGTGGAGAATCAACCTTATCGATGCTCCCAAATACTAGATTCCTTCTTGTCGTTTATTATCCGACCTCAATCATTCACGGGTTGTGAAACTCGTCGAAGTCACGTCTCGACACACAAATCTATGCTATACTAAAGCTATGCTTTGATCATCATCCACAAGATACTGCTTTACAACAAAAGCCTTGATCTATGCAACTCAGCATGCCACCTTGTCAATCCATACTGTACCATCGATTTCCACCAACATATAACCTCTAAGCTTATACGTCTCAAAGAAGGGTGTTAAGCAAGAGAATAAATTCTCCACCACCAAACAGATATATATTTAGCATAGATCAACTAATACAGTATAAAGGAATACAATGTCAGACATACCATCCATTAGCAAGTCTGTTTTAGGTATGAACGAAACCAGAGGCACCATATTCCTCGTCCTATATGTCCAATACAGGAGAGAAGCCATCTCATATTCGGTCGATCTCCAAGTACATCTGGATGATCACCACTTATTACATTATCTTGGGTGTACGGCCCAATCAAGACATCAGTATTCATCCAAACGATGTGAAGATATCCGGTCTTCAACCACCATCTTCATCGTCGACTTTTATTCGTCATATTAGTTATTTGGAATGGGTTAAACCCGGTCTTTCCGAATAACTTGTGTATCTTAAAATCAAGTTCTATAAAAATACATTATACGCCTCATTCCAATCCAGAATATTATTTTATTCAAATATTCACATCTTAGGGAAAAGGTTACCATTAATTTTATCAAAGATAAGTTCTTTTAAACTTATTCTTTATTCTTCACTTGGATATCATTTTCAAAAGATTTATATTATATTTTCACAACTCAAGCCAAACTAAGTTTTATCAAACTAGTTGAGATTATCGAGCCTTACCGAAGTAATCATTTATTTTATTATCCTAGTCCCAACCTATTCATCCCATGGAGCGAAACTGGTAGTAATCCATATCTAACACCCATTAATAACCATTTATCGTTTAAATCTAATTAGAGATTTACTATCGCATGAAGTAAAACTGGTGATACTCCATTTTCGAAAACTTCTCAAATTTGGCAAATTTAATTACCACATTAACATTTCAATCTAATTAAAGATTCATTAAAACTCCACTTATTTTAATCTTCAAAAATCATTATTCAATGATTAATCAAATTTAGGAAATAAATCCTGTCTTTCTGGGTTAAAGAACACATGTCCTTAAAAACATAACTCACGATAAACCCAAAATCATCTTCCATCAAAATGGAATCTGCACGAAAATCATAGTAGTGTATAATCGATATAATTTCCCGTATCCGACTAATAATATAAATGGAATAACAGAAAAGCCTTATAAATTCCATATATAGTAATGGTCTTCCTTCACAAAAGCTCATCTCGATTATTACCGAATGGAACTCCATTCAATTCCAATTTAATATATTAAATCGGAAAACTTTACTTTGGAAAATTCCATTAATCTTAATTAAAAGATTATAAATTCCAAATCATATCTTCGCTGTTAATTGGGTTAAAGAACAAATGTTGTTTAAAACACCGTTCACAATAAACCCAAAAATCCAATTTCATATCAATTCCAATTAAATATTAATTAATCTGGAAAACTTCTCTAAATATTAACCAAAAGATTTATTATTTTCTTAGCTGGGTTTAAGAACAGTGTTATTTAAGAGACCATTCACGAAAACCCAAAATCCAATTTGATATTAAATACAAGGCTCTGAATAGAAATAATAATGGCTTATATTCAATATTAAATCCTGAAAACAACAAATATCGTATTGGAAATAACGATATCTATACCTCTCAAATTCCCATAACCGTATCCGTAAAATCATGGAATCCAATATCGAAATGTTCTGAATATTATTTCCACCTAAATCCTTTCCAATCCATACATTGGAAAATTCTGGTTATATTAAAACCATTTACAAATCCAATTTATTTAAAAACATTGGATTATTATTTTAGTCAATAACTAGTTCATTTCAATAAAAATACCTTTTATCTTTTCAAAACTTGGAATTTTTCATCCAAAATATTTCCAAATCATTTATTATGACTTTACACAATTTTTCCATATTTTTAATAATTTTATTAAGGCCTTTACAATCGGTTTCCAATAACGGCAACCGAACTGCATCCATATCGACCTTTTCTGAAATTGATTTGGGAATAATTTGAAATCCAACCGTTCAAATTTAAATCTCTTATATTCATTGAAAATATCTTTTCGATATGAACCTAACGCTTCCATTTTTAGGAGAATCCGACGGCCGAATCTCCCGTTACATCAATTTGAAGTTAGTGGTTGAAATTCGCTAACGGTCGCTGCGCGTTCTATTCAAGCCATTTATATATATATATATAATATTTCATCGATTTCCATTCAAAAAGTATTTTATAAATCGTTTATAAATTAGTTTTAAAATGGTTTCATCTTCTATTTCAATTTTAAATCAAAATTGAATATTCCATATCATTATAATATTAAAATGATAATATTTTCAAAATATCAGATTTTGAAATTACATCTTTCTGAAATTCATTATAAAATAAATAAAATCGATAGAAAATTCTGTTCGAGTAGAAATGGCGTTTAACTACTTAACTCGGCTTCATATCCATTTCAGTTATAAATATTTCGATATTTTTGTGTCTATTCAAAATTGGACATCAAAATCATATTTTGATTTTTCATTGAATATTATTTTAAAATATCTGTTATTTTTGAACTAGAATCAAACCCAATCAATTACCATATAATTTCTTTTATATGGATTCCATACATTGCATGTATTCAAAAATAGTGATAAACAACTATTAAATAGCCATTTCACATCCAGAGTGCAATTTACAACTGTATGAGCATTAAATAATTAAATAACGTTGATAACAGTCCGTCAATCAATCGGTTGACATACAATTAAATCCACGGGAGATGTGAATAAATTATCGTCCCTAGACCCAGGTGGGGATTTAACTAAGAACAATGAATTCAAATTTTTCACTAGTCAATAAATTTAAGCAATTCTAATTTGATTCGAATTATTTTTCTAATTAACCAACTTTCACTATTTAAATTATAAATGGATATTTATAATTTAATTACAACTACCACAATAATGTTAACATTATTTTTAGTATGTTAATCATCATAATCACAACACAATACAGTCAACTAATCATCCATGGTTTTCAAATAACAATGAATGTGAGCTAATAGGCACTGCATAACAGTTTATGATAATTAAAACAGATAAAAATCAATATTGGCAATCATTACATTCAATTATAAAATAAATAAATGTACAAATATTTTAGTGAGTGAATTCCCACTTGGGTTTCCACTCCGTCTTTCTTTATTTCTGAATTTCTATTTCTAAACCAAATTAAACGACCGTTTAATTTAGCTCAAATTCCAACTTGCTCTGTTTCCGTTTTAGTCAGTTTCATGTTGTAGTGTTCGACTCCACAATCGCAACGCAACTGAAATCACTAGATTTCGACCTCGTATGAAGAAGATATAGTATTATATACATTTCATTATATAATTAAAATAATTAATTAATAATCAAAATTAATTACCCTTTAGTTAATCTTCCCTAACCCATAACCTTCAGGAAAACCTTCGATTTCAATTCCCATCCACCGGCCGCCTACAGTTGCCGCGACTCCGATCAGACCCAAATGCCGCCGAGCCCTTCGCCACCTCCACCAATGCCTTGAATGGCGTGCGATCCGATGGGCCCTATCAACCAGAAATCCAGTGCGAACGACACACTTTTGAGCGAGGATTTTAAGCAATTTACTCAATGAAATTCGATCACCACCATATCAATTTGAAGATCGCAGAACACTCTTTGATTTTCGTTTTGAATTCATGCTGTAATTCGAATTCGTTTAGAAGATTTTAATTGGAGAAAATCGCATCATTTTGACCCTTCGATTTTGACTGGCGGCGCATTTTTGAGGAATTAAATTTCTAGAGTTTTGGCCCCTTTATAGTAAATATATTATTAATTATTTAATTCTAATAATTACTTCATTATGAATTTTTATGTCCGAACTCCAAATCAAACCCAACGACTATCGTTCCTAACCAAATACCATCATTCCGTACATAATAGGATATGTTTCATAAGCCTATTCGACTGTTTGATCAGTTTTAATCAAAATTAAAATATAGATTAATATTACTTTTAATAATGAATTTGAACATACATTTAAATTTATCGGGGCCACATACTTACTCCCAAAATTATGAATATTGAAATCTAGCTATGTTTTGACGATACGATCCTAACAAAATTAAGTTCGTCAAATTTGGAGACCGTTTGAAAAATGGCCTTTTAATTGGTCAATTAAATTCAAACTGAATTTACCAAATGCATTTAAATTCACCATGCTCACTTATTAATTCCAAAAATTATGAAATTTGAAACCTAACAATAATTCGACATTCCTGATTTAACAAAGTGGTTTCGTCGAAAACGGAGGTCGTTCGCAAAATGGCTATTTTTTCGGGCTGTATATATATATATATATATATATATTAAATATATATAAATTCCACAGTGACTATTTTAAATTTTAAATTGGATATAACTTTCAATTTATATTATGAAATCTCAATTTATTACACTCAATTGAAAATTGCAGTTCAAAATATTCCATAGTTTCTTTTCTCACTAAAATCCGATTTATTTTGTATCCTATACATTCAATTAATTTTATCAAAGATAAGTTCTTTTAAACTTATTCTTTATTCTTCCCTTGGATATCATTTTCAAAAGATTTTATATTATATTTTCACAACTTAAACCAAATTAAGGTTTATCAAACTAGTCGAGATTGTCGAGCCTTACCGAAGTAATCATTTATTTTATTATCCCAATCCCAACCTTTTCATCCCATTGAGCAAAACTAGTAGTACTCCATATCTAACACCCACTGTGTTATCGGTAAATTTAATTACCATTTATTGTTCAAATCTAATTAAAGATTTACTATCGCATGAAGTAAAACTGGTGATACACCATTTTCGTACACTTCTCAAATTTGGAGATTTTAATTACCACATTAACATTTCAGTCTAATTAAAGATTCATTAAAACTCCACTTAGTTTCAATCTTCAAAAATCAGTATTCAATGATTAATCAAATTTAGGAAATAAATCCTGTCACGATAAACCCAAAATCATCCTCCATCAAAATGGAATCTACACGAAAATCATAGCAATGTATAATCGATATAATTTCCCATATCCGACTAACAATATAATAGAATAATGGCAATGCCTTTTAAATTCCATATATAGTAACGGTCTTCCTTCACAAAAGCTCATCTCGATTGTTACGGAATCGAATTCCATTCAATTCTAATTTAATATATTAAATTAGAAAACTTTACTTTGGAAAATTCCATTAATCTTAATTAAAAGATTATAAATTCCACATCATTTCTTTATTGTTAATTGGGTTAAAGAACAGATGTTGTTTAAAACACCATTCACGATAATCCCAAAATTCCAATTTCAATTCAATTCCAATTAAATATTAATTAGTCTGGAAATCTTCTCTAAATCTTAATTAAAAGATTTATTCTTTTCTCAACTGGTTTTAAGAACAGTGTTATTTAAGACACCATTCACGACAAACGCAAAATCCAATTTGATATTGAATACAAGGCTCTGAATAGAAATAATATCGGCTTATATTCAATATCAAATCATGAAACCAACAAATATCGTACTTGAAATAAAGATATCCATATCTTTCAAATTCCCATATCCATATTCGTAAAATCACGGAATCCAATATCGAAATATTCCAAAGATTATTTCCACATAAATCCTTTCCAACCCATATGTTGGAATATTCTGGTTATATTAAAAACATTTACAAATCCAATTTATTTATTTAAAAACATTGGATTATTATTCTTGTTAATAACTAGTTCATTTCGATAAAAATATTTTTTATCTTTTCAAAACTTGGAATTTTTCATCCAAAATCTTTCCAAATCATTTATTATGATTTTACACAATTTTTCCATGCTTTCAATAATTTTATTAAGCCCTTTACAGTCGACTTCCAATGACGGCCACCGAACTGCATCCATAGCGACCTTTTCTGAAATTGATTTAGTCATAATTTGAAAATCAACTTTTCAAATTTAAATCTCTTATATTCATTGGAAAGATCTTTTTGATACGAACCCAACGGTTCCGATTTTAGGAGAATCTGTCGATCGGATCTCCCATTACATCAATTTGAAGTTAATGGTTGAAATTCGCGAACGGTCATTGCGCGGTGCGTTCTATTCAAGCCATTTAAATATATATAATATATTTTGTCGATTTCCATTCAAAATGTAACAACCCAGAAAATCAAAGCCAATTTAAAGTTTTTAATTTGGTTATTTTAACGAATTTAGAATATTTAAAATAATTTATTTTAAATAATAACGACTAAAAACTTATTTGTATCGAAATTAGAAAATATAAATTTATTTTAATTATATAACGAGTTAGAAATAGCACGGCAGTTTGAAAATTTAACTTTGAACTTTGATTGAATGTACAGGATTCAAAACAAAGCAGATTTAGTGAAACCAATAATATTTAAATCTGTTTGAAACCATCTTTCTAACGAATCAGAAAAATTGAAATTTCATAGCAGGAATTAAAAGTTATGGCCAGTTGAATATTTTGAATGGTCGCTATGAAATAAATATAGCCCTTAAAACAGAAATTTTGCAAACGACCTCCATTTTCAATGAAACCATTTTGGTTGGATCCGTAATGTCAAATTATTGCAAGGTTTATAATTCCATAATTTTTGGAATTAATATGTGAGCGTGGAAAAGGAAAACGCGTTTGGTAATTTCAGTTTGAATTGGATCGACCAGGAAATGGCCATTTTCAAACGGTCTCCAAATTCAACAAAATTAATTTTGTTGGGTCCGTATCGTCCAAACATAGCTAGATTTATTTTTCGAGAATTTTTGAAATCAGTATGTGGCCCCGACAAATTGAAATGTACATTCGAATCCATATTTAAATGTTTTATATTTTAATTTGAAGAAAACCTAACTGAAACTGTCGAACTGGCTTACGAAACATATTCCATTGTGTCTGGAATGGGGGTATTTAGCTGGGGGCGACACTCATGGGGTTTGATTTGGAGTCCGGATATGGAAACACTATTTTTGGAATTAATATAAATATCGGCGAATATGAATTTTTCTTTCATTAATTAATTTTCCCAAAAAAACAAAAAAAAACCGTAACCCCTCTGCTATCGACGACGGAAACTGCTTATCACCTTCTCTCCTCGATTCCACTTAATCCACGCAATAAAATCCTTTGCTCCTTCGGAAATTTTTGTAGAGCTCCTCTCCACCTTCAAATCCATACCTAATACGCCACCTATCGTCGCGTGTACGAGGAGATCCGTCACTCCAAAGTCTAGGACTTCCCACTGTCGCCATGACCTCCAGAGGTGATCAAACTGGGCCCCACCCCCACGCGCCTGCGCGCCTCTCCAAGCCCTTCGTCGTGGTCTATTCAGATCTTGACCTCATGCCCTGGATTTCACGAAGATTCAAAACCTAGTTTTGAACCCTTTCTGAAAGTAACGGCAGGTGTAAAATAAATAGTTTACAACACTTTAAAGCATTACAAAATATGATTTTAGAATAAAAATCATATCTTTTTGCTATGTTGTCGAAATCCAGTGAAACAAGAGACATTGGACTCATAGCGACATCTTCTACATTCTAGAAGAGACCGGAGAATTTTTGGAGCTTCATTTGATATTAGAAGGAGTGGAACCCAATGTGAGATTTCTAAATTCAAATAGGATTGAAATAGCGATGTATAAATTATATAAACGATGTATAAATTATATACGCGTTGTATACCTCATATATGAGCGTTGTATAAATTATATAAGCGATGTATAAATTGTATATGCGTTGTATAAACCATATACAACGATATGCAATTGAAATGGAAATATATATATACGTTTATATATATATATACACACACACCCCCTCGTCCACAGACCATGGACGATATATATATTGGTTGTGTTATGGAAAAATGATTGTGATTGTTTGGATTGTGGTTTGGATTGTGGTTTGGAATGATTGATTGTGATTGAAATGAAGTTGTTTGGGTTTATGGTAAATTCACATTGTTGTGAAATGCATTAGGCAAATAAAACCCCTTGTAAATGCCGCGAGGCCTAAGGTAGCTCGAGGAGCCGTACTCGGGATGGTGCCGGTTTTAATTACCCTGTCGTTATAATGCAGAAATTTTCTAAAATATTCATGTGTTTGAATTTTATTCATGTGTTGATAATATATCCATGGTTGAAATAAATTGTTTAGATAATAAAAATCACATTTTTATTATGCATATGAAGTATATAAAATATTGGAATGATAAAATTTACATTTTTATCATGTATGCGAAGTTCTAAAAATATTCATGTGTTGAATAAATCGATTAAACAATAAAATTAACATTTTTGTTGTATGTATGAACCTTTAAAAATAGTCATTGGTTGAGATAAATATCGAAACATTTAAAACATCATTTTTAATGTGTTAACGAACTATATAAAATAGTCGTGGGTTGAAATAAATATTTGTTCATTGGAAATAATATTTTTAACATGTATATGAAGTGTTAAAAATAGCCATATATAGAAATAATTGTTGTTCGCTAAAAATATTATTTTTAGCATTAGTTATGCATGCATATGCTGAACAGGAAAATGGATTAGCTGTCGATTAAAGAATTTATTTGCATGCCCGACAGATAGGTATGTGTTTACCAAAATTCTTTTTCTTTAAAAAAAAGGGGTTTATGAGCCTAAGACCGGTCGCTTGGCAATTTCTTTTTCTTTTAAAGTTCTATGAGCCTAAGGCTGGCCGCTTGGCAATTTCTTTTTCTTTTAAAGAGTTTATGAGCCTAAGGCTAGCCGCTTGGCATTTTCCTTCTCCTTTGGATTGATGAGGGCCCTATGAGGCGAGTTATGGTTTTTCAAACCCCTCTCCGTACAAAGGAGGCTGTGGTGAAAATTTTCAAAATTTAAAGGCGTTAGCCAAATTTTTGAAGTGAAAACGATTTGAAAATCATCGATTGAATTATATATATATATATATATATATATAATTAAAATAAAACGAATAACGAAGCTGCAGTTCGCATTTTGGAATCGTTATTTTAAACGATTATACCAGGAAATCCGACTATCGGATTTCCCCGAAAATAAAACCGTTGGGTTCGCTTCGAAAATATCTTTCCAACAATATAAAATTCGTTAAGATCCAACGGATAGATTGTGTGAAATTTTTAAATCAAATCTAAGGGAAAACAGCGCTAGAATGAATTATATATATATATATATACACACACACACATATATAAATACAAATTAAAATAAAACGAATAAATTAAAATTCATGGTCATAACTGCATAGTGTAGACTTCTGTGCATAGCAATCTGAAGCATTTACATCGTTGGTATTCCCACTCGTTTTTGGTTGGGATTTTGTTTGGTTTCCACAAGATTTTCATCTGTTTTATGTATATCAATTCATGAATATGTTCGAACTACTCCAATCCGGAATGATGTAGCTAAAGTTTGAAGAATTTGAATCGGATTCACTATTTTTATAAATGTCTTCATCTCACATATTCTACGGTGCTGATCATCCTCATGGATCACGCATCTGAAAGTGGAGTTATATATGTGGACTAAAGTGCATTAGGTGCGTAGCAAGCGGAAAGATGAAGCTGACCTCATCATTGGTCTTATTAGAATATTTTTTATGTATTTTTCTTTATGTTTGTAGTTTGTTTTCTTAGCATGTACTACTGTTATTTTGTATGTAATAAAGCGTACCCATTTAAAAAAAATGAATAACGACGCTGTAGTTCGCGTTTTGAAATCGTAATTTTAAATTATTATTACGGGAGATCCGACCGTCGGATTTTCCCAAAACCGGAACCGTTGGTTTCGCTTTGGAAATATCTTTCCAACGACATAAAATTCGTTAAGATCCAACGGTAAGATTTGTTTGAAATGTTAAATTCAAATTTGGACGAAAGCAGCGCCAAGGCCATCGAATGACCTGAAACTTTATTAGATGAAAATGGGCTATTTTTAAATAAATAAAATAGCGAAAAATCGTTGTAAAATATTATGAGCGATATGAAATGGAAATAAACCGATTTTACTTGGTTTATTGGATATTCTATTGGTTAGACGTATTTGACATGAATATTATATCGAATTGGAACGTGAATGTCGAATAATTTAACTATGGAAAAGAATTGATTTGAATTCTATGTATACTTGAATTATTTGAAAAGGTCGGGTTAATTCTCATTTCAAATAATGGATCGACGATTAAAATTCGAAGATATGAAGACGGTGCAAGACCGGTGATCTTCACATCGAAAGGATTACTACTGATGCCCTGGATCGGTTAGCTCCCAAAAGGAGTTACAGTGGTAGTAGTCTGGACGTACTTGTTGATTTTCCAGATGTGCGAGGGCCTCTCTCCTGTATTGGACATATGGGACGTGGGATAAGGTGCCTCCGGTTTCGTTCAAACCCAGAGCGAACTTGTAAATGGACCGTGTGTCTGACAGTTTTTTTTGTTGAGGAAGACGGGTGTGTCGCATGATACTACACGGCTCGGGTATGAACTAGAAATGGGAGAGAACTTCAGGGAGGACATGCGTTTCTTTCTAGCTAGGAGTGGTATTGGGGTTTTGCAGGCCCTGACATTTTACTTATGTGGATGATGGAAAGTGAGGCGCCTCGGTTATGTCGGTCTCTGCGGAGACGATGGATGGTTTGGTCGATATATGACAAGTTTACGCCCCATAGGGCGGGGAACACGTTGTTTAGGCATTTTAATCCACTTCGTGTGGACCGACCCTGACGATCCAGATGCAGTTGCAGCTGTATCCTGAGACATGGGCTAGATTGTCTCGAATTCGGTGAGGACGATCCCTTGCCTTGGTTCATGGTGGAAATCCAACTTCTAATATGACATGTGCGGTTTTAATTGTAAGCCTATATATGGCGACATAGTAGATGGTAGCTATGTCGTCTATGATTGATAGATTATGATTGAAATTGTTTTTGAAACATATATGCACTAATAGTAATATCAAATGATTTTGATTTATATGTATCAAGCATATTTTGGCTATTATAAGGTAAAACTCTATCCTCCGGCTTGCGTTGCATTGTGTGATGTGACCTGAGTCTTATAATGGCTTCATTTTTGTAAAAAGCATTGCGATGTTTAATTGATTTACTTGTTTTAAGCACTAGCAATCCAATGGAGTAAACCCGTTCTGCGTTAGCAGCATGGTCCTGTGATTGGCCTTATTATAAAATAAGTTAAGTAGATTTTTCATACCAGTCCCATGACTGACTCGTAGTTTGTTTCACTTTGCAAACTCGGGTGCCCCAATTTCTACATGGGCAACCTTGTATTCAGGTTTTAGCAGGCTCATTTTGGATAGCTATGGAGCTGAAGATGTATTCTATCATCTCTATTATGCTGTTCAGACTTTGTTATGTATATTAGGTTTGATTCCGCTACAGACATTTTATATAAAGATGAAACTGTATTTTGTACTAAGTATGATCCTGTTATACTGTGTAATTCTGATGATTATATTTGTTCCAGTGTAATTTATTGTACATTATCTAGTGTAATTATATATTTTTGTTCTGCTGTTATTGTTTATGTGTTATGTTCCAAAGATTATCCTTGCTTCCGTGGCACGGGAGTTTAGGGTCATCACACAAAACAAATTTTATAAATCGTTTATAAATTCATTTTAAAACGATTCATCTTCTATTTCAATTTTAAATAAAATTGAATATTCCATATCATTATAATATTAACATTATAATATTTTCAAAATATCGGATTTTGAAATCAAATCTTTTCTATATTCATTATAGAATAAATAAAATCGGTAGAAAATTCTGTTCGAGTAAAAATGGCGTATAACTACTTAACTCGGCTTCATATCCATTTCGGTTATGAATATTTCATTTATATGGATTCCGTACATCACATGTATTCAAAAATAGTGATAAACAACTATTAAACAGCCAATTCACATCCAGAGTGCAATTTACAACTGTATGAGCATTGAATAATTAAATAATGCTGATAACAGTCCGTCAATCAGTCGGTTGACATACAATTAAATCCAAGGGAGATATGAATAAATTATCATCCCTAGACCCGTGTGGGGTTTCAACTACGAACAATGAATTCAAATTAATCACTAGTCAATAAATTTAACCAATTCTAATTTGATTCGAATTATTTTTCTAATTAACCAACTTTCACTATTTAAATTATAAATGGATATTTATAATTTAATTACAACTACCACAATAATGTTAACATTATTTTTATTATGTTAATCATCACAATCACAACACAATACAGTCAACTAATCGTCCATGGTTTTCAAAAAACAATGAATGTGAGCTAATAGGCACCGTATAACGGTTTATGATAATTAAAACAGATAAAAATCAATACTGGAAATCACTACATTCAATTATAAAATAAATAAATGTACAAATATTTTAGAGACAAAATTCTCACTTGGGTTTCCACTCCGCCATTCTTTATTTCGGAATTTCTCTTTTTAAACTAAATTAAATGATCGTTTAATGTAGCTTAAAATCCAACTTGCTCTGTTTCCATTCTGGTCAGTTCCATGTTGTAGTGTTCCACTCCACGATCACAACGCAACTGAAATCACTGGATTTCAGCCTCGTATGAAGAATATATAGTATTATATACATTTCATTATATAATTAAAATAATTAATTAATAATAAAATTAATTACCCTCTAATTAATCTTCCCCAACACGTAACCTTCAGGAAAACCATCGATTTCAATTCCTGTCCACTGCACCACCTACAGTCGTCGCGACTGCGATCAGACCCCAGCGCCGCTGAGCCCTTCGCCACCTCCACCAGCGCCTTGAACGGTGTGCGATCCGACAGGGCCTAGCGGCTAGAAATCCAGTGCAAACGACACACTTTTAAGCAAGGATTTTGAGCAATTTACTTAATGAAATTCGGTTGCCACCATATCAATTTGAAGATCTCAGAGCACTCTTTGATTTTCGTTTTGAATTCATGTTGTAATTCGAATTCATTTGGGAGATTTTAGTCGGAGAAAATTGCATCATTTCGGCCCTTCGATTTTGACTGGCGGCGCATTTTTGAGGAATTAAATTTCTAGGTTTTGGGCCCTTTTATAGTAAATATATTATTAAATATTTAATTCTAATAATTACTTCATTATGAATTTTTACATCCAAACTCGAAATCAAACCGAACGACTGTCGTTCCTAACCAAATACCCCCATTTCGGACACAATAGTATATGTTTCATTAGCCAACTCGACTATTTTGATCAGTTTTTATCATAATTAAAATATAGATTAATATATTGTTCAATATTGAATTCGAACGTACATTTTAATTTACTAGGGCCACATACTGACTCCAAAAATTACGAATATAGAAATCTAGCTATGTTTTGATGATATGGTCCTAACAAAATTAATTTCATCGAATTTGGAGACCATTTGAAAAGTGGCCTTTTAATTGGTAAATTAAATTCAAACTGAATTTCCCAAACGCATTTAAATTCACCACACTCACTATTAATTCCAAAAATTATGAAATTTGAAACCTAGCAATAATTTCCGGATCCTACAAAAGTGGTTTCATCAAAAGCGGAGATCGTTTGCAAAATGGGTACTTTTAAGGGCTATATATATATTTAAAATATATATAATTCCATAGCGACTATTTTAAATTTTAAACTTAACTTTCAATTTATATTATGAAATCTCAGTTTAATACATTCATTAGAAAATTACAGTTAAAAATATTCCAATGTTTCTTTGTTTCACTAAAATCCGATTTATTTTTAATCCTATACATTCAAATGAAATTAAAAATTGAATTTTCAAACTACCACGCTATTTCAGGCACGTTTTATAATTAAAATAGATTTATAAGTTCTAACATTGATTTGAATAAATTTTAAGTCATTAATTCTAAAAAAAATCATTTTAAATTCTTAAAATCCATTAAATCAATTAAAAATAAAATTTTACATTGGTTCTAAAATCCGGCTTGTTACAACTATGAATAGTTTGGCTCAAGTCCCTATTAAGTTTCAAAATACAAAAAAACTCCCTATCTAAAAACATTACAAATTAGGTCCCTGTTTTTCGTAAATCAATAAAAAGTCAACGTAAAAATTTACCGAACTTCAAAATTTAATTCAACGCGTAATCATCATATTCACGCATTAAAACTATAAAAAACATGATTCAAAAACAAAAAAAATCAAAAATATGAATGCTCCAGAATTTTTCAACAATTTTCCATATAATTGCTGACATTGCAGCAATTATATCAAAAAAATTATAATTTTTAATGCAACTTTTCTATTTCGCATGAAAACTTCAAACACAAAGCCTATACTTACTAAGACATTTAAGCATTTCACCTAAATCAGTAGAAATATAATAAAAATTGCATGCGTACTAAAAATATTTTATCTCCATTAAATTGCTGCAAATGATGCAACTATTTGCAATATTTTTTTATATTCATGCAACTCTTTCATTATTTGCATCAATAGTAAAATATTTGTTGATATATCAGCAATTATATACAAATAATTGTAGACATTGCTGCAATTATTCATCTGCCTTTCGTATGCATGCATTGTGTGAATAATTGCTGATATATCAGCAGTTATATAAGAATAATTATAGACATTGTTGCAATTATGCATCCGCCTTTCAACATATTAATGTACTGTGTGAATAACTGCTGAAATGTCTACAATTATTCATAAAAATTGCTGAAATTTCAGTTATTTTTTGTATGTAATACTTCCATGAATATTTACATTTTTTTGAATTTTTTAAATGCAATAGCACAAAAAAAGTTGCTACAGTAAAACAAGGACCCGTTTTACAATGAAACTTAGACAAGGAGCTACTTTACATTAAGTCTGAAAATAAGGATGCACATCAAATATTCACATATCATTAACCCTTGGAATATTCATTTATATTCAGTTTACCAACACTTTGCAAATAATTGAATTCCTCTCCTTAGCATGTTTTTAACTAATTTGTCAACATTTAAACTTCTATTTTACAATCTCTTTTATTATAGGAAATCCAATTTATAAACCTTTTTTATAATTCAACTTATATATGCATTTCCACTTATAGCTTTACTTTTGAAAAAAAAAACTTGACTTACAGATCCATTCGTTAAGTTCCAAATCCAATTTCAAGTTCATATTCGTTTTTCCATTACCAATCCATTTAAAAATTTGTTATTTCATACATCTAATTTATAAAGTCCCTTTATACTTGTAAGCAACTTTTACAAATATGTTCATTAGATAAGAAACCCATTTTTTTACTAATTCCTTAACAAATTTTCGAATACTCTCGCATTCTCTACGCGACTAGTATATCACCTCAATTTATTAAAATGACCAATTCTAAAACACTTAACCATAGGTTAATAATATTTCAAAATTAACTTTAGTTATATCTCAATGACTATAAATACGTAATTTAAACCTTGGACTTTATTTTGAAAAATCGTTGTTTACCTCATAAGAGAATAAACTCTTCTTTATATACTTTAAATGAAGATTTCAATTTATATATAAAATCTTAAAACGTTTCAGACGTGATTTAAAATCGACTCCAAAACTTGCTTACTATATCGATGGTGCTAAAGAGCCAAATGACCCTTAAAATACCAAACTGTGAAATAAGGGTTTATCTCATCCAGTTTCACAATCAACCAAATATATTCATTAAATATGATAAACATTACAAATATTAGTGAGGAATCCAGTCGAATCCCTCCAACTTGACTTTTCCTACATCACAATTTCAATATTTCAATAGATATCATAACATATGAAATTTAACAACTACTAGTGAGGAATCCAGTTGCTTCCCTCCAACCTATCTTTTCTTGGTCACAAACATGTTATCTCAAAATAAAATCATCCGTTTAAATACAAAGATATAATTATTGTTATCAGCTTGATAGGCAAGAATAGTCAGTTTAACTGATAATTTCCAATAATCAACTAATAGTAATCCAAGCATCCATCTTTTAATTTAATATGTTTGTATTATTATAAATGTTACCAATATGGTAAGTTCCCTCATTTGGTAATAATTGCTGAAATAACGATTTGATTTCAATTAAATTAAATGAACATTTAATTTAACTAATTCATCCAATATATATAAAAACATTCAACGCACATCCAATAATCATCAAATATAGCACAAAAAATAGAATCTTGACTTACATGAAATATAAGTGGGTCAGCCAGAGTGAGTTGTACTCACATTGATTTCATCCGTCGCTATAGTGATTCGGTTTCAGTTAAACTAAGTAAGCGTTTAATTTAACTAAAAATTCCATTTGATTCTAGATTCGTCAAAACTGGCTTTAGAAAGTAGTGTTCGTCAATATGAACCTGGCGTTGCTTAATTTGTTGGATTTCGACTTTGTAATAACAAGTTATCCACGTTATAAGTATACCAATTTTAATTTAAAATAATTAAATTCTTAATTAATTATATATATATATATATTAAATAGTTACTTTCTGAAATAACAGGCAAACACTCTTTCTTCCTTCGTTCAAAAAGACATCACCATGCCGCCTTCAACGTCACACGGCCTCACTGCCCATCCATCCACCAAAGCTCCATCCAATGCCACTAGCACGAGCGCCTCACCCCCTCGATGTTCTGACCCGAATGCCGCCTCGTTCATCCTCTCCGTTCGCCCGCAACGACCCCAAAACTGCTAGCGCTTTTCGACCCAATTCCGACCAACATAACGCACAAAACCCATCACCACTGTTGGTCATGTATCTCTCATCAAGCTCGAAAAGTTTGTAGTTAGAAGATTTTTGAATAAATGATCGGATTGAGAGATTTGTGAGGAAGATTCAGGTCATTTGAAATATAGGGTGGAGGCGTTCTGGCCTGTTGACCATGCCATGTAAAGTTGACCCAGAATTTAGGGTTAGGGCCGATATGTATAGCGATATAATGAAGGTTCCTCAATACGGTTTCTTCAGAAAATTTTCCAAATTCATTTTTGTAACAACTCGTATTTTCATAACCAATTTATAATTTTGATCTAAGCTATTTTAAGGAATATGCAAATATAAATTGGTTATTTTAGCTAAATAAAATTTGAGAATAATTTTAAAATTAGTTTTATATTTTATTTGACTTAAAATAAACCCGGTAAAACTATTTATTTGATTTATAAGCTTTATATTGAAAATTTTGAAATTTTGATTTTGAAATTTTGATTTTGAAAATCAACGCAATGCCCTTAAAAAGTGAAATTTTGCATATGAGCTCAAAATTCGACGAAATAACTTTTTTTGGATTCATAATGACAAATCATTGTTGGTTTCCAAAGTGCGCGTCGAACGGAGTCAGTATATGGCCGTGCGGAGCAAAACCATTTACTTAAAAACAAGCAGTCATTTTACAAAGCAACATTATTGAGACGATCTTGGAATTCGATTCCACTTTTTTTTTGGATTCATTCGTCAAATAATGGTTAAATCCAAAAGGGAATAATATTTTAAGTTAGCGTTTGGGCATACAAGAAGAAAAGGTACCCTAAAATCGCAATTTTGAAGCTAGTTTAAGCAATTTTACGAAGGAACATTATTGATACGATCTCGGAATTCGTCGAAACATTTTTATTGAATCCATAGCGTCGAATAATGTTAACGTTCCAAATTTCATGATTTTTAGAATCAGTATGTGACCGGGGGCATGATTTTTAAAGTGAAAAACAAACAATATTTTGACTTTAAAAATTCGTTGTTTGTGCATACGAACTCAGAACTCGACGAAACCAGTTTCATTTAGTCCGTAATGTTGAAGAGTAGTTGCATGTCAATTTTCATCGAAAATGGGATCCGCAGGTGATCACACAGATTTTTAAACGATGAAAATAAGTGATATTTGAGTATAATAAAATATAAAATCAATAAAAAAATATTTTCTCGAATATATAACATCTTAAACACTTCTCTAACCTAATTAAAATCCTCCTTCTACCACAGCACCTTTTCCTTTCTTTGAACCCAAATTTTGCAAGCTTTAGAAAATCAAAACAAATCAAAGAAAAATCCATAAATCCTGAAACTTATATAATTGGGTTCGTAGGGCGATAAGCTTCGATGTGTAAGAGTTTGGTTGAGTTTGGAGAAGATTTTGTGCACCCCAAATTTTACAGTGCGTTCGTTTCTTGAGTTCATGCGAGCTAGGGTTGAGATTTGTGAGAGTATGAAGCAACGATACACGTTTTAGTTATTGTTTGTGGATTCGTGGCAAGAAATAAAGCTTGTACACTAAATTTGGTTGAATTTGGTGATAAAAAGTTGCGCAACTATACAAGGGACAGCGTGCGTGTGCCTAAGAGACGCGTCCAGCAACGGTGCTCGAGTTTTGAATGTTGGTGATGAAGTTGTAGAGATTTGAAAGAGAAGAACAATGGAGTTTACGGCGTATGATTTCGTTGAGTGGTGGGAGAGAGGGGAGGTAGAAGTTGCAGTAATAAGGAAAAATTATGGAGCAGGTCACGACATATTTTTGGAGAGGGAGAAGGATTAGAGAAGTGATTAGGGAAGAAATGAGGGTAATTAACTATTTAATTAATGTTTAATGGCATATATATACATGAACCTTGTATAAAGTATAACTTTTTCATACGAACTCGAAATTCAGCGAAATCGAATCCATTGGAGTGATATCGACGAGAGCTTTGCAATGAAAATGATTTGGAGAAATTTGGAGCTCGTCTCAATTTTTGGCGGAGGAATATGTCATATTTGATCAATCAATCATTTGGCGACATTTAGCGACAAATTAATCAAGGTGAGAACTCCTTCTCACTTAATTTATTTTACAGTTAAAAATATTTTAGGTTGCAGACGGGGATTAGAAGCCCTCGACACTATTTATTGTACAAACCATGTTGTTTGATTTGGATTGTATTATGGAAATTTGGTTGTTGATTGTAAAATTGGTTGTGCATTGATTGTGAATTGATTGGAATTGGTTTGTGTATGACACGAGCCAGTATTAGGCGAGGGATAAGGCTAGACCTTATTCCAGTTCTAATATCGCGCCGTTATAGTGCCGAAATTTTCTGAAATAAAATGTATACAATAAAAATATCATTTTTATTGAATGTATTAACTAGTAAAAATAATCATGTGTTGAAATAAATATTTTATCTTAAAAAATATTTTTTAACGTATATATGAAAGACTTAAAATTCTCCTGAAATGAAAATGAATACTCATTTACAAATCGAACGATTTGTTTATGTACACCAATTTGACTGACATTGATTAGGACGATAAATTTTACACATCGCCCAACTACACAAATAAAATCTGTGTTTTTTGATTGAAACCCCACACGGGTATTAGGATTATATTTGACGTACACTAATCCCAATTGTTTAGTTGTTTTTCAATCGATGGGTCGACAAACTATTGGAAGCATTAATTATTTATATTTAATGATTATGTAGTTGTGTAATGCACTCTGGATGATGGTTGATTATTTATCATTGTAGTTGTGTACATGTGTGTATGGAATCCATATAAATAACATTATATGGTAATTGACTATGTCTGGTTCCAATTTAGAGATAACAAATATTTTAAAATAACGAATATTTTAAATAATATTCTGTAAAGGATTAAAATGTGATTTTGATGTCCGATTTGGGATGGACACGAAAATATTGAAATGTGTGAAGCCGTGTTGATTAGATTTGCACCATTTTAACGCGAACAATATTTATATTGATTTTATTCATTTTTATAATGAATATCGAAAAGCAAATGATTTTGAAATCTGATATTTTGAAAATATTATCATTTAAATATTATAATGATAAGGAGTATTCAATTTTGATTTAAAATTGAAATGAAAGTGGGAATCATTTTAAAACGAATTTATAAATGATTTATTAAATACGTTTTAAATGAAAATCAATGAAATATATATAATATGTATATATATTATATATATTTAATGCCTGAATAGAATGCGCTGCACAGTGACCGTTCGAGAATTTCGACCATTGACTTTGACTTGACATTACGGGAGATCCGACCATCGGATTCTCCTAAAACTAGAACCGTTGGGATCGTATCGAAAAGGGCTTTCCAACGAATATAAGAGATTTGAAATCTAACAGCTGAATTTCGAATTATGTCCAAATAAAATTTGGAAAAGGTCAATGTAAGTGAAGTTCGATGACCATTTATGGAAATCAACTGAAAGGGCCTTAATAAAATTATTAAAAATATTAATAATTTGATTAAAATCATAATAAATGATTTGGATGAAAAATTTCCACGATTGTAAAGATAAAAATATATTTTTATCAAAATGAACTAGTTATTAACTAGAATAATAATCCAATATTTTTAAAGAAATAATTTGGATTTGAAATGGTTTTAATATAACCAGAAATATCCAAAAAAAAACAAATTGCAATGGAATTGGAATGGATTTGAATAGAAATCAACTTCGAAATATTTCGATATTGGATTCCGTGACTATACAGATATTGTGGAGGAATTTGGAAGATAGATATCTATTGTTATTCCCCATACGATATGTGTTGGTTTCAGAATTTGATATTGAATATAAGCCGATATAATTTATGTTTAGAGCCTTATATTTAATATCGAATTAGATTTTGGGTTTGTTGTGAACGATGTCTTTAATAACACTGTTCTTAAACCCAGTTGAGAAAAGAATAAATCTTGTTATTAAGATAAAGTGAAGTTTTCCAATTAATTAATATTTAATTGGAATTGAATAAAAAAAATTAGATTTTGGGTTTGTCGTGAATGGTGTCTTAAATAACACTGCTCTTAAACCCCATGTGAAAAGAATAAATCTTTTAATTAAGTTGATTAGAGTTCCAGTTATATTTAGTAATTGAAAAAAAATGGAATGTGAACTAGGTTTATTATGAACTGTGTTTTTAATGACATTGGTTCTTTAACCCGATTAACAGTGAAATGTGATTTTATAAATCGTTTTATTAAGATTTAATGGAAACTTTCCAAAGTAAAGTTTTCCAATTTAACATATCAAAATTGGAATTGAATGGAATTCGATTTGGTAATAATCGAAGTGAGCTTCTGTGGGGGAAGACTGTTAATATATATGGAATTTAAAAGGCTTTGTCGTTATTCCATTTATATTATCAGTCGGATATGGAAATTGATATCGATTATATATATTGATCTGTTCTCCATGAAGATTCCATAATTAGTGGAATGTGATTTTGGGTTTATCGTGAGCTGTGTTTTAAATGACATTGGTTCTTTAACCCAGTTAAAGACAGGATTACATGTCTAACATTGTATTTCGAACTGTATGGATGATCTCTGCTAAATATATATCTGTTTCTCTAAGACGTACGATCTTAGAGGTTATATATCGGCAGAAATCAGTGGTAAAATATAGATTGTCAGTGTAGCATGTTTGATTTCCCAAAGTTAAATAATCATTAATAATTATTTTAGGGAAGATTAAAACTATGTGGAGTTTTAATGAATCTTTAATTAGATTGAAATGTGAATTTGATAATTTAAATTATCAAATTTGTGAAATGATAGAGAATGTTGTACCACCAGTTTTACTCCAAGCGATAGTTAAATCTTTAATTAGATTTGAATGAGAAATGGTAATTAAATTTACGATAACACCATGGTGTTAGATATGAAGTATCACCAGTTTTGCTCTATGAGATGAATAGGTTGGGATTGGGAAATATAACAAATGATTATTTCGGCGAGATGTGCTAATCCCGACTAGTTTGGATAAACCTTAATTTGGTTTAAATTGATATCCAAAGGAAATTTAAAGTATAAATTTAAAAGAATTTATATTTGATATAATTAATGGGAACCTTTCCCAAAGGATATGAATATTTGAGTAAAAGAATGTTCAGAATTGGAATGAGGATTATGTTGTGTTTTTATAGCACTTGATTATAAGATACGTGAATTACTCGGAAAGGCCGAGTTTATACCCATTTTGAATAATTGATTAGACGATAAGTCGACGATGAAGACGATGGTTGAAGACCAGAGGTTTTCACATCTTTTGGATGATTACTGATGTCTTGATTGGGCTTTACACCCAAGACAAGGTAATAAGTTGTGATCGTCCAGACATACTTGAAGATCGACCGGATATGCGAGGACCTCTCTCCTGTATTGGACATATAGGACGAGAAATAAGGTGCCTCCAGTTTCGTTCAGACCCAGAACAAACTAGTAAATGGATGTGTGTCTGACATTGGATTTTATTCTGTGTTGATTGATCTCTATTAAATATATATCTGTTTAGTGGAAGATAATTTATTCTCTTGCTTAACACCCTTCTATGAGATGTACGATCTCAGAGGTTATATATTGATAGACATCAGTCCTATGGCATGAATTTTCAGTGTGGCATGCTAAGATGCAAATGATCAAGGCTTTTGTTGAAAAGAAGAGTCTTGTGGTTGATGACCAAAGCACGGCTTTAAATAGCATAGCTCTGTGTATAGCGTTAATTCGCGGGCCTAACACCTCGGTATGAGTCAAAAACAGGATAAGGGATAGCAGGGAGTGCACGATGTTTCCTTTTAGCTATGGGTGGTGTCATGGTATGGAGCCCAGACATTTAATATATATTTACCTATATGGATGATGGATTGCGAGGCGCCTCAGATATATCGGATACTGCGAAGCCGATGGATAGGTCCTACAGGACCGAGAAACGTGTGTTCAGGAATTATCAATCCACTAACGTAAGTGTGGACCGGCCTTGCATGATCCAAGCGTTCACTGCGGGGGATCCTGAGGCATTTGCTAGGGTGTCTCAAAGCCGGTGAGGAGTACATCACTTGCCTCGACTCATGATGAAAATTCAATTTCCAATACGTGACTTTTCGGTTTTAGTTGTAAACCTATATGGCGACATAGTAGCATGGGATGCTATGTCATTTATGATTGATACATTTATATTTGAAGTTGTTTTATACACTATGCACTTATAATAGTATCAAATGATTTTTTTTTAAATGTACCAAGCATGTTTGGCTACTATAAGGGAAAACTCTATCCTCCGGCTTGCGTTGCATTGTGTGATAGGACCTGAGTCTTATAATGGCTTCATTTTTCCAAAAAGCATTGCGCTGTTTTTTAATGCACTAGTATTCTTGGGAAAAAACTCATTCCATGTTATACAATGTGGTCCCTTGATTTACTCATTTTAAAGTAAAGTTTTAAATAACCGTTTTAATTCTCACACCAGTCCCATGATTGGCTTGAAGTTTATTGTTTTAACATAAACTCTGGGTGCCCCTATTTTCCACACGGACAGCTAGTAGTTTTGGTTTTGCAGATATTATATTCACAAGATCCTGGATTTACAGCTGGAACTATACTCGGGAAGATCTGTATCCGTGTATTTCTTTCGGCTGTGTTATGTATTATTTTTCCGCTGTATTGTAATTTTAAATCTCTGATATTTTTCTGATGTATATTATTTATTGATACTCTGTTATATTCTTGTACTCTGATGTAATTGTTGTAATAAGCAATGAAATGTTCTGATATTTGTGTTCTAATTTGTCGTGTTCTCAACTCAATCCGGGTTTTCTCGAAAGGGTGAGTTTGGGTTGTTTCAGCGTGGTATCAGATCTTTGGTTTACAAGGCTCGAGAACAAGGCATATTAGAACCAAACGAAAGAATTCATCAGAGATAGGATTAGTAACATCCTATGAGAATGACTCGTTAGAGATAGGATCAGTAGCATCCTAGGATTAGTGAGAAGAGTATTATTTTCTAAAAATGAATTTTATTTTGAAAATTTAAACCTTATTATACGTATTTGAGTATTTTATTTTATTTTGAATTTGGACAATCGAGCATATGAAGATTTTGAATATACACGTAATTAACATGTATTCGAAGTCCCAAATATACTGGATAGATATAGAATCGCACTCTAGTCGCTTGGAGATGATCCTGGTAATTGTGATCACATTACCAGTGCTTATGTTCGAGTTTCGAAAGTGGGATATCTATATATTTCCAATTGGCTGGTGTGATAACCAAAACTAGATAGGATTTTTTATTTTTTATTTGGCATTGAAATATGATTTTTGAATATATAAAAAAGTATATGTTTGAATAGCTAATCAACTAATTGATTGCTGGTTGTGTTATTTGATTATTAGTTTAACAAATAAAATAATTGAAACTGATATGTAAATGAAAGGGAAAATTATCCAAATTGAATCAATATTGAACTGAACTGAAAATTGTTTGAAATTGCATACGTGTACATATATATGTGTGGACAGTTCATAGCATGGAAGCTAAGAAGAGGAATAAAATTTTATGCTCGACAAATAGGTACATATTTACTGTATTTCTTGGGTTTTGATGATTTTATGAGCCGATTGGCTTTTTATTTTTCTTTTGGATTGACGAGGGCCCTATGAGGCAAGATGCGGTTTTAAAGGTCTCCTTGTACAAAGAAGGTTATGGTGAAATTTTTCAAAAATTTAGGGTGTTAGCCAAATTTTTGAGAAAATAGAAATTCTTAAAAACTGAAAAGTTGAAGAATGAAAGCCATAATGAAAGTTGAGTTGGTTAGTAAAAAACTTTCAGCTCTGTTCCATTTTTAGGACGAAACGATTTTAAGATGGGGAGATTATAACAACCCGAATTTTCAGAACCAATTTAAAATTTTGATCTAAGCTATTTTAAGGAATATGTGAATATAAATTGGTTATTTTAGCTAAATAAAATTTGAGAATAATTTTAAAATTAGTTTTTGTATCTTATTTGACTTAAAATAAACCCAGTAAAACTATTTATTTGATTTATAAGCTTTGTACTAAAAATTTTGAAAATTTGATTTTGAAAATCAGCGCATAGCCCTTAAAAAGTGAAATTTTGAATATGAGCTCAGAATTCGACGAAATAAATTTTTTTGATTCATAATGACAAATCATTGTTGGGTTCCAAAGTGCGCGTCGAGCGGAGTTAGTATGTGGCCTTGCGGAGCAAAACTATTTGCTCAAAAACAGGCAGTCATTTTACAAAGGAACATTATTGAGACGGTCTTTGAATTCGATTTCACCATTTTTAAAGATTCGTATCGTCAAACAATGGTTGAATCCAAAAGGGAATAATTTTTTAAGTTAGCGTTTGGGCGTACAAGAAGAAAAGGTACGCTAAAATTGCAACTCTGAAGCTAATTTGAGTAATTTTACAGAGGAACATTATTGAGACGACCTCGGAATTCGACGAAACCTGTTTTATTGAATCCATGGCATCAAATAACGGTAAGATTCCAAATTTCATGATTTTTAGAATCAGTATGTGACCGAGCGTGATTTTTAAAGTGAAAAACAAACAATATTTTGACTTTAAAAAATCGTTGTTTGTGCATACGGACTTGGAATTTGACGATACCAGTTTCGTTTGGGTCCGTAATGTCGAAGAGTAGCTGCATGTCAATTTTCATCGAAAACGGGATCCGTAGGTGATCACAAGGATTTTTAAACGATGAAAATAAGCGATATTTGAGTATAATAAAATATAAAATCAATAAAAAATATTTGCCCCTACTATATAACAGCATAAACACTTCTCTAACCTAATTAACATCCTTTTTCTACCGCATCCCCTTTTCTTTCTTTGAACCCAAATTTTGCAAGCTTTAGAATATCAAAACAAATCAAAGAAAAGTCCATAAATCCCGAAACTTATATATTTGAGTTCGTGGGGCAATAAGCTTTGATGTGTATGAGTTTGGAGAAGATTTTGGGTGCCCCAAATTTTACAGTGTGTGCGTTTCTTGAGTTCGTGCGAGCTAGGGTTGAGATTTGTGAGAGTATGAAGCAACGATGCACGTTTCAGTTATTGTTTATGCATTCATGGCAAGAAATGAAGGTTGTACGCAAAATTTGGTTGAATTTGGAAACAAAAAGTTGCACAACTATACAAGGGACAGCGTGCATGTGCCTGAGAGTCACGTCCAGCAATGGTGCTCGAGCTTTGAATGTTGATGATGAAGTTGTAGAGATTTTAAAGAGAAGAAAACGGAGTTTATGACGTATGATTTCGTCGAGTGTGGTGGGAGAGAGAGGAGGTAGAAGTTGCAGCAATGAGGAAGAATTATGGAGCAGGTCACGACATATTTTTGGAGAGGGAGAAGGATTAGAGAAGAAATGAGGGTAATTAACTATTTAATTAATGTTTAATGACATATATATGTACATGAATCTTGTAAAAAGTATAACTTTTCCGTATGAAATCGAAATTCAACGAAACTGGATTCGTTGGAATCGTATCGACGAGAGCTTTGCAATAAACTGATTTGGAGAGATTTGGAACACGTCTCAATTTTTAGCGGAGGAGAATGTCATATTAGATCAATCGATCGTTTGGCGATATTTAGTGACAAACTAATCAAGGTGAGAACTCCTTCTCACTTAGTTTATTTTATAGTTAAAAATATTTTAGGTTGCAAAAGGGGATTAGAATCCCTCGAAACTATTTATTGTACAAACCATTTTGTTTGATTTGGATTGTATTGTGGAAATTTGGATGTTGATTATAAAATTGGTTGTGCATTGATTGTGAATTGATTGGAATTGGTTTGTGTATGGCGCAAGCCAGTATTAGGCGAGGGATAAGGCTAGACTTTATTCCGGTTCTAATATCGCGCCGTTATAATACCGATTTTTTTTGAAATAAAATGTATACAACAAAAATATCATTTTTATTGAATGTATGAACTAGTAAAAATAGTCATGTGTTGAAATAAATATTTTATCATTAAAAATATAATTTTTAACGCATATATGAATGGCATAAATTCTCCTGAAATGAAAATGACTACTCATTTACAAATCGGACGATTTGTTTATGTACACCAATTTGACTGACATTAATTGGGACGATAAATTTTACACATCGCCCAACTACAAAAATAAAATCTGTGTTTGTTGATTGAAACCCAATATGGGTATTCGGATGGTATTTGACGTACACTAATCCCAATTGTTTAGTTGTATGTCAATCGATAGGTTGACAAACTGTTATAAGCGTTAATTATTTATATTTAATGCTTATGCAGTTGTGTAATGCACTCTGAATGATGGTTGATTATTTATCATTGTTGTTGTGTACATATGTGTATGAAATCCATATAAATAATATTATTTGGTAATTTACTGTGTCTAATTTCAATTTAGAAATAACAAATATTTTAAAATAACGAATATTTTAAAATAATATTCTATAAAGGATTAAAATATGATTTTGATGTCCAATTTGGGATGGACATGAAAATATTGAAAAGTATGAAGCCATGTTGATTAGATTTGCGCCATTTTAACACGAACGATATTTATATAGATTATATTCATTCTTATAATGAATGTCGAAAAGGAAATGATTTCAAAATCTGATATTTTGAAAATATTATCATTTAAATATTATAATGATAGGAGTATTCAATTTTGATTTAAAATTGAAATGAAAGTGGGAATCGTTTTAAAACGAATTTATAAATGATTTATAAAATACATTTAAAATGGAAATCGAAGAAATATAATATATATATATATATATATATATATATTATATAATGGTCTGAATAGAATGCGCTGCGCAGCGACCGTTCACGAATTTCAACCATTGACTTCGAGTTGACATTACGAGAGATCCGACCTTTGGATTTTCCTAAAACCATAACCGTTGGGTTTGTATCAAAAAGAGATTTTCAACGACTATAAAAGGTTTAAAATCTAACAGTTGGATTTGGAATTATGTCCAAATCAAATTTGAAAAAGGTCGCTGTAAGTGCAGTTCAATGATCTTTTATGGAAATCGACTGAAAGCGCCTTAATAAAATTATTAAAAATATTAATAATTTTTGTAAAGTCGTAATAAATGATTTGGAAAGAATTTGGATGAAAAATTCCACGTTTGTAAAGATAAAAATATATTTTTATCAAAATGAACTGATTATTAATTAGAATAGTAATCCAATATTTTTAAAGAAATAAATTGGATTTGAAATGGTTTTAATATAACCAGAAATTTCCAAAAAAAAACAAATTGGAATGGATTTGAATAGAAATCATCTCCAGAATATTTCGATATTGGATTCCGTGACTATACGGATATTGTGGAGGAATTTGGAAGATAGATATATATCGTTATTCCCCATATGATATGTGTTGGTTCCAGAATTTGATATTGAATATAAGCCGATATAATTTCTGTTTAGAGCCTTATATTTAATATCGAATTGGATTTTGGGTTTGTCGTGAAGGGTGTCTTTAATAACACGGTTCTTAAACCCATTTGAGAAAAGAATAAATCTTGTTATTAAGATTTAGTGAAGTTTTCCAATTAATTAATATTTAATTGGAATGGAAAAAAATTAGATTTTGGGTTTGTCGTGAATGTTGTCTTAAATAACACTATTTTTAAACCCCATGTGAAAAGAATAAATCTTTTAATTAAGATTATTAGAGTTTCCAATTATATTTAATAATTGAAATAAAATGGAATGTGAATTGGGTTTATTGTGAACTGTGTTTTTAACGACATTCGTTCTTTAACCCGATTAACAGTGAAATGTGATTTGGAATTTATAAATCTTTTTATTAAGATTTAATGGAAATTTTCCAAAGTAAAGTTTTCTAATTTAATATATTAAATTAGAATTGAATAGAAATCAATTTGGTAATAATCGAAGTAAGCTTCTGTGGAGGAAGACTGTTAATATATATGGAATTTAAAAGGCTTTATCGTTATTCCATTTATATTATTAGTCGGATACGGAAATTGATATGGATTATATACATTGATCTGTTTTCCATGAAGATTCCATAATTATTGGAATGTGATTTTGGGTTTATCGTGAGGTGTTTTAAATGACATTGGTTCTTTAACCCAGTTAAAGATAGGATTACATATCTAGCATTTTTTTCGAACTATATTGTTGATCTCTGCTAAATAAATACCTGTTTGGTGGTGGAGAATTTATTCTCTTGCTTAACACCGTTCTCTAAGACATACAAGCTTAGAGGTTATATATCAGCAGAAATTAATGGTACGGTGTAGATTGTCAGTGTGGCATGTTTGATTTCCCCACGTTAAATAATCATTAATAATGATTTTTGGGAAGATTAAAACTAAGTGGAGTTTTAATGAATCTTTAATTAAATTGAAATGTGAATGTGATAATTTAAATTATGAAATTTGTGAAATGATCGAGAATGGAGTACCACCAATTTTACTCCAGGCGATAGTTAAAACTTTAGTTAGATTTGAACGAGAAATAGTAATTAAATTTACCGATAACATCTGGTGTTAGATATGAAGTATCACCAGTTTTGCTTCATGGGAAATGTAGGTTGGGATTGGAAAATATAACAAATGATTACTTCGGTAAGGTGCGTTAATCCTTCCTAGTTTGGATAAACATTAATTTGGTTTGAATTAACATCCAAAGGAAGATTAAAGTATAAATTTAAAAGAATTTATAATTGATAAAATTAATGGGAACCTTTCCTAAAGGATATGAATATTTGAATATTTAGAATTGGAATGAGGCTTATGTTGTGTTTTTATAGCACTTGATTATATGATACATGAATTATTCGGAAAGGCCGGGTTTATACAAATTCTGAATAATTGATTCGACGATAAGTCAAGGATGAAGACGATTGTTGAAGACCGGAGGTTTTCACATTGTTTGGATGATTACTGATGTCTTGATTGGGCTGTACACCCAAGACAAGGTAATAAGTGGTGATCGTGCAGACGTACTTGGAGATCGACCGGATATGCGAGGACCTCTTTCCTGTATGGGACATATAGGACGAGGAATAAGGTGCCTCCGGTTTCGTTCAAACCCAGAACAAAATAGTAAATGGATGTGTGTCTGACATTGGATTTTATTCTGTGTTGATTGATCTCTATTAAATATATATATCTGTTTGGTGGCAGAGAATTTATTCTCTTGCCTAACATCCTTCTCTGAGACGTACGAGCTCAGAGGTTATATATTGATAGACATCAGTCCCATGGCATGAATTGTCAATGTGGCATGCTCAGATGCAATTGATCAAGGCTTTTGTTGAAAAGTAGAATCTTGTGGTTGATGATCAAAGCACGGCTTTAAATAGCTTTGTGTGTAGCGTTAATTTGCGGGACTGACACCTCGGTATGAGTCAAAAACGGGATAAGGGATAGGAGGGAGTGCATGACATTTCCTTCTAGCTATGGGTGGTCTCATGGTATGGAGCCCAGAAATTTATTATATTTTTACCTATGTGGATGACGAATAACGAGGTGCCTCGGATATATCGGTTACTACAGAGCCGATGGATAGGTCATATACGACCAGAAAACATGTGTTAAGGAATTGCCGATCCACTAATGTAAGTGTGGACCGGCCCTGCATGATCCAAGGGTTCACTACGAGAGATCCTAAGGCATTTGCTAGAGTGTCTCGAAGCCGGTGAGGAGTACATCCCTTGCCTCAACTCATGACGGAAATCCAATTTTTAATACGTGACTTTTCGGTTGTAGTTGTAAACCTATATGGCGACATAGTAGCATGGGATACTATGTCGTCTATGATTGATACATTTATAGTTGAATTTGCTTTATACACTATGCACTTATCATAGTATCAAATGATTTGTTTTAAACGTATCAAACATGTTTTGCTATTATAAGGGAAAACTCTGTCCTCTAGCTTGCGTTGCGTTGTGTGATGGGACCTGAGTCTTATAATAGCTTCATTTTTCCGAAAATCATTGCGCTAATTGTTTTATGCACAAGTATTCTTAGGAGAAAACCCGTTCCGTGTTATATGGCATGGTCCCTTGATTTACTCTATTTTAAAGTAAAGTTTTAAATAATTGTTTAGTTCTCACACCAGTCCCATGACTGACCAGGAGTTTATTTTTTAACCTAAACTTTGGGTGCCCTTATTTTCCACGCGGGCAGCTAGTAATTTTTGTTTTGTAGATATTATATTCACATGATCCTGGATTTATAGCTGGAACTATACTCGGAAAACTCTGTATATGTGTATTTCTTTCGGCCGTGCTATGTATTAATTTTCTGCTGTATTGTAATTTTAAATCTCTAATATTTTTCTGATGTACATTATTTATTCATGCTCTGTTATATTCTTTTACTCTGATGTAATTGTTGTAATAAGCAATGAAATGTTTTTATGTTTGTGTTCTGATTTGTCGTGTTCTCAACTCAATCCGGGCTTTCCCGAAAGGGCGAGTTTGGGTCGTTTCAATTTTTAACATGCAAAAATGACATCCTAGCTCATTACCCATATTCCGGACTTAATTGAACAGGTTTTTAAGTCAGATCAGAAGTCTGTGCAAGATATCATCAAAATCGAATTATTTAAATTAAAAGGGTTAAATAAAAATATACACTTCTACCATTTACATGATCAAATTGTAAGTTCGACTGATACGAAATCGAAATCCTATAATAACTTACTAATAGGGATCCAATGGCAC
Source organism: Allium sativum (assembly GCA_030737875.1). NCBI lineage: Eukaryota > Viridiplantae > Streptophyta > Magnoliopsida > Asparagales > Amaryllidaceae > Allium > Allium sativum. The sequence goes on along the minus strand of CM060919.1, from coordinate 604,023,724 downwards.
AAGTTTCGTCGCATTCTAGGACTGTTCTCCCGAAATGATATTTTATACATAAAATGACATTATTTTGGACACAAAATTACCTGATCTCCAAAAATAATGAATGATATACATATCTGACTTTAAGCATTAATACGAATTCATGGAACTGTTCTTGTGTCTTAGTTCGATCTTTTGCTCAAATTACATAGAAATTCCTTTCTAGTCAAATTAAATTTATTTAATCAATCATTATGCAAAATAGTTGCATGTTTATGGCTTCCATAGTCTCATACGATATCGAATCGCGGTGATGTTTAATTTCATACAATAATCTAACATTACGAATCCAATGAAACTAATTTAATTGAAATCTGTGACTGTTTCAAAATTGGCTATTTTTAACTTGGTTAAATTAATATAAAATTCCCATTTCTGCCAAATTAACATTAAATTGCAAAACTCTATTAACTTTCATTATATTCTAATAGTGTATATAACTATTTAGAAACCATTTTGAACCTTATTAAATTCCAGATTGAATTATTTGTTTAATATTCTATTTAAATTCATATTTCCATATCCATAACTAAATTAACATATTTAATTCAACATTTTAAACAAGTTTAAATGTTCAAATTCAAGAAACCGAAAATCCGGGTCGTTATGAACCTGTTCCATGTTTATACGACGTGATCTTATGATTTACCCTACTTTTTAAGATAAAACTATTTTAGTTTCTCACGTCGGTCCCATGACTAACTTGGAGTTTATAGTTCTTCAACCTAAACTATGGGTGCCCACATTTTCTACACGGGCAACCTGGTAGTAAAGGTTTTTGCAGATTTAGTGTTGGAGCCATTTTGGAGTAGATTCTCGATTAGAGTTGGAGCTGTATCCAGAGCATTTTATTTCTTCTGCTTAGTTTAGTTGTTTCCACTATGTATTTTCTGCTATGTATGTATTCTCCAATGTACTCTGATATATGTTGTACTCTAATATAAAGGTTATTGTAGTGTTAATGAAACGACCCAAACTTTCCCGTAAAGGAAAGTCCGGATTGAATTGAGAGCACGACAAATCAAAACACAAAACAAGAGAACATTTCATTGCTTATTACAACAATTACATCAGAGTATTAGAATATAACAGAGTATGAATAAATAATTTACATTGGAAAATATCAGAGATTTAAAATTACATAGCAGCGGAAAATAATACATAACACTACTGGAAGAAATACACAGATACAGAGCTTTCCTAATATAGCTTCAGATGCAAACCAAGATCCTCTGAATATAATATCTGCAAAACCAAAACTACTAGCTACCCGTGTGGAAAACATGGACACCCAGAGTTTAGGTTAAAACAATAAAATCCAGGTCAGTCATGGGACTGGTGTGAGAACTAAAATAGTTACTAAATTTTTACTTTAAAAGTTGGGAAATCATGGGACCACGCCGTATAACATGGAACGGGTTTACTCCACATGAGTCTTAATTTAAATCAAAACCACGCAATGCTTTTTGGAAAAATGAAGCTATTATAAGACTTAGGTCCCATCACACAATGCAACGCAAGCCGGAGGATAGAGTTTTCCCTTATAATAGCCAAAATATGCTTGATATGTATAAAACATATTATTTTGATATTACTATAAATGCATAGTGTCAAAAACAACTTCAAATATAAATGTATCAATCATAGATGGCATGGGTACCATATATCATGTCGCCATACTAGTTCTACAATCAAAATTGCATGATGTCGTATTGGAAGTTGTATTTCCATCATGAACCAAGGCAAGGGATCGTCCTTACCGAATTCTAGACTCTCTAGCCCAAGCCTCAGGCAAGTACTCAGTCAAGACTTAGGAGCCACAAGGCCAGTCCAAACATATGTTAGTAGATTATATATAATTCCTGAACAATATGTTTCCCCGTCCTATGGGGCATAAATAAAGAGCCACTAGGGACTCAAATCCGAGGCGCCTCATTCCATCATCCACATAAGTAAAATGACTGGGCTCCGTACCATAACACCACTTCTAGCTAGAAAGAAACGCATGTTCTCCCTGGATCCTTCTCCCGTTTCTGGTTCATACCGGGGTGTGAGGCTCGCGAAGTATCGTTATACATATAGTTATGCCAATTAAAGCTATGCTTTGATCATCATCCACAAGGCTCTGCTTTTCAACAAAAGCCTTGATCATTTGCATCTTAGCATGCCACGTTGTCAATCCATACCATACCATTGATTTCTGCCAATATATAACCTCTAAGATCGTACGTCTCACAGAAGGGTGTTAAGCAAGATGTAACACCCCACATCCTTTAGTGTCACTCACAAAGGGAATGCACTAAGTTTTGTGGAGCATTTAGGGTAAAAGATGCAAATAAATTACAAGACAGACAAAATTAAAACAGCAGAAAATAAAAATTTACTTTATTGATAAAATAGTTTGTACAACAATTGTTTTCCAATATCAGAGTATCATACGTCTTACAAAATAAAGAAGCATAAAATAACATTTATATTCCCCAATGTAGCATAAGCCAACCATAGCAGCAGAAAAAGAGAGTCCAAAGCACTTTGTCAAAGAATCTTCGAGCTTGGGAAGAGTGACGGTCCAATCTAACCTGAGCTATACTATTCCCTCCTTAACTACCTTGGGGGGGGAACGGAAGAAAAGAAGACGAAAGAAAACTGGGTCAGACATAAAGTCTGGTAAGTTCAGTTACTTCTAGCATGTGAACAAGGAAAAACAAAACGACATGAATTAACTGAATACAAGACAATACCATGATGATAGGGCCAACAAGATAGGATAAGATTAACACAAGATATGCTAAGACAAGATAAACTGGATATGCTTTAATACTTTCTCCGCTTCGCTATTAACCTGTTATTATGGTTTCTATGTCTATGCACCACCTATCTAGTGTCCCAACTAGTAATCTTTCTAAAATGATAACGCGATCCCAATCCCAGTAATTGTGGTTGCCTTTTAGGCGTACATTTATTATTTATTACCTAGATCTAATCTAGGGTTTTATATCAAAGTGCTTCCTAGATTCCACTCGGGTTTACGCGGCTTATCTAATGCTTCACAGATTCAGGGTTTATGCCACCTAGGTCCAACTAGGGATTACGCTACCTGTCGAACGATGCCCCTAGTCTAGGACACACTTCCTAGAGCGGTATATGTTCTTAGACTTTCCCCACGTATGTGTCGCGAATCGTTTATCGCTGTCTAGATGCACATGTTCTGAAATGTGCGACCCGAGTCCCACGGCAGGGCTGCTCTAGAAACACGGAACTCGGTCGGGAGCTTTAAGTTATCTGCCGATGCAGATGCTAAGGTCTGTTTTTCCAGTGGCTATTGTCCCACTCGACCCCTCCCTCAGCTAATGAAAGGCACACCTTGAAAAATGAGAACTATACGCAGGCCCTCTATGCCCCACTAACCTATGGCCATCCTCACCCATAACTAGATAGCAAGTATATGGTCTTTTGGAGTTCTCCGCCTTTCCGCTTTACGTATCTCGACTGACTCAAGATGGTAGATAGACGACGAGTCGCTATCACAGGGCTACTGGTCTCTGCGGCGCACACTGGTCCATCCTAGTCTTTAGGTTGCCATATATTGCAACCAAGGCATACCCTTGGTTCTTCTCACGTAGACCTTAACCTCTGTGAGCCCAGGTGGATCATCCGCATTCTCACAGAGAGATACCAAGAGTACCCTTACGTCCCCTCGAAGCCTCGGGCTTCGTAACCCAATTCGTTGGAGCCTTCTTTAAGATCAGATGGATATTCACTCCTCTTCGTGTTATTCTAAGGATTACTACTTAGTTTTTCTAACTAAGGTTTACCACTTAGTTTATTGAATCGTCATTTTCTTAACTAAGGTTTACTACTTAGCCCTTTTCAACTAAGGTTTACTACTTAGTCCTCTTTCTCGTCAAGTTGGATTGGTTAAGTGTCATTAGTCAATTCAAGTTAACTTAACCCATTCCTTTATCATGTTAAACTGGTTAAGTGTTATCAGTAATTCATGTTGACTTAACCCTACCACAAACCAAATTATATTGGTTAAGTATTTTCTTATTACTTAACCCTACCCATTCATCTTGAATTGGTTAAATGTTCCCTTTAGCCTAACCTTGACCATCAGTTCTGACTGACATGTTATAATGGTTAAGTGTTTCCTTAGCTAACTTAACCCTAACATCTGTTTAGCTAACATGTTCTAATGGTTAAGTATTATCCCTTCATGTTTAACTTAACCCTCATTCATTTATCACACTCTGATGGTTAAGTGTTCAAGTTTACTTAACCCTACGTTCTAGTCCCATTAACATACTAAATTGGCTAAGTGTACTTACTTAACCCCACCTTCTAGTCTGGTTAACATATTAAATTGGCTAAGTGTATTAAACTTACTTAACCCCTCCTTTTAGTCTGGTTAACATGTTAAATTGGCTAAGTGTTTTCCTTAATTACTTAACCCCTACAAATCTTGTCTTACTACCATGTTAAGTTGGTTAAGTATTCCTATGGACTTAACCCTCCCACTCTAGCTTAAGTTGGTTAAGTGTTCCTATGAACTTAAACCTCCCATTCTAGCTTAACTGTGTTAAGTTGGTTAAGTGTTCTTATGAACTTAACCCTCCCATTCTAGCTTAACTTTAATTGTCTTATTAAAGCACCAGCCACTCACATTAGACATGTATTGTTGTGGCTGCCGGTATGCCGGTTGGTTCCGGGCAGTCTTACGCCACAACTCAGTCTAACCTCGGGCCTTTATCGGGCTCAATGCCTTAACCTCCCACATTGGATAGGTATTGTCGTGATCACTAGAAAGCCTGGCGGGTCCGGGCAGGTTTACATCACAACTCAATCCAACCTCGGGTTAAGCATGTTCGTATTGTCTAAATTTACTTTTCTCATTTAGGATAAATTCTATAAGTAAATTTTCCCTAATTTACTTATTCCATTATTACTCTTTTAATTTACATTGTCAACATTTATTATTATGGCCCATTTTCCCTATATATCATATTTATAGTTTTTGGTATGTAAATTATACCAAATTAAGTGTCACTAACCATGATTATTCTAAACATGACAATTACTCACAATTATGACTAAATTCAAAATTTGTGCTAATATACTTATTATGCCAAATTAACTTTAATTGACCCAATTCTGATTTAACATCCTAATTTACAGTTTATGGCAAGACTAGAATTATTATTCTAGTTTACCGTTTACGCCTAAAACTTAGCTTACTTGCCAATACTAAATTTAATCTGTCAAATTACATATTCCATAATTCATCTCAAATTTTCAAATTTGTGTTCTAATAAACATGCCATAATACATGTTCTAAATTATGTCAATCATAATTATGTTAATGTTCCACATTATGCCAATTTCCAAGTTTACAACCATGTTTAAGTCAAATTTATGATTTGCCCAAATCGTATTCCCATCGTTCGTGTAATCGTTATTTCATCCTAGACTGTAGATAAATCTAGATTCGTGGATAAAAAGGGAATGAACCAAAATGCCATGAAAAGATAGTCATAATGACTGGCAGAAAATGATAATTCACTAATCACAGATCTAACAAATTACACTGAATAAATTGATTATAGCATCGAAGGCCTATAGATCTGATGATATTATGACATAAAAAGGGTTGAACAAATAACATAGGTTCAAGTATATGGGTAGATCTAACTTAATAGATAAATTCCCATAATCAAGATCCAAGGATAATTAAAAATAAACTGAATAGATAATCAAGTTTAGATCCAATCTCACAGTCATAATCCTAGGCAATAATATCATGTTCATGAATCATAGGTAATTATCCACTATTGTCCTTGTCATAGTCATAGGCATTGGTTTATGCTCCTAGTCAAAGGTTTATGTTCATAGTCAAAGGCTTATGTTCATAGTCAAAGGCTTATGGTTTCAAAGGCAACAGTTCCATAGTCATAATCTTAAGCATTGGCAATTTAGTCACAATGTGTTCTAGGCCATAATCAAGAAACAGATCCAAAGTCATAAACAAGCACAGATTTAATGAAATGATAAGGCATATTTCTTATATTCTTTTAATTTCATGTCACAAATAGAAAAGGCGTTCAAATCTAAAAAGTAACCGACTTACATTGATTGGATCTAGAAAAGAATAGAAAGATAGTGTTGCTTGAAGGCATTGAATCTTTACTTGAATCCTAACTTGTTTTGAATCTTCTCTTGAAAGACTTGAGCAGCATATCCTCATCTTGATTTATATTTTATTTTAATCTATTTATTTAGATTTAGAGGAGGAAGAAGAAGCCATGTCCATCAAGAATTTGTGCAGCATAAGGTTAGAGAAGAATGGTGCAAAGAGAAGGAGACTAGGGGGCTGTTTATATAGGATTGCAAGTTAATTTGAGCCGTCGATGAAGCCAAGGTTATTCAAAGCCATCTGTTCTAAAGAGAAGCCAATTATGTTCACAATTACTTTCTTAATGTACATTATTAACATTTATTATTAAATTTGTATGCACATTAGATACATCCCCCCTTTACACATTTATTATTAAATTTGTATGCACATTAGATACATCTCCCCTTTACACATTTATTATTAAATTTGTATGCACATTAGATACATCTGCCCTTTACACATTTATTATTAAATTAGTAACTTTAGTGTTAACAGAAATACGGGGTGTTACATTCTCCCCTCCTTAAAGGATTTCGACCCCGAAATCTTCAAGTCAAGAAGAATGTAAATCCTACCATCCAATCATCCATCTACTCAACCATCAAACACAGGCATCCATTGTCCTTAAAGACTTCTAATGCTTGTATGTTCATTTGCATAGTGTGTGTACATGTCTTTATCTAATGCAAAATCAGGCGGTCTACTGATTCAGTTGACCTCCTTAATGCAAATTATGTCAGTGTCATGCGTCCAATATGTATGCAAATCCTAATGATACATATTATTTCTAAATGAGTGCACAATCATTCACTCAAATGCGACATCCATATGATAACGCATTAAGTTCAATTCATAAACAAATACATATATGTAAATGAAATATGAAGGCATCTGAGCTGATCTAGTGCCTAATACGTGTGTATATGCATTCACGGGCAACCACTAGCAACCATTCGCAACCATCAAGCATAACATGTTTCAAATACATGTTTACATCCAAAAGGATTTCTACCTAAGGATCGATGATACGTCCTAGAGGATATACCTTAAAAGCTAGAAATTAGTATGCATAGAATTCCTAAAAAAATGAATCAAGGATATACCCTTAAGAAAAAGGGTATGAGGCGCATATGCCTTATCTTCAATCTCCCGTATCACGTCTTCTTGAGCTTTACTCAACAGTACCTTAATAGATTCAACTTCACGATTGCGAAGTTTCTTGACCTCCATTCCCAAAATAAACAAATGTCAACCATGATACTGAGTGTATATACTAGGATGATCAGAGGTCTATCCTCTTAGCTTATCCATCATGCCATAACTATGAGGGTCAAAAGGTCACTACGTACTTTTTACCTCTCTTAAGGTTAGTCCTTCTCTATATAGAGCGCCTGCCACAACTATTCATCTCTCAAGCAAACCATCCTAGTCGAACTCGACATCCCTCAAGTACATGCCCCAAAGGCCTAAACCAATATCAGACAAGCACCCAAGGAATGTCTCCTCCGAATTTGGACGATCTACGTGAGATGATCTAAGCAACAACAACCAAACACTTGAGCACTAGTTGGGATCTTTTACTATACAAGTACTAAGGTGCAGAGACTCAACAATGGAAGCAAATATGAACAAATGCGAAGTGCTAAAACCAAAAGAAAGAGTAAAACAGAAAAGCTAGACTCTTCCAACAGAACTTTTCTACCTTTCTCCTAGGTACGCTTAGTGGTGAAAGCATGTACTTGCCCTTCTGAAAATCTTGTCCTTTGTTCTTAATTATATGCCCTATTCTGCCATAGTAAAGATACTTCCTCTTGTCTTAAGTTTTATAATCCCTTCCTCCTTCGTGAGCCAAGTCTACATCCATGAATTCCTCATCCTTGGGTTGTGCTCCTTAGCCAAACTCCTCATCCTCTTTCGTGTGTAATCATGTTGACAAATCTCTCGAAAGCTGCCTCCATCGTACAAAAAACCCTACTAAGCTTGAAAGAAAATTAGCCGCAGGTGAAACTACTACGGTTATAGATGGAAGTCGGGCACTACTTCGCCATTCGATGAGGTTACCTCCCAGAAAGCCAGGAGCCCCAGAGACACAAGAAAGAAGGGGACAAGAATTCAAACAGAGAATCAGAAGATAGTGCGTATGGCTTTTGGGGAATATGCTTTTAAAACAAAACTTTTCTTTTGAAAATGCTTCTTTTAAAACTGTTTGAAAATAATAATTTTTTTCAAATCTTTTATCTGATCCGGTAACCATCAGCTCTGATACCAAGTGTAACACCCCACATCCTTTAGTGTCACTCACAAAGGGAATGCACTAAGTTCTGTGGAGCATTTAGGGTAAAAGATGCAGATAAATTACAAGACAGACAAAATTAAAATAGCGGAAAATAAAACTTTACTTTATTGATAAAATAGTTTGTACAATAATTGTTTTCCAATATCAGAGTATCATCTGTCTTACAAAATAAAGAAGCATAAAATAACATTTATATTCCCCAATGTAGCATAAGCCAGCCATAGCAGCAAAAAAAGAGAGTCCAAAGCACTTTGTCAAAGAATCTTCGAGCTTGGGAAGAGTGACGGTCCTATCTAACCTGAGCTATACTATTCCCTCCTTAACTACCTGGGGGGGAACGGAAGAAAAGAAGACGAAAGAAAACTGGGTCAGACATAAAGTCTGGTAAGTTCAGTTACTTCTAGCATGTGAACAAGGAAAAACAAAACGACATGAATTAACTGAATACAAGACAATACCATGATGATAGGGCCAACAAGATAGGATAAGATTAACACAAGATATGCTAAGACAAGATAAACTGGATATGCTTTAATACTTTCTCCGCTTCGCTATTAACCTGTTATTATGGTTTCTATGTCTCTGCACCACCTATCTAGTGTCCCAACTAGTAATCTGTCTAAAATGATAATGCGATCCCAATCCTAGTAATTGTGGTTTCCTTTAGGCGTACATTTATTATTTATTACCTAGATCTAATCTAGGGTTTTATATCAAAGTGCTTCCTAGATTCCACTCGGGTTTACGCGGCTTATCTAATGCTTCACAGATTCAGGGTTTATGCCACCTAGGTCCAACTAGGGATTACGCTACCTATCGAACGATGCCCCTAGTCTAGGACACACTACCTAGAGCGGTATATGTTCCTAGATTTTCCCCACGTATGTGTCGCGAATCGTTTATCGCTGTCTAGATGCACATGTCCTGAAATGTGCGACCCGAGTCCCGTGGCAGGGCTGCTCTAGAAACACGGAACTCGGTCGGGAGCTTTAAGTTATCTACCGATGCAGATGCTAAGGTTTGTTTTTCCAGTGGCTATGGTCCCACTCGACCCCTCCCTCAACTAATGAAAGGCACACCTTGAAAAATGAGAACTATACGCAGGCCCTCTATGCCCCACTAACCTATGGCCATCCTCACCCATAACTAGATAGCAAATATATGGTCTTTTGGAGTTCTCCGCCTTTCCGCTTTACGTATCTCGACTGACTCAAGATGGTAGGTAAACGACGAGTCGCTATCACAGGGCTACTGGTCTCGCCGAATCACGCTGGTCCATCCTAGTCTTTAGGTTGCAATATATTGCAACCAAGGCATACCCTTGGTTCTTCTCACGCTGACCTTAACCTCTGTGAGCCCAGGCGGATCATCTGCATTCTCACAGAGGGATACCAAGAGTACCCTTACGTCCCCTAGAAGCCACGGGCTTCGTAACCCAATTCGTTGGAGCCTTCTTTAAGATCATATGGATATTCGCTCCTCTTCGTGTTATTCTAAGGATTACTACTTAGTTTTTCTAACTAAGGTTTACCACTTAGTTTATTGAATCGTCGTTTTCTTAACTAAGGTTTACTACTTAGCCCTTTTTAACTAAGGTTTACTACTTAGTCCTCTTTCTCGTCAAGTTGGATTGGTTAAGTGTCATTAGTCAATTCAAGTTAACTTAACCCATTCCTTTATCATGTTAAACTGGTTAAGTGTTATCAGTAATTCATATTGACTTAACCCTACCACAAACCAAGTTATATTGGTTAAGTATTTTCTTATTACTTAACCCTACCCATTCATCTTGTATTGGTTAAATGTTCCCTTTAACCTAACCTTGACCATCTGTTCTGACTGACATGTTATAATGGTTAAGTGTTTCCTTAGCTAACTTAACCCTAACATCTATTTAGCTAACATGTTCTAATGGTTATGTATTATCCCTTCATGTTTAACTTAACCCTCATTCATTTATCACACTCTGATGGTTAAGTGTTCAAGTTTACTTAACCCTACGTTCTAGTTCCATTAACATATTAAATTGGCTAAGTGTACTTACTTAACCCCACCTTCTAGTCTGGTTAACATGTTAAATTGGCTAAGTGTATTAAACTTACTTAACCCCTCCTTCTAGTCTGGTTAACATGTTAAATTGGCTAAGTGTTTTCCTTAATTACTTAACCCCTACAAATCTTGTCTTACTACCATGTTAAGTTGGTTAATTATTCCTATGGACTTAACCCTCCCACTCTAGCAAAAGTTGGTTAAGTGTTCCTATAAACTTAAACCTCCCATTCTAGCTTAACTGTGTTAAGTTGGTTAAGTGTTCTTATGAACTTAACCCTCCCATTCTAGCTTAACTTTAATTGTCTTATTAAAGCACCAACCACTCACATTAGACATGTATTGTTGTGGCTGCCGGTATGCCGGTTGGTTCCGGGCAGTCTTACGCCACAACTCAGTCTAACCTCGGGCCTTTATCGGGCTCAATGCCTTAACCTCCCACACTGGATAGGTATTGTCGTGATCACTGGACAGCCGGGCGGGTCCGGGCAGGTTTACATCACAACTCAATCCAACCTCGGGTTAAGCATGTTCGTATTGTCTAAATTTACTTTTCTCATTTAGGATAAATTCTATAAGTAAATTTTCCCTAATTTACTTATTCCATTATTACTCTTTTAATGTACATTGTCAACATTTATTATTATGGCCCATTTTCCCTATATATCATATTTATAGTTTTTGGTATGTAAATTATACCAAATTAAGTGTCACTAACCATGATTATTCTAAACATGACAATTACTCACAATTATGACTAAATTCAAAATTTGTGCTAATATACTTATTATGCCAAATTAACTTTAATTGACCCAATTCTGATTTAACATCCTAATTTACAGTTTATGGCAAGACTAGAATTATTATTCAAGTTTACCGTTTACGCCTAAAACTTAGCTTACTTGCCAATACTAAATTTAATCTGTCAAATTACATATTCCATAATTCATGTCAAATTTTCAAATTTGCGTTCTAATAAACATGCCATAATACATGTTCTAAATTATGTCAATCATAATTATGTTATTGTTCCACATTAGGCCAATTTCCAAGTTTACAACCATGTTTAAGTCAAATTTATGATTTGCCCAAATCGTATTCCCATCGTTCGTGTAATCGTGATTTCATCCTAGATTATAGATAAATCTAGATTCGTGGATAAAAAGGGAATGAACCAAAATGCCATGAAAAGATAGACATAATGACTGGCAGAAGATGATAATTCACTAATCACAGATCTAATAAATTACACTGAATAAATTGATTAAAGCATCGAAGGCCTATAGATCTGATAATATTATGACATACAAAGGGTTGAACAAATAACATTGGTTCAAGTATATGGGTAGATCTAACTTAATAGATAAATTCCCATAATCAAGATCCAAGGATAATTAAGAATAAACTGAATAGAAAATCAAGTTTAGATCCAATCTCACAGTCATAATCCTAGGCAATAATATCATGTTCATGAATCATAGGTAATTATCCACTATTGTCCTTGTCATAATTATAGGCATTGGTTTATGCTCCTAATCAAAGGCTTATGTTCATAATCAAAGGCTTATGTTCTTATTCAAAGGCTTATGGTTTCAAAGGCCACAGTTCCATAGTCATAATCTTAAGCATTGGCAATTTAGTCACAATGTGTTCTAGGCCATAATCAAGAATCAGATCCAAAGTCATAAAGAAGCACAGATTCAATGAAATGATAAGGCATATTTCTTATATTCTTTTAATTTCATGTCACAAATAGAAAAGGCATTCAAATCTAAAAAGTAACCGACTTACATTGATTGGATCTAGAAAAGAATAGAAAGATAGCGTTGCTTGAAGCCGTTGAATCTTTACTTGAATCCTAACTTGTTTTGAATCTTCTCTTGAAAGACTTGAGCATCATATCCTCGTCTTGATTTATATTTTATTTTAATCTATTTATTTAGATTTAGAGGAAGAAGAAGAAGCCATGTCCATTAAGAATTTGTGCAGCATAAGGTTAGAGAAGAATGGTGCAAAGAGAAGGAGACTAGGGGATGTTTATATAGGATTGCAAGTTAATTTGAGCCGTCGATGAAGCCAAGGTTAATCAAAGCCATCCGTTCTAAAGGGAAGCCAATTATGTTTACAATTACTTTCTTAATGTAAATTATTAACATTTATTATTAAATTTGTATGCACATTAGATACATCCCCCTTTACACATTTATTATTAAATTTGTATGCACATTAGATACATCTCCCCTTTACACATTTATTATTAAATTAGTAACTTTATTGTTAACAGAAATACGGGGTGTTACACAAGAGAATAAATTCTCCGCCACCAAACAGACATATATTTAGCTGAGATCAATTAATACAGCATAAAGAAATACAACGTCAGACATATCATCCATTTACAAGTCTGTTCTGGGTCTGAACGAGACCAGAGGCACCTTATTCCTCATTCCATTTGTCCAATACAGGAGAGAGGTCCTCGCATATCCGGTCGATCTCCAAGTACGTTTGGATGATCACTACTTATTACCTTGTCTTGGGCGTGCAGCCCAATCAAGACATAATTAATCATCCAAACGATGTGAAGAACTCCGGTCTTCAACCACCGTCTTCATTTTCAACTCTTGATCATCGTAGTAGTTATTCAGAATGGGTTAAACCCGGCCTTTCCGAATAACACACATATTTTATTATCAAGTGCTACAAAAACACATCATATGCCTCATTCCAATCCAGAATATTCTTTTAATAAAATATTCACATGATTAGGGAAAGGTTCCCATTAATGTTATCAAAGATAAAATCTTCTAAATTTATTCTTTAATCTTCTTTTGTATATCAATTTGAAAGATTTATTTTATTCTTCATCAATTTTAAACCAAATTAAGGTTTATAAAACTAGTCGGGATTATCGTGCCTTACCAAGTAATCAATTATTATTTATTATCCCAATCCTAACCTATTCAACCCATGGAGGAAAACTAGTAGCACCCCATATCTAACACCCACGGTGTTATCGGTAAAATTAATTACCATTTCACATTCAAATCTAATTAAAGATTTTGCTATCGCCTGCAGTAAAACTGGTGGTACTCCATTCTCGATCATTTCAAGAATTTGATAAATTAAATTATCTCATCCCAAGTTCAATCTAATTCGATATTTATTAAAACTCTAATTTGGTTTTAATATCAAAAATCATTACTTCATAATTATTCAAATTTAGGAAATTAATCTTTATCTTTAACAGGGTTAAAGAATTAATGTCATTTAAAACACAGTTCACGATAAACCCAAATCATTTTCCTGTAACTATGGAATCTTCACGGAAAATGGATCAATATATAATCAATATAAATTTCCGTATCAGACTAATAATATAAATGGAATAATGGCAAGGCCTTTATAAATTCCATATATAGTAATGGTTTTCATTCACAGAAGCTCATCTCGATTATTATTAAATTGAATTCCATTTAATTCAAATTTAATATATTAAATTGGAAAACTTTACTTTGGAAAAATTTCCATTTAAATCTTAATGGAAGATTTATAAATTTCAAATTATATTTTTACTGTTAATCGGGTTAAAGAACGTGTGAAGACCCGTAACTTCCCCGGTAAGGAAAGCCCGAATTGAATTGAGAACAGTACACAAAAGAACGCATACATAAGAACATTGCATTGTACCTTACAACAATCCCATCAGAATACAAGAATATACAGAGTATAAACAAATATTACACAACAGAAAATATCAGAGATTACAATAAATTACATAGCAGCGGAAAATAATAGAATACACAACTAGAAGTAATACACGAATACAGAGCTTTCTGAGTATCGTTCCAGCTGTAAATCAGGATCCTGTGAATATAAATCTGCAAAACCAAAACTACTAGCTGCCCATGTTAAAATAAGGGCACCCAGAGTTTAGGTTAAAACAATAAACTCCAGGTCAGTCATGTGACTGGTGTGAGAACTAAAACAGTTATTAATCTTTATTTTAAAGTTAGGTAAATCAAGGGACCACGCCGTATAACACGGAACGGGTTTCCTTTCAAGAACACCAGTGCATAAAACAACAGTGCAATGCTAAATAAAGAACAATGAAGCTATTATAAGACCCAGGTCCCATGACACAATGCAACACAAATCGGAGGATAGGGTTTTTACCTTATAATAGCCAAAGAATGCTTGATACGCTAAATTTCATCTTTTGATTCTTAATCAGACTCCAACCGTAAATTAGTAAGAGAACGATTCCCTAAGTATTAACCCCGAAGGCCGAAACCAACATCAGACCAATACCCAGGAAACCACCCATCTTAGCTCATTTCCAGTTAGTTTCTGATTTTATATACAATCATAAATATCAATCATAGGTGGCATGAATGTCCCATACCACTATGTCGCCATATATAGGTATACAATCAAAACCGCAAAATGTCGTATTGGAAGTTGGGTTATCATTTATGACATGAACCAAGGCTAGGGATCGTCCTCTACCAATTCGAGACAATCTAGCCTACCATGTCTCAGGCAAGCGTGCAGGCAAGCCTCGGATCGTCAGGGCCGGTCCACCGATGTGGATTAAAATGCCTAAACACTGCGTTTCCCCACCCTATGGGGCGTAAATGAGCCAACGAATGATTCCATCAACTTCACATAGTCACTGATAAATCTGAGGCGCCTCGCAACAGCAACAACCACATAAGTCAAACTCGTCAGGGCATGTAAAACCACTAACGCCACTTCTAGCTAGAAAGAAACGCATGTCCTCCCAGAAGTCCTCTCACGTTTCTGGTTCATACCGGGTGTGAAACTCGCGAATTAAACGTTACACAAAGCTATGCCACAAAGGCCGTGCTTCGATCATCAACCACAAGACTTTGCTTTTCAACAGAAGCCTTGATCATTTGCCACTTAGGCATGCCACACAGGCAATTCACTCTATGCATTTGATATCCATCAGTATATAACCCCTGAGCTCGTACGTCTCAGAGAAGGGCGTTAAGCAAGAGAATAAATTCTCCGCAGCCAAACAGATATATATTTAAGAGAAATCAATCACACAGAATAAAATCCAATGTCAGACACACAGTCCATTTACAAGTTCGTTCTGGGTCTGAACGAAACCGGAGGCACCTAGTACCCCGCATATCCATCGATCTCCAAGTACGTCTGGACGATCACTAACTGATTCCCTCCTCTTGGGTGTACGGCCCAATCAAGGTCATCAGTAATCACCCAAACGCCGTGAAGACCTCCGGTCTTCAACCACCATCTTCATCTTCGACACCACGCCGAATCAGTAATTCAGAATGGGATAAACCCGGTCTTTCTGAATAACTCGCGTATATTATAAACAAGTGTTACACAAACACAACATACGCCTCATTCCAATTCATCAGTCACTAACCGTAAATTAGCAAGAGAATAATTCCCCAAATATTAACCCCGAAGACCGAAACCAACATCAGATCAATACCCAGGAAACCATTCTTCTTAGCCAACCTACAGTTAGTTTCTAAATTTCACATTCTTAGGGATAGGTTCCCATTAATTTTATCAAAGATAAATTCTTTTAAATTTATTCTTTAATCTTCCTTTGAATATCACTTCAAACTAGTCGGGATTAGCGAACCACACCGAAGTAATCATTTATTTTATTTCCCAATCCCAACCTATTCATCCCATGAAGTAAAACTGGTAATACTTCATATCTAACACCACGGTGTTATCGGTAAATTCAATTACCATTTCACGTTCAAATCTAATTAAAGATTTAACTATCGCCTGGAGCAAAACTGGTGATACTCCATTCTCGATCTTTTCAATCTAATTAAAGATTCATTAAAACTCCACTTAGTTTTAATCTTTAACTGGGTTAAAGAATCAATGTCATTTAAAACACGGTTCACGATAAACCCAAAATCACATCACATTTCAATCAGTCCCTGACTGTAAATTAGCAAGTGAGCAATTCCCTAAGTATTAACCCCGAAGGCCGAAACCAACATCAGATCAATACCCAAGAAACCATTCAACTTAACTAATCTCCAGTTAGTTTCTGATTTTCTTAACTGCTTTGGGTCTAAGAACAGTATTATTGAAGATACCGTTCACGACAACCCAAAATCACATTCCATTAATTAACGGGTTAAAAAACCAGTGTTATTTAAACACCATTCACGATAAACCCCAAAATCAATCCCATTTCAATTCCAATTAAATATCATTTAATTGGTACACTTCTTTAAATCTAAATAAAAAGATTTAATATTTTCCTCAACTGGGTTTAAGAACAGTGTCACTGAAGACACCATTCACGACAAACCCAAATCACATTTGATATTAAATACAAGGCTCTGAATAGAAAATATATCGGCTTATGTTCAATATCAAATTCTACGACCAACAAATATCGTATTGGAAATAACGATATAAATATATCTTTCAAATTTCCATGACAATACATATATAATCACGAAATCCAACATTGAAATATTCCAAAGACAATTTCGATTCAAATCCATTTCCACTTTATATATTGGAAATTCTGGTTATATTTCAAAACCATTTCAAATTCACTTTACTTATTTCAGAAATAAATGAATTATAATTCTAGTTCAAAACTAGTTCATTTCGATAAAAATCTATTTTTATCTGTTCAAATATGGAGTTTTTTCATCCCGCTTCTTCACAAATCATTTCTTATGATTTTTCACAAATTATTACTATTTTTAATAATTTTATCAAGGCCCGTACATTCGATTTCCATCAACGGCCATCGAACTGCACTTACAACGACCTTTTCCAAATTTTATTTGGACATAATTCCAAATCCAACCATTAGATTTCTAATTTCTAATATTAGTTAGAAAGCTCTTTTCGATACGAATCCAACGGTTCTGGTTTTAGGAGAATCCGACGGTCGGATCTCCCGCAATATCCTTTCGAAGTTAGTGGTCGAAATTCGCGAACTGCCACGGCGCGGCGCGTTCTATTCAGACCATTATATATATAATATATATATTTCATCGATTTCCTTTCAAAACGTATTTTATAAATCGTTTTAAATTCGTTTTCAAAATGATTTCAACTCCAAATTCAATTTCTAATCAAAATTGAATATTCCATATACACGTCATTTTTATACAGTGTATATATATGTTAAAAATTATATTTTTAACAATCAAATCATTTTCACATTTCATATATATATATATATATCGTTTTCATTTCATATATACATCGCTTTCACATTTCATATATATATCGTTTTCATTTCATATATATATCATCTTCATTTCATATATATATATATCGTTTTCATTTCATATATATATATATTATTTCCTCCTTTCATATATATAATATTTTCACTTTTCATATATATAATATTTTCACTTTTCAATATATACGATATTTTCACTTTCAATATATATGATATTTTCACTTTCAATATATACGATATTTTCACTTTCAATACATACGATATTTTCACTTTCAATACATACGATATTTTCACTTTCAATATATATACATTTTCATTTCAAATATATATAATTCACATCGTATACATATATATATTTTTCACATCGCCTAAATATATTTTACACGTCGCATAAATATATTTTATTTCACATCGTATATATATATATATATTATTCACATTGTATATATATTTCATTATACAACATTTCACATCACATATATATATTCACATAGAATACAAGCAAACAAGTCGTCCATGGTCTGTGGACGACGGGGAGCAGTTCATATATGCAGTTACACAATAAGTAACTGTACAGAAATAATATAGTGAGAGAATTCTCACATTGGGATCCACTCCGCCAGTTTTATTTCTGAATTTCTGAACAGTCTGGATTTTTTTGTCCAAAATTCCTATGTAATCTGTTTCATGAAATTTATATTAAAAATCATATTTTTAATAACGCTAGTTCTATTTAAAAATCCTATTTTTAAATCAATGCTAATTTCTTTTTATACTGTTCTATATATTTTAAAAACCATATTCTTATTCTGTTCTAAATATTTTAAAAACCATATTCTTATTCTGTTCTAAATATTTTAAAAACCATATTTTATTCTGTTCTAATGTTTTCATTTCAAAAATCGCGTTCTAAAAGCAATGCTATTTTTATTTTATAAAAATCAAATGCTATTTTTATTCACATAAAAATCTAATTTAAACCAATATTAATATATAAAAACTGGTTTTTAAACTAAATTTTTATATATAAACACCTTAATAATTAAGTAAATAATTAATTATTTTCCCTAATTACATCGTTTAAGGGTAATTACCCTTCCTCATCATTCTTCCTTCTGCCGTTCAGCACTGACATCGAACAGAACCCATTGCTCACATTAACAATCCACCACTGCACTTCCATTCTGACCCTCGGATGATGATCGATGACCGCCCCCCTAACCGCCATGAGACCACCGATCCACGCCCTGAACCTCTTGAAACCCGCGCCTCCCCAGCACCAGGAAAATCCGTTCGAACTGATGGTCTTTGAGCCAGGAATTCTCGACATCCACCCCGTTAAAACTGATCATCACCATTGACTTGATAGGGCTCAGCGAGCGCTTTGATTTGGTGGTCGGGTTTTTGATTTTTATGGAGGGGAGAGGGAGAATGATGGAGGAAGTCGATGGAGCTTTTCGGCCTTTGAATTTAATGCGACGACAAGGAATCTGATCAGTGAAATTAGGGTTAAGGGTTTGTACGTTAGTGGCCCCTTTATAATAAATATTTTATTCCTTTAATTCTCAAAATTCTTATTTATTGATACGAACTCCAATCTGAACCCAATGACTGTTGCCCCTAGCTAATTACACCCATTTTGAACACAATGGGATATGTTTCATAAGCCAATTCCATCGTTTCGATCAGTTTTCATTTAAATTTACATTTAAATCATTATATTGAATTTTAAACATACATTTCAATTTACTGGGGTCACATACGGATTCTAAAAATTCTAGAAAAATTATTTCTAGCTTCGTATTGATGATACAGTCCTAACAAAACTAATTTCGTCAAATTATGAGACCGTTTGAAAAATGGCCATTTTCTGGTCGATCGAAATTGACTGAAACTGTCAAAACACGTTTAACTTCGCCACGCTCACATATTGCTTTCAAAAATTATGAATTTTGAAACCTAGCAATAATTTGTCATCTCGGATCCAACAAAAGTGGTTTCGTCGAAATCCGAGGTCATTTGCAAAATTTCCATTTTCAAAGGCCTTTATATATATTAAAATATATATAAATTCCACAACGACTTTTCTGAATTTTGAACTGGACATATCTTTCAATTTCTAAAGTGAAATCTCAGTTTCTTAGATCCATTAGAAAGATATCATCAAACAGATCCAGATATTTCTTGTTTCGTCCAATTCCGACTTAAAACGAATCTTGTATATTCCTTTGAAGTTTGAAATCGAAATTTCAAACTACCGCGCCATTTCAGGCTCGTTATATAATTAAAATAAATTTATTTGTTTTAACTTCGTCGAAAATAAATTTTTCATCGTTATTATTTAAAATAATTCATTTTAAATAATTAGAATTTGCAAAAATTGCCAAAAATAAAATTTTTAAATTGGCTCGGATTTCCGGGTTATTACAATCTCCCCCACTTAAAACTTTTCGTCCCCGAAAAGGAACGAAGACGAAAGTTGTTTAACTAATCAACTCAACTTTCATTATTTTCATTACGGCTTAAGTTCTTCAACTTTTCAGTTTCTAAGAACTTTTCAAATTTTTCAAAAAATTTGGCTAACACCCTAAATTTCCGAAAAATTTCGCCATAACCTCCCCTGCACCGGGGACTTCGGGATATTTAATATAGCCTCCCATGGCCTTCTTCAATCCAAAAGAAAAAGAAAAAGCCAAGTGGCTAGCCAATCGGCTCATAAAATCATCCAAACCCAAAGAAATACAATAAATATGTACCTATTTGTCGGGCAAACAATTTTATTCTTCTGCTCTAGCCTCTTTGCTATGACCTATTCAATGTAAGTACATGTATATGCATGCAATTGTAATCCTTTTTCGATACAGTTCAGTATTCGGTTCAATTAGGCTAAATGGTTCAAAATTTCAAATCAATAATCAAACAACACAATTAGCAATCAATTAGTTGATTAACGTTTCAAATTCATAACTTTGATATATATATATATATATATTTATATATATACACGAAAATCATATTTTTGATGCCAAATCACAAAAATAAACCTATCTAGTTTTGTTTCTCACACCAGTCTAATGGAAATATATAGATATCACACCTTCGAAACCCGAACATAAATATTGGTGATGGAGCTCCATCATCAAAATCATCTCCAAGCGACTAGAGTGTGATTCTATATCTATCCAGTATATTAAAACTTCGAATATGCGTTCATGACACGTATATGCAAAATCTTTATATATTGGATTGTCCAAATTCAATACAAATAAAATATTCAAATACGCATAAAATGGTTTAAATTTTCAAAACAATATTGTTTTCATTTGAAAAATATACTCTTCACATTCGCTCTAGGATACTACTGATCCTATCTCTAACGAGTGATTCTCATTGGATGTTACTAATCCAATATCTGATGAATTCTTTCGTATGGTTCTAACGTGTCTTGTTCTCGAGTTCTGTAAACCAAAGCTCCGATACCAAATATGAAGACCTGTAACTTCCCCGGTAAGGAAAGCCCGGATTGAATTGAGAACAGTACACAAAAGAACACATACATAAGAACATTGCATTGTATCTTACAACAATCCCATCAGAATACAAGAATATACAGAGTATAAACAAATATTACACAATAGAAAATATCAGAGATTACAATAAATTACATAGCAGCGGAAAAAATACAATACACAACTAGAAGTAATACACGGATACAGAGCTTTCCGATTATCGTTCCAGCTATAAATCAGGATCCTGTGAATATAAATCTGCAAAACCAAAACTACTAGCTGCCCGTGTCAAAATAAGGGCACCCAGAGTTTAGGTTAAAACAATAAACTCCAAGTTAGTCATGTGACTGGTGTTAGAACTAAAACAGTTATTAATCTTTATTTTAAAGTTAGGTAAATCAAGGGACCACGCCGTATAACACGGAACGGGTTTCCTTCCAAGAACACCAGTGCATAAAACAACAGCGCAATGCTAAATAAAGAACAATGAAGCTATTATAAGACCCAGGTCCCATCACACAATGCAACACAAACCGGAGGATAGGGTTTTTACCTTATAATAGCCAAAGAATGCTTGATACGTTAAATTTCATCTTTTGATTCTTAATCAGACTCCAACCGTAAATTAGTAAGAGAACGATTCCCTAAGTATTAACCCCGAAGGCCGAAACCAACATCATACCAATACCCAGTAAACCACCAATCTTAGCTCGTTTCCAGTTAGTTTTTGATTTTATATACAATCATAAATATCAATCATAGGCGGCATGAATGTCCCATACCACTATATCGCCATATATAGGTATACAATCAAAACCGCAAAATGTCGTATTGGAAGTTGGGTTATCATTTATTATATGAACCGAGGCTAGGGATCGTCCTCTACCGATTCGAGACAATCTAGCCTACCATGTCTCAGGAAAGCCTGGGATCTTCAGGGACGGTCCACCGATGTGGATTAAAATGCCTGAACACTGCGTTTCCCCACCCTATGGGGCGTAAATAAGCCAACAAATGTCTCCATCAGCTTCACATAGTCACCGATAAATCTGAGGCGCCTCGCAACAGCAACAACCACATAAGTCAAACTCGTCAGGGCGTGTAAAACCACTGACGCCACTTCTAGCTAGAAAGAAACGGATGTCCTCCCTGAAGTCCTCTCCCGTTTCTGGTTCATACCGGGTGTGAAACACGCGAACTAAACGTTACACAAAGCTATGCCACAAAGGCCATGCTTCGATCATCAACCATAAGACTTTGCTTTTCAACAAAAGCCTTGATCATTTGCCACTTAGGCATGCCACACAGGCAATTCACTCTATGCGTTTGATATCCATCAGTATATAACCCCTGAGCTCGTACGTCTTAGAGAAGGGCGTTAAGCAAGAGAATAAATTCTCCGCCGCCAAACAGATATATATTTAATAGAAATCAATCACACATGATAAAATCCAATGTCAGACACACAGTCCATTTACAAGTTCGTTCTGGGCCTGAACGAAACCGGAGGCACCTAGTTACCCGCATATCCATCGATCTCCAAGTACGTCTGGACGATCACTAACTGATTCCATCCTCTTGGGTGTACGACCCAATCAAGGTCATCAGTAATCACCCAAACGACGTGAAGACCTCCGGTCTTTTACCACCGTCTTCATCTTCGACACCACGCCGAATCAGTTATTCATAATGGGATAAACCCGGTCTTTCTGAATAACTCGCATATATAATAAACAAGTGTTACACAAACACAACATGCGCCTCATTCCAATTCATCAGTCACTAACCGTAAATTAGCAAGAGAATAATTCCCCAAATATTAACCCTGAAGGCCGAAACCAACATCAGATCAATACCCAGGAAACCATTCTTCTTAGCCAACCTACAGTTAGTTTCTAAATTTCACATTCTTAGGGATAGGTTCCCATTAATTTTATCAAAGATAAATTCTTTTAAATTTATTCTTTAATCTTCCTTTGAATATCACTTCAAACTAGTCGGGATTAGCGAACCACACCTAAGTAATCATTTATTTTATTTCCCAATCCCAACCTATTCATCCCATGAAGTAAAACTGGTAATACTTCATATCTAACACCACGGTGTTATCGGTAAATTCAATTACCATTTCACGTTCAAATCTAACTAAAGATTTAACTATCGCCTGGAGCAAAACTGGTGATACTCCATTCTCGATCTTTTCAATCTAATTAAAGATTCATTAAAACTCCACTTAGTTTTAATCTTTAACTGGGTTAAAGAATCAATTTCATTGAAAACACGGTTCACGATAAACCCAAAATCACATCACATTTCAATCAGTCCCTGACCGTAAATTAGCAAGTGAGCAATTCCCTAAGTATTAACCCCGAAGGCCGAAACCAACATCAGATCAATACCCAAGAAACCATTCAACTTAACTAATCTCCAGTTAGTTTCTGATTTTCTTAACTCCTTTGGGTCTAAGAACAGTATTATTGAAGACACCGTTCACGACAACCCAAAATCACATTCCATTAATTAATGGGTTAAAGAACCAGTGTTATTTAAAACATCGTTTACGATAAACCCCAAAATCAATCCAATTTCAATTCCAATTAAATATCATTTAATTGGTACACTTCATTAAATCTAAATAAAAAGATTTAATCTTTTCCTCAGATGGGTTTAAGAATAGTGTCAATGAAGACACCATTCACGACAAACCCAAATCACATTTGATATTAAATACAAGGCTCTGAATAGAAAATATATCGGCTTATGTTCAATATCAAATTCTACGACTAACATATATCGTATTGGAAATAACGATATAAATATATCTTTCAAATTTCCTTAACAATATCTGTATAATCACGAAATCCAACATCGAAATATTCCAAAGAAAATTTCGATTCAAATCCATTTCCACTTTATATATTGGAAATTCTGGTTATTTCAAAACCATTTCAAATTCACTTTACTTATTTCAAAAATAAATGAATTATAATTCTAGTTCAAAACTAATCGATAAAAATCTATTTTTGTGTGTTTAAATATGGATTTTTTTCATCTCGATTCTTCATAAATCATTTCTTATGATTTTCCACAAATTATTACTATTTTTAATAATTTTATCAAGGCCCGTACAGTCGATTTCCATCAACGGCCATCGAACTGCACTTACAACGACCTTTTCCAAATTTTATTTGGACATAATTCCAAATCCAACTGTTAGATTTCTAGTTTCTAATATTCATTAGAAAGCTCTTTTCGATACGAACCCAATGGTTCCAGTTTTAGGAGAATCCGACGGTCGGAACTCCCGCAATATCCATTCGAAGTTAATGGTCGAAATTCGCGAACTGCCGCGGCGCGGCGCGTTCTATTCAGGCCATTATATATAATATATATAATATATATATTTCGTCGATTTCCTTTCAAAATGTATTTTATAAATCGTTTTAAATTCGTTTTCAAAATGATTTCAACACCATATTAAATTTCTAATCAAAATTGAATATTCCATATACACGACAATTTTATACAATGTATATATATGTTAAAAATTATATTTTTAACAATCAAATCATTTTCACATTTCATATATATATATATCGTTTTAATTTCATATATACATCGTTTTCACATTTCATACATATATATATATATCGTTTTCATTTCATATATACATCTTTTTCACATTTCATATATATACCGCTTTCATTTCATATATATATCGTCTTCATTTCATATATATATCGTTTTCATTTCGTATATATATATATTTATATATATATTATTTCCACCTTTCATATATATAATATTTTAACTTTTCATATATATAATATTTTCACTTTTCAATATATACGATATTTTCACTTTCAATATATACGATATTTTCACTTTCAATATATACGATATTTTCACTTTCAATACATACGATATTTTCACTTTCAATACATACGATATTTTCACTTTCAATATATGTACATTTTCATTTCAAATATATGTAATTCACATCGTATACATATATATATTTTTCACATCGCCTAAATATATTTTACACATCGCATAAATATATTTTATTTCACATCGTATATATATATTATTCACATTGTATATATATTTCATTATACAACAATTCACATCACATATATATTTTCACACAGAATACAAGCAAACAAGTCGTCCATGGTCTGTGGACGACGGGGAGCAGTTCATATATGCAGTTAAACAATAAATAACTGTACAGAAATAATATAGTGAGAGAAATCTCACATTGGGATCCACTCCGCCAGTTTTATTTCTGAATTTCTGAACAGTCTGGATTTTTTGGTCCGAAATTCCTATGCAATCTATTTCATGAAATTTATATTAAAAATCATATTTTTAATAACGCTAGTTCTATTTAAAAATCTTATTTTTGAATCAATGCTAATTTCTTTTTATACTGTTCTATATATTTTAAAAACCATATTCTTATTCTGTTCTAAATATTTTAAAAACCATATTCTTATTCTGTTCTAAATATTTTATAAACCATATTCTTATTCTGTTCTAAATATTTTAAAAACCATATTCTTATTCTGTTCTAATGTTTTCATTTCAAAAATCGCGTTCTAAAACCAATGCTATTTTTATTTTATAGAAATCAAATGCTATTTTTATTCACATAAAAATCAAATTTTTAAACTAATATTAATATATAAAAACTGATTTTTAAACTAAATTTATATATATAAACACCTTAATAATTAAGTAAATAATTAATTATTTTCCCTAATTACATCATTTAAGGGTAATTACCCTTCCTCGTCATTCTTCCTTCTGCCGTTCAGCACTGACATCGAACAGAACCCATTGCTCACGTTAACAATCCAACACCGCACTTCCATTCTGACCTTCGGATGATGATCGATGACCGCCCCCCTAACCGCCATGACGCCACCGATCCACGCCCTGAACCTCTTGAAACCTGCGCCTCCCCAGCACCAGGAAAATCCATTCGAACTGATGGTATTTGAGCCAGGAATTCTCGACATCCACCCCATTAAAACCGATCATCACCATTGACTTGATAGGGCTCGGCGAGCTCTTTGATTTGGTGGTCGGGGTTTTGATTTTTATGGAGGGGAGAGGGAGAATGATGGAGGAAGTCGATGGAGCTTTTCGGCCTTTGAATTTTAATGTAGCGGCTAGGAATCTGATCGGTGAAATTAGGGTTAAGGGTTTGTACGTTAGTGGCCCCATTATAATAAATATTTTATTCCTTTAATTCTCAAAATTCTTATTTATTGGTACGAACTCCAATCCGAACCCAATGACTGTTGCCCCCAGCTAAATACCCCCATTTTGAAAACAATGGGATATGTTTCATAAGCCAATTCCATCGTTTCGATCAGTTTTCATTTAAATTTACATTTAAATCATTATATTGAATTTTAAACGTACATTTCAATTTACTGGGGTCACATACGGATTCTAAAAATTCTAGAAAAATTATTTCTAGCTTCGTATTGATGATACTGTCCTAACAAAACTAATTTCGTCAAATTCTGAGACCGTTTGAAAAATGGCCATTTTCTGTTCAATCGAAATTGACTGAAACTGTCAAAACACGTTTAACTTCGCCACGCTCCCATGTTGCTTTCAAAAATTATGAATTTTGAAACCTAGCAATAATTTGACATCCCGGATCCAACAAAAGTGGTTTCATCGAAATCCGAGGTCATTTGCAAAATTTCCATTTTCAAAGGCCTTTATATATATTAAAATATATATAAATTCCACAGTGACTTTTCTGAATTTTGAACAGGGCATATCTTTCAATTTGAAAAGTGAAATCTCAGTTTCTTTGATCCGTTAGAAAGATATCATCAAACAGATCCAGATATTTCTTGTTTCGTCCAATTCCGACTTAAAATGAATCCTATATATTCCTTTTAAGTTCGAAATCGAAATTTCAAACTACCGCGCCATTTCAGGCTCGTTATATAATTAAAATAAATTTATTCGTTTTAACTTCATCGAAAATAAATTTTTCGTCGTTATTATTTAAAATAATTCATTTTAAATAATCAAAATTCGCTAAAATTGCCAAAAATAAAAATTTTAAATTGGCTTGGATTTCCGGGTTATTACAAAACGAATGTCGTTAAAAACAAAGTTCACAATAAAGCCAATTCACATTTCATTTTATTCCAATTACCAAATAAATTGGAAACTCTAATAATCTAAATTAAAAGATTTATACTTTTTAGACGGGTTTTAAGAACAGTACACCATTCATGGCAAACCCAAAATCCAATTTATTTTATTTGTTGGAAAGTTTGATTATATTAAAACCATTACAAATCCAATTTATTATTTCTAAAATAATTGGACTATTATTCTAGTTAATAACTAGTTCATTTTGATAAAAATTTATTTTTATCTTTACAAAATTGGAATTTTTCATCCAAATTCTTTCTAAGTAATTTATTATTATTTTACATAATTTTTCTATATTTTTAATAATTTTATCAAGGCCCGTACAGTCGGTTTCAAATAACGGCCCTGCACTTACAATGACCTTTTCCAAATTTTATTTGGACATAATTCGAAATCCAACCGTTAGACTTTAAAGCTCTTATATTCATTGGAAAGCTCTTTTTGATACAAACCCAACCGTTCTGGTTTTAGGAGAATCCGACGGTCGGATCTTCAATTATGCCAATTTGAAGTTAATGGTCGAAATTCGCAAAACGGTCGCTGCGCGGCGCGTTCTATTCAGGCCATTAAATATATAATGTATATATATATATATATTATATATATTTCATCGATTCTCATTTTAAAACGTATTTTATAAATGTTTATAAATTCGTTTTAAAACGATTTCAACCTCATTTTCAAATTTAAATCAAAATTGAATATTCTATTTTTTTCATATTAAAATGATAATATACTCAAAATATTAGATTTTGAAATCGCTTCTTTTCGATATTCATTATAAAATGAATAAAATCGATCGATAAACTCATTCGGGTTAGAATAGCGTTTTCTACTTAACCCGGCTACATATTTTAATATTTTTTTGGTCCATCCAAAATCGGACATCAAAATCATAATTTTATTTTTCATCGAATGTTATTTTAAAATATTTGTTATTTTAAAATATTCTTTATTCTAACATATTCTTTATTCTAAAATATTCTTTATTCTAAAATGTCTCTCATAACAAAAATATCTTTTATAACAAATATGTCTTTTATAACAAATATGTCTTTTATTACAAAAATGTCATTTATTACAAAAATGTCTTTTATTTCTGAATCGGAATGCGACTCAATCAATTACCATATAATTTCAGTTATATGGATTTCATACATCGCAGGTATACAACAATAATGATAAACAATCATTAAACAGTCCATTCACATCCATAGTGAAATTTACAACTGTGTAAGCATTAAAATAAATAAATAATGCTCATCACAGCCTGTTAACCCATCGATTGACATAAAACTAAATATTGGGACTAGTGTATGTCAGATATCATCCCAATACCCGTATGGGGTTTTCAAACAACAATAGTTTATTTATTTGTGCAGTTGGGCGATGTGTAAAATTTATCGTCCCAATCCATATTAGATAAATAGGTTTACATAAACAAATCATCCGATTTGTAAATGAATACTTATTTTCATTTCAGGAGAATTTTATGCGGTTCATATATATATATATATATATATATATATATATATATATATACATGTTAAAAATTATATTCTTAACGATAAAAAATTGTATTCAACACATGAATATTTCATATAGTTCATCTAAACAATAAAAATGATATTTTTATTGTGCTAACATTTTATACTATAAAATGATATTTTTGTTATGCTAACATTTCATACAATAAAAAATGATGTTTTTGTAATGCTAACATTCTATACATAAAAATGACATTTTTATAATGTTAACATTCTATACATAAGAATGTTATTTTTATAATGCTAGCATTCTATACATAAAAATGATATTTTTATAATGCTAACATTCTATACATAAAAATGATATTTTTATAATGCTAACATTCTATACATAAAAATGATATTTTTATAATGCTAACATTTTATACATAAAAATGATATTTTTATAATGCTAACATTCTATACATAAAAATGATATTTCTATAATGTTAACATTCTATACATAAAAATGATATTTTTATAATGCTAACATTATATACATAAAACTGATATTTTTATAATGCTAACATTTTATACATTTCATGCAATCCATAAACACAATACAGTCCATTCAATTCAAACAAACAATCACGGTTTGTACAATATAGAGTGTCGGGTGCTACTAAGCACTGTCTGCAACCAAGTATATATTTAACTGTAAAATAGTTTGAGTGAGAAAGAGTTCTCACCTTTGGTTTCCACTCCGTCGGTCTTTAACTGATGATTTTGGTACCATTTAGATTGGAATTTTCCCTGAATTCTAACTTGCTCCAAATTGGACCTAATTGGTGTTATTGCGAAGCTCTCGACTCCACGATCGCAATGGGTCTAGTTTCGCTGAATTTCGATAATGTATGAAGAAGTTATGTATTTTTCAATATTGAACACACTTACACATCATTAACTTATATAATTAATTATATTAATTAAATAACAACTTAATTACCACCCTAATCCAATCCCCATCATCCTTCTTCCACGCTCCAGGATTCCACCGTAAGCATCCCTTCCATTCATGCAAAATTCCTCCCATCATACCTCCTTCACCACACACTTTAAATTCAAACTAAAATAACCATAATAAATCTCTCGAACCCCTCTGCAATCTCACATCAATTTGCATCAACTCGCAACCCCTGGAAAGTTGCGTTCGACAGCTCCCACCGCCTCCTACAGTAAATCGCGCGTAACAAACATGCACAATTCCCCTTTAGATTTTGCAAGCAAGTGCTATTTTCATCAACAAATCCAACTACAACATTGAATTCAAGCCTCGATGCTCCAAATCTTCGAAATGCCAAACGCTAGGCGCCAAACTCACGCTGTAAAAATCACATCATACAAAAGCTGCGCCAAACGCCTTGAAATGGGTATGAGGTGGAAGCTCTCCTCACAAGGATCTCAAATATATATATTTCATGATTTTAGGAGGTGTGTACGATTTTTTAAAAATGGAAGAAGCTGGATTTTTCTAAGGTTTTAGGTTTAGAAAGAGGGAGAAAGGCTGCTTGAAAAATAGGGGATTAGGTTTAGGTTATGAAGTGTAAATAATGATTTATAGTGCACCCTAATATTTATTTTAAGAATTTTATATTTTATTATTCTCAAATATCGCTCATTTTCATCGTTTAAAAATCCGTGTGGTAACCTACAGATCCCGTTTTCGATGAAAATATATATGCATCTACTCTCTGACATTATGGATCCAACGAAACTGGTTTCATTGAATTCCGAGTCTGTATGCACAAAAAACGAATTTTTATAGTCAAAATATTGTCCGTTTTTCACTTTAAAAAACACTCCCGGTCATATACTGATTTTAAAAATCATGCAATTTGAAATCTTATCATTATTCGATGCTACGTGTTCAATAAAAAAATTTATCGAATTCCGATGTCGTCTCAATAATGTTCCTTTGTAAAATGACTGCTTGTTTTTTGAGCAAATGGTTTTGCTCCGGACGACAACATAGAGACTCTGTTCGACGCGCACTTTGGAACACAACAATAATTTTTCATTATGAATCCAAAAAAATTTATTTCATCGAATTATGAGCTCATATGCAAAATTTCACTTTTTAAGGGCTTTGCGTTGATTTTCAAAATTGAATTTTCAAAATTTTCAAAATATAGCTTATAAATCAATTTAATAATTTTACTAGTTTTATTCTAAGTCAAATAAAATATAAAAAAATAATTTTAAAATTATTATCAAATTTTGTTTAGCTAAAATAATCAATTTATATTCGCATATTCCTTAAAATAGCTTAAATTAAAATTTTAAATTGGTTCTGAAAATACGATTTATTACAATCTCCCCCACTTAAAATTTTTTCGTCCTCGAAAAGGAACGGAGCTGAAAGTTGTTTAACTAATCAACTCAACTTTCAATTCTAATCAATTTTCAATTTAGTTCAATATTAAATTCGATTTAGCTAAATTTATCATTCTTTCTCATATTGGTTAAATTAGTTATCATTCCAATATTTTAATTAGTTAAACTAATTATCAAACATCACAACCAGCAATCAATTAGGTGATTAGCTTTTAAATATATATTATATATATATATATCCACAAATCATATTTTTAGTGCAAATCACAGCAATATATTCTAACTATATTTTGGTTCTCACACCAGTCAATTGGAAATATATAGATATCCCACTTTCGAAACTCGAACATAAATGCTGAGGATGCCATGGTCATCATCAGAATCATCTCCGGGCGACTAGAGTGTGATTCTATATCTATCTAATATCCGAGGCTTCAAATATACATCTCGTCAAGCATATACTCAAAATCTCCTTATACTAGATTATCCAAATTTAATATAAAATAGAATAGTTAAATACGTATAATAAGATAAAATTTTCAAAACTAAATTCTCTCTTTTAAAAAATAAATAAATAATACCCTTCAAACTCATTCTAGGATGCTATTGATTCTATCTCTAACGAGTTATTCTTATATGATGTTACTAATCTTATCTTTGATGAATTCTTTTGTTCGGTTCTAATGTGTCTTATTCTCTAGCTTTGTAAACCAAAGCTCTGATACCAAAATGAAACGACCCAAACTTTCTCGTAAAGGAAAGTCCGGATTGAATTGAGAACAAGACAAATCAGAACACAAAACAGAAGAACATTTCATTGCTCATTACAACAATTACATCAGAGTACAAAAATATAACAGAGTATGAATAAATAATTTACATTGGAACATATTAGAGATATAAAATTTCATAGCAGTGGAAAATAATACATAACACGACTGGAAGAAATACACGGATACAGAGCTTTCCGAATATAGCTTCAGCTGTAAACCAGGATCCTGTGAATATAATATCTACAAAACAAAAACTATTAGCTGCCCATGTGGAAAATATGGGCACCCAGAGTTTAGGTTAAAACAATAAAATCCAGGTCAGTCAAGGGACTGGTGTGAGAAATAAAATAGTTATTAAATTTTCACTTTAAAAGTTGGGAAATCATGGGACCACGCCGCATAACATGGAACGGGTTTACTCCACATGAGTCTTAGTTTAAATTAAAATCACGCAATGATTTTTGGAAAAATGAAGCTATTATAAGACTTAGGTCCCATCACACAATGCAATGCAAACCGGAGGATAGAGTTTTCCCTTATAATAGCCAAAATATGCTTGATACGTATAAAACATATTATTTTGATATTACTATAAGTGCATAGTATTAAAAACAACTTCAAATATAAATGTATCAATCATAAACGACTTGGGTACCATATATCATGTCGCCATACTAGTTCTACAATCAAAACCGCATGATGTCGTATTGGAAGTTGGATTTCCATCATGAACCAAGGCAAGGTATCGTCCTTACCGAATTCGAGACTCTCTAGCCCTAGCCTCAGGCAAGTACTCAGTCAAGCCTTAGGAGCCACAGGGCCGGTCCACACATATGTTAGTTGATTATATATAATTCCTGAACAATACGTTTCCCGGACCTATGAGGCATAAATAAAGAGCTACTAGGGACTCAAATCCGAGGCGCCTCATTCCATCATCCACATAAGTAAAGTGTCTGGGCTCCATACCATGACACCACTTCTAGCTAGAAAGAAACGCATGTTCTCCTTGGATCCTTCTCTCGTTTCTGGTTCATATCGGGGTGTGAGGCTCGCGAAGTATCGCTATACACAAAGCTATGCTAATTAAAGCTATGCTTTGATCATCATCCACAAGGCTCTTTTGACGACCCAAACTTCCGTGGTACGAAAGTAAGGATAATCATAGGAGAATAACATAATTAAAACAATAACAGATCTCAGATAATAGCAGAACATATAAATCATTGCAGCGGAAATGGAAATGTCATCACAAACACCATCACAGAACATCAGAGTACGCAGTACAGGATACACATAGCAAAGTAGATGTTTAAAACAAGGAAAGACATAAAGTCTCAATCTCCCAAATTACATCAGTACTCAATAATGTCTTAAAGTCTCAAGAAGTAGATAAAAAGATAAAAAGAAAAGTTCTTCATCTTCTCTCTCATCATGCCCCAGTCTAGAAAATATCCATACATAACACCTGTCATTTGGTTGCCCGTGTGGAAAGAGGGCACCCGAGTTTGCAATGTGAAACAAACTACGAGTCAGTCATGGGATTGGTATGAGAAAGCTTACTAAACTAACAATATGGAAAATCACTGGACCACGCCGCTAACGCGGAACGGGTTTACTTCATTTGATTGCCAGTGCATAAGTTTTATAAATTTTTAAGTCAAAAACAACGCAATGCTTCTTTTAGAAAATGAAATCATTATAAGACTCAAGTCCCATCACACAATGCAACGCAAACGGATGATAGAGTTTTACCTTATAATGATCAAACATGCTTGATACGTAGAAAATAATATTTTTAATATTATTATTAGTGTCTAACATGTTTCAAAAATACTTCAAAGTAAATGTATCAATCCTAGACGGCATAGTACCCCATCCTACTATGTCGCAATATATAGGTTTACAATCAAAAACGTAACGTCATACTGGAGATTGGATTTCCATCATGAGTCAAGGCTAGGGACGATCTCCTAACCGATTCGAGACACTCTAGCAATGTCTCAGGATTCAGACGTTGGCGAACCTTGGATACAGCAGGGTCGGTCCACAAATACTTTAGTGGATTAGTTATGCCTGAACACACGCTCCCCGATCCTACTGGACCTATAAATTGGCCATTGACGACCAATAAAAAAAATCCGAGGTGCCTCATTCCATTAACCACATAAGTAAAATGTCGGGCCATGTAAAAACCCAAATACCACTTCTAGCTAGAAAGAAAGGTGTGCACTCCCTGCGTTTCCTTGTCCCAGTTTTGACTCTACAGCGGTGTGAGGCTCGCGAGGTAACGAAATACACAAAGCTATGCTGAAATAGGCTATGCTTTGATCATCATCCACAAGGCTCTGCTTTTCAATAAAAGCCTCGATCAATTGCATCTTGGCATGCTACATTGACAGTTCACACCATGCGATCGATATCTACCAATATATAACCTTCGAGCTCGTGCGTCTCAAAGAAGGGTGTTAAGAAAGATAATAAATTCTCCGCCACCACAAATATATATTAATAGATATCAATTTAATTACATAGAA
Source organism: Allium sativum (assembly GCA_030737875.1). NCBI lineage: Eukaryota > Viridiplantae > Streptophyta > Magnoliopsida > Asparagales > Amaryllidaceae > Allium > Allium sativum. Next base: position 603,989,063 of record CM060919.1, on the reverse strand, counting down.
TGAAATTCAATGTCGAGCACACATCCATTTACAAGTCCGTTCTGGGTCTGAACGAAACCGGTGTCACCTTATTCCTCGTCCCGTACGTCCAATACGTAAGAGTGGTACTCGCATATCTGAACAATCAACAAGTACGTCCAGACAACTACCACTTTAACCCTTTATTGGTAGATAGCCAATGTCAGGCATCAGTAGCTATACTTTCGAAGTGAAGATCGTCGATCTTCAACCGCCGTCTTTAAGGTCTTCAATTTAAATCGTCGTATCAATCATTTGAAATGAGATTTAACTCGGTCTTTACAAATGATCCTCGCATATATATAGTTTAAAACCATTTTATATCGTTAATAGTATTTAAAACGATTTATCGCTATTTTTATATTTATAAAAATAGCCAAATTTATTTAACGACGCTTCGGGTCGATGAGCGGCCCTGGTGCTATTTTTACCAAAATTTGATTTACACATCTCTTGAAATCTAACCATTGGATTTTAACAAAATCCATATCGTTGGAAAGATCTTCCTAAAACGGTCGTAGCAGTACCAGTTTTGGGAAAATTCGACGGTCGGATCCTACGGTATAATCGTTTAAAGTTACGATTGCCGAAACACGAACTACCGTGCACGATTCGTTTAATTTTAATTAATATATATATATATATTATTCGTTTGGCGATTTCAACTACTTTCAATCAATCATATGCAAGCCAAATACAGTCCATATTCATGTTAGAAGGTTTACATATGATTTTCTAAATCTTAACTAACATGGTAAAAGTGACAATTTGAAACAAATCATGTTTTAACGTCTAATTCTTTTCAATGGAAACTAAATTACATTGAAAATCTATTTTGCTAATGTTCACTCTTTTTGTTGAAACCAAACGACAATAAAAGCATGATTTTTAATTTTACCATTTTTATTGCATCTAAAATGATAATAAAAATGTGACATTTAAATATATTCTTTTTATTGTCTCTAAAATGTCAATAAAAATGTAGCATTTAATCTCATTCCTTTCTATGGTCTCTAAAATGGAATTAAAATGTAATTTTTATTTCTATTCTTTTTATGTCATCTAACATGACAATAAAAATGCAACCTTTAAAACTATTCTTTTAATTGCCTCTAAAATGACAATAAGAATGCAACTTTTAATTCTGTTTTTTTATTGTCACTAAAATGACAATAAGAACGCAACTTTTAATTCTGATTCTTTTATTGTCTCTAAAATGGAAATAAAAATGTAACATGTATTTCTATTCTTTTTATTTCAACTAAAATGACATTTCAAATGCAACTATTAAAACTATTCTTTTTATTGTCTCTAAAATGACAATAAAAATACAACTTTTAAAACTATATTTTTTATTGCCTCTAAAATGACAATAAAAATACGTCTTTTAAAACTATACTTTTTATTGTCTCTAAATTGACAATAAAAATACAACTAAAATGTAAATCAAAATGTCACTTTTAATCCTATTTTTTTATTGCCTCTAATTTGACAATAAAAATAATACTTTTAATTCCATTCTTTTAATTACTTCTAAAATGTAAGTAAAGATGAAACTTTTAAATTCTATTCTTTTTATTTCTACTAACATGTAAATAAAAATGTAGCTTTTTATCTATTATTTTTATTTGCATCTAAAATGCAAACAAAAATGTAACTTTTTAATTCATGTTTTCATAAATGTAACTTTTTAATCTATGTTTTCATTTGCATCTAAAATGCAAATAAAAATGTATCTTTTTAATTCATGTTTCCACTTGCATCTAAAATGCAAATAAAAATGTAACTTTTTAATTCTTGTTTTCATTTGCATCTAAAATGCAAATAAAAATGTAACTTTATAACCCATGTTTCCATTTGCATCTAAAATGCAAATAAAACTGTAACTTTTTAATCCATGTTTTCATTTGCATTTTTAATCCATGTTTTCATTTGCATCTAAAATGCAAATAAAAATGTAACTTTTTAATCTATGTTTTCATTTGCATCTAAAATGCAAATAAACATGCAACTTTTTAATTCATGTTTCCACTTGCATCTAAAATGCAAATAAAAATGCAACTTTTTAATTCATGTTTTCACTTGCATCTAAAATGCAAATAAAAATGTAACTTTTTAATCCATGTTTTCATTTGCATCTAAAATGCAAATAAAAATGTAACTTTTTAAATCAATGTTTTTATTGGCATCTAAAATGCAAATAAAAATGTAACTTTTTAAATCAATGTTTTTATTTGCATCTAAAATGCAAATAAAAATGTAACTTTTAAATCTACTCTTTTCCTTAGCATTAAAATGGTATATTTTAAATGAATTCATGTTTTGATTTAAAAACATGAACAATTTCTCTGTTTACACAAATTTTCATTTTTGGGTGTCACAAGTCCCATAAACAAAAATAAGGATTTTTGTTTAACTAATTTTTCTATTTACCCAAATGTCCATTTTGTTGCAAGTTTTAATTATAACAAAAAAAACCAATATCTTTATTGGATTGTAAATCCTAATTAAATCCACATTAACAAAAGGTGATATTTTTATCTAATTGCAAAATCCAATTCAATTCAACAAAACAAACGAAGTAATATTTTTGTTTTGAATTGAAAATTCTAATTCAATTCAACAAAACAAACAAAGTGATATTTTCATGTTGAATTGAAAATTCTAATTCATTTCAAAAAAACAAACAAAGTGATATTTTCATGTTGAATTGAAAATTCTAATTCAACCCGATAAATAAAGGTGAAATTTTTATTGAATTGAAAATTCTAATTCAGTTCAATAAACATCATACTCCATTTTTGTTTAATATATATATATGATTCAATAGAATATTGGCAAAAATGATTTATTTTAATTAACCTATCACATTCAGATCTATATCAACGAAATGTCCAAATTAACAGATCTATATCAATACATCACAAACGGATCAAATCAACAATTCTAAATTTCATACATCGCAGATCTAAATTATTTACATATATACAACTATTTAAACAGCGAGAAAAATAATTAAATTAATTAATTATTTAAATCAGAAATATCATAGTCGTGTGAATCTGAATTGTTTAGATCCGCAAATTTGGCCAAAATTTTATCAGCTCAGAATTGCTTTAGTCAAAACAACAGCGTAGATCACGTCTCTACGATCGCACAGGATCTGAAATCGTTCAATTTCGAAGTCGTATGAATTAGTTATGATTTAAATAAGATATATGATAATTTTAAAATTAAATTATTAAAATAATATAAGGTTTTACCCCTTTCTTATTCTACATAGTACAAGGTCGCGGTGTTTTCAAACTAGTTCGAATCTATGGTTCGATATCTCCCAAAATCCGTTCAGCTTCGTCTCGATCAGGCTATGTCACGCCGGAGAGCTAGGGGAGGTGCACAGTGGGGACCCACTTGGGTGAAGCTCCGTTGAGTCTAGGGGGTGAGCGGCGGTCCCAAGGCCGTGACTTTGGGGGTTCGTATCTCTCTAAACACTCCACTAGAAAATCCAAACACCATATGGATTTAAAGCTTAAGGAAATCTCTACAAAAAAGTCTGAATGCGCAGGAGGATTTGATGTAGGGATTGGAAGGAATTAGTGGAGGAAGGCAGGAGCTTTACTAGCCATGGATTTCAAAAGACGGGCGTCGGCTACGATATGGGTTTAGGGTTTGAGGAAGATGACAAAGCTTTTTACAATATTTTAATGTTAATATTACAAATAAATCCATAAGTTCTAAACAAATCCAATTTTTGTCCAACAGGAGTTGACCCTACCCAATAGCCCCTATTCCGGATCCCATAGGCTAGGTCTCGTCAGCCCAAACGACTGTCTATGGCCTGAATTCTTCAATTTAAAATTTAAATCTTTTATTACATTAATTCGATCTTATATTTAAATTCACCGGGGCCACATATGGACTCAGAAAATCCCAGAAAAATTATTTCTGGACTTGTTTTGACAATACGGTCCTAACATAATTAATTTCGTCGAATTCCGAGAGCGTTTGAAAAAAGGTCATTTACAAGTCGATTAAATTTGACTGAAATTGACACAACACATTTTTGTTTGCCATGCTCACATATTAATTCCAAAAATTCTTGAAAATTAAACTTAGCAATAATTTGACATTCCGGATCCAACAAAAGTGGTTTCGTCGAAAACGGAAGTCGTTTGAAAATGGCCTTTTATACGGACTATAAATTATACTATAGCGACCATTTCGAATATTCAACTGGCCATAACTATTGATTCCCGCTATTAAATTCCGATTTTTCGGATTCGTTGAAAAGATATTTTCAAACAGATTTAGATATTTTTGGTTTCACTAAAATCTTTTAAATTTTGAATCTGGTACTTTCAGTCAAAGTTCAGGTTTGACTTTTTGAACTACCGAACTATTTCTAATTCCTTTTGAAATTGAAATAAATATATTCTCTCTAACTTCGATTAAAATAAATTTTTAATCATTATTTTTGAAAATAACTTGTTTTAACTATTCCAAATTTAACGAAATAGCCAAAATAAAAATTTTAAATTGGTTCGGATTTTCTGGGTTGTTACAATCTCCCCTACTTAAAAGCTTTTCGTCCCCGAAAAAGAAACAATAGTAAAGTAGGAAACAAAACGGAAAATGCAAGGTATTATAAATGTACCTCAACACAAGAGTCACTCGAAGATGTCCACTCTACACTTGGGATAGGCCTGTTTGATGTTATCCTCAGTCTCCCACGTACAGTCTCTAGGATCCCCGCTCCACTGCACTTTGACTAAGTGGATCCTCTTGTTCCTCAGCACTTGGATCTCTTTGCCAACAATTTTCACTAGCCCCCTTCTCACTGCTAGGGCCAGGGTAATCTCCAAATCTCTTTGTGTTGCTTCCTCCACAACTAAATTTGGATCATGAACATGCTTTCGGAGTTGGGACACATGAAATACATCGTGGACCCCTGGCAACCAGTCGAGCAAGTGCACTCTATAAGCGAGAGTCCCAATCCTTTCGAGAATAGGGAATGGACCAATGAATCTAGGTGCCAACTTTTCAGTCTTCCGTATCGAATTACACCTCTCGGCGGGGAAACCTTCAAGTATACAAGATCCCCGACAGAGAATTCTAAATCCCTTCTTCGAGCGTCTGCATAGCTCTTCTGTTAGCTTTGGGAAGCCAGTAATCGCTTCTTAATAAAATCAACTTTATCTAATTCTTAACGAATCATGTCGGGACCCAATACTAATTTATTACCGGGTTCCATCCAACATGCAGGAGATATGCACGGCCTACCATATAATGCTTCAAATGGCGACATCTGCAAGCTTGCTTGGTAGCTGTTGTTATAAGAGAATTCAACCAAGTGCAAATGATCTTCCCATGACCCACCAAATTCTAGGATGCATGCTTGCAACAAGTCCTCTAATATGTCGTTCACCCTCCCAGTCTGGCCATCTGTCTGAAGATGATAAGCGGTGCTCATATTCAGCTTAGTCCCTTGCTTTTCTTGGAAAGCTTCCCAGAATTTGCTAGCAAATATCAGATCGCGGTCACAGACAATACTACCAGGAACTCCATGTAGTCTGACAAACTCTCTATAATAAAGTCGTGCCAAACTTCGAGCTGTTGTATTGGATTTGACAGGGATGAAATGGGCAGTCTTTGTGAAGCGATTTACAATCACTCATATGTTGTCATTGCCTTTTCTTGTTCGGGGCAAGCCATCAATAAAGTCCATAGAAATTTCGTCCCATTTCCAACTTGGAACCCCTAGCGGTTGCAATTGACCTTCTAGCTTTTTACTAATCGCTTTTGACTTTCTGGCAGGTGGGACGTCTAGCAACATATATAGAAATGTCTCACTTCATCGTCATCCACCAAAAAGTACGCTTAAGATCATGGTACATCTTTCTTACTCCTAGATGGATGCTGAGCTTAGATTTGTGACATTCATCCATAACTTCTCTTTTTAGCTCGGGGATATCAGGCACACATATTCGCCCTTGCAGTCTGAGGGTTCCCTTGTTGTCTATTTGGAAGCTTAACACTTCGCCCTTTCGAACTCGCTCACTAATCATCAGAATAAATCTATCACCTTTCTAGAGAGTAGAGATCTTATCGATCAAGGTAGGTGTAATAATGAGATTGGAAAGGATAAGATTGGTTCTGGCCATATTCTTCTTGCTGAGAGCATCTGCCACTACATTGTCTTTCCCTGGGGTATATAAGATGTCCAGGTCATAGGGTGCAAGGAACTCAACCCAATGCTGCTGCCTCAAGTTCAAATCCCTTTGGGTGAATAGATACTTTAAGGATTTATGGTTAGTATATAACTTGAATTTTTCGCCCAAGAGATAGTGCCTCCATATCTTTAGAGCAAATATGATGGCTATTAGCTCAAGATCATGAGTGGCGTAATCTTTTCATGCAGTTTTAACTGGCGGCTAGCATATGCGACAACCTTGTCTCTTTGCATTAGCACCGCACCAATACCTTAAATAGAAAAAAGAATAACATGTTAAAAATAAGATTTGACATTAAAATGTCACCTCTGACATGTTTACTTAGATGAAAAGAATAACCTTCTCTAGAAGCGTCTGTCCAGATTTTCAGATCTTGATTGCCATCAATAATGGTCAACACAAGAGCAGTGATTAACCTCCGTTTCAGCTCTTGGAAAGCTGCCTCACATTCGGGTGTCCAAATGAACTTTGTATGCTTCTTAGTCAGCTTCGTCAATGGGCAAGATAATTTCGAGAAATCCTTAATGAATTTCCGATAATAGCCAGCCAGACCTAAGAAACTTCTGACTTTAGTGGGTGTGGTAGGCTGCTTCCAATCTTGGATGGCCGAGATCTTTCCTGGATCTACTGAGATGCCTTTCTTGGATACAACATGGCCGAGGAATTTCACCTCTTCTTGCCAGAATATGCACTTGGAGAATTTGGCTTTCAGCACATTTCTACTCAAAATCTCCAAGACTTCTTTCAGATGCTTTTCGTGTTCAGCAGTGGATTTAGAAAAGATTAGGATATCATCGATGAACACCAGCACGAATTTATTTAAAACATCGCATAAGACTCTATTCATCAGATCTACGAAGTATGCTGGAGCATTGCATAAACCGAAGGGCATTACTATCCATTCATAAAATAAGTCTGGTCCTCTGAAAGCTGTCAAAGGCACACATTCCTCGGCAATGCGTAATTGGTAGAAACCTATAGCTAGGTCCATCCTAGAGAATACCCGTGCTCCATTCAAGCGGTCTAACAGATCATCAATGCATGGCAGTGGTTATTTATTTTTCAGAGTCTGCTTATTTAGGTCACCATAGTCCACACATAGCTTGAGGGTACCGTCTGACTTTGGGACGAAAACCACTGCTGCACCCCAGCTCGAGAAACTAGGCCTCATCAGACCCTTCCACAAAAATTGCTTAGTTTGATTGCTCAACTCCTATTTTTCTTTTAGTGACATCCTCCGAATAGGGTGTACAACGGGCCTTGTATTCGGAACTAAGTCAATTCTGAAGTCGATTTCTCTACGCGGAGGTAAGTTGTCTACTTTTGTGAACACATCCGCATAGTCTCTGAGGATAGGAATATCCTCAATAGAAGTAGGAGTGACTTCTAGAGAAGACCAAAATTCTTTCCTATCTGTTGCTGAGCCGTGGCATGGTATAGTCATCATATTTCCAAATTTGATTATAATTCTAACTACTCTTTCAGCGCATAGTACCTCAACCTCGTATTTCGTTAGCCAATCCATTCCAAGTATGATCTCACACCCGGAGAAATTCATGATTATTAAATGAAAAGGAAGTTGGAAATAGGAATAAGAAACATGCACTCTACAATATTGATCGAGAATAAGTGAACCTCCTATCGGACTATGGGCTCTAATTGGTTCTTTAAGTTTTCTTGGTTTCAATTTAAGCTTTTAATCGTGTCAACAGATATGAAACTTCTAGATGCACCGGTGTCAAACAAAAATGTAATAGGAATGTTCTTAATATTAAGAGTACCTCCTAAAACATCAGGCTTGCCTGCTCCTTCGAAAGAAGTCGGTGCAGCCGCTCCGTCATAGACATGTGCCACTTCAGATTTCTTGAGCAAAGGACAATTCTTGATAAGGTGTCCAGGCTTGTGGTAGTTAAAGCATTCCCTTGGGCCATAGGGATTCTGTCCACTGTTCTGACTCGGCCCAGACTCATTCCTTCTTGGCCTCTTCGGGGCTCGGCACTCATAGTCAAATGCCCTATCTTATGGCAATTGAAGCACTTGACCTTAGATCTGTCCCTCTTCTTCTTCTCATGGGGCTTGGCTGTAGAAGAGCTGCCTGCCTCAGGTTTCTTGTCAGAATCCTTTCTCTTATTATTGGCTTGATTCTTTTCTCGATCTTGCTAAGAACCTTTCTGATCAATCTCAACATATCTGCAGGCCATCTCGATCACTTTAGCAAATGGACGCTCAATGTGTGCCATCAACCTATTATGATACCTCCTCGCCAGACCATTAATAAACCTCTTATTTTTCTGAAGCGGGTCTTGAACTAACTCAGGGGCATATCTGGAAAGCTCGTCGAATTTCTTTACATACTCAGCAATAGTCATACTTCCTTGTTGGAGGTGGGCGAACTCATCATGAAGGCGTTCAACTTCGTGAGGCGGAATAAACTTTTCATTGAATAGCTCCTTAAATTTCTCCCAAGTTACATCATCTTCATTACCCCCAACCATAGCCGTTTCCCACCAAATTGTAGCCTGGTCCTTCCGGAACCATGTCGCCATAAATCGCTTCCTATGATCTTCAAGCTCTAATCCTCCCAATATTTTCTCAATTGCCTTAAGCTATGCTTATGCCACTGTCACCGTCTCTTGGCCTATGAAATGCATGCCTCCTAGATTCTTGATTTTTCTTCACCACCTTGTCAAGATCAAAAGCACGTGGGGGTGGGGGTGGTGGTGTCTCTACCTCTAGAGTAGTCTCTCTCTGAGCAACCGGAGTCTCCTATCTAGCGGGCCCTCTAGCCCCACCTCTACCACGGGCCCTCGTACGCGCTCTGGTACTCATTCCTTAGTTATTTCTGTACCATCAAGGAAAGAGTCAGACTAACAGAAATGATAATTTCAAAGGAAAGATTAAAAGTAGAGACATATGGTAAGATGATAATGAAGTAATGACTGATTAATATGTGTTATTCTGCTGTGCTCATTCTAGGACATTACTAATTCTATCTCTAATGAGTTACTCGTCTTAGAATACTACTGATTCTGTTTAGATGAATTGTTCTAAAATGATATACTCCGTAGCTAAGGTTAACCTTTAGCTCTGATACCAAATGTGACAACTCGCAGGCAGTGGGTTAACCTCCCACCATGACATACAGATGATCCCCCAGACACCTTATTTTACGACAAGCCTCTCGACTGAAATAACCAACCCTAATAAATAAGGGACATGTAAGGGTAAGAGCCCACTGTTCGACACCAAACAACATGGCGAGAACCCCCTATCATGTGTAACCAGCACCATAGCCAGTAATAAGGACTAGTATGAGAAATCTTACTAAACTAACAATATGGCAAATCACTGGACCACGCCGTTAATGCGGAACGGGTTTACTCCATTGGATTGCCAATGCATAAGTTTTATAAATTTTTAAGTCAAAAACAACGCAAGGCTTTTTTTTACAAAATGAAATCATTATAAGACTCAAGTCCCATCACATAATGCAACGCAAATGGAGGATAGAGTTTTACCTTATAATGATCAAAAATGCTTGATACGTAGAAAAATATATTTTTAATATTATTATTAGTGCCTAATATGTTTCAAAAATACTTCAAAGTAAATGTATCTATCTTAGAAGGCATAGTACCCATCCTATTATGTCGCCATATGTAGGTTTACAATCAAAACTGTAATGTCGTATTGGAGATTTGATTTTCATCATGAGTCAAGGCTAGGACGATCTCCTAACCAATTCGAGACACTCTAGCAATGTCTCGGTATTTGAACGCTGGCAAACCCTTGGATACAGCAGGGCCGGTCCACAAATACTTTAGTGGATTAGTTATGCCTGAACACACGCTCCCCGACCTATTGGACCTATGAATTGGCCATTGGAGACCAATAAAAAAAATACAAGGCGCCTCATTCCATCAACCACATAAGTAAAAAATCTCGGGCCTTGTAAAACCCCAAACACCACTTCTAGCTAAAAAGAAATGTGTGCACTCCCTGCGTTCCCTTGTCTCGTTTTTGACTCTACCGTGGTGTGAGGCTCGCGAGGTAACGAAATACACAAAGCTATGCCGAAATAGGCTATGCTTTGATCATCATCCACAAGGCTCTGCTTTTCAACAAAAGCCTCGATCAATTGCATCTTGGCATGCCACATTGACAGTTCACACCGTGCGATCGATATCTACCAATATATAACCTTCAAGCTCGTGTGTCTCAAAGAAGGGTGTTAAGCAAGAGAATAAATTCTCCACCACCACAGATATATATTAATAGATAACAATTTAATTACACAGAATGAAATTCAATGTCGATCACACATCCATTTACAAGTCCATTCTGGGTCTAAACGAAACCGGAGTCACCTTATTCCTCATCCCGTATGTCCAATACGGAAGAGAGGTACTAGCGTATCCGGACAATCAACAAGTACGTCCAGACAACTACCACTTTAACCCTTTATTGGTAGTTAGCCAATGTCAGGAATAAGTAGTTATCCTTTTGTTGTGAAGATCGCCGGTCTTCAATCGCCGTCTTTAAGGTCTTCAATTTAGATCGTCGTATCAATCATTTGAAATGAGATTTAACTCGGTCTTTTCAAATGATCCTCGCATATATATAGTTTAAAACCATTTTATATCATTAATAGTGTTTAATAACGATTTATCGCTATTTTCATATTTATAAAAATAGCCAAATTTATTTAACGACGCTTCAGGTCGATAGGTGGCCCTGGCGCTGTTTTTACCAAAATTTGATTTACACATCTCTTGAAATCTAACCGTTGGATTTTAACAAAATTCATATCATTGGAAAGATCTTCCCAAAACAGTCCTAGCGGTTCCAGTTTTGGGAAAATCCGACAATCGGATCTTACGGTATAATCGTTTAAAGTTACGATTGCCGAAACGCGAACTACCACGCTCGATTCGTTTAATTTTAATTAATATATATATATATAAATATTATTCGTTTGGCGATTTCAACTACTTTCAATCAATCATATGCAAGCCAAATACAATCCATATTCATGTTAGAAAGCTTACATATAGTTTTCTAAATCTTAACTAAAATGGTAAAAGTGACAATTTGAAATAAATCATGTTTTAACGTCTAATTCTTTTCAATGGAAACTAAATTACATTGAAAATCTATTTTGCTAATGTTCACTCTTTTTGTTGAAACCAAACGACAATAAAAGCTTGATTTTTAATTCTACCATTTTTATTGTATCTAAAATGAAAATAAAAATGTGACATTCAAATCTATTCTTTTTATTATCTCTAAAATGTCAATAAAAATGTAACATTTAATCTCATTCCTTTCTATGGTCTCTAAAATGGAAATAAAATGTAATTTTTATTTCTATTCTTTTTATTTGATCTAACATGACAATAAAAATGCAACCTTTAAAACTATTCTTTTAATTGCCTCTAAAATGACAATAAGAATGCAACTTTTAATTCTGTTTCTTTTATTGTCCCTAAAATGACAATAAGAATGCAACTTTTAATTCTGTTTCTTTTATTATCTCTAAAATGGAAATAAAAATGTAACATGTTTTTCTATTCTTTTTATTTCAACTAAAATGACATTTCAAATGCAACTATTAAAACTATTCTTTTTATTGTCTCTAAAATGGCAATAAAAATACAACTTTTAAAACTATACTTTTTATTGTCTCTAAAATGACAATAAAAATACAACTTTTAAAACTATACTTTTTATTGTCTCTAAAATGACAATAAAAATACAACTTTTAAAACTATACTTTTTATTGTCTCTATTATGACAATTAAAATACAACTAAAATGTAAATCAAAATGTCCCTTTTAATCCTATGCTTTTTTATTGTCTCTAAATTGACAACAAAAATATTACTTTTAATTCCATTCTTTTAATTACATCTAAAAGGTAAGTAAAGATAAAACTTTTAAATTCTATTTTTTTTATTTCAACTTACATGTAAATAAAAATGTAACTTTTTATCTATTGTTTTTATTTGTGTCTAAAATGAAAATAAAAATGTAACTTTTTAATTCATGTTTTCATTTGAATCTAAAATGCAAATAAAAATGTAATTTTTTAATCTATGTTTTCATTTGCATCTAAAATGCAAATAAAAATGCAACTTTTTAATTCATGTTTCCACTTGCATCTAAAATGCAAATAAAAATGCAACTTTTTAATTCATGTTTTCATTTGCATCTAAAATGCAAATAAAAATGTAAATGTTGTTTAATCCATATTTCCACTTACATCTAAAATGCAAATAAAAATGTAACTTTTTAATTCATGTTTTCATTTGCATCTAAAATGCAAATAAAAATGTAACTTTTTAATCCATGTTTTCATTTGCATCTAAAATGCAAATAAAAATGTAACTTTTTAATCCATGTTTTCATTTGCATCTAAAATGCAAATAAAAATGTAACTTTTTAATTCATGTTTTCATTTGCATCTAAAATGCAAATAAAAATGTAACTTTTTAATCAATGTTTTCATTTGCATCTAAAATGCAAATAAAAATGCAACTTTTTAATTCATGTTTCCACTTGCATCTAAAATGCAAATAAAATGTAACTTTTTAATTCATGTTTTCAGTTGCATATAAAATGCAAATAAAAATGTAACTTTTTAATCTATGTTTTCATTTGCATCTAAAATACAAATAATAATGTAACTTTTTAATTCTTGTTTCATTTGCATCCAAAATGCAAATAAAAATGTAACTTTTTAAATCAATGTTTTTATTTGCATCTAAAATGCAAATAAAAATGTAACTTTTAAATCTACTCTTTTTCTTAGCATTAAAATGGTATATTTTAAATGAATTCATGTTTTGATTTAAAAACATGAACAATTTCTCTGTTTACACAAATTTTCATTTTTGGGTGTCAAAAGTTCCATAAACAAAAATAAGGATTTTTGTTTAACTAATTTTTCTATTTGCCTAAATGTCCATTTTGTTGCAAGTTTTAATTATAACAACAAAAACCAATATCTTCATTGGATTGTAAATCCTAATTAAATCCACATTAACAAAATGTGATGACCCCAAATCCCCGTACTAACGGTGGCAAGGGTAATCTTTGGAATATAACACATAAAAAGATAATAGCAGAACAGAAGTAAATAAATACACCAGATAATGTACAAATAATACACTGGATAAACATAATCATCAGAGTTACACAGTATACAGGATCATACTTAGTACAAATACAGTTCAGCAATACATAAATGTCTACAGCGGAAAACAAACATAATGTGTACAATAGGAGTTGAACAACATAAAAAGAGATAAATGATAGAATCCATCTTCAGCTCCAGCTATCCAAAAAGAGCCTGCTAAAACCTGAATACAAGGCTGTCCGTGTAGAAAAAGGGGCACCCGAGTTTGCAAGTGAAACAAACTACGAGTCAGTCATGGGACTGGTATGAGAAATCTACTTAACACATTTTATAATATGGCTAATCCCAGGACCACGCCACTTTCGCGGAACGCGTTTTCTCCATTGGATTGCCAGTGCTTTAAAACAAGTAAATCCTTTAAACATCGCAATGCTTTTTATAAAAATGAAGTCATTATAAGACTCAGTTCCCATCACACAATGCAACGCAAACCGAAGTATAGAGTTTTACCTTATAATGGCCAAAATATGCTTGATACGAATAAAACAAAAGAATTTGATATTATTGCTAGTGTTTACATGTTTCAAAAACAATTTCAATCATAACCATCAATCATAGACGGCATGGGTACCATATATCATGTCGCTATATATATATACAATCAAAACCGCACGGTGTCGTATTTGGAAATTGGATTTCCATCATGAACCAAGGCAAAAGATAGTCCTTACCGACTTCGAGATAATCTAGCCCATGTTTCAGGATCCAAACTCAGGTGGGCCCTTGGATCGTCTGGGCCGGTCCACCGATGTGGATTAAAATGCATGAACATTGCGTTTCCCCGCCCTCTGGGGCGTAAATGAGCCAACGAATGACTCCATCGGTCCCGAATGGACCGATATAACCGAGGCGCCTCGCAACAGCAACAACCACATAGGTGAAAATAATATAAATGTCAGCCAGTTTAAGCACCGACACCACCTCTAGCTAGAAGGAAACGCATGCCCTCCCTGATGTCCTCTCTCGTTTCTGGTTAATACCGGGGTGTGAGGCTCGCGAATTCACGTTATACACAACCGCCACACAGGCGATGCTTTGATCATCAACCACAAGACTTTGCTTTTTAACAGAAGCCTTGATCACTGCATCTTAGCATGCCACACAGGCAATTCACACCATGCAATTGATGTCTATCAATCACACAGAATGAATTCCAATGTCAGACACACAGTCCATTTGCAAGTCGGTTCTGGGTCTAAACGAAACCGGAGGCACTATATACCTCGCATACCCATCGATCTCCACGTACGTCTGGACGATCACCACTCATTATCCATATTTCGGGATGCCTCCCAATCAGGACATCAGTTACCATCCAACCGGGGTGAAGATCTCCGATCTTCAACCACCGTCTTCATCGTCGACTTCTTATCATCGATTCAGTTATTCAGAATGGGATTAACACGGTCTTTCTGAGCAACTCGCGTATATAATAAACAAGTGCTACACAAACACAACATATGCCTTATTCCAATTCATTAGTCACTAACCGTAAATTAGTAAGAGAACGATTTCCCAAATATTAACCCCGAAGGCCGAAACCAACATCAGAACAAAACCCAGGAAACCATTCGGCTTAGCAAACCTTCAGTTAGTTTCTAAATTTCACATTCCATATTGTTTATAATATTTTATAACGATTTATCGCTATTTTTATTTATTTAAAAATAGCCATTTCATTTAAACGACGCTTCGGGCCATAACGCGACCGTGGCGCTGTTTTTCTTCAGATTTGATTTACACATATCTGAAAATCTAACCATTGGATCTTCACAAAATTTATATCATTAGAAAGATGTTTTCAAAACGAATCCAACGGTTTCAGTTTTGGGAAAATCCGACGGTCCGATCTCCTGGTATACTCGTTTGAAGTTTCGATTTCAAAGTACGAACTGCAGCGTCGTCATTCGATTTAATTTAATTGTGTGTATATATATATATATATATATATATATATATATATAATCGATTCTGGCATTGTTTTTCTCTAGATTTGAATTAAACATTCCAGACAATCCAACCATTGGATCTTTACAAAGTTGGTGTCGTTGGAAAGATATTTCCAAAGCGAACCCAACGGTTTCGGTTTCGGGAAAATTCGATGGTCGGATCTCTCGCACTAATCGTTTGAAATCACGGTTTCAAAACACGAACCGCAGCTTCGTTATTCGATATATTTCAATTATATATATATATATATATATAATCGATTCTTCGATTTCAAAACTATTTTCTTTTCATACATTTGATAAAAATGATATTTTTATCCAACCGACATTTATTTCGACACTTCACTATTTTTAACAATTCATGTATATAATAATAATGTGATTTTTATTGCAATACAATTTATTTCAAAACACAACTATTTTATATAGTTCATATAGATGATAAAAATATGATTTTTATTATAAAACAATTTATTTCAAAACACGACTATTTTATATAGTTCATATAGATGATAAAAAATATGATTTTTATTATAAAACAATTTATTTCAAAACACGACTATTTTATACAGTTCATATAGATGATGAAAATATGTTTTTTATTATAAAACAATTTATTTCAAACACGAATACCATTCAACACATGAATTTCTATTCAACGAATGAATTTCTATTCAACACATGAATGTTTTCTATAGTTCGTATATATAAAATAAAATTGTGATTTTTATTGTCAAAACAATTTATTTAAAACATGAATACCATTCAACACATGAATTTCTATTCAACAAATGAATTTCTATTCAACACATGAAGGTTCTCTATAGTTCGTATATATAATAAAAATGTGATTTTTATTTTTAAAGCAATTTATTACGAATACCATTCAACACATGAATTTCTATTCAACGAATGAATTTCTATTCAACACATGAAGGTTTTCTATAGTTCGTAAATATAATAAAAATGTGATTTTTTATTTTTTAAGCAATTTATTTAAAACACGAATACCATTCAACACATGAATTTATATTCAACGAATGAATTTCTATTCAACACATGAAGGTAGTTTCAACACATGAAAATAATTCTAACACATGAATATTATTCAAAAATTTCGGCAGCATAACGGCAGGGTAGTTAAAACCGGGGTCGTCCCTAGTACGGCTCCTCGCTCTACCTTAAAGCCATGCAGCTTTTGACAATGGGGATTTCATGCTTCTAGTTCGCACGCAGGCGGCATGTTTATATTTTTCTTTTCCACAAACTAATCCTATGTGGTTTCAACCAAATAATTCTCAACCACAAACGGGTATTTTTCAACCACAATCAATCAATTTCAACCACAAACAATCAATTTCAACCATTCGCTATTAACCAATTTTCACAACAATCACAACCAATAAATATCGTCCATGGTTTGTGGACGAGGGGCGTGTATATATATATATATAAGTATATCACTTTTATTTCAACACATATATAATTTTTACAATGCATATATAACTTATACATCGAACGTAAAACTTATACAACGCTTATACATGAGGTGTACAACGCTTATATAACTCATACATCGACTATATAATTTATACATCGTCGTTTTCCATATCGTTTATAATTCAGAAATCTCACATTGGGTTCCACTCCACCAAAAATAGCAGAAGGCTCAGAAAAATATGCGGTCTCTTCTAGAATGTAGATGTAATAACCCGGAAAATCTGGGCTAGTTTAAAATTTTTATTTTGGCAATTTTAGCGAATTTTGAATATTTAAAATAGATTATTTTAAATAATAACAACGAGAAATTTATTTTGAAAAATTCGAACGTATATATCTATATACGTCGTCGTTAGAATATAAATATTTATATATAAGATTATAAATAGAATTGAAAATGGCGCGGTAGTTCGATAATTCGATTTCAAACTTCAATTGAATGTACCGGGTGCAAAACAATCCTGATTTTAGTGAAACCAAAAATATTAGAATCTATTCGTGAATATCTTTCCAACGAATCCGAAAAATCGAAATTTCATAGCGGGAATCAAAAGTTATGCCCAGTTGAAAATTCAGAATAGTCGCTATGTAAATTATACATGGCCCAAAAAGTCATATTTTGCATACGGATGAATTTGGACTCGAAACCACTTCCATTGAGTTCAAAATGCCGTTTAGAACTCCGAAAAGTATAAGCTTCGATATATTCCGATATCCGGAATAGTGGCTATGGGCTGGAGTTGTTCGGTTAACAATACATAGCCCTTAAAAAGTGAAATTTTGCATACGAGCTCAGAATTCGACGAGATAAATTTTTATGGATTCATAATGATAAATCATTGTTGAGTTCCAAATGGCGCGTTGAACGGAGTTAGTATGTGGCCGTGCGAGCTGAAACAGTTCAGGGAAAAACGAGCAGTCATTTTACAAAGGAACATTATTGATACGACCTCGGAATTCAATTCTACTTTTTTTTCTAGATTCGTATCATCTAATAATGGTTAAATCCAAGAGGGCTTGATTTTTTGAGTTATCATGTGAGCGTGTGAGAAGAAAAGGTGCGCCAAAATCGCATTTTTAGAGCTTATCTGAGCATTTTTGTGATTTTTAACGGACGGTCAAACGAACTCGGAATTCGACGAAACTTGTTTCGTTGGACTCGTCTTTACGTCTACTATCTCGTGTCCGAAATCCGCGGCCATGGGAGATCGCTAGCGTTCAGGCGATACGCGAGAAACTAGCATATAAACACTTTTACTTCCTTTTCTTCACTTTCTTCCTCTTCCTCTTTTTGCATTTTTCCTCTTTAATGGCGTCCACCCTCCCACCGCCGCTACCCCCTCCTCCACCAGCCACCACCGCCCTCCACCGCCCACCGCCGGCCGCCCGCACCACCTCCTCCTCCTCCTCTTCCTCCTCCTCCTCTCTCTCTCTCCAATTTGCAACCCTAGGCCCCAAATCACCAAACACCACCACCGCGGCCACCACGGGCCCCACCACCGCCACCCACACCCTCCCCCACGTCCCTCAGGTCGGCGCCCCCCCTCCAGCCCCCTCAATTCCGGCCGTGGGCCCCACATGGCCAATATCCCCCTTTTCACCAAAAATCCCGTTTTTGCATAAAAGTCCCTGTCACCATTTCGTGAATAACTCCCAAACCGTGCGTTTCTAGCCAAAGTTCCTCAGACCAAAGTTGTAGAGCACGAAATTCTCTTCGATTTGGTATATGATAAGTCCTATTTTGCAATGCGGAGTTGTCGGGAAAACGCGTCCGAAGTCTGCTGATCAAACACTGTCAAAATGCTGTCTTTTCGCGATTTCCGGCGAAATGGCACATTTTCGGCAAGAAGACCACTAGGCAAAAGTTGTTCAGAATGGCGTGCTTGTGCTATAAAAAAAGATGGTGTGAAGATTGAAGCTCGTTTGCAAATTCTGGAAACCGAATAGTGAATCCGGGCGTTAGAAAAAAAGTGAGTTTTCTCCATTTCAAAGCTTCTACAGTTTTTGACATATGAAATAAATAAAAATATGATCTTTATATTATAGAGAGGATAAAAATCCGATTTTTAACTTATAGAAAATATAAAGATAAGATTTTTATATAATGTAGATAATAAAAATGTGATTTTTATATATGTAGTGACTACGGGCGGTGAAAGTGACAAAAGGCGAGAACGACGAAGATTTCTACATAAGAAGAGTCGTGGCATTTGGTTTAGCTAGTCGGTGAGAACTTCTCACTCAAAATCTCTTTTTCTAGTTATATATATATATACTAGGATGCAGACGGTGTTTAGTAGCACCCGACACCCGTCATCCACAGACCATGGATGGCTTGTTTGTTAAATTGTTTGGTTGAGTAGTTGGTTAGTTTATTTGGTTTGAATTGAATTGTTTGGTGAAAGGGAATGGATTTGATTGATGTGTGAATGGCGTGGGCCTTCACTAGACCGGGGATAAGGCTAGACCTCGTCCCGTTTCTAGTATCGTGCCGTTATGCCGCCGAAATTTTCTAAAATATGTTAGAAAAATAAAAATATCATTTTTATTGTGTAAATGAACTGAATAGGAATTCATGTGTTGAAATAAAATATTTTATCGTTAAAAATATAAATTTCAACGTGAATGTGAATAAATAAATATTTATAAACAAATCGACCGATTTGTTTATATACACTGATTTGACTGATATTGATTGGGTCGATAAATTTTACACATCGCCCAACTGCACAAACAAAAATATGTGTTTGTTGATTTGAAACCCCACACGGGTGTTGGGATGATATTTGGCGTACACTAATCCCAATTATTTAATTATTGTCGATCGATTGGTCGACAGACTGTGGAAGCGTCGATTATTTATATTTGATGCTTATGCAGTTGTGTGGTGCACTTTGGATGATGGTTGATTGTTTATCAATGCTATTATATACATGTGTTGTATGAAATCCATATAATTAACGTTATATGGTGATTGATTGGGCCTCATTCCAATCGGGAAAATAAGGAATATTATAAAAGAAAATTCATGTGTTGAATATAAAAATAGTCATGTGTTGACGATGTTCATGTGTTGAGTGAAATATTTTATACAATGAAATTTACATCTTTATCATATTTAAAATTAGAACTACTTCCCAGTAGAAGTCTAATTAAAAATCAAACGATAGATACCATAGTTTTATAAAATATTTTACATAACAAAAATAGTGATGTGTTGACAGTACTCATGTGTTGAGATTAGTCGTGTGTTGAAAGAAATATAGATTCATGTGTTGAATGGAATAAATATTCATTTGTTGAATAGAATAACGGATTTATTGAAATATATAAAGCCGTGTTGATTAGAGTTGCGCTATTTTGACGTGAACGATATTTATATCGACTATATTCGTTTTTATAATGAATATAGAAAAGAAGTGATTTCAAAATATAACGTTTTGAAAATATTATCATTTATATAGTAATGATATAAAATATTCAGTTTTGATTAGAAATTGAAATAGTGTTGAAATGGTTTTGAAACGAAGTTAAAACGATTTATAAAATACGTTTTAAAAGGAAATTGACGAAATATATATAATATATATATATTATATATATAATGGCCTGAATAGAACGCGCCGCTCCGCGGCAGTTCGTAAATTTCGATCATTGACTTCGAATTGACGTTGCGGGAGATCCGACCGTCGGATTCTCCTAAAACCGGAACCGTTGGGTTCGTATCGAAAAGAGCTTTCCAATGAATATTAGAAATTTGAAATCTAACGGTTGGATTTGGAATTATGTCCAAATCAAATTTGAAAAAGGTCGATGTAAGTGCAGTCCGATGGCCGTTGTTGGAAATCGACTGTACGGGCCTTGATAAAATTATTAAAAATATTAATAATTTGTGTAAAATCATAATATGTGAATTGGAAAGAACTGGGATGAAGAATTCCACATTTGAAATGATAAAAATAGATTTTTGTCGAAATGAACTAGTTTTGAACTAGAATTAAAATCAATTTATTTGTGAAATAAATAAATTGAATTTGAAAGTGATTTTAAAAATAATCAATATTCCCAATATGTTAATTGGACTGGAGCTGAATCGAAATTATCTTCGGGATATTTCGATGTTGGATTTCGTGACTATACAGATATTGTTATGGGAATTTGAAAGATATATTTTATAACGTTATTTCCAATACGATATATGTTGGTTTCAGAATTTGATATTGAATATAAGCCGATATATTTTCTATTCAGAGCCTTGTATTTAATATCAAATGTGATTTGGGTTTGTCGTGAATCGTGTTTTAGAAGACATTGGTTCTTTAACCCAGTTAAAGACATAATATTGGTTTTTGAGAAGATTAAAACTAAATGGAGTTTTAATGAATCTTTAATTAGATTGAAATGTGAATTGATAATTTATATTATCAAATCTGAAAAGTGATCGAGAATGGAGTACCGCCAGTTTTGCTCCAAAGCGATAGTTAAATCTTTAATTAGATTTGAACGTGAAATGGTAATTAATTTTACCGATAACACCGTGGTGTTAGATGTGGAGTATTACCAGTTTTCTCCATGGGATATATAGGTTGGGATTGGGAAATAAAATAAATAATTACTTCGGTGTGGTTCGCTAATCCCGACTAGTTTGAAATGATATCCAAAGGAGGATTAAAGAATGAATTTAGAAGAATTTATCTTGGATAAAATTAATGGGA
The DNA here is from genome assembly GCA_030737875.1 of Allium sativum. Classification (NCBI taxonomy): domain Eukaryota; kingdom Viridiplantae; phylum Streptophyta; class Magnoliopsida; order Asparagales; family Amaryllidaceae; genus Allium; species Allium sativum. Next base: position 603,967,454 of record CM060919.1, on the reverse strand, counting down.
ACATTTCCCTAAGAAAGTGATTTTGTGAATAAAAGAATATTCTGAATTGGAATGAGGCGTTTGTTGTGTTTGTGTAACATCTGTTTATCATATACGTGGGTTATTCAGAAAGGCCGGGTTTATACCCATTCTGAATAACCGATTCGACGAGATGTCGAAGATGAAGACGGTGGTTGAAGACCGGAAGTCTTCACATCGTTTGGGTGATTACTGATGATCTTGATTGGGCTGTACACCCAGGATGAGGGAATCAGTTGGTGATCGTCCAGACGTACCTGGAGATGGATGGATATGCGAGGAAAGTGCCTCCGGTTTCGTTCAGACCCAGAACGAATTTGTAAATGGATTGTGTGTCTGACATTGGATTTTATTCTGTGTTGATTGATCTCTATTAAATATACATCTGTTTGGCGGCAGAGAATTTATTCTCTTGCTTAACGCCCTTCTCTGAGACGTACGAGCTCAGAGGTTGTATATCGATGGACATCAGTCGCATGGAGTGAATTGCCAGTGTGGCACGCGTAAGTGGCAATTGATCAAGGCTTCTGTTGAAAAGCAAAGTCTTGTGGTTGATGATCAAAGCACGGCCTGTGTGGCGTAGCTTTGTGTATAGCGTGAATTCGCGAGCCTTACACCTCGGTATGAGTCAAAAACGGGAGACGGACCGCTGGGAGAGCACGACGTTTCTTTCTAGCTAGGGTGGTGTCAGTGACCTACCAGCCTTGACATTTATATACTTTTCACCTGTGTGGTTGTTGGATACGAGGCGCTTCGGATATAGGTCTGTAAGGACCGGGAAACGTGTGTTCAGGAATTACCAATCCTCAAAAGTAAGAGAGGACCGGCCCAGCCGATTCCAAGGATCATAGTGGGGTCCTGAGGCATTTGCTAGAGTGTCTCGAACGCGGAGAGGAGCTTGCCCCTTGCCTCGACTCATGATGGAATCCAATTTCCAATACGTGATATTGCGGTTTTAATTGTAGAACTAGTATGGCGACATGATATATGGTACCCATGCCGTCTATGATTGATATTTGTGATTGAAATTGTTTTGACACTATACACTTATAATAGTATCAAATGATTTGTTTTGACGTACCAAGCATGTTTGGCTATTATAAGGGAAAACCCTATCCTCCGGCTTGCGTTGCATTGTGTGATGGGACCTGGGTCTTATAATAGCTTCATTTTTTCAAAAAGCATTGCGTTGTTTTGTTATATGCACTAGTATTCTTGGGAGGAAACCCGTTCCATGTCATACGGCGTGGTCCCTTGAATTACTCTTCTTTAAAGTTAAAATAATAACTGTTTTTAGTTCTCACACCAGTCACATGACTGACCTGGAGTTTATTGTTTTAACCTAAACTCTGGGTGCCCCTATTTTCCACACGGGCAGCTAGTAGTTTTGGTTTTGCAGATTTATATCCACAGGGTCCTGATTTACAGCTGGAACGATGCTCGGAAAGCTCTGTATCCGTGTATCACTTTCAGTTGTGTTTTGTATTATTTTCCGCTGCTATGTAATTTATTGTAATCTCTGGTATTTGTTGAATGTAATTTATTCATTTATACTCTGTATATTCTTGTATCTGATGGAATTGTTGTAATAACAATGAAATGTTCTTCCGTATGCGTCCTTTTGTGTGTTGTTCTCAAAGTATCCGCTCTTTCCTTCACGGGGAAGTTACGTGTCCTTACAGTGGTATCAGAGCTTTGGTTTACAGAGCTCGAGAACAAGACACATTAGAACCTTACGAAAGAATTCATCAGATAATGGATTAGTAATATCCAATTAGAATGACTCGTTACAGATAGGATCAATAGTATCCTAGAACGAGTGTGAAGAGTATATTTTTCAAATGAAAACAATTTTGTTTTGAAAATTTAAATCGCTTTATATGTATTTGAATATTTATTTATTTTGAATATGGACAATCGAGTATATATAGATTTCTCATATACGCGTCATGAACGTATAGTCGAAGTTTTAATATACTGGATAGATATAGAATCACATTCTAGACACCCGGGGATAATTCTGATGATGTGGCCACATCATCAGTATTTATGTTCGTGTTTCGAAGGTGTGACTTCTATATATTTCCATTAGGCTGGTGTGAGAACCAAAACTTATATAGTTAGAACACATTGTTGTGAATTGCCATCAAAAACATGATTTTTTTTTTTGCATATATATCAAATTATGAATTTGAAACTCTAATTCACTAATTGATTGATGTTTGTGTTGTTTGTTTATTTGTTTGATAATTTTGAACCATTATGCCTATTTGAACCAAATATCGAACTGTATTGAAAATTGGTCGCATTTGTTTGCATATACATATACTTACATTGAACAGGTCATAGCAAGGAGGCTAGAGCCGAAGAATAAAATTTGTTTGCCCGACAAATAGGTACATATTTACTACATAATTTACTGTTTTGTTTGGGTAATGATGATTTTATGAGCCTATTGGCTAGCCGCTTGGCTTTTTCTTTTTCTTTTTGAGATTAGAAGGACCGGGGAAGCTATTTGAGATTTCCCGATGCTCCCGGTGCAGGGGAGGTTATGGCGAAATTTTTCGAAAATTTAGGGTGTTAGCCAAATTTTTGAAATTTTGAAAATTCTCAGAAACTAAAAAGTTGGAGAATGGAAGCCAGATCGAACGTAGTGTTGAATAATCAAACCACTTTCGACTTTGTTCCTTTTCGGGGACGAAAAGTTTTAAGTGGGGGAGATTGTAATAACCCGGAAAATCTGGGCCAGTTTAAAATTTTTATTTTGGCAATTTTAGCGAATTTTGAATATTTAAAATAGATTATTTTAAATAATAACAACGAGAAATTTATTTTGAAAAATTCGAACGTATATATCTATATACGTCGTCGTTAGAATATAAATATTTATATATAAGATTATAAATAGAATTGAAAATGGCGCGGTAGTTCGATAATTCGATTTCAAACTTCAATTGAATGTACCGGGTGCAAAACAATCCTGATTTTAGTGAAACCAAAAATATTAGAATCTATTCGTGAATATCTTTCCAACGAATCCGAAAAATCGAAATTTCATAGCGGGAATCAAAAGTTATGCCCAGTTGAAAATTCAGAATAGTCGCTATGTAAATTATACATGGCCCAAAAAGTCATATTTTGCATACGGATGAATTTGGACTCGAAACCACTTCCATTGAGTTCAAAATGCCGTTTAGAACTCCGAAAAGTATAAGCTTCGATATATTCCGATATCCGGAATAGTGGCTATGGGCTGGAGTTGTTCGGTTAACAATACATAGCCCTTAAAAAGTGAAATTTTGCATACGAGCTCAGAATTCGACGAGATAATTTTTTATGGATTCATAATGACAAATCATTGTTGAGTTCCAAATGGCGCGTCGAACGGAGTTAGTATGTGGCCGTGCGAGCTGAAACAGTTCAGGGAAAAACGAGCAGTCATTTTACAAAGGAACATTATTGATACGACCTCGGAATTCAATTCTACTTTTTTTTCTAGATTCGTATCATCTAATAATGGTTAAATCCAAGAGGGCTTGATTTTTTGAGTTATCATGTGAGCGTGCGAGAAGAAAAGGTGCGCCAAAATCGTATTTTTAGAGCTTATCTGAGCATTTTTGTGATTTTTAACGGACAGTCAAACGAACTCGGAATTCGACGAAACTTGTTTCGTTGGACTCGTCTTCACGTCTACTATCTCGTGTCCGAAATCCGCGGCCATCGGAGATCGCTAGCGTTCAGGCGATACGCGAGAAACTAGCATATAAACACTTTTACTTCCTTTTCTTCTTCACTTTCTTCCTCTTCCTCTTTTTGCATTTTTCCTCTTTAATGGCGTCCACCCTCCCACCGCCGCTGCCCCCTCCTCCACCAGCCACCACCGCCCTCCACCGCCCACCGCCGGCCGCCCGCACCACCTCCTCCTCCTCCTCTTCCTCCTCCTTCTCTCTCTCTCTCCAATTTGCAACCCTAGGCCCCAAATCACCAAACACCACCACCGCGGCCACCACGGGCCCCACCACCGCCACCCACACCCTCCCCAACGTCCATCAGGTCGGCGCCCCCCCTCCAGCCCCCTCAATTCCGGCCGTGGGCCCCACATGGCCAATATCCCCCTTTTTACCAAAAATCCCATTTTTGCATAAAAGTCCCTGTCACCATTTCGTGAATAACTCCCAAACCGTGCGTTTCTAGCCAAAGTTTCTCAAGACCAAAGTTGTAGAGCACGAAATTCTCTTCGATTTGGTATATGATAAGTCCTATTTTGCATTGCGGAGTTGTCGGGAAAACGCGTCCGAAGTCTGCTGATCAAACACTGTCAAAATGCTGTCTTTTCGCGATTTCCGGCGAAATGGCACATTTTCGGCAAGAAGACCACTAGGAAAAAGTTGTTCAGAATGGCGTGCTTGTGCTAGAAAAATAGATGGTGTGAAGATTGAAGCTCGTTTGCAAATTCTGGAAACCGAATAGTGAATCCGGGCGTTAGAAAAAAAGTGAGTTTTCTCCATTTCAAAGCTTCTACAGTTTTTGACATATGAAATAAATAAAAATATGATCTTTATATTATAGAGAGGATAAAAATCCGATTTTTAACTTATAGAAAATATAAAGATAAGATTTTTATATAATGTAGATAATAAAAATGTGATTTTTATATATGTAGTGACTACGGGCGGTGAAAGTGACAAAAGGCGAGAACGACGAAGATTTCTACATAAGAAGAGTCGTGGCATTTGGTTTAGCTAGTCGGTGAGAACTTCTCACTCAAAATCTCTTTTTCTAGTTATATATATATATATATACTAGGATGCAGACGGTGTTTAGTAGCACCCGACACCCGTCATCCAAGGACCATGGATGACTTGTTTGTTAAATTGTTTGGTTGAGTAGTTGGTTAGTTTATTTGGTTTGAATTGAATTGTTTGGTGAAAGGGAATGGATTTGATTGATGTGTGAATGGCGTGGGCCTTCACTAGACCGGGGATAAGGCTAGACCTCGTCCCGTTTTTAGTATCGTGCCGTTATGCCGCCGAAATTTTCTAAAATATGTTAGAAAAATAAAAATATCATTTTTATTGTGTAAATGAACTGAATAGGAATTCATGTGTTGAAATAAAATATTTTATCGTTAAAAATATAAATTTCAACGTGAATGTGAATAAATAAATATTTATAAACAAATCGACCGATTTGTTTATATACACTGATTTGACTGATATTGATTGGGTCGATAAATTTTACACATCGTCCAACTGCACAAACAAAAATATGTGTTTGTTGATTTGAAACCCCACACGGGTGTTGGGATGATATTTGGCGTACACTAATCCCAATTATTTAATTATTGTCGATCGATTGGTCGACAGACTGTGGAAGCGTCGATTATTTATATTTGATGCTTATGCAGTTGTGTGGTGCACTTTGGATGATGGTTGATTGTTTATCAATGCTATTATATACATGTGTTGTATGAAATCCATATAATTAACGTTATATGGTGATTGATTGGGCCTCATTCCAATCGGGAAAATAAGGAATATTATAAAAGAAAATTCATGTGTTGAATATAAAAATAGTCATGTGTTGACGATGTTCATGTGTTGAGTGAAATATTTTATACAATGAAATTTACATCTTTATCATATTTAAAATTAGAACTACTTCCCAGTAGAAGTCTAATTAAAAATCAAACGATAGATACCATAGTTTTATAAAATATTTTACATAACAAAAATAGTGATGTGTTGACAGTACTCATGTGTTGAGATTAGTCGTGTGTTGAAAGAAATATAGATTCATGTGTTGAATGGAATAAATATTCATTTGTTGAATAGAATAACGGATTTATTGAAATATATAAAGCCGTGTTGATTAGAGTTGCGCTATTTTGACGTGAACGATATTTATATCGACTATATTCGTTTTTATAATGAATATAGAAAAGAAGTGATTTCAAAATATAACGTTTTGAAAATATTATCATTTATATAGTAATGATATAAAATATTCAGTTTTGATTAGAAATTGAAATAGTGTTGAAATGGTTTTGAAATGAAGTTAAAACGATTTATAAAATACATTTTAAAAGGAAATTGACGAAATATATATAATATATATATATTATATATATAATGGCCTGAATAGAACGCGCCGCTCCGCGGCAGTTCGTAAATTTCGATCATTGACTTCGAATTGACGTTGCGGGAGATCCGACCGTCGGATTCTCCTAAAACCGGAACCGTTGGGTTCGTATCGAAAAGAGCTTTCCAATGAATATTAGAAATTTGAAATCTAACGGTTAGATTTGGAATTATGTCCAAATCAAATTTGAAAAAGGTCGATGTAAGTGCAGTCCGATGGCCGTTGTTGGAAATCGACTGTACGGGCCTTGATAAAATTATTAAAAATATTAATAATTTGTGTAAAATCATAATATGTGAATTTGAAAGAACTGGGATGAAGAATTCCACATTTGAAATGATAAAAATAGATTTTTGTCGAAATGAACTAGTTTTGAACTAGAATTAAAATCAATTTATTTGTGAAATAAATAAATTGAATTTGAAAGTGATTTTAAAAATAATCAATATTCCCAATATGTTAATTGGACTGGAGCTGAATCGAAATTATCTTCGGGATATTTCGATGTTGGATTTCGTGACTATACAGATATTGTTATGGGAATTTGAAAGATATATTTTATATCGTTATTTCCAATACGATATATGTTGGTTTCAGAATTTGATATTGAATATAAGCCGATATATTTTCTATTCAGAGCCTTGTATTTAATATCAAATGTGATTTGGGTTTGTCGTGAATCGTGTTTTAGAAGACATTGGTTCTTTAACCCAGTTAAAGACATAATATTGGTTTTTGAGAAGATTAAAACTAAATGGAGTTTTAATGAATCTTTAATTAGATTGAAATGTGAATTGATAATTTATATTATCAAATCTGAAAAGTGATCGAGAATGGAGTACCGCCAGTTTTGCTCCAAAGCGATAGTTAAATCTTTAATTAGATTTGAACGTGAAATGGTAATTAATTTTACCGATAACACCGTGGTGTTAGATGTGGAGTATTACCAGTTTTCTCCATGGGATATATAGGTTGGGATTGGGAAATAAAATAAATAATTACTTCGGTGTGGTTCGCTAATCCCGACTAGTTTGAAATGATATCCAAAGGAGGATTAAAGAATGAATTTAGAAGAATTTATCTTGGATAAAATTAATGGGAACATTTCCCTAAGAATGTGATTTTGTGAATAAAAGAATATTCTGAATTGGAATGAGGCGTTTGTTGTGTTTGTGTAACATCTGTTTATCATATACGTGGGTTATTCAGAAAGGCCGGGTTTATACCCATTCTGAATAACCGATTCGACGAGATGTCGAAGATGAAGACGGTGGTTGAAGACCGGAAGTCTTCACATCGTTTGGGTGATTACTGATGATCTTGATTGGGCTGTACACCCAGGATGAGGGAATCAGTTGGTGATCGTCCAGACGTACCTGGAGATGGATGGATATGCGAGGAAAGTGCCTCCGGTTTCGTTCAGACCCAGAACGAACTTGTAAATGGATTGTGTGTCTGACATTGGATTTTATTCTGTGTTGATTGATCTCTATTAAATATACATCTGTTTGGCGGCAGAGAATTTATTCTCTTGCTTAACGCCCTTCTCTGAGACGTACGAGCTCAGAGGTTGTATATCGATGGACATCAGTCGCATGGAGTGAATTTCCAGTGTGGCACGCGTAAGTGGCAATTGATCAAGGCTTCTGTTGAAAAGCAAAGTCTTGTGGTTGATGATCAAAGCACGGCCTGTGTGGCGTAGCTTTGTGTATAGCGTGAATTCGCGAGCCTCACACCTCGGTATGAGTCAAAAACGGGAGACGGACCGCTGGGAGAGCACGACGTTTCTTTCTAGCTAGGGTGGTGTCAGTGACCTACCAGCCCTGACATTTATATACTTTTCACCTGTGTGGTTGTTGGATACGAGGCGCCTCGGATATAGGTCTGTAAGGACCGGGAAACGTGTGTTCAGGAATTGCCAATCCTCAAAAGTAAGAGAGGACCGGCCCAGCCGATTCCAAGGATCATAGTGGGGTCCTGAGGCATTTGCTAGAGTGTCTCGAACGCGGAGAGGAGCTTGCCCCTTGCCTCGACTCATGATGGAATCCAATTTCCAATACGTGATATTGCGGGTTTAATTGTAGAACTAGTATGGCGACATGATATATGGTACCCATGCCGTCTATGATTGATATTTATGATTGAAATTGTTTTGACACTATACACTTATAATAGTATCAAATGATTTGTTTTGACGTACCAAGCATGTTTGGCTATTATAAGGGAAAACCCTATCCTCCGGCTTGCGTTGCATTGTGTGATGGGACCTGGGTCTTATAATAGCTTCATTTTTCCAAAAAGCATTGCGTTGTTTTGTTATATGCACTAGTATTCTTGGGAGGAAACCCGTTCCGTGTCATACGACGTGGTCCCTTGAATTACTCTTCTTTAAAGTTAAAATAATAACTGTTTTTAGTTCTCACACCAGTCACATGACTGACCTGGAGTTTATTGTTTTAACCTAAACTCTGGGTGCCCCTATTTTCCACACGGGCAGCTAGTAGTTTTGGTTTTGCAGATTTATATCCACAGGGTCCTGATTTACAGCTGGAACGATGCTCGGAAAGCTCTGTATCCGTGTATCACTTTCAGTTGTGTTTTGTATTATTTTCCGCTGCTATGTAATTTATTGTAATCTCTGGTATTTGTTGAATGTAATTTATTCATTTATACTCTGTATATTCTTGTATCTGATGGAATTGTTGTAATAACAATGAAATGTTCTTCCGTATGCGTCCTTTTGTGTGTTGTTCTCAAAGTATCCGCTCTTTCCTTCACGGGGAAGTTACGGGTCCTTACAGTAGAAGACGTCCACACGAGTCCACTGTTTCTTGTTTCACTGAATTCCGTCAACAAACGAAAAAGATATGATTTTTACAGTGAAATCAAAAACCGTAGCGCTTTAAAGTGCTATAATATAGTTTAAATAATTTACAGCCGTACCTCAGTTGAATTCTTCAAAACTAGGTTTAGCTTTTTCTCGAAATCCGTGTAGTTTAGACCCGATCAGCCTGCGCCACCTGGAAGAGGGTCGAGAGGCGCCTGAACGGGGAGTGGAGCGGTCGAACTCGGTGGCAGATCGGAGCTCCGGCGGCGCTTAGAAGGGCGCGACTTTCGAGGGGAATATCTCGTCGACGACGCAACGAGAGGGGATGCCACCGGTCTTGATTTGAAGAGGGGAGAGAGTACTACAGATCGTTCAACAGAGGCGAGGTGTATTGGTGCATGGTTTTTGAATTAAAGAGGAGAGAAGGGAGGAAGGTGAAGCCGCCGTTCATTGGGGGGTTTCGGGGAAGAAAGACGAGGAGAGAGAATGAATGTGATTGGCCTATTTTTTTATTTATATATTTTAAAATCTCAAAAATACCCCTCGCCTCACACGAACTCCAATCCAAACCCAACGACTATCGTCCCTAGCTAAATGCCCCCATTCCAAACACAATGGGATATGTTTCGTAGGCCCATTCGACTGTTTCAGTCAGTTTTTCTTCAAATTAAAATATAAAACATTCAATATTTAATTTGAACGTACATTTCAATTTGCCGGGGCCACATACTGATTCTAAAAATTCCCGAAAAATAAATCTAGCTATTTTTTGACGATACGGTCCCAACAAAACTAGTTTCGTCGAATTCTGAGACCTTTTGAAAAATAGCCCTTTTCTGGTCGATCCAATTTAACAGAAATCGACCAAACACATTTCCCTTTGTCACGCTCACATACTAGCTTCAAAAATTATGAAATTTTAAACCTAGCAATATTTTGACATCCCGGATCCAACAAAAGTGGTTTCATCGAATTCCGAGGTCGTTTGCAAAATGGCCATTTTCACAGGCTATATAAACTCTATAGCGAACTTTCTGAAAATTCACTTGGCCATAACTTTTGCTTCCCGCTAGAAACTTCGATTTTTCAGATTCATTAGAAAGATATTCACTAACAGATTTAAACATTTTTGGTTTCACTAAAATCCGTTTTGCTTTGCACCCGGTACAGTCAGTCAAAGTTTGAATTCAAATTTTGAAACTGCCACGCCATTTCAGGCCTTGTTTATAATTAGAAACAATTATATTCGTTTTCAAACATCGATTCAAACTACTTTTCATCGTTATTATTTAAAATATTTATTTTAAATATTTAAAATCCACTAAAATAGCTAAATTAAAATTTTCAAACTGGTTCAGATTTTCTGGGTTGTTACAATCTCCCCCGCTTAAAACTTTTCGTCCCCGAAAAGGAACAAAGTCGAAAGTGGTTTGATTAATCAACTCTACTTTCAATCTGGCTTCCATTCTCCAACTTTTCAGTTTCTGAGAATTTTCAAATTCTTCAAAAAATTGGCTAACACCCTAAATTTTCGCCATAACCTCCTTTGTACGGGGAGGGGTTTGGAAATTTATTGGGCCGTATTAGGCACCCAATAAATCCTAATAAACATGCATATATTTATAGTGATATATTCTGGTGTCCACAGGTGAGTGTGTATAGATCATAACTCCGAAGAATAAATTCTCGTCACTCTATAAATGGTTTTTGTGCCTTAATGACTAGAGAGACATGTTTATTGTCATCTCCAGACCCGTGTGGGGTTTTTATTATTCTTGCAATTTACCGTTACATTTTATATGGTCCATACCAGTCATCAGTTCAACCTGTAAAATATAGTCATCGCCATACAAGCCTCTCGCTCGTATGGTAAATCTTCAACCTCGTCACACAAGCTCCAAATGCTAATGTGGTATATGATGAAGTATGCCTATCTTCAAGGAGTATGCCATGTAGTGTAGTTCAAAATTAATTATTACTATCCTATGGCGACGTTTATTATTACACACAGAATAACCAGCACTCCGCATCCAATGGCATTCACAGGAGTTGATATAGTAATATTTCGCATCCAACTCATTAAGGTTTACCTATTTGTCGGGCACGCAAATAAATTCTTTACTCAATAGCTAATCCATTTACCTGTTGAAACATATATAATGCACATGTATATATTTCTATCTATTTTTAAATCGGTTCAATGTGTGATTTAATCGAATTTTCTACCATTCATCCTCTTATTGATTAAATTAACTATCGCTCTAATAATTTAATTAACCATATCCACTATCACACAACACAAACAACAAGCAATTTGTTTTTAACTTTTCAAAAATCATACTAATCTATTCTTATAATCTTTTACTTTTCAAGTATATATCATTTATATATTCAAAGATCATATTTTTAAAACCAGACTATATATATAATCACAAATACGTTATTTATAAATGTATAACTCTCAACTCGTTCTGGGGCATTTCCGACCTCATCTCTAACGAGTTATTTTGATTCTGCTATACTCGTACTGGGATATTACTGATCATATCTGTATTGAGTTACCCGTCCTAGAACACTACTGGTTCTATCTCTGAAGAGTTCGTTAATGTGTTATATACCAGAGCTAAGCTTAACCAAAGCTCTGATACCACGTTGTGACGACCCAAAACCCCGTACTGACGGTGGCAAGGGTAATCTTTGGAATACAACACATAAACAAATAATAGCAGAACAGAATTAAATAAATACACCAGATAATGTACAAATAATACACTGGATAAACATAATCATCAGAGTTACACAATATACAGGATCATACTTAGTACAAATACAGTTCAGCTATACATAAATGTCTACAGCGGAAAACAAACATAATATGTACAATAGGAGCTGAACAGCATAAAAAGAGATAAATGATAGATCCATCTTCAGCTCCAGCTATCCAGAAAGAGCCTGCTAAAACCTGAATACAAGGCTGCCCATGTAGAAAAAGGGGCACCTGAGTTTGAAAGTGAAACAAACTACGAGTCAGTCATGGGACTGGTATGAGAAATCTACTTAACACATTTTATAATATAGCTAATCCCAGGATCACGCCACTTTCGCGGAACGGGTTTACTCCATTGGATTGCCGGTGCTTTAAAACAAGTAAATCTTTTAAACATCGCAATGATTTTATAAAATTGAAGTCATTATAAGACTCAGTTCCCATCACACAATGCAACGCAAACCAGAGGATAGAGTTTTACCTTATAATGGCCAAAATATGCTTGATACGAATAAAACAAAAGAATTTGATATTATTGCTAGTGTTTATATGTTTCAAAAACAATTTCAATCATAACTATCAATCATAGATGGCATGGGTACCATATATCATGTCGCCATATATATATATATATATATATACAATCAAAACTGCACGGTGTCGTATTTGGAAATTGGATTTCCATCATAAACTAAGGCAAAAGATAGTCCTTACCGACTTCGATACAATCTAGCCCATGCCTAAGGACCCAGACTCAGGTGGGCCCTTGGATCGTCAGGGCCGGTCCACCGATGTGGATTAAAATGCCTGAACACGGCGTTTCCCCGCCCTTTGGGGCGTAAATGAGCCAACGAATGACTCCATCGGTCCCGGATCGACCGATATAACCGAGGCGCCTCGCAACAGCAACAACCACATAGGTGAAAATAATATAAATGTCAGTCAGTTTAAGCACTGACACCACCTCTAGCTAGAAGGAAACGCGTGCCCTCCCTGATGTCCTCTCCTGTTTCTGGTTCATACCGGGGTGTGAAGCTGGCGAATTCACGTTATACACAAAGCTACGCCACACAGCCGATGCTTTGATCATCAACCACAAGACTTTGCTTTTCAACAGAAGCCTTGATCACTGCATCTTAGCATGCCACATAGGCAATTCACACCATGCAACTGATGGCTATCAATCACACAGAATGAATTCCAATGTCAGACACACAGTCCATTTGCAAGTCCGTTCTGGGTCTGAACGAAACCGGAGGCACTATATACCTCGCATACCCATCAATCTCCATGTACGTCTGTACGATCACCACTCATTATCCATATTTCAGGATGCCTCCCAATTAGGACATCAGTTACCATCCAACCGGGGTGAAGATCTCCTGTCTTCAATCACCGTCTTCATCATCGACTTCTTATCGTCGATTCAGTTATTCAGAATGGGATTAACTCGATCTTTTTAAGCAACTCACGTATATAATAAACAAGTGCTACACAAACACAACATACGCCTTATTCTAATTCATTAGTCACTAACCGTAAATTAGTAAGAGAACGATTTCCCAAATATTAACCCCGAAGGCCGAAACCAACATCAGATCAAAACCCAGGAAACCATTCGACTTAGCTAACCTTCAGTTAGTTTCTAAATTTCACATTCCATGTCGTTTATAATATTTTATAACGATTTATCGCTATTTTTATTTATTTAAAAATAGCCATTTCATTCAAATGACGCTTCGGGCCATAACGCGACCGTGGCGCTGTTTTTCTTCAGATTTGATTTACACATATCTGAAAATCTAACCGTTGGATCTTCACAAATTTCATATCATTTGAAAGATCTTTTCAAGACGAATCCAACGGTTTAAGTTTTGGGAAAATCCGACGGTCGAATCTCCCGGTATACTCGTTTGAAGTTTCGATTTCAAAATACGAACTGCAGCGTCATCATTCGATTTAATTTAATTATATTTATATATATATATATAAATATAATCGATTCTGGCGCTGTTTTTCTTCAGATTTGAATTAAACATTTCAGACAATCCAACCGTTGGATCTTTAAAAAGTTGGTGTTGTTGGAAAGATATTTCCAAAGCGAACCCAACGGTTTCGGTTTCGGGAAAATCCGATGGTCGGATCTCCCGCACTAATCGTTTGAAATCACGGTTTCAAAACATAAACCGCAGCTTCGTTATTCGATATATTTCAGTTATATATATATATATAATCGATTCTTCGATTTCAAAACTATTTTTCTTTCATACATTTGATAAAAATGATATTTTTATCCAACCGACATTTATTTCGACACTTCACTGTTTTTAACAATTCATGTATATAATAATTATGTGATTTTTATTGCAAAACAATTTATTTCAAAACACGAATATTTTATATAGTTCATATAGATGATAAAAATATGATTTTTATTATAAAACAATTTATTTCAAAACACGACTATTTTATATAGTTCATATAGATGATAAAAAATATGATTTTTATTATAAAACAATTTATTTCAAAACACGACTACTTTATACAGTTCATATAGATGATAAAAATATGATTTTTATTATAAAACAATTTATTTCAAACACGAATACCATACAACACATGAATTTCTATTCAACGAATGAATTTCTATTCAACACATGAATGTTTTCTATAGTTCGTATATATAAAATAAAAATGTGATTTTTATTGTCAAAACAATTTATTTAAAACACGAATACCATTCAACACATGAATTTCTATTCAACGAATGAATTTCTATTCAACACATGAAGGTTTTCTATAGTTCGTATATATAATAAAAATGTGATTTTTATTTTTAAAGCAATTTATTTAAAACACGAATACCATTCAACACATGAATTTCTATTCAACGAATGAATTTCTATTCAACACATGAAGGTTTTCTATAGTTCGTAAATATAATAAAAATGTGATTTTTTATTTTTAAAGCAAATTATTTAAAACACGAATACCATTCAACACGTGAATTTCTATTCAACGAATGAATTTCTATTCAACACATGAAGGTAGTTTCAACACATGAAAATAATTCTAACACATGAATATTATTCAAAAATTTCGGCAGCATAACAGCCGGGTAGTTAAAACCGGGGCCGTCCCTAATACGGCTCCTCGCTCTACCTTAAAGCCTCGCAGCTTTTGATAATGGGGATTTCATGCATCTAGTTCGCACGCAGGCGGCATGTTTATATTTTTCTTTTCCACAAACTAATCCTATGTGGTTTCAACCAAATAATTCTCAACCACAAACGGGTATTTTTCAACCACAATCAATCAATTTCAACCACAAACAATCAATTTCGACCATTCGCTATCAACCAATTTTCACACCAATCACAACCAACAAATATCGTCCATGGTTTGTGGACGTGGGGCGTGTGTATATATATATATATCACTTCTATTTCAACACATATATAATTTTTAAAATGCATATATAACTTATACATCGAACGTACAACTTATACAATGCTTATACATGAGGTGTACAATGCTTATATAACTCATACATCGATTATATAATTTATACGTCATCGTTTTCCATATCGTTTATAATTCAGAAATCTCACATTGGGTTCCACTCCACCAAAAATAGCAGAAGGCTCAGAAAAATATGCGGTCTCTTCTAGAATGTCGAAGACGTCCACACGAGTCCACTGTTTCTTGTTTCACTGAATTCCGTCAACAAACGAAAAAGATATGATTTTTACAGTGAAATCAAAAACCGTAGCGCTTTAAAGTGCTATAATATAGTTTAAATAATTTACAGTCGTACCACAGCTGAATTCTTCAAAACTAGGTTTAGCTTTTTCTCGAAATCCGTGTAATTTGGACCCGATCAGCCTGCGCCACCAAGAAGAGGGTCGAGAGGCGCCTGAACGGGGGGTGGAGCGGTCGAACTCGGTGGCAGATTGGAGCTCCGGCGGCGCTTAGAAGGTCGCGACTTTCGAGGGGAATATCTCGTCGACGGCGCAACGATAGGGGATGCCACCGGTCTTGATTTGAAGAGGGGAGAGAGTACTACAGATCGTTCAATAGGGGCGAGGTGTATTGGTGCGTGGTTTTTGAATTAAAGAGGAGAGAAGGGAGGAAGGTGAAGCCGCCGTTCGTTGGGGGGTTTCGGGGAAGAAAGACGGGGAGAGAGAATGAACGTGATTGGCCTATTTTTTTTATATATATTATAAAATCTCAAAAATACCCCTCGCCTCACACAAACTCCAATCCAAACCCAACGACTATCGTCCCTAGCTAAATACCCCGATTCTGAACACAATGGGATATGTTTCGTTGGCCCATTCGACAGTTTCAGTCAGTTTTTCTTCAAATTAAAATATAAAACATTCAATATTTAATTTGAATGTACATTTCAATTTGTCGGGGCCACATACTGATTCTAAAAATTCTTAAAAATAAATCTAGCTATGTTTCGACGATACGGTCCCAACGAAACTAGTTTCGTCGAATTCTGAGACCGTTTGAAAAATAGCCCTTTTCTGGTCGATCTAATTTAACAGAAATCGACCAAACACATTTTCCTTTGCCACGCTCACATACTAGCTTCAAAAATTATAAAATTTGAAACCTAGCAATATTTTGACATCCCGGATCCAACAAAAGTTGTATCGTCGAATTCCGAGGTCGTTTGCAAAATGGCCATTTTCACGGGCTATATAAACTCTATAGCGACCTTTTTGAAAATTCGTTTGGACATAACTTTTGCTTTCCGCTATGAAACTTCGATTTTTCTGATTCGTTAGAAAGATATTCACTAACAGATTTAAATATTTTTGGTTTCACTAAAATCCGTTTTGTTTTGCACCCGGTACGGTCAGTCAAAGTTTGAATTCAAATTTTGAAACTAACACGGCATTTCAGGCCTTGTTTATAATTAGAAATAATTATATTCGTTTTCAAACATCGATTCAAACTACTTTTCGTCGTTATTTTTTAAAATATT
Source organism: Allium sativum (assembly GCA_030737875.1). NCBI lineage: Eukaryota > Viridiplantae > Streptophyta > Magnoliopsida > Asparagales > Amaryllidaceae > Allium > Allium sativum. The sequence continues at coordinate 603,950,702 of CM060919.1, read as the reverse complement.
TATTTTAAATATTTAAAATCCACTAAAATAGCCAAATTAAAATTTTCAAACTGGTTCAGATTTTCCGGGTTGTTGCACAAAAGGTGATATTTTTATCTAATTGCAAAATCCAATTCAATTCAACAAGCAAAGTTATATTTTTTTTTGAATTGAAAATTCTCATTCAATTCAACAAAACAAACAAAGTGATATTTTCATGTTGAATTGAAAATTCTAATTCAATTCAACAAAACAAACAAAGTGATATTTTCATATTGAATTGAAAATTTTAATTCAACCTGATAAATAAAGGTGAATTTTTTATTGAATTTACAATTCTAATTCAATTCAAAAACATACACAAAGTTGAAATTTTTATTGAATTGAAAAATCTAATTCAATTCAATAAACATGATACTCTAATTTTTTTTAATATGTATATGATTCAACAAAATATTGACAAAAATGATTTATTTTAATTAACCTATCACATTCAGATCTATATCAGCAAAATATCCAAATTAATAGATCTATATCAATACATCACAAACGGATCAAATCAACAATTCTAAATTTCATACATCGCATATCTAAATTATTTACATACATACAACTATTTAAACAGGGAGAAAAATAATTAAATTGATTAATTATTTAAATCAGAAATCTCACAGTCGTGTGAATCTGAATTGTTTAGATCCGCAAATTTGGCCAAAATTTTATCAGCTCGAAATTGCTTCTAGTCAGAACAGCAGCGTAGATCACGTCTCTACGATCGCACAGGATCTGAAATCATTCATTTTCGAAGTTGTATGAATTAGTTATGATTTAAATAAGATAGATAATAATTTTAAAATTAAATTATTACAATAATATGAGGTTTTACCCCTTTCTTCTTCTGTACAGTACAAGGCCGTGGTGTTTTCAAATTAGTTCGAATCTAGGGTTCGATATCTCTCAAAATCCATTCAGCTTCGTCTCGATCAGGCTATGCCACGTCAGAGAGCTAGGGGAGGCACACAGGACTGACCCACTTGTGTGAAGCTCGATCGAGTCTAGGGGGTGGGCGGCGGTCTTAAGTCCGTGACATTGGGGGTTCGTATTTCTCGAAACACTCCACTAGAAAATCCAAACACTGTATGGATTTAAAGCTTAAGGAAATCTCTACAAAAAAGTCTGAAGGAGTAGGAGGATTTGATGTAGGGATTGGAAGGAATTAGTGGAGGAAGTTAGGAGTTTTACTTGCCATGGATTTCAAAAGAGGGGCGGTGGCTACGATATGGGTTTAGGGTTTGAGGAAGATGACAAAGTTTTTTATAATATTTTAATGTTAATTTTACAAATAAATCCATAAGTTCTAAACAAATCCAATTTCAGTCCAACAGGAGTTGATCGCACCCAATAGCCCCCATTTCGGATCCGATGGGCCAAGTCTCGTCAGCCCAAACGATTGTCTGTGACCTGAATTTTTTAATTTAAAATTTAAATCTTTTATTAAATTAATTCGATCATATATTTAAATTCACCGGGGCCACAAACGGACTCAGAAAATTCCAAAAAAATATATTTCTGGCTTTGTTTTAAAGATACGGTCCTAACAAAATTAATTTCGTTGAATTCCGAGATCGTTTGAAAAATGGCCATTTTCAAGTCGATTAAATTTGACTAAAATTGACAAAACACAATTTCGTTTGCCACGCTCACATATTAATTCCAAAAATTCTGGAAAATTAAACTTAGCAATAATTTGACATTCCGGATCCAATAAAAGTGGTTTCGTGGAAAACGGAGGTCGTTTGAAAAATGGCCTTTTATACGGGCTATAAATTATATTATGACGAACATTCCCAATATTCAACTGGCCATAACTTTTGATTCCCGCTATGATATTCCGATTTTTCAGATTTGTTGGAAAGATATTTTCAAACAGATTTAGATATTTTTGGTTTCAGTTAAATTTTGAATCCAGTACTTTCAGTCAAAGTTCAGGTTTGACTTTTCAAACTGACGAACTAATTCTAATTCCTTTTGAAATTAAAATAAATATATTCGCTCTAATTTCGATTAAAAAAAATTCAATCGTTATTATTGAAAATAAATTATTTTAACTATTCCAAATTTACTAAAATAGCCAAAATAAAAAATTCAAATTGGCTCTGATTTTCCGGGTTGTTACAGCTCTGCTTTTCAACAAATGCCTTGATTATTTGCATCTTAGCATGCCACGTTGTCAATCCATACCATCCCATTGATTTCTGCCAATATATAACCTCCAAGCTCGTATGTCTCAGAGAAGGGTGTTAAGCAAGAGAATAAATTCTCTGCCACCAAACAGATATACATTTAGCAAAGATCAACGAATACAACGTAAAGGAATACAACGTCAAATATTCCATCCATTTACAAGTCCGTTTTGGGTCTGAACGAAACCGAAGGCACCTTATTACTCGTCCCATATGTTCAATACAGAGAGAGGTCCTTGCATATCCGGTCAATCTCCAAGTACGTTTGGATGATCCCCACTTATTTCCTTGTCTTGCGTGTACAGCCTAATCAAGACATCAGTAATCATCCAAACGACGTGAAGAACTCCGGTCTTCAACCACCGTCTTCATCTTCGACTCTTGATCGTCGTAGTAATTATTCAGAATGGGTTAAACCTGGTCTTTTCGAATAACATGCGTATTTTATTATTAAGTGCTATAAAAACACATTATATGCCTCATTCCAATCCAGAATATCCTTTTAATAAAATATTCACATGATTAGGGAAAGGTTCCATTAATGTTATCAAAGACAAATTCTTTTAAATTTATTCTTTAATATTCTTTTACATATCAATTTCAAAAGATTTATTTTATTCTTTATCAATTTGAAACCAAATTAAGGTTTATAAAACTAGTCGGGATTATCGTGCCTTACCGAAGTAATCAATTATTATTTATTATCCCAATCCCAACCTATTAAACCCATGGAGCAAAACTAGTAGCACCCCATATCTTATACACACAGTGTTATCGGTAAAATTAATTACCATTTCACATTCAAATCTAATTAAAGATTTTACTATCGCCTGGAGTAAAACTGGTGGTACTCCATTCTCGATCATTTCAAGAATTCAATAAATTAAATTATCTCATCCCCATTTCAATCTAATTCAATATTTATTAAAACTCTAATTTAGTTTTAATATCAAAAATCATTACTTTATGATTATTCAAATTTAGGAAATTAATCTTTATCTTTAACTGGGTAAAAGAACTAATGTCATTTAAAACACAGTTCACGATAAACCCAAATCATTTTCCATTAACTATGGAATCTTCACGGAAAACGGATCAATATATAATCGATATAAATTTCCATATCAGACTAATAATATAAATGGAATAACGGTAAGGCCTTTTTAAATTCCATATATAGTAACGGTCTTCATTCACAGAAGCTCATCTCGATTATTATTAAATCGAATTCCATTTAATTCCAATTTAATATATTAAATTGGAAAACTTAACTTTGGAAAAATTTCCTTTTAAATCTTAATGAAAGATTTATAAATTCCAAATTATATTTTCATTGTTAATCAGGTTAAAGAACGAATGTCGTTAAAAACACAGTTCACAATAAACCCGATTCACATTTCATTTTATTCCAATTACCAAATAAATTGGAAACTCTAATAATCTAAATTAAAAGATTTATACTTTTCAGACGGGTTTTAAGAACAGTATTATTTAAGTCACCATTAACGACAAACCCAAAATCCAATTTATTTTATATATTGGAAATTTAGATTATATTAAAACCATTACAAATCCAATTTATTATTTCTAAAATAATTGGACTATTATTCTAGTTAATAACTAGTTCATTTTGATAAAAATATATTTTTATCTTTACGAAATTGGAATTTTTCATCCAAATTCTTTCTAAATCATTTATTATGATTTTACATAATCTTTTCATATTCTAATAATTTTATCAAGGCCCGTACAGTCGGTTTCCAATAACGGCCACCGAACTGCACTTACAACGACCTTTTCCAAATTTGATTTGGACATAATTCCAAATCCAACCGTTAGATTTTAAAGCTAGTATATTCATTGGAAATATCTTTTTGATACGAACCCAACGGTTCCGGTTTTAAGAGAATCCGATGGTCGGATCTCCCGTTATGCCAATTTGAAGTTAATGGTCGAAATTCGCGAACAGTCGTTGTGCGGCGTGTTCTATTCGGGCCATTAAATATATATAATATATAAAGTTCATCGATTCTCATTTTAAAACATATTTTATAAATCATTTATAAATTCATTTTAAAACGATTCCAACCTCGATTTCAAATTTAAATCAAAATTAAATATTCTATATTTTTTCATATTAAAATGATAATATTCTCAAAATATTAGATTTTGAAATCGCTTCTTTTCGATATTCATTATAAAATGAATAAAATCGATCGATAAACCTATTCGGGTTAAAATAGAGTTTTCTACTTAACTCGGCTTCATATTTTAATATTTTTGTGTCCATCCAAAATCGGACGTCAAAATCATAATTTTATTTTTCATTGAATATTATTTTAAAATATTCTCATATTTTAAAATATTCTTTATTTTAAAATATTCTTTATTCTAAAGTGTCCTTTTTCTAAAGTGTCTCTTATAACAAAAAATGTCTTTATTACAAATATGTCTTTTATTACAAAAATGACTTTTATTACAAACATGTCTTTTACTTTTGAATCGGAATGCGACTCAATCAATTACCATATAATTTCAGTTATATGGATTTCATACATCGAAGGTAAACAACAATAATGATAAACAATCATTAAACAGTCCATTCACATCCATAGTGAAATTTACAACTGTGTGAGCATTAAAATAAATAAATAAATAAATAATGCTCATCACTGCTTGTCAACCCATTGATTGACAAACAACTAAATATTGGGACTAATGTCTATCATCCCAATACCCATGTGGGTTTTCAAACAACAACAGTTTATTTATTTGAGCAGTTGGGCGATGTGTAAAATTTATCGTCCCAATCCATATGAGATAAATTGGTGTACATAAACAAATCGTTCGATTTGTAAATGAATACTTATTTTCATTTCAGGAGAATTTTATGTGGTTCATATATATATATATATACATTAAAAATTATATTTTTAACGATAAAATATTTTATTCAACACATGAATATTTCATATAGTTCATCTATACAATAAAAATGATATTTTTATTGTGCTAACATTTTATACAATAAAATGATAGTTTTGTTATGCTAACATTTTATATAATAAAAAATGATGTTTTTGTAATCCTAACATTCTATACATAAAAATGATATTTTTATAATGCTAACATTCTATACATAAAAATGATATTTTTATAATTCTAACATTCTATACATAAAAATGTTATTTTTATAATGCTAACATTCTATACATAAAAATGATATTGTTATAATGCTAACATTATATACATAAAAATGATATTGTTATAATGCTAACATTCTATACATAAAAAATGATATTTTTATAATGCTAACATTCTACACATAAAAATGATATTTTTATAATGCTAACATTCTATACATAAAAATGATATTTTTTATAATGCTAACATTCTATATATAAAAATGATATTTTTATAATGCTAACATTTTATACAATTCATGCAATCCATAAACACAATACAGTCCATTCAATCCAACAAGCAATCATGGTTTGTACAATAAATAGTGTTGGGTGCTATTAAGCACCGTCTGCAACCTAGTATATATTTAACTGTAAAATAGTTTGAGGGAGAAAGAGTTCTCACCTTTGGTTTCCACTCCGTCAGTCTTTAACTGATGATTTTTGTACCGTTTGGATTTGAATTTTCCCCAAATTCTAACTTGCTCCAAATTAGACCTAGTTAGTGTTGTTGCAAAGCTCTCGATTCCACGATCGCAATGGATCCAGTTTCACTGAATTTTGATAATGTATGAAGAAGTTATGTATTTTTAATATTGAACACACTTAAACATCATTAACTTATATAATTAATTATATTAATTAAATAACAACTTAATTACCACTCTAATCCTATCCTCATCATCCTTCTTCCATGCTCCAGGATTCCACCGTAAGCTTCCCTTCCATTCACGTAAACTTCCTCCTATCATACCTCCTTCACCACACACTTTAAATTCAAACTAAAATAACCATAATTCATCTCTCGAAATCCTCTATAATCTCACATCAATTTGCATCAACTCGCATCCCCCTGGAAAGTTGCATTCGACAGCTCCCACCGCCTCCTACAGTAAATCGCACGAAACAAATATGCACCGTTCCCCTTCAGATTTCGCAAGCAAGTGCTATTTTCATCAAAAAATCCAACTACAACATTGAATTCAAGCCTCGATGCTCCAAATCTTCAAAATGCCGAACCCTAGGCGCTAAACCCACGCTGTAAAAATCACATCGTACAAAAGCTGCGCCAAACGTCTTGAAATGGGTATGAGGTGGAAACTCTCCTCACAAGGATCTCAAATATATTTATTTCATGATTTTAGGAGGTGTGTACGATTTTTAAAAAATGGAAGAAGCTGGATTTTTCTTAGGTTTTAGGTTTAGAAAGAGGGAGAAAGGGTGCGTGAAAATAGGGGATTAGGTTTAGGTTATGAAGTTTAAATGATGATTTATAGTGCACCCTAATTATTATTTTAAGGATTTTATTATTCTCAAATATCGCTCATTTTCATCGTTTAAAAATCCATGTGGTCACCTACGGATCCCGTTTTCGATGAAACTTGACATGCATCTACTTTCTGACATTACGGATCCAACGAAACTGGTTTCATTTAATTCTGAGTCCGTATGCACAAATAACGAATTTTTAAAGTCAAAATATTGTCCGTTTTTCACTTTAAAAATCACTCTCGGTCGTATACTGATTTCAAAAATCATGAAATTTGAAATATTACCATTATTCGACGCAACGGGTTCAATAAAAAAAATTCGTCGAATTCCGATGTCGTCTCAATAATGTTCCTTTGTAAAATGACTACCTGTTTTTTTTCAAATGGTTTTGCTCTGCATGTCCACATAGTGACTCCGTTCGACGCGCACTTTGGAACCCAACAATAATTTGTCATTATGAATCCAAAAAAAATTATTTCATTGAATTCTGAGCTCGTATGCAAAATTTCACTTTTAAAGACTTTGCGTTGATTTTCAAAATTGAATTTTTAGAATTTTCAAAACAAAGCTTATAAATCAATTTAATAATTTTACTGGGTTTATTCTAAGTCAAATAAAATATAACAACTAATTTTAAAATTATTCTCAAATTTTGTTTAGCTAAAATAATCAATTTATATTCGCATATTCCTTAAAATAGCTTAAATTAAAATTTTAAATTGGTTCTGAAAATACGAGTTGTTACAGCTAATGAAAAGTTCTTTTGTTCAGATCTTATGGGTTGTAACCCTAAAATGATACTGAATTTGGCATTTGAATCTCCGACATTTGATGTTGTAGTTGTATCAAATGCTTATTTTCGAAGGAACGAAATTCAGTGTTGTCACAAGTTGTGTCAGAGCTTTGGTTTATTCAAAGATTTGGGTACGACTCATTAGAACAAAAGGAAAGGACACTAAAGAGCTAGGCTTAGTAATATCCTAGAAGAGAACTCATTAAAGATGGGGTTAGCAATCACCTATAATAAGGTCAGGGTATTAATTATATAAGATAGCATAATTGCGGTATGAAAATGGGGTTTGAAAAGTTATATTTGAATAGAAAAATATTTTTATGGTAATTATAAAGAATTTGGATTAGAAATTGAAACTATCGACAATTTTGGACAGTTGATAAGTTCTGAAACCTGTTAACTTAACCAGAAGGTATTCGTTAAAAGAAGGCAACAAGAAGTCAGAAGCTATCTAAACTAAGGTACTTAGATAAGCTAGATCATGTGAAAGAATGATGGACTTTAAAAGATTTAGATTATGAAATTCTGCAAGCCATTTTATAAATAAAGTTGCTTGTATCTTCTTTGCTTTTCGAGGACGAAAAGTTTTTAAGGAGGGAAGAACATAACAACTCAAATTTTGAGCCTTATTTAATTTAAATTAATTCAAAAGATTTTTGAATATTTAAAGATATGATAAGAAAATTTTATATTAAGATTAAGTTTTGTCAAATTTATAACGATTAACAAATTTGTTGAAAGAAGGATTTTTGTCGGGATACGAATTCTGTAATTTGTCAAATTCATTTGATTTATTCATTTGAGAATCTAGATTAAATTTATTTTAAAATTGAATTTTTAATAAGGTGTGAATGGTAAAATAACTTGTTTAAAATGATAGAATACAATGGTAAAATAAATCGACAAAATATGTCATTTTTTGTCAAAACCGAGTTTGATCAAATATTAAAAGTTTGTCAAAACGAGATTTTATAACTTGAAATTTTTAAGTTGATTTAAACATTTGTGAATTTTAATTTAATGGCGTTAAGTTGGATTTTGAATTCAGTTTAATAGTTGTTCAAAACTATAAATTACAGCAGTGAAATACGTTGATAAAAATGTAGCGGCTTTTGTCAAAATGAATTGTTTAAATTCATATTGACAAAACCATTTTAAGTGCGATCTTTTCTATATATATTATTGAATGAAATAATTATTTTTGGATTATTAAATAACAAAAGATCATCGGATTTTATCAATAAAAGTCATCGAACTTGATCAGTTTTGTTGTCAGTTGTTTGGCTCGTTGATCAGTAGAATAGAAGTTAAAATAAGCAACTTAACAATTTAAAACACTTAAAAATGTAAAAAAATTGTGACAAATGGTTATTAAGAAACCATTCCTTCCTAAATCAAATACCACTTATGCCTTTTGACAAAACCATGTTCTAAAGCCCATGGTTTTGTGAAGGAAAAATTCATTTACACCCCTGCCCCCTACCCCAAGGCTACTTCACCCTCTTTATTTCTCATTCCATTCCATTCTTTCTTTCTACCATCTTTCTCCCTTCTCTAATGGCTTCCTAAGCCTCTTCTTCTTCCCTTCTCTAATGGTTTCCTAAGCCTCTTCTTCCTCCTCCTTCTCTTCTTTTCCCTCTTTCCTCCACCTCCTTCTTATTCTCTCCTCCCCCATCTCCTTAGCCTTACGCTGCACCCTCTCCCTCGTCTTTCCTTGCGCCCCCACCCGTCCTCCTTCTCCAAAGTTCGACCCCATCCTCTAAAAAAACAAAAGAAAGGGAAATGAAAAGGAAAGATAAAATAAAATAGGGAAAAGGATGTATGTTTCTATATACATATATATTTTGGGTACAGAGAGAAAATATTGTGAGACATGTTACGCTGCCCAACTGTTTAGTTAATGTATGGTAAAGTGGAACCTAAAGTGGAGAAACACTATTTATATATTTGATTATATAATATATATATATAGTTATCATGTATGCTTGTGATTGGTTGTGAATGTATGATTAATTAGCTATTAATTATAGTATATGCATTTATTAACAATCCGCTTATATATATGTATGTATGTATTATGAAATATATGTGTGATAGATGAATGGATGTTATGGATATGGATATTGATATGGTTTTTAGTAGTGGTAATATGTACACTGCACAAGTTACACCCTCATATATGGAAATATATGGGTATTGAATAAGTCTCTGATAATATAAATGAATAATGGGTAAAAATAAAAGTTGGAATTTTGTACTCGAAATGGTTTGGAGATGAAATTGAAACAATTACGAATAACTTTCATAAAGGTGGAAACTTAATGAAAAAGATTTCAAGTATATATAGCGTGTTAAAATTTAAAATCAATTGTGAATAGCAATTTTGAAAAGTGAAGTTGAGTTTGATATATAAATGATGTTAAAAGCACAATTTTATTATTATAACTATCTTGCTTTATTTTTGAATGAATTTCAGGAAAGTTTTTGTTTGAAAGGATTATTTTGAAAAATAATATGTTTTTATAATAAAATAATAATATAATGTTCATCTAATATGAATATTTGAATTTTAAAGTCAAATTTTAAAGAAATTATCAAATAAGTTTAAATATGTTTTATAAAGATTTTAATCATGTCTGAAGTAAATTGGATAAGTTATGATTTTAAAAATAAAATATGGTTTGAATAGGATTAGTCGTGCTATGACAGTTCGCGAATTTCGACTGCAAACTTTAAATGTTTATAGCAGAAGCAATTTAAATTAGATTTCTTCGAAACGAAAAACATTTGCTTTATAATGATAATGGTTTTCAAATTGAAGAGGAATTTTTAAAACTGAATATGTAGATTTCAAGTTGTGAGTAAAACCGCTTTTAAAAAAATAGTTATAAGTGCAATTCGTTGATCTTAACGGTAAATGACTATCTTTAAATAAATAAAAATATGGAAAAATTTGGTAAAATCATTTAAAAGTGACGTGAATTGATAATGTGAAAATCATTTTGATTGAAGTAGCAAAAATAAGCCTGTTTGTAATGCATTTTGCAACGCTTTTACAACATTTTTCGATAATGGTTTATTTAAAAAATTTAAACTCATTTGTTTTTATCTATGAAATAAATAATAATTTTCAAAAAAATAATGAGATGTTTTTGGAAGTTTTGGACATTTAAATAAAATTGGATTTGAACAGATTAAGTTTACTTAAAGATTTAAAGAGTTTTCAAATAAAAGTTTTATTTGAAATTAGATGGAAATAATCTCTATATAATTGGTATTAAATTCCATAGATGAAATGTATAGTATCCATGGAATTGGGAAGGTATTTATACCATTATTCCACCCATTGTATGTGTTGAATATAGAAATTATTATTGGGTATAGGCTGATCCAATTTCTGTTTAATTCTTATACTCAATAGTAATTAGTTTTCTTGAATTTTTGGAAAAACAAATGGAAGCAATTTTTCAAATATACTATATTAGAACTCGTAGTTCAAATTATACTATTCAGGTAATTTGAAAGGTATTTCATATCGATATTCCACTTATAGTATTTGTGAATTTTGAGGATTAGTATTGAATATAAGCTGATATAAACTTTACTCAATATAAACTTGTTTTGAGTTGTTGTCAATGTTGTTTTAAATGAAATTATTCTTTAACCTAAGATCGTGTATGATTTGAAATTTGAAAATGGATTAAAATCCTGTAAGGGGCTAATGAAGATAAATGATCTTGATTTAGAGATAAGTTTTAAAGGAAATGGATATATTTTAATAAATCTATTGATTAAGGTAAAGTTTTCCAATTTTAATAAATTGGATTTGGATGCAAATAATCCTCGAATATTTGGTATTGAATTCAATTGTTTAGACATGTACTATTTAAGGAATTAGAAAGATATTTATATCGTTATTTCACTTAGAGTACTCGTTGGTTACGAGAATTGGTACTTAATATAAGTGGAAGTTTCTATTTAAATCGTATATTTAGTATTAATTGGCATGGGTACATTGTGAAAATTGTCTTAAATAACATCATTCTTTAACCTACTAATATTAAGCTATGATTTGGTGTCTAAAGAGGATTAAGATTTTATAAAGGAGATTTGAAACAATACTTAATGATTTTAATTTAAGAGATAGGTTTGAAAAGGAAAATAAAGGAATAAAGAGTTAATGAATCTTGATAAAAAGTTAATGAATGATTATTAAAAAATATTTAAGCTTAATTATCTTTGATTTAAAAAGATAAGTTTTAAAAAGAAATTTATGAAATGGATTGAGATATTTTAAAAAAGCAAATAGGGAAATGCTTAACGATCTTGTTTTGAGAAATGTAAAGGAATTGGAGAACTAATGAATCTTAAAAAAAGATTTTAACTATCTTGATTTAAAAAGATAAGTTTCGCAGAGGGATTTATGAAATGAATAATTCCCATAATAAGGTTTTAATTAGCCAACTGAAATGGAAGAGAGACTTAGTTGATCCTGTATATCAATATTGTTTTAAAATAGTGATTGCTATTTGAAAATTCTGAAATTTAGAATTTGATTCTGACAAAACCATTCCAAATAATAGTATGACATTATGGAAAAATTAAAAATACTGAAGATGGTGTTGATGACCAAAAATCTTCACATCAAAAGGATTGCTCTATGAATGTATCAAGTGGGTAGCTCCATACTTGATATGGTTGCATTGGTATTGTAGCAGTGGTCCAGACATATTTGGAGGAATTATGGATTCGCAAATGCCTCTCTCCTTTAATGGACGAGGAAAAATATGCCTTCGGTTTCGTTTAGATCCAAAATGGACTTGTATGGATGTTTGACTGACAGTGTGTGCCATAATATATTGATTTGGTCTTTGCAAAACATATTTCTGTTGGTGGCGGAGAATTTATTCTCTTAGCTTAACACCATTCTTTGAGACATACGAGCTTAAAGGTTGTAAGGTTAGTAATTATCAGTCATATTTTATGAAATGACAGTGTGACGCACTAAGTGATTGCTATTGGATACTAAAGGATGGCTTAAAGAGCATAGCTTTGTGTAACGAGACTTCGACAAGCCTCGGTAACACTACAAGAAAAGTAAATATAAACAGCAATATTAAACAACGTTTTGGGTGGAATGCTGTTTTACCTGTTGCACAAACATACAATAATAAATAAAATCGTTGTTTATCTCAACACTAGCAACCGATAAAAGGCGGGATTTAAAATAATTTTGGAGGTCACGTTCTTTTTATACTTCCAGCGCATGCATCTCTTTTCCCACTTCACCCAAAAAAAAACTAAAACAACGGAAGTTGATTCTTCCTTCAATCTCATCTACTTCTTTGGTTCAAGAGAACTGGTCACATTTTAATCGACCATGGATTGAGCCTCATACTTTTCCTCACCTATTTGCGATGTAAGCTTATAATGATAGACATACTTTAGAAACTTATGTTATTACTTTCGCTAAAATGCTTTGTGGTTGAAAATTGTTTTGGCGAATTAGCTTTTGTTTTAGTCGTAAAATCTCAGGATTTTTGTCTTATTATGAATGATTTATGTTCTTCAAATGGTGTATTATCATCAACGAAGGAAGAGAAATTATTTCCTTCTTTAGGTATATTGGCTACTTAAGCAATATTTTGGCTTTGGGTTAAACACCGGGCAAATGAGAAGTGATTTTAATTATGTTTTTTTTCCTATAAATAAGAACAATAATAATTTATTTTCTAAAGGAAAATTCTTATATGACCGAAACTAATTACGTCAAAATCTGAGGTAGGAAACTGAAATTTCGAAGGGCCTACGAAAAATTACATTTTTACCCTTCGAGAATTACACTTTTTCAACTAAACCGGGTATTATGACTAATTTTCGTTTGGGCACAATAGCATGAGCCTTTTCTAAAAGGATAATTTGCCTAAATAGACTTGTTTTGGAAAACAATAACACGTTTAGAAATGTTTAAGTTTATTTACAGAAATAAACTTGTTTACTTGCATGCTTTCATTGGCGGATTTCCAAAATTCGCCACTATGCGAATTTTGAAAGCTCACCAACATATTTTAATTAGTTTGATAACATTTTTGAACAAATTTTGTTTGAAACTAATTTAAATAGATTTCCTGGTTCAAAAATTCTGTAACGACCCAGAAAATCTGAACCAATTTAAAATTTTTAAATTGGCTAAAATAATGGATTTTAAATATTTAAAATAAATATTTTAAATAATGGCGATGAAAACTGAGTTTGAATCCACATTTGAAAACAAATATAATTAATTATAATTATAAACAAGGCCTGAAATGGCGTGGCAGTTTCAAAAATTGAATTCAAACTTTGTCGGACTGTACCGGGTGCAAAACAATCCGGATTTTAGTGAAACCAAAAACATTAGGATCTAATTGATGATATCTTTCCAACGAATCTGACCAATCGAAATTTGATAACGGGAATCAAAAGATATGTCCAGTTGAAAATTCTGAATAGTCGCTATGGAATTCAGGCCCTTAAAAATGGACATTTTGCATACGACCTCGGATTTTGACGAAACCACTTTTGTTGGGTCCGGGATGTGAAGTTATTGCTAGATTCCAAATTTCATAATTTTTCGAATCAATATGTGAGCGTGGCAAAAGAAAACGCGTTTGACCAGTTTTAGTTGATTTTAATCGACTGGAAATTGGCATTTTTCCAACGGTCTCAGAATTCGGCGAAACTAGTTTTGTTAGGACCGTATCGTCAATACGAAGCTAGAAAATATTTTTCTGGAATTTTTCTAGTTAGTATGTGACCCCGGTAATTTGAAATGTACGTTTAAAATTCAATATAGTGATTTAAATGTAAATTCAACGGAAACTGATTGTAACGATCGAATCAGCTTGCGATACATATCCCATTGGGTTCGGAATGGGGGTAAAATGCTATGGACGACAGGCGGTGGGCCTCGTTTTGAGGTCGTATGTAAAAGTCACCTTTTTGAAAAATTAAATAATAAAATAATAAAAATAAATTTTAATTCCCCCCTTTATCTTCCTTTCTGGCCCCCCCCCCCCCCGTTCGTTTTAATTTCAAACGAAAAAAAAAAAAAAAAAAACCTAAATTAAGCCGCCTCCCCCGATCATCCACCTCCGCACGTCGCCACCTCCTCCTGGAGCTGCTGCCGCTGCTGCTTCTTCTCTCCCCCCCTCCGTTCGTAGATCGGCAGCGACATCGCACCCCCCCCGAATCAAACGCGACGCCCTAAATTCTCGAGCCCCCCCCCCCCCCAGCCGAGACCTAGCCACCGCCTGCTCCGCCTCCTACCGCCGAGCCTGGCCGTCATCCCCCCCCCCTCGCGGATTGCAGTAAGTATTTTATTTTGTTTTTATTTTTATTTTAATTCTTTAAAACTGATTTTATTTTAATAAGTAAATTCTGATTTTTTTTGTAATAAGTAAAAACTGATTTTAAAAGGATGTTAAAACTGATTTTATTTTAATAAGTAAATTCTGATTTTTTTTTTTGTAAAAAGAAAAACTGATTTTAAATAGATTTAAAAACTGATTTTAAATAGATTTAAAAACTGATTTTAAACAGGTTATAAAAACTGATTTTTAAAAGAAGCTAAAAACTGATTTTTTTTAAGAGTTTAAAACGGATTTGATTTTAAACTTTAAATAGAAAAAGGTTTAATCTTTTAAAAGAAAAAGATTTGAACTTTTAAAAGAAAAAGATTTGAACTTGGAAAAAATAAAGATCATATTTTTAAAAGAGAAAAGACGGAAATTTTATTAAGTAGAAGGAGTAAGATATGATTTTTGTATTTTTAAAGTAATAAAAATATAATCTTTACATCATAGGAATATTAAAAATATAACCTTTATTTTTGAAAAGGCGGAATATATATTTTTGAAATGCAGTCTTTATATATTGAATAACATAGTAAAAATTCGATTTTTACATATGTAGAGAATACGGGCAACGGAAGCGACAAAAGGCGAGATTGGCGAAGATTTCTATAAAGGAAGAGTCGTGGGATTGAAATAGCTATTGGTGAGATTTCTGATTTAAAAATATTATATATGTGTGTGAAATGAAAGTGAATTGCTATATATAAATATATATATGTATATACGCCCCTCGTCCACAAACCATGGACGATATTTATTGGTTGAAATTGTTGTGAAAATTGATTGATAGCGAATGATTGTTTGGGATTGTGTGTGATTGATATTGGTTGATTGCGGTTGAAAAATACCCGTTTGTGGTTGAAAAATATTTGGTTGAAACCACATAGGATTAGTTTGTGGAAATGAAATAAATATATACATGCCGCCTGCGTGCGAACTAGATGAATGATCCCCATTGTCAAAAACTGCGAGGTTTTAAGGTAGAGCGAGGAGCCGTACTAGGGACGGTCCCGGTTTTAACTACCCTGCCGTTATGCTGCCGAAATTTTGAATAATATTCGTGTGTTTGAATTATTTTCATATGCTTAAACTATATTTATTCATTGAATAGAAAACCTTCATGTATTGAAATGATATTCATTCGTTGATTAGAAATTCATGTGTTGAATGGTATTCATATTTTGAAATAAATTGTTTGATAATAAAAATCACCTTTTATCGACTATATGAACTGTGTAAAATAATCTCGTTTTAAAAGAAATTGTTTTATGATAAAAATCCTATTTTTATCACCTATATGAACTATATAGAAAAATAGTGTTTTGAAATGAATTGTTTTACAATAAAAATCACATTTTTATTGTATGCATTAATCGTTGAAATGTGAAGTGTTAAAAATAGCCACTTGTTCAAAATAAACATATATGAGATGAAATATTCATTAATTAGCTAATGAAATGATTTGCACCTATGTATGTAACATTAGAATAAATGGTGTCTTTAAACCAAACAGAAATCAAATATGAAGTTGAATAGAAAATGATAAATGATAAGAACTGTATATATATGTACATGCATATTTATTGAACAGGTTATAGCAAAGGGGCTAGAGAAGAGGAATAAAATTTTGTGCCCGACAAATAGGTACACATTTACTGTTTTGTTTGGGTGATGATTTTATGAGCCTGTTGGCTAGCCGCTTGGCTTTTTCTTTTTATTTTTGAGATTAGAAGGACCGGGAAAGCTATTTGCGATTTCCCGATGCTCCCGGTGCAGGGGAGGTTATGGCGAAATTTTCCAAAATTTTAAGGTGTTAGAAAAATATTTGAAGTGAAAACGATATGGAAATCACTGAATGAACTATATTTATATAAATATATAAATATAAATAAAATTAAAACGAAACGAAGCCGTGCAGTTCGTATTTTGAAACCGTGATTTCAAACGACTAGTACGGGAAATCCGACCATTGGATTTTCCCGAAACCTCAACCGTCGGGTTCGCCTTGGAATAATCTTTCCAACGGCACCAACCTTGTAAAAATCCAACGGTTGGATTGTCTGGAATGTTTAATTCAAATCGGAAGAAAAACAGCGCCAGAAACGATTATATTTATATATATATAAATATAATTATATATTTAATCGAATAACGACGCTGCAGTTCGTATTTTGAAATCGAAACTTCAAACGATTGTACCGGGAGATCCGACCGTCGGATTTTCCCGAAACTGGAACCGTTGGGTTCGTTTTGAAAAGATCTTTCTAATGATGTAAATTTTGTGAAGATCCAACGGTTAGATTTTCAGATATGTGTAAATCAAATCTGAAGAAAAACAGCGCCACGGCCGCTTTATGGCCCGAAGCGTCGTTTTGAATAAATTGGCTATTTTTAAATAAATAAAAATAGCGATAAATAGTTATAAAATACCATAAACGATATGGAATGGAAATAAACTGAATTTGCTTGATTTGTGTGGCTTTTGATGGTTGAATGTGTTTGGTGTGAAAATTACATTAAAGAACACAATTGGTGTTGTCGAATAATTTAACCATTGAAATAAATCGATTTGAAATTCTAAATATACGTGAATTATTTGGAAAGGCCGAGTTAATTCTCATTTCAAATAATTGACCGACGATTGAAAGTCGAAGATGAAGACGATGGTCGAAGACCGGAGATCTTCACCTCGTTTGGATGGTAACCGAGGTCCTGATTGGGAGGCACCCCGAAATATGGATAATGAGTGGTGATCGTTCAGACGTACGTGGTGATCGATGGGTTTGCGAGGTATTTAGTGCCTCCGGTTTCGTTCAGACCCAGAACGGACTTGTAAATGGACTGTGTGTCTGACATTGGAGTTTATTCTGTGTTGATTGATTTCTGTTAAATATACATCTGTTTGGCGGCGGAGAATTTATTCTTTTGCTTAACGCCCTTCTCTGAGACGCACGAGCTCAGAGGTTGTATATCGATGGACATCAGTCGCATGGCATGAATTGCCTGTGTGGCATGCTAAGATGCAGTGATCAGGGCTTCTGTTGAAAAGCAAAGTCTTGTGGTGATGATCAGAGCACCGCCTGTGTGGCGTAGCTTTGTGTATAACGTGAATTCGCGAGCCTCACACCCCGGTATGAACCTAAAACGGGAGAGGACATCAGGGAGGGCCTGCGTTTCTTTCTAGCTAGGGTGGTGTCAGTGACCTACCAGCCCTGACATTTATATACTTTTCACCTATGTGGTTGTTGCTGTTGCGAGGCGCCTCGGTTTGATCGGACGATCCGGGTCCGATGGAGTCATTCGTTGGCTCGTTTACGCCCCAAAGGGCGGAGAAACGTAGTGTTCAGGCATAATAATCCACATCGGTGGACCGGCCCTGACGATCCAAGGGCCCACCTGAGTCTGGGCCTGAGACATGGGCTAGATTGTCTCGAATTCGGTGAGGACAATCTTTTGCCCTGGTTCATGACGGAAATCCAATTTCCAAATACGACATCGTGCGGTTTTGATTGTATACCTATATATGGCGACATAGTGGTATGGGGCATTAATGCCGTCTATGATTGATAGTTATGATTTGAAATTGTTTTCAAAACATATAAACACTAGCAATAATATCAAATGCCTTTGTTTTATTCGTATCAAGCATATCTTGGCCGTTATAAGGTAAAAACTCTATCCTCCGGTTTGCGTTGCATTGTGTGATGGGAACTAAGTCTTATAACGGCTTCATTTTTCTAAAAAGCATAGCGATGTTTAAAAGAAAGATTTTTTTTAGAGCACTGGCAATCCAAGGGAGTAAACCCGTTCCACGAAAGTGGCGTGGTCCTGTGATTAGCCAAATTATATATGTGTTGAGTAGATTTTTCATACCAGTCCCATGACTGACTCGTAGTTTGTTTCACTCTCAAACTCGGGTGCCCCTTTTTCTACACGGGCAGCCTTGTATTCAGGTTTAGCTGGTTCTTTCTGGATAGCTGGAGCTGAAGATGGATTCTATCATTTATTTCCTTTTATGCTGTTCAGCTCCTATTGTACATATTTTGTTTATTTCCGCTGTAGACATTTATGTATAGCTGGACTGTATTTGTACTAAGTAAGATCCTGTATACTGTGTAACTCTGATGATTACTTTTATCCAGTATATTCTATTGTTCATTATCTGGTGTATTTATTTAATTTTGTTCTGCTATTATCTGTTTCTGTGTTATATTCCAAAGATAACCCTGGTCTCCGTCTGAACGGGATTTCGGGTCGTCTCAACGTGGTATCAGAGCTTTGGTTAAGCTTAGTTCTGGAATATAACATTTGAACGAACTCGTCAGAAATAGAACCAGTAGTGTTCTAGGACGGGTAACTCAATACAGATAGGATCAGCAATATCCTAGTATGAGTAAAGCAGAATGAATTTCACCTCGATAGGCACATTTACACTTGAAGTATATGTTTCTATGTTTTAAAATATCTTTTCTGTGACCTGACACTTGATCTGCTAATTGCAGAAGTACTAGAAAAATGAGTGCCAGAAACAGAAGGAATACAGAACCCGATCTAGAGGCTCTATTAAAGAAATATCGAAATCTGAACGGAGCGCAATTCTCGGGCAATGAATCTATTATTCAAATCCTAGCTTGGGTGAGCTCTGCAGAAAGAATTTTTGAGCGTATACAGCTGAGAGATGACCAGAAACGGTTAGTAGCATCTTGGGCGCTCAAAGAAGAGGCTTTAATCTGGTGGGAAGCAATCATCAAAGATAATCCAGAAGGTGATATCACCTGGGACAGATTCAAAGTGATTTTCCTAGAAAGATTTACTCCTCCCGAAGCAACCGAGAGATTATGTGATGAATTTTCTTATCTAATACAAGGTGACATGACCATTCCCGAATATCATAAGAAATTCAACGAACTTGCTCACTTTGCTCCTCATCTGATTCAAGATCCAAAGGGGAAAAATCTGAGATTTATTCATGGCCTGCAAAGGAGATATCAGAATAGAGTATTGGGGCATGTGAAGCTTCCTTTTCCAGAGATGATTTACATGGCTTATCAGTATGAAGATCTCCATAAGAAAGGAATGTTACGCGACGAAGAAGAAGTCTGTTCTAGTGACAAAGAAAAGTCGGAAACTGATATTCCTGAAGCCAGTAAGAAGCCCAGTGCCAAGAGAAAAAGGGCTAAATCTGAGAAGGAACCAGTAACGACGGCCATATGCAATAACTGCCATAAGCAGGGGCATTTGCAAGGAAAATGCAAATCTTTAAAGAAGCAAAAGAAGGAAGTATCTAAATCTGTTAAAAGGGTTCATGAGGGCAGAGGATGCCACAGGTGCCACCAGCCTGGGCATATCGCGAAGAATTGCTGGCTGTTAAAAAGGACCAATGTGGTTCAAGTAAATGAATTGGCAGAGACTTCCGAGCCCTCAGCTAGTCAAGAAAGGGCGGATGTTTTGGAAGGCACGCTAACTGTCAAAAACATTCCAGTTAAAGTACTGTTTGACACCGGTGCGTCACGAAGCTTTTTTTCAAAGAGTGCCGCTAAGAAACTTGATTTGAACTTGAGGAAGCTTAAAGAGCCAATGACTGTCCAAAATCCAGTTGGAGGTTCCATCGATCTCAGTTGGGTTTGTGCAGTACCCGTCTCTTTTTCTTGCTATAAATTCCCTATTATCTCTGTCGTCATGAATTTTGATGAATTCGATCTTATTCTGGGATTGGATTGGCTAACCAAATATGAAGCAGAGGTTAGATGCGCCGAGAGGGTTGTTAGAGCTAAGATTAAATCAGGGAGTTATATAACCATACCGTGTGAAGGTCAGAATGCTAATAGAAAGGACTTCTGGGCAGCTTTGAATGTTTCTCCAGCCCGAATAGAAAATGTTCCTGAAGTCACAGAGAATATTCCTGACCTCATTAAAGATATTCCTGTCGTCAAGAACTATGCGGATGTGTTCGAAGAAGTTGTTCGCTTACCTCCGCAGAGAGAAATAGATTTCAAAATTGCTTTAATTCCCAATGCAAGGCCAGTAGTTCACGCTATTCGAAGAATGTCCTTGAAAGAGAAGGAAGAATTAGACAATCAAACACGACAGCTAGTATAGAAGGGTCTAATCAGGCCTAGTTTCTCTGATTGGGGTGCAGCAGTGGTGTTTGTCCCAAAATCTGACGGTACTCTACGCCTATGTGTGGATTATCGTGATCTGAACAAACAGACAATAAAGAACAAATATCCATTGTCGCGGATTGATGATTTGTTAGATCGATTAAATGGAGCACAAGTATTTTCAAGAATGGACCTAGCTACAGGTTTCCATCAACTTCGAATTGCCGAAGAGTGTGTTCCAATGACAGCGTTCAGAGGCCCCGACTTATTCTACGAGTGGTTAGTAATGCCGTTCGGCTTATGTAACGCTCCCGCTTACTTCGTCGATCTGATGAACAGAGTATTCAGAGGGGTTTTGAATAAATTTGTTCTGGTTTTTATTGATGATATTCTAATCTTCTCTAAATCAAAGGCCGAACATGAAAAGCATCTGGAACAGGTTCTAGAAATCCTCAGGAGGAATGTATTGAAAGCCAAATTTTCCAAATGTATCTTCTGGCAAGATGAAGTAAAATTTCTGGGCCATGTTGTATCGAAAGAAGGAATCGCTGTGGATCCAAGTAAAATCACAGCTATTCAAAATTGGAAACAGCCTAGTACTCCCACTGAAGTCTGCAGTTTTCTCGGATTGGCTAGCTATTACCGAAAGTTCGTTAAAGACTTTTCGAAGATATCTGGTCACTTAACGAAGCTTACAAAGAAGCATTCTAAGTTCAAATGGACTCAAGAAAGTGAGGAGGCTTTCGAAGAGCTAAAGTTAAGATTAACGACAGCTCCAGTGTTAACCATTATCGATGGCAACCAGGATCTAAAAGTATGGACTGATGCTTCTAGAGAAGGCCTTGGCGCAGTGTTAATGCAAAGAGGTCAAGTGATTGCTTATGCTAGCCGTCAACTGAAACCGCACGAGAAAAACTATGTAACTCATGATCTTGAGTTATTGGCTATCATATTCTCTTTGAAAATCTGGAGACACTATCTTCTGGGCGAGAGATTTGAACTGTTTACAGATCACCAGTCGTTAAAGTATCTGTTCACTCAAAAGGACTTAAATTTGAGGCAGCAACGTTGGCTAGAGTTTCTTGCAGCATATGACTTCGAAATTATATATACTCCAGGGAAAGCCAATGTCGTGGCCGATGCGCTGAGTCGAAAGAATGTAATGATCGCCAGCTTTATTATCACGACTTCCTTGATTGACAAAATATCTATTCTTCAGAAGGAGGATAACTTTATTAAGGATATGATTAAAAGGATTCGGAAAGGTGAACCCTCGTGTTTTCAAATAGATAACGACGAGACCTTGAGGTTGAAAGGAAGGATTTGTGTTCCTGACATCCCAGAGTTAAAAAGGGAAGTGTTAGACGAGTGTCACAAGTCCAAGCTGAGTATCCATCCTGGTGTGGCCAAAATGTATAACGATCTCAAAAGAACATTCTGGTGGAAGGCTATGAAAAGAGACGTTTCAATATACGTTAGCCGATGCCCTACTTGCCAGCTAGTCAAGAGCGACCAACAGAAATTGGCTGGACTGTTACAACCGCTAGAAGTTCCTGGTTGGAAGTGGGAACATATTTCTATGGATTTCATTGATGGTTTGCCCAGAACCAGGAAAGGAAATGACAGTATTTGGGTGATCGTAGATCGTTTCACGAAGACCGCCCATTTCATACCTGTCAGATCAAATAGAACTACTCAGAGTCTGGCACAGATATACTTCAGGGAAATAGTTAGACTGCATGGAGTGCCGCTCAGTATAGTGAGTGATAGAGATACAATCTTCACTAGCAAATTCTGGGAAGCATTTCAAGTCGAGCTGGGAACAAAGTTAAACTTGAGCACCGCTTATCATCCTCAGACAAACGGTCAGACTGAGAGGGTGAATCGCATTTTAGAAGATCTATTGCGGGCTTGTGTTTTAGATTTCGGTGGATCATGGGAAGACCATCTGCATTTGGCTGAATTCTCTTATAACAACAGCTACCAGGCGAGTCTGACAATGTCGCCATTCGAAGCATTGTATGGTAGACCGTGCCGATCTCCTGCTTGTTGGGTCGAGCCTGGAAATAGACTTGTGTTGGGTCCTGATATGATTCGAGAAGCTGCCGACAAAGTCGATTTTATTAAGAAGCGATTACTCGCCGCTCAAAGCCGACAAAAGAGCTATGCCGATAAAAGAAGAAGAGATATATCCTTTGAAGTTGGCGACTATGTATATTTGAAAGTATCGCCGATGAGAGGAGTTATCCGGTTCGGTAAAACTGGAAAGTTGGCACCCAAATTCATTGGTCCGTTTCCTATTCTGGAACGGATTGGAACCCTCGCTTATAGGGTCAAACTGCCTGACTGGTTGCCTGGAGTGCATGATGTATTTCATATATCTCAACTTCGAAAGCACGTTCATGATCCAGACTTGATCGTGGAAGAAGCAGCTCAGCAGGATATTGAAATTACTCCAGAATTAGCTGTGAGGCGAGAGCCGCTAAAGATTATCGGCAAAGAATCCAAAGAGCTGAGGAACAAGAAGGTTCGCTTAGTCAAAGTGCAATGGAGTGGAGATCCGCGAGATTGTACTTGGGAAACTGAGGAGAGCATTCAGAAAGCTTATCCCAGATGCCGAGTAGATATCTCTGATTGACTCCGGTGCAAGGTACATTTAACCTACTTTGCATTACCATTTAATTCTCTATTCTGTTGCTATTTTCTTCCCATGGATGTGCACTATTTATTCTATACTCTGAATATTAAAAACAAATTGGTTGTTGTGTTGTGTGATTGTAGATTTATCAAACCACTTTCGACTTTATTCCTTTTCGGGGACGAAAAGTTTTAAGTGGGGGAGATTGTAACGACCCAGAAAATCTGAACCAATTTAAAATTTTTAAATTGGCTAAAATAATGGATTTTAAATATTTAAAATAAATATTTTAAATAATGGCGATGAAAACTGAGTTTGAATCGACATTTGAAAACAAATATAATTAATTATAATTATAAACAAGGCCTGAAATGGCGTGGCAGTTTCAGAAATTGAATTCAAACTTTGTCGGACTGTACCGGGTGCAAAACAATCCGGATTTTAGTGAAACCAAAAACATTAGGATCTAATTGATGATATCTTTCCAACGAATCTGACCAATCGAAATTTGATAACGGGAATCAAAAGATATGTCCAGTTGAAAATTCTGAATAGTCGCTATGGAATTCAGGCCCTTAAAAATGGACATTTTGCATACGACCTCGGATTTCGACGAAACCACTTTTGTTGGGTCCGGGATGTGAAGTTATTGCTAGATTCCAAATTTCATAATTTTTCGAATCAATATGTGAGCATGGCAAAAGAAAACGCGTTTGACCAGTTTCAGTTGATTTTAATCGACTGGAAATTGGCCATTTTTCCAACGGTCTCAGAATTCGGCGAAACTAGTTTTGTTAGGACCGTATCGTCAATACGAAGCTAGAAAATATTTTTCTGGAATTTTTCTAGTTAGTATGTGACCCCGGTAATTTGAAATGTACGTTTAAAATTCAATATAGTGATTTAAATGTAAATTCAACGGAAACTGATTGTAACGATCGAATCAGCTTGCGATACATATCCCATTGGGTTCGGAATGGGGGTAAAATGCTATGGACGATAGGCGGTGGGCCTCGTTTTGAGGTCGTATGTAAAAGTCACCTTTTTGAAAAATTAAATAATAAAATAATAAAAATAAATTTTAATTCCCCCCTTTATCTTCCTTTCTGCCCCCCCCCCCCCCCCGTTCGTTTTAATTTCAAACAAAAAAAAAAGAAGAAAACCTAAATTAAGCCGCCTCCCCCGATCATCCACCTCCGCACGTCGCCACCTCCTCCTGGAGCTGCTGCCGCTGCTGCTTCTTCTCTCCCCCCCCCTCCGTTCGTAGATCGGCAGCGACATCGCACCCCCCCCCGAATCAAACGCGACGCCTTAAATTCTCGAGCCCCCCCCCCCAGCCGAGACCAAGCCACCGCCTGCTCCGCCTCCTGCCGCCGAGCCTGGCCGTCATTTCCCCCCCTCGCGGATTGCAGTAAGTATTTTATTTTGTTTTTATTTTTATTTTAATTCTTTAAAACTGATTTTATTTTAATAAGTAAATTCTGATTTTTTTTGTAATAAGTAAAAACTGATTTTAAAAGGATGTTAAAACTGATTTTATTTTAATAAGTAAATTCTGATTTTTTTTTATAAAAAGAAAAACTGATTTTAAATAGATTTAAAAACTGATTTTAAATAGATTTAAAAACTGATTTTAAATAGATTTAAAAACTGATTTTAAACAGGTTATAAAAACTGATTTTTAAAAGAAGCTAAAAACTGATTTTTTTTTAAGAGTTTAAAACGGATTTGATTTTAAACTTTAAATAGAAAAAGGTTTAATCTTTTAAAAGAAAAAGATTTGAACTTTTAAAAGAAAAAGATTTGAACTTGGAAAAAATAAAGATCATATTTTTAAAAGAGAAAAGACGGAAATTTTATTAAGTAGAAGGAGTAAGATATGATTTTTGTATTTTTAAAGTAATAAAAATATAATCTTTACATCATAGGAATATTAAAAATATAACCTTTATTTTTGAAAAGGCGGAATATATATTTTTGAAATGCAGTCTTTATATATTGAATAACATAGTAAAAATTCGATTTTTACATATGTAGAGAATACGGGCAACGGAAGCGACAAAAGGCGAGATTGGCGAAGATTTCTATAAAGGAAGAGTCGTGGGATTGAAATAGCTATTGGTGAGATTTCTGATTTAAAAATATTATATATGTGTGTGAAATGAAAGTGAATTGCTATATATAAATATATATATGTATATACGCCCCTCGTCCACAAACCATGGACGATATTTATTGGTTGAAATTGTTGTGAAAATTGATTGATAGCGAATGATTGTTTGGGATTGTGTGTGATTGATATTGGTTGATTGCGGTTGAAAAATACCCGTTTGTGGTTGAAAAATATTTGGTTGAAACCACATAGGATTAGTTTGTGGAAATGAAATAAATATATACATGCCGCCTGCGTGCGAACTAGATGCATGATCCCCATTGTCAAAAACCGCGAGGTTTTAAGGTAGAGCGAGGAGCCGTACTAGGGACGGTCCCGGTTTTAACTACCCTGCCGTTATGCTGCCGAAATTTTGAATAATATTCGTGTGTTTGAATTATTTTCATATGCTTAAACTATATTTATTCATTGAATAGAAAACCTTCATGTGTTGAAATGATATTCATTCGTTGATTAGAAATTCATGTGTTGAATGGTATTCATATTTTGAAATAAATTGTTTGATAATAAAAATCACCTTTTATCGACTATATGAACTGTGTAAAATAATCTCGTTTTAAAAGAAATTGTTTTATGATAAAAATCCTATTTTTATCACCTATATGAACTATATAGAAAAATAGTGTTTTGAAATGAATTGTTTTACAATAAAAATCACATTTTTATTGTATGCATTAATCGTTGAAATGTGAAGTGTTAAAAATAGCCACTTGTTCAAAATAAACATATATGAGATGAAATATTCATTAATTAGCTAATGAAATGATTTGCACCTATGTATGTAACATTAGAATAAATGGTGTCTTTAAACCAAACAGAAATCAAATATGAAGTTGAATAGAAAATGATAAATGATAAGAACTGTATATATATGTACATGCATATTTATTGAACAGGTTATAGCAAAGGGGCTAGAGAAGAGGAATAAAATTTTGTGCCCGACAAATAGGTACACATTTACTGTTTTGTTTGGGTGATGATTTTATGAGCCTGTTGGCTAGCCGCTTGGCTTTTTCTTTTTCTTTTTGAGATTAGAAGGACCGGGAAAGCTATTTGCGATTTCCCGATGCTCCCGGTGCAGGGGAGGTTATGGCGAAATTTTCCAAAATTTTAAGGTGTTAGAAAAATATTTGAAGTGAAAACGATATGGAAATCACTGAATGAACTATATTTATATAAATATATAAATATAAATAAAATTAAAACGAAACGAAGCCGTGCAGTTCGTATTTTGAAACCGTGATTTCAAACGACTAGTACGGGAAATCCGACCATTGGATTTTCCCGAAACCTCAACCGTCGGGTTCGCCTTGGAATAATCTTTCCAACGGCACCAACCTTGTAAAAATCCAACGGTTGGATTGTCTGGAATGTTTAATTCAAATCGGAAGAAAAACAGCGCCAGAAACGATTATATTTATATATATATAAATATAATTATATATTTAATCGAATAACGACGCTGCAGTTCGTATTTTGAAATCGAAACTTCAAACGATTGTACCGGGAGATCCGACCGTCGGATTTTCCCGAAACTGGAACCGTTGGGTTCGTTTTGAAAAGATCTTTCTAATGATGTAAATTTTGTGAAGATCCAACGGTTAGATTTTCATATATGTGTAAATCAAATCTGAAGAAAAACAGCGCCACGGCCGCTTTATGGTCCGAAGCGTCGTTTTGAATAAATTGGCTATTTTTAAATAAATAAAAATAGCGATAAATAGTTATAAAATACCATAAACGATATGGAATGGAAATAAACTGAATTTGCTTGATTTGTGTGGCTTTTGATGGTTGAATGTGTTTGGTGTGAAAATTACATTAAAGAACACAATTGGTGTTGTCGAATAATTTAACCATTGAAATAAATCGATTTGAAATTCTAAATATACGTGAATTATTTGGAAAGGCCGAGTTAATTCTCATTTCAAATAATTGACCGACGATTGAAAGTCGAAGATGAAGACGATGGTCGAAGACCGGAGATCTTCACCTCGTTTGGATGGTAACCGAGGTCCTGATTGGGAGGCATCCCGAAATATGGATAATGAGTGGTGATCGTTCAGACGTACGTGGTGATCGATGGGTTTGCGAGGTATTTAGTGCCTCCGGTTTCGTTCAGACCCAGAACGGACTTGTAAATGGACTGTGTGTCTGACATTGGAGTTTATTCTGTGTTGATTGATTTCTGTTAAATATACATCTGTTTGGCGGCGGAGAATTTATTCTTTTGCTTAACGCCCTTCTCTGAGACGCACGAGCTCAGAGGTTGTATATCGATGGACATCAGTCGCATGGCATGAATTGCCTGTGTGGCATGCTAAGATGCAGTGATCAGGGCTTCTATTGAAAAGCAAAGTCTTGTGGTGATGATCAGAGCACCGCCTGTGTGGCGTAGCTTTGTGTATAACGTGAATTCGCGAGCCTCACACCCCGGTATGAACCTAAAACGGGAGAGGACATCAGGGAGGGCCTGCGTTTCTTTCTAGCTAGGGTGGTGTCAGTGACCTACCAGCCCTGACATTTATATACTTTTCACCTATGTGGTTGTTGCTGTTGCGAGGCGCCTCGGTTTGATCGGACGATCCGGGTCCAATGGAGTCATTCGTTGGCTCGTTTACGCCCCAAAGGGCGGAGAAACGTAGTGTTCAGGCATAATAATCCACATCGGTGGACCGGCCCTGACGATCCAAGGGCCCACCTGAGTCTGGGCCTGAGACATGGGCTAGATTGTCTCGAATTCGGTGAGCACTATCTTTTGCCTTGGTTCATGACGGAAATCCAATTTCCAAATACGACATCGTGCGGTTTTGGTTGTATACCTATATATGGCGACATAGTGGTATGGGGCATTAATGCCGTCTATGATTGATAGTTATGATTTGAAATTGTTTTCAAAACATATAAACACTAGCAATAATATCAAATGCCTTTGTTTTATTCGTATCAAGCATATCTTGGCCGTTATAAGGTAAAAACTCTATCCTCCGGTTTGCGTTGCATTGTGTGATGGGAACTGAGTCTTATAACGGCTTCATTTTTCTAAAAAGCATAGCGATGTTTAAAAGAAAGATTTGTTTTAGAGCACTGGCAATCCAAGGGAGTAAACCCGTTCCACGAAAGTGGCGTGGTCCTGTGATTAGCCAAATTATATATGTGTTGAGTAGATTTCTCATACCAGTCCCATGACTGACTCGTAGTTTGTTTCACTCTCAAACTCGGGTGCCCCTTTTTCTACACGGGCAGCCTTGTATTCAGGTTTAGCTGGTTCTTTCTGGATAGCTGGAGCTGAAGATGGATTCTATCATTTATTTCCTTTTATGCTGTTCAGCTCCTATTGTACATATTTTGTTTATTTTCGCTGTAGACATTTATGTATAGCTGGACTGTATTTGTACTAAGTAAGATCCTGTATACTGTGTAACTCTGATGATTACTTTTATCCAGTATATTCTATTGTTCATTATCTGGTGTATTTATTTAATTTTGTTCTGCTATTATCTGTTTCTGTGTTATATTCCAAAGATAACCCTGGTCTCCGTCTGAACGGGATTTCGGGTCATCTCAAATTCTTAACAATGCAATTTAAAGATATTTACATAGAACATACAAACAATGTTCAGTACTCGGAAATTCATAGATAGCGAACAATAGCTTTCATCCAATTCATTACAAACATATAACTACGACCGACCAAATATGTAACACCCCATAATTTTAACAACGTTAAAGAGGACAAATTAAAGAATAATTAATTTAATATCTAGAATTAAGGGAAATGGACTGCGCCATTACGTCCGTCTCGAAATTCTGGTCAAGATAGACATTTGGTTTGCGCAAAATGGACATCGTATTAAGAAGTTATAAAGGTTTGAAGTTTGTACACACGTAAGAGAATATATATGTGTGTGTGTGTGTATATATACATATAGGGTCCAATAATTCAAAAATTAGGTCCAAAAGTTGAAAATCATTCAAATCACAGAAATTCGGGTGAGCGGGAAAAATCCCGCCCATGGGAGTCAACCCCATAAAGGGGGTGTCGACCCCTAAAGGGGGGTGTCGACCCATGGGTCGACCCCCTAGGGATGACATGGCATGTCGGTTCTGGGGGCTGACAGCTATATATACGACCTCATTTCTCTAGTTTTCTCACACTGAAATCAATGGAGGCCAAAATGTTGTCGGTGCTTGGACTGAATCGAATTTTTTCTTTCTTCAGCAATCAAGTTTAGAGATTCAAGTGTAGATCTGTGATTCTACCTCTGCTTTTCTCCTTCTCTTTTTCTAGATCTGAACACTGTGAGTTTAAGCTACCTATAGAATTAAATAATTAAAAGTAAAGCATGATATGATGAATCATATCAGATCTATTGTAGTTTGTGAATCCATGATATTCTGAATTAACTATGACTTGGATCTTAACCTTTATCATGTCAGATCTACTTTTGGTTATAGATCTAATTCACTATTTAGATCATCTTGTACCTATCATGTTTATGATTAATTTGGATATGTCATTAGTTGGGCATTTAAATCCTTGTTTAGATCTAATCATGCCTTTTATGACATCCCTAATATGTTAGAACCAGTTTTATTATCACAAGTTCACCAGATCTGTTCTTATATGTCCATCTTAACATTATGCCATTATATGTTTATGTCAGTTTTGTTAGAATAATCATTTCTATCATCTTCCCTTCACCCTTTCCCATTTATTTTATATAGCAAGGCTACTTTCGAGGCTAGGCATGCCGCTAAAAATATGCGAATGCGTTAGTTTGGAACGAGGGGGAAAACATTGAAATTGGGCATAACTTGTAAAGGGGAATCTGGCATAACTTGAATAATGTTTATGAATATGAATTTAGGGCATATAATTCATTATGAACATATTTGGGGAAAAGGAGCATGAAACCTATAACAACATAGGTAAAATTGGCTAATAATGAAATGCCTAGGATTACAGCAATTAGAAACTGTAACTGCGCCTAGACACGAGGTTAGATTACACTTGTGGTGGAAGTCTACCCGGAACCGCCCGGCATATCCAGTGACAACAAGTGGTGAATCTAATGTGTGGGGTCTAGATGCACAAATACGAGACGTGTTGAGGCACGAGGTTAAACCAGACTTGTGGAAGAAGTTTACCCGGAACCGCCCGGCATATCCAGCATCCACAAGTAGTAGGCTTAATTTGAGGGGTACGGCTCATTATAACCAAAAATGGACATGGTAATGAATTGGAATACTTAACCTAGCTGAATCTATTGGGATTGTACGAACATGAACCTGAATAGGGGTTAAGTAAATCTGTTTAAATAGTGGGTGGGTTAAGTAAATCTGGGTAGGGTGGGTAATATTTATGTATAGGCCCACGAACTTAACTGGTTGGGGTTATGTAATTAAAGACACCGTTATGGTATACACAACCGATGGAAATTCTAGTTGGGATACAAGATAAGGGGTAGAGCTTGTATCATCTTGTGTGTGGGACCCGTTTCAGTCAGTAACCCATATAATGGTATCGAACGAGTGCTCCGCCCTAGGTCGGAGTAGGGACACGCTTACTGGGCTGATTGTAAGAGATCCAAACGTGGAGGACGGTGTAGGCGGCGCAAACCGACCGGGGACATGTGCGTGTATAGGCCGGGCAGAGGGGGATAAGACGACCGTGACACCAATAGATATGGTTGTGCACATCACGAAGGGTTGCCACTTCAGAAAGTGATACCTCCTAACGGTGGGGTCGGCATAGGGTATCTACGGAGTAGGAATCCGATCGATTAGGGTAGTAGTTAGGGTACATCTAGACTCTGGTAAAAAGTTTAGGAGCCTGTTAGGTTGGGCAGCCTGTGGATTATATAGGGTTAAAATCTCTCACCAGAAGTACGCCTAAGTCTACTATCTTATAGTTGTTGGGATCATCTCATTCTTGTTATACTAGTATTAGTGAAGAGAATCAGAGTAATCATTAGATAAGCGTATACACCCTATCTTGTTTACCTTGTCATACCTGCCTTTTATGGCGTTATCTTTCTTATCCACTTTATATGTCTTTCATGATACTTTTACTTATTTACTTGCTAAAAGTAACTGGACTTGCCAGATTTTATGTCTGACCCTTTTCGTTTCCTCTTCTTTCTTCCGTCCCCCCCCCCCAAGTTCTTAAGGAGGGAATACTCAAGATTGACCAGGACTCTACTATCATTTGCTGGGGCTGCTTAGATGTATTGCTCAAGCTCCTATCCTTATTATTATGGCCACGTTTTTATTTGGGGATTTTGCTTCTTTTATCTTGTACTCTGATGTTTAAGAGCAAGACAAAAGTTTTTATGATGTACTGGTTTTTATGTAATTCAGACATATGATGTTTTGAACCACGATGCTTTTTGATTAATAAAGTTTGTTTTTGTTCCGTTGCTATTTTTATATCTATCTTGTAGTGTTTCTATTTCTATTTACCTATAATGCTTCACGAAATTTAATGCATTCTCTTAGTGAGTGACATTAACGGACATGGGATGTCACACTTGGTATCAGAGCTGAAGGTTACCAAATTAGATAAGTTTTGAAAATTATTTTCAAAAATCTTTTCAAAGGAAGCATTTTCAAAAGAAAAGTCTGTTTTAAAAAATATATTCCCCAAAGCCATATGTACTTTCTTTTGATCCTTTTTCTGAATTTCTTTCTTTTTCTTTTCAGCATGTCTGGGGAACCTAATATTCCAAAGGGCGTTACGATACCAGATTGGTTCCGTAGGTATCTAGAGGCCACGGCGGCTGCCGGTGGTCTAGCTGACGTTCCTCTGCCAGCTGCACCCGTCGTTCCTCCTCCTCCGCGTGAAGACAACTTCTCTAAGGTATGCAGAGATTTCCGGGCTATGGGAGGAAAACCATTCCATGGAATCGAAACATTCGTAGAGGCAAGGAATTGGCTAAAGGAGATAGATGACTTGTTTGGAATTTTCGATGTGGACGATCGTAGGAAGATTCAGTTAGCTTTCTAGCTATTGAAAGACGAAGCTTTATTCTAGTGGGAAGTAACCCAAGCAGGGCATCCGATGGAGACATGGGATGATTTTAGACAGAGGTTTGAAATGAAGTTTCTTTCCCAAGCTGATAAAAGCATGCAAATGGAGAGGTTCTTGGCGCACAAAAAAGGAAATAGGACTGCTAAAGAATATGTGAACAAATTCAAAGGTTTGGATTGGAACTGGTAGATACTTTGCATAAGAAAGCTTTGCAGTTTTCTAAAAGGCTGAATGAACCCCTTCATGGGTTAGCTATGTCCCATATTCCAATGGGGGCAACATTTGAAAGGCTTGTTGATATGGCCTTGATGCATGAGGAAGACAAAGGAGAAAAGAATGAAGTTAAGGCTGAGCAAACAACACAAAACAAGAAAGTATGGCCTAAGAAAGGACAACAGCAACAACAACAGAAGAAGGGCGGAAAGAATGACAAGGGAAAAGTAAGAGGAAGTGTCACAGTTATGGACGTGAGGGTCACTTGGTGAAGGACTGCAAAAGAAGGAAGAATTATTGCTTCCATTGTGGAGAGGTCATACACTTTGCTAAGTAGTGCCCGAAGAATCAGGGACAAGGTCAAATGGCAGGAGCTTTTGGAGGGAAGGTGCATGCTTTTGCGACCAGTGCTCCGGATAGAGGTAGGAAATTTCCGTGGAAGGTTTGATTTCTCTTTCCAATCATCCTATTAGAACTCTTTTTGATTTTGGCACTTCACATTCATTTATATCTAGTTTTGTGGTCAAATCTCTGCACTTAAATACTAGTATGGTAGTGGATCCCATAGTTGTCTCAAACCCCATTGGTGGTTCGGCTCATTTGTCTATGATTTATCGCGGTTTGAGAATATCTGTGTTAGGCGTCGAGTTTGAGTGCAACGCATATGTGCTCAGTTTTATGGGCTACGGTTTGATTCTAGGGATGGATTGGCTAGCCATATATGGTGCCATTCTAGATTGTGAGAAGAGGGTGGTTAGGCTTCTGACTTGTCATGGGAGGACCCTCGAGATTTCTTGTGATCCGCAAGGATCTGTTATGCTTAGTTTCCTAGAGTCTCTTGATGCATCTATCGATGATCTGCAATCTGTTCCAGTAGTCCGAGATTATTCTGATATTTTTAATGAGGTACGAGGCCTACCTCCAAGGCGCGAAATTGATTTTCATATATATTTGCCGGACAATGCAAAGCCAGTTGCATTGCCTGTGCGCCATATGGCTCCAAGGGAAGGGAGTGAGCTTAGCAAGCAAGTAGGGGAGCTACTTGAGAAAGGGTTTATCAGGCTAAGCATATCTGAATGGGATGCTCCATTTGTATTCGCGACTAAGGCTGATGGTTCGCTTCGCTTGTTGTGGACTATTGATAGTTGAACAAACTCACTAAGAAGAACAGGCACCCACTTCCGAGGATAGATGACTTGTTTAACCAGCTTGTTGGTGCCTCGATATTCTCTCAGTTAGACTTGGCCACGGGGGTTCATCAGTTGAGGGTGGTTGAGGACAATATAGATAAGACTGCTTTTAGGACTCCAGATGGTTTCTTTGAATGACTAGTTATGCCTTTTGGGTTGGCAAATGCACCAGCCTATTTTGTTGATCTAATGAGAAGGGTGTTTCGGGAGTTTCTAAATAAATTTGTCGTGGTCTTTGTTGATGATATCTTGATCTTCTCAAAGAGCAAGGAAGAGCATGCCTAACATTTGAGAGAAGTTTTGAAAACTCTCCGTGTGCATCAGCTTAAGGCAAAGTTCTCCAAATGCCATTTTTGTGGAAAAGAGGTGAGATTTCTAGGGCATGTGGTTTCCAAAGATAGGATAGCAGTAGATCCCGCAAAGGTAGTTGCAGTTCAAGATTGGCAAGTTCCGAAAAATGCAAGGAGGTGAGAAGCTTTCTGGGATTGGCAGGCTATTATAGGAAGTTCATTAAGGACTTTGCAAAGATATCAACCCCACTCACCAGGCTGACGAAGAAGAATTTGGCGTTTTCATGGGATATATATTGTGTTGTTGCTTTCCAGCGATTAAAGAGGGCTCTGACAACAGCCCCAGACTTGGCCGTGCCCGATGGGAACAAAGTATTTACATTATACACTGATGCATGTGGTACAGGGCTTGGTGCGGTTCTGATGCAAGAAGGAAAGGTAGTGTGTTATGGGGTTAAATAACTAAGGGTTCATGAGAAGAACTACCCTACCCATGATTTAGAGCTAGCTGCCATAGTATTCACGCTTAAGATGTGGCATCATTATTTTCTTAGAGAGAAGTTCGACTTGTACACCGATCATAAATCTCTCAAGTACTGGTTCTCATAGAAGTATACTAATTTAAGGCAACAAAGGTGGATGGAGATCCTAGCTTCTTATAATTTTGAGATTGCTTATACCCCAGTTAAGGGTAATGTGGTGGCAGATGCGCTGAGTAGGCAGAGGATGGCCTTAAGTTCTCTGTTTGTGGAAAGAAAAAGCTTGGAGTTCATATCGACTTTTGACTTTAGACCCTCCACTGAATTATTAACTGGTTTGTATGCATCGCTAGAGATACGGCCTATTCTTATGGATCAAATAGGAGCTTCGCAGCGAGATGATCAACAGATTTCAAACATCTTGGATAGGCTCAGTAAAGGGGAGACTTCTAGTCAACTCAACAAATATTCCATTAACGATAAAGGGTGGTTGCGACGAGATGGAAGGCTTTGTGTTCCCCAAACTGGAAGTTTGTTAAAGGTAGTTCTAGAGGAACCCCAGCATTCTAAGATGACTATTCATCCAGGAGGTGATAAAATGTATAGGGACATGAAGTGGGTTTTCTTCTGGGCTGGGATGAAGAAAGATGTGGCAAAGTTTGTTTCCCAATGTTTAGTTTGTCAGCAAGTCAAAGCTGAGCAAAAGAAGCCCGATGGTTTATTTCATCCTTCGGACGTTCCATAGTGGAAGTGGGAGAGTGTCTCTAAGGATTTAATAGATGTTTGCCAAGATCAAAGAAAGGCAACACCAGTATTTGGGTTGTGGTGGATAGCCTTACTAAGAGTGCTCATTTCATTCCAGTTAAAAGCAAAAGGATGGCAGCATGGTTGGCAGCAATTTATGTTCATAAGATAGTCTGTCTTCATGGAGTACCTTCCAGCATCATAAGCGATCGTGACCCCATCTTCACTAGTGAATTTTGGAGGAGCTTGCAAGAAGCATTAGGTACACAGTTACGTTTGAGCACCGCTTATCATTCTCAAACCGATGGACAGAAGGAGAGGGTGAACAGAGTTCTAGAAGATCTTTTGAGGCTATGTATCCTAGACTTCGGAGGGACTTGGTAAGAGCATCTTCCTTCAGTAGAGTTTGCCTACAACAATAGTTATCAAGCTAGCATTGGTATGGCACCCTTCGAAGCATTATACGGACGACCCTGTAGGTCACCAACTTTTTGGTGAGAATCTACAAAAAGGTTATTACTTGGACCAGATATGGTTAGAGAAACGTCCGAGAAGATTGATTTTATTAGATGACGAATGAAGACCACTCTAGATAAGCAGAAATCCTACGCAGAAAAGAGAACGACTGACATTGAATTTGAAATAGGAGACATGGTTTTCATTAAAGTCTCACCTTTGAGGAATGTGGTTCGCTTCGGATCTGTAGGGAAACTGGCCCCAAGATTTGTAGGGCCATTTCCCATAATAGAAAGGATTGGCCAAATGGCCTAGAGTAAAGCTGCCAGAGAGGTTATCCGGCGTTCATGATGTTTTCCTCGTTTCTCATTTGCGAAAGTGCTTGCATGAT
The DNA here is from genome assembly GCA_030737875.1 of Allium sativum. NCBI lineage: Eukaryota > Viridiplantae > Streptophyta > Magnoliopsida > Asparagales > Amaryllidaceae > Allium > Allium sativum. The sequence continues at coordinate 603,914,131 of CM060919.1, read as the reverse complement.
ACCACGGAAGTAGTTGAGCCGAGTATATTGGAGGAAGTAGAAGTGGAACGGGAGGTGACAGTCAGACGAGTTCCTTCCCGTATCTTTGGATCAAAAGTTAAGAAGCTACGCAACAGAGAAGTCAAGTTGGTGAAAGTTCAATAGGGAGATAAACCAAAAAATGCGACTTAGGAGATCAAAGACAAGACTCGTGCTTGATACCCTTTTCTTTTCGAGGGTATGTTCTTAGCTCCTTTTCCAGAGCTTTTATTTATGCTTGTTTCTATCGTTTAAGTATGTCCTATCGATTGGATCTTCAACCTTTAGGTAGGAATCCCACGGATATAAACATGTGTTTGAGACATGTTATGTTTAATGGATGCAAGTGGATGCAAGTGGTTGCTAGTGGTTGCTTGTGGTTGCATATACACACACATTAGGCACTAGATCGGCTCAATCACTCTCATACTGCATATGGATGTGTGTGCATTTTTCTTCTTTTTATGGATGAAACTGAATGTATCATCATATGGATGTTCCATTTGGACAGATGTTTGTGCACCCATATAGAACTTACATGTTATAATTGGATTGTTGCATACATGTTGGATTCATGACACTAAAATACATTGCATTAAGGAGGTCGATTGAATCAGTATACCACCAGATCTTTGCATTAGTATTGGGAAATATACACACACACCTTTGAATATGTTCATATGAGCATTAGAAGTCTTTAAGGACAATGGATTCCTGTGATTGGTGGACGAGTAGATGGGTGATGGATGGTAGGATATACATTCTTCTTAACTTGTAGATTTCGGGGACGAAATCCTTTGAGTACGGGAGAATGTAACACCTTATAATTTTAACAACATTAAAGAGGAAAAAATTAAAGAATAATTAATATAATATCCCAGATTAAGGGAAACGGACTGCGCCATTACGTCCGTCTCGGAATTCTGGTCAAGATAGACATTTGGTTTGCGTAAAACATACATTGTATGAAGAAGTTATGAAGGTTTGAAGTTTGTGCGAGAGAATATATATATATATAGGGTCCAGGAATTCAAAAATTAGGTCCAGAAGTTCAAAATAGTTCAAATCACAGAAATTCGAGTGAGCGGGAAAAATCTCGCCTAGGGAAGTCGACCCATAGGTCGACCCCCCTAGGGCTGACGTGGCAGGTAGGTTCTGGGGGCTGACAACCATAAATACGACGTCATTTCTCTAGTTTTCTCACACTGAAATCAATGGAGGCCTAAATACTGTCGGTGCCTAGACTGAATCAAATTTTTTTCTTTCTTCGACAATCAAATTTAGGGATTCAAGTGTAGATCTATGATTCAACCTCTGCTTTTCTCCTATTTTTCTAGATCCGAACACTATGAGTTTAAGTTACCTACAGATTTAAATAATTAAAAGTAAAGCATGATATTGCTGTAATTTGGATTTATCCCTGTGACTGAATCATATTAGATCTATTGTAGTTCGTTAATCCGTGATATTCTGAATTAACTATGACTTGGATCTTAACCTTTATCATGTCAGATCTACTTCTGGTTATAGATCTAATTCACTATTTATATCATCTTGTAACTATCATGTTTTGATTAATTTGGATCTGCCATTAGTTGGACTCTAAATCCTTGTTTAGATCTAATCATGCCTTTTATGACATCCCTACTATGTTAGAACCAGTTTTATTATCACAACTTCACCAGATCTATTCTTATATGTCCATCTTAACATTATGCCATTATATGTTTATGTCAGTTTTGTTAGAATAATCATTTCTATCATCTTCACTTCACCCTTTCCCTTTTATTTTATATATCCAGGCTACTTTCAAACCTAAGCATGTCGCTAAAAATATATGAATGCGTTAGTTTGGGAACGAGGGGGAAAACATTGAAATTGGGCATAACTTGTAAATGGGAATCTAGCATAACTTTAATAATGTTTATGAGTACAAATTTTGGGCATATAATTCATTATGAACATATTTGGGGAAAAGGAGCATGAAACCTATAACAACATAGGTAAAATTGGCTAATAATGAAATGCCTAGGATTACAGTAATTAGAAACTGTAACTGCGCCTAGACACGAGGTTAGATTACACTTGTGGTGGAAGTCTTCCCGGAACCACCCGGCATTTCCAGCGACCACAAGGGGTGAATCTAATGTGAGGAGTCTAGGTGCACAAATACGAGACGTGTTGAGGCACAAGGTTAAACCCGACTTGTGGAAGACGTTTGCCCGGAACCGCCCGACATATCCAGCATCCACAAGTGGTAGGCTTAATTTAAAGGGTCCAGCTCATTATAACCATAAATGGACATGGTAATGAATTGGAATACTTAACCTAGCTGAATCCATAGGGATTGTACGAACATGAACCTGAATAGGGGCTAAGTAAATCTGTTTAAATAGTGGGTGGGTTAAGTAAATCTGGGTAGGGTGGGTAATATTTATATATAGCCACACGAACTTAACCGATTGGGGTTATGTAATTAAAGACACCGTTAGATATACATAACCAATAGAAATCCTAGTGGGGATACAAGGCAAGGGGTAGAGCTTGTATCAACTTGTGTGTGGGACCCGTTTCAGTCAGTAACCCATATAGTGGTATCACACGAGTACTCTGCCCTAGGTCGGAGTAGGGACATGCTTACTAGGCTGATTGTAAGAGATCCAAACGTGGAGGAGGTGTGGGCGGTGCAAACCGACCGGGGTCATGTGCGTGCATGGGCCGAGCAGAGGGGGATAAGATGACCGTGACACCAGTAGATATGGTTGTGCACATCCCGAAGGGTTGCCACTTTAGGAAGTGATACCTCCTACTGTGCGGCCCACACAGGGTATCTACGGAGTAGGGAACCGATCGATTAGGGTAGTAGTTAGGGTACATCTAGACTTTGGTAAAAAGTTTAGGAGAATGTTAGGTTGGGCTGCCTGTGGATTGTGTGGGGTTAAAACCTCTTATTAGAAGTACGCCTAAGTCTACCATCTTATAGTTGTTGGGATCATCTCATTCTGGTTATACTAGTATTAGTGCAGAGAATCAGAGTAATCATTAGAGAAGCATATACACCCTATCATGTTTACCTTGTCATACCTGCCTTTTATGGCGTTATCTTTCTTATCCACTTTATATGCCTGTCATGATACTTTTACTTATTTACTTGCTTAAAGTAACTGGACTCACTAGACTTTATGTCTGACCCTTTTTGTTTCCTCTTCTTTCTTCCGTTCCCCCCAGGTTCTCAGGGAGGGAATACTCAAGCTTGACCAGGAATCTGCTATCATTTACTGGAGCTGCTTAGATGTATTGCTCAAGCTCCTATCCTTGTTATTATGGCTATGTTTTTATTTGGGATTTTTGCTTCTTTTATTTTGTACTCTGATGTTTAAGAGCAAGACAGAAGTTTTTATGATGTACTATTTTTTATGTAATTCAGACATATGATGTTTTGAACCACGATGCTTTATGATTAATAAAGTTTGTTTTTATTCCGCTTCTATTTTTATATGTCTTGTAGTGTTTCCGTTTCTGTTTACCTATAACGCTTCATGAAACTTAATGCATTCTCTTAATGAGTGACATCAACTTACTGGGGTGTCACAAAATACAACACAACATATAATTACGACTGACCAAATGCAACAAAAATATGACTAATACAACATAACAATGACCCATAGTTTCGGGTAAACCATAACACCCATGAAGCATTTCAGCCTTAACTGCAACATTCATTCTGTCTAAGCGACTAACTTCAGCTTGCATCTCCAGTGCGTACTGGACACCCCTCTCCGTCAAAGGCGGATCGATCAATGAAAAAAATCACAAATTTGCAATCCTTGGTGATTTTGCGAGTCAATGTACCCTTTGCAATCATAAAAGTGACGACCTGCATTTGTCTGACTTTTAGAAACAAGCACATTACATTCGACTCCGCAATAGCATAGGACTGAACGACCCGTCATGCTAGAGCTTGACATATCGGGGTTCTGTTGAGCAATTACTTCCCTCAACCGAGCATTGAGATTTTTTTGAACTGGTCTGATACATTGGACTTTAACATTTGGTTGCATTGCACTAAAGAGTTCAGACACTACTTTTACAGCTTCTACTTGGAATTCCATTTGCATCTTCGGCCGCCTTCTTATTCTGTTCATACTCATCGTAAATTTGAATTATGGTTTCATCATCAAGTTCCAAATTATCCATTCAAACCTATATAAAAAGTGGAAGAGAGTTGATAAAAGTTTTCTTCAAAATCTAGCTTGTTAGATCTAGTTTGAGGCAGATAATAATGGAGAGAGAAAGAGAGGCTGAGTGCTCTTTAATAGAGCAAGTTCGTACAAAAGAATTTTGACAGCTTTAATGACAACTTTAATAAAGCAATTCACATATGCACAACTTTAATCATTAAGACTTGTCAACTCAGTTTTATCACATAAACAGCTTTATCTCATTTATCACATCTGCATAGTCGACTCAACTGTTTCAGAGAAGAGTGCAGTAAAGTCACTAGTTTTGAATCAGTTCTGGATCAACTCAACCGTCTAATTTCAATTTGAAGTTAAACGACATTCGATTTAAAACTCAGTGCGAGCTTAGACAGCTCCTCATATGTATACGCCAATACTGCACTACCCCATGAAAATGTAGCTCATCTCCCAAGATCAGCTAAATATGGTAGCCATCTCAAATCTATACAGGTCTTTTGATGATCGCACATCAATCTACAAAATATAGTTTAAGGTATAACGCAACGAGCCCACTGCCGAATATGTACCTCAGTAGCATCTGCAGGATTATCATGCTGCAACTGAGCATAGTACCACGTGATCTCAACGAACTCACTACCCCTTACTTGATTGGTCGGTGGATCTAGCCTAAGCAAGTCATGACACAACTCCACATAATCATGTCCTCCAGCTTGGTTTTCAACAGCACTGCTTTCAATAGGTAATCCAAACAAAACAGCGACATCTCCCAAAGTAATAGTAATCTCACCAACAAGTAAGTGAAATGTGGATGTCTCCGGCCTCCACCTGTCTACAAGAGCTGCGATAAGACAATGATCTAGCTTGATGTATCCTAATCTAAAAATATGGATAAATCCAGCCCTCTTAATCTCGGCCAAAACACCTCGATGTGAAGATGTCACTTTTTTAAGTGATTTCGAGTGGTCAATGACAAACTCTATCGCGTCACTCTAAAATTTTAATATATAACAAAAAATTCGTGGTTTGATGTCCAATGCAGAAACGAATACTGATCATCATAAAATGAAAACATTTACAAAAACCTACCTGCATACGACTAAGGTCTGATGTCCTATGTTGATGCTGAAGATCTAACACTCTTGGATCAATCGGTCTAGGCTCCATCTCGAAATACTCTGCAAAATACATAATTAACTATTAAAGATGTTTACATAAGTATTATTTTTTATAACACGTTATCCTATTATAAAACAAGTTTAAACATGTTTTGCTTCCCTAAACATGTTATACTTTTCTAACTGTTTACATAAACAAGGAAAATTATATATGTAACAACCCGTATTTTTGAATAACATGTTATAACATAAATCGAGGCAAAATTAAACTGTAAAATATGAATCAAGGGAAACGGGCTGTGCCATTGCGTTCGTCTCGGAAAAATACGCGAAATAGAGTCCGAGTTTTCGAAAAACGGAGTCCGTATGACCAAGATATGGCCTCGCGAAGTTTCACGAAAAATTCAAATTCAAAACAGATTCAAAATTTCAATTTTCAGAAGTGGCGGGAAAATTCCCGCCAGACCCAGGGAGTCGACCTGGGGTCGACTGGGGAGTCGACCTCACCCCCCCCCTCAGGTCGACAGGGGAGTCGACCCTAGGGTCGACCTCCCTGGTCGGCCAGGTCGGCCTGGTGCACCTGTTTTGGCTGTTTGGACCTGTTTTGGAGGCTTGTGACGGGATTTGATGGCTTGGATTGAATCTAGGGTTAATCCTATGGCTAATACTATCCTAATCTTCTATAAAAAGACCCCTAAGCCTAGCCTAAATCACCATTATTCAATCCTACAACTAAACTATGTCAAAATTGTTCCTCTCATGGCCTCCACTCTCATGCTAAAATTCCTAAGTTTATTCATATGAGAGGTTTTGAGTTCATACAAGTGTTTTCAAGCTTGTATGAGTGTTCTTAGTTTGCATTCAAGTCAAGTTGCAACATTTCTATTACAAAGCAAGGATTTTTATTGATTTGGATCAAGGGTTTTTCATTTGGAGCTTTCATATTTGGGTTTTTGGTGCTTGCATAAGGGCTTCGTCTCAATCTTTATAATAAATATTCATTTGTGTCTTCATAGCATTGTAAGCCCTTTTCTTCTTTCTTTTTATTGAACTCTAAAGTTAAATGAATGATGCAAGTTTGGGTTAATCATTGTGATATGCAAGTTTGGGTTGATCATCATGATATGCAAGTTTGGTTGATCATTATGTTATGCAAGTTGGTTTAATCATGATGTATGACACATGTTACTATGTTATGCAAGTTTGGGTTGATCATTATACACATGTTATCATGTTATGCAAGTTAAACTTGGGTTTGTGGGCTTAAAGCTTCAAGCTTTATGTTAAAGGTTGCATTTTGGCAACATGGAAGTTATCATATCCCTTATGATAACTTGCATGTGAGGCCAAATGCGAACTTCTAGCAACTTCTACATGTCATTTATCACCATGTATCACTCATATGCTAAGTTTGGTTTTATGCATGCTTTTGAAGCCTAATAATGCAATATGCAAGTATATGAACATATGTACATTTCATATGCCACCATGATAAACTTGTGGCTTCAACACCATTTTGTCATGATTATGCCAAGTTCCCTATTTTATCCTTTATGCGTTGATGCGAGTATGTAAACGATGGGATTACGTTGGGGTTGGGTAACATTATGACATAAACATGGTTTTTATAACATGACGTGATATGGTAGCTTGTAATTATGTTTTGAAAACATAATGGACATGACACTTAGAAAATATGAGTGTGGCCAACTCGAGGTTGGGTTGAGTTTGTAGCATAAATCTACCCGGACCCGCCCGGCTTAACTAGTGGCTACAAACAATAGGACCCAATGTGAGAAGTTGGTCATGTTGTGCTCGAACCCGAGGTTAGACCTAGTTGTGGTGTAAAGCTACCCGGACCCGCCCGGCTTAACTAGTAACCACAACAAAGTCTAATGTGAGAGGTTAAAGCGCATTAAGTTAATTAATGCCTCCTGATTAGGGTTAAGTCATGGTCCACTTAATACTTAACCAATTTGGGCTTGATGGGTTAATCGGAGTTAAGTCAGGAACCTTGGGTACGCTTAACCAATTTAATCCACGTTTGGATCGGGTTAACCACATTTAACCCGTTAAGAAACCCTAGTTGCGTGGTCCTTTTCAGCAGTAACCCTCTAGATGGTATCATAAGACCCTAGGACTAGGCTAGGGTAGGGCACGATTACTGGGCTGATTGTAAGAGACCAAAAGAGACGACTGAATGATGCACCGGTTGTTCAGGCGGACCATGGTCGTGCACATTAAGTCCGGAGTTGAACACGGGCACCGGTAGGTTTAGACTGTGCATCCTGGAATGGTGTCTGAGGGTTGCACCGTAGGGCCAGATACACCCTAGGGTGGACCCTGCACAGTCAACTACATTACATGATTAAGCCGTATGACACCGACACTTGACGAGTTAGGCTTATAGGGAGCCGATCAACTAGACCGAGTCGTTGGACCTTGATTTAGGTCACCTCATGATGTTGGGCCAAGCTTGGGCCAAGGGATCAATTCTTGTTTTTACTTGACATGTTGGAATGCTAGTACACCCGTGGTGCAAAACTTAACCTTGATTATGCGATGACACCTTTATCTATCTTGTTAGTTAATCATCATGCCAGTATGTTGTTATCCTTATGTTTATCTCATCTTCTCATGCCAGTTAACTTTACTAGTTCATAGACGGATAGTAGTAGGGCTTACCAGTCTTTTTGACTGACCTGTTTTCTTTCGCCTCTTTTCTTCCGTTTCCCCCCCCCTCAGGTTCTCAGGGTGGGAACATTGGAGCTTAGCTTGGATCTTTATAGCTTGCTTTCTGGATTTGCTCATGTACGGTTTTGGACATTGAGCTAGCTATGGTTTATCATTTCACTTTGGGGATAGTATTTTATGTATTTCAGTTTTTCAGTTTATGCTAGACTTTGTTTTGTTGGAAAATAAAGATCAAGTACTTTGTTGTAACATGACTATGGTTTTGAAATGCTAGTTTGATCCGCTGCTTTATTTACTCTGTTTTACTTATATGTTCTGTCTTGTGATATCTGCATGCATGTTTACCTTGTCTTAACGCCCCTCCAAAGTCAGTGCCCTTGCAAGAGTGGCACTGGCGGAGGTGGGGTGTTACATTTGGTATCAGAGCATAAGGTTTACAAGATTTGAGCAAAAGTGCTTTTAAAACTTACCTTTTGAAAAACTATTTTCAAAACCAATTAAGTATTTTCCAAGAAAAGTCTAGTTATTTTGAAAGGCTATTCCCCAAAAGCCATAGCACTATCCTTCGTTTCTTCGTTCGGAATCTATCTATCTTTTTCTTCGTTTCAGTATGGCCGATCTTAACCTCCCCGAGGGAGTGACCATTCCCGGATGGTTCCGGAGGTACTTGGAAGCTAGGGCCAACGATGCGGGCCCAGCAACTACCCCCACCGTAACTGAAGTTCCTCCTCCTCCTCCTCCTCCTTAGAATCCGCAAGCAGATTTCGCTAAGATCTGCAAAGACTTTAAGGCGATAGGTGGCAAGAACTTTATTGGGACGGAGAATTTTGTGGAGGCACGAAATTGGTTGAAAGAAACCGAAGATCTTTTCGCTATCTTTGATGTGGAAGATCATAGAAAGGTTTTATTGGCAGCATGGCTATTAAAAGAAGAAGCTGCTTATTGGTGGGAGGTCACCAATGCTACGAGGCCTATAGAGACTTGGGCCGACTTTAGGACAAGATTTGGGCTTAAGTTTCTATCATCAGCTGAGGCGAATCTGCAATTGGAGAAGTTTATATCTTTGAAGCAAGGGGACATGACAGTGAGGGAGTATGTGAATGAGTTTAACAAGCTCGCCCGATTCGGTTTGGACATGATTAATACTCCCCAGAAGAAGGCTTTGCGCTTTGCACGAGGATTGAACGAGCCATTACAAGGTTTAGCCCTATCTCATATAACCATGGGGGCCACTTTTGAGGGACTAGTAGACATGGCATTGCTTCAAGGAGACGATAAGAATGGCAAGAAGGAAGTCAAGGCTAATGAGACTCAAGCCAAGAAGACAGACACCAAGTGGGGAGGAAATCAGAACAATCAGAACAACAAAAACAACAAGAACAACAAGGGCAACAAGGCCAAGGCAAAGGACCCAAGGAAATGCAACTACTGTGGGAATGTTGGGCACATAGATAAAGACTGTAAGAAGAGGAAGAGGAAGTCGGGCGAATGCTTTCATTGTGGAGAGACCGGACATTTTAGCAAGGATTGCCCCAAGAAGCAAGGGCAGAATCAGCGTGTAGGACCTTCTGAAGGGCAAGTACATGCTCTCAATGCTGCTCCAGTTCAGGACCGAGGTAGTATTTCTGTAGAAAGTCTTGTTTATATTTCTGATTTTCCTGTTCGCACCTTATTTGATTCTGGCGCATCGCATAGTTTTATTTCCTCTGATCTTGTTGAAAGTTTGCACCTAAGTACTATCCTAGTTGAGGATCTCGTTTGTGTTTCAAATCCAATTGGGGGTTCCGCCCATCTGTCTATGATTTGTGTGGATTTGAAAATTTCTATCTTGGCCGTAGAATTCACGTGTAGTGCTTATGTTCTCGGGTTCACGGGATATGGGTTGATCTTGGGCATGGATTGGTTGTCCATTTATGGAGCCATTCTCGATTGTGAACATAGGGTGGTGAGGCTCATGACTCGCCTCGGTAATACCCTAGAAATTTCTTGTAACCCAAGAGGTCCCGTCATGTTATGTTATCTTGAATCTCTCGACTCGTCCATCGATGATCTGCAATCTGTAAGGGTGGTCCGAGACTATCCTGATGTCTTTGAAGAAGTTAAGGGGTTGCCCCCTAAACGAGAGATAGATTTCCGCATTTATCTAGTCGATAATGCCAAGCCAGTATCATTGCCCGTTAGGCACATGGCCCCACTAGAAAGAAGAGAGCTCAGTAAGCAAATCAAGGAGCTGCTTGAGAAGAATTTTATTAGACGAAGCATTTCTGAATGGGGTGCTCCGGTGGTATTCGCTACTAAGGCGGATGGTTCGCTTCGTCTATGTGTTGATTATCGAGAGTTGAACAAGCTGACAAAGAAGAATAGGCACCCGTTACCGAGGATTGATGATCTCTTTGACCAGCTTGTTGGTGCTTCTGTTTTCTCTCAGCTCGATCTAGCCACCGGATTCCATCAGCTTAGAGTGGCTGAGGATAGTATCGATAAAACTGCGTTTAGGACTCCAGATGGATTCTTTGAATGGCTTGTCATGCCATTCGGTTTGACTAATGCACCCGCCTACTTCGTAGATTTGATGAGTAGGGTGTTCAGGGAGTTCCTCAACAAGTTTGTTGTTGTCTTCGTGGATGATATTCTGATCTTCTCAAAGGATGAGGAAGAGCATGCTAGGCATCTCAAGGAAGTGATGGATACGCTTAGAGCGCATCAGTTGAAAGCCAAGTTCTCCAAATTCCATTTTTGGAGAAGGGAAGTTCGGTTTCTTGGACATATAGTTTCTAAGCAAGGCATAGCGGTGGATCCCGCGAAAGTGGTTGTGGTTCAAGACTGGAAGACTCCTAAGAATGCAACCGAAGTAAGAAGCTTTCTTGGTCTGGCCGGCTACTATAGGAAGTTCATCAGGGACTTCGCTAAGATTTTGGCCCCTCTTACTAAGTTGACGAAGAAGAACTTAGTCTTTGCATGGGACTTGGAGTGTGAGCTTGCTTTTCAAAGGCTCAAGAGAGCCCTTACCACAGCTCCAGTTTTAACATTACCCGATGGTGGTAAGATGTTTACTGTGTACATAGATGCATGTGGCACAGGGTTAGGTGTTGTTTTGATGCAAGAGGGTAGAGTGATATGTTATGGGGGTAGGCAACTGAAAATTCATGAGAAGAACTATCCCACTCATGATTTGGAGTTAGCGGCGATCGTCTTTGCACTCAAATCCTGGCGCCACTATCTTCTAGGCGAAAGGTTTGAGTTGTATACTGATCACAAGTCACTCAAGTACCTCTTCTCGCAAAAAGATCTGAATCTAAGGCAGCAAAGGTGGATGGAATTCTTGGCGTATTATGACTTTGAGATAGTTTATACCCCTGGCAAGGGTAATGTTGTGGCGGATGCACTAAGCAGAAGGAGGTTGACTTTGAGTCCTTTGTTTATTGAGATGAAAAACTTAGAGTTCTTGGCAAACTTTGATTTCACGACGACTGTTGAGTCGATGACGGGTTCGTTAGCATCCCTTGAGCTTAGACCCACACTTCTTGATCAAATTGGGGCTTCGCAGAAGGAAGATCCACAGATAGTCGAGGTCATGGATAAGTTGATTCGTGGTGAGACGTCTAGTCACCTTGCAAGATATACTATTGATGACAAGGGTTGGCTAAGGCGTGATGGAAGGCTATGCGTTCCACAAGTAGGAGACTTGGTGCATAAAGTTCTCGAAGAAGCACATCACTCGAAGATGACTATACATCCTGGAGAAGACAAGATGTATAGGGATATGAAGCGCATTTTCTTTTGGGCCGGAATGAAGAAAGATGTGGCAGAGTATGTTTCAAAGTGCATGGTGTGCCAACAAGTGAAAGCCGAGTCGAAGAAACCAGGTGGGCTATTACATCCTTTGGAGGTCCCGCAATGGAAGTGGGAGAGTATTTCTATGGATTTTGTGGATGGATTGCCTAGGTCAAGGAGAGGGAACACAAGCATATGGGTCATAGTTGACAGACTTACGAAGAGTGCTCACTTCATCCCAGTAAAGAGCAAGAGGACCGCATCATGGCTGGCATCTATTTATCTCCGGGAGATAGTGCGGTTGCATGGAGTTCCTTCTAGCATAGTTAGCGATCGTGACCCAACTTTCACTAGCCAGTTCTGGAATAGTTTGCAAGAAGCGATGGGTACACGATTGAATCTGAGTACAGCCTATCACCCCCAGACGGATGGCCAAACCGAAAGGGTGAATAGAGTGCTAGAAGATCTTTTGAGGCTTTGTGTTCTTGACTTCGGTGGTACTTGGGAAGACCACCTTCCTCTTGTAGAGTTTGCTTATAATAATAGCTATCAAGCCAGCATAGGGATGGCACCATTTGAAGCTTTGTATGGGAGGCCGTGTAGGTCACCATCTTGTTGGTGGGAGACAACAGATAGACTTATACTTGGGCCCGATATGATACGGGATACATCCGAGAAAGTTGAATTAGTGAGAAGAAGGATGAAAGCGGCCCAAGATAGACAGAAATCCTATGCTGACAAGCGAAGGGCAGAGTTGGAATTCGAAGTGGGAGACATGGTTTTCGTGAAGGTTTCTCCTTTGCGTAATGTGGTACGTTTTGGAGCAGTTGGGAAGCTGGCACCAAGGTTCGTAGGACCCTTCCCTATCATAGAGAGAATTGGGAAGATGGCCTATAAGGTGGAATTGCCCGAAAAGCTAGTCGGAGTGCATAATGTCTTTCATATCTCGCATCTCCGGAAGTGCCTACATGAGTCCGCTGAGGTGGTTGAACCAAGCATTCTTGAAGACGTGGAGGTAGAGAAAGAGGCAACCTTGAGGAGAGCTCCGATTCGTATTTTGGGAACAGAGATCAAGAAGTTAAGGAATCGAGAAGTCAAATTGGTGAAAGTTCAGTGGAGTAAAGCCGAGGAAGACGCAACTTGGGAAACCGAGGAGAAGATGCGTGGGCTTTATCCATTTCTTTTTGAGGGTACATTCTCGATCTCTTTTCCTAATTAATACACCTTTCTTTTGCTATCCATGTTTATCTTGTTATCTCGTTAATCATGTCATGAGAATCTTAGGTAGAAACCCTTTGGATGAAACATGTATTTGAAACATGTTATACTTGATGGTTGCAAGTGGTTGCAAGTGTTTGCATGTGGATACTCGTGGATGCATGATACACATTAGGCACTAAAATCGGCTCACACACTTTCATGTTGCATATGCATGAGTGCTTATACTTATTTATGGATGAAACTTGTTATGCTATCACGTGGATGTTGCATATGGATGAATGTTATGTGCACTCATGTAGAGATTATAAATTATGTTAGGAATTTGCATACATATGGACTCATTTCACTAACATGTTTGCATTAAGGGGGTTTACTGAATCAGTAACCTCCTGATTTTCGCATTAGATAAGTACATATACACACACCTTTGCATATGATTATACAGCATTTAGAATCCTTTAAGGACAATGACTGCACGTGGATGATGTTTTGAGTAGATGGATGATGGATGGTAGGATACGTTCTTCCTAACTTGGAGATTTCGGGGACGAAATCCTTTAAGGAGGGGAGAATGTAACAACCCGTATTTTTGAATAACATGTTATAACATAAATCGAGGCAAAATTAAACTATAAAATCTAATTCAAGGGAAACGAGCAGTGCCATTGCGTTCGTCTTGGAAAAATACGCGAAATAGAGTCCGAGTTTTCGAAAAACGGAGTCCGTATGACCAAGATATGGCCTCGCGAAGTTTCACGAAAAATTCAAATTCAAAACAGATTCAAAATTTCAATTTTCAGAAGTGGCGGGAAAATTCCCGCCAGACCCAGGGGGTCGACTGGGGGGTCGACCTCACCCCCCAGGTCGACAGGGGAGTCGACCCTAGGGTCGACCTGGGGGTCGACCTCCCTGGTCGGCCAGGTCGGCCTGGTGCACCTGTTTTGGCTGTTTGGACCTGTTTTGGAGGCTTGTGACGGGATTTGATGGCTTGGATTGAATCTAGGGTTAACCCTATGGCTAATACTATCCTAATCTTCTATAAAAAGACCCCTAAGCCTAGCCTAAATCACCATTATTCAATCCTACAACTAAACTATGTCAAAACTGTTCCTCTCATGGCCTCCACTCTCATGCTAAAATTCCTAAGTTTATTCATATGAGAGGTTTTGAGTTCATACAAGTGTTTTCAAGCTTGTATGAGTGTTCTTAGTTTGCATTCAAGTCAAGTTGCAACATTTCTATTACAAAGCAAGGATTTTTATTGATTTGGATCAAGGGTTTTTCATTTGGAGCTTTCATATTTGGGTTTTTGGTGCTTGCATAAGGGCTTCGTCTCAATCTTTATAATAAATATTCATTTGTGTCTTCATAGCATTGTATGCCCTTTTCTACTTTCTTTTTATTGAACTCTAAATTTAAATGAATGATGCAAGTTTGGGTTAATCATTGTGATATGCAAGTTTGGGTTGATCATCATGATATGCAAGTTTGGTTGATCATTATGTTACGCAAGTTGGTTTAATCATGATGTATGACACATGTTACTATGTTATGCAAGTTTGGGTTGATCATTATACACATGTTATCATGTTATGCAAGTTAAACTTGGGTTTGTGGGCTTAAAGCTTCATGCTTTATGTTAAAGGTTGCATTTTGGCAACATGGAAGTTATCATATCCCTTATGATAACTTGCATGTGAGGCCAAATGCGAACTTCTAGCAACTTCTACATGTCATTTATCACCATGTATCACTCATATGTTAAGTTTGGTTTTATGCATGCTTTTGAAGCCTAATAATGCAATATGCAAGTATATGAACATATGTACATTTCATATGCCACCATGATAAACTTGTGGCTTCAACACCTTTTTGTCATGATTATGCCAAGTTACCTATTTTATCCTTTATGCGTTGATGCGATTATGTAAACGATGGGATTACGTTGGGGTTGGGTAACATTATGACATAAACATGGTTTTTATAACATGACGTGATATGGTAGCTTGTAATTATGTTTTGAAAACATAACGGACATGACACTTAGAAAATATGAGTGTGGCCAACTCGAGGTTGGGTTGAGTTTGTAGCATAAATCTACCCGGACCCGCCCGGCTTAACTAGTGGCTACAAACAATAGGACCCAATGTGAGAAGTTGGTCATGTTGTGCTCGAACCCGAGGTTAGACCTAGTTGTGGTGTAAAGCTACCCGGACCCGCCCAGCTTAACTAGTAACCACAACAAAGTCTAATGTGAGAGGTTAAAGCGCATTAAGTTAATTAATGCCTCCTGATTAGGGTTAAGTCATGGTCCACTTAATACTTAACCAATTTGGGCTTGATGGGTTAATCGGGGTTAAGTCAGGAACCTTGGGTACGCTTAACCAATTTAATCCACGTTTGGATCGGGTTAACCACATTTAACCCGTTAAGAAACCCTAGTTGCGTGGTCCTTTTCAGCAGTAACCCTCTAGATAGTGTCATAAGACACTAGGACTAGGCTAGGGTGGGGCACGATTACTGGGCTGATTGTAAGAGACCAAAAGAGACGGCTGAATGATGCACCGGTTGTTCAGGCGGACCATGGTCGTGCACATTAAGTCCGGAGTTGAACACGGGCACCGGTAGGTTTAGACTGTGCATCCCGGAATGGTGTCTGAGGGTTGCACCGTAGGGCCAGATACACCCTAGGGTGGACCCTGCACAGTCAACTACATTACATGATTAAGCCGTATGACACCAACACTTGACGAGTTAGGCTTATAGGGAGCCGATCAACTAGACCGAGTAGTTGGACCTTGATTTAGGTCACCTCATGATGTTGGGCCAAGCTTGGGCCAAGGGAACAATTCTTGTTTTTACTTGACATGTTGGAATGCTAGTACACCCGTGGTGCAAAACTTAACCTTGATTATGCGATGACACCTTTATCTATCTTGTTAGTTAATCATCATGCCAGTATGTTGTTATCCTTATGTTTATCTCAGCTTCTCATGCCAGTTAACTTTACTAGTTCATAGACGGATAGTAGTAGGGCTTACCAGTCTTTTTGACTGACCTGTTTTCTTTCGCCTCTTTTCTTCCGTTCCCCCCCCCCCCCTCAGGTTCTCAGGGTGGGAACATTGGAGCTTAGCTTGGATCTTTATAGCTTGCTTTCTGGATTTGCTCATGTACGGTTTTGGACATTGAGCTAGCTATGGTTTATCACTTCACTTTGGGGATAGTATTTTATGTATTTCGGTTTTTCAGTTTATGCTAGACTTTGTTTTGTTGGAAAATAAAGATCAAGTACTTTGTTGTAACATGACTATGGTTTTGAAATGCTAGTTTGATCTGCTGCTTTATTTACTCTGTTTTACTTATATGTTCTGTCTTGTGATATCTGCATGCATGTTTACCTTGTCTTAACGCCCCTCCAAAGTCAGTGCCCTTGCAAGAGTGGCACTGGCGGAGGTGGGGTGTTACAATATATGACAACATTTCCAAACTAATAAAGTGATTTATTCAATTTGCACACGTCTACACAATACACAGCTTCAACGAGTCGTCAATATCATGTTCCAACAATCTTAACTTCAAACAAACAAGCTTATTAACCAACTCAAATGCATGCAACTTCATTTGTAATCAACCGCATTATCTCAAACCATACTAAACTGAACTATATAACCCAATAAACAACCACCATACATCCAACACGCTAAAATCGATAATGTGAATAATGTACACATCAAAAATTTTAATTACAACATACAAACTTCTTACTAGTAAGCTACAATCAGTTCCATAACCTATAATACTTAAAATTATATGACATAATTTCAAAATTAAAAGTTAGGTTTCAGATTTTTACCAATTTTGTGTTGTACGCCAGATGTGCTAGCCATTGTAAGCTTTTTGGAACGAATTAGAGGAAAATTAGGTGAAAATGGAGTTGATTTGGATTTTTTATTTTTATTTTCGTGATGTGAAGAATGGGTAGAAGAAAGGGGAAAGTGGGGTTGGGGAGGAATGAAGAGGAGTGGGGAATTTCGGGTTTATGTGTAGTAGGTTTTTCCCGAAGGCAAATTTTCGAACTTCGCCTTTGTGCGAATTTTTAAAATTCGCCTTCGTAAAACCGAAAAAAGTCTAAACGTGTTATTAAATCTAAAACAGACCTATACCAATTATTGTTCTTACAAACAGGCTTATACCAATTAAATATCCTTTCTAAAATAATAATAATGTGAGAGGTGAATAAATCAAGGACTTTGTGTCTCTTCTTTGAGTACAAGAGTGTTATCTGAGCAAGATGTGACTAATTTCACTAATCACAGCACGGTGTGTTCATTTTTAATGACAAAGCACTATTGCTTATGGTGCATTATGTATAAAACGTATTCTATGTGTAGTATTTACAGTTTCTTTCATTGTCATTGTCCCTTTCATGTAGGATCAATATAAAGCTCCCTTGAATTTCAATCATCTTCTTTATGGAAAAAAGAAAGGATGACAAAAAGTGGAAAGCTAATCAAGGTAGTAATTTTATTGCATAAGACCTTTTATTATTTGTGATTTCAGCTATCCACAATGGTAAAGAGTTCTGTTAAATTAATATTTTTAGCATATTAAAAGTATGGACATTCAGTTCTATTAATCATGTGATATCACCTTCATCTTAGTGTTCTTGGTGGTGAATAATTTGCAGTTTTACTTAATGATTATTTTTCTTATTTCTTTGTTTTCCTTTCCAAAAAGATTCCTAGACAAGATATTTTCTTTAGCTAGCTACCAGATTCAATTGAACTATGAACCTCTTTACAAAGAAAATGACCATGGTGTGGTCGATGTAATCACGAAAGATTTTAGAGATGATCTTTTATTTTGCTTGGTAAAAGATGTACCTTGTCATATTATAACATGTATTCCTTCAAGTCTAGATCCAAAATTTGGCTACTTTATTTTGTCAGTATTCTAAGCTTAAAATGCTCTATAATATTAGGATAGTGATAATGATCTCTGAAATGGTCAGAAATTGTATTATTTCTTTGTACCTCTTATTATATCTACCTTTAGTTGGATTATGGATTTTCATAATGAGCCTTTCTATGCGTTTGAGTTGCCTCATATGCCTTCAATTTGGTTATGGATGTTCATATAAAATTAGATTTAAATTTTGGGCAAAGTTTCATAAGCATATAGAAAGGATCTTTTTATTCTTTAGGTTTTCAAAACTAATGCTTAATATACTATAAAATTATAACTCTCTTATATATGTTTAAAAAAATGTCATATTTGCTTGCGAAATCTGTCAAACAATATATATTGGTTATTCCAAAGATGAAATATATATATATATATACCAGTGTATGTCGAACAGTTAAGTGGATAAATGTTGGAAGTAATGAATCACCAGAAAGTTCCAAACATTGTCCGGGCTTGCCATATGGATATCCCATCGTAAAAACGGAAAAAGGAAATATATATATATATAATCTCATTTTTCATGTTATATTGCTCATTGTTTAACTACAATCATTTGTCTATTCTATTATTATTACAGAGTGCATCGGAATGCACTTATACTCCATAGGATGCTTTAAAAGGCTATATGAAACTATTAGTTTTAAATAAAATGCACAAGCTGTGGAACAAAGAGGCAAGAATCCCTGGGAACTAGGAGCCTACTCTCTAATTAACAGTCTGTTCATCAACGATTCTCCATATAAAGCTATATGCAATCCCATAAGTAAACACTATCACAACCCAATTCATATATGCCAACATCTCAAAAAAATAAAGTTATAATGTTAATATTTGGGTATTACAAAAATGGAATGCATGAAAGAAAGCGAAGTGATTAAATGGAGAAAAAAATGTAAAAAATGTAGGGAGGTGTACATTTTACTCTACTTTGCACATAATATCCGTTTGCATTCCCTTGTTTTATACAAACTAGTAGCCGAGAAATTACTGTCTCTGGTTGTAATTTGTTTATACCACATCTATTGGTTCCATCTTACACCGAATCATTAATTTTGAATCTCACTTTTTTGAAGGCACCTTCATGGAGCATTCAACCAGTGTATTATAGTTATGTATTGGTTCAGTGTCACGTTCACTTCTGTACTAATGCATTATATTTTCTTTGTCATGTTCAGTGTCATGTTCTCCTTATACTAGTGAGGTTGTATCGCGTTTGTTTCCTTCTTCTTTTATTATTACTGAAGACATATATTGTACAGTTTGTTTCAATCACCTGAAATTTGCTTATGCTTCATTTTCAACCACAAGATGATTTTTTTTTTCCTAATAGCCGGTTGTATATTTTCAACAAGCATTATTTGTTGTAAGCCTGTTATATTATAATTAAAACTACAACTATGAAACTAATGCCAGCTACCGTATATATAAAGTAATAAGGTGATGCATTCAAAGATCAAGTCCATCAAAGTTCGCACAGTGCTAAGTTGTATTTGGAATAAATAAATGTTCTTGCAACAAATTAGAATTGTTCCTTGTAACGACCCATTTTTCCGTACCTTTTGACCCAACATCTAACAACCCATGCCAACTCAAATTGCACAAAAAAGTAGATAGGTAGGAGAAAGAAATTAGAGGGTGAGAGAATAAGGAGAGAAATATTAGAATAGAAGAATAAGAAGATCACCAGAATCTCACAGTGGAACGAATAAAATATAATATATCAAACTGCTTTACATAAATTGAACTATATATATATATATAATAACAAACACAATAATATACATTCATCTCAATCAATACACACAGCGGAATAAAACTAGTACTAGTAAATACGTGCAATATGTCTTGACTTCAGCTACTCTTCTGAAGCCCAAAGCGATACCTAAAACCTGATAACATACTCGATCTGACCCGAGCACATTTGAAGCAAAGCAAATTCACCTAGATCAGTTTGGAATACTTTCAGTGATAAATTCATAGCACAACTTGTTTAACTTTAGAAATCCTTTTTGAAAGAAAAGGATAATCGTAAGACCAATCCACATATAAACACGGACAATTTTAACCTAGCGATAACACAAAAAAAATTTGATATATCAAAATCCATTGATATTATAATAATGTCTATCAAATAACAAATAAATAACCATCTAGCAAAATGCTTGCATATCACGCTCTACATATTCATTATAAAATCAAAGACCGCAAGGAGCTTATTGGAGAATGGATTCCAACTATGACAAAATATAAGACCACCTTTCGATCAGTGAACTCTAGAGGGGATACACTGGGGTTCAACAAGAACATCTTGAAACCCGACCACACATGACCGCCCACGCATTCGGCTTGAATGTATCGAATATGTTGTCACCCACAGTTCTCGGCCGTCCAACCGTATTCTCTAAGATACATAAACGACAGAAGTAGAGTAAATAAAATTTCTCTAGATCAGTGACAATACAACCTGCTTGGGGGCAACCCAACTAGCCATGTTGCCTGTCCAATTTTTGTCATTTCCTAGTTGTAAAGCTTGAGGTTACATTTACCTTTTAGAGAACATCTCATAACTTTGAATGTCACATTGTCAGATCCGTCAAATCACTAATTAATGTCCACAAATAAACTCTGGCTGTTAAGCAAGAGAATTTCTCGGCCACTAAACTTAATATATTTGTAAAAATCGATGTACGTGGTTTTCAGGAAATACACTGTCAGACATTCATCCATACAAGTCATCCATAAACAGGATGAACCGAAGGCACCCTCCTGCCGCATCCTAGCAATTACCATATATATCAGTAGCGAGTAGTCTTTGCAATCCACAGAATTCAACCATGATATAACCACAGTATATCTCTAGAGATCAGCTAGAGATTTGTAGTAATTCTTCCATTCAATGAAGATCTACGGTCTTCAATGCTCCATCTTTATATGTATCCCTACAGATTAGTTTTGAGAGGTACGTTGGTTCGAAGTGGTTTTGGGTCTAGTTCCCATCCCGGTCTCTTCAAAACAACACGTCAAAAGTCTAATAATATATTTCATTCATAGTTTGGTGTTTTAAGTATCAACCACAAAACAGTACGGTCAAGTGTATTGGCAGCTCAGGTTCTTATTATTTAATAATCGTTCATTAACTCTTCGAAATCATTTCGTTGATTTAAAATCAATTTCAATTTCCTATCTAAACAAATCTCTATTGTTTTCATTATTGAAAACAACTTTTATATTCTTAACATATTTACCAATCTCCTATTCATTTTCTTCACTTCAAAATTTTCACCACATTTTCCAAAACTCTTGCAAGTAACATTTTCCATTTCAAATCTCATTATCCTCTACCATTAAACTAATACCATTCCTCTATAATAATGAAGTCGTTCAAGTTGGGGTATTTTATTTACCTCTCAGACCTTGATTAACAACATTCTTATCTTAGAATCAACTTAAAACATATCAGCTACATCTTATTAAAACATGATTTCATAAACCATATATTTATTTCTGAGAGTCTTGGTCGATTATGAGCATTTACTAAATATAAATTTCCGCTTCGTTACACAATTCTACTTATAATTGGAATTATGTTAATCCATTTCCAAAATTCTTCACCCAAAACCATTTTTTAAATCGTATTGTAAAACAAATTCTTCGATAAATAAAATCCATTTATCAACTTCTTCACTTAAAACCAATATTTTGTTTATTTTACACTCTTACAAACCCTTTCCTTTTATCTCGACTCGAATTTTAAACAAGATATTAAACTTGTCGCATTAGCTCGAATTGCCTTCAATAACTTTATTTACGAAATTTGGATTATATGATCTGATTTCTTAATAAATCCTTTACAAAAGTGTTAACCTTATTACGTACCTAATTATCTTCTTAAATAAATTTTATTTAAGAAATAATCATTTAAATACCATTAACTTCATTATTTCATGAAGTAAAAATAGACTACTTGTTTGTTAACTAAATAGATCAGTTAATAACATTTGAAATTATTTAACAATAACTAATAATAATAACTTTAAACATTGTCAAATAAAAATAAATTATATTCTAATTTAAACAACTACTATAAATAACCACTTTTGACCGAACGGTTGACTTAGTCAACCTTAAATCATTGGTTAATTCTTTAACCGATTTCAATTACCCTTTACTATTAGATTAATTAAATTAATATAATAATATTACTTAAATTATTTACTTAAAAATAATTCTAATAATATTACCATAAATCGCTGTTTTCGATTGTCGATTTGCGTGTTGTTTCGTTTAATTTTAAATAGTCGTTTAAAATTAAATGAAAACCCGGTAACTTCCAACCCTGTCTGAACCTGCACAGCAGCGTAGCCTTCTTTACTATGATTCCGACATGTTCGGTTTCATTGAATTCTGATAATGTACGCATGAGATACCATTATTAGAAGTTTGATTATTTAATCGATTATTAAATCCAAATAAACTAATTAAATTAATTTAATAGCTTCATAATTACCAAATCCGGTCATTAATCAATTAAATGTGGATTAGCGAATCGTGTACCATCCTCTTCCCCCATACCATCTCACTCAAACTAAATTTAGTCCTCCACCTCGTCATCTTTTTTAAAATAAAACAAAAAAAATGTAAGGCCTAGCCCATGAATACGTACTCAGCCCACCCACCCATCCTTCTTTCTTCCCACATATAATTTCTACTTTCCCAATTCCCACTGCTTACTGCTGCAACTCCACTCTTGTATTTCCTCCACCATGTTCTCCTTCTGCGCATAACCAACCGCCTCTTCCACTCAACTACATCTCCATCATCACCAGACCCTCCCTGCACCCTTTTATCAAGTCACCCACCTAAGCCCAAGCTCGACGTCGCCAAGGAGGTGGCGAACTAAAACCCTACTACCCGCCGAAACAACAGCAGACCGACCCCTTTTTAAAAAAAATACCTACTCTCTCCCACCTTAGTTTTCCCATGAAACTGCTCCAATATATTTTCTTCATTAAACGAAAAGCTGCATCAGCCCATTACCCCCACTCTCTCTCTCTCTCTCCTGCATTACTTCTTTAATTCCACTCCCATAGACCCATAAAAAGGCAAAACCCCCTTCTTCCTGATGCCATGGGTCTGATCCCTCCCACGCAGCTTACGTCTACTATGCGAACACACACGCCGCATCCTTTCTCACCAACCACCTCCTCTGTAACAACCCAGAAAATCAGAACCAACTTAAAAATTTATTTTTAGTTGATTTAATGGATTTTGAATATTTAAAATGATTTACTTTAAATAAAAACGACTAAAAATTTATTTAAATCAAAGTTAGAACATGTAAATTTAAAAGTTAACTAAAACAAACTCGAAATGGCGCGGTAGTTTGAAAATTTAGTCTTAAACTTTAAAGGAATGTATAGAATTCAAAATAGATCGAAATTGGACGAAACAAGAAACGTTAGAATCTGTTTAATAATATTTTTCTAATGAATGTAAGAAACTGAGAATTTACTTTATAAATTGTAAGATATGTCTAGTTTAAAATTTCGAATAGTCGCTATGGAATTTCTATATATTTTAATATGATATAAAGCCCTTAAAAATAGCCATTTTGCAAATGACCTCCATTTTCGATGAAACCACTTTTGTTCGATCCAGAAGGTCAAATTATTGTTAGGTTTCAAATTTCAAAATTTTTGAAACTAATATGTGAGCATGGAAAATTTAAATGTGTTTTGTCAATTTAGTTTGAATTTAATCAACTGGAAAAAGGCCATTTTTCAAATGGCCTACAAATTCAACGAATTTAGTTTTGTTAGGACCGTATCGTCAAAACATAGCTTGATTTATTTTTATGGAATTCTTGGAGTCAGTATGTGGCCCCGGTAAATTAAAATGTACATTTAAATTCAATATATATATTGATTTATATATTAATTTCAAGGAAAAACTGATTGAAACGGTAGAATTGGCTTATGGAACCTATCCCATTGTGTTCGAAATGGGGGTATTTAGCTAGGGACGACAGTCGTTAGGTTTGATTTGGAGTTGAAATTAATAAATTGGTAATTAATGAATTAAATAATATAATATATATAATTGTTTATATATTAAACCCTAGTTCTCTCTTTCATTAAAACAAAAGCTGCCACCATCAGGTTTCAATGGCGGAAAATTATCGAAATAAAATTCCCAAATCACCACCAATCCAAGTAGTTTCAAGCCGAGCCCATGTTAAACAAATTGTAGTATCGAATGAGGGCTTCAAATTCGTACGTGTTTGATCTCGTTTAATGGAGTGAATCGCTCGATTTTAGCACTCAACGTGCTTCCATTCGTAGGCCAATCTCAACGCCTGGAGGCCAACGAGTTGCCTCGGGTTCTAGGCGTTGGTGGCCGGCGTTGAGCTCTTCGACGTGGTGCCGACCGATCGTGATCTGGGGCTTTGGATTTTATTCGAACTGGAAACCTAGTTGCTAGAAGTTGGGCTCATTTTTCATGGATTCCTGGAGCGTTACACGAAGAAGAAAGACCGTATCTAGGAAAGGAAAATCAACGGCCCTGATTTAATTGAGGGTAATTAGGGTTTATTATTTGACAAATTTTGTGATTAATGTATATATTAATTTAAATATAAGTTAAACTTGTAACATTGATAACTTTAGAAAATGGAAACGGAATCTTGCCAAATCAGATTTATTGGATTCGCAAAAATAAGAGCTTCGTAGTGGTTCAAACCTGAACGAAAATAGAGCAAATAAGAGTTCGAGGAAAATTTAAATCCGAACAGTACTGAAATCATCAAATAAAGAATGACGGAGTGGAAACTAATGTGAGAACTCCTTCTCACTAAATTATATTTTACCATGTTATTGTATACATGTATAAAAATATATATAGAGTTGCCAGTGTAGATTTTTATCCGTTTTAATCATTATAAATTATATATGGTGCCTGTTAGCTCAACTCCCTCGTCCACAGACCATTGACGATTTAATTGAATGTATTGTGTTTTGATTCTTATGTTGTGATGATTAACATATTAAAAATAATGTTAACATTAATGTGGTAATTGAAATTAAATTATAAATATTTATTTATAATTTAAATAGTGAAAAAGGTAAATTAGAAAAATAATTCAAATCGAATTAGAACTGGTTAAGTTAATTAACCAGTGATTATTTTGAATAGACTGTCGTTGCTTGGAAACCCCACACAGGTCTAGGGATGGTAATTTATTCACACCACCCCTGAATTTAATTATATGTCAATTGATGGGTTGACAGACTGTGATGAGCGTTATTTATTTATTTTAACACTTATACAGTGGTATAATGCACTTTGGATGATGTGTGGATGTTTAATGAATATTTATCATTATTGTGAATACATGCAATGTATGAAAATCCCTAATTTATATGGTAATTGATTGAGTTTGATTCCAATTCATAATTTAAGTATAGTTTTAAAATATTATTCATTATAGTTTTAAAATATTATTCAGTATAGTTTTAAAATATTATTCAGTATAGTTTTAAAATATTATTCAGTATAGTTTTATAATAATAATCGTTATAATTTTTAAATAATATTTAGTAAAGAATCAAAATATGATTTTGATGTCCGATTTTGGATGGACACAAGAATATTGAAATATTCATGACTGTGATGAATATGAAACCGAGTTAAGTAGCTAAATGCCATTTTAACCCGAACAAGTTTATCGATCGGTTTTATTCATTTTATAAAGAAATATCGAAAAGAAATGATTTCAAAATCTAATATTTTCAAAATATTATCATTTTAATATTATAACGATATGGATATTCAATTTTGATTTAAAAAATTGAAAATGAAGTTGAAAATGAAGTTGAAAGTGAAGTTGAAAAAATTTTAAAAACGAATTTATAAACAATTTATAAAATACATTTTAAATAGAAATCCATGATATATATTATATATATATACATTTATTTATTTAGTGGCCCGAATAGAATGCGCCGCGCAACGACCGTTCGCAAATTTCGACCATTAACTTCAAATGGATGACCGTCGGATTATCCTAAAACCAAAACTGTTGGGTTCGTATCGAAAATAGCTTTCAAATGATAATAAGAGATTTGAATTCTAATGGATAGATTTTAAAATATGTCCAAATCAGTTTTGGAAAAGGTAGTTGTAAATGCAGTTCGATGACCGCATATGGAAATCGACTGAAATGGTGATACTAAAATCATTAAAAATATGGATAAATTATATAAAATCATAATAAATGATTTGGAAATATTTTGGATGAAAAATTCCAGTTTTGAAAAGATTAAAATATATTTTTATCTAAATGGACTAGTTAATAACTAGAATAATAAATTGGATTAAGAAATGGGTTTTAAAATAACCAGAGTTTTCCAACAAGCAAATTGGAATGGTTTTGAATGGAAATAATATTCAGAATATTTCGATATTGGATTCCATGATTATACGGATATTGTTGAGTAATTTGGAAGATATATACATCGTTATTCCCAATATGATATTGGTTAGTTTCAGAATCTGATATTAAATATAAGCCGATATAATTTCTATTTAGAGCCTTGTATTATATCAAGTTGGATTTTGGATTTGTCGTGAATCGTGTCTTAAATAACGTTGTTCTTAAACCCAATTGAGAAAAGAATAAATCTTTTAATTAAGATTAATAAAGTTTACCAATTAATTAATATTTAATTGGAATTGAAGTGAAATTGGATTTTTGGGTTTACCATGAACGATGTTTTAAATAACACTTGTTCTTTAACCCAATTAACAGTGAAAAGATGATTTGGAATTTATAAATCTTCTTATTAAGATTTAATGGAAATTTCCAAAGTAAAGTTTTCCAATTTAATATATTAAATTGGAATTAAATGGGATTCGATTTGTTAATAATCGTGATTGGCTTCTGTAAAGGAAGACCGTTACTATATATGGAATTTAAAAGGCTTTGCCTTTATTCCATTTATATTATTAGTCTAATACGGAAATTTATATTGATTATATACTGTTATGATTTCCGTGAAGATTCCAATATGAATGAAGATGATTTTGGGGTTTATCATGAAGTGTGTTTTTGAATGGCATTAGTTCTTTAACCCAGTTAAAGACAAGATTTATTTCCTAAAAATTTGGATAATCATTAAGTAATGATTTTTGAGATTAAAACTGAAACAGAGTTTTAATGAATCTTTAATTAGATTAAATGAGAATGAGATAATTAAATTTATCGAATTCATGAAATGATCAAAAATGGAGAACCACCAGTTTTACTCTAGACGATAGTTAAATCTTTAATTAGATTTGAATGTCAAATGGTAATAAATTTTACCGATAAAATAATGGGTGCTAGATATGCAGTACTACTAGTTTTGCTCCATGGGATGAATAGGTTGGGATTGGAAAGATAAAATAAATGATTACTTCGGTAAGGCAATAACCCCGACTAGTGGATAAACCTTAATTTGGTTTAGAATTTTTAAAAGATAAAATAAAATCTTTTGAAATGGATATCCAAAGGAGGATTTAAGAATAAATTTAAAAGAATTTATCTTTGATAAAATTAATGGGAACCTTTCCATAAAATGTGAATATTTGAATAAAAATATATTCTGAATTGGAATGAGCCGTATGATATGTTTTTATAGCACTAGATTATTGATTATAAAATGAGTTATTCGGAAAGGACGGGTTTAACCCATTCTGAATAATTAATATGATAACTAAAAGTCGACGATGAAGACGGTGGTTGAAGACCGGAGATCTTCACATCATTTGGATGATTACTAAAGTCTTATTGGGCTATACACCCAAGACAAGGTAATAGGTGGTGAATGTCCAGACATACATGGAGATCGACCGGATATGCGAGGACCTCTCTCCTATATTGGACATATGAGATGAGGAATAAGGTGCCTTCGGTTTCGTTCAGATCCAGAAAGGACTTGTAACTGGATGTGTATTTGACATTGAATTTCGTTCTATATTGATTAATTTCTATTAAATACATATATATCTGTTTAGTGGCGGAGAATTTATTCTCTTACTTAACAACCTTATCTAGGACATACGAGCTTAAAGGTTATATATCGATAGACATCAGTCGTATGGCGTGAATTGTCAATGTGGCATCCTAAGATGCAAATGATCAAGGCTTTCGTTGAAAAGCAAATTCTTGTGGTTGATAATCAAATCACGGCTTTAAATAGCGTAGCTTTGTGTATAGCGTTAATTCGACAGCCTCACACTCGGTATGAGTCAAAAACAGGATTGTGCATGATGTTTCTTTCTAGCTATGAGTGGTGTCATGGTATGGAGCCCAGACATTTTTACTTATGTGGATGATGGAATGAGGCGCCTCAAATAATGAATCCCTAGTGGCTCAGATATTGGTCCGATGGGACCGGGAAACGTGTTTTTAGAAATACTAATCCGCTAATGTAAGTGTGGACCGGCCCTGAAGATCCAAGGGTTCACTGCGGGGGATCCCGAGACATTTGCTAGAGTGTCTCGAATCAGTGAAGAGCCATCCCTTGACTCGACTCATAGATGGAATCCAATTTCCAATACGTGACTTTTCGGGATTAGTTCTAGAACTAGTATGGCGACATGATATATGGTACCCATGTCGTCTATTATTGATACAGTTACACTTGAAATCGTTTTGACACTATACACTTACAGTAACATCAAAATGATTTGTTTTAAACGTACCAAGCATGTTTGGCTATTATAAGGTAAAACTTTATCATCTGGCTTGCGTTGCATTGTGTGATGGGACCTGAGTCTTATAATAGCTTCATTTTTCAAAAAGTGTGGCATTGTTTCATTTTAAACTAAGACTCATGTGAAGTAAACCCGTTCCGTGTTATACGGCATGGTCCCATGATTTTCAAATTTTTAAACTAAAGAGTTAATAACTGTTTTTAGTTCTCATACCAGTCTCATGACTGACCCAGAGTTTATTATTTTAACCTAAACTCTGGGTGCCCATATTTTCCACACAGGCTGCTAGTAGTTTTGGTTTCGCGGACATTTCTTTTCCCAGGATCATGTATTACAGCTGGAGCCATATTCGGAAAGATTTGTATCCGTGTATTTCTTTCAGTTGTGTTAATTTATGTATTTTCCACTGTACATTGTATTTATACATTTAAATTTGGTAATTTAAATCTCAGATATTTTTCGCTGTGTAATATTTATTCATACTCTGGAATATTCTTGTACTCTAATGTAAATTGTAATAGAAATGAAATGTTCTATTGTTTGTGTTCTGATGCATCGCGTTCTCAACTCAATCCGAGATTTCCCATACAAGGAAGTAGGCCTGTAAACGGATGCAAACGGATGCGAATAGTGCTGTATCCGTATCCGTATCTGAAAATAAAAATCCATATCCGAATCTGTATCCGTATCCGGTGGATACCTACTAAATAATATCCGTATCCGCGCATATTTTCGGATACCCGAAAATATCTGTATCCGGCTTAGCAAAAACGGATATTTCCGGATATCCAAAAATATCCTAATCCGAACTTAAAAATATGGAAGTTACAATATGATGCAAATTTCATTTAGCACTAAACAATAGCTGAAAATTTTGAAATAATACATAAATGATAAAACATATCGATTTAACAATAGCACATTCAATCACATAAAATTCAATACTAATTTAAATGTGTTTTGTTACTTACTTTTTATCCATTTGTTTATAAAATAATAAATTACTATAACCTAAATATAAAAATACAAAACTATATATTTTCATAGCGGACGGATATTTATCGGATACAGATATTGCCATAATTGTATCCGTATCCGCTAAGCATTTCGGATATCGAATATCCGTATCCGCTTTTCGGATATCGGATATTTTCATATTTTCAGATGTGGATACGGACGGATTTCAGATATTTCAGATATCCATTGGCAGCCCTACGGGGAAGTTTGGGTCGTTTCATTTTAGTATCGGAGCTTTGGTTTACAAAGCTCGAGAACAAGCCACACTAGAACCAAGCGAAAGAATTCGTCAGATATAGGATTAGTAACGTCATATGAGAATAACTCGTTAGAGATAGGGTTAGAAATACCCTAGAATGAGTTTGAAGAGTGTTATTTAATAAAAACAGATTTGGTTTCGAATTTATATTATATTATACGTATTTCAGTATTTTATTTTATATTGAGTTTGGACAATCGAGTATATAAAGATTTTGCATATACACATCATGAATGTATATACGAAGTCTTAAATATACTGGATATATATAGAATCACACTCTAGTCGCCCGCCGATAATTTTGGTACCGCATTATCAGTATTTGTGTTCGAGTCTCGAAAGTGGGTATCTATATATTTCCAATTGACTGGTGTGGGAACCAAAACTTAAATAGGGTTTACTGTTAGGATTTGGCATTAAAAATAATAATTTTTAGGTGTATAAATTTATATTATTGAAAAGATAATCAACTAATTGATTGATGGTTGTGTTGTATGATAATTAATTTGACTAATTAAAATATTGGAACAATAAAACCAATAAAAGAACAAAGGAAAAATATTAGCCAAATCGAATCAAATATTGAGCTGAATTGAAAATTGATTGGAATTGCATATATGTACATGTGTATATAATGAGCTAGTCATAGCAAGGATGCTAAGAAGAGGAATAAAATTGTATGTCCGACAAATAAGTACATGTTTATTATATTTCTTGGGGTTTGATGATTTTATTAGCCGATTGGCTAGCCGCTTGACTTTTTATTTTTGATTGATGAGGGCCCTGTGAGGCAAGTTGTGGTTTTACCGATCAGCCCGTACAAAGGAGGTTATGGTGAAATTTTTCAAAAATTTAGGGTGTTAGCCAAATTTTTGAAAAATTAGAAAATCCTTAGAAACAGAAAATTTGAAAATTGAAAGTTGAGTTGGTTAGTTAAACAACTTTCAGCTCCGTTCCTTTCCGAGGACGAAAAGATTTTAAGTGGGGGAGATTGTAACTACCCAGAAAATCAGAACCAATTTAAAATTTTATTTTTAGTTGATTTAATGGATTTTGAATATTTAAAATGATTTATTTTAAACAATAACAACTAAAAATTTATTTAGATCGAAGTTAAAACATATAAATTTTAAATTTAATTAAAACAAACTCAAAATGGTGCGGTAGTTTGAAAATTTAATTTTAAACTTTAAAGGAATGTATAGAATTTAAAATAAATCAGAATTGGACGAAACAAGAAACGTTAGAATCTGGTTAATAATATCTTTCTAACGAATGTAAGAAATGGAGATTTTACTTTATAAATTGTAAGATATGTCCATTTTAAAATTTATAATAGTCGCTATGGGATTTCTATATATTGTAATATAATATAAAGCCCTTAAAAATAGCCATTTTGCAAACGACCTCCGTTTTTGACGAAATAGGATCCGGAAGGTCAAATTATTGTTAGGTTTCAAATTTCATAACTTTTGAAACTAATATGTGAGCGTGGCCAATTTAAATCGGTTTTGTCAACTCAGTTTGAATTTAATCGACTAGAAAAGGACCATTTTTCAAACGGCCTCCAAATTTGACGAAATTAGTTTTGTTAGGACCGTATCATCAAAACATAGCTAGATTTATTTTTCTAAAATTTTGGAGTCAGTATGTGGCTCCGATAAATTAAAATGTACATTTAAATTCAATATATATTTATTTATATTTTAATTTCAAGGAAAAACTGATTATAACGACAGAATTGTCTTATGGAACATATCCCATTGTGCTTGGAATGGGGGTATTTAGCTAGGGATGACAGTCGTTGGGTTTGATTTAGAGTTCAAATCAATAAACTAGTAATTAATGAATTAAATAATATATATATATATATATATATATATATAAATGTTTATATACTAAACCCTAGTTCCCTCTCTTTCATTAAAACAGAAGCTGCCACCATCAGGTTTTAATGGCGGAAAATTATCAAAATAAAATTCCCAAATTGCCACCAATCCAATCAGTTTCAAGCCGAGCTCATGTTAAACAAATTGTAGTGTCGAATGAGGGCTTCAAATTCATACGTGTTTAATCTCGTTTAATGGAGTGAATCGCTCAATTTCAGCACTCAAAGTGCTTCCGTTCGCAGGCCAATCGCGACGCCAGGAGGCCAACGAGTTGCCTCGGGTTCTGGGCGTGGTGGTCGGCGTCGAGCTCTTCGACATGGTGCCGACCAATCGTGATCTGGGGCCTTGGATTTTGTGCGAACAGGAAACCTAGTTGCAAGAAGATGGGTTCATTT
Source organism: Allium sativum (assembly GCA_030737875.1). Lineage (NCBI taxonomy): Eukaryota > Viridiplantae > Streptophyta > Magnoliopsida > Asparagales > Amaryllidaceae > Allium > Allium sativum. The sequence continues at coordinate 603,881,824 of CM060919.1, read as the reverse complement.
TTCATGGCTTCCTGGAGCGTTACACGAAGAAGAAGGATCGTATCAAGGAAAGGAAAATCGATGGCCCTGATTTAACTGATGGTAATTAAGGTTTATTAGTTGATAAATTTTGTGATTGATGTATATATTAATTTAAATATAAGCTAAACTTGTAACATTGATAACTTTTAGCAAACGGAAACGGAATCGCGCAAAATTAGATTTATTGGAATCGCAAAAATGAGAGCTTCGTAGTGGTTCAGACCAGAAGGAAAATAAAGAAAATTAGAGTTCTAGGCAAATTTAAATCCGAACAGCACTGAAATCATCAAATAAAGAATGACGAAGTGGAAACCAATGTGAGAACTCCTTCTCACTAAATTATATTTTATCATATTATTGTATACATGCATAAAAATATATATATAGAATTGCCAGTGTAGATTTTTATTCGTTTTAATCATTATAAATTGTATAAGGTGCCTGTTAGATCGCCTTCCTCATTCACAGACCATGGACGATTTAATTGACTATATTGTTTTTCAATTGTGATGTTGTGATGATTAACATATTAAAAATAATGTTAACATTAATGTGGTAATTGAAATTAAATTATAAATACTTATTTATAATTTAAACAGTGAAAATTGGTAAATCAGAAAAATAATTCAAATCGAATTAGAACTGGTTAAATTAATTAACCAGTGATTATTTTGAATAGAATGTTGTTGCTTGAAAACCCCACACGGGTCTGGGGATGGTAATTTATTCACACCTCCCCTGAATTTAATTATATGTCAATCGATGGATTGACAGACTATGATGAGAGTTATTTATTTATTTTAACGCTTATACAGTGGTAGAATGCACTTTAGATGATGTGTTGATGTTTAATGATTATTTATCATTATTGTGAATATATACAACATATGAAAATCCATATAAATATATTTAAATGATAATTGATTGAGTTTGATTCCTATTCAGAATTTAAGTATAGTTTTAAAATATTATTCAGTATATATTATTCAATATAGTTTAAAAATATTATTCAGTATAGTTTTATAATAATATTCATTATAGTTTTAAAATAATATTTAGTAAAGAATCAAAATATGATTTTGATGTCCGTTTTTATATGGACACAAAAATATTAAAATATTCATAAATGTGATGAATATGAAACCGAGTTAAGTAGCTAAACACCACTTTAACCCAAATGGGTTTATCGATCATTTTTATTCATTTTATAAAGAAATATTGAAAATAAGTGATTTCAAAAATCTAATATTTAGACAATATTACCATTTTAATATTATAATGATATGGAATATTCAATTTCGATTTAAAAAATTGAAAATGAAGTTGAAAACATTTTAAAACGAATTTATAAATGATTTACAAAATACATTTTAAATAGAAATCGATGATATTATATATATATATATATATATATATATATTTAATGGACTGAGTAGAACGCGCCGAGCAGCGACCGTTCGTGAATTTCGACCATTAACTTCAAATGGACGTAACGAGAGATCCGACCATTGGATTCACCTAAAACCAGAACCATTGGATTCATATCGAAAAGAGCTTTCCATTGATAATAAGAGATTTGAAATCTAACGGTTAGATTTTAAAATATGTACAAATTAGTTTTGGAAAAGGTCGTTGTAAATGCAGTTCGATAACCGTATATGGAATCGACTGAATGGCGATATTAAAATCATTAAAAATATGGATAAATTATATAAAATCATAATAAATGATTTGGAAAGATTTTGGATGAAAAATTATAGGTTTGAAAAGATTAAAATATATTTTTATCGAAATGGACTAATTAATAACTAGAATAATAAATTGGATTAAGAATTGGGTTTTAAAATAACCAGAATTTTCCAACGAGCAAATTGGAATGGATTTGAATGGAAATAATACTCAGAATATTTTGATATTGGATTCCGTGATTATGCGGATATTGTTGAGGAATTTGGAAGATATATATATGTATATGTATATGTATCTTTATTCCCAATATGATATTGGTTAGTTTTAGAATTTGATATTGAATATAAGCCGATATAATTTCTATTTAGAGTCTTGTATTTAATGTCAAGTTGGATTTTCGTTTTATCACGAATCGTGTCTTAAATAACACTGTTCTTAAACCCAGTTGAGAAAAGAATAAATCTTTTAATTAAGATTAATGAAGTTTACCAATTAATTAATATTTAATTGAAGTGAAATTGGATTTTTGGGTTTACTGTGAACGGTGTTTTAAATAACACTTGTTCTTTAACCCAATTAACAATGAAGAGATGATTTGGAATTTATAAATCTTCTTATTAAGATTTAATGGAAATTTCCAAAGTAAATGTTTGTAATAACCCAGAAATTCTGAGCCAATTTAAAATTTTTATTTTTGCAATTTTATTGAAGTTTGAATATTTAAAATGAATTATTTTAAATAATATCGACGAGAAATTTATTTTGAATTGAAATAGAACGTATATATTTATTCGAATCGTCGTTAGAATATAAATATTTTATTTTAATTATAAAAGGAATTGAAAATGGCGTGGTAGTTTGATAATTCGATTTCAAAGTTCAAATGAATGTACAGGATTCAAAATAAGCCGGATTTTGGCAAAACCAAAAATAATAGAATGTATTTGAGAATATATTTCCAACGAATACAAGAAATTGAAATTTCATAGCGGGGATAAAAAGTTATGCCCAGTTGAAAATTCAGAATAGTCGCTATGGAATTCTGGCCCTTAAAAATGGAAATTTTGCAAACGACCTCGGTTTTCGACGAAACCACTTTTGTTGGATCCATGATGTCAAGACATTGCTAGATTCCAAAATTCATAATTTTTCGAATCAATATGTGAGTGTGGCAAAGGAAACCGCGTTTGACCAGTTTTAGTTGATTTTAATCGACTGGAAAATGGCCATTTTTCAAACGGTCTCAGAATTTGACAAAACTAGTTTTTTTAGGACCGTATCGTCAATACGAAGCTAGAAAATATTTTTCGGGAATTTTTAGAGTCCGTATGTGGCCCCGGTAAATTGAAATGCGCATTCAAATTCAATATATAGAGTTATATGTTGATTTTGACGGAAACTGATCGAAACGATCAAATCAGCTTACGATGCATATTCCATTGTGTTCGGAATGGGGGTAATTAGCTAGGGATGACAGGCGGTGGGTCTCGTTTAGAGGTCGAAATTAAAAGTTACCTTTTGAAATAAAATAATTATATATATATATATATTATAATATATACACTTCTCTCACTTACCTCTCTCCCTCATTGACCAGAGTCAAATCGGAAAAAAAAGAAGGAGGACGGAGGTGATAGAACCGCCATCGTGCCCCCCTGGGGGGCGGCGCCCACCGCCAGGCTCCACCACCCGACGCGACCCCCCTCCCCCCTACCCCGGCTTCCCCCTTCTCCCCTCCTCTTCCTCCTCCCCCTCTTCTTAATTGACCTGCGCCCCCCTATTTCCCAAAAAACCCACGAACCCCTCCACCACCGTCTGACCGCCGCCACTTCGTTGTCCCACCGTCGCGCTAGCACCTCCCATTTCCCTCCTTTCTCCCTCTCGCGCGCGTCTCCCTCCTCTTTCCTAACAAACCCCGATGTCCCCAAGCCAGAGACCCCCTCTGCCACGTCAGTTCCGATTGGAACCCCTCGACCCCCTACGAACCAAAACTGAAAGAAACAAAGGTGATTTTTTATTTTTATTTTATTTTATTTCAGTTTTTTTATTTATTTATTTTCTTATGAAAAGTCGAGGTTTTTGTAAATACGAAGACAAGAAAAGATAGGGTTTTTAATGTGTAAAAGGTCGGATTTTTATAATATGAAAGAAGTGGAAAAATCAAATTTATATAAGTTGAAAGATCATATTTTTTTTTGAAAGATTATATTTTTATATAAGAAAAGATATGATTTTTATATATATAGCGAAGTGTTAAAGGTTTATCTCTATACATATGGTTTCAAAATAAAAATAGGATTTTTATTTGTTTGAATGCAAGTATAAAATATGATTTTTATTTATTTATTAGCAAGGTAAAAATATGATTTTTATTAGATGTAAAGAATAAAAATATGATTTTTTATATAATAGAAGTATTAAAAATTCAATCTTTATTATGTAGAAGGATCAAAGATGTGATCTTTATATGAGTGGCGATATAAAAATATAATCTTTATTATATGAACACTGTTATAAAAATAGAATTTTTATCTAGATAGTAGCGTATAAAATGTGATTTTTTTTATATGTAGTGGCTACATACAATGAAATTGAGAAAAGGCGAGCACGGCGAAGTTTTCTTCATAAGAAGAGTCGTGGCGTTGGTTTAGCTAGTCGGTGAGAACTTCTCACTTTAAATCTTGTTTTCTAGTTAAATTATATACTAGGATGCAGACGGTGCTTAGTAGCACCCGACACCTGTCGTCCACAGATCATGGATGACTTGTATGCTTGTTTGATGTGTTGTGAAGTTTGTGATGTTGTTGTGAAATGGATAACTAAACATTCATGTGTTGGAATAAATTAATTATCGTTAAAAATATAATTTTTAACGTGAATGTGAATAAATAAATATTCATTTACAAACCGGACGGTTTTTTTTTGTACACCTATTTGAAGGACATTGATTGGGACGATAAATTTTACACATCGCCCAACTGCACAAATAATATTCAGTGTTTGTTGATTTGAAACCCCACACGGGTTTTGGGATGAGATTTGGCGTACACTAATCCCAATTATTTAATAGTATATCGATCAATGGGCCGACAGACTGTGTAAGCGTTAATTATTTATATTTAATGCTTATGCAGTGGTGTGGTGCACTTTGGATGATGGTTGATTATTTATCGTTGCTATTATATACATGTGTTGTATGGAATCCATATAATTAACATTATATGGTAATTGATTGGGCCTTATTCCAATTGGGAAAATAAAGAATATTATGAAATATAGATTCGTGTGTTGAATAGAATAAATAGTCATGTGTTGACGATGCTCATGTGTTGAGAATATTCATGTGTTGAAAATATCATGTGTTGAGTAAAATATTTTAAACAATAAAATTTACATTTTTATTATAATTTTATAAAATATATTAAATAACAAAAAAAGTCATGTGTTGACGATGCTCGTGTGTTGAGAATATTCATGTGCTGAAAGAAAAATAAATATTCATGTGTTGAAAGAAATATAGATTCATGTGTTGAATAGAAGAAAATAATCATTTGTTGAATAGAATAACGAAGTTATTGAAATATATAAAACCGTGTTGATTAGAGATGCGCCATTTTGATGCGAACGATATTTATATCAATTATATTCGTTTTTATAATGATTATAGAAAAAAAGTGATTTCAAAATATTACGTTTTGAAAATATTATCATTTGTATATCGATGACGTGGAATATTCAATTTTGATTCGAAATTGAATATGAAGTTGAAATCATTTCGAAAACGAATTTAAAACGATTTATAAAATATGTTTTGAATTGAAATCGATAAGATATATATAATATATATTATATATATATAATGGCCTGAATATAACGCGCCGCGCCGCGGCAGTTCGCGAACTTCAACCATTGAATTCGAATTGACGTTGCGGGAGATCCGACCGTCGGATTCTCCTAAAACCAGAACCGTTGGGTTCGTATCGAAAAGAGCTTTCCAATGAATATTAGAAATTTGAAATCTAACGGTTGGATTTAGAATTATGTCCAAATCAAATTTGGAAAAGGTCGCTGTAAGTGCAGTTCGGTGGCCGTTATTGGAAATCGACTGTACGGGCCTTGATAAAATTATTAAAAATATCAATAATTTGTGTAAAATCATAAGAAATGATTTGGGAAGAATTGGGATGAAAAACTCCGTATTTTAAAAGATAAAAATAGATTTTTATCAAAATGAACTAGTTTTGAACTATAATTAAAATCAATTTATTTTTGAAATAAATAAATTGAATTTGAATGTGGTTTTAAAAATAATCAGAATTTCCAATATACGAATTGAAATGGATTTGAATCGAAATTATCTTCGGAATATTTCGATGTCGGATTTCGTGATTATACAGAGATAGTTGTGGAAATTTGAAAGATATATTTATATCGTTATTTCCAATACGATATTTGTTGATTTTAGAATTTGATATTGAATATAAGCCGATATATTTTCTATTCAGAACCTTGTATTTAATATCAAATGGGATTTTGGGTTCGTCGTGAATGGTGTTTTGAATAACACTGTTGTTGGACCCAGTGTAGAAAAGATTAAATCTTTCTATTTAGATTTAATGAAGTGTACCAATTAAATAATATTTAATTGGAATTGAATTTGAATGTGATTTTGGGTTTATCGTGAACCGTGTTTTAGATGACGTTGGTTCTTTAACCCGGTTAAAGACAGGAGATTGATTTTTGAGAAGATTAAAACTAAGTGGGGTTTTAATGAATCTTTAAGTAGATTGAAAAGATCGAGAATGGAGTATCACCAGTTTTGCTCCAAAGCGATAGTTAAATCTTTAATTAGATTTGAACGTGTAATGGTAATTAATATTTACCGATAACACCGTGGTGTTAGATATGGGGTATTACCAGTTTTTCTCCATGGGATGAATAGGTTGGGATTAGGAAATAAAATAAATAATTACTTCGGTGTGTTTCGCTAATCCCGACTTGTTTGGAAAACCATAATATGGTTTGAAATGATATCCAAAGGAAGATTAAAGAATAAATTTAGAAGAATTTATCTTTGATAAATTAATGGTAACCTTTCCCTAAGAATGTGAATTCTTGAATAAAAGAATATTCTGAATTGGAATGAGGCGTATGTGGTGTTTGTGTAACACTTGTTTATTTTATACGCGGGTTATTCGGAAAGGCCGGGTTTATACCCATTCTGAATAACCGATTCGACGATATGTCGAAGATGAAGACGGTGGTTGAAGACCGGAAGTCTTTACATCGTTTGGATGATTATTGACCATCTTGATTGGGCTGTACACCCAAGAGGAGGGAATCAGTTGGGGATCGTCTAGACGTACTTGGAGATCGATGGATATGCGAGGAAAGTGCCTCCGGTTTCGTTCAGACCCAGAACGAACTTGTAAATGGATTGTGTGTCTGACATTGGATTTTATTCTGTGTTGATTGATCTCTATTAAATATACATCTGTTTGGTGGTGGAGAATTTATTCTCTTGCTTAACGCCCTTCTCTAAGACGTACGAGTTCAGAGGTTGTATATCGATGGACATCAGTCGCATGGAGAGAATTTCCTGTGTGGCATCCCTAAGTGGCAGATGATCAAGGCTTCTGTTGAAAAGCAAAGTCTTGTGGTTGGTGATCAAAGCACGACCTGTGTGGCGCTGCTTTGTGTATAGCATTAATTCGCGAGCCTAGCACCTCGGTATGAGTCAAAAACGGGATAGTAACTGCAGGGAGAGCATGACGTTTCTTTCTAGCTAGTGGTGGTGTCAGTGCTTAAACTAGCTGACATTTATATACTTTTCATCTGTGTGGTTGTTGTAATGCGAGGCACCTCGAATATATGGTCGATAACTGGCACTATGTGCGCCGACGTACAGACCATTATATAGGTCCTATAGGACCGGGAAACGTGTGTTCAGGAATTGCCAATCCTCAAAAGTAAGAGAGGACCAGCCCTGAAGATCCAAGGATCGCTGTGTGTGGTCCTGAGACATTTGCTAGAGTGTCTCGAATCGGAGAGGAGCTTGCCCCTTGCTTCGACTCATGATGGAATCCAATTTCCAATACATGATATTTTGGTTTTATTTGTAGAGCCTAGTACGGCGACATAGTGGTATGGGTCACTTATGCCATCTATGATTTATACATTATGATTGAAGTTGTTTTCTTCACTTATAGTAATAATATAATATGAAATTTCATGTACCAAGCATGTTTGACTATTATAAGGTAAAAACCCTATCCTCCGGCTTGCGTTGCATTGTGTAATGGGACCTGGATCTTATAATAGCTTCATTTCCCTTTATTTAGCATTGCGCTGTTTGTTTATGCATTGGTATTCTTGGGAGGAAACCCGTTCCGTGTTATACGGCATGGTCCCTTGATTTACCTAACTTAAAAATAAAGATTAATAACTGTTTAGTTCTCACACCAGTCACATGACTGGCTTGGAGTTTATTGTTTTAACCTAAACTCTGGGTGACCTTATTTTCGACACGGGAAGCCAGTAGTTTTGGTTTTGCAGATTTATTTTCACAGGATCCTGGTTAACAGCTGGAACGATACTCGGAAAGCTCTGTATCCTTGTATTTCTTTCAGTTGTGCTTTGTATTATTTTTCCGCTGCTATGTATTTAAATGTAATTTAAATCTCTGATATTTCACAAAGGTGTAATATTTATTCATACTCTGTATATTCTTGTATTCTGATGGAATTGTTGTAATAAGCAATGAAATGTTCTTCTGTTTGCGTTCCGATTTGTCATGTCCTCAAAACGATCAGGGGTTTTGAACGGTCTTGGTCGGTTTAACAATCGATTCAGATCGAGCAAAATTCCTTACCGTTACATTTGGTATCAGAGCTTTGGTTTACAGAGCTCGAGAACAAGACACATTAGAACCGAACGAAAGAATTCATCAGATACTGGATTAGTAATATCCAATTAGAATGACTCGTTAGAGATATGATCAATAGTATCCTAGAACGAGTGTGAAGTGTATATTTTTAGAATGAAGACGGACTTTATTTTGAAAATTAAATCGTTTTATTCGTATTTGAATATTTTATTTATATTGAATTTGGACAATCGAGTATATACGCGTCATGAACGTATATTCGAAGTTTTAATATACTGGATAGATATAGAATCACACTCTAGTCGCCCAGACATGGTCCTGATGATGAAGTATACCATCGCCAGTATTTATTTTCGAGTGGCGAAGGTGTGATATCTATATATTTCCATTAGACTGGTGTGAGAACCAAAACTTACATAGGATTATCTGTTGTGATTTGGCATCAAAAATATGATTTTTGACTATGTATAAAAATTATGAATTTGAAACGATAATCCACTAATTGATTGATGGTTATGTTGTTTGATTATTGTTTGAATTAATTATATGTTGAACAATTTAGGCCTAATTGAATCAAATATTGAACTGTATTGAAAATTGTTTGGTATTGCATACATATACATGTACTTACATTGAACAGGTCATAGCAAGGAGGCTAGAGCAGAAGAATAAAATTGTTTGCCGGACAAATAGGTACATGTTTACAAATTTATTGGGATTTGATGATTTTATGAGTCGATTGGCTAGCCGCTTGGCTGTTTCTTTTTGGATTGGTGAGGGCCATGGGAGGCTATTTGAAATATCCCGAAGTCCCCGGTGCAGGGGAGGTTATGGCGAAATTTTTCGAAAATTTAGGGTGTTAGCCAAATTTTTGAAAAATTGGAAATGTTCTTAGAAATCGAAAAGTTGAAGAACTTAAGCCGTAAAGAAAACAGTGAAAGTTGAGTTGGTTTGTAAAACAACTTTCGTCTTAGTTCCTTTTCGGGGACGAAAAGTTTTAAGTGGGGGAGATTGTAACAACCCGGAAATTCTGAGCCAATTTAAAAATTTTATTTTGTTAATTTTAATGAAGTTTGAATATTTAAAATGAATTATTTCAAATAATATCGACGAGAAATTTATTTTGAATTTAAATAGAACGTATATATTTATTCGAATCGTCGTTAGAGTATAAATATTTTATTTTAATTATAAAAGGAATTGAAAATGGGGCAGTAGTTCGATAATTCGATTTCAAAGTTCAAATGAATGTACAGGATTCAAAATAAGCCGGATTTTGGCGAAACCAAAAATAATAGAATGTATTTGAGAATTTCTTTCCAACGAATCCGAGAAATTGAAATTTCATAGTGGGGATAAAATGTTATGCCCAGTTGAAAATTCAGAATAGTCGCTATGGAATTCTGGCCCTTAAAAATGGAAATTTTGCAAACGACCTCGGTTTTCGACGAAACCATTTTTGTTGGATCCGTGATGTCAAGATATTGCTAGATTCCAAAATTCGTAATTTTTCGAATCAATATGTGAGCGTGGCAAAGGAAAATGCGTTTGACCTATTTCAGTTGATTTTAATCGACTGGAAAATGGCCATTTTTCAAACGTTCTTAGAATTTGATGAAACTAGCTTTGTTAGGACAGTATCGTCAATACGAAGCTAGAAAATATTTTACGGGAATTTTTAGAGTCTGTACGTGGCCCTGGTAAATTGAAATGCGCGTTCAAATTCAATATATAGAGTAATATGTTGATTTTGACGGAAACTGATCGAAACGATCGAATCAGCTTACGATGCATATTCCATTGTGTTCGGAATGGGGGTAATTATTTAGGGACGACAGGCGGTGGGTCTCGTTTAGAGGTCGAAATTAAAAGTTACTTTTTGAAATAAAATAATTAAATAAATATATATATATATATTATAACATATACACTCCTCTCACTTGCCTCTCTCCCTCATTGACCAGAGTCAAATCGAAAATAAAAAAATAGAAGTAGGACGGAGGCGAAAGAACCGCCATCGCGCCCTCCCCCCCAGGCGGCGCTGCCCACCGCCGGGCTCTCCCACCCGACGCGACCCCCTCTGCTTCCCCCTTCTCCCCTCCTCTTCCTCCTGCCCCTCTTCTTAATCGACCTGCGCCCCCCTCCCCTATTTCCCGCAAAACCCATGAACCCCTCCACCACCGTCTGACCGCCGCCGCTTCGCTGGCCCACCGTCGCGCCAGCACCTCCCCTTTCCCTCCTTTCTCCCTCTCGCGCGCGTCTCCCTCCTCTTTCCTAACAAATCCCGATGTTCCCAAGCCAGAGACCACCTCTGCCACGTCAGCTCCGATTGGAACCCCTCGGCCCCCTGTGAACCAAACTGAAAGAAACAAAGGTGATTTTTTTTATTTTTATTTTATTTTATTTCAGTTTTTTTATTTATTTATTTTCTTATGAAAAGTCGAGGTTTTTGTAAATACGAAGACAAGAAAAGATAGGGTTTTTAATGTGTAAAAGGTCGGATTTTTATAATAAGAAAGAAGTGGAAAAATCAAATTTATATAAGTTGAAAGATCAATTTTTTTTTGAAAGATTATATTTTTATATAAGAAAAGATATGATTTTTATATATATAGCGAAGTGTTAATGGTTTGATCTCTATACATATGGTTTTAAAATAAAAATTGGATTTTTATTTGTTTGAATGCAAGTATAAAATATGATTTTTATTTATTTATTAGTAAGGTAAAAATATGATTTTTATTAGATGTGAAGAATAAAAATATGATTTTTATATAATAGAAGTATTAAATATTCAATCTTTATTGTGTAGAAGGTTCAAAGATGTGATCTTTATATGAGTGGCGATATAAAAATATAATCTTTTTTATATGAACACCGTTATAAAAATAGAATTTTTATCAAGATAGTAGCGTATAAAAATGTGATTTTTTTATATATGTAGTGGCTACGGACAATGAAATTGACAAAAGGCGAGCACGACGAAGATTTCTACATAAGAAGAGTCGTGGCGTTGGTTTAGCTAGTTGGTGAGAACTTCTCACTTTAAATCTTGTTTTCTATTTAAATTATATACTAGGATGCAGACGGTGCTTAGTAGCACCCGACACCCGTCGTCCACAGACCATGGACAACTTGTATGCTTGTTTGATGTGTTGTGAAGTTTGTTTGTGATGTTGTTTTGAAATGGATAATTAAACATTCATGTGTTGGAATAAATTAATTATCGTTAAAAATATAATTTTTAACGTGAATGTGAATAAATAAATATTCATTTACAAACCGGACGGTTTGTTTTTGTACACCTATTTGAAGGACATTGATTGGGACGATAGATTTTACACATCGCCCAACTGCACAAACAATATTCAGTGTTTGTTGATTTGAAACCCACACGGGTGTTGGGATGAGATTTGGCGTACATTAATCCCAATTATTTAATAGTATGTCGATCGATGGGTCGACAGACTGTGTAAGTGTTAATTATTTATATTTAATGCTTATACAGTGGTGTGGTGCACTTTGGATGATGGTTGATTATTTATCGTTGTTATTATATACATATGTTATATGGAATCCATAAAATTAACATTATATGGTAATTGATTGGGCCTCATTCCAATTGGGAAAATAAAGAATATTATGAAATATAGATTCGTGTGTTGAATAGAATAAATAGTCATGTGTTGACAATGCTCATGTGTTGAGAATATTCATGTATTGAAAATATCATGTGTTGAGTAAAATATTTTAAACAAAAAAATTTACATTTTTATTATAATTTTATAAAATATATTAAGTAACAAAAATAGTCATGTGTTGACGATGCTCATGTGTTGAGAATATTCATGTGTTGAAAGAAAAATAAATATTCATGTGTTGAAAAAAAAAATCATGTGTTGAATAGAAGAAAATTTTCATTTGTTGAATAGAATAACGAAGTTATTGAAATATATAAAGCCGTGTTGATTAGAGATGCGCCATTTTAATGCGAACGATATTTATATCGATTATATTCGTTTTTATAATGATTATAGAAAAAAAGTGATTTCAAAATATTACGTTTTGAAAATATTATCATTTGTATATCGATGACGTGGAATATTCAATTTTGATTCGAAATTGAATATGAAGTTGAAATCATTTCGAAAACGAATTTAAAACGATTTATAAAATACGTTTTGAATTGAAATCGACGAAATATAATATATATATATATATTACATATATAAAGGCCTGAATAGAACATGTCGCGCCGCGGCAGTTCGCGAATTTCGACCATTGACTTCGAACTGACGTTGCGGGAGATCCGACCGTCGAATTCTCCTGAAACCGGAACTGTTGGGTTCGTATCGAAAAGAGATTTCCAATGAATATTAGAAATTTGAAATCTAACAGTTTGATTTGGAATTATGTCCAAATCAAATTTGGAAAAGGTCGCTGTAATTGCAGTTCGGTGGCCGTTATTGGAAATCGACTGTATGGGCCTTGATAAAATTATTAAAAATATCAATAATTTGTGTAAAATCAAATGAAATGATTTGGGAAGAATTGGGATGAAAAACTCCATATTTGAAAAGATAAAAATAGATTTTTATCGAAATGAACTAGTTTTGAACTAGAATTAAAATCAATTTATTTTTGAAATAAATACATTGAATTTGAAAGTGGTTTTAAAAATAATTGTAATTTCCAATATACGAATTGGAATGGATTTGAATCGAAATTATCTTCGGAATATTTCGAAGTCGGATTTCGTGATTATATAGAGATAGTTGTGGAAATTTGAAAGATATATTTATATCGTTATTTCCAATACGATATTTGTTGATTTCAGAATTTGATATTGAATATAAGCCGATATACTTTCTATTCAGAGCCTTGTATTTAATATCAAATGGGATTTTGGGTTCGTCGTGAATGGTGTCTTGAATAACACTGTTGTTGGACCCAGTGTAGAAAAGATTAAATCTTTCTATTTAGATTTAATGAAGTGTACCAATTAAATAATATTTAATTGGAATTGAATTTGAATGTGATTTTGGGTTTATCGTGAACCGTGTTTTAGATGACGTTGGTTCTTTAACCTGGTTAAAGACAGGAGATTGATTTTTGAGAAGATTAAAACTAAGTGGGGTTTTAATGAATCTTTAATTAGATTGAAAAGATCGAGAATGGAGTATCACCAGTTTTGCTCCAAAGCGATAGTTAAATTTTTAATTAGATCTGAATATGTAATGGTAATAAATATTTACCGATAACACCGTGGTGTTAGATATGGAGTATTACCAGTTTTTCTCCATGGGATGAATAGGTTGGGATTGGGAAATAAAATAAATAATTACTTCGGTGTGTTTCGCTAATCCCGACTAGTTTGGAAAACCATAATATGGTTTGAAATGATATCCAAAGGAAGATTAAAGAATAAATTTAGAAGAATTTATATTTGAAAAAATTAATGGGAACCTTTCCTTAAGAATGTGAATTCTTGAATAAAAGAATATTCTGAATTGGAATGAGGCGTATGTGGTGTTTGTGTAATACTTTTTTATTTTATACGCGGGTTATTCGGAAAGGCCGGGTTTATACCCATTCTGAATAACCGATTCGACAATATGTCGAAGATGAACACGTTGGTTGAAGACCGGAAGTCTTCACATCGTTTGGATGATTATTGACCATCTTGATTGGGCTATACACCCAAGAGGAGGGAATCAGTTGGTGATCGTTCAGACATACTTGGAGATCGATGGATATGCTAGGAAAGTGCCTCCGGTTTCGTTCAGACCCAGAACGAACTTGTAAATGGACTGTGTGTCTGACATTGGATTTTATTCTAAGTTGATTGATCTCTATTAAATATACATCTGTTTGGCGGCGGAGAATTTATTCTCTTGCTTAACGCCCTTCTTTGAGATGTACGAGCTCAGAGGTTGTATATCGATGGACATCAGTCGCATGGAGTGAATTGCCTGTGTGGCACGCCTATGTGGCAGATGATCAAAGCTTCTGTTGAAAAGCAAAGTCTTGTGGTTGATGATCAAAGCACGGCCTGTGTGCCGCATCTTTGTGTATAGCGTTAATTTGCGAGCCTCACACCTCGGTATGAGTCAAAAATGGGATAGTGACTACAGGGAGGGCACGACGTTTCTTTCTAGCTAGTGGTGGTGTCAGTGCTTAAACTGGCTGACATTTATATACTTTTCACCTGTGTGGTTATTGGAATGCGAGGCGCCTCGAATATATGGTCGATAACTGGCACTATGTGAGCCGACGTACAGACCATTATATAGGTCCTATAGGACGGGGAAACGTGTGCTCAGGAATTGCCAATCCTCAAAAGTAAGGGAGGACCGGCCCTGAAGATCCAAGGATCGATGTGTGTGATCCTGAGACATTTGCTTGAGTGTCTCGAATCGGAGAGGAGCTTGCCCCTTGCCTCGACTCATGATGGAATCCAATTTCCAATACGTGATATTTCGGTTTTATTTATAGAGCCTAGTATGGCGACATAGTGGTATGGGTCACTTATGCCGTCTATGATTTATACATTATGATTGAAGTTGTTTTCTTCACTTATAGTAATAATAAAATATGAAATTTCACGTACCAAGCATGTTTGGCTATTATAAGGTAAAAACTCTATCCTCCGGCTTGCGTTGCATTGTGTAATGGGACCTGGGTCTTATAATAGCTTCATTTTCCTTTATTTAGCATTGTGCTGTTTGTTTATGCATTGATATTCTTGGGAGGAAACCCGTTCCGTGTTATACGGCGTGGTCCTTTGATTTACCTAACTTAAAAATAAAGATTAATAACTGTTTTAGTTCTCACACCAGTCACATGACTGACCTGGAGTTTATTGTTTTAACCTATACTCTGGGTGCCCTTATTTTCGACACGGGCAGCTAGTAGTTTTGGTTTTGTAGATTTATTTTCACAGGATCCTGGTTAACAGCTGGAACGATACTCGGAAAGCTCTGTATCCGTGTATTTCTTTCAGTTGTACTTTGTATTATTTTTCCGCTGCTATGTATTTAAACGTAATTTAAATCTCTGATATTTTTCAAAGGTGTAATATTTATTCATACTCTGTATATTCTTGTATTCTGATGGAATTGTTGTAATAAGCAATGAAATGTTCTTCTGTTTGCGTTCCGATTTGTCGTGTTCTCAAAACGATCAAGGGTTTTGAACGGTCTTGGTCGGTTTAACAATCGATTCAGATCGAACGAAATTCCTTACCGTTACAAGTTTTCCAATTTAATATATTAAATTTGAATTGAATGGGTTCGATTTGGTAATAATCGAGATTGGCTTCTATAAAGGAAGACCGTTACTATATATGGAATTTAAAAGGTTTTGTCGTTATTCCATTTCTATTATTAGTCTAATACGGAAATTTATATCGATTATATACTGTTATGATTTCCATGAAGATTCCATTTTGATGGAAGATGATTTTGGGGTTTATCGTGAACTGTGTTTTTAAATGGCATTAGTTCTTTAACCCAGTTAAAGACAGGATTTATTTCCTAAAAAATTTGACAATCATTAAGTAATGATTTTTGAGATTAAAACTGAAATAAAGTTTTAATGAACCTTTAATTAGATTAAAATGAGAATGAGATAATTAAATTTATCGAATTCATGAAATGATTGAAAATGGAGTACCACCAGTTTTACTCCAGATGATAGTTAAATCTTTAATTAGATTTGAACGTCAAATGGTAATAAATTTTACCGATAACATAGTGGGTGTTAGATATGGAGTACTTCCAATTTTGCTCCATAGGATGAATAGGTTGGGATTGGTAAGATAAAATAAATGATTATTTCGGTAAGGCGATTATCCTGACTAGTGGATAAACCCTAATTTGGTTTAGAATTGTTAAAAGATAAAATAAAATCTTTTGAAATGGATATCCAAAGGAAGATTTAAGAATAAATTTAAAAGAATTTATCTTTGATAAAATTAACGGGAACCTTTCCCTAAAGGTGTAAATGTTTGAATAAAAGAATATTTTGAATTGTAATGAGGTGTATGATGTGTTTTTATAGCACTTGAATATTGATTATAAAATATGTGAGTTATTCTGAAAGACCGGGTTTAACCCATTTCGAATAATTAATACGACGACTAAAATTCGACGATGAAGACGGTGGTTGAAGACCAGAAATCTTCACATAGTTTGGATGATTACTGATGTCTTGATTGGGTTGTACACCCAATACAAGGTAATAAGCGGTGATCGTCCAGACGTACTTGGAGATCGACCGGATATGCGAGGACATCTGTCCAGTGTTGGACACATGGGACGAGGAATAATGTGCCTCCGGTTTCGTTCAGACCCAGAACAGACTTGTAAATTGATGTGTGTCTGACATTGAATTTTGTTCTATATTGATTGATTTCTATTAAATATATATATGTTTGGTGGCGAGAATTATTCTCTTGCTTAACGCCATTCTCTGAGACATACAAGCTTAGAGGTTATATATCAATAGGCACAGTCGTATAGCGTGAATTGTCAATGTGCCATGCTAAGATGCAAATGATCAAGGGTTTTGTAGAAAAGCCAAACCTTGTGGTTGATGATCAAAGCACGACTTTAAATAGCATAGCTTTATGTATAGCGTTAATTCGCGAGCCTCACACCCGATATGAGTCAAAAATGGGATAGTGACTACAAGGGGTGCATGACGTTTTTCTTGCTAGGAGTGGTGTCATGGTATGGAGCCCAGACATTTTTACTTATGTTGATGATGGAATGAGGCGCCTTGGATATTGAGTCCCTAGTGGCTCAGGTATAGGTCTGATAGGACTGGGAAACGTGTGTTCAGGTATACTAATCCACTAACGTAAGTGTGGACCATCCCTGAAGATCCAAGGGTTCACTGCGGGGGATCCTGAGGCATTTGTTAGAGTGTCACGAATCGAGAGGATCCATCCCGTGCCTCGACTCATAGATGGAATCCAATTTCCAATACGTGACTTTTCGGTTTTAGTTGTAGAACTAGTATGGTGACATGATATATGGTACCCATGCTGTCTATGATTGATAAAATTATATTTAAATTGTTTTGACACTATACACTTATAGCAATATCAAAATGATTTGTTTTAAACGTACCAAGCATGTTTGGTTATTATAAGGTAAAACTCTATCCTCCGGATTGCGTTGCATTGTGTGATGGGACCTGAGTCTTATAATAGCTACATTTCTTATAAAGCATGGCGTTGTTTCATTTTAAACTGAGATTCATGTAGAGTAAATCCGTTCCGTGTTATACGGCGTGGTCCCATGATTTCCCAACTTTTAAAGTAAAGAGTTAATAACTGTTTTTAGTTCTTGTACTAGTCCCATGACTGACCCAGAGTTTATTGTTTTAACCTAAACTCTGGGTGTCTATATTTTCTACACGGGCAGCTAGTAGTTTTGGTTTTCGCAGATATTTCTTTTCCCAGGATCCTAGATTACAGCTGGAGCCATATTCGGAAAGCTTTGTATCCGTGTATTTCTTTCATTTGCGTTAGTTGATGTATTTTCTGCTGTACATTGTATTTATACATTTAAATTTGTAATTTAAATCTCTTACATTTTCTGTTTTGTAATATTTATTTGTACTCTGGAATATTCTTGTATTCTGACGTAAATTATTGTAATAGCAATGAAATGTTCTATTGTTTATGTTATGATGCATCGTGTTCTCAACTTTATAACACCCCGCATTTTTAACTTAAGGTAATAAAATAAGAATAACTTAATTATATATTCGAAATTAAGTAAAATGGACTAACCATTGTGTCCATCTCGAAATTCGGGTCAAAATAGACACCTGGTTTGCGTAAATCGGACACTATATGAAGAAGTTATGAGTGTTAATAGTTTATATACATATAAGGAGCTTATATGTATATACATGTATATTTATATATATATATATATATATATATATATTAAATAAGTATATCCAGAAAATTCGAAAATCAGTTCAAAAATCAAAATTCACGAGCGGGAAAATATGGAGGGAAATTAGACGTTGGGGGTCGACCTTGGGGTCGACCCACCCACGGATCTGGAAATTTCTTTTCTGAAGTGGACGATTCTGATGTTTTTAAATTAAATCTGAGGGTCCTGGTTCCTTTGATACACCTATAAATAAGACCCTAGAGCTAACCCTAAACCTCATATTTCTGAGGCTACGCAGAAGCTCCGCCATTCTTTCCCTCTCCTCAAATCTATTTAGAAAATTAAGATTTTTAGTTTAGGAAAAAAAATTGAATCCAGATCTGAAGGAAAGGAACGTGTGTTTGTAAATAGGTGTTCAGATCCCTATCAAAGTGAGGTAATTCCTAGATCTGGTCTAATTTCAATTCTCTTCTCTTTCTTTTTTTTCTTTCTTTCTTTTAGTAAAAAGTTATGAATCAATGGTTGTTAGGTTCTGAATCAAATTACGGGGAAAAACCATGGAATGATATATCTGGACTAGATCCAGTATTTGGAAAGCTTACGAGGTGAGTGGGTTTAGTCTATGGCCTTTAGATAATAATATGTTATCGTTTAGCATTCCTCTTTTTATTAATTGTGAAATTGCCGGATTAATTATAAATTATTGTTAGAACAAGTTGAGATGGTAATATGAATAATTCATACATTGAATTAGTTAAAGTGGTTAAATGATTACATGTTGAATAAACTTGTTAGATTATTGGCAATGACTACTTTTATTATAATTATATGATTCACTTGTGGCATATATTATTGAGTAAACGACATGTTTAACTTGTTGGATTTGAATAATTACCCCACTGAATGTTTACATGTCAAAATAGAATTAAACATATGTTAAAAATGACATGCGACAAAATAAAGGCATCATTGGACAACATGTAAATTAGATTACTGTAAACTAGATTACAATATAAAGGAAAATATTCCTAAAAATTCACATGAATAGGAATAATTGTTAAGAACGAACATGCCTAGATTTACAGTAATTTGACACTGTAATGCTCTTAGACACGAGGTTAGATTGCACTTGTGATAGAAGTCTGCCGGAACCGCCCGGCATATCCAGCATTCACAAGTGGTAAATCTAATGTGAGGCGTCTAAGTGCATAATTAAAACATGCAATGGTACTGAGACATGAGGTTAAGTCAACTTCTGGTAGAA
This sequence comes from Allium sativum, assembly GCA_030737875.1. Taxonomy (NCBI): domain Eukaryota; kingdom Viridiplantae; phylum Streptophyta; class Magnoliopsida; order Asparagales; family Amaryllidaceae; genus Allium; species Allium sativum. The sequence goes on along the minus strand of CM060919.1, from coordinate 603,862,050 downwards.
GTCTGCCGGGACCCACCCAGCAAATCCAGCATCCACAAGTATAGACTTATTGTAAGAGGTATGGCGCATATATATATATATATATATATATATATATATATATATATATATATATAAAGATATATGTATATAACCAGATATGAATAAATGGAAATGATGGCTATTAAATGTCTAACTCGGAAAATAAGAAATGAAGGGATGTAATGGAATGAGTTAGGGTGATGCGAAGGAAAAGTAATGTATTTCCCTAAATGACCTATTTCTGAGAACGTGGTTGTAAGTAAGCCACATCCAATAAAGTAAGAAAAAATAAAGAAATTAGTTGTCACCATGAATTTAGATAAGAATACGTTATGAAAATAAATCATTGATTCCTTCTATACATCAAACTAATAAGGTGCATAAAGTGTTTTCATTAATCAAAAATAAGGAGCATATATTACAGTGAATGAAGAATGCTAGAATACAACAGTAAAAGAAAATGGTTTAAATGGGGAATGATGATCACCTATTATAAATAAATAACATTAATGAAAATGTTGTATAATAGGTAGACTTGTCCTAGGGACAAGTGAAGATTATAAGTTAGGTTATAATAAACTAGTAGGGAAATGAGATAGCTGGTGAAATGAGATAAGAGACACTTAATTGTAAAATCAAGTAATCAGTAAATGGGGAAAATTGGAATCTAGTTGAGAAAAGGGGGGAAATATTTGGATAATGAGAAGTTGTACTTAATTATAAATTAAGTAATCTGTAATTTGGAAGTTTGAGACCCGCTGATAAGAATAACATGTTTAGACTTGTCCTAGGGACAAGAGGAATTTATAACATAGTTTATAATAAATGGGTAGAGAAACTTATTAATGGGCCTTAGTTAAGAGAACTAAGTTAATAAGTAAACAACGATAAGTTGTAGTAACGGTGTAAATGGGATTATGATTAAATGAGAAAGAATGAGGAAAACTTATGAAATAAGTTATATTTAATCACAAAATGGTAAGTGACATGTTAATAGAAAACATGTGAACTGAGATATACTTAATAACATATTAAGTAGAACATGTTATTGTAACCTTGAAATCAAACAAGAATATAAAGGGTTGTGGATCACATACCTTGGGCTACAATCTAGAGAATAACATGTTGTGGGCTAATTAGTAAACTTAAACGGGTAATAGCTGAAATTAATAAGCTAGAGGAACTTGGTAGCTTGATTAAGAATTCAATGTGAATGGGAATAACCAGGTTAAATGGAAACCTGATGAGGTAAGGTAAGCGCGTAAAAGAATGTTTAGACATAGGGTCTAACAACATATTAAAGTGAGGAGCTTGGACCAATTCGCACGTTTGAGGGTGAATAACCCAACAGGGTAGATCATCACGGTGTTAAAAGGCATAAGGAGAGCGCACATTCATCTGATAATTCTGTCAGCTTCGAAGGACCGGAAGGGGACGCACGCGGCTTCCTGAGATAAGTAAGGTTCTCCTAGTAGTCGTCTGTGTGTGGAAGATGTTTAGGCTGTGCTCGCAGAGGTTGGGTCTGCGTGTAACTACTAGGTGGGTGGGCCTTGACTGTAAAAGTAGCTATGCAGTCAGAATGCTGTGAGGCGGTGACACTAAGTGATCGGGCGTTTGCCTCAACGGGGAGGCGAAGGGTTACCACTAACAAGGATAGTAGATCGCCGAATACCCGTCATCGACAACCAGTGGGATGCTAAAAGACTAGAGCTAAAGCCTATAGACCATTCACCTTTCACTATCGGGGTACGGTGGTTGAGGGAAGACGCCAAATGGATGTTCAGATTGTTTTTTTTTAGGGGCAGTCGTTTAGCTCTGTAGTCTTTACTAGTTGAGGGAGGGCCGAGGTGGGGCTACAGCCACCGTGAAAGCAGACCCTAGGAATATTTGTATATAGAGGCTCTTAAAGACGGGCTGGTACAAATATGGAAAAGCTCTCGACCGAGTTCCATGTTCCTTGTATCGCCCTGCCACGGAACTCGTTGCACATTAGACGACGTGTGGTTATGACATCGAGCGACAATTGATGATACGTATGTGGACAGCCTAGATACATGCATGTCGGCTTTGGGGGGTGTATCATAGACTTGAGGGCATTACTCTAGTATAAAATCTGATTTGATCGAAGGTGGAAGTCCGTACGCTTACGTAGCAGAATAATGATAGATATATGCAGAACGTAACATTGTTATACAGAGATATGTACGTCACTATGGCGTAGGATGAGGGACTGCGTATATTTCGATGGTGTTACGGTGGAGACCGTGCGAGTGGTGTACCATGAGGTGTACCTTAATATTGGGGGTAGCTACATATATACTATATTAGGTTAATCCATTGGGAAGTAAATGGGTACGACGTGTGTGTAAGCCATGAGTGTTGTTAACCCAAGTAACCTAATTAATAAGAGAATATGATTGATCGGTATATGTTGTGTTATCTAAATTGTATAATTTAAATCCAGTCACCAGAACTTGTGTTCTGACCCCTTCCTCATAACATACTTGCAGGTTAGATTGGTGGCAGAGACATGATAGCCTTGGGTACTGATTAGGCAGTATTATTAATATGGTAAGGCTATATTTTGATTATATTATATTTTTTCCATTCCGTTGTGAGATATTTTCTGAGCTTTGACATATTATATTTTTTCCATTCCGCTGTGAGATTTTTTCTGAGCTCTGACATATTTTATGGTTTGGAAAGAGAAGTTTTCATGAGAGAAATAAAGTTTTGACACTAGTTAATTTTTGGAAGAAAATTTAAATGAAAAGGCCAAACGCTGTTTTGGAAAGTATGGAGTAAGTAATGATTAGAGCCTAGGAAAGACGGGAAGAGTTTTGAGGCTATAAAGTAAATAGCGAAAATTATCTTGGAAAAATGATAAGTTACCATAGAATGCGTAAGCATTGAAAAGCCTAGGGTGTTGCTTAAACTAATTGTTGGTATACAACTAGAGTTAGTAGTGACTACTATATAGTAAAAGGGCAAGTAAGTGTTTAGATTCTGTTTCCAATTTTCATGTTAGGGATAAAGCCCATTACTACATTTCTGTTGGGATCATTTCGTTATTTTGTTCTTGTTTGGTAGTTAGGGTAATACCTAAACTTGACGTGATCCCATAGTTTGTACTTTTCTGTCTGAGGGGGACATAGTTCCGAGATTCTTGGCCCTTACTAGTAGCTGTGTAGGGTGTTCATTCTCCTGTTTTAGTTGAAAGACTATAAGGCTTATTTAAATTTAAACTAGGATCAGATGATTAAATAAGCTAAAGAAAGAGAAATGTTACAACTAAAAAGGAAACAGAAAATTAAGTAAAGCAATAAAAATGGAAAATTTTGAGAAAAGATGGATAAAGATAAAAAAAATCCAAGATAAGATGAAAAAGAGAATCTGTAACAAAGAAAATTTTCTTATGTGGGTTGTGCTTGGATATGAAAAAAATAGGGAATTTTTATAATATAGTTACATAAAATCCAAGTATGGTGGGAAAAAGGTATATAAAAGAAAACCGGAAGATATGAAATTTTCCGTTTTCCACCTTTTTGTAACATAAGAAGTCGAATTTAGAAAATTATATTTTTCTAAAATTCGAAAAACAAAGTTGGTTGGTAGGATTATGGATGCAACAATTAGATGAACTATGCTCTTATTCAGTAAGAGTGCAGGAAAATTTGGATGAAAAAGTATTTTTATTTTAAAAATACTGCGTTCATGTAGAACTGCCAGTATATTTAGGATGTGAACATCTATGTTATAAGGGTTTTTGAAAGATTTGCGTACACATAGGAGGTACCGCTTAGTTAAACATGCATTATTATGTTGTATTTCACTTTGCACAAGTGCACAATGTTTGCAAAATTGGATGCACACATGATGGATGTATATTATGCTAGGTGTTAATTGATTTTACCCTAATCAAATTTCGGGGAAAAAATTTCCTAAGGGTGGGAAAATGTAACACCCTGCATTTTTAACTTAAGATAATAAAATAAGAATAACTTAATTATATATTCAGAATTTAGTAAAACGGAATGCGCCATTGCGTTAGTCTCGAAATTCTGGTCAAAATAGACACCTGGTTTGCATAAATCGAACACCGTGTGAAGAAGTTATGAGTGTTAGAAGTTTGTATACATATAAGGAGCTTATATGTATACGTATATTAAATAAATATATCCAGAAAATTCGAAAATCAATTCAAAAATCAAAATTCACGAGCGGGGAAATCAGGAGGGAAATTAGACTGTTGGGGGTCGACTGACCCGCGGATCTGGAAAGTTCTTTTCTGACGTGGACGATTCTGATGTTTTTAAATTAAATCTGAGGGCCCTGTTTCCTCTGATACACCTATAAATAAGACCCTAGAGCTAAACATAAACCTCATATTTCTGAGGCTACGCTGATGCTCCGCCATTCCTTTCCCTCTCCTCAAATCTATTCAGAAAATTAAGATTTTTAGTTTAGGAAAAAATTCTGAATCCAGATCTAAAGGAAAGGAATGTATGTTTGTAAATAGGTGTTCGGATCCCTTATCAAAGTGAGGCAATTCCTAAATCTGGTCTAATTTCAATTCTCTTCTCTTTCTTCTTTTTCTTTCTTTCTTTTAGTAAAAAGTTATGAATCCATGGTTGTTAGGTTCTGAATCAAATTAGGGGGAAAAACCATGGAATGATAGATCTGGACCAGATCCAGGATTTGGAAAGCTTACGAGGTAAGTGGCTTTAAGCTATAGCCTTTAGATAATAATATATTATCGTTTAGCATTCCCCTTTTTACTAATTGTGAAATTTCCAAATTAATTATAAATTATTGTTATAACAAGTTAAGATGGTAACTGGATGACATATTTAACTTGTTGGATTTGAATAATTACCCGATTGAATGTTTACATGTCAAAATAGAATTAAATATATGTTAAAAAGGACCTACGACAAAATATAGGCATAATTGGACGACGTGTAAATTAGATTATTGTAAACCAGATTACAGTAAAAAGGATAATATGCCTAAAAATTCACATGAATAGGAATAATTATTAAAGAACGAACATGCCTAGATTTACAGTAATTTGATACTGTAACGCTCTTAGACATGAGGTTAGATTGCACTTGTGATAGAAGTCTTCCCGAAACCGCCCGGCATATCCAGCATTCACAAGTGGTAAATCTAATGTGAGGGGTCTAAGTGCATAATTAAAACATGCAATGGTACTAAGACACGAGGTTAAGTCTACTTGTGGTAGAAGTCTGCCCAGACCAGCCCGGCAAATCCAGCATCCACAGGTATAGATTTGATGTGAGAGGTCTGGTGCATAAATATATATATAAAAAGATATATGTATATAACCAGGTATGAATAAATGGCAATGATGGTAATTAAATATCTAACTCAGAAAATAAGAAAGGAAGGGATGTAGTGGACTGCGTTAGGGTGATGCGAAGGAAAAGTGATGTATTTCCCTAAATGACCTATTTCTGAGAACGTGGTTGCAAGTAAGCCACAGCCAATATGGTAAGAAAAAGGAAAGGAATTACTTGCCACCACAATTTATATGGGAATACGTTATGAAAATGAATCATTGATTCCTTCTATACATCAAACTGATAAGGTGCATGAAGTGTTTTCCATAATTAAAATAAGGAGCATATATTACAGTGAATGAAGAATACTGGAATACAGTAGTAAAAGAAAATGGTTTAAATGGGGGAATGATAATCACCTATTATAAATAAATAACATTAACGAAAGTGTTGTATAATAGGTAGACTTGTCCTAGGGACAAGTGAAGATTATAACTTAGGTTATAATAAACTGGTAAGGAAATGTGATAACTGGTGAAATGAGATAAGGGACACTTAATTGTAAAATTAAGTAATCTGTAAATAGGGAAAACCGGAAACCAATTGAGAAAAGGAGGAAAATATTTGGAATATGAGAAGTTGTACTTAATTATAAATTAAGTAATCTTTAAACTTGGAAGTATGAGACCCGCTGATAAGAATAACATGTTTGGACTTTTCCTAGGGACAAGAGGAATTTATAACATAGGTAATAATAAGTGGGTAGAGAAACTTATTAATAGGCCTTAGTTAAGAGAACTAAGTTAATAAGTAAACAATGATAAGTTGTAGTAACGGTGTAAAATGGTATTATGATTAAATGAGATAGAATGAGGAAAACTTATGAAATAAGTTTTATTTAATCATAAATGATAAGTGACAGGTTAATTAGAAAACATGTGAATTGAGATATACTTAATAGTATGTTAAGTAGAACATGTTATTGTAACCTTGAAATCAAATAAGAATATAAAGGGTTGTGGATCACAGAACTTGGGCCACAATCTAGAGAATAACATGTTGTGAGCTTACTAGTACACTTAAACGGGTTAAGTTATATAGCTGAAATTAATAAGCAAGAGGAACTTGATTTAGAATTCAATGTGAATGGGAATAACCAAGTTAAATGGAAACCTGACCAGGTAAGGCAAGCGCATAAAAGAATGTTTAGACATAGGGTCTAACAACATATTAAAGTGAGGCGCTTAGACCAGTCTGCACATTTGAGGGTGAATAACCCAACGGGGTAGATCATCGTGGTGTTAAAAGGCACGAGGGGAGCGCACATTCATCTGATAATTCTGTCAGCTCTGGAGGACTGGAAGGGGAAGCACGTGGCTTCCTGAGATACATAAGGTGCTCCTAGTAGTCCTCTGTGCGGTAATAGATGTTTAGGTTGTGCTCGCAGAGGATGGATCTGCGCGTAACTACTAGGTGGGTGGGCCTTGACTGCAAAACTAGCTATGCAGTTAGAATGCTGTGACGCTGTGACACTAGGGTGATTCGACGGTTGCCTCAACGGGGAGGCGAAGGGTCACGACCAACAAGGATAGTAGATCGTCGAATACCTGTCATCGGCAACCAGTGGGATGCGAAAAGACTGGAGTTAAAACCAATAGACCATTCACCTTTCACTATCGGGGTACGGTGGTTGAGGGAAGATGCCAAATGGATGTTTAGATTGTTTCCTTTAGAGGCAGTCCTTTAGCTCTTGTAGTCTTTACTAGTTGAGGAAGGGGACGATGTGGGGCCAAAGCCACCGTGAAAATAAACCCTAGGAATATCTGTATATAGAGGCTCTTAAAGACGAGCCTGTACAGATAAGGAAAATCTCCCGATCGAGTTCCGTGTTCCTTGTATCTCCCTACCGCGGAACTCGGTGCACATTAGAGAACGTGAGGTTATGACATCGAGCTACAATTGATGATACGTATGTGGATAGTCTAGATACATGCATGTCAGCTTTGGTGGTGTATCGTAGACTTGAGGGCATTATTCTAGTATGGAATCTGATTTGATCGAAGGTGGTGGTCCGTACGCTTACGTAGCATAATAATGATAGATATATGCGGAACGTAACATTCTTATATAGATATCTGTATGTCACTACGGCATAGGATAAGGTACGGCATATATTTCGATGGTGTTAGGGTGGAGACCGTGCGAGTGGGGTACCATGGGGTGTACCTTAATATTGGGGGTAGCTACATATATACTATATTAGGTTAATCCACTGGGAAGTAAATGAGTACGAGGTGTGTGTAAGCCTTGAGTGTTGTTAACCCAAGTAACCTAATTAATCAGAGAATATGATTAAACGGTATATGTAGTGTTGTCCAAAGCTACGCAGTTAAATCCCCGTAATATCCCCGTTATAGCCTATAATGTTCTTCAACCGCTAAGCTATTTCAATTAAGCACTGATGAACAGAAGATACGCTTCTAGCCCCGCTATTTTCTGCTACATCCACTAAATCAAGGCTTTTTAGCTTCCGCTTTAGCAATATTAATATATAGAGCTTCATTTGACTAGTTCTCTTTTAAAAAAATTCAGTAGAGTTAGCATAAAATGCTAGATTTAAGGCATAAGTGACTAATTTATGGTAACAATCAATTGCACTCTTCAAATTTAGCATGCATAACTAGGATATTCCATGATTTTTATATAAGATTAATTAGTATTAGTTTCTTATACACATACAATGTGATTAATTTCCAAATACTTGGTTTTACATCTAATGAACATTTTTGCGCCTCTGCTATATCCCTGCTATTTCGCCGCTTTATCCCCAATACACCTTTTTGCACCTCCGCCGCTACAGAACCGCTAAGCGCTTTAGCTGCACAGATCTAACGTGTATAATTTAAATCTAGTCAACAGAACTTGTGTTCTGACTCCCTCCTCATAACATACTCGCAGGTTAGATTGGTGGAAGAGACATGATAGCTTTGGGTACTGTGAGATATTTTCTGAGCTCTGACATGTTTTATGTCTCTGTCTTTTCTGCAGGATACTAGAGCACAACAACTTGAGTTTCGATAGATTGGAATTTTGAAAAAAATTGGGTCTATCGAAATTCAAGTTGTTACAAACTCAATACGGGCTTTCCCATACGGGGAAGTTTGGGCCATTTCATCCTTGTTATTTCCATAACTCCAAGCCATACTCGAACAGAAAACACCATGTAGGAATTTTTTTTCTATCCCACCCACCTTTTCTATCCATATTTAAAGTTTCCTTCTTTCCTCGTTTAAACCTGCTACGTATTTTTAACCTGTTAACGCCTCTCCTCAGTCGACTCTATGCGTGACTCGAATGCCACCTCCAACCAACTTTTGTGGGCCATGCTTCCCTGCTCTCGAAAATGGCCTGTTGGAACCATGTCGCACCAGAGTAATATTTTGGCTCATCGAAGTTTTAAGGATCGAACATTCTTAAGTTTCATGGTGGCTTCGATTTTAATTATATCTTCTAAAGTTTTGAATTTTGCTTGGTTGGTTTGTTTCGAATGTTGAAAGAGATGGACAATTTTTCCATTTGTTGTTGTGTTTAGTTTGCAGACCCACGTATAAATAGGCGAAAGCAACGAATAAATGAAGGATCCATGTGAAGGTACCGGTAAGGACGGAACGACAGTAGATATTCTATTATCATTATTATATTCTATTCGATTTGTCCAAAGATTTTTATTGACATGACTAATGATTTTTATTTGTGTCTTTCGCCTATTCTGATCGTGTTTATTGGTTCCTATAGTTACATACAAAATCTGTTTGTGATAAAAATGGACGTCATAGTATACTTTGACGTTGCGATCCTAATAAAACTTGTTTCGTCGAATTCTGAGTCCATTTGCTCAAACGGTGCACGTTCGAGTCCAAATGGTCGATTTATTTGCATTTAATTTTGCTATGCTCACAAAATAACTCCAATGGATGGAAACTGGAAATCTAGCAATAATCAGCCATTACAGTCTTAATAAAATTTGTTTCGTTGAAAACTGGGGTCATTTGAATAAAATCTCTTTTTAAGGGTCCAAATGAAATTAAAATAAATCAATTTTAAATAACTCAATATAATAATATTAAAATATTATAATCGGACATACTTGAGCAGAATTTCATGTAGTTTCAAAAGAAAATACTCTAGGTTGGATTCCAAGTCGAACTAATATTCAATATATTAAAAATCCTTCTATTTTAAATAATAAATCGTTATAATTTATAAATGAATTCCATAGTGAATTTTGAAAATTTGATTTGGACATAAAACGAAATCTACAACATGAAAACTCAATTTTTCTCTTCTGTTAGAAAAATGTTATCTCATAGATTCAGACATTTCTTATTTCAAAGAAATCCGACTTAAATTGGATCCTGTATGTTCAAAACATTATATTACGAACTACCGCGCCGCTGCAGCTCGTTTTATAATAAAATTATAAATTATACGTTATAAGATCATTTAATAAATGAATTCATTAATATAATTCAAAACAAACTAAAATAAATATTTCTATATTGTCCAATCCACATTATACATCCAATTTAACTAAACCCGACTATTTCAGAATTAAATTATTATCATTTATAAAATATTCAAAATTATTAAATTTAATTCCAAAACAACATTTAATACCATTTTTAAATGTTTAATAAAAAAATTAAAAATCTGGGTCATTACATTCCTAGTCACAAATGTAGCTATCAATTGCTTTAAGCTTTTATCGTCGAGCAATGCTCGGTTCAGTTGCAGTTGCATTAACAAATGAACTAAGTTCAAATATGTTTCCAGTTACGCTTGAATCGAGCTCAGTTGCAAATGCTACTGAGCATTTTTATAGAATAATAAAAATAGTGGTACATACATGATTTTGTGGTGCGCATCCTATCATTGAGGTGTTTGTTGATGGCATCATTGTATATTTTGTACAAAAATAATTATTTTTTGTACGATTCTGCCTAAAGTGCTTGTGATATTGTTTCATGCAGCCTCAATCTTATCGAATTGACATACATACATCAATCATACTTGAAAGACTTTATTAGTTGAGTCAGACATCCTCAGATATTGCTTAACCGGGATTTGATGGAATCTAGTAATTTTGCTGCACTTATTACCTTCATACACTAACTTATGAAACTTTCCCCCTGCTAACATTGCCAGGTGGTTCTCGGCTGAAACGAAAACGTACGTATCCATACTAAACACGTCTATCAAAGTTTAGTAACTTAATTCATAAATATCATTACTATAATTGCATGGCTTATACACCGTATTTCTATATTTTAATGCAAAATGACTTGAGAAAATCAATTAAGGAACTGCTAAAAAAACACCAACATACTCTCATATTACTCATAACAACTATACAAATCTTAAGTATCCTAATCACGAAAGTACATGTAGTTATGGAAAAAAATGGTCACAAGTTGAATATAACTCCAAGAAAAAAAAAATAGCGTCTCGAGGCATGGTCACGTCTCTGCTTGACTGTCAAAACAGGCGATTTTGCACTTGTTAAATCCTTCATTGACCTTCACATTATCATATTCTATGCAATTAATTTTATCCAAATGAACTGCACTGCGTTATGTTTACTTGTTTACTACCATACTGAACTACTTATGTGGCACCATTTCTCTTCTTATGTTCTTTAGTTCCTTCTCTTCTTCAACATTTGCACAATAGTAAAATTCAATAACTTATTATGTGAAATAATATTAATATGATGTTTGTCATCTTGCCAAGCTGGGATTTGATGGAATCTGATAATACTACTGCATTTATTTTATTATAATTAGCATTATTTCACTTACGTCCTAACTTTTGGGAGCACAGGAAATCTATTTTTGGTGATGCACGTCCACGAGAACTGATAGCCTTCCGTTGCTTTCATTTTCTATTATTATCCTTTTTTTAAAAACTTTTAAAACATCAGTCATTTACAATGATCCGTACATTTTTGTGCAGGTCCTGAAGGAGCGTGGAATAGATGATATTGTTAAGGAAGAAAATCATGGATCTTAAGTCAAAACTAACACTATAGGAGGCGTGAATAGTGTTTTAAAAAGATTATGGAAAACTTAAACAATTAGCGATCACTTAAATAATTATATGAATCATAGAATGAATATCACAAAAGAAACAATCACAGATGAAGATATAAACAGAAATAAAATGCAGAAAAGGAAAGAACACACCGGACTTTATACTGGTTATGATTACTCCAACGTCCAGTCCCATGCGACGCTGGATTGCACAAAGTTTTACTAATCTAGTATCAATCTTACAATACCCTTGATTTCACGGCTACAAGGTTCACACCGATTCAACACCCTTGATTTCACGGCTACAAGATTCACACCGCTCCCTTTCTTTGATTTACAGGCTACAAGGAACACACACTTTCCTTAACAATTACAAACAGCCTTAGAGCTCTTGAATAACACTTCCAAACAGAGAGTATTTGATAGAGATTGAGAATAGAAAGAGAATGATACAATTCGTATTGAAAACGACAGATTATAAGGGTAGAAATCAAGAAATGAAAGTAGAATAATGGTGGTAATAGTAAGGACGAAGAAGAAGAAGATAAGTTAGTTAAAAACTCGAAAATGACCCCTTTATATAAAGTTCCAAAGATTGCAACAGTTCTGAAATGTTTCAAATAATGAAAAGACACTTCCTTTGAAATTTAAAATTATGAAGGTTATATGTCGACATGTCAAAAACTGTATATCGACATATATATAATTTTTGAAATTTAAAACACGTTTAAGCTATTTAAATTAATATATATATATATTGGAAATTCTTGAATCAAAACTAGTTGTTTAAAATATGATTTCTTAAGTGTAAAAACATATTAAGCTTATGGTATAAAACTATATATATATGATATATAACTCTATTATAATTATAAACATATATATAATGTAATTATAAAACTTTTATAATATATATATTTGAAAACATAAGTAAAAGCCTTTAATAATTTAAAATCATTTAGAAAGGAGTTGGAAATTAATTTGAAAACAGAATTTGAAATAATTTGAAAATAGAATTTGAAAGTGCTAATCGGAGTTTTACATATTAACTAGACTCTATTATTTTGATATTCTTGAACTCTTGATATCTTGATTCTCATGAGTCTTGAATCTTGTATCACCTTTGAAATATTGGATCTTTTAAACTGTCCAGTCTTCTATAGCACCTGTATATAATTCCTACATATGTACATATATTCTGGATAAAGATGTTAGTATATTTTATAATCAATAATGTTAATAATTGAAACAAGGTTGTTGTCTTCAATATTCCAATCTCCAACAATCTCCCTATTTTTAATGATGACAACCTTGGTTTATAAAATATTCATACTTGATATTACCTATTGAATTGATTCCTTGATTACTCCCCCTTTCACCATGAATTCCTTCTCCCCCTTAATTAAATTATGCCTATCTTAACTATATCTTATTTTATAATTTCTCCCCTTTTGTTATCAACAAAAAGTCTATACTAAACGATATCCCTCTTAACTCTATAACTAAATATAAACCTAGAAACTATATACATATAAAACTCCCACTGAATTCATACTATAAATGATCCTAATGACTCATTCTATATACAGAAACTTACCTAAGACGACAATACTATAACTTTGTCTAAGTTAATGACTACTGTAATTCTATATAAACAAGAGTATAAATAAGCAATCCAAACAATTAAAAAAAATTCAATCAATATACAAGCAATCATTGTTTATACAAGAAAATCACACAATATAATTTGTATTTACGTACAAAACACATACACATTTCGAAATCATTTAAATGTCTAGTGTTATAATAAGGGATTTGTGAATTGGACAATGGGGATAATGAAGACAAAATTCCCTATTTTGTTCAATTACATTCCCTTCCTTGTCAAAGCACGCCTCACCTACGCAAATAACGTTATTGTCTTCGTCTATATTTTCGTTTATCGCCTCTTCTTCCATTTCTTCTTCCTCTTCTTCTTCCACTTCCTCTTCTTCCATTTGATTATCATCTTCGATAATGATTGGATTGGTCAAATTATCCATTACATACTTTTCACCTACGCAAATAACGCTATTGTCTTCGTCCATATTTTCGTTTATCGCCTCTTCTTCCATTTCTTCTTCCTCTTCTTCTTCCACTTCCTCTTCTTCCATTTGATTATCATCTTCGATAATGATTGGATTGGTCAAATTATCCATTACATACTTTTTGCAGATTTCTCATAATCTTCCCTTACTTCTCTTACTCTTTATTCATCCTTACTTGTAAGACTTGAATTTCAGTCACCATTTGCAGCACATCCCTCATTGATTCCTCTAATTTCATAACTCTCACAAGTGTAGTTCGTTGAAAATGGACCTTCAGACGGTCCCGTAAACGAAATAGGGGTGTTTTGATTGATATTATTAGAGGAGGCCATTGTTTTAATTATTTTATAAATTTTCTGGAGAGAAAATTAAGAGATAAAGAAGGAATTTCGAAATAATGAATTTAAATATAGGTTGTCTAATTTTTTGGTGCGAATTTATTTTTAAAATCTAGTAGTTATATGTTGACATATAAGAAATGGTATGTCGACATATGTATATTTTTTATTTTTATTTTTTTGCTTTTTATTATACTTTATATTATACGTATATTATTATATTTCTAATTTACTTAAAAAAAACAAATGCCTAGTTCTCTTCTAAATTTAGTGATTGTTGCTACATTTAGAGGTTTGGTTAATATATCTGCTATTTGTTTTTCTGTTTCTATGAAATAAATGAAATTTTCTCTTTACTTACGTTATCTCTTAGGAAATGGTGTGTTATATCAATGTTTTTAGTTCTTAAATGATGAGTTAGAATTTTAGATATATTTATAGCATTGGTATTATCACAATATATTAGTGATTTATTTAAATTTAATCCAAAATCTTTTAGAGTCTGTTGCATATATTTTACTTGTGAACAAGCCAAAGTAGCATATATATATTTTGCTTCAGTTGTAGACAAGGATACTGTATTTTGTTTTTTACTAAACCAAGGGACTAGAGAATGTCCTAAGAAGTGGCATATTCGACTAGTACTTTTATGATCTGACATACATCTCGTGTAATCAGCATCATAATAGGATATTAAACCAAACGAGTCATTTTTAAAATAAAATAATCCAAAATCTAATGTATGTTTTACATATCATAGAATACGTTTTACGACATTCAAGTGAGTTTCTTTTGGTTGAAATTGATATCTTGCATATAGTCATACACTATGTATTATATATGGTCTACTAGCGGTTATAAATAATAATGGTTCTATCATTCATCTATATAATTTTTGATCGACGTCTTTAGACGTATTGTCTTTACTTAGAGATATATTAGTTTCCATAGGTGTTGGTTTTCCATTAGTTGTAGTTAAATTGTATTTATTCAATAAATCTCTAGCATATTTTTCTTGATTAATAAATATTCCATTCTTTTTTTTTTTGAAAATTATAAATATTCCATTCTTTAGTTGTCGTATTTGTAAGCCTAAGAAAAATGTGAGTTGACCCATATGACTCATCTCGAATTCTTGGGTCATAATATTCGAGAGCTCTTTATTTATTTGATTATTCATTGTTCCAAAAATTATATCATAAAAATATATTTGTACTAATTGAATTATCATTTTTATTTCTCTTAATAAACAATGTATTATCTACTTTACCAATTTCGAAGTTTGATTGTAATAAATACATTCTTAATCTATTATACCATGCTCTAGGAGCTTGTTTTAATCATATAATGCTTTCTTTAATTTATATACATGGTTTGGAAGTTTTTTGTCTTCAAAAAGAGCAAGTTTCTCTACATATACGTCTTCTTTAACATTTCCATTTAAAAAGGCACTTAACATCTATTTGAAATAATATGAAATTATTTTGATTAGCGAAGGCTACTAAAATCCTAAGATCTTCTAGTCTTGCTACAGGTGCGAATGTTTCATCATAATCTATTCCTTCCTGATTATATCCTTGTGCAACTAGTCGAGCTTTATTTCTTACAACCTCACCAGTTCATTCATTTTATATTTATAAACCCATTTAGTTCCAATTACAGTTTTATACTCTAATCTAGGGGCAAAATTCCCATACATCATTCCTGGTAAACTGATTCAATTCCTCTTGCATAGCAAGGATCCATGAATCATCGGATGATGCTTCCTTTGGATTCTTAGGTTATGACATATTCAATATCTCCTAAGATATTTTATATGGGGTGATCTCTTAGAAGTCTTATTCTTTTATTTGGTTGATAAATTTCATTATTTACTTCATCAATCTCATTTTCGCATTCATCTTCATTATGTTGTGTTGTATTCTTATAATTCTCATCAAAAGGTACATTTACAGTTTCTTTTATAGTATTAGTTCTTAAATTAAAAACTCTATATGCCTTACTTCTTTCTGAATATCCAATAAATATTCCTTTATTATATTTAGAGTCAAATTTGTATAAATTTTCTTTAGTGTTAAGAATAAAGCATTTACTTCCAGAATTTTAAAATATGATACGTTTGGTTTCTTATTATATAAAAATTCATATGGTGTTTTATGAGATAAAGGTCTTATTAAAATTCTATTTAATATATAACAAGCTGTTGCAACTGCCTCAGCCAACATGGTTCTCGCATGCTCTTGAATTGATCTATTTTTATGTTCAACTACTCCATTTTGTTAAGGGGTTATGGGGAAAGAAAAATTATGGGTTACCCCTTTTTGTTGAGAAATTTTTCAAAATTTTCGTTTTCAAATTCTCCACCGTGATCACAACGTATTGTTTTAATTTTTAAAGATAATAAATTTTGAATTCTTCTTGCAAAGATTTTAAATTGATCAAAAGGATCACTTTTATTTTTAAGAAACGAAGTCTAAGTAAATCTAGAAAAATCATCGATTATTATGTAAACGTATCTATTGTGATTTGTCGATTGAGTTTGGGATGGATCGAATAGATACATGTGAATTAACTTTACTAGTTGAGGTTGTAATTTCCTCTTTTGACTTAAATGAACTTCTTTTCAATTTTCCAAATTGACAAGTGTCACATAAATTATTTACTTTAAACTTCATTTTAGGTAAACCTCTTATTAAATCTAATTTTGAAATCCTTGAAATATGTTTGAAATTTATATAACTGGATCTCTTATGCCAGATCCAAGGGTCACTTGTATTGGTCATAAGACATAAATTATCGCTAAAAGTTTTCATACTTAGTATATAGATATTTCTCTTTGTACCTCCTTCGAATATTATTTTTGAATTTTTATCCTCTATAAAGCATTTATCTTTTTCAAAATTGATTTTATAGCCTTTATCACATAGTTGACTTATACTTAGTAAGTTATGTTTTAAATTCCTAACTAATAAAACATTAGAAATAGTAGGAGTTTTAGAATTACCAACATTGTCGATGCCAACCACATATCCTTTAGAATTATCACCAAAATTGACCATTCCTCCATCTTCATATACTAGATTGTTCAGTAATTCTGGATTTCCCGTCATATGTCTTGAACAACCACTGTCTAATATCCACTTTCCCTTTTTGATTTCCATCATTTAACCATCAAGATTTGAATTTTTAACAGTCATGTAACTCACATTTTCCCTGGTAGAACAATAATTCTGTACATCACTTGATATCTCAACAGAATGTAATGCAAACTCATTTAATATTGATGCATTGCATGAATTTAAACTAGTGTTATAAATCATTTCAAAATTTTCCATTTAATATTTTCAAAATTCAAATAATGAACTGTTGAAAACATTTGTTATGATGCCAATTGTTAGGGATGAAAATCACGGATCTTAAGGCAAAACTAACATTGGAAGAGGGTGAACTATGTTTTAAAAAGATTATGGAAAACTTAATCAATTAGCGATTTCTTAAACAATTATATGATAGAATGAATATCACAACTGAAACAATCAAAGATGCAGATATAAACAGAAATAAAATGCAGAAAAGAAAAGAACATGCTGGATTTTATACTGGTTCGGATTACTCCTGCGTCTAGTCGCACGCAATGTTGAATTGCGCTGAATTTTATTAATACTAGTATCAATCTTACAACACCCTTGATTTCATGGCTACAAGATTAACACTGATTCCACACCCTTGATTTCATGGCTACAAGGTTCAGACCGATTCAACACCCTTGATTTCACGGCTATAAGGGTCACACTTCTCCCTTTCCTTTATTTTCAGGCTACGAGGAACACACCCTTTCCTTAACAATTAAAAACAACCCTAGAACTCTTGAATAGCACTTCCAATTAGAGAGTATTTGATAAAGATTGAGAATAGAAAGAGAATGATATAATCTGTATTGAAAATGACAGAGTATAAGTGTAGAAAGAAATGAAAGTAGAATAATGGTGGTAAGAGTAAGGATGAAGAAGGAGAAGATAAGTTAGTTAAAAACTCGAAAATAACCCTTTTGTATAGAGTTCCAAAGGTTGTAACAGTTCTGAAATGTTTCAACTAATGAAAAGACACTTCCTTTGAAATTTGGAATTGTGACTGTTATATGTCGACATGTCAAAAACCATATGTCAACATATATATATATATATATATATAATTTTTAAAATTTTAAATCATGTTTATACTATTTAAATCGATATATATATATCTAGAAATTCTTGATTCAAAACTAGTTGTTTAAAATAAAATTTCTTAAGTGTAAAAACATATTAAACATATGATATAAAGCTATATATATGTAACCGATATAAAACTATATCATAGTTATAAACATATATATATAATGTAATTATAAAACTGTTATAATTTATATATTTGAAAACATAAGTAAAAGCCTCTAATAATATGAAATCGTTTAGAAATGAGTTGGAAAATAATTTGAAAAGTGAATTTGAATTAATTTGAAAACAGAATTTGAAATAATTTAAAAATGGAATTTGAAAGTGCTAACCGAAGTTTTCCATATTAACTTGACTTTATTATTTTGATATTATTGAACTCTTGAAATCCTCATATCTTGATTCTCATAAGTTTGAATCTTGTATCTCCTTTGAAATCTTGAATCTCTTAAACTGTCCAGTCCTCTATATCACCTGTAGATAATTCCTACACACACACACACACACACACATATATATATATATATATATTCTTGATAAAGATGTTAGTATATTTTATAATCAATAATGTTAATAATTAAAACAAAGTTGTTGTCATCAAATTTCCATTCTACAACAGATATTACTACATTTTTAGATGCCTCCTTACCTGCTAATAGGTATCAATATTGCACATTCCATTCCATGACGTAATATGGATGCATGCTTTTTTTCAAACTGTACACACCAAGATGTGGTAATATTAATTGATTGTTTATGCATTATTTCTAAGGAAGTTTATAATTACATCCACCATTTCAATTAGTGGATCCACCCTATTTTTATGGTACTTTTTTAATTTATAAACACTAGATTATGGATGGCAATTAGACCTGACCCAATATACTCGGAGCCGAGCCGATAGGTCTCGGGTCTAGGCGAGTCGGGTTTTGTCGGGTCTAAACTATACATTTCCAAAATCTGGACTCGACCCGACCCGAGCTTCGGGTCGGGTCGGGTTGGTTCGGGTCCGGGTGGGAAATAACGCTAAAATTACATATATTTCAATGTTTTTTGGTCGGGTTGGGTCAGGTTTTATCAGGTCTTTATTGTATTTTTCATCACCCAGACTCGACCTGAGACCCATCGGTTTCAGTTCAGGTTCGGGTCTTTTCGGGTCGGTTCGGTTCGAGTTTTCGATTCTCGGTTCTAAATGCCAGCCCTACACTAGGTTAATCCACAAGTGTTGATGGTAAAAAATGTTGTAGCAACCCAAGATTCCAATTACTTAGGAATTATAGTTTCGATCGAAAAGTAAGTGCGGAAAGCAATAAATAACACAAGAGATTTATAGTGGTTCAGTCTCGTAAGAGGCCTACGTCCACATTGGAAGAGTCTTTGGAATATTGTTTATAACAAAGAGTTACAAGGTTGAGAATATCTCATGACATCTCTTATAACAGCCCATAATTTTAAAGAACATTATAATGATAAACTAAATAATACTTAATTAAATATTGGGAATTAAATAAAACGTACTGCGCCATTGCGTTCATCTCGGAATTTTCTTAAGATAGACTCTGAGTTTGCGTGAAACGGACATCATATTAAGAAGTTATTAAGCCTAGAAGTTTGTATACGCACAAGAGAATTATATATATATACAAACAAACAAAATATTAAAAAATCAAAAATTTCAAAATAGCAACGAGGGAAGGCCAAAAACCGGAACCGACCCATTCTGGGGGTTGACCCGAGACCCAGCAGGGTCGACCCAGGGTGTTTATGGTCGACCCATGGGTCGTCCCAGGAGTCGACACCCAAAGGAGGGGGTCGACCCTCATACAGATTTGGGCAGAATTTAGTTTATGAACGTGGACTTGTTTGTGGCTTGGTTCGTTGTCTTTAGGCCATAAATAGGACCCTATTTCTATTGTTTTTCACATCAAAGACAATGGAGACAATAAGAAGCTACCCCAGCTTAGATTGAGTTAGCCTATTTTCTTTAACAACAACCTATACGCATACAAGAATTCCTTTTACAGCTTCAGCCAATTATTCTCTGTTCTTAGATCTAATCACAGTGAGGACAAGTTATTTTTAGATATAAACATTTAACAAGTAATCCTGATATGTTTATAAATTTGGATCTAAACCTATGCCTAATTAGTCCTGTTATTACATGTTCATCAGATATATTCTTATTTGCCTATTTCTGCTATCATATGCCCATTTTTGTTACTTTTGGTTTTATGCCTATTTTATTCTTCTCTCTCTCATTCCCTTTTTATTTTTATAGCCAGGCTACCTTCGAGCCTAGGCCAATATCGCTGAAATATGCATACGAGCGAAATTGGGAATGATTGGAAATGGTAATTTAGTTGCATAACTTGTACTTTGAATCACAACTGGAATTTGAGAGCATAAATATATTGTGAAATTGGACTAAAAAAATGTTGGGGCATGATTTCTATTGTAAATTATGACTTGTGGTTTAGGACATATAAATCTGTAGGCTTAATTTAAGATTAAGCAAAACATGTTAATGGAACTGTAAAGAATCTGTGAAGCCTATTTAATCCATTGAAACTGAATACTGTAATTGAAAAACCTATGATGAGCATGAATAATTGCTTAAGAATGAATATGCCTAGATTTACAGTAGTTAGAAATTGTAACTGCACTTAGACATGAGGTTAGATTACACTTGTGGTAGAAGTATGCCCGGATCCGCTCGGCAAATCTAGTGTCCACAAGTGGTTAATCTAAGTAAGTGGTCGAGTGCGTAAATGTACACGTAACGGTACTGAGACACGAGGTTAAGTTCGACTTGTGGTAGAAGTCCGTCGGGAACTGCTCGGTATATCCAGCATCCACAAGTGATCAACTTAATGTGAGAGGTCTGATGCATTAACATACATGAACGGGGAATGATAATAACTTATTATGAATAAACCCGAAAGGGAAAAAGGAAAGATAATAGGTACGCTTGTCCTAGGGAAATGTGGTAATTATAACTTAGGTTATAATAAACGATAGAAGAAGGGGATAACTTATGAAATAAGATAAGTTGTAATTAATTATAAATTACGTAGTTTGTAAATCTGGAAACCCGTTAAATCTACGGGGTTAACTAAACCTGTTAAATATGTGGGGCTAAGTAAACCTGTTAAATCAATGGGGTTAAGTAAACCAGTTAAATCTGTGGGGTTAAGTAAATCTGTTGGAGTTATATAGACCTGTTAACTTGTAAAGTTTAACTCATAAATCTGTAGGGGTTATGCAAATCTGTTAAATCTGTTAGGCATAACCCATCAAAATCCTAGTTAATTAGGGACACAAGATCTGTAAAGGTTGGCTTGTGTCATCTGTTGTGTGGAACCCATATGAGTTAGTAACCCATTCTAGTATTAAAGGGGGACCCCGCACTAGGTCGGGTTCAGGGAACGCTTACTGAGCTAATTGTAAGAGGTTCATCTGGGTGGAGATGTGTACTGGCGCGTTCTAACGGACTCAAGTGTGTGCATGAGTACAGCATGCTCTGGGAAAATAAGCCGCTGTAGCACCAGTAAATAGGCTGTATCCTTCTGTAGGTTTCCACTTTAGGAAGTAATACACTCTACTATGGGGCCGACACAGGGTATTTACGGGATAGGGAACCGATCGATTGGAGGGGGTAATAATTAGGGTACATCCAGTCTTGTCTGTTTCTGTTAGGTACCTGTATTTCTATTTAGGTTAGCACCCATTATTTCTGTTTAGGTACCGGTTAATTCTGCTAGGGGTAAAACCCGCTACTAGACTACACCTAAAACTACCATTATATTCTGTTTCGTTACATATATTGGTGCAGAGAAAAGTATTAGAGAAGCGTAACCTATTCTGTTTTGTTTATTCTGCTTATCTTGCTTAGTCTGTTATACCTGTCTTATGATGTTGTTATCTCTCTTATCCATTTTATATGCATGTCATGATGCTTTTACTTATTTATATGCTAAAAGTAACTGGACTCGCCAGACTTTATGTCTAACCCATTTTGTTTCCACTTCTCTCTCTTCTGTCCCCCCTCCCCCCGGGGTTCTTAGGGTGGGAATACACAAGCTTGATTAGGATTCTCTCTTTCATTCAGCTTGGAGCTGCTTAGATGTATCATTTTGATTTCATGTCTTCTCTGATATGGCTTTATTTATAGGGAACTATGATTCTCTTATTATTGTACTCTGATGATTTTAGTACATGACAGGAATTTTAAGTTGATGTAATGGGTTTTCTGTATTTCAGACTTATGATGTAACTATATTTTGGATCATGATGTTTTTTGTTAAATAAAGTTTTAAATTATGCTGTTATTCTATATATGTCTTGTAATGTTTCTGTTTCTGTTTACCAATAATGCTTCACGAAACTTAGTGCATTCTGATAAAGAGTGACATTAACGGATGTGGGGTGTCAAATCTCTTTACATACATCTCCAAGTTATGTGATGTCGTAATTATCATATATTAATATTTAAGGAAAAAGACACATTTACCCTTCTTCTTCCTCAAAGTAGAGATGCCATTAAAGAGGCTATTTGGAGCTCTTAAGAGGTGTCAAATCACGAAATTCCAACCCCTTTGAAGTGTGAGGTCAAGGTGTATTTATAGTGGAGTGGTTAAGTGGGAGTAGGTAGAAGTAAGGGACCACACCAGGAATTTCATATCCCTTGTAACCGACCAGTAAATCTCGTATTATACAGTGTGCTCAACCAGAGGTTTGTACCCTGTGGGTACGAAGAATGCTTTTATGGGCTTAGGGGGTCGAGGTTAGGACTTGTGGATTTTTGGGTTTTGAGCTGTTGGTTTAGCAACGTCTTGGAGGAGCGGTGAGGTTCCCGTTGGCATGATCCCTTCTCGGCTCATTACCTTTACTCCTTTGGTGACACTCTCGGCTTTGGCTTCACGCAATGCATTGAGTCGAGCTTGCCTTGCATACTTTTGGGAACCGGACCAAAAGGTTAGTTAACATTTCCCCCCCCCCCCAAGTACGTCTTGTCTTGACACGATGTGCTTTGTATTGGTTAGAGTAGTTGTCGAGTTGTCGACTTTTCCTGTAAATTTAAGAAAAATAGACGTTAGTTGTTGAGCTTGTTTTCTATAGAGCCGTAAATGAGACGTGGTGGGCGCAACAGTGTGTTTACGCCTCTAAGTTTTAGCATTACACCATGCTTGCGCATTTATAGTTTTTGTATGCATGTGTATTGTATATGTACATGCATGTCTATCATCATCATAATATATATAATATACATATATATATATCAATATTATTATTATTTCTTTTGTATCCTGGTTTGGGTACGAAATTTCGTACCCAGGTGGGTACAAAATTTTGTACCTTGGGGGGTACGAAATTTCGTACCACGATGACGTACAATATTTCGTACCCCACGGGGGTACAAAAAGATGGGTGTGGAATACGAAGGGGAATTCCCATTCATTATAAATATCCCCACTCCCCACTTCATTTCCTTCTTCTTGTTTTTTGCCTTGATCGCCATTGATACCCGAGCTCCAAGCTTTTGCACTTAGAAAATTTTGAATGCAGAACTAGGTAGGTTTCAAAGGCCCTTAGCAATGTGAGCCCAAGAGGAGAGGAGAAGAGGAAGGGGGAGTCGAGTGCCTCAACGGCGATAGAGAGTAGGGAGACTCTGGAGAAGGAGAAGGGAGGAACTCGCACCCCGACCAGGCATGAAATTCATACCCAGTGGGGTATGAGATTCGTAACCAGCGAGGAACGAGATTCGAGTCCATAGGGTACGAGACTCCTACCCTGTAGGGTACAAATTTCGTACCCCATAGGCACAAATTTCGTACCCTACGGAGGTGTGAGCTCTCGTATTCCTGCCGGGGTACAAAGCGTTTGTGTCCCTCCGAGTGCCCCGACCTTTGTCGTTGTGTTGCGCATTTCCTTCGGAACCCTATATTTTCGACTGTCCACTTTTGGATTCACATTTCTCTTGTGTCACTTGTGCAACTGCACTAATGCGCATGCAAGTGATCACACGACCAATGAGTTGAGTTCTCACATAGGATAGCGCATAAACTTGGACTATGACTGAACTGTTTGACTGTTTGAATTTCTTTTGTATATCTTGATTCTGCATAACATTGCACGCACATGTTAGTTTACACCAACAAGGGGAGTACAGGTTATTCCACCGCGATGTCTAACGCTAGTATGTTAAAATATAGCTAGCGATGCATACAAGATCCATGACTAGAAAGACTTTGGAAGCCGAGACTTCCTTGCCATCGTCGCATACATCCGACTCTACTAGCAATGCTAGCTCTACGGGCAGTGAGCTTGAGACTACTAAAAGATCCACCCCTTCTCAAATGGCAAGTTTACCCAAGGCATCTGAGTATGGAGAGAAAACTAAAAGACAACATTCTACGGTTGTACACGAAGAGGTAGAGAATGTGGATATCTTCGAGGGGGACGCGCCGGTGGTTCCGATGGCCCCGGATATGTTGCCCGATGCAGTGATTCTTGAAAATCAAACAGATTCGGTGTCATCGCATATGGATGCAGCGGCAGTTAGGAAAATAGCGTTGCGGTGTAACATTCCCGTAAATCACATCCATGCACCAAGAGAGGGAGGTAGGGATCATGCACCGCCCGACAGTCTTACTGCTTGGAACAGACACGTTTACATTTCTGGGTGCGTGCCCCTAGCCAGTAACTTCATTCGGGACATGCTGTACTACTTCCGCATCGCACCGTCGCAACTGCATCTGAATGCATATACTCGCACTTAGGCACTTATGTTCTCTACCGGGAGTATTTGCATTCCGAACCAACCGGAGAGGATATTCGGTATTTGTTCCAACTAAAGAGAAGTGCTACTATATCGTTGTCTCAATATTTCCTCGAGGCTTCACCCAACACCAATTTCCTTGTCGGAACGTGAACCAAGCCATCGGCATTCAAACATGAGTGGTTCTTCGTACGCTGTCCTTATGGATTCGCGAGGAGATGGCAAGAAGGAAGTAAGAATTCTTTGGCTCCGCTTATTATCATAAAGTTTGCGGGTTCGATGTCTTATATTAGATTTTATTTTTTAATCATGACAGGGAATCCTGAGGCGCCCACCGGCACCGAGTACCAACAATGCCTTGAGACTTTACATGCGATTTTGGCTGAGGCGTGTTCCATTGATATAGTCACAAGTCAGGATCGCCTTCGTCGTGTAAGGCTGCTTCATGAGAATCGGGCTATAATCATGCATGTTGTCACAAGTAGTAGGTCGAAAGAGAAGGTGGCAAAGGACAAACGAGCTCCTAGTCAGGAGAGAAAGATGCCCTCTGTTAGGTCCAAACCACGAAAGGCTGCTAAGTCCCAGGGAGACGCTGGTGGATATGAGGTCGGCGGTGAGGGGTTAGTTGCTCGGGATGAGGGTCCATTAGATGCTCCTGCCTCGCCTCCAACAGGAAAGGCGGTGCGAGAAGTGTCGGCCAGGCCAAAGTACTCTGTGACTCCTTCGGAGACCGTCGTTTCACTCGAGGCGGAGGGTCAGTTTGATGATCTTAATAAACTCCCCCTAGACTTGTCTCCTTGGCTTAGTACGATAAGTATGGAAAACCTAGCTTTAGCTGCGGGTTTTTGACTCCTTCGAGTGGATCACAATCTGGTCTGTTGAGAGAACACTTAGGGCATACACTCATAAACACTACATAGCATAGAGATCGCCTATACCTGCCAAGTATTTGATTCTGTACTTGTTTCTTTAACAGGTGATATGGCAAGAGGACTTGGAGGACGAGTCTATGGGCATGGAAGCCAGTGATGCCCTAGGAACAATTTTCTCGATGACTTTAGGAGAGGAACAAGCTTATACGGTAACTCCCTGCCTCCACAAGATCGCAGCAGTGAGATTCGTCATGGGATAGGCCTCAGCGATCTCTAACTGCCCCTCCTCCTGTCCGAGTATTTGTGGTAGATTCCCGAGTCGATTTTGGTGGCTTGAGGCACTTTTATAGACAACTCCTTCAGACAAAGAGCCTTTGGCTCCCTTCCAAGTTTCTAAGGGGAAGGAGTCATCGCTTAGTCACTCGAGGCCGGCGGGAATGACTATAACGAGGAGGCGAAATCTAGTGGAGCCTGAGAGGCTAGAGCTTTCCATCGATGAAAGGAAGGAGTTGCTGCAAAAGAATTTCCCTCAGGATTATTTCGACGAGCTAATCTTCCTTCCTGATCTTAGTCTGCCTCCTGCTAGGAACTCCAGGGAGATATGGATTCATGTGGAGGCCACGTATCATCAGACCAACGAGCTTACTAGATATTCTTATCATCTCTTAGAACTGTTTAGAAGGAAAAACTTGGAGCTTACCCAACAAAGGCTGACTACTGATGGCGAGCAGACCACTTTCGCTAACCTGGAGAAGGAAATAGGTAGACTTCTCCTTGTGTTTTAAACATTTCCTCATTCGCCTTTATACTTTCGGAAGTTAATTCTTAATATTGCTGCTGCAGTGGATATTAAGCAAGCATACGAGATATTGAAGAAGGTGGTTGCGCATGTCGAATCAACTTTTAAGGATACTGTGGCCTCTCTAACTACTGAAAATACGGCCTTAAAAAGAGACAAGGCCTAGCTAGAGAAAGCATACGCTGAGCTGGAAAAAGATCATGAGCAGGTAACCAAGCTTCAAAATGATAATAGTCCTCTAAGTGAGGAGAATGAGAGGCTGAGGGCAGAGAATGCATAAGTGGCTGAGCTAAGAAAGCAGCTTGAGGTGATGAAGAAGGCAAAGGAGGACGCCGAGGCTAGTAATAGGGATGCATTGAGCACGATGGAGGAATTAAAGGCCGAGCACCTGAGAGAGTTGGAAAAGTTAAGAGAGGAGCTCGAGGATACCGAATTTCAGGTGGAGGCATCCTTGGTGGAACATATCTGGAAAACGTTTGTCAAAGTTCTGAAGTTTCGCGGACTCTCATGAGTTGAGGATTATTCCCGAGAGCTGGCCCGGACCTGGGATAGATTGGTGTCGTGTAAGGCACATTTGCGCCATGTGGATGTGGAGACTTTGGATGAGCAACAGTTGATGACTGATCTTCTAGCTATCGAAGAGCGTGTGAAGCTAGAGGAAGGAAGGAGACTACTGCAGGAGGATGCTCAAAATGAGAGACTTGCGAGGCTTGCCACTGAGAAAGGAAAGTATGTTCTTATCGAGAGCATAGTGGTGGCGGAGACATTTGACGAGGCAAGCTCTCATCGGCCATTGGCCCCTAAATTCGCCACACCCAATGATCCTGTAGCCTTGGCTCAGTCCTCAGAGGAATATAATCCTAAATATTTGAGACTAGGAGAAACCAGATTCGCTTTATCTACTACAACGAGCACAATTCCCATCATTCCTGCACCATCCCTGACCGGAGTTAAATTCCCGTTACCATGTATTCCTGAAGATGATGTGATTACCGAATTTGCAAACTAAAAGGTTGCGTTTTTATTGTGCAGCCCTTCCTAGATCTACCGTAAAACTGGGCTTTGCCCCCGTGATTCCACAAATTCCAGGGTCTAGGCTAGGATCGCAAGGAATGCAGTTTGGAGAAGGTGGTGGTCAGTTGAATACCTTTTCAGACATCAAGCTAGGGTCCAGCACTCATGAGTGCTTTATAGAGGAAGGAGAGGTGATAGATAGCCAGAGTACTCGCGCGATGGGCCTAGTAGATGTTGATGTGCCTTCGATGCAGGCCATGGTAGATTCCATAAGGTTTGTATGATGGCTAAGTGTAAAGAGATGGAAGAGAAAAGCAGGCATGATGAGGCTGCTAGGCAGGAGGCCGTAATAAAGGCCAGGCAGGATGCTGGGGAGAGAGCCGCTTCTATGGTTGAGAAGAGGAAGGCCAACGATGAGGCAGAGAAGAAGAGGGCTGCGGATGAGGCCCAAAAGAAGAAGGAGGATGACAAGGTCCAGCAGAGGGCCGCCGAAACTCTTAGGAAGCTCAAAGCTGATGATGCCTCGAAGCTTAAGTCCTAGAAATTAGCTAAGAGAAAGGCGGCCAAGGAGGCCAAGAAGAAATCGTAGAAGGAGACTACGAAAATCCTTGGGAAGGGTGACGCTGTGAAAGTCCTTGTGTCTAGTGTTGTCCCAAAGTCATTGCACTTCACTATTCCTACTAAGATCATAGAAATTTCAAATGGTGATAGGGAAGGCGAAAGGCGTCTTTCAATCTTTCATAAGTCGACGACTCCTCCAAAGGGTAGAGGAGGAAAGAGTGGAGTAGGGAAGAAGAGACCTACTATGGGTGGAGAGCCATCTAGTGCGGAATCTGCAATAAAGAAGAAGCACAAGAAGAAGTTGCATGATTAGCGTTAGTAACTGTAGTAAATGTTACCGCTATTTTGGCTATGTAAGCCGGTAGTATACACGAGTACGGCCCTCGCTTTTGGTTGTTAAAGGCATGGTGTTATTCTCATGTACACCCTCCAATTATGAAAGAATGATATTAGACATGTAGTCTGTTTAATGTGTGTGTGAAATGAAATATGAATTAGTAAAAATCGCATTTCATGTTAAGTGTTGGAATGTTCTTCTCATGTTTTATAGTGTTATGTATTTACACAAGCGTACTTATTGTTACACTTCACAGAAATGTGATCAGAGATCCTACTCTGGGTCATTTCCAGTTCCGTGGGGATCGAACGTTGGTTTCAATAGGTTTCCCTCAGCTCAGGAATCCCGTAGTTGCGAAACAAGGCCAGACACCATCTGCCGTGGATTGCCCGGAGATAGTTCCAAGTAGATGAAGGTAGGGACGTCGTGATTCATCTGATGTTTTGCTCTTCCGTCGTTCGTTCATGTTACGAGCGACGACATCATTTATTTGCCGGAGTATGCCTGGATCATCAGCCCATAGTGTCCGATCGTGGCCATGGACAAACCCCCAAGCCTTTAGGGCTTAGGGGGAGAAAACGATTTAATGTCGGTCTCGGTGCTGTGTCGGGAATTGACAGACGCCCAGATCCTGACCCGAGGGGTTGGATAAAGCCGTACGAGTAGTTGTTCTCGCGTTAGGTTGGCTGATGGGATGCCCCCAAGTCCTGGGACTTGAGAGCGGAATGATTTATCCTTGGTCTTGGCACTGGGCCAAGATTCGAGTTAGAGGTTATTTACCCGGTCGCATCACGGGCCAGGGACTCGAGTAGCAAAGCCGGCTCCAGTGCTCGGGGTGCCGATCGGTGCCAATGGTGTTTGTCCTCGATGTCGGCTCGAGGTTTGGATGGCGGCATCGGCACCCGTGCCTAGGGTGCCAATGCGGCGATCGAGAGCTTACACATGCAAGTCAGTCGTGGTAGTCAATCAAACATAGCGTGCAAGGAGTAAATGTGGAAGGGAGACAGAAAACTGAACATCATTTCTACTAATAACCTTGGCAGTAATAGCCTTTACAATGTTTGAATTACAAGAAATCTAAACATCATTGGAAAACATAGACAACTGTACACTAAATTATGTGAAGTAGCACTGGAGATGTTCGTTGTTCCATTCCCTGGGAAGCTCGGTTCTATCCACCATTGCAAATTTGATGGTTCCATTCGTGAGCTTACGTTGTATGGTGTACGGGCCTTCCCAGCGAGGGCCGAGTCCGGTCGGTGGGGGAAAGACCCACTTTAAGACGAGGTCACTGATATTGAGGTCCTTAGGACGGACTCTGGAGTTGAAGTATCAGGTCACTCTTTATCGTTGTGCAGTGGTCCTAAGGTCGGCTTCATTCCTCTTTTCCTCCAGTAAATCGAGCGATTCCAAAAGTAAGTCTTGGTTGGCTTTTGGATCATAATAGGTAACTCGATGAGACTGAAGTTTCAGCTCAATGGAGATGACGGCTTCGGATCCATAATCAAGGGCAAAGGGAGTGTGTCCGGTCAATGACTTATGAGCGGTTCGGTGGGCCCAGAGGGCTAGAGGGAGTTCGTCCTCCTATATGCCTCCGGCTTTTTCCAAATGCTTCTTGATGACGGATTTAATTGCTTTGTTAGCAGCCTCGACTTGCTCATTGGCTTGAGGATGAGCCACCACTGAGAATCTTTTTTCGATGTTGTGCTGCTGACAGAAGTCTTTGAATTCAATGCTCTCAAACTGAGTTCATTGTCGGAGATGATGGCATGAGGGATCCCATAGCGGGTGATGATGTTGTGAACGACGAAGTTGATTACCTTCTTGGTGGTGATCGTGGCAAGAGCTCCAGCCACTGCCCATTTGGTAAAGTAATCAACTGCGACGATAGCATAACGTGCTCCGCCTCTAGCCAATGGTAGAGTCCCGATGATGTCTATTCCCCACATAGAAAACGGCCAAGGACTAACCATTTGTGTCAATTTGGTAGGCAGGGCTCTTGTAATCTTTGAGAAGCGTTGGCAATTATCGCATTTGTAAGCATAGTCTACGGGGTCTTAATTGAGCATAGGCCAAAAGTAGCCATGCGTGATGACCTTTCTTGCTAAGGTTTGTCCCCCACGTGGTCGCGGCACTCACCTTCATGTACATCTGTTAACACTCGGTTGGCGTCGTCGTGGGCTACGCACTTTAATAACGGGACAGAGAAGCCTCTGCAATAGAGTACTCCATCCATGAGATGGTAGCGAGCCGACTGGCGAGTGAGCGCTCGTCTTTCTTTGTAGTGTCCCGGGAGGGTCCTGTGTTGCATATAATTCTTAATCGGTGTCATCCAAGATTCAGGTTCGGTTTCGGCATTCATGACCCCCTTGGTTTGCATTTTCTTAATACATGGTGAATCGAGCACTTCGACTGGGGTGAATCCCATGAGCTGTGAATCCTCGGAGCTTGCCAATTTGGCTAGCGAATCTGCATTTTCATTTTATTCTCGAGGAATGTACATGATGACGAAGTGAGCAGCTTCTGAGCCTAGGTCAGATATAGGGCGAGTCGTTCCCCCTTAGCTTGATATTCTCTGTATTTGGCACACGATTAGTTGTGAATTGGAGAAGATTTGTGTAACACCCTGAAAATTTTAGACATTTTAACTACATTATATAATGAATAATGTGATAACTTAATTAAATATTGTGAATCAAGTAAAATAGACTATACCATTACGTTCGTCTCGATATTTTGGTCAAGATAGACATTTGACACTGTATGAAGAAGTTATTAAGCCTTGAAGTTTGTATGCATATGAGAAATATATATATATTTAGATATATAAAATTAAATAAATGAATATTCAAAAAAATCAAATAGTGAATCGAGAGGGGGAATAGTCGAACCGCCCCATTTTGGGGTTCGACCCACCCGCTGGGTCGACCCAGGGGTCGATCCAAGGTGTTTGGGTGTCGATCCATGGCCCGGTTCACCCTAGGGCTGATGTGGCATCTAAATGCTGGAGATGGGAAGCTATAAATATAACTCATTTCTCTTGTTTTCTCATACTAAAAAACAATGGTGGACAAATGTCATTAGTGCCTGTACTGGATCTAATCCTTTCTTCTTCTACAAATCAAGTTTAAAAGATTCAAGCGTTTCAACTATAGATTCGAGATTCAACACCAACAATTTCTTTTCAATCTTCAAAAATCAAAACACTGTGAATAAGTTACTTTTATATTTAAATGATTAAAAGTAAACGCGATATAACTGTGATTTGGATATATGCCTGTTATTGAATCATATTGGATCTATCATAATTTGTGAATTTAAAATATTCTATAACTTGGATCTAAATCTTTTTCATGTCATGCTAGATCTACCTTTTTAGATCTAATTCGATTTTGGTTAATTTATCATGCTATAGTAGATCTACCTTTATAGATCTAGTTCGCTTGTGTTAATTTATCATGTCATGCTAGATCTTTTTAGATCTAATTCGCTTGTGGTTAATTTATCATGTCATGCTAGATCTTTCTAGATCTAATTCGCTTGTGGTTAATTTGTCATGTCACAATTGTGGAGCTTAAATTATTATCATGCTAGATCTACCGTTTTGGATCTAATTCGCTTGTGGTTAATTTATCATGTCATGCTAGATCTATGTTTTTAGATCTAATTCGCTTGTGGTTAATTTTTCATGTAATGCTATATCTACCTTTTTAGATCTAATTCGCTTGTGGTTAATTTATCATGTCATAGTAGATCTACCTTTATAGATCTAATTTGCTTGTGGTTAATTTATCATGTCATGCTAGATCTTCTTAGATCTTATTCGCTTGTGGTTAATTTATCATGTCATGCTAGATCTTTCGAGATCTAATTCGCTTGTGGTTAATTTGTCATGTCACAATTGTGGATCTTAAATTATTATCATGCTAGTTCTACCCTTATAGATCTATTTCGCTTGTGTTTAATTCATCATGTCAAATTTGTGGATCTTAAACTTTACCTATCATGTGGTGATTAATTTAGATCTATCATTAACTGGAAATATGAATCCCTATTTATTCATGCCTATAATGATATCCTTGATATGTTAGATCTAGTTTTATTATCACATGCTCACTAGATCTATTTTTATATGTCCACCTTATCACTATGCCAATTACATGTTTATGTCACTTTTGTTAAAATAATCACTATTGTCATCTTTCCCTTTTATTGTTTATGGCTAGTCTACTTTCTAGCCTATACATAACGCAAAATATATGCGAATGCGTTAGTTAGGGAACGGGGGAAAACATTAGAATTGGCATAACTTGAATGACAAGTATGAATTTGGACATATAATCCATTATGAATATAATTGGGTAATGGGCATATAAAGACATAGGTATAATTAATTGGTTAATAATTAAAATGCCTAGGATTAAAGTAATTAGAAAATTGTAATGGCACTTATGACACAAGGTTAGATTACATTTGTGGTGGAAGTCTTCCCGGACCCGATCGGCATATCTAGCAACCGCAAATGTTGAATCTAATGTGAGGGGTCTAAGTGCACAAATACCAGATGGGCTAAGACATGAGGTTAGGCCCAACTTGTGGAAGAAGTCTGCCCGGACCTGACCGACATATCCAGTATCCACAAGTTGTAAGCCTAATGTGGGAGGTTTAGCCCATTATAACAATAAATGGGCTTGGTAACGAATTGGAATACTTAACCTAGATGAATCCGTAAGGATTGTATGAACATGTTGACTTGAATAGGGGTTAAGTAATCTTGGGTGGGTTAAGTAAATCTTATGGCGGTAGGTAATATTTGTATATATAGGCCCACAAACTTAACCTATTTTATACTTAGGGGTTATGCAATTTTGTTAAGTAAACTTACCTAGATTAGTGAGGGTTATGTAAATCTTGTGGCGATGGGGTAATATTTACATATATAGGCCTGACAACTTAACCTATTTTACATGTTGGACTGTTAGGCATAACCAGTTGAAATCCTAATAGTAGGGATGCAAGCCTAGGAGGAGCTTGTATCATCTTGTTTGTGGGACCCGTTTCAGTCAATAACCTATCTAGGTATCAAACGAGTACTTCGAACTAGGTCAGAGTAGGGGAACTCTTACTGGGCTGATTGTAAGAGATCCAAAATGAAGGGGCAGTGTCAACAGCTCAGGAAACCAACGGAGTCATGTGCATGCATGGGTCCGGCTTGCCATGGGAATTAAGACGTTGTGACATTAGTAGATATGGTTGTGCACATCTTGAAAATGAAGGGTTACCACTTTAGGAAGTGATACATCCTAATATGGGGCCAGCATAGGGTATCTATGGAGTAGGGAGTCGATCGATTAGGGTAGTAGTTAGGGTATATCTAGACTCTTGTAAGTTTAGGAGTCCGTTATTGGGGCACCTGTAGATTGTATGGGGTTAAAACCTCTCACCAGAAGTATGCCTAAGTCTACCATTTCATACATGTTGGGGATCGTCTCATTCTGGATATACTAGTAGTAGTGCAGAGTAATCATTAAGGAAGCATATACACCCTATCCTGTTTACCTAGTCATACGTGCCTTTTTTGTAGTTATCACTCTTATCCACTTTATATGCCTGTCATGCTAATTTTATTTATTTACTTGCTAAAAGTAACTAGACTCGCTAGACTTTAGGTCTAACCCTTTTGTTTCCTCTTCTTTCTTCCGTTCGCCCTAGGGTTGTCAATGGGTCGGGTTGGGTCAGGTTAAGTCGTGTTCGGGTCATGTCAGCTCAACCCATTCATTATACGGGTCGGTTTCGGGTTGACCCATTTATAATCGTGCGGGTTTCCGGTTTGATTCGGGTAACCCATTAAGAAAGATATTTGTATAAAAAGATGAAAACATGAAAGAAGGGTGTTGTCGTCATTCACTTGTTGCAAGCTAGATGAGAATAAAAATGTAAAAAGTTGTTAATGTGAAAATAAACATGAAAATGTGAAGGAGTGAATAAGTGAAGAGGTAGAACCGCAGAAATTAGAATGACTGAATGAGCGGCGGCTTAGTAAATGGTAAATTAGGGTAAAGCGGCAAATGGGTAGTGAACTGGACTAGGCTGGGCCTATGTTTTGTAGATTGTAGAGTAGTAAAAATATGTTTTATATTAAATGGGTTATGACGGGTCATAAACGGGTTCACGGGTCGGGTTGGGTCAACCCGTTTATTAAACGGGTCAGAGCGGGTTGACCCGAAATTGACCCGTTTATAAATGGGTCGGGTTTTTTCGTGCGAGTTACGAGTCATGTTTCGGGTCGTGTTAGAAATTGATGGCCCTAGTCCCCCCTCCCCCTGGGTTCTCAGGGCAGGAATACTCAGGCTTGACCGTGATTCCACTTACTTTTGTTGGAGCTGCTTTGACGCATGGCTCAAGCTTTTATCCTTGCTACTATGGTCATGCTTTATTTGGGGAATTATGCTTTTTATGTACTCTAATGTTTCAAAGTATAATACAGTAGTTTTTATGATGTAATGGCTTATGTGTATTTCAGGCATGTGTTGTTTTTGAACCACAATGATTTATTATAAATAAAGTTTTAAATTCCGATGTTGCTTTTATATCTGTTTTGTAGTATTTTTATTTCTGTTTACCTACAATGCTTCACGAAACTTAATGCATTCCCTTAGTGAGTGACATTAACGGACATGGGGTGTCACACTTGGTATCAGAGCTGAAGGTTACCAGATTAGATAAAAAATTTGATAATTATTTTCAAAAAGATTTTAAAAGAAAGCATTTTCAAAAAGAGAAGTCTATTTTGAAAAACATATTCCCCAAAACCATATGTAATATCTCTCGATTCTCCGCTTGATTCCTTTTTCCTTTTTGTTTGGGGAAACTGATTCTTCCCGAAAGGTGTCCCCATTGTGGCATGGTTCCGTAGGCATGTTAAAACTACGGCACATGTCGAAGGGCAATGAAGTGCCAAACCTCCATCTGTAGCCGCAGTAGTTTCACCTACGACTAATTTTCTCAAGTTTTGTAAGGATTTTCGTGCGATGGTGGCAGCTTTCGAGAGACTTGTTAGCTTGTTACACAAATAGGGGAAAAAGGAGCTAAGGTTGAGGAAACACAAAAACAAGAAGGCATGGCCCAAGAAAGGAGAACCACAATAACAAATGAAGGGCAGAAAGAATGAAAAGGCTAAGGATAAGAGGAAGTACCATAATTGTGGACATGAGAGTCATTTGATTAAGGACTTCAAAAGAAGGAAGAATGCTTGCTTCAGTTGTGGAGAGGTCGGACACTATACTAAGGACTGCCTAATAAATAGGGACAAGGTCAAAGCGTAGGAGTTTCTAGAGGGCAGGTGCATACTCTCGCTATTAGTTCTTCGGATCGAGGTAGGAAGGTTTCCTTGGAAGGTTTGATTTCTCTTTCCAATCATCCTATTAGAACTCTTTTTGACTCTGGTGCTTCACATTCATTTATATCTAGCTCTGTAGTTGAATCTATGCACTTAAATATTAGTGTGGTAGTGGAGCCCGTTGTTGTCTCAAAACCTATTGGTGGTTCGGCTCATTTGTCTCTGATTTGTCGGGGTTTGAGAATATCTATATTGGGCGTCGAGTTCGAGTGCGACGCGTATGTGCTCGGTTTTATGGTCTATGGTTTGATTCTAGGGATAGGTTGGCTAGCCATATACGGTGCCATTCTAGATTGTGAGGGGAGGGTCATTAGACTTTAGACTTGCCATAGGAGGACCCTCGAGATTTCATGTGACCCAAAATGGTCTGTCATGCTTAGTTTCCTAGAACCTCTTGATGCATCTATCGATGATGTACGGTCTGCAGTGGTAGTCCGTGAGTATCCGTATGTTTTTGAGGAGGTTCGGGATTTATTTCCAAGGCGCAAGATCGATTTTCGTATATATTTGGTAGATAAGCAAAGCCAATTGCATGACCCATGCACCACATGGCTCCACGAGAAAGGAGGAAGCTTAGAAAGTAAGTAGGAGAGCTGCTTGAGAAAGGGTTTATTAGGCGAAGCATATCTGAAAAGGGTGCTCCGGTGGTATTCGCAACTAAGGCATACAGCTCGCTTCGCATATGTGTGGATATTCATGATGTTTTTCCTCATTTCTTATTTATCGAAGTGTCTACACGATACAGCAGAGGTAATTGAGCCGAACATGCGTAAGGAAGTAGAGGTAGAACGGGAGGCGACAATTAGACAAGTTCCTACCCGTATACTTGGATCAGAGGTTAAGAAACTGTGCAACATAGAGGTTAGGTTAATAAAAGTACGATGGGGAGAAGACAGTGAGGATGCGACTCAGGAGACTGAGGACAAAGATCACGCTTCATACCCTTTCCTTTTTGGGAATATGTCCTTAACTTCTTTTTTTCCCAAAGTTTTTATTTGCACCTGTTTCTATCATTCGTCTGTATCCTATCAACCGAATTTTTGACCATTAGGTAGGGAATGCATGGATGTAAACACGTGTTTGAGACAAGTTATGTTTGATGGATGCAAGTGTTTTCTAGTGGTTTCTTGTGGATGCATACACACACATTAGGCCCTAGATTGGCTCAGTCACTCTTATACTGCATGTGGATGTGTGTGCATTTTTCTTTTCTTTT
Organism: Allium sativum; assembly: GCA_030737875.1. Classification (NCBI taxonomy): domain Eukaryota; kingdom Viridiplantae; phylum Streptophyta; class Magnoliopsida; order Asparagales; family Amaryllidaceae; genus Allium; species Allium sativum. Next base: position 603,825,022 of record CM060919.1, on the reverse strand, counting down.
AATGGATGAAAATGGATGTTGCATTTTGTTGACTGATTGTGCACACATATAGAACTTACATGTTATAATAGGATTATTTGCATACATGTTGGATTCATGGCACTAACATACATTGCATTAAGGAGGTCGACTGAATTAGTAGACCGCCTGATCTTTGCATTAGTATTGGGACATATACACACACCTTTTCATATGTTCATATAACATTAGAAATCTTTTAAGGACAATGGATGCTAGTGATTGGTGGATGAGTAGATGGATGTGGATGGTAGGATATACATTCTTCTTAACTTGGAGATTTCGGGGAAGAAATCCTTTGAGTAGGGAAGAATGTAACACCCCGAAAATTTTAGACATTAACTACATTATATAATGAATATAATGTGATAACTTAATTAAATACTGCGAATCAAGTAAAACAGACTGAACCATTACGTTCGTCTCAAAATTTTGGTCAAGATAGACATTTGGTTTGCATAAAACGTACACCGTATGAAGAAGCTGTTAATCCTTGAAGTTTATATGCATATGAGAATATATATATATATAAATTAAACAAAAAAATATCCAAAAAAATTCAAAATAGCGAATCAGGAGGGGGAATAGCCGAACCGCCCCATTTGGGGGTCGACCCGACAATGATGGAGGACAGATGCCATCAGTGCCTGAACTGAATCTAATCTTTTCTTCTTCTACAAATCAAATTTAAAAGAGTCAAGCGTTTCAACTATAGATCTGAGATTCAACACCAACAATTTCTTTTCTATCTTCAAAAATCCAAACACTGTGAGTTAGTTACTTTTAGATTTAAATGATTAAATGTAAACGCGGTATGACTGTGATTTGGATATATGCCTGTGATTGAATTATATTGGATCTATCATATTTTGTGAATTTATAATATTCAGGATCTAAATCTTTATTATTTCATGCTAGATCTACCTTCTAAGATCTAATTTGCTTGTGGTTAATTTATCATGTCATAGTAGATCTACCTTTATAGATCTAATTTGCTTGTGTTAATTTATCATGTCATGCTAGATCTTTTTAGATCTAATTCGCTTGTGGTTAATTTATCATGTCATGCTAGATCTTTTTAGATCTAATTCGCTTGTGGTTAATTTGTCATATCACAATTGTGGATCTTAAATTATTATCATGCTAAACCTACCTTTTTAGATCTAATTCGCTTGTGGTTAATTTATCATGTCATCCTAGATCTACCTTTTTAGATCTAATTCGCTTGTGGTTAATTTATCATGTCATGCTAGATCTACCTTTTAAGATCTAATTCGCTTGTGGTTAATTTATCATGTCATGCTAGATCTTTTTAGATCTAATTCGCTTGTGGTTAATTTATCATGTTATGCTAGATCTTTCTAGATCTAATTCGTTTGTGGTTAATTTGTCATGTCATAATTGTGGATCTTAAATTATTATCATGCTAGATCTACCATTATAGATCTAATTCGCTTGTGGTTAATTTATCATGTCAAATTTGTGGATCTTAAACTTTACCTATCATGTGGTGATTAATTTAGATCTATCATTAATTGGAAATATGAATCCATATTTATTCATGCCTATTATGACATCCTTGATATGTTAGATACGGTTTTATTATCACATGCTCACTAGATTTATTTTTATATGTCCACCTTATCACTATGTCAATTACAAGTTTATGTCGCTTTTGTTAAAATAATCACTATTGTCGTCTTTCCCTTTTATTGTTTATGGCTAGGATAATTTCTAGCCCTGACATAACGCCAAATATATGTGAATGCATTAGTTAGGGAACGGGGGAAAACATTAGAATTGGCATAACTTAAATGACAAGTATGAATTTGGACATATAATCCATTATGAATATAATTGGGTAAATGGGCATGAACACCTATAAAGACATGGTATAATTAATTAGTTAATAATTAAAATGCCTAGGATTACTATAACATCCCGCAAATTCCGAACCAATTTAAAAAAATTATTTTAGAAAATTTTAATGAATTTTGAGGATATAATATAATTTATTATTAATAATAATGGCTAGAATTCATTTTAATCGAAGTTAAAACGAATAAATTTAATTTATATATAAAAGGAGTTAGAAATGGCGCGGTAGTTTTAAAATTTGATTTTGAACTTTAACGGAATGCACAGGATCCAAAATAAATCAGAATTGAGTGAAACCAGAAATATTTAAATCTGTTTAACCATATCTTTCTAACGAATCTGAAAAATTAAAATTTCATAGCGGAAATCAAAAGTTATGGCCAATTCAATTTTTAGAAAGGTCGCTGTAGAATTATATATATATAATATATATGGCCCAAAAGGCTACTTTTCACATATGAAGGAATTTCGACTCGAAACCACTTCCATTGAGTTCGGAATGACGTTTCTACATTGAAAAATAGTAAACACTTATATATTTTGAGTTTCGGAAATTATTTGTTTAAAAATGTATTTTTAATATTAAATATATTGGCCTTAAAAATAGTCATTTTTCAAACGACCTCCGTTTTCGACGAAACCACTTTTGTTGAAACCAGAATATCAAATTATTGCTAGGTTTCAATTTTCAGAATTTTTCGAATTAATATGTGAGCGTGGCAAAAGAAAATGTGTTTTGACTATTTTAGTTAAATTTAAGTGAAAATTAGGGTCACATCCTTAAAACTAAACTTAATTAAGCATACATCCTCCCCTTTTAAAACATATAAATCCCATCCCTATTTTTAAACAATGGCTAATTTGTTTCCAGAACTGCCCTTTTTTTAATTAGCGGTGTAATTAACGTGGTCCTAAATCCACATAATACGGATTTAATATTTCCAGAATCATTTTTTTCTGTGTTAATGGCGGCGCCGTCCTGGATCTAAAAAAATTCTCGTTCGATGCTCTCGATATAAAATTCTCTGTAATTCGATTTTTCTTGGAGATTCAATTAGATACCTCTTTGAATTATATAATGGATGTTTCGGCGTTAAGGTAATTTATACGTTTTAATATATTTTTTTATACTGATTTCTTTTTTAGATCGATTTTTGTTTGTTGATTATTTTCACTTTTTATAATTGTTTAGTTGTATCGATTGTTAATGTAATTTTTGTATAAAGTTCTATGGTTAGTATTCATCGTTCAGCTGTATTATTTAATTGTACAATATATTCATTCTTCTATTCTGATCAGGTGCAAAAAAATATGCATATATTCTTAATATTACCATACAAGTATGCAACTATTGTTAGAACACGCCTTTGCATATATTCAGAGAAGTTGCATATAAGTATGCTTATATTCTATATATATGCATACTTATATACAGTTTGTTAAAATATATGTTTGTGTGTGTCTGATATTTAGTTGCATAGGAATATGCATATATTTTGAAAATTTGCATTCAAATATGCAGCTATTACTGAATATTCGTACATGTATGCATCTTTTCATAATTATTTGAAGATGTAGTACTGAAATATTCAACAAAGAATCTGCAATTTTTTCATATATTTAATTTGATCAATCCTTCATTTATAAAATGGATGCTTCTTCTTCACGGTACTTTATACTTGTTTATATAAATTTTTTATATTTAATTCGATTTTTGTTTATTGAATAATCTGAATTTCTGTAATTTGCTCCTTTTCTGATCGATAATGTAACTTACATATAAAGTATTATGGTTATTTTATGGATAATGTAATTTTTGTATAAAGTTCTACGTTTATTATTTATTGTACAGCCGTATAATTTAATTTTTCAACATATTTTTTAATATATTCTGAACATGTTTATAAAAATATGCATATATTTTAAATATGAGCATACAAGTATGCATCTATTATTAGAACATGTGGGTTTGCATGTACTCAGAAAAGTTTGGTATAAGTATGCATAAATTCTTTATATATGCAGTCAAGTATGCAACTCTTATTAATGCTATTTGTTTGCTTAACTGATGATTAGTTGCTTATAAAAATATGTGCAAATATTCTAAAATTTTGCATATAGGTATGCAGATATTACAGTTAAAATGCCTACGTGTATGCATCTATTTATAAATATATGAACATGTTTATATTATTTTATTTGATTACTACTGATTAGGCTTTTTAATGTTGATTCTTTTTCTTTGTATAACAGTGTTCATGCAGACATTGGTGTATTGGTGGAGACGTTTCTATTGAAGATGCAATTATACCTCATCCAAAAGTTAGACGAATGTCTGGTCGTCCATTGTCTTCTAAAAGTTTGAAATCTGCAGTTGAATTTACAAAGACGAGTAGATGTGGTTTGTGCAAGAAGCTGGGTCATAACAAAAGGACCTTTTATTCAAAAGACTATTAGATATGCTATGTTATTTATTTTTATTTTTATGACACTTGGTTTTAGTGTAAATTGTTGTGAACATTTATGCGTTGCTTTAAATTTAGTTCGATATTTTAATGTTAAATTCTTTGAATTTTACAGTTATCTTTTAGAGCTTATTTGTATGCAATTATTCTGTATAGTTGCATACATATACGCAATTATACTGAATATTTCTATTAATTTTGCTACCATTTTGCATATGTTCATAAATGTATGAAACAGATTGTGTTTTATTGCATACAGGTACGAAAGTATTTATATCACTGGATAAGAAAACATGTATTCGTTTATGTTGCATATAAGCATGCAAATATTCTTATTACGTGCATGCAAGTCTGCAAATGTTCAACGTGTATGCATATTCTGTTTTATCGTTGAAAATTTGTTCCTATTGTTTATCATGAAGTTTGTTTTTCCTGCATATTTTCCAGTTTAAAATTACATATCAAAAAACAAAGGCGACATTGACTGTTGCATTGATTCTGCAAATACTTGCACTTATTTAAGCAATTATATGGAAAAAATGCATAAATGTATGTAAGTATTCAAAATATGCTCAGAATACACAAAATTTAAAGCATTTCAAATTACGCTTAAAACTAATAATAATATTTTCATATAAATATTACATTATCCTCATTATTTAGACAATACAAATATGCATAACATTTAATAATATTTGCATTTAAGTATGTTAGTATTATGAATAACTGTATACATGGAAGCAACAATTCATAATTTCATTTAAGATTAGAAGAATTTTTTTTAGTTCAAAAAAATCATTTGTATTTCAGCAATGGAACTACGTAATCATGTCGTAGTAATTCAGTATTTAAGCTATCAATTTCTCGACCATATCTATACATTATTTCAGGCTTCCTCCTGCTCACTTTCAACTGCACCATTTTTCTTTTACGTTAGGTCTCTGCAAAACAAGGAAAACATTTTTACATAACCTTGTTTAAATACATAAAAGTATGAAACAAATATTGGATATATGCACACTTGTATGCAACAGTTAATACTACATCAACAAAATCATGCAACAATCATTACATAAATGCACAATTGCATTGTAAAATTTGGATTTACTGCACAGAATTTATAAACATATTTGTTGATGGTTTCAGGCTTGCAATCATCAATTCTAATTAAATGTATAGAATCATGCAACATTCCAGTAATAACTGCAAATTAGTATGCAAATTTTACTATCAAATTCATTTGAATACTTTAATAATCATTTTTTTGAATGTAGAGTTGCATGCAACAAATATTCAAAAAATGCAAACAAGTATGCTATACGGTTTTTTTTTTGCAACCTAAAACATCTTTTCAAACAAATTTGCATGAATAATTGTATGTAATCATATAATCATTCAACAAATCCAAGTTAATCCATATTTTCATATAAATTATGACAAGATTAGCTGATGTTTGACAGAAAAAAAAATCAATTTTTTACCTTCTTTCTCCCCATATCGATGATCTTTTCTGAAAAAATCGGCAATGATTTTAGTCGTCAGCACTTGATCGACAATAAAAAAACAAAACCGGCTGCAAAATTCTTAATTTTGCTGTTCGATCGTCTGCCCTAGTTAAGCGGCGAGATAAATGCTGAGTAAATTTGTGGAACGAGTAATTTTAGGGTTTGAAAGGACATAATCGGTATTGGTTCAGCGGAATTTCAAAAATAAGGATGTTTTCTCTAATTTTTTTATCAGCGGGTTTTTTATTTATTTTGAAACTTAATAAGGACCTGTAAAAAACGCACCCTTTAAACGCCTTAAAAATAGTCATTTTTTAAACAGTCTCAGGATTCGACAAAATTAGTCTCGTTAGAACCGTATCGTCATAAGAAAGCCAAAAATAATTTTTTGTAATTTTTAGAGATCGTATGTGGCCCCGGCATATTTTAATGTACGGTCAATATTTAATTAATTAATTTTTAATGCAATTTTAAATAAAAATCGTACAGATTTCAGAATTGGACCCCGAGACTCATCCCATTGCGTTCAGAAGGCCTCAAAACGTTAAGAACGACAGTAAGCAGGCCTAAATCAGAGAAAGTCCGAAAATCCCCCTTTTAAGCACGATTTTCGAGATTTAATATTAAAATATTCAGGCCGAAACACTAACCCTAATTTCAGCCGCCACCTAAACCGAAGGCCAGAATTTCTCCAATTTCAAACGCTCATAACTTTTGATCCGCTTAACGAAAATCGACAAACTTGGTACCAAATCAAAGCTCTCGGAGAGATCTTTCAATCTATACGGTCAAGATCAGGTTTTGGTTCACGGATTTCACGAATTCTGGGCTGAAACGTGGCGGGTTCGATTTGCGAGGCAAGGAGGATGTCGAGTTGGGTGGCCTTCTGGGCGGTGGTGGCTCGCGGGCGGAGCGTCGGAGTGGCGGGGTCTGATCGGCGGTCGGTGGCTCGGAGGGTGGCGCGCGCAGAAGGGTTGGAAGACGAAGTTGGGTTCGGCTGAAGCGTCGTGAACACGAGGAAGAAGAAGTATTTTTTTATATTATTTTATTTATTTAATATTTAATTTATCCGATCTTTAAAAATCAATATCTCTTTCATACGAGGTCCGATTGACGAACCGTAAGTTGCGTTGGACTCGTCTTTCCGAGATCTTCGCGATGGCGCGGACCAGAGCTGATTCCGAGACAGTCGAATTTTCAGCCATATCAAGGTGAGATTTCTGAATTTAATTTAATTATTTAATAAATTCAATTATTTTCATAGCCGTTAAATAATGGATTGTATGTAATGAGATAATCCTGTGTTGTGATAAAATTTGGATGATGATTTGTCTGTTTGTTTGTTGATTATAATCCCATTTTATCTGTTTATTGGATTTAGTTAGAATGGCCAATTCAATGTATAAAAATATCACCTTGCTTGTTTGTTGATTGTATTGTCATTTCTTTTTAGTGATAAAAAGGGAATCAAGTTTGTTGTTATTTCTTTTATAATAAAAAGATCAATTTATGTTGTTATTCCTTTTATAAGAAAAAGATCAATTTATGTTGTTATTCCTTTTATGATAAAAAGGTCAATTTATGTTGTTAATTCTTTGGTAATAAAAGATCATTTTGTTTTGCATTTCTTTTTACATATAAAAAGAAACATTTTTGTTTATATTTCTTTTTATCAGCAAAAAGAGACATTTTTGTTCATATTCCTTTTTGTCAATAAAAAGAATCATTTTAGTCGCTTTTTCTTTTTAACATTAAAAAGAACATCTTTGTTGCTATTTTTTTTCTAACATTAAAAAGGATAATTTTTGTCGCATTTCTTTTTAGCATTAAAAGTAAACAATTTTGTAACATTTATTTTTAGCAATAAAAAGAAGCATTCTTATGTCGCATTTCTTTTTATTACTAAAAAGAATGTTTAGGTTGCATTTCTTTTTAGAATTAAAAAGAAAACATTCTTGTTTACATTTCTTTTCTAGATAAAAAGAACCATTTTGTTGCTATGTCTTTTAACATATAAAAAGAATCACTTGTTATCTTTCTAGACAAAAAGAACCATTTTATCGCTATGTCTTTTAAGATATTAAAAAGAATGAATCGTTGTTTGAAACTTGTTTACATGTAATTTACACTTTTAATGATAATTAGAACTCATTAAAAAGAATGAATCGTTGTTGAAACATGTTTACATGTAATTTACACTTTTAATGATAGATAGAATTCATTAAAAAGAATGAACCTTTGTTTGAAAACTTGTGAACATGTAATTTACATTTTTTTTATGTAAAAGAATTATTAAAATTGCTATACAAATAAAAACATTATTTTATTTGTCAGTTGTAGTCACAGTCAAACATCAGGTTTATTGTTATATATTAAAAGAGTAAAATTGTCAAAACTTGATTGTTGAATTGAAAATATCATTTTTGTCAAAACTGGATTAATGAAATAAAAGTAACAATTTTGTTTACATTTTTTTTTATATGTAGATAAGAAATTATTTTCAGAAGTTACGTAGAAAATAAAGTTTATTCTTTTATTTGCATTTATCAATGCAAATATTCAATGAAACTATAGTCTATTTTCTTTATTTACAATTACCAATACAAATGTACACACTTTTATACAATTAACAGAATTTGTTTAAATTATACTTTGAAAATAAATTTTGTTCTTTTATTTACATTCACTAATGTATATTTAATTTAAAAACAAAACTATTCTTTGTTTGCATTCCTAAATGCAAATACTCTTTTAAATAGAATTTGTTTCTTTTATTTACATTCACTAATGGAAATACACTTTGGAAATGAGGTTCTTTTTACATTCACTCAAATATACTTTTAAATAAAAATAAAAGTTACATTTGTTATTTGCATTCCTTGATGCAAATAAAACCATAAAATAAAGTTCATCTTTGTTTGCAATTCATTAATGCAAACAAACCATCAGATTGAAAATTATACTCTTGATTTATAATTTTGATATGAATAAAGATTGTTTGATAATAAAGGATAGAATTTAAAAGTTACATTCCAATAACTAAACATTCACATTTTTATCATTAAAGTAAAATAGACAAAAACGCTCATTTTGTCTAAATTAAAAGAATGAAACAAAATATAGCATTGGCATATTTTATTAGAATTGAAACACAAATTATTCATTTCAATAAATTTATACTAGTTACAAACAATTATTCATTTTTGTTAATTTACATTAGTTAAAAATAATTATTCATTTTAGTCAATTTATACTAGTTAAACCAAATTTTACATTTTGTCAGAAATATTCATTTTTGTCAAAATGAATTAGTTGAAGCAATTTATATATAGACATATATATATATATATATGTTTGGCAAGATATATACATGTCAAGATAGGATAGTTAAACCAATATATTTATCATTTTGTCTCATTAGAATTGCCAAACAAAATAACTATTTTTGTTTAGAGTTTAATTAGCAAAATAGAATTTGTCAGTAGAGACAAAGTTATTATGCTTATTCATTCATTGCAATAGCGATATTCTCTTGTAATCATTATATGTATTGTGTATTACACTTCCATTCACAAGTTACCCGACTTGTGTATGTGATTGGGACGATAATTTTTCACACATCGCCCAAGTGCACAAATTAGTTTATTATTTGTTTGTTGGTTGAAAACCCCACACGGGTGTTGGGATGAAAATTTACATACACTAATCCCAATATTCAGTTGTATGTTGATCGTTGGATCGACAGGCTGCGATGAGCGTTATTATTTAATTTTAACGCTTACACAGTGGAATTTACACTTTGGATGTAGATGGATGATTTGATGATTTTACCATTATTGTCATATATATGAGGTGTGTGAAATCCATGTAATCCAAATTATATGGTAAATGTTTGAGTCACATTTCGATTCAGGTGTTCTTTTAAATAATGATATTTTTACATTGGAAATCCTTTTTATATAAAGTGCATATGTTTTCATAATATATTTTTAATCAACTATATGTTAAAACAAAGAATATTTGTAAAAGGAAGAATTTGTAATATAAAGAATACTCCTCATTTAGAGTCTTTATATAAAGAATATTTTTATGATTATTTTAAAATATGTTTTTAAAAGATTACTAGCATTTGCAATTATATTTTTTGTAATTATAAATAAATTGAGATGTGAAGTGGATTTATCGTGGATGATGTTTTAAACGACAGTTGTCCTTTAATCCAGTTTACATTGAAATTATTATTTGGGACTTATGAATCTATTTTATAGATTTAAAAAAAAAGGCATTTTCTAAAATTCAAGATTTTCCAATTTAATATATTAAATTGGGATTAAGTGGAAATTCGATTGGTAACAATCGAAATGGGCTTCTGTAAAAGAAGACCGATATTATATATGGAATTTAAGAGGCTTTGTCGTTATACCATTTATATTATTAGTCTGATACAGAAATCTATATAGATTATGTATTGATTTGATTTCTGTGGAATTCCATATTTCGGAAATTGATTTATAGATTTTATTTTCAGTGTCTATCTTTGATAAAATTAATGAGAATCTTTTAAACGAATATCTTATTAAAAGAATATTCTGAGTTGGAATGTGGCGTAATGTGTGATTTTCCAATATTTGTTTTCTTATCCCAAAATACGCGAGTTATTCAGAAAGACCGGGTTTAACCCATCCTGAATAATCATCACGACGATCAAGAGTCGAAGATGAAGACGGTGATTGAAGACCGAAGGTTTTCACATGGTTGGGATGATGATGACTGGTATCTTGAATTGGGATTGTCCTTCCCAGGCAAGGTATTTGGTGATGGTCGTCCAAACGCATTTGGAGATCGAGGGGACGTTGTTTCGCTCAGACCCAGAGTGGACTTGTAAATGGATTGTGTGTCTGACATTGTATTCATTTCTGCTGTATTTGTTGAACGCTACTGATTATATATTTCTATTTGGTGGTGAAGAATTTATTCTTTACTTATCACCCTTCTCTAAGACGTATGAGCTTAGAGGTTATATATATATATTGGTAGATGATCAATAATATGGTAGGGTCTGACAAAGTGACATGCTAAGATGTAAATGATCAAGGCTTTGTTGAAAAGCAGGCCTTGTGGTTGATGATCAAAGCATAGCCTGTTTAGGCATAACTTTGTGTATAATGTGACTTCGCGAGCCTCACACCCCGGTATGATTCAAAAACGGGATTAGGACTGCAGGGAGTGCACACGTTTCTTTCTAGCTAGTGGTGTTTGGGCTTTAACACGGCCCGGCATTTTACTTATGTGGATTTTGGATTGTGGTACCTCGGGTTTTTTTAGGCCGGAAGTGGTCATACTATAGGTTCATAGGAACCGGGAAACGTGTGTTCAGGCATAATTAATCCACTACCGTTAGGTGGGGACTGGCCCTGAAGATCCAAGGGTTCACTGCGGGGGATCCTGGGGCATTTGCTAGAGTGTCTCGAATCGGAAAAGGACGATCCCTAGCCTCGATTTCATGACAGAAAACCAATTTCCAATACGACATTACGATTTTGATTGTAAACTTATATATGGCGACATAGTAGGATGGGGTACTATGCCGTCTAAGATTTATACATTTATATTGAAATGTTTTAAGTATATATATACACACTAATAATAATATCGTTTTTACGTATCAAGCATCTTTTGACCATTATAAGGTAAAACCCTATCCTCTGGTGTGCGTTGCATTGTGTGATGGGACCTGGGTCTTATAATGGTTTCATTTTTCTAAAAAGCATTGCGTTATTTGACGATTTACTTTATTTATGCACTGGCAATCCAATGGAGTAAACCCGTTCCGCGTTAGCGGCGTAGTCCTGTGATTAGCCTACTTATTAGATAGGTTAAGTTAAGAATTCTCACACCAGTCCCACGACTAACATGTAGTTTGTTTCACTTTGCAAACTCGGGTGCCCTCTTTCCACACGGGCAGTCGAGTAGCTTTTTGCAGATATAGTTAAGTAGGATCCTGGATTGAAGTCTGAAGCTGGATCCAGAATATTGATGGCCTTCCGCTGAGATTAGTTCCGCTGCAATGTATTTAATTTATTGTAAATGTATCATCTGCTGTATTATTTATTGGTGTACTCTGATATATTATGTACTCTAATGTAGCATTTATTATTGATGTTATAAAAGTCTGTGTTGTTGTTCTGATGTGTTGTATGCCCAAAGTTAAAGTACGCAGGTTTTGAACGGTCTTAATCGATCTTGCGATCGATTGGGGTCGGGCGAAATTCGGGTCGTTACAGCTGGTATCAGAGCTCAGGTTAGCTCAAATCTTTGGGGTACAACTCGTTAGCACTAAACAGAAGACTCATCAGAGGTTGGATTAGTAATATCCAATAAGAATACTCATTAGAGATAGGATCAGCAGTATCCTAGAATGAGTATACTCATTAGAGATGGGGTTAGCAATGCCCTAGAATGAGTCAGAGTAGAAATTCATAATTAATGTACTTGTTATTATATATAGTTCGATTTTAGAAAATATGATTTTTGAATATATAAAAGTTATATATTTTTTAAAATTTAATCAACTAATTGATTGATGATTGTGTTGTGTGAATAAGAATTCGACTAATAAAATTATTAAACAATTAGAGAATGAAAATTAAATTAGTTAAATAAACAACTTTAGCTTCATTTACTTTTCGAGGACGAAAAGATTTTAAGTGGGGGAGATTGTAACAACCCGCAAATTCCGAACCAATTTAAAAATTTTATTTTAGAAAATTTTAATGAATTTTGAGGATATAATATAATTTATTATTAATAATAATGGCTAGAATTCATTTTAATCGAAGTTAAAACGAATAAATTTAATTTATATATAAAAGGAGTTAGAAATGGCGCGGTAGTTTTAAAATTTGATTTTGAACTTTAACTGAATGCACAGGATCGAAAATAAATCAGAATTGAGTGAAACCAGAAATATTTAAATCTGTTTAACCATATCTTTCTAACGAATCTAAAAAATTGAAATTTCATAGCGGAAATCAAAAGTTATGGCCAATTCAATTTTTAGAAAGGTCGCTGTAGAATTTTATATATATAATATATATGGCCCAAAAGGCTACTTTTCACATATGAAGGAATTTCGACTCGAAACCACTTCCATTGAGTTCGGAATGACGTTTCTGCATTGAAAAACAGTAAACACTTATATATTTTGAGTTTTGGAAATTATTTGTTTAAAAATGTATTTTAAATATTAAATATATTGGCCTTAAAAATAGTCATTTTTCAAACGACCTCCGTTTTCGACGAAACTACTTTTGTTGGAACCGGAATGTCAAATTATTGCTAGGTTTCAATTTTCAGAATTTTTCGAATTAATATGTGAGCGTGGCAAAAGAAAATGTGTTTTGACTATTTTAGTTAAATTTAAGTGAAAATTAGGCTCACATCCCTAAAACATTTCAAAATATAAGCCACGTCCAGTGTAAAGATTTATCCATTTCCGGTCCCTAGAATTGAGGTGCCGCTTTTCTTTTTTTGGTCCAAACTGCCTCCTGCTGCTCCCCTTCGTCTTTCTCATTTCTGACCAGAAAAAAATGCGCCAGCCACTAAAAAAAAATCAAAAAATAGGAAATATTCTAAGAAGCATTCGCCAAAAAAAAAATTGCATACTTCTGTGCAACTATTGCCAATAGTAGCATACATTCATGCATATATTCGTATAGTGTATTTATGTTGAAAATCTGGACCAATATATGCATATATGTATGCAACTATTACCAATAAACTGCATACATGTATGCATACAAAGTTGAACCGAGATTCAAGTGTTGCGCAAGTGTTGCGAATATTTGCATACATGAATGCAACTATTCTGTATATATGCATGCATATGTGCAACAAAGTTAGAAGGGGCGATGGCTTCTGAATTTGCGCATGAATGTATGCATGTATTCTGTATAAGAGCATAAATGTGTGTAACAATGTCTGAAAACGGTGAATGGTTGAAAAACAGGCGAAATTTGAATATATGCATAAAACGATGCATATATTGGTGTTTTGTTGCACATATGTATGCATTTATACTGCAGTTTGGCGCAACACTGAAATATAAGCATGAATGTATGCAACTATGTACGAATATGTGCATCTTTTGATGCAAAAACCTGTTGTTTCGCCGTTTTGTGTTATTTTGGGTTTTGACGTGGTTTTTTATTGTTTTTTCACCTGAATTTTTTGGTGTGAACGTGTTTTATTTAATAATGAATTTACGTGATTTTTATTATTTTTATTTTTTATTTTTTTATATGTTTTTGAAAAATAGGGACCTAACTTACATGAAAAGTTGGACCGGATGTGAGCCTAATTTTGAAACTTAATAGGGACCTGTGACAAACGGACCCTAAATTTAAACGCCTTAAAAATAGCCATTTTTCAAACAGTCTCAGAATTCGGTAAAATTAGTCTCGTTAGAACCGTATCGTAATAAGAAAGCCAAAAATATTTTTTTGTAATTTTTAGAGGTCGTATGTGGCCCCGGCATATTTTAATGTACGATCAATATTTAATTAATTAATTTTTAATGCAATTATAAATAAAAATCGTATAGATTTCGGAATTGGACCCCGAGACTCATCCCATTGCGTTCAGAAGACCTCAAAACGTTAAGAACGACAGTAAGCAGGCTCAAATCAGAGAAAGTCCGAAAATCCACCTTTTAAGCACGATTTTCGAGATTTAATATTAAAATATTATTAAAATATTCAGGCCGAAACCCTAACCCTAATTTCAGCCGCCACCTAAACCGAAGGCCAGAATTTCTCCAATTTCAAATGCTCATAACTTTTGATCCACTCAACGAAAATCGACAAACTTGGTACCAAATCGAAGCTCTCGGAGAGATCTTTCAATCTATACGGTCAAGATCGGGTTTTGGTTCACGGATTTCACGAATTCTGGGCTGAAACGTGGCGGGTTCGGATTCGATTTGCGAGTCAAGGAGGAGGTCGAGTTGGGTGGCCTTTTGGGCGGTGGTGGCTCGCGGGCGAAGCGTCGGAGTGGCGGGGTCTGATCGGCGGTCGATGGCTCGGAGGGTGGCGCGCGCAGAAGGGTTGGAAGACGAAGTTGGGTTCGGCTGAAGCGTCGTGAAAACGAGGAAGATGAAGTATTTTTTGTATTATTTTATTTATTTAATATTTAATTTATCCGATCTTTAAAAATCAATATCTCTTTCATATGAGGTCCGATTGACGAACCGTAAGTTGCGTTGGACTCGTCTTTCCGAGATCTTCGCGATGGCGCAGACCAGAGCTGATTCTAAGACAGTCGAATTTTCAGCCATATCAATGTGAGATTTCTGAATTTAATTTAATTATTTAATAAATTCAATTATTTTCATAGCCGTTAAATAATGGATTGTATGTAATGAGATAATCCTGTATTGTGATAAAATTTGGATGATGATTTGTCTGTTTGTTTGTTGATTATAATCCCATTTTATCTGTTTATTGGATTTAGTTAGAATGGCCAATTCAATGTATAAAAATATCACCTTGCTTGTTTGTTGATTGTATTGTCATTTCTTTTTAGTGATAAAAAGGGAATCAAGTTTGTTGTTATTTCTTTTATAATAAAAAGATCAATTTATGTTGGTATTCCTTTTATAATAAAAAAATCAATTTATGTTGTTATTCCTTTTATGATAAAAAGGTCAATTTATGTTGTTAATCCTTTGTTAATAAAAGATCATTTTTTTTTTTTTTGCATTTCTTTTTACATATAAAAAGAAACATTTTTGTTTATATTTCTTTTTATCAGCAAAAAGAGATATTTTTGTTCATATTCCTTTTTGTCAATAAAAAGAATCATTTTAGTCGCTTTTTCTTTTTAACATTAAAAAGAACATCTTTGTTGCTATTTTTTTCTAACATTAAAAAGGATAATTTTTGTCGCATTTCTTTATAGCATTAAAAGTAAACAATTTTGTAACATTTATTTTTAGCAATAAAAAGAAGCATTCTTATGTCGCATTTCTTTTTATTACTAAAAAGAATGTTTAGGTTGCATTTTTTTAGAATTAAAAAGGAAACATTCTTGTTTACATTTCTTTTCTAGATAAAAAGAACCATTTTGTTGCTATGTCTTTTAACATAAAAAAAAATCACTTGTTATCTTTCTAGACAAAAAGAACCATTTTGTCGCTATGTCTTTTAAGATATTAAAAAGAATGAATCGTTGTTTGAAACTTGTTGACATGTAATTTACACTTTTAATGATAATTAGAACTCATTAAAAAGAATGAATCGTTGTTGAAACCTGTTTACATGTAATTTACACTTTTAATGATAGATAGAATTCATTAAAAAGAATGAACCTTTGTTTGAAAACTTGTGAACATGTAATTTACATTTTTTTTATGTAAATGAATTATTAAAATTGCTATACAAATAAAAACATTATTTTATTTGTCAGTTGTAGTCACAGTCAAACATCATGTTTATTGTTATATATTAAAAGAGTAAAATTGTCAAAACTTGATTGTTGAATTGAAAATATCATTTTTGTCAAAACTGGATTAATGAAATAAAAGTAACAATTTTGTTTACATTTTTTTTTTATATGTAGATAAGAAATTATTTTCAGAAGTTACGTAGAAAATAAAGTTTATTCCTTTATTTGCATTTATCAATGCAAATATTCAATGAAACTATAGTCTATTTTCTTTATTTACAATTACCAATACAAATGTACACACTTTTATACAATTAACAGAATTTGTTTAAATTATACTTTGAAAATAAATTTTGTTCTTTTATTTACGTTCACTAATGTATATTTAATTTAAAAACAAAACTATTCTTTGTTTGCATTCCTAAATGCAAATACTCTTTTAAATAGAATTTGTTTCTTTTATTTACATTCACTAATGGAAATACACTTTGGAAATGAGGTTCATTTTACATTCACTCAAATATACTTTTAAATAAAAATAAAAGTTACATTTGTTATTTGCATTCCTTGTTGCAAATAAAACTTTAAAATAAAGTTCATCTTTGTTTGCAATTCATTAATGCAAACAAACCATCAGATTGAAAATTATACTCTTGATTTATAATTTTGATATGAATAAAGATTGTTTGAAAATAAAGGATAGAATTTAAAAGTTACATTCCAATAACTAAACATTCACATTTTTATCATTAAAGTAAAATAGACAAAATTGCTCATTTTGTCTAAATTAAAAGAATGAAACAAAATATAGCATTGGCATATTTTATTAGAATTGAAACACAAATTATTCATTTCAGTAAATTTATACTAGTTACAAACAATTATTCATTTTTGTTAATTTACATTAGTTAAAAATAATTATTCATTTTAGTCAATTTATACTAGTTAAACCAAATTTTACATTTTGTCAGAAATATTCATTTTTGTCAAAATGAATTAGTTGAAGCAATTTATATATAGACATATATATATATATATGTTTGGCAAGATATATACATGTCAAGATAGGATAGTTAAACCAAAATATTTATCATTTTGTCTCATTAGAATTGCCAAACAAAATAACCATTTTTGTTTAGAGTTTAATTAGCAAAATAGAATTTGTCAATAGAGACAAAGTTATTATGCTTATTCATTCATTGCAATAGCGATATTCTCTATTAATCATTATATGTATTGTGTATTACACTTCCATTCACAAGTTACCCGACTTGTGTATGTGATTGGGACGATAATTTTTCACACATCGCCCAAGTGCACAAATTAGTTTATTATTTGTTTGTTGGTTGAAAACCCCACACGGGTGTTGGGATGAAAATTTACATACACTAATCCCAATATTCAGTTGTATGTTGATCGTTGGATCGACAGGCTGCGATGAGCGTTATTATTTAATTTTAACGCTTACACAGTGGAATTTACACTTTGGATGTAGATGGATGATTTGATGATTTTACCATTATTGTCATATATATGAGGTGTGTGAAATCCATGTAATCCAAATTATATGGTAAATGTTTGAGTCGCATTTCGATTCAGGTGTTCTTTTAAATAATGATATTTTTACATTGGAAATCCTTTTTATATAAAGTGCATTTGTTTTCATAGTATATTTTTAATCAACTATATGTTAAAAAAAAGAATATTTGTAAAAGAAAGAATTTGTAATATAAAGAATACTGCTCATTTAGAGTCTTTATATAAAGAATATTTTTATGATTATTTTAAAATATGTTTTTAAAAGATTAATAGCATTTGCAATTATATTTTTTGTAATTATAAATAAATTGAGATGTGAAGTGGATTTATCGTGGACGATGTTTTAAACGACATTTGTCCTTTAATCCAATTTACATTGAAATTATTATTTGGGACTTATGAATCTATTTTATAGATTTAAAAAAAGGCATTTTCCAAAAATCAAGTTTTTCCAATTTAATATATTAAATTGGGATTAAGTGGAAATTCGTTTGGTAACAATCGAAATGGGCTTCTGTAAAAGAAGACCGATATTATATATGGAATTTAAGAGGCTTTGTCGTTATACCATTTATATTATTATTCTGATACAGAAATCTATATCGATTATGTATTGATTTGATTTCTGTGGAATTCCAAATTTCGGAAATTGATTTATAGATTTTATTTTCAGTATCTATCTTTGATAAAATTAATGAGAATCTTTTAAATGAATATCTTATTAAAAGAATATTCTAAGTTGGAATGTGGCATCGTAATGTGTGATTTTCCAATATTTGTTTTCTTATCCCAAAATACGCGAGTTATTCAGAAAGACCGGGTTTAACCCATTCTGAATAATCATCACGACGATCAAGAGTCGAAGATGAAGACGGTGATTGAAGACCGAAGGTTTTCACATCGTTGGGATGATGATGATTGGTATCTTGAATTGGGGTTGGCCTTCCAAGGCAAGGTATTTGGTGATGGTCGTCCAAACTCATTTGGAGATCGAGGGGACGTTGTTTCGCTCAGACCCAGAGTGGACTTGTAAATGGATTGTGTGTCTGACATTGTATTCATTTCTGCTGTATTTGTTGAACGCTATTGATTATATATTTCTGTTTGGTGGTGAAGAATTTATTCTTTACTTATCACCCTTCTCTAAGACGTATGAGCTTAGAGGTTATATATATATTGGTAGATGATCAATAATATGGTAGGGTCTGACAATGTGACATGCTAAGATGCAAATGATCAAGGCTTTGTTGAAAAGCAGGCCTTGTGGTTGATGATCAAAGCATAGCCTGTTTAGGCATAGCTTTGTGTATAACGTGACTTTGTGAGCCTCACACCCCGGTATGAGTCAAAAACGGGATTAGGACTGCAGGGAGTGCACACGTTTCTTTCTAGCTAGTGGTGTTTGGGCTTTAACACGGCCCGGCATTTTACTTATGTGGATTTTGGATTGAGGTACCTCGGGTTTTTATAGGCCGGAAGTGGTCATACTATAGGTTCATAGGAACCGGGAAACGTGTGTTCAGGCATAATTAATCCACTACCGTTAGTTGGGGACCGGCCCTGAAGATCCAAGGGTTCACTGCGGGGGATCCTGGGGCATTTCCTAGAGTGTCTCGAATCGGAAGAGGACGATCCCTTGCCTCGATTTCATGACAGAAAACCAATTTCCAATACGACATTACGATTTTGATAGTAAACTTATATATGGCGACATAGTAAGATGGGGTACTATGCCGTCTAAGATTAATACATTTATATTGAAATGTTTTAAGTATATACACACTAATAATAATATCGTTTTTATGTATCAAGCATCTTTTGACCATTATAAGGTAAAAACCTATCCTATGGTGTGTGTTGCATTGTGTGATGGGACCTGGGTCTTATAATGGTTTCATTTTTCTAAAAAGCATTGCGTTATTTGACGATTTACTTTATTTATGCACTGGCAATCCAATGGAGTAAACCCGTTCCGCGTTAGCGGCGTGGTCCTGTGATTAGCCTACTTATTATATAGGTTAAGTTAAGAATTCTCACACCAGTCCCACGACTGACCTGTAGTTTGTTTCACTTTGCAAACTCGGGTGCCCTCTTTCCACACGGGCAGTCGAGTAGCTTTTTGCAGATATAGTTAAGCAGGATTCTGGATTGAAGTCTGAAGCTGGATCCAGAATATTGATGGCCTTTTGCTGAGATTAGTTCCGCTGCAATGTATTTAATTTATTGTAAATGTATCTTCCGCTGTATTATTTATTGATGTACTCTAATATATTTTGTACTCTGATGTAACATTTATTATTGTTGTTATAAAAGTCTGTGTTGTTGTTCTGATGTGTTGTATGCCCAAAGTTAACGTACGCGGGTTTTGAACGGTCTTAATCAATCTTGCGATCGATTGGGGTCGGGCGAAATTCGGGTCGTTACAGCTAGTATCAGAGCTCAGGTTAGCTCAAATCTTTGGGGTACAACTCGTTAGCACTAAACAGAAGACTCATCAGAGGTTGGATTAGTAATATCCAATAAGAATACTCATTAGAGATAGGATCAGCAGTATCCTAGAATGAGTATACTCATTAGAGACGGGGTTAGCAATGCCCTAGAATGAGTCAGAGTGGAAATTCATAATTAACGTACTTGTTATTATATATAGTTCGATTTTAGAAAATATGATTTTTTGAATATATAAAAGTTATATATTTTTGAAAATTTAATCAACTAATTGATTGATGATTGTGTTGTGTGAATAAGAATTCGAATAATAAAATTATTAAACAATTAGAGAATGAAAATTAAATTAGTTAAATAAACAACTTTAGCTTCATTTCCTTTTCGAGGACAAAAAGATTTTATGTGGGGGAGATTGTAACAACCCGCAAATTCCGAACCAATTTAAAAAAATTATTTTAGAAAATTTTAATGAATTTTGAGGATATAATATAATTTATTATTAATAATAATGGCTAGAATTCATTTTAATCGAAGTTAAAACGAATAAATTTAATTTATATATAAAAGGAGTTAGAAATGGCGCGGTACTTTTAAAATTTGATTTTGAACTTTAACTGAATGCACAGGATCCAAAATAAATCAGAATTGAGTGAAACCAGAAATATTTAAATGTTTACTGTTTTTCAATGCAGAAACGTCATTCCGAACTCAATGGATGTGGTTTCGAGTCGAAATTCCTTCATATGTGAAAAGTAGCCTTTTGGGCCATATATTATATATATATAATTCTACAGCGACCTTTCTAAAAATTGAATTGGCCATAACTTTTGATTTCCGCTATGAAATTTCAATTTTTCAGATTCGTTAGAAAGATATGGTAAAACAGATTTAAATATTTCTGGTTTCACTCAATTCTGATTTATTTTGGATCCTGTGCATTCAGTTAAAGTTCAAAATCAAATTTTAAAACTACCGCGCCATTTCTAACTCCTTTTATATATAAATCAAATTTATTCGTTTTAACTTCGATTAAAATGAATTCTAGCCATTATTATTAATAATAAATTATATTATATCCTCAAAATTCATTAAAATTTTCTAAAATAAATTTTTTAAATTGGTTTGGAATTTGCGGGTTTTTACAATTACAGTAATTAGAAAACTGTAAGGCACTTATGACACGTGGTTAGATTGCATTCGTGGTGGAAGTCTTCCCGGACCCGACCAGCAAATCCTGCGACCGCCAATGTTGAATCTAATGTGAGGGGTCTAAGTGCACAAATACGAGAGGGGCCAAGACATGAGGTTAGACCCAACATGTGGAAGAAGTCTGCCCGGACCGACCGGCATATCCAGCATCCACCAGTTGTAGGTCTAATGTGGGAGGTAAAGCCCATTACAACCATAAATGGACTTAGTAACGAATTGGAATACTTAACCTAGATGAATCCATAGGGATTGTATGAACATGTTAACTTGAATAGGGGTTAAGTAAATCTTGTGGCGGTGGGTAATATTTATATATATAGGCCCACAAACTTAACTTATTTTATACGTAGGGGTTATGCAACTTTGTTAAGTAAACTTGCTTGGATCAGTGAGGGTTAAGTAAATCTTGTGGCGGTGGGGTAATATTTACATATATAGGCCTAACAACTTAACATGTTTTACATGTTGGACTTTAGGCATAACTAGTTGAAATACTAGTAGTGGGGAAGCAAGCCTAGGGGAGCTTGTATCATCTTGTGTGTAGGACCCGTTTCAGTCAGTAACCCATCTAGGTATCAATTGAGTACTCCGATCTAGGTCAGAGTAGGGGCACGCTTACTGGGCTGATTGTAAGAGATCCAAAACGAAGGGGCGGTGTCAACAGCGCAGGAAACCAATGGAGTCATGTGCGTGCATGGGTCCGGCTTGCCATGGGAATTAAGACGATGTGACATCAGTAGATATGGTTGTGCACATCTTGAAAATGAAGGTTTGCCACTTTAGGAAGTGATACATCATACTGTGGGGCTAGCGCAGGGTATCTACGTAGTAGGAAGCCGATCGATTAGGGTAGTAGTTAGGGTACATCTAGACTCTGGTAAGTTTAGGAGTCCATTATTGGGGTTGCCTGTGAATTATATGGGGTTAAAACCTCTCACCAGAAGTACGCCTAAGTCTACCATTTCATACATGTCGGGGATCGTCTCATTCTGGATATAGTAGTAGTAGTGTAGAGTAATCATTAAGGAAGCGTATACACCCTATCCTGTTTACCTGTCATACCTGCCTTTTTTATAGTTATCTCTCTTATCCACTTTATATGCCTGTCATGCTACTTTTATTTATTTACTTGCTAAAAGTAACTATACTCGCCAGACTTTATGTCTGACCCTTTTTTCTATTCTTTCTTCCGTCCCCTCCCCCCTCCCCCCCAGGTTCTCAGGGCGGGAATACTCAGGCTTGATCATGATTCTGCTTACTTTTGTTGGAGCTGCTTTGACGTATGTCTCAAGCTTTTATCCTTGCTACTATGGCCATGCTTTATTTGGGGAATTACGCTTTTTATGTACTTTGATGTTTTAAAGTATAGGACAGTAGTTTTTATGATGTAATGGTTTATATGTATTTCAAGCATGTGCTGTTTTTCAACCACGATGCTTTATTATAAATAAAGTTTTGGATTATGTTGTTGCTTTTATATCTGTCTTGTAATATTTCTGTTTCTGTTTACCTATAACGCTTCACGAAACTTAATGCATTCCCTTACTGAGTGACATTAACGGACGTAGGGTGTCACAATTTGAACTGTCTTTAGCTTAAGTTCGATCGTGATCCCGGGTCTGGCTATCAAGGCCTCATACTCCGCTTCGTTGTTGGTAGCAGAGAAATTTAGCTTTATGCATAGCATATCGGGCGTTCCTTTGGAGTGATGAGCACGATTCTGGTTCCAGAACATTTGCTATTGGAGGACCCATCCATGAATAATTTCCATCGAGTGTCGGGAGCTTCCATGTTATTTGTTGGAGTCTCCTCGGGAGCGGTGAATTCTGCTATGAAATAGGCAAGAGCTTGTCCAAGGATGGCTCGACAGGGTATGAAAGTTATCTCAAACTAACTCAGCTCTATGTTCCATTTCAATAGTCGTCCTGATGCTTCAGGTCGCTGCAAAATTGGTTGCAGTGGCTGATCAGTGAAGACTTTTATGGGGTGAGACTGGAAACATGGTCGTAGCTTCCGAGAAGTGATTAGTAGGCAGTAGTCCGGTATCTCGAGCTTTGGATAATTCTTTTCTTCCCCCGTCAATCTTTTGCTGATGTAGTAGACGGGTCAATGGATACAGTCTTCGATGCGTATTATTGCCGAGCTGATTTCCTGCATGGAAACAGCCAAATTAACGTATAAGTCCTCATGGTCCATGGGTTTGGACAAGATATGTGATCGCTCTAAGTGATTCAAAAGGTCCTCGAATGCGGTAATGCATTCTGGGGTCCATTTGATGTTGCGCTTCCCTTTTTGAAGTAAGTCGAATAAAGGAATTCATTTGTCAGTAGCCTTGGAGATGAACTGACTTAAAGAGGCGACCTTCCCGTTTAAAGTTTGGACATCTTTGATGTTCTGAGGGTCTTGAATATCCCGAATAGCTTTTATTTTGTTGAGGTTAGCTTCGAAGCCTCGGGAGTTAATAATTAAACCCAAGAATTTTCCTGAGGTGACTCCGAAGGAGCACTTCAGAGGATTAATTTCATGTAATATTAGCGGAGGACATCGAACATTTCGGAGAGGTCATGGACACGATCTCTCAACATTTTGGATTTTACCAGCATATCGTCCACATATACCTCCATTGATTTCCCAATTTGGTTTTTAAAAAGGCGATTAACCATTCGCTGATAAGTGGCTCCTGCATTCTTGAGACTGAAAGGCATGACGCGATAACAGTTGAGTCCAAGATTGGTTATGGAAGAGGTATGGTCCTGGTCGCAAAGACACATTGGAATCTGATTGTATCCCAAATAGGTGTCCATGAAAGACAATAGCTGGTATCCGGTGGTCGAATCAACAAGTCGGTCGATCTTCGGAAGTGGAAAGTTGTCCTTGGGACATGTCATGTTTAAGTCAGAGAAGTCGATGCAGATTCAACATTTACCGTTTGCTTTTTTGACCAGAACTGGGTTGGAGACCCATTCGGGATAGTCGCTTCCCCTATGAAGTTGTTGTTGAGTAGGCGGTCTACCTCTTCCTCGAGTGCTTTGGACCGTTCGGGTCCCAAGAAGTGGCATTTCTGTTTGACCAAAGGCATTGTAGGATCCAGATTTAGATAGTGGCAAGCAACTGCGGGGTTGATGCCCCTCATGTCTGATTGAACCCAAGAAAAAACTTCTAGGTTAGCCCTTAAGAAATCCGCGAGATCTTCTCTTATTGTGGGATGAAGTTGCGATCCTATTTTCAGTACTCTTGATGGATCGTCGGAGTTGATCGGAACGTCCACAGTAGGTTCAATTGGAGTATCCCTTTCGTACTCGGGTTCTTCGTCCTTCCTTGGATGGAGATCGTCGGAAAGACGGCAGTGGCGCCTGAGCCAAGGCCCAAATGTTGTTGATTGCTATGCGGACATGGTCTTGGCGCAAGAAGGCGGAGGCACAGCCTTGCCTTTGTTCTTATTGCACGCATTCTTCCATTTTATTGCATAACATTCTCTAGCATTTGTTTAGTCACCTCTAACCGTCCCGATCCCGTTTTCTATCGGGAATTTCATTAGGAGGGACCATGGTGACATGTAGATCCGGAATTTTTTGAGGAAGGGACGTCCAAAGAAGACAATGTAAGGGGAAGCAATGTCAATCACCATGAATGTAAGGACTCGAACTCAGCTCGGGTCCCTGTCACCAAGTTCAACTAGTAAGTTGATCATTCCTACTGGATGACTGGAAGATCCGTGAAGCCGTGGATCGTGGCGCGGCACGGTTTAAATCTTTGGTCTCTACTGTTCATAAGCTACTTTGAAAATGATGTTGATCGAGCTTCCTGAATCAATCATTATCCTTCAAACAGAAGCAACACCAATCTGAGCTGTGATTACGAGAGGATCTGTAGTCGGGATGTCAGTTCCTATAGAATCTCTTTCGCGAAAGATGATGTCGCCCCGCATAGATTTCTGAAGTTTGGTTGGGATGGATTCATCTACAACGGAGCAGGCCTTATAGGTAGCGTGCTTTATAGAACTCACACACTCCTCCATTTTTCGAAAACAGTCGTGCATGGGGTAAGGCCCAGCACAAATAGTATTGATCACAATCCCCCACCTCGGGTTGGGCAGACCAGAGGCCGCTTTGGCGGGTGCTGGAGGTGCTGATGCCATAGGATCTGAATTTGCCTCGGGAGGGAAAGGTTCTTGAACATACTACTCAAGTCATTTTTCGCGGAGAAGCTTTTCGATTGCATCCTTGAGCTATCGTCACTCATTGGTATTGTATCCATACATGTCGTGGAATCGAAAATACTTGCCAGTATTCTTTCCGTTGTTAATAGACTCTCTGGAGTACGGTTTGTTTTATGGGAGCGTATTGCAGGTTTCCATGTAGATTGTCTCTAAGTTTTCGTTCAACGGAGTATAGGTCTCGTAAGCTTGGTAGCGGCCCGACATCTTGGGATCCGATGGGGCCTAGTTGTTTTTACGGCCACCCTGTCTGCCGCTACCCGGCTTTGGCTTGTAAGGCCCGGCCTCCTTATCTTTTTTGAAAGGTCTGCCAATTAGTTTTCCTTTGGTGTTGTCGACGATGGTATCAACATGCGGATTGTTGGAGGAGTTGGTCCGAGAGTTTCGGTTGCACCTAGCTTCTTCTTGACATAGGAATTGTCTGGCCTTTTCATAGAAAGCGTCGAGACTCATGGGTTGCTTTCTATTTATCCAAGTTCCGAATTCGGAAGTTGGGAGGACGCCCTTTGCAAGTTGAAAAAGCACGGTACGAGGCTCGGGGTCATCTATCTCGGCAAGGGCAACATTAAATTGCAAGAGGTAGCTCTTAAGTGATTCGGCTGGGCCCTGATATAGATTAGATAGAGTGAGGGCGTTCTTCGGAGTCGACACATGCATTCTGAACTTCTTAACAAATTTTGTAGCGAGCTAGCCGAAGTTGTTAACAGAGTAGAGGGAAAGGCGAGAGATCCAGAGTAAAGCTGTTCCTGATAAGAAAACAAGTAAACACTTGCATTTGACCGGGTCGTCGGCCCAGCTAGAAACCATTTTCCATTCATAGCAATTCAGGAAGGCACAGGGATCGGTCATGCCATCATAAAGCGGCATCTGCGGCATGCTGAAGCATCATGGCCAATCGGCCTCTTGTACCTTCCTTGTGAAGGGATTTCGCCTGATTTGGGTTTACCTTGAGTCATTGGCTTTTCCTCACATTTTTCTCATGATCCTTCGAACCATGTTGGGGAGATAAGTTAGATGCAGGTCTGATGGTGGGATCCATTTGGCGCTGGCGGACTTCGGAAGTTCTGTTCCGCGGTCGCCTTCTATGATGCACATTCGGGTCATCTTCTTCTATATTCTCAATATCTATGATCAGGTTTTGGTATAGGCGATGAGGCTGAGCAGGTTGATGCGCATCCTGTTCTATAAAAGCACAGGCTGCTGGGAGAGTAGGTCCCTGATCCTTAATGGTGGCAATCGGGTTTTGTTGAGGAGGGGGTCGGTTGCTCGGACCCAGTTCATCATTGATAACTAGTCGGGAATGGTCTCGATACTGTGCCCCCTCGCTATAAGCGACTGTAGTTCGGTCGTCATTTCCGTTTCCATTGTCGTTGGCATGGCCATTGCCATTGTTGTTGTCCAGGGCATTGGTACGGACGACGACATTGTTGATGAGACTAAACCTCCTTCTTTGGTGTGGGCCCCTCGACTCAGAAAAGGAGGTTTCCAAGATAATGCGTCGAGGTCGGCCGTTATTCTGAGCGAGCTGAAGTCGAGCGACGTTGCGCTGACTTTCTTGGGGTTGGTGCATAAGGTAGATGTTATTTCTCAACGCATGATTAGGTTCGACAGTTGTGTTCTCATATTTTTTCATTAAGCGCGCGAATCTTCGCTTGCATTGCGGGAGTTTAGAGGTCCACAGCAGGAAGTGTTTCAGTAGTGGCCGAGATATCCGCCGGTTGAGGCTGTTGGGATGTTCCGTATTCGTCTGCAGCTGAAGAGCCGATCATTGCATTCTTTAGTCGCTTTTCCATCGTAAGCAGACTTGGCAGCAGGTTAGCGAAGGAACCTAAGGCACGTCAGATTCGAGATGGTAATGTGCGATGAAGAAGCAAATTCGAGTTTTCTCAGTGAAAGCACCATAATGTTGACGAAAAAAATGTAGTAAACACCTAAGATTCCGGTTACTTAGGAATTATAGTTTCGGTCGAAAAAGTAAGTGCACAAAGTAGTAAATAACGCAAGAGATTTATAGTGGTTCGGTCTCGTAAGAGGCCTATGTCCACTTTAGAAGATTCGTTGGAATGTTATTTATAGCAAAGAGTTACATGTTTGAGAACATCTCATGACATCTCTTTACATACATCTCTAAGTTATGTGATGTCATAATTATCATATATTAATATTTTAGGAAAAAGACACTTATGCCCTTCTTCTTCCTCAAAGTGGAGATATCATTAAAGAGGCTATTTGGAGCTCTCAAGAGGTGTCAAATCACCAAATTCCAACCCCTTCGAAGTGTGAGGTTAAGGGGTATTTATAGTGGAGTGGTTAGGTAGGAGTAGGTAGAAGTAGGAGTCCACACCAGGAATTTCCTATCCCCTGTAACCGGCCACCAGAATCTTGTATCCCACAGTGCGCTCAACTAGAAGTTTGTACCCCTCCATGGGGTACGAAGAATGCTTTTATTGGCTTAGGGGGGTTGATGCTAGGATTTGTGGCTTTCCGGGTTTCGAGGTGTTGGTTTGGCGACGTTTTGGTGGGGCAACGAGGTTCCCGTTGGCATGATCCCATTTCAGCTCATTTCCTTTACTCCTTTGGCAACACTCTCGACTTTGGCTTCACGCGATGCGTTGAGTCTAGCGTGCCTTGCGTATTTTTGGGAACCGGACCAAAAGGTCGGTTAACAACAAGCCTAAAGAAGGGACCTTTTCATTAGGAGATGGTTGCAAAGAAATCATTTTAACCTTTATTTTGTATGTTACAGTCTGTTTCCTGTTTTATATAAAAAAAATGGTTTTAACTGAAAAATTTAAGGTTAACAGGCTTCAATAGTAACATATTTTGAACCATATCACTTTCTTTTATTACCATGAATTGCAATACAAGTTCCGTACTTTTTCCAGTGAAAAGATTACAGGTTATTATTCATGTTTCTGAATACAAAAATATAGGCTTTAGAAGAAAACATACAGGAATATCAGAACCATTACATGATATTATTATATTTATTGCATCTCTACAATGTGCCGACTATATTTTTGGTTCAAGGCGAGAATTTAGCTTTATATGTTGCTTTATAGACCTAGGTACTTGGTACTAGATTGAGTGCCAGAGAATAGCGATGTCCAAAATTGATGCTTGAGGGCATGGAGTATGAAGTGCTTAACTTAGAAACTGCAGGTGCAAGCTTGTCTACTTCCCCATCAGTTTCCATTATAATTTCATTTATTTCTCCCTCTTGGTTGCTAGATTTTTAGAAATCTTATTATCATCAACTTCCATCCTTAATTAGTTATTTTCTTCTTTAAAGCTTTTAGACTGCTTTCGCTGTGATTTAAGCCTTTGATGCTTTGAATACTCAAAAGTTTAATACTAACAAATTAGTTTTACAGAGCATATAACAAGATTCAATACTAAAAAAAATACTACTAGTAAGTTCATCAATATGAAGGTAAACTAACACATTAGTTTTGTATGAACTCAAGTTTGGATCAACTAATAAAAATGGTGGATATAAATAACATTGACCTATTTCTAATGACAACTAACAACTTAGTCCACTATTAACGCCGATAAGTTTAAAGAATTTCACACCTATTTATTAGTCATTTTCTACATGCTTTGATTGATCCTGTCACACCCCTTTGCAGATCTTTCTACAGACCAGACGTCTGGTGAAGATTTCCAGACGTCTGGTTTCGGATCAAGAAGTCTGATTCAAGGTAGAGCAGTTTTCCGAAGTTAATTCCAGATATCTGGAATCCTGAAGCAGACGTCTTTGTTATATTAATACAGGTATCTTTGCTATTTTAATACTAAAATCTCTGCAAGGCATTTAGCGGAGATATACATTTGTTTCTTTCCTGTTATCAGCGAAAATAATTCCATTCACTTCACCTTGCATGGTCTTGGAACCACCTAGACCAGAATGTATGAATGCATCCGGTTTTAATGTGCATTATATCAGGTGTTATTGCTGCATGATGTAGCTTTATTTCTAGTTAGTGTGGTTATTTTCATACTTCAGGGCAACAGTAATATATCACGTTATTCTTTTTTCTTTATTTTCTGTACAGTCTGCCTATTAATTAAATAGTCATTACTATCTTAATAATGCCAAATAACATGGCATATTTGGCTCATTGTCAGTGATAGTACATTATCGTACTAATGTAACACTTTATTGTTTCTTCATCAGCAGAGGAGAATCTCGTCTACTTATAAAATTTATGTTTGAGTAGGGCATGACTTTGAGGATGAGGATTGGAATTGGAAAGAATTGCAAGCCATCAGTAATAGTTGCACGAATGTATTTTTTATTCTTTTAGTAAAATATTTTTCTTTTGCCCATACACCAATCTTTCTGTGTTATTTCTATTCTTTTTCTAGATACATTCCTCCTTCGTTCTTGTGAAAAATAATCATATGCAAAAAACGTGCAAATCAAATATCAGCAGCCGCACTTTGGTATTCAATAAATAGTGGTTAGTTCAAAATCCATTTACAAGTTATGCTTAGTATAATTTAAAATCATAAGTTAGGTTACTGTTTGAACTTAGGAGCTAGTTCAACTTGTCATTGCATTCATGAACACAAGCCTTTGTGTACGATGGGTATATATTGAAAAGTATGAACATGTTTATATGGTTGGATTGTGCAATTGACATTGTTAGACTTTGCAGGAATATTTTTAGCAAGCTTCTTTTCACACTGCATTTGGTGCATTTACACCACTACGATAGTGCACTTCCCAACTATGGTGGTGCAGTTCATTGCCACAATGGTGTAGCAACACCACTGTGTGGTGCAATTGTAGTGGTGCATCTGCACCATTGCAGTAGTGTAGAGCACCGATAATGTGCATTTGCACTACAGTAGTGGTGCTATGCATCAACGCGAAGCTATTATTTATGTACATGTTATAAGATGTTCACGAGCTTGATGGTCTCATTATTATATGTCTAAGGGACGAGTTTGCATATATTCATTTTTGGTCTCTGGAAGTTTTCTTTGCTTTCGTTTCGGATCTAAACCCTAGCTCCATTCACATCTCTATTTTCTTCATACCACATCAATTTCTACCTCCATGTCCTTCTTCATTACTGTTTTCAACTACAATCATTGTGTGGTCACCCACACTGGTTTTCCATGAATCTCTACTGTAAATTCTTTGGCTGCTAACGATAACCTCTTCAAACGATTACTGTAGCATGCTAAATATGGTTTCCTCACGATTGTGCTCTTACATTTCTTGTTGTATTAATGAACATGTAGTTTGAGTTTGGGGTCGAATGTGGTTTTTGTTATGTGCCAGTTTGAGTTTGTGGTATGTTTTTCCTTGTTTACTAGTGTGGGTTTCGACTTGCCTGACTCTGTAGTTTCTAGCGATCTTGTGATGATTAGCATTGTGTGGTGGTCAGTTTAGGTTTGCATACTTTAACTTCTGCAACTTTTCTAGTTGCTTTTTGTCAACACACTGAATGATAACTGTGGTGTGCTACCTCTGCTCCTTGCGAGTTGGTGTCTATTGTCATCCTATTGAGCCTTGTCGTGTGTTTTACTAATTTTCCGGTGGTTGGTTTCGGCTTGCCTATTTGTCATTTCTTAGGAGCTAGTTTGGTTTCAGTTAATGTTGTTAGGTGTGCCAGTGTAGTATTGGTGTTTGGTTTGTCTCTCTTCGATGTTGGGTGATTTGCTCTAGTTATCTAGCTAGGTAATTTTGGATGCTACGAACTTTCATGGATGATCATACGGTAGTGGCTTTTGCCTGCATTCTTCGATATCTCGAGCTTGTGCTATCCTAGTCTCTGGTAATTTGGTTCTCAGATTTAATGTTATATTCGCTTCTATCTATTTTGTTCATACTTTGGTTGAATTTTTCTGGGTCATCACTGCCTATTAATGGCGATATACGTGAAGTTGCTGCTCTAATCTTCACCGTTGTTTTTGGTGGTAGTGCCTGTGATAGTTTCGATCATAATATGGATGAGTAGAGCTGTGATGGAAGGTACCACGTCGTATCTCAAAACCATGTGCTTAAGGACACATTGGTGTACAAAACTGCTTAAGGATGGAATGGGTGTTGCATCTACTCGAGTGAGGTGCTCAAGAAATTACGAGTAACTGTGTCCTTGCTATTATCCTGCCTTGTCAAGTCATAGAAGGAAATTGGGTGCAAATTGTTGTACTCCACATCAAGGTTTTATGGCTACAATACATCTTGCTACTTAGTCCTTTGTACCTGGGTTTTTTTTTGAAACTGGGTATAGCTTTTATTAAGGCAATTTCAGCCCAAGCCTATATAGGTAGAAGTGATTACAACCGCAATAAGATAACTTAGTTATAGTTATAACACACTTAAGTTTACAATTCGACAACTCATCACTTATCAAAACAGTAAACCCTCTCTTTCCTCAAATGTCGCTAATTGAAGAAATCACGGCGACTCTTGGTTTTGAGTATCAGTACTCCTTCCCCGCGTCTCCACTGGAGCCATTTCATCAGTATCAAGTTGTCGTGCTACCTCGTATCCAGTGAGTCTCCATCCCTTAGTTGATTTGATAACATTTACATCGATTTTAGTAATTTTAATAATCCCTTCAACTGATTTCTTTTTATGTTGAAACTGTCTGCAATTTCGCTCCTTCCAAATTCTCCACCTTGCAACTATGATGGAAATGTCGCATATTACTCTATCATGTTTTTTCTGCTCCAGCCATTGCTCAGGTAAACAAATACATCTTCAATTTTCCATTCTCGATTTGGGTTTTGAGCAAAAAAAATTAGGTAAACATGTTTAATAATGTTACCTGAGAATTCACACTGAAAAATAAGTGATCATGTGTTTCTGTATCTTTTTCACATAAGCTACATCCAGTTTCATTTATAGTTCCCCATTTGCAAAGTCTGTCTTTCGTTGGGAGTCTTCTTTTAATTGCTTTAAAGCCAGTGAACGCCATTTTGGGAGAAATAACTTTGTCCCAAACAATGTTGCACCAGTTAACTACATTGTGAGTTTGGCGAGTTAAATTCCATGCTGATTTAATACTGAATTCATTAGACCCATCCCATTTTCACTTATCATGCTCTCTACCAAAGTAAAGAGGAAGAAATTCGATTTTCCTCTTTAATTCAATAGAACAAGGTAAACTGTTACATCTATATTGTTCATTCTCCACAATTTCATTCACAGAAGTGATGGGACAACCATATGCAGAATATGTGTCCCAACCAAGATGATCAATCAAAGATTTGTGATCAATCCATGGGTCACTCCAAAGATCTGCGCCTGAACCATCAGCAAACTTGCATTCTATATTTTTTGCAAGCTTATCTCTGATTCTCAAAATCGCCTTCCAAGTCGTAGAAGTATTAGTACCAATTGTCATTGTCCAGAAGTTTTCTTTCATGTATCTATTTCTCATCCATCTTGCCCACAGTCCATTGTCAGAAATGATTTTCCATGCTTGCTTTAATGTAAAAGCGTCTCTCATATTTCTTAAATTTCTCAAACCAACTCCTCCTTCTAATTTAGGCTTACATAGATCACTGTATTTGATTTTGTGCATGCCACCCCTCCAAATGAAATCAGCATAAACTCTCTCGATCTTCCCAATAGAAGCATAAGGCAATTGGAAAGCCTGTAGCAAAAAATTAGCCTTTTCTTGAATGACAGTATGCACAAGTTCTACTCTGTCAGCGGCAGATAGAAGGCATGAACTCCAACCCTATAACCAATCACAAATACTATTGATAAGAGAAGCACATTCTCTATCAGTAATTTTATTTGAAGAAAGTGGAACCCCAAGACATTTAACTGGTAAACTCCCTTCTCTCACTTTGATAATATTCAAAATGACCTCCTTGGTTCTACAGTATTTGTTAAAATAACATTTGGTCTTCAACTCATTCATTTTCAAACCCACAATTCTTTCTAAATTACTATATATCTCCATAATTTGTAGGCAACTACATCTTTTGCTTTAATACATATGATCAAATCATCAGCATATAACAAATGACTATTATACGGTTGAAAATTGTGGATAGGCCGTATGACTTTCTCAAAATGTGCAATCTCCACCTGCAATGTAAAATTTTCCATCGCTACAGAAACAAGTATGGAGATAGAGGATCACCTTGTCTTATACCTCTATTACTAGTAATGAAACCCTTCGGAACACCATTGATCAGAATAAAGAAGGTTGGTGAGTTAATACATTCTATAATAAGTCTCGTGAATTTCATTGGGAACCCCATTGCAATTAGCATATGTATAATGAAACTTCGGTTGATTTTGTCATATGCTTTGTGGAGGTCAACTTTTAAGCAAAATTTATCAGCTCCCTTCTTACTAAAATTTCTTATCAATTCATGTGCTAGCAGTGAGTTCTCTGAAATACTCCGCCCTTTAGTGAATGCACTTTGACACTCAACAATCATGTCTAGTAACACTTTTTTCATTCTGTTGCATAAGACCTTGCTAAGAATTTTGTATAGGACATTGCAACATGCAGTCGGTCTATAATTTGCAATGGACACAGGTTTATCAGTTTTTGGTATAAGCAAAGAAAAGTGTGATTAATTTATTTCAAAAAAATTCCAAATTGAAAAGATTCATTTAAAGCTAACACCAGCTTATTTTTCAGGTCACGGCAGTGGCTCTTGAAGAAACAGGAACCCATCCCGTTGGAATAGGGGAGGAGTCGACATGGATGGAGTTAACAGCGTCATGAACTTCAGTCTCGGTGAACCTTCTGCACAACATACGCTTGCCCCTAACGTTAATGACTTTCTTGGTGTGGATTCGGGGTAAGTCATTTTCACATTGTCCATTGTATAAATCATTGAAGTGGTCAATGGCTTCCTTTTCAAATTTATCATAATCCATAAGCTGCTTGCCGTCTTGATCAAAAATTTCATGATTGTAGTTCATATTTCTTCTGCATGACATTTTAGTGTAAAAGAATTTAGAGCATTCATCTCCTTCAGACATCCATTTCTCTTTAGCCTTTTATTTGAGTTCTACAGCTTTTATCATTAGCAGTTCTTTTAGTTTGACTTGGTTTTCTTGATAGCATTGCCAAGTATCCTTTGTACCTGGTTATTTAGTTTAGCTTGTAAACAGTTATGTATTTTCTACTTCGTAGAATGTAATTTTCATAATGTGACTCCCTGCATGGAGCTACTTTGTAGTATAGTAAATTAGCTAGCTCTAGTGCTCTAAGCCTGTATAGGTAGAGTGGAATGGACACTATAAACTCCATATTTGGTCGATGGTCCACCTTAAAACTCGAGTGTAGCTAACTGCCAACTACAGTCACTTGTACTATATTGTATTTTTTTATTATTAGCCATAATAAAAGGTGTTTGCGGTCACCTTAAAAACCGGCCGCCTATGCCAAAAAAAATGGTTATGTATTTTATTATTGGTAAATTAGGTTTTGATGCTTGATGCATTTGCTTAATGAGGTAGCAATGGAAAAACAAAAATATTTGTCATAATTCTCTTTGGAGGACCAAATTATCTAACTAGGTTTTGATGCTTGACGTGTCGTCTTTCTTTACTCTATAAACATGGCTATGATTTTCAGGTTCTAATTTCTCTCGTGTACGAAATTCAACTTTGGAGCATATAAGCTTGGACTTTCAACGATTTGTATTTTATTTTTCTAATTAAGTACCTTTCGTAAAAACATGTTAGTAGCATCTTTGATTGGAACATTGATTATAAAATGTTATGTACAACTATTATCTATTTGGCATATGGAGTTATTGTAATTTATGTGACAAAGTTGTAAGAATAATTTTTTTTCGTGTTGTTTGAATTTAGTGATTATTCTGAGTATATATACATTGTGTAAAAATGTTGTAGAAAATAAAAAATGTTGTATAATAATGAATATGTTAACTTTCTGAAACGCTGTGATATGAGGCAAAACGCTATAAAATAGTGAAGATGACTACATTTCTAAAATGTTGTGAAATGATATAAAACGCTATTAAATATTTGATAATTGAATATAATACAATAAAATGTTGTACAAACATAAAAAACAACATTATTTGAAATGTTGTAGTATGTCAATTTTCTATAGCGTTTTGGTATGTATTGTGATATTTCCAAGACCTATAACAACTTGTTGGTATACAGTGTTCATCAAAACGCCATTAAAGGTTTTCATAGCATTTTTTCAACGTTGTTAAAGGGCAAATTTCTTGTAGTGTAAATGGCCAAAACAGGAAACTGCAACAAGGATATGGGTGTGTCATCTTCTTTGCCCAGGTATTACTTATGTGGCAACTTCTACTTTTTTATTGTTGTTGATGCAGTGGGCCCCCGGTTAAAGGTTGGCAACGATTCGGAGACGCATACTTAGGAATGATCGAATTCATCCAGGTAAGGATGGAATAGCCTTGTGCTAATAGAGAACCATGTGTAGTTCTTGGGGCATTCCTCTAGAGGTGTACCCATCGGTACGGAAGTTCCTAAGCCTCGTCGTTTGTTGGAAATCCGTTTTCCACTACGAGTTTATACGGTTTTAGTTGTAAACTTATGTGTCAATATAATGATATGGGACACTATGTTGGCAAGGATTGATACATTCATTTGTGAATGTGATTTCCATATTTAGACACTAATAATAATATCAAATGATTTTCGCGTACCAAGCATGTTTGGCTATCATAAGAAGAAACTTTTCCCAAGTCTGAGTTTTCATGGTATGTGTGCCGAGAGACCTTATGGTAGCTTCATTTTTAGAAAGCATTGTGAGTTTTTATGCATGGGTATTCATAAGGGAAAAACCCATTCCGTGTTTATATGACGTGGTCTTATGATTTACCCTACTTTTTAAGATAAAACTATTTTTGTTTCTCTCTCCAATCCCATGACTGATCTGGAGTTTATTGTTCTTCCATATAAACTCTGGGTGCCCATATTTTAACCACGGGGAGGCTAGTATTAAGGTTTTTAGCAGATTTAGTCTTGGAGTCATTTTGGAGCAGATTAGAGCTAGAGCTGTGTCCAGAGCATTTTATTTCTTCTGCTCAGTTCAGTTGTTTTCGTTGTGTATGTATTTTCTTATGTACTCTGATATGTTGTACTTTGATGTTAAAGATATTGTAATGATAATGAAAAGTTCTTTTGTTCAGTTTTTATTTGTTGTAACCCTAAAATGATATGGAATCCGACATTTCAATCTTCGATGTTTGATGCTTGAATTTTGTCAAATGCCGATTTTCGAAGGTCGAAATTCCAGGTCATACATTTCAAATACACTATTACCTTTCATCGTTAATGTGTACCTAGGTATTTTTCAGATGACCAAAATGAGCAGTTTCTATGTTAGATGGTCAA
Organism: Allium sativum; assembly: GCA_030737875.1. Classification (NCBI taxonomy): domain Eukaryota; kingdom Viridiplantae; phylum Streptophyta; class Magnoliopsida; order Asparagales; family Amaryllidaceae; genus Allium; species Allium sativum. Next base: position 603,787,960 of record CM060919.1, on the reverse strand, counting down.
ACAAAAAAATGGACCATTTTCGCCAGTTTTCTCGTAGGAGAAAATTGAGTCATTGGTATTGGATGCATCCAATGCTAACGACTTTATTTTCATCTTCCATATGAATGACCCCTTCCATCCTTCCACCTTTATCCCTCGTCGTTCTACATCTTTCATCTCCTCTCATTCCTCTTACAAAAGTTAAAGATTTTTTTTTCCATTGATCATACATAAGAATTAGGTATGTATTTACAATACAGATTATATTTTTTTTCTTGTTATTTGTATATATTTTTTATCATTTTTTTTAAATTAGAATATCAAACCGTCATAAACGCCATAGGTTTTTGGAATGTACTTGATTTGCGCTAAAAATATTCATATTCATTTATGCCAAATGCAGTACAAAAAAGAAGGGCGAGCACAAAGCTGTTGCCAAATTTTTAATCGAGTGACGGAGTAAATCAACATGCCAAGACAAAACGACTTTTTAGAATTGGTAGGTGGTACCAAAGTCTGATAAAAATACGAAGGCCTAAAAGGAGAGTAAGGTAAAATGAGAAAACTCAAATAAGAAAACTAGTGCTGTATGGGGTCCCAATAGGAAAATTGTTTCAGGAGATGACGACTGTAGAGTGATCATGCAAATGTATTTTTTATGTACAAATTTCTTATGTTTGAAATCATTTATTAATTATTATTTTGCTTATACGAACTTGGTTTGAATATTCTGAAATATCAAAAAATACTTCTTGATAATTTAACTACAACAAAAATACACCATTACAACGCTCTTTTTACAACGTACATTGGCTGCTGGTTGTAATAGAGTGTTATTACAACGTCCATTCAGACGCGCTGTAATAAATGCCCTATACAGTGCCCTTTTTACAACGGAACTTCCCATTGTAACAGAATGCTATTAGAATGGTCTTTTCAGGCCCATTGTAGTAGATATATATTTTGCAATGTTAGCAAAATGCTCGTCGTATCGAAATTTACAACGGCCTTAAAATTCCCATTGTAAGAGGTGTTAATTTTACAACGATCATAATTCCCACTGTAACATGTATCAATTTTACAACGGGCAAAAATGTCCGTTGTGACAGGTGCCAATTTTACAACGGGCAGAAAATGCCCGTTGTAACTAATGTCAATTTTACGACGATCATAAAATGTCCATAGAAATAAATGCCAATTATGAATTTTCAATAATCAATAATTAATAATTATAATGCTTTATTAAAATAATATTTATTATTTATTAATAATCAATCATTAATAATATTACGTTAACCATATGTTACTAATTACTAAATATAATATTACGTTACTGACTATTAATTACCAATCATTAATAACATAATATTATTTATTAATAATCAATAATTATAATTAGTGATTAAGATTAATGTTCAATATCCAATGATTAATACGTAATAAATATTTAATAATTTTTTGAATAAGTAAATAATATTTGATACTTTTTGGCAGTGTGGATTAATATTTAAAAATTAAGAGGTAATATGTCTCATTTAGTGCTTCATATTTAATAATTAAGAAAATATATTTATTTTAGTATTAAATATTTCAAAATTATAATTACTGATTATATCATTTAAACATTTAATATTTTACACCTATAACTAATAGCTAATAAAAATTTGGTAAAGCCGATCGGTTTTATAGTGACCGCAAATACTTATTATTATTACAAATAATAATTACAAATATTACAAGAGATTAACAGCTTACCAACCTACTACAATCGGTTTTAAGGTGGACCGTACCACTATCGGTTTTTAGAGTGGACCGTCCACTACAACCATATGGGCCTACAACACAAGAACTAGATAGATTTGCCTAAACTACGCTAAGTCTCCACACAAGGAGAAATTTCAACAACTATGACTATGACATACATGCAAAGCCTATTACAATGACATGGTCCATACCAAGTGGCCAAAACTGTAACGACCCGGATCTTTAGTTGTTTAACTTTAAACATTTAAAAATGTTTTAAATATTGAATTGGAAGTATAAATGAATTTTAATATGAAGTTTATTGATTTAATAAGTGCAAAAACGATTTAATTTCGAATATATCGAATAACCGTTATACGAAACAAGAAATAATTGAATTCTAAGTTAAAAACGAATCGAAACGATCCCATCAATCAATATAAATTCTATTTGAATTATAGCGATATAACAATTTATTATTGATGGATTGGGTGATTAAAATCGATTTAATTTAACGCTTGAAAATAGCCATATTTTCAAACGATCTCGAATTTTGACGAAACCAATTTTATTAAATCTGTAATGGTTAACTATTGTTAGATTTCAAGTTTTGTGTCTATCGGAGTTGTTATGTGAAAGTGCACAATTTAAATGCGTATCGATTAACAATTTATAATTTAAATAGTGTTTTATTTTTGTAACGTCCCGGTTTTTGCAAGAGTTTGTAATACTGTTTATTACGGATTAATTCAGTAATCAAGTTAAAATAACAATTTTTCAGTAATTAATATTAGGGGAAAATTTCAAGAATAATATATATGGTTTAAATTATTTTAACCAATGTAAAACAAGTAGGAAATGTATTCTTGTTTATTTGTATTTTTATATTATTTTTTTATCTCTTGTTAAAATATAAAGATTTTTGGATTTGAATATTCTAGTAATTAGTATAATATTTATTTATAAAATCCTATATGATTATGTTTATATTATACAATTTCTTAACTAGCAAGAATATATGTGTAGGTAGTATCTTGTATTTTATGTGTTTATAATGATTTTAACTTATATAAATTGAATATAAGCATCACTTAAGTAAAATTACATTTTAATAATATAAGTGAAATATGAGTTACTTCATGAGAATGCAGAGCCGGCACGAAGGCCAAGCAACCTAGACATTTGTCTAGGGCATCAAACAGCGAAGGGACATCAAAAATTTACCGCTTCTTCAGTTCTTCTCATCTCGCTCGCGATCGATTTGTCTCGCCTCTCAGATTCTCGCCTCGCGGTTTCCTTGAGCCCTCCCCTCGCGCTCGTCGTCGGTCCGCCAGTGTCCTTCCTGTCCCCTTTCGTAGCCAGTGCTCTCCGGCCCCTCCCCATCTCGCGATATGATTCTCGCAATCCAATCAGAGGCAATTCTCGGATTCAGGGATTCACGGATTAAGGTATAACCATAATTTATATTTTTAGATAGTGTACAAATAATTTAATTTTGCAGTTTTTTATTCCGGCTCTGAAAATAAAAAAACTAACATTCCATGACCAAAGTAAAAAACAACTGTTAAACAATGTTATGACGAGATAATAGACGAGTTTGCTTCGAAAAATGAATGAAGAAGTTGCTTTCGTTAGTGCGTATTAATTTGTTATGATATTATATTAGATTTTTGTTTAGATGCTATCGAAATGACTAGTTAAACAATGTTTTGTGATCTATTTAAATTTTATTATGAAACATGTGCTTGATTGTTAAAATGAAAGAATGAACAGTTTGTCTAGGGCATTTGTTACCCTTGGACCGGCTCTGTGAGAATGCAAGATTTCATTTATAAGTGGTGTAATACATCTTTATGCTTAGAATCAATAACAATAAAGGAAGAGATATGCAGTGTACCATAAAAGGGACGTATGCATGTATTTATTGAATATGCTTAGCAATTAAGTTTTGTTTACATTATATAGGCTGTACACTTGGATATGTTTACACCTCATTGTTTGCACATGGGTCTGTATAATAATGAGTACTACAAGATTGGAAAAAATTTGTAATGTGAAAAGCCTACACGACTTATTTTTATGACCACGCTGTGAGTTGTTGACACCACTTTACGTGGTGTCACCGTGACCTCGGGATCTTATTGGTGAATATCGGGGAGGGCCACATATGTCCCATGATTTCCACCAATAAGGTGGTGAGGTCACGTTGACACCACGTAAAGTGATGTCAACAACTCACAGTGATGTTAAGCATACACAGCTGATACTACCTTGCATTCCTTCTATCAATAGCAACAGCTGGGACTACACTCATATATGTACTGCATTTTCATGCATTGTCATCTCAATTTAATGGAAGCACAGCAGCTATAAACAAGCTATTACACATAGCCTTAACACCAATTTTGAAATCAAGAACAGAGCATTCTAATAACTAGGCACAGCTATGAAAGCATAGCTCATTTCATCATTTCAATCAATAAAGAACGCTGTAGCATACCATTTCAGTTTGCACATGGCAACATCCTTTCCATATCACACCGTGTACAACTATAAATTAGTAGGATTCATTTCCAGTACAAGTCATTAATGCTCATTGTTTTATCAATGCTTTACACCTATAAATACACAATAGCCACTGCATACCTTCACACGGCATTCAAACGAAAACTAGGAAGAAAACTGATAGTAAAAAATCAAAACAAAACATGGCAATGAAGACCTGGACAAAAAAAAACTATAAAACAGAGAAAACCAAATTTGTGAGTAAACTCCCTCATTGAATTTACATATTATGATTTAGATCTGCATGCTTGTTATCAGTTAAACATTTTACATATGAAAAGCCTGGAAGTGATTAACATTGAGTATATGTTCCAGTGTAGTTATATAGATCATGCTAAAATTTTCTGGAAAACAAATTAGCAAAACCTTAAGCTAATGCATAGGAACAGAGAAGCATTAGCTGCATTACTAGGAGAGTAAGCGCCCCTCCACTTAGTTACAGATTTTGCATAATGTAGTTATATACTTGCATACACGTTTTGATAAGTTGTATTAGTAACAACAGATATGTGCCAAAATCTGGAAAACAATTAACATAAAGAGCAGTGAGCAAATATAACTAGTAGGCACAAAACTGCAAAACACATTAGTGGGTAATTAAACCCTCTTCCATTTATTTACTATGCCACATGTATGGATGCATTCCTGTTTCGGGATGAGGGTGATTAGTTAGTTTACGATTCAAATCAAATGGGAAAGAAAAGGTAGAGAAATATATATATGGAGGCAACTATTTGAACACAAAACTAGACATAATGAGAGAGACACAGAGCCTTAACCGTTGGATCTTTTTGTCTTTATATGGAGAGGTGTAATTCATGGGGTGATCCAATGGTGCAAATCAATTGTGTCACAATTTGTGTCAAAATTTTGTGTCTTTTTAGACTTTCTATATATATATATATATATATATATATATATATATATATATATATATATATATATATATATATATATATATATACACGAGGAGGGTTCTGCTACACCTCTTATATTGCATGTGAACTCTCCCGCTTAATCTCCACCACTTATTTCCTCACTCATTCTTAATCTCTTTCCACTAAGAAATAATATTGAAATAGGAAGAGAGAGAATGAATGAGGAAATGGACGGTGGAGATTAAGGGGAAGAGTTCACGTGCAATATAAGAGGTGTAGCGGAACCTTTCTCATATAATAACATACTGTGATCATTTACATGAAAACCTGGAACTAAATAACCTTAGAACTATGAATATTTGTAAGTATACTCCCCTTTCTATTATTAGTTTTATAATATGATAGGAATATATGTTTTGATGGATGGGATTAAATTAAACAAATCTCTATTCCCAACTTGAAGTTAAAATAGCATAAAAACTGTGAAGCTTAAGTGTACAACCTTCCCACTTAGCCACTGATTTTTATATACGATAATATAAACACCTGAATATACATACGATCAGGAAAGTGGTAATCTTAGTGACTTATGTGGATGCTTGAGTGGATGAAACTAGGGGAAACAATATGTATACCGTGTAGCAGAGAGTGTAAGAACAGAGTACAGTAAACCTATGAGTAAACTCCCTTTTACTTCTAACTTGACTCACATATTTAACTGTTCTACTATATATGGGCATGCAAACACCTACATCTACTTGTTATTTGCCTTATTGTATCTATTTTAATACAATGATTTGAGTTTAGGTAGGACAGAAGCACTGAGAACACATTAGCAGGTTTAGCCAGAAAACATTTACCCCTCTGTCACTTTAGGAAAATCCTTCATTTTGTATTCCAGTAAGTTGTAGTGTGTATGTTGTGCATGGATAATTTTGGCTCATCTTGGTAATGTGTATTAAAAACATTTGCAACATATTATTATTTGACATAGAGTAAAGTATATTTTTAAAAATAAATAAAACATAATAATGGCAAAGGGCTGTTTGAACTGCTATATATACAAATGTGGTCATTAGAATGTGTGATACATGGTGATGGGCATGTCAGCGGGGTGACCAGCGGTATGGTTGTGTATGTGCACGAGTTCCTTGTGCACTGACTATTCGACATAGCATGGAAAGGAAAGTGGTAGTAGCCAAACAAACTGGAGAAGAAGGATCGACCTAAGATGCTTGATCGTGACTGTTCGACTTGGGCACTGGAAAGGAGGATTGGGTCGGAGCAAATTTCGCGGTCGAGGCTATTTGCTGAACAAAGAAACTAACGAGTGGTTGCCTGTAGCAAATAAAGAAAAGGGACAGAAGAAATAAAGAGAAGGGAGGCGGTAACAGGAAACAAACGAAGAAAAGAAAGAGAGAGAAGGGAGCTGGGCCGAAGTGGGTGTAGTGCGTTGATGCATGGCAGCTGCGATGGTGGGTTGATCAGCCCTGGAGCTTCGGCAAGTAACCAGAAAAGAGAAAGAAGAACGTTGGGAAAGGAAGAAGGGGTCTAGAAAGTAAGAAAGGAATGGAACCAGAAGGTAAAGGAAGAAAGAGGAGAAATGAAAGAAATGGGAGCCAGCAGCGTAATGAACGAAAGACGAGAAGGGCGTGGGCCTGGGGGTAGATGGGCTTTGGCCCAGAAGAAATAGGAAATACTATAAGGAAAAGAAAAGAAAGATGGTGGGCTTTAGTCGGGTGGGCTGCAGTTATAGTAAAGTGAAGATAAAGGAACTAAAGAAAGGAAATCAAATAAACAAAGAAACGTAAAGAAAAGAGATAAAAGGAAAGTAAATAAAAGAGAAATGAGGAATAGAAATTTTTAGAAAATAAATTAAAAGAATTATTTTAAATATAAATTTAATATCTCGTATAGATATAGAATTATTTCTAAACAGAAATAAAAAGAGAAGAAGCGTAGTATGGATGATGGAATCTGAAAGTGGCAGATGATTGATGGTCAGATACTGATCGTTGTAAATGAAGTAATACTTCATAAAAATCTATCTAAGTAATTAATTTTTTATATAGTTAAATTTATATTCCTTTGAATCTATTATGGATTCAATTATTTCTAGAGTCCCAGATAAATAATCCCAGTCAGGTTAGTGGAACTTTAATCGACGTTATGTCATGTTGGCTGATCATTTATAATATTATGTTGTGATGGATTCAATGGTTGATCTAAAAAGGTCATTTTTAATTGACTTAAGTCAATAACTTTATTCAATCGACAAATAATTTAAAAGTTAAATTAACAACGAATAAATCAAGTATTGAACATTCATGTAAACATGAATTTACATAGTGACTAGATAAACAGAAATTTAACTCTATACTAGTATTGAAATCAAGTTGATGTGATAGACGAGTTCAGAAGGAATGATATTCACAATCCTAAGTGAATAAATGTTAGAAGCAGATGTTGTGCAGATGAGAATGGTAGTGAAAGATGTTGATGATAAAGATTGGTTAACCAGTAACCATAAGATTTTTTCGAAGCTCGGAAAATAAATGGAAATAGAGATAAATTGGGAAGAGCTGTTGAATCGATAATTGACTAAGTTGAATTCAAAGAAAGTTTTGTTCACTTTTCGGTTTAATTAATAATGTTCATCTTGAATTAATGAAATAATAGTTATATTTTAAGTCGTATAGATTGAAGTATGGATTATAACGACACTTATAGTCAATGAAATAAATGGGATACTTAAGCTGAATTAGTCTTAGATAGATATGATATAGAAATAATTATTTTCCAAGATCAACTGATTTATAAATGATGATTATTTGAATTATTGAATTGTGATGGATCTGTGTTATAACTATTTGGTTTGACAATAATCTTGTGATATGACCACTAGACTTGTTTAGTTTACTTTAATCATTTACACCTCTTATTAATATTGACTTATTAAACTATTATTGAAATCTGGAATTTTGTAGATAAGTCCTGATATTATAAATACTGAAATTTGTTTGAATATGATAACCTGACTCTTTTAAGTATTACTTGACCCTAAAATATTTTCACGTTCATCGATTCAAAGAGACCACGATTGGTTTTTCTCAAAGGAAATTCAAACACCACTTTGTTTCGACCTAGGCGTTGATTAATTTAAAATCAAGAGGAAGACCATTGAAGACGAAGTATATGCGAGGGCGGTTCTGTTTACAGGATAGTGCCTTCGGTTTGTCCAGTCCCAAGACAACTTGTATGGAAGAATGTCTGACAGAGTATACCTAATAGATCATGTAAGTTAATCTCTTCAAAACTATGTTTAGTGGCGGAGAAATTCGTTTCTCTTAGCTTTATACCCGTGGTTTTGGGAAGATCAATTTGTGATTTGACAGGTTTGACGATGTGGCATTCAAAGTAAATGAAGTCGTGATATATCTAAAGGTAAGTTTTGACCTCAAGCCTCACAATCGGGAAATGACAAAAATCGGGCAGGCAGTATGGCTATGTGGGTCGCTCCCATTAGGGTGTATTGTCACCATCTAGAGAATATTCATTCTTGTTACTTCTTTCGCTTCTGTATCTCCCGGGAACGGTTATGTTAGTACCAACCGTAAGGTGGCAATATATTCGATACACTCAAGAGAAATGAGTGGTCGGTCATGTGTGGTCGGGTTGCAAAACGTTCTTGTTGAACCCAGTGTATTCCCCTCTAGAGATACACTATTGTAATGTGGTTTCATACCTTGTCATAGTTGGAAATCCATTACCCAATAAGCGTGCGCGGTTTTAATTGTATACTATATATGTAGAGCGTAAGATGCAAGCGTTCTGCTAGATTGCTATTTATTTGTGAATTGATAGACATTATTATAATATCAGAATAATATTATTTTCAAAGATTGCTTTTGGTTATTGTAAGGTAAAAACCATCCATATTTATGTGTGGATCAGTCTTATGATTATCTTTTCTTTCCAAAGGTTTTTTAAAGCTAAAATCAAGCTGTTTTAAATCGTTTACTCACACCAGTCCCATGACTGACCTAGAGTTTAATTTTCTATGTTTTACCTAAACTCTTGGGTGCCCAAATTTGTATGGGCAGTCAAGTAGTTCGGGATTTTACAGACATTCTGGAGGAGCTCGGAGCAGGAGGCTTCAACATTAGATATAGAGAGTTTATTTCCCTGTATTGTGTATGTGTTATACTATGATGATATATATGTAAGCTCAAATCCAACTGGGATTTCAAAAGTGATTATATATATTATATTTTATTCGTTCCGTTGTGAGATTCGTGATTACTCTGATTCTGTGTTGTGATCTTCTTTTCTTCTATTCTAATTTTCTATCTTATCTTTTCTCGTCCTCTAATTTCTTTCTTCGATGTCTAGGTTTTAGTATTCTTTGGGTTGCACTTGTGATGTATTTAGTCGACTCAAAGGGTACCAAAATCTGGGTCGTCACAATTTTCAAATGGTATACGGATTTTACAAAATTAGTTTCATTAGGTCCGGAATATCAAACTATAACACGGTGTCAATTTTCATTTCAACCGGATTTCGTATGAGATTGTACGAATTAGAAATGTGAAATGGAAAAAACGTGTGAATATGATCGAATATTATATTAAAATATTTTCATTATATAATATCCTAACCTAATCCCACATCCTTCTATTTTAATTCCCCAGTCAACCAAAATACAAGTCGCCACCCTTAAACAAAAAATTTCGTGACTTATAAAATCCTAAACAAATCCAAATAAAATTCTGAAATCATGATTTCAAATCCTATTGGTTCCTATACTCGAGTACTTCAACTAGGTATCTTCATTTTTGGGCACGAACGTATTGTCTAAAGCTCAACTTTAGGAGTACCAAGCTAGGGCACGAGTTTATTGAAAATGATGGGGAAATTAGACCATTTTGAGGGTTGCGTGGTGTCTGTGGTGGCGAGGAGTTTGGCTGGCCCGAGTTTGGTGATATTCGGTTCCAACAGAGTTTGCATTTTTTTTCGTTGCTGATTATTCAAATCCAGTCGCGATTCCCTAGGGGGATTGAGTCATGTAGGATAGTGATGAGGTGGTAGAAGCATGGATGATGAGTTGTTTTGTTAGGTGGAAGTTTCATGGATTTTTATGGTGAAAAGAGATAGGAAAACAATTCATAGCATTGAATAAGTTTACTGGGGCGACGCTATGTTTTTTTTACACGAGGAAGAAGAAGTCAGTAAGTGGATTAGGAAGTAAATTATGGTAATTAATGAAAATATTGTAATTAGTGAATTAGTATAAATTAATTTATGTGAAAATAAAAATGCGATTTCTTATTCATCCTTAGCCTGAATCAAATGTCATCGGTTGCGTTACGATCGTGACAACGTTATCTTCGCAATGGAATTGGATTGAATTGGAGCCAGCTGGGATTTGTGATTGAATTAAACGCTTGTTAAATTAATCAAAAACATGTAATTTAAATAATTAAAATCAAGGTGAGTAAACTCACTATCTCTGGTTCGTTTATATTTTGTAAACGAATGTTAATTTAGTTATAATGTTTAATATGTTGTTTATTGACTATTTGGATGGATTATTGAAATTATTATCAATTGCTTGTTGTTAATATATATATATATATAGTAAACATAGGTTTGCTAGTTGGATATTCCCGCACATTTTAGCGGATGAGACCCTATGATCCTCACATAATAGCGGATGACCTTTTATACATGATATCCCGCCTTAAAGTGGGATTGGTATTATTTATGTTGATTAACATTTGTGGATGCAAGAAAAACAGGTTGGAGGGATCCAGCTGGATTCCTCAAAATTTATGTTGTTTGTTTTATATATAATGATATATGATGTGTAGAATGTTTTATGGTAGATTATTATGAGTTTGGATGTTAAATAGCATTGGCCTTGAATATTTGTATTTAAATTCCACAAATTATATTCGAACGCAAGAAAAGAATTTGAGTTTTAAAAGGAAATTAATTTTTCCAAAATAGAAGTTGAATTTTGAATAGGCTTGAAAATATAAGCTTTTTTCAATGAATAAAATAAGGAATTCGATTTATAGATGATGTTTATAAAATAGGTGGAATAATTATCATTGGATAATTTGGGAATGTAAATTAAAGCGTGAATTTAAAAAATAGACTGGAAATCGATTCGAAAGAAATAATGAATTTTGTTCCGAGATTCCGAATGTACAAGGAATAAAGATAAATTTAAAAGGATTTATAATTGTAAATCGACTACATCGAAGTTTATAAAAAAATTAAAAGATATTTAAATTTTATTTAGTTGAAACTCTAATTTAAAATTTAATTATTTTAAAAAACTAGTATTTCCGTATTTTATGATATGGAAATAAATTATATGTTTTTTAATAAATAAGTTTTGTAACCATATAATATTATCTTAAATTGGAATTATTAAATGAGAAATGTTTTGTAAAAACTAAATAAAAGGTATTTTTAAGTATTATAAAAGCTATGGATTTTGAAATATTTTTGAAGAGACATGTTGACTATTTTAATGTAACGGAAAGTGTGAACAAAGCAAATAGTTTTATAAATAAAGTTTATAATTATAAATAAACTTACAATTGGAATTTTACGAGTGGAATAATTTTGGTTTTGAACCAATATTTTATAACTGAATTTGAATTCCATTTGGAATTATAAACCAAACTATAAATGATTTTGGGCCTTAAATGGGATTTGATAATCAGTTAACTTATAATGAAATTTTATAAGTAAAAGAATTTTATAAATAGAAGTTTATAAAATTTAATAGGAATTGGTAACATTTTTAGCAATGTTAAAATGGTTTGCTTTGGAAGGGAATTATGGATTTTATAAGCAAAAGGAATTTATGGGAAACAAACTTATAAATTTTATTAACCAAGCCAAAATAGACATTTTGATTATTAAAAGGACTTTAAAATAGGAATTTATAAATTATTAAGTGGATTATGAACAAGGGTTTATAAGTGTGAAATTAGATTTATTTTGATAATTTAATTTTTGGATATTAAAAAAGGAAACGTATACACGTTTTAAAAATGGGATTGGGTAGTTACTTTTGAAATGATATCTCAAAATAAGGTTGAACAATCAGTATCAAAAACATAGGTTCCAACCTTTACTGATGTAATAAATGTTTTCCATGAATAACAGGAAAGTGTAGGCTATAACACTATTGTTATAGGAATGATCTCCGAAAAGAAATCGTTTAAACTGAATATGAAATTTTAACATATAGACTATATATGATGTTGATTGTTCGAGATAGGTAATCTTGGACCATTTTGAAGTTAAGAATGTTATTCGGTCAAGGTTTGAGAAGTAATTGTACCCCAACTTGATTAATTTCATTATTAGCTAATAAATAGAAAAGATTCAATATCGAAGATCAATTTTAAAATATAAGGAATTTTGGGTTGTCGCAACAATATTTTATGCAACATTTGTTTTAACCCAAGTAAGTGTAGTTTGGAGATATAATAACGAATATTTTTTAAGTACAAAAATTGAATGATTTTGTGCAAGGGATAAGTAAATGGAAATGTTTTCCAACTGAATTAAGAGAAATTTTCCAACTGAAATGTTTTCCAATCCATTTCCAATCAATTCCACATACATATATAAGACAATATATATATATATATATATATATATATATCAATAACAATATAATTTACCAACATAAATCAGATAAACATCAATACGAACAAAATAAACAATCCAAACATCAAAAACCAACTCATCAACATCACATGTCAACAAACCAAGTACATACCATCAAAGTATATCCAAAATATCATCCTCACCCACTCTATACCAACATATACAACATCAAAACAGAATCCTCACCATCTCCGAGTCAATATATACATCGTGCAATCACAAACACACAAAAAACATACCTCAAGCATCTTTGTCATTTCCAAAAGTACTAGACGACAAAGGAAAAGAACCATGAATCTGCACATACTCTGCAAGCTTTTGATTCAGGTTCTCCATCTGTATAGCTTGCAAACAATTCTGCTTCTACTCACTCATTGTTCTAAGCTCCTTTACTTGTGCTTTGTATTGGACCTTTTGAGCTTGTTGAGCTTTCAAGTAGAATGAAAAAAAAGGTTATGTCAGCATATAAAATATTGTAACACTATATATCTACACACTAATTTGTTTTATATATGCAAAAGGGTTAATTATCATTAGGTTGCCGAAGCCATAACGTCAATTCCACTAATAGGATCCATAACAGCGTCAAATATGTTATCTTCCTCCTCCGGTGTCAACTCATCATGACCACACTCCTTAAGCACATGAGCCTGTGCCTCCTGAAACCTAGCATATAATGAAAAAAATTAATTTTAGTTGAAGATAGTAGAATGTTATTTTTATTTTACATTGCTAGTAATTATTAAACTTATCGATGCGAGTTATAGAATTTAAAATATGTACACATATGCAGTTATTGCCCTATCCTGGTCACCCCGTTGATATGTGATGTGCCAGCCTCGTCTACTTGTCTGGATGCGTGGGTGTGAGCAAATACGTCCATGTAGGACAAGGGATGTCCACGAGCTCATTCCTGTAATTGATAATTTGGATAATTCAATTCCACGTTGCAAACTACTAAACTGATCAACATAAAAATGTAACAACTGATAAATTTACCAAGTCCTCGCGGTGATGTTGGAAAGACTTAGATCCTCTACGATGAGTTACTAGATTCCTACTCCTATTTGTTGAGTTCCTTGCTGATTCCACCTAAAAATTTACATTCAATAATAATTTAATAATTGCCAGAAAAATTAATGAGAATTGTTGTAGATTTACCATGAATTCATCAGTGTTCCTCGAGTCAACCCACTTTTCCCATACGGCCACGCTCATTCACTTTGGTTTCTTCCCCAAATTTTTTATCTTTGACATTTTCTCCTTGTAGTTCTTAGTGATCTTTGTGTTCCAGTGTCGTTGAACCAGGCTGATGTCAGACTCCTGAAGTCTACTTCGCTCAATACAATGAGAAAATATTACTAATTATTTATTTGTATTTAACCATTTTGTAAAGCAGCATAAACTAACCAGAAAATTTTGCCAAATGACATCTCTCATGGTGTCAGGGATCTTTCTCCGCTTAGGATAGAAATCGCTCATCCTAGTCATATACGCATTCTTAGAAATATTCTAAACCATTGACGATGACTCCAACTCAAACCCCCTATGTAAAAAATAAAATAGAACTTTAAACAATTATAGGTATATCATGTACAAAAAATTAAATTGCTATGCTTCTAATTTTGATACTTATGCATGATCAGCCTTAGGCTTCATGTGAACGACTGGGCGAGCTTGTGGCTCGCCACTACTCTCACCGATATGTTGGGAAGAGCTACGTCGCTGAGATCTAGAGCCAAACATAATATACCTGCCACATATATACATATACAATTCATAATAATTATGATACGATGAACCATTAAAAAGTATACATGCTATACATGTGTCATGTTGTGTATGTGTTATGTGTGTGAGTATACACTTGTTGTCATTAAAATTGTATAACTTGGACAAATGCAATATTAATCAAAGATAAATGTAATGTGAATAATTGTAAAAAATACTAGATATTGCTTAGTCCTCGTTGTTTCATTATTCAGACTCGGCTTCGTATTCTATGTCATTTTCCTCTACACTCTCAAATGCTTCGACTAATACATTTGTCTCTTCATTTAAAGGTCCAAAATCAATTTGATCGTCTGTAATTGCCATTTCAACATTTTCCTCTAGATATACTTTATAGGCTTATTCATTTGGAATATTCTTTTCATCGAATGTAAATCTTGCCTTGATTTTTAAAACTGCAGACCAATCAGCTTTATCCCCTTTTAGAGATGGATAAGGGGCATAATAAGCTTGTACGGCTTGTTTGGCTAGTACAAAAGGGTTGTACCTTTGATGACGTAGGGTATGTTTAATTTTTACAAGATTATAATTCGGATGCACATTAATACCAGAACCTAGAACATTGCTAAACCAATCGCATCTAAACAAATGTACATCCTTTGCTAGTCTTGTGAAAGGTATCAATTGCAAAATTTGAGTTAACACGCCATAAAAATCATTTATATGATTATTAGGATCATCGCTGCCTTCAACAAATAAACTAGTATTATTTGTTAGTTTTTTAGCACTGTATTCTTTGGTGTTCAATTTATATCCAACAACGAAAAATATTGGTACGTTTTAATTTTCCTTTTCTGTCCAAACGCCAAATGTTTTAGTTCTTTATCAAGCACATGATTTGTGGAATCAGAAACGTAGTTCGAAAACCAAGTACTGGAATCTTTGCTTAAATCACTGCTTGGATTTTGTGATTCATAAACACTGCAAACACAAACATTATATATTACATTAATATTTATTTACATGTATAGTATTAAATTTAACAAAACATGTAACGTGAGAATTGCCTAACAAATGGTGCAACTTTCGGACAATTAAGAAGAATATATGTGTGTGCTACATGGTAATCTGTAACGACCTAAAATTCCCCATGAAGGAAAGCCCAGATTGTAATGAGAACACGACAAATCAAAACACAAACAGAAGAACATTTCATTGCTTATTACAACAATTTCCATCAGAGTACAAGAATATACAGAGTATGAATAAATATTATACATCAGACAAATATCATAGATTTACAAATTACAATGCAGCGGAAAATAATACAAAACACAACTAAAAGGAATATACGGATACAGAGCTTTCCGAATATCATTCCAGCTGTAAACCAGGATCCTGTGAATATAAATCTGCAAAACCAAAAACTACTAGCTGCTCGTGTGGAAAATAGGGGCACCCAAAGTTTAGGTTAAAACAATAAATTCCAGGTCAGTCATGTGAATGGTGTGAGAACTAAAACAGTTATTTAAAACTTTACTTTAAATCAGATATATCAAGGGACCACGCCGAACACGGAACTAGTTTCCTCCCAAGAATACCAGTGCATATAACAAAATAGCGCAATGCTTTTTGGAAAAATGAAGCTATTATAAGACCCAGGTCCCATCACACAATGCAACGCAAGCCTTGAGGATAGGGTTTTCCCTTATAATAGCCAAACATGCTTGGTATGTTTAAAACAAATCATTTGATACTATTATAAGTACATAGTGTATAAAACAACTTCAAATATAAATGTACCAATCCTAGACGGCATGGGTACCATATATCATGTCGCCAATACTAGGCTCTACAATCAAAACTGCAATTGTCACGTATTGGAAGTTGGATTTCCGTCTGTGAACCAAGGCAAGGGATTGTCCTTACCGCTTCGAGACTGTCTAGCCCGAGCCTCAGGACCCAGACTCAGGTGGGCCTTTGGATCATCAGGGCCGGTCCACACGGAGTGGATTAAAATGCCTGAACATTACATTTCCCCGCCCTATGGGGCGTAAATCTGGTCTGTATAAAGACTATCCATCGGCTCTGCAGAGACCGAAATAACCAAGGCATCTCGCTATCCATCATCCACATAAGTAAAATGTCAAGGCTTGCAAAACGCTGACAAGACTCCTAGCTAGAAGGAAACGCATGTCCTCCCTGAGGTCCTCTCCCGTTTCTGGTTCACATCGGGGTGTGAGGCTCAAAAATTAACGCTACACAAAGCTATGCTATATTAAAGCAGTGCTTTGATCATCAACCACAAAACTTTACTTTTCAATAAAAGCCTTGATCATTTGCATCTCAGCATACCACAAAGGCAATTCACGCTATGCAACCAATGTCTATCAATCACACAGAATGAAATCCGATGTCAGACACACATCCATTTACAAGTTCATTCTAGGTCTGAACGAAACCAGAGGCACCTTATTCCTCGTTCCGTATGTTCAATACAGGAGAGAGGCCCTCGCATGTCCGGTCGATCTCCAAGTACGTCTGGACGATCACCACTTATTACCTTGTCTTGGGTGTACATCCCAATCAAAACATCAGTAATCATCCAAACGATGTGAAGACCTCCAGTCTTCGACCACCGTCTTCATCCTCGACATATCGTCAAATCAGTTATTCAGAATGGGATAAACCCGGTCTTTCTGAATAACTCACACATATAATAAACAAGTGCTATAAAAACACAACATACGCCTCATTCCAATTTTGAATATTCTTTTATTTAAATATTCATATCCTTTGGGAAAGGTTCCTATTAATTTTATCAAAGATAAATTCTTTGATTTACTCTTCAATCTTCTTTTGGATTTCAATTCAAACCAAATTATGGTTTATCTAAACTAGTCGGGATTAGCGAACCTTACCGGAGTAATCCTTTGCTTAATTTCCTAATTCCAACCTATTCATCCCATGAAGCAAAACTGGTAATACTCCATGTCTAACACCACAGTGTTATCAGTAAATTCAATTACCATTTCACGTTCAAATCTAATTAAAGATTTAACTATCGCTTGGAGTAAAACTGGTGGTACTCCATTCTCGATCATTTCTCGAATTTGATAATTTTACTTATCAGATTCACCTTTCAATCTATTTAAAGATTAATTAAAACTCTATTTCAGTTTTAATTTCCAAAAATCATTACTTAATGATTTTTCAAAGTTAAGGAAAAAATCTTATCTTTAACTGGGTTAAAGAACTAATGCCATTTAAAACACAGCTCACGATTAACCCAAAATCACATTCCATTAACAATGGAATCTTCACGGAAAACAGATCAATGTATATAATTGATATGAACTTCCATATCCAACCGATACTATAAATGGAATAACGGCAAAGCCTCTTAAATTCCATATATAGTAACAGTCTTCCTCCACAGAAGTCCACTTCGATTATTACCAAATACAATTCCCTTCCATTCCAATTTATTTTATTAAATTGGAAAACTTCACTTTGGAAAATTTCCTTTAAATCTTAACAAAAGATTTACAAATTCCAAATCACATTTCACTGTAAATCGGGTTAAAGAACGAATGTCGTTAAAAACACAGTTCACGGTAAACCCAATTCACATTCCATTTTATTCCAATTATTATATATAATTGGAAACTCTAACAATCTTAGTTAAAAAGATTTATTCTCTTCACATGAGGTTCAAGAACAGTGTTACTGAAGACACCGCTCACGACAAACCCAAAATCCCATTTGATATTAAATACAAGACTCTGAATAGAAAATATATCGGCTTATATTCAATGTCAAATTCTGAACCCAACAAATATCGTATTGGAAATAACGATATTAATATATCTTTCAAATTTCCATAGCAATACCTGTATAATCACGAAATCCAACATCGAAATATTCCGAAGATGATTTCAATTCAATTCCATTCCAATTTATATATTGGAAACTCTGGTTATTTTTAAAACTATTTCAAATCCAATTTATTTATTTAAAAATATTGGATTATAATTCTAGTTTATAACTAGTTCATTTCGGTAAAAAAAATTATCTTTTCAAATATGGAATTTTTCGTCCTAATTCTTTCTAAATCATTTATTATGATTTTACATAAATTATTAATATTTTTAATAATTTTATCAAGGCCCACACAGTCGATTTCCATATATGGTCATCGAACTGCATTTACAGTGAGCTTTTTCAAATTTGATTTTGATATAATTCCAAATCCAACCATTAAATTTCAAATCTCTTGTATTCGTTGAAAAGCTCTTTTCGATACGAACGCAACGGTTCCAGTTTTAGGAGAATCCGACGGTCGGATCTCCCATAATGTCCGTTCGAAGTCAATGGTCGAAATTCGCAAACTGTTGCGGTGCGGCGCGTTCTATTCAGGCCATTATATATGTAATATATATATTGTATATATTACATCGATTTCCATTTAAAACATATTTGATAAATCATTTTAAATTCATTTTCAAAACGATTTCAATTTCATATTCAATTTCAAATCAAAACTGAATATTCCGTATCATCGATATATAAATGATAATATTTTCAAAGCATTAGATTTTGAAATCAATCCCTTTTTGATATTCATTATAAAAATGAATAAAATCGATATGAATATCGTTCACGCTCAAATGGCGTCAATCTGATCAACACGGCTTTATGTATTTAAATATATTCGTGTCCATCCCAAATCGGACATCAAAATCAGATTTTGATCTTTTACTGAATATTGTTTTAAAATATTCATTATTTTAAAATGTTCGTTATTTTAAAATATTTATTCTTTCTAAACTGGAATCAGACGCAGTAAATTACCATATAATTTTATTTATATGGATTTCATACAACACACGTATACAACAACAATAAAATACAGTCAACCATCATTCAGAGTGCATTCTACACTACATAAGCATTAAATATAAATATTCAACGCTTACACAGCTTGTCAACCAATTGATTGACATGCAACTAAATATTAGGATTAGTGTATGTCCAATATCATCCCAATACCCGTGCGGGGTTTTCAAACAACAAACACAGATTTATTTGTGCAGTTAGGCGATGTGTAAAATTTATCGTCCCAATCAATATCAGTCAAATGTGTGTATATAAACAAATTCGTCCGATTTGTTTGTGAATATTTATTTTATTCATATACAAGTTAAAAAAATTTATTTCCATTCCACATCACACAATCAATTTTCATAACACAATCAAACAAACAAACAAGTCGTCCATGGTTTGTGGACGACGGATGTCGGGTGCTGCTAAGCACCGTCTGCATCTTAGCATATATTTTAACTAGAAAATAAATTAAAGTGAGAAGTTTTCACCTTTGGGATCCACTCTGCCATCCTCTATTTCTGAACAGTTCGGATTTTGTTTTGATTTTAGTCTGTTCCATCACACTCCTTTTCACGTTGTTCATAGTAAAAATCATATTTTTATTATGATGTTTATATATTAAAAATCAAATTTTTACTTCGCTATATATAAAAAAAATCGAATTTCTATCGCTACTTCATATATATAAAAATTGAATTTTTCGACAATGAAAAATCTATTTTTTTTTATAAAAATCTAATCTTTTTATTCGCTACTGTTTATATAATAAAAATTATATTTTTATTATGCTTCTTTCTATATAAAAATTATTTTTTTCTTCGCTATAAAAATCTATACTTTTCCTTATGTAAAAATTCTATTTTTACTTCGCTATTCCATATGTAAAAATTCTATTTTTAAAACGATGTTTATATTATAAAAATCATATTTTTATAATAAAAATCATATTTTTATAATAAAAATCATATTTTTATTATCTCTATAATATAAAAATCATATTTTTATTTTTTTATAATATAAAAATCATATTTTAATTTTTGTTCTTCACACACTAAAGATCACTTCTTTTCTTCTAACTAAAATTCAAATCTCTTTATAATTAAAAATCAAATCTTTAATCATAAAAATATAATCTTTTTCCATACGAACACCGTATAAAAATCGCATCTTTATTCATATGAATACACTATAAAAATCCCATTTTTATTTTGTTTATATATAAGTAAAAATTCACATATTTTTCTTATCATGCCATAAGGTAAAATAAATAAATAAACTAATTTTATCCTTTTAAGGCTAATTACATTAAATAAACTAACATAAATAAATAAAACACTCACAGTCGAAATTCGGAGGTGAGGGATCAGAGTGGGTAATGGGGAGGTGGAGGAGGCGGTCTGAGGCAAGGGGCGGCGTTGGGTTTAATGGCGACGGCGGATGTTAAGAAGGGCTAGGGTTAAAGAACGTAGAGGGAAAAGGAGGGAGAGAGGTCACCGGATCGACGACGGTGCAGCTAGGGGAGGGCTCGACGGAGGGTGTTGAAGGAGGCGCCGCGGTTTTCGTTTTCCCCTCTTTTTTTTGATTTGTTCGATCTGATAAGAGAGGGGAGAGAGTGAGTAGAGAGGGGTGAGGATATTATTTATATTAATTTTATATTATATTTAAGTCCCTAAGGTTGACTTTACATTTGAACTCCAAATGAAACCCCATGACTGTCGCCCCTAGCTAATTACCCTCATTTCGAACGCAATGGGATATGTATCGTAAGCCAATTTGATCGTTACGATCAGTTTCCTTTTAAATTAAAATTTAAATCATTAAAGTGAATTTTAAACGTACATTTCAATTTACTGGGGTCACATACGGACCCCTAAAATTCTAGGAAAATTATTTCTAGCTTCGTATTGACAATACGGTCCTAAAAAAACTAATTTCGTCAAATTTGAAGACCATTTGAAAAACGGCCATTTTCTGGTCGATCCAAATTGACTGAAACTGCCAAAACACGTTTTCTTTTGACACGCTCACATATTAATTCCAAAAATTATGAATTTTAGAATTCAGCAATAATTTGACATCTCGGATCTAGAAAAAGTTGTTTCATCGAAAACGGAGGTCGTTTGCAAAATTTCCATTTCTAAGGGCTATATTTCCATAGCGATTATTCTGAATTTTCAACTGGGGATAACTTTTTATTCCCACTATGAAATTTTGATTTTTCGGATTCGTTAGTAAGATATTTTCAAATAGATTCTAATATTTTAGTTTTCTCTAAAATCCGGTTTATTTTGAATCCTGTACATTCATTTGAAATTTGAAATCGAATTTTCGAACTACCATGCCATTTTCAATTCCTTTTATAATTAAAATAAATAATTATATTCTAATTCCTATTCAAATAAATATATACGTTCTAATTCTTATTCGAAATAAATTTCTCATCGTTTTTATTTAAAGTAAACCATTTTAAATATTCAAAGTTCATTAAAATTGCCAAAATAAAAATTTTGAATTGGTTCTGATTTTCCGGGTTGTTACATAATCTCTATCATCTAGCCATACTTCCACACATTCTCCAACATGTTAGCCATGTTGTTTAAAAATAGTTAACATCGCCTCAGAAGAAGAATCTTGTTCAACTGCCTCATTACTCGTAACACTTTCAAGTGATAAGTTCACATGACCATTAAAATAGTGAGAGAAAAAGAAAGAAGCTTCTTCTTCAATATATGATTTGAAACAAAACCTTCAACTTTAGCTTTTAGTATCATTTTTTTTCTTTAAATGATTTAAGTACCCAATAAAAAATATTTCGATTCAATATTAACTTTTATTTATAATTAAATTTACATTTGCAAACTCAGTATAGTAACATACCTTTTGAATAGATACATCCATCCATATTGCACATGACCTCGAAGACGTGCTTCATATGGAAGATGAATAAGTAAATGCTCCATTACATTAAAGAAACCCGAAGGAAATGTTTTCTTCAGTTTGCAAAGCAGTATAGGGATTTCTTCTTCAAGTTTTGGTAGATGGTCAACTTTTAATGTAGTTGAATAAAGCTCCTTATAAAATAAACTAAGTTCTGTTACTACATTTCAAACTTTTATGGGTAACAATTCTTCAAAGCAACGGGTAAGAAAAATTCCGTTGTCACATGACAATCATGGCTTTTCATTTCACTTGGTCTTTCGTTTTTATATCGACATATCTATGAATATTAGAAGAAATTCCATTGGGAAATCATAATTCTTCCACCCGTTTTAACAATACTTTAACTTGGTTTATAACTAGTTCATAGCCTGCTTTGTGCTTTTTAATGTCATTGGGCTTCATATGAAGCTCAGGACGATTGCATATTTCCTTTATATTATGTCTAGATTTCAGATCGTTCTTAGTCTTGCCTTTAACATTCAAAACTGTAATAAATACATGATCAAATATGATTTTCTCGTTATGCATCATGTCAATGTTATGACGGATTAAGAGATTTTTCCAATAAGGTAATTTCTAGAATATACTTTGTTTACACCAATTATGAACCATCGATTTACCTTGAATTTCAGTTTGTTGTGTATCTTTGGATAAACTTTTATATGTTCATATATTTCCTCGCTTGATCAAACCATTGGTAGTCGAAGAGTCTCAGGTCTATTAGCCGTGAAGCCCTTTTGGTCTTTTCTAAAAGGATGATTAATATGAAGAAAACATCGATAGCAATCAAATCCATGCAGTAAAGAAAATGCTCGTGTTTCTTCCTTGCAATATGGACAAACAAAACGATTAGCTATACTCCAACCGAAAGCATTTCATATGTAGGATAATAGCTAATAATCCATAACAAAAAAGAACATCCGAAAATTTTCCTTTTTTAATATGTCGTATGTTTCGAATCCTTCCTACCACAATTTTTTCAATTCTACGATTAACAATTATAAGTAAACATCAATGCCCTATGTCGGATCACTAGGGCCAGAGACGACAACTGTGAGAAACATTATGGAGTTTTCATACACATCCACGGGGGTAGATTGTAAGGTTTAATTATTATAGGACAAGATGAATATTTAAAACCAAACTGGGAAAACGGCGAGAAGCCATCTGTAAATAAACCTAATCTAACGATGCGGCTGTCCGCTGCGAAATCAGGTTTTTTCTTATTAAAATATTTCCATGCTTCTCCATCGGATGGGTGTGTCAATGAACCTTCTTAAGGTATTCTCACACTATGCCATCGCATATGATGCACTGTTACAAATGATGCATATAACCTGTGAAGACTAAGGGTGATGGGTAATTAATGCATACACTTATACGGAACTTCTTTTCCCTTCTTTTTCCTTAGTTTGTGTCTTTCTTGGTTTCATATTTTACAGTTGCTAAGATTGATGTCTTCTTTCCAATAAAACATGGAACCATTTAAGCTTGTATCTATTTTTCGATATGGAAAATCAAAAGATGATATAAGTTTTTTCACTTCATAATAATTTTCACACATTAAATTCTCGGATGACATATGGCATTTAGCAGCTTAAACAACAGCCGAAAATCCAACTTCCATAAGGTTATATTTTGATTTTATTCCAATGTATTCTATAGTTACGATCATTGCGTGCCGCTTGTACATCCATTCCAAAGGTTTGTTTAGCATGGTCCAATAAATCATATATATTTTTAGCTCCAACATTTGGTTCCTCTTCGACGTTAACATCATCGTTATCAATTTTAATGGTAGGGAACACTGATCGTGCTACATCTTTGACCATACGTTCTATGAGATTCATACTAACTTTATCACTAATGACCTCCACCGACTGTTCTTGATTATTAGGGACTACAATTTTTCCATGACAATCCCACAACAAATAATTGGGTACGAAACAGTATTGGCACAAATGAACCTTTACTGTATTCGGTACTAAATAGTTCAACAATTTGCCCCTACTACATAGACAATGAATTTCTCCGTCATTTCCAATATTACTAAAAGCAAATTCGATGAGCACTTGTACCCAGTTTGGAAAATGTAACAACCCGGATTTTCAGAACCAATTTAAATTTTTTATTTTGGTAATTTTAATGGATTTAAATATTTAAAATAATTTATTTTAAATAATAATGACAAAAAATTTATTTAAATCGAAGTTAGAACGAATAAATTTATTTTAATTATAAAATGAGCCTGAAATGGCGTTGTAGTTTGAAAATTTAATTTCAAATTTAAAATGAATGTACTGGATTCAAAATAAATCAGATTTTGGTAAAACAAGAAATATTTGAATCTGTCTGATAATATCTTTCCAACGGATCTGAAAAATTGAAATTTCATAGCGGGAATAAAAAGTTATGGCCAGTTTAAAATTCAAAATAGTCGCTATGGAATTTATATATATATATATCTAATATTATAGATAGCCATTTACAAACGAATTCCATTTTACAAACGACCTCCATTTTAAATTTATTTAAATTTCATAGCGCCTTATTCCATCTTTAATTAAGATTTAATGGAGTTTTCTAATTAATTAATATTTATTTGGAATTAAATAAAATAAATTGGATTTTAGGGTTTGTCGTGAATGGTGTCTTAAATAACACTGTTCTTAAACCTCGTGTGAAAAGAATAAATCTTTTAATTAAGATTTAGAAAAGTTTACTAATAAATTAATGTTTAATTAGAATTGAAATGGAAGTTGATGGTGGGTTTATCGTGAACTGTGTTTTAAACGACGATTGTTCTTTAATCCCAATTAACAGTGAAAATATATAATTTGGAATTTATAAATCTTTTATGAAGATTTAAGTGGAAATTTTTCCAAAGTAGAGTTTTCCAATTTAATAGAATAAATTGGAATTGAAGGGAATTTAATTTAATGATAATCGAGATAAGCTTCTGTGAATGAAGACCGTTACTATATATGGAATTTAAAAAAGCCTTGCCGTTATTCCATTTATATTATTAGTCTGATACGGAAATTTATATCGATTATATATTGATCCGTTTTTTGCGAAGACTCCATATTTAGTAGAAGACGATTTTGGGTATCATGAACAATGTTTAAATAACATTTGTTCTTTAACCCAGTTAAAGACAAGATTAATTTCTTAAATTTGAATAATCATTAAGTAAAAAATTTTGAGATTAAAACTTAACTAGAGTTTTAATGA
Organism: Allium sativum; assembly: GCA_030737875.1. Taxonomy (NCBI): domain Eukaryota; kingdom Viridiplantae; phylum Streptophyta; class Magnoliopsida; order Asparagales; family Amaryllidaceae; genus Allium; species Allium sativum. The sequence continues at coordinate 603,762,308 of CM060919.1, read as the reverse complement.
ATCTTTAATCAGATTAAAATGTGAAATGAGATACAAAAGAAGATTAAAGAATAAATTTAAAAGAATTTATCTTTAATAAAATTAATAGTAATCTTTCCCTAATAATGTGAATATTTTATTAAAAGAATATTCTGAATCGGAATGAGGTGTATGAGGTGATTTTATAGCACTTGATTATAAAATACGTGAATTATTCGGAAAGACCGGGTTTAACCCATTCTGGATAAGTAATATGACGATCAAGAGTCAAAGATGAAGATGGTGGTTGAATACCGAAGTTCTTCACATCGTTTGGGTGATTACTGATGTCTTGATTGGGTCATACACCCAAGACAAGGTAATAAGTGGTGATCGTCCAAACGTACTTGGAGATCGACGAATATGCAAGGGCCTATCTCCTGTATTGGACACATGGGACGAGGAATAAGGTGCCTCCGGTTTCGTTCAGACCCAGAACGGACTTGTAAATGGATGGTATGTCTGACATTGTATTCCTTTGTGTTGTATTCGTTGATCTCTGCTAAATATATATCTGTTTGGTGGTGGAGAATTTATTCTCTTGCTTGACACCCTTCTCTAAAACGTACGAGCTTCGAGTTTATATATTGGCAGAAATCAATGGTATGGTATGGATTGCAATGTGGCATGCTAAGATGCAAATGATCATGGCTTTTGTTGAAAAGCAGAGCCTTGTAGATGATGATCAAAGAATAGCTTTAATTAGCATAGCTTTGTGTATAGCGATACTTCGCGAGCCTCACACCCCGTAATGAACCAGAAACGGGAGAAGGATCCAGGGAGACCATGCGTTTCTTTCTAGCTAGGAGTGGTGTCATGGTATGGAGCCCAAACATTTTACTTATGTGGATGATGGAATGAGGCGCCTCGGATTTGAGTCCCTAGTGGCTCTTTATTTACGCCCCATAGGGCGGGGAAACGTATTGTTCAGGAATTATATATAATCCACTAACATATGTGTGGGCCGGCCCTATGGCTCCTAAGGCTTGACTGAGTACTTGCCTGAGACTCAGGCTAGAGAGTCTCAAATTCGGTAAGAATGATCCCTTGCCTTGGTTCATAGATGGAAATCCAACTTCCAATACGACATCATGCGGTTTTGATTATAGAACTAGTATGGCGACATGATATATGGTACCCATGCCGTCTATGATTGATACATTTATATTTTATGTTGTTTTTGACACTATACACTTATAGTAATAATAATAATAACAGATGAAATTTCGCGTATCAAACATATTTGGCTATTATAAGGGAAAACTCTATCCTTCGGCTTGCGTTGCATTGTGTGATAGGACCTGAGTCTTATAATAGCTTCATTTTTTCCAAAAGTATTGCGTTGTTTTATTTTAAACTAAAATTCATGTGGAGTAAACCCATTCCGTGTTATACGGCGTGGTCCCCTAATTTACCCAACTTTAAAATCAAGCTAATAATTGTTTTAATTCTCACACCAGTCCTATGACTGACCTGGAGTTTATTGTTTTAACCTAAACTCTGGGTGCCCCTATTTTCCACATGGGTAGCTAGTAGTTTTGGTTTTGCAGATATTATATTCACAGGATCCTAGTTTACAGCTGAAGCGATATTCGGAAAGCTCTGTATCCGTGTATTTCTTTCAGTTGTATTTTGTATTATTTTTCAATGTATATTATTTACTCATACTCTGTTATATTCTTGTACTCTGATATAATTGTTGTAATAAGCATTAAAATTTTCTGTCGTTTGTGTTCCGATTTGCCTTGTTCTCAATTCAATCCGTACTTTCCTTTATAGGAAAGTTTGGGTCGTTTCAGTTTGGTATCAGAGCTTAGGTTTACAGAGTTCGAGAACAAGACACATTAGAACCGAACGAAAGAATTCATCAGAGATTGGATTAGTGATATCCAATAAGAATGACTTGTTAGAGATGGGATTAGTCGTATCCTAGAATGAGTCCGAAGAGTGTTATTTTTAAAATAAAAATGGAACAAATTTTGTTTTGAAAATTTAAACCTTATTATTCATATTTGGATATTATATTTTAAATTGATTTGGACTATCAAATATATAAAGGTTTGCATATACGCCTAGCTAGTGTATGTACGAAGCCTTAAATATACTGGGTAGATATAGAATCACACTCTAGTCGCCCGGGGATAATTCGGGTGATGTCCGGAAATCATCAGTATTTATGTTCTAGTTTCGAAAGTGGGATATCTCTATATTTCCAATTGACTGGTGTGAGAACCAAACTAGATAGAGTTTATTGTTGTGATTTGCACTGAAATTGTGACGACCCCAAACCCCGTACTGATGGTGGCAAGGTTAATCTTTGGAATATAACACATAAACCGATAACAGCAGAACAGAAATAAATAAACACACCAGATAATATACAGTAGAATACACTAGATAAACGTAATCATCCGAGTTACACAGTATACAGGATCATACTTAGTACAAATACAGTTCAGCTATACATAAATGTCTACATCGGAAAATAAACATAATATGTACAATAGGAGCTGAACAGCATAAAAGAGATAAATGATAGAATCCATCCTCTGCTCCAGCTATCCAAAAAGAGCCTGCTAAAACCTGAATACAAGGCTGCCCATGTAGAAAAAGGGGCACCCGAGTTTGCAAGTGAAACAAACTACGAGTCAGTCATGGGACTGTTATGAGAAATCTACTTAACACATTTTATAATATGGCTAATCACAGGACCACGCCACTTTCACGGAACGGGTTTACTCCATTGGATTGCCAGTGCTTTAAAACAAGTAAATCTTTTAAACATCGCAATGCTTTTTATAAAATGAAGCCATTATAAGACTCAGTTCCCATCACACAATGCAACACAAACCGGAGGATAGAGTTTTTACCTTATAATGGCTAAAATATGCTTGATACGAATAAAACAAAAGCATTTGGTATTATTGCCAGTGTTTATATATTTCAAAAAAAATTTCAAATCATAAGTATCAATCATAGACGGCATGGGTACCATATATCATGTCGCCATATATAGGTATACAATCAAAACCGCACAGTCACGTATTTGGAAATTGGATTTCCGTCATGAACCAAGGCAAAAGATAGTCCTTACCGAATTCGAGACAATCTAGCCTATGTCTCAGGATCAGAACGCATCAACCCTTTGGATCATTAGGGTCGGTCCACCGATGTGGATTATTATGCCTGAACACTACGTTTCCCCGCCCTTTGAGGCGTAAATGAGCCAACGAATGACTCCATCAGTCCCGGATCGACCGATATATCCGAGGCGCCTCGCAACAACAACAACCACACAGGTGAAAATAATATATATGTCAGCCAGTTTAAGAACTGACACCACCTCTAGCTAGAAGGAAACGCATGCCCTCCCTGAGGTCCTCTCCTGTTTCTGGTTCATACCAGGGTGTGAGGCTCGAGAATTCACGTTATACACAAAGCTATGCCACACAGGCCGTGCTTTGATCATCAACCACAAGACTTTGCTTTTCAACAGAAGCCTTGATCACTGCATCTTAGCAAGCCACACAGGCAATTCACACCATGCAACTGATGGCTATCAATCACACATAATGAATTCTAATGTCAGACACACAGTCTATTTGCAAGTCCGTTCTGGGTCTGAACGAAACTGGAGGCACTATATGCCTCGCATACCCATCGATCTCCACGTACGTCTGGACGATCACCACTCATTATCAATATTTCGGGATGCCTCCCAATCAGGACATCAGTTATCATCCAAACAAGGTGAAGATCTCCGGTCTTCAACCATTGTCTTCATCATGGGATAAACACTGTCTTTCTGAGCAACTCGCATATATAATAAACAAGTGCTACACAAACACAACATATGCTTCATTCCAATTCATCATTCACTAACTGTAAACTAGTAAGAGAACGATTTCCCAAATATTAACCCCGAAGGCCGAAACCAACATCAGATCAAAACCCAGGAAACCATTTGACTTAGCTAACCTTCAGTTAGTTTCTAATTTTCACATTCCATATCTTTTATAATACTTTATAACGATTTATCGCTACTTTTATTTATTTAAAAATAGCCATTTCATTCAAACGACGCTTCGGGCCATAACGCGGCCGTGGCACTGTTTTTCTTCAGATTTGATTACACATATCTGAAAAATCTAACCGTTGGATCTTCACAAATTTTATATCATTAGAAAGATCTTTTCAAAACGAATCCAAGGTTCCAGTTTTGGGAAAATCCGATGGTCGGATCTCCCGGTACACTCGTTGGAAGTTTCGATTTCAAAATATGAACTGCAGCATCGTTATTTGATTTAATTTAATTATATTTATATATATATAAAAATATAATTGATTCTGGCGTTGTTTTTCTTCAGATTTGAATTAAACATTCCAGACAATCCAACCGTTAGATCTTCACAAAGTTGGTGTCGTTGGAAAGATATTTCCAAAGCGAACCCAACGGTTTCGGTTTCGGGAAAATCCGATGGTCGGATCTCCCGCACTAATCGTTTGAAATCACGGTTTCAAAATACGAACTGCAGCTTCGTTATTCGATTCATTTTAATTATATATATATATATAATCTATTCTTCGATTTCAAAACCATATTCTTTTCATACATTTGATAAAAATGATATTTTTATCCAACAGACATTTATTTCAACACTTCACTATTTTTAACAATTCTTGTATATAATAAAAATGTAATTTTTATTGTGAAATAATTTATTTCAAAACACGGCTATTTTATATAGTTCATATAGATGATAAAAATATGATTTTTGTTATAAAACAATTTATTTCAAAACACGACTATTTTATATAGTTCATATAGATGATAAAAATATGATTTTTATTATAAAACAATTTATTTCAAAACACGACTATTTTATATAGTTCATATAGATGATAAAAATATGATTTTTATTATAAAACAATTTATTTCAAAACACGACTATTTTATATAGTTCATATATATGATAAAAATATGATTTTTATTATAAAACAATTTATTTCGAACACGGATACCATTCAACACATGAATTTCTATTCAACGAATGAATTTCTATTCAACACATGAACGTTTTCTATAGTTCGTATATATACAATAAAAATGTGATTTTTATTGTTAAAACAATTTATTTAAAACACGAATACCATTCAACACATGAATTTCTATTCAACGAATGAATTTCTATTCAACACATGAATGTTTTCTATAGTTCGTATATATAAAATAAAAATGTGATTTTTATTGTTAAAACAATTTATTTAAAACACGAATACCATTCAACACATGAATTTCTATTCAACGAATGAATTTCTATTCAACACATGAATGTTTTCTATTCAACACACGAATATAGTTTCAACACATGAAAATAATTCTAACACATGAATATTATTCAAAATTTCGGCAGCATAACGGCAGGATAGTTAAGACCGGGGCCGTCCCTAGTACGGCTCCTCGCTCTACCTTAAAGCCTCGCAGCTTTTGACAATGGGGATTTCATGCATCTAGTTCGCACGCAGGTGGCATGTTTATTTTTATTTCTTTTCCGCAAACTTATCCTATATGGTTTCAACCAAATAATTATCCACCACAAACGGGTATTTTTCAACCACAATCAATCAATTTCAACCACAAATAATTCCAATCAACCATTCGCTATCAACCAATTTTCACAACCATTACAGCCAATAAATATCGTCCATGGTTTGTGGACGAGGGGCGTATATATATATAAGTATATTTCACTTCTATTCAACACATATATAATTTTTACAACGCATATATAACTTATACATCAAACGTACAACTTATACAACGCTTATACATGAGGTGTGCAACGCTTATATAACTCATACATTGACTATATAATTTATACATCGTCGTTTTCCATATCGTTTATAATTTAGAAATCTCACATTGGGTTCCACTCCACCAAAAATAGCAGAAGGCTCAGAAAAATATACGGTGTCTTCTAGAATGTAGAAGGCATCCACACGAGTCCATTGTCTCTTGTTTCACTGAATTTCGTCAACAAACGAAAAAGATATGATTTTTATAGTGAAATCAAAAACCGTAGCGCTTTAAAGTGCTATAGAATAGTTGTAATAAAAATCAGTCGTACCTCAGCTGAAGGGTTTGAAACTAGGTTTCGATTTTTCTTCGAATCCGTGTAGCTATTCGTCGATCGGCCTTTGCAGTGTCGTAGGGGGAGGAGCGGCGCACCTGCGTGCGGCGGTGGGCCCAGCTCGGTGGTCAGACGTGGCCATGACGGCGGTTGAAAGCCACCAACTTCCCGAGCTCGATTCGAGCTCTACAGGTCACGAAAAATTTCAAACTTTATATGGATTTAATGATCTCGAGGAGCTCTACAAAATCTTCAACTGGAAGGAAGGGTAATGGTGCATGGATTGATCAGAAAATGAATGGGAAGGATGGACGCTGTTATTGTCGTCGGTTTCAGAGAGAGTCGGGGAGAGAGAAGAATGAACGGGCCAATAGGATTTTTTATTTTTTATAAATTTTAAAAATCCAAAAATACCCCTTATCTCATACGAACTCCAATCCAAACCCAACGACTGTCGTCCCTAGCTAAATTCCCCCATTCCAAACACAATGGGATATGTTTCGTAGGCCCATTCGACTGTTTCAGTCAGTTTTTCTTCAAATTAAAATATAAAACATTCAATATTTAATTTGAACGTACATTTCAATTTGCCGGGGCCACATAATGATTCTAAAAATTCCCGAAAAATAAATCTAGCTATGTTTTGACGATACGGTCCCAACAAAACTAGTTTCGTCGAATTCTGAGACCTTTTGAAAAATGGCCCTTTTCTGGTCGATCCAATTTAATAGAAATCGACCAAACACATTTTCCTTTGCCACGCTCACATACTAGCTTCAAAAATTATGAAATTTGAAACCTAGAAATAATTTGACATCCTGGATCCAACAAAAGTGGTTTCATCGAATTCCGAGGTCGTTTGCAAAATGGCTATTTTCACGGGCTATATAAACTATATAGCGACCTTTCTGAAAATTCATTTGGCCATAACTTTTGCTTCCAGCTATGAAACTTCGATTTTTTAGATTCGTTAGAAATATATTCACTAACAGATTTAAATATTATTGGTTTCACTAAAATCCGTTTTGTTTTGCACTCGGTACAGTCAGTCAAAGTTTGAATTCAAATTTTGAAACTACCGCGCCATTTCAGGCCTTGTTTATAATTCAAATTAATTATATTTATTTTCAAACATCGATTCAAACTTACTTTTCATCGTTATTATTTAAAATATCTATTTTAAATATTTAAAATCCACTAAAATAGGCAATTTAAAATTTTTAAATTGGTTCAAATTTTCCGGGTCGTTACAATCTCCCCACTTAAAACTTTTCGTCCTCGAAAAGGAACAAAGTCGAAAGTGGTTTGATTAATCAACTCTACTTTCAATCTGGCTTCCATTCTCCAACTTTTCAGTTTTTGAGAATTTTCAAATTCTTCAAAAATTTGGATAACACCCTAAATTTTCGAAAAATTTCGCCATAACCTCCTTTGTACGGGGAGGGGTTTGGAAATTTATTGGGTCGTATTAGGTACCCAATAAATCCTAATAAGCATGCACATATTTATAGTGATATATTCCGGCGTCCACAGGGGAGTGTGTATAGATTATAACTCCAGAGAATAAATTCTTGTCACCCTATAAATGGTTTTTGTGCCTTAATGACCAGAGAGACGTGTTTATTGTCATCTTCAGACCCGTGTGGGTTTTTTTATTAATCTGGCAATTTACCATTACATTTTAAATGGTCCATATTAGTCATCAGTTCAACCTGTAATATATAGTCATCGCCATACAAGCCTCTCGCTCGTATGGTGAATCTTCAATCTCGTCACATAAGCTCCAAATTCTTATGTGGTATATGATGAAGTATGCCTATCTTCAAGAAGTATGCCATGTAGTGTAGTTCAAAATTAATTGTTACTATCCTATGGCGACATTTATTATTACACACAGAACAGCCAGCACTCCCCATCCAATGGCATTCACAGGAGTTGATATAATAATAAAATTGCGCATCCAACTAATTAAGGTTTACCTATTTGTCGGGCACGCAAATAAATTCTTTACTCAACAGCTAATCCATTTACCTGTTGAAACATATATAATGCATATGTATATATTTCTATCTATTTTTAACTCAGTTCAATGTGTGATTTAATCGAATAAATTCTACCCTTCATTCTCTTATTGATTAAATTAACTATCGTTCTAATAATTTAATTAACCATATCCACTATCACACAACACAAACAACAATCAATTTGTTTTTGACTTTTCAAAAATATACTAATCGATTCATATACTCTTTTTAAAATAATCAGACTATAGAATTAGAAGTTTACATCCATGAAAAGAAAATAATAGCAAAGTAGAGAACAAAATGGTAATGCAAAGTATAGTAAATGTACCTTGCACCAGAGTCAATCAGAGATATCCACCCTGCACTTAGGATAGGCTTTCTTAATGCTTTCCTCTGTTTCCCAAGTACAATCTCGCGGATCTCCACTCCCTTGCACTTTGACTAAGTGAACCTTATTGTTCCTCAGCTCTTTGGTTTCTTTGTCGATAATCTTTTATGGCTCTCTTCTCACAGCCAATTCTGGAGTAATTTCAATATCCTGTTGTGCGGCCTCTTCCACAACCAAGTCTGGGTCATGAACATGCTTTCGAAGTTGAGATACGTGAAATACATCATGCACTCCAGGCAACCAATCAGGCAATTGAATTTTATAAGCGAGGGTTCCAATTCGTTCTAGTATAGGGAATGGACCAATAAATCTGGGCGCCAACTTCCCAGTTTTGCCAAATCGAATCACTCCTCTCATCAGAGAAACCTTTAGATAGACATAATCACCAACAGAAAAAGCCAAATCTCTTCTTCTCGAATTAGCATAGCTCTTCTGTCGGCTTTGAGCGGCGAGTAATCGTTTCTTAACGAAATCGACCTTGTTGGCAACTTCACGGATCATATCAGGTCCCAATACAAGCCTATTACCAGGTTCGACCCAACAAGCAGGAGATCGGCACGGTCTACCATACAATGCTTCGAATGGTGACATTGTCAGGCTCGCTTGGTAGCTGTTGTTGTATGAAAACTCCGCCAAATGTAAATGGTCTTCCCATGATCCACCAAAATCAAGAACATAAGCCCGCAATAAATCTTCTAGTATACGATTCACCCTCTCAGTCTAACCATCTGTCTGAGGATGATAAGCGGTGCTTAGATTCAGCTTCATTCCCATTTCTACTTGAAATGCCTCCCAGAATTTGCTAGTAAATATTGGATCTCTATCACTAACTATACTGATCGGCACTCCATGTAGCCTAACAATCTCCTTGAAATATATCTGCGCCAGACTCTGAGCACTTCTGTTCGATCTGACAGGTATGAAATGGGCGGTCTTCGTGAAGCGATCTACGATCACCCAAATACTTCATTTCCTTTTCTGGTTCTGGACAAACCATCTATGAAGTCCATGGAAATAAGTTCCCACTTCCAACCTGGAACGTCCAGCGGTTGCAACAATCCAGCAAGTTTCTGTTGGCCGCTTTTGACTAGTTGGCAAGTAGAGCATCGGCTAACATATAAAGAAATGTCTCTCTTCATCGACCTCCACCAGAAAGTGCGTTTGATGTCATTATACATTTTGCTTACTCCTGGATGGATACTAAGTTTTGACTTGTGGCATTCATCCAGTACTTCCTTTCGGAGCTCTGAAATGTTAGGAACACAAATTCGACCCTTTAGCCTTAGAATCCCTTGGTCATCGATCTGGAAACTCAAGTGTTCGCCTTTCTGTATTCTTTCTCTGATCCTTTGAATGAAGTGATCATCCTTCTGAAGAGTAGAGATTTATCAATTAATGAAGTCGTAATAATAAAACTGGCGATCATTACATTCTTTCGGCTTAGCGCATTGGCCACAACATTGGCTTTCCCTGGAGTGTACAGAATCTCAAAATCGTATGCTGCAAGGAACTCTAGCCAACATTGCTGCCTCAGATTCAAGTCTTTCTGGGTGAACAGATACTTTAGCGATTGGTGATCTGTAAACAATTCGAATTTCTCACCCAAAAGATAGTGTCTCCAGATTTTCAAAGCGAATACGATAGCGAACAACTCAAGATCATGAGTAACGTAGTTCTTTTCATGTGGCTTCAACTGACGGCTAGCATAAGCAACAACTTGACCTCTTTGCATTAATACTGCACCAAGGCCTTCTCTAGAGGCATCTGTCCAGACTTTCAAGTCCTGATTGCCATCGATTATCGTTAACACTGGAGTCATTGTTAATCTTAACTTTAGCTCCTCAAAAGCCTCCTCACATTTCGGAGTCCACTTGAATTTTGAATGCTTCTTTGTAAGCTTCGTTAAGTGACTAGACATCTTCGAAAAATCTTTAACGAACTTCCGGTAATAACTAGCCAATCCAAGAAAACTTCGGACTTCGGTGGGAGTACTAGGCTGTTTTCAATTCTGAATAGCGGTGATTTTACTTAGATCCACAGCAATTCCCTCTTTTGATACGACGTGGCCAAGAAACTTTACTTCATCTTGCCAGAATATACATTTGGACAGTTTGGCTTTCAATACATTTCTTCTCAGAATTTCTAGAACCTGCTCCAAATGTTTTTCATGTTCGGCCTTTGACTTAGAGAAGATTAGAATATCATCAATAAAAATCTGTAAAAACTTATTCAAGACTCCTCTGAACACTCTATTCATTAAATCGACGAAGTACGCTGGAGCATTACATAAGCCGAACGACATTACTAACCACTCATAGAATAAGTCTGGACCTCTGAATGCTGTCATAGGAACACACTTGTTAGCCTACTTTGTAAACTAGGCTATACAAAGTCAAGAAGTCAGAAGATCAAGTGGATAAAAGGCACTCTGTTGTGCATCCGGTTCGGATCGGAATTAAGGGGGTAGGAACAAAAGCAAGATAAAGGAGGAAGGAAAATATTTGGATCGGATCGGTTGTAGCAGGGCCGATTCGAACCCCATCTGCTAGCCTATCCGATCCAAACCGAGTGCATCCTGCTACTCCGCACCACGATCTCCTGAATATTCGAGGCAGTTACACCCACTTTCTACCCACGATGGCCACTAACTTGATGTGCTGAAAACACCAGAACTCATCCGATCCCGATAGTCATGGAATGGAAGACGCGTGTACCTGATCCGAACCGAATTCTAGAGAAGTTTCCACCTATAAATAGACCCCCAAGGGTCATTTTAAAGGGACTTTTGGCACCTGAGAGTTTGAGTAACATTGAGAAGCGAATTTCAACATTCCCAAGCAATCCAAATCATCATTCAAAGTGTAATTTGAATATAATTGAGTGAACGTATGTGAAAAAAGGGAGATATTGAGTGAATATCTTGTTGTATTTTCAACCACATCATCAAACAAAGTGATATAAAGTGGACGTAGGCTTTTAAACGCCGAACCACTATAAATCTTGTGTCTCTTTTCTATTTTTGATTTTGATTTCATTTTATCGTAATCTTTGTCAATTTGGGTGTTAGAAACACTTTTTGGTCTAACATTTTGGTGCTTTCACTGAGAACAATTTGAATTCTCTGTTTTTCTGGATTACCGTTCTACTTTTTGGACCGTTGAGTTCAAAGAAGTTAATCCCCAAATTTCGACGCTTTTAAGTACTTGTTGGCTGATTGTTGAAGAATTATGGCCAAAGGAAAAGGCAAGGAAGTTCAAACCAGTCGAGGGAACGAAGTTGGTGAAGATCAGCAAAATCCGGTCGTGATGAGGTCTCGTGGGCAGAGTTCGGGAGCGGATCAGACAGGTTCAGGAAATCCGAACTGATCACAGAGGGAGAGCTCCGATCCGAACCGAATAGAGGATGTTGAAGAGGTGCGCTCCCCCAACCCGAACCGATCCGGCCAGGTTACTTTGCTCTGATCCAATCTGACACTAGGTGATGCTGGACCCTCTACTCGAGCCCCTCCAAATGCTTCGACTCCAGCCACCGGGACCAATGACCAGATCAATCCATCTGCGCCTGTCACCCAAGGAGATTTTTCGTGCCTTCTTGACATGCTTGAGAGCACTAGGGAGGCTATGAGAATCCACGAGCGCACCAATCTTATGATGCAAGAGAATATGAGAATCATGAGTAGGGAAATTGGCGAACTCCGCAGGCAAAGAACTCCTTCCCCAGTTCATCATACTGCAATGGATCACTCTTCCTCTTCTGAGGAAGAATGGCCCCGTGAAAGAAGGCCACACGAACGACCTCAGAATTTGGAGCAAATGACTTTCGGATCTCTGGGATCCCGCGAAGACGCTGCTTGTGTACTAGGACCCAATGATCCGAGCTTGAGAGAGCCTATGCTATTACCAATGCGAGGATCCCATGTTTTGCCTAGAGACCCTAACCTCACCAACCCCACTCAGGGACAAATGCTTCAGCCCCTTCCTCCCGAGATCGACGGGGAACGTAGGGAGCAAAGCAGAGAAGAAGCCGCTAGAAGAAGGAGGGTGTCCCCTGATCAGGAGCCCAGAGGAAACCCGAACATCAGAGCCAGGGAGCCTAAACGTCCCTTGACCAATGCTGACGTATGGGCTATGGTATGCCAGATCATGTTTGAGAGTCGAAACTACACCAATGATGATTATGGTATTGAGCGAAGCCATACTCCCTTTACTGATGACATTCTTGACTTTCAGTTCCCCCGACGTTTTAATTTGCCACAGATGGACAGATATAACGGGAGAACTGACCCGGGACAACATTTGATGCGATACGCATGGCTTATGAACGCTGACGCTGCCCTTGACACTGTGAAGTGTAAGGCCTTCCCGATTTACTTAGAAGACATAGCATTACTATGGTTTACCCGACTTCCTCCTCGATCGATATCGAATTTCAAAGAACTAAGTGAACGTTTTATGAATCATTTCCGACTTCACGCCCGAAAATATAAGAATGTTATTGAATTATCGAAAATTAAGCAAGCGCCGGGTGAGTCTGGAGATTTGAAGCCCTGTGAAGGTTGGATCCGAGGCTTCAATGGGGCATCGACAACTCCAATGGGGTATATAGAATTACCCGTAACATTGGGACAAGGGGATCGTCGAAGAGTACGAATGATTCAGTTCGTAGTGCTAGATATAGATTCACCCTACAACGCATTTTTAGGAATGCTTTCCCTTGCAGAGTTCAGGGTTTGTATCGCACCGTGGTGTTTATTGCTAAAGTTCCCAACTGAAGCCGGAATAGGAGTAATGAGGGGAGATCAAGTCTCCGGACGAGCTTGCTATATTGCCGAATTAAAGATGCTGATGAAGGGACTCAACATCGAGAATAAAAGTACTTCACCTCCTCCAAAGGAGGGTTCGGCATAGCAATTAGAGGGATCAACCCCGAAGGAGTTGCCCAAGGGAATGCCCGAAGACCTGGATCCCAGAGAAGATGAGGAACCTAAGGATAGAAAGGCAACTCCTAACGAAACGACAGTGGATATACCCATTGATGAAGCTGATCCAGCAAAAGTTTTGAAGATTGGATCCCAGTTGGATCCGCACCGAGCCAAAGAACTGGTTAACTTTCTGAAGGCAAACCTGGATGTGTTTGCCTGGACCCACACTGACATGTGTGGGATATCACCATCCATCATGAGTCATTCGCTGAGTATAAACCCAAAACACCCGCCTGTAAAGCAAAAGAGACGTGCGCTGGGCCCAGAGAGGTCGGCAGCTTTGAAAGAAGAAGTGGAGAAGCTGAAAGAGAATGGATTTATTAGAGATTTGACATATCCCGACTGGATATCGAATCCTGTTTTGGTAAAGAAGTCAAACGGAAAGTGGCGGACATGTATTGAATTTTTAGACTTGAACAAAGCTTGCCCGAAAGATAGCTTCCCACTCCCCAGAATAGACCATCATGTGGATTCGACGGCGGGACATGAACTTCTTTCTTTCATGGACGCATATTCCGGATATAACCAGATTCCCATGCATGTGCCCGATCAAGAGCACACGATCTTCATTACAAATTTGGGATTGTATTGCTATGTGATCATGTCGTTTGGATTGAAGAATGCTGGAGCTACCTACCAACGCTTGGTGAACAGGATGTTTTATAACCAAATAGGGAAGACTATGGAGGTTTGTGTGGACGATATGCTCGTCAAATCAAGACAGTCCTCCAGCCATACGCAAGACTTGGCAGAGATGTTCGGTATCCTGCGAAAGTATCGGATGAAGTTAAATCCTTTGAAGTGCTCGTTTGGGGTGGCATCTGGAAAGTTTCTAGGTTTCATCGTGAGCTCTTGAGGGATTGAAATCAATCCCAGTCAAATAGCAGCGATAAGGAACATTGAGGAACCAAGGAGAATCAAAGATGTCCAAAGTCTTACGGGGAAAGTAGGTGCGTTGAGTAGATTTATCTCCAAAGCAACAGACAAATGAATCCCATTTTTTGACTTGATAAAAAGGGGAAAGAAAAATTTCGAATGGACTCCGGACTGTGTTGAGGCCTTTCGAAATCTGTTGGACTTACTAGAGAGACCACCGATTTTGTCGAAGCCAATGGATCATGAAGAGCTATTTGTTTATCTAGCAGTATCAGCTCACGCCGTTAGCACCGCCTTGGTCCGGGAAGAAGACAAGGTGCAAAGGCTAGTATATTACATAAGTAAGAAATTGGCAGCTACAGAACGTAACTATCCAAGAATTGAGAATCTTGCTTACAGCCTTCTGATCGCCTCCTGAAAACTTCGCCATTATTTTCAAGCTCAGCCAATAACCATATACACTGATTAGCCTCTGAGACAGGTGTTGCAAAGACCCGAAGCATCGGGACGGTTGATCAAGTGGAATATTGAATTAAGTCAGTTTGATTTAAATTTTCAGCCGCGAAGATCGATCAAGGCGAAAGCTCTGGCTGACTTTATAGAAGAGTTCACAATTCCGGAGGAAGAGATGATCAACGACAAGGTGGTCAAGTCAGAGGAGGAATTAAAATTAGATCCATGGAAGTTGTACACAGACGGAGCCAAGGACGACTGAAGGTCCGGGGCTGGAGTCGTCTTAGTTACTCCTGAAGGACGATCGTTCTATTATGCTCTGCGACTAGAATTTTCAGCGACCAATAATGACTCTGAATATGAAGCCCTGATTGCCGGGCTGAAACTTGCTAAGGAATTCGGAATAAAGGCATTGGATATATTCTGTGATTCCAAAATAGTCGTCTTCCAAGTGCGAAAGGAGTTTGTGGCCCAAGGACCTCGACTTATTACCTATCTCGGAAACGTGGAGGAGCTGTTGAGCAATTTGGAACGGTATAACATAACGCATATCCCAAGAGCTGAAAACCAGAAGGCAGACCGGCTAGCGAAGCTGGCTAGTTTCGACAATCCAGAGGAAACCGAAATGGTTCCAATTGAGACGTTGGGATCGCCAAGCTTTGAGTCAATGGAAATTGAATAAGCTTTCGAAGAAGAACCGGAGAGGGAGTCGTGGATGACCCCAATCAAGAATTTCCTTAGAAATGGAGTACTCTCGCCAAAGAAGAGTGAGAGGCGAGCCATAGTTCGCAAAGTTACCAGATACATCCTTCAAGATGATACCTTTTATCGGCAAGGATTTTCTATGCCCCTGTTACGATGTATAGCACACGACGACATCAAGCGTGTACTAATGGAAGTACACGAAGGTGAGTGTGGAGATCATACGGGGGGTCAGACTTTAGCAAAAAAGGTATTGCGGTATGGGTATTTCTGGCCCACAATTAATAAAGATGCAGCTGATTACTCACGACGCTGCGATAAATGCCAGAGGTTCGCCAAGATCTCCAGAGCACCACCGACCCAGCTCAAGTCGATGGTGAGTCCGTGGTCGTTTTCCATGTGGGGAATTGACATCATCAATGTTCTACCGATTGCCAAAGGAGAGGCAAAGTATGCAATAGTCGCCGTGGACTATTTTACGAAGTGGGTAGAAGCTGAGCCCTTAACCAAAATCACAGCGAGAAAGGTGATAAGTTTCATGGTTAGAAATAACATATGACGATTTGGGATTCCAAGGACCATTATAACTGATAATGGAACCCAGTTCGATGGTGCTGAATTCAGAAATTTCTGCCAGAAATACAAGATCAACAAGCGGTATACTACAGTCGCCCATCCACAGTCGAATGGGCAATAAATAAAGTCATAAAATCCATCCTCAAGAAGCGATTGGAACGTGCAAAAGCAAAATGGGTGGATGAATTGCCCTTGGCTTTGTGGGAATATCGTACAACGTTTAAGACAGCTACCGGTCATACTCCTTTCTCTCTCTCGTTTAGCTCAGAAGTAGTAATCCCAGTAGAGCTTGAAGTTCCCTCTCACAGGGTGACATATTATGACCCAATGACGAATCAGGCACTCCTCCTCGAGTCCCTTGATGCAATCGAAGAGAAAAGGGACGAAGCAGACTTGCGTGCGTCAAGACGTCGACGTCAGATGGCACGCTATTATGACAAGAAAGTTCGTTTTAGAACCTTTGAACCAGGAGATTTGGTGCTAAAGCGAGTTTTTCCATCCCTTCCTCACCTCGGTCCAAAGTGGGAAGGACCATTCGTCATCCAACGGAAACTTGAGACAGGAGCCTTCAAGTTAACGACCGTAGATGGCGAAGAAGTGCCTAGGGCTTGGAATGCCCAACACTTGATGCGATATTTGAATTAGGGATGTTGTATTTTCTTTTGTTTTTCTTATGAACCCTGTAAAAAGGCACGACTTGCCTTAGAAAAGTCTGTTGATACGAACAAAGGACTATAAAGTGGATGTAGGCTACGACTTAGCCGAACCACTATAAAAATATCATGTGCCATTTACTTTCCTGCATTATTCATATCTTCAACTATTATTCTATTGTGACTGTGGAATACGAGATGTTAAATTAAAATCTGAAAAATTGGAGATGGCTTATATGCAGGAACGAACACAACGACTGTTTG
This sequence comes from Allium sativum, assembly GCA_030737875.1. NCBI lineage: Eukaryota > Viridiplantae > Streptophyta > Magnoliopsida > Asparagales > Amaryllidaceae > Allium > Allium sativum. The sequence goes on along the minus strand of CM060919.1, from coordinate 603,745,242 downwards.
TACAATAAGACATAAAAGAATGGGAAGACGGCATTCTTAACTCTAACTCTCAAGAATTGAGAGAGAGTATAAAGGACGGGAAGACGACGTTCTCTGAGGCGTGAAGGTGCATCCAGATGAGAGACCGCCTCAGCAAGAACTCTAACCTGAATATAAGACAGAAGAGTATAAAAGATGCCAGAAAAGAACAGGCATCAATGACAAAAGTAATGTGACCCCTGTCAGAGAATCGGGGACATTCGGACTTTTTAATTTAATCTTGAATAGATTTTCAAGACTGACTGGGGGCATGTATGTACACACATATTTCCCCCCACTATGACTCCATTACACAACTTTAGTAGGACATGCATTTGCATTTTTACATAAGTATTGAACTGACGACTAACAGACATTGCAGGAAATGAATTATTTTTATTTACAAACGTATGGATTTGTACAGGAAAACAGGCAAAAAGAAGATGCGAGGGCCACACTCGCTGCAACAATTGTGGGCCAATTAAATGCTAAAATAAAGCAAAACACTTCATCACTTAGACTTTGAAGTGGACTTGGATTTTTTAGCAGCCTTCTGAGCATCCTTCGCCTCTCTTTCGGCATCAATTAAGATGCACCTTGGTTTTTTATTCCCTGAGACTGAAGTGCTGGAATCGGTTGATTTTTTCCCGAGAGTCGGAACGCTGGAATCAAGAGAAGATTTTTTAGCAAGTTCTTCTGTAATAGATCTAGTCGAAATCTTAACAACTAACCTTGATCCAGCATCCACTACTGCAAGAGGCTTAAGGCTTTCGGGGTCTTGGTCTTCAACTTTAAGCTGCATGCGTTTGTCTTGTTCGGCTTTCAATGCAGCTAAAGTAATGTCATCGACGCTTTTTGACTCCCCAACTATAGCCACCTCAGGGTCTTCCTCATGTCCCTCATCGCCACTATCATCCTTTAAGGCGTCTATCATCTCGCTGTCGTGAGGAGTGTCAGCCTTACCCTTGTCTCCTTCATCCCTCTCCGCTGACTTTGCTTCGGCAGTGGTTCCCTAGGGCACGTCTGCCTTCTCGGACGGTTCAGCACCTGCGGAATGAGAAGCAACAGTTATCAACTTGGGAGAAAATAAAAGGTCCTTCATCGATTATCCGACTATGCGATGGAAAGTGGATACAGCTTTGATGAATTGGGGTGAAAAGGTAGAAATACCTTCCGATGATTTCTCAGCTGGAGTAGCTGCCGCCTCTGAAGCCGATTCAGGAATAGGAGATAAAAGAGATGTCTAAGGGGTCGCCGGGTTTTCGGGGTCGTATCTCTCTACTTCAGGAGTTTTAGAGGCAGTGGAAGAAGAACCAGCCTCCAAGATGTCCTTTTGTTTAGCCTTCCGCTTTTCCTCATCCATGGTAGCAGCAATCAGGCGACGCCCCTCGGCTAGGCTCGCCGGCTCGTCATCTCTTAGATACTTTTCCATAAGTTTGTCCTCGTCAATGGAATCTACCTTGAGTTCTTCTTTTTCCCATTCAACAATTTGGCTCCACACATGAACCAGGTAGTCGGATAATCATCAATCCAAGAGATGTTTCGATGACGGATTATATGTGCAAAAAATTCGATCAGTAATTCACCAAAGCCCTGCACATCCTCCTGGGCCTCCGCCAGCTGCTTGCGGGATTCTTCAGCCGATTTGATGACATTTTCAACATTACCCTCCGCCGGGGCAGCCCTGTTCTCGGCCTCCATCAACTTGGAAGCCAAGTCAGCATTTTTCTTCTCCAATTCGACGTTCTTCTTCGCCAACTCGGCCTTTTCTCGCTCAAGGTCAGCATAAACAAGTTGCATTTTGGCAGCATCTGACTTGGCGTCTTCTGCTTGCTTTTTCAGCTCCGAACGCTCTTGAGTATGGGACTCGAGCAAGTCATGATAGCGTTTTTGTAGATCTTCAAATTGTTGCTTGAAGCTAGCAGCATCCCGTTGAGCGATAGCAAGTTGAGCCTGTGTATCCTCGAGGTCTTTTCCTAAATTTTTTAAGGCCCTTGCATCATCTTCTGCGGGCTTCTGCATCGAGTTAGTATTCGTGATTAGATTTCGGATGATTCTGGAAAGGTTATGAGAATACTTGAACATCTCTGAATATTGTTTCTCGACCGCGTCAATTTTTGCTTTGGCCTCATCTTCCCACCTCGAAAAAATAGGCTCAAGAGCAGGTAAGAAAGTCAAGTTTTCAAAGTAGTGATCGGGGAACTGCTCCTCCAGGTATGCTCGCTTAATTGCAGTTTCAGCGTCCAATGGCGGAGGTGCGGGGAATGTCAGCTTAGTATCCTTATGTGTGGAGGGCTCAATGGCCTCCTCACCCTTTCTAGGCCGCTTAGCAGGAACCTTGCGCTTACTTTGTGAGTCGATATCTCTCGGCAGGCTCCTTTCCCTACTACGCTTTTCTTGAGAAGAAATTAGGTCTTTTAACTGCAGCCTGTCATCTTCTCGACGGCCTTGGTAGCCCTCATATCGCTCTGAATCCGATCGAACGGGACAGCGAGAGCGCGAGGTCCGCGACTGATAAGAATCATAGGGCCTTCTATCCTCCTTACCGCGGCTTTCGCGATGATCATACTCAACATCATGAGGGTGTCTGGTCATGCTGCGGCGTAGTTTCCTGATGTCAAAGTGAGCACGAGACATTGTACCTGCCCAATAATGCAAGTGGAATTCAGAATCAGTATTCTCATAAGACGTAAGCGTTGTGAAGTGGGGTGCAATTGTGTTAAGTGCATCCTAAGTGGTGTCCCCCCTCCGACAAACCAGAGTCTGAAGCCAAGCCATTGCGAGTGGGCTCTTTAGCCTTAACAGGAGTAGCCTCCTCCGAAGAAGTAAAAACTAAAGGATTTGTGCCAAAATCCTCGGAAGTGTAAATAGTGTCGGGAAGGGGGAGATCTCCCAAGCCCTGAAATGTAGGATCATCAACAGTAGAGGCATCTCTTTGGGAAGCGCCTGTTGGCTGTTCTTTAGGAGATGGTTATTTTTCAGGAGAAACAACATCCCCAGGAGTGATGTACCCCTCTCGATGCTTTTCAGGTAAATTAGCCAACTCATCGTCTTGAGTCGAACTTGGAGAAGGTGAAGTTTGAAGTGGCATGGTGGGGCCTTTCAAGCTCTCGCCCATTTCTGGAATTACATCCACCGGAGGGATATATACATATGGACCTGACCTGTGACCTATGCTACGGGTAATGGACAGCAGCCCGTGGTGATGAAGATATTCGTCCTTGAGGACCTCGTCGATAGTTAGAAATTTTTGGTCACCATTGAGGAGCTGATGCATCCGATCAAAATACACTTGACCCGTGGATTATCAACTGCAAACAAAAGAAAACGGATTAATGTGGTGGCGCGGACATTCAGAGTTAAGATTTAGAAAACCTGTGCCTTACTCGATTTTGTCCATCTCCTAGCACACCTCGGTTTTTGCCTTATATAAAACCATTCCAGCTTGGAGTCGCCGGCCTTGCTGCTGGATGGCGCCGAAATTATCTTTCTTTTTGGGACAGACTCGAAGTAAGAGAAAGAAGGAGTTTCTCGAGTCCGATGCTTGAAGTTATAAAAGAAATGAACGTCATCAAAAGTTAGATCTGTGCCTAAGATCTCGCGGTAGGCTACGTATAAGGTATACAGGTAAGCATATGAGTTGGGATGCAGCTGCATGTGGGCAATCCGCATTTGTCTTAGAAAATTGACGACAAAAGGAGAAAATGGAGGGATAGCCCAACCATGCACATTAATTGGGTAATTGCCATAAACCCCTCCGGAGGATTATGAGGACGATCAATCTTCGACGGCACCAGGGTGTCCTTTTTCAGTATCCCGTGCTTTAGGCGTATTCGAGTAAGTCTGTCCTTGTCAATCGTCGATTCAACAGAATCTTGAGATGATTCCAATATGATGGAAGATTCAAATTCGTCAGGAGCTCGAGTATCTCCAACCCCTCCTTCCTCTTCACAGCCCAGGGAAACTTCACTGTCAGAAGGCATTTCGCTTCTATGTGCCTCTACTTCATAATCTGATCCCTCGTCGTCCCATTCAGGGTCTGAGGAAGAAGATATGTTGTCAAGAGTGACTTTAGTGGATGTCTCTGGGATCTCTTTCTTTTCTGCCAATCTAGAAGAATGTCTTTCGGCCATGATCGCTAAACTATCGAAGAAGTAATAACAGAAGTTAGAGTAAATTAGCCCGTGTCCCCCCATGCACGTGTGTGAACAAAAGTGTGTACGGTGTATGCTGGAAATATAAAGTGAGCACTTGAAAGGTAATGTAAAGTTCAGACGATGTAGTGATGTTCAAAATAATTCTTGATGTTCGTTTTTGTTCGCAAGGCACTATCCTAACTGTCCATTGGGTTGAAGATTATGTCAGGTATTGATTTGGCCAAATGGGCAAATTCTTATACACGAGAGTTAACTGCTTCGGTTCGGTTCGGGGATAAGCATTGGGATCGGATCGGAAGGAGGCCTCGTTTTGGTCTGCATCCTGTTTTCACACCTTTCAAACAGAATCGGATCGGTTCGAAAGAGGGTTTTCGTAGCGGCTCGGATGGACTCAAATAACCGTACCGCTTCATCTCCTTGTGTCTCTTTCCGACCCGACCCGGTTCAGTAAACTGTGGTCCTCTTCTTTACTCCTGAACTCCGATCTGATCCGGTCACGTGTACTTCTCCTCTTCTTATTCACCTTAACACTCTTTCACCCGAACCGATCCACTGTACTTTTCTTCTTATCCTTCCTCCTCCTTGATATCGAATTTGATTACATGTCCAAAAGCCCCAATTAAGATTAAGCACGCACATACTCAACTGATCAAAACTGAATCCTAACATCCTCCATCACTGCCTCGAGATGGTGTTGGCACCATTAACGACGACGACGGAGAGTGGAGGATGCCATGGCGTCAGAATTGAGTAAACGCCAAGCTTAAATCGTTCGATCTTACCACAGATTCAAATTGAAAACCACCTTTACGAGGTAATTCAAGATTAAAAAACTACCTATATGCTCGATTCGTGGATTTAAACGAGATTGTTGGAGTTTTAGAACCCTAGGGTTTCGTTTTTCTCTTTGGGGTAATTCCTAGAAGAACGGTGGAAATAAAAGAAGAAAGAAAGAGATGAAACAATGATTTTTTATATAAATGTGCGATGACCATTGGTATTCCCAGGCTTATAATTCCACTCGGACCGGAATTGAAGCCCACATGAGCAAGCCAGGCCCGTTGACTTAATAACGGTGAAGAAACCACTCGGACCGGAAATTGAGCTCAATAGTGTATTCTGGCCTGTTAGTTCAAGGTCAAGTAAACAGAAATAAAGTCTATTCGGATCGGAGTCCGAACCGAACGAGGTCCCATACATTGACTTGGTGAATAAGTTAAATTCGAAGTAAAAATAAAGATAAAGATAGAGATTACCTGGAAAGGTCGCTGGAGATCAAGAAAAGCTCTTAAAGTTGCCTAAAAATGAAGAAAGAAATCTGCACGCTACGTGATGTATATATAGACATCAAGAGATGTGACTTTCTTAAGCAGTATATCCCTATACGTCAATGGAAACGACTTTTCAATGACTCAAATTCAAAGATCAATGAGCAGATGATATCAAAGCACGCTTCGTCTTCAATAGAAGCATCCTTTGAGGGGGCAAAATGTCAGCCTACTTTGTAAACAAGGCTATACAAAGTCAAGAAGTCAGAAGATCAAGTAGACAAAAGGCACTCTGTTGTGCATCCGGTTCGGATCAGAATTACGGGGGTAGGAACAAAAGCAAGATAAAGGAGGAAGGAAAATATTCGGATCGGATCGGTTGTAGCAGGGCCGATCCGAACCCCATCTGCTAGCCCATCTGATCCGAACCGAGTGCATACTGCTACTCCGCACCACGATCTCCTGAATATTCGGGGCAGTTACACCCACTTTCCAACACCAGAACTCATCTGATCCCGATACTCATGGAATGGAAGACATGTGTACCCGATCCGAACCGAATTCTGGAGAAGTTTCCACCTATAAATAGACCCCCAAGGGTCATTTGAAAGGGACTTTTGGCACTCTGAGAGTTTGAGTAACATTGAGAATCGAATTTCAACATTCCCAAGCAATCCAAATCATCATTCATAGTGTAATTTGAATATAATTGAGTGAATGTATGTGAAAAAAGGGAGATATTGAGTGAATATCTTGTTGTATTTTCATCTACATCATCAAACAAAGTGATATAAAGTGGACGTAGGCTTTTAAACGCCAAACCACTATAAATCTTGTGTCTCTTTTCTATTTTTGATTTCATTTTATCGTAATCTTTGTCAATTTGGGTGTTAGAACCACTTTTTGGTCTAACAACACTCTTCGTCGATACGAAGCTGATGGAAACCTGTAGCTAGGTCCATCATTGAAAGTACTTGTGCTCCATTCAGACGATCCAACAAATCATCGATTCGCGACAATGGATATTTATTCTTTATTGTATGCTTATTCAATTCACGATAATCCACACATAGTCGCAGAGTACCATCAGACTTTGGGACAAACACCACTGCTACTCCCTAATCCGAGAAACTAGGCCTGATCAGACACTTCCATACAAGCTGTCGAGTTTGATTGTCTAGTTCTTCTTTCTCCTTTAGAGTCATTCTCCGAATAGCGTGCACTACTGGCCTTGCGTTCGGGATTAAAGCGATCTTGAAATCAATTTCTCTCTACGGAGGTAAACTGACAACTTCTTCGAACACATCTGCATAATTCTTGATGACAGGAATATCTTTTATGAGGTCCTGTATATTCTCCGTGACTACAGGGATATTCTCTATTTGAGCAGGAGAAACATCCAAAGTCGCCCAGAGGTCCTTTCTATTAGAATTCTGACCTTCACAGGGAATGGTTATATAATCACCTGATTTAATCTTCGCCCTAACGACTCTGTCAGCGCATTTAACCTCAGTTTAATATTTGGTCAACCAGTCTAACACCAAGATAAGATCAAATTCTGTAAAATTCATGACGACCGTGATGGTAGGGAACCGATAACGAGAAAAAGAAGCCGACACCCACAAACCCAACTGAGATCGAGGGAACCCCCAACCGGATTATGGACAGTCATTGGTTCTTTGAGCTTCCTCAAATTCAAATCCAGTTTCTTAACCACATTCTTTGCAACAAAGCTTTGCGACGTGCCGGTGTCAAACAGTACTTTAACTGTAATATCTTTGACAGTAAGCGTGCCTTCTAAAACATCTGGCCTTTCCTAACTAGCTGAGGGTGCTGAAGTTTCTGCCACTTTGATCACTTGTACCATTCCAGGCTTCGTTAAGAGCCAACAATCCTTTGCAAGATGACCAGCCCGATGGCATTTACTGCAATCTCTATTCTCTTGAAAATTCTTCTTGGATTTAGATCCACTCTTTATTCGTTTCTTCGAGGATTTGCAATTCCCCTGCAAATGCCCTTGCTTATGGCAGTTATTGCATATGGCAGTCGTTACTGGTTCTTTCTCAGATCTGGCCCTTTTTCGATTGACTTTGGGCTTCTTACTGGCCTCAGACATCGTACTGGCCTCAGGACTATCAGTTTCAGGCTCACCTTTATTACTAGAACTGACTTCCTCTTCGTAGCGCAACATACCTTTCTTGTCGAGATCCTCATACTGGTAAGCCATGTATATCATTTCTGAAAAAGGAAGCTTCACATTCCTCATTATACTAATCTGGTATTTTCTTTGCAGGCCATGAATAAACCTCATATTCTTCCTCTTTGGATCTTGGATCAGATGAGGGGCAAAATGAGAAAGTTAGTTGAATTTCTTACGGTATTCTAGGATGGTCATATCTCCTTGTATCAGATAAGAGAATTCATCACATAACCGCTCAGCTGCTTCAGGAGGAGTAAATCTTTCCAGGAAAATCACTTTGAATCTATCCCAGGTGATATCACCTTCTGGATTTTCTTTAATAATCGAATCCCACCAAAACAAAGCTTCTTCTTTGAGTGCCCAAGATGCCAGTAATGTTTTCTGATCATCTCTCAGCTTTAAACCTTCAAAGATTTTCTCAACAGAACGAATCCAAGCTTGTGTTTCCATAATGGACTCTTTACCTAAGAATGGTGATCCACCCAGATTTCGATATCACTTGAATAGAACTTCTATATCTGATTCTGGCTGCGGGAGCACAACTGGCTCATTAGCTTGTCGAGCCATACGATTATTTCTGTTTCTATCACTCATTTTCTAGTACGTCTGCAAATGGCAGACAAAGTGTCAGGTCAACAGAAAGGATATTTCAAAACATAGAAACATATACTTTAAATGTAAATGTATCTATCAAGGTGTTTTTCATTCTGCTATACTCATACTAGGATATTACTAATCCTATCTGTAATGAGTTATTCATCCTAGAACACTACTGGTTCTATTTCTGACGAGTTCGTTAATATGTTATATTCCAGCACTAAGCTTAACCAAAGCTTTGATACCACGTTGTGACGACCCCAAACCCCGTACTGACGGTGGCAAGGGTAATCTTTGGAATATAACACATAAATCGATAACAGCAGAATAGAAATAAATAAATACACCAGATAATGTACAATAGAATACACTGGATAAACGTAACCATCAGAGTTACGCAGTATACAGGATCATGCTTAGTACAAATACAGTTCAGCTATACATAAATGTCTACAGCGGAAAACAAACATAATATGTACAATAGGAGCTTAACAGCATAAAAGACATAAATAATAGAATCCATCCTCAGCTCCAGCTATCCAGAAAGAGCCTGCTAAAACCTGAATACAAGGCTGCCCATGTAGAAAAAGGGACACCCGAGTTTGCAAGTGAAACAAACTACGAGTCAGTCATGGGACTGGTATGAGAAATCTACTTAACACATTTTATAATACGGCTAATCACAGGACCACGCCACTTTCGCGGAACGGCTTTACTCCATTGGATTGCTAGTGCTTTAAAACAAGTAAATCTTTTAAACATCGCAATGCTTTTTATAAAATGAAGCCATTATAAGACTCAGTTCCCATCACACAATGCAACGCAAACCGGAGGATAGAGATTTTACCTTATAATGGCTAAAATATGCTTGATACGAATAAAACAAAAGCATTTGGTATTATTACTAGTGTTTATATATTTCAAAAACAATTTCAAATCATAAGTACCAATCATAGACGACATGGGTACCATATATCATGTCGCCATATATAGGTATACAATCAAAACCGCACAGTCACGTATTTGGAAATTGGATTTCCGTCATGACCAAGGCAAAAGATAGTCCTTACCGAATTCGAGACAATCTAGCCCATGTCTCAGGATCAGAACGCATCAACCCTTTGGATCGTCATGGCCGATCCACCGATGTGGATTGTTATGCCTGAACACTACGTTTCTCCGCCCTTTGGGGCGGAAATGAGCCAACGAATGACTCCATCGATCCCGGATCGACCGATATATCTGAGGCGCCTCGCAACAACAACAACCACACAGGTGAAAATAATATATATGTCAGCCAGTTTAAGCATTGACACCACCTCTACCTAGAAGGAAACGCATGCCCTACCTGAGGTCCTCTCCTGTTTCTGGTTCATACCGAGGTGTGAGGCTCGCGAATTCACATTATACACAAAGCTATGCCACACAGGCCGTGCTTTGATCATCAACCACAAGACTTTGCTTTTCAACAGAAGCCTTGATCACTGCATCTTAGCATGCCACACAGGCAATTCACACCATGCAACTGATGGCTATCAATCACACAAAATGAATTCCAATGTCAGACACACAGTCCATTTGCAAGTCCGTTCTGGGTCTGAACGAAACCGGGGGCACTATATACCTCGCATACCCATCGATCTCCACGTACGTCTGGACGATCACCACTCATTATCCATATTTCGGGATGCCTCCCAATCAGGACATCAATTATCATCCAACCGAGGTGAAGATCTCCGGTCTTCAACCACCATCTTCATCTTCGATTCCTTATCGTCTATTCAGTTATTCAGAATGGGATAAACCCGGTCTTTCTGAGCAACTCGCGTATATAATAAGAAAGTGCTACACAAACACAACATATGCTTCATTCCAATTCATCATTCACTAACTGTAAATTAGTAAGAGAACGATTTCCCAAATATAAACCCCGAAGGCCGAAACCAACATCAGATCAAAACCCAGGAAACCATTCGACTTAGCTAACCTTCAATTAGTTTCTAAATTTCACATTCCATATCGTTTATAATCTTTTATAATGATTTATCGCTATTTTTATTTATTTAAAAATAGTCATTTCATTCAAACGACGCTTCGGGCCATAACGCGGTCGTGGCGCTATTTTTCTTCAGATTTGATTTACACATATCTGAAAATCTAATCGTTGGATCTTCACAAATTTTATATCATTAGAAAGATCTTTTCAAAACAAATCCAACGGTTCTAGTTTTGGGAAAATCCGACGGTCGGATCTCCCGGTACACTCGTTTGAAGTTTCGATTTCAAAATACGAACTGCAGCGTCGTTATTCGATTTAATTTAATTATATTTTTTTTATATATATATAAATATAATCGATTCTGGCGCTGTTTTTCTTCACATTTGAATTAAATATTCCAGACAAGCCAACCGTTGGATCTTCACAAAGTTAGTGTCGTTGGAAAGATATTTCCAAATCGAACCCAATGGTTTCAGTTTCGGTAAAATCCAATGGTCGGATCTTCCGCACTAATCGTTTGAAATCACGGTTTCAAAACACGAACTGCAGCTTCGTTATTCGATTCATTTTAATTATATTTTTATATATATAAATATAATCTATTCTTCGATTTCAAAACCATATTCTTTTCATACATTTGATAAAAATGATATTTTTATCCAACAGACATTTATTTCAACACTTCACTATTTTTAACAATTCATGTATATAATAAAAATGTGATTTTTATTGTGAAACAATTTATTTCAAAACACGGCTATTTTATATAGTTCATGTAGATGATAAAAATATGATTTTTATTATAAAACAATTTATTTCAAAACACGACTATTTTATATAGTTCATATAGATGATAAAAATATGATTTTTATTATAAAACAATTTATTTCAAAACACGACTATTTTATATAGTTCATATAGATGATAAAAAATATGATTTTTATTATAAAACAATTTATTTCAAAACACGAATATTTATATAGTTCATATAGATGATAAAAATATGATTTTTATTATAAAACAATTTATTTCGAACACGAATACCATTCAACACATGAATTTCTATTCAACGAATGAATTTCTATTCAACACATGAACGTTTTCTATAGTTCGTATATATACAATAAAAATTTGATTTTTATTGTTAAAACAATTTATTTAAAACACGAATACCATTCAACACATGAATTCTATTCAACGAATGAATTTCTATTCAATACATGAATGTTTTCTATAGTTCGTATATATAAAATAAAAATGTGATTTTTATTGTTAAAACAATTTATTTAAAACACGAATACCATTCAACACATGAATTTCTATTCAACGAATGAATTTCTATTCAACACATGAATGTTTTCTATTCAACACACGAATATAGTTTCAACACATGAAAATAATTCTAACACATGAATATTATTCAAAATTTCGGCAGCATAACGGCAGGATAGTTAAGACCGGGGCCGTCCCTAGTATGGCTCCTCGCTCTACCTTAAAGCCTCGCAGCTTTTGACAATGGGGATTTCATGCATCTAGTTCGCACGCAGGTGGCAAGTTTATTTTTATTTCTTTTCCGCAAACTTATCCTATATGGTTTCAACCAAATAATTCTCCACCACAAACGGGTATTTTTCAACCACAATCAATCAATTTCAACCACAAACAATTCCAATCAACCATTCGCTATCAACCAATTTTCACAACCATTACAGCCAATAAATATCGTCCATGGTTTGTGGACGAGGGGCGTATATATATAAGTATATTTCACTTCTATTCAACACATATAATTTTTACAACGCATATATAACTTATACATCGAACGTACAACTTATACAATGCTTATACATGAGGTGTACAACGCTTAAATAACTCATACATCGACTATATAATTTATACATCGTCGTTTTCCATATCGTTTATAATTTCGAAATCTCACATTGGGTTCCACTCCACCAAAAATAGCAGAAGGCTCGGAAAAATATGCGGTCTCTTCTAGAATGTAGAAGGCGTCCACACGAGTCCACTATCTCTTGTTTCACTGAATTTCGTCAACAAACGAAAAAGATATGATTTTTACAGTGAAATCAAAAATCGTACTGCTTTAAAATGCTATAGAATAGATGAAATAAAAATCAACGTACCTCAGCTGAAGGGTTCGAAACTAGGTTTCGATTTTTCTTTGAATCCGTGTAGCTATTCGTCGATCGGCCTTTGCAGTGTCGGAGGGGGAGGAGCGGCGCACCTGCGCGCGGCGGTGGGCCCATCTCGGTGGTCAGACGTGGCCACGGCGGCGGTTGAAAGCCACCAACTTCCCGAGCTCGATTCGAGCTCTACAGGTCACGAAAAATTTCAAACTTTATATACATTTAAAGATCTCGAGGATCTCTACAAAATATTCAACTGGATGGAAGGGTAATGGTGCGTGAATTGATCAGAAAATGAATGGGAATGATGCATGCTGTTATCGTCGTCGGTTTTAGAGAGAGTCGGGGAGAGAGAAGAATGAATGGGCCAATAGGATTTTTTATTATTTATAAATTTTAAAAATCTAAAAATACCCCTTATCTCATACGAACTCCAATCCAAACCCAACGACTGTCGTCCCTAGCTAAATACCCCCATTCCGAACACAATGGGATATGTTTCGTAGGCCCATTCAACTGTTTCAGTCAGTTTTTCTTCAAATTAAAATATAAAACATTTAATATTTAATTTGAATGTACATTTCAATTTTCCGGGGCCACATACTGATTCTAAAAATTACCGAAAAATAAATCTAGCTATGTTTTGACGATACGGTCCCAACAAAACTAGTTTCATCGAATTCTGAGACCTTTTGAAAAATGGCCCTTTTTTGGTCGATCCAATTTAATAGAAATCAACCAAACACATTTTCCTTTGCCACGCTCACATACTAGCTTCAAAAATTATGAAATTTGAAACCTAGCAATAAATTGACATCCGGATCCAACAAAAGTGGTTTCGTTGAATTCCGAGGTCGTTTGCAAAATGGCCATTTTCACGAGCTATATAAACTCTATAGCGACCTTTCTGAAAATTCATTTGGCCATAACATTTGCTTCCAGCTATGAAACTTCGATTTTTCAGATTCGTTAGAAAGATATTCACTAACAGATTTAAATATTTTTGGTTTCACTAAAATCCGTTTTGTTTTGCACCCCGTACAGTTAGTCAAAGTTTGAATTCAAATTTTGAAACTACCGCGCCATTTCAGGCCTTGTTTATAATTAAAATTAATTATATTTATTTTCAAACATCGATTCAAACTTATTTTTCGTCATTATTATTTAAAATATCTATTTTAAATATTTAAAATCCACTAAAATAGCCAATTTAAAATTTTTAAATTGGTTCAGATTTTCCGGGTCGTTACAGAAATATTATTTTTGACTATATATAAAAAAGTTATATATATTTGAAAAGTTAATTACTTAATTGATTACTGATTGTGATGGTTGATAATTAGTTTAACTAATTAAAATATTGGAAAGATAATTAATTTAACCAATATGAGAAGGAATGATAAATTTAACTAAATCGAATTTGATATTGAACTGAATTGAAAATTGATTAAAAATTGAAAGTTGAGTTGGTTAATTAAACAACTTTCAGCTCTGTTCCTTTTCGAGGACGAAAAGATTTTAAGTGGGGGGAGATTGTAACGACCCGAATTTTCAGAACCAATTTAAAATTTTTATTTTAGCAATTTTAATGGATTTTAATATTTGAAATAATTTGTTTTAAATAATAATGATGAAAAATTTATTTAAATCAAAGTTAGAACGAATAAATTTATTTTAATTATAAAACGAGCCTGAAATGGCGCTATAGTTTGAAAATTCGATTTTAAATTTAAAATGAATGTACATGATTCAAAATAAATCGGATTTTGGTGAAATAAGAAATATTTGAATCTATCTGGTAATATCTTTCCAACAGATCTGAAAAATTGAAATTTCATAGCGGGAATAAAAAGTTATGGCCAGTTTAAAATTCAGAATAATCACTATAGAATTTATATATATATATATATATATATAATATTATAAATAGCCATTTTACAAACGACCTCAGTTTTCGACGAAACCACTGTTTTTGGATCTGGAATGTCAAATTATTGCTAGATTCCAATTTTCATAATTTTTGGAATTAATATGTGAGCGCAGTAAATTTAAATGTGTTTGGTAATTTAAATTTGAATTGGATCGGCTAGAAAATGGCCATTTTTCAAACAGTTTCCAAATTCGATGAAATTAATTTTGTTAAGACCGTATCGTCAAAGCATAGCTAGATCTATTTTTCAGGAATTTTTGGAGTCGGTATGTGGCTCTGGCAAATTAAAATGTGTGTTTTAATTCAATGTATTAATTTATATTTTAGTTTTGATAAAAACTGATTGAAATAGTCGAGTCAGCTTTTGAAACATATCCCATTGTGTCCGAAATGAGGGTATTTGGCTGGGTGCGACATTCTTTGGGTTGGTTTGAAGCTCGAACGCAAAAAAACCCTAATTTTCAAAATTAAAAGAATTAAAAATATAAAATTAATTCACTATAAAATCCGGGCCAATAGGATTTTTAGAAAACCCTAAACTGAAAAGGCCGCAGCCAGTTCTGTTTTAATGGCCAGAATTGTCTGAATTAAATCCCTAAATTTTGTTCAAAATAGTTCGGATTAATTTATGATTTCAAAACCAACATTATAGATCTACTCGAGGCCTTTAATTCCATGCGGTTTTGATCGGATTTCATATAGCATCTTCTCCAATCTTTGGCCTCAAACCCAGCGCATTCGAGACCCGTTTCTGGTTTGGAGAAGCCACCGAGTTCAGCGGTGGTCACAGCGCAAGGAGGTAGTGGGAAGGCGGTTGACGACGTGGGTGATGATTTGGTTCCGATGGCTTAAACGATCCACGATGGGGAACCGTAGAAGCGGCAATTATGGGTTCTTCTGAGCGTGAATCTGAAGAGTACTTCGAAGAAGAGCAATACAGAGGTAGATGAATTAAGTTAAAGCAACGTTAATTAATTTTAATCATATTGTAAAAAAAATCAAACTTATATATGAAAACCATTCATTTAAAATTCAAATTTGTATATGAAAATCATTAGTTTAAAAATCAAATTTTTAATTATATATATATCGTTTATAAAAATGTGATTATATTAGAAATAACATTTTTTTGAAAATTAAAATAGCATTATTTTTTAACATAGAAAATAAATATAGCTATGATTTTGAAAATAAAAATAGCAGCGATTTTGAAATAGAAATTAACATTGTTTTATAAATAAAAATTAGCATTGTTTTGTAAATAAAAATATATATAGCATTGTGTTGAAATGAAATAATAAAAAAAGTATGATTTATTATACATATATATAATTTAGATTTTTAAGATGTGATTTATTTCTATGAAATTGTTTAAATTAAAAATATGATTTTTAATATGAAAAGCATGAATTAAAAATATGATTTTTAATATGTAAAGCATGATTTAAAAATAGATTTGTTTTAAAAATAAAAATAGGTTTGTTTTAAAAATAAAAATATGTTTGTTTTAAAAATAAAAATGTAATTGTTTTTCGAATAAAAATAGCATTGTGATTTTTATAGAAAAAACATTGCCTAAAAAATGAATTTTTATTTATGTATATAACATTGTTTTTAAAAGTAATTTTTGTATATGCATAGCACAGTTTTTAAAATATATATAAATAGCATTGTAAATAAAAATATGCTTTTAAAATAAATAGCATTGTAAATAAAAATATGCTTTTTTTAAATAAATAGCATTGTAAATAGATTATCAATAACATTGTCAAAAATGTGATTTTTTATGTATACCGCGTGAAACAGATTATAATGGAACTGTCTGGGAACAAAGCGGAATTCAAACCGTCTAGTAAAGAATGACAGAGTGGAAACCGAAGGTGAGAACTCCTCACTAAAATTTATGCACAGTTATTTATTTATTTTCATAACTGAAAAATATATAGAATTGCCAGTGTAGATTTATATCAGTTTTAATCATTATAAACTGTATACAGTGCCTGTTAGATCACTTTTCTCGTCCACAGACCATGGACGATTTAAATTGACTATATTGTGTGTTGTTTGTATTGTTGAAATGTTTAACACATTAAAAATGTTAATATTGATGTGATAGTGATATTAAATTATAAATATTTATTTATAATTTAAAATAGTAAAAATTGGTTAAGTTTAAAAATGATTTAAACTGAATTAGAATTGGTTAAAATTTATTAACCAATAATTTATTTGAATTCACCGTTGTTGTTTGAAAACCCCACACATGTATTGGGATGATACTTGACATACACTAGTCCCAATATTTAGTTATATGTCAATCGATGGATTGACAGGCTGTGATGAGCATTATTTATTTATTTTTATGCTCACACAGTTGTAAATTTCACTTTGGATGTGAATGGACTGTTTAACGATTATTTATCATTATTGTTGAATACATGCGGTGTGAAATCCATGTAACTAAAATTATATGGTAATTGATTGAGTCGCATTCCGATTCCGAAATAAATAATGTTTTATAAATAACGTTGAATAAAATATCATTTTAGAATAAAATATCATTTTAGAATGAAGTATCATTTTAGAATGAAGTATCATTTTAGAATAAAATATCATTTTAGAATAAAATATCATTTTAGAATGAAAGATCATTTTAGAACAAAATAACATTATTAAGGAAAAAGACATTTTTAATGATAAAAGAACATTTTTAATGATAAAGATATTTTTAATGATAAAGAACATTTTTAATGATAAAGATATTTTGAAGGATAAATCACATTTTTAATGATAAAGACATTTTGATGATAACGATCACTTTTAATGTAAAAGAACATTTTAATAAAGAATATTTCAAAATAAAGAATCTTTAAAAATAAAGAATATTTTAAAATAAAATGTTTTAACAATAAAAATCACATTTTTATTGTATGTATAAAAAATTAAAGAAGCATATGTTAAAATACATTTTGTTAGATAAAAATATTATTTTTAACACGTAATGAAATATATATTTGTTCATTAAAAATATTCTTTTAATGTGAATAGGAATTATAAAAATGTACATGTAATGAAATATATAATTGTTCATTAAAAATATTCTATTTAATGTGAATTGGAATCTACAAAAAATGTACATGTAATGAAATATATATATTTGTTCATTAAAATATTCTTTTTAATGTGAATATGAAGCACATAAAATGCACATATAATGAAATATATTTTTGTTCATAAAAAAAAAATCTTTTTACATGTAACGAAAGAAATGGTTTTGGAATCGCCGAACAGATTATATATATATATATTAAAATAATGTTCCATGAAGAATAAGATTATGATTTGATGTTCAATTTTGAATGGACACAAAAATATAAAAATATGAAGCCGGGTTAATTATAGAAATGCCAATTTTACCCGAATGGGTTTATCGATCAATTTTATTCGTTTTATTATGAATATAAAAAAGAAGTGATTTCAAAATTTAATATTTTGAAAATATTATCATTTTAATATGATAAAATATAGAATATTCAATTTTGATTTAAAATTGAAAATAAAGTTGGAATCATTTTAAAACGAATTTATAAACAATTTATAAAATACGTTTTAAATGGAAAACGACGAAATATATATTACATATATATTTAATGGCCTGAATAGAACACGTCGCGCAACGACCATTTGCGAATTTCGACCATTAACTTCAAATTGGTGCAACGGGAGATCCGACCGTCGGATTCTCCTAAAACCAAAACCGTTGGGTTCGTATCGAAAAGAGCTTTCCAATGAATATAAGAAGTTTGAAATCTAATGGTTGGATTTGGAATTATGTCCAAATCATATTTGAAAAAGGTCGCTATGGATGCAGTTCGGTGACCGTTATTGGAAACCGACTGTACGGGCGATAATAAAATTATTAGAAATATAGAAAAATTATGTAAAATCATAGTAACTGATTTGGAAAGATTTTGGATGAAAAATTCCAAGTTTGAAAAGATAAAAATATACTTTATCGAGATGAAATAGTTATTAACTGAAATAAATCTTTAATTAAGATTTAATGGAGTTTTCCAATTAATTAATATTTATTTGGTTATAAATTGGATTTTTGGGTTTGTCATGAATGATGTCTTAAATAACACTGTTCTTAAACCCCGTGTGAAAAGAATAAATCTTTTAATTAAGATTTAGAAAAGTTTACTAATAAATTAATATTTAATTAGAATTGAAATGGAAGCTGATTGTGGGTTTATCGTGAACTGTGTTTTAAACGACGGTTGTTCTTTAATCCCAATTAACAGTGAAAATATATAATTTGGAATTTATAAATCTTTTATTGAGACTTAAATGGAAATTTTTCCAAAGTAGAGTTTTCCAATTTAATAGAATAAATTGGAATTGAAGGGAATTCAATTTAATAATAATCGAGATAAGCTTATGTGAATGAAGACCGTTACTACATATGGAATTTAAAAAGGCCTTGCCGTTATTCCATTTATATTATTAGTCTGATACGGAAATTTATATTGATTATATATTGATCCGTTTTCCGTGAAGATTCCATATTTAATAAAAGATGATTTTAGGTTTATCATGAACAATGTTTAAATAACATTGATTTTTTAACCCAGTTAAATACAAAATTAATTTCTTAAATTTGAATAATCATTAAGTAATGATTTTTTAGATTAAAACTTAACTAGAGTTTTAATGAATCTTTAATTAGATTAAAATGTGAAATGAGATCCAAAAGAAGATTAAAGAATTTATCTTTGATAAAATTAATATGAATCTTTCCCTAATAATGTGAATACTTTATTAAAAGAATATTTTGAACCGGAATGAGGCTTATGATGTGATTTTATAGCACTTGATTATAAAATACACGAATTATTCGGAAAGACCGGGTTTAACCCATTCTGGATAAGTAATACGACGATCAAGAGTCGAAGATGAAGACGGTGGTTGAAGACCGGAGTTATTCACATCGTTTGTGTGATTATTAATGTCTTGATTGGATCGTACACCCAAGACAAGGTAATAAGTGGTGATCATCCAAACGTACTTCGAGATCGACGGATATGTGAGGGTCTCTCTCCTATATTGGACATATGGGACGAGTAAAAAGATACCTCCGATTTCATTCAGACCTAGAACGGACTTGTAAACAGATGGTATGTCTGACGTTGTATTCCTTTATGCTGTATTCGTTGATCTTTGCTAAATATATATCTGTTTGGTGGCAGAGAATTTATTCTCTTGCTTAACACCCTTCTCTGAGACATACGTGCTTCGAGGTTATATATTGGCAGAAATCAATGGTATGGTATGGATTGACAATGTGGCATGCTAAGATGCAAATGATCAAGGATTTTGTTGAAAAGCAGAGCCTTATGGGTGATGATCAAAGCATAGCTTTAATTAGCATAGCTTTGTGTATAGCGATACTTCGCGAGCCTCACACCCCGGTATGAACCAGAAACAGGAGAAGGATCTAGGAAGAACATGTGTTTCTTTCTAGCTAGGAGTGGTGTCATGGTATGGAGCCCAGACATTTTACTTATGTGGATGATGGAATGAGGCGCCTCAGATTTGAGTCAGTAATGGCTCTTTATTTACGCCCCATAGGGTAGGGAAACGTTTTGTTTAGGAATTATATATAATCCACTAACATATGTGTGGACCGGCCCGGTGGCTCCTAAGGCTTGACTGAGTACTTGCTTGTGGCTCAGGCTAGAGAGTCTCGAATTCGGTAAGGACGATCCCTTGCCTTGGTTCATAGATGGAAATCCAACTTCCAATACGACATCATGCAGTTTTGATTGTAGAACTAGTATAGCGACATGATATATGGTACCCATGCCGTCTATGATTGATACCTTTATATTTGATGTTGTTTTTGACACTATACACTTATAGTAATAATAATAAAAGATGAAATTTCATGTATCAAGCATATTTGGCTATTATAAGGGAAAACACTTTCCTCCGACTTGCGTTACATTGTGTGATGGGACCTGAGTCTTATAATAGCTTCATTTTTCTAAAAAGCATTGCGTTGTTTTATTTTAAATTAAGATTCATGTAGAGTAAACCTGTTTCGTGTTATCCGGCGTGGTCCTGTGATTTACCCAACTTTAAAATCAAGCTAATAATTGTTTTAGTTCTCACACCAGTCACATGACTGACCTGGAGTTTATTGTTTTAACCTAAACTCCGGGTGCCCCTATTTTCCACACGGGTAGCTTGTAGTTTTGGTTTTGTAGATATTATATTCATAGGATCCTGGTTTACAGCTGAAGCGATATTCGGAAAGCTCTGTATCCGTGTATTTTTTCAGTTGTATTTTGTATTATTTTTCCACTACTATTCAAATGTAATTTAATCTATGATATTTTCCAATGTATATTATTTATTCATACTCTGTTATATTCTTGTACTCTTATGTAATTGTTGTAATAAGCAATGAAATGTTCTGTCATTTGTGTTCTGATTTGCCTTGTTCTTAATTCAATCCGTACTTTCCTTTACGGGAAAGTTTGGGTCGTTTCAGAAAATGTTCACTTATTGCGCCACTAATTTCCCTTCTTTGATACATACAGCTCCGATCAAGAAAATAATTGACCATTATTTCTACTTTAAAACCTACAATGAAGTAAAAAAATTATTATTAATTTGTTTTACATTTTGTTTAAATTTAAATTACTGATTTAGTAAACGTATACTAAATTTTATATTTTTTTACAAACTTTATTTTAAATAAACAGCTATTGGTTCATCGACAATTATGTGTCTTCTTTGATGGTCCATCATCCAACTTTCCATTACAAATACAATAGTAATTACATTATGTAAATCGTGCCATTTAAAAGATTTCATAAAATTTCAGCAGCATTTCCCCCATGTTCTATGTATCGTACACAAATGTGTGTACATAAGGAGCATGCCATCAAAATTTAGTATATCTAAATTTTGTGAACCATTTAAAGTGATATGATTTACAAAACATGATTACTTTATAGTGTTTGTAACTTTTCCAATACATGGACAAATCTGATAAATGTTATATCAGATGAATAGGGATGTCTGTTTTGTAGAAAAAATGAATATCCATATAACAATCATATACAACACTTGTCAGATGGGGAAAATATTGTTTAAGGGTTTAAATATATTTTTATAGTTAAATTCAAGTATATAATTTGTTTATATTTTACCGTTTATTACATATGTACTACATGAATTCTAACTGCGATGATGCCTATCAAAATCATCTGAAGTCATCCAAACTTATTATACACCAAATCAATTCAAGTGTTCGCATAAGCACAAAACTCGCTTTTTCACAAATTATCCAAAACTACGATCAATCCTTACATAATAAATACTTCGTATTTGCATAAGTTATACTATTTGCAAACTTTATCACATAATTACGTTCAATACTAACCAAATCAACCTAAACATACGTAGTATACTAAATTATAAAATTTTGCAATTTTTATTAATTTGATCATTATGGCGAAAACAATGGCAATTATGAGGTAACATGATGTAGTATACATACACTAACAATTAGAAATCGATCATAATCTAAATTAGACCTTAAATCAAAAAATACCTAAATAATAGGTTTAGGGAAATTACTCGATTTGGCAAGCTTGGAGGGTGAAAATAGGCTGCAACACTTCGTAGGGGCGCCGGATGTTGTTGGGTTGGTGGTTGGAGTGGTGGCAGTGTTAGAGAAGGTGGAGAAATGGTGATTTGGAGGTAAAATACATGGTTGGGGAAGATATTGAGATGAAGCATGCGGGTTCAGGAAATTATCCAGGAAATTTCCAACAGCATCAAACGACCGCAAACGGCTCATATTCTAATGGTTTCCAAATGCTCTAGATGGCTTGTTTAAAATCAACGAGCCATGGAGGTCGTTGGATGTACCATTTACGGCCATTGGAATATGAGCATTAGAATACATTGTAGTTCTAGTAGTGATATGGATAGAACATAACTTGATTATGTAAATTGGACTTATGAATTTAAATTTGAAATGGAATATGAGGCTAGAGTTATAAATAGACTTTAATTTGTTTATAAGCAAATATGATGTGTTTGAGCATGATTGATTCAAACAAAAAATGAATTTAACAAATGAACTAATTAGCGAATTAATTAGTGAATGAAAAATTAAATGTTCGATTGATTTGGAATCCATTGGAAATGCATATGTATATATTAAACAGGTATGTAATGGAAAAAATAAAGGGAATGCTCGACAAAATGTACATGTTTACATCTTAATTGGGTTTGATGATTTTATGAGCACGCCGCTTGGCTTTTTAATTTTCTTTTTGAATGGAAATGTCCTAGAGTGGCATTTTAAAGTAGTATCAATTGGGCCATACAACGGAGATACTGGCAAAAAAATTTAAAAAATAAAAAAGTTAGAAAATTTGCCAACTAAAAATCGATTCGTCGACTGTACATGGAAATAAAACCCAGATCAGTTAATAAAACTAAGATGAAATAATAAAGTTGATAAATTTATTTAAAATCAATTAAAATTAGCTAGAAATATAAGTAACAATTTTTTTGACCTTATAACACCAAATTTGAATAGAAAAGTTTGCCATTTGTCATAAATGAAAGTGAATAATTTGTTTTAGAACCAATTTAAATGAATGTGAATATATGCATGGTATATGGATTAAATATATAATATTGATTATAAATCATTCAAATTAAATGAATGTGAATATATAGGGTGTGTAATATGAATAAAATGACATATATACTAAATTTGAAATAAATAACCAAATGCCAGAACTTGATTTAAAGCATGTATATGTTAAATACCCATGGTATGGCATGTTTAAGGATGATCTGTGTCTTTAGATATTTAAATGAATGAAAGTTATTGAAATTTCATATATTTGAGACTTACATGTTTAAACGGAGTAAGTACAGGTATTAAAAGACTGTTTAGCTTGATTTTGGTTGCTCAAATTGCTTACAAATTAAGCAAACTTGCTTAATAACGCTTATATCAGGTATGTCTGCGCAAAAATACCAAAATAGGATATATGAACTATTTTCAGACCATATGGGTCAATGCATACTTTTTTTATCTCCTTTGTCATATTGCAAAAGCTCCTCCGTACAGGGGAGATTTTGCTGAAATTTTTCAAAAATTTAGGGAGCGAGAATTATTTTTGAAATTTTTTTGTAAGCTAAAAGGAATTATTTTTAAATTGAACATAATTTGAAGAATTTTGAACTAGAAAAGGAGAAAATCAATTAGTTGCATGAAAATTCAGTTTCTACGGAGCTAAATTCATAGAAATGTGAAGCATCAAGTTCCAATTAAGTAAATTTTGAAAATTTTATGGTTTGTAGCATTTTTCATGTTTTAATAATTTCAGGAACGCAACTCTTTTAAAGAGGAAGGAATGTAACAACCCAGATTTTTAGTCATTTAACTTTAAACATTTAAAATTGTTTTAAATGTTGAATTAGATATATAAGTGTATTTTAATATGGAGTTGACTGATTTAGTAAGTGAAATACGATTTAATTTCAAATATATATCAAATAATCGTAATACCGAAATGAGAAATAATTGAATTTTAAGTTAAAATCGAATCGAAACGATTCTATCGATTAATGTAAATTATATTTGAATTAAAATGATAATAATAATTTATTATTGATGGATTGTGTGTTTAAAATAGACTTATAGTTCTATCGATTTAATTTAATGCTTGAAAAAAGCCATTTTTTCAAACGACCTCGGATTTCAACGAAACCAAATTTATAAAATCTGTAATGGTTAATTATTGTTAGATTTCAAGTTTCATGTCAATCGAAGTTGCCATGTGAGCGTGCGCAATTTAAATGTGTATCAATTAATAATTTATAATTTAAATAGTGTTTTATTTTCAAATGGTATCGAAATTCAAAAAAATCAATTTCATTAGGTCTGGAATGTCAAACTATAACACAGTGTCAATTTTCATTTCAATTGGATATCGTATGTGATCGTACAAATTAGAAATGTCAAATGGAAAATATGTGTGAATATAGTCGAATATTATATTAAAATATCTTCACTATATAATATCGTAACCTAATCCCTCTTCCTTCTTTTTTCATTCCCCAGTCAACCAAAGTAGAGGCCGCCACCCTTAAACAAAAAATTGGTGACTTCCAAAATCCTAAACAAATCCAAATAAAATTCTAGAATCATGATTTCAAATCCTATGGGTTTCTATACTCGAGTACTTCAACCAGGTATCTTCGTTTTTAGGTGCGAACATATTGTCTGAAGCTCGACTTCAGGAATACCAAGCTAGGGCATAGGTTTATCAAAGATTATGGGGAAATTAGGCCATTTCGAGGGTTACGTGGTGTTTGTGGTGGTGAGGAGTCTGGGTGGCCTCAGTTTGGTGATGTTCGATTACAATGGTGTTCACATTTTTTTGTTGCTGATCGTTCGAAGCTAATTGTGATTCACTGTGGTGGATCGGGTTATATAGGATGGTGATGAGGTGGTGGAGTCGTGGATGATGAGTTATTCGGTGGAAGGTTCATGGATTTTTATGGTGAAATGAGGGAGGAAAGCAAGCCACAACCTTTAATGGGTTTACTGAGGCGAAGCTGTGTTTTTCTTACACGAGGAAGAAGATGTTAGTAAGTGGATTAGGAAATAAATTATGGTAATTAACTAAAATATTGAATTTACTGAATTTGTATAATTTAATTTATGTGAAAATAAAAAATGCGATATCTTATTCATCCTAGGTCCAATCAAACGTCGTCAGTTGCGTTACGATCGTGACAACGTTATCTTTGTAATGGAATTGGATTGAACTGGATTGGAGCCAGCTGGGATTTGTGAATAAATTAAATGCTTGTTTAATTTAATAAGAAACAAATCGTTATTTCGATAACTAAAATTAACGTGAGTAAACTCACTATCTCTGGTTTGTTTATATTTTTATAAGTGAATTTTAATTTAGTTATAATGTTGTTTATTGACTGTTTGGATGGATAATTGAAATTATTATCAATTGCACGCTGTTATATATATATATATATATATATATATATATATATATATATATATATATATATATATATCCAACATAGTGTGGCATAGTGGAAATACGTGCTCTTGCCTGGTAATAGGTCAGGAGTTCAAGGCCTACTCTGTCCACTATGTTGGCATATTAACCAATTTTCAATATATATATATATATATATATACATATATTATATATATGTTTGGTAGTTGGGTATTCCCGCATATTTTAGCGGTTGAGACCCTATGTTCCCTACATAATAGCCGATGGCCTTGTATACCATGATATCCCACCTTAAAGTGGAATTGGTATTATTTATGTTGATTAACATCTGTAGATGCAGGAAAAATAGATTGGAGGGATCCAACTGAATTTCTCAAAATTCATATTGTTTGTTTAATATATAATGATATATCATGTGTTGAATGTTCTGTGATCGATTATTGTGAGTTTGGATGTTAAATAGCATTGGCCTTGAATATTGGTATTTAAATACCTTAAATTATATTCAAATGGAAGAAAAAAATTGAGTTTAAAAGGAATTTTTTTTTCCAATAGAAGTTAAATTTAGAATGGGCTTGAAAATATAAACTTGTTTAAACGAATAACACTAGGAATTTGATTTATAAAAGATGTTTACAAATGAATGGAATAATTATCATTAGATAATTTTTGAATATAAATTCAAGAATGAATTTTAAAAAGGAGATTGGAAATCGATTCGAAAGGAAACAATGGATTTTATTCCAAGATTCGGAATGTAAACGAAGTAGAGATAAATCTAGAAGGATTTATAATTTTAAATCGACTATGTCGAATTTTACAAAAATGATTTATTTTTAGAAAGGATATTTGAATTTTATTTAGTAGAAACTATAATTTATATTTTAAATATTTTAAGAAGCTAGTATTTCATTATTTTATGATATGGAAATAAATTCTATGTTTTTTTAGTAATTACATTTTGTAATATCATAATATTATCTTAAATTGGAAGTATTAAATGAAAAAGGTTTTGTAAAAATTAAATAAAAGGTACTTTTAAGTATTATAAAATATATGGCTTTTGATTTTTTTCCAAAGACTTTTGAAATATTTTTGAAGATACATGTTGAATATTTTAATAGAATGGAAAGTGTGAATAAAGAAAAAAGTTTAATAAATAAAGATTATAACTATAAATAAACTTATAATTGGAATTGTACAAGTGGAATTATGTTGTTTTTTGAACCAATATTTTATAATTGAATTTAAACTAAATTTGGAATTATAAACCAAATTATAAATGATTTTGGGCCTTAAATGGGATTTGATAAACAGTGAACTTATAATTAAATTTTACAAGCAAAAGAATTTTATAAATTGAAGTTTATAAAATTTAATGGGAATTGATAACATTTTTAGAAATGTTAAAATGGTTTGCTTTGTAAGGAAAGTATGGATTTTATAAAAAAGGGAAATTTATGGGAAATAAACTTATGAATTAGATTAACTGAGCCAAAATGGAAATTTTGAATATAAAAAGGATTTCAGAGTAGGAATTTATAAAATATCAAGTAGATTACAAACATGTGTTTATAAATGTGAAGTTGAATTTATTTTAATAGTTTAATATTCGGGTATTAAAAAAGGAAGCGTATACATGTTTTTGAAAATGGTAATTGGGTAGTTACTTTTGGAAAGATATCTCAAAATGAAGTTGAAATTGTTTTGCTAAAGTATTTTGAAATGAATCAAAAACATAGGTTTCAACCTTTATTGTTGTAATAAACATTTTTCCATGAATAATTGGAAATCATAGACTATAACACCATTGTTATAGCATTGATTTCCGAAAAGAAATGGTTTACGCTGAATATGAAGTTTTAACATATAGACTATATATGATGTTGATTATTCAAGATAGGTAATCTTTGACCATTTTGAAGCTAAGAATGTTATTCAGTCAAGGTCTAAAAGGTAATTATACCCCAATTTGATTTATTTCATTATTAACTAATAAATAGAGAAGATTCAGTATCGAATATCAATATTAAAATAAAGTTAGCCTAATATGGGGAAATTTAGGTTGTCATACAATATTTTATGCAACATTTGTTTTAACCCAAGAAACTGCAACTTGGAGATATAATAACGAATATTTTTTAAGTATAGAAAATGAATGATTTCGTGCAAGAGATAAGTAAATGGAAATGTTTTCCAACCAAAACCAAAGATATTTTCCAAGTATAGGAAATAAAGATTTTGTGAAATATGGAAATGTTTTCCAAGTGTCGTGAGGGGAAAAGTGATTTTGCAAAATATCCCAGTGGAGATTTTTTGAGGAAAAATTAGGAAATGAGTAATTAATTAAATATCAATTAAAAAAGGGCTCAATGTTGCTTGGTTGAATATTTGAATGAATTTTGGTTGAATGTTTATTTCTTTGATAGTTAAATAACCGACTATCGAAGTGTTGGCCAATTTAATATTATCTTGTCAGTACGGAGAGACCGGGATCAGATTTATTATCTGAAAACCACAATGTATAAGCATGAGCATTGCGAATTAGATTATGCTGAAGATGATCGGAGATAGAGTAAAGTGCAAAGGCTATTTTTGTTAGTTATAAGTAGAAATTGCCTAAAATGCATTAATAGGAAATAATGATTTCGGTTTCGTTCAGACCCGGATCAAGCTTGTATGGATGAGTGTCTGACAGAGTATTTCCTAAGACCACGTACGTTGGTTTCTACGAATATACCAATTATGCTGGCCGAGAAGGAAACTTCTTTAGCTTAACACCCAGAGTATATTTGTGCAAATCAATTAGTCATAGACAGATCTGATAATGTGGCATTCAAAGTTTGAATGTGACGTCTAAAAAGGTGATCGTGGCCTCAAGCCTCATCAACAGGGAAATGACCGAAATCGGGCAGGCAACAAGGGCATGTGACCACTAAGCTATATCATCACCTGATCTAGAAAAATCGATTGACCCTTTTTTGTATGCTTCGGAATGAGTACGGTTGGACGACCTACAACCGTGGTGATGATATATTCGGTGCACTCAAGTTGAATGAGTGGTCGGTTCTGTGTGGTTGGGTTACAAGATGTTATTATTGAATCCCAGTGTTTCATCTCTAAAAGACATGATAGGAAGGTGATTACATACCTAGTCATGTTGGAAATCCAAACTCCAATACATGCTGTACATTTTTAGTTGTAAACCAATTATGTCGAAAAGTGAGATGCAAGCTCTTCGGTTATTTTCCTATTTTATTTTTGGATTGATAGACATTATTATAATATCACTGGATTTTATAATAAAAGCGATATGACTATATTAAGGAAAAAACTTGTGCCATATTTATGTATGGTCGTGTCTTACGAGACTTCCTTTTCTTTTAAAAGGATTTCTGAATTTAACCAAGTTGTTTGGAGTTTACTCACACCAATCCCATGACTGACCTAGAGTTTATTTTATTTATTTTTCCTAAAACTCTTGGGTGCCCAAATTTATAGGGTAGTCAAGTAGTACAAGTTATTACGGATGCACTTAGAGGAGCTTGGAGCAGGAGGCTTCACCATATTTAAAGTTTATTTCCGTTGTGTCAAATGTATGTTGTATTCTGATGAATGGTATGTATATACAATTACAGTTCTGTATTTAAAAAGCTATTATATATTTTATTTTATTCTATTGTGATGTGGGATTCTGGGTATTACTCTGTTCTTCTTCTATCTCTTTTCTTCTATACCCCTAAAGATTCGTATTTTCGTGCAGTTTGGGTTGGATGTGTGTTGTATTTAGTCGATTCAAAGGCTATGAATTTGCAGGCCTTTACAAAAAACAGCAAGACCACAACGCACTGATAATAGAGTGGGTCTTACATAGGAACAAAATCCCAATAAAATTACATTACAACTATGACAAAGGACTTAAAATACATAACGTATTGCCTTCAGAAGCAAATCCCTGCTACATCATGCAACAGGGACAAAAGAAAAGATAATGCATGGCAAGGCATTACTAATAACTAGTAATTTATAATAAATAATAATAAATACTAAATTATATATAGTATTAATTAATATTTATTGTTAAGTAATTAATATTTGATAATTTCTATTAAATATTAAAGAATGAATAATTAATATTTTTATTTTAATTATTTTTGATTAATATGTAATATATAATAACTAAGAAGTGATATTTATTATTTCTTTTCTAGTATTTAAAAATATAAATACTAGTTATATTTAACATTTAATATTCCAAATATTTAAATTCTAAAATTTTCCAAAATAAATTTACTAATATTCAAAAAATATAGAATTAAAATTTTAAATTTTGACAAAAATTCAAAATAAAAATTATAAACATTTGATACATTTTCAAAATTCCAAAATTGTTAAAATAATTTAAAATTATAAAAGATATAATCTTTATATTATTGATATGCTATGGATAACTTTTTTATGACATTCCCCTTTCGATATATTGTTTTTATTCAGGTTTTTAAGTGATAGTAATTTGCTCTCCAACTCTTGAATTTTTTTGGGTCCGTCCTCTAAATTTTGGCTTTTGTCACCCTTTTTCTCTCTGCCTCCTTTCTAGTCTTGCCCCTGGTCTTCCGTTTCGTTCTTCCCAGCACTAACCCTACCTACTACAGTAAATAAGTCTCGATCGTATATTTTGCATTTTTCAATTAGACTATTAATCAACCATATTTAATACTCCTTTTCTGAAAATGGAGATGACAAGCATTACATAGAAATTAGGGGATTGAGCTCCATACCCTCTTCCCCATTGATCTCCTCCTCGAATTCTTCTCCTTCTTCTCCAAACCTTAATTCCAACAACGCTTCTACCCTTCTCAAATCAATGCTCCTGATCCTCACTTCCAACCTTTGCCTTTTTCATTTCATCATCCACTTCTCTGATCCCCTTTTCATTAGTCATCCATGTCTTTCCACCCAAAAAGTCAATAAAAACCCTCTTCACCTCTCACCCCAAGCTCCATCCCTAAGTTAATAACGTACCGAGATCAGAAACGGTAATACTAGTTCGGATAAAGAAGGGTGGGGGTAATGATGTTAAGGAGTTGTATGAGAAAGCAGCTCGGGCCACAAGGGAGAGAGTCTGGGAAAGGGATGTTGTTGCGGGTGATGGGGATAGAGAGGAGGAGAATAGGAGAGCAGAGGAGAGGGAGAAGATGAGGGTGCCTGTGGTTGGAGTTTTTGGGATTTTGATGAAATAGCAAGAGATTTGGGAGAGCAGTGATCACTACAATAAAAGTACCCTATTATATTTTTACAACATACATTGGCTGCCCGTTGTTATAGAACGATATTATAACGGTCTATTCAGGCCTGCTGCAATATATACTATATACGACCCTATTTTTACAACGGTTGTAATACACCACGTCCGTTAATGTCACTCACAAAGGGAATGCATTATGTTTCGTAGAGCATTATAAGTAAACAGAACGACGTATTACAAGATAGAAAAATTAGTACTTGAAAATTTTATAACTTTATTGCAGTGGAAATAGAAATAAGTTTGATTACATTTCAAAATATCAAAAATCAAGTACATAATATCAGTCTTGTACAAAACCTTCAGAGTACATAATTTTAAAGCCATAATCCCCAACAGAAAAATGCCATACGCTGAATCAAAGCCAAGCAATACACCTTTCAACTTCAAGCTGGAAGAAAGAGATATCTGAACTAAGTTCGAGTATTTCCTCCCTAAGAACCTAGGGGGGAACAGAAGAAAAGAGGCGAAAACAACTAGGTCAGACATAAGTTTGGTGAGTCCAATGACTTTAACAATATAATCATTAAAGTAACAGGATAAGAACCTAAATTGGAAAGTAAGAAATGACTGTAGAATAAACAAGCATGACCAAGCAGACAAGATGAACAAGATATAACGATGATTGCGCTTCTAATCACTACAGGATAATTACTACACTGCACCAATGCTAGTAACACCGTATCATTACTAGTTACACCGCACCCTTACTAGTCCCCTACTAAAAGTTGACCCCTCTTACTAATCATGATAATGGTAGTTTCGTGTACTCCTAGCTGCTATCGTAGGTGCCCCTTTGTGCTCCTACCCCCACGAGTTGTACCCACTACCTTCCTCGTTTGATCGGCTCCCTAACTCGCATGTATTTATTACTTGTATCATTCGACCTCGCTTGTATGTATTCATTACTTGTGTCATTCGGCCCCGCTTGTATGTAGATACCTGTGTAGGCCTCATCGTGGGGTGTATCAATTCCCATGAAGGCAACCCGACACGATTCAAGATGCACAGTGTATACTACTGATGCCGAGTGCCTGCATTTTCCACTCCAGAGCACGTGCATACCCATACTCTGTCGGAACCTACACCGTTGCACCACCCGCCGCTATTTTGACCGCTTATAATCAGCCCAGTAATCATGCCCCACCCTTCTTAGCTCAGGGTACCGTGATACATCTATGTGGGGTACTGCTGAAATGAGTCCCCGTTACTAGGGTTTCCTAATCAACATGTTATAATGGTTAAGTGTCCTCAATTTAACTTAACCCCACCCATTTGCTTAATTAACATGTTGTACTGGTTAAGTGTTGCCTATTCATATGTTGCTTAACCTTCTCACTGATTCACGCATGTTTATTTAACGGTTAAGTTTGTGAGCCTATATATATACTAATATTACCCACTTACCCAAGATTTACTTAACCCTTCCCCTTATTAAGTCCATATGTATTATTGGTTAAGTTTGCCTTAACCCTATCCACTTTGTTCATGTAATATTGGTTAAGTTTTCTTCTTGTCTATGTTAACTTAACCCACCCACCTAACATGTTGTATTGGTTAAGTGTCACCTGTTCATATGTTACTTAACCTTTCCATTTTTAGCATGTGTGTTCCTTAGCTTTAATTTATTCATTAAAGCACCAACCTCTCACATTAGAACTGTTATTTGCCGTCACTGGATGTTCCTTAGCCCAGCCTTCTCTGCATATTTGAATTTCAAACTCGGTTTATTTAATTATTAATTTAATTTCTACTTAAACTTGAAAACTTCTAATCTCCAAAACTTCTTCATACGGAGTCCGATTCATGCAAACTTAGACTCTATCTCAAGCAGAATTTCGAGACGAACGCAATGGCGTAACCCGTTTTACCCAATTTTTCTATTAAAGATTAATTATTCTTTAATTATCTCTTATGTCCCATTTTAAAATTACGGGGTGTTACAACGGTAAATGACTGCCCGTTGTAATAGAATTCTATCAAAGTGGTCTTTTAATGTCCCTTGTAACAAATGTCAATTTTATAACGTTTACAAAATGTCCGTTGTAATATAAGCCAAATTTACAACGGTCACAAAATTCCCATCATAACGCCCCTTGTAATAGGTGCTAATTTTACACGACCTAAGAATGCGCGTTATAGTAGATATCAATTTTACAACGGGCTAAAAATGCCCGTTGTAATTGGTA
Organism: Allium sativum; assembly: GCA_030737875.1. Classification (NCBI taxonomy): domain Eukaryota; kingdom Viridiplantae; phylum Streptophyta; class Magnoliopsida; order Asparagales; family Amaryllidaceae; genus Allium; species Allium sativum. The sequence continues at coordinate 603,712,348 of CM060919.1, read as the reverse complement.
ACAATCAATAGTTGATAATTACATTGCTTTTTTAAAACAAATACTTATTATTTATTAATATTTAATAATTAATCTTAATAATATTATATTAATCTTAAGTTGCTAATTACTTATTATGATATTATCTTGTTTTTAGTAATAATTAATAATATTATATTAATCTTGAGTTGCTAATTATTAATAATTAATCTTGGTTTAAATATTTTGGCCTTAAACCAAAATTATTTACGATTTAAAAATCTTCTCTTATTTTCTAAACTATCTCTTGATTTTAATATTTTAGTTAGAAATTTATATTTCGTTTAACATTACTTTTATATTATGGATTATATATTTTAAGAATACTTTCTAAAAGCCTTTTATATGTTTAAACTATATTCAAAATGGTTTACAAAGTTCAGAAATATTTCCGACAACTTAAAAAAAATGATTTTTAAGCAAAATGATTTTTAAGCAAAATGATTTTTCAAAAATAACATAGGCATGTCGACATCCCTATACCCCCATGCTGACATGGTAGGTGTAGATTTCAAAATTCATTTTTTCAAAAGAAATGTCTATTCATTATAACCTTTTGCGAATGGACATGACCGTTGTTCTCCTATATATACCAATTGTTTTGAACAAGTTTAAAAGGTTAGTTTTATTCATTTCTTCATTCGTTCTTCTCTACTCATATGTTATTTATATATTTCAAATGCTTTAACAAAAATCTATGGAAACTCCAAGTGAATCAAACTCAAACGCCTTTAGTTTGATTCTCTTCCACCCTCACTCAAAGATCTTAGTGTTATTCAAATTATAGGGATACTTGATGAAAAAGGTAGTGAATCAACATGATTCACGCCTTCAATTTAATACAACATCAAAATACAAAGTACATAAAGTTTACGTCCTTACCACATAGCTGACCAAAAAGATTAAAACAACATACATATATGCATTACATGACGAACGAAAAAGAAAACAACACAACAGCTAAATACAACACGTGAAACAACAGAAAGTAGCAACCCAACACCACAACACAGCAGCCTACTAGCACCGTAACACAGCAGCATACTTGGAACATACATAGTAGCATTCTAGCAACATAGCAGCAAAAATATGTACATAGATCATATACAATAAAAAGAAAACATCCTGACAGAGAGCACCACAACCCAAAAGCATGAAAATGCAGCAACCCAAAAGCATGAAAATACAGTAGCACGAAGCATCAACAAATTAAACATTTCGACCTCTAGCACGATCTCTAACTCGCGCAGCAACACTTGTAATCAAAGATTAAAGATCGAAGCGTATCGAGTCTCTTTCTATCAAAGTGTGCTTGGAAACAATGTCATCGTGGCTTTTAAATCAATTAGATGTGTTATAGCTCAAAAATCAATTAGAAGATTTTGTGGTATGGTTAAATCAAGAGAGTTTACCCTGAGCTGGGAGATAGAAGGGTGCATCTCGTGGCTTTGAAATCATGGCTGTAAATCGACATTATATTTGAAAAGAAATCTACACTAGATATCTGCGGAACTGGATGCACGATAACTCTGAAACAGTATAAAAATCCGATTTGCTTTTTCTTTTACTGCATTTAATATTTGCATCTTGTTTGATTCTACGATTATCTCTGTGATATGAATTGCATCTATTTTTGTTTAGTTTGAAAAGATAACAAAAATTTCATCAAATCCATCAAATATTATTTACCATTCTTATAGTGTTAGTTCTGTCTTAAGATCCATAATCCACATTCTCCTCACGTTCAATTTTTAGCTTTGTTTGAATCATGTGCTAAAATGACTCGCTATCCTTATTAGGGATGAGCATGGTGCGGTTTGGTGCGGTTTTGACTTAAAACCGCACCCGAAACCGCTAGCGTGCGATTTTCAAAAGTAGGAACGGGAACCGGACCAAAAACCGTTGGTGCGGTTCGGTTTTAAAAGTGCGGTTTCGGTTTTTAAATGTGCGGTTTCGATTTCAAAACCAATTAACATAAAAACATCGTTCCCTTAGATGGTGATGCACACGAAATGTTTAAAGCTAAGGCATAAGCTTTTTTATTTGTCTAGTGTGTGATATTGATCTTCACATACAAATGAAAACTCTTTTACTGTAATGACCAATCGGTCCAATCTTAATACCATCTTACTATAAATGACATCAAGGCAAGGGATGTAATCCAGATCATAATTCTGACGGACCGAAAGCAGTATGTAGAACTTGTTCTGGATACTTCTCAGAAGTAGCATACCGCCTCTTTTTAACCTTTATAGCTAATACAGTAAGAGCTTTGTCTGGTGACAGGTCTTGATAGCTTCTCAAGGTGTTCAATATTAGTTTTGTTTTCTTTTGTAGATCCTTTCTATGATCAGACATTTCCATCAACACGTCATGATTAATCTTGGCAACTTGAGTCAATATAGCCGTGCAGTTAGAGTGCTGCAGCATGTATTGCTGCTCTTTTGCTTCCATGATTGCTAAGTAGTGAACGTGCAGATTTGCCTGAAGCTAAATTTGAGAAGGTAGCGTTAAAATTTACGTATAAGTAACATTCGGTGCGTTTTCGGTTTTGCGGTTTGAAAAAGGATGAAAACCGAACCCGGACCATACTAATGGTGCGGTTTCATCGGTTCTGCGGTTTTACTTCGATGTGGTTTTTTAAGATGCGGTTTTTATCGGTTTTATGCGGTTTCGGTTTGTAATCGGTTTTTCTGTTCATCCCTAATCTTTATAGCAAATGCACCCTTTAAGCTTAATTGTTTAAATATCATGGTAAATTAAGAGACGGGACCTTAACATTTTCTTTGTAAAAGCCGCATTACACGGCTGTGATATTAGATGGCCATGGATGGGACTCCCTTGGGGCTATTGGGCTTCGAACCTGGACGATGAGCTATCTACCAACAAATACATCTGACCGTTCAAAGTAGGGTTAGGTCTTTGAACGCTATATAAATATTTCTGCCGATCCGATATTTAATTCCCAAATTCTACATCTTCTCCTCCTCCGCGGGGACTGACATGCCTGCTTCTTCTCCTGATTTTCTTCAAGTCTCAAGTCTCCAGTTTTTGTTGTTTTAATTCTTCTCGCTGTGTTTTTCAGTTAATAGTTTGAAAACGTTTTACTAGCCATCATTTTGTTTTGTTGTCGGCTGTGATTGAAAACTTATCCGCGCTTCTGAGAATTCTTCAATGAAGTACAAGGATAAAATAACGGTTGAATTTCTTAATATGAGCTAACTGCCTTTCAATTTATTTGTTCGATTCATATATTAAGTGGAGGCAATTTTATGCTCTCATGATTCTTGGTTGAGAAGCTGAATTAGATGGCTGGATGATTATTTTATTATTTTACCTGGTGGGTCAACAATTTAACTATGACCTGCTTGCTGATGATGACCTGACAAGTAAAAGAGATGCAGACAGTTTAAGCCTCTATTTACAGAGGGAACCTACTTAAATCTACTGCATTCATATGATATTGTTGTCATTGCTGAGGCAAATGGTTATTAGTTTTGTTTTTTGTTGATTGTTGTCATTGATTTTAGTCTTAGTGTAGTTAAGTAATTGAGATTAGCTTGCCTTAAGCATCTAAGATTTAATGATGTCCAAGGCGAAATGATCTCATAAAGAGAAGCGTGTTTTCACCAACTTGATTCTTCTGCTTTTACTGGAATGAAGTTCAAGCCTTTTGGTTATTTAGATTGTTAATTATAACACCAAGTCTTCTGGTTCTCAATTCCATCTAGCATCTTCATTCTTGATTTGGTGCTAATAAGCTTAGTTCAGAATTTCATTTAATTTTCATTCTAGCGGTTAGTTAATGTTTATTGTCTCCTGTATAATGTATTAATGAGTTGTTGTATACTATTAGCTCATTAGGTGCAGTTTCTTTCATTGTTTTTGTGGTTACTGATTAATTTTCTATCAGTTTGATTTAGAAATTGGTATTTTTTTTAATATCAAAGGGAATTTTATTTTAACTTTAGGTTTTTATATAATGTTACTAAAAGTTAATTTTTAAGTACAATCTAGATTATGTTAGGTTATTTGTTTAGAGTTCTAAATCTTTTGTTCTATGTGTTTTTCTAAACTTTAGTCACAGTACATTTGTAAATTGACCCATAAGGCATTTAGACATTGGTATAAAGCTCTTATTTTAAGATCTCAGTTGTACTCATTTTTGGTAAAGTCTAGCAAAGAAGCAATTAATTATTTTTTAAATTACGTAAAGTAAAATGGAGTTCTAAGTTGTGAACAAAATTGATTTAGTAGTAAAATAAAGGTGTGAAAATTTGAATTGAGTTGTTATTTAATGGAAATTAGTTTTATTTGTAATTGTAGCAAACAAGCAATTAATTATTTTTTAAGTTAATTAAAGTAAAATGATGTTCTAAGTTGTAGGAAAAAATGATTTAGTAGTAAAATAAAGGTGTGAAAATTTGAATTGAATTGTATGTAATGGAAATTAGTTTTTTTTGTAATGTTAGAACCTTTAATGTTTAGGAAGCATTGTTAGACTATGTTTGTTAGTGGATTTAGGTTTGATTAATTTATTAAGTTTGTAAAGAATTTGCTTTATTTAATTTTTAAGTTAAAATTTTGTTTTTTCTAAGAAAGTAAAATGGCTTGTTTATTAGGAGTTGCTTTGTGTATTTTAGACGATCAACATAAGAATTTTGATTTTGAAGATTTTTTTTATCTTAACTTTGAAACAATTTTGTTTAGTTTCTCCTTTGAATTTAAAGAAGGGTTGGTTATTATATAAATTTTTCGTATAGTTGTAGGTTTGAAATGATTGGTGTTTGGATTTATATTTTTAATTGTTTATTTTGTCTTTTCTTTTGTGGTCCGTGTTCCTTTTAGGAGTTTAATTTTGTTAATAAATATTACGCTATTTATTTGTTTAATGATTGTAATTGCTTTTTGCATTGTAAAATGGCTAAATGTTATTTAACTTTTTGTTTACTATTTTCTTTGTTTTGATTTTTTGTATGTGCATTTGTATGTATCAAAGTTTGGTTTATTTTAATTTTGATGTGATACAAAGTTATCAAAATGACCCAATGTGGTGAGTAATATCGTTAAAATCTTAAAATCATTAACATATGATGCGATATAAAGTTTTCAAAATGACCTTGTGTGATATAAAGTGCATATTTGAGTTGCTTAAATTGGTATAGAGAATTAAATGTGGTTTCAGTGATATATGGTAGTAAGAAAGTATTGGAAAATAATTGTATAGACGAACAAAGATTGAGTAGTTATTGTTTAAAAGAAAAAAATTTGTTGATATGTTTTATGAGTATATTTTCAATATGAATACTTTGTCTTGAAATGGATGTATATGCTCTAAATTGATTTATGTATGAATGCTTAAACAACTTGATTTATCTATTTATTTCTTTTGATAAATTGGTTTTATAATTGTTGGTTGATTGGATGTTATTTTTTTAAAATTAACTATTGTTGTTTATAAATTTTAAATGTATAATAGGTCAAGATTTTAGTACTACAAAAGCATGTAGAAATCTTTTAAATTAAAGTTATCTAGTATACTATATGGATCAAATATTTTCTTTAAAATTATTGTATAATAGACGTTATAAATTTTTTTTACGCGTAAAAAAATTAGTTTGTTTTATTAAACGATGAAAAACCTATAAATGAACAACAAAAAAGTTACATGCCAATCTAACTGTACAACTAAAATGAATATTTATAAGAACTTAATCATGCGATGTGATGCATTACCATCAGCTTCATGGTCAAGTGATGAAGATGAACGATTTGCGTTTCCAGAACTACTAATATCAGCAAGTTATCAGCAAATTTCTCTTTTGCATTGTTCATTATTGTCTTTTCAAATAGCATAACAGGAGCAGCAGCAGAAGGGGAAGGAGTTCTAGCTGCAGTAGCAGTTACTTGGCGAATTCCAATTGTCAAATCGTAAGCGATATCATTCTTACCTACACCATCATCATTAAAACTGCTCTTGTGTTTATTTGAGGCAGCAGTGGCAGTGAATTTACTGGTGTAACTGTTACTATGTCTGTATTCCTGTATGTCTGAAATTGCACGGTAGTATAATTGTGGTAATGACATCTGTAATTGGTGGCCATTGAAGGTCAAAAGAGATACTAAAGCAGCAGCAGTAGGGCTAGGAGTACTAGCTGCAGTAGTAGTTGTTTGACCAACTCCAATTGTTAGCTTACAAGCTATATCATTCTTGCCCACATCATCGTTTCTAAACTTAAAACTGTTCTTGCGCTTATTTGAGGCAGCAACGACTGAATATCGAAGAGTAATTTAAGGTCAAAGGAGATATAAGAGGAAATCCCAAGCCGATCCAAAGCGGCTTGACCGACCATGTGTTCACTCTCTTTACATCTTTCAGAACTCTTCCTGCATTTTTCCATCTCACCTCAAGTTGTTTCCATAGTGACTTTTGCCGATCGATCACCTCAGTAACAGTTCCCATAAACCAACTAATCGTCGATTGATTCTCCGATTCAACTGCCATTTTTAATCTCATTCTTCTATGTCATAGTATCTTTGTTGCCTCCCTTACCCCTTCTGTGTTCACGTATTCTGGGGTATCTGCTCTTGGATAGTACACTACTTCAAAGTCCCGTCCATTCAATGCATTCTTTACTGCTTCCGTCACCAAATCCTTCCTACTGAACATGTCACTGCCGTTAAAACCAAGGAATTTCACATTAGTATATGAAAAAAGCTTAATCGTTCTTATGCCTATATGAATCTCTTCACTCTTCTTATTTAAAAACACAATGGAATCACCACCCATGAGCTTCTTTTGACTCACAAACCTGCTCCAACCGGTGGTTAACATATGCCTTCTAGCTTTGTAAATGTGTCTAAATGTCCATGTCTGTCCGTGCACGCCTATGCAAGATATGGTTTGAACTGGAGGGTTGTCTTGGTAGTTCAATTCTGGAAATACTGCTTTAGCACACTGCTTAGGCACTGACAAGCCTTCTCCGCTGTGTGCATCGGATTGACTCAAAGTCTTTGTGAACGTTAAGGGTTTTTAGGTACCTCAATAGGTGTATAATTAAAAGCTTCAGGATTTTGATTTATGGAGACAAGGCGGGTTTTGAAATAAACTTCATCTGTTTTAGGATCAGCCATCAACTTTAGAGAAACTACGCGGCAAAGCAGGTGAGACTTGTTCATATCGTGAAGGTCTTCAAGGGGACAGCGGACATGTTCTCCTTGACCTTGGAGGAAGTAATATGCAAAAGAGTCAACTGCTGGCACTTTCACCATACTCTCAGCACAAGCATGTCATAAATCCGAGTCTGCACATTTTTCTGAATCCTCCATTTCTGAAATTCCATCGCCAGATAGTTGTCGCTCAAGATCGGGTACTTCATCATCCGTGCCATTTAAACACACTCTTGCCTGTAATGTCATTCTTTCAGCCATCAATTTCTTGTTGTATTGAGTCTGCGATCAAACAGTTGTAGAATTCCAAGTGGATCTGTTAATTAGAATGAAAGAAAGAGGCGATCGACATGGCTGTTTTCCCTTCTTTTGCATTACGACGGGCCTAAATTTTGTTGTTATTTGTTTAAGCCTAGCTATGTCTAGTTTAAAATTAGTCAAGTTCAATGTGTAATATATTTTATGAATAAAGCTAAGTTTAAAATTATATAGTGTATTATTTATGTATGTTAAAACGACTTTGTAATACTACATAATTGATAAAAGAATTTATTTTGTTGCAATTTCTTTAACTATTTGAAAGTATATTCAAATAACAATATATTTAATAAAAGGTAATTTTTATTTGCATCCGCATGTTTAAGCAGTTAGTACACCCTATTATTTAGGGTGTTTTGTATATTTAATAATGATGAATATTATTTAGTTCATCCACTTTTATACTACTTTTACTAGCTTTTTTTTTTCTTTCTATCAATTTACTCTTTTTATCACAGCTCGCAAATAACATACCCACCATTCATTTTCTTCTCCTTATTTCCTTTTACAGTAGCTAGACCATTTTTATTGTTCACTTTTGAGGCTGCTTTCCTATATGCTATTATCACCACCTTTGTTGCAATCACTCTTCTCCTCCTTACCTTGCTATCTATGTTTACCACATGTTTTTCAATCAAACTCAACCCTTCTGCTTCTGGTAGTTTTGAAGGATGCAACTTGATGTATTCCCTTTGATGTTTCTATCTAACATTGGTTTATTGTTATGTATTTGATATAAATAATATTCATTTTGTAAATAATGTAGGTTACGTATTAAATGTTATGAAGTTTTGGAAAGTTTTGTTTGGTTGATGTTATTAATGTGTGCATCGTCTTATTTTCCCATTTTGTTCACTGTTGGCCGGACTCTTCCATCTCACTTCGTTATTATCTTGGTTTTGGCTATCTTATTGTTTGGGCCTCCTTTATGTCTTTCAACTTTGTTTTTTTGCATGCTTATATATTTCAGCACTTTCCCTGCAAATGATAATTTATCATGGTGTTGGTTATATCTTCATGGTAGAACTAAATTTGGATTTTGTGATATGTTGATATTGGTTCCCCATGTCAAAGCATATGTAGTTTATATGCACACCTGGATCTACATGCAATTTCTATATTTAATTTCGGTGGTCTGTTAGGATTGTTTTGATTGTTATGCTGCCTTTTAGAAATCTAATTTATCTGAAATAGTGCAAGTATTAGTTCTGCTTGTCTCTGTGGAATTCTTTGGTGGCCACAAAAGCACTTCTAGTTGCAAAATTTATTCCTAGCAGCCGTGCCTAGTAGAACTTCTATACCACTTTGCAATGGTTTCTAAGACTTAAATACTTGAATGTAAACAGTAAATACCCAAGAGTTTAACTATTCTTTTAAAAAGACAAAAACTAGTGAACAGTTATAGGTGCAGAAAATAATTATAATAGCATATTTATCAGTTAATCCACCTTTAGATTAACTTAAAAATCTTTGGTGGATAAACTTATAAAAATTAAATTGTGGATTAACTAACTAATCTTGCAGATGTAGATAAAATTGACATATATTATTAGAAATCAGAAGTAATTATTTTAGCCAATTATGAATTATGCATGCGTAGAGATTAAATAAACAAACAAATATTTACGAAAGTCCAAAAAATTGATATAATGACTTAAATTATTGCATAAAAAGGGAAATTAAAAACCATGCGTGGCACACTTGAACATGCATTTAATCCTGTGGCGTAATTTGAAATTGTGAAGAGTAGCATAACATACCTTTACTTCTTGTTGGTTGTCAAAACTGTGCAAGCAAAAAGTTGTTATAACTTCAACTCTCTACGAATTTGTTGACCTTACTTTAAGTGATGTCACTATGATTCCTTCTTCCTATTGGAGGAAATCAGGGGGACACATATGGGTCCCTCTGATTTCCTCCAATAGGAAGACTGAGTTACTTGACCACATCGAAAGCGAGATCAACAAACTCAAGCTCACTTCACTACCATGTTCGTAGAAAGTAGACATTCAAAGGCACACATTTCATCACGTTAGATAAAATAGACTTGAAATCTAGTCGCTTTGTTTTTAAATATAAGATGTTTTACTTGTTTCCACAAGAATTAAGAAATCAATTAATGGTGCTTTAATACATATTGAAATTAAGTCTCTTTCTTAAATTAATTTCTTTTCATTCAAAGCTAGTGGTTGAAACATAAATAGATGCATAGAAAGTCTCATTATTTATTATAAATAATGGATAAAGAGGACATTAAAACCTTAAACATCTTATATTTTGAAACACACTAAACTTCTTGAAACAACTTACATTTAGAAACAAAGAGAGTATTTTGTTTCGCTATTCCAACTGTAATGATTCATCTTATATGTACATTGTTTCATTGGTTGTAGTGTGCAAGCGCACGTGTGTATCTGTGTGGATGTAACCAAAATTTAGTGAAAGTACATTGTAATGCACATACAGTCATTTGTTACAAGACTTAACATTCATTGAGCTAGAGCAACTTTTCAAAACAAGCACGCATTTCATCATGTTATATATCATAAAACTAATAGATGCTTAAAGTTAAATATAGTATCATAGATGGCAAAATCAGTCGTAGAATGAAAAAACTTACAAGGTAAAATTATCTTTTCAGTTGACATACGCATTTCGAAAGAATCATCAAAAAAATAGAATGGCATAAATTTTTATCTATAAAATTCACAATTTATTTTACTAGTAACAAAGCTTTATTCCCAAAAATTGAATGTAGTTTGCTAATCACTTGATCTCGTATTTTGCAAACCACGACTGATTTACCTAGGCATAAGATTGGCCTAAATAGCTACTTCTCCAAGTTTTCCAAATTTACTCAACTTCAAAATTTTAAATCACCTTTTCCACTAACGCCACTCATCAGACATGAGATATCAACTTTTTATATTGACCAATAAGGGAACAAAAATAGGAAAGTTTTTATTTTTTAGAATCTGAGTATAATACTAAGGATTAATCCAGACAATTGATACATGATAATATTTGTTCCCGTAAGACTCCGAATTCTAGAGATTCCATTTATTTCTACTGAAACATACCGGATATCAGAAATAAGGAGAAATCAACTTCTGGTATAATAAGAAATCGAAATTTACTAAAGAGGGAGCTGATGGAAGAATTCACCGAGAGACCAAGACTAGGAGAGGAAAATCGTCGATTGTGAGAACACTATATAATGATGGCTCAAAACCCGTTTGCAATTGCTGATGAGAGAATCGCGATTGGTGTTTGCAGGTCACAGGATTGTCGAAGATTGAATGGTGATTTGGGAGATTATAGTAGGTCGGTGGATTAAGGTGCTGAGTTGAATAGGGTTGAATTGGGTGTGGAATATACGCGATTGAGGTAGAAAGTACTTGCGGAAGAAACGGTACATGCAAAATACATGGGATAATTTGAGGAAGAAAAGGAAGAAGAAGGTACGCTGTCTGGCTTCAGACGGACGGAAGTTTTTGAAGATGGAGTAGGATTAAGAGAAACTGACAAAGTCGGTTTGATAAACCAAGCATATTTGTTAAGTTGTTACGTTATTTGGCGTAACGTGTTTATGTTATTATTTGTTTTATCAGTTTCTGAACTTTATTGTATTTATATTCCTTTTCTTTTCAAAAAAACATAGCAAGACAAACTTTGTGTAAACATTATTTAAAAAAAAATGGCTGTATTTCTTAAAAGTCGTCGTTTAAGACATAGTGTCATTGCAATATTCGTGTATCGTTAATCTAATTACATCTAATTGATTAATATATTGGACATATAAGACAATCTAAAAACAATAAGATAGAAGCATAAATATTAATCATTTATTATAACATAAGTTGATTATAATATTTCTTAACAAGTTTACTTGCAAATAACGAAAAAATTTGTTAATCATTTTTTGTACAATATTTTTTTTGGAACAAAAAAGGGTACTTGATTACAAATAAAATAAGATACATAGCTTTTGAGTTGGCCATGAATATTACATCAACTGAAAAAATACTATACAAACATAAAATAAAGCCAACTCAAAACAAAAACAAAAGAAACACGCCACAACAAAAAAACACAAAACATCACAGATAGGCTACGCACTGAAAAGCTACAACATAAACACTTCAGAAAAACACTAAAAAACCAGGCTCACAACAACAAAGAATAGTAAACTACTCCCAAAGAAGAAACAGCAAGACAGGCTATGCACTGAAAGGCTACACCATAAACACTTCAGAAAAACATTAATAAACCAGGCTCACAGCAACAAAGAACAGTAAACTGCTCCCAAAGAAGAAACAACATGCCAGTCACCAGATAAACTTCGAGAACCATTCATGCAACAAAAGAGGCATCAGCCAAGTGCCAAAGAAAGACACACTTGCAAATCCAAAACTTATATATACCACCATTCTTCAATTCACCTGTTAAACCACCTTCCTCTCTTATTTTCTTTGACTTAGACCTAATTTTAAACTGTGACATTAGTTTAATCCAGGATTGGTTTCAACAAGGGTTCATCTCCAATAACTACATTATCTACTTAAAGCTCACTCCCCTTATATTTGTTTCTTCTCATTCTTTCACTACTATTGCTACTAATTGAAACAATCTGAATCATCCATTACACTATCCTGTAAAATGTTGTTTCCTTGTTCTTATCACTAGCAGGGAAAAAACCAACCTCTATTTCCTTTGTAAAATTCTCATTTTTTTCATCATCTAATTCAAGCAAATCATAATTTAGAGCATTGCTTACCTTAATATGGCTTGTGTTGTATTCACAATTAGCTGAGACATCTGGTTCTATAATTTGGTCTCTGTTATCAACATCCTCTATGTTTTGATTCACTCCCGTTTTATCTTTAAATTTCCCAGACATCCCTGCAGATTTACATTCTGCATTGCTATTTTAATAAACACCCTGTTGAATCCTTACCAAGCTATAGCTGAATTCTTACCAAGCTATAGCGTTACTTTTGAGCAAATCTATGGAAATCAAACTATAGTTGAATTCTTACCAAGCTTTAGGAAAGAACCCAAACAGTGAGCGCACTCACTCTGTTTCCTCATTTTGTTAAACTATTGTAAACGACAATGCAAGTTTTATGGCCGAGTTATGCAAGTACGTCACCAAATATAAACCACATTTTAGTTATATGTGATCTGAATCATCATGAACACCCACAACACCTGTTCAAGTGCGAAGCCTAAACTTTTCACCTTCTTTCATTTTAGAAAACCAATATCCTGATTTCTAGTGAGGAATCTCACTCTGTTTCATTGTTTCCTTAAGCTACTGATTTTAAATAATATGTTTTGTCGAGGCATACAAACCATATGTTAGTATATGTGATCTAAAACATCATATGCACCAAAAAATATGGTTACATAAGCTCAGGACTTAAGTTTTCCACCTGCTATAACTTTGAAAAAAATGACATCGTGAATTCCAGAGAGGAATCAAACCTGAGCCATGAAGTAGAATGGTTTAATTATCACCATAGATCCCTTGAAAATATTGTTGGGCAAAAATGTATCTCATTCATATACCTTTTGTATAGGATACCAGGAAAGACATTATAACATATAAAAAATTCGACCATCGTAATTTAGTATTTCAGATTTATGAATGGTTTCGCAGATTAAAACCATGAATTTAGGTAGAAGATCTAGGATTTTTAGTGCATTGATTCTAGAGATTGCTATTGTTCGCCTGAAAAGGGAAATAAGGCATTTTCTGACCATCGGGGTGGTCGTAGGCCACCAGTTTTGGTCTGGGGAAGCGTGACAGGGTAGGATATTGAGGAACAATATTTGTAGATTTTTCAATTGAGTAGGTTTCGAGATTTAAGTAACTTTTTGGGTTTTTTGAGTCAGTTTTGAACGATAGCTTCGGTGATGAACAACACCCTGTATAGTGCGTCGGGTTCAACCACTAAGGGTGAGACTGTCAGTCTGGTGGTCGGCATCATAACGGTGGAGTCTGACATTGATCAGAGGTGGGTAGTGGCGGCGGTGTGTATCTAAGTGAAGATGGGTTTGTGCGTTGGTTGTGTCTAGTTTTTGGGTTGAAGATGCTTTTGCTGTTTGAGATCACTGGAGTGCGACGTGAGGTCGGGGATTGACTCCGGCCACGGTGAGGGACAGGTGTGGTCGGCCTCGAGCGGTGGCCGTAGAGGAGTTCGTGTGTGCAGGTGCATACATGCAAGGGGTTCTTGAATTGCACGAAACAAAATTAGTAAGATGATGTATGTAGCAGTTTTTGTAAGGAAGGTGATGGGCTACAGAGTTGGGCCATGGGATATTCTTATAAAAAAATACAGACAAACGAGTTTTGGAAAGCAGTTTAATCAAAGAAGATGGTGGCAGCACATATTAAGGGAACATGAGTTTTAAGTGGCATGGGTAGTAAAGGATCCTGGAGCAAAAAATTCAGGAGTAAAAGAAGGTAGCAATAGTTTTTTTTGGGCGTAGGTTTTTAAAGTTTTGGGTCGTGGCCTATATATATATATATATATATATATATATATATATATATATATATATATATATATATATATATATATATAAAGATGAAAGGAAGAATAGCACAGCAGTATACTAGAGGAGGAGTCTGATATTAATGCAAAGTAGTTTTGTTTGAAAATACCTTTAACACCCCGAAATTTTAAAATATTAAAGTTAACGAATTAAAGAATACTTAATTTCAAATGTGGGAATTAAGGGAAACGGGTTGCGCCATTGCGTTCGTCTCGGAATTCTGCTTGAGATAAAGTCCGAGTTTGTGTGAATTGGACTTCGTGTGAAGAAGTTATGGTCTTCTGAAGTTTCAGAATTTAATTAAATTAAAAACAGCCCGAATCAGAAAATTCAAATTCAAATTCAAAACAGGGAAGCGGGCTGGGCGGGAAAATTCCCGCCCAGAGGCCAGGTCGACCAGGGGGTCGACCCATTCTATCTTGACTGGATGGTCTTGATTGATTTTAGGTTAATCTGACGGCTCTTAATTAATTATTCTTCTATAAAAACACCCCTAAACTCTCAACCCTAATCACATTAATTCACACCAAGAGCCGCCATGCCGTCAATGGAGAACCTAGAGTAGCCGTCATACACTTTCAACCCTAAAGCAAGTTAGAAGCTTGAATCAAAATTAAATCAAATCTGATTTAGAACAACAATTAATCTACATCAAAGGCGAGCAATTCAGTTTCAGATACAGATCCCAGAAAAAACAAGACTGTTCTTTTGATTGTGAGTGCTATTTCTTTCACAATATAATTAATAAATTAATTGTGATGGGCTGTAATTGGATTATGAGAACATGTCTGTTGAAACAATGTGATGTTATTGTCTGTTTGTGAACATATGAAAATTTTGTTATTGTATGATTGGTAGATCTATTTATATGTACAATTATACATGTTTAACTTGATTCATTTTATGCAAATTTACCTATGTTATGTGAATCTTATGCAAGTTTACGTTATGTGAATCTTATGCAAGTTTATGTTATGTGAATCTTATGCAAGTTTAGTATGTTAAATCTTATGTGAATCTTATGCAAGTTTGGGATGTTAAAACATATGTATGCAAGTTTAGGATGTTAAAACATATGTGAATCTTATGTAAGTTTAAAATGTAAAAACATATGTGAATCAAGTATATACATATGCTAGTTTGTACGCAAAAACATGTGACATTCATTTACATGTTTAGATCCATATGCAAGTTTGAAGGAATCTATATGCAAGTTCACATTTTTATTAGATTTATATTTAGATCCAAGGCAGTGACATACTTATGTAAATTTATGACCATTCCTATGCTAGTTTTGTATGTGAATCATATGATAGTTTGAATGTAAGTTTGTATGAAATTCATATGCAAGTCATAGGAAAACCATATCCATATATGCAAGTTCATAATTACATGTTTTGATCTATACATTTAGATCCATGACAATACATAGTTTATATAAATTTATGTTTTATGACTATTGCCTATGCAAGTGTTGATTATGCAAATTTATATTAATATGAATCATAATCATGCCAGTTTTGATCCATGTTATGCTAGTTAGTTTTGTGTGTTATGCAAATTGTGATGTTTCTTTCCTTTTTATGAGTTAGACTATTTGCGAGTCTAACATATTGCACGTTCAACGTACGAACGACGTGGGGATAATGGGAAAATAGTAAATTTTGCAAAGTTGTGAATTGGCAATAAAATGGCATAAAGGCATATAATTAATTTGAGACATTAATTGGCCTAATTTATATGTATGGTAATTATGGACATAATTTAAGTGACAATTATGGACATGGATTAAAATTGGAAGTTATTGGCAATTTGAAATAGGGATATTAATTCAAATTGGGGTTGAATAATAATAACCGCCTAAGACACGAGGTTAGACTCATTTGTGGTGTAAGACTTCCCGGACCCGCCAGGCAAATCCAGCAACCACAAACGGTAGTCTAATGTGAGAGGTCAAAGGCACAAATCAAATGGGTAATAAAGGCCTAAGACACGAGGTTAGACTTGTTTGTGGTGTAAGACTTCCCGGACCCGCCCGGCAAATCCAGCAACCACAAACGGTAGTCTAATGTGAGAGGTCAAAGGCATAAATTAAAAGATGCTTAGACACGAGGTTAAGTCTTGCTAGTGGTGGAAGTCTGCCCGGAACCGCCCGGCATATCCAGCGGCCACAAGCAATCGACTTAATGTGAGGGGTCTGTGCATTAATAATTAATTAATGCTGATTAAAGACGAATATGAATGACAAACAGAAGTTTGGTTGAGTGAGTGATTCTCTGAGTAACAATCTGATGTTGATTTCGGTCTTTGGGGTTGGTACTTAGGGAGTTGTTCTCTTAACCAATGTATCTATGAACTAGGATGTACTTAATCATAAATTAAGTAAAACATGGTAAGTGGATAGGGTTAAGACCAGCTTAACCAATAATATATAAGTGGATAGGGTTAAGATCAGCTTAACCAATAATTTGGTAAGTGGGAAGGGTTAAGACTAGCTTAACCAATAATATATATATATATATATATATATTAATCTGATAAGTGGATAGGGTTAAGACAAACTTAACCAATAATATGTATTGATCTGATAGGGTTAAGACAAACTTAACCAATAATATGTATTGATCTGATAGGGTTAAGACAAGCTTAATCAATAATAATATATTGATCTGATAATCGGATAGGGTTAAGACCAACTTAACCAATAAGATATAAGTGGATAGGGTTAAGACCAGCTTAACCAATAATATATTGATCTGATAAGCGGATAGGGTTAAGACAAGCTTAACCAATAACACATGTTGATTTGTTAAGTGGATAACATGGGGGACATGTGGGATATAATTATAAACACTTAACCAAGTTGAAAATATGTAAGAAGACATGAATAAGAAGGGGTTAAGTGGGGAATCTTAGTGGGGACCAAGCATAGGTGGAAAGCTTGTGGGGGACTCTTTTTAAACCAGTAACCCATTAAGTATCTTTGTGAGCTCGACCCAAGGACACGCTTACTGAGTTTGATTGTAAGAGGTCAAAACGGGTTAGCGGTGGCAACGCAAGTCCAACAGGGTCATGTACGTACGCTGGCCCTGGGCTGGTAGGTAAGACGTTGTTGCATCGTGTAGATATAAGTCGTGCATCTTTTGTGGTATCGGATTGCCATTTTGGGGAGTGATACACCCCACTGTGGGACCAACATGGGTATTTACGAGTTAGGGAGCCGATCGAATGGGGAAGGCAGTGGGTACGACTAGCAGAGATAGGAGCAGACGGCACCTATGAAGACAGCTAGGAGTATAACTACCATATTTTGAATAAACATTGTACTTAGAATGGGGAGGGTAGTGGGTACAACTTGTGGAGATAGGGGCAGACGGCACCTATGAAGACAGCTAGGGGCACACGAAACTACCATTATCATTATTATGTTCTGTAGGCGGGATCAACTTTTAGGGTGACTAGTAATAGTGTAGTGCAATTAGCATTGGTGCAGTATAGTAATTATCCTATAGCGATTAAGAGCGAGATTAACGCCAAAATATTCCTCTGTTTTCTTTGTCTTGCCCACTTGCTTCACAATCATTCCTTATTTTGCCAGTTTATGCCTTATCCTAATTACTTTAATAATTGTATTGTTAAAGTTATGGTACTCGCCAGACTTCATGTCTGACCCCCTTTGTTTTCGCCTCATTTCTTCCTTCCCCCCTCCCCCTAGGTTCTCAGGGCGGGATTAGTACTAGTAGAGCTTGATCTTGGATCTCTTTCTCACTCTTTTGGAAGTGCTTGGATTGCTGAAAGTAAAGTTCAACTCATCTTTTTTATGGCTACTTGTGTTGGGGTTTATGCTTTTTACTTTATGTACTCTGAAACAATTTGTCAAGATGGATGTTAAGTGTACTTGGTTTATGAAGTTGTTGTAATCAAACTATTTATCCACTGCAACAAAAGTTGTTTCAGAATTTTCAAGTACCATTATTTATATCTGTCTCATTATATTCTATTCTATACACTAAATACGCTCCATGGAAGTTAATGCATTCCCTTTGTGAGTGACATTAATGGACGTGGGGTGTTACACGTGGTATCAGAGCTGAAGGTTACCAGAACAGATATGAATTTTGAAAAACTGTTTTTCAAAAGCATTTTGTAAAGAAATGCTTTCAAAAATATGTTTTAAGGAAAGTATTTTTAAGAGAAAAGTTTGTTTTAATAACATAACCTCGAAGAGCCATATATCTTTCCTTCGATTCTCCATTTTGAATCTCTTCCTCTTTCCTTTTTTTGAATTTCTTCCTCCACGCGTATAGATGTTATTCCTATGATATGTAAGAACTTCCGTACGATGGGTAGAAAAACCAATTCATGGGACTGGGACGTTTATCAAAGCCAGAAGGAAGTGGAGGACTTGTTGGTACCTTTAAGATAGACGACGGGAGGAAGGTTCAATTAGCTGCTTAGTTAATGAAGAACGAAGCCTCATTTGGTAGCAGGCCACGAACAGAGAATGTGCAGGAAAGACATGAAAGGACACATGATAAAGTAGATCCAAAGAAAGGCGATAAGGATAACAAAGGGCCAAGAGAAAAGGAAGGGCCACACTTGTGAAATACCTGACTACTTAAATAAAGACGTTAGAAAGAAGATGAAGACTAGTTGTTATCGCTACGGAGAAGCAGGACATCTTATTAGGATTGTCCAAAGAAGTAAAAGGCAAAGGTAAGGACAAGGTACAGGATCTTTTGGAGGGCAGACGCGTTCCCTCACGACTGGCATACCTAATAGAGGTAGAAATATATCTTGGTTGGAAATTTGGTTTTTCTTTTTGATCATCCTGTTCGAACCTTGTTTGAATTCTGGTGCTTCACACTCGTTTATACCTGCTTCGTTAGTTGAAACACTGCACCTAAATACTAGTCTAGTTACGGATCCCATAACAGTCTCAAATCCTATTGATGGTTCGGCTCATCTTTCAATTATTTGTCGGGATTTGAGAGTGTCTATGTAACACCCCGTATGTTGAATAACTTATTATAATATAAATCAGGGCAGAATTAAATTTTAAGATCTGAATCAGGGGAAACGGGCTATGCCATTGCGTTCGTCTCGGAAAAATACGCGAAATAGAGTCCGAGTTTTCGAAAATCGGAGTCCGTATGACCCAGTTAAGGCCCGAAGAATTTTTCAGAAAATTCAAATTTCGAAAAACAGATTTCAAATGCAGAAAAGGAGCTAGGCGGGAAAATTCCCGCCAGGCCAAGTCGACATGGGTGTCGACGGCCCAGTCGACACCATGCGTCCCGTGTTGACTGCCCAGTCGACACGGGTGTCGACTTGCCTGGTTAGGGCAGACGGCCTGGGTGCTCTGGGTTGGGTCTCTGGGCTGGATTTGATGGTTGCTCCGAAATCTGATGGCTCTAAATCATCCTAGGGTTAATCCTATGGCCTAAAACACTTAACTAATCTATAAATACACCCTAAGACTACCCTAATCCATACTAAAAATAGATACAATGCCATCATGCCGTCAAAATGCAACTTAGAAGGAGCCTCCACAAATTAAAGAGGAAGATAGCTTCTCAAATCAACTTCTAATCAACTCTAGCAACTTAATCTTCTTCATAGGAGTGCTAATCAACAAGTTGTGAGTTTCTATGCCTTTAGCAAGCAATTGCTAAACTAATTATGATAGGATATAATGAGGTTATGGTTATGTATGTGGATCAATGCAAGTTATGTTATCATATGCTATGTGTTCATGATGTTAGTTATGCAAGTTTTGTGCTATATGCTAGTTATGCAAGTTTTATGCTATATGTTCATGATGCTAGTTATGCAAATCACTATGATAAACATTGATCCATTATGACACCATGTTATGCAAGATTGGTGTTTGATTATATGCAAGTTCATATATGACATGTTATGCAAGTTTGGTGTTTGATTATATGCAAGTTCATATATGACATGTTATGCAAGTTTGGTGTTTGATTATATGCAAGTTCATATATGACATGTTATGCAAGTTTGGTGTTTGATTATATGCAAGTTCATATATGACATGTTATGCAAGTTTGGTGCTTGATTATATGCAAGTTTACACCTTTGTATGACATGCATACATATGCAAGTTAACCCCTTTGTATGTCATACATACATATTCAAGTTTACCCCTTTGTATGACATAAGTAACTTATGCAAGTTACCCTCTTTATGACATATGTGATTCATGCAAGTTTGGGTTGATTATTTATGCTAGTTGGGTTTGATGCTATGGTCATATATGCAAGTTGACACCTTTAAAACCCATGTGATGCTAATGTTATGCTAAGTTGAATCCATTGTATTTGTGATGAATCTTCCCTTTTAAGTATGTCATGTTAGCGTATTACGTGGGGAACGATGGGGTTAATATTCATGTTAACAAAATTTTGGTGAAATTGGTATGATGTTGCATACCATGAGTGGATGGACATAATTGAGTCAATTATGTACATCATTAAATTGGAATTAATTAGGGAAAATTAATTCAAAATATGGGGGTGATTAATTAGGTGTAATTAATCGACTAAGACACGAGGTTGGACCCTTTTGTAGCATAAGACTGCCCGGAACCGACCGGCAAATCCAGCGGCTACAAATGGTTGGCCCAATGTGAGAGGTCTTAGGCATGAACTAAATACGTGACAAGTGTAAAGACACGAGGTTAGACTCTGTTATGGCGTAAGGCTGCCCGGACCCGACCGACAAATCCAGCTGCCATAAAAGATAGTCTAATGTGAGAGGTCTTTACAAAGGTTACGTTCTTAATCAATTAAGAAACACTTAACCAGATAAGCATGTAGTGGGGCATGAGGGGTTAAGTGGGTGCCTTGGGTGGCATGTGGAAATCAAGTAAGTGCCTTGGGTGGCATGTGGAAATCTAGTGGGTTGCCTTGGGTGGCAATAGAAAATACGATTAGAATACTTAACCAAGTGGAAACATGTAATTAAACATGATTAAAGGGTTAAGTGGGATACACTAGAAAAGGGTACAAGCTTAGGTGGGTAGCTTGTGGGGGCCCATTTCAACCAGTAACCCATATGTATCTTATTGGGCTTGACCCATGTCGAGGACGGGACACGCGTACTGGGCTTGACTATAAGAGGCCAAAACGGGTTAGCGGTGGCAACACAAGTCCAACGGGTTTCATATGCGTGTGTGGGCCCGGGCTGGTAGGTAAGACGTTGTTGCATCGTGTAGGTATAAGCCATGCACCGTTGGTTGTATCGGGTTGCCACTTTGGGGAGTGATACACCCCACTGTGGGGCCAGCACGGGTATCTACGTTAGGGAGCCGATCGCTTGGGGAGTAGTGGGTACACCTAGTGGAGATAGGGGCAGACGACACCTATGTGGTCAGCTAGGGGTACACGAAACTACTAGTTATATTTTCTAAGTCCTTGGGTGGGATCAACCTTTAAGTTAGGAATGACTGGTGTGGTGCAGTGTAGTAATTACCCTTGGGTGGGTAGATGCGTCTTTACCGTTATCTTCGTTCTTCCTATGTCTAGTTGGCTGCTTAGTGTAGTCATTTATCCCCAGTCGTTACCGTACCAAGTTTATATCATACCCTAATTACTTTACTGATTGTATTGTTAAAGTTATAGGACTCGCTCAGACTTATGTCTGACCCCGTTGTTTTTATCTTTTTCCTAACCCTTAGGTTCTCAGAGTGGGCCTAGCACTAGTGGGCTTTGATCAGATTGCTTTATCTATCTTTTGGAGCTTGGACCGTTGATGTAAAGCCCAGCTTATCTTTTCTATTATGGCTATTAGTATGTAGTGGGATTATGTACTTATGTTTTTAACGATATGGATATTTTGTACTTGACTCTTGTTGGTTTTTGATATGTAACCAAACATGTTTACCTTCTGCTGTAATGAAATGATGTTTTAAATTTCAAGTATTACTTATATCTGTCTTGTTGTAATTTTTCTGTTCTATATTCACTTAAAATACTCCACCGAAGTTAAGGCATTCCCTTAGTGAGTGACCTTAGCGGGTGTGGGGTGTTACACGTGGTATCAGAGCTGAAGGTTACCAGAACAGATAAAACTTTTAGAAAAACTATTTTTCTAAAAACATTTTTGAAGGAGTATTTTCAAAAACATGTCTTTTAAGAGAAAAGTTTTTGAAAGAAAAGCATAATCCCCAATAGCCATATCTTTATCTTTCGAATTCTCCGTTTTGGATCTTTCCTTTTTCGTTTCAGCATGGCTGAAGATCTTAACTTTCCGGAGGGTGTAGCGATACCAGTATGGTATAGGAGATTGATGGAGGCTAGGGCCGCCGCTGCGGGTCCAGCAGATATTCCTCCACCACTAGTTGCACCCGATCTTCCTCCCCCTCCTCCTCCTCGCACGGATACTTTTGCTAAGACTTGCAAGGAATTTAAGGCTATGGGAGGGAAACCTTTTCAAGGATCAGAAACTTTTGTGGAAGCTAGGGATTGGCTTAAGGAAACGGAAGAGTTGATAGACATCTTTGAGATGGAAGAAGGAAAGAAAGTCAAGTTAGCTGCTTGGTTAATGAAGGGAGAGGCCTCGTTCTGGTGGGAGGTCACTAATGGAGAACGCCTAGTTGACTCTTGGGCGGATTTCAGGCAAAGGTTTGTGGCAAAGTTTCTCTCAAGGGCGGAAGAAAACCTGTATATGGAAAGGTTCTTGACTCTAAAGCAAGGAAACCTATCAGTGAAGGAATATGTCAACAAGTTTAATCAATTGGCAAGATTTGGCATAGACATGGTGAATACACCGGAGAAGAAGGCTCTGAGGTTCGTTAAAGGCTTGAATGAACCGATGCATGGGTTGGCTATGACCCACATCCCTATGGGGGCCACCTTTGAGAAGCTAGTAGACATGGCACTTATGCATGAGGAAGAGAAGGGTCCCAATGCTAATATGGCACCCGAGAAGAAAGGAGATCAGAAGAGACCTCAACAGCAACAGCAAAACAAGGGTGGGAAAGGCAACAGTGGCAAGGGAAAGAAGAAGTGCTTCAATTGTGGGACACCCGGCCACCTCAGCAAAGATTGTCGGAAGAAGAAGAAGACTGGATGCTTCCACTGTGGCGAAGCAGGGCATCTAGTGAAGGACTGCCCTAAGAAGGGGCAAAGGACGGGATCTACCTCAGGAGGACAGGTGCAAGCTCTTATGGCACCAGGTCAGGCAAGGGGGCAAGTTCAGGCTCTCGCGGTTCCACCAATTCAGGAAAGAGGTAGAACTATTTCCGTTGAAAGTCTGGTTTTTCTGTTTGATCATCCTGTCCGTACTTTATTCGACTCTGGCGCATCGCATTCGTTTATCTCATCATCATTAGTTGAGTCACTGCACTTAGACACCAGTCTAGTAGATGTTCCCTTGGTTGTTTCAAACCCAATTGGGGGCTCCACTTATTTGTCCATGATATGTTTGGGTTTGAAGATTTCTATACTTAGCGTTGAGTTTAGATGTGATGCTTTTGTTTTGGGCTTCACGGGCTATGGGTTAATTTTGGGCATGGACTGGTTATCCAGTAATGGTGCCGTTCTTGATTGCGAAAGGAGAGTTGTTAGGCTCATGACCCGCTTGGGTAACACTCTCGAGATCTCTTGTAATCCCATGGATTCTGTTATGCTAAGTTATCTTGAATCGCTTGACGCTTCGGTCAAGAGTTTGCGATCTGTTAGAGTGGTCCGGGAATACTCGGATGTGTTTGAGGAGGTGAAGGGCTTACCTCCGAAGCGGGAGATAGACTTCCGAATATATCTGGTAGACAATGCTAAACCAGTATCTTTGCCAGTGCGCCACATGGCTCCTCGTGAGAGGAGGGAACTCCATAGGCAAGTAGGGGAGTTGCTTGAGAAGGGGTTCATAAGACGAATTATATCGGAGTAGGGTGCTCCGGTAGTTTTTTCCACGAAGGCGGATGGGTCCCTCAGACTTTGTGTAGACTATAGAGAACTCAACAAGCTCACAAAGAAGAATAGACACCCATTGCCGAGAATTGACGATCTCTTTGATCAGTTGGTTGGCGCCTCAGTGTTTTCACAATTGGACTTAGCCACGGGGTTTCATCAGTTGTGAGTAGCTGAGGATAGTATAGAGAAGACTGCCTTTAGGACTCCGGATGGTTTCTATGAGTGGCTTGTGATGCCATTTGGTTTGACGAACGCCCCCGCATACTTTGTTGATTTGATGAGTAGGGTGTTCAGGGAGTACCTTAATAAGTTCGTGGTGGTCTTTGTGGATGACATCTTAGTCTTTTCTAAGAGTGAAGAAGAGCATGCCCTACATCTTAGGGAAGTGTTGGAGACTCTTCGAGCGCATAGCCTTAAGGCTAAATTATATAAATGTCACTTTTGGAGGAAGGAAGTGCGTATTTTGGGGCACGTGGTCTCCAAAGAAGGGATAGCTGTGGATCCCGCAAAGGTAGTGCCCATCCAAGATTGGAAGGTTCCGAAGAATGCTACCGAGGTGAGGAGTTTCTTAGGGTTGGCCGGCTACTATAGGAAGTTTATCAAGGACTTCGCGAAGATATCAGCCCCATTAACTCGCTTGACGAAGAAGAATCTAGTCTTCACATGGGACGTAGATTATGATGATGCGTTCCAACGGTTAAAGAGAGCTTTAACCACAGCTCCAATCTTAGTGTTGCCAGATGGGAGTAAGCCATTTGTTGTTTATACCGATGCTTGTGGAACAGGACTAGGCGCAGTCTTAATGCAAGAAGGAAGGGTAATAGCCTATGGTGGAAGGCAGTTGAGAGTGCATGAGAAAAATTACCCTACACATGACCTAGAGTTGGCCGTTATTGTTTTTGCGCTTAAGTCTTGGCGCCATTATCTTCTTGACGAGAGGTTCGAATTGTTCACTGACCACAAATCTTTGAAGTACTTGTTTTCTCAGAAGGATTTGAACTTAAGGCAACAAAGGTGGATGGAGTTCTTAGCATCCTATGATTTCGAGATAGCGTATACTCCTGGCAAGGGTAACGTGGTGGCAGACGCCTTAAGCAGAAAAAGGTTGTCTTTGAGTCCATTGTTCGTTGAACGACGAAGCTTGGAATTTATCCCGATGTTTGACTTCAGACCTTCCGTTGACTTTGTACCCGGTTTGCTAGCATCCTTAGAGGTCAGACCTACTCTTTTGGGATGGATTGGCGAGGCACAGCGGGACGACCCACAGTTGGTTGAGTTGGTAGAGAGGCTCATAAGGGGGGAGTCGTCTAGCCATTTGAGTAGGTACACCCTAGATGATAAGGGGTGGTTGCGTAGAGACGGTAGACTTTGTGTACTGCAAGATGGGGGTTTGAGGAAGGCTATACTTGATGATGCACATCGTTCGAAAATGACCATTCATCCCGGTGGGGACAAGATGTACCAAGACATGAAGCGAGTTTTCTTTTGGGCCGGTATGAAGAAGGATGTGGCCGAGTATGTCGCTAGATGCTTGGTGTGCCAACAAGTGAAGGCGGAGCAAAAGAAACCCGGTGGGTTGCTTCACCCATTGGAAGTTCCGCAATGGAAGTGGGATAGCGTCTCGATGGATTTTATCGATGGGTTACCGAGATCGAGGAAAGGTAATACAGGAATTTGGGTTGTGGTAGACAGACTTACTAAGAGCGCCCATTTTATACCCGTGAAGAGTAAGAGGACTGCTCCATGGCTAGCTTCAGTTTACCTTCGAGAGATAGTTCGGTTGCATGGTGTACCTTCTAGCATAGTGAGCGATCGAGATCTCATCTTCACTAGCGAGTTTTGGAAGAGTTTGCAAGAGGCGGTAGGGACTCAGTTGTGTTTGAGCACCCATATCATCCTCAGATGGACGGCCAGACCGAGAGGGTGAATCGTGTTCTAGAAGGCCTTTTGAGGCTATGTATCTTAGATTTTGGAGGTACATGGGAAGAGCATCTTCCATTGGTGGAGTTCGCGTATAATAACAGCTTTCAGTCTAGTATTGGTATGGCTCCTTTCGATGCTCTTTATGGAAGGCCTTGTCGATCACCTACATATTGGTGGGAATCTACGGATAAGATCTTGCTTGGGCCCGATATGGTTAGAGAGACTTCGGAAAAGATTGATTTGATTCGAAGAAGGATGAAAGCAGCGCAAGATAGGCAGAAATATTACGCGGATAAGAGGAGGACGGATCTTGAGTTTAATGTTGGGGACATGGTCTTTGTCAAAGTATCTCCATTACGGAATGTTGTTCGCTTTGGGTCCGTTGGGAAGTTAGCACCAAAGTTTGTAGGACCGTTTCCTATTAAGGAAAGGATTGGACAGATGGCATATAGAGTGGATTTACCCGAGAGACTTAGTGGGGTACATGACGTATTCCATGTTTCACATTTGAGGAAGTGCCTACATGAGACCGCAGAGGTGGTAGAGCCGAGCTTGCTTAGAGAAGTGGAGGTAGAGCGTGATGCGACTATTCGACGAGCTCCTACTCGCATCCTTGGGTCAGAGATTAGGAAGTTGAGAAACAGAGAGGTTCAACTAGTCAAAGTGCAATGGGGAGATGATGAGAGCAACGCTACTTGGGAGACAGAAGCGAAGATGCGTTCACTGTACCCATTCCTTTTTGAGGGTATGTCTTTTAACTTCTCCTTTATCGTTTGTCTAGTACTTATCTTATCTTTAGTATGTCCTCTCATTAGTACCTTTGACCTTTAGATAGGGTAAACCTATGGTTGAAACATGTGTTTGAGACATGTTATGATTGATGGATGTGTGTGGATGCAAGTGTTTGCTAGTGGTTGCTCATGGATGCATATACACACACTTTAGACACTAGATCGGCTCACTCACTTCATATTGCATATTGCATATAATTGTGTGTAGGTATCTATATTAATGGATGTATAATGGTTGTGTTATCATATGGATGATGCATTTTGGTGTATGGTTGTGCACACATGTAGAAATAGTATGTGTAGATAGGGTTCTTTCGCATACGCATTGGATGCATGGCACTATCATGGTTTGCATTAAGGAGGTCAACTGAATCAGTAGACCGCCTGATTTTGCATTAGACAGGGAACATATACACACACTTTTTGCATATGTTCATACAGCATTAGAAACTTTAAGGACAATGGATGCCAGTGTTTGATGGTTTAGTAGATGGTTGTTTGGTTGGTAGGATACGTTCTTCTTGACTTAGAGATTTCGGGGACGAAATCCTTTAAGTAGGGGAGAATGTAACACCCCGTATGTTGAATAACTTGTTATAATATAAATCAGGGCAGAATTAAATTTTAAGATCTGAATCAGGGGAAACGGGCTATGCCATTGCGTTCGTCTCAGAAAAATACGCGAAATAGAGTCCGAGTTTTCGAAAATCGGAGTCCGTATGACCCAGTTAAGGCCCGAAGAAGTTTTCAGAAAATTCAAATTTCGAAAAACAGATTTCAAATGCAGAAAAGGAGCTAGGCGGGAAAATTCCCGCCAGGCCAAGTCGACATGGGTGTCGACTGCCCAGTCGACACCATGCGTCCCGTGTCGACTGCCCAGTCGACACGGGTGTCGACTTGCCTGGTTAGGGCAGACGGCCTGGGTGCTCTGGGTTGGGTCTCTGGGCTGGATTTGATGGTTGCTCCGAAATCTGATGGCTCTAAATCATCCTAGGGTTAATCCTATGGCCTAAAACACTTAACTAATCTATAAATACACCCTAAGACTACCCTAATCCATACTAAAAATAGATACAATGCCATCATGCCGTCAAAATGCAACTTAGAAGGAGCCTCCACAAATTAAAGAGGAAGATAGCTTCTCAAATCAACTTCTAATCAACTCTAGCAACTTAATCTTCTTCATAGGAGTGCTAATCAACAAGTTGTGAGTTTCTATGCCTTTAGCAAGCAATTTCTAAACTAATTATGATAGGATATAATGAGGTTATGGTTATGTATGTGGATCAATGCAAGTTATGTTATCATATGCTATGTGTTCATGATGTTAGTTATGCAAGTTTTGTGCTATATGCTAGTTATGCAAGTTTTATGCTATATGTTCATGATGCTAGTTATGCAAATCACTATGATAAACATTGATCCATTATGACACCATGTTATGCAAGTTTGGTGTTTGATTATATGCAAGTTCATATATGACATGTTATGCAAGTTTGGTGTTTGATTATATGCAAGTTCATATATGACATGTTATGCAAGTTTGGTGTTTGATTATATGCAAGTTCATATATGACATGTTATGCAAGTTTGGTGTTTGATTATATGCAAGTTCATATATGACATGTTATGCAAGTTTGGTGCTTGATTATATGCAAGTAACATGTGCAAGTTTACACCTTTGTATGACATGCATACATATGCAAGTTAACCCCTTTGTATGTCATACATACATATGCAAGTTTACCCCTTTGTATGACATAAGTAACTTATGCAAGTTACCCTCTTTATGACATATGTGATTCATGCAAGTTTGGGTTGATTATTTATGCTAGTTGGGTTTGATGCTATGGTCATATATGCAAGTTGACACCTTTAAAACCCATGTGATGCTAATGTTATGCTAAGTTGAACCCATTGTATTTGTGATGAATCTTCCCTTTTAAGTATGCCATGTTAGCGTATTACGTGGGGAACGATGGGGTTAATATTCATGTTAACAAAATTTTGGTGAAATTGGTATGATGTTGCATACCATGAGTGGATGGACATAATTGAGTCAATTATGTACATCATTAAATTGGAATTAATTAGGGAAAATTAATTCAAAATATGGGGGTGATTAATTAGGTGTAATTAATCGACTAAGACACGAGGTTGGACCCTTTTGTAGCATAAGACTGTCCGGAACCGACCGGCAAATCCAACGGCTACAAATGGTTGGCCCAATGTGAGAGGTCTTAGGCATGAACTAAATATGTGACAAGTGTAAAGACACGAGGTTAAACTCTGTTATGGCGTAAGGCTGCCCGGACCCGACCGGCAAATCCAGCTGCCATAAAAGATAGTCTAATGTGAGAGGTCTTTACAAAGGTTACGTTCTTAATCAATTAAGAAACACTTAACCAGATAAGCATGTAGTGGGGCATGAGGGGTTAAGTGGGTGCCTTGGGTGGCATGTGGAAATCAAGTAAGTGCCTTGGGTGGCATGTGGAAATCTAGTGGGTTGCCTTGGGGTGGCAATAGAAAATACGATTAGAATACTTAACCAAGTGGAAACATGTAATTAAACATGATTAAAGGGTTAAGTGGGATACACTAGAAAAGGGGACAAGCTTAGGTGGGTAGCTTGTGGGGGCCCATTTCAACCAGTAACCCATATGTATCTTATTGGGCTCGACCCATGTCGAGGACGAGACACGCGTACTGGGCTTGACTATAAGAGGCCAAAACGGGTTAGCGGTGGCAACGCAAGTCCAACGGGTTTCATATGCGTGTGTGGGCCCGGGCTGGTAGGTAAGACGTTGTTGCATCGTGTAGGTATAAGCCGTGCACCGTTGGTTGTATTAGGTTGCCACTTTGGGGAGTGATACACCCTACTGTGGGGCCAGCACGGGTATCTACGTTAGGGAGCCGATCGCTTGGGGAGTAGTGGGTACACCTAGTGGAGATAGGGGCAGACGGCACCTATGTGGTCAGCTAGGGGTACACGAAACTACTAGTTATATTTTCTAAGTCCTTGGGTAGGATCAACCTTTAAGTTAGGAATGACTGGTGTGGTGCAGTGTAGTAATTACCCTTGGGTGGGTAGATGCGTCTTTACCGTTATCTTCGTTCTTCCTATGTCTAGTTGGCTGCTTAGTGTAGTCATTTATCCCCAGTCGTTACCGTACCAAGTTTATATCATACCCTAATTACTTTAATGATTGTATTGTTAAAGTTATAGGACTCGCTCAGACTTATGTCTGACCCCGTTGTTTTTATCTTTTTCCCAACCCTCAGGTTCTCAGAGTGGGCCTAGCACTAGTGGGCTTTGATCAGGTTGCTTTATCTATCTTTTGGAGCTTGGACCGTTGATGTAAAGCCCAACTTATCTTTTCTATTATGGCTATTAGTATGTAGTGGGATTATGTACTTATGTTTTTAACGAGATGGATATTTTGTACTTGACTCTTGTTGGTTTTTGATATGTAACCAAACATGTTTACCTTCTGCTGCAATGAAATGATGTTTTAAATTTCAAGTATTACTTATATCTGTCTTGTTGTAATTTTTCTGTTCTATATTCACTTAAAATACTCCACCGAAGTTAAGGCATTCCCTTAGTGAGTGACCTTAGCGGGTGTGGGGTGTTACAGTCTATCTTGGGCGTTGGGTTTGAATGCAATGCCTTCGTTCTTGGCTTCATGGGCTACGGCTTGATTCCAGGTATGGATTGGCTAGCTAGATACGGGGCCATCCTAGATTGTGAAAGAAGGGTAATTAGATTGTTGACTCGTTGTGGAAAGACCCTTGATATTTATTGTGATCCTAGAGGTCCGTTAATGCTTAGCTACCTAGAATCCCTTGACGCATCCAATGATGATTTGGAATCCATTCGTGTGGTCCGTGAATACAGTGACGTCTTTGACGCGATTCGAGGTTTACCCCAAGGCGCGAGATAGGCTTTCATATATACCTTGTAAATAATGCAAAACCAGTTGCATTACCGGTGCGCCACATGGCTCTGAGAGAGAAAAGAGAACTCAGTAAGCAAAGGAGTTGCTTGAGAAGGGGTTCATAAGAAGAAGTATTTCGGAGTGGGACGCTCCTGTTGTTTTTGCTACGAAAGCTTATGGTTCACTTAGATTGTGTGTGGACTATAGAGAGCTGAATAAGCTAACAAAGAAGAACAGACACCCATTGCCGAGGATAGATAATTTATTCGACCAGGTGGGTGCTTTGGTTTTCTCACAACTGGATTTGGCTACAGGATTTCATCAGCTAAGGGTGGCTGAAGATAGCATAAATAAGACTGCATTTAGAACTCCTGACGGTTTCTTCGAGTTGCTCGTCATTCATTTTGGTTTGTCGAATGCATCTGCATACTTCGTTGACTTGATGAGTAGGGAGTTTCTAAACAAATTTGTGGTAGTCTTCGTGGACGATATCTTGATTTTCTCTAGAAGCGAAGAAGAATACGCCCTACATCTTAGGAAAGTCTTAGAGACCCTACGAGTGCATCAACTCAAAGCTAAGTTCTCCAAATGCCACTTTTGGAGAAAAGAAGCGCGGTTCTTTGGACACGTGGTCTCTAAGGAAGGGATAGCTGTGGATCCCGCAAAGGTGGTAGCTACCCAAGATTGGAAGATTCCTAAGAACGTAATAGGAGTAAGAAGCTTTTTAGGGCTGGCTGGTTATTATAGGAAGCTCATTAAGGACTTCGCGAAGGTATCAACCCCACTTATGCGGTTAACGAAGAAGAACTTGACTTTTGCTTAGGGATGCTGACTGTGACGATGCTTTCCAGCATTTGAAGAGAACGTTGGCAACAACTCCAGTTTTGGTTTTGCCAAATGGAAGTTAGTCATTCACAGTGTATACCGATGCTTGCGGGACATGGCTTGGAGCAGTTTTCGATGCAAGAAGAAAAGGTGAATAAAATCCTTGAAGATCTTTTGAGGTTATATATCCTAGATTTTTAAATGATATGAGAAGAGGCAACTAGATTAGTGATGTTCATGACATGTTTTCACGTATCGCATTTGCGGAAGTGTTACAAGATACCGCGGAAGTAGTGGAGCCGGGCATGCCTAGATAAGTGGAAGTGGAGTGAGACGCCATGATTAGATGAGCTCCAACTTGCATCCTTGGATCGGAAGACATAAAGCTACACAGCAGAGAGGCCAAGATGGTGAAAATCTAATAGGGAGATGATCAAGGAGACACAACTTGGGAGACGGAAAGTGAGATGCATACGTTGTACCCTTTTCTTTTTGAGGATATGTTCCTAATATCTCCTTTTTCTATCGTTTTGTTTATACTTGTCCTATTGTTTAGGATGTCTTGGCGATGATATTTTCGATCTTCAGTTAGGAAAAAAACCCTATGGTTGTAAACATGTGTTTGAGACATGTTATGTTTGGTGGATGCAAATGGATGCAAGTGGTTGCTAGTATTTGCTCGTGGATGCATGTACACACACGTTAGGCACTAGATCGGCTCAATCACCTTCATGTTGCATATAAATGTGTGTGAATATCTAAAGTAATGGATGTATAGTGGTTGTGTTATCACATGGATGCTGCATTTTGATGAATAGTTGTGCACGCATGTAGAAATAATATGTATCGATAGGATTCTTTCGCATACATAATGGACGCATGACACTATCATGATTTGCATTAAGGAGGTCAACTGAATCAGTAGACCGCCTGATTTTGCATTAGATAAGGAACATATACACACACTTTTGCATATGTTCATACAACATTAGAAATCTTGTAAGGACAATGGATGCCTGTGTTTGATGGTTGACTAGATGGATGATTGGATGTTAGGATATGCATTCTCCTGAACTTGGAGATTTTGGGGACGAAATCCTTTAAGGAGGGGAGAATGTAACACCCCAAAATTTTAAAATATAAAAGTTAACGATTAAAGAATACTTGATTTCAAATGTGGGAATTAAGGGAAACGGGTTGCGCCATTGCGTTCGTCTCGGAATTCTGCTTGAGCTAGGGTCCGAGTTTGTGTGAATTGGACTTCATATGAAGAAGTTATGGCCTTCGGAAGTTTCAGAATTTAATTAAATTAAAAACATCCCGAATCAGAAAATTCAAATTCAAAACAGGGAAGCGGGCTGGGTGGGAAAATTCCCGCCCAGAGGCCAGGTCGACCAGGGGGTCGACCTACCCTACAGGTCGACCAGGGGGTCGACCTACCCTACAGGTCGACCAGGGGGTCGACCTGGGGGTTGACCTGGGTGTCGACCTGCCTCCCGGGGCAGATCTGAAAGATGACGCTGTTTTGACTTGTCGCTGCTTCATTAGGGCTGAGGTGTCATTCTATCTTGACTGGATGGTCTTGATTGATTCTAGGTTAATCTGACGGCTCTTAATTAATCAATTTTCTATAAAAACACCACTAAACTCTCAACCCTAATCACATTAATTCATACCAAGAGCCGCCATGCCATCAATGGAGAACCTAGAGTAGCCGCCATACACTTTCAACCCTAAAGCAAGATAGAAGCTTGAATCAAAATTAAATCAAATCTAATTTAGAACAACGATTAATCTACATCAAAGGGGAGCAATTCAGTTTCAGAATACAGATCCCAGGAAAAACAAGACTGTTCTTTTGATTATGAGTGCTATTTCTTTCACAATATAATTAATAAATTAATTGTGATGGGTTGTAATTGAATTATGAGAACATGTCTGTTGAAACAATGTGATGTTATTGTCTGTTTGTGAACATATGACAGTTTTTTATTGTATGATTGGTAGATCTATTTATATGTACAATTATACATGTTTAACTTGATTCATTTTATGCAAGTTTACCTATGTTATGTGAATCTTATGCAAGTTTATGTTATGTGAATCTTATGCAAGTTTATGTTATGTGAATCTTATGCAAGTTTATGTTATGCGAGTCTTATGCAAGTTTAGTATTGTTAAATCATATGTGAATCTTATGCAAGTTTGGAATGTTAAAACATATGTATGCAAGTTTAGGATGTTAAAACATATGCGAATCTTACGTAAGTTTAGAATGTAAAAACATATGTGAATCAAGTATATACATATGCTAGTTTGTATGCAAAGACATGTGACATTCATTTACATGTTTAGATCCATATGCAAGTTTGTAGGAATCTATATGCAAGTTCACACTTTTATTAGATCTATATTTAGATCCAAGGCAGTAACATACTTATGTAAATTTATGACCATTCCTATGCTAGTTTTGTATGTGAATCATATGATAGTTTGAATGTAAGTTTGTATGAAATTCACATGCAAGTCATAGGAAACCATATCCATATATGCAAGTTCATAATTACATGTTTAGATCTATACATTTAGATCCATGACAGTACATAGTTTATATAGATTTATGTTTTATGACTATTGCCTATGCAAGTGTTGATTATGCAAATTTATGTTAATATGAATCATAATCATGCCAGTTTTGATCCATGTTATGCTAGTTAGTTTTGTGTGTTATGTAAATTGTGATGTTTCTTTCCTTTTTATGAGTTAGACTATTTCCGAGTCTAAGATATCTCACGTTCAACGTACGAACGATGTGGGGATAATGGCAAAATAGTAAAATTTTGCAAAATTGTGAATTGGCATAAAATGGCATAAAGTCGTATAATTAATTTGAGACATTAATTGTCCTAATTTATATGCATAGTAATTACGGACATAATTTAAGTGACAATTATGGACATGGATTAAAATTGGAAGTTATTGGCAATTTGAAATAGGGATATTAATTCAAATTGGGGTTGAATAATAATAACTACCTAAGACACGAGGTTAGACTCGTTTGTGGTGTAAAACTGCCCGGACCCGCCCGACAAATCCAGCAACCACAAACGGTAGTCTAATGTGAGAGGTCAAAGACACAAATTAAATGGGTAATAAAGTCCTAAGACACGAGGTTAGACTCGTTTGTGGTGTAAGACTGCTCAGACCCACCCGACAAATCCAGCAACCACAAACGGTAGTCTAATGTGATAGGTCTAAGGCATAAATTAAAAGATGCTTAAACACGAGGTTAAGTCTTGCTTATGGTGGAAGTCTGCCCGGAACCGCCCGACATATCCAGCGGCCATAAGAAATCGACTTAATGTGAGGGGTCTGTGCAGTAATAATTAATTAATGCTGATTAAAGACGTATATGAATGACAAACAGAAATTTGGTTGAGTGAGTGATTCTTTGAGTAACAATCTGATTTGATTTCGGTCTTCGGGGTTGGTACTTAGAGAGTTATTCTCTTAACCAATGTATCTGTGAACTAAGATGTACTTAATCATAAATTAAGTAAAACATAGTAAGTGGCTACGGTTAAGACCAGCTTAACCAATAATATATAAGTGGATAGGGTTAAGACTAGCTTAACCAATAATTTGATAAGTGCGAAGGGTTAAAACCAGCTTAACCAATAATATATATATATATATATATATATATTAATCTGATAAGTGGATAGGGTTAAGACAAACTTAACCAATAATATGTATTGATCTGATAGGGTTAAGACAAACTTAACCAATAATATGTATTGATCTGATAGGGTTAAGACAAGCTTAACCAATAATAATATATTGATCTGATAAGCGGACGGGGTTAACATCAACTTAACCAATAAGATGTAAGTGGATGGGGTTAAGACCAACTTAACCAATAATATATTGATCTGATAAGCGGATAGGGTTAAGACAAGTTTAACCAATAACACATGTCGATTTGTTAAGTGGATAACATGGGGGACATTTGGGATATAATTATAGACACTTAACCAAGTTGAAAACATGTAAGAAAACATGAATAAGAAGGGGTTAAGTGGGGAATCTTAGTGGGGACCAAGCATAGGTGGAAAGCTTGTGTGGGGACCCTTTTCAAACCAGTAACCCATTAAGTATCTTTGTGAGCTCGAACCAAGGACACGCTTACTGAGTTTGATTGTAAGAGGTCAAAACGGGTTAGCGGTGGCAATGCAAGTCCAACGGGGTCATGTGCGTGTGTGGGCCCCGGGCTGGTAGGTAAGACGTTGTTGCATCATGTAGATATAAGCCGTGCATCTTCTGTGGTATCGGGTTGCCATTTTGGGAAGTGATACACCCCACTGTGGGACCAGCACGGGTATCTATGAGTTAGGGAGCTAATCGAATGGGGAAGGTAGTGGGTACGACTAGCAAAGATAGGAGAAGACGACACCTATGAAGACAGCTAGGAGTATAACTACCATATTATGAAGAAAATTGTAATTAGAATGGGGAGGGTGGTGGGTACAACTAGTGGAGATAGGGGCAGACGGCACCTATGAAGACAGCTAGGGATACACGAAACTACCATTATCATTATTATGTTCTGTAGGCGGGATCAACTTTTAGGGTGACTAGTAATGGTGCGGTGTAATTAGCATTGGTGCGGTATAGTAATTATCCTATAGCGATTCAGAGCGAGATTAACGCCAAAATATTCCTCTGTTTGCTTTGTCTTGCCCACTTGCTTCACAGTCATTCCTTATTTTGCCAGTTTATGCCTTATCCTAATTACTTTAATAATTGTATTGTCAAAGTTATGGTACTCGCCAGACTTCATCTCTGACCCCCTTTGTTTTCGCCTCTTTTCTTCCTTTCCCCCCCTCAGGTTCTCAGGGCGGGACTAGTACTAGTGGAACTTGATCTTGGATCTCTTCCTCTCTCTTTTGGAAGTGCTTGGATTGCTGAAAGTAAACTTCAGCTCATCTCTTTCTTTTATGGCTACTTGTGTTGGGGTTTATGCTTTTTTACTTGGGTGCGTTTTTTAGAGGTCCCTATTAAGTTTCAAAATATAAAAAAAACCCGGTCATAAACTTATTGTAAATTAGGTCCCTATTTTCTGAAAAGTCATCAAAAAAATATTAAAAAAATATAAAAAAATCACGTAAATTCGTATTTAAATAAAACATGTGCTCGCCCAAAAATTCAGATCATAATAAAATCAAAACATGCATCAAAATCAAAAAAATACAGAAAACAGCGAAAAATGCAGTAATCTGCATCAAATCATGCACATATTTGGAATACTTGCATTCATCTGTGCAAGTATTTCTCTGTTATATTTTTACATGTAATACTTGCATACATGTGTGCAAGTATTTAAAATAGTTGCATACATGTATGCAGGTTTCTGCACATATTTTATTTTCACATGTAAATACTTGCATACATGTGTGCAAGTATTTCAAATAGTTGCACACATGTATGCAGGTTTCTGCATGCATTTTCAACTAAAACAGCTTCAGAAATACTTGCATACATGTATGCAACTATTGGCAAAAGTTGCATACATGTATGCAACTATTTGCAAGTTTTTAAATTCACAATACATCCCTGTAATTAATGTTTTCTCTGTAAACCCGCCCCCTATTTTAGCTGCCGCCTGGAATCATCCGCCTGCCACTTTCCATACCTCCGCCTCTTTCGTTTTCTGTCCAAATTTTCAGGCGCTATCACTTAAAAAAAAAAAAAAAAATTTCTAAAATCTGTAAACATTCTCGGAAGTCCACAGAAATTAAAAAAAAAAAGTTGCATAAATGTATGCAACTTTTACGAATAGTTGCATACATTTATGCAACTATTCGAATACACATGCATATGTTTATGCACTCCTGTTTGAAAAATTGCATACATGTATGCAGTTTTTCTATATAACTGCATACATGTGTGCATATATGTCAAAATACATGCAAACGTGAATAAGTTGCACGTAGGTATGCAGTTTTTAAACAAATGCATCAGCAGATGCATGTTTTAACAATATGTGCATACATGTATGCATTTATACTGCAGTTTTGACGCAGATTTGAAATAAATGCATACATGTATGCAACTAATCGATTTATATGCATGTTTTGATGCAATTTACTGCATTTCGTTGATTTTCTGTATTTCGTGATTTCGACGTTGTTTTTGATGTTTTTTTGGTCTGATTTTTTTCACGATTATTTGATTTAATTAATTACGAATTTACATGATTTTTTAATATTTTTTTTGTATGTTTTTATATGTTTTTGAAAATAGGGACTAAATTTACAATAAGTTTATGACCGGGGGTGAGCCTAATTAAGTTTCGTTTTAGGGACCTGTGCCTAATATTCACTTTTTACTTTATGTACTCTGAAACAATTTGTCAAGATAGATATTAAGTGTACTTGGTTTATGAAGTTGTTGTAATCAAACTATTTATCAGCTGCAATAAAAGTTGTTTTAAAATTTTCAAGTACCATTATTTATATATGTCTTGTTATATTCTGTTCTATACACTAAATACGCTCCATGGAAGTTAATGCATTCCCTTTGCGAGTGACATTAATGGACGTGGGGTGTTACAATACCCAAAACGCGTGACCATGTATGACTTGGTTATTTAAACAAACTAAGAACTAAAATGGATACATATATAAAATAAATTATTTAAAGTAAGTAAGAACAAATACATATGTAATTAATTATATTGGATAAATAGGGAAGTAAGATTATCATTAAAAACCTTAGAACTGGATTTGTAGTTCTTCATCAACATTTGTGTATTAAACTATTCATCTACGATTAAGGATATGTAAATCATTCTTGTAAATAATATGTAAACGATAAAAGAATAGGGTTTATTCAAATGATAATTAAAACCCAATATGTGAATTAAAAATCGACGTTGTTTTCGGAAGATGGTTAATGGTCGATAATAAATTCAAATGTTTAAATTAAACATTGAAGTATCCTTTTATAAAATCGACTTATGTCGATAATTATTTCAAATCAAAATATGATTTCAAAAGAAAAACAAATCAACCATTTTAACTCGTTAGAATATAATAAATCCCTTTAAGTATCACTTGACCTAAAAGATATTAACGTTAATCGTTTCGAAGAGTCCGGAATCCATATTCCACTTTGATTTGATTTATACGAGTTAGAGATTATTCAAGGAAATAGAAGACAGAGTTATGCAAGAGCTAGATTGTAAATCCTAGGTACAAATTGCCTAAGATGAATTTTCAGAATATTGTGTTCGGTTTGTCCAATTCCAGGACAACTTGTATGGACGAATGTCTGACATAGTATGCCTAATCAATCATGTACGTTAATATCTTCAAACGTATTTATGTTGGTGGCGGAGGAATTCATTTCTCTTAGCTTTATGCCTGTAATATATTTTTGGAGAAGTCAATTAATGATTGGCGGATTTAGACGATGTGTCATTCAAAGTAAACTAAACCAGATATTTCTAACGGTAAGTATAACCTCAGGCCTCTACAACCGGGAAATGATATAAAATCGGGTAGGTTGCATGGCTATATGGGTCGCACCCATCAAAAAGGTATATCATTACATGATCTGGAGAAATCAAATGCCTTCGGTTGTTCCTTTATTTGTATACTATCAGTTCAGTTAGCTGGCCCCCAACCGTGGTAACGATATATTCGGTACTCTCAAGTAAAGTGAGGGGCCGGTCATGTTTAGCCGGGTTGTAAGATATTCTTGTTGAACCCCAATGTATTCATCTCTGGAGATACATTATCGGAAGGTAGT
Organism: Allium sativum; assembly: GCA_030737875.1. NCBI lineage: Eukaryota > Viridiplantae > Streptophyta > Magnoliopsida > Asparagales > Amaryllidaceae > Allium > Allium sativum. Next base: position 603,673,054 of record CM060919.1, on the reverse strand, counting down.
CCCGTACCTTGCCATAATTGGTAATCCATTATCCAATAAGCACTCACGGTTTTGTTTGTATACTATGTATGTGGAGCGTGAGATGCAAGCGTTCCTCTAGATTTCTAATTTGCTTTGAAAACCCCAGACATTATCATAATATCAGTATATTATTGTTTTAAATTGTTTTGAGTTATCGTAAGGTAAAAACCATCCATATTTATATGTGGATCGGCCTTACGATTATTCTTTCTTTCAAAAAGATTTTTCTCAAAATTAAATCATTTAATTAGAGTTTACCCACACCAATCCCCTGACTGACCCAGAGTTTATTTTTTGTGTTTTCCTTAAACTCTTGGGTACTCATAACACTTGTTATGAGTAGACAAGTGATCCAGGTTTGACTAAAACTTTTGGAATAAGCTGGATGGCATGGTTCTGCAAGTTGGTCTAAATAATGTTTATGTATAAATATGAAATCTACAACTGGTTTATTATATCCCTGTATAATTACAAACTATGCAAGCTACTTTATTGTGACTTGTATAATTAAGAAGTCTGTAAGATATGATGGCGTATATCCATATGAGTTACGACTCTGATGTATTATGACTCTGATGTATGATATTATATTTTGCATAAATTCCGCTGTGAGATTCTGATATTTTTCTTAGTTCTATTTTCTATCAATTTCTTCATCCTTATTAATGACATGACTTCCGAGGTCATCGAAAGTTGGGTCGTTACAGTTGGTATCAGAGCTTAGATTATTGAATACTTAGGCTTTGGGTGAGTATTGAGAGAGTGTATTTTTAATTATATATATATATTTATACACACACACTTAGAATGGTTAACTTGAGTTATTTACATGAGTATTTTAACGCATCCCGTTTAAGTATTGATTATCGACCTGTTATGTTCAGGTAATTAATCATGAGTACCCGTGCACGAAATGGTTAAGCTAGTGGAACCATCATTACAAGTGGTCGTTGCACCAATTAAAATTCTGTAGAAGCTATGGAAGAGGTTACGCCAGTTCAGCCTCGATCAAATTTCGCAACTATCTGTAAGCACTATACTACTTTTAGAGGGAAATTTTTCAAGGGTATTGAATCTTTCATTGAAGTACAAGCATGGCTAAGTTCATGTGAGATAATTTTCAAACGTCTGAAACTGAACAACGAGCAAAAATGTTTATTAGCCTCTTGGAAACTTCAGGCAGCTGCAGCGGCTTGGTGGGATGCACAACCGCAAATGTTTCTGAAGAAAAGTTTACTTAGGAAAAGTTCAAAGAGGAATTTGAGGCATAATTTCTTCCTGTTGTAGGAAAGATCCGAATGTATCGAGATTTTATAGACATCAAGCAATGGAGTATGGCTATATCTGAATATGAGAATAAGTTCAGTGCACTTTCCACTTTTGGACCGGAGTTTATCAACACTCCACTCAAGAAAAATTAGATGTTTATAACAGGGCTAAAGGACAGTTTGCAAGTCAAGATGGTTGGACATTTGAAAATTCCATTTGCTGACTTGGTGGATATGGCAGTTCGTTATGAAGCATTGGGCATAAAGTAGCCAGTAACAAAGGCACAAACTAGAGAGCCCAGTGGAGAGAATACCCATAAAAGGAAATTCAATCCAAACTGGAACAAAGGAAAGAGAAATATGGATGGAAATGCTGTAGATTGTTACAAGGACACTGAGTGCCACAAATGTAGGCAGAAGGGACACATTGCTAGGTTATGTAAGAAGCTAGCAGTCAAAAAGCCACAACAACCTCAACAGCAACATAAACCTCAACAGCAACGACAAGGACCAGGGCATGCCTTAGTTCAGAAGAATTTGTTCTTTAATTGTCATCATCCCGGACACCTAGTTAAAGATTGTCCACTTATGAAGAAAGCACAACAAGTAAAGGTCTACGCTATTAAGAACGAACCATTAACCTCTAAAGATGTGAAGGGGAAAGGAGTCCTTAAAGGCACCTTAAATTTAAATGGAATTGATGTTCATGTTTTATTTGATACCGGTGCCTCGCATAGTTTCATTTCTTCTAGAACAATAGGAAAATTTCAGCTTACCCCAAAAAATCTCCAAACCCCATTTGCGTATCTAATCCCATTGGCGGAAAAATGGAATTGAAAATGTTTTGTGATAACGTGGCCATCTCGTACCCTTCACATTTCTTTCTTTTCGATTTCTATGTTTTGTATTTTAAAGGTTTTAATTTATACTCGGTTTAGATTGATTGAGTAATTTCCAAGCTAGTATTAAATGCGACGAGGAAATCGTAACCTTATTAACCAGTATAGGAAGAGAAGCTAGGATGACGTGTGGAAAACCCGGTATTCACACTTGTAGTTTTTTGTATGCTTTGGAAGCACCACAAGAAAATCTGGAAACAATAGAGATTGTCAATTATTTCTCCGACCTATTTGCGAAAGTTAGAAGTTTACCCCTACACCGCGAGATAGAATTTAGAATCGATCTAATTCCGGAAGCAAGACTAGTAGTTCAACCCAAGAAACGAATGGTTCCGAGAGAAACTTAGGAAGCAAACCCCAGATTTGTTGGATAAAGGGTTGATTAGACCAAGTTTTTCAAGCTGGGGTTCAGCGTTAGTCTTTGTGGTTAAGTCTGACGAATCCCTAAGGTTGTGTGTTGACTATAGGGAGTTAAATAAAGTAACCATTAGGAATAAGTATCCTTTACACCGAATTGACGATCTTTTTGACCAATTACAAGGAGCCACAATATTTTCCTAAATGGACTTAGCAACAGGACTCCACCAGTTAAGAATTTACGAAGATAGTATTCCCTTAATTGCATTCAGAGGTCCAGATTTCTTTTATGAGTGGTTAGTTATGCCCTTTGGATTGACCAATGCACCAGCATATTTTGTAGACCTGATGAATCGTGTCTTTAAGAAGATTCTGAATAAGTTTTCCTAGTTTTTATTGACGATATCCTAGTCTGTCCAAGATAGAAAAAAAACATCAATATCATCTTAGATTTGTATTAGAAACCCTAAGAAAAAATGTATTAAAAGCGACGTTCTTCAAATGTCATTTTCGGCAATCGAAAGTGAGATTTTTGGGACTTGTAGTGAATGGAGAAGGTAATTTTGTGGATCCCATTAAGGTAGAAGCCGTGCATAATTGGAAGCAATCCCGTACGCCAACAGAATTCCGTAGTTTCCTAGGATTGGCGGGATACTACATGAAATTTATCCAAGATTATTCAGAGATATCTTCACACCTAACCAAGTTAACTAAGAAAGGTGAGAAATTTATTTGGACTCCAAAGTGTGAAGAAACTTTCAAAGAATTAAAGGAAAGATTGACGAAAGCACCAGTTCTAGTTGTTCTCGATGGAAAGAGTGGATTTGCCGTATATATTGATGCTTGTGGTGTTCGACTTGGCGCAGTTTTAATGCAGAATGGGCATGTGATTGCGTATGCTAGTAGGCAACTGAAACCTCATGAGAAGAACTATGCTACACATGATTTAGAATGGTTAGCGGTAGTTTTTACATTGAAAAGGTGGAGACATTACTTGTTGGGAGAGAAGTTTGAGCTTTTTACTGGCCATAAACCTTTGAAGTATCTGTTTCCTCAAAAGTATTTAAATCTAAGGCTACGGAGATGGTTGGAGTTCCTTGCGTCGTATGACTTGGATATTATATATACATCGGGAAAGGCAAACGTTGTAGCTGATGCTTTAAGCCGAAATGCAATTTTATCTCTTCTGGAAGTAACTCCGACACTCCAAGGAAGGATAATGGGAATCAAAGACAAGATGCTAATTTGGAAAAGCAAATCCAAGGAGTTATGGAAGGGAAGAAGTTCGATTTTGAATTAGACAATCAAGGTGTTCTCAGGATTAATGGAAGACTGTGTGTTCCTGATATAAATGGGCTAAGGCAAGAAGTTTTAATGGAGTGCCATAAATCCAAGCTAAGTATTCATCCAGGAGTCCACAAAATGTATAAAGGTATGAGGCGAGTTAGCGTCCGGCATGCCTGTCACAATTATTACTTCCCAATAACCAATTTGGTCCCGAGGTAAGGAATAACCAGTTACACCATTTTGGTGGCCAGGGATGAAGAAAGATATTTTGGCCTATGTTAATAATTATTTATGCTGTCATCAGAAGACAACAGGATTACTGCAATATTTAGAGATTCAAAATTGGAAATGGGAAATGATATCGATGGATTTCGTTGATGGTTTACCAAGAACAAGAAAAGGCCATGAAGGAGTTTGGGTGATAGTGGATCGAATGACGAAGAGTGCGCATTTCATTCCTGTGAAACCAACTCGTACAGCAGCTTCATTAGCCAAGGTTTATATGAGGGAGATTGTTCGATTGCATGGAGTTCCAATAAGCATTATAAGTGATAGAGACCCTATCTTTACAGTAAATTCTGGGAAGCTCTTCAAACAACTTTGGGAACTAAATTGAATCTAAGCACAGCTTACCATTCTCAGACGGACGGTCGAAAGTGTAAACTGGATATTAGAAGACTTGTTGAGAGCATGTATTCTTGATTTTGGAGGATCATGGAAGATCATCTGCTTGTGGTAGAATTCTCTTATAACAATAGCTAAGCCAATATAGACATGGCCCCGTATGAAGCTTTGTATGGAAGATCGTGCAGATCACCAACTTGTTGGATTGAGTCAGGAAATAAACTTGTTCTCGGTCCGAATATGATCCGAGAAGTGACTGAGAAGATTTAGATAGTTAAGAGAAGGATGAAAGGCGCCCAGGATCGCCAAATGAGCTATGCTGACAAGAGACAGGGAGATCTTGTATTTTCTACTGGAGATCTTGTATTTGTGAAAATTTCACAATCAAGAGAGCGCTCCGATTTGGTAAAGTTGGAAAGTTAGCTCCATGATATGGAGGACCTTTCCGTGTTCTCGAAAGAGTTGGATTTCTTGCATATAGAATTGAATTACCAGAGAAAATGGAAGAAATTCACAATGTTTTCCATGTGTCCCGTCTACGAAAATGTGTTCATGACCCATCTTTAATTTTGGAACCATCTGTCCAAGAAGATCTAACGATCGAGCCAAACTTGACTGTAATTCGTTATCCAGTTTATGTTCTTGATCAATAAGAAAAATGACTCCGAAACAAAGTGATAAAGCTACTCAAGATCCAATGGAGCGATAATCCAAACAGTTGTACCTAGGAGAAGGAGAAGCACATCAAGGAGATTTATCCAGACTTTGATATACACTAGGTGTTGGTTTTATCATATGTGTGATTTGGATGATACCACAAGTATGAAATGAATTATGGATTTTTCATTTCTATGAGTTATCGATATAAGCATGTTGATGGATTCAGTTATTCTTACGACTTATGAACTCTTTCCATTAGATTCCAACTTGTTTTGAGATCGTCCCTTGTTTATTTTCCATATGACACCTCTCCTTAGGAAGACCACCAAGAAGAGACTCTCCCCCACTTCAGAATACAAGATTACAGACAGGTACAGAAGTACCCAAGGTAGTTGATTATGAGGAGATGTTCAAACCAGTACAGTCTCAGGATGACGAGGACTGACACGTGGACGGAGGAGTCTGGTATTTACCCGGGAGAGCCTGTAGAAGAGGAAGAAAACATGTATTTCATACAAGAGAAGGACGAAGAGGAAGAAGAGGCAGGACAAGAGGAAGGATATGATGGGGATGAGATGACGATGGCAGTGGCGATGATGATGATGATGATAGTGAGCCAGAGGAGGTGGATGAAGATGAAGAGTTTGAGGAAGAGGAAGAACCTGAAGAGGAAGTTTAGGTTATACTAGAGCCAGTGCTGATGGACCCACTTGTTGAGTTTCCACTAGTCGAGGAGGATGAGAAGTTAGCTGCCGTGTGTGCCTAGATTGAGCAGGATTTACTTGCGTTCAGATAGTTAGAGGACAGTTGGAGATTCTGATGGACATTGGATACATGGATATGATGCATATGATACTTTTTCCACCTGCACCAGTCGAGGTCATCGACATTTCGGATGATGAGAATGTGGAAGAGGACGATGGTGTAGTTGAGGTGATTGATATTTAAATGATGAGATGCCAGATGTGATGGAAAACAGTAGCAGTACTGACTCAGAGTAGAGTTATGTAGTATGTTGTAGAAGGATATGATTGTACATACAGCTTGTATTAGTCTATAACTCGAGCTAGTAGAGTATAGTACTTATTATCGTGTTATCTGTAGTATTTGGTTTGATGGAATATGACATATTATCTTTTACTTTATATCTATCTGTTATTTACCAATTTCGGGGACGAAATTCTTTTAAGGGAGGTAATTTGTCATGGCCCGGGATTTTACAAATTCTACTTAAACAATATTTTCTAAATTTTATCAAGTGTTTAAGTAAATTTTAAACTTAAATAACCATTTATTCAATCTTAAGCATATGCTCTAAATTTATTTTAGTTCCTTGTCAAAATGTATCCATGTTGTAAAAATTTCTAGTAATATGCTGTTATCCTTAAATCAACTTGAAATGAGAAAGTGGGATTTCAAACATCACATAAGCAAGTAAGGACGGCCTGGTAAGACATAGAAGGTGTACACTTTAGTAAACAAATAGATGTCCACTTTAAGAAGATTTTAAAAAATAAATGGTGCAGGCAAGAAGGATGCCACGCACACATAGAAAGGATCATCAAGTTAATGTGATTTGCTAGATAAATATTTGAAGTACTTCGACTTTAAACGGGGGAGACTTTCCTTGCATCCAAGTAACCTCGTGACAACTCTAAGGACACTTAGAGGTACGAATATATGTACCATGGCTGATGTAATTAGATGGCCGAAAGCATTCTGTCAATTGGAGAATGTTTTCCACTTCATAGAGTAGCACAGTCCAAGCAGAAACTAAATCCATAGCTTTGGAGCACATTTACCTTTCCCCATGCAAACCATTAATGCCCAAATATTTTATACATTTCTTACTTCTATAAAAAGCCAACCAGTTTCATTTTTTTCTTCACCGGACTTTCGAGCAAATCTCTAGAAAACAAACTATAGCTGAATTCTTACCAAGCTTTAGGAAAAGAACCCAAATAGTGAGTACACTCGCTCTGTTTTCTCAATTTGTTAAACTATTGTAAATGACAATGCATGTTTTATGGCCTAGTTATGCAAGTATGTCACCAAATATAAACCAATTTTAGTTATATGTAATCTGAATCATCATGAACACCCACAAATACATATGTACAAGTTCAGAACTTAAACTTTTCACCTGCTGTCATTTTAGAAATTTGCTACCTTAATTTCAATCGAGGAATCTCACTCTGTTTCATTGTTTCCTTAAGCTACAGATTTTAAATAATATGTTTTGTCGAGGCATACAAACCATATGTTAGTATGTATGATTTGAAACATATGCACCCATAAAACATGTCTATATATGCTCAGGACTTAAATTTTCCACCTTCTATAACTTTGGAAAAATGATATCATGAATTCTAGAGAGGAATCAAACCTGAACCATGAAGTAGAATGGTTTGGTTATCACAAGAGAATCCTTAAAAATATTGTTGGGTAAAAATGTATCTCGTTCATATACCTTTTATATAGAATACAGGGAAAGACAATATAACATAAAAAAAATCCGACCATCTTAATTTAGTATTTCAGGTTTATGAAGTGTTTCGCAGATTAAAACCATGAATTTAGGTAGAAGATCTAGGATTTAGTGCATTGATTCTAGAGATTTCCATTTTTCATCTGAAAAGGGAAACAAGGCATTTTCCGACCATCGGGGTGGTCATAGGCCACCAGTTTTGGTCTGGAGAAGCGTGACAGAGTAGGATACTGAGGAAAAATATTTATAGATTTTCCGATTGGATAAGTTTCGAAATCTGAGTAATTTTCTGGTTTTTTAAAGTAAGTTTTGAACGATAGCTTTGGTGATGAACAACGCCGTGTATAGTGAGTCGAGTTTAACCACCAAGGGGAGACTGTCGGTCTGGGGATCAGCATCATAACGGTGGAGTCTAACATTAATTAGAGGTGGGTAGTGGAGTCGGTGTGTATCTAAGTGGAGATGGGTTTGTGCATTGGTTGTTTCCAGTTTTTGGGATGAAGATGCTTTTGTTGTTTGAGATCACTGGAGTGCGACGTGAGGTCGAGGAATGACTCCGGGCATGGTGAGCGATATGTGTGGTCGGCCTCGAGCGGTGGCAGTAGGGGGGTTTAGGTGTGCACACATTCAAGGCATTCTTGAATTTCCTAAAACCAAAATAGTAAGAAGAAGATGTATGTAACACCCCACGTCCATTAAAGTCACTCTCAAAGGGAATGCATTAACTTCCATTGAGCATTATTAGTGTATAGAACAGAATATAACAAGACATACATATCTTGGTATGAAAATTTTAAAACAACTTTTATTGCAGTGGAGAAATAGTTTGATTACAACAACTTCATAAACCAACAGTAAAACCAAGTACACTTAGTATCCATCTTGACAAATTGTTTTCTGAGTACATAAAGTAAAAAGCATAAACCCAACACAAGTTGCCATAAAAGAGATGAGCTGAACTTACTTTCAGCAATCTAAGCCCTTCCAAAAGAGAGAAAGAGATCCAAGATCAAGCTCCAGTAGTACTAGTCCCACTCTGAGAATCTTGGGGGGGGGGGAGGAAGAAAAGAGGCGAAAACAAGGGGGTCAGACATAAAGTCTGGCGAATACAATAACTTTAACAATATAATTATTAAAGTAATTAGGATAAGGCATAAATTGGTAAAACAAGGTATGACTGTGAAACAAGTGGGCATGATAAAGCAAACAAGAGGAATATTTTGGCGTTAATCTCGTTCCTAATCACTATAGGATAATTACTATACTGCACCATTACTAATCACCTTAAAAGTTGATCCCGCCTACAGAACATAATGATGATAATGGTAATTTCGTGTACCCCTAGTTGCCTTCATAGGTGCCGCCTGCCCCTATCTCCACTAGTTGTACCCACTACCCCATGCGATCGACTCCCTAACTCGTAGATACTCGTGCTGGTCCCACAGTGCGGTGTATCACTCCCCAAAGTGGCAACCCGATACCACTAAAGATGCACGACTTATACCTACACGATGCAACAACGTCTTACCCACCAGCCCGGGCCCACGCACGCACATGACCCCGTTGGACTTGTGTTGCCATCGCTAACCCGTTTTGACCTCTTACAATCAAACCCAGTAAGCGTGTCCCGTCCTTGATCTAGATCGAGCTCTCTTAGATACTAAATGGGTTACTGGTTGAAAATGGTCCCCACACTTGACACAAGCTTTCCACCTATGCTTGCCCCCCACTAGAATTTCCCAAACCCCCTCTTATTCATGTCTTCTTACATGTTTTCAACTTGGTTAAGTGTTTCTATTCGTATTTCACATGCCACCCAGGCCACCCACTTAACTCCCATGTCCCACCACATGTTTTTCTGTTTAAGTGTTTCTTAATTCATTAGAACCGTAACCTTGTAAAGACCTCCCACATTAGACAACCGTTTGCGGTTGCTGGATTTGCCGGGCGGGTCCGGGCAGTCTTATACTGCAAACGAGCCTAACCTCGTGTCTTTACAATTGTTACACATTTAATTCGTGCCTTTGACCTCTCACATTAGACTACCGTTTGTGGTTGATGGATTTGTCAGGCGGGTCCGGGCAGTCTTATACCACAAACGAGTTTAAACTCGTGTCTTAGGCGGTTAATTATTACACATAATTATTTAACCCCAAATTGGATTAATATCCCTATTCAAATTTGCCAATAAATTCCAAATTAATTTATGTCCATAATTGTCACCTAAATTATGTCCATAATTTCAGGTATACAAATTATACCAATTAATGCCTCAAATCAACTTTATGCCTTTAAAGCCATTTTATGCCAATTCATAGTTATGTATTTTTAATATTTTCCCATTGTCCCCACGCTATTCGTACGTTTTAATATGACATATGTTAGACTCGCAAATAGTCTAACTTATAAAAAGAAAAGCAACATCACAACTTGCATAATGTATAAAATCGATCTAGGAATCATAAGTTTACATAGCCGAGAACTTGCATAGGCAATACATAAATTTGCATAAACTATCATGGATCTAAATATAGATCTCAACATGTAATCATGAACTTGCATATATGGATATGGTTTTCCTATAACTTTCATAAGAATTTCATTCAAACTAGCATATGATTCACATATAAAACTAGCATAGGCAATGGGCATATAGAACATAAATTTGCATAATTATGTACTGTCATGGATCCAAATATAGATCTAAACATAAACGTGTAAACTTGCATATGGATCTAAACATGTAAACTAATGTCACATGGTTTTCATATAAACTAGCGTATGTATATACTTGATTCACATATGTTTTAACATCCCAAACTTGCATAAGATTCACATATGTTTTAACATCCCAAACTTGCATAAGATTTACATATGTTTTAACATCCCAAACTTGCATAAGATTCATATAAGAACATATAATCCAACATCACAAACTTGCATAGGATTCACGTATAAGAACATATAATCCAACATCACAAACTTGCAAAAGATTCATATAAGAACATATAATCCAACATCACATGATTCTATAGTCACATTCCCATAATCCCAATTATAACTTATCACAATTAAATTAATTAATTATTTTGTGAAATAAATTATACTTACAAACAAAAGAATAGTCTTGTTTTTTTGGGATCTGTATTCTGAAACTGAATTGCTCGCCTTTGATGTAGACTAATCGTTATTCTAATTTAGATTTGATTTGATTTTGATTCTTGCTTCTATCTTGCTTTTGAGTTGAAAGAGAACGGCGGCTACTCTAGGTTCCCCATTGACGGCCAAGCGGCTCTTGGTATGAATTAGTGTGATTTTAGGTTGAGAGTTGGGTTGCTTATATAGAATTTTAACTAATTAAGAGCCGTCAGATTAACCTAGAATTAATCAAGACCATCCAGTCAAGATAGAATAACACCTCAGCCCTAATGACTCAGCACTGAGTCAAAACAGCGTCACCTTTCAGATCTGCCCGGTGTGTGTGTGTGTGTGGGGGGGGGGGGGGGGGGGTAGGTCGACCCCCTGGTCGACCTGTATAGGGAGGTCGACCCCCTGGTCGACCTGTATAGGGAGGTCGACCCCCTAGTCGACCTGGCCTTGGGCGGGAATTTTCCCGCCCAGCCTGCTTCCCTATTTGAATTTTGAATTTCAAATCTTCTAAACCTGAGCTATTTTCAATTTATTTAAATTCTGAAACTTCTGAAGGCCATAACTTCTTCATACGAAGTCCAACTCATACAAAGTCAGACTCTAGCCCAAGCAGAATTCCGAGACGAACGCAATGGCACAACCCGTTTCCCTTAATTCACACATTTTAAATTAAGTATTCTTTAATTTCATTAATTTTAATATTTAAAATCACGGGGTGTTACATTCTCCCCTTCTTAAAGGATTTCGCCCCCGAAATCTCCAAGTTTAAGGAGAATGTATATCCTAACATCCAATCATCCATCTACTCAACCATCGAACACAGACATCCGTTGTCCTTACAAGATTTCCAATGTTGTATGAACATATGCAAAAGTGTGTGTATATGTTCCTTACCTAATGCAAAATCAGGCAGTCTACTGATTCAGTTGACCTCCTTAATGCAAATCATGATAGTGTCATGCATCCATTATGTATGCGAAAGAATCCTATCGATACATATTATTTCTACATGCGTGCACAACCATTCATCAAAATGCAGCATCCATGTGATAACACAACCACTATACATCCATTAATTTAGATATTCACACACATTTATATGCAACATGAAGGTGATTGAGCCGATATAGTGCCTAACGTGTGTGTACATGCATCCACGAGCAACCACTTGCATCCATTTGCATCCACCAAACATAACATGTCTCAAACACATGTTTGTAACCATAGGGTTCTTCCTAACTAAAGATAGAGGATGTCATCGCAAAGACATACCAAATGATAGGGCAGTATCAAAAAAGCGGTAGAAAAAGGAGAAGTAAAAACATACCCTCAAAAAGGAAAGGGTACAGCGTACGCATCTTGTCTTCCGTCTCCCAAGTTGCGACTCTTTGATCATCTCCCCATTGCACTTTGACCAACTTGACCTCTTTGTTGCGTAGCTTTTTGACCTCCGATCCAAGAATGCATGTAGGAGCTCGTCTAACCGTGGCATTGCGCTCTACTTCCACTTCTTTGAGCGTGCTCGGCTCCACCACTTCCGCCGTATCATGTAAACACTTACGCAAATGCGAAACGTGAAACATGTCATGAACACCACTGAGCTTCTCTGGCAACTCTACTCTATACGCCATCTGACCAATCCTCTCTGTAATTGGAAAGGGTCCTACGAACCTCGGTGCCAACTTTCCTTCTGATCCAAAACGGACTATGTTTCTCAACGGTGACACCTTAATAAAAACCATGTCCCCAATATTGAACTCAAGATCGGTTCATCTCTTATCAGCATATGACTTCTGTTAGTCTTGCACCGTCTTCATTCGGCGTCGAATCAGGTCTATCTTCTCCGAAGTCTCCCTAATCGTGTCGGGTCCAAGCAAAACCTTATCCGTGGATTCCCACCAACAAGTAGGTAATCGGAATGGTCGTCCATAAAGAGCCTCAAATGGTGCCATGCCAATGCTAGCCTGAAAGCTGTTATTATAGGCGAACTCCACTAATGGAAGATGTTCTTCCCATGTTCCTCCAAAGTCTAAGATGCATAGCCTCAGAAGGTATTCTAGGATACGATTTACTCTCTCGGTTTGGCCGTCCGTCTGAGGGTGATAAGCAGTACTTAAGCATAATTTTGTTCCAACCGCCTCTTGTAAGATTTTCCAAAATTCGCTTGTGAAAATGGGATCTCTATCGCTCACAATGCTAGAGGGTATGCCGTGCAGACGAACTATCTCTCGAAGGTAAACAAATGCTCACCATGCGGCGGTCCTCCTACTTTTAACGGGAATAAAATGGGCACTTTTGGTAAGTCTATCTACAATTACCCAAATCCCCGTATTACCCTTCATTGATCTTGGCAACCTATCTACAAAATCCATGGAAACACTTTCCCATTTCCACAGCGGAATCTCTAAAGGGTGGAGCAAACCTCCGAGCTTCTTTTGCTCCGCCTTGACTTGCTGGCACACTAAGCATCTAGAAACGAACTCAGCCACGTCCTTCTTCATTCCAGCCCAAAAGAAAACTCGCTTCATATCCCTATACATCTAGTCACCACCGGGATGTATGGTCATCTTAGAGCGATGTGAGTCTTCAAGAATTGTCTTCCTCAAACTCTCGTCTTGTGGTACGCAAAGTCTCCCATCTCTACACAACTAGACTCTCTCATCTATAGCATATCTATTAAGATGACTCGAAGACTCCCCTCCTATAAGCTTGCCTACTATATCAACCAACTGTGGGTCATCCCCCGTGCCTCTCCAACTCAACCCAAAAGTGTAGGTTGTACCTCTAGCGATGCCAACAATCCGGGTACATAATCGACATAGGGTCTGAAGTCAAAGGTAGATATATACTCCAAACTCTGTCGCTCTACAAACGAAGGACTTAAAGTCAACTTCTTTCTACTTAAGGCGTCAACTACAACGTTACCCTGGCCAGGGTATATGCGATCTCAAAATCGTAGGATGCCAAAAACTCCATCCACCTTTGTTGCCTCAAGTTTAGATCTTTCTGAGAGAACAAGCACTTTAGCGACTTATGGTCTGTATACAACTCAAACCTCTCGCCAAGTAAATAATGACGCCATGACTTAAGCTCAAAAACTATGGCAGCCAACTCTAAGTCGTGGGTAGGGTAAATTTTCTCGTGGACTTTCAACTGCCTTCCCCCATAGCATATCACCCTTCCCTCTTGCATTAAAACTACGCCAAGCCCTGTCCCGCAAGCATCGGTATATACTGTGAATGGCTTACTCCCGTCTGGCAAAACCAAAACTGGAGCTGTCATCAAAGCCCTCTTCAGACGTTGGAAAACATCGTCACAGTCAATATCCCAAGCAAAAGTCAAGTTCTTCTTCGTTAACCGAGTGAGTGGGGCTGATATCTTCGCGAAATCCTTAATGAACTTCCTATAATAACCAGCAAGCCCTAAAAAGCTTCTTACTTCTGTTGCGTTCTTAGGAATCTTCCAATCTTGGATCACAACCACCTTTGCAGGATCCACAGCTATCCCTTCCTTAGAGACCACATGTCCTAAGAACCTCACTTCTTTTCTCCAAAAATGGCACTTGGAGAACTTAGCTTTAAGTTGATGCGCTCGTAGGGTCTCTAAGACTTCCCTAAGATGTAGGGCATGCTCCTCTTCACTTTTAGAGAAAATCATGATATCGTCCACAAAGACTACTACAAACTTGTTTAGAAACTCCCTAAACACCCTACTCATTAAGTCAACAAAGTATGCGGGCGCATTCGCCAAACCAAAAGGCATGACGAGCCATTCGAAGAAACCGTCAGGAGTTCTAAATGCAGTCTTATCTATGCTATCTTCAGCCACCATTAGCTGATGAAACCCTACAGCCAAATCCAGTTGCGAGAACACCGAAGCACCCACCAACTGATCAAATAAATCATCTATCCTCGGCAATGGGTGTCTGTTATTCTTTGTTAGCTTATTCAGCTCTCTATAGTCCACGCACAATCTAAGTGAACCATCAGCTTTCGTAGCAAAAACGACTGGAGCACCCCACTCCGAAATACTTCTTCTTATGAACCCCTTCTCAAGCAACTCTTTCACTTGCTTAATGAGTTTTCTTCTCTCTCTCGGAGCCATGTGGCGCACTGGTAATGCAACTGGCTTTGCATTATCTACTACGTACATTCAAAAGTCTATCTCACGCCTCGGGGGTAAACCTCGAACTTCATCGAAGACGTCACTATATTCACGGACCACACGAACAGATTCCAAATCATCGTTGGATGCGTCAAGGGATTCTAGGTAGCTAAGCATTAGCAGATCTCTAGGGTCACAATAAATCTCGAGGGTCTTTCCACAACGAGTCAACAATCTAACTACCCTTCTTTCACAATCTAGGATGGCACCGTATCAAGCTAGCCAATCCATGCCTAGAATCAAGCCGTAGCCCATGAAGCCAAGAAAGAAGGCGTTGCATTCAAACCCAACGCCCAAGATAGACACTCTCAAATCCCGACAAATCATTGAAAGATGAGCCGAACCACCAATAGGATTTGGGACTACTAGGATCCGTAACTAGACTAGTATTTAGGTGCAGTGTTTCAACTAACAAAGTAGGTAGAAATGAGTGTGAAGCGCCAGAGTCAAACAAAGTACGAACAAGATGATCCAACAGAAAAACTAAACTTTCAACGAAAATGTTTCTACCTCTCTCCTGTCTTGGTGCCATGAGAGCATGAACCTGCCCTCTTTCCTGTCCTGGTGCCATGAGAGCCTGAATCTGCCCTCCAGAAGTGGACCCTATCCTTTGCCCTTGCCCCTGTTTCCTCGGGCAGTCTTTAATTAGATGTCCTGCCTCTCCACAGTGAAAGCAGCCAGTCTTCTTCTTTTTCCTGCAGTCCTTGCTCAGATGGCCTGGTGTTCCACAATTAAAGCACCTTATCTTTCCTTTGCTATTGTTATCCTTACCACCTTTCTTGTTTTGTTGTTGTGATTTCTTTTGATCCCCTTTCTTCTCTGGTGCTTTATTAGCATTAGCACCTTTCTTCTCTTCATGCATAAGTGCCATGTCAACCAATCTCTCAAAGGTAGCCCCCATCGGAATGTGGGTCATATCCAACCCGTGTAGTAGCTCATTCAAACCTTTAACAAACCTGAGGGCCTTCTTCTCGGGTATGCTCACCAAGTCTAAGCCAAATCTCGCCAACTGATTGAACTTGTTGACGTACTCCTTTACTGATAAATTTCCTTGCTTTAATGCTAAGAACCTCTTTATATATAAATTCTCTTCTACTCGTGAGAGAAATTTCATCTCAAACCTACGCCTGAAATCCATCCATGTCTCCATTGGACGCTCTCCATTCGTGACCTCCCACCAAAACGAAGCTTCATCCTTCATTAACCAAGCAGCCAATTGGACCTTCCTTCCATCTTCCACCTCGAAGATACCAAATAGATCTTCCACCTCCTTAAGCCAATTTCGATCTTCAACAAATGTCTTCGATCTGTGAAAAGGTTTCCCGCCCATTGCCCAAAAATCTTTGCATATCTTCGAAAAAGTATCAACGCGAGGCAGGGGAGGAGGAGGAGCGATTGCAGCTGGGGGACGACGAACATTTGCTGGGCCTGCTGCAGCGGCCCTAGCCTCCAGATACCTTCGAAACTAGCCTGGTATTGGTATGCCCTCGGGCATCTCAGCTTCCCTAGACATGCTGAAAAAGAAAAAGGAAGAGATTCAAAACGGAGAATCGAAGGAAAGATATATGGCTCTTGTGGGTTATGTTTTTAAAACAAACTTTTCTCTTGAAAATACTCTCCTTAAAACAAATTTTTGAAGGTATTACTTTATAAAATACTTTTGAAAAACAGTTTTTCAAAATTCATATCTGTTTTGGTAACCTTCAGCTCTAGTACCACGTGTAACACCCCACGTCCATTAATATCACTCTCAAAGGGAATGCATTAACTTCCATGGAGCATTATTAGTGTATAAAACAGAATATAACAAGACAAATACATATATTGGTACTTTAAAATTTTAAAACAACTTTTATTGCAGCGGAGAAATAGTTTGATTACAACAACTTCACAAACCAACAGTAAAACCAAGTACACTTAATATCCATCTTTACAAATTATTTTCTGAGTACATAAAGTAAAAAGCATAACCCCAACACAAGTAGCCATAAAAGAGATGAGCTGAACTTTACTTTCAGCAATCCAAGCCCTTCCAAAAGAGAGAAAGAGATCCAAGATCAAGTTCCATTAGTACTAGTCCCACCCTGAGAATTTGGGGGGGGGGGGAAAGAGGCGGAAACTGGTAAAACAAGGTATGACTGTGAAACAAGTGGGCATGACAAAGAAAACAAGAGCAATATTCTGGTGTTAATCTCGTTCCTAATCACTATAGGATAATTACTATACTACACCATTACTAGTCACCTTAAAAGTTGATCTCGCCTACGGAACATACTAATGATAATGGTAGTTTCGTGTACCCCTAGTTGCCTTCATAGGTTCCTCCTGCCCCTATCTCCACTAGTTGTACCCACTACCCCCATGCGATCGGCTCCCTAACTCGTAGATACCCGTTCTGGTCCCACAGTGGGGTGTATCACTCCGCAAAGTGGCAAACCGATACCATTAAAGATGCACGACTTATACCTACACAATGCAACAACGTCTTACCTACCAACCCGGGCCCACGCACGCACATGACCCCGTTGGACTTGCGTTGCCACCGCTAACCCGTTTTGACCTCTTACAATCAAACCCAGTAAGCGTGTCCCATCCTCGATCTAGATTGAGCTCACTTAGATACCAAATAGGTTCCTGGTTGAAAAGGATCCCCACACTTGACACAAGCTTTCCACCTATGCTTGGTCCTCACTAAAATTTCCCACTTAACCCCTTCTTATTCATGTCTTCTTACATGTTTTCAACTTGGTTAAGTGTTTCTATTCGTATTTCACATGCCACCCAGGCCACCCACTTAACCCCCATGTCCCACCACATATTTATTTGGTTAAGTGTTTCTTAATTCATTAGAACCGTAACCTTGTAAAGACCTCCCACATTAGACTACCGTTTGCGGTTGCTGGATTTTCCGGGCGGGTCCGGGCAGTCTTATACCGCAAACGAAACCTCGTGTCTTTACAATTTTTACGCATTTAATTCGTGCCTTTGATCTCTCACATTAGACTACCGTTTGTGGTTGCTAGATTTGCCGGGCGGATCCGAGCAGTCTTATACCACAAACGAGTCTAACCTCGTGTCTTAGGCGGTTAATTATTACACATAATTATTTAACCCCAAATTGGATTAATATCCCTATTCAAATTTTTCAATAAATTCCAAATTAATTTATGTCCATAATTGTCACCTAAATTATGTCCATAATTTTAGGTATACAAATTATACCAATTAATGTCTCAAATTAACTTTATGCCTTTAAGGCCATTTATGCCAATTCACAATTATGTATTTTTAACATTTTCCCATTGTCCCCACGCTACTCATACGTTTTAATTTGACATATGTTAGTCTCGCAAATAGTCTAACTTATTAAAAGAAAAGCAACATCACAACTTGCATAATGCCTAAAATAGATATAGGAATCATAAGTTTGCATAGCCAAGAACTTGCATAGGCAATACATAAATTTGCATAAACTATCATGGATCTAAATATAGATCAAAACATGTAATCATGAACTTGCATATAAGGATATGATTTTCCTATAACTTGCATATGATTTCATTCAAACTAGCATATGATTCACATACAAAACTAGCATAGGCAATGGGCTTATAGAACATAAATTTGCATAATTATGTACTGTCATGGATCTAAATATAGATCTAAACATAAAGGTGTGAACTTACATATGGATCTAAACATGTAAATTAATGTCACATGGTTTGCATATAAACTATCATATGTATATACTTGATTCACATATGTTTTAACATCCCAAACTTGCATAAGATTCACATATGTTTTAACATCCCAAACTTGCATAAGATTCACATATGTTTTAACATCCCAAACTTGCCTAAGATTCACATATGTTTTAACATCCCAAACTTGCATAAGATTCACATATGTTTTAACATCCCAAACTTGCATAAGATTCATATAAGAACATATAATCCAACATCACAAACTTGCATAGGATTCACATATAAGAACATATAATCCAACATCACAAACTTGCATAAGATTCATATAAGAACTTATAATCCAACATCACATGATTCAATAGTCACATTCCCATAATCCCAATTATAACTTATCACAATTAAATTAATTAATTATTTTGTGAAATAAATTATACTCACAAACAAAAGAATAGTCTTGTTTTTCTAGGATTTGTATTCTGAAACTGAATTGCTTGCTTTTGATGTAGACTAATTGTTATTCTAATTTAGATTAGATTTAATTTTGATTCTTTCTTCTATCTTGCTTTTGAGTTGAAAGAGAACGGCGGCTACTCTAGGTTCCCCGTTGACGGCATGGCGGCTCTTGGTATGAATTAGTGTGATTTTAGGTTGAGAGTCAGGTTGCTTATATAGAATTTTAATTAATTAAGAGCCGTCAGATTAACCTAGAACCAATCAAGACCATCCAGTCAAGATAGAATAACACCTCAGCCCTAATGACTCAGCACTGAGTCAAAACAACGTCACATTTCAGATCTGCCCAAGAGGAGGGGGGTAGGTCGACCCCCAGGTCAACCCCCTGGTCGACCTGTATAGGGAGGTCGACCCTCTGGTCGACCTGGCCTTGGGCGGGAATTTTCCTGCCCATCCCGCTTCCCTGTTTGAATTTTGAATTTCAAATCTTCTGAACCTAAGCTGTTTTTAATTTATTTAAATTCTGAAACTTCTGAAGGCCATAACTTCTTTATACGAAGTCCAATTCACACAAACTCGGACTCTATCCCAAGCAGAATTCCGAGACGAATGCAATGGCGCAACCTGTTTCCCTTAATTCTCACATTTGAAATTAAGTATTCTTTAATTTCGTTAATTTTAATATTTAAAATCACGGGGTGTTACAATGTATGTACCAGTTTTTGTAAGGAAGTTGACGGGCTATAGAGTTGGGTCGTGGGCTGTTCTTAAAAAAATACAAACAAACGAGTTCCGGAAAGCAGTAGAATCAAAGAAGATAGTAGCAACACATTTTAAGGGGACATGAGTTTTAAGTGGCATGGGCAGTAATGGATCCTGAGCAAAGAATTCAGGAGTAAAAGAAGGTAGCCGTAGTTCTTTTTTTAGGCATAGGTTTTTAATGTTTTGGGCCACGGCCCACATATATAAAAAAAATGAAAGGAGGAATGGCACAATAGTATACTAGAGGAGGATAAGTCTAAAATTAATGCAAAGTAGTTTTGTTTGAAAATACCCAAAACCTGTGACCTTGTTTGACTTGGTTATTTAAATAAACTAAGAACTAAAATGGACACATATATAAAATAAATTATTCAAAGTAAATAAGAACAAATACATATGTAATTAATTATAGTGGATATTTGTTTCAAGGACACATTTTAAAAAAAAAATAGATCAAAGGACAAGTGACTTTTGCTATGTAAATCAAGGACAACTTTCATGTTTTAATTGGAAAAAGTCCAAATATTTTAAACTAAGGACATGTGTTGGCATTTCACAAATAATAAAAATTAATACAAATTATTTTTTTGTGATTATAAGATTAAAAAATAGCCAAAAAAAGATTAAAAATAATAAAAGTTAATTATGAAATGTTTTTTCTATAAATATGGAAGAAAAAGTAATATAACAAAATTCTGGATGGAAAGCTAAATGCATATAGCTTCGTTATTTACTGTATAGCTTTTTTATGGTGTAAACGAGTTTAGCTTTAAAATGACTTAATTCTGTATTTGGATGATACAATGTAAAGCTATATTTTTAAGTTATAAAGCTATATCCATTTAGCTTTGCGAACTAGTTATTTTTATATGTTTATAATTTCATAAATTGACTGAAATAATTTTAAAATCATATTTTTTTCTTCCAATTTTAAGTGTTGTTTTTTATTTTATAAATTAATTCGTTAATAATGAGAGTTAAAGTGAATTTTAGATTGCATAATAAAATTGGCCTTTGTCCTTAATTTAATCATTAAACTTGGTTGTTGATCTAATTTTTTATGGAATGTGTCCTTATAACTAAATACCCCTTAATTATATTGGATAAATAGGGAAGTAAGATTATCATTAAAAACCTTAGAACTAGATTTGTAATTCTTCATCAACATTTGTGTATTAAACTATTTATCTACGATTAAGGATATGTAAATCATTCTTGTAAATAACTTATAAACGATAAAAGAACAGGGTTTATTCGAATGATAATTAAAATCCAATACGTGAATTAAAAATCGACGTTATTTTCGGAAAATGGTTAACGGTCGATAATAAATTCAAATGTTTAAATTAAGCATTGAAGTATCCTTTTATTAAAACGAATTATGTTGATAATTCTTTCAAATCAAAATATGATTTCAAAAGCAAAACAAATCAACATTTTTAACTCGTTTGAATATAATAAACCCCCTTTAAGTATCACTTGACCTAAAAGATATTAACGTTAATCATTTCAAAGAGTCCAGAATCTATATTCCACTTCGACTCGATTTATATGAGTTAAAGATTATTCAAGGAAATAGAAGACGGAGTTATGCAAGAGCTAGAATGTAAATCCTAGGTAGAAATTGCCTAAGATGGATTTTTAGAATAGTATCTTCGGTTTTTCCAATCCCCGGACAACTTGTATGGACGAATGTCTGACAGAGTATGCCTAATCAATCATGTACATTGATCTCTTCAAACGTATTTATGTTGGTGGCGGAGGGATTCGTTTCTCTTAGCTTTATACCCGTAATATATTTTTGAAGAAGTCAATTAATGATTAGCGGATTTTGACGATGTGGCATTCAAAGTAAACTAAACCAGATATTTCTAACGGTAAGTATAACCTCAGGCCTCTACAACCGGGAAATGGTATAAAATCGGGTAGGTCGCATGGCTATATGGGCCGCACCCATCAAAAGGGTATATCATTACCTGATCTGGAGAAATCAAATGCCTTCGGTTGTTCCTTTATTTGTATACTATTGGTTCAGTTGGCTGGCCCCCAATTGTTGTAATGATATATTCGGTACTCTCAAGTAAAGTGAGAGGCCGGTCATGTTTGGCCGGGTTGCAAGATGTTCTTGTTGAACCCCAATTTATTCATCTTCGGAGATACATTGTTGGAAGGTGGTCCCATACCTTGCCATAATTGGTAATCCATTATCCAATAAGCACTCGCGGTTTTGTTTATATACTATGTATGTGGAGCGTGAGATGCAAGCATTCTGATAGATTTCTATTTTACTTTGAAAACCCTAGACATTATCATAATATCAGTATATTATTGTTTTGAATTGTTTTGAGTTATCGTAAGGTAAAAACCATCCGTATTTATGGGTGGATCGGTCTTATGATTATTCTTTACTTCATAAGGATTTTTCTTAAAATTAAATCATTTGATTAGAGTTTACTCACACCAGTCCCCTGACTGACCCAGAGTTTATTTTCTGTGTTTTCCCTAAACTCTTGGGTACTCATAACACTTGTTATGAGTAGACCAGTGATTCAGGTTTGACTAAAACTTTTGGAATAAGCTGGATGGCATGGTTCTGCAAGGTGGTCTAAATAATGTTTATGTATAATTATGAAATCTTCAACTGGTTTATTATACCTCTGTGTAATTACGAAGTATGCAAGCTGCTTTATTATGACTTGTATAATTAAGAAGTCTGTAAGATATGATGGTGTGTATCCATATGAGATATGACTCTGATGTATAATGACTCTGATGTATGATATTATGTGATATTATATTTTGCTTAAATTCCGCTGTGATATTCTGATATTTTTCCTAGTTCTATTTTCTATCTATTTCTTATTCCTTATTAATGACACGACTTTCGAGGTTATCGAAAGTCGAGTCGTTACAAGGCATATGCTCAGTTTTCTGAGATATACACTCTGCCGCACAATAGTGAGCTATGCTCAGCATAATAAAAGCGCGACTGCTCAGTTTAGAAACTAAGCATTAGCTCAATTGATGAGCTGAAGTCTTTTTTTCGCACGAAATTAAGTTAGCTCAGTTGAAATAACCAGTTATTTCGAAAACTGAAATTCATTTAACACTAGTATCAAATGATGCAAGCTAGAAGAAAAAAAGAATGAGCACTGCAGAAATTGGGTGAAATGCATTTAACACTAGTATCAAATGCAATTGCCTCACATAGGGGTATTGAATCAACCATAGATTAAGAGTTACCTTATTTTGATTAATAGTCTAGTTTGTGTTAAGTTCGGAGAGCATGGAACCAAGTAGTCCAAAAAGAGTACCAAAAACTCCACTAGAAATAGAGGATTAGTAAACAATACAGGTAATAATCTTCCATCCAGACCAGATATCATATACAGTGGTCTAATTCTTACCGTTGAAGACAAAACAATACAGATCAATCACTAGGGCTTGTGTATATGTCTGATATGATTACAGAATCAGTGTGATTATCTAAATATATATGGCATAAGTAATCAATTATAGTAAGAAAGACTAGATTATTTATGTTAACAGCAAGTGCAAAACTAATGACAGTCGAAGATCCTTTAAGATGTTTAAGTTGGAGCAAGCAGTGTAGTCGATAGCAGTTGATTAATCTATATAATATTAAGTGCAATATATAAAAAAAATATGCTCAAGTTGTCTACATTAGAATTATGAATAGAGATAGGGTAACTTGTAAGTCTTAGGTGTAGTTTAAAAAAAGGAAATGTAGCAACTCAATTACTTTGCATATCTTCCAATACATGAGAACAAAACAGCCCACATCCGTTCATAAATTTTCATCGCAATATTGACAACATCAAAATATTCTGGTAACTTCTCGATTAAGTCACAGGTCTTTTCAAGAAGTGCGGGAGTAGACTGCATTAAAGTAGAATTTGGAAAATTGAATATAACTTCATATTTTTCATTATGATTTTTTTTATTTACGAGCACTTGTTAGACCAATTTGCATCGGTTTTAACAATTAAAAACAACTGGAAATAGTTTCAATAAATTGTCATTTCTGAGGTCTTGCAGTTATAATAACTTTATTACTTGCATTCCAAATTTGGTTCAAGTGATGAATCATGTGGTCTTAGTTAAATTGCATTTTTGCATGGTTCATTTTCTATCTTGTAGTGCCAAAAGTGCTCTTAGATTTTAAATGATTAGGTATATGAGTTTCCAAAAAAAAAATGATGATGTTGGGAGGTATTTATATATGAAAAATATTTGGATCAACATATAATGTTTGGCATCTAATTCTATTTAGCATACACCTTTAAGCAAATTCTATTAGGCAGGAAATGAGTTCTAAACAACAATTTACATATTA
This sequence comes from Allium sativum, assembly GCA_030737875.1. Taxonomy (NCBI): domain Eukaryota; kingdom Viridiplantae; phylum Streptophyta; class Magnoliopsida; order Asparagales; family Amaryllidaceae; genus Allium; species Allium sativum. Next base: position 603,648,860 of record CM060919.1, on the reverse strand, counting down.
TCTAATCACTTAAAAGGGTTGAAGTGCAGCGAACGTAATCCTCAAAATAAAATAATTTCGCACCTCATTTGCTTATGGATAGGTCATTCTAATTAGGTTAAATATTTATTGTTTTTTGAGAGAAATTATGGACGTATTATATGTTTTATATACTAAGTTGGTATAAACATACAAATAGACATTCATACATTAACCCCATTCAGTTAATTAGAACCAATTTATATAACTACATCAGTTTAGGGATGAGTAGGATAAATGTGTAGTTATTTCAAGATTTGAAAAATAAATTATATGTACTAATAGAGTATTACTAAATGTAGAAATTGTGGTAGTGACATACCTCGTTTACAAGTGATGATGCTAACATCAATTTTTTCCATAGGGATTCAACGAACAACTTCATTAAAGACTTTTTTGCTTTTATCCTGTATCAAAGAATCTGCAAGAGATTTCATAATGCATATCACTGACGAAATAGAAGATTATGAAGCATAATGAAGTTGTGACATTCTAATACTTGAATATTATATCAATATCATAACATGAACATAAAAATACATGGCAGGAACGTATATATTATATATAATGGAAAATTTTCATTGCATCCATTTATTAACCAATAAAATAACTAAAATAAAAGATAAAATTTAATTAATAAAATAATAATCATTGACATGCTAATTTCCTATGGGATGTGTAGGCATGATATTCTCCCGATCAATAGCCAATCTCTCTTTCATTTTTTATTCTTTTGTTAAGTTTTGCACTTCTGTTTCATTCTCTTCTCTAAATGTCAGATGAGATCAACAACAAATAAATAAGCTCCCATTCATTAATTCGTGAATCCTTATAATTAAATTTCACAATATATATTACTCCGCCAAATGAGCACGATACATGTATGGAAAGTGCTTTTAGAATTAACTGATTAATATTTTAAACACCCTTAACATCAAATATTTTACCATCAAACTAAAATGTTTTTATTTAATAAAACGTGGATTATAGTACAAATGCTAACGGAATCAAGTCTAGTTTCGACCCACTCATCTTCTTGTGTTTTTTTGTGTACATTGAATAATTCAATGGCAGCTCAAAACTTGTACTGTTCCCACATCTAATTTAATTCTTTCCATTAGTTATCCTAAGAAACTCCACCCTTTTAAGCATTAATAAAATGCATAGCTAAAGAGGTTGTATATATGGTATAAAGAAGATAATATATTCTAGTGGTATCATATTAAATTTTGTGTGTTGAATAGAGGAAACCTAAGATTAGATTTGAAGGGAAATTTTTGTTTTCAAGCTAAGTGGGGACGTGGCATTGCTTGCACAAAGTGACATTGTAGCTTATACCATTTTATTATTCTATTTGATTTCTGTTAACCCCATTATTAAAACTTAGTTATAAAATCGGTGTAATATATGATGGGTCGTTCGTATATTATGTGACGGATGGGGTCACTGTTATCTCAATGGATCGGTTATGATTATTTTGGCATGAAATATATAGATCGCAATGTTAAAGGATGGGTTGTTAAATAATGAAGGCCACGTGTACACAACATAAAGCCAGGAACATCAAAATACATATGGATCGTTTGCTTTGGCATCAGACAACAACATGCAATATCACCACATAATTATGTCTGAAACACCCCCATGCAATGTGAGACACATGGCACAGTATATATAAGCCACAAATGTATGAGAATTGGAGGAAACGTGGTCCTTGCTGGGTTGCCAATTATAATTGGATATATATATTTGAATGGATAGCTCATGTTATAAATGTACGGGTCAATTCATTTCAATGCAAATAAGTGTGCCGATAAACATGGAAAGCTTGTAAGAAAACGGGCCGCTCATGACCCGAGGCAATGGGTCGCTCACGACCCGAGGCAGTGGGTCATTCATGACCTGAAGATGATGAGGCGCATATAATAAGCCACGTGTAAAGAGGAAACACATAGGTTAGTTGAAACATAAAATATGGGTTGGTGACAATGTTTTTTGTGCCATGTGAATATGAAGCCCACATGTAACTACATAAAGCATAAAATGAGGATAATTGCATAGATCGTTCCAATTTAAGAGCATGGATCAGTTATATATATATATATATAAGCTGATGGATCAATTTTGTTTGAATTGCTTCTACGTGGTGCAACAAGTATTGTGGTATGTAAATTAGTGATGCGAGCTATGATATAAGGGGACATTTACGAATAATAATGCATGACGCAAGGCACAATACATGGACCGTACTCTATCCATGTGACGAATCACTCAGGCCATGACACACAGTAAATATTTGGATCAGCGAAGCATGAATCGTATTCAATCCATGCATTTGCAAGCCACCACTCCACTTGCCACCTTGACCTATAAATACCTTGTCACTTCATACATTCAAAGGACCGAATTTTTTACCTCGAAGGGCTTCCATTTTTGATTCTCAACATTGTCAAAGCTTCTCCAACTCTATTAAAGCATTTACAAATATAATTCAAGTATCTCCATCAACATCTTCTTCGAGAAAACAACAAAGATCACCGCCGAGCACGATTATCGAAGATCTAATCCACGATAATCTTCGCTACTTGTGTGAATCAAGTTTTTCTACGAAGGAATTGCTAGAGATAGAGAGTTATCGAGAAGTATAGAGAAGAAAGAGAAAATTATTACAAAATAAAGAGAAATATGTATGAGATGAGATCAAATGTGTACCTTGTAATGTTGAAGCTAATAAAATCATCGATTAAAGTGGACGTAGGCCAAAATTGTGGTCGAACCACTATAAATGGCTCTCTACTATTTTCTGTTTGTGTTTTCTCTTAACTTTTTCTTAAACATTTTTAAGGTGTTCACACACCTTTTGGGGTGTTAGTGACCATTTTTGACATTAACATTTTTGGTGCCCACCGTGAGGCTCAAACCCATGACCAAAAGATTATGTGCCTTGGTGGATTTTGAAGAATGAAAGCTTGCTTTTTACAGTAGATCTGCACGGTCTAAAAATTAGGCCCATTTAAAGGATATCTACGAAGAATTGAGAGTTGTCGGTATAATGGCACCATCCAGGAAAAGTAGTGAATCTGCTAGAGGTTCGGAGAACGTTGCTAATGAAGCCACAACCACCACAAAAAATAATCATACAAATGTGGGTCAAACTTCAAGAGCTGGAGTAACCCGAGACGAGTTGGATGTAGTTGTTGCTGGAATAAATCAGCGTATGAAAACCTCGAACAAAGCACTAATGGATAAGCTTGACGCTCTTCTCACCACTCAAGCTACTTCCGTTGTGCCTCAAAGAGTTGAGATCGATCTAGATGGGAATGCTAATTGTTAGATCAAAATTTGGCTCTAACACCCAAATTGTTCTGATTTGTAGGGAAGTATAACTGAAAAATGAGAAAAAAGCAGAAAACACACACGGTTTATAGTGGTTCGGCGTTAACGAGCCTACGTCCACTTTATATGCTATTGATTATACTTTGGATGCTAGTACAACCAATGATTTCTCTCAAACTCACTCTTACAATCACGATTTCTCTCAGTTATCTCGAAGTAAATCTGGTATGAAATAGAGGTATGACAGTAATGGTTGAATCAATCCTTAAAACTGCCAAAAGATCCTGAAAAATGCCAAACTCTGGGCTATTTATAGCTGATTTCTGGTGACGGATCGCGGTCATACGTGGCCCACATCCCGAAGATCTCGGACCGGTTCGTAGCTTGATGAAGAATTAGTCAAATTAGCCGTTGTGGATAGGTGTCGCAATCTCCTTAAACATCGGATCGTGGATGACTAAGTCCGTGGCCATCATCGTGTCTTCCCGCTAGGGAACTGAAGTACTTCAACTGGGGCTAGCCCGGCTTTTTCAGGATTGTCGGAACTAGCCATCTTCGCTAACTTGTCCGCCTGTTGGTTCTCTGACTGCGGAATATGGGATATACTGTAGTGATCAAAGCCAGTCAGTAACTCCTTCACTTTCTCCAAATACGAAATCAATCTTGGGCTCTTAGCTTGGAACTTTCCAGTGACCTGATATAGAACCAACTTGGAATCACAAAATATGTCCAGCTTCATGATATCTAATTCCTTTGCGATCCTCAGCCCAGCTATCAGGGCTTCATATTCGGGGTCGTTGTTAGTGGCGTGAAATTCCAACCGGATAGCATAGGATATCAGTCGTTTCTCAGGAGTTTCAAGCACCACTCCGGCACCGGATCGTTTATCATTCCTAGCACCATCAATATACAATTTCCATGCACTAGGGTCGAGAAGTAATTTTGGTGGGTCAGCCTCTTCGTTTACTATGTCATCCTCCAAGACAGTAAATTTTGCTATGAAATCTGCCAGCACATGCCCCTGTATCGATCGTCGGGGCTGAAAATTCAGATCAAATTGACTCAGTTCAATGTTCCATTTGAGCAGTCTTCCAGAAGCTTCTGGTCTCTGTAGAACTTGCTTGAGCGGATGATCAGTGTACACGGTGATAGGATGAGCTTGGAAATAATGTCGAAGCTTCCTAGATGCAATCAATAAACTGTACGCCAGCTTTTCTATCCTCGGATAATTGCGCTCAGTTGCCGCCAATTTTTTACTCACGTAGTACACTGGCCTTTGAACCCTGTCTTCTTCTCTCACTAGTACTGAGCTGATCGCGTGGGACGACACTGCTAAGTACACAAATAAATCCTCGTGGTCCACTGGCTTAGACAGTATCGGAGGCCTCTCCAGATGATTCAACAGGTTCTGAAATGCTTCTATGCAATCAGGAGTCCATTTAAAATTGCGTTTTCCTCGCTTTATCAATTCAAAGAATGGAATGCATTTGTCTGTCGCTCTAGAGATGAATCTGCTTAATGCTGCTACTTTCCCTGCAAGGCTTTGCACATCTTTGATTTGTCTAGGCTCCTGAATGCCTCTGATTGCTGCAATCTGGTCTGGATTAATCTCAATCCCGCGCGAGCTGACAATGAATCCCAAGAATTTCCCGGATGCAACCCCAAATGAGCATTTCGTTAGGTTGAGTTTCATCCCATACTTTCGAAGAATACCAAACATCTCTGCCAAGTATGTAGTGTGATCGGACGATTGTCTGGACTTAACCAACATGTCGTCAACGTACACCTCCATCGTTTTCCCAATCTGGTTATAGAACATTCTTTTCACTAACCGTTGATATGTAGCGCCTGCGTTCTTCAAACCAAAAGGCATTACCACGTAGCAGTATAATCCCAGATCCGTAATGAAGCTAGTGTGTTCTTGATCTGGAACATGCATAGGAATCTGGTTATATCCTGAATAAGCATCCATGAAAGAGAGAAGCTCATGACCCGCCGTTGAATCTACCAACTGATCAATTCTGGGTAATGGAAAGCTATCTTTTGGGCAGGCTTTATTCAAATCCGAAAAATAATACACGTACGCCACTTCCCATTGGCCTTCTTTACCAAAACTGGATTTGAAATCCAATCTGGGTATGTTGAGTCTCTGATGAATCCGTTACTTCTTAAAATTTCAACTTCTTCTTTCAAGGCTGCGGACCTCTCTGGGCCCAACATTCGCCTTTTTTGTTTTATAGGGGGATGCTTTGGGTTAATGCTCAATGAGTGGCTCATGATTGATGGAGATATCCCACACATATCCGCGTGGGTCCAAGAAAATACATCCAAGTTATCTTTCAGGAAATCCGTCAGTTCTTTAGCTCAAACTGGATTCAACTGGGACCCAATCTTCAGGACCTTCTCTGGGTCACTACGATCGGTACATCCACAGTCGTTTCGTTGGGAGCCACCATTCTGCCCCCAGTCTCTTCGTCCTCTCTGGGATCTATATCCTCGGGCAGTTCTCTGGGCGACTCACCCATAGCCATTCTCTTTAATTGCTATGACGTCTCCTCCCTTGTGAGGGAAGAAACATCTTTAGTTTCTATATCTCTTCCTTTATGGAGTATCTTTAGCTCTGCAATGTAACTTGCTCGTGCAGCAACCTGATCTCCTCTGACTATGCCAACACCAGCTTCCGTAGGAAACTTCAATAACAAGCACCAGGGGGCTATACAAGCTCTAAACTTTGCTAGGGCCGGTCGGCCCAAGAAGGCATTATAAGGCGATTCAATACCCAAAACCACGAAGGGAAGAATTCTCACTCTCTGGCGTTCTCCTTCCCCAAGTGTTACCGGCATCTTTATATATCCCATTGGAGCAGTTGAAGCTCCGTTAAATCCATGGATCCATCCTTCACACGGCTTTAAATCTTTCAATTCAAGGTTCATTTGATCGAACGTCTTTTTGAATAGAATGTTGACTGAACTCCCGTTATCCACTAAAACTTTATGGACAGTGGCCGGGCCAATAGGAACTGTGATTACAAATGGATCTTCGGTCGGAGCATCGATTCCAATACTCTCTCGGTTGCGGGAAATGACGTCATCTGACATCATCTTTTGTTGTTTTACCAGAACATTGTCCTCAGGGTTGCTACACTCTCCTGCCTCAAGATGCTGCTTTGCTGCGTTTACGTACTGATCCATCGCCTTGAAACTATGCCCGGCTAGATGAAGCCCTCCGATTATGGTATTGATAACAAGATCCTTTCCTTTTTGCTGGACAGTTGGCCTGGTAGTAGGTTGATTCTGGTTTTGGTTCGGGGTCTGAATAGCTTGCCCCCTGTCTCTATGAGTCACCCGGTACTCATCCAACTTCCCTTCTCGGAGCAGCCTCTCAACTACGTCTCTCAAATGATAGCATTCATTTGTAGAGTGGCCGTGAGTCTGATGGAAGAGACAAAACTTCCCCGTCTCACGTTCTTTCTCCGTCGAATCTCTTGGAGGAGGCCTTTTATGTTGGAGAACGTTATACGAGTCTATGAATATATTCTCCAAAGTATCATTTATTGGCGTATAATTTTCGAAAGACCTGGGACGGGTCCTTCTCTGGGAGTCGTTCCCCCGATTTCTCTTCCGATTATTGCCATTACTGTTGTTACCATTGTTTCCTGACTGGTGGCCGCCGCCCTGGTTTCGGTTTCCAACATTGACTTCAACCTTTCCCGAGCTGTCTCCGATTTGCTTGATGGCCACATTACTTTGGATTTCCTCCTTATTTGCCATTTTCATCTTCCAGTTAGCATATACCTCCTCCTGACGTAAGCGTACGTTTGCTTTCTCGTAGAACAATTCTCTAGTATGAGGTGGCTTGCCGGCCAGGTATCTCCCAAATTCAGTATCTTTATCTACCCCATCAATTAGGGCTGCCACAACAGTTGGCTCATGGGGATCCTTGACTTCGGTGGCGGCTAGGTTGAAACGATCTAGATACACCCTTGAGCTCTCGCCTGGTCGTTGTTTAACGAGGAACAGGTCAATCACACTCTTTGACCTCTATGCATAAATGCGGAACTGTTCCACGAACCTTTCACTCAACTCCCTGAAACTGGAAATTGATCTTGCTGGTAAGCGAGTAAACCATAATAACGCTACATCCTCTAGGAATATAGAGAATGCTTTGCACTTTACAGTGTCAGAGGCTGCGGCAGCGGTCATTGACCAAGAATATCTCATTAGATGTTGAATTTGATCAGATCTACTCGCGTAACGGTTCATCTGAGGCATGTTGAAGCGCCTCGGGAATGTTATGTCTAGAATGTCGTCAGTAAAAGGGGTGTGACTGCGGTCAATTCCCCAATCTTCATTCCTTTGTCCACGGCTATCCGCCAGGATTTGATGGACCATAGCTGCAACATTTGCACTGGTCATCGGAGGCTAGGGATCATCGCTTCTCGCTCGGTGGAATTCTCCGATCTCTCTTCTAGGAACATCCACGAAGTCCGGAGCTCGGATTGGGCTTTGTTTCCCCCTATTACCATGAGTATTTGTATGGCGAAGAGGCTGAGGTGGTCTATTCTCAACAGGATTATCCACAACTCGAGCTCTAGGAGTTGCGGCACGATTATTCAAGTTGCAGTTTGAGGGTCCTACACCAAGTGTCTCTTCCTCTCGTGATGGCAAGGTTCCAAATCGGAGCTGCTCTATGTTTTCAGCCCTCTCAAACGGTCGCCGCGGAGGTCTTGGCGATTCCTCTGATGAAGAAGAGTACTCTGGGGTGAGTGGGCGAACTGGGAGTGTTCTTTGTCTTGTGAGATCATCGATCCTTCTATCCATAGCAGTTAAGTTCTGCTGCAACACAGAGCTTTGCTGCCTTTGAGCAGTTAATTCATCAAACAGCCTATCCCACATTTCAGAGAAGCGAGAGAGATCTCCTTCAGTGACCGGAGCAGAGGGGTCATATTGATCATCAACATTTTCTCTTATGCACAGAGAACTTGAGCCAGGTCGAACAGGGGTACTAGGACGGGAAGAGTGAGCCATAACCTCCTTTCCAGGTCGAGTTGTAGTATGGTCATCACTTCGGATCGCAGTGGACCTGTGTCTGTGGCTCGTAGCGCCCCCCTGGGGTCGGATCGTGGTAACATTAGGGGGAGGGTTCGCGGTGTTGTCTCGGGATCGAGTGACGACCCCTTCATATGTTCGGTTCGTGCCGCCCTCAATTCGGATCGTGGCGCCCCCTTCAAACTGGTTCATGACGCCACATTCTGGTCGGATCGCCCCTATGTCTCCGCGATCCGCGAAGCCCTCCTCAACCTTCTCATGTACGCTTTCTTCAACTGCTTCATTCATGACTTCAATCGCCTATGAAGCTCGTACTTCCTTAGACTTCTTTCCGGCCATGATATCAGATGCCGCTGGAATCTACAAAAATCTGAACAGTGAAGTTTTGGGACTGTTTCCTTCGGACTTGAATATCTAAACAACGGAGTAACAATCCAATATGCCGAGAAATCAATTCTCAGTGAAAGCACCAAAATGTTGGATCAAAATTTGGCTCTAACACCCAAATTGTTCTGATTCATAGGGAAGTATAACTGAAAAATGAGAAAAAAAGCAGAAAACACACATGGTTTATAGTGGTTCGGCGTTAACGAGCCTACGTCCACTTTATATGCTATTAATTATACTTTTGATGCTAGTACAACCAATGATTTCTCTCAAACTCACTCTTACAATCACGATTTCTCTCAGTTATCTCGAAGTAAATCTGGTATGAAATAGAGGTATGACAGTAATGGTGGAATCAATCCTTAAAACTGCCAAAAGATCCTCAAAAATGCCAAGCTCTGGGCTATTTATAGCTGATTTCTGGTGACGGATCGCGGTCATACGTGGCCCACATCCCGAAGATCTCGGACCGGTTCGTAGCTTGATGAATAATTAGTCAAATTAGCCGTTGTGGACAGGTGTCGCGATCTCCTTAAACATCGGATCGTGGATGACCAAGTCCGTGGCCATCATCGTGTCTTCCCGCTCGGATCAGATCGTGGATGACTTAGTCAAGGTCTTCACGTGGTGGTTCATGGGATCTAATCAGATTGTGATCGTAGCTTGATGAAGAATTGGTCAATATGACAGTTGGTGACGGGTGCCGCGAGATCCATACATCTCGGATCGTGGTTGAACGGGTCTTGGTCATAATTCATCAACTTCAGGGATCGGATCGAGCCGGTGTTGGGCGAGTCGGATCGCGAGGTATGGGGGCGATCGCGATCGTGGTGAGGCAGGGCGATCCGATCAAGTCTTCGACGGATAGAGGCGTGAAATTCCATATTTTCTTCGTGTGTGAACTTTGGTGGCTTGGTCAAAAAAGCTAGCCAACACTAATTCTTCGACATCGAATCGGGATCGTGATCATTATGAGGAAGTGATGGATGATTTAGTGGATGCTGGACATAATGTAAACATCAAGGATTCAAAAGCCAATGCTAACAACCATGTCGAGAGAAATTCTTCGAGCAAAGTTGCTAGTCCCACCAAAGGAGCACCTCCCCAAAAAGGAGTTCAAGGGTCCCGGTTCGCGATCGCTTGCTAAGACAAGCATCTAGTATAGAAATCGGCATCCGTCCTGTGGAAAGTCACAACGACGAGGAGTATATCTCGAACGTGATAAAGCAAGTTATATGCAACGACCCAAACCCCCATGTGACGGTGGCAAGGATAATCAGTGGAATATAACACATAAGCAAATAACAACAGAATAGAAATATATAATTACACCAGATAATGTACATAAAATTACACTGGAAATAATAATCATCAGAGTTACACAACATAATAGGATCATACTTAGCACAAAATACAGTTTCAGTTCAATATACAATGTCTGCAGCGGAATCAAACATAATATACATAATGAAGTCCGAAACAATAAAATAGAAATGATAGAATCCATCTTTAGCTCCATAGCTATCCAGAATGAGTCTGCTAAAATCTGAATACAAGGCTGCCCGTGTATAAATAAGGGCACCCAAGTTTGCAAAGTGAAACAAACTTCGAGTCAGTCATGGGACTGGTATGAGAAATCTACTTAACTGGTTAAACAATAATAATAAGGCAAATCATAGGACCATGCCCCTAACGCGGGACGGGTTTACTCTAGTGATTACCAGTGCATGAATAAAGTAAAGTATTTAACAATGCAATGCTTTTTAGAAAGATGAAGCCATTACAAGATTCAAGTCCCATCACACAATGCAACGCAAACCGAAGGATAGAGTTTTACCTTATAATGGCCAAAATATGCTTGATACGTATAAAATAAAATCATTTGATATTATTACTAGTGCATATATGTTTCAAAGACAATTTCAATCATAATATATCAATCATAGACGACATGAGCGTCCCATGCCACTATGCCGCCAAAATATAGGTTTACAATCAAAACCGAACATGTCGTATTGGAAGTTGGATTTCCATTGTGAACCAAGGCAAAGGATCGTCCTTACCGCTTCGAGACTGTCTAGCCCGAGTCTCAGGATCAGAACGCATCGACCCTTAGGAGCCACAGGGCCGATCCACATTTGAAGTAGATTAAAAATCCCTGAACAATATGTCTCCCCGCCTCATGGGGCGTAAAACCATCAGCACTGTAGTGACCGATATATCCGAGGCGCCTTGCATTCCAACAACTACATAGGTAAAAATATAAATGTCAGGGCATGTAAAACGCTGACACCATCTCTAGCTAGAAAGAGACGCATGTCCTCCCTAGATCCTTCTCCCATTTCTGGTTCACACCGGGGTGTGAAGCTCGCGAATTAACGCTATACACAAAGTGGCGCTATATTAAAGCTATGCTTTGATCACCAACCACAAGGCTCTGCTTTTCAACAAAAGCCTTGATCATTTGCCACTCAGGCATGCCACACAGGCAATCCACTCCATGCCACTGATGTCCATCGATATACAACCTCTGAGCTCGTACGACTCAGAGAAGGGTGAAGTAAGAGAATAAATTCTCCTTCACTAGACAGATGTGTATTTAATAGAGATCAATCAACACAGAATAAAATCCAATGTCAGACACATAGTCCGTTTACAAGTCCGTTCTGGGTCTGAACGAAACCGGAGGCACCTTATTCCTCGTCCCATATGTCCAGTACAGGAGAGAGGCCCTCGCATATCCGATCGATCTCCAAGTACGTCTGGACGATCACCACTTATTACCTTGTCTTGGGATGCCTCCCAATCAAGGCATCAGTAATCATCCAAACGATGTGAAGGTCTCCGGTCTTCAACCATCGTCTTCATCGTCTTATCGTCGATCAATTATTTGAAATGAGATTTAACTCGGCCTGTTCAAATAATTCACGTAGATTTAGAATTCAAATCAATTCATTTCATGGTTAAATTATTTGACATCCATATTTCAGGTCATTAATGTAATTTTCGTGTCAAACACATTCAACCATCAATTTATCCAATAAACCAAGTAAATTCGGTTTATTTCCATTCCATATGGTTTATAATATTTTATAACGATATATCACTATTTTTATTTATTTAAAAATAGCCATTTTAATTAAACGACGCTTCAAGCCATAATGCGACTATGGCGCTGTTTTTCTTCAGATTTGATTTACACATCTGAAAATCAAACCATTGGATCCTTACACATTTCATATCATTGGAAAGTTCTTTTCAAAGCGGACCCAACGGTTCCGGTTTTGGGAAAATCCGGCGGTCGGATCTCCGGTATAATCGTTTAAAGTTACGATTTCAAAACGCGAACTGCAGCATCATTATTCGTTTTATTTTAATTTTTATATATATATATATATATATAAATATAATTCATTCTGGCGTTGTTTTTATTCAGATTTGATTTACACGTATCTGAAAATCTAACCGTTCGATTTTTACAAATTTTATATCTTTGAAAGATTCTTTTCAAAGAGGACCCAACGTTTCCAGTTTCGGGAAAATCCGATGGCCGGATCTCCCGATTTAATCGTTTAAAGTTACGATTTCAAAACACAAACTGCAGCGTCGTTATTCATTTTATTTTAATATATATATATATATAATTCATTCTTCGATTTCTAAACCATTTTTACTTCATATACAAGTTAAAAATAATATTTTTAACCTGCAAATGTTTATTTCAACACATGAATATTTTCTATACTTCATTTAGTTGATAAAAATGTGATTTTTATCGCTCTAACTTTTTATTCAATATATGAATATTTTCTATACTTCATACAAGCGATAAAAATGTGATTTTTATCGTTCTAACTTTTTATTCAACATATGAATATTTTCTATACATCATACAAGCGATAAAAATGTGATTTTTATCGTTTAAATATTTTATTCAACATATGGATATTTTCTATACTTCATTCAAGCGATAAAAATGTGATTTTTATCATTTAAATATTTTATTCAATATATGAATATTTTTCGAAGTTCATATACATGATAAAAATGTGATTTTTATCGTTCTAATATTTTATTCAACATATGAATATTTTATATACTTCATATACATGATAAAAATGTGATTTTTATCGTTCTAATATTTTATTCAACATATGAATATTTTATATACTTCATATACATGATAAAAATGTGATTTTTATCGTTCTAATATTTTATTCAACTTATGAATATTTTATAAACACATGAACATATTTCATCACATGAATATAAATCAAACACATGAATATTTCTGAAAATTTCGGCAGCATTATGGCAGGGGGTTTAAAACCGGCACCGTCCCGAGTACGGCTCCTCTCACTACCTTAGGCCTTGCGGCATTCCCTAAGGGGCTTATTCCTATGATCTAAATATTTCGATCACTTTCATATCATAATGAATATTTTTCCACAAACAATTCTAATTTTGTTTCATTGCAACAACCACAAACAACTATATCAACCATTCACATTTATCAACCAAATTTCACGTCAACTAAAATCAAGTCATCCATGGTTTGTGGACGATGGATGTCAGGAGTTTCTAAACTCCGTCTTCATCCTAATATATTTTATTTCTAAATTAAGCTGAATTTGGAAATCTCACATTGCTTTTCAGCTTCGCCTAAAATTGTAGCGAGCTCTAAAAATTCTCCGGTCTCTTCTAGAATGTAGAGGACACCATCATGGTCCCAGTGCCTCTTGTTTCACTGGATTTCGACCACACATGAAAAAGATATGATTTTTATAAGTTAATCGTACTTTGCAACGCTTTAAAGTGTTATTTTCCTTTATAATTTAAACAGCCGTACGTTCAACTAAACCCTTCAAAACTAGGTTTTAGATTTGCGCTCCATCCGTTGAGCTTGACGAAGATCGGACCATACCATGTCGTAGAACTTCGAACCAGCTTCCCGGTGCCGGTAACCACCTTCAGTTCGATGGTCACCAGAAGTCACGGTGGCGGTTGCAAACAGCGGAATTCCCGGCATTGATTCAAGCGATCCAGGCAATGAAAAAAAATACAAATCTTGTATGGATTTAAAGATCTCTAAAATCTCTGCACAATCCTCAACTGTGGCACCAGATTTCATGGAGCGGATTGAGAGATTTTGAAGAGAGAAGGAAGGAAGCGCAAGTCGGATTCGGTTCTGAAGCTTTACGGGGTTGGAGAAGTGAGCTGGAATTTCTATTGGCCAAGGTATTATATTTTAATTTTTAATTTAATTAAATCCAATAATACCCCTTACTCCATACGAACCCAACGACAATCGCCCCTAGCTAAATACCCCCATTCTGAACACAATGGAATATGTTTCGTAAGCCCATTCGACTGTTTCAGTCAGTTATTCTTCAAATTAAAATATATAACATTCAATTTTAGATTTGAACGTACATTTTAATTTGCCGGGGCCACATGCTGATTCTAAAAATTCCAAAAAAAATAAATCTGGCTATTTCTGGACGATACGATCCCAATAAAACTGATTTCGTCGAATTTGGAGACCGTTTGAAAAATGGCCGTTTTCTGGTCGATCCAATTTGACTGAAATTAACGAAACACGTTTTCCTTTGTTAATTTCAAAAATTATGGAATTTGAAACTTAGTAATAATTTGACATCCCGAATCCAACCAAAGTGGTTTCATCGAAAACGGAGGTCGTTTGCAAAATTACTATTTTCAAGGGCTTTATTTAAATTTAAAAATGGAATTTTTAAATTCTGTCTCAATTTGTGTTAAAATTATTCAAAATAAAATTTTTAAATTGGCTCTGATTTTCCTGGTTGTTATAATCTCCCCCACTTAAAATCTTTTCGTCCTCGAAAAGAAACGAAGCTGAAAGTTGTTTAACCAACCAATTCAACTTTCCTTCTGGCTTTCATTTTTTAGCTTTTCAGTTCCTAAGAATTTTCTATTTCTTCAAAAATTTGGTTCACCCTAAATTTTCAAAAATTACGCCATAACCTCCTTTGTACGGGAAGGGGTTTGGAAATTTATTGGGCCGTATTAGGCACCCAATAAATCCTAAAAAGCACACATATATTTATAGTGATATATTCTTGTGTCCACAAGGGAGCGTGTGTAGATCATAACTCTAGAGAGTAAATTCTCTTCACCCTATAAATAGTTTTTGTGCCTTAATGACTAGAGAGACGTGATTATTGTCAACTCCAGACCCGTGTGGGGTTTTTATTAATCTGCCAATATACCGTTACATTTTATATAGTCCATATCAATCTTCGGTTCAACCTGAAATATAGCCATCGCCATACAAGCCTCTTGCTTGTACGGTAATCTTCAACCTCATCAAATAAGCTCCAAATGCTTATGTGGTATATGATAGTGTATGCTATCTTCATGCAGTATGCCATGAAGTGTAGTTCAAAATTTATTGTTACTATCCTATTGCATTATAATCTCACACAGAACAACTAGCACTCCGCATCCATTGGCATTCACAGTAGTTTGTATAATAAATAAAACTGCACATCCAACTCATTAAGGTTTACCTATTTGTCAGGAACGCAAATAAATTCTTTACTTAATAGGAAATCCATTTACCTGTTCAATGTATATGCATGTATATATAGGAAACTCTAACAAAATTTCAATCTAGTTCAATATTTGATCGAGTTGGATAAATTTACCTTTCATTCACCTGTTGGTTTTATTATTCCAATGTTATTAATTAGTTAAACTAACAATCACACAACACAACTGACAATCAATTAGTTGATTAACTTTTCCAATGTAAAATAATTAATTGATATACTTAAAAATCATATGTGCTAAGATCAGATTATATATAATTAAAACTTTTCATCTATGAAAAGGAAACAACAGTAAAGTAGGAAACGATAGTAAAGTAAGAAACAGAACGAAAATGCAAAATTACTGTAAATGTACCTTGCACCAGAGTTAATCAGAGATATCCACTCTGCAATTGGGATAAGATTGCTTAATGCTCTCCTCAGTTTCCCAAGTACAGTCTCGAGGATCTCCATTCCATTGCACTTTGACTAAGTGAACCTTCTTCTTCCTTAGCTCTTTAGTTTCTTTGACAATAATCTTTATCGGCTCTCTTCTCACAGCTAATTTTGGAGTAATATCCAAGTCCTGTTGCGCGGTTTCTTCCACAATCGAGTCTGGATCATGTACATGCTTTCTAAGTTGAGATACATGAAATACATCATGTACACTATGTTGGAAACTATATTGTTGGATTTTGATGGCAACAACTATACAACTATATCAAAGAACTTCTGAGCTAACTTGCAGGTACATTGGTATCAAAAAGAGAAAAGAAAATAAGTTCAACATGAAGATACACAGTACAAAAGAGGATAAAAGCGTATACATGAAGGATGCTAATCAATTATGTAGTATTCAAGCATTTGAATATCTATTATGGTGATTGAAAATCTATTTGGACTCTAATGATGGAAGAAGACAAGAAGAAACAGACTCAAGAGCTTCAGAAGAATGCATATCATAAGTTGAGTGTACATAAAGTCATTATAGTCTAGAATTGTTAAAGCCCCACAAATTAACTTCAAATCACCTAAAATTTCTACATAACATCTAATATATCATAAAGCATTTTTCATAATTTTTTATTGCAAGAGAAACGATAAAAAAGTCAAAAAATGATGAATATAGAAGGCTGTTTTTACAGAATTTTTCGCAACAAAAAACCGTAGCATTTTGTCCAGAAACGCTATTAAAGGTTATAACGGCTATATTCCGAAATGCTATGAAAGGGTATAACGGCTATATTTTGAATAGACATATGATAGCGTTTTTGGGCCAAACGCTACTATTCAGTGCTGTCTTAAGTGCTATAAATAACGGCTATATTTTATGAAAAGACACTTCGTTTTTCACCAAATCTTTTCAGTTTTTTGATCTTTCAGAAGGGTTGTGACTATTCTAATGACATCCCTTCATCATTATATAAGCCCCAAACATCTCCATTGATTTTGCATTGATCAAATTTATTGATTTTGCTCTAAAATTGGTCTACAACTATTATTTTCTCAAATTCTGTCAAAGAGATCGATTATTTTCATTCACATCCTTTATAATTGATCTACTATTAATCCTACCCTTTGCACATCCACTAAAATACCATTTGTGTGGGCTATAGGAGTGTTATACTATATTGTGACTACTCAGTGTTGTTTGGAACACATTCAAAAGTCAAAAACCTTTGTAATTGTGAAGTCCTCTTCAGTGGTTGAGGCAAGAAATCCCGTTCAGTGGTTCGGGTAAATATGAACCTATTCCACCGGGTGAAGTGAGGGTTTTAGTGTTAGTGAAAATACCAGAAGTGGGTCTGGGACTGGACGTAGGACAGTGGTCCGAACCAGTATAAATCGATTGTGTGATTTACTGCTTTCTACTCTGCTATACAGATATTATATCCTATTCTCCATACTACACGATCCTAAACTGCTGCATAGCCTCTTTCAATTGGTATCAGAGCAAGGGATTCTATTGATCGTCGCAACATCATAGAATAATGGCCAGAAAGAGATATAGTCGAAATACAACAAGCAACAAGTCCGGTATACGCAAAGCTACAACAAATGAGCACTACAAAAAGGTACTTTCTGATTTACAAATTTTAATGAAAAATGGTGATGATTTAGGAAAATTTAATTTTATTATTCTAAAAAAGATGAAATCTGTCGAACTTGAATGTGAAAAATTAAGACAGGAAAAAATTGATTTAGAAAATCAAAATGTTACTTTGAAAAATAATTTTATGAATCTTAAGATTTTAAAGACGAACAATATACCATATTCGAAAAAGAAAAAGAAATGTTTTCAAAAGAAATTTGTGAGTTGAAAAGACAAAATAATTTATTACAATCATCCTTAGATAATTCATAATCTCGAATTAGCCGTCTTGAAAATGAGAATAGTACATTGAAGAAAGAGAATTCTGAATTAAATAAGAAGATCGATGATTTAAAAAATAGCAAAACTTCTTCTGAAAATTTCAATTGCGACTTTGGAATCAAATTTGAAAAATGTACGAATAAGTTCGCAAAATTTAATAAAGGTCAAAATAATTTAAATGATATTTTATCTTGCTCTAGACCTTTACACGATAATAGTGGCTTATGGTATAATAAAACTAATCATAGAACTAGTACAAGATACGCTTTCATGTATAACAAAAGTTTAACTGCTAGTACTAAAGCTCGTGTAACTCGAAGATCCAATTTCTATAGAAATTCAAATGCTTCTATGACTAGAAATATTTATAATAGAAGTACAACAGGAAATACTATTAGAAACTTTCTAAGTATTTAGGTTCCTGTAAATTGGAAAAACAGAGAAAAATATATAGATGATTATTTTGATTCAGTAATTAAAAATAAGGTACCATTAAATCCTCATGGGTATGGTTACCTTCTATCTAACCCCTGGACCCTAACGGAAGAAGTGGGTACCAAAGTATTTATATAATATTTGTTGCAGGTACACCACAACAAAAAAGAGGGTATTTCAGTATCTCTAATATCTTTAAAAACTGAGCTTAAAGTTAAATCAGGGAATCTGGAAATATAATAATCACATACTTAGAGGGAGGAATTTTCATATATCACACGTTCAGGGGGAGAAGATAAAGACAAGACAATGATAATGCAAGATTCTATCATCAAACAAAATGGAGGTGAATGTTTATTCAAGAATTTTTTATGTGATATTAGATTGTGTTTTTATATCTATCCTCAAATATCACACACTCAAAAACAATATATATATATATGAATATGAAAAAAGAAAAAATATTTATTTCCTCATTCTTTTTGATAATGACAAGGGGGGAGAAATTCATGTATAAATTCATGTATATATTGATAGAGGGAGATGTTATACTTAAAGGGAGCTTTGGTAATAATGATATTTTATAGAATGAATATATATTTGTAAATTGTATAGTTGTCATCATCAAAAAGGGGGAGAATGTTAAACTATATTGTTGGATTTTGATGGCAACAACTGTACAATTATATGAAAGAACTTCTGAGCTAACTTGCAGGTACATGGGTATCAAAAAGAGAAAATAAAATAAGTTCTACATGAAGATACACAGTACAAAAGAGGATAAAAGCGTATACATAAAGGATGCTAATCAATTATGTAGTGTTCAAGCATTTGAATATCTATTATGGTGATTGAAAATCTATTTGGACTCTAACGATGGAAGAAGACAAGAAGAAACAGACTCAAGAGCTTCAGAAGAATGCATATCATAAGTTGAGTGTATATAAAGTCATTATAGTCTAGAATTGTTAAAGCCCCACAAATTAACTTCAAATCACCTAATATTTCTACATAACATCTAATATATCATAAAGCATTTTTCATAATTTTTTGGAATTTTTTATTGCAAGAAAAACGATAAAAAAAGTCAAAAAATGACGAATATAGAAGGCTGTTTTTGTAGAATTTTTCGCAGCAGAAAACCGTAGCATTTTGTCCAGAAATGCTATTAAAGGTTACAACGGCTATATTCCGAAACGCTATGAAAGGGTATAACGGCTATATTTTGAATAGACATATGATAGTGTTTTTGGGCCAAACGCTACTGTTCAGTGCTGTCTTAAGTGCTATAAATAACGGCTATATTTTATGAAAAGACACTTCGTTTTTCACCAAATCTTTTCATTTTTTTATCTTTCAGAAGGGTTGCGACTATTCTAATGACATCCCTTCATCATTATATAAGCCCCAAACATCTCCATTGATTTTACAAGAATTACTTTGATCAAATTTATTGATTTTGCTCTAAAATTGCTCTACAACTATTATTTTCTCAAATTCTATCAAAGAGATCGATTATTTTCGTTCACATCCTTCATAATCGATCTACTATTAATCCTACCCTTTGCACATCCACTTAAATACCATTTGTGTGGACTATAGGAGTGTTGTACTATATTGTGACTACTCAGTGTTGTTTGGAACACATTCAAAAGTCAAAAACCTTTGTAATTGTGAAGTCCTCTTCAGTGGTTGAGGCAAGAAATCCGGTTCAGTGGTTCGGGTAATTGTGAACCTATTCCTCCAGGTGAAATGAGGGATTTAGTGTTAGTGAAAATACCAGAAGTGGGTCTGGGACTGGACGTAGGACAGTGGTCCGAACCAGTATAAATCGACTGTGTGATTTACTGCTTTCTACTCTGCTATACAGATATTACATCCTATTCTCCATACTACACGATCCAAAACTACTGCATAGCCTCTTTCACACTAGACAACCAGTCAGGTAATTGAACTCTATAAGCGAGAGTTCCAATCCGTTCAAGTATAGGAAATGGACCAATAAATCTGGGCGCCAATTTCCCTGTTTTGCCAAATAGAACTACTCCCTTCATCGGAGAAACCCTTAGATATACATGATCACCAACAACAAAGCTAAATCTCTTCTTCTCGAGTCTGCATAGTTCTTCTGTCGGCTCTGAGCAGTTTGCAATCGTTTCTTAATAAAATTGACTTTGTCAGAAGCTTCACGAATCATATCGGGTCCCAATACAAGTTTATTGCTAGGTTCAACCCAACATGCAGGAGATCTGCACGGTCTACCATACAAGGCTTCGAACGGTGACATTTTCAAACTCGCTTGATAACTGTTGTTGTATGAGAACTCAGCTAAATGTAAGTGGAGCCTGCAATAAATCTTCTAGTACGCGATTCACCCTCTCAGTCTGACCATCTATTTGAGGATGATAAGCGGTGCTCAGGTTCAGTTTTGTTCCTAACTCTATTTGGAATGCTTCCCAGAATTTACTAGCAAAAATCGGGTCTCTATCACTGACGATACTCATGGGAACTCCATGCAGTTTAACAATTTTCTTAAAATACATATGTGCCAGACTTTGAGTCGTTCTATTCGATTTGACAGGTATAAAGTGGGCGGTCTTCGTGAAACGGTCTACAATCACCCAAATACTATCATTTCCTTTCTTGGTTCGGGGCAAACCTTCGATGAAGTACATGGAAATTTGCTCCTACTTCCAGTTCGGAATTTCTAACAGTTGTAACAATCCAGCCAGTTTCTGTTGATCGCTTTTAACTTGTTGACAAGTAGAACACTTGCTAACGTATATAGAGTTGTCTCTTTTTAACGACTTCCACCAGAATGTTTGCTTGATATCATTATACATTTTTCTCACACCTAGATGGATACTCAACTTAGATCTGTGACATTCATCCAGTACTTCTCTTGTGAGCTCAGGAATTTCTGGAACACAAATTCATCCTTGTAATCTCATAATCCCTTTGCTATCAAGACTGAAATCTGAAGTTTCGCCTTCTCGAATTCGCTGGCTAATTATTTTAATAAATTCGTCATCTCTTTGGAGAACAGAGATCTTGTCAATCAATGAAGTAGTAATAATAAGACTGGCAATGATTACATTCTTTCTGCTGAGCGCATCAGCCACAACATTGGCTTTTCCTAGAGTATACAAAATCTCAAAATCGTATGCAGCCATAAATTCTAGCCAAACGTTGCTGTCTCAAATTCAAGTCTTTCTGGGTGAACAAATACTTCAATGACTGATGATCCGTATATAATTCGAACTTCTCACCCAAAAGATAGTGCCTCCAGATTTTCAAAGCAAACACGATGGCTAACAACTCAAGATCATGAGTTGCGTATCTCTTTTCATGTGGCTTTAACTGACGGTTTGCATAAGCAACAACTTGGCCTCCCTACATTAATACCGCACCAAGACCTCCAATAGAAGCATCTGTCCAGACTGTCAAATCCTGATTGCCATCAATAATTGTTAACACTGGAGCAGTTGTCAATCTCAAATTTATCTCTTGGAAAGCTGCCTCACATTCTGGAGTCCACTTAAACCTTGCATGTTTCTTAGTAAGTTGTGTTAATGAACCAGACATCTTCGAAAAATCCTTAACGAATTTCCGATAATAAATAGCCAATCCAAGAAAACTTCGGACTTCTGTGGGTGTAGTTGGCTGCTTTCAATCTTGAATTGCTGTAATTTTGCTTGGATCCACAAAGATTCCTTCTTTTGATACAATGGCCAAGAAACTTCACTTCATCTTGCCAGAATATACATTTGGAAAATTTAGCTTTCAATACATTCTTCCTCAGAATGTCTAGAACTTGTTCCAAATGTTTTTCATGTTCAGCGGTTGTCTTGGAAAAGATTAAAATATCATCAATGAACACCAATATGAATTTATTCAATACATCACGGTATACTATGTTCATTAAATCGACAAAATAAGCAGGAGCGTTACATAAGCCGAACGACATTACTAACCACTCGTAGAATAAGTCTGGACCTCTGAATGCTGTCAAAGGAACACACTCTTCGGCAATACTAAGCTGATGAAAACCTGTAGCTAGGTCCATCCCTGAAAATACTTGCGCTCCATTCAATTGATCTAACAAATCGTCAATGCGGGGTAACAGATACTTGTTCTTTAGTGTCTGCTTGTTCAAGTCATGATAATCGACGCATAGCCTGAGGGTACCGTCAGATTTTGGAACAAATACCACAGCAGCTCCCCAACTAGAAAAACTAGGCCTGATCATACCATTCCATAGCAATTGTCGGGTTTGGTCGCCCAACTCTTCTTTTTCCTTTAAGGTCATTCTCGGAATTGGATGCACCACCGGTCTGGCATTCGAAATTAAATCAATCCTGAATTCGATTTCTCTTTGCGGAGGTAAACTATAGACTTCCTCAAACACATCCGCATAGTTTTTGACAACCGGAATATTTCCTATAGAAGCGGAAATATTTTCTATAGAAGCAAGAGTATCTTCTATTGGAGCAGGAGAAACATCCAGAGCTGACCAAAATTCTTTTCTATCCGAATTGGACCCTCACATGGTATAACTATATTGGCAAGCTCCGTTGTAAATTTAACCACTCTTTCTGCGCATTTAACTTCGGCCTCGTATTTAGTTAGCCAATCCAGTCCAAGAATGATATCAAACTTGGAAAAATTCATGACAATCAAGATACAAGAAAATCGATAATGGGAGAAAGAGACGGGCACTCTACAAATCCAACTAAGATCGATGGAACCCCCAATCGGATTATGGACACTGATGGATTCTGTGAGCTTTCTTAATTTCAAATCCAACCTGTTAACCACATTGCTTGAAATAAAACTTCGTGACGCGCTTGTATCAAATAGTACTTTATCTGGAATACCTTTGACCGTAAGCGTGCCTTCCAAAACATCTGGCCTTTCCTGACAAGCTGAGGATGTTGGAACTTCTGTCGTGCTATTGATTTGAGCTTCTTTGGCTACTTCATTTACATGTGCGCCTTTAGACATTTTCTTTAACAGCTGGCAATTCTTCGCAAGGTGGCAGTCTGATGGCATTGGTTGCATCCCCTGCTTTCTTGAAACTCCTTATTGAACTTAAATCCATTCTTTCTTCGTTTCTTTGAGGATTTGCAATTTCTGATCAAATGCCCTTTCTTATTGCAGTTAGAGCATGTGGCCGTCGTTAATGGTTTTTCCTTATTTTTGCCCCCTTCTTATTGGCTTTAGGCTTCTTACTGACCTCAGGCCTTGTACTTGCCTCAGGGCAATCAGTTTCAAATTTCCTTTTGCCGCTAGAACTGCCTTCCTCTTCATCGTCTAAAAGACCTTGCTTATCGAGATCCTCATAGCGACAAGCCATTTCTATCACCTCAGAGAAAGGAAGCTTTAGATGCACCATTACACTACTCTGGTATTTTCTTTGAAGACCATTAATAAATCTCCGATTTTTCCTCTTAGGATCTTGAATAAGATGCAGGTGGAAACGAGAAAGTTCATCGAATTTATTCTGATACTCCCGAATTGTCATATCTTCTTGTTCCAGATTGTAGAACTCATCATATAGCTGCTTAAAATCTTGTTGGGGAATAAATCTTTCTTCGAAAAGTTCTTTAAATCTATCCTAGGTAATATTACCTTTTGGATTTCCCATTTCGATCAAATCCCACCAGATTAAAGCTTTTCCTTTGAGTGCCCAAGATGCCAATAATACTTTCTGATCATCTCTCAGCTCTAAGCCTCGAAAAATTCTCTCTGAAGAACGCATCCACGCTTGTGTTTGAATAACAGATTCATTTTCCCGAGAACTGTACCACCCAAATTTCGATATTTCTTTACTAGAGCGTCTAGATCTGGTTCTGGCTGAACCATAGAATTATTTCTTCTGTTTCTTCCACTCATTTTCTAGTATGTCTGCAAATAGCAGACAAAGTGTCAGGTCAACAGAAAAGATATTGTAAAGCACAGAGACATATACTTGAATGTAAATGTGTCTATTGGGGTGTATTTTATTCTGCTATACTCATTCTAGGACCTTACTAATCCTATTTGTAATATGTTATTCGCCCTAGAACACTACTGGTTCTATTTCTGATGAGTTCGTTAATATGTTATATTCCGGGGCTTAGATTAACCAAAGCTCTGATACCAACTGCGACGACCAAAACCCCCGTGTGACGGTGGCAAGGATAATCAGTGGAATATAACACATAAACAAATAACAGTAGAACAGAAATATATAATTACACCAGATAATGTACATCAAATTATACTGGAAATAATAATCATCAGAGTTACACAGCATAATAGGATCATACTTAGCATAAAATACAGTTTCAGTTCAATATACAATGTCTGCAGCGAAATCAAACATAATATACATAATGAAGTCTGAAACAGTAAAATAGAAATGATAGAATCCATTTCCAGCTCCAAAGTATCTAGAATGAGTCTGCTAAAACCTGAATACAAGGCTGCCCGTGTAGAAATAAGGGCACCCGAGTTTGCAAAGTGAAACAAACTTCGAGTCAGTCATGGGACTGGTATGAGAAATCAACTTAACTGGTTAAACAATAATAATAAGGCAAAACATAGGACCATGCCGCTAACGCGGAACGGGTTTACACCAGTGATTGCCAGTGCATGAATAAAGTAAAGTATTTAACAACGCAATGCTTTTTAGAAAGATGAAGCCATTATAAGATTCAAGTCCCATCACACAATGCAACGCAAACCAGAGGATAGAGTTTTACCTTATAATGGCCAAAATATGCTTGATACATATAAAATAAAATCATTTGATATTATTACTAGTGCATATATGTTTCAAAGACAATTTCAATCATAATATATCAATCATAGACGACATGAGCGTCCCATGCCACTATGCCGCCAAATATTGGTTTACAATCAAAACTGCACATGTCGTATTGGAAGTTGAATTTCCATCGTGAACTAAGGCAAGGGATCTTCCTTACCTCTTCGAGACTGTCTAGCCCGAGTCTCAGGATCAAAACGCATCGACCCTTAGGAGCCACAGGGCCGGTCCACATTTGAAGTGGATTAAAAATCCCTGAACAATACGTCTCTCACACCGGGGTGTGAGACTCGTGAATTAACGCTATACACAAAGCAGCGCTATATTAAAGCTATGCTTTGATCATCAACCACAAGGCTCTGCTTTTCATCAAAAGCCTTGATCATTTGCCACTCAAGCACGCCACACAGGCAATTCACTACATGCGATTGATGTCCATCGATATACAACCTCCGAGCTCGTATGACTCAGAGAAGGGTGAAGTAAGAGACTAAATTCTCCTTCACCAGATAGATGTGTATTTAATAGTGATCAATCAACACAGAATAAAATCCAATGTCAGACACACAGTCCGTTTACAAGTCCACTCTAGGTCTAAACGAAACTGGAGGCACCTTATTCCTTGTCCCATATGTCCAATACAGGAGAGAGGCCCTCACATATCCGGTCGATCTCCAAGTACGTCTGGACGATCACCACTTATTACCTTGTCTTGTGATGCCTCCCAATCAAGACATCAGTAATCATCCAAACGATGTGAAGATCTCCAGTCTTCAACCACCGTCTTCATTGTCGACTTCTTATAGTCGATCAATTATTTGAAATGATATTTAACTCGGCCTTTTCAAATAATTCACGTAGATTTAGAATTCAAATCAATCCATTTCATGGTTAAATTATTTGACATCCATATTTCAGTTCATTAATGTAATTTTCATGTCAAACACATTCAACTATCAACATATCCAATAAACCAAGTACATTCAGTTTATTCCATTCCATATCATTTATAATATTTTATAATGATATGTCGCTATTTTTATTTATTTAAAAATAGCCATTTTAATTAAACGAAGCTTAGGGCCATAACGCGGCTATGACGCTGTTTTTCTTCAGATTTGATTTACACATATCTGAAATCTAACCGTTGGATCCTTTCAAATTTTATATCGTTGGAAAGATCTTTTCAAAGCGGGCCCAACGGTTCCGGTTTTGGAAAAATCTGACGGTCAGATATCCCGGTATAATCGTTTAAAGTTACGATTTCAAAACGCGAATTGCAGCGTCGTTATTCGTTTTATTTTAATTTATATATATATATATATATATAATTCAATCTGGTGCTGTTTTTATTTAGATTTGATTTACGCATTTTTGAAAATCTAACCGTTGGATCTTTACAAATTTTATATCGTTGGAAAGATCTTTTCAAAGCGGACCCAACGGTTCCAGTTTCGTGAAAATCCGATGGTCGGATCTTCCGGTATAATCGTTTAAAGTTACGATTTCAAAACACGAACTACAACGTCGTTATTCGTTTTATTTTAATATATATATATATATATAATTCATTCTTTGATTTCTAAACCATTTTTACTTCATATACAAGTTAAAAATAATATTTTTAACCAACAAATGTTTGTTTCAACACATGAATATTTTCTATACTTCATTCAAGAGATAAAAATGTGATTTTTATCGTTCTAACTTTTTATTCAACATATGAATATTTTCTATACTTTATACAAGCGATAAAAATGTGACTTTTATCGCTCTAACTTTTTATCCAATATATGAATATTTTCTATACTTCATACAAGCAATAAAAATGTGATTTTTATCGTTTAAATATTTTATTCAACATATGGATATTTTCTATACTTCATTCAAGCGATAAAAATGTGATTTTTATCGTTTAAATATTTTATTCAACATATGAATATTTTTAGAAGTTCATGTACATGATAAAATGTGATTTTTATCGTTTTAATATTTTATTCAATATATGAATATTTTATATACTTTATATGCATGATAAAAATGTGATTTTTATCATTTTAATATTTTATTCAACATATGAATATTTTATATACTTCATATACATGATAAAAATGTGATTTTTATCATTCTAATATTTTGTTCAACATATGAATATTTTATCAACACATGAATATATTCCATCACATGAATATAAATCAAACACGTGAATATTTCTGAAAATTTCGGCAGCATAACGGTAGGGGGTTTAAATCCGGCACCGTCCCGAGTACAGCTCCTCGCACTACCTTAGGCCTCGCGCTATTCCCTAAAGGGGTTATTCCTAT
Organism: Allium sativum; assembly: GCA_030737875.1. Taxonomy (NCBI): domain Eukaryota; kingdom Viridiplantae; phylum Streptophyta; class Magnoliopsida; order Asparagales; family Amaryllidaceae; genus Allium; species Allium sativum. The sequence continues at coordinate 603,621,558 of CM060919.1, read as the reverse complement.
GATCTAAATATTTCGATCACTTTCATATCATAATGAATATTTGTCCACAAACAATTCTAATTTTGTTTCATTCCAACAGCCACAAACAACCACAAGCAACCATATCAACCATTCGCATTTATCAACCAAATTTCACGTCAACCAAAATCAAGTCATCCATGGTTTGTGGACGATGGGTGTCGGGAGTTTCTAAACTCCGTCTACATCCTAATATATTTTATTTCTAAATTAAATTGAATTTATAAATCTCACTTTGCTTTTTGGCTTGGCCTAAAATTGTAGCGAGCTCTAAAAATTCTCCGGTCTCTTATAGAATGTAGAAGACGCCGTCACGATCTCGGTGTCACTTGTTTCACTAGATTTCGGCCACACATGAAAAAGATACGATTTTTATAAGTTAATCATGCTTTGTAACATTTTAAAATGTTATTTTCCTTTATAATTTAAACAGCCGTACCCTCGGCTAAACCCTTCAAAACTAGGTTTTAGATTTGCACTCCATCCATTGAGCTTGACGAAGATCGGACTATACCACGTCGTAGAGCTTCGAACCAGCTTCCTGACACCGGCAACCACCTTCAGTTTGACGGTCACCAGAAGTCACGGCGACGGTTACAAACGGCGGAATTCCTGACGCTGATTCAAGCGATTCAGCCAACGAAAAAATACAAATCTTGTATGGATTTAAAGATCTCAAAAATCTCTATACAATCCTCAATTGTGGCACTGGATTTCGTGGAGCGGATTGAGAGATTTTGAAGAGAGAAGGAAGGAAGCACAAGTCAGAGTCGGTTATGAAGCTTTACGGGTTTGGAGGAAAGTGAGCTTGAATTTCTATTGGCCAAGGTATTATATTTTAATTTTTAATTTAATTAAATCCAATAATACCCCTTACTCCATACGAACTCCAATTCAAACCCAACGACTGTCGCCCCTCGCTAAATACCCCCATTTCAAACATAATAGAATATGTTTCGTAAGCCCATTCGACCGTTTTAGTCAGGTATTCTTCAAATTAAAATATATAACATTCAATTTTAGATTTGAACGTACATTTTAATTTTCCGGGGCCACATACTGGTTCTAAAAATTCCAGAAAAATAAATTTGGCTATGTCTGGATGATACGGTCCCAATAAAATTGATTTCGTCGAATTTGGAGAACGTTTGAAAAATGGCCATTTTCTGGTCGATCCAATTTGATTGAAATTAACCAAACATGTTTTCCTTTGTCACGCTCACATATTAATTTCAAAAATTATGAAATTTGAAACTTAGCAATAAATTGACATCCCGGATGCAACCAAAGTGGTTTCATCAAAAAAGGAGGTCGTTTGCAAAATCACTATTTTCAAGGGCTTTATTTAAATTTAAAAATGGAATTTTTAAGTTTTGACTCAATTTCTGTTAAAATTATTCAAAATAAAATTTTTAAATTGGCTCTGATTTACCGGGTTGTTACATTATAAGGGAAATCCAAGCAAAGGATGAAGACGAAAGTGAATGGAATTTCACTCTGAGCAAAACTCCGTTTGCTGAGAAGATCTGCAAGGTTGAGTTTCCAAAGATATTTATTTCCCCGACACCACCTGCATATAATGGAATCGCTAACCCCAATCAGTTTCTATGCAAGTATGAGTGGCACATGAATGCACTTTCCTCTCTACTTGGAGGGAGTCACATCACTATGGTTCACTAAGTTGCCGCACAGTTTTGTAAACCAATTCTTCAACTTGGCCAAAATGTTTAGAGAATGGTTCAAATTGCACGCTGCAAAGGCTAATGATGTCATGTCGCTATCTCACCTGGAGCAAAATTTAGGAGAGCCATTAAAATCTTTCCTTACTCGTTTCAATGTTGTTGTGGCAGAAGTTAGAGATCCGGAGCCCCGTATGGTGTTGATGGCACTACTCCGAGCTGTAGATAAGAAAACCAAGTTCGGGAAATGGGTGAAGTTGAAAAGGCCCAACAAATTCAAAAAATTCTACAAGAAGGCTGAAGAGTTCATCATAGTGGAGGAAAATCCATCTATCCAGAATGTTGCTAAAATGACTGCCATTGAAGAAACGAAAAGCAGTGGTACTCAAGGTGACAAGAAGAATGTCGAAGGTCTAAAAAGGGGAAACGAGGACAACGGAAAAGGTGAGAATCATAACAAAAGATTCTGCATCATCAAATCCAAAGAGTTTAAATGATTACCCGGAGAACATATTCTTTGCTACCAAAGATGCAACATATTATCCAACTCCAAGACTGATAAAAGTAAACGATAAGGCAATTAATTCTAGAATGTTCTATCACTACCACAACCAGCCTGGTCAAGATACTAATGAATTCAGATACTTAAAGAGCTTGATTGAGAAATTGATTAGGAAGAATAAGCTGCAGTAGTACATGAAATGACCACCAGCAACTAACACTTCTTCAACCGCTCAATGACGAGTTCAAGCTAATGACGGTTGATAGAGTTCAAATGCTCAGAGCCTGAAATAATAACCATTCGTGCCAACTCTTTACTAAAAAAATTGTTCATTTATTTATGAAAAACTATTGTAATGTCTTTTTACAAGTATGAACCTCCCATATCAAAAGGGGGTATTGTAACTAAATATCATCTCTGTCGATGGAAACATACTTGCTTATCTCAATCATATGCTTGCAGATTTTTGACAAAATAATTCAAAAATTGCTTAATATCGATTTATATTGCAGGCTACATAGAGAGCGCTCTCTTCCTCACAGTCCGACAAGTCCTGATGATCTTCACAATACGTCCCAACAAAAAGATAACTCAAGCGTCGAGTGTCGTAAGCATCATTCTGCACATAAGCAAAGATGTAATGCACCTCCTTGTAGATCAAAAGGAGGAGTCACTAAGAGTTAAGCGGTGAGAGGAGCAAGAGAGCTCAAAAGAACAAAAAGCCTCCTTAAGCAAGGCACTCAACAAGATTACCAGAGCCAGATTGACTCGGCCTAATTGCAACGAATGTTGAGAAAAAGGGGAAGTCTTCCTTACACGGGGGCCAACTTAAAGTCTTCCATATGCGAAGTCAAACCAAACGTCTTCTTACATGAAGGCGCCTAATCAAGTCTCCGACACCATTACTCGACCAGATGAGATGAACGCTGGGGCAAATCCAAAGTATTCCTTACATGAAGGCGAAACCAAAACCTTCTTTACGCGAAGGTGAATCAAAAGTCTTCCTTATGCGAAGACGAAACCAAAAACCTTCCTTATGTAAAGGTGAATTCAAAGTCCTCCTTACTTGAAGGCGAAACCAAAACCTCCCTTATGCGAAGGTGAATCCAAAGTCTTTCTTACGTGAAGACGAAACCAAAAACCTTCCTTACGTAAAGGTGAATCCAAAACCTTCATTACGCGAAGGAGAAACCAAAACCTCCCTTACGCGAAGGTGAATCCAAAGTCTTCCTTACGCGAAGACGAAACAAAAAACCTTCCTTATGCAAAGGTGAATCCAATGTCTTCCTTACGCAAAGACAAAACCAAATCCTTTCTTACGCGAAGGCGAACCCAAACTATTCCTCAAGCGAAGATCAAACCAAACGCCTTCCTTACGCGAAGGCGCCCAGTGAGGTCTCCGATGCCATTATACGGCTGGATGAGATGAACGCTAGGGCGAAACCAAAGTCTTCCTCATGGAAGACCAAACCAAACATCTTCCTTACACGAAGGCGCCCAGTCAAGTCTCCGATGCCATTACACGCCTGGATGAGATGAACGCTGGGCAAACCCAAATTCTTCCTCATGCGAAGAACAAACCAAACGTCTTCCTTACGTGAAGGCGCCCAGTCAAGTCTCCGACGCCATTACTCGGCCGGATGAGACAAACACTAGGGCAAGCTAATGTCTTCCTTACGTAAAGGCACCCAACCTAGTCTTCGACGTCATTAGTGGAACGGATGAGATGAACTTTGAGATAAACCAAAGACCTCCTTACTCAAAGGCACCCAATCTAGTCTCCGATGCTAGAACTACTCGGTTGGAAGGGACAAACTTTGACTAAAATACCTCTATGGGGGAACCCAGTTAATTCGCTAGCGCCTAGTTTACTCGGGGTGCAACAGATGATGAGTTAGAAAACCAATGACCTCTACGGGGGCACCCAATGAAGTCTCTGGTGTTTGAATTAATCAATTTAATTGTAGATGAAATTCTTCAACGCCTGAATTAACAAGCTGGATTATAGATGAATGTTGGGCAAAATATAAGACCTCCTACACGGGGGCATAAGAACTAAAGACTTTTCCAAGGAGAAGTGCAAGATCAATCAGCAAAGCTAGATTTCTTAATGAATTGGCAAGCTCAGAAGTTCTTAACATACTGGCAGAAACAAAATGACTTCACCAACAACGTAGAAGCCTTTAGTGCGTTTATCAAAATCAAAGGAACTCGACAAACTGATCACATACAGCCCTTGTAGCTTGTGACGACACATGGTATGGGGGCAACACAACCATTTTGTAATATGATAATTCTCGAAAAGCATACCATGAGCTCATCACAACATCGTAAAAAGTAAAAAATACTAGCTCGTACTTGACAGAGAGGTGAATACACTCGGAAATAGATAAGCCAAAGTATGAAAAAGGGAAGATCTCTCCTTAGAAGCTTGTCAAAAAGACCTCGCCTTGAAGGGAAGGAAATCCTAAAATTTGACAAAATCGATACACTCGATATGTCAATGAGATTCATTACATCAATGAAGATCAACCTTGGAAATCCAACTGGTTATTATTGACTCGTTGCGAGTATAATAAGGAGAAGCGGTAAATACATCGATCAAATCGAATCAAAAGAAATCTCCTACGAAAGTGAATTCCTTCATTAGTCAAACCTGGAGTCTCTCAACACAAAGGGTTCCTCGTCTGCAAAGCTCCAATCGTAAGTAACTCAAAGAACTTGATGGTATTCTGCTTCAAACCTGAGGATAAGCGATGCTTTAAAGGCGACTGTGCGAAAATGACATAGTTTGAATCCAATAAACCAATAACGCTTCCCAAGGAATTGAAGCCAATATCCATCAACGACTTCAACATAAGATATAAAAAGAAGATTGAGCAATAATCACGCACTGGGGCAAGCTGTTGTGTAGCTAAGATTCAAAGTATTATACAGCCCAGGATGATCCACGATATCAAACACTGTTGGAAGTGACAACAATACCACGAGGCTGCAATATACAAAAGAGGATCCTGCAATATAGAGAAAGTCAATATGTATGAAGACATGAATAACGCAGCTAGCAATTCATTTATTCACAGCTTTAAATTCCAAGACGTAGCTTCAAGGCGCACAGTCCTAAGGATGGATGCTGCAGAAGCGGAATGTAAAATGTCGGCTTAGTACAACATGAGTAAAATGCCGGCTTAGTAGAACATGAGTAAAATGCTGGCTTAGTACAACATGGCCACCTAAAGGGATTGTCAGCAAACATGAGTCAAGCTGACTGGGGCATAACTAATAATTGTACGCGGCAGGCTTGACTCAAATCTTATTAGCCAAATTTGTTAGATGCACGCTTTTCATAAATATTGAATCTGCCGCAGCAGCAGTTCAAAAAAGAGGATGCTTAGAAGTCACAGTCCAAAGCATAGACTGATGAATCTTAAGTACCGCCGACAAGCAAACAAAGTATTTTACCAACATAAACTGCGTTTAGTGAATCACAAGCTCTCTGATGAAACAGTCTTACATTGATAACACACTTTAGATTGTAAATGATTCTTATGATCTGTTTCCTTTATTGAACTAACCCGTTGTCGTCTTGAGCAATCAACAACGAATTCGTCACCAAATGCATGCAAAAGCTCTTCATTACAGTTTTTCTGATTAAGCACACGCGTCAAGAGAATCTTCCCAATAAAATTGGGATAACATTGCACAATTGTTCATCAAAAAAGGCAAGGGTTCAAACAAGTCCAATGTGCATCGTCGATCGGTTCAAAAGCCATGTACAAATTCAAATTTCCGAGTCCAAAAGATAATAGAAGGCACCAACTAAGCCATTATAGCAAGCCTAATGATGAATCACCAGCAAATTCCTCTTTCTCTAGCAATTTTCGCGTCAGAATTGAGAATGCCAAATGGAGTGCACGCTTGGTTAAAAACATATTGAGTTAGCATTGAATGGCATCTTTCCGGTAGATTTTCAAGAGAACGAAGAATAACCAAAGATTGATTCATTTACAATCCAGAAGCTGCAGTTTCCTTAGCCTCAGAAACTCAAATGGAAACTCTAATTTAAGCAGAAGTGACTTCCTTTCCAGAACGATAACTAGTCTTCTGTTTGATATTCATTCTGCACATGAAACCTTGTTTTAACTAGCCTTCTGTTTGGTATTCATTCTGCACATGGAACCATGTTTTTAAACAAATTGCAGATACACATTTCATAACATATGAACCGTCTTACAAAATTATATAAGTCATTAGAAAACGAAGCTTAAAATCTACAGTTGGCATGTGTCAATTAGTTGATCTCAAGCATCGTCGAGAATTCTAATTAGAATGACGTGTTCATGCAAGTGATATTCAATAAATTATAAATGGTTAAACAAGACAATCTTACATGAGCACCTCATTCAATTTGAGTTAGAAGATTCGATATAGTTCATTTTTAATGATTAAACTAATATGCCATTGACAGGGTAGTTAATGGAGAAATATTAGCACAAATACATGCAAGCATTTGTCTTGTTACAGGACAATTAGTAGTGAAAAAGCATGTTCAATTTACAAGTTGAAGCTTGGAGTGTCCAAAATTTCAAATCATTCAGAATTTAACAATATTATTTGTGTGAAATGTACATTTCATTGAGGAAAGGTGGAGATTTGGTTAGCTCACGACACATGTGGATCATTCATGATTCTTTGGTGGGCCATTTACGATCCATTGATCGATTACTTTCGATCCACTGCTGGATCGTTCACGAATCACAAAAGGATCGGAGATCTAACTCCAAACAATCCAAGCCCATTCCGAAGTCATGAATATCGATTCGTGCATCCAAAGCAAGTGATCAACTAATGAAATTTATGTGCAAATCATTAAAGTAACAAGTGCAAATCCGTGTAAAATTAACAATGAATCACCAGTCAACTAAAAGCCACGATCAACAGAGATTCATACAACATTAAGCCATAAATTATCAACAAAGGCAATATCAGAATCATTATACAAGATTGCCAAATCTTAATTAAAGCATAAATTGTTGAATCTACATTGGAAGGCCGAGCAACAAAGAGAATTATGCATCAAATAAGCAGATAGTTGCACTTCCAATTCAAAGCATTGATGCATCAAAGACACAAGATATGGCACAAAAGAAATTTCGCAGCATATTTCCCTAACATACACAAGAAATCCAAAGTACATACAATTGACACAGCAAAAGCTGATTAGCATTCGAAATTGAAAGATTGGTGTACGCAACACTTGGAAGCTCATCCAAATGCATAGATCTTCACATAAGAGTTCAAAACACATGCTATCTTAAATCCAAAAAACAGGTCCGAACAAGATTAATTAGAGTGTGTAAGTTAAAACAAATGTACAGTTATAAAAATTAACCCCAGAATTTCTGAACTCAGATTAAAGCACCATCAATTCAAAAGTGCAGTTCAATTTGGTACAGACCCAAAATCATATAAATCCGATTTGACATAAGAACCAACTGCCGATAGTTAGAAAAGCATAATGTTTTCACCGCACAAGCTTGACATTTTTAGATATAAAAAAGGCTCACAAAAGGAATTCGATTTGGATGAAAATCGATATCCAGAGTTGAGTGTGAATCGGAGCACAACACTGGTTGACGGAACTGATGATCGGTGATGGCAGCTGGATGCAGACGTAGATCAAAGAGCCTTGATGAATTGCGGCAACTTAGATCCAAGGACACTTAATGCAAATTCTGAGAGAAACCCTAAACCGACGATAGCAAACGATAACCATAAACGTCCAAAATCCATTGATAAGAACTACACCGTGTTGGCAAAGTACGACGTCTTAGATCTGACAAGTTTGACCTCAAACCAAATCGAGTTAGTTGTAGATGAGATGAACAAATTTAAGAATAAGTTGAAGCACATATCTGGTCGGAGAAGGAATTGATTGAAGACGTGGCGAAGAGCTTGAGTCAGATCGGATTTTCCCTTAAAAACTCGGTTGCCATAAAATGTCTTTGTTCGGTGATTGGGTTGAAATGAAGAAAAGGCAGATCTGAAGACGTTTAAAATGATGTTATAAAGAGTTTATCCGATCCGTTATTTGGGCCTTAACGATCCACCAAGAAAATAATTACGGCACACAATAATTTTGGCATACCAATCCATTGGGTGCAAGTGTTCACAACCTATCAAAACAGTGTATTCACAGTTCATTAGATAAAAATTCAAAACCATTAAGATTTCGAAGCTTACAATTTTTGCAAGTAAAAAATTATAAACTTTGAGGGGAAAATGTTAACTCCGTTATTAAAACACAGTTACAAAATCAGTGTATTATATGATGGCTCGTTCGTATATTATGTGACGGATTAGGTCACTGTTATCACAATGGATCGGTTATGATTATTTCGGCATGAAATACATAAATCACAATGTTAGACGATGGGTTGTTAAATAATGAAGCCCACGTGTGCACAACATAAAGCCTAGAACTTCAAAATACATATGGATTGTTTACGTTGGCATCAGGACACTTAACGCAAATTCTGAGAGAAAGCCAACACCTATGATAACAAACGATAATAAAAAACGTCCAAAGTCCACTGTAAGAAGCTACACTGTGTTGGCAAAGTACGGCGTCTTAGATCTGACAAGTTTGATCTAAAACTGATTCGAGTTAGCTGCAGATGAGATGATGACCAAATTCAGGAATAAGTTGAAGCACAGATCTGGTTGGAGAAGGAAACGATTGAGGGCGAGGCGAAGAGCTTGAGTTAGATCGGATTTTCCTTGCAAAACTCGGTTGCCATTAAAATGTTTTTGTTTGATGATAGGGTTAAAATGAAGAAAGTGCAGATATGAAGATATATAAATTGATGCTAAAAAGGGTTTATCCGATCAATTATTTGGGCCTTAATGATCCATCAAGAAAATAATTATGGCCCACCATAATTTGGGCATACTGATCCACTGGGTGCAAGTGTTCACAACCTATCAAAATAGTGTTTTCACTGTTCATTAGGATAAAATTCAGAACAGTTAAGATTTCGAAGCTTACCATTTTTACCAGCAAAAAGATATAAACTCGAAGGGGCAACTGTTAACCCCGTTATTAAAACGCGGTTACAAAATCAGTGTATTAAATTATGAGTCGTTCGTATATTATGTGACGGATTGGGTCACTGTTATCCCAATGGATCAGTTATGATTATTTCAGCATGAAATACATAGATCGCAAAGTTAGAGGATGGGTTGTTAAATAATGAAGGACACGTGTACAAAACGTAAAGCTTGGAACGTTAAAATACATATGGATCGTTTGCGTTGGCATCAGGAAACCACATGCAATATCACTACATAATTATGTCTGAAACACCCCATGCAATGTGACATGTGGCACCGTATACATGAGCCACAAATGTATAAGAATTGGAGAAAACATGGTCCTTGTCAGGTTGCCAATTATAATTAGATATATATTTGAATGGATCACTCACGTTATAAACGTATGGGTCAGTTCATTTCAATGCAAAGAAGTGTGTTGATTAACATTGACCGCTTCTAAAAAAACTGGTCGCCCACGACCCAAGGTAATGGTTCTCTCACGAACTGAGGCGATGGGTCATTCACGACCTGAAGATGATGTGGCGCATAAAATAAGCCACATGTAAGGAGGAAATGCGTGGGTTAGTTAAAACATAAAATATGGGTTGGTGACAATATGAGAATTCAAAGCCCATGTGTAACTGCATAAAGCATAAAACGAGGATAGTTGCATGGATCGTTCCAACTTAAGACCAAGGATTGGTTATATATATATATATATATGAGTTGATGGATCAGTTTTGTTTGAATTGCTTTTACGTTGTGCAGCAAGTATTGTGGTATATAAATTAGTGATGCCAGCTATGATATAAGAGGACATTTACGAATAATAATGCATGGCACAACAATACAACGGATCGTACTCAATACATGTGATGGATCACTCAATCAATGACACACAGTCAATATTTAGATCGGCGAAGCATGGATCGTATCCGATTTGTGCCATGGATCAAAACCTATCCATGAACCTGCAAGTTACCAGTCCACTTGCCACCTTAGCCTATAAATACCCCATCACTTCATATATTTAGGGAACCAAATTTTCTACCTCGAAGGACTGCCATTTTTTATTCTTAACATCGTCAAAGCTTCTCCAACTCCATTAAAGCATCTTTAAATATAATTCAAGTATCTTCATCAACATATTCTTTGAGAAAACAACAAAGATCACCACCGAGCATGATTATCGAAGATCTAATCCATTATAATCTCCACTACTAGTGTGAATCAAGTTTTTCTACGAAGGAATTGCAAGAGGTAGAGAATTATCTAGAAGTGTAGAGAAGAAAGACAGAATTATTACAAAATAAAGAGAAATATGTATGAGTTGTTATCAAATGTGTACCTTGTAATGATGAAGCTAATAAAATCATCGACTAAAGTCGACATATGCCAAAACTGAGGCTGAACCACTAGAAACGACTCTCTACTTTAATGTATTCTGATTGTGTTTGCTCTTAACCTTGTTTTTAAACATTTATAAGGTGTTCACACACCTCTTGGGATGTTAGTGTTGATCAACATAGAAATGCTTTTATTTTATTCCCTAATAACTTATCTTTTGTAAATAAATAAATATTACTTTGGATATTTTTTCATGTGTTTTCATAGGTTCAATAAATGTCTCCTTCATTCAATTAAAAACCAATTGCTAAGAAAAAAGCTGCTTTCCCATATCAACAAGTTTTCAATCACAAAGGAAGTTATAACACACTGGTAAAGGCCAGGAGTGACCTAAGTTCAATCTTTGTCAAGCCCACTTTTTGTTGAAGAAAGGAACATTCACACTGTCTCCCTTGCTCTGAAGAATATATAGACTAGTGGTATATTATATATATATATTCTTATGTATTAAATATATGCACTAATAAAGATTTGAAGAATTGGGCATATTCTTCTCATGGAAATCAAATCAAATCATTCATTTTCAACTGCCATGTAGAAGAAAATTTTATTGAATTATTGCCAAGGAAAAGTCAATCAATCTGCCATATGTCACTAATCAGAAATAGGATATCTGCATGGAATATCTCAAGTCTATCTTCATATCTCTTTTAATTGTAAATAGATTATTTCAAGAGATTCATTCTTGGCCCAATTGTTCTCATATAAAGGAGACTAAATCCCCTATAAATAGCCATTGTATTCATTGTAAATCTCGAGTTCATTATTCTGTATTTTTTTCTCCATTAATAAAGCTCTCTTTTATTTTATTTCAACATTCTTTTAATTTCAAGCAACTTGTGCAGTCTATACAATTAGATTTGGAGGAGCATAAGTTTTATTTGCCATTTATTTTTCTTATTAGCAATTGACCCTTTGATTAGATTCAACGGTAATCCTAATTTTTATTTCTGTTGTTTATTTCCTTTCTATAATTATTACTTCAGTATTCTATTTTATTTTTAATCATTTAATTTATATAGATTCGATTAGAATCGAATCTGTAGTGAATCCAATTGCAGTTTTAATTTTTTTTATTGATAATTGTAATTTGATTTCAGTTCAATTAGATTTGTTCTGAATCAATTTGCAATTTCAATTTATTTTTCAATCAAATCCTCCAAAAAATTTCTAACTCGCCTAGGAAATATATAAATAATTAAATTTAACTTTCCACCCTGTGTTCGACCTGCATACTACACACCTATGCGCTTGCAGTAATTTATTTCAAAATTTGTGCTTTTTTATTCCATAAAAAAGCGTCAAACAAGTTTTTGGCGCCGTCGACGGGGAGGTAACAATTAAATTTTATTATTTATTTAATTTCCGATTCATGTTAGTTTTATTTTATTTTATTTTTCCTTTTGTTTTTTTGTATATATAGAAGAAAATTCAGGATTAGTTGATTTGGTATTGATCGTTGATACTGTAATCATCTAAACAAGGGAAAAAAATCTTTCCAATTTTCTTTTATTTCTTTCCTGTTTTCTACTTTTTTGTCCTTTCTTTCATTTATTTTTTCCCCTCCCACAAATTCTTTTCTACTTTCGACAATTCTGATAAAAAAATAATCCTTTTACATTTTTTGCTTCCATCTTACAATCTCTTTCCCTTTCTACATACTCTCCTTTTTACAAGTTTCCTTTCAAAAAAAAAAATCCTTTTTGTAATTTTTTTCTCCCTTCTGCCTTGTTTCCTATAGCCTCACCAACATCAACTCCGAACCACACCACAACCACCGTTCGTAACACTTAACCACGCCATCTTCCTCTGCTCAGTCCACGATCATCAACAAAAGCCTATAAACTGTCACTAGCCATATACAACTTTCCTGCATCACAAATCAAAAACCAATCACCCAGACAAATCACCTCTACCATTCCTGAATTTCCAGACCACCTCCATCTTGAATCTTCATATCATCACAAACATAACCACGCTCCCTTCATCCAAAACACTGCCTTCATCAACTTCTTACAAACCCACGTCAACCAAATAATCTCTACTCATCACTTTCACATACACCATAACTGCTGGAACTCACAACACGTTCATTGAACCTATCACATAGAAATAGCTTATCCATCTGCATCAGCAATTATGTTCACCATTCACTACCAAAACGCTCCAAAACCTAAACCCAATCCCAATTCGAATAAAATCAGATCGAAACCATACCCTTCGCATACCCAAAGGATCGAACTTCGGATCTAAATCGATGTTGACAAATAAATAACGAATTTCAGGATTTGTTCCCATAATTAAAGAAGGCGTGATTGCCTTTTGCTGTTTCTCCACGATTTTTATTTTACTTTATTTTTGTGTGGTCATTTGTTAGGGCTTGTGTTTTTTTATATTGGGTTATTACTTCTAAGGACCGTTCGTTTGAAGGGGGCCGAGTTTTTGGTTTGGAAGTGGGCGTAAGAAGTAATTTTTGTTTATAGTTTAAGTTCATATGTTTAGTTCTATTTTTGTTAAGTTTTATTTAGTTTGGTTTTAGTTTTTTTTAAAGTTGAGTCCAATTTTTTTTCTTTTTTGGTCTAGTTAGTTTAATTTTTATTTCTTCCAATTTAATTTTTTTCTTTTGTTTGTTTAATTTGCTTTTTTTAAATATCCATAAAAAAGAATCAAAGGCCAAAGAGAATAAAATTCGAGCAACAAACAAAGAAATCAGAGGTCAAGCAATTTGCAATTTGCGGAATTTGAATTGTTAGGCTACTCAATTGCACTAGATGGACAACCATACACCACTGTAAAAATTTATTAACTCTACAGGTGCTTTGTTGCAAAGAAAAATATATAGAAATTGCTTGTAAAAAATTTCTGCAGGGGTAGCGGCTAACTTGTACAATTTTTAAATTCTGTAATTATATTGTCTGATTGTTATGTGGCCATAATTTCTAAATCAATTTGGTGGGAAATGAATTTCCATAACTACTTTCATCGTACTCGTTGTTTACAACAATAAAACTTGATTTGATTTGCAAAATATTTAACTACAGGAGTGTATTTTGTGAAATTGATTCTCTCGAGGGTTTGATCGTGGATATATATATATTAGTTCAATTTATTGAACTTCTAGCAAAAGAGGTTGCATACTACCCATAAAACATTGGTCATATCCCTTAGTATTTATACTATACGTGAATGACCATAATACCCTCTTCCACCTTCAAATCGAGATTATCAGTTAATAAGAACTACTTGAGTAAGTTATCTATTTTGTAATAAGAACTACTTGTGTTCACCTTAAGTTTTGAATTTTATAAATTCAACAACGATGAGTGAAAAGAATTTTAGCCACCATAATTCTCTAAGGGGTTCTCAAGTAAATCAATTTTTTTATAGCGAGACGGATTACAATCGAATAAGTCAAAAATTTCAAAATCATAATATCGAAATGGATGGATTCTTATCTCTTCGAGATCGATGTTACCCAACTAGGACTGTTCAAACTTCTGTCATTGTATTTCCACCCGTTGAAGGAAATTTTGAGCTTAACCATTCTTTTATTCAAGGGGTGCCAAAATCTACTGGTTCTGAAAATGCTTATGAATTTCCCTTAGAACTCAAACTCCTCAAATCGTAGAAGGACACCCCATTATTATCCGCAAGACTAAGTCAATGCCATAGCTCAAAATAGTCCCTACTCAACCAAATATAACCCTAGTTGGAGAAATTATCCCAATTTCTCATGGTCTAATCCTAATAATCTCTCCATGATACCGAATTCGAATTACCAAGTTCCAATTTCCAATCCTCAAATTTCACCATAATCTAAGCTTTGAGTCAACTATATAGGCAGTCTAACTTTCATTCATCAACTCAGTCTCCTTCATCTTTTGAAGCTTCATATGAAATTGTTTGATTCGAGAAACAAATAAATAATCGAGATGCTAAAATCAAACAAATGATGAATATGATGAAGGAACTAATGAAAAGTAATGAGAAACTGCCTAGTCAAACTGAGGTAAATCCAAAATATAATTCTCGTACTGTGAACACTTGTGAGGATGAAATCCATAATTCAGTCAACCCGTTCACTACCCTTAGGTTCGGTAAAACAATTGACAATAATGTTGGCAGTCCCGACAATCATTCGATTTTGACCCTAATAAAAAAGCTTGACACTCTTCCGATGACAATCAAGGCCAATTACTCTGAACCTTTCAAATATCCATCTTCTTCGAATGTTGGCAATCCCAACATCTCTTCTTCTAATGCCGGCAGCCCCGATAATATACCTTTCTCTAATGTTGGCAACCCCAACACCCCATCTTGTATACTTTTACCTCATTTACTTCCCTTGTCGACACCTTCTTCTTCGAATGACCAAGATTCTGAAACAGGACAAGTTGACAAGATAGAAACCGTTGTTGATGACACAACATATTTACCATTTCAGAAAGCCTCCCATATTTCAATAGAATTGTCCACAATGTCATTCGAAGAACTTTTCGAAGATGAACTTAAACTTTTAAGTGACGAGAATGCATATATGGAACGTCTCAATGATAATCCTAATTCCATACCATCGAATGAAATTGTTGTTGAAAAATTAAGCTTATGGGATTTTAGTAATCTTCATCTGAATGGTAAAAATCGTTGTCACAAAAAAATTTGCATGAGAAAGATTTTCATTTCAGAATTCACTAACTTGCCTATTGTACCTCACAAATCAAATAATAAATCATCGCGCATTATTTTCGATAGAGAAAAGTATGGGGGAAAAAGGAAATTTCATTCTTCACAAAACATTCATCATCATAGATTTCGTTTTGCATATGATTTTCATTCGCATATAGTGGTTAAATTGCATTTCGTTTTACAGACCATTTTGCATGTGATCCACCTTTGGGTACTATCTTTCAATCTTAGAAAAAAATTACAGTGCGGACTTTGTTTTGTCCAAGTGTGAGGGGGAGTCTACATTGCATTCTTTTCATTTTTCTTTTAAAAAAATCTTTTCATATAGGATCATCATGCATTTTAGGTCGTAGTAACATGTCAATTTTTTTGGGAAATATGACTTATTTTAGATTTGATACAACAAAATAAGTTAACAATTGTTAGCCAGTTGATAGTATATTTTTTTCTCTCAACTAAGATCGAATAAGAAATATAAAGAAAAGTTGAATTACAAGCGATAATAGTGTAACCGGTACATAGGGAGATTCTTAGGTGATGGCCATGAAGCCTATTTTAAAGTGTAGTCTTTGTTTAATGAGTGCAGGACTTAAAATACTTATTTTGGCTTTTCGAACCTTTAAAACTAACTTGTGTTAAGTTGAATTCCTTTCTTCTTCTTATATTCAATAATAATATTAATCCAAGGGTATCCAACATTGCTTGTAAATATAGTGTTGGTGTACAAACCCGCCAAGCTCAATCCCAACTCTCACGTTTGTCCGCGAGGTAGTGCAAGAGTGGTATATCTTGGCCTCATTTTATGAGTTGTTCACCTAAGGATTACCGACATGTTGTTGACAAAGTCAGCGTCAGTCTGCACAATCCGCCAAACTCTGTCCCAATTTCCACATCTGGATGGTATACCTTGGTCTTTAAGTTAGGTATGTGTAACTAATCGTAAATTTTAATTTTTATAAAGATAGAGAATAAGCAATAATGCCCAAACACTTCTTGGCCTTATTCATTTGACTAGTTGTACACAAGGAAATAATAATACCACTTTACAAACTATGACAAGCGAACTAAGAATTTATTTCATGGCTGCACTATATTATCAACTTAATGAACCAGCCAAACTAGAGTTTAACATTGAAAACTTGAATTCTTTAAAAAAATTATGACAAATTGAGGTGTTAAAAATACAACCAACTGACAAGAAATTGTTGACTTAATTTGTTATACCACTTTTCTGAAACAAGTCTTGTTTTCATTTTTTGTTTTCATTTGCATATGTCCATTGCATTCATGTAGTTGCATTAGAATCACAACATACTGCATTTGGATTTTGTGGGCAGTATCCGCTGAAAACACTCATGGGACACCATTCGTCTTACTAGGGACACCTAGAGGTTTAACGACTTGTTGCATACGCTCAGTGCAATCGTGTTTCCTACGAAAGTGTGACCTATCTAGTTTAGTTTTTCATTTTTTTACTCGAGGACGAGTAAAAGATAAGTGCAGGGGTATTTGGTTAACATCGAAATGTGTTAATTTTATGCTCTTATATCTTATCTTTTGTAAATAAATAAATATTACTTTGGGTATTTTATCATGTGTTTTCACAGGTTCAATAAATGTCTCCTTCATTCAATTAAAAACCAATTGTTATCAACAAGTTTTCAATCATAAAGGAAGCTGTAGCAAACTGGTAAAGGCTAGGAAATTTATAAAGAGTGACCTAACTTCAATCCCTGTCAAGCCCTCTTTTTGCTGAAGAAAGGAACGTTCACACCGTCTCCCTTGCTCTAAAGAATATATGGACTAGTGGTATATTATATATATATACACATATTCTTATGTATATATGTAATATATGCACTAATAAAGATTTGAAGAATTGGGCATATTCTTCTCATGGAAATCAAATCAAATTATTCATTTTCAACTGCCATGTAGAAGAATATTTTATTGAATTATTGCCAAGGAAAAGCCAATCAATCTGCCATATTTCACTAATCAGAAAGAGTAAATCTGCGTGGAATATCTCAAGTCTATCTTCATATCTCTTTTATTTGTAAATAGATTATTTCAAGAGATTCATTCTTGGCCCAATTATTCTCATAGAAAGGAGACTACATCACCTAAATACCCATGTATTCATTGTAAATCTCTGGTTCATTATTCTATATTTTTTCCTCCATTAATAAAGCTCTCTTTTATTTTATTTATGTATTCATTTACTTTCAAACAACTTGCGCCATCTATACAATTAGTGAAACACCCCACCCTCCATTAAGGTCACTCACAAGGGACTGCCTTAACTTTGGTGGAGGTTTGTAAGTAAAAGTCACAGATAAAACGCAAGACAGATATAAACACATATATATATAAGCAGCGGAAAACATCATACTTTTATTTCATAAAATACTTGTTCATACAACACATTTCCATAATTGTCACATAACACCTTCAAAAACATTACAACATCATTTCTGTGTTGGTTTTTAAATAAAGAAGCATAAAACGTGATTAAAACTGCATAAATCCCCATAAAGTGTGACCAACAGCCATAGCCAAGAAAGAGACTCCAAACCGTACATCAACTATCTTGAAGCTTTTAAAGAATATGACTAAGCTGAGTTATTTCCTCCCTGTGGACCTGGGGGAGGGGGGAATGGAAGAAAAGAAGACGAAAGAAATTAGGGTCAGACATAAAGCCTGGTAAGTCTAGTGACTCTTCAGTATGAAAATAAGAATAAGGGCATGATAGGTATAAACTGGAACAGGAAAGTATCATAACTAAGATGAAATAGTTTTAAACGAATATACTATCGCACCCCACACTATATCTCTGCACCTACTTGTATTATCTTAACTATCACCCCATGTTGGGGGTAAAGTGATCCCCTTTTCTAAAGATTGGCTCCTACTCGCATAATCATATGTGTCTTACGACCCCCAGAGATTGTAGATACCTATGCTGGCCCCACCATGGGGTGTATCAAATCCCATGGTGGCGACCCGAAACAAACCTTAGAATGCATAGGTTATACTACTGGTGCCCCCAGTGCCCTGTTTGTCTGCTCCGAAGTGTGTGCACGCCCGCACTCCGTTAGAACCTACACTGTTGCACCCACCACCGTCGCTTTGACCGCTTACAATCAGTCCAGTAATCGTGCCTCACCCTGCCTAGTTTCAGGGTACCATGATACCTAATGGGGTTACTGCTGAAATGGGTCCCCGTTACTAGGGTTTTCTAGTCAAACATGTTAAGTGGTTAAGTGTCTGTATTTACCTAACCCCACCCATCAATTTCATTAACATGTTGAATTGGTTAAGTGTTTTAGTTAACTTAACCCTACCATCCTGACTTGTCTGTCCCTAGCCTTTTAAAGCACCGACCACTCACATTAGACAGATATTGTTACGGTTACTGGATGTGTCGGTCGGTTCCGGGCAGATTTACACCGTAACTCAGTCTAACCTCGGGTCCTTATTGGGCTCAATGCTTAACCACCCACATTGGATAGGTATTGTTGTGACTACTGGACAGCCGGGCGGGTCCGGACAGATTTACATCACAACTCAATCCAACCTCGTGTTAAGCATATTCGTGTTTTCTAAATTTACATATTTGTCTTTATTACTGAATATATGTAAATTTGTCAACAATTAAATGTTATGGCCCACATTCCAAGTTTAACATTTTTGGTATAAAAATTTATACCGTTTAAACGCCACCAATTTTGGCATGTGACAAACATGCCAATTTCATATATTTTTATGTCAAGTTTTACTAATATTCCCAACGTTACCCCATTTAAACATTAGGCTAATAATCTTAGCCTAATTTTCGTTCGCATAGTCTTAACATATAATATTAGGCTGAAAACTTAGCCTAACTTAGCGCACACAAATAGGCATAAGGGAATTCATAAACATAACATAGGTGTAAACTTGGCATTTTTGGCATAGTCAATATGAACATCACAGGTGTGAACTTGCAAAATAGCCAACATGAATGTCATAGATGCGAACTTGCAAAATAGTCAATATACATATATGTGAATTTGCAGCATAGCCTAAATCAATATACATATATGTTAATTTGCATTGAAATAAGGGTCTAACCAAATAGGTGTCACATGAATTAGCATATGATTTAGACAACATAAGTCAAAACTTGTTTTTGGATCCAGGCATAACATCGAACATCACTAGCACATGACAAGAATATGACATTTTCATAAATATGTATAACTTTATGACAAGGGTGTGAACTAGATCCAATCGCATATCTAATTACAACATGAAACATGTACTAAAGTGGATCTTGACATGGATCCAATTAGGAACTTGCAACTTTTGTATAAACATAGGGGCATGTATATGAACATAACCATTTAGGCATAAAGGTTCTTGCATAAAGTATATACATGAGGTTCTAATCACAAACAACCTATATAATCACATAAACATGAACTATACAACTTGCTTGTGATGTTGTTGTCATTCTAAAAGTACAATAGGATCAACAACAATCTTAATTATACCATAAACATCCCAATTTCATTCGCAACACAATCATTTCAATACATAGATATGAATTAACATCGTCGTTACATAATAGCACAATTCCACTTCCAATTTACATCGAATCAAGTCTTAGTTTTATTCTCATTGGAAAAATCACTATACTTACAACGAACGACGAACTTGGATTCTGGATTTTGAATTCTGAATTTGATATGCTTTCCTTTGGGTAGACTATGTTGTTTTGATTCGTGTTTTACTTTAGTATTGGCTTGTCTCTAAGCTTTCTGACTGACGGCCACTCCTAGTTTCTTTCCAGCAGCATGACGGCTTTAGTATTATATTATTTGTGTGAGTTTAGGGTTAGACTTGAGTTGTATTTATAGAATTTTAATCCGATTAGAGCCGTCGATGAAGCTAGAGTGAATCCAGACCGTCCATCTCAAGGGAAGCCAATCAGAAAGTGACATGTAATCCCTAGTGACTCAGCCAAGCCTCAGAAATCGACCAGACCTTGACCAGGCCAGACAGGGCCTGACCAACAGGTCTTTCTGGCCTGGGCGCACTTGGCAGGTGCGCCAGTGCTAAAATTGTACTGGCGCACTTCCCAAGTGCTCCAGTGCAATTCTGTTCTGGTGCACTTCCCAAGTGCGCCAGTGCATTCTGACCCATTTCTGATTTTTCTGCCCAACTTCGTTCGTCCATATCTTCTTCATACGGTATCCGTTTTATGCAAACTTGGACTCTATCTCAAGCGGAATTTCGAGACGAACGCAATGGCATAACCCATTTCCCTTGATTTCATCATTTATAATTGATTATACTTTAATTTGTTAAGTTACAGTTAACAGAAAATTCAGGGTGTTACATTCTCCCCTCCTTAAAGGATTTCGTCCCCGAAATCTTCAAGTCTAGGAGAACGTAAGTCCTAACATCCAATCGTCCATCTACTCAACCAACAAACACAGGCGTCCATTGTCCTTAAAAGACTTCTAATGCTTTATGATTATATGCACAGTGTGTGTATATGTCCTTAACTAATGCACAATCAGGCGGTCTATTGATCCAGTTGACCTCCTTAATGCAAATCATGTAAGTGTCATGAGTCCATTATGTATGAAAATTTTTCCTTACTCATAATTCTACATGAGTGCGCAACCATCAATACAAATGCGACATCCATATGACAACATATCAAGTTTCAACCACATACAAATATGAATACATATATGCATATGCAGTATGAAGTGATTGAGTCGATCTAAGACCTAGGTTGTGTGTGTATATGCACAACTTAAGGAAAAAGAGAGGTCAAAGATGTACCCTCAAAAAGAAAAGGGTAGGCCGCGCGTATTCTGTCCTCAGTTTCCCAAGTCGCGTCTTCCTCGGCGTCGCTCCACTGAACCTTGACGAGCTTCACTTCGTGGTTGCGTAGCTTTTTCACTTCAGTTCCTACGATTCGAGTTGGAACTTTCCTCACAGTTTCTTCGCGTTCCACTTCGGCTTCTTCTAGAATGCTTGGCTCCACCACTTCCGTTGATTCATGTAGACATTTCCGGAGATGAGAAACGTGAAAGACGTTGTGAATTCCATCCAATATTTCAGGCAGATCTACTCTATAAGCCATTTTCCCAATCTTCTCGATGATAGGGAACGGTCCTACAAATCTTGGTGCTAGCTTTCATGCGGATCCAAAGCGAACGACGTTCCTTAAAGGGGACACCTTAAGGAAAACCCTGTCCCCAACCTCAAACTCAAGGTCGGTCCTTCTTTTGTCGGCGTAGGATTTCTGTCTGTCTTGGGCAGTCTTCATTCTCCTTCGGATCAAGTCCACTTTTTCTCAAGTCTCTCTAATCAAGTCTGGCCCAAGTGTAATCTTGTCAGTGGACTCCCACCAACAAGTTGGTGATCGGCAAGGTCTTCCATACAAAGCTTCGAAGGGCGCCATACCAATGGTGGCTTGGTAACTGTTGTTGTAGGCGAATTCCACTAAAGGAAGGTGATCCTCCCAAGTCCCTCCGAAGTCAAGAACGCACAGTCTTAGAAGATCTTCTAGTACTCTATTCACCCTTTCTGTTTGACCATCAGTTTGGGGGTGATAGGCCGTGCTCAAACATAACTGTGTGCCGACAGCATCTTGCAGACTCCGCCAAAATTCGCTCGTGAAGATGGGGTCTCTGTCACTCGCTATGCTGGAGGGTATTCCATGGAGTCGAACTATTTCCTTGAGATAAAGAAAAGCTAGAGACGAAGCAGTCCTTCTACTCTTGGTAGGTATAAAGTGGGCGCTTTTAGGAAGCCTGTCCACTATTACCCAAATGCTAGTATTGCCTCTTCTTGACCTAGGCAACCCGTCAATGAAGTCCATTGAAATTCTATCCCACTTCCATTGCGGGACTTCTAGAGGATGAAGCAGTCCTCCAGGTTTCTTTTGTTCCGCCTTGACCTGTTGGCATGTCAGACACTGAGAAACGAAATCTGCCACGTCCTTCTTCATGCCGCTCCAATAGAAAGCTCTCTTTACGTCCTTGTACATCTTGTCTCCACTTGGGTGTATTGTCATCTTGGAATGATGTGCCTCTTCGAGAACCTTCTTCACAAAATCCCTAGCTTGTGGGATGCATAGTCTTCCATCTCGCCTTAGCCAACCCTTATCATCGATGGAGTACCTATTGAGGTGACTGGAAGTTTCACCCCTAATTAGTTGATCAATCACATCCACAAGCTGTGGGTTTTCTCGTTGTGCGTCCCCTATCGAGTCTAAAAGAGTGGGCCGTACTTCTAGGGATGCTAATAAACCAGGTATAAAATCAGAGGAGGGCCTAAAGTCAAAACTGGATATATACTCCAAGCTTTGCCTTTCTGCAAAGAGAGGGCTTAAGGTCAGTTTCTTTCGGCTCAACGCATCTGCTACTACGTTGCCTTTGCCAGGAGTATAGGAAATTTCAAAATCATACGAGGCAAGAAACTCCATCCATCTTTGCTGCCTCAAGTTAAGATCCTTCTGCAAGAAGAGATATTTCAATGATTTATGGTCAGTGTATAATTCGAACTTCTCACCTAGGAGATAATGGCGCCAAGACTTAAGCGCAAAGACGATGGCGGCCAACTCAAGATCATGGGTTGGGTAGTTCTTTTCATGCGCTTTCAATTGTCTTCCACCATAAGCTATTACCCTCCCTTCTTGCATCAGAACAGCGCCTAGCCCCGTACCGCAATCATCCATATATACTGTGAACATTTTGCTTCCATCTGACAAAGTCAGAACTGGGGCTATTGTGAGAGCCCTTTTTAATCGTTGGAAAGCAAACTCGCAATCCAAATCCCAAGTGAACGCCAGATTCTTCTTTGTTAGTCTTGTGAGTGGAGCTGAGATTTTCGCGAAATCCCTAATGAATTTTCGGTAAAAACCAGCTAGCCCAAGAAAGCTTCGAACTTCGGTTGCATTTCTTGGTGTCTTCCAATCTTGCACTGCCACCACTTTCGCGGGGTCCACAGCCAACCCCTCTTTGGACACTATATGCCCCAGAAATCTTACTTCCTTTCTCCAAAAGTGGCACTTGGAGAATTTGGCTCTTAGCTGATGTGCACGGAGAGTATCCATGATCTCTTTCAGATGTTGAGCATGTTCTTCCTCATTCTTTGAGAAGATCAAAATATCGTCTACGAAGACCACCACGAACTTATTGAGGAATTCTCTGAACACCCTGCTCATCAGGTTTACGAAATAAGTGGGTGCGTTCGTCAAACCGAAAGGCATGACAAGCCACTCGAAGAAACCGTCTGGATTTCTGAACGCCGTTTTATCAATGCTATCTACAGCTACCCTTAGCTGATGGAATCCAGTAGCCAGATCAAGTTGGGAGAAGACCGACGCACCTACAAGATGATCAAACAAATCGTCTATTCGGGGAAGCGGGTGTCTATTGTTTTTAGTCAACTTGTTTAGCTCCCTATAGTCCACACAAAGACATAGTGAACCATCTGCTTTGGTGGCGAACACCACTGGAGCACCCCATTCCGAGATACTCCTTCTTATAAACCCCTTCTCGACAAGCTCCTTAACTTGCTTACTGAGCTCCTTTCTCTCCCTTGGAGCCATGTGTCTAACCGGCAGAGCTACGGGCTTTGCATTATCAACAAGATATATGCGGAAGTCTATTTCCTGCTTCAGAGGTAAGCCTTTCACCTCTTCAAAGACATCCGGATATTCCCGGACTACTCTAACCGACTGCAAATTCTCAACAAAAGCGTCAAGCGACTCTATATAACTAAGCATAACAGCATTCAAGGGATAACAAGAAATTTCTAGAGTGTTACCGAGCCGAGTCAAGAGCCTAACCACTCTTTTCTCACAATCAAGAATGGCACCATTACTGGATAACCAGTCCATGCCTAAGATCAGTCCATACCCTGAGAAGCCCAAAACAAAGGCACTACATCTAAATTCAACACTTAGAATAGAGATTTTCAAATTCAAGCAAACCATCGACAAATAAGCCGAGCCCCCAATTGGATTTGAAACAACCAAGGGATATTCTACCATACTAGTGTCTAGGTGCAGAGATTCTACTAAAGCAGATGAAATAAAGGAGTGTGATGCACCAGAATCAAAGAGAGTGCGAACTGGATGATCATACAGATAAACTAAGCTTTCTACAGAAATATTTCTACCTTGTTCCTATGGAGGTGCCATCAGCGCGTGAACTTGTCCGCCTGAGGTGGATCCAGTCCTCTGTCCCTGCCCCCGCTTCTTTGGGCCGTCCTTAGCCAAGTGTCCAGTCTCGCCACAACTGAAGCAACCACCATTCATCTTTGCTTTCCTCTTTCTGCAGTCTTTTGCTATATGTCCCACAATGCCACAGAAATTGCACTTTCTCTTTTCACGGGATTTGTTATTCTTCCCGCCTTTCTTGAAGTCTGTTTTCTTAGCCTGTAAACCTTCCTTCTTTTCATCCACCTTAGTCTCTTTCTTGCCCTTGTCTTCCTCGTGTAGCAATGCCATGTCCACTAAGCTTTCATAAGACGCTCCCGTGGATACATGAGTCATAGCAAGGCTGTGTAGAGGCTCATTCAGACCTTTGACGAAGCGAAGGGCCTTCTTGTGTTGGGTGTTTACTAAATCAAGCCCAAATCTGGCCAGCTGATTAAACTGATTGACGTACTCTCTGATCGTCGTACTTCCCTGTTTCAGAGTTAGGAACTCCTCCATTTGCAGGCTTCTTTCAGCTTGGGAGAGGAATTTCATCTCAAACCTTGTCCTGAAGTCTTACCATGTTTCCACTGGCCTCTTCGCATGCGTAACTTCCCACCAATAGGAAGCTTCATCCTTGAGCAACCACACTGCTAGCTGTATCTTCTGCCTGTCATCAACTTCGAAGATAACGAATAAATCTTCAGTCTCTTTCATCCAGTTCCTTGCTACCACAAATGATTCAGTTCCATAAAAGTCCTTACCTCCCATAGCCTTAAAGTCTCTACACGTCTTAGCGAAAGTGTTCCCACGAGGAGGAGGAGGAGGAGGGGGAGGAGGAACTGCTGCCACCGTAGGAGGAGGAATGTTTGCTTGGCCCATACCATTGGCCCTAGCCTCTAGGTACCTTCGGAACCAGCCAGGGATCGGTACTCCTTCTGGAAGGTTAAGATCTCTAGACATGCTGGAACAAAAAAAGGAAAGTATTCAAGATAAAGAGATAGAGGGATAGTGCATATGGTTTTTGGGGGAATCATGCCTTTTTAAAAACAACACTTTTTCTTGAAAAAGAAGCTTCTTTAAACTTCTTTTTGAAAATAGTTTCAAATTTTTTTATCTAGTCTGGTAAATCTATGCTTTGATACCAAGTGAAACACCCCACCCTCCATTAAGGTCACTCACATAGGACTGCCTTAACTTTGGTGGAGGTTTGTAAGTAAAAGTCACAGATAAAACGCAAGACAGATATAAACACATATATATAAGCAGCGGAAAACATCAGACTTTTATTTCATAAAATACTTGTTCATACAACACATTTCCATAATTGTCACATACAACTTCAAAAACATTACAACATCATTTCTGTCTTGGTTTTTAAATAAAGAAGCATAAAACATGATTAAAACTGCATAAATCCCCATAGAGTGTGACCAACAGCCATAGCCAAGGAAAGAGACTCCAAACCGTACATCAACTATCTTGAAGCTTTTAAAGAATCTGACTAAGCTGAGTTATTTCCTCCCTGTGGACCTGAAGGGGGGAACGGAAGAAAAGAAGACGAAAGAAAATAGGGTCAAACATAAAGTCTGGTAAGTCTAGTGACTCTTCAGTATGAAAATAAGAATAAGGGCATGATAGGTATAAACTGGAACAGGAAAGTATCATAAACTAAGATGAAGTAGTTTTGAACGAATATACTATCGCACCCCACGCTATATCTCTGCACCTACTTGTATTATCTTAACTATCACCCCATGCTGGAGGTAAAGCGATCCCCTTTTCTAAAGATCGGCTCCTACTCGCATAATCATCTGTGTCTTAACCTATGCTGGCCCTACCATGGGGTGTATCAAGTCCCATGGCGGCGACCCGACACAAACCTTAGAATGCATATGTTATACTACTGGTGCCCCAGTGCCCTGTTTGTCTGCTCCGAAGTGTGTGCACGCCCGCACTCCGTTAGAACCCACACTGTTGCACCCACCGTCGTTGCTTTGACCGCTTACAATCAGCCCAGTAATCGTGCCCCACCCTGCCTAGTTTCAGGGTAATATGATACCTAATTGGGTTACTGCTAAAATGGGTCCCCGTTACTACGGTTTTCTAGTTAAACATGTTAAGTGGTTAAGTGTCTGTATTTACCTAACCCCACCCATCAATTTCATTAACATGTTGAATTGGTTAAGTGTTTTAGTTAAATTAACCCTACCATCCTGACTTGTCTGTCCTTAGCCTTTTAAATCACCAACCACTCACATTAGACAGATATTGTTACGGTTACTGGATGTGCCGGTCGGTTCCGGGCGGATTTACACCGTAAATCAGTCTAACCTCGGGTCCTTATTGGGCTCAATGCTTAGTCACCCACATTGGATAGGTATTGTTGTGACTACTGGACAGCCGGGCGGGTCCGGGCAGATTTACATCATAACTCAATCCAACCTCGTGTTAAGCATATTCGTATTTTCTAAATTTACATATTTGTCTTTATTACTAAATATATGTAAATTTGTCAACAATTAAATGTTATGGCCCACATTCCAAGTTTAACATTTTTGGTATAAAAATTTATACCATTTAAATGCCACCAATTTTGGCATGTGACAAAAATGCCAATTTCATATATTTTTATGTCAAGTTTTACTAATATTCCCAACGTTACGCCGTTTAAACATTAGGCTAATAATCTTAGCCTAATTTTCGTTCGCATAGTCTTAACATATAATATTAGGCTAAAAACTTAGCCTAACTTAGCGCACACAAATAGGCATAAGGGAATTCATAAACATAAACATAACATAGGTGTAAACTTGGCATTTTTGGCATAGTCAATATGAACATCATAGGTGTGAACTTGCAAAATAGCCAACATGAATGTCATAGATGTGAACTTGCAAAATAGTCAATATACATATATGTGAATTTGCAACATAGCCTAAATCAATCTACATATATGTGAATTTGCATTGAAATAAGGGTCTAACCAAATAGGTGTCACATGAGTTAGCATATGATTTAGAAAACATAAGTCAAAACTTGTTTTTGGATCTAGGCATAACATCGAACATCACTAGCACATGACAAGAATATGAAATTTTCATAAATATATATAACTTTATGACAAGGGTGTGAACTAGATCCAATCGTATATCTAATTACAACATGAAACATGTACTAAAGTGGATCTTGACATGAATCCAATTAGGAACTTGCAACTTTTGTATAAACATAGGGGCATGTATATGAACATAACCATTTAGGCATAAAGGTTCTTGCATAAAGTATGTACATGAGGTTCTAATCATAATCAACCTATATAATCACATAAACATGAACTATACAACTTGCTTGTGATGTTGTTGTCATTCTAAAAGTACAATAGGATCAACATCAATCTTAATTATACCACAAACATCCCAATTTCATTCGCAACACAATCATTTCAATACATAGATATGAATTAACATCGTCGTTACATAATAGCACAATTCCACTTCCAATTTACATAGAATCAAGTCTTAGTTTTATTCTCATCGGAAAAATCACTATACTTACAACGAACGACGAACTTGGATTCTGAATTCTGAATTTGATATGCTTTCCTTTGGGTAGACTAACGTTTTTTTGATTCGTGTTTTACTTTAGTATTGGCTTGTCTCTAAGCTTTCTAACTGACGGCCACTCCTAGTTTCTTTCCAGCAGCATGATGACTTTAGTATTATATTATTTGTGTGAATTTAGTGTTAGACTTTAGTTGTATTTATAGAATTTTAATCGGATTAGAGCCGTCGATGAAGCTAGAGTGAATCCAAACCATCCATCTCAAGGCAAGCCAATTAGAAAGTGACATGTAAGCCCTAGTGACTCAGCCAAGCCTCAAAAATCGACCAGACCCTGACCAGGCCAGACAGGGCCTGACCAACAGGTCTTTCTGGCCTGGGCGCACTTGGCAGGTGCGCCAGTGCTAAAATTGTATTGGCGCACTTCCCAAGTGCGCTAGTGCAATTCTGTTCTGGCGCACTTCCCAAGTGCGCCAGTGCATTCTGACCCGTTTCTGATTTTTCTGCCCAACTTCGTTCGTCCATATCTTCTTCATGTGGTATCCATTTTACGCAAACTTGGAATCTATCTCAAGCAGAATTTCGAGACGAATGCAATTGCGTAACCCATTTCCCTTGATTTCATCATTTAGAATTAATTATACTTTAATTTGTTAAGTTACAGTTAACAGAAAATTCAGGGTGTTACAGTTAGATTTGGTAAAGCACAAGTTGTCTTTGCAATTTATTTTTCTTACTAGTGATTGACCATTTGATTAGATTCAAAGGTAATCCTAATAATTATTTATGTTGTTTATTTCCTTTCTGTAATTTTTACTTCAGTATTATGCTTTATTTTTAATCATTGAATTCATTATAGATTCGATTAGATTTGAATCTGTAGTGAATCCAATTGCAGATTTTTTTATTGATAACTGTAATTTGGTATTCAGTTCAATTAGATTTGTTCTAAATCAATTTGCAATTTCAATTTATTTTTCAATCAAATCCTCCAAAATTCATCTAACTTGCCCACGAAATATATAAATAATAAAATTTAACTTTCCTCCCTGTGTTCGACTTGCATACTACACACCTATGCACTTGCAGTAATTTATTTCAAAATTTGCGCTTTTATATTCCATAGAAAAGCGTCAAACAAGTGTCCATTTTTGACATTAACATTTTTGGCACCTACCGTGGGGCTCGAACCCACGACCACAAGGTTAAGAGCCTTGGTAGATTTGGAAGATTGAGAGCCTTCTTTTTATGGTAAATCTACACGGTCTAAAAACCATGCCAGTTTAAAGTATATATGTGAAGATTTGAGAGTTGCCGATATAATGGCTTCGTCCAGGAAAAGTAATAAATCTGCTAGAGGTTCGGAGAACGTTGCCAATGAAGCTACAACCACCTCACAAACTAATCCTCCAGATGTTGGTTAAACTTCAAGAGCTGGAGTAACCCGAGACGAGTTGGATGCAATTGTTGTTGGAATGAATCAGCGTATGGAAACATCGAACAAAGATCTAATGGATAAGCTTGACGCTCTTCTCACCGCTCAAGGTACTTCCACTTCGCCTCAAAGAGTTGAGATCGATCTAGATGAGAATGCTAATTCTTCGGCATCGAATCATGATCGTGATCATTTTGAGGAAGTGATGGACAATTTAGTGAACGGTGGAGATAATGCAAACATCAAGGATTCCAAAGCCAATGCTAACAATCATGCCGAAAGAAATACTTCTTGCAAAGTTGCTTGTCCCACCAAAGGGGAACCTCCTCAAAAAGGAGTTCAAGGGCCTCAGTTCTCTAATCGCGATTGCTTGCTAAGACAAGCACCCAATAAAGAAACCGGCGTCCGCCTCATGGAATGACACAACGACGAGGAGTATATCTTGGACATGGTAAAGCAACTTATGAAGGAAATCCTAGCAAGGGATTAAGACGAAAGTGAATGGAACTTCGCTCCAAGAAAAACTCCGTTTACTGAGAAGATTCGCAAGGCCGAGTTTCCAAAGAAATTTATTTCACTGACACTGCCTGCATATACTGGAACCGTTGACCCTAATCGATTTTTATGCAAGTATGAGTGGCACATGAATGCTGCAAGAGCAACTGATGAGATCTGGTGTCTGTACTTTCCTCTCTACTTGGAGGGAGTCGCACCACTATGATTCATTAAGCTGCCGCCTAGTTTTGTAAAAAAGTTCTCTAATTCTGCCAAAAAGTTTAGAGAGCGGTTCAGATTGCATGCTACAAAGGCTAAGGATGTCATATTGCCATCTGACATGGAGCAAAATTCGGAGATCCATTAAATGCTTTTCTTACTCGTTTCAATGTTGATGTCACAGAAGTTGGAGCCCCGGATGATGTTGATGGCACTAGTCCGAGCCGTGGATAATAAAACCTAGTTCGGGAAATAGGTGAAGATGAAAAAGCCCAACACATTCGAAAAATTCTACAAGACGGCTGAAGATTTCATCAGAGTGGAGACAGATCCATTTATCCATAATTTTGTTGAAAGTAGTGCCGTGGAAGATAAGAAAAGAAGTGATACTCAAGGTGACTAGAAGAATGTCAAAGATTTAAAAAGGGGAAATGAGGACCATGGAAAAAGGGAGAATGATAACAAAAGATCATGCTTCATCAAATCCAAAGAGTTAACTCCTTTAAATGATGCTCTGAAGAACATCTTCTTTGCTACCAAAGATGCGAGATATTATCCAACTCCACGACCGATAAAGGTAGATGATAAGACAGCTAATTCTGGAATGTTCTGTCGCTACCAAAACCATCCTGGTCATGATATTAATGAATACAATACTTAAAGTGCTTGATTGAGAAATTGATTAGGAAGAATAAGTTGTAGCGGTACGTGAAATGACCACCAACAACTAACACTTCTTTAACCGATCAATGACGAGGTCAAGCTAATGACAGTTGATAGAGTTCAAATGCTCAGAGTCTGAAATAATGACCATTCATGTCAACTCTTTACTAAACACACTGTTCGTTTCTTATGAACAACTGTTGTAATGTCTTTTTACAAGTATGAACCTCCCATATCAAAAGGAGGTATTGTAACTAAATATCATCTCCGCTGATGAAAATATACTTGCTTATCTCAGTCTTATGTTTGCAAATTTTTGATAAAATAATTCAAAAATTGCTTAATATTGATTTGATATTGCGGGCTACATAGAGACAACTCGCTTCCTCACGGTCCGACAAGACCTAGTGACCTTCACAACACGTCCCAAAAAAAAGATAACTCAAGTGTCAAGTGCCATAAGCATCATTTTGCACATAAGCGAAGATGTAATGCACCGCCTTGTAGATCGAAAGGGGGAGTCACTAAGAGTTAAGTGGCAAGAGAAGGAGCAAGCGAGCTCAAAAGAACAAGAGCCTCCCTAAGCAATGCACTCAACAAGATCACCAGAGCCAAATTGACTCGGCCTGAATACGACAAATGTTGAGCAAAAGGAGAAGTCTTCCTCACGTGGAGGCCAATCCAAAGTATTCCTTACACGAAGGCAAACCAAATATCTTACTTAGGAAAAGGCAAACCAAACATCTTCCTTAGGCGAAGGCAAACCAAACGTCTTTTGTGCGAAGACGCCTAGTCAAGTCTCCGACGTCGTTATTCGACCGGATGAGATGAATGCTGGGGGAAATCCAAAGTCTTCCTTACGTGAGGGAGAAACCAAAAACTTCCTTATGTGAAGGTGAATCCAAAGTCTTCCTTACGCAAAGACAAAACAAAAAACCTTCTTTACGCGAAGGCGAAAACAAAACCTTCTTTACGCGAAGGTGAATTTAAAGTCTTCCTTATGCGAAGATGAAACCAAAAACCTTCCTTACGCGAAGGCAAATCCAAAGTATTCCTTACGTGAAGGTGAAACCATAACCTTCCTTACGCGAAGGGGAATCCAAAGTTTTCCTTATGAGGAGACGAAAATAAAAACCTTCCTTACGTGAAGGGGAATCCAAAGTTTTCCTTACACGAAGACGAAACCAAAACCTTCCTTACGCGAAGGTGAACCCAAAGTCTTCTTCACACAAAGATCAAACCAAACGTCTTCCTTACGTGAAGGCGCCAAGTCAAGTCTCCGACGCCATTGGATGGCTGGGTGAGATGAATGATAGGGAAACCCCAAAGTCTTCCTCAAACGAAGACCATACCAAACGTCTTCCTTACGCGAAGGTGCCCATTCAAGTCTCTAATGCCATTATACACCTGGATGAGATGAACGCTAGGTCAAACCCAAAGTCTTCCTCATGCGAACACCAAACCAAACGTCTTCCTTACACGAAGGTGCCTAGTCAAGTACTGACACCATTACTCGGCCGGATGAGACGAATGCTTGGGCAAGCAAAAGTCTTCCTTACGTAAAGGGACTCAACCTAGTCTTCGACGCCATTACTCGACTGGATGAGATGAACGTTGAGATAAACTAAAGTCTTCCTTACGCGAAGGCACCCAATCTAGTCTTCGACGCTAGACTTACTGTAACACCCCGAAAATTCTATAACTGTGGAATTCATGAATTAGAGTATAATCAAATTCAAATCAAGGAACTAAGGGAAACGGGATACGCCATTGCGTTCGTCTCGGAAAAATACGCGAAATAGAGTCCGAGTTTTCGAAAAACGGAGTCCGTATGAAGAAGATATGGCCTTCGGAAGTTTTGAATTAAATTTAAAATTCAAACAGAATAAAATAATAATTTGAAATGGGGCCCAATGGGCCAGGCGGATAAAACACCCGCCTAGCCACCCAGGTCGACTGGGCTGTCGACCTGGGCTACCCATGTCGACAGGGCTGTCGACAGCCCTGTCGACAGGGGTGTCGACCTGGTCGAGCCCAGTCAACCTGGCTGGCCAGGTCTGTGTTTGGTCGAATTGCAGTGGTCTGCTTTGTCATTAGGGCTAGGTGGCGGGTTTTTATTGGTCTCTCTTCCTAATGAATGGCTATGATCTAACCTAGCAACATCAATGGTCCTAATCAATTCCTAACCTCTATATAAACAACCCTAGACTAAACCCTAATCTATTCATTCAAAATAAGATTATAGCCGCCATGTTGCTGAGGAACGACAAAGAATAGCCGCCAACTAAAGAGAGGATTAGGAAGAAAGTTCTAAGGCCTAAAGCAATTCAAAGCAACCTAAAGCTAATCAATTCAACAAAGGAATTTGCGTCTTCAATCCCTAAACTAGAGAATTCATCAAACCATTGTAAGTAGAGTATTACTTTGGTATTAATAAACAACTGTGTTGATGTGTATGCTTGAATTGTGGCAATGGAAGTAATTCATATTTGTGCGTTCTTATCAATTTATATACGTTTGGATTATGTTATTCATTATAAAGAACTACATGCGGTAGTTCTATGCAAATATACGTTTGGAATGTTGCGCAAATTGTGTAATCTATATTGAAGCTACATGTATGTAGTTAATTGAAATTCATGCAAGTTTGGGCCTTTGTTATTATGCCATTATGATGTATATTTTTGTGCATAAATCATTTTGCAAGTAATTGAAACAAGTTTGGTTATTATAGTTCATATGAAACTATGTGGAATTTTGACACCATAATCCATGTATTAAGTCATACTTTTGCAAACTTATGAATATGGCTAGGAATGATATTTGGCATAATTGAAATCCGTTATTAAGTCTATCTTGTTTCAAAGAATTATATGATGACATATGTGAGACATGGCTAGGTTAGACTCAAAAATCCCTTTTTGCAAGTTTAAAACAAATACCATGTTTGGGAATATTTATGCATAAGTATGTTTATACCATCGTTATATAGACTTAAACCATGATTTAAGTTGAACTATGCTTTTGTGTTAGTAACAAAGTATCCCCTTTGTAAACATGTAGAAACCTTATGAACATGACTTGTTTATGTTTATGCCATGAACAAAGTTAACTTTACTTATGCCATGTTTATGCTAGAAGTATTTATGCCATGCTTACGTTTGACATTATGCTATGCCTATGCTAGGAATATTTATGACATGCTTATGTTTGACATTATGCCCAAATAAGAATATAGGTTCATGTTGTAGTTAAACCTATGCAAGTTCACATGCTTTGATTCATGTCACCTATGTTGTCACTATGCAAGTACACCAATTTCTATTATGTATTCCCAACGTCTTATGCAAGTTCATGCGCTCACCTTCCCCTCCTTGTGTATTCGCCATAAGCCTCCCCTTTCGCATGGCTAAATTGGGCTTTAAAAGGCTAAGCCCAATATATATGAACGGACGTGTAAAACGGGGGAAAATAACGTTGGGTTAAAAATTAATTAATGAATGAAAATATAAAATAGAAGGGCCCAAAGTCAAGTATGGGTTGGGCCCATGGTTGGTGTAACCTTTACACCATTAACTTAATAATGGGCCGCAAATATTTACATATAAATAAAGAAGAATGACAAAATATGTAAATGTAGAAAAGACGATGTGTTTAACCCGAGGTTGGATTGAGTTGTGATGTAAACCTGCCCGGAACCGCCCGGCTGTCCAGTAGTCACAACAATACCTATCCAATGTGGGAGGTTAAACATGGAGCCCAGCAAGGACCCGAGGTTAGACTGAGTTGTGGCGTAAGACTGCCCGGAACCAACCGGCAACAGGCAGCCACAACAATACCTGTCTAATGTGAGAGGTCAGGGCCTTAATAAGACAATTAAGGCTGAGTCAGGATTGTTAGGATTAAGTGAACTAAAGACTTAATCAAAATGGAACATGCTAAACTAAACGGACTGGTGGGGTTAGGTTAGGAAACACTTAACCAACTTAGCATGTTGGCTAGAGATAGAAAACCTAGTAACGGGGGACCCTTTTCAGCAGTAACCCTAGAAGGTGTATCAGGATACCCTGAAACTAGGCAGGGTGGGGCACGATTACTGGGCTGATTGTAAGAGGTCAAATCGACGGCGGTGGTGTAGCAGTGTAGGTTCTAACGGTGTGCGGGCGTGCACGCACTCTGGCGCAGAAAAATAAAGCACTGGACACCAGTAGCATACCTTTGCACTCTAAGGTTGTGTCGGGTTGCCACTATGGGACTTGATACACCCCATGGTGGGACCAGCATAGGTAACTACAGACATCGGGGGCCGTAAGACACATGTAACTATGCGAGTAGGAGTCGATCATCGTAGAATGGATCACATCACCCAGATTTATGGGGTGCAAATTGGAAAACTAGTTTATATGGGTTCAGAGATTAACATGGGGTACGATAGTATATTCGACCCTAGAAAACTTAACCAAGTTTATAATGTTGCCCACTTCCTGTTTTACTTATCATACCCAGTTCTTTATTCATAGACAAAGTAGTACTAGACTTACTCAGGCTTTATGTCTGACTCTATTTTCTTTCGTCTTCTTTCTTCCGTTTCCCCCCCCAGGTCCTCAGGGAGGGAACACAGCAGCTTGACCTACCTCAACATCCAGCTTGAAGAAGAGAAATGTATTGCTTGGACTTTCCTGTTTTGAACTATGGCTTTGGACAATCCACTATGGGGCTTTTGCAGTTTATCTATGTTTTATTTATGCTTCTTTAAAAATAATGTACTCAAGACAGATTATGAAAATGTTATGTTATGTTTTTGGAAAGGATGTTGTTGTAACACGTATTTGACTTTATGAAATAAAGTTTGTTGTTCTTCCGCTGTTTACAAATATGTGTTATTATATCTGTCTTGTACATCTGTGACTTGTACTTATAAACCTCCACCAAAATTAGGGCATTCCCTTTGAGAGTGACCCTAACGGAGGTGGGGTGTTTCACTTACTTAGGTTGAAGGGAAGAACTTTGGGTAAAAGACCTCTAGGGGGTACCCAGTTAATTCGCTAGCACCTGATTTACTCGGATGCGACAGATGATAGGCTAGAAAACCAAATACCTCTATAGGGCTCCCAATGAAGTCTCCGACGCTTGAATTAATCAGTTTAATTGTAGACGAAAGTCTTCAATACCTGAATTAACTAGCTGGATTATAGACGAATGTTGGGAAAAACATAAGACCTCCCAAATGGGGGCATAAGAACTAAAGACTTTTCCAAGAAGAAGTGCAAGATCAATCAGCAAAGCTGGATTTCTTAATGAATTGGCAAGCCCAAAAGTTCTAACATACTGATAGAAGCAAAGAAACTTCGCCAACAATGTAGAAGCTTCTAGTGCGTCAATCAAAATCAAAGAAATTCGACGAACTGATCACATCCAACCCATGTAGCTCGCAACGACACAAATTGTAACACCCCACCTCCGTTAAGGTCACTCACAAAGGGAATGCCTTAACTTTGATGGAGCATTTTAGTAAACAGAACAGAAACTTACAAGACAGATAAAACAGTACTTGAAAAATTTATAGCTTTATTACAACAGAAACCGAAGTAAGTTTGGTTATATCCTTTCAAATCACAATATCAGAATTCAAGCACAAAATATCAGTCTTGTACAAAAGCCTTGAGAATGCATAGTTTTTAAAATCATAATCCCCACAGAAGATGCCATAAGAAGTTAAGCCATACTTTACGCGCCTCAAGCAGAAGAAATCCGGATCAAGCTACAGTATTCCCTCCTTAGAAAACCTTGGGGTGGAAACGGAAGAAAAAGGGGCGAAAACAAGCAAGGTCAGATATAAAGTCTGGCAAGTCCAGTGACTTTTAGCATATGAACAGATAATAATAATTAGGACATGAAAATAAAACTGGATGCGAGATAACAGTAACAGGAGTTGGAGATATACTTAGGCTAAACAGAAAAAGAACAGAATGATGTGAGCTACTACTTTTCACCTCTCTGCACTAATACTAGTATAACAAGATTAGGTGTTACCCTAATGTCTAAACAGAAACAGAAACAGAATAATGGGCCATTACCACCCTAACAGAAGGTACAGAAACATAATGCTAATAATGGGCCTTTACCACCCGAACAGAAAGTACATAAACAAAATGCTAGTAATGGGCCTTTACCACCCGAACAGAGACAGAAACGGAAACAGAATAATCCCTACGGAAACAGAATGTTAGAATTAGGTGTACACTAGTAAATGGGCCTTTACCTCCCGAACAGACGGTACCACGCAGATAGGTGTTGCCACCCAACAGAAACAGACGGTACCAACAGAAACAGACAGAACTGAGTGTACCCTAAAACCCTACCCCAAGCGATCGGCTCCCACTACAACATAATGGTCATTTGGCAACCCTTTTTTTTCACAATCGCCAACACTTATTTATGTTGCCGGGTAATAACAATAATAAGCGTTGCTATATTAAAAAAGTGTCACCAAAAATACATAATTATAATTTTTTTATTGGCAACGCTTATATGGGTTGGTAAGCTTGGTTCGCGGGGGCAAAAACGTAAACATCCACTTATTTTCAGTCCGTAAACCCTAACTCCTCTCACATCCCCTTTCTAAACGCTTTTCACTTGCAAGGCCGCTTATTTGGAAATATAAAAGGGCGACTTCTTCTTTGGAAATAGAAAAGAGCAACAACGCAACTAATTTGAAGATCTCGCAAATTTGAAGAATTGACTTCGCCTTGCTCTCCTCCAGTTCGACATTGGCTTCAGGTGATTTCCGCAAGTTTTTGGGTTTTCCACTATTTTCCTATTCTCACAAATGAATCTTTTTATTAACTGTTCTCCTATTTTCTATTTCCGACTGTTTTGGCTTTAGGGTGCAGTCGCTTTTCCGATTTTGATTTTGGTGCTTGAGGCTTAGCTTGTTTAGGTTATTGGGAGTGATTTGTAGAAAGGAGGTTGCTTGAGGCTTAGTAGTTAATCGGGCCAAAATATTTTTAGTTATTGAACTTGGTACGGGAGGCTGTCTGAAGGCGAACATAAGAGGATCTTCACCTCCTCAAAACCCCAGTCTTGCCAAGCGATTTTCAAAGCTTCACAGAAATTTAACGAATCCAAATGGCCATGAAATTTTGGGGTACTATTTTCTTCTTTTATTCATTCGGTTGTATTTTTTCCATGCCTGACAGATATATTGACATTTTTGTGCTTCTGAAGTGATACTTTAGCTTCGTGGAGAGCTCTCAAATGTGATGTGTTAATGATTTAGGGTCCTTTTGGTCTCATTTTGAGTTTTGTGTCATCAATATAAATTACAAAATACAGAGGTGGGCAGGTTAGATGCTTAAAGATCTTAGTACGATGGTGGATTAGTGGAGGGGATGGATTGTTTTTTTTTAACTTCCATTATTTTCCTGAACTTGGAACACAAAATAATATGTTTTCCATTAGGCAGTGGCTATGAAATCTGCTATTCTTTGCACAAACACATTAATTGGAACCTGTATCTCATTAATTTGTTCTGTTAGGATAAAAATGCTAGTTAAATCACCTTTTTTAGTGGCTCACAGTATTATTTTTAATGTCCTTGTTTATTAATCTTTTTGGCAGTTACCAGCTGGTATTGAAAAATTAAGGTATTGAAGTCAAACCTGGTGCATCTGTTAAATGCAACCCAGATAAAGGAAAATACATACATCTATCTCAAGTAACATTTCAAAATGATTCTATGGGAAACTTATGCATTTAGAATATCCTTTCAGATGAAGGATCACTTTCAGTTGATACATGTGCCCAAATACAGTATGATCTATTGTTTGAGAAAGAGTTTGAGTTATCCCACTCCTCAAGAAATGCTACTGTTTGCTTTTGTGGGTTAGAGCTTCTCCGCCTAGAGAAGAATATCCTTGTATTTGTTACTTAATTTTTTTAACATATAGCATTATGTTAGGTATAATATGAAGATTGTACATGTTAGAATAGTATGTTTCCTTGACTTTTCTTCTGTGCCACATTTGATGAAGATAATTCTGGTGAGTGATTTCAGTTTTTTATGGCTATTTTTGTTGTCTTTGTTTTTCTGTTTTGAGTTGCTGAATGATATCACTATTATTTCTACAGAAAGCGAAGACCAAGTAATCACCTTCAATAAAAATGGTACTTTATACTATTATTTCTCAGTCTGCAAAGCCACGTACTCCTCCACTTGAAGCCCAACTTCCCGCACTTGAACTACTAAAAGTAAGATTTACTTATGCTGACATGTTATGTTCGATGCACTGCTCCCTGTTTCATATTTGTATAATGGCCACAACATACATATATAGGTTGCACTGTTGTATGTCCATTGCTAGCTTATTTGGCCCACGCCTGGACATGCACTATATGTATTAGACGATATTTTAGGCCAATCATGTTGCTGTCATGCACTTGTGTGCTTATATTATTTTGTTGAACCTGAAAGATGC
The DNA here is from genome assembly GCA_030737875.1 of Allium sativum. Classification (NCBI taxonomy): domain Eukaryota; kingdom Viridiplantae; phylum Streptophyta; class Magnoliopsida; order Asparagales; family Amaryllidaceae; genus Allium; species Allium sativum. The sequence continues at coordinate 603,582,111 of CM060919.1, read as the reverse complement.
TTGAAAAATATATTTATATACATACTTGCCTAATGCATACGTTAGCAAACCTTGCTAAGCTAGATTAAACCCCCGTGCTTGTTGAATATGTTTGGTTCATAACATGCTCTTCTGTGCCTTGTTGAGAGGAGTGTACCACATTCTTATATAGCAATGATTTTCGGCTGTTCTACTACACTCATGTAGCCCTTAGGCGACTATGGCCTGTTTCATACTAGCAATGCTTGAGAGTGTGCTTGTATGTCATAAAGAGTAAAATTATATATATATATATATTTTATATAAAGCAGCTCTTATTTGGAAGTCATAATGTCACTCACAATTCAGAACCGACCTAACTAGCCGTTAGAATCCCAAAATCAAGTTTTTATTTATGCTTAAATAAATAAAGAAGAAGCACCATTATTCCACGTTTTTGTGTATCATCAGTTCCTGCGTTTGATCTTGTAGTTGGAAGTTTTTTTTATGACAATACTGAAGTATTTACTTCTCTATCCCATTAGAATCATCACTAACAAATTATATATAACAACTAATTCACTATTAACAACTAAAGCTACTTTTGTAGTCTTGCTAGAACCTTCCACTTTTGTTGTGTATTCTTTGCACTGTTATGGTCATGCAAATATTAATGCGAGCTGATATAATAGGTTTTAGTGCAACTTAAATCTATTGGTTGAAGAAGATATTAACCTAAAATGCTCCCTACATTTAGCAGATCCTAACATGTGCAAATTAAGGCTTAGAGTTTCTCTTCTATTTTTATTGGCCTGAGAAATATAATTCATGCAGACACCTCAATATCATATATTTGGCCGTTTTATTCGGATTTCATTCAAGGCCCCTAATGTTGGAAATGCAAGATTTTAGTATGTTGAAGAGGAGAGGCATGGGGAGACGCAGGCGCGCGCAAGGCTCGACTGAAATGTAAACTTCTATTTATTATAAGTATGTGTACATTTTATATTACTTCCGCAATACAAAATACTGTAAAAACTTTGGTATTTATAACTCACTGCCCATCTTAAAAGATAATGATTGTTGATAGTAATAGTGCAGTATAACAGTCATTAAAAGATAATGATTGTTGATAATTAACCCACTGCCCATTTTATAACTCAAGTCTCAAATTCAGTTGCAGACTTTCAATATGGATCCGAAGTCTCAGAAGATTCTGCAGCTCCTTCGTCTAAGACAGGTTTGCGTTTCAAGTCCAAACTAGTGTAGAACACTTGTATTTCCCTGCTTTTGATATGTGCAGTTTGTGTACATGGTAGTGAAAATTCTTTTGGTATGTTTTTTGAAAGTAAACATTATAAATAAACTTACGTTTTAGACAGCTTAATTGGTTTGACGTATTGATTTTTTAAAGTTAAGGCTTTGTAGTAAAATCAAAATTAATTTTCTGTTTGACACCCAACTGTACACGTAGTGGGTAAACATTGACTATACTTGATACTCACTATACAAAATGGTGAAATATGACTACTTAGTTGAATGCTTTGCTTCAAAAAACATGAAGATACAATGTCTTCATTGAAAATAGATTGACATATTGATACTATAACATGTTTACATTTGTATCTTTGCATGTTATATATTATGGTAACATTTGCTGAGTTTTGGCTCAGCATTTGCTGAGCCTTGCCGCTCAGCAAAACTGAGCCGTAAGGCTCAACATTTACTGAGCCTTACCGCTTAGCTTTGCTGAGCCACAGGCTCAGCTAGCCGAGCCTTGCCGCTCAGCAAAGCTGAGCCGTAAGACTCAGCATTTGCTGAGTTTCGGCTCAGCTTTGCTGAGGCTCAGCAAATGCTGAGCCTTTTGGCTCAGCAACTGCTGAGTTTTGGCTCAGCAAATGCTGAGCCTTACCGCTCAGCTTTGCCGAGCCTTGCCGCTGGGGATGAGCATGCAAATTATTATTGTTGTTATCTCAACTTGTCCCTGGGGATGTTCATATAATTTTGATGATGTGATATCTCAACTTGTCCTTCGGATGTTCATATTATGTGCGGCGTACTGTGAATTTTACCTTTTCTTTTCAAAATGAAGAAAGTTATGATTCTCATATGGTTATAATTTATGCGAGTTATTAAATGGTTATTTGCAGGTTTTGGGATGGCTACTTTGAATATTTAATGGAGAGATCAGCAATGTGAATATGACAGCTCAAGACATCAATTAGTCTTGCTACCACACGCAATGACATGTCAACTAGGATCATGTCATCGATTGCTGTGCTGATTAAAAAGTCTGGAGGTCATTCACAATGCAATTTGTTGCTGGAATTATAGGTTTTACTACATCGATTCAGACATCAATCCGGGTATAATTTTCATATTCTTATTTCTCATCCCCTTATTTTTCATTAGAAGATATTCTTTGCAACTATTCGTAGATGATTGCAATTATTAGAATTGAGATAATCAGATCTATAACTGTAAAAGGAACGAAGTAACACTGATTTTTTTGGGATTTTCTGTATTGTTCAACATTTCAACTTTGTCATGCGTAAATACACGACCTTACACCAGGATTGCAATTGTTTTGAATACATTTACAGATAATTAGATACTCGTTCTTTGGCATGAAAGAGGCACTTCTATTTGGGGTTTTCAGTTTGAATACATTTACAGATAATTAGATACTTGTTCTGTAACCGTAACTACGGTCTAATGAGAATAAAATAAGATCATTATAGATTTCGTTAGGAAGAAGCTCATAAAATTCAGTCAACCCCCTTAGCAAGTAGCTTTTGTTATGTGCAGTGTTTGTGTATATACATATGACAACCAACTTCTATTTATTAGATTGAGCCTCGAAACTGCTTTTGGTATGTGCAGCTTGTGTACATGGCAGTGAAAATGCTTTTGGTATGTACATGGTAGTGAAAAGCATGTTGTGTACATGGTAGTGAAAAGTATCAGTGAACTTGAAAGGAACAAAACTGAGCCTGTCTCAGTTTCGGATTCGAAACTGAGCTGGAAAGGCGCAGTTTCCAAACTGAGCCACTCAGTTTGGAAACTGAGCCTATCCGGCTCAGTTTCGGATTCGAAACCGAGATGGAAAGGCTCAGTTAAACTGAGCCTGGCTCAGTTTAGAAACCGAGCCAGACTCAATTTTGAACTGAGCCTTTCTGGCTTGGTTTCGAATCGAAACCGAGCCAGGCTCAGTTTAAACTGAGCCTTTCCGACTCGGTTGAATCGAAACGGAGCCGAAAGGCTCAGTTTTAGAAGCTGAGGCTCCGTTTTGTTTTGAAACCGCCGAGCCTTTCGCGTTTTGAAATTTTGCCTTTTAGTGAATTATTCCCTAAGTTTTGATTGCATGTTGTTAAGTCTTCCTGGCCGTTGATCATTATCTCGGTTAGAAACAGAGTTTGCAAACTCAGTTTTGATGTGGTCACATTGATAGATGCATTATAGTTCAATGCCTTAAAAGAATTTAGTTAACTTACCCAACAAAAACACAAATAAATGCCAAGCCAAATAATCGGTATTAAAATTATCTTTTGTAAATTGTTTATAGAATGTTATATTAATTATTGTTGTCAACTTTGATCTTTCTTGTAGGCCTTAGCAAATCCAAAAGCAAATATTTCACGAACGACGATTTGGAAGGCTAGACATAAAAGAAATTCGAGAGAAGTACTACCATGTTTTGTATTCGGTATTTGTAGAATTTCATTTATCTATTGAATTTTGCGACTTAATTATGTATCGAATTTAGCAACTTAGTTATGCATTATACTTATATATTGTTAACTGATATTAATTCTATGTCGTTACTTAATTATGAATGTTGTCTATTGGTATTCATTGAATTATACTTTTTAAATTGAGAATAATATCTATTTTGGATTCATATTAAATATCGTCTATATTATAATCATGTTAGTTATTATGAATGAAAATCTTGCAACATGTATAAGCGTTGCAAACAAAAATATTGCAACATGTATAAGCGTTGCAAACAAAAAACTACCAACGTTTATAAGCGTTGCGAATGAAAATATACCAACGCTTATAAGCGTTGGAAGAGAAAATCTACCAACGCTTATAAGCGTTGGTACTACATTGCCACCCCCCCCCCCCCCGTAGCAACACTAATAAGCGTTGCTGAAATTGTTTGCGACGGTTATACTCGTTGGCAATCACCTGTTTTGGTGTAGTGTCCCTAAACATAAATACCTTGTGTCGGCTCCACAATAGGGTGTATCACTCCCTAAAGTGACAACCAATTGGCACATGCCTATTTACAGATGTCACGGCGTCTTACATCCTCAGAGGCAGACCGGGATCCATGCACGCACATGACCCGGTTGGATTGCACCATCAACACCCCTCGCCATTATCAGAATGAACCGCTTATAATTAGTTCAGTAAGCGTGCCCGGACCCTACCTACTGTTGGGTCAAAGTTTTGATACCAAAAAGGGTTACTGACTAATATGGGTCCCAAACAACAGATGACACAAGTAATTCCCCTCCTAACCTTGTGTCCCTAGACTAACAGACTCCAGATTGATTTGTTTACAAGTTCAGACATATAGAGTTCAGATCAACTAGTTCACAGATCAGACAAGTTTTCAGACTAACGGATCAGATATACGGATTTAACAGATTTACAGATTTGTCTAACTTTGTAATTGGGCCTACAGATTCACGAAACGGGTTTGTTAAATTCATTAGTCCAATTGGTGATGTTGGGTTAAAAATATAAAACATATGTGTTGGCATGTCTGACGCATGCCAACGACCGTGAGAACATTTAAGTGGTATAAATTAATTTTACCCAATAAAGATGAATTTGAATAATGGGCTGCAAATATTTACATATAAAAAAGAAAAGAGACAAAATATGTAAACTTAGAAAATACGATGTGTTTAACCCGAGGTTGGACTGCGTTGTGACATAAACCTGCCCGGAACCGCCCGGCTGTCCAGTAGTCACAACAATACCTATCCAATGTGGGTAGTTAAACATTGAGCCCAATAAAGACCCGAGGTTAGACTGAGTTGTGACGTAAGACTGCCCGGACCCAACCGGTAACAGGCAGTCACAACAATACCTGTCTAATGTGAGTGGTTGAGGCTTTAATAAGACAATTAAGGCAGAGTCAGGATTGATAGGATTAAGTAAATTGAATTAGTACGTAATCAAATTGAACATGCTAAACTATACAGACTGATTGGAGGTTAGGTTTATACAAAACACTTAACCAACTTAGCACGTTGGCTAGAAATAGAAAACCTAGTAGCGGGGGACTCTTTTCAGCAGTAACCCTACAAGGTGTATCAGGATACCCTGAACTAGGCAGGGTGGGGCACGATTACTGGGCTGACTGTAAGAGGTCAAATCGACGGCGGTGGTGCAACAGTGTAGGTTCTAACGGGGTGCGGGCGTGCACACACTCCGGCGTAGAAAAATTAGGCACTGGGCAATAGTAGTATACCTGTGCATTCTAGAATTGTGTCGGGCCGACACCATGGGACTTGATACACCCAATGGTGGGACCAGTATAGGTAGCTACAACATCGGGGGTCGTAAGACACATGTAACTATGCGAGTAGGAGCCGATCATTAGAAATGGATCACTTCACCCTGATTATGGGGTGCCTGTTGGGAACTAGTTGATAGGGGTGCAGAGATTAATATGGGGTACGACAGTATATTCGACTCTAGACAACTTGACTTAGTTTATGGTGCTTCCCCATTTCCAGTTTATACTTATCATGCTCATTTCTTTATTCATAGACTGAATAGTCCTAGACTTACTCAGGCTTTATGTCTGACTCTACTTTTCTTTCGTCTTCTTTTCTTTCATTCCCCCCCAGGTCCACAGGGAGGGAATATCGCAGCTTGACCAGTTTTCACATCCAGCTTGAAGAGAAAGAATGTATTGCTTGGATCTCTTTCGTTTTGGACTATGGCTTTGGATAGCAATTATGGGGACTTATGCAGTTTACTTATGTTTTTATGCTTCTTTAAGTTATGAAATCAAGACAGTTATGAAAATGTAATGTTTTTGGAAGTATTGTAAGACAATTATGGCATGGTTTGTGTAACACGTATTTTGATGAAATAAAAGTTGCTGTTGTTTTCCGCTGTTCAAAAATATGTGTATTTATATCTGTCTGTGTATCTGTGACTTATACTTATAAACCTCCACCAAAATTAGGGCATTCCCTTTGAGAGTGACCCTAACGGAGGTGGGGTGTTTCATTTGGTATCAGAGCATAGGTTTACCAGATAAGATAAAAAGTTTTGAAAATTTATTTTCAAAAGAATATTTAAAGAAGCATTTTTAAAGAAAAAAATTGTTATTTTATTTTAAAAAGGCATAGTCCCCCAAAGCCATAGGTACTATCTTTTATCCCTCGTTTTGAATCTATCCTTTTTGTTTCAGCATGTCCGAAGAACTTAACTTGCCAGAGGGTGTACCAATACCTGGTTGGTTCAGACGATTCTTAGAAGCAAGGGCCAATCAGCCAGGTCCCACTGTTCCTCCTCCCCCAGCTGTAGGAATTCATCCAGCTGCAGCAGCACCTCCTCCTCCACCTCCTCCGCGTGGTAATGCTTTTGCTAAGATATGTAAAGATTTCAAAGCTATGTGAGGGAAGGACTTTCATGGAACCGAGTCCTTCGTGGCAGCCAGGAACTGGCTAAAGGAAACCAAGGACTTATTTGTCATCTTTGAGGTAGAAGATAGGCAGAAGGTACAACTGGCAGTATGGCTACTTAAACGTGAGGCTTCCTACTGGTGGGAAGTTACCAATGCAGAAAGACAAGTGGAAACATGGGAGGACTTTAGGGCGAGGTTTGAGGCTAAATTTCTCTTAGAAGCTGAAAGGAGTCTCCAATTGGAAAAATTCTTATTTCTTAAGCAAGGGAATATGACAGTCAAAGAGTACGTTAATCAGTTCGATCAGCTGGCTAGGTTCGGACTGGACTTAGTCAACACTCCGCACAAGAAGGCTCTCCGTTTTGTCAAAGGATTGAATGAGCCATTACACAGTTTGTCCATGACCCATATACCCATGGGAGCTACGTATGAAAGGTTGGTGCAGATGGCATTGCTGAACGAAGAGGATAAGGGCAAGAAGGAAACAAAGGCAGAAGGCTCTCAAGGGAAGAAAGAGGGTTTACAGCCTAAGAAGACAGACTTTAAGAAAGGCGGGAAAGACAACAAGTCCCAAGAGAAGAGGAAGTGTAATTTCTGTGGCAAAGTGGGGCACTTAGTGAAAGATTGTCGGAAAAAGAAGGCCAAGTTGAATGGTGGGTGCTTTTCTTGCGGTGAGACAGGCCACATGACTAAGGATTGCCCAAAGAAGCGAGGGCAGGGGCAGAAGGCTGGATCCACCTCAGGGGAACAGGTTCATGTGCTAGAAGCGCCACCTCTGCAACAGCGAGGTATAAATACTTCTATAGAAAGTGTAGTTTATCTTTATGATCACCCAGTTCGCACTTTATTTGATTCTGGCACATCACACTCCTTTATTTCATCTGCTTTAGTAGAATCTCTGCACCTAGAAACTAGTATGGTAGAGGACCCCTTAATTGTTTCAAATCCAATCGGGGGCCCAGCTCATTTGTCTATGGTCTGTGTAGGATTGAAAATTTCTATTCTAAGCGTAGAATTCAGATGTAGTGCCTTTGTTTTGGGCTTCTCGGGATATGGTTTGATTTTGGGCATGGATTGGCTATCCAGTAATGGTGCCATCCTTGATTGTGAGAAAAGGGTGGTTAGGCTTCTGACCCAACTCGGTAACACTCTGGAAATTACTTGTAATCCCTCATATGCGGTTATGCTTAGTTATCTTGAATCGCTAGATGCTTCTGTTGAGAGTTTGCAATCGGTTAGAGTGGTCCGTGAATATCCGGATGTCTTCGAAGAAGTGAAGGGCTTAGCTCCAAAGCGGGAGATAGACTTCCGCATATATCTTGTAGATAATGCAAAGCCCGTTGCGTTTCCCGTTAGACACATGGCTCCACGGGAAAGGAAGGAGCTCAGTAAACAGGTTAAAGAGCTTCTAGAGAAGGGGTTCATTAGAAGGTGCATTTCAGAATGGGGCGCTCCAGTGGTGTTCGCCACAAAGGAGGATGGTTCACTCCGTCTATGTGTTGACTATAGGGAGCTCAACGAGCTAACGAAAAAGAATAGGCACCCTCTCCCCAGAATTGACGATCTGTTTGATCAGCTTGTAGGAGCGTCAGTTTTCTCCCAACTCGATTTGGCGATCGGATTTCATCAGCTAAAGGTGGCTGAAGATAGCATCGATAAGACAACATTCAGAACCCCAGACGGCTTCTTTGAATGGCTTGTCATGCCTTTCGGCTTGACAAACGCACCCGCTTACTTCGTGGACCTGATGAGTAGGGTGTTAAGAGAATTCCTCAACAAGTTCGTAGTGGTCTTCGTAGACGATATATTGATCTTCTCAAAGAGTAAAGAAGAACATGCTCAGCACCTAAGGGCAATCATGGAAACTCTGCGAGTCCATCAGCTAAAAGCCAAATTCTCCAAGTGCCACTTTTGGAGAGAGGAAATAAGGTTTCTTGGGCACGTAGTATCCAAAGAAGGGTTAGCTGTGGACCCTGCTAAGGTAGTAGTGGTACAAGATTGGAAGACACCAAGGAATGCAACTGAGGTCCGAAGTTTTCTAGGACTAGCAGGTTTCTACCGAAAATTCATAAGGGATTTTGCGAAAATCTAGTGTTCAATTGGGACTTGGATTATGTGTTTGCTTTCCAACGACTAAAAAGAGCTCTTACAACAGCCCCAGTTCTGACCTTGCCAGATGGAAGCAAAATGTTTACAGTATACACGGATGCATGCGGGATAGGACTAGGCGTTGTCTTAATGCAAGAAGGAAGGGTAGTAGCTTATGGCAGGAGACAGTTGAAAGTGCACGAAAAGAACTACCCAACGCATGATCTCGAGTTGGCCGCCATCGTCTTTGCACTCAAGTCTTGGCGACACTATCTCCTAGGTGAGAAGTTCGAACTTTACACTGACCATAAATCGTTGAAATATCTTTTCTCGCAGAAAGATCTTAACTTGAGGCAACAGAGATGGATGGAGTTTCTTGCCTCGTACGATTTTGAGATCTCTTACACTCCGGGCAAAGGCAACGTAGTGGCAGACGCGTTGAGCCGAAAGAAACTGACCCTAAGCCCGCTCTTTATAGAAAGGCAAAGCTTGGAGTATATAGCCAGTTTTAACTTTAGGCCCTCCTCCGATTTTGTACCGGGCTTGCTAGCATCTCTCGAAGTACGCCCGACTCTAGTGGACTCAATTGGGACAGCACAGCGCGAAGACCCTCAGCTTGTGGAGACGATTGATAGGCTAATTAGGGGTGAGACTTCAAGTCACCTCAACAGATACTCCATCGACGATAAGGGTTGGCTAAGGCGAGACGGAAGACTGTGCGTCCCCCGGACAAGAGATTTAGTAAAGACGGTTCTCGAGGAAGCACATCACTCCAAGATGACGATACATCCAGGCGGAGATAAAATGTACAAGGACATAAAGAGAACCTTCTTTTGGAGCGGCATGAAGAAGGACGTGGCAGATTTCGTTTCTAAGTGTATAACTTGCCAACAGGTTAAGGCGGAGCAGAAGAAGCCTGGCGGTCTGCTCCATCCTCTAGAGGTCCCACAGTGGAAGTGGGATAGCATTTCAATGGACTTCATTGATGGGCTGTCTAGGTCTAGAAGAGGCAACACTAGCATTTGGGTAATAGTGGATAGGCTTACTAAAAGCACCCACTTTTTACCTGTCAAGAGAAAAAGGACTGCCTCATCCCTAGCATCTCTTTATCTCAAGGAAATTGTTCGACTCCATGGAATACCCTCCAGCATTGTTAGTGACCGAGACCCTATCTTCACAAGTGAGTTTTGGCGGAGTCTGCAAGAAGCGGTAGGTACACAGTTATGCTTGAGTACAGCCTATCACCCCCAAACCGAAGGCCAGACAGAAAGAGTGAACAGAGTTTTGGAGGACCTTTTAAGACTGTGCGTCCTTGACTTCGGAGGGACGTGGGAAGACCATCTTCCTTTGGTGGAATTTGCCTACAACAACAGCAACCAAGCCACCATCGGAATGGCGCCCTTCGAGGCTTTATATGGAAGACCGTGCCGATCACCCACTTGTTGGTGGGAGTCTACTGATAAGCTCATACTTGGACTAGATATGATACGAGAGACTTCAGAGAAAGTAGAATTAATACGGAGAAGAATGAAGACAGCCCAAGACAGACAAAAATCCCACGCAGACAAGAGGAGGACCGACCTTGAATTTGAGGTTGGGGACAGAGTTTTTCTTAAGGTATCTCCTCTAAGGAACGTTGTTCGTTTTGGATCCACTGGAAAGCTAGCACCAAGGTTCGTAGGGCCGTTTCCTATTATCGAGAAAATTGGGAAAATGGCCTATAGATTAGAGCTACCTGAAAAACTAGCTGGAGTTCACAACGTCTTTCATGTTTCGCACCTCCGAAAATGTCTACATGAATCTGCTGAAGTGGTAGAGCCGAACATTCTAGAAGAAGCTGAAGTGGAACGCGAAGCAACCGTGAGGAAAGTTCCAACCCGCATATTAGGAACGGAAGTGAAAAAGCTACGCAACCGCGAAGTCAAGCTCGTCAAAGTTCAGTGGAGCGACGCCGAGGAAGACGCGACTTGGGAAACTGAGGCTAGAATACGCGCAGCCTACCCTTTTCTTTTTGAGGGTACATCTTTGATCTTTCTTTTTCCTTAAGTTATGCTTTATCTATCTTTAGGGTATATCTCCTCGACCTTATCTTTTAGGTAGAAACCCTTTGGATGAAAACATGTAATTGAAACATGTTATGGATGATGGTTGCAAGTGGTTGCAATTGATTGCTAGTGGTTACTCGTGGTGCATATACACACACAATCTAGGTTTTAGATCGGCTCAGTCACTTCATATTGCATATGCATATATGTATTTATATTCGTATATGGTTGAAGTTTAATGTGTTGTCATATGGATGTTGCATTTATAGGAATGATTGTGCACTCATGTAGAATCATGAATAGGAAAATTTGCATACATAATGGATTCATGACACTTACATAATTTGCATTAAGGAGGTCAACTGAATCAGTAGACCGCCTGATTTTGCATTAGATAAGTACATGTACACACACACTTTGCATATGATCATGAAGCATTAGAAGTCTTTTAAGGACAATGGATGCTCGTGTTTGATGGATGAGTAGATGGACGTTTGGATGTTAGGATATACATTCTTCCTAAACTTGAAGATTTCGGGGACGAAATCCTCTTGAAATTCACAAATTAAAGTATAATTAATTTCAAATCAAAGAATTAAGGGAAACGGGATACGCCATTGCGTTCGTCTCGGAATTCTGCTTGAGATAGAGTCTGAGTTTGCGTAAAACGGACTCCGTATGAGGGAGATATGACCTCCGGAAGTTTCAGAATTCAGTTTAAAATTCAAACAGTTCAGAAACGAGTTCAAAATTCAAAAATCGGACCCAGATTGGGCTGGGCGGGAATTTTCCCGCCCAAGGCACCCAGTCGACCTGGGGGTCGACTGGGTAGTCGACCTGGCCCCTGAGCCAGGTCGAACCCAGCCCCTCCTGGCTGGCCTGGTCTGTGCTTGGCCGAATTTCTGAGCTTTGTCTTGTCACTAGGGCTATGTGTCAGCTCCTGATTGGTTTCTCTTTAAAACGAACGGTTAATATTAATCTAAGCTCCATCGACGGCTCTAATCAATTCACAAACTCTATAAAAAAGACCTAAGACTCCACCAAATTCACACAAATAAAAATGAGAATGAGACCGTCATGCTGCTGAAGAAAGACTAGGAATAGCCGTCGAGTCAGGAGTTGATTCAAAAGCTTAAAGCATCGACAATTAAATCAAAACAATGCCTACAACAAAGGATAACATCTGCAAATTTAGAATTCAGAATTCAGAATCATGAATTGAAGATTCGTCATACGTTGTAAGTAGAGTGCTATTCCGATATGAATGAATAATTGAGTTTTGATTTGTGTAAAATGAGAAATGGAATCGTACTTAATTTGTGGTGATGATAATTCATAATTGTATGTTGCTATGATTCTAATTATGAATAGATTTGGGATGTTGTGGTATAATGATGTTAGACCTATTGGATATTTGCAAGTATATGATTCATGTTGAAAGTTAACAACTATATGTTTGTGGTAGTTTATTACAACCAAGTTGAGACTCATGCAAGTATATGATTCACTATTATGCCAACATGATTTTAGATCCTTCTATGTATATTTTTATGATCATTTTTAGCCCATTTGGGTATTATGATTCATATGAATTTATGTTGAAATAGGCGTTATGATTCAAGTGAAAACCATACTTTTGTAGTAGTGACAAAAGCAAGCATCTTTGTGAACTTGTGTTAACTCTATGAACATGACTAGATTACGTTTGGTGTTATGCCTAATTGAAAATATGTTTTAGGCCTATGTTGTTATCAAAACCATATGATAATATATGTGACACATAATTAAGTTAGATTCACATTTTAAATGCAAGTTTACATGGCTAGATTTAAAACCATGATTCATGTTTAGGTATGTTTTATGTTAAGATTATATGCTATTTCACAAGTGCCTAATTTATGTTAATTAGATCGCTATGTTGCAAGTTCATGCGTTCACACACCCCTTTTGATGTTGCTTAGGATATATAAACACCATGTTCTAAGCCTGCCCTTTTTCATGTGGCTAAGTTGGGCTTAAATGTTAAGCCCCACATATGTTATATTATAGCGAACGTATAAAACGGGGGTAATGACGTTGGGTTAAAAATATAAAACATATGTGTTGGCATGTCTGACGCATGCCAACGACCTTGAGAACATTTAAGTGGTATAAATTAATTTTACCCAATAAAGATGAATTTGAATAATGGGCTGCAAATATTTACATATAAAAAGAAAAGAGACAAAATATGTTAACTTAGAAAATACGATGTGTTTAACCCGAGGTTGGATTGCGTTGTGACATAAACCAGCCCGGAACCGCCCGGCTGTCCAGTAGTCACAACAATACCTATCCAATGTGGGTGGTTAAACATTGATCCCCATAAAGACCCGAGGTTAGACTGAGTTGTGACGTAAGACTGCCCGGACCCAACCGGCAACAGGCAGTCACAACAATACCTGTCTAATGTGAGTGGTTGAGGCTTTAATAAGACAATTAAGGCTGAGTCAGGATTGATAGGATTAAGTAAATTGAATTACTACTTAATCAAATTGAACATGCTAAACTATACAGACTGATTGGGGGTTAGGTTTATACAAAACACTTAACCAACTTAGCATGTTGGCTAGAAATAGAAAACCTAGTAGCGGGGGACCCTTTTCAGCAGTAACCCTACAAGGTGTATCAGGATACCCTGAACTAGGCAGGGTGGGGCACGATTACTGGGCTGACTGTAAGAGGTCAAATCGACGGCGGTGGTGCAGCAGTGTAGGTTCTAACGGGGTGCGGGCGTGCACACACTCCGGCGCAGAAAAATTAGGCACTGGGCACCAGTAGAATACCTGTGCATTCTAGAATTGTGTCGGGCCGCCACCATAGGACTTGATACACCCCATGGTGGGACCAGTATAGATAGCTACAACATCGGGGGCCGTAAGACACATGTAACTATGCGAGTAGGAGCCGATCATTAGAAATGGATCACTTCACCCTGATTATGGGGTGCCTGTTGGGAACTAGTTGATAGGGGTGCAGAGATTAATATGGGGTACGACAGTATATTCTACTCTAGACAACTTAACTTAGTTTATGGTGCTTCCCCATTTCCAGTTTATACTTATCATGCTCATTTCTTTATTCATAGACTGAATAGTCCTAGACTTACTCAGGATTTATGTCTGACTCTGCTTTTCTTTCGTCTTCTTTTCTTTTGTTCCCCCCCAGGTCCACAGGGAGGGAATACCGCAGCTTGACTAGTTTTCACATCCAGCTTGAAGAGAAAGAATGTATTGCTTGGATCTCTTTCGTTTTGGACTTTGGCTTTGGATAGCAATTATGGGGACTTATGCAGTTTACTTATGTTTTTATGCTTCTTTAAGTTATGAAATCAAGACAGTTATGAAAATGTAATGTTTTTGGAAGTATTGTAAGACAATTATGGCATGGTTTGTGTAACACGTATTTTGATGAAATAAAAGTTGCTGTTGTTTTCCGCTGTTCAAAAATATGTGTATTTATATCTGTCTTGTGTATCTGTGACTTATACTTGTAAACCTCCACCTAAATTAGGGCATTCCCTTTGAGAGTGACCCTAACGGAGGTGGGGTGTTTCATGTTGTTTAAAAGTTGGTGCAGTTCGTTGTTAATTTGCGCTGACTGTTTGGATTTATTTGGTCACGAATTGAATGAGTTTCAAAGTGAGAAGCGTTGGCTTAACTTGAGTGTTCTAATCACACTGAAAAATTGTGAATGGAAAAATGAACAAAGTGGAAATGTTTTGGCTTGGCAAGTATTGTTGCTGCAGTGGGTATATATAGGTGTTCGGGGATTTGAAGATATGAACCACGTCCATTCAGTAGGACTGCGCAGCTACGAGCATTCTCTTCATATAGTTGTTGTGTAAGTCCATCGATGTGAGAAGATTTGAGGGAGAAAGCAGTACTGGGTTAATGGATGGGTTTCAGACATGAATTGTCTTCTTCACTAGGGTATGCAGGCTACTGTGAAAGATAGGTTAAGCACTATTGTTTTGTACTGGTAATCCATTTCGGCAAGGTGTTGTCTGTCGACATTAAAGTAGGGTTGTGTAGAATCACGTGCCTATTTGATATCTTGCAATACCCCACGTCAGAATTTAAGTTGTTGGGTTTGGAAAAAAAATCTTAGTACAAAATTTGTATGTGAAAAAGTAGTCTCGTCCTTGTTGTTTTTATTTCTTTTTCTACTGTATGTGATGGTTGTTTTGAAATGAGTTTGTGTCAGTATTAGGGTTGTAATGCGGATTGGCCGACAAATCTTGTACTGAAGTATGAGAAAAGCTGTCAATATATGTATTATTCTTCTTTTCCTACTTTTTTTTATTTGCTACCCTGCTTTGTTGTTGAATAGATTTGGTTGGATTATTTTTCTTGGCTGCAGTGTTTAAGTTTGTTAATTGGCCTTGTACAGAAATGTAAGGAGTTGTTCTCATTTTTTTTAATTTTGTAATACGTCTTGTCAAAACATTTTGTAATGCAGTCTACACGTGAAGAAGCTAGTTCTCCCTTACTGTATTTTCCCTCTTTTCTCCTTTATTTACTTGGATTGGTACTTTGCTTTGTAATCCTCACGTCAGTTTTTAAATTGGCTTGGAAAAAATCTTGTACATGAATATATTGTTTTTATTTGTGTTTGCGTTCGTTCGGACAATATATATGTGTATGTTGTGTACAAGCTCTAAGTTGGATTATTATTTTAAAACTCATATAATCTCAATATATTATAAATTAAGTTCGAACAGCTAAATTAATGAAAATAAATTAATATCATCGTCAAATATGTTCGAATGGAATATCACTTCAGATTTAATCAGTATCGAATTATAGCTTCGCATTAACAAGTTTGACTCAACCGATATCTAATTTATATAGAAATCGTTATTAAACACGTTAAATAAATGTTATCGTTTATTAACGATTTCCATAGCGACTTTTTTAAAATTTGAATTGGACAAAACTAACAATTTATAAACTGAAATCCTGAATTTTCTTTTTCCATTGGAAAATTATAATCAAACAGATTCAAACATTTTTCGTTTCACGAAATTCTGACTTCTATCGAATCTTGTATGTTCCATTGAAGTTCAAAACTGAATATTACAAACTATCGCGCCATTTCGAGCTCGTTTAAAATTATATATAAATTATAATGTTTAAACTTCGAATTTAAATATTGAAAATCCATAAATATTCCAATTAAAATATTTAAAACAAAATTAAATATTCAAATTAAAATGGCCAAAAATCTAGGCCGTTACATTCTTCACCCCTTAAAAGAATTTCGTCCCTGAAATTGTTGAGGTAAGAAAAATGTCACAACCTATTATATTTTCTAAATTCAATTTAGTTTAAATCAAAAGACAATTCAATATCGTAAACAAAAATTTTCAAAAATATCGAAAATTTTCAATCACTTTAAATTCCCGAAAAAATTCGGTAGAGTCTCCCCTGTATGGGGTGACATCTGAGATATCGCAGGAACAAATAATATATATGTCCACTCACATGGTCAGAAAACAAAATTCAAAACCCAAAAATATATTTTTGCATAGGCATTCCTTATGCGAGTGCTATTGAGTATATTTGCTCAACTTATTGCGATCTACTTAACCAATATCAATCCTCACTGCCTCCTAGCACCTGTACTCAACTCAATTCAACATGTACATAACCATCACATGAAATTTTTAAATAATACTTTATTGGTCAAGCAGTATAATTTGACCAATTCCCAAGGCATCTTCAGAAAGGTACATGCAAATTAGGTTTAAATCAACCAGTTTTAAATCATAACCATTCCATTCAAATTTCATTATACAGGAATTTTAGTTTTCAGTCCATTTAACTTTTTCATTTAAACTATTGATGAGTTCATTACAACCAATCTAATACCCAAATAACAACCAATACACAATAAATTCAACTAACCATTCAATTTTTATTAAATCCAACTAATACCCAACATTAATATTTAATTCACCAATTAAAGTCATATTTCATATCTAATTACTTAATTGATTTTTTATCATTTCATTTTAATTTTATTTTATTTTATAATTACAATCTTAATTTTTAATTCAAACCCCGTTACTCCAATTTATTCTGTTTTAACTCCTCTTAGATTTTC
The DNA here is from genome assembly GCA_030737875.1 of Allium sativum. Lineage (NCBI taxonomy): Eukaryota > Viridiplantae > Streptophyta > Magnoliopsida > Asparagales > Amaryllidaceae > Allium > Allium sativum. Next base: position 603,565,212 of record CM060919.1, on the reverse strand, counting down.
AATTTCATACTAAAATTTTTGTTCACAACTATATATGTGAAATTTTTTGTTATACTAATCATTCAATTCAAATTCGAATTCCCATTCGAATTCCACTTAAATCAATCAATCAAACCACAATATCTTATTAATTTAATAAAATTATTTCCCTTCTATACAAATTATAATTTGGGTAAATTATTTCATTTACCTTATTAACAAAACAATATTGTGCACATTCCCAGTCCAATGCATATCAACACTTGAACCGATCAACAACACAATTCAAAACATTTTTATATAAAATCTACAAATACGCTCTCATATATAAACACTCAACTCGATCTAGGGTATTACTAACCACTTCTCTATCGAGTCACATCACAGAGCCAAGGTTATTACTAAACCAATAGCCCTGATACCACTGTAACGACCCCGTAGGGATTCGACGCCCGAATTCTGACAATAATAGTAATCCCGCATTTACTTGCCAAAAATTCAAGTATCGAAAACACTAGATAGTCATTAGAAAGAATTTAGAGGGTGAGATAAGAAAGAAAGAAATATTAGAATAGAAGAAGAAGATCCAACACAACACAGAGTCTTACATCACAGCGGAACAAAATATAATATAGAAATAAATCTTTATTGAGAGCTTGAAAAAATACTTATAATCATCAGAGTATATCAAACATCTGAACAGTTATAATAATTTGTTCTCATATACAACACACAACTGAATAATATACAACTTACGTCTGAACTCTTCCAGCTCGTTTCTTCTTAGCATTCGATAACCTGAAACTGTACACTTCGGTCAAACCCGAGCTTACAAATACCAGGTCAGTCTGGTGAACCAGAGTGAGAAACCCACTAAGTTTATAACAACACCCAACTTGATTTTAAAGTTCAAAATATTTTCGAAAGAAAAGTATAATCGTAAGACCAATCCATGCATAAACATGGATGGTTTTTACATTACGATAACCCAAAGCAGTTTTGAAAATCAATACTTTTCTAGATATTATAATAGTGTCTAAATACAAATAAATAGAATCTAGCAAAACGCTTGCGTCTCACGCTCCACATATATAGTATACAAACAAAACCGCGGGCGCTTATTGGAGAATGGATTCCGACTATGACAAGGTATGGAACCACCGGCCGATAGTGTATCTCTAGAGGCGAATACACTAGGTTCAAAAAGAATGTCTTGCAACCCGGCCCACACATGACCGACCACTCATTTCGCTTGAGTGTATCGAATGTATATCACCAACTGTTGGGAGCTACCCACCGTTTCCCGAAAAGGGACAGCATCGAAATAGATTAAAGAAGCAAAAGGAATTTTTCTAGATAGGTGATTATACATCCTAATGGGAGTGACCCACATAGCTATGCTGCCTGCCCAATTTTTGTAATTTCCCGGTTGATGTGGTTTGAATTTCCTTTTAGCACATCTGGCCATCATTCACTTTGAATGCCACATTGTCAGATCCAGCAGATATCACTAATTGACGTCCACAAAAATATTCTAGTTGGGAGCTAACTAACTATGATACATTTGAAGAAATCAACATACGTGGTCCTTTGGAAATACTTTGTCAGACACTCATCCATACAAGTCATCCAGGAACAGGATGAACTGAAGGCACCCTCCTACCACATCCTAGGAATCACCCTATGGATTAGTAGCGAGTAGTCCTTGCAATTCATAGATTTCAACCACGACCGAATTACTGTCAAAATATCTCTAGTTGCAACATCAGAGAAATTTATCAAGTAGCCCTTCCACTTATGAAGATCCACGATCTTCAACTACTCCATCTTCAATTGGTATCTTCACGTATTTGCTGATTCGGAATGGTTTTCGAATATAAACTCGATCCTGGGCTTTCCGTACCAACAGCGCATTGGGCATGATTTTGATAGTTGGTTATTTAACTATCAAAATAAACAATCATAAAAAACAAAATAAATCCATTGGTTTACTCCACAGCAACACTTAGCCATTAAAATAATATATCAGTTGTAATACTAAAGACAAATATATTAGTTTTAATATATATACATATTCTCAATTTATTTTATTAAAATACTTAAAAAGAAATACCTTAAAACCTTATCCCATTTCTAGTTATTATCCTTTAAAATATTTGCCACCACATTTCTTACCATTTAAAATTATGAGATTAATTTACTAACCATTGTAAAATAATTGTTTCAAAATCCCCTTTTTTATTTCGTTACTACAAAAATATCATTTCATATTCTCATGCCCCTCCTTATTCCCTTTTATTTCAGAATCCCATCATATATATATATCCAAATTCATCATATAATGTTCCATTATTATTTGCCCAAATTAATTTGTTTTAACATCTCCACTATCATGACTCATACCATCCTTCGACAATCCTGAAGTCGTTCAAGTTGGGGTATTTTAATTACCTCTCAGACCTTGATCAACAACGTTCTTATCTTAAGATAAATATGAGTCATAATTCAAAAACCCATATTCATTTTGATATCACTTCACTATTGTACTAAAATACGGTTTTATAAAACCATCTTGCTTTTTGAAATCTCCTCTTTTAAATATATGATTATTACTAAATTCCTTAATCTAGTAATTGATTAATACACATTAACTTTTAAACTTTAACTTTATACTAATTGTCCCATTATCTGGGTTTTTATTTCAATCCTATTGCTAAACATTTTACCAAATTCCATTACGGAAATCCCTTTTTCTAATTCTTTAAATCTTTTCCCGTAGGCAATGTACTTTAATCTCATCCATTACACTTAATACCATTCTTAGGTAGCTTTAATTTACAATTTAACGCTTTTAACTCCCCATTTCCTTATCCACAACTCGTTTACACGTCTCTGGTTTAATATAAATCCCTTTTCCATCTTGATTTCCTTTTCTTAACATATTAAGTAACATTTATTTTAAGCTTACCATATTCTTTTAAAAACACTTGTTAACTTCATTTACCCAATTCGATTTAAATATAACCCATTCGTAAACTTCTTTTGAAATTATACTATATTTTATTCCTCACTTCAATTCCTTACTTAAATGAACTTCATTTAAAAATAATACCATAAATAATAATTTTAATTTACTTCATCATTAACTGGAATTAAATTTCCTTTTTAAAATCTCATTAAGTCAAACAATTATTCGCTAGTTTATTTCCTTAGATTAATCGGCATAATCTAATTTAATTTAACAATCATTTTTTGTTAAAACAACTGGCTTGGAAAATCTTAAAACATGAATAACCCATGGATCAACCCTAACTCGTTCCTTTCATTTAAATTAATAAATAACATTATTAATTTAAATAATCTCATTTACTTTGATCATAATAAACAATAATCTATTTCTAAATAAAACTTATTTTAATTGTTCTTAAAACAACAAGTCCCGGTTATTAATCGTCGCTAATTCCCGCCCACTTGCTTATCAATCTTAGTAATATAAAAATCAGTTTCTATGAAATTATTTAGTAATTAGGATGAAGCACGTGCTTCGCACACGGTAGATTTCTGTACAAAAATAGCGGTTAAAACAAACGATATATATAGTTGGTTTATTTTCTTTTTACAAACTTCATTTAAAAATATATTTAAAAAATCTATATTCGATTATAAAAATAAATTTCATAACTTCATTATTATTGATTTACCTGACGGTAAATCGAACTTTATAAAACAGTTTGTATTTTTTGCCATCTGCTATAAATTCCTCAACCAGTATCACCCATGGGTTAATAATCAAACAAATGTTGAATTTGGGATTAACAATCAATAACCAATTCAATAATCCAATCATATGGGTTTAATAGTTCATAAAAGGATCATATGAAAATAAACAATAAATTTGGCTGATAATGGTCAACTAATAATAACCATTCAATATCCAATTAAATTTTATACGTTTATAATATTATAAACGTAACCAACAAGGTAAGTTACCTTGTTTGGAAATTATCGTTAAAAATATCAATGTCGTTTCATTTAAATTAAACAACCGTTTAATTTAAATAAACGATATAAAAATATTTAACACACATCTAGTTAATCAACAAATAACCAATAATTAGCAGTCATAGCAAACAAATAATAAACCCGAATTATAATCAATATAAGTGGGAAACTGAGTGAGTTTAACTCACCTTGGTTTGGTTGTAAACACAGCTCGTTCCAGATTATTCCAACTCCGTTTAATTCAACTCTGTTCCATAACGTCCTGCACAAAAATACGGTTCCAGCCTATTTGGAATCGGCCAATTCTGATAAAACTTTGTTTTAAAGTATAACGGCTTGATTCCTTGGTTCAGTGCCTTGTCGGTTCTTGCACTGTTCCAACTCGTGACCAGAATCCCATTGCCCTGGCCAATTGTTGTAAATCCTATCGCGTTTTAAATAATATAATTAATAACAGTTTATAATATAAAATTAGTTAACTTTTAAATTTTGAATAAATTGGCACTAATATAAGCTAGAAAACCTTAGTTGGCCGTTATTTTGTTCACTGAAACTAGCTCCAAGCCTTTGCAGATCCATCCGACCATTTTCAAGCCAACCCCCTCCACGTGCCAATTAAAACTGGCCCACTTCAAACCCTAACCCAATAAAAGAAATAGCCGCCTCATTTTATCCTAACAGCTCCTCATTTCTTCACACTATAAACAAAACAAAACCTCCTCTGCCAAAACAAAACGCGGCGCTTTCCCCACTTCTCCGTTGACCGGAGTTTCATCGACAATCTCCAAAGCCAGCACCTTGGTTAGCTCCCCCTGCGGTTTGAATCTCGTCGTCCCTCGCCCCTCCGATAGCCAGTGGTTCCTCCGCAATGGTCACACCCTTTCAGGTCAGATCTCATTCTCCACGCCCTTCCAGATTCCACTAACACAGGCTAAGGCACATATCTCTCTTCCCATTTACTATTTCCTGCTTAAAAATTGGTGCAGTTCGTTGTTAATTTGCGCTGACTGTTTGGATTTATTTGTTCACAAACTGAATGAGTTTTGAAGTGAGAAGCGTTGGCTTAACTTGAGTGTTCTAATCACACTGAAACGTTGCGAATGGAAAAATGAACAAAGTGGAAATGTTTTGGCTTGGCAAGTATTGTTGCTGCAGTGGGTATATATAGGTGTTCGGAGATTTGAAGATATGAACCACGTCCATTCAGTAGGACTACGTAACTACGAGCTTCCACTTCATGTAGCTGCTGTGTAAGTCCATCGATGTGAGAAGATTTGAGGGAGAAAGCAGTACTGGGTTGATGGGTGGGTTTCAGACATGAATTGTCTTCTTCACTAGGGTATGCAGACTACTATGAAAGATAGGTTAGGCACTATTGTTTTGTACTGGTAATCCATTTCGGCAAGGTGTTGTCTCTCGACATTGAAGCAGGGTTTTGTTGAAGCACATGCCTATTTGATAGCTTGCAATACCCCACGTCAGAATTTAAGTTGTTGGGTTTGGCAAAAAAATCTTGGCATAGATTTTGTACGTGAAGAAATAGTCTCTTCCTTGTTTTTTTATTTCCTTTTCTACTGTATGTGATGGTTGTTTTGAAATGAGTTTGTGTGACGAGCAAGGAATTTCGCTCGGTCCGAACCAGTCGCTAAACCGATCCAGACCGTTCGAAACGCCCTATCGTTTGAGAACACGACAAAACAGAACTCATACAGAAGAACATTTCATTGTATATTACAACAATGCATCAAATTACAAGAATATACAGGGCATAAATGAATATTACACAGAAATATCAGAGATTTAAATTACATTTAAATACACAGCAGCGGAAAATAATACAATACACAACTAGAAGGAGATATACGGATACAAAGCTTTCCGGATATCGTTCCAGCTGTAAACCAGGATCCTGTGAATATAAATCTGCAAAAACCAAAACTACTAGCTGCCCGTGTCAAAATAAGGGCACCCAGAGTTTAGGTTAAAACAATAAACTCCAGGTCAGTCATGTGACTGGTGTGAGAACTAAAACAGTTAATCTTTATTTTTAAAGCTAGGTAAATCAAGGGACCACGCCGTATAACACGGAACGGGTTTCCTCCCAAGAATACCAGTGCACAAAACAAACAGCGCAATGCTAAATAAAGAAAAATGAAGCTATTATAAGACCCAGTTCCCATCACACAATGCAATCGCAAGCCGGAGGATAGGGTTTTCCCTTATAACAGCCAAAGAATGCTTGATACGTTTAAAACAAATTATTTGATACTATTATAAGTGCATAGTGTATAAAACAACTTCAAATCATAAGTATCAATCATAGGCGGCATGGGTACCATATATCATGTCGCCATACTAGTTCTACAATTAAAACCGCAAATGTCACGTATTTGGAAATTGGATTTCCGTCTATGAACCGAGGCAAAAGATAGTCCTCAACCGATTCGTGACTCTCTAGCCCGAGCCACAGGACCCAGACTCAGGTGGGCCCTTGGAGCGACAGGGCCGGTCCACCGATGTGGATTAAAATGCCTGAACACTACGTTTCCCCGCCCTTTGCGGCGTAAATGAGCCAACCAAATGACTCCATCGGTTCGAGAACGACCGATCAATCCGAGGCGCCTCGCAACAGCAACAACCACATAAGTCAAACTCGTCAGGGCATGTAAAACCACTGACGCCACTTCTAACTAGAAAGAAACGCATGCCCTCCCTGAGGTCCGTCTCCCGTTTTTGGTTCATACCGGGTGTGAAACTCGCGAAGTAAACGTTACACAAAGCTACGCCACAAAGGTCGTGCTTTGATCATCACCACAAGACTTTGCTTTTCAACAGAAGCCTCGATCAATTGCCACTTAGGCATGCCACACAGGCAATTCACTCCATGCGTTTGATATGCATCAATATATAACCCCTGAGCTCGTACATCTCAGAGAAGGGCGTTAAGCAAGAGAATAAATTCTCCGCCGCCAAACAGATATATATTTAATAGAAATCAATCACACGGACTAAAATCCAATGTCAGACACACAGTCCATTTACAAGTCCGTTTTGGGTCTGAACGAAACCGGAGGCACCTAGTACCCCGCATATCCATCGATCTCCAAGTACGTCTGGACGATCACTAACTGTTTCCATCTTCTTGGGTGTACAGCCCAATCAAGATCATCAGTAATTACCCAAACGACGTGAAGACTTCCGGTCTTCGACCACCGTCTTCATCTTCGACTTATCGTCGTATCAGTTATTCAGAATGGGATAAACCCGGTCTTTCCGAATAACTCGCGTATATTTTAAATAAGTGTTACACAAACACAACATACGCCTCATTCCAATTCATTAGTCACTAACCGTAAATTAATCAAGAGAATAATTCCCCAAATATTAACCCCGAAGGCCGAAACCAACATCAGATCAATATCCAGAAAACCATTCTGTTTGGCTAACCGACAGTCAGTTTCTAAATTTCACATTCATAGGGAAAGGTTCCCATTAATTTTATCCAAGATAAATTCCTTGAATTTATTCTTTATTCTATTTTTGAATATCATTTCTAACTAGTCGGGATTAACGAACCTTACCGAAGTGATCATTGGTTTTAATTTCCCAATCCCAACCTATTCATCCCATGAAGTAAAACTGGTAATACTTCATATCTAACACCACAGTGTTATCGGTAAATTCAATTACCATTTCACGTTCAAATCTAATTAAAGATTTAACTATCGCCTGGAGCAAAACTGGTGATACTCCATTTCGATCATTTCAATCTAATTAAAGATTCATTAAAACTCCACTTTTAGTTTTAATCTTCGACTGGGTTAAAGAATCAGGGTCATTTAAAACACGGTTCACGATTAACCCAAAATCACATTCCATTAATTATCGGGTTAAAGAACAAGTGTTATTTAAAACACTGTTCACGATAAACCCAAAAATCAATATCAATTCAATTCCAATTAAATATTATTTAATTGGTACACTTCATTAAATCTAAATAAAAAGATTTAATCTTTTCTCAACTGGGTCCAAGAACAGTGTTAGTGAAGACACCATTCACAACAAACCCAAATCACATTTGATATTCAATACAAGGCTCTGAATAGAAAATATCCCGGCTTATATTCAATATCCAATTCTGCGACCAACAAAGATCGTATTGGAAATAACGATATATATATCTATATCTTTCAAATTTCCATAACAACATTTGTATAATCACGAAATCCAACATCGAAACATTCCGAAGACAATTTCGATTCAAATCCATTCCAATGCAATCATTGGAAATTCTGGTTATTATCAAAACCATTTCAAATTCAATTTATTTAAAAATAAATAGAATTATAATTCTAGTTCAAAACTAGTTCATTTAGATAAAAATCTATTTTTATCTTTTCAAATATGGAGTTTTTCATCCCAAATCTTCACAAATCATTTCTTATGATTTTACACAAATTATTACTATTTTTAATAATTTTATCAAGGCCCGCACAGTCGATTTCCATCAACGGCCATCGAACTGCACTTACAGCGACCTTTTTCAAATTAGATTTGGACATAATTCCAAATCCAACCTTTAGATTTCAAATTTCTAATATTCGTTAGAAAGCTCTTTTTGATACGAACCCAACGGTTCCGGTTTTAGGAGAATCCGACGGTCGGATCTCCCGTAATGTCCGTTTGAAATAAATGATCGAAATTCACGAACTGCCGCGGCGCGGCGCGTTCTATTCAGGCCATTATATTATATATATAAAATATATAATATATATTTCGTCGATTTCTATTTAAAACGAATTATATAAATAGTTTTAAATTCGTTTCAAAAGCAATTTCAACTTCCATTTCAATTCAAATCAAAATTGAATTCTTCTTTATAAATTCGTTTTAAAATTCATTTCTATTCAATTCAAATTTCAATTCAATTTGAATTCATTTCAATTCGCTTTCAATTCAATTCATTTCGAAATCGTTTTCAATTCAATTCATTTCGAAATCGTTTTCAATTCAATTCATTTCGAAATCGTTTTCAATTCAATTCATTTCGAAATCGTTTTCAATTCAATTCATTTCGAAATCGTTTTCAATTCAATTCATTTCGAAATCGTTTTCAATTCAATTCATTTCGAAACCGTTTTCAATTCATTTCGAAATCGTTTTCAATTCAATTCATTTCGAAATCGTTTTCAATTCAATTCATTTCGAAATCGTTTTCAATTCAATTCATTTCGAAATCGTTTTCAATTCAATTCATTTCGAAATCGTTTTCAATTCATATAAATATCGTTCACGTCAAAATGGCGTCAATCTAATCAATACGGCTTCATAAATTTCTATTTTCAAATATTCTATTTCGAATATTTCTTTTTCAAGATAGTTGTTATTATCAAAATATTTCGTTCAACACATGACCAACCTCAATGGATGAGTACTGTCAACACATGAACCTTTATTTTATATTGATAAAGATGTAAATTTTATTACTAAAATATTTCGTTTAACACATGACCAATCTCAATGGATGAGTACTGTCAACACATGAACTTTTATTTTATAATATTCTTTATTTTCTAAACTGGAATGAGGCCCAATCAATTACCATATAAAGTTAATTATATGGATTTTCATACAACATATGTATATAATAGCAGTGAAAATAATCAACCATCAACCAAAGTGCACTACACTGTATAAGCATCAAATATAGATATCTAACGCTTATAACAGCCTGTCAATCGATCGATCGACATATTTAGTCAATCAGGATGAGTGAACTTCAAATTTCATCCTAACACCCGTGTGGGGTTTCAAACAATCAAACACAGATTTTATTTGTGCAGTTGGGCGATGTGTAAAATTTATCGTCCCAATCAATGTCCTTCAAATAGGTGTACATAAACAAACCGTCTGGTTTGTAAATGAATATTTTATTTTATTCACTTCACGTTAAAAATTATATTTTTAACGATAAAACATTTTATTTTATCATATGAATTTCTATTCAGTTCATTTCTTTAAATAAAATGATATTTTTATTTTTCTAACATATTTTAGAAAATTTCGGCGGCATAACGGCACAATACTAGAAACGGGACAAGGCCTAGCCTTATCCCCGGTCTAGTGAAGGCCCACGCCATTCACACATCAATCAAAATCACCAAACAATTCAAATTCCAATCAAATAATCTAACCAACTACACAACCAAACAATTTAACAAGCAAGCCATCCATGGTCTGTGGATGATGGGTGTCGGGTGCTGCTAAGCACCGTCTGCATCCTAGTATATATATATAACTAGAAAAATTAAATTGAAAGGTGAGGAGTTCTCACCTAAAGCTATCCAATCATCTTGACTCTCCTTTTGATAGAAATCTCCTTCGTTCTCGCCTTTTTGCCACCTTCGTTGTCCGCTTTCACTACCTATGTAAAAATCGAATTTTTACTTCGCTATTCAATATATAAAAATCATGTTTTTATTTCGAAGTTCAATATATAAAAATCCTATTTTTCTATCGAAGTTCAATATATAAAAATCCTATTTTTCTATCGAAGTTCAATATATAAAAATCCTATTTTTCTATCGAAGTTCAATATATAAAAAATCACATTTTATATACTCACTTTCAATTTAAAAATCACATTTAATATTTTGATGTTCAATATATAAAAAATCACATTTTATATACTAAAACAAATGCAAAATTCCTTTTAAAAACAAAGCTAATTTCATTTTCAAAACATCGCTATAAATTTCTTATTTTAAAATTACTGTAAATTTCAATTTTAAAAACACTGCTATTTTTATTTCATAAAAACTATGTTATTTTATTTTCAAATCTCTATGCTATTTTTATTCTAAATACACTACTTTTCCCTATTTTTAAAACTTTGCAAATTCAAATTTTATTTATATTCTATATGTATTTTCAAAATAAATTCTTTTACAAATTCTATTTATATTTTCATTTTAAAGACCCTATATTTTTAAATTTAAAAACGATTTATTTTCAGCTTTAAAAACAATATATTTTCAGATTTATAAACTATTTATTTAAATACTTAAGAGAACAATTAAAAATAAAACCTTTTCTTCCCAGACTAACCTCGTTAAACCTTCTGCGCATCGAAACCCATCCATTCAACTTCGTTGACGACCTTCGCACCCCTCTATAGTTGATCGGACCAAGATCCTAGACCCTCACGTCGATCGCCATCCAGATGCCCATCGCCGTCGCGAATCTCCTTCCTATCGCACGCCTGTAGGTGGCAGGATTTCAGTTGGAACGCAAGCACTTTGGGGTGGCGATTCCAGTGATTCCTTGAACGAAAATCGATCATATTGGCATCAAATTGAAGATCCTTCCTTGCTCTACGGTGTTCACTTTAGAAGGATTTCCTAATTTGAGTTATATTACGTGAATTTGAGGGAGGAAATTGCGAAAATTCTGGCCTTTCATTTGAAAGCGGCGGCGGAAAAATCTAAGGGGGCCTAGGGTTTATGAGGGAGTATTTATATATTTTATTTTATAATATTTAATTCTTTTAAATTTCAAGAATACATGTTTACGATACAAACTCCAAATCAGACCAAACGACTGTCACCCCTAGCTAAATGCCCCCATTCCGAACACAATGGGATATGTATCGTAAGCTGATTCGGCTGTTACAATCAGTTTCCGTTAAATTTAAAGTATAATCCTTTGTATATTCAATTTAAACGCACATTTCATATTACCGGGGTCACATACGAACTTTAAAAATTCCTGAAAAATATTTTCTAGCTTCGTATTGACAATACGGTCCTAACAAATCTAGTTTCGTCGAATTCTGAGGCCGTTGGAAAAATGGCCATTTTCCAGTCGATTAAAATCAACTGAAACTGGTCAAACGCGTTTTCCTTTGCCACGCTCACATATTGATTCGAAAAATTATGAAATTTGGAATCTAGCAATAACTTAACATCGCGGACCCAACAAAACTGGTTTCGTCGAAATCCGCGGTCGTTTACAAAATGTCCATTTTTAAGGGCCTGAATTCCATAGCGACTATTCAGAATTTTCAACTGGACATATCTTTTGATTCCCGTTATGAAATCTTGATTTTTCGGATTCGTTGGAAAGATATTATCAATTAGATCCTATCATTGGTTTCACTAAAATCCGGATTGTTTTGCACCCGGTACATTCAATTGAAGTTTGAAATCGAATTATCGAACTACCGCGCCATTTTCAATTCTATTTATAATTATATATAAATATTTATATTCTAACGACGACGCGTATAAAATATACGTCGAATTCTATTCAAAATAAATTTCTCGTCGTTTTTATTTAAAATAATTCATTTTAAATAATCAAAGTTCGCTAAAATTGCCAAAATAAAAATTTTAAACTGGCTCAAAATTTGCGGGTTATTACAATCTCCCCCACTTAAAACTTTTCGTCCCCGAAAAGGAACAAAGTCGAAAGTGGTTTGATCATTCAACTCTACGATCGATCTGGCTTCCACTCTCCAAATCTTTAGTTTCTGAGAATTTTCAAATTTTCAGAAATTTGGCTAACACCCTAAATTTTTGAAAAATTTCGCCATAACCTCCCCTGCAATGGGAGCATCGGGGAATTTCAAATAGCTTCCCCGGTCCTTCAGATCTCAAAAAGAAAAAGAAAAAGCCAAGCGGCTAGCCAATAGGCTCATAAAATCATCATCACCCAAACAAAACAGTAAATTATGTAGTAAACATGTACCTATTTGTCGGGCAAACAAATTTTATTCTCTGCTCTAGCCTCCTTGCTATGACCTGTTCAATGTAAGTATATGTATATGCAAGCAAATGCGACCAATTTTCCATACAATTCAATATTTGTTTCAATTAGGCTAAATGGTTCAAAATTATCAAACAAATAAACAAACAACACAAACATCAATCAATTTGTGAATTTAACGTTTCAAGTTGATAATTTTGATATATATAAAGAAAATCATGTTTTGATGCCAAATCACAACAATAAGCCCTATCTAATTTTGGTTCTCACACCAGTCAATAGGAAATATATAAATATCACACTTTCAAGACACGAACATAAATATTGATGATGCCATGGTCATTATCAACATCATCTCCGGGCGACTAGAGTGTGATTCTATATCTATCCAGTATATTAAAACTTCAAATACACGTTTGCAAGGCGTATATGCGAAATCTTTATATACTGGACTGTCCTAATCAATATGAAATAAATAATCAAATACGAATAGTTGATTTAGATTTTCAAAACAAAATTTGTTTTCATTTTTTAAAAAAAAATATACTCTTCACACTCGTCCTAGGATACTACTGATCCCATCTCTAACGAGTCACTCTCATTGGATATTGCTAATCCAATATCTGATGAATTCTTTCGTATGGTTCTAATGTGTCTTGTTCTCTAGCTTTGTAAACCAAAGCTCTGATACCAACTGTGACGAGCAAGGAATTTCGCTCGGTCCGAACCAGTCGCTAAACCGATCCAGACCGTTCGAAACGCCCTATCGTTTGAGAACACGACAAAACAGAACTCATACAGAAGAACATTTCATTGTATATTACAACAATGCATCAGATTACAAGAATATACAGGGCATAAATGAATATTACACAGAAATATCAGAGATTTAAATTACATTTAAATACACAGCAGCGGAAAATAATACAATACACAACTAGAAGGAGATATACGGATACAAAGCTTTCCGGATATCGTTCCAGCTGTAAACCAGGATCCTGTGAATATAAATCTGCAAAAAGCAAAACTACTAGCTGCCCGTGTCAAAATAAGGGCACCCAGAGTTTAGGTTAAAACAATAAACTCCAGGTCAGTCATGTGACTGGTGTGAGAACTAAAACAGTTAATCTTTATTTTTAAAGCTAGGTAAATCAAGGGACCACGCCGTATAACACGGAACGGGTTTCGTCCCAAGAATACTAGTGCACAAAACAAACAGCGCAATGCTAAATAAAGAAAAATGAAGCTATTATAAGACCCAGTTCCCATCACACAATGCAATCGCAAGCCGGAGGATAGGGTTTTCCCTTATAACTGCCAAAGAATGCTTGATACGTTTAAAACAAATTATTTGATACTATTATAAGTGCATAGTGTATAAAACAACTTCAAATCATAAGTATCAATCATAGGCGGCATGGGTACCATATATCATGTCGCCATACTAGTTCTACAATTAAAACCACAAATGTCACGTGTTTGGAAATTGGATTTCCGTCTATGAACCGAGGCAAAAGATAGTCCTCAACCGATTCGTAACTCTCTAGCCCGAGCCACAGGACCCAGACTCAGGTGGGCCCTTGGAGCGACAGGGCCGGTCCACCGATGTGGATTAAAATGCCTGAACACTACGTTTCCCCGCCCTTTGGGGCGTAAATGAGCCAACCAAATGACTCCATCTGTTCGAGAACGACCGATCAATCCGAGGCGCCTCGCAACAGCAACAACCACATAAGTCAAACTCGTCAGGGCGTGTAAAACCACTGACGCCACTTCTAACTAGAAAGAAACGCATGCCCTCCCTGAGGTCCGTCTCCCGTTTTTGGTTCATACCGGGTGTGAAACTCGCGAAGTAAACGTTACACAAAGCTACGCCACAAAGGCCGTGCTTTGATCATCACCACAAGACTTTGCTTTTCAACAGAAGCCTCGATCAATTGCCACTTAGGCATGCCACACAGGCAATTCACTCCATGCGTTTGATATCCATCAATATATAACCCCTGAGCTCGTACGTCTCAGAGAAGGGCGTTAAGCAAGAGAATAAATTCTCCGCCGCCAAACAGATATATATTTAATAGAAATCAATCACACGGACTAAAATCCAATGTCAGATACACAGTCCATTTACAAGTCCGTTCTGGGTCTGAACGAAACCGGAGGCACCTAGTACCCCGCATATCCATCGATCTCCAAGTACGTCTGGACGATCACTAACTGTTTCCATCTTCTTGGGTGTACAGCCCAATCAAGATCATCAGTAATTACCCAAACGACGTGAAGACTTCCGGTCTTCGACCACCGTCTTCATCTTCGACTTATCGTCGTATCAGTTATTCAGAATGGGATAAACCCGGTCTTTCCGAATAACTCGCGTATATTTTAAATAAGTGTTGCACAAACACAACATACGCCTCATTCCAATTCATTAGTCACTAACCGTAAATTAATCAAGAGAATAATTCCCCAAATATTAACCCCGAAGGCCGAAACCAACATCAGATCAATATCCAGAAAACCATTCTGTTTGGCTAACCGACAGTCAGTTTCTAAATTTCACATTCATAGGGAAAGGTTCCCATTAATTTTATCCAAGATAAATTCCTTGAATTTATTCTTTATTCTATTTTTGAATATCAATTCTAACTAGTCGGGATTAACGAACCTTACCGGAGTGATCATTGGTTTTAATTTCCCAATCCCAACCTATTCATCCCATGAAGTAAAACTGGTAATACTTCATATCTAACACCACAGTGTTATCGGTAAATTCAATTACCATTTCACGTTCAAATCTAATTAAAGATTTAACTATCGCCTGGAGCAAAACTGGTGATACTCCATTTCGATCATTTCAATCTAATTAAAGATTCATTAAAACTCCACTTAGTTTTAATCTTCGACTGGGTTAAAGAATCAGTGTCATTTAAAACACGGTTCACGATAAACCCAAAATCACATTCCATTAATTATCGGGTTAAAGAACAAGTGTTATTTAAAACACTGTTCACGATAAACCCAAAAATCAATATCAATTCAATTCCAATTAAATATTATTTAATTGGTACACTTCATTAAATCTAAATAAAAAGATTTAATCTTTTCTCAACTGGGTCCAAGAACAGTGTTAGTGAAGACACCATTCACAACAAACCCAAATAACATTTGATATTCAATACAAGGCTCTGAATAGAAAATATCCCGGCTTATATTCAATATCCAATTCTGCGGCCAACAAAGATCGTATTGGAAATAACGATATATATATCTATATCTTTCAAATTTCCATAACAACATTTGTATAATCACGAAATCCAACATCGAAACATTCCGAAGACAATTTCGATTCAAATCCATTCCAATGCAATCATTGGAAATTCTGGTTATTATCAAAACCATTTCAAATTCAATTTATTTAAAAATAAATAGAATTATAATTCTAGTTCAAAACTAGTTCATTTAGATAAAAATCTATTTTTATCTTTTCAAATATGGAGTTTTTCATCCCAAATCTTCACAAATCATTTCTTATGATTTTACACAAATTATTACTATTTTTAATAATTTTATCAAGGCCCGCACAGTCGATTTCCATCAACGGCCATCGAACTGCACTTACAGCGACCTTTTTCAATTTTGATTTGGACATAATTCCAAATCCAACCGTTAGATTTCAAATTTCTAATATTCGTTAGAAAGCTCTTTTCGATATGAACCCAACGGTTCCGGTTTTAGGAGAATCCGACGGTCGGATCTCCCGTAATGTCCGTTTGAAATAAATGATCGAAATTCACGAACTGCCGCGGCGCGGCGCGTTCTATTCAGGCCATTATATTATATATATAAAATATATAATATATATTTCGTCGATTTCTATTTAAAACGAATTATATAAATAGTTTTAAATTCGTTTCAAAAGCAATTTCAACTTCCATTTCAATTCAAATCAAAATTGAATTCTTCTTTATAAATTCGTTTTAAAATTCATTTCTATTCAATTCAAATTTCAATTCAATTTGAATTCATTTCAATTCGCTTTCAATTCAATTCATTTCGAAATCGATTTCAATTCAATTCATTTCGAAATCGTTTTCAATTCAATTCATTTCGAAATCGTTTTCAATTCAATTCATTTCGAAATCGTTTTCAATTCAATTCATTTCGAAATCGTTTTTAATTCAATTCATTTCGAAATCGTTTTCAATTCAATTCATTTCGAAATCGTTTTCAATTCAATTCATTTCGAAATCGTTTTCAATTCAATTCATTTCGAAATCGTTTTCAATTCAATTCATTTCGAAATCGTTTTCAATTCAATTCATTTCGAAATCATTTTCAATTCAATTCATTTCGAAATCATTTTCAATTCATATAAATATCGTTCACGTAAAAATGGCGTCAATCTAATCAATACGGCTTCATAAATTTCTATTTTCAAATATTCTATTTCGAATATTTCTTTTTCAAGATAGTTGTTATTATCAAAATATTTCGTTCAACACATGACGAACCTCAATGGATGAGTACTGTCAACACATGAACCTTTATTTTATATTGATAAAGATGTAAATTTTATTACTAAAATATTTCGTTCAACACATGACCAATCTCAATGGATGAGTACTGTCAACACATGAACTTTTATTTTATAATATTCTTTATTTTCTAAACTGGAATGAGGCCCAATCAATTACCATATAAAGTTAATTATATGGATTTTCATACAACATATGTATATAATAGCAGTGAAAATAATCAACCATCAACCAAAGTGCACTACACTGTATAAGCATCAAATATAGATATCTAACGCTTATAACAGCCTGTCAATCGATCGATCGACATATTTAGTCAATCAGGATGAGTGAACTTCAAATTTCATCCTAACACCCGTGTGGGGTTTCAAACAATCAAACACAGATTTTATTTGTGCAGTTGGGCGATGTGTAAAATTTATCGTCCCAATCAATGTCCTTCAAATAGGTGTACATAAACAAACCGTCTGGTTTGTAAATGAATATTTTATTTTATTCACTTCACGTTAAAAATTATATTTTTAACGATAAAACATTTTATTTTATCATATGAATTTCTATTTAGTTCATTTCTTTAAATAAAATGATATTTTTATTTTTCTAACATATTTTAGAAAATTTCGGCGGCATAACGGCACAATACTAGAAACGGGACAAGGCCTAGCCTTATCCCCGGTCTAGTGAAGGCCCACGCCATTCACACATCAATCAAAATCACCAAACAATTCAAATTCCAATCAAATAATCTAACCAACTACACAACCAAACAATTTAACAAGCAAGCCATCCATGGTCTGTGGATGACGGGTGTCGGGTGCTGCTAAGCACCGTCTGCATCCTAGTATATATATATAACTAGAAAAATTAAATTGAAAGGTGAGGAGTTCTCACCTAAAGCTATCCAATCATCTTGACTCTCCTTTTGATAGAAATCTCCTTCGTTCTCGCCTTTTTGCCACCTTCGTTGTCCGCTTTCACTACCTATGTAAAAATCGAATTTTTACTTCGCTATTCAATATATAAAAATCATGTTTTTATTTCGAAGTTCAATATATAAAAATCCTATTTTTCTATCGAAGTTCAATATATAAAAATCCTATTTTTCTATCGAAGTTCAATATATAAAAATCCTATTTTTCTATCGAAGTTCAATATATAAAAATCCTATTTTTCTATCGAAGTTCAATATATAAAAAATCACATTTTATATACTCACTTTATATTTAAAAATCACATTTAATATTTTGATGTTCAATACATAAAAAATCACATTTTATATACTAAAACAAATGCAAAATTCCTTTTAAAAACAAAGCTAATTTCATTTTCAAAACATCGCTATAAATTTCTTATTTTAAAATTACTGTAAATTTCAATTTTAAAAACACTGCTATTTTTATTTCATAAAAACTATGTTATTTTATTTTCAAATCTCTATGCTATTTTTATTCTAAATACACTACTTTTCCCTATTTTTAAAACTTTGCAAATTCAAATTTTATTTATATTCTATATGTATTTTCAAAATAAATTCTTTTTCAAATTCTATTTATATTTTCATTTTAAAGACCCTATATTTTCAAATTTAAAAACGATTTATTTTCAGCTTTAAAAACAATATATTTTCAGATTTATAAACTATTTATTTAAATACTTAAGAGAACAATTAAAAATAAACCTTTTCTTCCCAGACTAACCTCGTTAAACCTTCTGCGCATCGAAACCCATCCATTCAACTTCGTTGACGACCTTCGCACCCCTCTATAGTTGATCGGACCAAGATCCTAGACCCTCACGTCGATCGCCATCCAGATGCCCATCACCGTCGCGAATCTCCTTCCTATCGCACGCCTGTAGGTGGCAGGATTTCAGTTGGAACGCAAGCACTTTGGGGTGGCGATTCCAGTGATTCCTTGAACGAAAATCGATCATATTGGCATCAAATTGAAGATCCTTCCTTGCTCTACGGTGTTCACTTTAGAAGGATTTCCTAATTTGAGTTATATTACGTGAATTTGAGGGAGGAAATTGCGAAAATTCTGGCCTTTCATTTGAAAGCGGCGGTGGAAAAATCTAAGGGGGCCTAGGGTTTATGAGGGAGTATTTATATATTTTATTTTATAATATTTAATTCTTTTAAATTTCAAGAATACATGTTTACGATACAAACTCCAAATCAGACCAAACGACTGTCACCCCTAGCTAAATGCCCCCATTCCGAACACAATGGGATATGTATCGTAAGCTGATTCGGCTATTACAATCAGTTTCCGTTAAATTTAAAGTATAATCCTTTGTATATTCAATTTAAACGCACATTTCAAATTACCGGGGTCACATACGAACTTTAAAAATTCCTGAAAAATATTTTCTAGCTTCGTATTGACAATACGGTCCTAACAAAACTAGTTTCATCGAATTCTGAGGCCGTTGGAAAAATGGCCATTTTCCAGTCGATTAAAATCAACTGAAACTGGTCAAACGCGTTTTCCTTTGCCACGCTCACATATTGATTCGAAAAATTATGAAATTTGGAATCTAGCAATGACTTAACATCGCGGACCCAACAAAACTGGTTTCGTCGAAATCCGCGGTCGTTTGCAAAATGTCCATTTTTAAGGGCCTGAATTCCATAGCGACTATTCAGAATTTTCAACTGGACATATCTTTTGATTCCCGTTATGAAATCTTGATTTTTCAGATTCGTTGGAAAGATATTATCAATTAGATCCTATCATTTTTGGTTTCACTAAAATCCGGATTGTTTTGCACCCGGTACATTCAATTGAAGTTTGAAATCGAATTATCGAACTACCGCGCCATTTTCAATTCTATTTATAATTATATATAAATATTTATATTCTAACGACGACGCGTATAAAATATACGTCGAATTCTATTCAAAATAAATTTCTCGTCGTTTTTATTTAAAATAATTCATTTTAAATAATCAAAGTTCGCTAAAATTGCCAAAATAAAAATTTTAAACTGGCTCAGAATTTGCGGGTTATTACAGTTTGTGTCAGTATTAGGGTTGTAATACGCCTTGACCGACAGATCTTGTACTGAAGTATGAGAAAAGCTGTCAATATATGTATTTATTCTTCTTTTCCTACTTTTATTTATTTTCTACCCTGCTTTGTTGTTAAATAGATTTGGTTGGATTATTTTTCTTGGCTGCAGTGTTTAAGTTTGTTAATTGGCCTTGTACAGAAACGTAGGGAGCTATTCTCAATTTTTTTATATTTTGTAATACGGCTTGTCAAAACATTTTGTAATGCAGTCTACACGTGAAGAAGCTGGTTCTCCCTTAC
Source organism: Allium sativum (assembly GCA_030737875.1). NCBI lineage: Eukaryota > Viridiplantae > Streptophyta > Magnoliopsida > Asparagales > Amaryllidaceae > Allium > Allium sativum. Next base: position 603,544,616 of record CM060919.1, on the reverse strand, counting down.
TGTATTTTCCCTCTTTTCTCCTTTATTTACTTGCATTGGTACTTTGCTTTGTAATCTTCACGTCAATTTTTAAATTGGCTTGGCAAAAATCTTGTACATGAATATATTGTTTTTCTTTGTGTTTGCGTTTGTTCGGACAATATATATGTGTATGTTGTGTACAAGCTCTAAGTTGGATTATTATTTCAAAACTCATATAATCTCAACATATTATAAACTATGTTCGAACAGCTAAATTAACGAGAACAAATTAATATCATCATCAAATATGTCCGAATGGAATATCACTTTAGATTTAATCAAAATCGAATTGTAGCTTCGAATTAACAAGTTCGAGTCAACCGATATCTAATTTATATAGAAAACGTTATTAAACACATTAAATAAACATTATCGTTTATTAACGGTTTCGATAGCGACTATTTTAAAATTCGTATTGGACAAAACTAACAATTTATAAACTGAAATCCCGATTTTTCTTTTTCCATTGGAAAATTATAATCAAACAGATTCAAACATTTTTCGTTTCACGAAATTCTGACTTCTAACGAATCCTGTATGTTCCACTGAAGTTCAAAACTGAATATTGCGAACTGCCACGCATTTCGAGCTCGTTTAAAATTATATATAAATTATAACGTTTAAACTTCGAGTTTAAATATTAAAAATCTATAAATATTCCAATTAAAATATTTCAAACAAAATTAAAAATTTAAATTAAAATGGCTAAAAATCTGGGTCGTTACAAATAGGGAATGTAATGGCCTACAAATCCGTACTATTTGAGTTGACTAAATACACCACACCTCCAACCCAAATTGCACAAAATACGAACCATTATGGGTTAAAGAAGAAAAGATCGAAGAAGAACAAAAATAACAACACAGAATCTCATATCGTAGCGAAATAATATATATATATAATAGCTTTTGGAATACAAATTTAATTGTATATACATACCATCATCAGAGTACAATACAACACAGTGCAAAAATAAACAGTAAATATCTAACGATGAAGCCTCCTGCAACAAGCTCCTCCATGGGTATTTGTAAATACTTGAACCATTTGGCTGCCCATACAAATTTGGGCACCCAAGAGTTTAGGGTGAAACAAAAAAAAATAAACTCTGGGTCAGTCATGGGACTGGCATGAGTAAACTCCAGCCTCTTAGTTTAACTTATAAAATTCCTTTTTAAAAGAAAGGATAATCGTAAGACCGATCCACACATAGACACAGATGGTTTTTAGATAACCCAAAATATTCTTTTAAATCAATACTATTTTGATATTATAATAGTGTATAAATCAAATAAATAGCAATCTAGTAGAATGCTTCGCGGGCTCTGATCGGAGAACGGATTCCAACTATGGCAAGGTATGAGGCCACCTTTCGATAGTGTATCTCTATAGAGGAATACACCCGGTTCAACAAGAACATCTTGCTACCCAGGCTAAACATGACGGGCCACTCACTTCACTTGAATGTTCTGAATGTATTATCACCAACGGTTGGGATCAACAACCATTACTAAAGCATACAACAACAATAGAATAAAGGAGCAAACGGATTTTCTCTAGATCAGGTGACCCACTTAGTCATCCGACCTACCTGATTTTATACTACTTCCCAGTTGTAAGGCCTGAGGCTACGTCTTACCTTTTTAATACCACAACAATCATTCACTTTGAATGCCACATCATCAATCCTGCCAAATCATTTATTGATTTCCCCAAAAATATCATGGGTATAAAGCTAAGAGAAACGAATTTCTCCGCCATCAAACGTAAATATATTTGAAGAATCAACATATATATATGATATGTTAGGCATACTCTGTCAGACACTCATCCATATAAGTTGTCCTGAGACTGGACCAACGGAAGCCACTATTCCATCAATCCATCTTAGCATTTCTACATAGGATCAACAAAACAACCCTTGTATTTTTCTCCGTCTTCAATTATCTTCGGCATATTTGATTCACAGCTGGAGTGGTTTTCAGATAATAAACATGATTCATATCTCTCTGTATTGACAACAAAAATATAAAATGGGCCAAAACTTTGATAGCTGGCTATTTTACTATGAAAGAAACATTTATACAACCAACGTTGCTATTTCCAATTGGAAATTCTACTGATCAAGCAACACTAAGCGCCTTTAAATTAATTTCTCATTTATTTATCATTTCCCAATTTCAATATAAGAATATTCCATTATCATTTCACTTCTGCTTTATAAACTTCTCACTGTAAATTGGTAAGTGAATAAGTCTCTAAGTATACAACCCTGAAGGTTGAAACCAACATCAGATTGACACCTCGAAAGTTACTCGACCGAACCAATGTACAACAGGTTCCAATTTCCTTTTTTACTTATAAAATTCCATTATAAGTTTATTCTATTATTAAATTCCATATATAATTGATAAGTCGATTCCTAGTTATCGAACTTTCTTAAAAAAAATTACCTCCTTAAATTTCCGGAAAATTTCGCCAGCATCTCCTTTGTACGACTCAATCAGTACAACTACAAATTGCCTCTCTAGGCCCTTTCCATTCAAAAAGTAAATCGAAAAAAACCAAGCGGCTTGCCGATAGGATCATAAAATCTCATATTCAATTAACACATGTACCTCTTTTGTTGGGCATTCAATTTATTTCTTCCATTAACATCATTAGATACATGTTTAACCTATATCCAAACATTTCCAATTTATTTCAACTCAATCCAATCATTTTAAACTTATTACGCTAATTTATTCTATAAGTAGCTCTTTTTCTTATTTCACCTTTTATTTGAACATATCACATTCATATATATTTTTAGTTTGCTTATTAGTCAATCGAATTCCATTTTCAACTCAAATTTCATATTCGATTTCGAATATAAATTCATAAATCCTATTCACTTATCCAAAGTTAAATTCAATCCCAAACTCCATTAACTAATTATTCTTCTAATTAATAATTCTATTCAATAATTAAAAATCAAATTTTTTTGTTCCAAAAATCAATTCATTTACTCCACTTGGGTTCATATTTATTTTATCACTCAAGTCTGGATTTTTTAGTGCAAATCTAAGTTTTATTCGCTTCAAATCCTTTTATTTTATTAAATAAATTGTTATGGTTTTTAAATGATTATACCACTGTTTTTCAAAATATTTAATTTTTGACATAACTCAAAATCTATTAAACAAAATCCAGATTTTCCTCTTCCATTAGAAAATTATTACTCAATAGATCCAGATGATTCTTATTTCGAAGAATTCCGACTTAAATTGAGTTCGATATACTTAATCGGAGTTCGAAACATCAAATTACAAACTACCGCATCGCTACGAGATCGTTTTAATTAAATTTAAATACAAATGTTTAAACTTCGTTTATTAATAAATTTCTACTCCATTCTTCCATATTTTAATATAATTGAAATCAATTCTCAAATTTAACTTAACATTTCTGATTATCCTAAATCGTCGATTACTTCATTCAAAATTCATAATTTAGTTTTAATATCATTTACAACTCAGCTACTATATTAAATTTCAATTCCCTTGTAAATAAATTATTTTATAAAACTCGATATAATTGAATTTCAATTTTTAATATGTTGGACTTATCCCAATTTAGTTTATATTCCGAATTCCGGAATAAAATTTATCGTTATCTTTTCGAAATTATTTCTAATTCCCTTTTCAAATTCATGCTTGAATTTAGACTTCCAAATTATCTAACGATATTTTCTCCATTACATGTATATATGTCGTTTATGAATTAATTTCCTTGTTTATATATATATATTAAAACAAGATTCCATTTCAAATTCCATTTGAAACCCAAATTCCTATCTTGTAATATTTTATTATTATAACATATATACATATATAATTGTAGAATCTATTTTCAAATTATAAATATCAACTCCTTAAATATTTAATTTATTTTTATAAATTCGACATAGTCAAATTCCAATGAATTTATTATAATTAAATTTACATTCCAAACAATGGAATAACTTCCATCGTTTCTTTTTGAAATGATTCCAAATTTTCTTTTTAAATTCATAATTGAATTTAAATCTTCAAGTTATCTAATGATAATTTATTACACTTCATTTATAAACATTGGTTATAAATTCATCTACTTGTTTTTCATTTTAAAAACAAGTTAATATTCCCTAACCCATTCGAAATTTAAATTCTATATTAAAAAAGAATAATTTTTCCTTTTTAAAACTCAAATCCTTTTCTTTTCAATTGAATATATTTTTATGGTATTTTAAATACAAATACCTAGGGCCAGTGCTATTCAAACATCCAAAACACACTATCATCAATCACAGAATTTCTAATACATCATATATTATAATATATATATAGAAACAAACAACAAATAAATTTGAGGAATCTAATTGGATCCCTCCACCCTATCTTTCTTACATCCACAGATGCTAGACAACATAAATAATGCCCATCCTGCTTCATGGCAGGATATCGCGGTATAAAAGATCGTACACTATATATATTATAGAGCACATAGGGTGTCATCCGCTAATGGTACTGTGGGAAATATCCAACCACCAAGCCTAAATATAACCAATATATATATATATATATATTGAAAATTGGTACACTTTATTACGAAATACCAATCATATACTTTGTTTATATGCCTCATCAAAACCTTATGCCCCCTAACCTAAACGGGTGCGACATAAGGGAAAAAGGTACATATAAACTCCATATATTCATGTTACAAACAAGCATAAAAACTATATCTCAATAAACAAATACGACAACAAAAGAATAAAAGAAAAACCACTTCGGCCTTCTATTTAGCCCACTACCAAAATAGTATAGCCTCTTCAAAATAAAAGTCGGCGTATCCACTTCAAAATGTATCATTTTAGCTCCATCAAACTATCTAGTATCAACCAAATCTACTCCCCATCTTCTCTAAAACTCTAAACATCATATCTACTTGTTTTACTGCCATTTCCTTTCACTAGATAACATACATCTTTCTCAATCAACTTAAGCCTCATTTGCTTCGACATTTGCCTCTGATTAAACATCCTTGAGTTTCTTTCCTACCATATATGATACACCGAAGTAGTTAATGTCGCACAAGCAACATCAAAGCATGAGTCTCTCATTTTAAACTCATTCATAATTTTTCCTGCCTTATTCATCAATGAACCTATCTCGTATGCATTAATACCCAATTTAACCAATAATGCTAACCATATGAACTGTGAAAACTCACATTCATAAAATAAATGTTGCACAATCTCATCATAAACTCCATATAGTACACATCTACTTTCGGTTAAGGTGCCAAAATTTCTCAGTCTAGGTTTAGTGTTTAGTCTATCAATAGAAGCCAGATAGGTGATAAATGACATTCGATGAGAATTCTTATAATGCCAAAATGTAACGTCCCAGATTTTTAGTTGATTTATTTTGAACATTTAAATTTATTTTAAATATCGAATTGAAACTATAAGTGAATTTAATATGGAATCTATTGATTTTAGATATACGAATTAATTTCAAAGATATTGAATAATCGTAATACAAAACGATAATAATTGAATTCATAATTTAAAACTGAATTTAAATGATTAGCCGGTCAATATGAATTCTATTTGGATATAAAAGATAATAATGATTTATTATCAATTAATTTTATTGTTTTGAATCGATTTATATTTTAGATGAATTAATTTAATATGGTTACTATATATATATGATTGAATTAAATTTCAAGATTGGTTCCATTGAGTTCAGAATAACGTTATAACATTGACACATTGGTCGTTACGTTAAAATAAGGGTTCGTGGTTGCAAATTAGGGCCACGAAATATTTTGATTATTAAATTTATTAAATCACTTCAAAATAATATCAGCCGACCTAAATCCTTCCCCATGCAGCTACAGCTACCTTCCCTTTTAAATCATGCAGCTATTTCCTCCGAGCTGCAAAAATGATCTCCCACCTTCACTACGAAGGAAAACATCGATTTAATTCCCTGTGTACAATCTGTTCCCCTTATCACCTATATACCTATATATATATATACACACACACACATCGTGATACCCCTCTCCTCTTCTAATTCCGTTCTTTAGAAAAATCAAAACCTCATACTCTAATTCTCGCTCCACTAAAAATAGAAAAAAAATTGAAAACAATTTAAATACTCAAACAAAATTCTTGATTTTAGATCCAATGAATTTATATGCTTGAGTGCTTTAACTCCTAGTGCTCAAATCTCAGTGCGATTGACTCTAGCGAAACTCGATTTCAGAAATCGCAAGTTAGGGCTTTCAACTTTTTGGGAAAATGATCATTGAGGGAGGAAGGGGAGGTTGGCATGGCGTTGGAAGTTGTGTGACACACTTGTATTGTTTTTAATGGAGTTTGGTGTAAAAATGATTCGCACCTTTCCTATGCATTTCACGAATCTGCTGGGAAGTCGTGAGTTAGGGAAGAGGTGCGCGTTGAGTATCAGGTTGTGGAGATTGAAAAGAAAATAGAGCGGGAGAGTTTGAATTGTGTTTTGGATATGGAGGCTCCAACGTAACAGTATATATACTGTTAAATTGGAGAAGTTGTCTGGGATAAGTGAGTTAAAGTAAGGCAGTGAAGTAATGCGTGAAGTTCAAGCACTGATGATGAACTGATAGTGCAGTATAGTGGTGATTAAGGTGATAGCAGGAGTGACAGGGCAATGATTTAGGTGATAGAATGGAGATTGGAGATTGACAACAACATGTTCGATGATATGCCAAAGTGGATGGGTCGTTGTTTTGGGTATGTTTTTAGGGTACGTGGATAGGGTGGTTTCTTTCAGCATGCATCGTAGATTGATTTATTTAAAGACAACTAGGTAAGCGTTTTTTTCGAAATTTAAATTACTAGAATAATTTATGCTAACAGTTAGTTTAAATGAGTAAGAATTTAATCAATATTAATAATTGTTAATTGATGAACTAAATCAAACAACCGCAGGTACAAGGCATATTCAACTTGATTAGTTCATGGCCAAGGGGTGCATAATCTGGAATTTAAGAATTTAAATCGGAATGGATTGAAATAAAATCAGGTGAGTGAATCTCACTTAGAGTTTTACATTTAAATTTATTTTTAATCATTAAAAATAAATTGTTGGTTTTTGGATGCTTTGATATGATTGGAATTGCGATTATTTTATATATATTAGTTATATTTAGGCTTGGTGGTTGTGACTATTATATATATTGGATATTTCCCACAGTATCATTAGCGGATGACCCTATCGCCCCATGATATACTGAGTGGATGACCTTTTATACCGCAATATCCTGCCTTGGAGCGGGATAGGTATTATTTATGTTGTCCAACATCTGCGAATGCAGGGAAACAGGTTAGAGGTATCAAATTGGATTCCTCAAATTTATTATTGTTTACATATTTATATATGTGTGATGTGTTGAATTGAATTGATGATTGTGTATTGGGATGTTTGAATATCACTGGCCCTAGATACTGATATTTAAAAATATCATAAAAAGGGATTTTTAGATTTTAAAAAGGAAAAAAAATATTTTTCAAAATAGAAACTGAATTTTGAATGGTTTAGAAAATATTAACTTATTTTAATATTTAAAATAAGGAGTGTAATTTATAAACAATTTATAAATAGAAGAGAAAAACTACCATTGTGTAATTGTAAGGACCCGTAACTTCCCCGGTAAGGAAAGAACGGATTGCCTTGAGGACAAGACGAATCAGAACACAAACGGCAGAACATTTCATTGTATATTACAACAATTTCATCAGATTACAAGAATATACAGAGTATGAATAAATATTACACATCATGAAATATTAGAGATTTAAATTACATTACATAGCAGCGGAAAAATAATACAATACACAACTGAAAGAGATAAACAGATACAGAGCTTTCCGGATATCGTTCCAGCTGTAAACCAGAATCCTGTGAATATAAATCTGCAAAACCAAAACTACTAGCTGCCCGTGTGGAAAATAGGGGCACCCAGAGTTTAGGTTAAAACAATAAACTCCAGGTCAGTCATGTGACTGGTGTGAGAACTAAAACAGTTATTAATCTTTATTTTAAAGTTAGGTAAATCAAGGGACCACGCCGTATAACATGGAACGGGTTTCCTCCCAAGAATACCAGTGCATAAAAAAATAGCGCAATGCTAAATAAAGAACAATGAAGAAATTATAAGACCCAGGTCCCATCACACAACGCAACACAAGCCGGAGGATAGGGTTTTACCTTATAATAGCCAAAGAATGCTTGATACGCTAAATTTCATCTTTTATTATTACTTTAAGTGTATAATGTCAAAACAATTTCAATCATAAGTATCAATCATAGACGGCATAAGTGTCCCATACCACTATGTCGCCATATATAGGTTCTACAATCAAAACCGCAAGATGTCGTATTGGAAGTTGGATTTCCATCTGTGAACTGAGGCAAGGGATCGTCCTCACCGAATTCGAGACGCTCTAGCCCGCCCCTCAGGAACAGAATGCATCGTCCCTTAGATCGTCAGGGCTGGTCCACCGATGTGGATTAAAATTCCTCAACACTGCGTTTCCACGCCCTTTGGGGCGTCAATGAGCCAAATGACTCCTTCGGCTCCACATAGTCACCGATATATCCGAGGAGCTCGCAATCCAACAACCACACAGGTGAAAATAATATAAATGTCAGGGCTGGTAGGTCACTGACACCACCCTAGTTAGAAGGAAACGCATGCCCTCCCTGATGTCCTCTCCCGTTTCGGGTTCACACCGGGGTGTGAGGCTCGCGAATTAACGCTACACAAAGCTATGCCACAAAGGCTGTGCTTTGATCATCAACCACAAGACTCTGCTTTTCAACAGAAGCCTTGATCATTTGCATCTTAGCATGCCACACAGGCAAACCACTCCATGCCACTGATATCCGTCAATCACACAGAATGATATCTAATGTCAGACACACGGTCCATTTACAAGTTCTTTCTGGTTTTGAACGAAACCGGAGGCACCTTGTACCTCGCATATCCATCGATCTCCAAGTACGTCTGGACGATCACCAACCGATTCCCTCCTCTTGGGTGTACAGCCCAATCAAGATCATCAGTAATTATCCAAACGATGTGAAGACCTCCGGTCTTCGACCACCGTCTACATCTTCGACACATCGTCGAATCAGTTATTCAGAATGGGATAAACCCGGTCTTTCCGAATAACTCGCGTATATAATAAACAAGTGTTACACAAACACAACATATGCCTCATTCCAATTCAGAATATTCTTTTATTCAAATATTCTTATACTTCAGGAAATGTTCCCATTAATTTTATCAAAGATAAATTCTTTAAATTTATTCTTTAATCTTCTTTTGAATATCAATTCAAACCAAATTATGGTTTATCCAAACTAGTCGGGATTAGCGAACCTTGCCGAAGTAATCACTTATTAAATTTCCCAACCCCAATCTATTCATCCCATGAAGTAAAACTGGAAATACTTCATATCTAACACCACGGTGTTATCGGTAAATTCAATTACCATTTCACGTTCAAATCTAATTAAAGATTGAACTATCACCTGGAGAAAAACTAGTGATACTCCATTCTCGATCATTTCAATCTAATTAAAGATTCATTAAAACTCCACTTGGTTTTAATCTTCCCAAAAATCAACATTAATGATTGTTTAACTTGGGAAACCATATCCTGTCTATAACTGGGTTAAGGAACCAATGTCATTTAAAACACGGTTCACTATAAACCCAAAATCACATTATATTCCATCAGCCTTTAACCGTAAATTAGCAAGTGTACAATTCCCTAAGTAATAACCCCGAAGGCCAAAACCAACAACAGATCAATACCCAGGAAACCATTCAACTTAACTAATCTCCAGTTAGTTTCTGATTTTCTTAACTCCGTTGGGTCTAAGAACGGTATTATTAAAGATACCATTCACGACAACCCAAAATCACATTCCATTAACAATGGAATCTTCAAGGAAAACAAATCGATATATATATATAATCGATATAAACTTCCATATCCGACTAATAATATAAATGGAATAACGGCAACGCCTTTTAAATTCCATATATATTAGCAGTCTTCCTCAACAGAAATTCACTTTGATTATTACCAAATCGAGTTCCATTCCATTCCAATTTATTTTATTAAATTAGAAAACTTTACTTTGGAAAATCTCCTTTAAATCTTATCAAAAAGATTTATAAATTCCAAATCCTATTTCACTGTAAATCGGGTTAAAGAACGAATATCATTAAAACACAGCTCACGATAAACCCAATTCACATTCCATTAATCATTGGGTCAAAGAACAAGTGTTATTTAAAACACCGTTCACGATAAACCCAAAAATCAATTCAAATTCAATTCCAATTAAATACCATTTAATTGGTATACTTCATTAAATCTAAAGAAAAAGATATAATCTTTTTCTCAACTGGGTTTAAGAACAGTGTTAATGAAGACACCATTCACGACAAACCCAAATCCCATTTGATATTAAATACAAGGCTCTGAATAGAAAATATATCGGCTTATATTCAATATCAAATTCTACGGCCAACAAATATCATATTGGAAATAATGATATAAATATATCTTTCAAATTTCCATAACAATATCTGTATAACCACGAAATCCAACATCGAAATATTCCAAAGACAATTTCGATTCAAATCCATTCCAATTCAATTATTGGAAATTCTGGTTACTTTTAAAACCCTTTCAAATCCAATTTATTTATTTCAAAAATAAATGGATTATAATTCTAGTTCAAAACCAGTTCATTTCGATAAAAATCTATTTTTTTCTTTTCAAATATGGAATTTTTCATCCCAATTCTTTCCAAATCATTTCTTATGATTTTACACAAATTATTACTATTTTTAATAATTTTATCAAGGCTCGTACAGTCGATTTCCATAAACGGCCATCGAACTGCATTTACATCTACCTTTTTCGAATTTGATTTGGACATAATTCCAAATCCAACCATTAGATTTAAAATCTCTAATATTCATTAGAAAGCTCTTTTTGATTCGAACCCAACGGTTCCAGTTTTAGGAGAATCCAACGGTCGGATCTCCCGTAATATCCGTTCGAAGTCAATGGTCGAAATTCGCGAACTACCGCAGCGCGGCGCGTTCTATTCAGGCCATTATATATATATATATATATATAATATATATATATATTATATATTTCGTCGATTTTCTTTTAAAACGTATTTTATAAATCGTTTTAAATTCGTTTTCAAAACGAATTCAACTTCATGTTCAATTTCAAATCAAAATTGAATACTCCATATCATCAATATATAAATGATAATATTTTCAAAACATTATATTTTGGAATCAATTCCTTTTTGATATTGATTATAAAAATGAATAAAATCGATGTAAATATCATTCACGTTAAAATAGCGTTAATCTAATCAACACGGCTATATATATTTAAATATATTCGTGCCCATCCCAAATATGATCAGAATCAGATTTTGATTCTTTTCTGAATATTGTTTGAAAATATTCGCTATTTTAAAATATTCGTTATTTAAAAATATTCGTTCTTTCTGAACTGGAATCAGACACAGTCAATTACCATATAATTTGATTATATGGATTTCACACAACAAATGTGTATAACAACAATGAAAAATAACAATCCATCATACAGAGTGCATTCTATACTGTATAAGCATTAAATATAAATATTTAATGCTTATAACAGCCTGTCAATCAATTGATCGACATACAACTAATTATTGGGATTAGTGTATGCCCAATTTCATCACAATACCCGTGTTGGGTTTTCAAACAACAAACACAGATTTATTTGTGTTGTTGGGCAATGTGTAAAATTTATCGTCCCAATCCATATCAGTCAAATGTGTGTACATAAACAAATCGTCCAATTTGTTAGTAAATTTTTATTTTATATACACGTTAAAAATTATATTTAACTATAAAATATTTATTTTCATTCCACATCACACAATCAACTTTCACAACAGATCAATTAAACATACAAGTCATCCATGGTCTGTGGACGACGAGTGTTCGGTGCTGCTAAGCACCGTCTGCATCCTAGTATATATTTCAAACTAGAAAATAAAATTAAAAGTGAGGAGTTCTCACAGAGGGTTCCACTCCTCCGTGCTTTCCTTCTGAACTATTTGGGTTTCGTTTTGATTTCAGTCGATACCATCGCCATCTTTTCCCGCTGTTCACAGTAAAAATCATATTTTTATAACGCTACTCCGTATATAAAAATCACATTTTTATACCGCTACTATATAGATAAAAATTCTATTTTTATATACATAAAATCTTATTTTTAAACCAACTCCTTTCTTAAAAAAAATCGTGTTTTTATTTTCATGTCAAACGTATAAAGATCAAATCTTTATCTTCTAAAAATTATATTTTTACATAACTAAATATCGTATATTTTTCCATGACTAAAAATCATATTTTTACTTCGTTAAAAATCTAATCTTTTTCATTCTAAAAATCAAATCTTTATACTTTAAACATCATCACTTCATACATTTAAAGATCGATTTTTTTTTATCATGGTATAATATATAAAAATTCGATTTTTATATCGTAATTGCAGAAACAAATCAAAAATCGAAACTTTTCATAATAGAAATCTCAACTTTATTCGCTATCCATACAAGTGAAAATCACCTTTTTAATCGCCTAAAAATGAAGAAAAATAAAAACAAAAGCTTATAGGTGCTGTTGAGGTGGCAGAAGGGGCGCAGGCAGTAGCGGAGGATGCTGGTAGTCATTGGCGGTCGGATTTGGGTGCATGGGGCTTTGGAGCTTCGAATTTGTTCGGAGAAGGAGAGAGGAGGCTCGTGGTGGCGGTAGGCTGGGGGGGCCACGGCAGGTCAGAGGCGGTGGTCGGATAGGGGGTGGCGGCGTCAGCCATTGGCTGTGGGGTGCGGTTTTAGGGGTTGGCTCGATTTGGGTGTGGGGAGAGAGAGAAGAGAGATAGGGGAGAGAGGGGGTAGTGGCTGGCTTAGGTGGTGCGGCGGAGGTCGGGGGCGAGGGGAGGAGCGGTGGTGGTCCGGCGTGGCCTGGAAGGGAGGCGGCTAAACGGATTTGGGCAAAACAGGTTAACGAGGTTTCTTTAATAAGTGAGGGAGAGAGAGTGTAGGTTAGGTTATATAATAATATATATATATATATTTAATTTAATTTATTTCTAAAAAGTTACTTTTTTATTTGATCTCCAATTCAAACCCAACGACTGTCGCCTCTAGCTAATTACCCCCATTCCGAACACAATGGGATATGTTTCGTAGGCCAATTCTATCATTTCGATCGGTTTTCGTTTAAATTTAAAATATAAATCTATATATATTCAATTCAAACGTACATTTCAATTTACCGGGGCCACATACGGACTCTAAAAATTCCATAAAAATTATTTCTAGCTTCGTATTGACGATACGGTCTAAACAAAATTAATTTCGTCAAATTCTGAGACCATTTGAAAAATGGTCATTTTCTGGTCGATCGAAATTGATTGAAACTGTCAAAACACGTTTTACTTTGCCATGCTTGTCATGCTCACATATTAATTCAGAAAATTATGAATTTTGAAACCTAGCAATAATTTGACATCCCGGATCCAACAAAAGTGGTTTCATCGAAAACAGAGGTCGTTTGCAAATTTTGCATTTTTAAGGGCCAAAATTCCATAGCGACTATTCTGAATTTTCAACTAGGCATAACATTTTATTCCCGCTATGAAATTTTAATTTTTCGGATTCGTTGGAAAGATATTCTCTAATAGATTCTAATAATTTTGGTTTCGCTAAAATCCGGTTTATTTTGAATCCTATATATTTATTTGAACTTTGAAAATCGAATTTTCGAACTACCGCGCCATTTTCAATTCCTTTTATAATTTAAAATAAATATTTATATTCTAACGATGATCTATATTAATATTTCCATTCTAATTCTATTCAAAATAAATTTCTCGTCGTTATTCATTTTAAATATTCCAAATTCATTAACATTGCCAAAATAAACATTTTAAATTGGCTCAGATTTCCGGGTTGTTACAGTAATTTATAAATTTAAATTTAGGTATGAATTTAATAAGGGGTTTGGGAAACGTTTCCAAAGGAAATGTTGTAATTTATTCCGACGTTCGGAATGTAAATTGAATTCGATAAATCCATATGGATTTATGATTAGAATTCGACTATGTCGAATTTATAATAATAAATTATTTCCTAAAAGGGTATTGGAATTTTATTAAATAGAAACTAAAATTTAGTATGAAAGTAGATCCTATGTTTATATATATAAATAAGTTATAATAATAAAATATTCATAGTGAGAATCGAGTTTCAAATAGATGATTAAAATGGAAGCTTGTTTAATATATTAAATAAGAAAGTTAAATTATAAACAATGTTTATAAATGCAATAAAATTATTTTCATCGGATAAGTTGGAAATATGTATTTCAAATGTAACGAGTGGCATTAAAAAAAATCAGTTTTTAAATGAGATAGGAGAGGAGATTTTTATAAGTAATATCAGTATTGTGTATTACAGACTTTTATCTATCCTAAGATAAGAACGTTGTCGATCAAGGTATGAAAGTTAAATAAAATACCCCAACTTGAACGACTTCACTATTATCAAGGAATGATATTAGTTTGCAATGGTAGAGGATGTTTTATTTCAAAGTGAATTGGAATTTAATATAGAAATTGAGTTATGAATAATTTATAACCAAGTTATGAATGAAGAAATCAATGATTTTGGATAATCAAAATGTTTAAGTTGAATTGGAGAAGCTTTTTAATTCATATTAAAAATATGGAAGAATGGAGTTGGAATTTATTTAATAAACAAAGTTTAAACGTTTATATTTAAATTTAATTAAAACGAGCTCGCCGTAGTGCGGTAGTTTACATTTTGATGTTTTGAACTTCAGTTGAGTATATAGAACTTAATATAAGTTGGAACTCAAAGAAACAAGAAATGCCTAGACCTATTAAATGATAGTTTTTAAATGGAAGAGAAATATATGGATTTCGTCTTATAGATTTTTTGTTATGTCAAAATCAAATTTTCAGGAAAATAGCACTATAATCATTTTTAAACCATAACGGTTTATTAAATAAAATAAAAGGATTTTGAGTGAATAAAAATTCGAATTTCCATTAGAAAATATAGACTTGAGTTATAAAATAAATATGAACTCAAGTGAAGTAAATGGATTGATTTTTGGAACAGAAAAAAAATCAGATTTTTAATTATTGATTGAAGTTAACTAATTTCAAAAGAAATTAGTTAATAGAATTATGAATCAAACTTAACCGTGTTTAAGTGAATTGAAATTGGGAATTCGAATATGAAACTTGGATTAGAATTTGGAAGCGAATAAGAAGATTGAGTTTAAATTGTGTATAAGTGAATATAAATATATTTGAAAGTGGTATGTTCAAATTAAGAAGAGATTAAGCAAAGAAGCTAATCAGAAAATTCAATAGCAAACGGAAAGCAAAAGTTTTGAACTGATCTGAAATGAACTGGAAATGGGAATATATATATATATATATATATTAACAAGTATGGAATGAAGAGAATGAAGATTTTGATTAGCGTGCCCGACAAAAGGGGACAGGTTTAAATTCTATATGAGATATTATGAGCCTAATGGGCAAGCCGCTTAGCTTTTTGATTTTCTTTTTGAATGGAAAGGGCCTAGAGATGCGAGTTGTAGTTGTACTAATTGAGCCGTACAAAGGAGACGCTGACAAAATTTTCCAAAAAATTAAGGAGTTAGAATATTTTTAAGAAAATTTAATAACTAGAAATTAATGTTTAAATAAGATTTAGTTAAATGCGATAATTTGGGTTGTTGTAACGATGTTTTATATAACATTCATTTTAACCCAAGTAAGTGGCATTTTGGGAATATAATAATAAATATTTTCTTAGTATAAAAACTAAAAGGAGATGGGAAATGGAACGTTTTCTGAATATTGTAAGAGGCTAAATTGTTTTGAGAATATTAAAGTAAAGATTTTGAAAGGAATCTAGGAGAAGATTTAATGAATGAAATATTAGAAAAGGGCCAGTGATTATTGGATGGATGTTTTCTTTTTCTTCGATAGTTAAATAACTGAATATCGATGTTTTTGACTATCGTTGTCAATATAGAGAGATCGGTTGGATTTGTTATCTGAAAACCACACTGTATAGGCATAGGCGTTGCGAATTAGATATGCTGAAAGTAATTGAAGATGAAGTAAAGTGCAAGGGTTATTCTGTTAATCCTAGGTATAAATTACCTAAGATGGATTGATGGAATAGTGCCTTTGGATTGTCCAGACCCGGTACAACATGTATAGACGAATGTTTGTCAGAGTATGCCTAATGGATCACATAAGACGATCCTTTCAAGATATTACGTTTGGTGGCGGAGGAATTCGTTTCTCTTAGCTTTTTATACCGTAATATTTTTGGGAAGATCAACTAGTGATTTGACGGGTTTGATGATGTGACATTCAAAGTAAATAGTACCCTAGATTGAGTTGAGTGTATATATACGTGAGAGCGTATTTGTAATTTGATAGAAAATTTGTTTTATATTGTGTTGATTGGTTTGTCGAGTGGTTTATGAACTTTGGTCCGTACAATATAATCAACTGTATTGATAGGTGTTTCTAAACACTTAAACAGAGTAATTGAACACGATATTGTTTTCAAAACTGGGTAAATGAAATAATTTTTCCCAATATTATATTTTGATATAAAAGAATAGTTTTCTAAAATTATTATATTTATGTTGATTGAAATTATAACCAAATTAGATTATAGAATTGAAATGGTATATATAACCAAATGAAATGGTATAAGAACTTAATATACAAATGATATGAATTAAAATTGGATTGAAACCACAATTTGGAATTTGAACTCCCGGGTGTTTGGAAAGTATTTTGTGAAGTGTTATGTAAATAATATAGCATTATTTTGGAAGTATTTTTGAATAAAAATCATGTTGAATGGATTTTGAAAGTGATAAAGCACTGAACTCACATCAACAGCTGGATAATAATTCTGATGATGACCGTGACATCATCGATGTTCATTTTTGATGTTCTAAGTGAAGGATTGCTACCATGGTAAAATTTTCCAAAGGAAATTATTTGAGAAACCAAATTGTTTTGAAAAATTCAAATGTTTGAATTTGAGATGATTATAAATACATTTATGTGATTTCAAAAGGGAATGAAATAAGTACCGGGTATTTGAATTCTGGAAAGTTAAATGGATTGAATGAATAAATTGATTTGGAATTAATTTAATATTAGCCAGAAAAATAAATGGTTACCTTGTTAACCAAATAATACCAAAAGATGAGTAGAATTTTTTTGTTTATTATGAAGTAAATAAATTGATTGAAATCAACTTGAATTAATATGAATGCATATGTATGGAATATGAGTTGAATGTGAATGTACTGATCGTAAATCATTCAAATGAAATGGATGTGAGTAGATGGTGAATAATATGAATGAAATAAGGCAAAAACTAAAGGTTGGGACTTGTTGGAAATGAATCTACGTGTTTAACCATTTGAATAGATGAAAGTTACTGAAACTTCGTATTTATGAAACTTATGAATTTAAATTGAGTAAGTACAGGTACATGAGCTATCTAGCTTGATTTTGGATATATAGATTGCTTATATGCTAAGCAAACATGCTTAATAAATGCTTATATAAGGTACGCCTATGCAAAATTATCAAATAAGGACATATAAACTGTTTTCCGACCATATGGGTCGATGTATACTTTTTCATATCTTTTGGTATATTGCAAAAGATCCTCCGTACATGGGAGACAGTGCTAAAAAAAATTCCAAAATATAGAGAGTTAGAAAGTTTTTTAAAAGTTTTGAAATTTTTTGTAAAGATAAAAGAGGTGGTTTTCAAATTGAATTCAATTTGAAGAGTTTTGAATGGGAAATAAAAAATTAAATATTTTCATGAAAACTTAATGTTGTATGGGACTTGCGTTATAGAATATGAAATACCGAATTATAACAAAGTGGGCTTTAAAAAAGTAATGGGTTTGTAGCATTTCTTTTGCCTTTGTAATTTCGGGGACGAAATTTTTTTAAGGGGGACGGAATGTAACATCTCGAATTTTTAGTCTATTTAGTTTGAACATTTAAATTTATTTTAAATATTGAATTGAAATTATAAATGAATTTTAATATGGAATATATCGATTATCGATATACAATATAATTTCAAAGAAATTGAATTATCATAATACAAAACGATAATAATTGAATTAAAAATTAATAACTGAATCTAAGTGACTCGGTCGGTTAATATGAATTCTTTTTGAATATAAACGATAATAATAATTTATTATCAATGAATTTGATTGTTCTGAATCGATTTATATTTTAAATGAATTAATTTAATATGGTGACTCTATATATATTGAAACACCCCGTAAAATACATAAATATTAATAGTAAATAAATAATTAAAAATAAGCAATTAAATAGTATCACTGGAAAATGAGATTTTGCTGCTTTAGGAATTTGGCAACGAAATTCTTTTATTGGGATTCGTGGCGAAATTCTAAATCATTTTCATATATAACATGCTGAAAACGGTCAATGTGTGAAGAAGTTATGAACAAATGAATTTGGACAGTAAATGCCGAATATATATAATTAAATGGATAATATATATATATATATTTGTGTGTGTGTGTGTGTGTCCAAAATAAATTAAAAATAAAGAGGGAGAATTTGAATTTTGAAATGAAGATAAGATCATGTGGGACAAAGGATATTGTATATAAGGAATAAGATTAAGAGATTAAGGAATGTATTAATTAAAAATGAACACCTCAACACCACAATGTTATCGGGCGTTCCATCCCTCAGGGGGTCGACCATCCCTTAAGAGGGGTGTCAATCACCTGTCGACCGCCTAGCGGTTGGACAGCCCAATAAATCTAGTAGTTTAAATTTTTTTAGAGAGGATATATATAAATAAAAGGCCTGGATTAAATCAAACTGATCCAACGGTCTACGCTCACACAAGCAACTATATATAGCCCCTCATATCACACATTAAAACCCTAACCATTCTTTATCCCTGCCTCCATACTGCCTCTCTGCCATTACTAAATTTCAGAGAAAATAAAAGAAAGGGTCAAGGATTTCTTTTATTCCTCCAATCTTATTCTTAACCTATCTCTATTCTAATTCATATAGGTTTATTATTCTGGAATTTGGTATAAATATATGCATATAAGATTCTAATACATGTTTCTTGTATATATATGTATATATATATTAGGAGAATTGTTGGAGCACGTTTGCCACAAAGATTGAGCACAAATCTAGATCTACTACATATTCCTCTTTATTCTTCCCTAGATCTGTGAGTGGAATATCGTTTGCTTATACATATTCATATTTTTATTAGATTACCATGTTGACAGATATGCCTAAGAGGAGATAACATAAATACCAAAAACCCCAAATCCTCTATTTTATATCTACATATTAATTGTCATGATATTTGGTTTTTGTGGATTTTTGATTTTTATATTAGATTAAAGATGAAAAAGGGGTGTTGCTACTATTGTTTCTATTTTGTGTAATTCACTTTTATTGAACATTTGATTGTAACCTAAAAGGGTTTAAATTTGGGTATATCATGATTTGATTAGGTTTGGGTTCTATTTTGAATCCAACTGTATTCATACTTTAAATATGTCAAATGTAAACGTTTTTGTGTGCATAACACCGAAAAAGGGTGAATTTGATAAAGTGGAAATTATAGACATATATGTATAAGTGTATGTAATACTCTATTTTAATCCGGTATTGAAATCATTCCAACAAGCCTAGGAAGCAAATTGAAACTTGTATGTATGTATATTTTCCATTCACTGCTATTTGTTATTATGTCATCATGCCTAAATTGTAGCAGTAAAGATACGGAAAAATTAACTTGTATACCATGATTTGGACAAATTGACAATTGCCACCTCGTTAGAACATTTCCTTGTTCCTACGAATATTTAACGTTGTTATGCGTTATTATTATATTAATATAGCGTAATTAACGTAATATAAATGCAACTAATGCGTTTAGGATAATATTCGAATTTGAAATGTCCCTATATATAAAAATATATTGATTGCTTGTGTGTGCGTATGTAGATAGGCTTTATATATATTAATAGTGACACAAAGACACTAGGTTAGTTGCCATTTATGGTAGAAGTATACCCGGAATCGATCGACAAATCCAACAACCACAAGTGGGCCCAACTAATGTGAGATGTCTAGGTGCCATGGGCCATTCAAAAACTTAGTACACTAGACATGAGGTTGAATCAACTTGTATTAGAAGCCTGCCTGAAACCAACTGGCGTATCCAGCATCCACAAGTGTACGGTTTAATGTGAGAGGTCTAGTGTGTGTATATATATATATAACTATATATATATGCATAAGTCTATTGTGCATGAAAATAGGCAGGTTTACTACACCTTGAGATGGTCTTAAGCGGCTGACTCTCTTTTTAAATAGTTTAGGTCTTAAGTGGTTAGGACTAGGATCCCTCTGAAGGTTTATTCCTTGGAGAGGAACCAAAATCATAGGACCCACCCTTATTAGATTTGAAGTAATTCTTTGGTTCTCCTTCTCTAAAAGTGGTTAGGCATAAACAGTAACGGAGTAGGGTAGTTCATGGGGATGTCCACTTCCTCTAGAAGCTTGTGAGGGCTCAACTAGGGATAGGATTAGTATATGAAAGATATATGGCCATTGCATTCTCACCAACTACCTAAGGGAAGTCTTAAGCGACATAGGTGTCCTACCGTAATATCATTTAAGCAGTAACGTTCGCAATACTACTTATATTACACTTGAGAGTATAGACTTAAGAACGTTAACATATTAGGACGGGGTCTTAAGGGGATAGGGTCCACCTCACGGTTATAAGAGATCATAAGAATCTACCTTTAATAGGGCTATAAGTGACCGAGAATGTCCACCTCATTGGGTCTTTGCCCTAAAAACACTAATGAGCGATTGACTTGGATACCCACCTCATTGGTTAGATAATCAGAGTTTTTAAATCTTATGTGCTGCGTAGACATACCTTGACATATGCAACCTGCTAAAAATATAGGGTATGGACATTAAGTAACACCGTATTTCTGTTATACAGAACTTTATGTTCTGACCACTCTCCTTAACATATCCAACAAGTTAGTAGATGGGGTAAAGTTATGGACGAAGTTATGACTGGAGCTGAAGAAGAATACGAAGTTATTATGCTATTATTAGTAGTTATTGCTTTACTTCTTTTGGAAGCTTATGAGAATGAACTATTTGATGTACTCGTTGAACAGATGTAACTATAACTGCTGTATTTTCGTGTTTTTTAAATTAGTGTTATGTCTTAATTCAGTATTATATTTTCTCCTTCCGCTATGTGAGATTTCCATTCGAAGTATCTGTGTATATATATTATATGCAAATGTAATCCTTAAAGGAACCAACGAACCATTTAGAATGGCTCTATGTTTCGATGTGTCTTTTCTAGGTCGAAATTTAGGCCCATTCTGGGTGGGTTGTGAAATTTGATATCAGGGTATAGGTTACCCGATTATAAGGAAATTATATATATGAGAGGCGTATTTGTAATTTGAAAAAGGTTTTTCAAACTATATATATAATATAATTACCCCAATGAGCATACGCATTTATACTAGGAATCTTTGTCGTTCTCTTCCCTTTTTCAGCTTAGATACTATCTCAGAAGTATCCACTAAGGGATTCTTCCTTTTCTTTTAGATAGTAGAATAGCTGAAAATCCTATTGAGCAGGGTAACTAGGCAAGACCCCGATACTTGTCAAAGTTGTTCCAACAGTATCTTCGTACTGTGGAACATGTCCCTATTGCCAATTCTACCCTGGTGGCACCTGGATCTCCTTCCACTGATGTAGCCTTTGACTTTTCCTGCTATTGTAAGACCTTTACGAATCTTGGAGGGAAATCATTTTCTGGAAATGAACGCTTTGCTAATGGTCAATCTTGGATTATGGACTGTTAAAGAATCTTCGAAGCTACTGGCTGGCCCGATGAAGTGAAAAGGAAGATAGCGGCCTGGCACATGAAGGATGAAGCCATTGAATGTGGAATTTAATATTTGGAGAAAACGAGGGCCGAATTTTTACATGGGCCGAATTCAAAACCCATTTCGAAGCAATGTTTTTGCCAAGGGCAGAATTGACTATCTAATTGGAGAAATTCATCCACCATAAGCAAGGAAGCTTGAGCCTGTAAGAGTAAATATCCAAATTTACCGAATTATGTAAGTTCGGAAGAGGATTGATAGACACACCCTTAAACAAAACCCTGAGATTTGTTAAAGGACTAAACAATCCATTGAAAGAAACCATATTATCCCAAGTAACGTTTAGGGAAACTTTTGAAACCGTAGTTGAGACAACTATCCTATGCATGGCCGGGCGCCAAGGAGGATAAAGAAGGTGATAATGGAGAAAGCTCCAATAAGAATAAGAAAAACGAATGGTGGAAAAACAAGAAGAAAGGGAGAAAATTCAAAAAGGAAGCAAAGACTTGTACGAGGTGCAACCGCAAGGGTCATAAGGCCAAGGATTGTAGGACCTCGTTGGCGATGAAGGAGTTCAAGGGAAAATATTTCAACTTCCATGAGGAAGGACACATGTCTAAGGACTTCCCAAAGCCCAAAGTTGTCAAGAGTGGCCAGAACTATGCAATATAGGCAACACTGATTCAAAGACGACCCACAAGAGACCATGGGCAAGCACACTTGAAGGTATAATCTCTGTTTTAGGAAATTTTGTATATACCTTGTTCAATTTCGGAGCAACCCATTTTTTTATTTTCAAACAATTAGTAAATTTGTTGAGCCTTCCCATATCTATCTCGGATAGAGGTGGCCAACTCTATCAGATCTAAGTATCTTGAGTTGTTGTGTAAAGACTTAGTATTGGAGGATGACAATTTCGAGTTCCATTGTGAAGTGTATGCATTGTATTTTATAGGGTATGACCTTATCCTAGGTATGGACTGGCTATCATTTTATGGGGTCGTCCTAGATTGTGACAAGAGAATTGTTCATTTTAGGAGCAAGGAGGACGTAGTTTGAATATTCCTTGTAGTGTCAGAAACATGGATAAATCGTTATTATATTCCTTATCTCCTAGTTTTGAACGACCATCTTCGATCCCTATAGTTTGTGAGTTCTTGGATGTTTTTGAGGAAGTCACGGGACTTCCACCCCACAGAGAAATCCCTTTTCATATAGAGCTAGAGAAGGACGCTAGACCTGTAATACTACCCTTGAGGCATAAGGCGCCTAAGGAAAGATGGGAGTTAGATAAGCAGATTTCAGAATTGTTACAAAAAGGTTTCATTTGTCAAAGTACCTCAGAATGGGGGTGCACCTGTTGTACATGCCACCAAAGCAGACAGATCTTTAAGGTCTAGCAGAATCGATAACCTTTTTGATCACTTGGGAGGAGCCCGAGTATTTTGCCAGCTAGACCTTGCTACTAGATTTCACTAGTTAAGAATTGCGGAGGACAATAAGGACAAAACTGCGTTTAGGACGCTAGATGGATTATTTCAATGGGAAATTATGCCCTTCGAACTAACGAATGCACCCGCCTTCTTTGTTGACCTCATGAGTCGGGTATTTAGGGGCATTCTTAATAAAATTATGGCAGTCTTCGTAGATGATATCCTTATATTTTCAAGAGATCGTGAAGAGCATGAAGATCACTTGAGACAAGTGTTAGGGATATTAAGAAAGAGCCAACTGAAAGAAAAATTCTCAAAATGCCATTTTTTGAGGGAAGAAGTAAAAATTTTAAGACACATTGTGTCAAGTAAAGGCTTGGCCGCAGACCCCGCAAAGATGGAGGCAATCAAAGAATGGAGGATACATCGAAATGCTATGGAAGTAAGAAGCTTCCTTAGATTGGTTGGATATTTAAGAAATTCATTAAAGACTTCGTAAAGATTGCTAGGTACTCCATTAACCCAATTAACGAGGAAGAATTTGGTGTTTTCTTAGAGTGATAAATGTGATATAGCCTTTCATAAATTAAAGGAAGTATTAACTAGTGTGCTAGTCCTAACTATACCCGACGGTTCAAAATTGTTTACCGTTACACTGATGTATGTGAGATCGGTCTAAAAGCAGTCCTTATGCAAGAAGGAAGGGTAGGTGCTTACGCTAGTTGACAACTCAAGGATCGAGAGAAGAGATACCCAGTTCATGACCTGAGTTAGCTGCAGTAGTGTTCGCCCTTAAGAAGTGGAGGCATTATCTTTTAAGAGAGAAGTTTGAACTTTTTATCGACCATAAGCCCCTAAAATATTTATTTTCTCAATGTGATCTAAACCTGAGACAGCAAAGATGGGTGGAATATATTGCCTCATTTGATTTCATGATCCAGTACACCCCGGGAAAGGGGAATGTTGTGGCGGATTCTTTAAGTAGGAAACATGCGACTTTGAATGCGATGACCAAATGGTAACAATTAGAGTGCCTCTTTGACTGTAATTTGCATCCCTCGCCAACCACTTCTAATGGTTTTCTTGGCACTATGATAATTAGGCCTACCCTAAGAGAGAGGATCCAAAGCGCACAAGACTTTGACGAGGAATTAAGAAACATAAAAGAAAAAGTGGGAAAGAAGGAGACCTTTCCCCATTCGGTTAAAAATTTGATCGGTGATGACGGGAGTTTACTTTGGGATGGACGACTTAACATCCCTAAGGATGAAAGGTTGAGGGAAAAAATCTAGAGGAGTTCCATAGGTAAAAATTGACCATACACCCCGGTGGGGATAAAATGTACAAGGATATTAAGAGGAATCTCCATTGGGAAGGAATGAAGAGATATGTAGCTGAGTTCGTGGCCCAATGTTTAACATGCCAAAAAATGAAAGTGAAGCAAGGGAATCCCGAAGGACTGTTACAACCTTTAGAGATCCCCACATGGAAGTGGGAACATATTTCCATGGACATTGTAGATGGACTTCCTAAAAGCCAAAAGTTAATGGGGCCATTTGGGTTATGGTAGATCGTCTAACCAAACGTGCCCATTTCATAGCAGACAAAAAGATAAGGATTACAACTTCTTTAGCCCAATTATATGTCAAATAAATAGTAAGACCTCTGGTTCACAAGCGAGTTTTGGGAAAGCCTACAAGCAGTATTGGGAACGACCCTTAACCTAAGCACAACTTATCATCCACAGACCGATGGACATATAGAGAGAGGAAATATAATCATGGAAGACTTGCTCAGAGCTTGCATCATCAACTTTGGAGGAGTTAGGGAATTGCACCTACCGCTTGTGGAGTTCACATACAATAATAGTTTAAAAAAATGATTGATATGGCCCCTTTTGAAGTGCTTTATGGGAGGCCATGCAAATCGCCAACTTGTTGGTGGGAAACTACCGACAAGGTTATACTCAAACTAGATTTTGTTCGTGATTCCAAGGAGAAGATATCTTTAATTAGGCAAAGGATGAAGGCAGCCCAAGACCATTAGAAATCGTATGTCGAGGATGGAACTTGAGTTTAATATTAGAGATTTGGTACTCGTAAAAGTATTCCCTCTTAAGAAAACTGTTTGGTTTGGAAAGACTGGGAAGTTGACTCCCAAATTTATTGGGCCTTTTCGTGTCATCTAGAAGATATGATCTTTGGCTTATCGAGTGGATATCCCAAAGCATCTATGGGGAATCCATAGTGTTTTTCATGTATCTCATCTAAGGAAATGCCTTCATGATTCTGCTATTAGACTCGCTCTTGATGAAATTGGGTACATAGAAAAACTCAAGTTGGAGTCCAAGTTGCCCCATGGCACTACAAGGATTGTAGAGCACGGAATCAAGAGGTTCTGTAACAAAACCGTTCGCAGTGTTTTTCATGTATCTCATCTAAGGAAATGCCTTCATGATTCTGCTATCAGACTCGCGCTTGATGAAACTGGGGACATAGAAAAACTCGAGTTGGAGTCTAGGGTGTCACATGCCACTGCAAGGATTATAGAGCACAGAATCAAGACGCTCCACAACAAAACCGTTCGCCTCGTCCGAGTACAATAGGGAAATGACCCTATATAAAGTACATGGGAGACCGAGGATAAGATGAGACGGACTCACCCAGAGCTTTTCTCAGGTTATTTTTCATCAAATTTCGTTTATGGATGCATCATGATTGCTAGATTGGATGTTAGAGATTGGATGCAACACCATTGGACAAGAGCATTTATATATAAATATATGCATAATTAGGTTGTTTGCATACATATTGCATCACTTATTACACCTACATCCTAGGATGGGGCTCACTTTAGTGAGTCTGTAGTTCATAATCACTACGAGTCGTGGATGCTTATGGCTGATTTAAAAATAACATGGATGTGATTGTGCGAGTTATGTTTTTCGCTCCTTAAACAGATTTCGGGACGAAATCCATTTTAAGGGGAAAAGAATGTAACACCTCGTAAAATACGTAAACATCAATAATAAATTAATTAATTTAAATAAGCAATTAAATAAAATGGCTGGAAAATGAAATTTTGCAGCTTTAAGAATTTGGCTACGAAATTCTTTTACTTGGATTCGTGGCAAAATTTTGAATCATTTTCATATATAATATGTCGAAAACGGTCAATGTATAAACGAATGAATTTGAACAATAAACGCAGAAACTAAATATATACATATAACTAATTAAATGGATAATATAAATATGTGTCCAAAATAAAGAGGGAGAATTTGAATTTTGGAATGAAAATAAGATCATGGAGGACAAAGGATATTGTATATAAGGAATTAGATTAAGAGATTAAGAAATGTAATAATTAAAAATAAACACCTTAGCACCGCAGCGTTTTTGGGCGTTCCAACCCCCGGGGGTCGACCATCGATCGATCGCCTGCCGGTTGGACAGCCCATTAAATCTATATGGTTAGGGTTTTTTTGGGTGGACATATATAAATAAAAGGCCTAGATTAAATCAAACTAATCCAATGGTCCACGCTCACATGGGTAACTATATATAGTCTCCCATATCATACATTAGAACCTTAACCATTCTCTATCCCTGCCTCTATGCTTCTTCTCTGCCATTACTAAATTCCAGAGAAAACAAAAGAAAGGGTTAAGGATTTCTTCTATTCCTCCAATCCT
The DNA here is from genome assembly GCA_030737875.1 of Allium sativum. Lineage (NCBI taxonomy): Eukaryota > Viridiplantae > Streptophyta > Magnoliopsida > Asparagales > Amaryllidaceae > Allium > Allium sativum. The sequence continues at coordinate 603,517,236 of CM060919.1, read as the reverse complement.
ATTCTTAACCTCTCTCTATTATAATTCATACAGGTTTAGTATTCTAGAATAAGGTATAAATATATGTATATAAGATTCTAATACATGTTTCTTATATATATATATATATATATTAGGAGGATTGTTGGAGCACGTTTGCTGCAAAGATTAAGCACAGATGTAGATCTACTACAAATTCCTCTTTATTCTTCCCTAGATCTATGAGTGGAATATCGTTTACTTAGGCATATTCGCATTTTTATTAGATTATCATGTTGATAGATATGTCTAGAAGGATTTGGAAATTGATAACATAAATACCAAAACCCCTAAATCCTCTATTTTATATTTGCATATGAATTGTCATGATATTTGGGTTTTCGTGGATTTTTTATTTTTATATTGGATTAAAGATGAAAAAGGGTTGTTGCTACTATTGTTTCTACTTTGTGTAATTTACCTTTATTGAACATTTGATTGTAACCTAAAAGTGTTTAAATTTGGGTATTTCATGATTTGATTAGGTTTGGGTTCTATTTTGAATCCAAACGTATTCATGCTTGAAATATGTCAATTGTAAACGTTTTTATGTGCATAACAACGAAAAGGGATGAGTTAGATAAAGTGAAAATTATAAATATACATGTATAAGTGTATGTAATAGTTTATTGAAATCATTTAAACAAGCCTAGGATGCAAGTTTGTTACTACCAAAATAAAGCTCCGAAACAGGCTAGCGGTGAAGAGGTAACAAACCGCCACAAGCAGAAAGAAGTCCTCTGTCAACAAAATCCCGACATAAGAAAAAGCCGACAGCGTAAAGAAATATTCTGGGAGCTATGCAACCGAAACCATCCTTGAAGAAAAAAATCTCAAAATCTGTACAAAGAAAGGATACCGGTAAGGCGGTCCCGGCACGATGAGTAAACAACGGTAGGTCACCCAAGACCGAAAGCCAATGAAGAGAAAGACCACTAATCCTATAAACCGAGACCTAGAAGGATGAGAGGGGCTATCGGTGCTTAACACCGATAAACATGGGGATGAGAGCATATGGAAATTATCCGAAACCAATTATCGAGAACTCCATTAGTTGGTTCCCAGGAAGTTACCCTAACAAGTAACTATCAAAGCACCAAAAGAAATCCCCTGAAAAAGCAAGGATACACTTCAAGAGTCTACCGAAAGGCAAGCCGAAACCCCAAAGAGAGAGAGGCTATCCACACTAATCTTCTTAGTATCGGTACCGACAAGGGTGGCAGACCCGACAACTGTTCACTTGAATCACAAAGATAAGCTCCATAAAGCGTTATATAATAACAAGACCGAGAGTCCACATACCGGAGTCTACATCCAGAAACTATACCTATGCGAAAGCCATTTGCACCAACAAGCTTAGGATTAAAATAAAGTGGATAAACAAGCAATCAAAAAGGAGTTCTGCGGACCAAAACCCTCATCCCGAGAGCAGGAACCGGCACATCTAAAAGCCATAGGCAAGACCTTCAGAACCTAAAGAAAAGGCGACCGAGAGTCAGTACTTCCGAAACCAAAGGGAAAAGCGACCGACAGGGGGTACTGTTGGCTCAACAACAAAAAGGGCCCCGATTTGTCTATAAATAAGATCCTAAGGGTCTCATTTTTGGGACAATTTTCTCATTCTTGTACTCTCTTTTCTATAGAGAAAACCCTAATTTCTAAATCAAATTGAGGATTTCAGTGGTAAACACCCGTGTCCCAAATCAAAGATCAATAAAAGAGTGAATCCATATTTAGTGTATTTCTTTATGTGTTTCCAATGGTATTTCTTAGCTATCACCAGTGCAGTATGCTATTTACATCCTACGTGTGTACGAGCTCTTAATCTGTCTTAAACCCTTCCGCCATATCAATCAGAACCCCTTGCCATAAGACATTTAGCCCTTATCGAGGGTTGTGCTTAAGGAACCTTTGTCCAAAGGCAACTGTTGGTTCTTAAGTCGCTTAAGCATGATACTCACCCCATAGTGGGAAGAGTAACTAATATTTTGGACTCAAAACCTTGATATCTAGGAAATGGTGAACTATCTCAAAATCGAAAAAGTTAAATAAACCTATTTTTCCCTTAGGTCCATTTCCACAGACCTATCTCTAGTGTTGATGTAAAATATCGTTAACATTTCGGCATTGGGAGGAGGGCTTGAACCTCCGCCCTTGTGGTTAACAGCCATATATTTAACTGTGTTGTTCCGTCTGAGGTTGGACTAGGCATTGAAGAAGCAACAATCATGAATAGAAGTTCTCTATGAGTAACTAGTGATTTTCCCATGGTTACATCTAGCATTAACGATCCATGGACATTCGAAAAGGTTAAGTTAGAAACCCTATGTATTCAAGATAAAGAAGGAAATGTAGAGCCTTATGATCCTGATCATTGGAGCATTAACCCTTTCCAGTTAGGACCAACCCCAATCTTTGCCTAAACAATTCCACAACAGAAGAACATAATCCCTTTCTTCATGTTAAGGAAACCATCCAAACGCAAGTTAAAGGAACAATATTCGAGCAAAGGATTAAAAAGGTTCCACTTATCATACTACAAAAGAGTCTAATAGGGGTATGCCCTTACATCAAGGCACGGTTAAAAGAAAGTTTAAGGAAAAAGATGGAACAATGGAATCGAGTGGTAAAAGGGTTAAGTTTCCATACCAAAAGAAAGACTTCGAATCAAGATTACTAAAAGGTTGTGAGCTTACTACCTCAATTGAGAGCATCTACTCCCTAATTAAGCGTGATTTGAACTTTTGGACTTCATCGAAGAGAATGAAACCAAGTTAGAAGGGCCTTATTGCTACTACCATATGATGAATGGACATTAAACCAACCATTGCAGAGTTTTAGAAGGAATGATTGTCAACTTCTTAAGCCAAGGAAAGCTACATAAATATGTAAAGGGAACATAACTAATCACAACAATAGATTCTCTGAGAAAAAGGATTGTCTACCTAATTACAGGGATGGAAACCCCCTCAAGACTTGAAAGGCCCAAAGGTGGGTTAAATCACAAATGGATAAAAACCCTTATCACCATCGAGTTGGCCAGGGCAAGGCAATCCGCAAAGGGGAGTGGTGTGTAAGCCTCTTTCCGCGCCTGAATCAAAAAGGGCCAGGTTAAAGCAACAAAAGCGTTACCCTTCGACCCACACCAGTAATGGTCTTGACGGAGCATCTAATTAGCACACACTGCCTCTGCTCGTAGAAGAGTATGCCCTGCCTCTGCTATGAACTAAGCACGTCCTACCTCTGCTTATGTTCTGCGTTACCCGCAGGAGGGAACACAAACCCATATCATCGCTTACAATGGTCAGGATAGGGCACCGAGTGTAAGCCTTTATCACCACCTACGATGGCCAGGGTAGAGCATCAAAAGAGTAAGCCTTAATTCTGCGTTTACGATGACCCGGTTTAAGCATATAAGACCTTATCATTGCCTACGATGGTCAGGTAAAGCGCCTCATGAAGGGAGGTCGGGTAAGTCCTTGGGTCCTGCTTGTGGATAAGCTAGCCAAGCGCACCGGACGCACAGGGCGAAAGAGTGGCCAACAAAGCATGTACATCCTCTGCTTTGATAACAAAAAGCCGAGAGAGTGAGTCAAGAAGCACGTACATCCGCTGCTTCTATAATAAAACCCAGAGGGGAAACAAAGCTAATTACGAGAGATGTGTTTCTGGTCTTCTATTAATACCTGAATCTGGGTCAGTTTAGTTCTTCTACCAATACCCGAATTTGGGTTAGTTCGGGACTTCTATTAAATACCTGAATCTGGGTTAATTCAAGATGTCTATTGAAACACCAAAAATGAGTTCCTGATTCTTTATGGAGCAACCCAAGTCGGGCACAGATCCAAAGCTTCTATTATTACCGGAGGAGAATTCCCGGATTTCATCCTAAAAATTATGGTTTGAAACATCGACCAAAGTCTCTATTCAATTACCAAAAGAGGCATTCTAACCACATCTCATTAGTACCCTAATTTGGGTCACAAAAGACTTAGATTTGCACTTCCGAAGAAGGATTGATGAAACAAGACTTGGAGGGAAATGCAAAGTCTATTATTCTGAAGGTTTTCCTAGAAAATATAAGTAATCCTCTTTCTTGTTCAGGGATATTCCTTAAACTTATCATGTACAAATCATTATCGTCTTTATTCAGTACAAGCAAAATTCAAACGACAAGTAATAAATACACAATTTACCAGTTCATTTAAAAGAATTACAACATTAAATATTTAAACATAGATATGTACATATTACAATTACAAACACTATCAAATGTCCTACCTCCCTTCATCCTCAGATAAAGGAGGAATGATGGCATGGCGAATTGCGATGCTTTCGCATCTTTTTTCTAACTTCACCAAGATTATCAGATGGTTGGACCAGAAGGTTTAGAGCCCATGTCCTTCTCCAATTCAAAAACATTTAAATGCGGGTCATGTCTTTCCCCTTGTAAAAGCCTAATTTGGTCAACATATCGGTTGACACGGTCAAATGAATCCTTAATCAATTTGGTGTCGCAAATACTCTTCATCTCAGCTATCACCTTCTTGCACCAGTAAGAAATGACTGATTCTTCTAACCCTCGAGGAGAGCTCTTCAAATAAAAATGCTTTTGAGGAATGGAGGCCCTAGCCATAGTCGCGACACTAGAAGGCCGGGACACCATAATGATATGTATATTTTTGAAGGCATGTTTCCATGTCTTACATTTTTCATTGACATTGTCTAATTCAATTTCCAAGTTAGTGACGCATTGGCGTAAACCTCTTAGCTCATCTTCGAATTCAATAAAGGGCTTAGTCTTTATATACGTCTTCAATCTGAGTATATGTAACACCTCGAACTTTCTATTAACTGTATATTAACCAATTAAAGTATAATTAATTCTAGATGATAGAATTAAGGGAAACAGGTTACGCCATTGTGTTCGTCTCGGAATTCTGCTTGTGACAGAGTCCGTGTTTGCGTGAATCGGACTCCGTATGAAGGAGTTATGACCTCCGGAAGTTTCAGAATTCAAAATTAAAATTCAAACAGTTCAAAACGAGGTTCAAAATTCAAAAATCAGACCCAAGCTGGGCTGGGCGGGAAAATTCCCGCCCAGGCATTAGGTCGACCTGGGGGTCGACCTGCCCAGTCGACCTGGTTTGGACCTGGCTGGCCTGATCGGGTTCTGGTCGATTTCTGATGCTTGGCTGTGTCACTAGGGCTGACATGTCGCATTTTGGTTGGCTCCTTTCGAAGTGAATTGTCTAGATTCATCTATGATCATCTGGCGGCTCAAATCAATCTGAAACTCTATATAAACAACTTAAGACTCCAACCTAAATTCACATAAGAAATTAGAGACGGAGCCGCCATGCTGTCGGGAGAAAATTAGGGGGAGCCTCCACTTGTAGAAAAGCTTAGTGACGAGCCAAAATCAAAGTTAAAACACGAATCAAAACAACGTTAGTCTACCCAAAGGAAAGAAATTCAAATTCAGAACTCAGAATCCAGAATTCAAGTTCTGCGTTCGTTGTAAGTATAGTGATTCTTCCGATGTGAATAAAATTAAGTCTTGATTCGAAGTAAATTGGGAAGGAAATTGTGCTATTGCATAACAACGATGTTGATTCATATGCAATGTAATGATTGTGGTATTGTAATGTTTGTGGTACAATTGAGTCTATGTTGATCCTATTGTACATGTAGAATCACATGCAACTTGTATAGTTCATGTTGTAATCGACACCTATATGTTTATATGATTATATAGATTGTACGTGATTAAGATTTCATGTATATATATATATATATATATATATATGCTAGAACCTTTATGCTTAAACGATTATGTTCACCTACATGCTAGTATGTTTGTAAGAAAGTTGCAAGTTAATTGGATCCATGCCAAGATCCACATTAATATATGTTTCATGTTGTAATTAGATATACGATTGGATCTAGTTCACACCCTTGTCATAAAATTATGCATACTTATGAAAATGTCATATCCTTGTCATATGCAAGTGATGTTCAATGTTATGCCTAGATCCAAAACATGTTTAGGCTTATGTTGTCTAAATCATATGTTAATTTAAGTGATACCTATTTGGTTAGATCCCTATTTCAATGCAAGTTCACATATATGTAAGTTGAACTAGGCTATGTTGCAAATTCACATGTATGTTGATTTAGTCTATGTTACAAATTCACATATATGTATGTTGACTATTTTGCAAGTTCACACCTATGATGTTCATATTGGCTTTGCCAAAGATGCCAAGTTTACACCTATGCCATGTTTATGTTCATGAATTCCCTTATGCCAATTTGTGTGCGCTAAATTAGGCTAAGTTTTTAGCCTAATATTTTATGTTAAAAACCATGCGAACGAGAATTAGGCTAAGATTGTTAGCCTAATACTTAAACAGGGTAACGTTGGGAATATTAGTAAAACTTGACATAAATTGGTAAATATATGAAATTGGCATGTTTGTCACATGCCAAAATTAGTGGCATTTAAATGGTATAGATTCTTTATACCAAAAATGTTAAACTTGGAAAGTGGGCCACAACATTTAATTATTGACAAATTTACATATATTAAGTAATAAAGACAAATATGTAAATTTAGAAAAATACGAATATGCTTAATACGAGGTTGGATTAAGTTGTGATGTAAACCTGCCCGGACCCGCCCGGCTGTCCAGTAGTCACAACAATGCCTATCCAATGTGGGTGGTTAAGCATGGAGCCCAATAAGGACCTGAGGTTAGACTGAGTTACGGTGTAAACCTGCCCGGAACCGACCGGCACATCTAGTAATCGTAACAATATCTGTCTAATGTGAGTGGTATGTGCTTTAAGAAGCTAAGGACAGACAAGTCAGGATGGTAGGGTTAAGTTAACTAAAACACTTAACCAATTCAACATGTTAATTAAACTGATGGGTGGGGTTAGGTAAATACAGACACTTAACCACTTAACATGTTTGACTAGAAAACCCTAGTAACGGGGACCCTTTTCAGCAGTAACCCAATTAGGTATTATGGTACCCTGAAACAATGCAGGGTGGGGCACGATTACTGGGCTGATTGTAAGCGGTCAAAAGCGACGGCGGTGGGTGCAACAGTGTGGGTTCTAACGGAGTGCGGGCGGGCACACACTTCGGAGCAGACAAACAGGGCACTGGGGGCACCAGTAGTATAACCTATGCATTCTAAGGATTGTGTCGGGTCGCCACCATGGGACTTGATACACCCCATGGTGGGGCCAACATAGGTGTCTACAATATTTGGAGGCCGTAAGACACAAATGACATGCGAGTAGGAGCCAATCCTTAGAAAAGGGGATCACTTCACCTCCAGCATGGGGTGCCAGTTAAGACAATACTAGTAAGTGCAGAGATATAGTGTGGGGTGCGATAAGTATATTTGGTTCAAACTGCTTTACCTTAGTTTATGACACTTTCCTATTTCCAGTTTATACTTGTCATGCCCTTTTTCTTATTCTCATAGTGAAGAGTCACTAGACTTCCCAGGCTTTATGTCTGACCCTATTTTCTTTCATCTTCTTTTTTGTTGTCCCCCCCCCCCCCCTCTAGGTCCACAGGGAAGAAACAATCAAGCTTAGTCAGACTCTTTGCAAGCTTAAAGATAGTAGATGTACGGTTTGGACTCTCTTTGGCTATGGTTGTTGGACACACTCTATGGGGATTTATGCAGTTTTAATTATGTTTCTTTAATGTAATAACGAAGACAGTAGTAACGATGTAATGTTTTGGAAGTTGTTATGTGACAGTTATGGAAATGTTTTGTTGAACACATATCTTTTTTTTGAAATAAAAAGTCTGTTGTTTTCTGCTGCTTATATATATGTGTTTATATCTGTCTTGTGTTTTATCTGTGACTTTTACTTACAAACCCCCACCAAAGTTAAGGCATTCCCTTTGTGAGTGACCTTAATGGAGGGTGGGGTGTTTCACTTGGTATCAGAGCACGGTTTTACTAGACTAGATAAAAGTTTTTGAAAATATTTTCAAAAAGAAGTTTAAAGAAGCATTGTTTTCAAGAAAAAGAGTTATTTTTAAAAGGCATAATTCCCCCAAAGCCATATGCACTATCTCTCTATCCTTTGTCTTGAATACTTTTCTTTTTGTTCCAACATGTTTGGAGATCTTAACCTTCCAGAAGGAGTACCGATACCCGGCTGGTTCCGAAGGTACCTAGAGGCTAGGGCCAATGGTGCGGGCCTAGCAGACATTCCTCCTCCAACAGTGGCAGCGGTTCCTCCACCTCCTCCTCCTCGGGGGAATACTTTCGCTAAGATATGTAGAGACTTCAAAGCTATGGGTGGAAAGGACTTTTATGGAACTGAGTCCTTTGTGGTAGCAAGGAACTGGCTGAAGGAGACCGAAGATTTGTTCATCATCTTTGAAGTTGACGACAGGCAAAAGATACAGCTAGCAGGGTGGTTGCTTAAAGATGAAGCTTCCTATTGGTGGGAAGTTACCAATGCTGAGAGGCCAGTGGAGACTTGGGAAGATTTCAGGATGAGGTTTGAGATGAAACTCCTCTCCCAAGCTGAAAGAAGCCTGCAAATAGAGAAGTTCCTAACTTTGAAATAAGGAAACATGACAATCAAGGAGTACGTCAATCAGTTTAATCGACTGGCCAGATTTGGGATGGATTTGGTAAACACCCAACACAAGAAGGCCCTTCGCTTCGTCAAAGGTCTGAATGAGCCTCTACACAGCCTTGCGATGACCCATATACCCATGGGAGCAACATATGAAAGCTTGGTGGACATGGCGCTGCTACACGAGGAAGATAAAGGCCAGAAGGAGGCAAAGGTGGAAGTGCCTCAAGAAAAGAAAGAAGGTTTACAGGCTAAGAAGACAGACTTCAAGAAAGGCGGGAAGAACAACAAATCCCGTGAAAAGAGAAAGTGCATTTTCTGTGGAATTGTGGGACATATAGCAAAAGACAGCAGGAAGAAGAAGGCAAAGATGAATGGGGGTTGTTTCCAGTGTGGAGAAACTAGACACTTGGCTAAGGACTGCCCAAAGAAGCGGGGGCAGGGACAGAGGACTGGATCCACCTCAGGGGGACAGGTTCACGCGCTGGTGGCACCTCTACAGGAACGAGGTAGAAATATTTCTGTAGAAAGCTTAGTTTATCTTTATGATCATCCAGTTCGCACTCTCTTTGATTCTGGTGCATCACACTCCTTTATTTCATCTGCTTTAGTAGAATCTCAGCACCTAGACACTAGTATGGTAGAAGATCCCTTGGTTGTTTCGAATCCAATTGGAGGGTCGGCTTATTTGTCGATGGTTTGCTTGGATTTGAAAATCTCTATTCTAAGTGTTGAATTTAGATGTAGTGCCTTTGTTTTGGGCTTCTCAGGATATGGACTGATCTTAGGCATGGACTGGTTATCCAGTAATAGTGCCATTCTTGATTGTGAGAAAAGAGTGGTTAGGCTCTTGACTCAGCTCGGTAACACTCTAGAAATTTCTTGTAATCCCTTGAATGTTGTTATGCTTAGTTGTCTAGAGTCGCTTGACGTTGCCGTTGAGAATTTGCAGTCGGTTAGAGTAGTTCGGGAATATCCGGATGTCTTTGAAGAGGTGAAAGGCTTACCTCCGAAGCGGGAAATAGACTTCCGCATATATCTTATTGATAATGCAAAGCCCGTAGCTCTGCCTGTTAGACGCATGACTCCAAAGGAGAGAAAGGAGCTCAGTAAGCAAGTTAAGGAGCTTCTCGAGAAGGGGTTTATAAGGAGAAGTATCTCAGAATCGGGTGCTCCAGTGGTGTTCGCCACCAAAGCAGATGGTTCACTATGTCTCTGTGTGGACTATAGGGAGCTAAACAAGCTGACTAAAAAGAATAGACACCCGCTTCCCAAAATAGACGATTTGTTTGATCAGCTTGTAGGTGCGTCTGTCTTCTCCCAACTTGATCTGGCCACTGGGTTCCATCAGCTAAGGGTAACAGAGGATAGCATTGATAAGACGGTGTTCAGAACCCCAGACGGTGTCTACGAGTGGCTGGTCATGCCTTTCGGTTTGATAAACGCACCCGCTTATTTCATGGACCTAATGAGCAGGGTGTTCAGAGAATTCCTCAATAAGTTCGTGGTGGTCTTCATAGATGATATTTTGATCTTCTCAAAGAATGAGGAAGAACATGCTCAGCATCTGAAGGAGATCATGGAAACTCTTCGAGTTCATCAGCTAAAAGCCAAATTATCCAAGTGCCACTTTTGGAGAGAAGAAGTAAGGTTTCTTGGGCATATAGTATCCAAAGAAGGGTTAGCTGTGGACCCCGCAAAAGTGGTGACAGTGCAAGATTGGAAGACACCAAGAAATGCAACCGAAGTCCGAAGCTTTCTTGGGCTAGCCGGTTTTTACCGGAAGTTCATTAGGGATTTCACGAAAATCTTAGTTCCACTCACAAGGCTAACAAAGAAGAATCTGCCATTCGCTTGGGATTTCGACTGCGGGTTTGCTTTCCAACGATTAAAAAGGGCTCTCACAACAGCCCCAGTTCTGACTTTGCCAGATGGAAGCAAGATGTTCACCGTATACACTAATGCTTGTGGTACGGGGCTAGGCGTTGTTCTGATGCAAGAAGGGAGGGTAGTAGCTTATGGTGGAAGATAACTAAAAGTGCATGAAAAGAACTACCCAACCCACGATCTTGAGTTGGCTGCCATTGTCTTTGCGCTTAAGTCTTGGCGCCATTATCTCCTAGGTGAGAAGTTAGAATTATATACTGACCATAAATTGTTGAAGTATCTTTTCTCGTAGAAAAATCTTAACTTGAGGCAGCAAAGACGGATGGAGTTCTTTTCCTCATATGACTTTGAAATTTCCTATAATCCTGGCAAAGGCAACGTAGTAGCAGACGCATTGAGCAGAAAGAAGCTAACCCTAAGCCCTCTCTTTATGGAAAGGCAAAGCTTGGAGTATATCGCTAGTTTCGACTTTAGGCCTTCTTCAGATTTTATACCTGGATTATTGGCATCCCTAAAAGTACGGCCCACTCTTTTAGACTTAATAGGGGCCGCACAACGCGAAGACCCTCAGCTTGTGGATGTGATTGATAAGCTAATTAGGGGTGAAACCTCCAGTCACCTCAATAGGTACTCCATCGATGATAAAGGTTGGCTGAGACGGGATGGAAGGCTATGCATTCCACAAGCTAGGGATTTAGTAAAGTAGGTTCCCGAGGAAGCACATCATTCCAAGATGACAATACATCCAGGCGGAGACAAGATGTACAAGGACGTAAAGAGAGTTTTCTATTGGAGTGGCATGAAAAAGGACGTGGCAGATTTTATTTCTAAGTGTGTGACATGCCAACAGGTCAAGGCGGAACAAAAGAAGCCTGGAGGACTACTTCATCCTCTAGAAGTCCCGCAATGGAAGTAGGATAGCATTTCAATGGACTTCATTGACGGGTTGCCTAGGTCAAGAAGAGGCAATACTAGCATTTGGGTAATAGTGGACAGGCTTACTAAAAGCGCCCACTTTATACCCATCAAAAGTAGAAGGACTGCCTCATCTCTAGCTTCTCTTTATCTCAAGGAAATAGTTCGACTCCATGGTATACCCTCCAGCATAGTGAGTGACAGAGATCCCATCTTCACGAGCGAATTTTGGCGGAGTCTGCAAGAAGCTGTAGGCACACAGTTATGCTTGAGCACGGTCTATCACCCACAAACTGATGGATAGACAGAACAGGTGAATAGAGTGTTAGAAGATCTTCTAAGACTGTGTGTTCTTGACTTCGGAAGGACTTGGGAGGATCATCTTCCTTTAGTGGAATTCGCCTACAACAACAGTTACCAAGCCACTATCGGTATGGCGCCCATCGAAGCTCTATATGGAAGACTGTGCTGATCACCAACTTGTTGGTGGGAGTCTACTGACCAGATTATAATTGGGCTAGACATGATTCGAGAGACTTCAGAAAAAGTGGACTTGATACGAAGGAGAATGAAGACGGCCCAAGATAGACAGAAATCCTACGCCGAAAAAAGAAGGACCAACCTTGAGTTTGAGGTTGGGGACAGGGTTTTCCTTAAGGTATCCCCTTTAAGGAACGTCGTTCGCTTTGGATCCGCAGGAAAGCTAGCACCAAGATTTGTAGGACCATTCCCTATCATAGAGAAGATTGGGAAAATGGCTTATAGAGTAGAGCTGCCGGAAAGATTGGCCGGAATTCACAACGTCTTTCACGTTTCTCATCTCCGGAAATGTCTACATGAATCCGCAGAAGTGGTGGAGCCAAACATTCTAGAGGTAGACGAAGTAGAACGCGAAGCAACTGTAAGGAGAGTTCCAACTCGAATCGTAGGAACGAAAGTGAAAAAGCTAAGCAACCGCGAAGTCAAACTCATTAAAATTCAGTGGAGCTGCGCCGAGGAAGACGCAACTTAGGAAACTGAAGATAGAATACGTGCGGCCTACCCTTTTCTTTTCGACGGTACATCTTGGCCTTTCTTTTCCTTGAGTTGTGCTTATATCTATCTTTTTAGGTATGATCTCCTCGATATTACCCTTTATCCTTAGGTAGAAACCCTTTTGGATGTAAACATGTATTTGAAACATGTTATGGTTGATGGCTGCAAGTCGTTGCAAGTGGTTGCTAGTGGTTGCTCGTGGATGCATATACACACACAACCTAGGTTTTAGATCGGCTCAATCACTTCATATTGTATATGCATATGTGTATCCATACTTGTATGTGGTTGAAACTTGATATGTTGTTATATGGATGTCGCATTTGTATGAATGGTTGCGCACTCATGTAGAATTATGAGTTGGAAAAATTTGCATACATATGGATTCATGACACTTACATGATTTGCATTAAGGAGGTCAACTGAATTAGTAGACCACCTAATTTTTGCATTATCTAAGGACATATACACACACTGTGCATATGATCATAAAGCATTAGAATTCTTTTAAGGAAAATGGAAGCCTGTGTTTGATGGTTCAGTAGATGGACGATTGGATGTTAGGACTTACGTTCTCCTAGACTTGAAGATTTCGGGGACGAAATCCTTTAAGGAGGGGAGAATGTAACACCCCGAATTTTCTGTTAACTATATATTAACAAATTAAAGTATAATTAATTCTAGATGATAGAATTAAGGGAAATGGGTTACGTCATTGCATTCATCTCGGAATTCTTCTTGAGATAGAGTTCGAGTTTGCATGAATCGGACTCCGTATGAAGGAGTTATGACCTCCGGAAGTTTCAGAATTCAAAATTAAAATTCAAACAGTTCAAAACGAAGTTCATAATTCAAAAATCAGACCCAAACTGGGCTGGGCAGGAAATTTCCCGCCCAGGCACCAGGTCGACCTGGGGGTCGACCATAGGGTCGACCTGGTTTGGCCCTGGCTAGCCTGATCGGGTTCTGGTCGATTTCTGATGCTTGGCTGTGTCACTAGGGCTGACATGACGCATTTTGGTTGGCTCCTTTTGAAGTGAATGGTCTAGATTCGTCTATGATCATCTGGCGGCTCAAATCAATCTGAAACTCTATATAAACAACTTAAGACTCCAACCTAAATTCACATAAGAAATTAGAGACGGAGCCGCCATGCTATCGGGAGAAAATTAGGTGGAGCCTCCACTTGTAGAAAAGCTTAGTGACAAGCCAAAATCAAAGTTAAAACACGAATCAAAACAACATTAGTCTACCCAAAGGAAAGCAATTCAAATTCAGAACTCAGAGTCTAGAATTCAAGTTCTGCGTTCGTTGTAAGTATAGTGATTCTTCCGATGTGAATAAAATTAAGTCTTGATTCGATATAAAGTGGGAAGGAAATTGTGTTATTGTATAACAACAATGTTGATTCATATGCGATGTAATGATTGTGGTATTGTGATGTTTATGGTATAATTGAGTTTATGTTGATCCTATTGTACATGTAGAATCACATGCAAGTTGTATAGTTCATGTTGTAATCGACACCTATATGTTTATATGATTATATAGGTTGTATGTGATTAAGATTTCATGTATATATATATATATATATATATGCTAGAACCTTTATGCTTAAACGATTATGTTCACCTACATGCTAGTATGTTTGTAAGAAAGTTGCAAATCCACTTTAATATATGTTTCATGTTGTAATTAGATATATGATTGGATCTAGTTCACACCCTTGTCATAAAATTATGCATACTTATGAAAATGTCATATCCTTGTCATATGCTAGTGATGTTCGGTGTTATGCCTAGATCCAAAACATGTTTAGGCTTATGTTGTCTAAATCATATGTTAATTTATGTGATACCTATTTGGTTTGATCCCTATTTCAATGCAAGTTCACATATATGTAAGTTGAACTAGGCTATGTTGCAAATTCACATGTATGTTGATTTAGTCTATGTTACAAATTCACATATATGTATGTTGACTATTTTGCAAGTTCACACCTATGATGTTCATATTGACTTTGCCAAAGATGCCAAGTTTACACCTATGCCATGTTTATGTTCATGAATTCCCTTATGTCAATTTGTGTGCGCTAAATTAGGCTAAGTTTTAAGCCTAATATTTTATGTTAAAAACCATGCGAACGAGAATTAGGCTAAGATTGTTAGCCTAATACTTAAACGGGGTAACGTTGGGAATATTAGTAAAACTTGACATAAATTGGTAAATATATGAAATTGGCATGTTTGTCACATACCAAAATTGGTGGCATTTAAATGGTATAGATTTTTATACCAAAAATGTTAAACTTGGAAAGTGGGCCACAACATTTAATTGTTGACAAATTTACATATATTAAGTAATAAAGACAAATATGTAAATTTAGAAAAATACGAATATGCTTAACATGAGGTTGGATTGAGTTAGTGATGTAAACCTGCCCGGACCCGCCCGGTTGTCCAGTAGTCACAACAATACCTATCCAATGTAGGTGGTTAAGCATGGAGCCGAATAAGGACCCGAGGTTAGACTGAGTTACGGTGTAAACCTGCCCGGAACCGACCGGCACATCCAGTAACCGTAACAATATCTGTCTAATGTGAGTGGTCGTTGCTTTAAGAAGCTAAGGACAGGCATGTCAGGATGGTAGGGTTAAGTTAACTAAAACACTTAACCAATTCAACATGTTAATTAAACTGATGGGTGGGGTTTAGTAAATACAGACACTTAACCACTTAACAAGTTTGACTAGAAAACCCTAGTAACGGGGACCCTTTTCAGCAGTAACCCAATTAGGTATCATGGTACCCTGAAACTAGGCAGGGTGGCGCACGATTACTAGGCTGATTGTAAGCGGTCAAAAGCGACGGCGGTGGGTGCAACAGTGTGGGTTCTAACGGAGTGCGGACGTGCACACACTTCGGAGCAGACAAACAGGGCACTGGGGGCACCAGTAATATAACCTATGCATTCTAAGGATTGTGTCGAGTCGCCACCATGGGACTTGATACACCCCATGGTGGGGCCAGCATAGGTGTCTACAATATTTGGGGGCCGTAAGACACAAATGACAAGCGAGTAGGAGTTGATCTAGAAAAGGGGATCACTTCACCTCCAGCATGGGGTGCAAGTTAAGACAATACTAGTAGGTGCAGAGATATAGTGTGGGGTGCGATAAGTATATTCAGTTCAAACTGCTTTACCTTAGTTTATGACACTTTCGTATTTCCAGTTTATACTTGTCATGCCCTTTTTCTTATTCTCATACTGAAGAGTCACTAGACTTACCAGGATTTATGTCTGACCCTATTTTCTTTCGTCTTCTTTTCTTCCACCCCCCCTCAGGTCCACAGGGAGGAAACAATCCAGCTTAGTCAGACTCTTTGCAAGCTTCAAGATAGTAGATGTACGATTTGGACTCTCTTTGGCTATGGCTGTTGGACACACTCTATGGGGATTTATGCAGTTTTAATTATGTTTCTTTAATGTAATAACCAAGACAATAGTAGTGATATAATGTTTTGGAAGTTATTATGTGACAGTTATGGAAATGTTTTGTTGAGCACATATCTTTTTTTGAAATAAAAAGTCTGTTGTTTTCCGCTGCTTATATATATGTGTTTATAACTGTCTTGTGTTTTATCTGTGACTTTTACTTACAAACCTCCCCCAAAGTTAAGGCATTCCCTTTGTGAGTGACCTTAATGGAGGGTGAGGTGTTTCAGTATAATCATGTCTCTCTTTTCTAGTTGACCTTTTAGAGCTTCTATTCTTTCGTTCATTGCCTGATAGATAAAGTTTGGAATAAGATCATTCTCTCTTGAGATGTAGAAGGAACATCGCCGGTTAGTAATGCATTGTCTTAAGACGAGAAAGTTTCATGACGACCCACCTACTCACAAGAATAAAGGGTAGTTATGCATAAACCTTTATTCATTAGAATAGTGTCATATTTCTATATGAAACGCTTTGTACAAATATTATTGAAAACCAATTTTCGGAGGTTTCGATAAACACATGGGCTAGAAAGAATCACGAGGGTTCACATACACTTATCAATACATTTACTATTTCCATATCAACTCAGCATGCTCAATCTAAGTCTTTTTAAAGTTGCCTCCCGGTCTTCACCCAAAAAGATAAGGGAAAGCCAAGGGAGTTTCGTATAAACACTTTTGAGTTCTTCCAGAAAGCGTTTTCTCTTAAAACATCAGTAGACATTGTTGAATACTCCTTTCTCAATCTACGAATTAAATGTAGCACATTTTCATGATAAACAAGGTTTTGTCATAACATATACGAAAGAATTAGTAGCCTTATATAGTATATAGTATCCTATACATGTTTTATACAATCACAACATCAAGGTTACGAATATTCCTCCTGCTCATACAAAATCGACCTTTTAATCAGGGATAAATCTATCTTTGTTATACTCAAGATTTTCTAGGAGAAGATCCCCAGGAATTGAAAGAACCCTCTTGAGGTTCCAACATGACTCGTTGTATGGGTCAACTCCACACTCATCTAAATAAAGTCTGTGAATACGACATATTAGGCCTCCATTATGTTCTCCTAAGAAGGAAAAGTCCACTGTTGCATATCGCTTGTAGACCTCATATAGGAAGTTAACTAATATATCTCTGTCCTTAATCAACATTCAAAATAAGTCATCAATTCCTTATTTTCCTCCCGGAGAGCTTTCCAATGCTTATGAGCTTTCCTTAGTCTAGGTGCAGCCTCGTGCTCCTTGTAACACATAAGCTTAGATGCACTCTTTTCTAAGTCATGATATCTCCGGGATAATGTATTATAATCCTTTAATAACCTCCCTTGCTCAACATAAGCCTGAGTTATTTCCCAATATTTTTCATCTAATTCTACTCTAAGTCGTGAGGCGACATTTCCTTTTGACTGAGCTAGTACAACAACGAGAAGCTTGAGCAGCATGAGAAGGGAAAAACCTCAGGATGGGTAGACTGTTCTCTTCCTAAGGATTCAGAAATACCACTTTTCTTAACGGAAGGAGCTTCGGAATCTTGAGCAGCATGAGAACCTCCAACATCAGGATTATATCCTGTATAATCATGTAAGACATCAGGAGCCGCGGAAGGACCACTACCACCTTTATCATGAACACCTCAGCGGTCACTACCATTGGGGCCATTACTATCCCCGCCTCTATCCTCATCAGTAAAATCCGAAAGCTTATCTTCCTCACTAGAGTCATCAGAGAGATCCTCAATGAATAGGAGATCTTCAGCTTTTAGCCTATCCCTCTCTGGCATCTCGGCCCTTTGCTTGGCCTTGCTAATCCTCTCCATAACCCTATCCTTAATAAAAGAAGGGATGGTGGTGAATTGCATCTCCGGAAGAATCCGAAGGTTATCAGATATAACATGAAATAAGGCATCTTCATAGCACTCGGCCTTGGTCTGCTGAAGGTGAACTTGTAGAAAGTCAGAATCCTTCCTTTCGCCTCATAAATTATCTTCGTGGCATGGGAGAGCTTCTCATCCTTCCTCTTAAGTTCGTCAGTATGATTAACCACGTTTTCTGCTACTTGGTACTCTAAGGCAAAAATTTGGTCAGGCACTGAATTCTTCGTCTGCATCTGCTTTTTGAGAGCTGCTTTAGCATGTTCAAGGGAAGTTTTCAGCCTCTCACATTTGACACTTAAGGCCTCATTAGCTTCCCTAAGTCGAATAACCCCGGAGGAAGGTGATGAGGAAGTTGTCTTAGACAAAAACCATCTTTTGGTTACCTGGATAATAGAAGGGACTCAACTAGTAATCATAACAAGTTAAAGACAATTGAAAAGTTGTAGGAGAAAAATCTATACCAAAAGCTGCCAGTTGACCAAAACTTGATAAAAAAATCTCCTCATCTGAAGGGGTGGAAGATGATGAAACATTCATAGCTTTGGGACAAGAAAGAGCAAGCTACACAAGCTCATCAAAGCTCATTGGGGAAGCGGGAAGTCTCGAGGGATCGATTTATTGAGAAGTGGAGGTTTGAGTTATGGCATGCTTACCCAATTCCGGCGTACTTGAAAAGGTTGACGGCAAAGCTTGACACTCATATTCACCACCAGGGTACCCTAAGGAGAAACAGTAACAAACACCTTAGTAGAATCAATAGCAGGGACTGTAGAGGCAGAAATTTCCTGATCAGCAACCTCAACGGTGACATCTTGAGAAAGAGGAACAAAAGTGTCAAATCTTTATCTTTTAGCCAGTGGCTCAATGGTTGATTCGGCCAACCTCGTGAGAGTGACAGTGGTGGATTAATCTAAAGCATCGGTAAGGGTTACGACTTCAGAAGCCGAGGCCTCTAATCAAAATTTAAGATACAAAAGAAATTTCAGGAATGAATGTCTTGTGAACTAAAGGTGTTTGAAAGAGAAGTAGAAATCCCGATAAGGATACCTGGAAACAAAGGAGAGAAAGTAGTAAACGCAATCGAACCCAATGTCAAATGCTTGGATCCTACGAAGTGGATGGGTAGACACCCCAAGATTTTTTGCCCTTCGGGAAGGTGGTTATATTGACATAATTTATCCATAGTCAACAAAGTTGATCGGCTCCATAGCTCCTCAAATGCTTTAGAGATAATTTCAAGCGCGCGAGACTCACTCTCCATTAAAGCAACTCTCTTGGAAATAGGATCTGGAAAGCGAATAAAGTTAAACAATGCTCAACAAAGTGTGATTACTCTTGAAAAGGCAGGGGAACTCACCAAAATCTGCAAAGTTGCCTGAAATACTAGCTGGGTATCTGATGAAAAAGAGCTGGTCTTCCCAAGGAATAGTTTTGCTAATGCAGCCATTGACAATTTTCTTCCAGGGGTTAGCACACAAGATGGGCGAGTCTACTTCTTTTGAAAACTAAATGACGAATGAGACTAGGAGTAAGGGAAGCCTGACCCGATTCAAGTGTCAGAATTTCGAGACAAGGAAGCAAAGTATATGTGCTCGGCAGAAGCTGAACAGAAGCAATTTCCAAGTCCCGCAAGAGTCGAGATATAAAGTCGGAAAGGGAAAGAAGCCTCCATGCAAAATATGGATGGCTGAATATGCAAAGTAACCTTCCGAAGGATTTCTAATGCTATCTTGGTTGCTGGCGGGGATGGCATCTACATCAGACATCCCAAAGTCGTTAAGAATGGAATCCACTTCATCTTGAGAAGTGATTAAAGACTTCTTCAAAGCAAGGAGATTCTTTTTCCAAAAGGTGTTGGGAACACTGGGTTTCAATTGACTAGAGCTCTTTTTGTCAGACATAGTGCTGCCATTTTATATAATTTCATAAACACGTGTATTAACACGACATTCATTAGTATGAAATAAGCTGATAATATGTAAACTTATTTAATGCTTGATACTCAAACCATCACATATCAGCATGGTCCTAGATATTAATCTAGGAAGAGTTCATACTAATTTCGCATTCACTTAAAAACAATCAAGCCCTTAATGATGATAAAATTCGTCATCCTAGCACTAAAGACAAAAAGAGACGAAAAAATAGTGCCGGGAAGACTAAATAGAACTGGTAATGGATAATCTGAGTCCAAGTGACCCTGAATTGTCACTGGGAGCCTGATTGGCCCTCGGGTCCGACACACGTGAAATCAAAGTCAAAGGGTTGCGGCAATAAAACTCTTAGGCTTTACCGACACACGAAGCCGAAGAACAGGCCAATCCTTCGACGGCGCTTTCAGATAGTTCACCCTTCTTGGATTAATCCGGCACTTACATATTATACAAAAATAGGATTTGGTGTCGGTACTGTCAGGACAAACAAGCCAATGGCATTGACAATGAGAAAAGAAAGCATAAATTGCATTTTGTAATGGTAAATAACTTTCCTTATGAGAATTGTACAATTCATACCCGAAAAGTAACATTAGGAAAGAGCATTTGTATAGTTCACAAGGAATCATAATCTAGATCGCTTGTGATTGAACGACTTGCATTTAACACACGTAACCCTAATTGATTCAAATAATTGGTATTAAATTTCTTCTCGTAATTAAAAATAAGAATACTCACCAGGGATTGAATCAAAAAAATTCGAAAGAACTTTAGTAATTCACGATGAACAGTAATTTAGTTTAACTAATTTATGTAGCAGGTAAAAATGAGGAAGAAGAAGTTGTGGTAATTATACCAAATTACTGTTAATCCAAGCCGTATAGACAAGAGTCAATCAATGGGTCTGATTAGGGAAGATCAAGAGACAGAAAGCCAAAGCACCGAAGGGATATCAAAGTTTGACTAAAGTCAAAATTACCCCTTCATAAAGGGGTGAGGGATGTTACTACCAAAATAAAGCACCGAAACCGGCTGGCAATGAAGGGATAACAGACCGCTAGGAGCAGAAAGGAGTCTTCCGTCAACAAAAGCCCAACACAAGAAAGAGCCGATAAAATTAGGAAATATTCCAGGAGCTATGTAACTAACACCATCCTTAAAGAAAAAAGCTTAAAACCTGTACAAAGAAAGGACATTGGTAAGGCGGTCCTAGCACGATGAGTAAACAAGGGCTGGTCACCCAAGACCAGAAGCCAATGAAGAGAAATACCAGTAATCTTATAAACCGAGACCTAGAAGGATGAGAGAGGCTATGAGTACTAACTTGCTTAACACCGATACATAAGGGGATGAGAGCATACGGAAATTTTCTGGAACCAATTATCGAGACCTCCATTAGTCAGTTCCCGGGAAGCTACCTTAACAAGTAACTATCAAAGCACCCGAACCAATCCCCTAGAAATGCAAGGATACACTTCGAGAGTCTACCGAAAGGCAAGCCAGAACCCCAAAGAGAGAGAGGCTATCCACACTAATCTGCTTTGTGTCGATACCGACAGGGGTGGCAAACCCGATAACCTTTTAGTTGAATAACAAAGACAAGCTCTACAAAGCGTTAATAATAAGACCGAGAGTCCACATACCGGAAGCCTACATCCGGAAGCTATGCCTATCCGAAAGCCATTTGCACCGACAAGCTCAGGATCAAAACAAAGTGGATAAACAAGCAATCAAAAAGGAGTTCCGCAGATCGAAACCCTCATCCCGAGAGTATGATCCAACGCATCTAAAATCCATAGGTCGAACCTTCAGAACCTACAGAAAAGGCGACCGAAAGCCAGTATTCCAGAACCAAAGGGGAAAGCGACCAATAGGGGGTACTACTGGACCAACAACAACAAGGCCCAGATTTGTCTATAAATAAGGCCCCAGGGGTCTTATTTTTGTGGCGATTTTCTCATTCTCATTCTTTTACTCTCTTTTCTATAGAGTAAACCCTAATTTCTAAATCAAATTGAGGATTTCAGTGGTGATTACCCATGTAATCCAAATCACAGATCAATAAAAGAGTGAATCCATACATAGTGTATTTCTTTATGTGGTTCCAATGTTATTTCTTAGTTATCACCAGTGCAATATGTTATTTGGTTCCTACATGTGTACAAGTTCTTAACCTGGCCTAAACCCTTCCGCAAAATCAATCGGAACCCCTTCCCATAAGTCGTTTAGCCCTTATCAAGGGTTGTGCTTAGAGAACCTTTATCCAAAGGTAACTATTGGTTCTTGAGTTGCTTAAGCATGTTACTTACCACATAGAGGGAAGAGTAATTGTAACACCCCGTGAATTCTATAACGTTAAGCTTCACGAATTAAAGTATAATTAATTATAAGTGATGAAATCAAGGGAAATGGGTTACGCCATTGCGTTCGTCTCGAAATTCTGCTTGAGATAGAGTCCAAGTTTGTGTAAAACGGATATCGTATGAAGAAGATATGGACGAACGAAGTTGGGCGAAAAACCAGAAAACGGGTCAGAATGCACTGGCGCACTTGGGAAGTGCACCAGAACAGAAATGAACTGGCGCACTTGGGAAGTGCGCCAGTACATTTTTGGCCTGGCGCACCTGCCAAGTGCGCCCAGGTCAGAATGACCTGCTGGTCTGGTCATGGCTGGCCTGGTCAGGGTCTGGTCGGATTCTGATGCTTGGCTGAGTCACTAGGGCTTACGTGTCACCTTTTGAATGGCTCTTTGAACTTTGTATGGTCTAGATTCCTCCTATCTTCATCCAACGGCTCAAAACAATTTAAAATTCTATAAATACAACTCAAATCTGACCCTAAACTCACACAAATAATAGAATACAATAGCCGTCATGCTGCTGGAAAGGAACTAGGAATGGCCGTCAATTAGAAACCCTAGAGACAAGCCAACAAGCCTAAGAGACGAATCAAATTAAAAGAAGATCAAAGCTTAATCAAATCATTCAACGCAACTTTGCTACCCAAAGGAGAGCATCTCCAAATCAGAATAATAGAAATCAGAAAATAAGAATTCATCACACATTGTAAGTATAGTAACCTTTCAGAATATGAATAAAAACTGTGATGTGATTCGATGTATATGAAAATAGAATTGTGTTATTATTCTATGTATTGTGATGGTTCTATCATGACTTATGTATTGATGTTTGTGGCATAAAATTGATTGATGTAAGCCTATTGAACGATTGTACTTGCAAGTTTGTGGCGAAAATTAGAATTTGGTCATTTTATGTATATGGCGATGGCATGGACTATGTCTAAGTTGGAATTTATGTAAACATGTTATAAACTATGCAAGTTCATTTGCAAGTATAATTGGACCTATGTTTCATCAAGTATAATTAGATCTATGTTTCATAAACTATGCAAGAATTTGTTTGTTTACAAGTATAATTGGATCTATGTTTCATAAACTATGCAAGATTTTGTCTATTTGCAAGTATAATTGGATCTATGTTTCATAAACTATGCAAGTTCATAGGCTATATGATTAGATGTTAAAATTGTACATTTTGGTGAACATACATCATGCTAGTCTTGTGTTTGACATTATGCCAAATTAAACATGTTTAAAACACAAGTTTGTATTTGCCTAAACTATGCCATTTCATATGTCACCTACTTAGTCATACTTTGATTTGAATGCAAGTTCACATGATCCATGTCATATGTTAGTTGAATCGCCAAATTGCAAGTTCATGCGCCACACACCTTTATGTATTACGTGTTCATATTGATTATGCCAAAAATGCCAAGTTTACACCTATGTCTCGTTTACGTTTATGAATTCCCTTATGATTATTTGTGTGCGCTAAATTAGGCTAAATTTTTAGTCTAATATTATATGTTAAAAACTAGGCGAACGAATATTAGGCTAAGATTTGTTAGCCTAATGTTTAAACGGGGGAACGTTGGGAATATTTGAAAACTTGACATAAAAATATATTGAATTGGCATGTTTGTCACATGCCAAAATTGGTGGCATTTAAATGATATAAATTCTTATACCAAAAATGTTAAACTTGGAATGTGGGCCATAGCATTTAATTGTTGACAAATTTACATATATTCAGTAATAAAGACAAATATGTAAATTTTGAAAACACGATATGATTAACCCGAGGTTGGATTGAGTTGTGATGTAAACCTGCCCGGACCCGCCCAGCTGTCCAGTAGTCACAACAATACCTATCCAATGTGGGTGGTTAAGCATTGAGCCCAATAAGGACCCGAGGTTAGACTGAGCTACGGTGTAAACCTGCCCGGAACCGACTGGCATATCCAGTAACCGTAGTAATACCTGTCTAATGTGAGTGGTCTGGTGCTCCTAAGAGGCTAAGGACAGATGGTAGGGTTAAGTCAACTATAACACTTAACAAAATTCAACATGTTAACAAGAATTGATGGGTGGGGTTAGGTAAATACAGACACTTAACCACTTAACATGTTTTACTAGAAAATCCTGGTAACGAGGGACCCGTTTCAGCAGTAACCCAAAGTTAGGTATCAACGGTACCCTGAAACTAGGCAGGGTGGGGCACGATTACTGGGATGATTGTAAGCGGTCAAACGACGACGGTGGGTGCACAGTGCAGGTCTAACGGGGTGCGGGCGTGCACACACTCCGGAGCAGACAACCAGGGCACTGGGGACACCAGTAGTATAACCTATGTCTTCTAGTTTTGTGTCGGGGCCGCCACCATGGGTCTTGATACACCCCATGGTGGGACCAACATAGGTATCTACAATTCTTGAGGGCCGTATGACACATGTTAACGCGAGTAGGAGCCGATCTTTAATAAGAATGGGGATCACTTCACCCTCACCATGGGGTGTCAGTTAGAATAAACTCGAGTAGGTGTAGAGATATAGTATGGGTGTGATAGTACATTCGACACTTCCTTAGCTTGTGACACTTTCCTATTTTTAGTTTATATCCATCATATCCTTTTCTTATTCACATATTGAAGAGTTACTAGATTTACTCAGGCTTTATGTCTGACCCTATTTTCTTTTCGTCTTCTTTTCTTTCGCCCCCCCCCCCCCCCGGGTCCACAGGGAGGAAACAACTCAACTCAGTCAGGCTCTTTACAAGCACCAAGAATGTAGATGTATGATTTGGATCTTTCTTGCTCAGATAATGGCTTTGGATATAACTATGGGGATTTTTGTTACTTTATTTATGTTTTCATGCTTCTTTAATAATCAAGGCAGTTATGAGGTTATAATGTTGAAAGTATTTTGAGACAATTATGGAAATCTTTTTTTGATACACGTATTGATGAAATAAAAGTTTGTTTGGTTTCCGTTGTTTAAAATATGTGTATTTATATCTGTCTTGAGTTCATCTGTGGCTTTTACTTATAAACCTTCACCAAAGTTAAGGCATTCCCTTTGTGAGTGACCTTAATGGAGGTGGGGTGTTTCACTTGGTATCAGAGCATAGGTTTACCAGGCAAGATAAAAGTTTTTGAAATTTTTCAAAAAGAAAGTTTAAAGGAGCATTTTTTTTTAGAAAAAAAAAGTGTTATATTAATAAAAATACAAAATCCCCCAAAGCCATGTGCCCTATCTATCCTTCTCTATCCTTCGTTTTGAATCTTTCCTTTCTGTTTCAGCATGTCTGGAGACCTTAATCTTCCGGAAGGAGTGTCGATTCC
Organism: Allium sativum; assembly: GCA_030737875.1. NCBI lineage: Eukaryota > Viridiplantae > Streptophyta > Magnoliopsida > Asparagales > Amaryllidaceae > Allium > Allium sativum. Next base: position 603,491,742 of record CM060919.1, on the reverse strand, counting down.
CGGCTGGTTTATGAGGTACTTAGAAGCAAGGGCCAATGGCGCGGGCCTAGCAAACATCCCTCCTCCAGTGGCCGCGGTTCCTCCTCCTCCGCCTCCTCTTGGAAATGCCTTCGCAAAAACATGTAGAGACTTCAAGGCTATGGGTGGAAAAGACTTTTATGGGACAGAATCTTTTGTTGGAGCAAGAAACTGGTTAAAGGAGACTGAGGATTTGTTTGTCATCTTTGGAGTGGATGACAGGCAAAAGATACAACTTGCGGTGTGGTTACTTAAGGATGAAGCTTCCTATTGGTGGGAAGTTACTAATGCCCAGAGGGCGGTGGAAACATGGGAAGACTTCAGGACAAGGTTTGAGATGAAATTCCTCTCCCAAGCCGAAAGGAGCCTGCAAATGGAAAAGTTTCTAACTCTGAAACAGGGAAGCATGACGATCAGGGAATATGTTAATCAGTTTAATCAGCTGGCCAGATTTGGGCTAGGCTTAGTAAACACCCAACACAAGAAGGCACTTCGCTTCGTCAAGGGTTTGAATGAGCCTCTACACAGCCTTGCCATGACCCATGTATCCACGGGTGCGACTTATGAAAGCCTGGTGGACATGGCGTTGCTACACGAGGAAGACCACGGCAAGAAAGAAACTAAGGGGGAAGAGAAGAAAGAAGGTCTACAAGCAAAGAAAATAGACTTCAAGAAAGGAGGGAAGAACAATAAGCCCCATGAGAAGAGAAGGTGCAATTTCTGTGGCATTGTGGGCCATATATCAAAAGACTGTCGGAAAAGGAAGGCGAAGATGGGTGGTTGCTTCCATTATGGAGAAACTGGACACCAAGTTAAGGACTGCCCAAAGAAGAAAGGGCACGGACAGAAAGCTGGATCCACTTCAGGGGGTCAGGTTCATGTGCTAGTGGCACCTCAGTAGGAACGAGGTAGTAATATTTCTGTAGAAAGTGTAGTCTATCTTTATGATCATCCAGTTCGTTCACTTTTTGACTCTGGCGCATCACACTCTTTTATTTCATCTACCTTAGTAGAATCTCTGCATCTAGACACTAGTATGGTAGAAGATCCCTTAGTAGTTTTAAATCCAATTGGGGGCTCCGCTTACTTGTCTATGGTTTGTTTGGGTTTAAAAATCTCTATTCTCAGCGTTGAGTTTAGTTGTAGTGCCTTTGTTTTGGGCTTCTCGGGATATGGTTTGATCTTAGGCATGGACTGGTTATCCAGTAATAGTGCCATTCTTGACTGCGAGAAAAGAGTAGTTAGACTCTTGACTCGGCTTGGTAACACTCTAGAAATTTCTTGTAATCCCTTGAATGCTGTTATGCTTAGTTATCTAGAGTCGCTTGATGCTCCTGATGAGAATTTGCAATCAGTTAGAGTAGTCCGGGAATATCCGGATGTCTTTGAGGAAGTGAAAGGCTTACCTCCGAGGCGGGAAATAGACTTCTGCATATATCTTGTGGATAATGCAAAGCCTGTAGCTTTACCTGTCAGACACATGGCTCCAAGGGAGAGAAAGGAGCTCAGTAAGCAGGTTAAAGAACTTCTCGAAAAGGGGTTCATTAGACGGAGCATTTCGGAATGGGGTGCTCCAATGGTGTTCGCAACCAAAGCAGATGGTTCGCTTCGCCTTTGCGTCGACTATAGGGAGTTAAACAAATTGACCAAGAAAAATAGGCACCCTCTTCCCCGAATCGACGATTTGTTTGATCAGCTTGTAGGTGCGACGATCTTCCCCCAACTTGATCTGGCAACTGGGTTCCATCAGCTAAGAGTAGCTGAAGACAGCATTGATAAGACAGCGTTCAGAACCCCAGACGGTTTCTTCGAGTGGCTTGTCATGCCTTTCGGCTTGACAAATGCACCCGCTTATTTCGTAGACCTAATGAGCAGGGTGTTCAGAGAATTCCTCAACAAATTTGTGGTTGTCTTCGTAGATGATATCTTAATCTTCTCAAAGAGTGAGGAAGAACATGCTCAGCATCTGAAAGAAATCATGGATACTCTCCGTGCACATCAACTAAAAGCCAAATTCTCCAAGTGTCACTTCTGGAGAAAAGAAGTAAGGTTTCTTGGGCATATAGTGTCCAAAGAAGGGTTGGCTGTGGACCTCGCGAAAGTGGTGGCAGTGCAAGATTGGAAGACACCAAGAAATGCAACCGAAGTTCAAAGCTTTCTTGGGCTAGCCGGTTTTTATCGAAAGTTTATTAGGGATTTCGCGAAAATCTCAGCCCCACTCACAAGGCTAACAAAGAAAAATCTGGCGTTCGCTTGGGATTTGGACTGTGACATTGCTTTCCTACGATTAAAAAGGGCTCTTACAACAGCCCCAGTTCTAACTCTGCCTGATGGAAACAAAATGTTCACAGTATACACGGATGCATGTGGAATGGGACTAGGCGTTGTTCTAATGCAAGAAGGAAGGGTAGTAGCTTATGGCGGAAGACAATTGAAAGTTCATGAAAAGAACTACCCAACCCACGATCTTGAGTTGGCCGCCATCGTCTTTGCACTTAAGTCTTGGCGCCATTATCTCCTAGGTGAGAAGTTTGAATTATACACTGACCATAAATCGTTGAAATATCTCTTCTCCCAGAAGGATCTTAACTTGAGGCAGCAAAGGTGGATGGAGTTTCTTGCCTCATATGATTTTGAAATTTCCTATACTCCCGGAAAAGGCAACGTGGTAGCAGATGCGTTGTGCCGAAAGAAACTGACCCTAAGCCCTCTCTTTGTGGAAAGGCAAAACTTGGAGTATATAGCCAGTTTTAACTTTAGACCCTCCTCGGATTTTGTATCGGGTTTTTAGCATCTCTCAAAGTACGCCCCACTCTCTTAGACTCAATAGGAGCAGCACAACGTGAAGACCTTCGGCTTGTTGATGTGATTGATAAACTTATTAGGGGAGAGACTTCTAGTCACCTCAGTAGGTACGCCATCGATGATAAAGGTTGGCTGAGACGAGATGGAAGATTATGCGTCCCACAAGCAAGGGAGTTGACAAAGAAGGTTCTTGAGGAAACGCATCATTCCAAGATGACTATACACCCTAGCGGTGATAAGATGTACAAGGATATAAAAAGGACTTTCTTTTGGAGCGGCATGAAGCAAGACGTGGCAGATTTCGTTTCTAAGTGCATGACCTGCCAACAAGTCAAGGCGGAACAAAAGAAGCCTGGAGGACTACTTCACCCTCTAGAGGTCCCACAGTGGAAGTGGGATAGCATTTCAATGGACTTCATTGATGGACTGCCTAGGTCGAGAAGAGGCAACACTAGCATTTGGGTAATAGTGGATAGGCTTACTAAAAGCGCCCACTTTATACCTATCAAGAGTAGGAGGACTGCCGCATCTCTAGCATCTCTTTATCTCAAGGAAATAGTTCAACTCCATGGGATACCCTCCAGCATTGTTAGTGACCGAGACCCTATTTTCACGAGTGAGTTTTGGCAGAGTCTGCAAGAAGCTGTAGGCACACAGCTATGTTTGAGTATGGCCTATCACCCCCAAACAGATGGCTAGACGGAAAGGGTGAATAGAGTTTTAAAGGATCTTTTAAGACTTTGCGTTCTTGACTTTGGAGGGACGTGGGAGGATCACCTTCCTTTAGTGGAATTTGCCTACAACAACAGCTACCAAGCTACCATCGGCATGGCACCCTTCGAAGCCTTGTATGGAAGACCATGCAAATCACTAACTTGTTGGTGGGAGTCTACAGATAAGCATATACTTGGGCCAGACATGATTCGAGAAACTTCAGAGAAAGTGGACTTGATACGTAGGAGAATGAAGACAGCCCAAGACAGACAGAAATCCTACACCGACAAAAGAAGGACCGACCTTGAGTTTGAGGTTGGGGACAGGGTTTTCCTTAAGGTATCCCCTTTAAGGAACGTCATTCGCTTTTGATCCGCAGGAAAGCTAGCACCAAGATTTGTAGGACCGTTCCCTATCATCGAGAAGATTGGGAAAATGGCTTATAGAGTAGATCTGCCTGAAAGATTCGCTGGAATTCACAATGTCTTTCACGTTTCTCATCTCTGGAAATGTCTACATGAATCAGCGGAAGTGGTGGAGCCAAGCATTCTAGAAGAAGCCGAAGTGGAACACAAAGCAACTATAAGGAGAGTTCCAACCCGCATCATAGGAACTGAAGTGAAAAAGCTACGCAACCGCGAAGTCAAACTCGTTAAAATTCAGTGGAGCGACGCCGAGGAAGACGCGACTTGGGAAACTGAGGACAGAATACGCGCTGCCTACCCTCTTCTTTTTTAGGGTACATCTTTGACCTCTCTTTTTCTTAAGTTGTGCTTGTATCTATCTTTTTAGGTATATCTCCTCGATATTATCCTTTATCCTTAGGTAGAAACCCCTTTGGATGTAAACATGTATTTGAAACATGTTATGGTTGATGGCCGCAAGTGGTTGCAACTGGTTGCTAGTGGATGCTCGTGGATGCATATACACACACAACCTAGGTCTTAGATCGGCTCAATCACTTCATACTGCATATGCATATATGTATTCTTATTTGAATATGGTTGAAAACTTGATATGTTGTCATATGGTCGTCGCATTTGTATGAATAGTTGTGCACTCATGTAGAATTATGAGTGGAAAAATTGCATACATAATGGATTCATGACACTTACATGATTCGCATTAAGGAGGTCAACTGAATCAGTAGACCGCCTGATTTCTGCATTAGATAAGGACATATACACACACTATGCATATGATCATGAAGCATTAGAAGTCTTTTAAGGACAGTGGATGCCTGTGTTTGTTGGTTGAGTAGATGGACTGTTGGATGGTAGGATATACATTCTTCCTAACTTGAAGATTTCGGGGACGAAATCCTTTTAAGTGGGGGAGAATGTAACACCCCGTGAATTCTATAACGTTAAGCTTCATGAATTAAAGTATAATTAATTATAAATGATGAAATCAAGGGAAATGGGTTATGCCATTGCGTTCGTCTCGAAATTCTTCTTGAGATAGAGTCCAAGTTTGCGTAAAACGGATATCGTATGAAGAAGATATGGACGAACGAAGTTGGGCGAAAAACCAGAAAACGGGTCAGAATGCACTGGCGCACTTGGGAAGTGCGCCAGAACAGAAATGAACTGGCGCACTTGGGAAGTGCGCCAGTACATTTTTGTCCTGACGCACCTGCCAAGTGCGCCCAGGTCTACTGGTCAGGTCCTGGCTGGCCTGGTCAGGGTCTGGTCGAATTCTGATGCTTGGCTGAGTCACTAGGGCTTACGTGTCACCTTTTGAATGGCTCTTTGAACTTTGTATGGTCTAGATTCCTCCTATCTTCATCCGACGGCTCAAAACAATTTAAAATTCTATAAATACAACTCAAACCAAACCCTAAACTCACACAAATAATAGAATACAATAGTCGTCATGCTGCTGGAAAGGAACTAGGAATGGCCGTCAATTAGAAACCCTAGAGACAAGCCAACAAGCCTAAGAGACAAATCAAATTAAAAGAAGATCAAAGCTTAATCAAATCATTCAACGCAACTTTGCTACCCAAAGGAGAGCATCTCCAAATCAGAATAACAAAAATCAGAAAACAAGAATTCATCACACATTGTAAGTATAGTAACCTTTCAGAATATGAATAAAAACTGTGATGTGATTCGATGTATATGAAAATAGAATTGTGTTATTATTCTATGTATTGTGATGGTTCTATCATGACTTATGTATTGATGTTTGTGGCATAAAATTGATTGATGCAAGCCTATTGAACGATTGTACTTGCAAGTTTGTGGCGAAAATTGGAATTTGGTCATTTTATGTATATGGCGATGGCATGGACTATATCTAAGTTGGAATTTATATAAACATGTTATAAACTATGCAAGTTCATTTGCAAGTATAATTGGACCTATGTTTCATCAAGTATAATTAGATCTATGTTTCATAAACTATGCAAGATTTTGTTTATTTACAAGTATAATTGGATCTATGTTTCATAAACTATGCAAGATTTTGTCTATTTGCAAGTATAATTGGGTCTATGTTTCATAAACTATGCAAGTTCATAGGCTATATGATTAGATGTTAAAATTGTACATTTTGGTGAACATACATCATGCTAGTCTTGTGTTTGACATTATGCCAAATTAAACATGTTTAAAACACAAGTTTGTATTTGCCTAAACTATGCCATTTCATATGTCACCTACTTAGTCATACTTTGATTTGAATGCAAGTTCACCTGATCCATGTCATATGTTAGTTGAATCGCCAAATTGCAAGTTCATGCGCCACACACCTTTATGTATTACATGTTCATATTGATTATGCCAAAAATGCCAAGTTTACACCTATGTCTCGTTTACATTTATGAATTCCCTTATGCTTATTTGTGTGCGCTAAATTAGGCTAAGTTTTTAGCCTAATATTATATGTTAAAAACTAGGCGAACGAATATTAGGCTAAGATTTGTTAGCCTAATGTTTAAACGGGGGAACGTTGGGAATATTTGAAAACTTGACATAAAAATATATTGAATTGGCATGTTTGTCACATGCCAAAATTGGTGGCATTTAAATGATATAAATTCTTATACCAAAAATGTTAAACTTGGAATGTGGGCCATAACATTTAATTGTTGACAAATTTACATATATTCAGTAATTAAGACAAATATGTAAATTTAGAAAACACGATATGCTTAACCCGAGGTTGGATTGAGTTGTGATGTAAACCTGCCCGGACCCGCCCAGCTGTCCAGTAGTCATAACAATACCTATCCAATGTGGGTGGTTATGCATTGAGCCCAATAAGGACCCGAGGTTAGACTGAGCTACGGTGTAAACCTGCCCGGAACCGACCGGCATATCCAGTAACCGTAGCAATACCTGTCTAATGTGAGTGGTCTGGTGCTCCTAAGAGGCTAAGGACAGATGGTAGGGTTAAGTCAACTATAACACTTAACAAAATTCAACATGTTAACAAGAATTGATGGGTGGGGTTAGGTAAATACAAACACTTAACCACTTAACATGTTTGACTAGAAAATCCTGGTAACGAGGGACCCGTTTCAGCAGTAACCCAAAGTTAGGTATCAACGGTACCCTGAAACTAGGCAGGGTGGGGCACGATTACTGGGCTGATTGTAAGCGGTCAAACGACGGCGGTGGGTGCACAGTGCAGGTATAACGGGGTGCGGGCGTGCACACACTCCGGAGCAGACAACCAGGGCACTGGGGACACCAGTAGTATAACCTATGTCTTCTAGTTTTGTGTCGAGGCCGCCACCATGGGTCTTGATACACCCCATGGTGGGATCAGCATAGGTATCTACAATTCTTGGGGGCCGTATGACACACGTTAACGCGAGTAGGAGCCGATCTTTAATAAGAATGGGGATCACTTCACCCTCACCATGGGGTGCCAGTTAGAATAAACTCGAGTAGGTGCAGAGATATAGTATGGGTGTGATAGTACATTCGACACTTCCTTAGCTTGTGACACTTTCCTATTTTTAGTTTATATCCATCATATCCTTTTCTTATTCACATATTGAAGAGTTACTAGATTTACTCAGGCTTTATGTCTGACCCTGTTTTCTTTTCGTCTTCTTTTCTTTCGTCCCCCCCAGGTCCATAGGGAGGAAACAACTCAACTCAGTCAGGCTCTTTACAAGCACCAAGAACGTAGATGTATGATTTGGATCTTTCTTGCTCGGATAATGGCTTTGGATATCACTATGGGGATTTTTGTCACTTTATTTATGTTTTCATGCTTCTTTAATAATCAAGGCAGTTATGAGGTTGTAATGTTGAAAGTATTTTGAGACAATTATGGAAATCTTTGTTTGATACACATATTAATGAAATAAAAGTTTGTTTGGTTTCCGTTGTTTAAAATATGTGTATTTATATCTGTCTTGGATTCATCTGTGGCTTTTACTTATAAACCTCCACCAAAGTTAAGGCATTCCCTTTGTGAGTGACCTTAATGGAGGTGGGGTGTTTCAGTAATTGATCTTTTGGACTCAAAACCTTGATATCTAGAAAAGGTAAACTATCTCAAACTCGAAAAAGCTAAATAAACCTATTTTTCCCTTAGGTCCATTTCCATAGACCTATCTCCAGTGTTGATGAAAAATATCATTAACAAAGTAGAAATTTGTATATATGTATATTTCCCATTCACTGTTATCTGTTACTTTGTTATTATGTAATCATGCTTAAATTTTAGCGATAAAGATATGAAAAAATTAACTTGTATACCTTGATTTAGACAAATTGACAAATGCCACCTCGTTAGAACATTTCCTCGTTCTACGAATATTTAACGTTTTTATGCATTATTATTATATTAATATAGTGTAATCAACGTAATATTAACGTAACTAATGCGTTTAGGATAAGATTCGAACTTGAAATGTCCCTAGATATAAAAATGATTGCTTGTGCATGCGCATATATAATGGCTATATAAGACATATAGACACGAGGTTAGCTGCCATTTGTGTTAGAAGTCTGCCCGGAACCGACCGACAAATCCAGCAACCATAAGTGGGCCCAAATAAATGAGATGTCTAGGTGCCATGGGCCGTTCAAAAACTTAGTACACTAGACATGAGGTTAAATCAACTTGTACTAGAAGCCTGCCCGGAACCGACTGGCATATCTAGCATTTACAGATGTACGGTTTAATATAAGAGGTTTAGTGTGTGTGTATATATATATATAACTATATATATATAAGTCCATTATGCGTGAAAATAGGCAGGTTTACTAGACCTTGTGAAGGCCTTAAGTGGACGACTCTCTTTTTATCCAGTTTGAATCTTAAGTGGTTATGACTAGGATCCCTCCGAAGGTTTATTCCTTGGAAAGGAACAAAAGTCAAGGGACTCACCCTTATTAGATTTGAAGTATGTATTTGGGTCCTCCGTCTCTAAAAGTGGTTATGCATAAACGGTAACGGAGTAGGGTAGTTCACGGGTAAGTCCACTTCCTCTAGAAGCTTGTAAGGGCTCAATTAGGGACAGGTTTGGTGTAACAACCCGGAAAATCGGAACCAATTTAAAAATTTTATGGCAATTTTAATGAATTTTGAATATTTAAGATGAATTATTTCAAATAATTACGATGAGGAATTTATTTTGAATAGAATTAGAACGTATATATTTATTTGAATTGTCGTTAGAAAATAAATATTTATTTTAATTATAAAAGGAATTGGAAATGGCGCAGTATTTTGAAAATTCGATTTCAAATTTCAAATGAATGTATAGGATTCAAAATAAACCGGATTTTAGCGAAACCAAAATCATTAGAATCTAATTGAAAATATCTTTTCAACTGTAACGTCCCGTATTTTTGACCGTCAAATATTTTATTTATTATTTTAAATATTATATTTGGAATATAAATGGATTTTAATATTTAAATCGCTATCTAAACAAAGTTGAACGATATATATTCATATATAAAATAAAACGAGCCCAGAACAGCGCTGCAGTTCGTAAAATAGAGTTTTGAACTTCAACTGGATATACAGAGCCCGTTTTAAATCGAATTTCTGTGAAACAAGAAACATACGGAGCAGGTGAAGTATATTTTTCTAGTGGAAGAGAAAAATCGGGATTTCGTCGTGTAGATTGGAAGTTATGCCCAAATCAATTTGGCTAAAAAACAGCGGCGTGATTGTTTATCGACCGTAACGGTTTATTCGATATAACTAGATACCGGTTTTGAATTTAGCCAAGGTCCTTTTGAGACATAGTCATAATTTAATTTATAGAATTTTATGGAAATTTTTAATTAATTAAATACGCAACTTTTTATTTGGAGTATTTTGCACCCTTAATCAGCGATTTTGGGATTTCACAATATGAGTTAATCTACCGATATTATTACATTTTTTGGATCACGACACCTCACTGAACACGACTGTATTTTTATTTCAGTCTGCAACGCTCATATAACCGTACATAGTGGTGTGGGTAACTTTTATTGAATGGTTAGCTGGTCAAACGAACTCAAAATTCAACGAAACAAGTTTCATACGAAACCTTAGGAAGAGGTGTAGTGAAACGTCAAGGCCTCATATTTTTAGGATTTTTTCTGTAATTTTAAGGAATTAATGCTCGGTGTTTTTCATCAATATTTTCTAAAGGATTTTCGCAAACGGTGTCGGAATTCGACGAAACATATCCCATTGGATCCGGAATATTTTTTTATGCTAGAATTAGGTATCACTTCTTGAATTAGGAGTCAATTAGGATGTTAATTTTACGAAAAACTCCATGCACATTTCATAATAATAAAATATTATTAAAATCATACCACACTTTGAAAAAGAAGGACACGTTATTTAGCCTGTAGCCTTTTGGTTTCTTTGCGCCCAAACTTTTAATTTCTTTGCGTCCCAAACCTCCCTCCACTGTACATTAGTTGCGCCCAAACATTTTAAAAACTTGCGTCATAAACCAGCACGGTTCCTTGCACCCCAAACAAATGGCCTTGCACTGCACACTACCGTTACCTTGCCCCCCACATAATACTTTCTCTATAAAAACCATATCGAGCTGCTCTTCCTTTTTAACTTCGCTTCAGCACAAAACAAACATCAGCTCCATTCACAAATTAAATTACAAATCCCTCCACCTGCAGCATGAGCTGATGGCGCCTTCTTCTTTCTTCTCGTTTCTTTTTCTCGCGAACCCTCGGCAACACAAGAATAGTACAACAGTGTTGTTATATATCTCGGCAATTGTTTCTCGGTGGACTGGCGGCGATCATCACTGACACGTGGAGTCTCCGAGAGAAGGAAGGCCGAGTAGGCGCAGGTGTTTGGCTGTGTTTGTCGGAGTATAGCTGGTTGGAGGCGTTTGCGCAACAAGAGGGAAAAAAAGAAGTGAACGTTGATGAAGTGAGTGCGTGGGGTGTAGTTGGTTCAAAATGAAGGAACAGTGTGAGATGGGTGATCGGTGCATGCGAAATAATATAGGGAGGAAGCGGCTGCGTTTTGGGTCTGTGAATTAAGAATGGGAACCATCCCAAAACAGAAAAGAAAAAAAAAGAAAAAAAAAGAGATAGAGCGGATGGAACGAAGAGAGATGGCACCTTGCATGGAGATGAACGGCAAACGCAACAACATACCAGTAACAGAGTGGAACAGACCAAAGGACGATGGGATCTTATCGTCGAACGTAATATTTTTGGTGTTGGTTTGAAGGCATTTGGAATTGACCGAAGCAAACCGTTTTGACAAACAATGCGCATACAAGGTGAGTTAAACTCACTCAGTTCTCCCCTCTTATATTTTATATAAGTGGGGTTTTAAAATTGTATGCTGTGATTGTTTGTTCGTTTGTTCGTTGTTGATTTTATATTCATGTGTGAACTGAACAGTTAAATTAACGTTCGTTTAATTTAATTAATCGTTATTTCTAACGATTAAATCCAAGTGAGGTAACTTACCTCGGTGGTTACGTTTATAACACTATAACCGTTAAGTTGAATGCTTGAACTGCTGTCATTACCCCAGTATTGACTGTTACAGTTATTTTTTATCGTTAAACTGTTTTATTTCATCTGTCTAGGTGGAAACAAATATTGAACTGAATGGTTTGAATTGTGGTAACCATTGTTTTGCAGGGAATAACAGGTTGGATAATATTGATAACGTTTATCAATATGATAAAATTGTTTGTTATGAAACGTGAAATTTATTTGTATTTCACGGTTTGGTACTACAGTAGCCATTTGCCTCTTTAATACCGTCGATTTAAAAGAAATAATTTTTCAAAATCAATATTGAATGGATTTCAAAGATATGAATATATTTTTATATATATGAATTCAAAAATACGATTTTTATAGTAAAGATAATAGTCAAAGTGAAATTTACAAATTTTATACATGTAACTAATAGAAATGCAATATATTATTAATTAGATGTTAAAAACGATATAAATTTATCGTGGTGACTATTTAAGTATTGAAATGATTTTGTAAAGGCTTTAACGGTCGCAATGAAAGTTTAAATGGAATTCAAAGTAGTGAAATGGGAAAATTGAATCATGAATATACGAGAATTTGTAAAAGAGTGCGAAGAGTAATGTTTTGTAATAAATGATCTTTTTTTTTTGGCAAACGGTATCTTTAAATGATACGAAATGTGATTAAATAACATTTCGTGAATAAGATTTGAAAATCGACGGATTTGGAAATAAGTGATGATTTGGAAATGGGATTTCATATTTTAAATGGAATCAAAGTTGAATTTATAAATGGGATTCAGTTAAATAAATAGAGGTGAGTTTTTATTCTGAGGTTCGGAATGTGATATTCCGAAGGTCGGAATGTTAACTAAAGACAGGAGTATAAATGAAGTTCAAGTTTTGGATAACAACAACGAATATTAGTTGTCGATAATGAATTACAAAAGAGATTTGTAGACAAAGTTAAAGATGTTAAAATAAAAACGAATGATGAGTTGTCGTACTTGATTTACAAAAGATTTTGTAAATGGTAATTTAGAGACTTGGAAATGAAATAAAGTTAGGGTTGCAAATGTATTTGTAACATTTGTTACAAATGAGATGAAGCATTTCTAGATATAAGACTTTATAAAGGATTATTACATGTTTGCTAGACAACAAATAAGTGGTCGTGAAAGAGAATGTGAAAAGTAAAAGGCTTTGAAAGGAAATATGTAAAATTTGTTACAAACGATAAGTGAATTGTTTTGATAAATATCAATATAAGAATTTGAAAATATGTCGATGTAATAATTGTATAAGATATTTATATAGGATTTGTGTAACACCCCACACCCGCTACGGTCACTCAACAAGGGAATGCCATAACATTGGTGGAGTATTTTAAGTGAATATAGAACAGAAAAATTACCACAAGACAGATATAAGTAATACTTGAAAATTTAAATCATCAATTTCATTTCAGCGGAAAGTAAAACATGTTTGGTTACATCACAAAACCATAACAAGAGTCAAGTACATAATATCCATCCTGATAAAATAGAAGTACATAATCCCACTACATAGACAATAGCCATAATAGAAAAGATAAACCGAGCTTTACTTCTACGATCCAAGCCCAAAAGACAGATATAGCGGTCTGATCCAAGCCCACTAGTGCTAGGCCCACTCTGATAACCTGAGGGTTGGAAAAAAAGATAAAAACAACGGGGTCAGACATAAGTCTGAGTGAGTCCTATAACCCTAACAATACAACCATTAAAGTAATTAGGGTATGACATAAATAAGGTACGGTACCTCCGGGGATAATGACTACATTAAGTAGCCCACAAAACACAGGATGTACTACGATAACCGCAACAACGTATTTATCCACCCAAGGATAATTACTAGCTTACAACCCCCAGACCTACCCACCCAAGGGTAATTCCTACACTGCACCACACCAGTTCTACCCACCAAGAGTAATTCCTACTTAAAGGTTGATCCCATCTAAAGACTTAGAAAATATAACTAGTAGTTTCTGGTACTTCTATCTGACCACGTAGGTGCCGTCTGCCCCTACCTCCACTAGGTGTATAACTGACCACGTAGGTGCCGTCTGCCCCTACATCCACTAGGTGTACCTAGTAATCTTACCCAGTAGTTTCGTGTACCCCTACATAGGTGCCGTCTGCCCCTATCTTTACTAGGTGTACCCACTACTCCCAAGCGATCGGCTCCCTAATGTAGATACCCGTGCTGGTCCCACAGTGGGGTGTATCACTCCCCTAAGGTGGCCACCTGATAATATCAATGGTGCACGGCTTTATATCTACACGATGCAACAACGGCTTATCTACCAGCCCGGGCCCACACACGCATATGAAACCCGTTGGACTTGCGTTGCCACCGCTACCCCGTTTTGGCCTCTTATAATCAAGCCCAATATGCGTGTCCCGTCACTCGACATGGGTCGAGCCCACAAAGATACGTTTGGGATATTGGTTGAAATGGGCCCCCACAAGCTACTACTTAAGCTTGTCATTAATCTAGTGCATCCCACTTAACCTCTTTTTATAATCATGCCCCCTTACACGTTAAGGTTTGGTTAAGTTATCTAATTACCTTTTAATTGCCACTTAAGGCACCCACTAGATTTCCGCATGCCACCCAAGGCACTTACTTGATTCCCACATGCCACCCAAGGCACTTACTTGATTCCCACATGCCACCCAAGGCACTTACTTAACCCTTTAATCATGTTTAATTACATGTTCCACTTTGGTTAAGTATTCTAATCGTATTTTCTATTGCCACCCAAGGCAACTCACTAGTTTCCCCATGCCACGCAAGGCACCCCCACTAGTTACTACATGCCACCCAAGGCACCCACTTAACCCCTCATGTCCCACTACATGCTCATATGGTTAAGTGTTTCTTAATTAATTAAGACCGTGATCTCCCATAAAGACCTCCCACATTAGACTGGCTGTTATGACCGCCTGGTTAAGCCGGTAGAGTCCGGGCAGTCTTACGTCATAACAGAGTCTAACCTCGTGTCTTTACCTTAATCACGTATTTAATTTGTGGCTAAGACCTCTCACATTGGGCTGACATTTGTAGCAACTGGTTAAGCCGGTCGGGTCCGGGCAGTTTTACACTACAAATGAGTCCAACCTCGTGTCTTAGTCGATTAATTACACCTAATTAATCACCCCCATATTAATTATCCCTAATTAATATCAAGTTTTCCATAACATGGGTAGACCTAACTCAATAGGTAAATTCCCATGGGGTAGACCTAACTCAATAGGTAAATTCCCACTTATGGTAATTTATTTTTATGGTATGCTTAATCATACCCAACCATACTTTAACTAACATATTTACCAACCCCATCGTTCCCCATGTAAATCGTTCTCATTTCATGACATAAATAAGGGGAAGATCATCACAAATATCATGGGCTTAGCATACAACTTTGTCATGGGTTAAGAGGATGTCAACTTGCATATATGAACATATATTAACCCAACTACATATAACCCAAACTTGCATATAAGCATTCTCATAACTTGCACAACATATTAAACATGCATTTAAGCATACACATAACTTGCATAAGCATTCACATACTTGCATGAGCATTCACATACTTGCATGAACATGCATAACTTGCATATCACATTAAACTTGCATTTAAGCATATATATAACTTGCATAGCATCATGCACATAACTTGCATAATCTCATACACATAGCTTGCATAACACCATTTGCATATGAACTTGCATCTTAAAGGAGAGTAAACATGCATAGCATATAAGGGTATCCTCTTGCATATGTATGCATCATATTTAAAAGGGTAAACTTGCATGTTATGATTTATGCATAATACCAAACACTTAGCATGCATAAAACCACTTACTTATCATGCATGAAATCAAATACTTATTATGCATAAACCCACCACTTAACTTGCATAAACCCAAACACTTACCATGCATAAAACCCAATACTTAGTATGCATACAATCAAATACTTAGCATGCATAACGTCAAATACTTTAGCATGCATAACATCAAATACTTAACATGCATAACACCAACTACTTAGCATGCATAAAATCACATGCATAACTTGCATATCATGTTACATATAACTTGCATATATTCTCACATATAGTTTTCATAACATGTCACATATGCATAAATGTTTAACATGGTGTTTTGCATCATAAAACATGGCCTTAAACTTGCATTTAACATAAAACTTGCAAATCACATATCATACAAACTTGCATAAATACATTTATCCACAAACATAGCCATGTCTTATCACATCCTACCATAATCAATTTAACAATTGATTATTAAAGCCATAGAAACTCACCAAAACTAAGATTAGCAAACTTATGAAGTGGAATTAGTGGCTTTAATTGAAGAAGATGTTGATTAGCTTGCAACTCTCTTCATTGATTTGTGGAGGCCATGCTCAAATTTCATTTTGCCATAGTTTAGTTACAAAACCTAATTATGAATGAATTAGGATAGGGTTAGGGTCTTATTTATAGGATTAGGTTGCATTTTAGACCCTTAGATTAACCCTAGATTAGATTAGGACCCTTAGATTTCGGAACTCTCTAGAACCAGCCCTCCCAGCCAGCCTAGAACCCAACCTGGTGCAACCTGGTGCACCCAGGTTCACTGGACGCCACGCCCTGTCGACAGGCAAGTCGACACCCCTGTCGACAGCCCTGTCGACATGGGTAGGCGGGAATTTTCCCGCCTGGCCCCGCCTGTGTATTTTAAAATCTGAAATTTAAATACTTAAATCTGTTTTTAGTTTCAAATTTTCTGCAAACTTCGTCGGGCCATAACTGGGCCATACGGACTCCGATTCTCGAAAACTCGGACTCTATTTCGCGTATTTTTCCGAGACGAACGCAATAACGCAGCCCGTTACCCCCAATTCCCACATCTGAGATTATTTATCCTATAATTAGTGAATTTTAGTATTAACTAAAATTCGGGGTGTTACAATTTGTAAAAGCTTTGTTTATGTGATTTTAAATAAAAGATTTTGAGTTGTCGAAAGGATTTGTGATATAAAAATAAAGAGATACTAAGGAATCATCATAAAGATTCTATTTAAAATAAAATCAAAGCTCGTATATAATAGTGAAAAGGGTTTTTAACATCAATAGGAAGAGTTTAATAATATTTTGCTTAATGATTAATTAAGTAAACTTTGTCGAGATTTAACTCGGGTTTTCAAGAGAAACGTGTGGTTAATAAACTTCTATTTATTCTGAAGATATGAATGTTGTTGGTCAAGGTCTGAGAGGTAGATAAAATACCCCAACTTGAACGACGACATGATTATCCAAGAATAATATTAGTTTATAAACAAGGGTAGTGAGGGAAACATAAGTTATGATTTCCAAAGATGATATTATAAGTTGTTTCCGATCAGTTATAAGTTGAATGAACTGAATCTGAGGAATATTCTTATTTTATAATAGGAAGTAAAAGTGATGTTTTCAAATACTGGAAGATCTAACGAATATAATGTATGGACGGTTCGTTAAAGAGGCTAATGATACTGAGTATTTAATCAGTGAATCCATTTTCTTGTATGGATGAATGGTTGTTTTATTTGATAGTTAAATAACCGACTATCAAAGTTTGGCCCATACGATTGTTGGTACGGAAAGACCGGGATCGAATATATTCGGAAACCATTCCGTCCAGCAAATATGAATACGTTGAAGATGCTGATTCAAGATGGAGCTATGGAAGACCGTGGATCTTCATAAGCGGAAGGATCACTTAAAATCTCTGACTTGCAACCAGAGATAAACTGTGATTCTGTCGTGATTGTAATCTCTGGACTCACAAGGACTCCTCGCTACTGATTCTCAGGGTGATTCCTAGAATGCAGTAGGAGGGTGCCTTCAGTTCATCCTGTTCCGGGATGACTTGTATGGATGAATGTCTGACAGAGTAATTCCAGAAAGGTCACGTACATTGATTTCTTCAAACATACCAAGAGTGGAAGCGGAGAAGGAAACTTCTTTAGCCAACACGTAATGTATTGTTGTGGACGTCAATTAGTGATTCTGATGGATCTGACGATGTGGCATACGAAGTGAATGTGATGTGCTGATAAAGCGTAGCCTCAAGCCTCATCAACCGGGAGATGACAGAAATCGGGCAGGCAGCATGGCTATGTGGGTCGCTCCCATTAGGGTGTATAATCACCTATCTAGAGAAATTCCTTTTGTTCTTATTCTATCGATGTCCATTCGGGAACGGTGGTTTGAGTCCAACCGTTGGTGATATACATTCGATACACTCAAGCGAAATGAGTGGTCGGTCATGTGTGGGCCGGGTTGCAAGACGTTCTTGTTGAACCCAGTGTATTCGCCTCTAGAGATACACTAGCGGCAGGTGGCCCCATACCTTGTCAAGGTCGGAATCCAATTTCCAATAAGTGCCCGCGGTTTTGTTTGTATACTATATATGTGGAGCGTGAGATGCAAGCGTTCTACTAGATTCTATTTACTTGTATTTAGACACTATTATAATATCAGAAAAGATATTGATTTCAAATAATGTTTTGGGTTATCGTAAGGTAAAAACCGTCCGTATTTATGTGTGGATTTGGTCTTACGATTATCCTTTTCTTTCGAAAAGATTTTTGACTTTAAAATCAAGTGTGTGATACCCTTAATACTGTGCGAGTTTTTCTCACTCTGGTTCACCAGACTGACCCGGTGTTTTGTAAATGCTTGGGTTAGACCGGGTTGTGCAGATTCAGGTTATCAGTGCTGTGAAGTCCGAAGACGAGCCAAAGGAGTTCAGACGTATGATGTTAGACCATTATTATTCCGCTGTGTGTTATATGAGGACAGACCATTATAACTGTCCAGATGTACTGATATACTCTGATGTTGTAAGTATTATTTCAAGCTCTCAATAAAAGTTATTTCTATATTATATTTTGTTCCGCTGCGATGTGAGACTCTGTGTTGTTTCTTCTTCTTCTTCTATTCTAATATTTCTTTCTTTCTTATCTCACCTTCTAATATTCTTTCTAATAACTATCCGGTGGTTTTGATACTTGGGTTCTGACAAGTGATACAGGATCTGTGTATTATTGTCGGGATTCAAGCGTCGAAAATCCCTGGTCGTTACATCAACGAATCTGAAAAATTGAAATTTCATAGCGGGAATAAAAAGTTTTTCCCTATTGAAATTTCAGAATAGTCGCTACGGAAATATAGCCCTTAAAATAGCCATTTTGAAAACGACCTCCTTTTTCGATGAAACCATTTTTGTTGGATCCGGAATGTCAAGTTATTGCTTGATTCTAATTCTCATAATTTTTGGAATCAATATGTGAGCGTGGCGAAGTAAAACGTGTTTTAACGGTTTCAGTCAATTTGGATCGACCAGAAAATGGCCATTTTCAAACGGTCTCCGAATGTAACGAAATTAGTTTTGTTAGGACTGTAGCGTCAAAACATAGCCAGATTTATTTTTATGGAATTTTTAAAATCAGTATGTGGCCCTGGTAAATTAAAATGTACGTTCAAACTCAATACATACTGATTTATATTTTGAATTTGACGAAAAACTGATCGTAATAGCTGAACCGGCTTGCGAAACATATCCCATTATGTTCTGAATGGGGGTAATTAGCTAGGGCGATAGTCGATGGGTTCGAATTGGGTTTTGAATAAAAAGACAACTTTGTGGAGAATTAAATTAATTAAAAAATTAATTATATTATAAAGCTTCCCTCCCCCTTTGTTCTTTCTCTCTCCCCGACAGATCTAAAATACAAAAAAATGAAGTAGCGACAGAACCTCTCCTCCGCCATCGTTGGCGCCGAGCCCCCTTCGACAACTCCGACGACGCCACCACCTCCCCTCCCCCCTTCTCTCGCCTCACTCCTCCTCTCCAGCGCCCAAATCGAGGCGCCCCAAACCCGAAGGAAACCGTCGCAACCCCCCCCCCAACTGGTCGTCGTCCCCTCCACCACCTGTAGCCCACTTCCGCTGCCTTTGAACCCCACCTCCAACGCAACACTAAACCCCCTCCGATCTAAGATGCTGTAAGTTTTTAATTTATTCTTTTATTTTATTTTGTTAATGATTTTCAGTAAAAAAGCTAAGATTTTTAGATTATAAAACATACGATTTTCAGTTTATAAAAGATAAGATTTTTAGATTATGAAAGAATTGATTTTTGTTTATAAAAAGTTACAATTTTATATACATAAAGAAGGGATTTTTATTTATAAGAAGAAATGAGTTTTATTTATAAAAATATGATTTTTATAAACAAAGATTTGATTTTTTTATATTTGAAAAGATGAGATTTTTAAATATAAAGAGATGAGATTTTTAAATATAAGAAGAAGTGATTTTTAATGACAAAAAGATGTGATTTTTACACATGTGGATTTGAAATAAAAATATGATTTTTGTTATGAAGTTAGCGTTATAAAAATACGATTTTTATATATAAAGTAGCGGTATAAAAATGTGATTTTTATATATATAACATTGAGATAAAAAATTTATTTTTATATATATAAAGCGAAGATAAAAATATTATTTTTAGTTAGAGAACAATACATCAAGATCATATTAAAAATATGATTTTTACTATGAACAGCGTGAAATGGAGAGCGATGGAACGGACTGAAATCAAAACAAATCCGAACCGTTCAGAAATAGAGAATGGCGGAATGGATCCCAAAGGTGAGTACTCCTCACTATATTTTTCTTTGTACAGTTATTTATTTTATAACTGCATATATGAACCGTTCCTCATCGTCCACAGACCATGGACGACTTGTTTAATTGTTTGGTTTGGTTGATTAGATTATTTGGTTGAATTTGGTTGTTTGGGTGAAATGAATTGTTATGTGTGTATGGCGCGAGCCAATATCAGGAGAGGGGTAATACTAGGCATTACCCAATTTTGATATCGCACCGTTATGCCGCCAAATTTTTCTAAAATATGTTAGAACAATAAAAATATTACTTGTATTGTGTAAATGAACCGAATAAATATTTTATCGTTAAAAATATAATTTTTAACGTGTATATGAATAAAATAAATATTCATTTACAAATCAGACGATTTGTTTATGTACACTTATTTGACTGATATGGACTGGGACGATAAATTTTACACGTCGCCCAACTGCACAAATAATATTCTATGTTTCTGGATTGAAAACCCCACACGGTGTTGGGATGATATTTGACGTACACTAATCCCAACTGTTTAGTGGTATGTCAATCGATTGATCAACAGGCTGTTGTAAGCGATAAATATTTATATTTAATGCTTATGCAGTGTAGAATGCACTCTGGATGATGGATGATTATTGTTGTTATATAAGTGTGTTGTATGAAATCCATATAAATAACATTATATGTTAATTGGCTGTGTCTGATTCCAATTCAGAACGAATGAATATTTTAAAATAACGAATGTTTTCAAATAATATTCAAAAAAAAATCAAATTTTGATTTTGATGTCCGATTTGGGATGGACACGAACATATTTAAATATATAAAGCTGTGTCGATTAGATTAACGCTATTTCGACGTGAACAATATTTATATCGATTTTATTCATTTTTATAATGAATATCGAAAAGGAATTGATTTCAAAATACAGTGTTTTGAAAATACTATCATTTATATATCGATGATATGGAATATTCAATTTTGATATGAAATTGAATATGAAGTTGAAATCGTTTTGGAAACGAATTTAAAATGATTTATAAAATAAGTTTTAAATGGAAATCAACGAAATATATATTATGTATATTATATGTATAATATAATGGCCAGATTGAAGGCGCCGCGCCGCGCTAGTTCGCGAATTTCGACCATGGACTTCGAACGGACATTACGGGAGATCCGACCGTCAGATTCACCTAAAACCGGAACTGTTGGGTTCGTATCGAAAAGAGATTTCCAAAGAATATTAGAGATTTGAAATCTAATGGTTGGATTTGGAATTATGTCCAAATCAAATTTGGAAAATGTCGCTGTAAGTGCAGATTGATGGCCGTTTATGGAAATCGACTGTACGGGCATTGATAAAATTATTAAAAATATCGATAATTTGTGTAAAATCATAATAAATGATTTGGAAAGAATTAGGATGAAAAATTCCATATTTGAAAAGATAAAAATGTATTTTTATCGAAATGAACTAGTTATGAACTAGAATAATAAATCCAATGTTTTTAAATAATTAAATTGGATTAGAAATGGTGTTAAAAATAACCGGAATTTCCAATATATGAATTGGAATGGATTTGAATCGAAATTATCTTCATAATATTTCAATATTAGATTCCGTGATTATACGGATATTGTGGAGGAATTTGGAAGATATATATATCGTTATTCCAATACGATATTTGTTGATTTCAGAATTTGGCATTGAATATAAGCCGATATATTTTTTATTCAGAGCCTTGTATTTAATATCAAATGGGATTTGGGTTTGTCGTGAATGGTGTCTTCATTAACACTTTTCTTAAACCCAGTTGAGAAAAGATTAAATCATTTTATTTAGATTTAATGAAGTATACCAATTAATTAATATTTAATTGGAATTGAATTGAAATTGATTTTTGGGTTTATCGTGAATGGTGTTTTAAATAGCACTTGTTCTTTAGCCCAATTAAAAATGGAATGTGAATTGGGTTTATCGTGAACTGTGTTTTTAACGACATTCGTTCTTTAACCCGATTTACAGTGAAATGTGATTTGGAATTTATAAATCTTTCGTTAAGATTTAATGGAAATTTTCCAAAATGAAGTTTTCCAATTTAATAAAATAAATTGGAATGGACTGGAATTCGATTTGGTAATAATCGAAGTGGACTTCTGTGGAGGAAGACTGTTACTATATGTGGAATTCAAGACGCTTTGTCGTTATTCCATTTATAGTATCGGTCGGATATGGAAGTTCATATCGGTTATATATATTGATCTGTTTTCCGTGAAGATTCCATTGTTAATGGAATGTGATTTTGGATTTATCGTGAGCTGTGTTTTAAATGACATTACTTCTTTAACCCAGTTAAAGATAAGATTTATTTCTTAACTTTGAATAATCATTAAGTAATGATTTTTGGAAATTAAAACTGAAATAGAGTTTAATGAATCTTTAAATAGATTGAAAGGTAAATTTGATAATTAAAATTATCAAATTCAAGAGATGATCGAGAATGGAGTATCACCAGTTTTGCTCCAAGCGATAGTTAAATCTTTAATTAGATTTGAACGTGAAATGGTAATTAATTTTGCCGATAACACTGTGGTGTTAGATATGAAGTATTACCAGTTTTACTTCATGGGATGAATAGGTTGGGATTGGGAAATTAAAACAAAAGATTGCTTCGGTAAGGTTCGCTAATCCCGACTAGTTTGGATAAACCACAATTTGGTTTGAATTGAAATCCAAAAGAAGATTAAAGAATAAATTTAAAGAGTTTATCTTTGATAAAATTAATGGGAACCTTTCCCAAAGTATAAGAATATTTGAATAAAGGAATATTCTGGAGTGGAATGAGGCGTATGTTGTGTTTTCATAGCACTTGTTTATTATATACGCGAGTTATTGAGAAAGATCGGGTTTATCCCATTCTGAATAATTGATTCGACGATGTGACGAGGATGAAGACGGTGGTTGAAGACCAGATGTAACGACCTGCATTTTACGCATCGAATGATCGTAGAATATTTATTTCTTTCAAATACGAAGTTGTATGGTCATGTAGCTTTGGGAAGCGACTAGTGGGGTCATCTCCCATGTTCATGATTTTTGCCGATTTTTAAATGACCATTTTGCCCCTATCTGATCTTGTTTTGGCCATAACTTTTGATTGGAAAGGAATTTGACCTGAAACCGCATCCATTGGCTCCGGATGATGGTTTACAATTCCGTAGAGTGGTCACATTAGCCAAACGGACTTACCGTTTGGGAGATATGGCTGAAACAAGTTTCAAATGGTGAAAAACAGTTGAATTGGGCTTAACCGGGTGATTAACAGCTAGGCCCATTGGGGAATTTCGGGATTTGGAGTATTTAAAGGCTGTTAGGATTAGGGATTTCGGTTTTAGACATTTTCCAACCGCCACAAACATCATAGAAAACCCTAACAATGGCCTCCAACATCTAGAATCATCCCCAATCACCATTTAATCAAGGATTAAGCTTAGCAACACCAAATCAAAGAAGATCTTCGCCAAATCAGTATTAGAGCTGCTGTTACACATCAGTATTCGCCCAAATCAGCGAGGTCTCAGTTCTGAAAATTTTATTTGTGGCCAAGGTGAGTGATTAGCATTGTTTTGACACTAATTACAGTTAATTAGGGTGATTAGTGATAATTAGCGAATTTATACACTAATAAATTCTGGAAAAATATTTATAAATTCGAAAATAATGTTTTAGAGCTCTGTTAGAAATTTGGTTTGATTTGGTTAAGTTTTACTAATCATATCATTAGTTTTGCCTAAACATGCTTAAGGGAAATTATGGGGGTTTGGGTATGTTTGATCCATTTTACATGCTATGATTGTTGTTTTGTTGTTTGTGGATGATTATATATGTTGCTATGACTGTATGGTATGATTTGTGATTGTCTAGAAGTGTTAGATTAGTCGAAAACGCCGTCGAATGGCGTAAACAGTTTGTTGGACAAAGTGCAGGAAAGTACCTGTATCGATCGGATCGGATAGAAGCACGAACCGAACCGCTCACACCAGAGGTTTCCGATCCGATCCGCCTCTCGTGTACCACTCCGACCCGATCCGCCAGGAGTGACCAAGACCGATCCGCTCGCATCTGAGGATCCTCGATCCGAACCACCTCCCACGTGAGCTGCTTGCACCACCCGATTCAGAAGCTCCGACCCGATCGGACGTAGGAGGCACGATCCGAACCGAGGAACTGATGTAGCGCCACGATCGGATGTTGAGGAGCATGCACGACCCGAACCCAGTGGGTGATTGCGATCCGAACCGAACTAGTTGACATAGACGAACTGAGCTGAAGCATGGTGGTTATCGCGAATCGAACCAACTTGGATGGAGGACCCGATCCGATATTGATGACCATGACCTGAAGCAAAGCGAAGTGAAGAAATGAAGACCGATCCGGAGAAGAAAGTGACGACCAAAACCCGAGATGCAAAGGTAGTCCAAGTGGGAAGTTTGTACTCAGGATCCAGTTGGGAACCAAAGAGTTAACTTCATGAGTTAGGCTTTGCTGCGGGACGTGTGCAAAGGGGTTGTCGATGTCTGTAACTTTGGATCACTATGTGTAGGGGGTACGTGAACGGATTCAGGGCCACAGTGGCCTAGGTATGACTAAAGAGCTATAGACCAATGAAGTGGGGTCATTTGTAAAGGTTTGGTCTGTAACACCCCACCTCCGCCAGTGCCACTCTTGCAAGGGCACTGACTTTGGAGGGGCGTTAAGACAAGGTAAACATGCATGCAGATGTCACAAGACAGAACATATAAGTAAAACAGAGTAAATAAAGCAGCGGATCAAACTAGCATTTCAAAACCATAGTCATGTTACAACAAAGTACTTGATCATTATTTTCCAACAAAACAAAGTCTAGCATAAACTGAAAAACTGAAATACATAAAGTACTATCCCCAAAGTGAAGTGATAAACCATAGCTAGCTCAATGTCCAAAACCGTACATGAGCAAATCCAGAAAGCAAGCTATAAAGATCCAAGCTAAGCTCCAATGTTCCCACCCTGAGAACCTGAGGGGGGAAACGGAAGAAAAGGGGCGAAAGAAAACAGGTCAGTCAAAAAGACTGGTAAGCCCTACTACTATCCGTCTATGAACTAGTAAAGTTAACTGGCATGAGAAGCTGAGATGAACATAAGGATAACAACATACTGGCATGATGATTAACTAACAAGATAGATAAAGGTGTCATCGCATAATCAAGGTTAAGTTTTGCACCACGGGTGTACTAGCATTCCAACATGTCAAGTAAAAACAAGAATTGATCCCTTGGCCCAAGCTTGGCCCAACATCATGAGGTGACCTAAATCAAGGTCCAACTACACGGTCTAGTTGATCGGCTCCCTATAAGCTTAACTCGTCAAGTGTCGGTGTCATATGGCCCAAACACGAAATGTAGTTAACTGCGCTAGGTCCACCCCAGGGTGTATCAAGTCCTAGGGTGTAGACCTCGGACACCAATCAAGTATGCACAGTCTAGATCTACTGGTACCCGTGCCTGATTTTCCAACTCCGGACTATGTGCATGACCATAGTCCGCCTGGACCCACACCGGCGTACCTACTCAGCCGTCGTTTTGGTCGCTTACATGTCAGCCCAGTAATCGTGCCCCACCCTAGCCTAGTCCTAGGGTCTTATGATACTACTAAGAGGGTTACTGCTGCAAAGGACCACGCAACTAGGGTTTCTTAACGGGTTAAATGTGGTTAACCCGATCCAAATGTGGATTAAATTGGTTAAGTGTACCCAAGGTTCATGACTTAACCCCGATTAACCCATCAAGCCCAAATTGGTTAAGTATTAAGTGGACCATGACTTAACCCTAATCAGGAGGCTTTAATTAACTTAATGTGCTTTAACCTCTCACATTAGACCTTATTGTGGTTACTAGTTAAGCCGGGCGGGTCCGGGTAGCTTTACACCACAACTTAGTCTAACCTCGGGTTCGAGCACAACATGACAAACTTCTCACATTGGGTCCTATTGTTTGTAGCCACTAGTTAAGCCGGGCGGGTCCGAGTAGATTTATGCTACAAACTCAACCCAACCTCGAGTTGGCCACACTCATATTTTCTAAGTGTCATGTCCATTATGTTTCCAAAACATAATTACAAGTTAACATATCACGTCATGTTATAAAAACCATGTTTATGTCATAATGTTACCCAACCCCAACGTAATCCCATCGTTTACTTAATCGCAACAACGCATAAAGGATAAAATAGGGAACTTGGCATAATCATGACAAAAAGGTGTTGAAGCCACAAGTTTAACATGGTGGCATATGAAATGTACATATGTTCATATACTTGCATATTGCATTATTAGGCTTCAAAAGCATGCATAAAACCAAACTTAGCATATAAGTGATACATGGTGATAAATGACATGTAGAAGTTGCTAGAAGTTCGCATTTAGCCTCACATGCAAGTTATCATAAGGGATATGATAACTTCCATGTTGCCAAAATGCAACCTTCAACATAAAGCTTGAAGCTTTAAGCTCACAACTTCAAGTTTAGCTTGCATAACATGATAACATGTGTATAATGATCAACCCAAACTTGCATAACATAGCAACATGTGTCATACATAATGATTAAACCAACTTGCATAATGATCAACCAAACTTGCATATCATAATGATCAACCAAACTTGCATATCATAATGATCAACCCCAAACTTGCATCATTCATTTAACTTTAGAGTTCAAAAAAGAAAGTAGAAAAGGGCTTACAATGCTATGAAGACACAAATGAATATTTATTATAAAGATTGAGACGAAGCCCTTATGCAATCACCAAAAAGACCCAAATATGAAAGCTCCAAATGAAAAACCCTTGATCCAAATCAATAAAACCCTTGCTTTGTAATAGAAATGTTGCAACTTGACTTGAATGCAAACTAAGAACACTCATACAAGCTTGAAAATATTTGTATGAACTCAAAATCTCTCATATGAATAAGCTTAGGAATTTTAGCATGAGAGTGGAGGCCATGAGAGGAACAATTTTGACATAGTTTAGTTGTAGGATTGAATAATGGTGATTTAGGCTAGGCTTAGGGGTCTTTTTATAGAAGATTAGGATCGTATTAGCCATAGGATTAACCCTTGATTCAATCAGAGCCATCAAATCCCGTCACAAGCCTCCAAAACAGGTCCAAACAGCCAAAACAGGTGCATCAGGCCGACCTGGCCGACCAGGGAGGTCGACCCTAGGGTCGACTCCCCAGTCAACCTGGGGGGGAGGTCGACTCCCCAGTCGACCCCCAGGTCGACCCCCTGGGTCTGGCGGGAATTTTCCCGCCACTTCTGAAAATTGAAATTTTTGTATTTAAATCTGTTTTGAATTTTTCTAAAACTTCTTCGGGCCTTATCTGGGTCATACGGACTCCGTTTTTCGAAAACTCGGACTCTATTTCGCGTATTTTTCCGAGACGAACGCAATGGCACAGCCCGTTTCCCTTGATTCAGATTTTTCAGTTTAATTCTGCCTTGATTTATGGTATAACATGTTATTCAAAAATACGGGTTGTTACATTCTCCCCTCCTTAAAGGATTTCGTCCCCGAAATCTCTCAAGTTAGGAAGAATGTATCCTACCATCCATCATCCATCTACTCAAAACATCATCCACGTGCAGTCATTGTCCTTAAAGGATTCTAAATGCTGTATGATCATATACAAAGGTGTGTGTATATGTACTTATCTAATGCGAAAATCAGGAGGATACTGATTCAGTAAACCCCCTTAATGCAAACATGTTAGTGAAATGAGTCCATATGTATGCAAATTCCTAACATAATTTATAATCTCTACATGAGTGCACATAACATTCATCCATATGCAACATCCACGTGATAGCATAACAAGTTTCATCCATGAATAAGTATAAGCACTCATGCATATGCAACATGAAATTGTGTGAGCCGATCTTAGTGCCTAATGTGTATCATGCATCCACGAGTATCCACGTGCAAACACTTGCAACCACTTGCAACCATCAAGCATAACATGTTTCAAATACATGTTTCATCCAAAGGGTTTCTACCTAAGATTCTCATGACATGATTAACGAGATAACAAGATAAACATGGATAGCAAAAGAAAGATGTATTAATTAGGAAAAGAGATCGAGAATGTACCCTCAAAAATAAATGGATAAAGCCCACGCATCTTCTCCTCGGTTTCCCAAGTTGCGTCTTCCTCGGCTTCACTCCACTGAACTTTCACCAATTTGACCTCTCGATTCCTTAACTTCTTGATCTCTGTTCCCAAAATACGAATCGGAGCTCTCCTCAAGGTTGTTTCTTTCTCTACCTCAATGTCTTCAAGAATGCTTGGTTCAACCACCTCAGCGGACTCATGTAGGCACTTCCGGAGATGCGAGATATGAAAGACATTATGCACTCCGGCTAGCTTTTCGGGCAATTCCACCTTATAGGCCATCTTTCCAATTCTCTCTGTGATAGGGAAAGGTCCTACGAACCTTGGTGCCAGCTTCCCAACTGCTCCAAAACGTACCACATTACGCAAAGGAGAAACCTTCACGAAAACCATGTCTCCCACTTCGAATTCCAAATCTGCCCTTCGCTTGTCAGCATAGGATTTCTGTCTATCTTGGGCCGCTTTCATCCTTCTTCTCACTAATTCAACTTTCTCGGATGTATCCCGTATCATATCGGGCCCATGTATAAGTCTATTTGTTGTCTCCCACCAACAAGATGGTGACCTACACGGCCTCCCATACAAAGCTTCAAATGGTGCCATCCCTATGCTGGCTTGATAGCTATTATTATAAGCAAACTCTACAAGAGGAAGGTGGTCTTCCCAAGTACCACCGAAGTCAAGAACACAGAGCCTCAAAAGATCTTCTAGCACTCTATTCACCCTTTCAGTTTGGCCATCCGTCTGGGGGTGATAGGCTGTACTCAAATTCAATCGCGTACCCATCGCTTCTTGCAAACTGTTCCAGAACTGGCTAGTGAAAATTGGGTCACGATCGCTAACTATTCTAGAAGGGACTCCATGCAACCGCACTATCTCTCGAAGATAAATAGATGCCAGCCATGATGCGGTCCTCTTGCTCTTTACTGGGATGAAGTGAGCACTCTTTGTAAGTCTGTCAACTATGACCCATATGCTTGTGTTCCCTCTCCTTGACCTAGGCAATCCATCCACAAAATCCATAGAAATACTCTCCCACTTCCATTGCGGGACCTCCAATGGATGTAATAGCCCACCCGGTTTCTTCGACTCGGCTTTCACTTGTTGGCACACCATGCACTTTGAAACATACTCCGCCACATCTTTCTTCATTCCGGCCCAAAAGAAAATGCGCTTCATATCTCTATACATCTTATCTCCTCCAGGATGTATAGTCATCTTCGAGTGATGTGCTTCTTCGAGAACTTTATGCACCAAATCTCCTACTTGTGGAACGCATAGCCTTCCATCACGCCTTAGCCAACCCTTGTCATCAATAGTATATCTTGCAAGGTGACTAGACGTCTCACCACGAATCAACTTATCCATGACCTCGACTATCTGCGGATCTTCCTTCTACGAAACCCCAACTCTATCAAGAAGTGTGGGTCTAAGCTCAAGGGATGCTAATGAACCCGTCATCGACTCAACAGCCGTCGTGAAATCAAAGGTTGCCAAGAATTCTAAGTTCTTCATCTCAATGAACAAGGGGCTCAAAGTCAACCTCCTTCTGCTTAGTGCATCTGCCACAACATTACCCTTGCCAGGGGTATAAGCTATCTCGAAGTCATAAGATGCCAAGAATTCCATCCACCTTTGCTGCCTTAGATTCAGATCTTTTTGCGAGAAGAGGTACTTGAGTGACTTGTGATCAGTATACAACTCAAACCTTTCGCCTAGAAGATAGTGGCGCCAGGACTTGAGTGCAAAGACGATCGCCGCTAACTCCAAATCATGAGTGGGATAGTTCTTCTCATGAACTTTAAGTTGCCTACCCCCATAACATATCACTCTTCCCTCTTGCATTAGAACAACTCCTAACCCCGTACCACATGCATCTGTGTACACGGTAAATATCTTACCACTATCGGGTAATGCCAAAACTGGAGCTGAGGTAAGGGCTCTTTTGAGCTTTTGAAAAGCAAGCTCACACTCCAAGTCCCATGCAAAGACTAAGTTCTTCTTCGTCAACTTAGTAAGAGGGGCCGAAATCTTAGCGAAGTCCCTGATGAACTTCCTATAGTAGCCCGCCAGACCGAGAAAGCTTCTAACTTCGGTCGCATTCTTAGGAGTCTTCCAGTCTTGAACCACAACCACTTTCGCGGGATCCACCGCTATGCCTTGCTTAGAAACTATATGTCCAAGAAACCGAACTTCCCTTCTCCAAAAATGACATTTGGAGAACTTGGCCTTCAACTGATGCGCTCTAAGCGTATCCATCACTTCCTTGAGATGCCTAGCATGCTCTTCCTCATCCTTTGAGAAGATCAGAATATCATCCACGAAGACAACAACAAACTTGTTGAGGAACTCCCTGAACACCCTACTCATCAAATCTATGAAGTAGGCGGGTGCATTAGTCAAACCGAATGGCATGACAAGCCATTTAAAGAATCCATCTGGAGTCCTAAACGCAGTTTTATCGATACTATCCTCAGCCACTCTAAGCTGATGGAATCCGGTGGCTAGATCGAGCTGAGAGAAAACAGAAGCACCAACAAGCTGGTCAAAGAGATCATCAATCCTCGGTAACGGGTGCCTATTCTTCTTTGTCAGCTTGTTCAACTCTCGATAATCAACACATAGACGAAGAGAACCATCCGCCTTAGTAGCGAATACCACCGGAGCACCCCATTCAGAAATGCTTCGTCTAATAAAATTCTTCTCAAGCAGCTCCTTGATTTGCTTACTGAGCTCTCTTCTTTCTCGTGGGGCCATGTGCCTAACGGGCAATGATACTGGCTTGGCATTATCGACTAGATAAATGCGGAAATCTATCTCTCGTTTAGGGGGCAACCCCTTAACTTCTTCAAAGACATCAGGATAGTCTCGGACCACCCTTACAGATTGCAGATCATCGATGGACGAGTCGAGAGATTCAAGATAACATAACATGACGGGACCTCTAGGGTTACAAGAAACTTCTAGGGTATTACCGAAGCGAGTCATGAGCCTCACCACCCTATGTTCACAATCGAGAATGGCTCCATAACTGGACAACCAATCCATGCCCAAGATCAACACATATCCCGTGAACCCGAGAACATAAGCACTACACGTGAATTCTACGGCCAAGATATAAATCTTCAAATCCACACAAATCATAGATAGATGGGCGGAACCCCCAATTGGATTTGAAACACAAACGGGATCCTCAACTAGACTAGTACTTAGGTGCAAACTTTCAACAAGATCGGAAGAAATAAAACTATGCGATGCGCCAGAATCAAACAAGTTGCGAACAGGATAATCAGAAATATAAACAAGACTTTCTACAGAAATACTACCTCGGTCCTGAGCTGGAGCAGCGTTGAGAGCATGCACTTGCCCTCTAGAAGGTCCTGCACGCTGATTCTGCCCTTGCTTCTTGGGGCAATCCTTGCTAAAATGTCTGGTCTCTCCACAATGAAAGCATTCGCCCGACTTCCTCTTCCTCTTCTTACAGTCTTTAGCTATGTGCCCAACATTTCCACAGTAGTTGCATTTCCTTGGGTCCTTTGCCTTGGCCTTGTTGCCCTTTTTGTTCTTGTTGTTTTTGTTGTTCTGATTGCTCTGATTTCCTCCCCACTTGGTGTCTGTCTTCTTGGCTTGAGTCTCATTAGCCTTGACTTCCTTCTTGCCATTCTTATCGTCTCCTTGAAGCAATGTCATGTCTACTAGTCCTTCAAAAGTGGCCCCCATGGGTATATGAGATAGGGCTAAACCTTGTAATGGCTCATTCAACCCTCGTTCAAAGCGCAAAGCCTTCTTCTGGGGAGTATTAATCATGTCCAAACCGAATCGGGCGAGCTTGTTAAACTCATTCACATACTCCCTTACTGTCATGTCCCCTTGCTTCAAAGATATAAACTTCTCCAATTGCAGATTCGCCTCAGCTGATGATAGAAACTTAAGCCCAAATCTTGTCCTAAAGTCGGCCCAAGTCTCTATAGGCCTCGTAGCATTGGTGACCTCCCACCAATAAGCAGCTTCTTCTTTTAATAACCATGCTGCTAATAAAACCTTTCTATGATCTTGCACATCAAAGATGGCGAAGAGATCTTCAGTTTCTTTCAACCAATTTCTTGCCTCCACAAAAGTCTCCGTCCCAATAAAGGTCTTGCCACCCATCGCCTTAAAGTCTTTGCAAATCTTAGCGAAATCTGCTTGCGGATTCTGAGGATGAGGAGGAGGAACCTCAGTTACGGTGGGGTAGTTGTTGGACCCGCATCGTTGGCCCTAGCTTCCAAGTACCTCCGGAACCATCCAGGAATGGTCACTCCCTCGGGAAGGTTAAGATCGGCCATACTGAAAAAGGAAAAAGATAGATTCAGAACGAAGGAACGAAGGATAGTGCTATGGCTTTTGGGGAATAGCCTTTTAAAATAACTAGACTTTTCTTGGAAAATACTTAATTGGTTTTGAAAATAGTTTTTCAAAAGGTAAGTTTTAAAAACACTTTTGCTCAAATCTTGTAAACCTTATGCTCTGATGCCAAATGTAACACCCCACCTCCGCCAGTGCCACTCTTGCAAGGGCACTGACTTTGGAGGGGCGTTAAGACAAGGTAAACATGCATGCAGATGTCACAAGACAGAACATATAAGTAAAACAGAGTAAATAAAGCAGCGGATCAAACTAGCATTTCAAAACCATAGTCATGTTACAACAAAGTACTTGATCATTATTTTCCAACAAAACAAAGTCTAGCATAAACTGAAAAACTGAAATACATAAAGTACTATCCCCAAAGTGAAGTGATAAACCATAGCTAGCTCAATGTCCAAAACCGTACATGAGCAAATCCAGAAAGCAAGCTATAAAGATCCAAGCTAAGCTCCAATGTTCCCACCCTGAGAACCTGAGGGGGGGAAACGGAAAAAAAGAGGAGAAAGAAAACAGGTCAGTCAAAAAGACTGGTAAGCCCTACTACTATCCGTCTATGAACTAGTAAAGTTAACTGGCATGAGAAGCTGAGATGAACATAAGGATAACAACATACTGGCATGATGATTAACTAACAAGATAGATAAAGGTGTCATCGCATAATCAAGGTTAAGTTTTGCACCACGGGTGTACTAGCATTCCAACATGTCAAGTAAAAACAAGAATTGATCCCTTGGCCCAAGCTTGGCCCAACATCATGAGGTGACCTAAATAAAGGTCCTACTACACGGTCTAGTTGATCGGTTCCCTATAAGCCTAACTCGTCAAGTGTCGGTGTCATACGGCCCAAACATGAAATGTAGTTAACTGCGCTAGGTCCACCCCAGGGTGTATCAAGTCCTAGGGTGTAGACCTCGGACACCAATCAAGTATGCACAGTCTAGATCTACTGGTACCCGTGCCTGATTTTCCAACTCCGGACTATGTGCACGACCATAGTCCGCCTGGACCCACACCGGCGTACCTACTCAGCCGTCGTTTTGGTCGCTTACATGTCAGCCCAGTAATCGTGCCCCACCCCACCCTAGCCCTAGGGTCTTATGATACTACTAAGAGGGTTACTGCTGCAAAGGACCACGCAAATAGGGTTTCTTAACGGGTTAAATGTGGTTAACCCGATCCAAATGTGGATTAAATTGGTTAAGTGTACCCAAGGTTCATGACTTAACCCCGATTAACCCATCAAGCCCAAATTGGTTAAGTATTAAGAGGACCATGACTTAACCCTAATCAGGAGGCTTTAATTAACTTAATGTGCTTTAACCTCTCACATTAGACCTTGTTGTGGTTACTAGTTAAGCCGGGCGGGTCCGGGTAGCTTTACACCACAACTTAGTCTAACCTCGGGTTCGAGCACAACATGACCAACTTCTCACATTGGGTCCTATTGTTTGTAGCCACTAGTTAAGCCGGGCGGGTCCGGGTAGATTTATGCTACAAACTCAACCCAACCTCGAGTTGCCACACTCATATTTTCTAAGTGTCATGTCCATTATGTTTCCAAAACATAATTACAAGTTAACATATCACGTCATGTTATAAAAACCATGTTTATGTCATAATGTTACCCAACCCCAACGTAATCCCATCGTTTACTTAATCGCAACAACGCATAAAGGATAAAATAGGGAACTTGGCATAATCATGACAAAAAGGTGTTGAAGCCACAAGTTTAACATGGTGGCATATGAAATGTACATATGTTCATATACTTGCATATTGCATTATTAGGCTTCAAAAGCATGCATAAAACCAAACTTAGCATATAAGTGATACATGGTGATAAATGACATGTAGAAGTTGCTAGAAGTTCGCATTTAGCCTCACATGCAAGTTATCATAAGGGATATGATAACTTCCATGTTGCCAAAATGCAACCTTCAACATAAAGCTTGAAGCTTTAAGCTCACAACTTCAAGTTTAGCTTGCATAACATGATAACATGTGTATAATGATCAACCCAAACTTGCATAACATAGCAACATGTGTCATACATAATGATTAAACCAACTTGCATAATGATCAACCAAACTTGCATATCATAATGATCAACCAAACTTGCATATCATAAAGATCAACCCCAAACTTGCATCATTCATTTAACTTTAGAGTTCAAAAAAGAAAGTAGAAAAGGGCTTACAATGCTATGAAGACACAAATGAATATTTATTATAAAGATTGAGACGAAGCCCTTATGCAATCACCAAAAAGACCCAAATATGAAAGCTCCAAATGAAAAACCCTTGATCCAAATCAATAAAACCCTTGCTTTGTAATAGAAATGTTGCACCTTGACTTGAATGCAAACTAAGAACACTCATACAAGCTTGAAAATATTTGTATGAACTCAAAATCTCTCATATGAATAAGCTTAGGAATTTTAGCATGAGAGTGGAGGCCATGAGAGGAACAATTTTGACATAGTTTAGTCGTAGGATTGAATAATGGTGATTTAGGCTAGGCTTAGGGGTCTTTTTATAGAAGATTAGGATAGTATTAGCCATAGGATTAACCCTAGATTCAATCAGAGCGATCAAATCCCGTCACAAGCCTCCAAACCAGGTCCAAACAGCCAAAACAGGTGCACCAGGCCGACCTGGTCGACTAGGGAGGTCGACCCTAGGGTCGACTCCCCAGTCGACCTGGGGGGGAGGTTGACTCCCCAATCGACCCCCAGGTCGACCCCCTGGGTCTGGCGGGAATTTTCCCGCCACTTCTGAAAATTGAAATTTTTGTATTTAAATCTATTTTGAATTTTTCTAAAACTTCTTCATGCCTTATCTGGGTCATACGGACTCCGTTTTTCGAAAACTCGGACTCTATTTCGCGTATTTTTCCGAGACGAACGCAATGGCACAGCCCGTTTCCCTTGATTCAGATTTTTCAGTTTAATTCTGCCTTGATTTATGGTATAACATGTTATTCAAAAATACGGGTTGTTACATTCTCCCCTCCTTAAAGGATTTCGTCCCCGAAATCTCTCAAGTTAGGAAGAATGTATCCTACCATCCATCATCCATCTACTCAAAACATCATCCACGTGTAGTCATTGTCCTTAAAGGATTCTAAATACTGTATGATCATATGCAAAGGTGTGTGTATATGTACTTATCTAATGTGAAAATCAGGAGGTTACTGATTCAGTAAACCCCCTTAATGCAAACATGTTAGTGAAATGAGTCCATATGTATGCAAATTCCTAACATAATTTATAATCTCTACATGAGTGCACATAACATTCATCCATATGCAACATCCACGTGATAGCATAACAAGTTTCATCCATGAATAAGTATAAGCACTCATGCATATGCAACATGAAAGTGTGTGAGCCGATCTTAGTGCCTAATGTGTATCATGCATCCACGAGTATCCACGTGCAAACACTTGCAACCACTTGCAACCATCAAGCATAACATGTTTCAAATACATGTTTCATCCAAAGGGTTTCTACCTAAGATTCTCATGACATGATTAACGAGATAACAAGATAAACATGGATAGCAAAAGAAAGATGTATTAATTAGGAAAAGAGATCGAGAATGTACCCTAAAAAAGAAATGGATAAAGCCCACGCATCTTCTCCTCGGTTTCCCAAGTTGCGTCTTCCTCGGCTTCACTCCACTGAACTTTCACCCATTTGACCTCTCGATTCCTTAAATTCTTGATCTTTGTTCCCAAAATACGAATCGGAGCTCTCCTCAAGGTTGCTTCTTTCTCTACCTCAATGTCTTCAAGAATGCTTGGTTCAACCACCTCAGCGGACTCATGTAGGCACTTCCGGAGATGCGAGATATGAAAGACATTATGCACTCCGGCTAGCTTTTCGGGCAATTCCACCTTATAGGCCATCTTTCCAATTCTCTCTGTGATAGGGAAAGGTCCTACAAACCTTGGTGCCAGCTTCCCAACTGCTCCAAAACGTACCACATTACGCAAAGGAGAAACCTTCACGAAAACCATGTCTCCCACTTCGAATTCCAAATCTGCCCTTCGCTTGTCAGCATAGGATTTCTGTCTATCTTGGGCCGCTTTCATCCTTCTTCTCACTAATTCAACTTTCTCGGATGTATCCCGTATCATATCGGGCCCAAGTATAAGTCTATCTGTTGTCTCCCATCAACAAGATGGTGACCTACACGGCCTCCCATACAAAGCTTCAAATGGTGCCATCCCTATGCTGGCTTGATAGCTATTATTATAAGCAAACTCTACAAGAGGAATGTGGTCTTCCCAAGTACCACCGAAGTCAAGAACACAGAGCCTCAAAAGATCTTCTAGCACTCTATTCACCCTTTCGGTTTGGCCATCCGTCTGGGGGTGATAGGCTGTACTCAAATTCAATCGCGTACCCATCGCTTCTTGCAAACTGTTCCAGAACTGGCTAGTGAAAATTGGGTCACGGTCGCTAACTATGCTAGAAGGGACTCCATGCAACCGCACTATCTCTCGAAGATAAATAGATGCCAGCCATGATGCGGTCCTCTTGCTCTTTACTGGGATGAAGTGAGCACTCTTCGTAAGTCTGTCAACTATGACCCATATGCTTGTGTTCCCTCTCCTTGACCTATGCAATCCATCCACAAAATCCATAGAAATACTCTCCCACTTCCATTGCGGGACCTCCAATGGATGTAATAGCCCACCTGGTTTCTTCGACTCGGCTTTCACTTGTTGGCACACCATGCACTTTGAAACATACTCCGCCACATCTTTCTTCATTCCGGCCCTAAAGAAAATGCGCTTCATATCTCTATACATCTTATCTCCTCCAGGATGTATAGTCATCTTCGAGTGATGTGCTTCTTCGAGAACTTTATGCACCAAATCTCCTACTTGTGGAACGCATAGCCTTCCATCACGCCTTAGCCAACCCTTGTCATCAATAGTATATCTTGCAAGGTGACTAGACGTCTCACCATGAATCAACTTATCCATGACCTCGACTATCTGCGGATCTTCCTTCTGCGAAGCCCCAACTTGATCAAGAAGTGTGGGTCTAAGCTCAAGGGATGCTAATGAACCCGTCATCGACTCAACAGCCGTCGTGAAATCAAAGGTTGCCAAGAATTCTAAGTTCTTCATCTCAATGAACAAGGGGCTCAAAGTCAACCTCCTTCTGCTTAGTGCATCTGCCACAACATTACCCTTGCCAGGGGTATAAGCTATCTCGAAGTCATAAGATGCCAAGAATTCCATCCACCTTTGCTGCCTTAGATTCAGATCTTTTTGCAAGAAGAGGTACTTAAGTGACTTGTGATCAGTATACAACTCAAACCTTTCGCCTAGAAGATAGTGGCGCCAGGACTTGAGTGCAAAGACGATCGCCGCTAACTCCAAATCATGAGTGGGATAGTTCTTCTCATGAACTTTAAGTTGCCTACCCCCATAACATATCACTCTTCCCTCTTGCATTAGAACAACTCCTAACCCCGTACCACATGCATCTGTGTACACGGTAAACATCTTACCACTATCGGGTAATGCCAAAACTGGAGCTGAGGTAAGGGCTCTATTGAGCTTTTGAAAAGCAAGCTCACACTCCAAGTCCCATGCAAAGACTAAGTTCTTCTTCGTCAACTTAGTAAGAGGGGCCGAAATCTTAGCGAAGTCCCTGATGAACTTCCTATAGTAGCCCGCCAGACCGAGAAAGCTTCTAACTTCGGTCGCATTCTTAGGAGTCTTCCAGTCTTGAACCACAACCACTTTCGCGGGATCCACCGCTATGCCTTGCTTAGAAACTATATGTCCAAGAAACCGAACTTCCCTTCTCCAAAAATGACATTTGGAGAACTTGGCCTTCAACTGATGCGCTCTAAGCGTATCCATCACTTCCTTGAGATGCCTAGCATGCTCTTCCTCATCCTTTGAGAAGATCAGAATATCATCCACGAAGACAACAACAAACTTGTTGAGGAACTCCCTACTCATCAAATCTACGAAGTAGGCGGGTGCATTAGTCAAACCGAATGGCATGACAAGCCATTCAAAGAATCCATCTGGAGTCCTAAACGCAGTTTTATCGATACTATCCTCAGCCACTCTAAGCTGATGGAATCCGGTGGCTAGATCGAGCTGAGAGAAAACAGAAGCACCAACAAGCTGGTCAAAGAGATCATCAATCCTCGGTAACGGGTGCCTATTCTTCTTTGTCATCTTGTTCAACTCTCGATAATCAACACATAGACGAAGCGAACCATCCGCCTTAGTAGAGAATACCACCGGAGCACCCCATTCAGAAATGCTTCGTCTAATAAAATTCTTCTCAAGCAGCTCCTTGATTTGCTTACTGAGCTCTCTTCTTTCTCGTGGGGCCATGTGCCTAACGGGCAATGATACTGGCTTGGCATTATCGACTAGATAAATGCGGAAATCTATCTCTCGTTTAGGGGGCAACCCCTTAACTTCTTCAAAGACATCAGGATAGTCTCGGACCACCCTTACAGATTGCAGATCATCGATGGACGAGTCGAGAGATTCAAGATAACATAACATGACGGGACCTATAGGGTTACAAGAAACTTCTAGGGTATTACCGAGGCGAGTCATGAGCCTCACCACCCTATGTTCACAATCGAGAATGGCTCCATAACTGGACAACCAATCCATGCCCAAGATCAACCCATATCCCGTGAACCCGAGAACATAAGCACTACACGTGAATTCTACGGCCAAGATATAAATCTTCAAATCCACACAAATCATAGATAGATGGGCGGAACCCCCAATTGGATTTGAAACACAAACGGGATCCTCAACTAGACTAGTACTTAGGTGCAAACTTTCAACAAGATCGGAAGAAATAAAACTATGCAATGCGCCAGAATCAAACAAGGTGCGAACAGGATAATCAGAAATATAAACAAGACTTTCTACAGAAATACTACCTCGGTCCTGAGCTGGAGCAGCGTTGAGAGCATGCACTTGCCCTCCAGAAGGTCCTGCACGTTGATTCTGCCCTTGCTTCTTGGGGCAATCCTTGCTAAAATGTCCGGTCTCTCCACAATGAAAGCATTCGCCCGACTTCCTCTTCCTCTTCTTACAGTCTTTAGCTATGTGCCCAACATTCCCACAGTAGTTGCATTTCCTTGGGTCCTTTGCCTTGGCCTTGTTGCCCTTTTTGTTCTTGTTGTTTTTGTTGTTCTGATTGCTCTGATTTCCTCCCCACTTGGTGTCTGTCTTCTTGGCTTGAGTCTCATTAGCCTTGACTTCCTTCTTGCCATTCTTATCGTCTCCTTGAAGCAATGTCATGTCTACTAGTCCTTCAAAAGTGGCCCCCATGGGTATATGAGATAGGGCTAAACCTTGTAATGGCTCATTCAACCCTCGTGCAAAGCGCAAAGCCTTCTTCTGGGGAGTATTAATCATGTCCAAACCGAATCGGGCGAGCTTGTTAAACTCATTCACATACTCCCTTACTGTCATGTCCCCTTGCTTCAAAGATATAAACTTCTCCAACTGCAGATTCGCCTCAGCTGATGATAGAAACTTAAGCCCAAATCTTGTCCTAAAGTCGGCCCAAGTCTCTATAGGCCTCGTAGCATTGGTGACCTCCCACCAATAAGCAGCTTCTTCTTTTAATAACCATGCTGCTAATAAAACCTTTCTATGATCTTGCACATCAAAGATGGCGAAGAGATCTTCAGTTTCTTTCAACCAATTTCTTGCCTCCACAAAAGTCTTCGTCCCAACAAAGTTCTTGCCACCCATCGCCTTAAAGTCTTTGCAAATCTTAGCGAAATCTGCTTGCGGATTCTGAGGAGGAGGAGGAGGAGGAACCTCAGTTACGATGGGGGTAGTTTCTGGGCCCGCATCGTTGGCCCTAGCTTCCAAGTACCTCCGGAACCATCCGGGAATGGTCACTCCCTCGGGAAGGTTAAGATCGGCCATACTGAAAAAGGAAAAAGATAGATTCAGAACGAAGGATAGTGCTATGGCTTTTGGGGAATAGCCTTTTAAAATAACTAGACTTTTCTTGGAAAATACTTAATTGGTTTTGAAAATAGTTTTTCAAAAGGTAAGTTTTAAAAACACTTTTGCTCAAATCTTGTAAACCTTATGCTCTGATGCCAAATGTAACACCCCACCTCCGCCAGTGCCACTCTTGTAAGGGCACTGACTTTGGAGGGGCGTTAAGACAAGGTAAACATGCATGCAGATGTCACAAGACAGAACATATAAGTAAAACAGAGTAAATAAAGCAGCGGATCAAACTAGCATTTCAAAACCATAGTCATGTTACAACAAAGTACTTGATCATTATTTTCCAACAAAACAAAGTCTAGCATAAACTGAAAAACTGAAATACATAAAGTACTATACCCAAAGTGAAGTGATAAACCATAGCTAGCTCAATGTCCAAAACCGTACATGAGCAAATCCAGAAAGCAAGCTATAAAGATCCAAGCTAAGCTCCAATGTTCCCACCCTGAGAACCTGAGGGGGAAACGGAAGAAAAGAGGAGAAAGAAAACAGGTCAGTCAAAAAGACTGGTAAGCCCTACTACTATCCGTCTATGAACTAGTAAAGTTAACTGGCATGAGAAGCTGAGATGAACATAAGGATAACAACATACTGGCATGATGATTAACTAACAAGATAGATAAAGGTGTCATCGCATAATCAAGGTTAAGTTTTGCACCACGGGTGTACTAGCATTCCAACATGTCAAGTAAAAACAAGAATTGATCCCTTGGCCCAAGCTTGGCCCAACATCATGAGGTGACCTAAATCAAGGTCCAACTACACGGTCTAGTTGATCGGCTCCCTATAAGCCTAACTCGTCAAGTGTCGGTGTCATACGGCCCAAACATGAAATGTAGTTAACTGCGCTAGGTCCACCCCAGGGTGTATCAAGTCCTAGGGTGTAGACCTCGGACACCAATCAAGTATGCACAGTCTAGATCTACTGGTACCCGTGCCTGATTTTCCAACTCCGGACTATGTGCACGACCATAGTCCGCCTGGACCCACACCGGCGTACCTACTCAGCCGTCGTTTTGGTCGCTTACATGTCAGCCCAGTAATCGTGCCCCACCCCACCCTAGCCCTAGGGTCTTATGATACTACTAAGAGGGTTACTGCTGTAAAGGACCACGCAAATAGGGTTTCTTAACGGGTTAAATGTGGTTAACCCGATCCAAATGTGGATTAAATTGGTTAAGTGTACCCAAGGTTCATGACTTAACCCCGATTAACCCATCAAGCCCAAATTGGTTAAGTATTAAGAGGACCATGACTTAACCCTAATCAGGAGGCTTTAATTAACTTAATGTGCTTTAACCTCTCACATTAGACCTTGTTGTGGTTACTAGTTAAGCCGGGCGGGTCCGGGTAGCTTTACACCACAACTTAGTCTAACCTCGGGTTCGAGCACAACATGACCAACTTCTCACATTGGGTCCTATTGTTTGTAGCCACTAGTTAAGCCGGGCGGGTCCGGGTAGATTTATGCTACAAACTCAACCCAACCTCGAGTTGGCCACACTCATATTTTCTCTAAGTGTCATGTCCATTATGTTTCCAAAACATAATTACAAGTTAACATATCACGTCATGTTATAAAAACCATGTTTATGTCATAATGTTACCCAACCCCAACGTAATCCCATCGTTTACTTAATCGCAACAACGCATAAAGGATAAAATAGGGAACTTGGCATAATCATGACAAAAAGGTGTTGAAGCCACAAGTTTAACATGGTGGCATATGAAATGTACATATGTTCATATACTTGCATATTGCATTATTAGGCTTCAAAAGCATGCATAAAACCAAACTTAGCATATAAGTGATACATGGTGATAAATGACATGTAGAAGTTGCTAGAAGTTCGCATTTAGCCTCACATGCAAGTTATCATAAGGGATATGATAACTTCCATGTTGCCAAAATGCAACCTTCAACATAAAGCTTGAAGCTTTAAGCTCACAACTTCAAGTTTAGCTTGCATAACATGATAACATGTGTATAATGATCAACCCAAACTTGCATAACATAGCAACATGTGTCATACATAATGATTAAACCAACTTGCATAATGATCAACCAAACTTGCATATCATAATGATCAACCAAACTTGCATATCATAATGATCAACCCCAAACTTGCATCATTCATTTAACTTTAGAGTTCAAAAAAGAAAGTAGAAAAGGGCTTACAATGCTATGAAGACACAAATGAATATTTATTATAAAGATTGAGACGAAGCCCTTATGCAATCACCAAAAAGACCCAAATATGAAAGCTCCAAATGAAAAACCCTTGATCCAAATCAATAAAACCCTTGCTTTGTAATAGAAATGTTGCAACTTGACTTGAATGCAAACTAAGAACACTCATACAAGCTTGAAAATATTTGTATGAACTCAAAATCTCTCATATGAATAAGCTTAGGAATTTTAGCATGAGAGTGGAGGCCATGAGAGGAACAATTTTGACATAGTTTAGTTGTAGGATTGAATAATGGTGATTTAGGCTAGGCTTAGGGGTCTTTTTATAGAAGATTAGGATAGTATTAGCCATAGGATTAACCCTTGATTCAATCAGAGCCATCAAATACCGTCACAAGCCTCCAAAACAGGTCCAAACAGCCAAAACAGGTGCACCAGGCCGACCTGGCCGACCAGGGAGGTCGACCCCCAGGTCGACCCTAGGGTCGACTCCCCAGTCGACCCCCAGGTCGACCCTAGGGTCGACTCCCCAGTCGACCCCCAGGTCGACCCCCTGGGTCTGGCGGGAATTTTCCCGCCACTTCTGAAAATTGAAATTTTTGTATTTAAATATGTTTTGAATTTTTCTAAAACTTCTTCGGGCCTTATCTGGGTCATACGGACTCCGTTTTTCGAAAACTCGGACTCTATTTCGCGTATTTTTCCGAGACGAACGCAATGGCATAGCCCGTTTCCCTTGATTCAGATTTTTCAGTTTAATTCTGCCTTGATTTATGGTATAACATGTTATTCAAAAATACGGGTTGTTACATGGTCATGACTCCATGTGGTAAGCTTGGTAGTAGCAGTAGTTGTACAAGCTGAACTCCGTCACTACTTCGATGGGTCTAGTGATCGAAGCGGTAGATATCGTATGCTTTACGCACTGAGTGAGAGATGTGAGGATGGTTGCTATGTTTGATTTGTTTGCCATCATTATGACATGCACACCCCCACCCCCGTATTCTTTACACCATCTGTTCAGCGGCACCTTAGAGTATTGTACGGTATGTAGTGCTAACTCTTTGGTTGCAGGTCCAGGTTCAGGTATGGTTTAGTATTCCTGTTTTTGTTCAGTTTAGCTGCTTATCGCTCATACTAGACTTTTTGTCTGACCCAGAGTTTTATGTCTCTTCTTATTACTCTGGGTGCTCTCACGAGTAGACTAGAGACAGGTTAGCTGGGTATGCACGAGTAGCTGATCCGGAGACGAGCAGGAGGCTTCCACGTATGATACATATAGTATTATCCTTGGGTTGTTGAAGATCACTGCTTGGGCATTAGTAGTGTATCTTCTACTTTAACTTTCTTATCTTTTAGAGACAGTAATTGGGAAAGTTGTAATAAGTTGTATTTGGATTTCCGCTGCTATGTTGGTTTAGTTTTCAGCTTATGCACTGTCTCGCCTGTTTTATGTCAAGATTATGTTATTATTATATTTTGTTCCATGCGCTGTGAGACATTCTACAGGTCCCTTGTTAGTTCATTCTCTTCTTTCCTTTCTTTGGCGACTGTTCAGTGCTAGTCGGGCACGTGTACAGCGCACCTTCGGAGGAAATGCAGACTGGTACGGGGTGGGCCATCACACCAGAGGTCTTCACATCGTTTGGATGATTACTGATGTCTTGATTGGGCTATATACCCAAGACAAGGTAATAAGTGGTGATTGTCAAGACGTACTTGGAGATCGACCAAATATGCGAGGGCCTCTCTCCT
This sequence comes from Allium sativum, assembly GCA_030737875.1. Taxonomy (NCBI): domain Eukaryota; kingdom Viridiplantae; phylum Streptophyta; class Magnoliopsida; order Asparagales; family Amaryllidaceae; genus Allium; species Allium sativum. Next base: position 603,446,893 of record CM060919.1, on the reverse strand, counting down.
GTACTGGACATACGGGATGAGGAATAAGGTGCCTCCGGTTTCGTTCAAACCCAGAACGAACTTGTAAATGGATGTGTGTCTGACATTGGATTTCATTCTGTGTAATTGATATACATCGTTTGCATAGCGTGAATTGCCTGTGTGGCATGATGAGATGCAAATGATCAAGGCTTCTATTGAAAAGCAGAGTCTTGTGGTTAATGATCAAAGCACGACTTTAATATAGCATAGCTTTGTGTAGCGTTAATTTGCGATCCTCACACCCTGGTGTGAACCAGAAACGGGAGAGGACTTCATGGAGGGCATGCATTTCCTTCTAGCTAGGAGTGGTGTCAGCGTTTTGCAAGTCCTGACGTTTTACTTATGTGGATGATGGATAGCGATGCGCCTCGGTCATATCGATCGTCCCGGGGGCCGATGGTTTGGTCGGGATATGACCAGTTTACGCCCCATAGGTCGGGAAAACGCATTGTTCAGGCATTTTAATCCACTCCGTGTGGACCGACCCTGATGATCCAAGGGTCACCCGAGCTCTGATCCTGAGGGGCGGGCTAGAGCGTCTCAAAGCGGTAAGGATGATCTCTTGCCTTGGTTTACAGATGGAAATCCAACTTCCAATATGTGACATTGCGGTTTTGATTGTAGAGCCTAGTATTGGCGACATGATATATGGTACCCATGCCGTCTAGGATTGATACATTTATATTTGAAGTTGTTTTCATACACGTTACAATATAATAGTATCAAATGATTTGTTTTAAACGTACTAAGCATGTTTGGCTATTATAAGGGAAAACCCTATCCTCCGACTTGCGTTGCATTGTGTGATGGGACCTGGATCTTATAATAGCCTCATTTTTCCAAAAAGCATTGCGTTGTTTTGTTATATGCATCGGTATCCTTGGGAGGAAACCCGTTCCGTGTTATACGGCGTGGTCCCTTGATATATCTGATTTTAAAGTACTGTTTTAAATGACTGTTTTAGTTCTCATACCAATCACATGACTGACCTTGAGTTTATTGTTTTAACCTAAACTCTAGGTACCCCTATTTTCCATACGGGCAGCTAGTAGTTTTGGTTTTGCAGACTTATATTCACAGGATCCTGGTTTACAGCTGGAATGATATTCAGAAAGCTCTGTATCCGTATATTCCTTTCAGTTGTATTTTGTATTATTTTCCGCTGCATTGTAAATTTAATTCTTTGATATTTATCAAGTGTGTAATATTTATTCATACTCTGGTATATTCTTGTAATCTGATGAAATTGTTGTAATGAGCAATGAAATATTCTTCTGTTTGCGTTATGATTTGTCTTGTTCTCAACTCAATCCGGGCTTTCCTTCACGGGGAGGTTCGGGTCCTTATAGTTGGTATCAGAGCTTTGGTTTACAGAGCTCGAGAACAAGACACTTTGGAACCAAATGAAAGAATTCATCAGAAATTGGATTAGTAATATCTAATGAGAGTGACTCATTAGAGATAGGATCAGTAGTATCCTAGAATGAGTTGGAAGAGTAATTTTTAAAATGAAAATGAAAACCAATTTTGTTTTGAAAATTTAAATCAATTATTCGTATTTGAATGTTTATTTTATATTGAATTTGGACAATCAAGTACATAGAGATTTTAATATATGTCTAATCCACGTGTATTTGAAGCCTCAAATATACTAGATAGATATAGGATCACACTCTAGTCGCCCGAAGATGATTCTGATGATGTCGCGGCATCATCAGCATTTGTATTCGAGTTTCGAAAGTGGGATGTCTGTATATTTCCAATTGACTGGTGTGAGAACCAAAACTAGATAGGGTTTATTGTTGTGAATTGGTATCAAAAATATGATTTTTGACTATGTATTAAAGTTATGTGTTTGAAATGTTAACCAATTAATTGATTGCTGGTTGTGTTGTTTGATTATTAGTTGGACTAATCGAATTGATAAACCAACATGTGAATGTAAGGTAAGTTTAGCCAAATTGTATCAAATATTGAATTGCATTGAAAATTGTTTGAAATTGCATGCATATACATGTACATACATTAAACAGGTCATAGTAAGGAGGTTAGAGAAGAGGAATAAAATTGCATGCCCGACAAATAGGTACATGTTTACTAATTTATTGGGTTTGGATAATTTTATGAGCCGATTGTCTAGCCTCTTGGCTTTTTCTTTTTCTTTTTGAGATGAGAGGGCATGTGTGGCGGTTTGGGGATTTTCACGGTGCTCCCGTACAAAGGAGGTTATAGTGAAATTTTTTGAAGATTTAGGGTGTTAGCCAAATTTTTGAAAAAAATTAGAAATTCTTAGAAACTAAAAAGTTGAAGAATGAAAGTTGAGTTGATTAATTAAACAACTTTCAGCTCCATTCCTTTCCGAGGACTAAAAAATTTTAAGCGCGGAGATTGTAACAACCCAGAAAATCGGAACCAATTTAAAAATTTTATTTGGCAATTTTAATGAATTTTGAATATTTAAAATGAATTATTTTAAATAATTACGACGAGGAATTTATTTTGAATAGAACTAGAGCATATATATTTATTTGAATCGTCATTAGAAAATAAATATTTATTTTAATTATAAAAGGAATTGGAAATGGCGCGGTAGTTTGAAAATTCGATTTCAAATTTCAAATGAATGTACAAGATTCAAAATAAACTGGATTTTAGCAAAACTAAAAACATTAGAATCTAATTGAAAATATCTTTTCAACAAATCTGAAAAATTGAAATTTCATAGCGGGAATAAAAATTTATTCCCAGTTGAAATTTCAGAATAGTCGCTATGGAAATATAGCCCTTAAAAATAGCCATTTTGCAAACGACCTCCTTTTTCGACGAAACCACTTTTGTTGGATCTGGGATGTCAAGTTATTGCTTGATTCCAATTCTCATATTTTTGGAATCAATATGTGAGCATGGCGAAGTAAAACGTGTTTTAACAGTTTCAGTCAATTTGGATCGACCAGAAAATGGCCATTTTTCAATCAGTCTCCGAATTTGATGAAATTAGTTTTGTTAGGACCGTATCGTCAAAACATAGTCAGATTTATTTTTCTGGAATTTTTAGAGTTAGTATGTGGCTCCGGTAAATTAAAATGTACGTTCAAATTCAATATAAACAGATTTATATTTTGAATTTGATGAAAACTGGTCGTAACAGCCGAACCGGCTTGCGAAAAATATCCCATTATGTTCGGAATGGGGGTAATTAGCTAGAGGCGATAGTCGCTAGTTTCGAATTGGGTTTCGAATGCAAAGTCAACTTTGTGGAGAATTAAATTAATTAAATAATTAATTATATTATAAAGCTTCCCTCACCCTTTGTTCTTTCTCTCTCCCCGACAGATCTAAAATACCAAAAAAACGAAGCAGCGACAGAACCTCTCCTCCGCCGTCGCTGGCGCCGAGACCCCCTCCCGAACTCCGACGACGCCACCACCTCTCCTCCCCCTCTCTCGCCTCACTCCTCCTCTCCAACGCCCAAATCGAGGCGCCCCAAACCTGAAGGAAATCACCGCACGCCCCCCCTTCTGGTCGCCGTCCCCTCTACCGCCTGTAGCCCACTTCCGCCGCCTCTGAACCCCACCTCCGACGCAGCACCAAACCCCCTCCGATCTAAGACGCTGTAAGTTTTTAATTTATTTGTTTCTTTTATTTTATTTAGTTAATGATTTTCAGTAAAAAAGCTAAGATTTTTAGATTATAAAACATACGGTTTCCAGTTTATAAAAGATAAGATTTTTAGATTATGAAAGAAATGATTTTTGTTTATAAAAGGTTATAATTTTTTTATACATAAAGAAGGGATTTTTATTTATAAGAAGATATGAGTTTTATTTATAAAAATATGATTTTTATAAACAAAGATTTGATTTTTATATTTCAAAAGATGAGATTTTTAAAATATAGAGAGATGAGATTTTCAAATATAAGAAGAAGTGATATTTAACGACAAAAAGATGTGATTTTTACACATGGATTTGAAATAAAAATATGATTTTTTTTATGAAGTTAGCGTTATAAAAATACGATTTTTATATATAAAGTAGCGGTACAAAATTGTGATTTATATATATATATATATATATATATATATAACGTTGAGATAAAAATTTGATTTTTATATATATAAAGCGAAGATAAAAGTATTTTTTTTAGTTAGAGAACAATATATCAAGATCATATTAAAAATATGATTTTTACTATGAACAGCGTGAAAAGGAGTGCGATGGAACAGACTGAAATCCAAAAAAATCTGAACCGTTTAGAAATAGAGAGTGGCGGAGTGGATCCCAAAGGTGAGAACTCCTCACTATAATTTTCTTTGTACAGTTATTTATTTTATAACTGCATATATGAACTGTTCCCCGTCGTCCACAGACCTTGGATGACTTATTTGATTGTTTGGTTTGGTTGAATTTGGTTGTTTGGGTGAAATGAATTGTTATGTGTGTATGGCGCGAGCCAATATCAGGAGAGGGGTAATGCTAGGCATTACCCGATTTTGATATCGCGCCGTTATGCCGCCAAATTTTTCTAAAATATGTTAAGAACAATAAAAATATTATTTTTATTGTGTAAATGAACCGAATATATATTTTATCGTTAAAAATATAATTTTTAACATGTACATGAATAAAATAAATATTCAATTTCAAATCAGACGATTTGTTTATGTACACTTATTTGACTGATATGGACTGGGACGATAAATTTTACACGTCGCCCAACTGCACAGATAATATTCTGTGTTTCTGGATTGAAAACCCCACACGGGTGTTGGGATGATATTTGACGTACACTAATCCCAACTATTTAGTGGTATATCAATCGATTGATCGACAGGCTGTTGTAAGCGATAAATATTTATATTTAATGCTTATGCAATGTAGAATGCACTCTGGATGATGGATGATTGTTGATTATGGTTGTTATATAAGTGTGTTGTATGAATTCCATATAAATAACATTATATGGTAATTGACTGTGTCTGATTCCAATTCAGAACGAACGAGTATTTTAAAATAACGAATATTTTCAAATAATATTCAGAAAAAAAATCAAAACTTGATTTTGATGTCCGATTTGGGATGAACACGAACATATTTAAATATATAAAGCCATGTCGATTAGATTAACGCCATTTTGACGTGAATGATATTTATATCGATTTTATTCATTTTTATAATGAATATCGAAAAGGAATTGATTTCAAAATACAATGTTTTGAAAATACTATCATTTATATATCGATGATTTGGAATATTCAATTTTGATTTGAAATTGAATATGAAGCTGAAATCATTTTGAAAACAAATTTAAAACGATTTATAAATACGTTTTAAATGGAAATCGCTGAAATATATATTATATGTATTATATATATAATATATAATGGCCTGAATAGAACGCGCCGTGGTAGTTCGTGAATTTCGACCATAGACTTTGAACAGACATTACGGGAGATCCGATCGTCGGATTCTCCTAAAACCGGAGTCGTTGGGTTCGTATCAAAAGGAGCTTTCCAAAGAGAATTAGAGATTTGAAATCTAACGGTTGGATTTAGAATTATGCCCAAATCAAATTTGGAAAAGGTCGTTGTAAGTGCAGTTCGATGGCCGTTTATGGAAATCGACTGTACGGGCCTTGATAAAATTATTAAAAATATCTATAATTTGTGTAAAATCATAATAAATGATTTGGAAAGAATTGGGATGAAAAATTCTATATATGAAAAGATAAAAATGTATTTTTGTCGAAATTAACTTGTTATGAACTAGAATAATAAATCCAATGTTTTTAAATAATTAAATTGGATTTGAAATGGTTTTAAAAATAACCGGAATTTCCAATATATGAATTGGAATGGATTTGAATCGAAATTATCTTCGGAATATTTCGATATTAGATTCCGTGATTATACGGATATTGTGGAGGAATTTGGAAGATATACATATCGTTATTCCAATAAGATATTTGTTGATTTCAGAATTTGACATTGAATATAAGCCGATATATTTTCTATTCAAAGCCTTGTATTTAATATCAAATGGGATTTGGGTTTGTCGTGAATGGTGTCTTCATTAACACTGTTCTTAAACCCAGTTGAGAAAAGATTAAATCTTTTTATTTACATTTAATGAAGTATACCAATTAATTAATATTTAATTGGAATTGAATTGAAATTGATTTTTGGGTTTATCGTGAATGGTGTTTTAAATAACACTTGTTCTTTAACCCGATTAAAAATGGAATGTGAATTGGGTTTATCATGAACTGTGTTTTTAACGACATTCGTTCTTTAACCCGAATTATAGTGAAATGTGATTTGGAATTTATAAATCTTTTGTTAAGATTTAAAGGAGATTTTCCAAAGTGAAGTTTTCCAATTTAATAAAATAAATTGGAATGGAATGGAATTCGATTTGGTAATAATCGAAGTGGACTTCTGTGGAGGAAGACTGTTACTATATATGGAATTTAAGAGGCTTTGCCGTTATTCCATTTATAGTATCGGTCAATTATGGAAGTTCATATCGGTTATATATATTGATCTATTTTCCATGAAGATTCCACTGTTAATGGAATGTGATTTTTGGTTTATCATGAGCTGTGTTTTAAATGACATTAGTTCTTTAACCCAGTTAAAGATAAGATTTATTTCTTAACTTTGAATAATCATTAAGTAATGATTTTTTGAAATCAAAACTGAAATAGAGTTTTAATGAATCTTTAAATAGATTGAAAGGTAAATTTGATAACTAAAATTATCAAATTCAAGAGATGATCGAGAATGGAGTATCACCAGTTTTGCTCCAAGCGATAGTTAAATCTTTAATTAGATTTGAACATGAAATGGTTATTAATTTTACCGATAACACCGTGGTGTTAGATATGAAGTATTACCAGTTTTACTTCATGGGATGAATAGTTGGGATTGGGAAATTAAAGCAAAAGAATACTTCGGTAAGGTTCGCTAATCCCGACTAGTTTGGATAAACCACAATTTGGTTTGAATTAAAATGCAAAAGAATATTAAAGAATAAATTTAAAAAGTTTATCTTTGATAAAATTAATGGGAACCATTTCCAGAGTATAAGAATATTTGAATAAAGGAATATTCTGGATTGGAATGAGGCGTATGTTGTGTTTTCATAGCACTTGTTTATTGTATACGCGAGTTATTGAGAAAGATTGGGTTTATCCCATTCTGAACAATTGATTCGACGATGTGACAAGGATGAAGATGGTGGTTAAAGACCAGAGGTCTTCACATCGTTTGGATGATTATTGATGTCTTAATTGGGCTATACACCCAAGACAAGGTAATAAGTGGTGATCGTCCAGACGTACTTGGAGATCGACCAAATATGCGAGCGCCTCTCTCCTATACTGGACATACGGGACGAGGAATAAGGTGCGTCCGGTTTCGTTCAGACCCAGAACGAACTTGTAAATGGATGTGTGTCTGACATTGGATTTCATTCTGTGTAATTGATATACATCGTTTGCATACCGTGAATTGCCTGCGTGGCATGTTGAGATGCAAATGATCAAGGCTTCTGTTGAAAAGCAGAGTCTTGTGGTTGATGATCAAAGTACGCCTTTAATATAGCATAGCTTTGTGTAGCGTTAATTTGCGATCCTCACGCCCCAGTGTGAACCAGAAACGGAAGAGGACTTCATGGAGGGCATGCATTTCCTTCTATCTAGGAGTGGTGTCAGCGTTTTGCAAGTCCTGACGTTTTACTTAGGGTGCGTTTTTTACAGGTCCCTATTAACTTCTAAAATATAAAAAAAACCGGTGATAAAAAGAATATAAAGCACATCCCTATTTTTGAAATGGCGCTGAAACAATTCCTTTTCTACCCTTTCGTAGTGATAAAACCCTCAAATAACGACGCGTCCTCATTTAATCAGTCCAATTGCTCCTCTAATCTCGCTAAAAACCCTAAATCTACGATTGTTCAAAACCATCGAAAAGAAAATCCGTTTTTTTTTTTTAATTTTCTTCAAATCAAAAGGCGGCGGTCATCGTTTTAATGACGATTTTCCTGTTTTGCTTCGAATTAGCTGTCATCGTCAGCAATTTATACGACATGACGAAAAAAAGGTATAAATTTGATTGCTTTATTTGATTTTCGACTGTTTTGTGGATATTAAGAAGAAATCGTACATGATTGTATAGTATTAATAAGAAATAAAGCATAAACGTACGGTTTTGTTATGTATTTATCATCTAATTATTACACAACAGTATGAATGTGTATGGTATTCTTATTTGATTAGATGTATAAATTTATGCATGTTTTCAGCATTTCTGTTAAAAAGTTGCATACAAATATGCATCTATTGTTAATATAAGCATATCTGCATTCAACTTTTTATCAGAAATGCAGAAAAACAGATATTTAAAATATATGCATATTTTTATGCATGTATCTAGAATACTTGCATATAAATATGAAGATATTATTGTTATTTTGTTGAATTGTACGTATGTATTTATATCAATCTGCAGTTGTTTATGTAATTTGATTATTGCACATTAGGCTTATTAACGTTGATTTTCTTCTTTGTATAACAGTGTTCCTACGGATATTGGTGTATTGGTGTTATTGCAGCTTGGGAATGAATGCCTGGTCGTCCATCTCCTTCCAAAAGACCATTAGATCTGCTTTGTTAATTTATTTTATTTTTAAGACACTTTGTTTTAGTGTTTAGTTTCAACATTTGTTGTAAACATTTATCTGACGTAATAAAATCAGTTCAGAATTTTGTTGTAAATTTGTTTTTGATTGTCATTTTTTTAAGCTGAAATGTTTGCAAACATTAGTTATATCTGAATAAATGTATGCAGTATTTTTGAACATTCCTTTACGTCAGTTGTAAAAAATGTTTTGCCATTTTAGACTGTAAGAAAGAAGCATTAGCACCTGTCAACAATTAAACTGTAAATCTTCTTATTACCATGCAACTTTTGATCATTGTTGCATAGAAGTGTGAATTTTTTTTGAATATTTGCATGCAAATATTCAAATTTTTTGGAAATTCGTATATTCTATTTTAACTTTTAATTAATTTTTTCTTTGTATAATATTTTTTTTGTTACATATTACAATGCATCAGTTATAACTCTGCACTTTCTCTGTAAATGTTTTGAACATTTGCTCGTGTAGGTAGTACTATTAATAATTTTGGCAGCAGTTTGTTCTTGGCTACTTGTGCAAATTTATGTATTAATGTATGCAATTACTCCACATAAATGCATAAATGTATGCAAGTTTGGAAATTATATGCATGCAATTATTTCTTGAATTGTTTACATATTCGTGTGCAATTAATAATAATAATTTCGTGCATATAATTTTATGAATAATTATATGCTAATAATAATTTCGTGTGCAATTAATAAAATACTGCATACATTTATTCAAATATAACGAATATTTGAACACATTTAAGCTTAAAACAAAAACTGGCAATCAAAAACAAATTTACAACAAAATACTGAAATGAATTTATTACATAACATAAATGTTTACAACAAATGGTTAAAGTAAACACTAAAACCAAGTGTCTTAAAAATAAAAATAAAAGTAACAAAGCAGATCTAATGGTCTTTTGAAGAACAAGCTCTTTTGTTAAGACCCAGCTTATTGCACAAACAACATTAGTAGTCTTTGTAGAATCAACTGCAGATTTCAATCTTTTGGAAGAAGATGGAGGACCAGGCATTCTTCTACCTTTTGGAGGAGCACTGTTATAAAAAGAAAAAAGAAAATCACCATTAATAAGCCTAATGTGCAATAATCAAATTACATAAACAGCTTCAGATTTATATAAATACATGCGTACAATTCAGCAAAATAACAATAATTTCTGCATATATATATATATATATATATATATATATATATATATATATATATATATATATGCAAGTATTCTACATATATGCATACATATATGAATATATTTTTAAAATATATGTTTTTTTGCATGTATGATTAAAAGTTGCATACAGATATGCATATATTAAGAATATATGCATATTTGTAGGCAACTTTTTAACAGAATGCTGAAAACAGATATTTATAATATTTGCATATTTGTATGCATATATGCAGAATATATGCATACTTATACTCAAGTTTTCTGAGTAGATGCAAACCCAAGTGTTCTGACAATAGTTTCAAACTTTGACGCTCAGATTGACAATATATGCATATTTTAATATACCTAAACAGAAATTATACAACTTTATACAAAAATTACATTATGCATCAATAAAATTATACAATTAAAGAATTTAAAAATAATAAATCAACCAAAAACTGTAGGAAAACTAATATCTGCAGAAAAACTGCACATATTTAAAAATAGCTGTATATTTATATGCATATATACATAATATATGCATACCAGTACACAATTTTTCTGATTACATACAACCTCACATGTTAATACAATTTTTGCATGAATGTACGCTTAAATTCACAACATATGCATAAGTTTATAAACCTATTCAGAAGAGATAAACAAATATAGTGAATTTTTAATTTATACAGCCGTAAAATATAATTTACACAATAAAATTCTATACAATAGTTACATTATATATTGATAACACTAGACAGTTTACGAAATTCAGAATATTTAATCAACATAATTGGATATAAAATTGAAATCCGAAAAAAAATGTATAAATTACCCTGACGCTGAAACATCCCTAATATAATAGAAGATCGATCAAATCTAATCTCCAAAAAAACTTGGATTAAAGCGAATAATAGATCGATGTACACCGTCGTTAAAAATTATATCTCTGATACACCAGATCGATCAATACACCAGCTCGATCAATACAAAATTTGTGAAATAATTGAGGAAGAAATTCGAAGTTCAGATATTTACGAAGAAGAAGCCGCCGTCATTAAAAAAAATGTTTCGGAGAAGATTAAATGAGTAATAACGTTAATCGCATCTGATGAAAATGAAAAATCGGATTTGTTTCCTGATTTTCAGCCGAGATTTGTATTTTGGGCAAATCTGTCATAATAATGCCGCTAATTCAAAAATAAGGATGAATTTTATATGTATAAAAAGGGGAGGATGTGAGCCTAATTAAGTTTAGTTTTAAGGAGTTGAGCCTAATTTTCACTTTTACTTATGTGGATGATGGATAGCGAGACGCCTCGGTTATATCGGTCATTCCGGGGGCCGACGGTTTGGTCGGGATATGACTAGTTTACGCCCCATAGGGCGGGGAAACGCATTGTTCAGGCATTTTAATCCACTCCGTGTGGACCGGCCGTGACGATACAAGGGTCACTCGAGCTCTAATCCTGAGGGGGGGCTAGAGCGTCTCGAAGCGGTAAGGATGATCCCTTGCCTTGGTTCACAGATGGAAATCCAACTTCCAATACGTGACCTTGCAGTTTTAATTGTAGAGCCTAGTATTGGCGACATGATATATGGTACCCATGCCGTCTAGGATTGATACATTTATATTTGAAGTTGTTTTCATACACGTTACACTATAATAGTATCAAATGATTTGTTTTGAACGTACCAAGCATGTTTGGCTATTATAAGGGAAAACCCTATCCTCCGGCTTGCGTTGCATTGTGTGATGGGACCTGGGTTTTATAATAGCCTCATTTTTCCAAAAAGCATTGCGTTGTTTTGTTATATGAACTGGTATCCTTGGGAGGAAACTCGTTCCGTGTTATATGGCGTGGTCTCTTGATATATCCGATTTAAAGTAAAATTTTAAATAACTGTTGTAGTTCTCATACCAGTCACATGACTGACCTAGAGTTTGTTGTTTTAACCTAAACTCTAAGTGTCCCTATTTTCCACACAGGCAGCTAGTAGTTTTGATTTTGCATATTTATATTCACAAGATCCTGGTTTAGAGCTGGAATGATATTCGGAAAGCTATGTATCCGTATATTTCTTTCAGTTGTGTTTTGTATTATTTTCCGCTGCATTGTAAATTTAACTCTCTGATATTTATCAAATGTGTAATATTTATTCATACTCTGGTATATTCTTGTAATCTGATGAAATTGTTGTAATGAGCAATGAAATGTTCTTCTGTTTGCGTTATGATTCGTCTTGTTCTCAACCCAATCCGAGCTTTCCTTCACGGGGAGGTTCGGATCCTTATAATTGGTATATGAAAGATATGTGGCCTTTGCATGCTCACCAACTGTCTAAGGGAAGTCCTAAGTGACATAAGTGTCCTACCGTAATATCAGTTAAGTAGTAACATCCGCAATACTACTTCTCATATTACAATTGAGAGTATAGACTTACGAACTTTAACGTATAAGGACGGGGTCTAAAGGGGCTAGGGTCCGCCTCAGGGTTATAAGAGATCATAAGAATCCACCTTTAATAGGGCCATAAGTGACCGAGAATGTCCACCTTATTGGGTCTTTACCATAAAAACACTAATGAGCGATTGACTTGGATATCCACCTCATTAGTTAGATACTCTGTGTTTGTAAATCTTGTGTGTTGCGTAGACATACCCTGACATATGTAACCTGCTAAAAATATAGGGTATGGACACTAAGTAACACCATATTTCAGTCACACGGAACTTTATGTTCTGACCTCTCTCCTTAACATATCCAACATGTTAGTAGATGTGGTAAATTTATGGACGAAATTATGACTGAAGCTGAAGAAGAAGACGAAGTTATTTTGCTATTATTTGTACACAATGCTTTACTTCTTTTGGAAACTTGTGATAATGAACTATTTGATGTACCTGTTGAATAGATGTAACCGTGACTGCTGCATTTCTGTGTTTTTTAAATAAGTGGTACATCTTATTTCAGCATTATATTTTCTCCTTCCGCTGTGTGAGATTTCCATTCGAAGTATTTGTGTATATATATTCTGTGCAAATGTAATCCTTACAGGAACCAACGACCCATTTAGAGTGGCTTTAAGTTTTAATAGGCCTTTTCTGGATCGAAATTTAGGCCCATTCCGGGAGGGTTGTTACATATATGATCAAGTTAAATTTCTGAATTATTCCATTGAGTTCAGGATAACGTTATAACACTGGAACATCGGTCGTTATGTTAAAATAAGGGTTCGTGGTTGCAAATTAGGGGCCGTGAAATATTTTGATTATTAAATTTATTAAATCACTTCAAAATAATATCAGCCGACCAAAATCCTTCCCAACGCAGCTACGACTACCTTCCCTTTTAAATCACACAGCTATTTCCTTCATCAAGCTACAGAAATGGTCTCCCGCTTTTACTATAAAGGAAAACATCGATTTAATGCCCTGTGTACAATCTGTTCCCCTTATCACCTATATATATATATATATATATATAGACACACACATCGCAATACCCCTTTCCTCTTCTATTTTTGTTCTTCAGAAAAATCGAAGCCTTATACTCTGATACTCGATCCACTCAAAATCGGAAAAAAATTTGAAAACAATTTAAATACTCAACCGAAATTCATGATTTTAGATCCAATGAGTTTATATGCTTAAGTGCTTCAATCCGCATGCTCAAATCTCAATGCGATTAAGTCTATCGAAACTTCATTTCAGAAATCACGCGTTAGGCTTTTAACTTTTTGAGCAAATGATCATTGAAGGAGGAAGGCGAGGTTAGCACGGTGTTGGAAGTTGCATGACACACCTGTAGTGTTTTTTATCGAGTTTGGTGCAAAAACGATTCGCCCCTTTCCTATGCATTTCACGAATCTATTGGGAAGTCGCGAGTCGGGGAAGAGGTGCGAGTTGAGTATCAGGTTGTGGAGATTAAAGAGAAAACGGTGAGGGAGAGTTCGAACTATGTTTTGGATTTGGAGGCTCCGCCGTGACAGTATATAGACTGTTGAATTGGAGGAGTTGTTTGGGATAAGTGAGTTAAAACAAGGCAGTGAAGTAATGGGTAGAGTTGATGCACTGATGACGAACTGACAGCGTAGTATAGTGGTGATTAGGGTGATAGAAGTAGTGACAGGACAATGATTTGGATGGTAGAAGGGAGATTGGAGATTGACAATAACATGTTCAATGATATGCCAAAGTGGATAAGTCGTTATTTTAGGGATCTTTATAGGGGACGTTGATCGAGTGGTTTCTTTCAGCATGCATCGCAGATTAATTTATTTAAAGATAACAAGGTATATGTCTCTTCGAAATTTAAATTACTTAGAATAATTTATGTTAACGGTTAATTTAAATGATTAAGAGTTTAACCGATATTAATAATTTTTAATCGATAAATTAAATCAAACAGCCGTAGATACAAGGCATATTTAACTCAAGTAGTTCATAGTCGTGGGGTGTATAATCTAGAATTTAAGAATTAAATCGGAATGGACAGAAATAAAATCAGGTGAGTAAATCCCACTCAGAGATTTATATTTAAATTTATTTTTAATTGTTAAAAATAAATTGTTGGTTGTTGGATGCTTTGATATGATTGGAATTGTGATTATTTTATGTATATTAGTTATATTTAGGCTTGGTGGTTGTGGCTATATATATATATATATATATATATATATATATATTGGATATTTCCCGCATTATCATTTGCGGATGACCCTATCGCCACACGATATATTGAGTGGATGACCTTCTATACTACGATATCCTGCCTTGAGCAGGATAGGTATTATTTATGTTGTCCAACATCTGTGGATGCAGGTAAATAGGTTGGAGGGATCCAACTGGACTCCTTAAAATTTATGTATTGTTGTTTACATATTTATATATGTGTGTTGTGTTTAATTAAATTAATGGTTGTGTATTGGGATGTTTGAATATCACTGGCCCTAGATATTGATATTTAAAAATATCATAAAAAAGTATTTTTAGATTTAAAAAGGAAAATTTTATTTTTTTCGAAATAGAAACTAAATTTCGAATGGTTTAGAAAATATTAACTTGTTTTAATATTCAAAACAAAGTGTGAAATTTATAAACAATGTTTATAAATAGAGGAGAAAAAATTATCATTAGATAATATATAAATTTAAATTCAGGTATGAATTTAATAAAGGGTAGTAGGAATCATTTCCAAAGGAAATGATGTAATTTATTCCGATGTTTGGAGTGTAAATTGAATTAGAAAAGTCCGTGTGGATTTATGATTAGAACTCGACTATGTCGAATTTATAATAATAAATTATTTCTTGAAAGGGTATGGGAATTTTATTAAATAGAAACTAAAATTTAACAGGAAAGTAGATTCTATGTTTATAAATATATATATATATATATATAAGTTATAATAATAAAATCTTCATAGTGAGAATCAAGTTTCAAATAGATTATTGAAATGGAAGCTTGTTTAATATATTAAATAAGGAAGTTAAATTATAAATAATGTTTATAAATGTAATAAAGTAATTTTCATCCGATAAGTTGGAAATTGAATTTTTCAAATGTAAGGAGTGGCATTAAAAAATCATATTTTTAAATGAAACAGGAGAGGTGATTTTTATAATTAATATCAGTATTGTGTATTACAAACTTTTATCTATCCCAAGATAAGAACGTTGTCAATCAAGGTATGAGAGGTAAATAAAATACCCCAACTTGAACGACTTCACTATTATCAAGGGAAGATATTAGTTTGTAATGGCAGAGGATGTTTTATTTCCAAGTGAATTGGAATTTAATATAGAAATTGAGTTCTGAATAATTTATAACCAAGTTATGAATTTTGAATGAAGAAATCAACGATTTAGGATAATCGAAATAATTAAGTGGAATTGGAAATTTTTGATTAATTCATATTAAAAATATGGAAGAATGGAGTTGGAATTTATTTAATAAACAAAGTTTAAATGTTTATATTTAAATTCAATCAAAACGAGCTCGTCGCAGCGCAGCAGATCGTATTTTGATGTTTTGAACTTCAGTTGAGTATATAGAACACAATATAAGTTGGAATTCGATGAAACAAGAAATGCCCAGACATATTAAATGATAGTTTTCAAATGGAAGAGAAAAATCTAGATATTTTCTTATAGATTTTTAGTTATGTCAAAATCAAATTTTCAGAAAAACAGTGTTATAATTGTTTTTAAACCATAACGGTTTATTAAATTAAATAAAAGGATTTAGAGTGAATAAAAATTTGATTTCCATTAATAAAATCCTAATTTGAATTTCAAATAAATATGAACTCAAGTGGAGTAAATGGATTGATTTTTGGAACAAAAAAAAATCAAATTTTTAATAATCAATTGAAGTTAACTAATTTCAAAAGAAATTAGTTAATTGAATTTTGAATTGAACTTAACTGTGTTTAAGTGAATTGAAATTGGGAATTTGAATATGAAACTTGGATTAGAATTTGGAAGCGAACACAGAGATTGAGTTTAAATTGTGTATAAGTGAATACAAATATATTTGAACGTGATATATTCAAATTAAGAAGAGAATAAGTAAAGAAACTAATAAGAAAATTCATTAGCAAATGGAAAGCAAAAGTGTTGAATTGATTTGAAATGAATTGGAAATGGGCATATATATGTAAAACAAGTATGGAATGAAGAGAATGAAGATTTTAATTTGTGTGCCCGACAAAAAGTTACATGTTTAAATTCCGTATGAGATTTTATGAACCCATTGGGCAAGCCGCTTGGATTTTTGATTTTCTTTTTGAATGGAAAGGGCATAGAGAGCCGAGTTGTAGTTATACCAATTAAGCCGTATTAAGGAGACACTAGTGAAATTTTCCAAAAATTTAAGGAGTTAGAATATTTTTAAGAAAATTGGATAACTACAAATCAATGTTTAAATAAGATTTAGTTAAATGTTATAATATGGGTTGTTGTAACGATGTTTTACGCAACATTCGTTTTAACCTAAGTAAGTGGGATTTTGGGAATATAATAGTAAATATTTTCTTAGTATACAAAATAAAAGGAGATGGAAAATGGAACGTTTTCCAAATATTGTAAGAGGCTAAAGTGTTTTGAGAATATTAGAGTAAAGATATTGAAAGGAACCCAGAAGATGACTTAATGAATGAAATATTAGAAAAGGGCCAGTGATTGTTAGATGAATGTTTTGTTTTTCTTCGATAGTAAAATAACTGACTATCTAAGTTTTTGACCATCGTTGTCAATATGGAGAGACCGATTGGATTTATTATCTGAAAACCACTCAGTATAGGCATTGGCGTTGCGAATTAGATATGCTGAAAATAATGAAGATGGAGTGAAGTGCAAGGGTTTTTCTGTTAATCCTAGGTAGAAATTACCTAAGATGGATTGATAGAATAGTGCCTTCCGTTTATTCGGACCCAGGACAACTTGTCTGAACGAATGTCTGATAGAGTGTGCCTAACGGATCACATAAGACGATCTTTTCAAGGTATTACGTTTAGTTGCAGAGAAATTCGTTTCTCTTAGCTTTTTATACTGTAATATTTTTGGGAAGATCAACTAGTGATTTTACGGGTTTGACGATGTGGCATTCAAAGTGAATAGTGGCCAGATGTTCTAAAAAGATAAACGTAGCCTAAAGCCTTACGACCCGAAAATAACAAAAATCGACCAAGCAACATGTCTAGTTGGGTCATACCCAAGCATGGCATATTATCACTGATCTAGAGAAAATTCATTTATTCTTCTTTTGCTTCTGTATGTTACGGATTATGGTTGGATGGCCAACAACCGTGGGTGATAATACATACGGTCCACTTAAGCCTAATGAGTGATCGATCAAGTGTGGCCGGGTTGCAAGATGTTCTTGTTGAACCCTGATGTATCCTCTCTAGATTACACTTATCGGGAGGTGGTCCCATACCTTGTCATAGTTGGAATCGAATCTCCAATAAGCACCCTGTGGTTTTTGATTTTATACCATGTATGTAGAGCGTGAGATGCAAGTGTTCTACTAGATGGTTATTTATTTGATTAGACATTATTATAATATCACTGGATTTTGATATCAAAAATGTTTTGGTTATCGTAAGGTAAACACCATTCATATTTATGTGTGGATCGGTCTTATGATTACCCTTTCTTTCAAACAGATTTTCAAAGTTAAATAATATGGTTGAAGTTAACTCACACCAGTCCCATGACTGACCTAGAGTTTATTTTGTTTATTTTTACCCTAAACTATGGGGTGTCCAAATTTGTACGGGCAATCAAGTGTTTCAAGCTTTTAGATACACTAGGAGGAGCTTGAAGCAGGAGGCTTCACCGTTAGTTATTTAGAGTTATTTCTGTTGTGATGTATACGTGTTGTACTCTGATATGGTATGTATATACAAAACATATTGTATTTCAAAGTTATGATATATGATATTATATTTTGTTCAGTTCCACTGTGAGATTCTGATATTTCTTGAGTTCTTCTTCTATCTTTTCTTCTTTAACCCATAATGACTCGTAATTCTGTGTTATTTGAGTTGGACGCGTGTGGTATTTAGTCAACTCAGATAGTACAGATTTGAGGGCCATCACACAAACTATCCTATACTATCTAATAATGGGCGTTTTCAACCTCATTTTCTCCCCAGCTTTCTTAAATATAAATACTCAACCATCTCCCATTCATAAAAGTCATTGCTGTGATTACAATTCATTACTACTTCAGAAATTAACTACGACACTTCTCTAGTGGCAGGATATAGAGAAGCATTGAAACTGCCATTATGTATAATAGAAGAAACAAATTCATTTTTTCTACCAATGGTAAATATTGAAATAGCAATAAGATCTACATGAAATTTACTATTTATCCATGGTTCGAACCAAAGAAGAGTTGAATTGCCTAAACAAATTACCTTGTTAAATAGTTGCTTGCCATCAGCTCTGATCCTTTGTATTGCTTTCCAAGTGCATGAAGCATTATTATTAATGCTCATGAACCAAAATTCCTTTCCACTGCAATATCTGGAATGCATCCAATGACTCCATAAAGATATGTTTGATAAGAATTTCCACAACAGTTTAACACATGCAGCTTTTTTCCAAATCGGTGAAAGTCTTCAAACCAATCCCACCTTCATCTTTTGGTGAACATAGTTAATTCCACTTAACTTTATGAGATGTCCCTCCCTAAAAGAAACCAACACATAACATATGCAGCTTTTGGATTGTAAATTCAGGTAATTGATAGACAAAGAGCCAATATAGTACTGTGGTGTAATAACTGATTGAATCAACTCTGCCCTACCCGCAAAACTCAGAAAATTTGCATCCCACGCTTGAATTTGAGATTAAATCTTATGTAGCAGTGATTGGCATTCATTATAACGTAAATAGTTAGATGATAATGGTACATCTAAGTACTTAACTGGCAATTGACCTATTTGAAAACTCAGAATATTTGTTATTTCATTTACATGCCTTGCATGTGAACTAAAATAAATTTTAGTATTGAGGGAACTTACTGTTAGACCACTGAAATGCTTTAATCTATCGAACACACTTTTCAAGGAAGCTGCACTTTGAGAAGAACATTTACCGAACACCATTAGATCATCTGCATATATCAAGTGTGTAATAATTGGCTTAAAATTGAATACTGGAACAAATAGCTCCTTTAATTCAACCTCATTCATACGATAAGCGAAAAACTCCATTGCAATAGAGAAGAGATAGGGTGATAATGGATCCCCTTGTCGAATTCCCCTATTAGATGATATAAAAGGTTTTGGAATACCTTGAATCAATATAGAAAATGTAGGAGACGAGATATATTCGTATATCACACTAATAAAATGTATGAAAAAACCCATTTTTAACATAATGTGACATATAAGTTCTCTATTGATCATGTCATATGCCTTATGAAGATCAACTTTGGTGCAATATTTATTGACTCCTTTCTTCTTAAAGTCTCTTAATAATTCATGACCAAGGAGAATGTTGTCTCCAATATATCTCGAAGGAATAAAGGCACACTGATTTGCAGAAACAAGGTATGGAAGGAACCATTTGATTCGATTGCAAAGAATCTTACTAAATTTTTTATAATACATATTGCGATAAGCAATGGGGCGATATTGAGTAATCTCACTTGGCCTATCCATCTTTGGAATCAAAGTAATGAACGTATGATTAATTCCCTTAGGTAGTTTTTTAGAGTTAAAAATATCAAGCATGGCTATTAACAAATTATATTTAATTTCTTCCCAATGCAGTTTATAAAACTTAGCATTAAGGCCATCAGGTCCAAGGCTAGCATCATGTAACGACCTGCATTCTACACATTGAAGGATCGTAGAATATTTATTTCTTTCATATACGAAGTCGTATGCTCATGTAACTTTGGGAGCCGACTATTGGGGTCATTTCCCATGTTCATGATTTTTATCGATTTTTAAATGACCGTTTTGCCCCTAGCTGATCTTGATTTGGCCATAACTTTTGAGTGATAAGGAGTTTTAACCTGAAACCACTTCCATTAAATCCGGATGATGGTTTACCTTTTCGTAGAGTGGTCACATTAGCCAAACGGACTCAATGTTTGGGAGATATGGCTGAAACAAGGTTTAGAAGGTGAAAAACAGCTTAACCGGGCCTAATTAGGGTGATTAGCTAGAGGGCCCATAACCCATTTCGGGATTAGGGTTATGTGAGGGCTGAGATGAGTTAGTAAATCAGTTTTTATTTCATTTCTTAGCCGCCACTTACAACCTTTGAACCCTAGCAATGGCCTCCACTTGCTAAAACACCTCAAATCACCTTCTAATCACTAATTAAGCCAAATCTACATCAAATCAAAGCGGATTAGCACAAAAATCGAGGTAGAGCTGTTGGAGTGTATTGGAATTCAGATTTGAGTTTATTTGTGGCTAAGGTAAATGATTTGCATAGTTTCTCACTAATTACTATTGAATAGGAGTAATTAATGTTAATTAGCGAAATTTTGGCTCAGAAAAATATGGAAAAATTTGTAAAATTCTAAAATATTATTTTAGGGATCTGATAGAAATTTGGGTTAATTTGGATAAGTTTTGCTAATTGTATGCTTAAACATGATTAAGGGGGATCAAGGGGAAAACATAGGTATGTTTGATCCATATTGACATGTTAAGTTGTTGTTTTGGTGTTTATGGTTAATTCTCTATGTTGCTATGACTGTATGGTATGCTTTGTGATTGAATAGAAAAGTTAGAATGGTCGAAAACGCCGTCATATGGCATAAAATAGTCGCTGGAAAAGTTGCAGGAAATGTGCAGGGTTTCGGCTTAGATCGGATTATAGGGCTCGGATCGGATCGGTGGACTGGGCAAGGGGAATACGAACCGGATCGGAACTTGGCACTAGCGGAGCCTTGGAAAGAAGGAAGGCCTCTTGCAAAGAGTTGGAGTTGGATTGGGATCAGATCGGAGCTGAGTATGGGATCGGATCGGAGGAGAGGAACCGAAGCAACGGATGGAGATGACCAAACCGACCCGGATGGAGTGCCACAACCGAACCGACCTGGAGGGTGTTGACCAAACTGACCTGGATGGAGGGCACAACCAAACCGACCTGGAGGGTGTTGACCAAACCGACCCGGATGGAGTGCCACAACCGAACCGACCTGGAGGGTGTTGACCGAAGACCGAACCGAATGGATGACCAGTAGCTGAAGCTTGTCGAAACGAACCAAGGGAAAGCCACCAAACCAAACCGGATGTATACTACTACTTCTACGCGATGGCTCTTCTGAAAACCAACTCCAATTCGACCAAAACCTGAGATGCAAAGGAAGTCCAGATGGGAGGTTATCACTCGGGATCCAAATGGGAACTAATGAGTTAACTTCATGGGTTGGGCTTTGTTGCGGGACGTGCGCTAAGGGGTTATCGATGTTTATAACTTTGGATCACTATGGAGTAGGGGGTATGTGGACGGATTCAGGGCCACAGTGGCCTTGGTAGGACTATTGGCTATGAACCAATGAAGTGGCGTCATTTGTAAGGATTTAGTCATGACTCCATGGGGCAAGCTTGGTGGTAGCAATAGTTATACAAGTCGGACTCCGTCACTACCTCGATAGGTCTAGTGATCAAAGTGGTGGATATCGTATGCTTTACGCACTGAGTGAGAGATGTGAGGATGGTTGCTATGCTTGATTGTTTGACATGCACCACCCCACCCCCGTATCTTTACACCATATGTTAGTGTCACCTTAGAGTATTGTACATCTTGTTGCGCTAATTCTTTGGTTGCAGGTCTAGGTTCAGGTATGGTTTAGAATACCTGTTATTTTTCTGTTTTGCTGCTTATCGCTCATACCAGACTTTTGTTTGACCCAGAGTTTTATGTCTCTTCTTATTACTCTGGGTGCTCTTAAACGGGCAGACTAGAGACATGTTAGGTGGTATGCACGAGTAGCTGTACTAGAGACGAGCATGAGGCTTTTCCACGTATGATATATATAGATATTCTCCCTGTGTCGCTGCTGGTCACTACTTTGGGCATTAGTAGTGTACCTTTCTTATTTTTGCTTTAGAGACAGTTTGAAAAGTTGTAATAATGATGACGTGGAACATAAGCTGTATTTTGAATTCTCTGCTGCTATCATGGTTTAGTTTTCAGCTTATGCACTATCTCGCCTGTTTAATGCCAAGTATGTTATTATTATATTTTATTTCATGCGCTGTGAGACATCCTACAGGTTCCTTGCTAGTTCAAATTCCCTTCTTTCCTTTCTTTGGCGACCGTCCCGCACTGGTTGGACATCGGCACAGTGCACTTTCATTGGAAATGTCGGCTGGTGCGGGGCGGGCCGTCACATTTGATATCAGAGCTCTAGGTTGCGTAGTTAACCTAGGGAAGACACCAGGGAGAGATAGTGTACGTATATGAGAGCGCGTATTTGTGATATTTTGGTTTTCAAAAGCTATATATATATACACACTATTAGTATAGCTAAGGATGAAGTTGCACTGCATTGGCACCTTTCTATTTATAGATTGAACGATGAATCGAAATACGGGAAAGGCGGTGAGGAACTCCGCATCAGGAGTTGAAGAAGAAGCGGGTTCAAAGGCCAACAATGGGAATGTCCCTGACATAAGGGAGATGTTTACTGCCTTCATACGAGAGATGGTTAGGGATGCTTTGGGAGCAGTTCCTAATGCTACTAATGGTGGTGGTGTAGTAGTGCAGGCGCTTAGAGTCGGTCTCGCCAAGATTAACGAGGAGTCCCAGAAAAAGAGAAAACAGAACCAAGCTAAGGATGGCCAAAAAAAGAAGAACAAGAAAGATGTGAAGTGCTTTAGCTGTGGCAAGAAGGGCCACTATGCCAAACAATGTCGACCGAAGCCAGGGGAAAGGAAGTGCTTCAATTGCGGCCAAGTGGGACATCTCAAGAAAGAATGTCCGCAACCCCCTAAGAAGAAGCAGAGTGTGGAAGTATATGCTATCAACGTTGTTCCTTCTTCATCGAATGCCCCAACTACGGCGGAGAAGGGAAAGGGTGTTGTTATTCAAGATATGCTTTCCATTTATGAGGTTCCAGTTCTAGTTTTGTTTGATATCGGGGTTTCCCGTTCCTTCGTATCTAGTGACCTAGTAGATAGGTTAGGATTGGAACTTGAGATTGTCAATAGACCTTTAGTTGTGACGAACCCGATCGGTGGTTCGATTAGCCTTAGTATGACTTATCATAATGCAGTCCTATCGAGTCATGGATGTATGTTTGCTTGTGGTTGCTTTGTTTTGGGCTTTACGGGGTTTGGCATTATTTTGGGAGTCGATTGGCTCCAAAGGTGGGGGTGGTGGTATACTGTGAGGGATTTTTGGTGATAGTTAGAGCGGATGATGAGCGGAGGGTAGTGTTTGGTGGTCTACCTAGTGATGGGGTAATGGCTAGTTTTCTAAATTCCCTTGACATCCCGCATGATGAGTTGTCAGATGTGCCCGTGGCTGGCCAGTATCCGGACGTCTTTGAGGAAGTGGCCGGACTTCCACCGCACCGAGAGATTGAGTTTCGTATTGGTTTAGTGAAAGATGCCAGACCTATAGTGATGTCACTTCGTCGTATGGCGCCAAGGGAGCAGCGAGAGCTCGGGGTGCAAGTAAGCAATCTTTTGAAGAAGGGATTTACCCGGAGAAGCATCTTCGAGTGGGGGGCACCAGTTATATTTTCCCTTAAGGTCGATGGGTCCCCTTTGCTTATGTGTGGACTCGAGTTAAAGATGGAGTTAAGGGTAGCTCTTTTGATGGAGTGCCAAGGAATCGTCGATAGTTTGGAGTGTTTTAGGTGGACTCGAAGCAGGGGTATCTGGGGACGGCCACTTACCTTGGATCCGTTGGACGTGATCTAGTTATCCTTGGAGGATAAACGTGCGTTGGACGCGTGGTTGTCCATTTGGAGCCGAGGCTTCCATTAGCCCTTGATACTGGTTGGACCAGTCATTCAGGTATCAACATTTTCATGGTTTTAGCGGGTGATAGACAGGACTTGTTCGATGAATGCTATGGATTGTTTAGGAACTTACGTTGATGTTCTCTTTGGTTCAAAAATGGTAATAACTTCGAAATGAGATTCTTGGGCCATGTTGTTTCAGGGAATGGTATTGCCGTGGACCCTGCGAAGGTGGCTACAGTACAAGATTGGTCTACGCCCAAGAATGCAACAGACGTAAGAAGTTTCTTGGGATTAGCTGAATATTATCGTAAGTTTATCTGAGAATTCTCCAAGATAGCAGCACCGTTGACTCAGTTGACCAAGAAGAATCAAGCTTTTGTTTGGGACAAAAAGTGTGAGAATGCATTTAAGAGTCTAAAGGAAAAGTTGACATGTGCACCAGTTTTAGTCATTCCTAAAGGGAATGAAGAGATGACAGTATACACAGATGCCTATGGTACCAGACTAAGTGCTGTATTGATGAAAGGAGGTAGGGTTGTAGCTTATGCTAGTCGGCAACTGAAACCGCATGAGAAAAGATATCCTACCCATGATTTGGAATTGGCAGCGATCGTGTTCGCATTGAAGATGTGGAGACATTATCTCTTGGGAGAAAGATTCGAGTTGTTTACCAATCATAAATCGTTGAAGTATCTTTTCTCTCAGAAGGATCTAAATCTCCGATAGCAAAGATGGTTAGAATTCTTGGCTTCCTACGATTTCGATATCGCATATACACCAGGAAAGGGCAATGCGGTAGCTGATGCATTGAGTAGAAGACATGCCAGTTTAGGGGCTATGTTTCTAGAATGGAAGCAACTGGAGTACATCGCTGAGTATGATTTTAGACCAAAGTGCGAATTGGATCCAGAAATGTTAACAAGTTTGACAATCAGACCTACTTTGATTGAGCGGATTGGTTCCAGTCAGAGGGACGATCCTAACCTATTGGAAATCATCTCCAAGTTAGAGATGGGAATAGACGAGGAGACGAACAAAGTATGGGCTTGATCGAGGTGGATGGCTTAGAAAGAATGGACGATTAGTTGTGCCTAATGTCAATGTATTGAGAGATGAAGTGCTTAGAGAATGTCATTACTCAAAACTGACTATACACCCCGGTGGTAACAAAATGTATCGAGACATGAAGCAGACTTACTACTGGGAAGGAATGAAAGGAGACGTTGGGAAGTTTATATCGAAATGCATGAATTGCCAGCTAGTTGAAGCTGAGCAAAAGTAGCCTAGTGGGTTGTTGCAACCATTAGAAATTCCAGAATGGAAATGGAAACAAGTCTCATTGGATTTCATTGATGGGTTGCCAAGGACTAGATCGGGCCATGATAGCATTTAGGTGATTGTGGCCCGATTGACTAAGAGTGCAAGGTTTATACCCGTCAAGTCGAATAGAACAGCAGCTAGGTTAGCAGAACTGTATATGAAATGGGTAGTGAGATTTCATGGAGTACCAAAAAGCATTGTGAGTGACTGAGACCCGTTGTTTACTAGTGGGTTTTGGAAGAGCTTACAAGAGGCTCTAGGGTCAGAATTATATCTCAGTACCGCGTACCATCTCCAAACCAACGGTCAGACAGAGAGGGTGAATCAAGTATTAGAGGATCTCATGAGAGCTTGCATATTAGATTTTGGTGGATCATGGGATGACCATTTGAATCTAGTAGAGTTTGCATATAATAAATAGTTATCAATCCAGTATTGGTATGGCTCCATTTGAAGCTTTGTACGGAAAACCGTGCAACTCACCGTCATGTTGGTTAGAAACTGGTGAGAAGTTTGTGCGTGGACCAGATGTGATAAGAGAAACTTCAGACAAGATTAAGATCATTCAACAGCGAATGAAGGTGGTCCAAGATAGGCAGAAGAGTTATGCTGATAAGAGGCGAAAGGATTTGAAATTCTCCATTGGTGACCTAGTATTTGTCAAGATCTCTCCATTAAAGAATGTTATTCGATTGGGAAGGAGAGGAAAGCTGGCGCCAAGATTTGTTGGTCCATTCCCAATCCTCGAGCAAGTTGGGAATTTGGCATATAAAGTTGAATTACCAGAGAAGATGGCAGGAGTTCATAACGTATTTCATGTTTCCCAGCTAAGGAAATCCGTGCATGATCCTGATTTGACTATTTCACCTGATCAATTGGATGATATAGAAGTAAAACCCGAGGCGGTTGGGAACCGCAAGCCGATTCGTATTCTCGAGCATGATACGAAAAAACTTCGAAGGAAAGCGGTGAATCTAGTCAAGGTTCAATGGGGTGAGGATGAGAATGACTGTACTTGGGAGACAGAGGAGAGCATTAAGAAGACATATCCAGAACTCTTTGCCTGGTAAGATTTTAATTGCGACTTAGTTTTCCGCATGATAGGATAGACTTGTTTGTTTGTTTTTGTATGTTTGATTGTTGTGAATGGTTGGTAGGCATGCGGGATCCTTTGCTTGTTTCTTAGTTAAGGAATTTCGGGGGCAAAATTTCTTAAAGGGAGGGGGAGAATGTAACGACCCGCATTCTACGCATCGAAGGATCGTAGAATATTTATTTCTTTCACATACGAAGTCGTATGGTCATGTAACTTTGGGAGACGACTATTGGGGTCATTTCCCATGTTAATGATTTTTGTCGATTTTTGAATGACCGTTTTGCCCCTAGCTGATATTGTTTTGGCCATAACTTTTGGTTGGTAAGGAGTTTTGACCTGAAACCACTTCCATTAGATTCGGATGATGGTTTACCTTTTCGTAGAGTGGTCACATTAGCCAAACGGACTCACCGTTTGGGAGATATGACTGAAACAAGGTTTAGAAGGTAAAAAACAGCTTAACCAGGCCTAATTAGGGTGATTAACAAGAGGGTCCGTAACCCATTTCGGGATTAGGGTTATGGGAGGGCTGAGATGAGTTAGTAAATCAGTTTTTATTTCATTTCTTAGCCGCCACTTACAACCTTTGAATCCTAGCAATGGCCTCCACTTGCTAAAACACCCCAAACCACCTTCTAATCGCTAATTAAGCCAAATCTACATCAAATCAAAGCGGATTAGCACAAAAATCGAGGTGGAGCTGATGGAGTGCATTGGAATCTGAACCATTTTGTCCAAAAGTTTCATATCTGAGTTTATTTGTGGCTAAGGTGAGTGATTTGCATAGTTTCTCACTAATTACGGTTGATTAGGGGTAATTAGTGTTAATTAGCGAAATTTTGGCTCAAAAAAATCTGGAAAAAATTGTAAAATATTATTTTAGGGCTCTGATAGAAATTTGGGTTAATTTGGATAAGTTTTGCTAATTGTATGTTTAAGGGGGATTAAGGGGCAAACATATGTATGTTTGATCCATATTGACATATTAAGTTGTTGTTTTGGTGTTTATGGTTGATTCTCTATGTTGCCATGACTGTATGGTATGCTTTGTGATTGACTAGAAAAGTTAGAATGGTCGAAAACGTCGTCGTATGGCGTAAAACAGTCGCTGGAAAAGTTGCAGGTTTCAGATTGGATTACAGGGCTCGGATCGGTGGACTGGGCAAGGGGAATATGAACCGGATCGGAACTTGGCACTAGCGGAGCCTTGGAAAGACGGAAGGCCACTTGCAAAGAGTTGGAGTTGGGGATCAGATCGGAGCTGAGTATGGGATCAGATCGGAGGAGAGGAACCGAAGCAACAGACGGAGATGACCAAACCGACCCGGATGGAGTGCCACAACTGAATCAACCTGGAGGGTGTTGACCAAACCGACCCGGATGGAGTACTGCAACCGAACCGACCTGGAGGGTGTTGACCAAACCGACCCGGATGGAGTGCCACAACTGAACCGACCTGGAGGGTGTTGACCGAACCGAACCGAATGGATGACCAAGAGCTGAAGCATGTCGAACCGAACCAAGGGAAAGCCACCAAACCAAACCGAATGCGTGCTACTACTTCTACGCGATGACTCTTCTGAAGACCAACTCCAATTCGATCAAAACCCGAGATGCAAAGGAAGTCCAGATGGGAGGTTATCACTTAGGATCCAAATGGGAACCAATGAGTTAACTTCATGAGTTGGGCTTTGCTGCGGGACGTGTGCTAAGGGGTTATCGATGTATATAACTTTGGATCACTATGGAGTAGGGGGTATGTGGACGGATTCAGGGCCACAGTGGCCTAGGTAGGACTATTGGCTATGGCCCAATGAAATGGGGTCATTTGTAAGGATTTAGTCATGACTCCATGGGGCAAGCTTGGTGGTAGCAATAGTTATACAAGTCGGACTCTGTCACTACCTCGATAGGTCTAGTGATCAAAGTAGTGGATATTGTATGCTTTACGCACTGAGTGAGAGATGTGAGGATGGTTGCTATGCTTGATTGTTTGACATCACTATGACATGCACACCCCACCCCCATATCTTTACACCATATGTTAGTGTCACCTTAGAGTATTGTACATCTTGTTGTGCTAACTATTTGGTTGTAGGTCCAGGTATGGTTTAGTATACCTGTTATTGTTCTTTTTTGCTTCTTATCGTTCATACCAGACTTTTGTCTGACCCAGAGTTTTGTGTCTCTTCTTATTACTCTGGGTGCTCTTAAATGGGTAGACTAGAGACAAGTTAGGTGGTATGCACGAGTAGCTGTACTGGAGACGAGCAGGAGGCTTCCACGTATGATATATATAGATATTCTCCCTGTGTCGCTGCTGGTCACTACTTTGGGCATTAGTAGTGTACCTTTCTTATTTTTGCTTTAGAGACGGTTTGAAAAGTTGTAATAATGATGACATGGAACATAAGCTGTATTTTGAATTCTCCGCTGCTATCATGGTTTAGTTTTCAGCTTATGCACTGTCTCGCCTGTTTTATGTCAAGTATGTTATTATTATATTTTATTCCATGCGCTGTGAGACATCCTACAGGTTCCTTGCTAGTTCAAATTCCCTTCTTTCCTTTCTTTGGCGACCGTCCCGCGCTGGTTGGACCTCGGCACAACGCACGTTCATTGGAAATGTCGGCTGGTACGGGGCGGGTCGTCACACATCATCATGAATAGAGTTAATTGCAGCTTTAATTTCTTTTAGAGAAATTGGGTTTAAGAGTACCTGATGTCCATGACTACTAATAACAAAAAAAGATTGGAAAGAAGGGAGCTCGTTATCTATTGGACCATTAAACATGTCTTGAAAATATTGAATAGTTGCAGCAACAATTTCCTCTGATTTATATTTTAAATCTCCCTCCGAATTAATTAAGGCTTTTAAATTGTTAGTGTATCTCCTCGAGGACATCTTTGAATGATTATTTTTTTGAATTGGTATCACCCTTTTGTAGCCATGAGACTTTAGCTTTTTGTTTGTAACTCTAGAATTTTATTTTCTTTTGAACCATAAGAGAATGTTTTGCTTCTAACATTTGCTCATATAAATTCAAATTTTATGGATCAAGATTAGATGCAACCTCCAATTCTTTGAATTTAAGTTAGCTTCCAACAATAATGTATTGTCTATCGGCCTGCATTTGTTCCATGCCATTAATTAATTCTTACGCACTTAATTGTTGCTGGAAATTATAACTGGGATACCCCCATACTTCTGTTTGAAGTCCTCTAGTAATATAATGACCATAACCATCTTTAAACTGCCAGTCATTGGAGTATCGAAAAGGAAAACCCATGTTTAAAGAAGTAGAAATAAAAGACATAAACAATGGATTATGATCACTGGAAAGTTATGATAAGGATAAGGCCTTAAGCTCATTAAATTTCTACATACATAACTAATTAACAAAGACGTTATCGATGTTATTAGCCATGCCTCTGCATCTCCAAGTGTATGTAAAACCAATGGCTTTAATTTCTATTATTCCAACTTGAATTAAACAATTATTGAAAGCCCTTAAGTGTAGGAAAGGTATAGGCGGACCCCCTTTCTTATCTAATGGAGATGAAGAATTATTAAAATCACCCATGAGAAACCATTCCCCTTCTAAAAGATTTGCCTTTTGCACTATATGCTTCCATAAAACTTTTCTGTCATAGAAGTTATTACTTGCATAAACCACTGTAAGACAAATGGAGAGACTACCTACATTATTAGCTTGGACAATAATATGTTGATTTGATGAAGATATGTTCACAATAAACCAAACTTCTTTATTCCACATAAGCAAAATTCGACTAGAATGGAGCATTATTTGATATATATTCCCAATTTCTTGGAATTAAAAGACCAAAAAACTTTAGGTTGTCACTATTATGTTTATTTTCTACCAGACCAACAATAGTTGGTTTGAATTTACTCAGAAGGGATAACACTTCACGCATACAATGTGAAGTGTTCATCTCCCTGACATTCCATGTAATCACCGTCATTTAATCATAGAGTTGCTCCTAAGATGTCTTTTAGGAGGAGCAGTAGAAGAGAATACTTCCTTACCTTTATCCTTTAAATGTGCAAGATATTCTGTATTTTTAGACACACCTTCAGACATATCATTCACAACATCATTAGTTGGTTCTTCAGTTAAGTTTACCGCGATATGACTCAAGTCTTCTGGCATATTGTTGCGAGGAAGATCATAATTTAAAAAATCCAAATCAACTTCCTCATTATTTTTATCACCTTCATTAACATCAGCACCCAGCTTTATCTGATTGTTTAAAAACCCAACAAGGATCTGTAGAAACTTGATGAACAACAGTTTTATTTCTAAACATTTTACGCTTCTCACATTCAAAGGGGACAAACTCATATTCCACTGTCACATACTTCTTCAATCCATTATGAAGCATAATTGGTACCTTATTGACCAGCTTAGAATCCAAATTGATTTCAATCAATACTCTGCCAAATTTTGTGATTTTTTACTAGCAGTGTTACCATCTGATCGGATAGGTACCCCAATGAAGTTAGCAATTCTCGACAAAGCTTGACTAGACCACATTTCCATATCTAGGTTAATAAATTTAACCAAAATATGAACTTTTTTGGGACTAATCTGATTAAATTCATATCCTGGATACCACTTACAAACCATAGGCAATTGACCAAAATATGAATAGGTCGACGTTTTCAATACTACAGAGCAATCCTAAGCTTCTTCAAACTGGACAATAATATGAAACCCTAGCGCAAAGTGAAGCGAGTAATTAACTTTCGGTTTCCAAACCTTACCAATATAGTCCTTCAATCTAACTATTGATAATTTGAATCTGATTGGATGCAGCGCTATCATATCATGCCACGAATTAGCAGAGAGTTTAAAGATATCTTCCGGAATGAACACTTGATCCTCTGACTGTTTAAAAAAGTGAAGCGAAGTAGGATCTTCTTCCTTATTTTGATTAGAAATATCAGGCAAATTCGAGCTCGACGGAGTCGATTTCGATGTTGGAGGAGGAGATATGGATGTTTTAGAATTTGGTTTAGGCGGGATGCTTGAGGAAGAATCCACCAATTTTACAGAAAAAAAGGTTATATATAATATAATATAACCAATATATATATTTATTTATTTATAACCACAATTGATCAATAATTATTAAATGCATCCAAACAACCAACAAACTACATATAAAAATTATTTTAAATAAAAATTCGTTTATAATAAAATTAATGCATATAGGCCTTAAGTGAATGTGAGGATGTCCACCTTGTATGTTTTGGTTATGTATCTTTGTTGCGTAGTCATAACATGAAGAGTTTACACTGCCAAACATAGGAAATAGTCATTTCTAAACTTATATGTTTTTCATTCATCAGAACTTTATGTTCTGACCTCCCTCCTATTAACATAAACATGTTAGTAGGTGAGAAACTTGCATCAACGATGATCGTGACCTATTAGAGAAGGAGCTTTTCGTTGGAGATTTAGCTATTTTTGGCAGTAGTAATATTGTTATTGTTGTTATCACATGTGCTTGGGATAATATTTG
The DNA here is from genome assembly GCA_030737875.1 of Allium sativum. NCBI lineage: Eukaryota > Viridiplantae > Streptophyta > Magnoliopsida > Asparagales > Amaryllidaceae > Allium > Allium sativum. The sequence goes on along the minus strand of CM060919.1, from coordinate 603,414,581 downwards.
ATGTACCTGATATTCTTCGAGACTCATTATATTTAACATTTATGGTTTGAACAATGGTACATATATTTATGAGTTATTATATTTTATCCCTTTCGCTATGTGAAATTCTAATTTTGTTTAGATTGCTCTGTGATATCCATTTTTAGTATTTCTTTACAGGAACCAACGATCCATTTAGAATGGCTCTAAGTTCTGGTGGGCCTTTTCTAGGTCGTAATTTAGACCCATTCCGCGCTGGTTACTACAGTGCTTTTGACATATCTTGTATTATAGTAGTTGACTCCAGTGAAATCATTAGAGCCCTTAATCACCTCTACCTCCTTGTTTGTAAAATATGGAAGTCATTCTCTTACAATTGCCCTCATGTTAAATGGATAGTTGTCGTAAAGAAGTGGTTCCATGTACCTTCACAGAAGCAACAAAGAAATTTAAACAACTAATCTGGCCAAAACACTGATATGCTAACGGGACTATGCGAGGTGTAATAGATAAATTTTAACCTTTACACTGATAGTTTTAGCTGATTGTCTAAGATATTGCTTTACCCACTATTGTACAAATCATCTTATTTGTACATGATTACTTAGTAGTTGTGGGTACATGTATATTTATTTTCTCAAGGGTTTACGAAACAAATAGTTAGTCTGGATACTTTACAACAAGGGAAACAATAAATTAGTTTAAGACTCACCAACTAAAATTAAAGTCAATGGCTCTGTTAGTATTTTCAAAATCTGAATGTGAGTTTGGGTATGGCTTGTACTACTCGATAACAACCACGGTCCCAGCTTCTCCTTTCTGATCATTCCAATAAATAGAAAATTTATTAATTGACTAACTTTATATATTTTATTTAGCTATAAAAAATTTAGAAGACAATCAAACTCCGAAGACTTTTAGTTACACATGTGATGGAAGATGTTATACTTCTTAGGAGTATGGTTGGCTAAGCTAGTTAAGTTATTTACTACAATAACCCTTTCATGTTACATAAATATTATCTACCTTGAATTTGTCTTGGTAAATTCTGAAACCTGGTCCATTAGCTAAGATGAGGTTGTGTGAAACAATATACGACTCTTTCAAAGAATCCTGTACTGCATAATCCAGCTCTTTAGAACATGTGCCTTGTGCATGATTTTCGAGTCCATAAGAAAAACTACTAAAAGTCCATGGCTCATTCACAGTTATCCAATGTTTAGCTCTGTCTCCAAATTCTCTGAAGCATACTTCCTAGTAATCTCTAAATTCATCCCTACAAACAAATCGATAAGGAATCATTTGTAAACATGCCGAGAGAACAACTAATTAAGGATAGGTTGTTATCACCAATAGCTCAAAGGATACAACATTTAATTAAAGCATTGAGACATTTATAAAATATCAGTTGTTATTTACACAACGATCCAAGAATCCTCCGTACTCATTTTCTAATGCTTATGGCATCTCCTAGTGGAAAATAGTAGCAAATGGTCTAATCCCTACATATGTATTATGACATTTTTCAAAGTAATAAAAAGTAAAAATTGAAAATTTTATAATGTATAGTAATTTGTATATGTAAGGCTCTAAGCCTACCATTTTTAAGAAGTTCGTTGATTGGATTGGTGCAGTAATCTATCCCATCTTGAACGATTCCACCCTTCAAATTTCTATATGCATGTAATACAAGAATTAAATATCTAAACCAAGAAGAATGTATCGAGCCATGTATATCTTTCTATTATATAGGAAATGTGTGTAATTGCCAAAATTCTTGTCCAAGCCATTGAAAAACTATAAGCATCCATCTCCATGTTTTTCAAATGTTTTACATCTTCCTGAATTCATAACATAACAATCATATCACACAGTTCTATTACTAACATCAACAATGCATATAGGTTACTACTTTGTATTTGTGATATGAGTCGACAGCTACATCACCATTCTGGTGATCATCATTTCTTTCGCAAATTTTTTAAATGAAAGAATCTAAATTGTCTTAAAAGTATGCAGAAGCAAGAATATAATTATAGAATTATTAAGACATGGGCGTTTATGTGTATTTATGATTATAATCAAGGCTACCTTGTTAACAACTGGCATGTAATTGTACATTTAGTTATGTTATAGAAAGAGTATATCTTCATAATCTGCTTGAAAATTACACAATTTCCTCATCTTAATTAATATTGTAGGTGCATGATCTTCATAGTCCGGCAACATTAACCTAACTAATTGAAATTCATAGATAAAGTTGTAAATTTAGGGTCGCGTCTACTTGGTGGTTAGATAAGCGAAGTTCTATTTTTGTAAGGTAGTGTTTGTGCTAGATTGCATTCATAATTTAGATTACTATGTGTATACCATACATATGTAAGGGAGAAAACGAATCCTAGTATGCATGTGTATGTTGGCAAAGTTAATGTGTAATTCTTATATATAAGAGTTCAAATTTCATTCAGCTATGGACTTACATATTTGAATTAGATTTCTGTTAGGAGGATTCATATGCATGTCCTCTATTTTTTCTTTCTTTTCAGTAATCAAACCGACCGTTGGGGAGGTTTCACTACTGTAAGAGCCAAAACCAAATTGTCTGAGCCAATAAATTAAGCCTTGATTTTCGCTCAGATCTGCGTCGTTCCCTTTTTATCCCATATCTCCGTCGTTTCCTTCTTTCTCTTCTTCAGATCTGCGTTTTCCTTAAATACGAATTCTTTCTACCTATTTGTCTGCGTTATTGTCTGCGTTTTCCTCAGATCTCCGTCTCTTTCGGCATCTGCAATCCGTCTCTTTAGGCCTCCTATTTAAAATCTAAAGATTTAGAACTCAATTTCTGCAAATTTTCTTCTGCCGCAAATCAGGGATTTAATCGCAACCAATGACACCCTAGCTGAATCACAAATCGGTAAAGTTTAACGGCTCCTACCATTGATTTGGTGCTCCTTCTTGGCATAATTCTTGTAGTTTTTTTCTTTCTAATTTAGATGTTAATTATTTTTGGTTAGTTTGATTCTCCTGTTGATTTTATTTTTAATTAATCTAACCTAATATCTGTCAACAGTATCTTGATCTCCTGTTGATTCCTTTCCATTTGTTCATTTTGAGATGAATTTCTATTCAGTGTTTTCATTGCTCTTTTTGGTCCTTTCTATGCTGACACTGTTGGAATTATTTTTAGTGTTTTTAGGCATAAGCCACTGTATGTCATGAATGATGCAAATTTATGGATATTATTCGCACTACTTACATTGTAAATATTTTTGGATGATATCAGTTTGGTATATGAATCTAGTTATGGTACTCTCTCACTACTTATATTGCATAGTAAAAACTGTCATATGCAAGCATTATCACTGTCCTATGTTGTCATATGATGGCATTTACATGGATCATACTATTGATGCTAATTACAGGCAAATGAACAGTATTTATGCTAATTACATGCAAAATAATTATCTGATTAGTTGTTTGAATTCCTTGTTTACATTGTCGGCAAAGATTTTATTTCCAGTTTATTTCTTAGAGACTTGCATTAGCAATCTAAATGTTCATTTAATGCTAGCTTGTTTGCTTCTGGAACTTACGTTTTTGTTACTTTTGGTCATGGAATACATGTACATACAATAGGCAGAATATTCTCAACCCACACACACTTTTGAGAATCTACTACTCCAACATCAAAATAGAATATTTACCTTACTGCAGTTATCGTACAGTATTACTGCAGTTACCGTACAGTACTCAGTTTTTTCAGATGCATCAGTCAAATTTTCATTTACAATCTCATTCAATCGCCATCCCTATCATGAATATTGAATCAATGGATATTTACAACGAACAATGTTGAATCAATGGATATGACAGTGGAGACTCTCCACTGTCATATCCGTATCCTCTTCTCTAGCTTCCTATTCCACCTTGTATCTCTATCTTATACAGAGAACAATATTGGTCAATGGATATCTCTACTTTCTTTTTTCATTTACCCGTTAAAAAGAACATTTATGGCTGAAAGGTAGATAGCTATATTTTAGCCAGTGAACAGTATTGTTTATATTTTAGCCAGTGAACAATATTGATTATATTTTAGCCGGTGAACAATATTGTTTAATTTAGTTTTAATTTGATTGAACAAATTCGATGATTTGATTGAACAAATTCGATGATTTGATTGAACAAATTCAAAATCAATGTAAATATTCGCAATCATACTCATACGGAATGGCGACTCCTCAACCCAATATATATTAAACAGTTATACAGAATCACAGATGCCTACATATTGAAGCTTTTAATCTTATAATCTTGGTTTATTTTAAAGCTTAATATGTGAAACTAAAACAGTAAAGTTCTGTTTTATGTTAAAAATTGCACATGTACTGCATTTAAAATTAGTGTTAAAAGTTACCTTAATACAATCTTATATTCTGTCATATGGAAATTGGTTATGCCCAGAGTTACTACTGTGAAACCATATTATGTATTCCAAACCCCTATAGCAAGCTAATATACTGAAACTAAACAGTACTGTTTACATTAACACGATTTTGATGGTACAATGGTGGAAGAAAGTAGAAAGTAACTACACTGATTTTGGATGATGATTTACCATCTATCTTTGATATAAACTGATAGTTTCTGCATTTCTATATGCATTTCATTCATGTTAGTGTCGGTATTTACAGATATTGTACAAAGCCTGCAATAAATGTTGGATTCATGAGGTATTAAGGATGGAAAGTGATGTCTCAGTGGATCCAAACTGTCAACTACAACTACTGTAAGCTTTTATATTATTTTCCCCTTTGTCATCTCACATTACGTCATATAACCATGAGAATTGCTTGCTTTTTAACACAAAATTTAATTGTTTTTCATGTTTTTGGTTAAAAATCTTTAGTAGAAGAAGTACATAACATGTACCCCAATGCTTAATTTGTTTGGTTGAGTGGCATTCAAATAGGTTATTTTTCAATACACTGTAGGATATATAAATGCAAATATTATAATGTGTCTCCCTTTATTTTCTTTTTCATTGTTATTATCTTATAGAAGGCGTTTGTTTCTCATACATTTTCATCAGCTATCTTGTGCTTCCTCGCAATATCCCAATTGTTTTTCTTTTATTTTCTCGTTTTGAATCTGTAATACACCAAAGCAAACAAAAATTACATACAATCAATATATCAAACATATTATAATCATTTTTGTTTTTTTGGGTGTAAATATGGCCTATAGATTGTGTCATCAGAACATCAAAGCATCATTTACTTACATGTTTCATATATGTGAGTTAATAATGATCAACAAAGAGAGTACAAGGTTTATCGTAAATTTTTTTGAACTTCTAGGATATGAAAATTAATGCCCTATTTAAACCCTGAGGTTTTTTTTGTGCATATTAAATTTGGCCTATATCTTTGAATTCAACAAGTGACAATTCCATGTGCAAGCATCCATACGATATTTCCAATTATTATGCTTCATAGGATAAGATGTTACTATGATATTATCAACTTGATTTAGTCTTATTTCCAGAATATAGTATGGACATGTCAAAATGTTGGTTGATCTTATTTGTAACACTTTAATTGATTTCTTGTGATTTTATTGTTTTGAATTGTAAATGACTTTCGGATACTGAAGTTATCCTTGTCTAAACATACATATATATTTAATGGTAGTGCTGGTGACGTTATCACAATTGTAGCTGACTGGAGTACGGAAGGAGATCATATCGCTGCTGCGAAAAAACATTCTATTAGTATTTTTTCATCCGATTTTAATGAAATTCTTAAAATGTCCCTCATTTTAGAGTTTTGGCGGACTCTAAAGGATCCCGAAGGTTCAGTTACAGGTATGATAATGTAATATATTCTTGTTTGCTTTGCTGTTACAAACATGCAGTGAACTTTGCAACTTTGTTGTTTCCAAGAAAGTTTTCAAATACCAAATTAGTACTATTGTATAATAATCTTACTTAAAAAGAAGTTGGATCCTTAATGCTGAATAAATCATATATCTCATACTTTTATTTGAACCAAGCACTTTGTAACACCCCATATTTTGGTTAATACTAAAATTCACTAATTACAGAATAAATAATCTCAGATGTGAGAATTGGGGGAAACGGGCTGCGTCATTGTGTTCGTCTTGGAAAAATACGCAAAATAGAGTCCGAGTTTTCGAAAATCGGAGTCCGTATGGCCCAGTTATGGCCCGATGAAGTTTGCAGAAAATTTGAAACTAAAAACAGAATTAAGAATTTAAAATTCAGATTTTAAATTGGACAGGCGGGGCCAGGCGGGAAGATTCCCGCCCTACCCATGTCGACAGGGCTGTCGACAGGCCTGTCGACAGGGGTGTCGACTTGCCTGTCGACAGGGGCCTGGCGCCCAGTGAACCTGGGTGCACCAGGTTGCACCAGGTTGGGTTTCAGGCTGGCTAGGAGGGCTGGTTCTAGAGATTTCCTAAATCTAAGGGTCCTAATCTAATCTAGGGTTAATCTAAGGGCCTAAAACACTCACCTAATCCTATAAATAAGACCCTAACCCTACCCTAATTCATTCATAATTAAATCTAGTAACTAAACTATGGCAAATTGAAACTTGAGAGAGCCTCCATCAAAATTAGAGAAGAGATAGTGTTCTAAATCAACTTCTAGCCTCTTAATCTTCTTCATTAGTTTGCTAATTTTGTTTTGGTGAGCTTCTATCCCCTTAATAATCAATTGTTAAATTGATTAAGATAGGATATGATGATGTATGGTTATGTTTGTGGATCAATGTGTTTATGCAAGCTTAATATTGTATATGTTATGTGTTTTGCAAGTTATATGCTCTATGTCATGCAAGTTTAGTGTATGTGGTCATGACATTTTTATGCAAGTTAATGTTATATCTTTATGCAAGTTTGGTGATATGTTTCATGATGATTATGATGCAAAACACTAAGTTGGACATTGATCAATTATGCAACATGTTATGCATGCTTATGAAGTTATGTGAATAAATATGCAAGTCATGTGTATGTTTAAATGCAAGATTAACATGTTATGCATGCATATGAAGTTATGTGAATGATTATGCAAGTTATGTGTATGCTTAAATGCAAGATTAACATGTTATGCATGCATATGAAGTTATGTGAATGATTATGCAAGTTATGTGTATGCTTAAATGCAAGATTAACATGTTATGCATGCTTATGAAGTTATGTGAATGATTATGCAAGTTATGTGTATGCTCAAATGCAAGATTAACATGTTATGCATACTTATGAAGTTATGTGAATAATTATGCAAGTTATGTGTATGCTTAAATGCAAGTTGGGTTAATATATGCTCATATATGCAAGTTGACATCCTCTTAACCCATGACAAAGTATATGCTAATATTTGGTTTAACCCATGATATTTGTGATGGATCTTCCCTTTATGAGAACGATTTACGTGGGGAACGATGGGGTTAATAAATATGTTAATTAAAAGTATGGTTGGGTATGATTAAGCATACCGTAAAAAAATAAATTAACATAAGTGGGAATTTACCTATTGAGTTAGGTCTACCCCATGGGAATTTACCTATTGAGTTAGGTCTACCCATGTTATGAAAAACTTGATATTAATTAGGGATAATTAATATGGGGTGATTAATTAGGTGTAATTAATCGACTAAGACACGAGGTTGGACTCAGTAGTAGCGTAAAACTGCCCGGACCCAACCGGCTTAACCAGTTGCTACTAATGTTAGCCCAATGTGAGAGGTCTTAGGCACAAACTAAATACGTGGTTAATGTAAAGACACGAGGTTAGACTCGGTTATGACATAAGGCTGCCCGGACCCAACCGGCTTAACCAGCGGTCATAAAAGATAGTCTAATGTGAGAGGTCTTTATGAGGATCACGGTCTTAATTAATTAAGAAACACTTAACCAGATAAGCATGTAGTAGAGCATGAGGGGTTAAGTGGGTGCCTTGGGTGGCATGTGGAAATCTAGTGGGTTGCCTTGGGTGGCAATAGAAAATACGATTAGAATACTTAACCAAGTGGAAACATGTAATTAAACATGATTAAAGGGTTAAGTGGGATACACTAGATAAGTAACAAGCTTAGGTGGGTAGCTTGTGGGGGCCCATTTCAACCAATATCCCAAACGTATCTTTGTGGGCTCGACTCTAGTCGGGTGACGGGACACGCATATTGGGCTTGACTATAAGAGGCCAAAACGGGTTAGCGGTGGCAACGCGAGTCCAACGGGTTTCATATGCGTGTGTGGACCCGGGCTGGTAGATAAGCCGTTGTTGCATCGTGTAGGTATAAGCCGTGCACCGTGGATAATATTGGGTTGCCACTTTAGGGGGAGTGATACACCCCACTGTGGGTCCAGCACGGGTATCTACGTTAGGGAGCCGATCGCTTGGGGTAGTGGGGTACACCTAGTGGAGATAGGGGCAGACGGCACCTATGTGGTCAGCTAGGAGTACATGAAACTACTAGTTATATCTTTCTTTAAGTCCTTGGGTGGGATCAACCTTTAAATAGGAATGACTGGTGTGGTGCAGTTAGTAATTATCCTTGGGTGGGTAGATGCGTCTTTACGGTTATCTTAGTTCACCCTATGTTTGTTGGCTACTTAGTGTAGTCATTATCCCCAAAGGTACCGTACCGAGTTCATGTCATACCCTAATTACTTTAATAATTGTATTGTTAAGGTTATAGGGCTCACTCAGGCTTATGTCTGACCCCGTTGTTTTTATCTTTTCCCCTCAGGTCCTCAGGTTGGGCCTAGTGCTAGTGGGCCTTGATCAGTTTGCTTTATCTATCTCTTGGAGTTTGGATCGTAGATGTAGAGCTCAGCTTCCCTTTTCTTTTATGGCTATCAGTTCATGTATTGGGATTATGTATTTTTATTTAGCAAGAATGGATATTTGTACTTAACTCTTATTATGGTTTTGTGATGTAACCAGACATGTTTATTTCCGCTGTTATGAGATGATGTTTTAAATTTCAAGTATTACTTATATCTGTCTTGCTGTAATTTCTCTATTCTATATTCACTAAAATACTCCGCCGATGTTATGGCATTCCCTTAGAGAGTGACCATAGCGGGTGTGGGGTGTTACACGTGGTATCAGAGCAAAGGTTACCGGAACAGATAAAATTTTTAGAAAACTATTTTTCTAAAAACATTTTTGGAAGAGATATTTTCAAAAACATGTCTTTAAAGAGAAAAGTTTTTGAAAGAAAAACATAATCCCAATAGCCATATCTTTGTCTTTCGAATTCTCCGTTTTGAATCTTTCCTTTTTCGTTTCAGCATGGCTGAGGATCTTAACTTTCCGGAGGGTGTGACGGTACCAGTATGGTATAGGAGATTGATGGAGGCTAGGGCCACCACTGCGGGTCCAGCAAATGTCCCTCCACCAACCGTAGCACCCGATCTTCCTCCTCCCCCTCCTCCTCGCACGGATACTTTTGCTAAGACTTGTAAGGAATTCAAAGCTATGGGAGGGAAACCTTTTCAAGGATCTGAAACTTTTGTGGAGGCTAGAGATTGGCTTAAGGAGGTGGAAGAGTTGATAGATATCTTTGAGATGGAAGAAGGAAAGAAAGTCAAGTTGGCTGCTTGGTTAATGAAGGGAGAGGCCTCATTCTGGTGGGAGGTTACTAATGGAGAACGCCCCGTTGACTCTTGGGCGGATTTTAGGCAAAGATTTGTGGCCAAGTTTCTCTCAAGGGCGGAGGAAAACATGTATATGGAAAGATTCTTGACTCTAAAGCAAGGAAATCTCTCGGTGAAGGAATATGTCAACAAGTTTAATCAATTGGCAAGGTTTGGCCTAGATATGGTGAATACACCGGAGAAGAAGGCTTTGAGGTTCGTGAAAGGCTTGAATGAACCAATGCATGGGTTGGCTATGACTCATATCCCGATGGGGGCCACCTTTGAGAAGTTAGTTCACATGGCACTCATGCATGAAGAAGAGAAGGGTCCCAATGCTAATAAGGCACCCGAGAAGAAGGGAGATCAAAAGAGACCTCAGCAACAACAACAAAACAAAGGTGGGAAAGGCAACGGTGGCAAGGACAAGAAGAAGAAGTGTTTCAATTGTGGGACACCTGGCCACCTAAGCAAGGATTGTCACAAGAAGAAGAAGACTGGCTGCTTCCACTGTGGCGAAGCAGGGCATCTAATAAAAGATTGTCCTAGGAAGGGGCAAAGGACGGGATCTACCTCAGGAGGTCAGGTGCAAGTTCTAATGGCACCAGCTCAGGCAGGGGGGCAAGTTCAGGCTCTCTCAGTTCCACCGGTTCAGCAGAGAGGTAGAACTATTTCCGTTGAAAGTCTGGTTTTTCTATTTGATCATCCTGTCCGTACATTGTTTGATTCAGGCGCATCGCATTCGTTTATCTCATCATCATTAGTTGAGTCACTGCACTTAGACACCAGTCTTGTAGATGATCCCTTGGTTGTTTCAAACCCAATTGGGGGCTCCACTTATTTGTCCATGATATGTTTGGGTTTGAAGATTTCTATACTTAGCATTGAGTTTAGATGTGATGCTTTTGTGTTGGGCTTCACGGGCTATGGGTTGATTTTGGGCATGGACTGGTTATCCAGTAATGGTGTCGTTCTTGATTGTGAAAGGAGAGTTGTTAGGCTTCTGACCCGTTTGGGTAACACTCTCGAGATCTCTTGTAATCCCATGGAATCTGTTTTGCTAAGTTATCTTGAATCGCTCGATGCTTCAGTCGAGAGTTTGCATTCTGTTAGAGTGGTCCGGGAATATCCGGATGTGTTTGAGGAGGTGAAGGGCTTACCTCCGAAGCGGGAGATTGACTTCCGAATATATCTGGTGGATAATGCTAAACCTGTATCTTTACCAGTGCGCCACATGGCTCCTCGTGAGAGGAGGGAGCTCCATAAGCAAGTAGGGGAGTTGCTTGAGAAGGGGTTCATAAGACGAAGTATATCGGAGTGGGGTGCTCCAGTAGTATTTGCTACGAAGGCGGATGGGTCCCTCAGACTTTGTGTAGACTATAGAGAACTCAACAAGCTCACAAAGAAGAATAGACACCCATTGCCTAGGATTGATGATCTTTTCGATCAGTTGGTTGGCGCTTCAGTATTTTCTCAGTTGGACTTAGCCACGGGGTTCCATCAATTGAGGGTGGCTGAGGATAGCATAGACAAGACTGCCTTTAGGACTCCGGATGGTTTCTATGAGTGGCTGGTGATGCCATTTGGGTTGACGAACGACCCTGCATACTTTGTGGATTTGATGAGTAGGGTGTTCAGGGAGTTCCTTAATAAATTCGTGGTGGTCTTTGTGGATGATATCTTAGTATTTTCTAAGAGTGAAGAAGAGCATGCCCTACATCTTGGGGAGGTGTTGAAGACTCTTCGAGCGCATAGCCTTAAGGCTAAATTTTCTAAATGTCACTTCTGGAGGAAGGAAGTGCGGTTCTTGGGGCACGTGGTCTCCAAGGAGGGGATAGCTGTGGATCCCGCGAAGGTAGTATCAGTTCAGGATTGGAAGGTTCCGAAGAATGCTACCGAAGTAAGAAGTTTCTTGGGGTTGGCGGGTTACTATAGGAAGTTTATCAAAGACTTCGCGAAGATATCAGCCCCATTAACCCGCTTAACGAAGAAGAATCTTGTTTTTGCATGGGACGTAGATTGTGATGATGCGTTCCGACGGTTAAAGAGAGCTTTAACCACTGCTCCAGTTTTAGTGTTGCCAGATGGGAGCAAGCCATTTGTTGTCTATACCGATGCTTGTGGGACAGGACTAGGCGTAGTCTTAATGCAAGAGGGAAGGGTGATAGCCTATGGTGGAAGGCAGTTGAGAGTGCATGAGAAAAATTACCCTACCCATGATCTAGAGTTGGCTGCTATTGTTTTTGCTCTTAAGATTTGGCGCCATTATCTTCTCGGTGAGAGATTCGAATTGTTCACTGACCACAAATCATTGAAGTACTTGTTTTCTCAGAAGTATTTGAACTTGAGACAGCAAAGATGGATGGAGTTCTTAGCATCCTATGATTTCGAGATAGCGTATACCCCTGGCAAGGGTAACGTGGTGGCGGATGCCTTGAGCAGAAAAAGGTTGTCCTTGAGTCCATTGTTTGTGGAACAGCGAAGCTTGGAATTTATCTCGATGTTTGATTTCAGACCTTCCATTAATTATGTACCCGGTTTGCTAGCTTCCTTGGAAGTTAGACCTACTCTTTTGGGGCGGATTGGAGAAGCACAGAGGGACGACCCACAGCTGGTTGAGTTGGTGGGGAAGCTCATAAGGGGGGAGTCGTCCAGCCATTTGAGTAGGTACACCCTAGACGATAGGGGGTGCTTGCGTAGAGACGGTAGACTTTGTGTACCGAAAGACGAGAGTTTGAGGAAGGTTATTCTTGATAATGCACACCGTTCTAGGATGACCATTCATCCCGGTGGGGACAAGATGTACCAAGACATGAAGAGGGTTTTCTTCTGGGCCGGTATGAAGAAAGATGTGGCCGAGTATGTTGCTCGATGCTTGGTGTGCCAACAAGTGAAGGCGGAGCAAAAGAAACCAGGTGGGTTGCTTCACCCATTGGAAGTTCCGCAATGGAAGTGGGATAGCGTCTCGATGGATTTTATTGACGGGTTACCCAGATCAAGAAAGGGTAATACGGGGATTTGGGTGGTGGTAGACAGACTTACTAAGAGCGCCCATTTCATACCTGTGAAGAGCAAGAGGACCGCTCCTTGGCTAGCTTCCGTATATCTTCGAGAGATAGTTCGATTGCATGGGGTACCCTCTAGCATAGTGAGTGATCGAGATCCTATCTTCACTAGCGAGTTCTGGAGAAGCTTGCAAGAAGCAGTGGGGACTCAATTGTGTCTGAGCACCGCATATCATCCTCAGACAGACGGCCAGACTGAGAGGGTGAATCGTGTTCTAGAAGACCTTTTAAGGCTTTGTATCTTAGATTTTGGAGGTACATGGGAAGAGCATCTTCCATTGGTGGAGTTCGCATATAATAACAGCTTTCAGTCCAGTATTGGTATGGCTCCTTTCGAAGCTCTTTATGGAAGGCCTTGTCGATCACCTGCATGTTGGTGGGAATCTACGGATAAGATCTTGCTTGGGCCTGATATGGTTAGAGAAACTTATGAGAAGATTGACTTGATTCGAAGAAGGATGAAAGCTGCGCAAGATAGGCAAAAATCTTATGCGGACAAGAGAAGGACGGATCTAGAGTTTGAAGTTGGGGACATGGTCTTTGTCAAAGTGTCTCCATTACGAAATGTGGTTCGCTTTGGATCTGTTGGGAAGTTAGCACCAAGGTTCGTAGGGCCATTTCCCATTAAGGAAAGAATTGGACGGATGGCGTATAGAGTGGAGTTGCCTGACAGACTTAGTGGTGTACACGATGTATTTCATGTGTCCCATTTGAGGAAGTGCTTACATGACACCGCAGAGGTGGTAGAGCCGAGCTTGCTAAAAGAAGTGGACGTAGAGCGTGATATGACTATGCGACGAGCTCCTACCTGCATCCTTGGGTCAGAGACTAGGAAGTTAAGGAATCGAGAGGTTCAGCTAGTTAAAGTGCAATGGGGAGAAGATGAGAGCAACGCAACTTGGGAGACGGAAGCGAAGATGCGTTCATTATACCCATTTCTTTTTGAGGGTATGTCTTTACTTTCTCCTCTGTCGTTATCTAGTACTTATCTTATCTTTAGTATGTCCTCTCATTTGTATCTTTGACCTTTAGATAGGGTAAACCTATGGTTGAAACATGTGTTTGAGACATGTTATGGTTGATGGATGCAAGTGGATGCAAGTGTTTGCTAGTGGTTGCTCGTGGATGCATATACACACACTCTAGGCACTAGATCGGCTCAATCACTTCATATTGCATATTGCATAAAAATTGTGTGTAGGAAGCTATATATATGGATGTATAATGATTGTGTTATCATATGGATGATGCATTTTGGTGAATGATTGTGCACTCATGTAGATATTGTATGTGTCGATAGGGTTCTCTCGCATACATAATGGATGCATGGCACTATCATGGTTTGCATATGTTCATACATTAGATAGGGAACATATACACACACTTTTTGCATATGCTCATACATCATTAGAAACTGTTTAAGGACAATGGATGCCGTGGTTGATGGTTTGAGTAGATGGTTGTTTGGATGGTAGGATATGCATTCTCCTTAGCTTAGAGATTTCGGGGACGAAATCCTTTAAGGAGGGGAGAATGTAACACCCCGTATTTTGGTTAATACTAAAATTCACTAATTACAGAATAAATAATCTCAGATGTGAGAATTGGGGGAAACGGGCTGCGTCATTGTGTTCGTCTCGGAAAAATACGCAAAATAGAGTCCGAGTTTTCGAAAATCGGAGTCCGTATGGCCCAGTTATGGCCCGATGAAGTTTGCAGAAAATTTGAAACTAAAAACAGAATTAAGAATTTAAAATTCAGATTTTAAATTGGACAGGCGGGGCCAGGCGGGAAGATTCCCGCCCTACCCATGTCGACAGGGCTGTCGACAGGGGTGTCGACTTGCCTGTCGACAGGGGCCTGGCGCCCAGTGAACCTGGGTGCACCAGGTTGCACCAGGTTGGGTTTCAGGCTGGCTAGGAGGGCTGGTTCTAGAGATTTCCTAAATCTAAGGGTCCTAATCTAATCTAGGGTTAATCTAAGGGCCTAAAACACTCACCTAATCCTATAAATAAGACCCTAACCCTACCCTAATTCATTCATAATTAAATCTAGTAACTAAACTATGGCAAATTGAAACTTGAGAGAGCCTCCATCAAAATTAGAGAAGAGATAGTGTTCTAAATCAACTTCTAGCCTCTTAATCTTCTTCATTAGTTTGCTAATTTTGTTTTGGTGAGCTTCTATCCCCTTAATAATCAATTGTTAAATTGATTAAGATAGGATATGATGATGTATGGTTATGTTTGTGGATCAATGTGTTTATGCAAGCTTAATATTGTATATGTTATGTGTTTTGCAAGTTATATGCTCTATGTCATGCAAGTTTAGTGTATGTGGTCATGACATTTTTATGCAAGTTAATGTTATATCTTTATGCAAGTTTGGTGATATGTTTCATGATGATTATGATGCAAAACACTAAGTTGGACACTGATCAATTATGCAACATGTTATGCATGCTTATGAAGTTATGTGAATAAATATGCAAGTCATGTGTATGTTTAAATGCAAGATTAACATGTTATGCATGCATATGAAGTTATGTGAATGATTATGCAAGTTATGTGTATGCTTAAATGCAAGATTAACATGTTATGCATGCATATGAAGTTATGTGAATGATTATGCAAGTTATGTGTATGCTTAAATGCAAGATTAACATGTTATGCATGCTTATGAAGTTATGTGAATGATTATGCAAGTTATGTGTATGCTCAAATGCAAGATTAACATGTTATGCATACTTATGAAGTTATGTGAATAATTATGCAAGTTATGTGTATGCTTAAATGCAAGTTGGGTTAATATATGCTCATATATGCAAGTTGACATCCTCTTAACCCATGACAAAGTATATGCTAATATTTGGTTTAACCCATGATATTTGTGATGGATCTTCCCTTTATGAGAACGATTTACGTGGGGAACGATGGGGTTAATAAATATGTTAATTAAAAGTATGGTTGGGTATGATTAAGCATACCGTAAAAAAATAAATTAACATAAGTGGGAATTTACCTATTGAGTTAGGTCTACCCCATGGGAATTTACCTATTGAGTTAGGTCTACCCATGTTATGAAAAACTTGATATTAATTAGGGATAATTAATATGGGGTGATTAATTAGGTGTAATTAATCGACTAAGACACGAGGTTGGACTCAGTAGTAGCGTAAAACTGCCCGGACCCAACCGGCTTAACCAGTTGCTACTAATGTTAGCCCAATGTGAGAGGTCTTAGGCACAAACTAAATACGTGGTTAATGTAAAGACACGAGGTTAGACTCGGTTATGACATAAGGCTGCCCGGACCCAACCGGCTTAACCAGCGGTCATAAAAGATAGTCTAATGTGAGAGGTCTTTATGAGGATCACGGTCTTAATTAATTAAGAAACACTTAACCAGATAAGCATGTAGTAGAGCATGAGGGGTTAAGTGGGTGCCTTGGGTGGCATGTGGAAATCTAGTGGGTTGCCTTGGGTGGCAATAGAAAATACGATTAGAATACTTAACCAAGTGGAAACATGTAATTAAACATGATTAAAGGGTTAAGTGGGATACACTAGATAAGTAACAAGCTTAGGTGGGTAGCTTGTGGGGGCCCATTTCAACCAATATCCCAAACGTATCTTTGTGGGCTCGACTCTAGTCGGGTGACGGGACACGCATATTGGGCTTGACTATAAGAGGCCAAAACGGGTTAGCGGTGGCAACGCGAGTCCAACAGGTTTCATATGCGTGTGTGGACCCGGGCTGGTAGATAAGCCGTTGTTGCATCGTGTAGGTATAAGCCATGCACCGTGGATAATATTGGGTTGCCACTTTAGGGGGAGTGATACACCCCACTGTGGGTCCAGCACGGGTATCTACGTTAGGGAGCCGATCGCTTGGGGTAGTGGGGTACACCTAGTGGAGATAGGGGCAGACGGCACCTATGTGGTCAGCTATGAGTACATGAAACTACTAGTTATATCTTTCTTTAAGTCCTTGGGTGGGATCAACCTTTAAATAGGAATGACTGGTGTGGTGCAGTTAGTAATTATCCTTGGGTGGGTAGATGCGTCTTTACGGTTATCTTAGTTCACCCTATGTTTGTTGGCTACTTAGTGTAGTCATTATCCCCAAAGGTACCGTACCGAGTTCATGTCATACCCTAATTACTTTAATAATTGTATTGTTAAGGTTATAGGGCTCACTCAGGCTTATGTCTGACCCCGTTGTTTTTATCTTTTCCCCTCAGGTCCTCAGGTTGGGCCTAGTGCTAGTGGGCCTTGATCAGTTTGCTTTATCTATCTCTTGGAGTTTGGATCGTAGATGTAGAGCTCAGCTTCCCTTTTCTTTTATGGCTATCAGTTCATGTATTGGGATTATGTATTTTTATTTAGCAAGAATGGATATTTGTACTTAACTCTTATTATGGTTTTGTGATGTAACCAGACATGTTTATTTCCGCTGTTATGAGATGATGTTTTAAATTTCAAGTATTACTTATATCTGTCTTGCTGTAATTTCTCTGTTCTATATTCACTAAAATACTCCGCCGATGTTATGGCATTCCCTTAGAGAGTGACCATAGCGGGTGTGGGGTGTTACACACTTCAAAATCCTTTGGTCAGTTTTTTATTTCATTTATCCATTGAGCCTTCACTTAATGCAAGCAAACATGCCAAACTAATCGAAGTAGCCTGAAATGTAAACAAAAAGATTTTCAATATTCAACATCCCCAGTTATGAAAATTTGAATTTAGCCATCGAGCATTCATTACTTAAAATTGAACAATAAGTAGTCGACATTCAAACACACACTATCTTAAGGCTTTTATTGAATAAAGTGCCTAATGGGAGCATTATCACCGGTGATATTATTTTTACAGAAAAAAATGTTTGTTGAGTCGGGGTTGCAAAGTCTGTAAACCTTAACATATTACCACAGGTTTGTGCTCGTATTACCTTGTTTTGCAAGAATCAGTGACATATTTCTCTTTTTATTCCTTAAAGCGAATGAGCTAATAACTAATATGATTTCTCTCGTCGCCTAACCCAGTCAGATTCTAGGAGGACATTAACTCATTGAATTAATATTACTCCCTAGTGATTCATGGTTCTTGAATGGAAGATTGAATTTTACTATGTACAAATTATACCCGATAATGCATGGTCTTTGGTTTTTGTGCAAACAACGTCCAGTAAAAGGCGTATTATGATAACTGGCCAAATTTAGCAGCTACTGACCAAAACATCTCAATGCTAAGAGAAAATTAACTTATTGAAAGCGCATGCATTTCAGCCACGTAGGGTAGATTTTCCATGTTGTATTCGAAACGAATTTCCAAAACTGTTTTGTTTGTCAGTTCTCATGCTTCGGAACTGCTACTATGCGTACAACTTTGCTTTTACCTGTTGTAGCATTAAATATAATCTTTTGTTTTCTGTGCTTAGGGGATGGAATTCGATGAAACATAGCTCTGTGCAGCAACATACAATGTTCTTGAGCAGTGGGTACTGCCATGATCATGTTAAGGCAAATATCGAAGAAACGGACAGCGCCACCTCACTGTACGATTGAATTTGATTCGTTTGGAGTAATGTTTTATCAACATAAGTTGTTGGCTTGCTTTTGCTGGAATTGCTGATTGATTACTTATACGACTTTCTAAATTGCTGACTTGTGCCGATCAAACTTTTGCAATATTTGAATCATTATACCAATTTTTTTTTGACATTTTTTATGAATATTTATTTGTTTATTTGATCTCTTTACTTGCATAATTAGTTAAAATACTTTTTTTGGTCTTTAATAATATACTTCATATATTGCCATTCGTATGTTAACGGATTATCTTTCATACGTAAATACTATATAATTCCAACATTATGAATGATGTACGATTGATATACCATATAATACATTATCAATCGTATAAATGATATCCAACTTAAGACAAAATTATAAAATAGTTATGAATCAATCGTATTGTTTCAATTTGAAATTTACTATTATAAAAATGTTGTAATTTGTGTGTGTGCGCGCATGCGCACACACACATGTTTGACATATCAATACATTGATAGCAGATTCTCAGTGTCAAGATGATTTACATGTACAAGCTCAGTATAATTGGATTTACACTTTACAATTACTCGTCTATTTTTAAAACAATTTAGACAAAAAAATAATTAAGAAAAATATAGTATTTTAATTATTATATAATTTAACGGTCGGTTTTCCTCACCGTTTGCGGTAATACTAGTATAGCATACATGTATGAATTTATAACAGTTTGTCCAAGGGCTAATATTATTTGCCTTCAAGTATGAAAATTATTGACAGGCAGATAACCTTTAAGTTTTATTCATTGATTTACAGGTAGTATCCTTAAATAATGGCCGACAAGAAGCAAGAATTTTTCAGGATGAACTATGCGACTTTAACCTTTTCAATGGTTGGCTATCGGTACTTCTTGAGTTCGCGGTCAAAGCACATTATTCCTTTATATGTACAAAAACAATGTGTGATAATGTATAAAAACAATCAAATGTGTGACTTTATAAATGATGTGAATATATAATTTGTTTTGGTTTTTAACAATATGAGTACAATCTGTGTATATGTTGAATCAATGATATAATTTTTTTCTTCTAATTTTTGCGTCTTTTTTGACAATGGGAAAAAATAATTGTAATAGGCATCTATTATAGTGGGCTTTGCACATTTTATAGTCTATTAAAACGGGTAATGCCACTTGTAGTATAGGCTATTACAAAGGTCAGAACCCGTTGCAAGTTACAACGTTTTACAAAGGGCTTTAATTGTTGTTATAAAGTATATTACAATGGTAAATGACCACTGTAAAAAGAGATATTACAATGTTTATTGTCCGTTGTAAAATACGTTCAATCTATTACAACCGGCACATGCCACTTGCGAAACACATACTACAACAAGCATTCCTCGTTGTAAAAAGACTGCTTTGTTGTTGTGTTTGGATGTGTAATAACAGTTGTTCCAAGAGACTCATAAGTCGTGTACGTTTGCTCATATACAAGAAAAATTTACTCCTACTCCCCCACCTCCTTTTCTAATAGTCCATTACATTTTCAAGTATTTCAAAATTTGCTAGATGATACCAAAGATCAAGGGCAACACATTTCGAATTCGAGTTCATCAACTAGTCCTCCATTGTATCAAGATTTATCGCAACAAACTCTAGTGCATCGAAATCTAGTGCAATTGTTGGTTCATTTTCTGCTGCACGTAGCCGTTCGAGAAGACGTCGTAACAAACGATAAGATCATCATTTATGACCAACAAATGAATAAATATCATTCGACTCAGATAGTATGAGCACAAGCAAACTATGGTCAATCAGAAATTCCTTAAGCTAGATATTGTTGCTCACGTTAACTGTTTAACAAAAGGCGCAAATTTTACTTTTGCTTAAGCTCTATATGGTGTTACGCATAATACATATTCATTTAATACACTTAACTGTGATGATGCAAAGGAAATGATAGTCGTATACGCCAAATCTCGAATGTGTTTCTACAAATTACAATTTTTTTCTAATCCAAGGAGGTGATTGGAACAAATATGATCGTGGGCGTGTTTATGTATTATCTTTTTTCTTTTTTTCTTTTTTTGCATTTTATCACTATACTTGTTATCGTACTTTTATTAATATACATGTATTTCAGTTTCTGTAATGTTATTTTATTTTAATTAAATGCTTATCATGTAATAAAACAAATAATTGATTAATTATAAAACAATTAAATCAAAAATCACAAGTTAATACTCTTCTTAAATGCCCTGCTTAAATCTCTGCTTGAAACCGCAAAGGTTTATGTCTTCTAGGATGGTGCTTTTGATGACAACAACCTAAGAATGTATTATAAAATATAAATATTAATATCTTTGTCTAGATATATTTGTATATGCATGTTGTATATTTGTAGACATTGAGAATGAAGACCGTACAATATAGAGATTCAGGACTGTTGAGTTTAAAATAGAGGAAATAAAGATTGGTGATCCATGAGTATCAGGATTCCAAGAGTTCAAGATAATAAGATAAATAATAGAATTTAGATTTATGTTAAAACTTCATACTAACACTAAAATATATATTTGGATTTTAACTGTGGAATGAAATCCACTTTATCGCTTTAATAGTGGGATGGAACCCACGACCTTCTCTAGCAGAATGGAATCCACGAAAATTTCAAAATAACTTATTTTAACTATTTTCCTAGAACTATCTTTTTAAAAGACTCCTCCCTCTTGGTTTAAATATTTAACCTTAATTCAAAAACTATTTTTTTATTTCAAAATTATCTGTTGTTTTCTAATTGTCTCTTGATTTTAATATTTTAGTTTTAATTTGTTTATAGAAATTTATATTTCATTTTAACATTACTTTTATATCATGGATTATATATTTTAAGAATACTTCCTAAAAGCCTTTATATATTTAAACTATATTTAAAATGGATTACAAAGGTCAAAAATTGTTTTGACAAGTTTGTAAAAAAAAAAACTTTTTAAGCAAAATCAATTTTCTAAAATAACATAGGCATGTGACATCCCTGTGCCCCCATGCAGACATGTTAAGTGTATGTTTCTTTTACTGTCTTTATTTATTATTTGCATCTGTACCTGATTCTGTGATTGTCTCTGTGTTTATGAATTGCATCCGTTTGTGTTTAATTGTAAAAAAATTCAAAATTTCCATAAAATCTATTGAATGTTATTCACCACCGTCTAGTGTTGATTCCATCTTAAGATCCGTAATTTGCATTCTCTTCATGTTCAACTTCTAACTTCGTTTAATTCATCCAAATGCACCCTTACGCTTAATTGTTTAAATATCATCTATATACTAAAATTCCCCCCCTAGACAAACCCTTAGACAAACAAGGAGACAAAGAGCGACTGAGATTTAATCCCGCAAAAACAAATCCACCATCCTAATTTAAACACATCCCATAAACATGTCATTATTCTTGCATGAGCATTGAATAGGTTGATTTAATTCCACCCGCCTTAATTTGGTAATTAGATCTTATTTGAAAAGCTTATGACACATCAGCGCATTAATTTGGTAATTAAGGTAATTTATTACCGTTAAAAAAGGAATAAAATTTGAATAGCCATGACTGTTACTACACATACCTTCGTTTCGAATTGAATATTTCAACCCTTATCTATAAACACAATTAATTTCAATCCCCCCTAGACAAATCAGGAGACAAACAACAAGACAAAGAACGGTTCAGATTTAATCCCGCAAAAACAAATCCACCGTCCTAATTTAAACACATCCCATAAACATGTCATTATTCTTGCATGAGCATTGAATAGGTTGATTTAATTCCACCCGCCTTAATTTGGTAATTATATCTTATTTGAAAAGCTTATGACACATCAGCGCATTAATTTGGTAATTAAGGTAATTTATTAACGTTAAAAAAGGAATAAAATTTGAATAGCCATGACTGTTACTACACATACCTTCGTTTCGAATTGAATATTTCAACCCTTATCTATAAACACAATTAATTTCACACAATTTATTTTATGTAATTGGAGGTGAAATTGGAAAAAATTAATTAATTACAAAGTATGTACGTTTTTAATTCTTTTAAATCTGTTAACGTTCGAATTAAGAATTTATTGACAGTAAATGGGAAACATTAATAACGTTTAAAAGTTAATGCTCTCATTCCTTTTAAAAAATATCTTATTTGAAAAGCTTATGACACATCATCGCATTAATTTGGCAATTAAGGTAACTTATTAACGTTAAAAAAGGAATAAAATTTGAATAGACATGACTGTTACTACATATACCTTCATTTCGAATTGAATATTTCAACCCTTATCTATAAACACAATTAATTTCACACAATTAATTTTATTTAAAAAGGAATAAAATTTGGAAAAAAATAATTAATTACAAAGTATGTACGTTTTTAATTCTTTTAAATCCATTAACGTTCGAATTAAGAATTAAGAATTTCATAATTTGAATAGCCATGACAGTAATTGAGTGACTAATTAAACATCCATTTCTTTCATTCCTTCAGGTCGGGTGTAGTTTTGGAGGATCAAGAGTTTGACTACAAAATCATGGAGATTATTGTCGAAGAATACGAGGTAAAATCATGAACATGTAATATATTTTTGGCACAATTATGAAATTTAAATATGGCCATGTATTTGTCTTTCTACCAGGTTATTAATATTGATGATTTTTTTTTTTTAGTTTGATATCACATATGAGGTTCACGACGAAGTCAAACTTCATTTCGTACTGAGACTGTCAACCAGGTAAGATTCTTGAGATACTCTCCTTTTAGTAACTATTTATTTTGTAGGGAAGAAAATGCTACTGAAAAAGGTTGTAAAAATATCAAACATGTTTTAACACATTAAAAGCTCATTTTCTTATTATTTTCAACATGTGACTAATTAAACATCCATTTTTTCATTCCTTCAGGTCGGGTGTAGTTTTGGAGGATCAAGAGTTTGACTACAAAATCATGGAGATTAAAGTTGAAGAATTTGAGGTAAAATCATGAATATGTAATATATTTTTGGCACAATTATGAAATTTAAATATGGCCATGTATTTGTCTTTCTACCAGGTTATTAATACTGATGAATTTTTTTTTTACTTTGATATCACATATGAGTTTCACAACGAAGTCAAACTTCATTTCGTACTGAGACTGTCAACCAGGTAAGATTCTTGAGATACTTTCCTTTTAGTAATCTATTTATTTTTTAAAATATGTGTGTATGGCTTGGTCGTTCTGAGGCTACTACTATTTTATGTAAATTATGCAAATAATATTTTATTATACCCTATGCTTTTGATTTAAGCTGAATGCATGAAACTCATAAAGCCTAGATCCGTACTCTATCAGTTTAGTTCCTTACCCAATTTCTTCAATAATGTACCCAAATGGGGTGTTCATATCTGATGTGTTAGAAATCAGTTATATTGGAATATGTTTTCGCATTTGTACACATAGATTTGTGCTCTAGCAGTCGCAATATATGGTAACTACTATTATTTGATATGTTGAGCTGCATAATGGTACCATAAATTTAAATATTGAGATACATAATGTTGCTTAATTGGTAGGTAATGAAACTAACCAATGTTTATAGCAATGTTATTACTTGCCAGTTTCTTCAATAAATTGATATATTAATGGTAGTGAGAAAGCAAGCAATGGTCTCTGTACAAGATGTTTTGTAAATTTATCCTTTCTATACATGCTTACCCATAACTATGTATTTATTGAGAGTTAAAGCCAATTCCTACAATATTATAACTTAAATTAGTGATATTTAGTAGTACGAATTAATTGCCAGCTCAGTGATCTTTTCAATATGTTTGCACTTAGGCTGCTACTCAATGAAAATGCTGATGTTGACCAGAAAAGGAGTATCCAACAAAGGGTGATAGTTTAATGGTATGATCTATTTTATGTACCACATATAAAATAAATTGATATATTAATGGTATGATCTTTCTCTTAGTCTATTGATATTGATGAAGCTAAGAGAACGCCAAATAAACTTCTAGAAATATTAAATAGTACCCTAGAGTTCATGACGAAATTGGCTTGATTGATGCAATTTTAAGCACATGGTTTCAAAACTAGCTATAATTGTCATGATTTCAATCTTATTAAATAAATTTCCATAGTTGGACTGCTGTATTCTCTTTTTATAGTGAATTGTACATATCCGTGCCACTTGCCTAATATATAGCTCATTTATATAAATTTATATTTATATTAGTGGTTTAAGTATGGCTTATTCAAAATTGTAATTTAAGAAAAAACAGGATCATTCCTAAATCTTTAATGCTCATACGGAACCTCACAACTTTCCTTATTACATCTACTGTTTTTCATTCTTTTCTTATTATCTTCATTTCCTTTAATTTTCCAATGATTTCTTTCCATTATAATTTTGATCCTGCCTAGAATTCCCTCTTCGATTTCATCCATATTTTTTCTCTTTTATAATTCTTTTCCTAATATCACAACAGTCATTTATCGTTTTTTTAGTTTCTGTCAAAGCATCGTCAATTCATCAATTTATTGGTTCATTTCCAACAGTCCTAATATTTATTTACTGATTTATTTTAGATATTTACATACATAATTATCTAAAGAAGCATCAAATTTTCAAGTGAGTAATTCCCTATATAAGGTAAAAAAAAACACTACTGGGCGGATTGCTTTGATTTAACCAAGATAATTGAAAGGGGTATTTTTTGCTACTTCAACCACGTAAAACCATATCCACTAATTATTTGGCATATAGATTTGTCTCTTTCAATATAATTATATGGCGATTCATTCATTCATACCGAATTTATGACAACCACATCTCAAGAGTAGCAAACTAACCTTTTTGTGCATCATTGCATCCAGTGGAACTGTTATAGCTATATAACTGTTATAGCTTATATAACTGGCATATTTGTCCACATTTTTAAATTCAAGCCTCCTCTTGAACCGTTAAATTGAAGAAAAGATTGCATTTTCAAAAAAATTAATAATTGTAGTTCTGATATTGCAGTTGATGAGTTTGTGTTGTCATGTTTTATTTGTTAGCCAATTTATTACATTTGCTAAATATGAGAAACAATCTACACGTTTGTCATTAGGTGGTAATTGCCAGTGGTGTTAGTTTGACGAAGTACTATTTACATTCTAATAATGATTTACATAATTAAAAACAAGATCTTTAGTGCCTGAATGGTGCATGCCTCAAAGAATCAGTAATAATTATGTGATTTTTCCCCCTCTTATGTAAAGGGATATAAAATAATTGGAGGAAAAGAGATTGCAAGCACGGGGAACAACGAATAAGATGGGATAATAAATCTAAAGCAAAGAAAAGAAAGAACTATCATCAAATGATATCAAATAAAATGAGTACGTGAGCAAGATATGAAGAAGATGGTGGTAAGATAGAGGTTGAAGGCTAAAATGAAGTATCATATGATGTGAACGCTTCAGACATGCTAGCCAAAAGATTATAAATTCCTTCGATGAAATGCTAGACAGAAATGCTGTAGTTGAAGCAATCTGATGTTCATATGGATGTTAAATACAGAAATGCCAAGAATTGCAAAGCTCTACCATTTCACTAATGGTACTGATAACTCTGTTAGTTTAATTACTTGCCAGCAAGCCAACAAAAATCAAATCTTATATTTTGTACCAGTATGTTATTATGGATAATATTGCTATAAACTTTGTACCAATATGTTGAGATACATATTTTGTACCCTGAGTTTAGTTTCATTACTTGCCAGCAATCGCATAATGTTGCTTAATTCATCAATTAATGCATATATCTTTTTGTCAACTCAATAGAGACACACAAAATTTTATACTGTTTACCTTACGTGCAACCTGTCCCTACTCCCTATACATGCATTATTTACTTTTTGCTGCAAAATTTAGTTTACACAGCAGAATCCTAACACATACATATATCACTTACATTATGTATTTTGCCACTATATAATACGCTCTCACCGCTTATTGATACATGCAAACTAAAACACTTAAAGTCTATGCTCCCGTGCATCGCACGGGTTTCCACTCGTGGTAAAATAAGAGACAGAACCTTTACATCTTCTTTGTAAAAGCCGCATTAACAGATGTGATATTAAAATGGCCATGGCCCATGGGACTCTCTTCGCGTTATCGGGCTTCGAACCTGAATTATGAGGTATCGTACTAACAAGTACATCCGACCGTTCAAAATAGGGTTAGGACTTTGCGCGCCTTATAAATAATTCTGCAGATCGACGATTAATTCACGAATTCTGATTCTTCTCTCCCTCCGCGGCGGCTAACATCGTTGCTTCCTCTCCTGATTTTCTTCTAGTCTGAAGTCTTCCATTTTTTTTTAATTTCCTTTCGCTGTATTTTTTAGTTAATAATTTGTAAGCGTTTTACTAGCTATCATTTTATTTTGTTGTTGGCTGTGATTGAAAACTTATCCGCGCTTCTGAGAATTCTTCAATGAAGTACAAGGATAAAATAATGGTTGAATTTCTTAATATGAGCTAACTACCTTTTGTTCGATTCGTATATTAAGTGGGAGCTAGTTTATAATCTCATGATTCTTGGTTGAGAAGCTGAATTAGCTGACTCAATGGTTCTTTTGTTGTTATACTTGGTGGGTCAACAATTTAACTATAACTTGTTTGCTGATGATGATCTGACAAGTAAAAGAGATGCAGACAGGTTTGAGCCTCTGTTTACAGAGGGAACCTACTTAAATCTACTGCATTCATATGATATTATTTGTCATTGCTGAGGCAAATGGTTTTTAGTTTAGTTATTTTTTTGATTGTTGTCGTTGATATTAGCTCAGTGTAGATGTTAATTAATTGAGATTAGCTTGCCTTAAGCTTGAATGATGTCTAAGGCGAAATGATCTCAAAAAGAGAGCCGTGTTTTCACCAACTTATTCTTCTTTTACTGGAGTGAAGTGCTATATTTTCACAATTCAAATCCACATTTTGTAGGAAATTTCCAGTTTTTCTGCTGGCTGGCTATTTTTTGTCTTTTATTGGTTTCTGCGCTGCTGTCCACCATCTCAAATTAGTAATAGTTCTTTTCCCATTTCATCAAATAATACTATAGCGTGGTCTTAAATATGTTTAGATCGTTAGTTATAACTCCAAGCCTTCTGGTTCTCAATTCTATTTAGCGTCTCTATTCTTGATTTGGTGTTGTTAAGCACAGTTTAGAATAGGGCTCGCAATTAGAACAGAGACCAAAAAACCAACTCCACCTGGAAAGATCCGGTTCCGAACCGAACCTAACGGGTTTTGAGTTGGGTTTTTAGGTGATGAAAAATACAATAAAAACCAGATAAAATCCGATCTAAATTGATTTGATTTGAAAGATCCGACCACAAAGTAATGAAAGAAGTGTATTTTTAGTTTTGTTACCTAATAAAATCTGAATTGATTCGACTTGAACCAAAGCTCGGGTTGGGTTTAGATTTTGGAAATGTCGATAAAACGTGACCCGCCTAGACTCCAGACCTGATAGGTTGGGTTGGGTCTAATTGCCACCCTTAGTTCAGAATTTCATTTAAGCACAATTTAACGATTAGTTAATGTTTATTGTCTCCTGTATAATGTATTAATGAGTTGTTTTATACTATTAGCTTATTAGGTGCAGTTTTTTTCATTATTTTTGTGGTCATTGATTAATTTTCATCAGTTTGATTAAGAAATTGGTTATTTTTTAATATCAAAAGAAATTTTATTATAAATTTAGGTTTTTATATAATGTTACCAAAAGTTAATTTTAAAGTACTGTCTAAATTGTGTTAGGATATTTGTTTAGAGTTCTAAATCTTTTGATCTTTATGTTTGTCCAAACTTTAGTCGTAGGACTTTTGTAAATTGAGTCACAAGGCATATAGACATTGGTGTAAAACTCTTAATTTAAGTTCTTAGTTGTACTCAATTTTAGTAAAGTGTAACATACAAGTGATTAACTATTTTTTGAAGTACACAAAGTAAAATGAAGTTCTGAGTTGTAAAAAAATTAGTAGTAAAATGAAGGTGTGAAAATTTGAATTGAATTGTCATCTTCATTAAAGGAAATTAGTTTTATTTTTAGTTAGAACTTTTTATGTTTAGGAAAGTTTATTATAGTGGACTTAGTTTTGATTAATTGATGGTGTTTGTTAAGAATTTGTTTAATTTAATCTTTAAGCTAAAATTCTTTGTAAGAAAGGAAATCAGCTTGTTGATTGGGGGTTGGTTGTGTATTTTAGATGGTTTATATATGAATTTTGGTTTCGAAGAATTTTGTTGTTTTAACTTAAATGGTTTTGTTAAGTTCCTGCTTTGAATTTAAAGCAGGGTTAGTTATTGTATATAAATTTTTAGTATAGTTGTAGGTTTTTAAATGATTGGTGTTTGGATTTATTTTTTAGTATCTTTACTTGTTTTTTTTCTCTTTTGCCTTGTGGTTTATTGTTCCTTTTAGAAATTTAATTTCATTAATAAATACTAGTATTACCGTATAACGGTAGGAAAAATTGACTGTTGGTGTTCAATTTGAAATAAAAATTATTTGTTAAAACATTTTTAAAATTAGTTTTTATTCTAAAATTTATAGGGTAATTTAAGAAGAAATGAAAGTAACTAATAAAGTTTAAATTCGATTAAACTGAATTTTACGCTTAAGCTTTGCTGTTTTACATGTTTATGTGTTAACATGTGCTGTTAATTGTCACCTCTATCAATCTAATTTGGAAATATTTTTGCTAACTTGTTCTTTAATTCAGTCTTTGTTTGACTGTGTACATATTTATCGGTAATCCGTTTAGTGCTCTAGATTTTCAAAATTTCATCTTGTCGATTTGATTATATTCATTTGAGTTGGATCTACATTGTAAGCTAAGCTCTAGACGGGTAAGATTTAATGTTTAATGATACACAATCTTAATAATATGCCTAATAAATCAAGCCTTTTGAATCCAAATTTGAAGTTGGGTGTGCATTGATGATATAAATTCTTAATTTTATCACCATACAGTCAAGCCAACCTTCGTGTGCATATCAAAATTCAGGGAGAAGAACAGAAAAAATGAAAGCAAATGTCAGTACAACTTTATTCATAAAGAAATGTTGGGTTGTATGTTATTCCAATGAAGCAATAAATGTGCATGTTCCGTGGTGAATATATCAAAGGAAAATATAACCAATACAATTTCACCAAAAGTAAATTGAAATTCACAAAATCAAGTAATCAGCAAAATATCAAAAAATGTAGAACTTTTTTAGTCTCATTTAATAGATGAAAACCAAAATTTTCTAGTTTTTTAGCAAATTCCTTTCTGTCTAGAATCACAATACCATGATTTGCATTGCTTACCATTTGAAGAATTACATTTGGGATGGTTCATTTTCATATTGTAGTTGCATTCCAATGAAACCACTTTATCTTTGTCATCATGTACTACTTTGATTGGGACTTTATTTTTCATCAAAATGTCTAAGTTCTCATTCCATAAAATGTCTCCTCCACATATGATATTGTGCACTAAATGCCATGTTGAATGATGTGTGTAAGCAAGCTACCTAGTTCTCTACATAAATGATTCCTACGCGACTTTTACTTGATTTTTCTCAGTAACAAATTTTGATAATCCGCTCCCGTATCAAGTAATTTCTGCATATAATTAGAAAAACAGCTCTTTTCAAATGTTCATACCATATCATAAATGATGATGCAAGTATATTGCTACTGGGGTTTGAGAAAATCACTTTTTATAAGTGTTGACTACCATATAAAATCTGCTTACATGCTTACTATTCAATGCACTTTTGTTTTATCAAATAGGCTGACGATATTTCAGATAATTGATGTGCAAACAAATTTGTTTTCAATGCATAAATCACACATCGTAAGCATCAAATTCCTAAGTCGAAAACTTTCAGATTTGAATCGAAACTTAGAGCATACGAGAATTGTTGTCGAGGAACAGGTTTGCCCAAAGTCAACATCTCCGACCAAATTTAACGCAATCGTGTAGTTTCAAATCCAAAAAGAAAAAATTGACCGAAGCAAAAGAAACGACGTGAATCTCTTGATTTCCAGAATGCTAAGCTTGACTGAAGCTCCATTCGAACTAAAACCGCGAGTTGATTGGGGCTAATTTCGAATTGAAACTCGATTATACCAAGGTGGCTTGGATCTGATGATGGATCTAAATGTAAGGATGGGAGAAATCGTTGAAGTGGTGTAGTATTTCGGATCTGGAAAGGTAGAGATCCGCGTTTGATTTTTGAAGTCGTCATTATAATTTGGAGAAACAAATGAACAGATGCGAGGTGAATTTCCATCTCGAAGTTGGATTTTTGAGGGAATCCCTAGCCGCCATTACAAGCCTTTGCGTTGAAGCAAAAAAAATAAAAAAGGGTGCTGCTATTTACACCTCGATTTACACTTCCGGTCACCATCCTAAATTTAATACAAATGATTATTTTTTATATTCTTCTGGCCATCATATATTATTGTTTCACTCAATCATTCATCACCATACATTTCTTAAGAAAAACACATACTTCTCTACATTTTCAAACCCAAAACCCTAAAAAAAACAGATATTATTTTGTGTCTAATAGAGATGGAAAATGAAGATAAAAAAGTGGTTAGAATTGCTTAATTTTTTTTCTTTCTATTATGTTATAAAATATGTTGTTTTGGTTTTTTTGCTGGTTAGGGTTTCCACTGCTTTTTAGGAAATTTTTTTCCGCTCCATTGAAAATTTCAATTTTGGAGGATATTAAATTTGACGATGTTGTAATAGAGCATGATAATGTAAGTTTTGACTTGTAGGGTTTTTATCTGTAAAACTTACATATCTTCTTTTACAAATTGATACATTAACTTTGTTATTGTTTAATAGATGGAGTATTTGGATGGTGATAAATTGGACGATAAACATGATGGTTGTGATAATATGATGCAAGATGTTCAATTAAATAACTCAAAAGACATAAATGTTGATTTGACGAATCATTTCACAACCGACGAAGTAAGTACTCATTTATAAAAATTAACATTGTTAATGTGGTTGTAAAAATGGATTATGTTAATTTTTTCTTGAATTATTTGATTTTAGATATTTGATTAGCAGAGTACATTGATCTGTTGGTGTACAAAAATGAAAAAAAAAATGAATACCGTTATTGTAATTCTGAAGTCGGATAAATTAGAACCTGGAAGGAAGCGTTCGTGTAGAAGAAGGAGTCGGTGGCCTCTACATTTTTTGGTTTTTAATTTAGACGGTGGCTAACAGAGGAAAATTGAAATATCTGGGGTGCTTTTAGTTTTGGTGGCCGGAAGTGTAAATAGGGGTATGAATAGTAGCACCCATAAAAAAAATGAATAAATAAATAACTGGAATGTTATGCAACCTGGGCTGTGGCCAATGCAATCTGGGCTGCGGCCCGAGTCAGTTTCTGAAATTTTGTTTTACATTACTAATGTATCTGATACAATTAATATTATGACTAACAGACGTAATATCATCATACCCGCAAGATACGAAGACTAGAAAGCGCACGGAAATCTTTTCAAAATAATGCAAATCAAGTGGTTCACTACAATACAAATTAGAAGTTCTTGTTTCCTTTATTTCAGAATTTGTTATAATTTTCTTTTACTAGTTTTTCTACATGCATCATATTATGACATATGGCAAAATATCAACCAATGATTGTATCACCTTTTCTATACACATGGAAAAGTATTTTGTGTGAAGGAGAAAATGAAATTTAGATAATCTTCTTCTATATTTATCATGTTCTCTTCCTTTGTTACTTCATTTCTTTCTTCTCAATTAATAGCTTGGGTTAGGTGCATTCAATATCTCATTCAGATGATGTAAAGCCAGTATACTCTTAACTCTTGCATTTATCAAAACATGATGAATCTCCTCTTAAATCTAGTTTTTCTATTTTATTTTTTCTTGGTAAAGAAGTTTGACTGAAGTGATGATTTGAAAATAGCTGAAGTAAAATAAATATTTAATTTATTACTATTATTTCCACTTATGCTTTTATCCTATCAGTGACTTATTTATCTATCTATTTATTTTAGTTTATTTTTTAATATATCAAAATTTCCTGCTATGCTACATATTTGGTCGGAGAACAGTTTACATAGTCCAGGGTGATTTGAAATCCTGGCTCCGTCCCTGAGCATAATAAAACTGCGACTGCTTAGTTTAGAAATTAAGCATTAGCTCAGTTGTTGAGTTGAAGTATTCTAGTGCAAAGCTAATGATAGTCGAAGATCCTTTAAGATGTTTAAGTTGGAGCAAACAGTGTAGTCGATGATAGTTGATTAATATACAGAATATTCTCGAAAGACTTACGTGCAGTTTAAAAAAGGGACAAAATATGCTCAAGTTGTTTGCATTAGAATTATGTATAGAGATAGGGTAACTTGTAAGTCTTAGGTGTAGTTTAAAAAAGAAAAAATGTAGCAGCTCAATAACTTTGTATATCTTCTAGTATATGAGAACAAAACAATCCACATCCGTTCATGAATTTTTGTCGCAACACTAACAACATCAATATATGTTGGTAACTTCTCAATTAAGTCACAGATCTTTTCAAGAAATGCGGGAGTAAACTGCATCGAAGTAGAATTTGGAAAATTAAATATAAATTCATATCTTTCATTATGATTTTTCGACTTACGAGCGCTTGTTAGATCAATTTGCATCGATTTTAACAATTGACAACAACTAGGAATAGTTTCTACAGGTTGTCATTTTTTAGATCTTACAATTATAATAACTTTATTACTTGCATTCAAATTTTGGTTCAAGTTATGTAACTTGTGGCTCTAGTTAAGATGTATTTTTACATGGTTCATTTTTTATCTTGTAGTGCCAAAAGTGCTCTTTGGTTTTAAATGATTAGGTATATGACTTCCAAAAAATATATTATGATGTTGGCAGACAATTTATATATAAAAAATATTTGGACCAACATATAATGTTTGACGTCTAATTCTATTTAGCATACTCTGTTAAGCATATTCTATTAGGCACAAAATGAGTTCAAAATAATTTACATGTTATCTAATTACTTTAAAGGATTGAAGTGCAACGTACGTAATCCTCAGAATAAAATAGTGTAGCACCTCATTCGCCAATGGATAGATCATTTGAATTAGGTTGAATATTAATTATTTTTTGAGAGAAATTGTGGACGTATTGTATGATTTATATACTAATTTGGTATAAATATACAAATAGACATTTATACATTAACCCCATTCAGTTCGTTAGAACCGATTTATATAACTACATCAATTAGGGATGAGTAGGTTAAATGTGTAGTTATTTCAAGATTTCAAAAATAAAATTATATGCACTAATAAAGTATTACTAAATGTAGAAATTGTGGTAGTGACATACCTCGTTTGCAAGTGATGGTGCAATCAAATTTTTCCATAGAACTTCAATGAACAACTTTATTAAAGGCTTTTTTTGCTTTTATCCAGCATAAGAATGTGCAGGAGATTTCAAAACACATATTGTTAGAAAATAAAATAGAAGAAACAAGATTGAAGAGAAGTTTTACATATTATCTAATTACTTTAAAGGATTGAAGTGCAACGTACGTAATTCTCAAAATAAAATAGTGTAGCACCTCATTCGCCTATGGATAGGTCATTTGAATTAGGCTTGAATAATAGGAATGTGACCGTTGTATTGTTATAATGAGAATGTGACCATTGTATTGTTATAAT
This sequence comes from Allium sativum, assembly GCA_030737875.1. Classification (NCBI taxonomy): domain Eukaryota; kingdom Viridiplantae; phylum Streptophyta; class Magnoliopsida; order Asparagales; family Amaryllidaceae; genus Allium; species Allium sativum. The sequence continues at coordinate 603,380,517 of CM060919.1, read as the reverse complement.
AGGCATGTGACCGTTGTTATATTATAATGGAAATGTGACCGTTGTAGTGTTATAGTAGGTATGTGAACGTTGCTTTTCCATTATTTCGTTACTCTCCCTCAAACCAAACTAGGGTTCCCATTTGTATCTCCGCCTCCATCAACGACTTTTAGATCCTCCCTCAATCTCATAAAATTCTTGGTAGACAAAGCTTTTGTAAGTGCATCAGCTCGTTGATAATACGCGGGGACATGACAAACCACCAGTTTTCCTATCTGAGTTTTTGCTCTAACAAAATGAAGGTCAATTTCAAGATGCTTCATCCTCGAATGTTGAATCGGGTTGAGTGATAAAGAAACCGCGCTTTTGTTATCACACCAAATGACGGATCTTCAATTTAGAGCAAACCCTAATTCTTGCAACAACGATTCAATCCAAGTAACTTCTACTGTCGCACTAGCTAATGCTTGGTATTCCGCTTCTGTGTTAGATCTGGAAGTGATCTGCTGCTTTTTAGTACACCAAGAAATAATATTGGAGCCAAGGTAGACACAGTACCCTGAAATAGATTTTCAATCATCAATATCATTAGCCCAATCTGCATCACTAGAACACTGTAAGTTGAGCTCTTTTTCAGACTTTATAATTATGCCATGATTTTTTGTGCCTTGCAAGTATCGTATAATCCTTTTTAGTGCATTCCAGTGTTCTGATATGGGGTTCTGCATGTATTGACTTAGCTTGTTAACACTATAGCATATATCAGGTCTTGTAATCGTTGCATATTGCAGTGCTCCAATTATGCTTCTATATTGTTTGGCATTGTCGATAGCTTCACCTTTATATTTTGACAGTCATGGGTTGCTAATTATAGGTGTCGGCAAGGAATTAGCCAGATGCATTTTTGCCCTTTGAAGAAAATCTGAAATGTAATTTTGCTGAGATAAAATTAATTCTCTGTCATTTTTCTTAATAGCTTGTATTCCAAGGAAATTTTTTAGTTCCCCCATGTCTTTTATGGAAAAGTTTTGATCAAGTCTTCGTATGATGTTATCTATTTCTTGATTGTTATCTTCTGTGATCAACATATCATCAACATATACCAAGATATAGATATTTCCGTATGCTCCTCTCTTCATATATAATGAATTATCTGATTTGGCTTGTGTGAAGTTCATGTTGGACAAAGTTAACTTAAGTTTCTCATACCAAGCTCTTGAAGCGTGCTTTAAACCATATGTAGCCTTATGTAACTTGTATACTTTACTGCCATAGCTGTAGTCTTTAAGTTGATACATGTAAATCTCTTCAGTCAACTCCTCATTCAAGAAAGCGTTGTTGACGTCTAACTGCCTTATATTCTATCCTTTACTTATAGCAATGGTTAATATGACACTAATTGTTGTGGGCTTTATGACTGGAGAGGAACTTTCGTTAAAATCAAATCCAAACTACTGTGCATAACCTTTAGCGACCAATCTAGTTTTTTATTTGTCAATAGATCCATCTCTTTTCTTTTAATCTTCAATATCCATCTACATCTAATAATGTTTTTGTGTTTTGGTGATGTTACCGAAATCCATGTATTATTTTTCATGAGTGCCTGATATTCAATATTCATGGCCTCCTTCCATTTTTCTGATTTTATTACATGCTCAAAGTTGGTTGGTTCTACTTCAATAACTGAGGTATTGTACACTTTAGGTTTGAAAATCCCACTTTTCAACCTTGTTGTCATGTGATATCCTTTGTACATTTGTTGTGGCTGATGATGTGTTTCAGTATTGCTATTTGTTCCTGTGTCTGCATTGCTATTGATTTCTGCATCACTACTGCTCTGCATGTCTTGATTGATCTAATTTGTGTCCATACTTTCTGAATTATCATTTGTCTCTGTTGTTTGCGCATTTGTTTCTTCCATGAAGTCATTTTGTAAGTTTTTATTAATTATGTATTGATGATCTTCACTAATGTTATCAGTCAATGATTCTGCAAAAACTTGCTTGAATTGCTCCCCATAACAAGATTTTTTGCATGATTCTCCCTGATTTCCTGTTTACCTGCAAGGGGAAATGTATTTTCATCAAAAACAACGTGTCTGGAAATGTAAATTCTCACATTTTTGTCTAAGCATTTATATCTTTTTTGGTTCTGTGCATACCCAATGAAAGTGCATGGGCTTGATCTCATGCTTAGTTTGTGCCTATTGTAATCTCTTAGGCATGGAAAACACAGAAAACCGTATGTTTTCAAAATATTATAGTCTGGTCTAACATTATATATCATCTCATATGGAGTTTTTTTATCTAGAACTTTTGTTGGTAATTTATTAATGAGAAAACATTGAAGTGTAAAAAGCTTCATTCCAATATTTCATTGACACTGAGCCCTGAGACATTAATGTTAGACCCATCTCTACTATGTGTCTGTGTTTACTTTCTACCAAATTATTTTGTTCAGATGTGTGAGGGCAAGTCAATCCATGTTTTATTCCTCTTTTAGCAAAATAATTAGTTAAAGGTTTAAACTCTCCCCCACAATCGGTTTGAAATTTTTTAACACTATAATTGCTTTGTTTTTCAACGTGAGTTATGAATTGTATGACAGTATTACATGTTTCTGACTTATTCTTTAGCATATATATCCAAGTATATCTTGAATAGGCATCCACAAAGGAAAGATAATACCTGTGTCCTTGATATGAATTCAGTGGTGTTGTTCCCCACAAATCAACAGCTATCAGCTGAGAGGTTTATTGTATCTAGTTTCAGAATCTATGGAAAGAAGTTTATGACTTTTGCCAATTTGGCAGTGTGTGCATGTGTGTTTGGCAGGTACACTGTTATTAAAAGAAATATTATTATTGCATAAAATAGTTTTAACAACTTCAATACTAGGATGTCCTAATTTCCTATGCCATAGATCAAGATTACATTATTTGTCATCTTCGTTACATTCAATATTACTGCTGCTAATATTAATACTCCTGTTACAATCATTATTACCTGACTCAACATTATTACACCAGAATTTTCCACTAGTATCCCCAATCGTCAAGTTGTTAAATTTGTAAAGTCCATCATGTAGATTACCCCGTAATAATATTTCGTGGCTCAGTAAATCCTTAACTACACAAAATATTGGGTGAAATTCAAAAAACACATGATTGTCATTAGCAATTTTTTATACACTTAGCAAGTTTTTATTAATAGAGGGTACTCTAAGAAGGGTGTTTAGATTAAGTTTTCTTTTTCCTAAGATAGTACCCTTGCCTATGTGTGTTATATGTGCACTTTTACCGTCCCCTATGTGTAAAGATTTCGTACCTGAGTAGTTTCTGCTTCCAATGTTGAGATTTTTGAGATTGCTGGTTATGTGATGAGTGGCGCTGTAACGGCCCACCCCGCACCAACCGACACTTCCTCCAAGTGTGCGCTGTACACATGTCCAACTGGCACGGAACGGTCGTCATAAGAAAAGAAAGAAGGTGAAGAACTAACACATAACCTGTAGAATGTCTCACAGCGCATGGAATAAAATATAATAGCAAGATACTTGACATAAAACAGGCGAGACAGTGCATAAACTGAAACCAAAACTAAACAACATCAGAGTAGCGGAAATCCAAAATACAGCTTATTACAACTTTTAAAACTGTCTCTAAAGCAAAAGAAATCAACAGTAGAAGATGCACTGCTAATGCCCAAGCAGTGATCTTCAACAACACAGGGAGAATATCTATATCATACGTGGAAGCCTCCTGCTCGTCTCCGGATCAGCTACTCGTGCATACCTCCTAACCTGTCTCTAGTCTGCTCGTGTGAGCACCCAGAGTAATAAGAAGAGACATAAAACTCTGGGTCAGACAAAAAGTCTGGTATGAGCGATAAGCAGCTAAACAGAACAATAACAGGTATATTAAACCATACCTGAACCTGGACCTGCAACCAAAGAGTTAGCACTACATACTGTACAATACTCTAAGGTGCCATCAACATATGGTGTAAAGAAATACGGAGGTGGGGGGTGTGCATGTCATAGTGATAGCAAACAATTCAATCATGGCAACCATCCTCACATCTCTCACTCAGTGCGTAAAGCATACGATATCTACCACTTTGGAACACTAGACAAATTGAGGTAACGACGAATCCCGACTTGTAGAAACCCTTCTATGACCAAGCTAAACACATGGAGTCATGACCAAACATTTCAATGACCCACCTCATTGGTCGTAGCCCTTGGTCCTACCAATGCCATAATGGCCCTGAATCCGCCTTCGTCCTTCCTACCATAGTGGTCCAAGGCTATAGACATCGATAACCCCTTAACACGCGTCCCGCAGTAAAGCCCAATCATGAAGCGAACTCGTTGATTCCCATCTGGATTTTGAGCTCTAGCTTCTCATTTGGACTTCCTTTGCATCTCGGGTTATGGTCTTCTTCGGTTCGGTTCGGGTCTCTTCCTCCTATTCGGTTCGGTTCGGGTCTCCTCCTCTATCCAGTTCGGTTCGGATCTCCTCCTCCTATCCGGTTCGGTTCGGGTGTCTCCTCCTATCCGGTTCGGATCTCCTCCTTCTATTCGGTTCGGTTCGGGTGTCTCTTCCTATCCGGTTCGGTTCGGATCTCCTCCTTCTATTCGGTTCGGTTCGGATCTCCTCCTTTTATTCGGTTCGGATCGGATGTTCTTCCTACTCGATTCGGTTTGGATCTCCTCCTTCTATCCGGTTCGGATCGGATCTCCTCCTCCTATCCGGTTCGGATCGGGTGTTCTTCCTAACCGGTTCTGAAAATCTGCAACTTTTTCCAGCAAGCTATTTTCGCCGAACGACGGCGTTTTCAACCATTCTAAACTTCCTATGACATTACAAAACATTCCAAACAGCAGTAACAACATATAAAATCAATCAAAAACATTAAAACATCATTTACATGAAATACTTTAGATCAAACATACCCAAAAACCCATGTTTTCCCCTTAATCCTTCTTAACCATGATTAAGCATACAATTAGCAAAACTTATCCAAATTAGCCCAAATTTTTATCAGAGCCATAAAACATCATTATAGAATTTTAGGAATTTTTCCAGAATTTATTAATGTATAAATTCGCTAATCTTCACTAATTACCCATAATTAACCGTAATTAGTGTAAAAGCAAGCTAATCACTCACCTTTGCCACAACTAAAACCCCAAAACTGAAATATTCTCTGATTTGGCGCTGTTCCCAATCTTACACAGCAGCTCTACCTCGGTTCTTGTGCTAATCCTCCTTGATTTGATGCCTCTAAGCCTTAATCCTTGATTAGGAAGTGATTTTGGGTGTTTTAGAGAGATTTAGAGAGTGTAGGCCATGGCTAGGTCAAGAGGAATGAATAATGACGGCTGAAAAATGAGAAAAATGTATTCTCCAAACCCTAACAGCCCTTTTAAACTCCTAATCCTGAAATTCCCCTTTGGGCCTAGCTGCTAATCACCCGGTTAAGCCCAATTAAGCTGTTTTTCACCATCTGAAACTTGTTTCAGCCATATCTCCCAAACGGTGAGCCCGTTTGGCTAATGTGACCACTCTACGGAAAGAGAAACCATCATCCGGAGCCAATGGAAGTGGTTTCAGGTCAAAATTCCTTTCCAATCAAAAGTTATGGCCAAAACAGTGATAACTAGGGGTAAAATGGTCATTTAAAAATCGGGAAAAATCATGAACATGGGAAATGACCCCAATAGTCGTCTCCCAAAGTTACATGACCATACGACTTCGTACGTGAAAGAAATAAATATTCTACGATCCTATGATGCGTAGAATGCGGGTCGTTACACTCTCCCCCCCTTAAGAAATTTCGTCCCCGAAATTCCTTAACCCAAAACATACAAAGGATCCCGCATGCCTAACAACCACACACATCAATCAAACATGCAAAACAAGCAAACAAGCCTATCCTAGCATGCGGAAAACTAAATCGAAGTCAAAATCTTACCAGGCAAAGAGTTCTGGGTGCGTCTTCCTAATGTTCTCCTCTGTCTCCCAAGTACAATCATTCTCGTCCTCGCTCCACTGTACCTTGACTAGCTTCACCGCCTTCCTTCGAAGTTGCTTTATGTCGTGCGCGACAATACGGGCCGGCTTGCGGTTCTCAACCGCCTCGGGTTCTACTTCGAAGTCCTCCAACTGATCAGGTGAAATAGTCATATCTGAGTCGTGAACGAACTTCCTTAGTTGGGAAACATGAAATACGTTGTGAACTCCCGTCATCTTCTCTGGTAAGTCAATTCTATATGCCAAATTCCCGACTAGTTCAAGAACAGGGAATGGGCCAACAAATCTTGGTGCCAACTTGCCCCTCCTGCCAAATCGTATTACGCTCTTCAACGGAGAAATCTTAACAAACACCAAGTCGCCAACGGAGAATTTTAGGTCTCTTCTCCTCTTATCAGCATAACTCTTCTGCCTATCTTGGGCAGCCTTCATTTGTTGTTGAATGGTCTTGATTTTATCTGAAGTTTCCCTCACCACATCTGGTCCAAGCATAAACTTCTCGCCAGTCTCTATCCAACATGATGGTGAGTTGCATGGTCTTCCGTACAAAGCTTCAAACGGAGCCATACCGATACTGGATTGGTAGCTATTATTATATGCAAACTCTACTAGATGCAAATGGTCATCCCATGATCCACCAAAATCCAATATACATGCTCTCAAGAGATCTTCCAAAATACGATTCACCCTCTCTGTCTGACCGTCGGTCTGAGGATGATATGCGGTACTGAGATGTAACTCTGACCCTAGAGCCTCTTGTAAGCTCTTCCAAAACCCACTAGTGAACAACGGGTCTCGGTCACTCACAATGCTTTTAGGTATTCCATGAAATCTCACTACCCACTTCATATACAATTCTGCTAACTTAGCTGCCGTTCTGGTCGATTTGACTGGTATAAATCTTGCACTTTTAGTCAGTCGATCCACAACTACCCAAATGCTATCATGTCCCGATCTAGTCCTTAGTAAACCATCAATGAAATCCATCGAGACTTGCTCTCATTTCCATTCGGGAATTTCTAAGGGCTGTAACAACCCACTAGGCTTCTTTTGCTCGGCTTTAACTAGCTGGCAATTCATGCACTTGGATATAAACTTCAACGTCTCTTTTCATCCCTTCCCAGTAGTAAGTCTGCTTCATATCTCGATACATCTTGTTACCACCGGGGTGTATAGTCAGCTTTGAGTGATGACATTCTCTAAGCACTTCATCTCTCAATCCATTGACATTGGGTACAACAAGCTTTCCATTCTTTCTAAGCCATCCTTCTCGATCAAGCCCATACTTGTTCATTTCCTCATCGATATCCATCTTTAACTTGGAGATGTTTTCCAATAGGTTAGGATCGTCCCTCTGACTAGAGCCGATCCGCTCAATTAAAGTGGGTCTGATCGTCAAACATGCTAACATTTCTGGATCCAATTCGCACTTTGGTCTGAAATCAAACTCCGCGATATACTCCAGTTGCTTCCATTCAAGGAACATAGCCCCTAAGCTGGCATGTCTTCTACTCAATGCATCAGCCACCGCATTGCCCTTTCCCGGTGTATATGCGATGTCAAAATCATAGGAAGCCAAGAACTCTAACCACCTTTGTTGCCGGAGATTTAGATCCTTCTGGGAGAAGAGATACTTCAACGACTTATGATCTGTAAATAGCTCAAATCTTTCTCCCAAGAGATAGTGTCTCCACATCTTTAACGCGAACACGATCGCTGCCAATTCCAAGTCATGGGTGGGGTATCTTCTCTCGTGCGGTTTCAATTGCCGACTTGCATAAGCTACAACCCTACCGCCTTGCATCAATACAGCACCCAGTCCGGTACCACAGGCATCCGTGTATACCGTCATCTCTTCATCCCCCTTAGGAATGACTAACACTGGTGCGCTTGTCAACTTGTTCTTTAGACTTTTGAATGCATTCTCGCACCTTTCATCCCAGACAAAAGCTAGATTCTTCTTGGTTAACTGGGTCAATGGTGCTGCTATCTTGGAGAAACCTTGGATAAACTTACGATAATATCCAGCTAATCCCAAGAAACTTCTTACATCTGTTGCGTTCTTAGGCGTAGGCCAATCTTGTACCGTAGCCACCTTCGCAGGGTCCACGGCAATACCACTCTCTGATACAACATGGCCCAAGAACCTCACTTCCCTCTTTCAGAAGTGACACTTAGAAAACTTTGCTTTCAATTGGTGTTTTCTCAACACCTCCATCGCTGCTCTTAAATGTTCCTTGTGTTCTTCCTCTGTCCTCGAATAGACCAAAATATCATCAACAAACACAAGGACAAACTTATTCAACTGATCTCTGAATACCCTATTCATAAGATCCACAAAATATGCTGGGGCATTGGTCAGCCCGAATGGCATGACCAACCACTCATAAAATCCAGACGGCGTTCGAAATGTCGTTTTAGCTATACTCTCAGCTTCCACTCTAAGCTGATGAAAACCTGTCGCGAGATCCAACTGAGAAAATACTCTCGCGCCACTCAACTGATCGAACAAATCATCTATCCGCGGTAGAGGATACTTGTTCTTCCTCGTCACTTTATTCAACTCGCGGTAGTCTACACACAAACGAAGGGAACCATCCGCCTTGGTAGCAAACACAACTGGTGCTCCCCATTCCGAAACACTCCTTCTGATAAATCCCTTCTTCAAAAGATCGCTGACTTGCACCTCGAGCTCTCGCTTCTCCCTTGGCGCCATACGACGAAGTGGCATCACTATAGGCCTGGCATCCTTTACCAAATCAATACGAAACTCAATCTCTCGGTGTGGTGGAAGCCCGGTCACTTCTTCGAAAACATCCGGATACTGGCCAACCACGGGCAAACCTGACAACTCTAGCCAATACCCCCTTACTGGGTAGACCACCAAACACTATCCTCCGCCCATCATCCGCTCTAGCTGTCACTAAAAAGCCCTCACAGTCTACCACCACCCCGTATCTTTGGAGCCAATCTACTCCCAAAATAATGCCAAACCCAGTAAAGCCCAAAACAAAGCAATCACAAACAAACATGCATCCATGACTCGATAAGACCACATTACGACAAATCATGCTAAGGCTAGTCGAACCTCCGATCGGGTTCGTCACTACTAAAGGTCTATCGACAATCTCGGGCTCCAATCCCAACCTATCTACCAGGTCACTAGATATGAAAGAACTGGAAGCTCCGGTATCAAACAAAACTCTAACAGGAACATCGTAAACAGAAAGCATACCTTGAATGACGACATTCTTTCCTTTCTCCGCCGCAGTTGGGGCATTCGACGAAGAAGGAATAGCATTAAGAGCATATGCTTTCACCATTTGCTTTTCTTTAGGGGGCTGTGGACACTTGTCCTTGTGATGTCCCATCTGGCCACAGTTGAAGCACTTCCTATCCGCTGGCTTGGCCCGACAATTACTAGCATAATGGCCCTTCTTACCACAGCTGAAGCACTCCACATCTTGCTTATTCTTTTTCTTCTGGCCATCCTTAGTCTGATTCTGCTTTCTCTTATTCTGGGAACCGCCCTTACTTCCATTACTTGCTTGTGGCTTTGGCTCGTCTGCAGATGCAACCTCAGTCTTCTGCTTAGGGTAGAGACTTTCTGATCTTAATGCTTTCCCCACAACCGATTCAAACTTCTCATCGATGTGGTTAATAAGTCTTTCTCCCAAGTAATGATCCAAACCAGTTATGAATTTCTCATTCTTTTTCTCGGCAGTATCGATAAGAGATAACCCATATTTTGACAAAGTGTCAAATTCAGCAATGTATTCCGAGACAGCTCTGCCATTTTGCTTGAGCTCCAAGAATTTCTTAAACAACACTGACTTCTGAGCAGCTGGAATGAACTTCTCGCTAAAGCGAGCCTTAAACTGCTCCCAAGTAATCTGATCTTCGGGAGTAGCTGCCTTTATAGCATTCCACCAATTCATTGCCCGCCCTTGCAGCTGACGGGACGCTAGCTTTCTCTTCATCGCATCCTCGATACCCAAATCCTCGAAGATACGTTCGCAACTATCCAACCAATCTTGAACATCCGTGGCCGACTCCGTTCCTTGGAACGACTTCCCACCAAGGCTAGTATAATCCTTATTCAACTTGGCGAAATCGACCCTCGGCGCCTGCACTATTGGACCATCAACATTTCCATCATTGGGAGCTGCCCTCCGTACATCTCTAAGCATCTCTCTCATGAGGTCAGCAAACATCGTCCTCATGTCAGCAGCATTCCCATTATTGGCCCCTCTACCGGTACCTCTAACATATCGGCTCATCGTCAATCTGAAAAAGGAAACGATTAACGACTCCATAGTGGTGCTAGTGCAGTACGACTTCATCCTTATACTAGTAATAGTATATATATATAGCTTTTAAAAACCAAAGTAATCACAAATACGCTCTCTTGTATACGTATATTATCTCTCTCTGATAACTTCCCTAGGTTAACTACGCAACCTCGCTCTAATACCAAGTGTAACGGCCCACCCCGCACCAACCGACACTTCCTCCAAGTGTGCGCTGTACACATGTCCAACTGGCACGGAACGGTCGTCATAAGAAAAGAAAGAAGGTGAAGAACTAACACATAACCTGTAGAATGTCTCACAGCGCATGGAATAAAATATAATAGCAAGATACTTGACATAAAACAGGCGAGACAGTGCATAAACTGAAACCAAAACTAAACAACATCAGAGTAGCGGAAATCCAAAATACAGCTTATTACAACTTTTAAAACTGTCTCTAAAGCAAAAGAAATCAACAGTAGAAGATGCACTTCTAATGCCCAAGCAGTGATCTTCAACAACACAGGGAGAATATCTATATCATACGTGGAAGCCTCCTGCTCGTCTCCGGATCAGCTACTCGTGCATACCTCCTAACCTGTCTCTAGTCTGCTCGTGTGAGCACCCAGAGTAATAAGAAGAGACATAAAACTCTGGGTCAGACAAAAAGTCTGGTATGAGCGATAAGCAGCTAAACAGAACAATAATAGGTATACTAAACCATACCTGAACCTGGACCTGCAACCAAAGAGTTAGCACTACATACTGTACAATACTCTAAGGTGCCATCAACATATGGTGTAAAGAAATACGGAGGTGGGGGTGTGCATGTCATAGTGATAGCAAACAATTCAATCATGGCAACCATCCTCACATCTCTCACTCAGTGCGTAAAGCATACGATATCTACCACTTTGGAACACTAGACAAATTGAGGTAACGACGAATCCCGACTTGTAGAAACCCTGCTATGACCAAGCTAAACACATGGAGTCATGACCAAACATTTCAATGACCCACCTCATTGGTCGTAGCCCTTGGTCCTACCAATGCCATAATGGCCCTGAATCCGCCTTCGTCCTTCCTACCATAGTGGTCCAAGGCTATAGACATCGATAACCCCTTAACACGCGTCCCGCAGCAAAGCCCAATCATGAAGCGAACTCGTTGATTCCCATCTGGATCTTGAGCTCTAGCTTCTCATTTGGACTTCCTTTGCATCTCGGGTTATGGTCTTCTTCGGTTCGGGTCTCTTCCTCCTATTCGGTTCAGTTCGGGTCTCCTCCTCTATCCAGTTCGGTTCGGATCTCCTCCTCCTATCCGGTTCGGTTCGGGTGTCTCCTCCTATCCGGTTCGGTTCGGATCTCCTCCTTCTATTCGGTTCGGTTCGGGTGTCTCTTCCTATCCGGTTCGGTTCGGATCTCCTCCTTCTATTCGGTTCGGTTCGGATCTCCTCCTTCTACTCGGTTCGGATCGGATGTTCTTCCTACTCGATTCGGTTCGGATCTCCTCCTTCTATCCGGTTCGGATCGGATCTCCTCCTATCCGGTTCGGATCGGATGTTCTTCCTAACCGGTTTTGAAAATCTGCAACTTTTTCCAGCAAGCTATTTTCGCCGAACGACGGCGTTTTCAACCATTCTAAACTTCCTATGACATTACAAAACATTCCAAACAGCAGTAACAACATATAGAATCAATCAAAAACATTAAAACATCATTTACATGAAATACTTTAGATCAAACATACCCAAAAACTCATGTTTTCCCCTTAATCCTTCTTAACCATGATTAAGCATACAATTAGCAAAACTTATCCAAATTAGCCCAAAGTTTTATCAGAGCCATAAAACATCATTATAGAATTTTAGGAATTTTTCCAGAATTTATTAATGTATAAATTCGCTAATCTTCACTAATTACCCATAATTAACCGTAATTAGTGTAAAAGCAAGCTAATCACTCACCTTTGCCACAACTAAAACCCCAAAACTGAAATATTCTCTGATTTGGCGCTGTTCCCAATCTTACACAGCAGCTCTACCTCGGTTCTTGTGCTAATCCTCCTTGATTTGATGCCTCTAAGCCTTAATCCTTGATTAGGAAGTGATTTTGGGTGTTTTAGAGAGATTTAGAGAGTGGAGGCCATGGCTAGGTCAAGAGGAATGAATAATGACGGCTGAAAAATGAGAAAAAGGTATTCTTCAAACCCTAACAGCCCTTTTAAACTCCTAATCCCGAAATTCCCCTTTGGGCCTAGCTGCTAATCACCCGGTTAAGCCCAATTAAGCTGTTTTTCACCATCTGAAACTTGTTTCAGCCATATCTCCCAAACGGTGAATCCGTTTGGCTAATGTGACCACTCTACGGAAAGAGAAACCATCATCCGGAGCCAATGGAAGTGGTTTCAGGTCAAAATTCCTTTCCAATCAAAAGTTATGGCCAAAACAGTGATAACTAGGGGTAAAATGGTCATTTAAAAATCGGGAAAAATCATGAACATGGGAAATGACCCCAATAGTCGTCTTCCAAAGTTACATGACCATACGACTTCGTACGTGAAAGAAATAAATATTCTATGATCCTATGATGCGTAGAATGCGGGTCGTTACAGGCGCCCGAATTCGGGTACCATTCTTCAAAATTGTTGTCTTCACCTTTGCTAGTATCATCATTGCCAATATTTTGATTTTTATTAGCATCATTGTTGTTTCTATTTGAGTTCATCACGGTCATATTGACTTGTGGTGCCTTCTGTGTTGAATTAGCATGATTATATTGCTATCCACTGTCATTATTCTACCTGAATAGCACTTATTTGCTATGTGACCAAATTTTTGACAAATTTGGCACTTTACTCGATTGTTGTTGTTCCATCTTCCTCGTCCTCGACCTATTTGTGGCTGAAAACCTCCTCTTTGTTGTTGAAGACCCCTTGGATACTGATTTTCTTGTATGTTTGCATTAATGTTGTTGTTGCTTCCCTGTGATTGCTTATATTTAGCTATAGCATAATTTGCAGAAACTCACCTTATGTTGTTTTTCTTTGATAAAATTCTTTCTTCGTGAGCAAGGAGTGCATATCGAACGAACTGCGGATCAGGTAAAGTTTGCTGAGTAGCCAGGACCGTTACTAAGTAATAAAAATTATTTGCTCACTATCACTGATTTATGCCCAACAACACTTAGTTTGTCATATATGATTTTAATTTTTCCCAAATGATCTTTTATGCTAGTATCTTCTTTTCTGCAATTTTGAAGTTCCCTTCTATATTGCAGGATTCTGGCTGTGGATTGCGAGATGAAAATTTGTTCGACAATAGTCCAAATTTCATACGACGAGTTGCACCCAATGATCTGTGATAAAAGATTAGGATTTATAGAAGATAAAAGGCATGATGATAATAAGTTATCTTTTCTTTGGTATTTTGTGTATTCTGGATTTGGAACAATATTCCTTTTTTCATCAGTGGTCATTATAGGTGCAATAATTAACGTTCTCTTGATGTAATCTAGTAGTCTGTAACCTTTGAGAGCAATCTCCACTTGATATTTCCATAAAATATAATTATCTTCATCTAACGAAGTGGTAATAACTTGGCTTTTGGGTTTGATCAGGTTCATGATGTTTGGAGAGAAGCCATTAACATTGCTGCCAGACACAGTAGAAGTTTCTTCATTATCGTTGGCCATTGCGAGACAATATTAGATTGCAGCTTTGTGAAGAACAACGAAGACCAAAAAGAATGATGGCTCAGGATTTTTATTTAATGCCTTTCGGTAATTTGGCGCTTTGATACCATGTCAGAAAATAAAATAGAAGAAACAAGATTGAAGAGAAGTTTTATTATTGATGAATTACAATTGTAAGATAATACAAACCGTATATAGATGACCTCTATTTATAATACAAAAAATAAATACAAGTAGGCTTGACTAATGGCAATGTGACCGTTTTATTGTTATAATGGGAATGTGACCATTGTATTGTTATAATAGGCATGTGACGTTGCTATGTTATAATGGGAATGTGACCATTGTAGTGTTAAATAGTTACATGACCGTTGCTTTTCCAATATTTCGTTACATATCATTGAAGAAATAGAAGATTATGAAGCATAATAAACCTGTGGCATTCTAATACTTGAATATTATATCAATATCATAGCATAAACATAAAATACATGGCAGTAACTTAGATATTATATATAATGGAAAATTTCATTGCATCCTTTTATTAACCAATAAAATAACTAAAGTAAAAGATAAAAGTTAATTAAAATAATAATAATCAATGACATGCTAATTTCTTATGAGATGTGTAGGCATAATATTCTCTCGATCAATAGCTGATCTCTCTTTCATTTTTTATTCTATTGTTAAGTTTTTCAATTCTGTTTCATTCTCTTCTCTAAATGTCAGATGCGATCCGCAACAAATAAATACGCCCCCATTCGTTAATTTGTGAATCCTTATAATTAAATTTTACAATATATATTACTCCGCCAAATGAGCACGGTACATGTATGGAAAGTGCTTTTAGAATTAACCGATTAATATTTTAAACACCCTTAACATCAAATATTTTACTATCAAACTACAATGTTTTTGTTTTATAAAACGTGGATTATAGTACAAATGCTAACTGAATCAAGTCCAGTTTGCACTCAATCATCTTCTTGTGTTCTTTTTTTTGTGTACCTTGAATAATTCAATGGCAACTCAAAACTAGTATTGTTCCCGCATCTAATTTAATTCTTTCCATTTCCATTAGCTATCCTAAGAAACTGCACTCTTTTAAAGCATTAATAAAATGCATAACTAAAGAGGTGGTATATATAGTATAAAGAAGGTAAGATATTCTAGTGGTATCATGTTAAATTATGTGTGTTGAATAAAGGAGACCTAAGATAAGATTTGAAAGGAAATTGTTGTTTTCAAGCTAGGTGGGGACGTGACATTGCTTGCACAATGTGCCATTGCTAGCTTATACCGTTTTCTTGTTCTATTTGCTTTGATTTCTGCTAAAAGGCACACGTTATTTTTTGACAGATATCTAATAGAAAAAAGATGGCCTCATACAACATAAAAGACGACTTTTATCACGCAATAAGTGATCAAAGAATATCAAATCAATGCGTTCCTATTGCAAATATTGAGGGAATATGTTTCCCTGTTGTTTTCGGGCATCGATAGGCCCAACTACTAATGAGGTTTGATAGTCGACAGTCGCAACTTTATTTACAATTAGTCCTAGGAATTTATGCCTCGCTCAACTGCTCTTTTACTACTTATTTTTGTTTTAGCAATTGCGTGAATGTTTTCAAATACACTAAAAATATAAAACAATGCCAAGCTTGTTTAATGATAATAGTCAAAGATGAGGATGAAACTGTGATCAAACATCAGTAAAAATAATATTAATATCAAAAGTAAATAAAATGCAGAAGTTAGATTTATCGAATGCATGTGCTAAGCCAACCAATGGAGTACTATATACCAGCTATGTTAAAATGTCGAGTACCTCATACTAGCATGCGACTGACATAAGTGATAGTCTAGCATCCTAGTGTAAAAATCTAAAATAAACCGACTAGTCTTTTTATTTAAAGGAGTAGCACCAATGGTAGTATTCGAGTGCAAAGATTTGATTAGATTTAAAATGTGAAAATTTTATGTGCATCCCTTAATTTAGCACGCATCTCTGTCTAAGTTTATATATATACAGTTGAAAGGCGGATGAATAATTGCTGATATATCAGCAATTATTATATGTAATTGCTGATATATTAGCAACTATTTTACAGTTGATGTAACTAGAATGTAAAAGTTATTGAAATATCAGCAAATATTGCAAATAGTTGCATCATTTGCAGCAATTTATTAGAGATGAAATATTTTTCATTTGTATGCAATTTTTTAGTATTTCTGCTGATTTTCCTGTAATACTTGAATTTCTTAGTAAATATAGACTTTGATTTTTAATTTTTACTCAAATATGCAAAACTTGCATGAAATTCTACAACTTTCTAATATAATTGCTGCAATTTCAGCAATTATACGAAAAATTGAAGAATTTTTTTGGAGTGTGCATTATTTTGGTTTTCTTTTGTTCTTGAATCATTTTTTTGTAGTTTTTATGCATGAATACGATAACGATTTTGTGTTGAATCAAAATTTGAAGTTTGGTAAAATTTTACGTAGTTTTTTGTTAATTTTTTTTATGATTTTCAGAAAAACAGTGACCTAATTTATAAAGTTTTTAGACAGTGAGTTTTTTTTTTGTATTTTGAAACTTGATAGGAACCTGAGCCAAACCGTCCCATAAAAAAATCTGAAAAAACCGACCAGCCTTTTTAATGCTTGATTGCCCATTTATCTCTCATGGTTGTTGTCCCTTCTAGAAATCGGTATGCCTCATGCAGTTCATCTTATCAGCCACCTACAGCTGACTTATTGCCCTATTTATCTCCTGTGGCTGTTTAATTTGGAACGCATTTGCTATAATACTAATGTGAAATCAATTATAAATTAAACGTGTTAATATCGATTTATACTGTAACGACCTGAATTTTAGTTAGAAATATTTAATGGATATTAAATATTTAAAACGATTTATTTTAAGGAATTACGACTTGAAATTTATGTAACTCAAATTAAAACGAGTTTAAACGTATAAATTTAAAATTTAATTAAAACGATTAAGCTCGCAGCGACGTGGTAGTTCGTATTATTACGTTTTGAACTTTAAATGAATATACAGAATTCAGTATAAGTCAGAATTTGTTGGAACAAGAAATGTTAGAATCCATTTAACTATATCTTTCTAACGAAACTAGAAAATCAAATTTTCATCTTATAGATTGTAAGTTATGTCCAAATCAAATTTCCAAATAGTTGCTATGAAATTAATTAATATTTTATTGATTTATTAAATATACAAATAGGGTTTTTATATATAATATGGATGCCGTTTAACTTGAAAATAGTAAATACTGAATTGGAAGTTATTTGGAATCATATTAGGATATATAGGATTATAATAATTAGTTTATTGCCAAATTGGATAATTTTGAAATTTTATAATATTATAATAATATTACATAGGTCTTAAAAATAGTCATTTTGTAAACGACCTCCATTTTCCATGAAACTAATTTTGTTGGATCCGAAATAGTAAATTATTGAAAGATTCCAAATTTTGAGCCCATTGGAGTTATTTTGTGGTCTTGCGTAATTAAGATGTGAACCGATCAATGATTTGAGCCTGAACTAGAGATTTTTGAGCAAACGGACTTGGAATTTGACGAAACAAGTTTCATTAGGATCGTAATGCCAAACCATAGCGTATATCAATTTTCACCCCAAACGGAGTTCGTGTGTGCTCATGCAAATTTTTAAACAACGATCGTAGACAGCTGTTGAATAAAAACTTATAAACTAATGAACGAGACTTCATGGGCAAGCTATCCCATGCCCTATAAGTACACCCCTCCACCCCCAACCTACAGCCCATTTCCTCCTCCTCCACATTTTGCAAATAAGCCCCTCCTTCAAGAATTTTTATCTTCCACATCAATGAGAATTGGAGGAAGGTCCCAACATGAAAGTTGGAGTACTCGGTGAGGGCTACTCGCTGTAAAAATTTGGTGGCGAACAAGTGTCGGAGTTCGCCGTAATCTCAAATCTAAGGTGACGGTTGAGTTTTAGTTTTGGTGTTTTTGTGGCCAAATCGTTGTGAGTTAGATGAAATGCCCAACTAGGAAATTAGAGGTAGGAGACCAACCTACAATTTTGTAGTCGGGCATTTTTCCCAAAAGTGGCCGTGGCGGTCGGAAAATCAACATTAACGTAGGCGACGTGTTTTAAGTTGTAGTGAACACGTTTTTTTGTTATAGCGAGCGGTGGAGGATTCGATGGTCGGAGATGCCAACATGAAATTTCTTCGTCTTAGTGAGGCCAACCCGGTGTTCAAATTTCATGGCAAACCATGGCCTGTGGCATGAGAAATTGACCTCGAAGTGGGATTGAGGGTCTTGCGAAAATCGCGGTAACGGGTGCACGAACGACGAAGGGATTGGGTGGCGCAGGTGCGCCTTGGAGTGGGGGTTCTGGTGATGCGCCAGTTCGGCATCGTGTTTTCCTAGGCGGTGGCGGTGGCGGTGGGTGATGGACGATGGTGAAAATGGGTTTGAACGTGTTGAGGAGGAAGAGATGAGTAAATTATTATTAAATTAATTATTCAATGTTCGAATTATAATATCTCATTCATACAAACTTTGAATCATGCGAAATTGGATCCGTTGGAATCATAGAGTTGAGAGCTCCACGACAAAACTGATTTGGTTGAATTTGGAGCAAGCTGGAATTTTAGACTAAATTTAATCCACGTTTAATTTAATCCAAAAAACGATTATTATTATAACGATCAAAAATTACGGTGAAAATTCCTTAAACTGATTTATAAGCTATTATAGTCTTATTTATTACATATTTATTGCTTGTGGTTGCAATGGTTGCTTTGCAGATGATGGATGTTTATTTATAATTATATATATATATACTGTTTATTATACATTTAAGCGTTAAAAATTATAAACGCTTATCTTATAACTGTTGATTGTGGTTATTGGATATAGGTATGACCCAATTGATGTTGAATACGTATGTTAGTTGATGATTTGTTTTGCGGTTAATCTATTGATTGACAAAACCATATACGCGTTAAATAGCTTAAGACTTATATGGTATAAATTATATCACAATAGTTGTGATTAAATGTTATCATGGTTATTGATAATATGGTATGTGATTACCATAGTTGCTATGGTCAAAAATTATGATTATTGGCTCATTGGTTAAGTCTCCATTCATTAAAATGATTTTTTATGAATATTTTATTAATATAAAAATAGGAGAAAAATAAAAGTCAAAATTTGACGTCCGATTTTGGCTGGACGTAAAGTATATTTCATTATGATGAACATTTGCAAAAGATAGAAATGGTTTTGGAATACACTTGACTGCCTATACAAATTTGGGCACCCAAGAGTTTTGGGTGAAACAAAACAAAATAAACTCTGGGTCAGTCATGGGACTGGCGTGAGTAAACTCCAGCCACTTGGTTTAACTTCTAAAATTCCTTTTTAAAAGAAAGGATAATCATAAGACTGATCCACACATAGACACAGATGGTTTTTACCTTATGATAACCCAAAATATTCTTTTAAATCAATACTATTTTGATATTATAATAGTGTCTAAATCAAATGAATAGCAATCTAATCAAGCGCTTGCATATCATGCTCCATATACATAGTATACAATCAAAACTGCGGGCTCTGATTGGAGAATGGATTCCAACTATGGCAAGGTATGAGGCCACCTTCCGACAGCGTATCTCTATAGAGGAATACACCGGGTTCAACAAGAACATCTTGCAACCCAGGCTAAACATGACGGGCCACTCACTTCACTTGAATGTTCTGAATGTATTATCACCAACTGTTGGGATCAACAACTGTTACCAAAGCATACAACAACAATAGAATAAAGGAGCAAATGGATTTTCTGTAGATCAGGTGGTAATACACCCTAATGGGAGTGACCCACTTAGTCATGCGACCTATCTGATTTTATACTTTTTCCCAGTTGTAAGGCCTGAGGCTACGTCTTACCTTTTTAATACCACAACAATCATTCACTTAGAATGCCACATCATCAATCCCGCCAAATCATTTATTGATTTCCCCAAAAACATCGTGGGTATAAAGCTAAGAGAAACGAATTTCTCCACCATCAAAGGTAAATATATTTGAAGAATCAATATATATATATATATGATATGTTAGACGTACTCTGTCAGACACTCATCCATATAAGTTGTCCTGGGACTGGACAAACGGAAGCCGTTATTCCATCAATCCATCTTAGCATGTCTACATAGGATCAACAAAACAACCCTTGCATTTTTCTCCGTCTTCAATCATCTTCAGCATATTTGATTCACGGCTGGAGTGGTTTTAAGATAATAAACATGATTCATATCTCTCCATATTGACAACGAAAATATAAAATGGGCCAAGACTTTGATATCTGGTTATTTAACTATGAAAGAAACATCTATACAGCCAACGATGCTATTTCCAAATGAAAATTCTACTGATCAAGCATCAAGCAACACTAAGCCCCTTTAAATTAATTTCTCATTTCCCAATTTCAATATAAGAATATTCCATTATCATTTCACTTCTACTTTATAAACTTCTCATTGTAAATTGGTAAGTGAATAAGTCTCTAAGTGTACAACCCCGAAGGCCGAAACCAACATCTGATTGACTCCTCGAAAGTTACTCGACTGAACCAATGTACAACAAGTTCCAATTTCCCTTTTTACTTATAAAATTCCATTATAAGTTTATTCTATTATTAAATTCCATATATAATTGATAATTCGATTCCTAGTTATCAAACTTTCTAAAAAAAACTATATCCTTAAATTCCCGGAAAATTTCGCCAGCGTCTCCTTTGTGCGACTCAATCGGTACAACTACAAATTGCCTCTCTAGGCCCTTTCCATTCAAAAAGAAAATAAAAAAACCAAGCGGCTTGCCGATATGCTCATAAAATCTCATATTCAATTAAAACATGTACCTCTTTTGTCGGGCATTCAATTTATTTCTTCCATTAACGTCATTCCATACATGTTTAACCTATATCCAAACATTTCCAATTTATTTCAAATCAATCCAATCATTTTAAACTTATTACGCTAATTTATTCTATAATTAGCTCTTTTTCTTATTTCACTTTTTATTTGAACATATCACGTTCATGTATATTTTTAATTTTCTTATTAATCAATCGAATTCCATTTTCAACTCAAATTTCATATTCGATTTCGAATATAAATTCATAAATCCTATTCACTTATCCAAAGTTAAATTCAATCCCAAACTCCATTACCTAATTATTCTTCTAATTAATTAATTCTATTCAATAACTAAAAATCGGATTTTTTTTGTTTAAAAAATCAATTCATTTACTCTAGTTTGGTTCATATTTATTTTATCACTCAAGTTTGGATTTTTTTAGTGGAAATCTAAGTTTTGTTCGCTTCAGATCCTTTTATTTTATTAAATAAATCGTTATGGTTTTTAAATGATTATATCGCTGTTTTTCAAAATATTTAATTTTTGACATAACTCAAAATATATTAAATGAAATCCAGATTTTCCTCATTTATTAGAAAATTATTACTCGATAGGTCTGGATGATTCTTATTTCGAAGAATTCCGACTTAAATTGAGTTCGATATACTCAATTGAAGTTCGAAACATCAAATTACAAACTACCGCGTCGCTACGAGATCATTTTAATTAAATTTAAATATAAATGTTTAAACTTCATTTATTAATAAATTTCTACTCCATTCTTCCATACTTTAATATAATTGAAATCAATTCTCAAAATTTAACTTAACATTTCCGATTATCCTAAATAGTCGATTACTTCATTCAAAATTCATAATTCAGTTTCAATTTCATTTACAACTCAGCTAATATATTAAATTTCAATTCCCTTGTAGATAAATTATTTTATAAAACTTGATATAATTGAATTTCAATTTTTAATCTGTTGGACTTATCCCAATTTAGTTTATATTCCGAATTCCGGAATAAAATCTATCGTTCTCTTTTCGAAATGATTTTTGATTCCCTTTTCAAATTCATACTTGAATTTAGACTTCAAATTATCTAATGATATTTTCTCCACTATAATTATATACGTCGTTTATGAATTAATTTCCTTGTTTATACATATTAAAACTAGATTCCATTTCAAATTCCAACTGAAACCCAAATTCCTATCTTGTAATATCTTATTATTATAACTTATATATAATTGTAAAATCTATTTTCAAATACTAAAAATATCAACTCCTTAATTATTTAATTTATTTTTATAAATTTGACATAGTCAAATTCCAATGAATTTTTTCTAATTAAATTTACATTCTGAACAATGGAATAACTTCCATCGTTTCTTTTTGAAACGATTCCAAATTTTCTTTTTAAATTCATGATTGAATTTAAATCTTCAAATTATCCAATGATAATTTATTACACTTTATTTATAAACATCATTTATAAATTCATCTACTTGTTTTTCTTTTTAAAAACAAGTTAATGTTCCCTAACCCATTCGAAATTTAAATTTTATATTTGAAAAAATAAATTTTCCTTTTTAAAACTCAAATCCTTTTCTTTTCAATTGTAACACTCCGTATTTTCTATGAATATTTAAGTAATAAATTAAAGAATACTTAATTTTAAAAGTGAGAATTAAGTAAAACGGGTTGCGCCATTACTTTCATCTTGGAATTCTGCTTGAGATAGAGTCTGAGTTTCCGTAAATCAGACTCTGTTTGAGGAAGTTATGGGCCTCAGAAGATTACAAGAATTTAGAGATTTAAATAATTAGTTAACCAGCCCAGAAAAATAATTCAAAAACATTCGAAATCAGAGAAGCGGGCTGGCAGGAAATTTACCGCCTAGGGGTGTCGACCCCCCTAAGGGGGGAGTCGACATAGGTGTCGACCCCCTAAAGATGGGGGGTCGACATTGGTGTCGACCACCTAGGGGAGGGGTCGACCCCTTTTTTGGGATCCGAGCCCAAACGGGCTGTGCTACTTCTATGGTGATCTAAAGGCTCTAAAACACTATCTACACCTATAAATTAATGCCTAGACCTAACCTAGTTAACAACAATTCCTTCTGATGCCTCTATGCTGCTAAAATCTCAATCCTCTTAACCGCCGCCTCTAAAAACCTAAATCATATTAGAAGATCTTCATCAACAATCAACCATGGAGATGAATCAACATCTGCGCACCTATTTTCTCCTAATCTAAGCACTGTAAGTTCAAGTTACTTTCAGATGTGAATTCCTAATTGAAATTCTTGGCATAATCTGAATCCAAGCTATACTTGATTATGAGATAATCCTTTCAGATTTATCAAATCTATTTTATCATATTTATGCCTGCGATGTTATTCAAATCTATTTTTATCAGATTTGTGCCTACGATGTTATTCAAATCTATTTTATCAGATTTGTGCCTACGATGTTATTCAAATCTATTTTATCAGATTTGTGCCTGCGATGTTATTCAATTCTAATCTATCAGATTTATGCTTGCGATGTAATTTTATTCAGATCATACTTCTTTTATGTTCCTGATATTGCTATTATCAAATCTAGCGTCGTATGGCTATTTTATGCCTAATCTTTTATGTCTCCTCTTCTTCCCCTTTTATTATGGATCTAGGTTGTCACAAACCTAGACAAAATCTTGTTATATATACGATTAGAATACAGGGGAATTGGGCCTAATCTATTTTATATACTATTGGGCGTAACTTGTAATTGAGATTTGGGCATAACTTGTAATTGAGAATTGGGCATAACTTGTAATTGAGATTTGGGTATAACTTGTGATTGATATTGGGGCATTATTATCATTATAATTGCAAGTTTGGGTTAATTGGTATATAAATGAAGTTTTGGGGCATAATTGTTATTGTTGCGAACTTGGGTAAATTGAAATATTAATTCTAGATTGGGAGTAAACTATAAATTAGAATATTAATCTAGATTGGGCATAACTATTGGTTGGGACGCCAAGCATAATGTATATTGTGATTTTGGGGCATAACAATTATTGCAAATTTGGGAAGATTGGGTGTAACCTGTTTTGAGTAATAACTTGAATTTGAATTTGTGGGGACATAACTTGCAATTAGCTTTGTTTGGGTATAACTTGAGAATTGGAACATGACTAGTTTTGTGAATTTGGGATGATTAGCATATAAAATCTAGACTTGGACATGTATGGTAAATACGCTAAAAGATAAACATGCCTAACCCGAGGTTAGATTGAGTTGCGGTGTAAAACTGCCTGGAACCGCCCGACACATCCAGTAACTGCAACAACACAGATCTAATGTGAGAGGTTAGCGCATTTAGCTCAAAAACCCGAGGTTAGAATGAGTTTGCGGTAGAAGTCTGCCCGGAACCGCCCGGCACATCCAGCAACCGCAAACAACAGTTCTAATATGAGAGGTCAAGGCATTAATAAATGAATTAATGCTAATGTTGACACATTTTTTTTGGCAAAAGCCGTCACACATGGAATTCCTGAATGAAAACATGCTCGAGCGATGGAAACAACGTCAGAAGACATTGAGAGATTTGGTCAAAATCACATCCTCAACATAAACAGGACCGAAACTCCTATCAGACGACCTTTTTGGGCCCTAAAACAGCGATTACGGAGCTAAGCTTGTTAACTTTTGTAGATCTCTGAGTTAGCTTCAGTTTGAGCTTCGGTTTGGCTCAATCGGACTTACGGTTTGAAAGTTATGCACGTTTCCGAAAACTGGTGTAAACTTGCAATTTCCTGGATAAAGCAACGAAGCAGCACACGATCGAAGTATGGATCACGCACCCTCGGATCGTCCCTCATCGGATCGCCCTTCATCGGATCGCCCTCCTCAGACCACGAACCGTCTGTGGTACATCTCACGATCCGACCCGATCGCCAACACTTCACTCCAGCTTCACTATGCCGCTCACGACCAGACTCGGCTCGTGATAGCCATATCACGATCCGACCCATGACCACGATCCGACCCATGACCACGATCCGAACTTCCGACCTGCAGATATGCTCCCTGTTTTGACCTATTCTCATGCCACGTCTTGCTCCTATTATCCTGGATCGTGTGCCACGTACCCCACCACGAACCGATCCCCGCACCTGCTCTTGCGCAGCCTGTTCTGACCTATTCTCAAGGCTATTTTCACTCCAACTTGCATGGATCTGATTACACATGTCACATGACGATTTGGAGATGATGTTTGGACGTTTTCCAATACATTTCGAGATTTTTGGGATGCGTGCCATGTGTCCCATTAACCGCCTTCAGGAAACAGCTATAAATACCCCATTTGAAGGCATTTTCAAGGATCTTTTGGCCATTCTTCTTCACTGCTTCCACCATTACTGAAGTGCAAGGACTTTGCACTTTCATACACTCAAATTCTTATCTTTTCAATACAATTAACACACGGATTGTGTGTTTACATGTAACTGATCCTTGTAATCTGTCAGTATAACAATAAGATTATAAAGTGGACGTAGGCTACATCTACAGCCGAACCACTATAAAAACCTTGTGTGTCTCCTTTTTATTTACTCTTATCTGCATTTTGTGATCTGCGATCTGCATTTGGGTGTTAGGCCCAATTTTTGGTCTAACAGCTAATAATCAAGACATGAATATAACATGATTTGCGGTAGGGTTAAGTTAACACAAGAAGGCAACACTTAACCAATGTAACATGAAAAGTGGGTGGGTTAAGTTAACTTGAATCGATTGATGGCACTTAACTAATACAACATGATGAACGCGTGGGGTTAAGTTAATAAGAAACACTTAACCAATATAACCTGATGAACAAATGGGGTTAAGTTAATGGGTAAAACTAAACCAATATAACATGATGAATGAACGGGGTTAAGTTAATAGGAAACACTTTACCAATCCAACATGATGAGTGGGAAGGGTTAAGTTAATAAGAAACACTTAACCAACGTGACATGATGAGTGGGTGGGTTAAGTTAATATGAATGGGCAACACTTAACCAATATGACATAATGTGTGGGAGGGTTAAGTACATATCAGGTTGGTGGGTAATATTAGTAAATATAGGCCCACAAACTTAACCATTAAATAAACATGCTTGAATCAGTGGGAGGGTTAAGCACATATCGGGTTGGTAGGTAATATTAGTAAATATAGGCCCACAAACTTAACCATTAAATAAACATGTTTGAATCAGTGGGAGGGTTAAGTACATATCGGGTTGGTGGGTAATATTAGTAAATATAGGCCCATAAACTTAACCGGTAGGAAACCCTAGTAACGGGGACCCATTTCAGCAGTAACCCACATAGATGTATCAAGGTACCCTGGAACTGGGCATGGTGGGGCACGATTACTGGCTTGATTATAAGCGGTTAAAATAGCGGTAGGGGGTATGTCAGTGTAGGTTCCGACGGATTACGGGCGTGCACATACTCCGAAGTGGAAAAAGCAAGTACTGGGTTCCAGTAGTTATACGCTGTGCATCTTGAATTGTGTCTGGTTGCTATCATAGGGACTGATACACTTTATGATGGGACGAGCACGGGGTATCTACATGCAAGAGAGGGCCGATTGACATAGACACAAGGAAAATTAATACGAGTAAGGAGCCGATCGATAGAGTAGTAAGGGTACATCTAACATATTCATGGCAATTAGGCAGATTGAGGTGGAATCCTCACAATAGATGTACACCTGAAGGCTACCACAATTGCGGGGATTGGGGTTACATTATCATATGATCATTTTATACAGATTACTAGTTGGGACACTAGTTAGGTGGTGCAGAGATATAGAAATCAGAATAACAGGGTAGTAGCGAAACAGAGAAAGAGTAGAAGTGCATTCAGTTTATCTTGCCTTATCATATCTATGCTAATTGTATGTTATCTTGTTATCCTTGTTATCATGATATTGTCTTATATTCAGTTTGTTCATGTCATGATGCTTTTGCCTATTTACATGCTGAAAGTCACTGGACTTACCAGACTTATGTCTGACCTAGTTTGTTTTGCCTCTTTTCTTTCGTTCCCCCCCCGGTTCACAGGAGGAAATGTTACCACTTAGCTCAGTTTTCTTTCCAAGCTCAAAGATAGTCGATGTATTGCTTTAGACTCTCTCTTCCACTGCTATGGCTGGTTCATGCTTTATTGGGGAATATCATTGTTATTTTTATGCTTCTTTTATACTTGGAAGTTTTTGAATCAAGACAGAAGTTCTATGTATTATTTTTAATTATGATTGAGACAATTGTTGTTAAAGCTTGACTGAACCACATTGTTTATAAAATGACTTTATTTATCTGTCTTGTAATTTATCTGCATCTTTTACCTAAAACGCTCCACCGAAGTTAAGGCATTCCCTTTGTGAGTGACCTTAACGGAGGTGGGGTGTTTCACTTGGTATCAGAGTTGAAGGTTACTAGATCAGATAAAAGATTTGAAAAATTATTTTCAAAACGGTTTTTAAAGAAGCATTTTCTAAAGAAAAGTTTTGTTTTAAAGGCATATTCCTGTAACACCCCGTAATTCTGCAACACTAGGATTCACAAATTAGGGCAGAATTAAAAGTTAAAACCAAAACCAAGGGAAACGGGGTGCGCCATTGCGTTCGTCTCGGAATTCTGCATGAAAACGATTCCGAGTTTGCGTAAATCGGAGTCCGTATGAGGAAGATATGGCCTCCGGAAGATTCAGCGAAGTTCAAATTTCAAAAACAGGTCAGGTTCAAAATTCAAAATGGACCCAGAATGGGTTGGGCGGGAATTTTCCCGCCCAAGGCACCCAGGTCGACTGGGTAGTCGACCTGGGCACCCAGGTCGACTGGGTAGTCGACCTGGGAACCCAGGTCGACTGGGTAGTCGACCTAGGGGTCGACCCCCCTGCTTTTTCCTGTTTTCTGCACCTGGTTCGTTCTTCTGTATTCGGACGCCATCCTGACCAGATTCGTTGACTTCTACACTATATAATCAGCCCTAGACTCCTTCTCTATTCACAATTCTTCTCTACCCTTATGCTGCAAAGATTCTTAGTGAACATGGTTTCCTCTCCTCCTCTTAATCAAATAATAAATAAAATAATATATATAAAATAAATCAAGACGAGGAGGTGCTGCTCAAAGACTTTCAAAGAGGAGATTCAAGCTAGAATTCAAGTGAAGATTCGAACGACTGCAATGACTGTTTTTCTACGAATCATAGCAACTCCATCTTTCTATTCTAATCTAGTCTCTGTAAGTCAGTTATTTCTAGATTTGAACGTTTTTCTCTATTCGTGACATGAAATTAAAGGAATAAAAGAATATGCCAAATCTCTCTCTCTCTATTCGAATAAGTGCCTATACTCTTGAACCTAATTAAGAACTGTTATGATTCGAGGACAAATAAGACCGTGCCTATGAAACTATGGACCTTAAAACCATATGGCTATGACTATGAACATTTGCCTATGACTATGAACATTGCCTATGACTATGGACATTGCCTATGACTATGAACATTGCCTATGACTGTGACTATGACTATGAGGATTATTTCCTTGACTAAGCCTATGCCTTTGATTAGGAAATATAAACTATTGCCTATGACATAACAAGGACATCTGTGATTAAACACCTGTGATTCATGACTAGTAAAGTGTTGCTTAAGATTTGTGACTATGAAATTGGGTCTAAACCCGATCATCTATTCTGTCTATTCTTGGTTATCTTTGGTTTTAGACCTTGGGAATTTACCTATTAAGTTAGGTCTACCCATGTTCTTGAACCTACGTCTCTATTCTGTCTATTCTTGGTTTTCTTTAGTTTTAGACCTTGGGAATTTACCTATTAAGTTAGGTCTACCCATGTTCTTGAACCGACGTCGTTATTCAACCCTTTTTATGCCAGTTAGTATGTCTATCTTTTGCATAGCATCTTTGGTTCATTCCCTATTTTCTACGAACCTAGCTTTATTTATAATCTAAATGAATCACTATTATACGAACGGTGGGAATGCGGTTTGGGCAAAATATGAAATTTACTAAAAACGTTGTTTAACTTGGAAATTGGCATAAATTGGGAACATGTATTATGGCATGTTCATAGGAATGCAAATTGGATAAATTTTACATGAATTATAAGGTATGTAATTTGAATCTAGTATTGACGTGTAAATCTAGCATTTACATGAATAGTGAACTAGAGTAATAAGTCTAGAATTAGAATGTTGAATCGGAATTGGATTAGCTAATTTGGCACGGTAAGTATATTGGCATAAATGTGAAGTTGGCCATAATTGGGAGTAATTGGCAGGTTTAGCAAAATCATGGTTAGTGACACTTAATTTGTTATAGTTTACATACCAAAAAGCATAAACATGATTTAGAGGGCGAAATGGGCCATAAGAATGAATGTTGACAATTTACATTAAAAGAGGAATAGGAAATAAGTAAATTAGGAATAATTTACTTATAGAATTTGTTCTAAATGAGAAATGTAAACTTAGACAAATTAAGGGTTTGTTAAACGACATCTTTTTTTAATAATACACCAGAAAGTTCTAGGGTGACAGAGAGGATAGTGTCTAGGCTTGGGTTTGGAAAATACAAGTTTCCTGCTCTCCCTGGCTATCCCTAACTGATCCGACGGACGGGATGGTTACTTTCAAAACCTGATTTGAAAATTAATCAAAACCCTTTGAACGTAGAAAACACGAGTATGCCTAACCCGAGGTTAGACTGAGTTGCGATGTAAACCTGCCCGGAACCAACCGGCATATCCAGTATTCACAACAATATCTGTCTAATGTGAGTGGTCGCGGCTTTAATCTATTTAATTAAAGCTAGAGCAAGAATGGTAGGGTTAAGTTAACTGAGACACTTAACCAGTTCAACATGATAACTACACTGATGGGTGGGGTTAGGTTCAGACTGACACTTAACACAGTTAAGCTAGAATGGGAGGGTTAAGTCCATAGGAACACTTAACCAACTTAACACAGTTAAGCTAGAATGGGAAGGCTAAGTCCATAGAGACACTTAACCAAACTCAAGGTAGCAAGACAAGATTTGTAGGGGGTTAAGTAAAATCTAATTCGCTTAGCCAATTTGATATGTTAGCTGGGCTAGACCGTAGGGTTAAGTAAAATTGAACCCTTAACCATCAGGTTGTGATAAAGGAATAGGGCTAAGTCTAAAAACAGGAATGGGTAATACTTAACCATTAATAACATGTTAGTTAAAACAGACGGGCAGGGTTAAGTTAAAAAGGAACACTTAACCAATACAGGATGAACGGGTAGGGTTAAGTAATAAGAAATACTTAACCAATATAACTTGGTTTGTGGTAGGGTTAAGTCATCATGAGTTACTGATAACACTTAACCAGTTTAACAGGGTAAATGAGGAGGGTTAAGTTAGCGTGGATTGAATATGACACTTAACCAATCCAAATTGTCAGGAAAGAGAACTAAGTAAACCTTAGTTAAGAAAACAACGATTCTGGAAACTAAGTGGTAAATCTAAGTTAGTAAAACTAAGTAGTAATTCTTAGTATAACATGGGAAGGAGCGAATGTCCGTTTGAGTAAAAAGGAGGCTCCAACGAATTGGGTTACGAAGCCCGAGGCTTCGAGGGGACGTGAGGGTACTCTTGGTATCCCTCTGTGAGGCTGCAGATGATCCGCCTGGGCCTACAAAGGTTAAGGTCTGCGTAGAAGAACCAGGGGTATGCCTTGGTTGCAATACATGGTAACCTAAAGACTAGGATGGACCGGCGTGATTCGGCGAGCAAACGGTAGCCCTGTGATAGCGACTCGTCGTCTACCATCCATCTTGAGTCAATCGAGATACGTGAAGCGGAAAGGCGGGGAACTCCAAAAGACCATATACTTGCTATCTAGTTATGGGTGAGGATGGCCATAGGATAGTGGGGCACCGGGGGCCGGCGTATAGTTCTCATTTTACAAGGTGTGCCTTTCATTAGTTGAGGGAGGGGTCAAGTGGGACCATAGCCACTGGAACAAAAACAGACCTTAGCATCTGCATCGGCAGATATCTGAAAGCTCCCGACCGAGTTCTGTATTCCTTGATTTGCCCTGACATAGGACTCGGACCGCACATTATGGGACATGTGCATCTAGACAAGCGATAACGATTCGCGATACATGCGTGGGGAAAGTATAGGAACATATACCACTCTAGGTAGTGTGTCCTAGACTTGGGGACATCGTTCGACAGGTAGCACTAGTTGGACTAGGTGGCATAAATCCTAAATCCGAGAAGCGTTCGGCAGATAACGTAAACTCTAGTTAAATCTGGAAGGCACTCGGTAGAAAACCCTAGATTAAATCTAGGTAACAAATAATAAATGTATTCCTGAAGGCGATGGAAAATACAGGGACTGGGATCGCGTTATCGTTACTAGTTGGGACATTAGTTAGGTGGTGCAGAGATAATAGAGATCCGTATAACAGGGAAATGGCGAAGCGGCGTAAGTATTAGAGCATATCCAGTTAATCTTATCTTAGCATATCTTGTGTTAATCTTGTCTAGTCTTGCCAACCCTATCATCATGGCGTTATCTTGTATTCAGTTAATTCATGTCGTTTTATTGTTCCATGTTCATATGCTAGAAGTTACTGAACTTACTCAGGCTTTATGTCTGACTTTGTTTTTCTTTCGTCTTCTTTTCTTCTGTTCCCCCCCCCAGGTAGTAAAGGAGGGGATAATATAGCTCAGGTTAAGTTGGACTGTCACTCTTTCCCAGCTTGAAGATTCGTCGAAGTTTGCTTGGATTCTCTTTTCAGATGCTATGGCTGGTTCTTGCTACATTGGGGAATATAAATGTAATTTTATGCTTCTTTATTTTGTAAGACAGAAGATACTCTGATATTGAAAAGAAACCATTGTACAAATCATTTTATCAATAAAGCAAAGTTTTATTTTCCGCTGTTTAATTCCTATCTGTCTTGTAATTTATCTACATCTTTTACCTTAAAATGCTCCACATAACTTAGTGCATTCCCTTTGTGAGTGACACTAACGGATGTGGGGTGTTACACGTGGTATCAGAGCTGAAGGTTACCAGATCAGATAAAGGATTTGAAAAATTATTTTCAAAACAGTTTTAAAAGAAGCATTTTCAAAAAAAAATGTTTGTTTTAAAGGCATATTCCCCAAAGCCATACACACTATCTTCTGATTCTCTATTTGAATTCTTGTCTCCTTTTTTCTTGAGTCTCTGGGGCTCCTGGCTTTCTGGGAGGTAACCTCATCGATGGGCGAAGTAGTGCCCCGGCTTCCATCCATAGTCGTAGTTGTCTCACCTACGGCCTGTTTTCCTTCAAGCTTATAGGGTTTTCCGTACGATGGAAGAAGTTTTCGAGAGATTTGTCAACATACGGAAGAGGATGAGGAGTTTGGCTAGGGAGCATAATCCTAGTATGAGGAATTCATGGATGTAGGTTTAGCTCACGAAGGAGGAAGAAATTATAAAACCTAAGACAAGAGGAAGTATTTTTACTAGGGTAGGATAGGGTATATAATTAAAAGGACAAGGGCAAGAACGAGGAACAAGATTTTCAGAAGGGCGAGTACATACTTTAACCACCAAGCGTACCTAGGAGAAAGGTAGTAAAGTTCTGTTGGAAGGGTCTAGTTTTGCTGTTCGTACTCTTCCCTTTTGGTTTTAGCACTTCACATTTGTTCATATCCACTTCCATAGTCGAGTCTCTTCACCATAGTACTTGTATAGTAGAAAGATCCCACTAGAGTCTCAAATCCAATTGGTGGTCCGACCAGTTTACTTTGGGTTAGTAGGGATTTGAGAATAGCTATCGGGTTTGCTTATATCATCTCATGCAGATCGTCTAAATTCGGGGGAGATATTCCTTGGGTGCTTGTCTGATATTGGTTTAGGCCTTTGGGGCTTGTACTTGAGGAATGTCGAGTTCGGTTTGGATAGTTTGCGTGAGAGATGAATAGTTGTGGCAGGCACTCCAAAGAGCACGTAGTGACCTTTCGACTCTTATAGTTATGGCATGGCGGATAAGAGGGAAACCTCTAATCATCTTAGTACGTATACTTGGTACCGTGATTGACATCTGTTTATTTTGGAAATGGAGATCCGGAATTTCACAATCGTGAAGTTAAATTAGTTAAGATACAGTGGAGTAAAGCTCAAGAAAGCTAGATACTAGCATCATACCCTGAGGGTGCATCCTTGATTTCTTTGTTTTAGGAGCTTTACGCATAATTGTTTCTCTCTTTCCAAAGTAAATCACCTAGGTCGTATCATCGATCCTTAGGTAGAAGCAAATGGATGTAAACATGTATTTGAAACATGTTATGGTTGGTGGTTGCAAGTGATTGCTAATGGTTGCTCGTGGATGCATATGCATACGTATTAGGCTCCAGATCAGTTCGGACGCTTTCATATTGCATTTACAGATATGTATTTGTTTGTAAGTTGAGCCTGATATGTTATCATATGGATGTTGCATATGGATGAATGGTTGTGCACGCATGTAGTATTTACATAACTAGGGATGCTTGCATACATGATTGGACGCATGGCACTGACATGATTCGCATAAAGGAGGTCAACTGAATCAGTAGACCGCCTGATTTTGCATTAGATAAAGACATATACACACACTATGCACATGAACATGGAAGCATTAGAAATCTTTTAAGGACAATGAATGCCTGTGGTTGAATGGTTGAGTAGATGGGTGATTGGATGGTAGGACACATTCTTCCTAACTTGAAGATTTCGGGGACGAAATCCTTTTAAGTGGGGGAGAATGTAACACCCCGTAATTCTGTAACACTAGGATTCACAAATCCGGGCAGAATTAAAAGTTAAATTCAAAATAAAGGGAAACGGGCTGCGCCATTGCGTTCGTCTCGGAATTCTACATAAAAACGAGTCTGAGTTTGCGTAAATCGGAGTCCGTATGAGGAAGATATGTCCTCCGGAAGATTCAGCGAAGTTCAAATTTCAAAAACGGGTCAGGTTCAAAATTCAAAATGGACCCAGAATGGGCTGGGCGGGAATTTTCCCGCCCAAGGCAACCAGGTCAACTGGTTAGTAGACCTGGGTCACCCAGGTCGACTAGGTAGTCGACCTGGGGGTCGACCCCCCTGTTTTTTCCTGTTTTCTGCACCTGGTTCGTTCTTCTGTATTCGGACGCCATCCTGACCAGATTCGTTGACTTCTACACTATATAAACAACCCTAGACTCCTTCTCTATTCACAATTCTTCTCTACCCTTATGCTGCAAAGATTCTTAGTGAACATGGTTTCCTCTCCTCCTCTCAATCAAATAATAAATAAAATAATATATATAAAATAAATCAAGATGAGGAGGTGTTGCTCAAAGACTTTCAAAGAGGAGATTCAAGCTAGAATTCAAGTGAAGATTCGAACGACTGCAACGACTGTTTTTCTACGAATCATAGCAACTCCATCTTTCTATTCTAATCTAATCTCTGTAAGTCAGTTATTTTTAGATTTGAACGTTATTCTCTGTTCGTGACATGAAATTAAAGGAATAAAAGAATATGCCAAATCTCTCTCTCTCTCTATTCGAATAAGTGCCTATACTCTTGAACCTAATTAAGAACTGTTATGATTCGAGGACAAATAAGACCGTGCCTATGAAACTATGGACCTTAAAACCATATGGCTATGACTATGAACATTTGCCTATGACTATGAACATTGCCTATGACTATGGACATTGCCTATGACTATGAACACTGCCTATAACTGTGACTATGACTATGAGGATTATTTCCTTGACTATGCCTATGCCTTTGATTAGGAAATATAAACTATTGCCTATGACATAACAAGGACATCTGTGATTAAACACCTGTGATTCATGACTAGTAAAGTGTTGATTAAGATTTGTGACTATGAAATTGGGTCTAAACCCGATCATCTATTCTGTCTATTCTTGGTTATCTTTGGTTTTAGACCTTGGGAATTTACCTATTAAGTTAGGTCTACCCATGTTCTTGAACCTACGTCTCTATTCTTTCTATTCTTGGTTTTCTTTGGTTTTAGACCTTGGGAATTTACCTATTAAGTTAGGTCTACCCATGTTCTTGAACCGACGTCGTTATTAAACCCTTTTTATGCCAGTTAGAATGCCTATCTTTTGCATAGCATCTTTGGTTCATTCCCTATTTTCTACGAACCTAGCTTTATTTATAATCTAGAATGAATCACGATTATACGAACGGTGGGAATGCGGTTTGGGCAAAATATGAAATTTACTAAAAACGTTGTTTAACTTGGAAATTGGCATAAATTGGGAACATGTATTATGGCATGTTCATAGGAATGCAAATTGGATAAATTTGACATGAATTATAAGGTGTGTAATTTGAATCTAGTATTGACGTGTAAATCTAACATTTACATGAATAGTGAACTAGAGTAATAAGTCTAGAATTAGAATGTTGAATCGGAATTGGATTAGCTAATTTGGCACGGTAAGTATATTGGCATAAATGTGAAGTTGGCCATAATTGGGAGTAATTGGCAGGTTTAGCAAAATCATGGTTAGTGACACTTAATTTGGTATAGTTTACATACCAAAAAGCATAAACATGATTTAGAGAGGGAAATGGGCCATAAGAATGAATGTTGACAATTTACATTAAAAGAGGAATAGGAAATAAGTAAATTTGGAATAATTTACTTATAGAATTTGTTCTAAATGAGAAATGTAAACTTAGACAAATTAAGGGTTTGTTAAATGACATCTTTTTTTAATAATACACCAGAAAGTTCTAGGGTGACAGAGAGGATAGTGTCTAGGCTTGGGTTTGGAAAATACAAGTTTCCTGCTCTCCCTGGCTATCCCTAACTGATCCGACGGACGGGATGGTTACTTTCAAAACCTGATTTGAAAATTAATCAAAACCCTTTGAAAGTAGAAAACACGAGTATGCCTAACCCGAGGTTAGACTGAGTTGCGATGTAAACCTGCCCGGAACTAACCGACACATCCAGTATTCGCAACAATATCTGTCTAATGTGAGTGGTCGCGGCTTTAATCTATTTAATTAAAGCTAGAGCAAGAATGGTAGGGTTAAGTTAACTGAGACACTTAACCAGTTCAACTTGATAACTACACTGATGGGTGGGGTTAGGTTCAGACTGACACTTAACACAGTTAAGCTAGAATGGGAGGGTTAAGTCCATAGGAACACTTAACCAACTTAACACAGTTCAGCTAGAATGGGAAGGCTAAGTCCATAGAGACACTTAACCAAACTCAAGGTAGCAAGACAAGATTTGTAGGGGGTTAAGTAAAATCTAATACGCTTAGCCAATTTGATATGTTAGCTGGGCTAGACCATAGGGTTAAGTAAACTTGAACCCTTAACCATCAGGTTGTGATAAAGGAATAGGGCTAAGTCTAAAAACATGAATGGGTAATACTTAACCATTAATAACATGTTAGTTAAAACAGACGGGCAGGGTTAAGTTAAAAAGGAACACTTAACCAATACAGGATGAACGGGTAGGGTTAAGTAATAAGAAATACTTAACCAATATAACTTGGTTTGTGGTAGGGTTAAGTCATCATGAGTTACTGATAACACTTAACCAGTTTAACAGGGTAAATGAGGAGGGTTAAGTTAGCGTGGATTGACTATGACACTTAACCAATCCAAATTGACGGGAAAGAGAACTAAGTAAACCTTAGTTAAGAAAACAACGATTCTGGAAACTAAGTGGTAAATCTTAGTTAGTAAAACTAAGTAGTAATTCTTAGTATAACACGGGAAGGAGCGAATGTCCGTCTGAGTAAAAAGGAGGCTCCAACGAATTGGGTTACGAAGCCCGAGGCTTCGAGGGGACGTGAGGGTACTCTTGGTATCCCTCTGTGAGGCTGCAGATGATCCGCCTGGGCCCACAAAGGTTAAGGTTTGCGTGGAAGAACCAGGGGTATGCCTTGGTTGCAATACATGGCAACCTAAAGACTAGGATGGACCGGCGTGATTCAGCGAGCAAACGGTAGCCCTGTGATAGCGACTCATCGTCTACCATCCATCTTGAGTCAATCGAGATACGTGAAGCGGAAAGGCGGAGAACTCCAAAAGACCATATACTTGCTATCTAGTTATGGGTGAGGATGGTTATAGGATAGTGGGGCACCGGAGGTCGGCGTATAGTTCTCATTTTATAAGGTGTGCCTTTCATTAGTTGAGGGAGGGGTCAAGTGGGACCATAGCCACTGGAACAAAAACAGACCTTAGCATCTGCATCGGCAGATATCTGAAAGCTCCCGACCGAGTTCTGTATTCCTTGATTTGCCCTGACACAGGACTCGGACCGCACATTATGGGACATGTGCATATAGACAAGCGATAACGATTCGCGATACATGCGTGGGGAAAGTATAGGAACATATACCACTCTAGGTAGTGTGTCCTAGACTTGGGGGCATCGTTCGACAGGTAGCACTAGTTGGACTAGGTGGCATAAATCCTAAATCCGAGAAGCGTTCGGCATATAACGTAAACTCTAGTTAAATCTAGAAGGCACTCGATAGAAAACCCTAGATTAAATCTAGGTAACAAATAATAAATGTATGCCTGAAGGCGATGGAAAATACAGGGACTGGGATCGCGTTATCGTTACTAGTTGGGACATTAGTTAGGTGGTGCAGAGATAATAGAGATCCGTATAACAAGGAAATGGTGAAGCAGCGAAAGTATTAGAGCATATCCAGTTAATCTTATCTTAGCATATCTTGTGTTAATCTTGTCTAGTCTTGCCAACCCTATCATCATGGCGTTATCTTGTATTCAGTTAATTCATGTCGTTTTATTGTTCCATGTTCATATGCTAGAAGTTACTGAACTTACTCAGGCTTTATGTCTGACTTTGTTTTTCTTTCGTCTTCTTTTCTTCCGTTCCCCCCCCAAGGTAGTAAAGGAGGGGATAGTATAGCTCAGGTTAAGTTGGACTGTCACTCTTTCCCAGCTTGAATATTCGTCGAAGTTTGCTTGGATTCTCTTTTCAGATGCTATGGCTGGTTCTTGCTACATTAGGGAATATAAATGTATTTTTATGCTTCTTTATTTTGTAAGACAGAAGATACTCTGATATTGTAAAGAAACCATTGTACAAATCATTTTATCAATAAAGCAAAGTTTTATTTTCCGCTGTTTAATTCTTGTCTGTCTTGTAATTTATCTACATCTTTTACCTTAAAATGCTCCACATAACTTAGTGCATTCCCTTTGTGAGTGACACTAACGGATGTGGGTTGTTACACGTGGTATCAGAGCTGAAGGTTACCAGATCAGATAAAGGATTTGAAAAATTATTTTCAAAACGGTTTTAAAAGAAGCATTTTCAAAAAAAAGGTTTGTTTTAAAGGCATATTCCCCAAAGCCATACACACTATCTTCTGATTCTCTGTTTGAATTCTTGTCTCCTTCTTTCTTGTGTCTCTTGGGCTCCTGGCTTTCTGGGAGGTAACCTCATCGATGGGCGAAGTAGTGCCCCGGCTTCCATCCATAGTCGTAGTTGTCTCACCTACGGCCTGTTTTCCTTCAAGCTTATAGGGTTTTCCGTACGATTGAAGCAGTTTTCGAGAGATTTGTCAACGTACGGAAGAGGATGAGGAGTTTGGCTAAGGAGCATAATCCTAGTATGAGGAATTCATGGATGTAGGTTTAGCTCACGAAGGAGGAAGAAATTATAAAACCTAAGACAAGAGGAAGTATTTTTACTAGGGTAGGATAGGGCATATAATTAAAAGGACAAGGGAAAGAACGAGGAACAAGATTTTCAGAAGGGCGAGTACATACTTTCACCACCAAGCGTACCTAGGAGAAAGGTAGTAAAGTCCTGTTGGAAGGGTCTAGTTTTGTTGTTCATACTCTTCCCTTTTGGTTTTAGCACTTCGCATTTGTTCATATCCACTTCCATAGTCGAGTCTCTGCACCATAGTACTTGTATAGTAGAAAGATACCACTAGAATCTCAAATCCAATTGGTGGTCCGACCAGTTTACTTTGGGTTAGTAGGGATTTGAGAATAGCTATCGGGTTTGCTTATATCATCTCATGCAGATCGTCTAAATTCGGGGGAGATATTCCTTGGGTGCTTGTCTGATATTAGTTTAGGCCTTTGGGGCTTGTACTTGAGGAATGTCGAGTTCGGTTTGGATAGTTTGCGTGAGAGATGAATAGTTGTGGCAGACACTCCAAAGAGCACGTAGTGACCTTTCGACTCTTATAGTTATGGCATGGCGGATAAGAGGGAAACCTCTAATCATCTTAGTACGTATACTTGGTACCGTAATTGACATCTGTTTATTTTGGAAATGGAGATCCGGAATTTCACAATCGTGAATTTAAATTAGTTAAGATACGGTGGAGTAAAGCTCAAGAAAGCTAGATACTAGCATCATACCCTGAGGGTGCATCCTTGATTTCTTTGTTTTAGGAGCTTTACGCATAATTGCTTCTCTCTTTCCAAAGTATATCACCTAGGTTGTATCTTCGATCCTTAGGTAGAAGCAAATGGATGTAAACATGTATTTGAAACATGTTATGGTTGGTGGTTGCAAGTGATTGCTAATGGTTGCTCGTGGATGCATATGCATACGTATTAGGCTCCAGATCAGTTCAGACGCTTTCATATTGCATTTACAGATATGTATTTGTTTGTAAGTTGAGCCTGATATGTTATCATATGGATGTTGCATATGGATGAATGGTTGTGCACGCATGTAGTATTTACATAACTAGGGATGCTTGCATACATGATTGGACGCATGGCACTGACATGATTCGCATAAAGGAGGTCAACTGAATCAGTAGACCGCCTGATTTTGCATTAGATAAAGACATATACACACACTATGCACATGAACATGGAAGCATTAGAAATCTTTTAAGGACAATGAATGCCTGTGGTTGAATGGTTGAGTAGATGGGTGATTGGATTGTAGGACACATTCTTCCTAACTTGAAGATTTCGGGGACGAAATCCTTTTAAGTGGGGGAGAATGTAACACCCCGTAATTCTGTAACACTAGGATTCACAAATCCGGGCAGAATTAAAAGTTAAAATCAAAATCAAGGGAAACGGGCTACGCCATTGCGTTCGTCACGGAATTCTGCATAAAAACGAGTTTGAGTTTGCATAAATCGGAGTCCGTATGAGGAAGATATGGCCTTCGGAAGATTCAGCGAAGTTCAAATTTCAAAAACAGGTCAGGTTCAAAATTCAAAATGGACCCAGAATGGGCTGGGCGGGAATTTTCCCGCCCAAGGCACCCAGGTCGACTGGGTAGTCGACCTGGGGGTCGACCCCCCTGCTTTTTCCTGTTTTCTGCACCTGGTTCGTTCTTCTGTATTCGGACGCCATCCTGACCAGATTCGTTGACTTCTACACTATATAAACAGCCCTAGACTCCTTCTCTATTCACAATTCTTCTCTGCCCTTATGCTGCAAAGATTCTTAGTGAACATGGTTTCCTCTCCTCCTCTTAATCAAATAATAAATAAAATAATATATATAAAATAAATCAAGACGAGGAGGTGCTGCTCAAAGACTTTCAAAGAGGAGATTCAAGCTAGAATTCAAGTGAAGATTCGAACGACTGCAACGATTGTTTTTCTACGAATCATAGCAACTCCATCTTTCTATTCTAATCTAATCTCTGTAAGTCAGTTATTTCTAGATTTGAACGTTATTCTCTGTTCGTGACATGAAATTAAAGGAATAAAAGAATATGCCAAATCTCTCTCTCTCTCTCTCTCTCTATTCGAATAAGTGCCTATACTCTTGAACCTAATTAAGAACTGTTATGATTCGAGGACAAATAAGACCGTGCCTATGAAACTATGGACCTTAAAACCATATGGATATGACTATGAACATTTGTCTATGACTATGAACATTGCCTATGACTATGGACATTGCCTATGACTATGAACACTGCCTATGACTGTGACTATGACTATGAGGATTATTTCCTTGACTATGCCTATGCCTTTGATTAGGAAATATAAACTATTGCCTATGACATAACAAGGACATCTGTGATTAAACACCCGTGATTCATGACTAGTAAAGTGTTGCTTAAGATTTGTGACTATGAAATTGGGTCTAAACCCGATCATCTATTCTGTCTATTCTTGGTTATCTTTGGTTTTAGACCTTGGGAATTTACCTATTAAGTTAGGTCTACCCATGTTCTTGAACCTACGTCTCTATTCTATCTATTCTTGGTTTTCTTTGGTTTTAGACCTTGGGAATTTACCTATTAAGTTAGGTCTACCCATGTTCTTGAACCGACGTCGTTATTAAACCCTTTTTATGCCAGTTAGAATGCCTATCTTTTGCATAGCATCTTTGATTCATTCCCTATTTTCTACGAACCTAGCTTTATTTATAATCTAGAATGAATCACGATTATACGAACGGTGGGAATGCGGTTTGGGCAAAATATGAAATTTACTAAAAACGTTGTTTAACTTGGAAATTGGCATAAATTGGGAACATGTATTATGGCATGTTCATAGGAATGCAAATTGGATAAATTTGACATGAATTATAAGGTGTGTAATTTGAATCTAGTATTGACGTGTAAATCTAGCATTTACATGAATAGTGAACTAGAGTAATAAGTCTAGAATTAGAATGTTGAATCGGAATTGGATTAGCTAATTTGGCACGGTAAGTATATTGGCATAAATGTGAAGTTGGCCATAATTGGGAGTAATTGGCAGGTTTAGCAAAATCATGGTTAGTGACACTTAATTTGGTATAGTTTACATACCAAAAAGCATAAACATGATTTAGAGGGGGAAATGGGCCAAAAGAATGAATGTTGACAATTTACATTAAAAGAGGAATAGGAAATAAGTAAATTAGGAATAATTTACTTATAGAATTTGTTCTAAATGAGAAATGTAAACTTAGACCAATTAAGGGTTTGTTAAACGACATCTTTTTTTAATAATACACCAGAAAGTTCTAGGGTGACAGAGAGGATAGTGTCTAGGCTTGGGTTTGGAAAATACAAGTTTCCTGTTCTCCCTGGCTATCCCTAACTGATCCGACGGACGGGATGGTTACTTTCAAAACCTGATTTGAAAATTAATCAAAACCCTTTGAACGTAGAAAACACGAGTATGCCTAACCCGAGGTTAGACTGAGTTGCGATGTAAACCTGCCCGGAACCAACCGGCACATCCAATATTCGCAACAATATCTTTCTAATGTGAGTGGTCGCGGCTTTAATCTATTTAATTAAAGCTAGAGCAAGAATGGTAGGGTTAAGTTAACTGAGACACTTATCCAGTTCAACATGATAACTACACTGATGGGTGGGGTTAGGTTCATACTGACACTTAACACAGTTAAGCTAGAATGGGAGGGTTAAGTCCATAGGAACACTTAACCAACTTAACACAGTTAAGCTAGAATGGGAAGGCTAAGTCCATAGAGACACTTAACCAAACTCAAGGTAGCAAGACAAGATGTGTAGGGCGTTAAGTAAAATCTAATACGCTTAGCCAATTTGATATGTTAGCTGGGCTAGACCGTAGCGTTAAGTAAACTTGAAACCTTAACCATTAGGTTGTGATAAAGGAATATGGCTAAGTCTAAAAACATGAATGGGTAATACTTAACCATTAATAACATGTTAGTTAAAACAGACGGGAAGGGTTAAGTTAAAAAGGAACACTTAACCAATACAGGATGAACAAGTAGGGTTAAGTAATAAGAAATACTTAACCAATATAACTTGGTTTGTGGTAGGGTTAAGTCATCATGAGTTACTGATAACACTTAACCAGTTTAACAGGGTAAATGAGGAGGGTTAAGTTAGCGTGGATTGACTATGACACTTAACCAATCCAAATTGACGGGAAAGAGAACTAAGTAAACCTTAGTTAAGAAAACAACGATTCTGGAAACTAAGTGGTAAATCTTAGTTAGTAAAACTAAGTAGTAATTC
Source organism: Allium sativum (assembly GCA_030737875.1). Classification (NCBI taxonomy): domain Eukaryota; kingdom Viridiplantae; phylum Streptophyta; class Magnoliopsida; order Asparagales; family Amaryllidaceae; genus Allium; species Allium sativum. Next base: position 603,337,511 of record CM060919.1, on the reverse strand, counting down.
TTAGTATAACATGGGAAGGAGCGAATGTCCGTCTGAGTAAAAAGGAGGCTCCAACGAATTGGGTTACGAAGCCCGAAGCTTCGAGGGGACGTGAGGGTACTTTTGGTATCCCTCTGTGATTCTGCAGATGATCCGCCTGGGCCCACAAAGGTTAAGGTCTGCGTAGAAGAACCAGGGGTATGCCTTGGTTGAAATACATGGCAACCTAAAGACTAGGATGGACCGGCGTGATTCGGCGAGCAAACGGTAGCCCTGTGATAGCGACTCGTCGTCTACCATCCATCTTGAGTCAATCGTGATACGTGAAGTGGAAAGGCGGAGAACTCCAAAAGACCATATACTTGCTATCTAGTTATGGGTGAGGATGGCCATAGGATAGTGGGGCACCGGGGGCCGGCGTATAGTTCTCATTTTACAATGTGTGCCTTTCATTAGTTGAGGGAGGGGTCAAGTAGGACCATAGCCACTGGAACAAAAACAGACCTTAGCATCTGCATCGGCAGATATCTGAAAGCTCCCGACCGAGTTCTGTATTCCTTGATTTGCCCTGACACAGGACTCGGACCGCACATTATGGGACATGTGCATCTAGACAAGCGATAACGATTCGCGATACATGCATGGGGAAAGTATAGGAACATATACCACTCTAGGTAGTGTGTCCTAGACTTGGGGACATCGTTCGACAGGTAGCACTAGTTGGACTAGGTGGCATAAATCCTGAATCCGAGAAGCGTTCAGCAGATAACGTAAACTCTAGTTAAATCTAGAAGGCACTCGGTAGAAAACCCTAGATTAAATCTAGGTAACAAATAATAAATGTATGCCTGAAGGCGATGGAAAATACAGGGACTGGGATCGCGTTATCGTTACTAGTTGGGACATTAGTTAGGTGGAGCAGAGATAACAGAGATCCGTATAACAAGGAAATGGCGAAGCGACGAAAGTATTAGAGCATATCCAGTTAATCTTATCTTAGCATATCTTGTGTTAATCTTGTATAGTCTTGCCAACCCTATCATCATGGCGTTATCTTGTATTCAGTTGATTCATGTCGTTTTATTGTTCCATGTTCATATGCTAGAAGTTACTGAACTTACTCAGGCTTTATGTCTGACTCTGTTTTTCTTTCGTCTTCTTTTCTTCCGTTCCCCCCCCCCAGGTAGTAAAGGAGGGGATAGTATAGCTCAGGTTAAGTTGGACTGTCACTCTTTCCCAGCTTGAAGATTCGTCGAAGTTTGCTTGGATTCTCATTTCAGATGCTATGGCTGGTTCTTGCTACATTGGGGAATATAAATGTATTTTTATGCTTCTTTATTTTGTAAGACAGAAGATACTCTGATATTGTAAAGAAACCATTGTACAAATCATTTTATCAATAAAGCAAAGTTTTATTTTCCGCTGTTTAATTCCTATCTGTCTTGTAATTTATCTGCATCTTTTACCTTAAAATGCTCCACAGAACTTAGTGCATTCCCTTTATGAGTGACACTAACGGATGTGGGGTGTTACAATTCCCCAAAGCCATATGCATTATCTTTTGATCCTCTGTTTGAATTCTTGTTTTCCTTCTTTACTGAGTCTCTGGGGCTCCTGGCTTTCTGGAAGGTAACCTCATCATAGCATGGTTCCGTAGGCTTGATGAGACTATGACACCTGTCAAAGGGAGAAGAAATGCCCAACTTCCATATATAGCCGCAGTAGTTTCACTTGCGGCTAATTTTCTTTCAAGCTTTGTAGGGTTTTCCGTGCGATGGAGGCAACTTTCAAGAGACTTATCAACAAGTTACACAAAGATGGCAAAGATGAGAATAAGGTTGGCTAAAAAACACAACCCAAGGATGAGAAACTCATGGATATGGAATTGGTTCACGAAGGAGGAAAGAATAGAAAAATCTAAGACAAGAGGAAGTGTCAGTATTATGGTATAACGGGTCATATAATTAAGGACAAGGGCAAGAGCAAAGGACATGATTTTCAGGAGGGCAAGTGCATGCTCTCACCGCTAGCGTACCTAAGAGAGAGGTAGTAGAGTTTCTATTGAAAAAGTCTAGCTTTTCTTTTTTGATCATCATGTTAGTACTCTTTTTGATTTTAGCGCTTCACATTCGTTTATATCTGCTTCCATAGTTGAGTCTCTGCACCTTAGTGCTTGTATAGTAGAAGATCCCATTATTGTCTCAAATCCAATTGGTGGTTCGGCTCATTTATCTTTGGATAGCTATGTTAAGTATTGAGTCTAAGTGTAATGCTTATGTTTTTGGTTTCATGGGCTATGGGTTGATTCTAGGCATGGATTGGTTAGCTAGTAATTGTGAAAGGATGATAGTTAGACTTTCGACTTGTCTCGGGAATCCCTCGAGATTTCGTGCGATCCTAAGGGATTAGTTCGTCTTAGCTACCTATAATCACTTGATGCATCTATCGACTATTTGCGATCCGTAGGAGTAGTCCATGAGTACGCAGATGTTTTTGATTTGGTTAGGGGTTTGTCCCCTAAAAACGCGAGATAGACTTCCGCATATATCTAGTTGACAATGCAAAGCCAGTTGCATTACCTGTACGATACATGAATCCAAGAGAAAGGAAGGGCTCAGTAAACAAGTAAAAGAGTTTCTTGAAAAAGGGTTCATAAGGCGAAGTATTTCTGAATCGGGTGCTCCAGCCGTTTTCGTTACAAAGATAGATGGTTCACTTCGCTTGTGCATAGATGATATTTTGGAATGAGGAAGAACATGCTTTGCATCTAAGGGAAGTCTCGGATACCCTCCAAGCGCATCAACTTAAGGCGAAGTTCTCCAAAAATGCCATTTTTGGAGAGAAGAAGTAAGGTTTCTGGGACATGTGGAATCCAAAGAAGGGATAGCAGTAGATCCCGCAAAAGTAGTTGCGGTGCAAGACTGAGAGGTCTGAAGGAATGCAACAGAAGTAAGAAGCTTTCTTGGACCAGAGGGCTAATATAGGAAGTTCATTAAGGACTTTGCGAAGGTATTAGCCCCACTTACAAGATTGACGAAGAAGAATCCAACCATTGCTCGGGATATTGGTTGTGATATCGCTTTCCAACAATCGAAGAGGGCTCTTACAACGGCCTGGTTTTGAATTTATCTTACGGTAGTAAAAGGCTTATGGTATACACGGATGCATGAGGCACGGGACTAGGCTCCATTTTGATGTAAGGGTAAGGTCGTAATAGATGCCTTAAGAAGAGAAAAGGTTGACTTCAAGTCCTCTTTATGTGAAAAGGAAAAGTTCAGAATACATATCAAACCTTGATTTTAAAACCTGCGGTTAAGTTAGTAGTCGACATCGCTAGGAGTAAGACCTATGCTTTTAAATTAAATTGGGACTTCACAAAGAAAAGACTCTCAGATAGCTGACGCAATGGATAAATTAAGTAGAGAAGAGACCTCTAGTCATAAGTAAGCTTGCAAGAAGCCGTAAGTACACAGTTAGGTTTGAGCACCGCTTATCATTCTCTAACAAAAAGGGTGAATAGGATTTTGGAAGACCTTTTGAGGAAATGTTAGCATGACACGGCAGAAGTGAAGTGCCAAGTATACTATAAGAAGAAAAGGTGGAATGAGAGGCGACAGTGAAATGAGTTCCAATGCATATTCTAGAAACAGAAATTAAGAAGCTACGCAATCGTGAAGTTAGGACAGTCAGAGCAATATGGAGTGAAGCTCAAGAAGATGCGACTTAGAAGATTGAAGACTAGATACGCGCATCATACCCTTTTTGAGGGTATATCCTTGATCTCTCTTTTTCCAAAGTTTATTTGCTAGTCTTTATCTTTTAAGTATATCCTCTTGGTCCAATCCTCGATCCTTAGGTAGACACCAATGGATGTAAACATGTATTTGAAATATGTTATGATTGATGATTTCAAGTGGTTGCAAGTGGTTGCTAGAGGTTGCTCATGGATGCATACACACACACACACTGGGTACTAGATCGGCTCAGTCACTTTCATATGGCATATGCATATATGTGTATATATATGGATTGAAACTTGATGTGTTATCATATGGATATTGCATTTGTATGAATGATTGAGCACTCATGTAGAAGTTATAAAGTACAATTAGGAATAACTGCGTACATGATGGACTCATAGCACAGACATAATTTGCATTAAGGAGGTCAAGTGAATCAGTAGACCGCCTGATTTTGCATTAGATAAGGGCATGTACACACACTATGCATACGATCATGAAAGCATTAGAAATCTTTTTAAGGATAATAGATGCCTGTGATTGATGGTTGAGTAGATGGATGTTAGATGTTAGGATACATTCTTCTTAACTTAGAGATTTCGGAGACGAAATCCTTTAAGGAGGGGATAATGTAACACCCTGCATTTTCTGTGAATATTAAAGTAAGGAATTAAAGAATACTTAATTTTAAAAGTGAAAATTAAGTAAAGGTTGCGCCGTTGCGTTCGTCTTAGAATTCTGCTTGAGATAGAGTCCGAGTTTCCGTAAATTGGACTCCGTATGACGAAGTTATGGGCCTCGGAAGATTACAAGAATTTAGAGATTTAAATAATTAGTTAACCAGCCCAGAAAAATAATTCAAAAACATTCGAAATCAGAGAAGCGGGCTGGGCGGGAAATTTCCCACCTAGGGATGTCGACCCCCCTAAGGGGGAGTCGACATAGGTGTCGACCCCCTAAAGGTGGGGTCGACATAGGTGTCGACCCCCCAGGGGAGGGGTTGACCCCTTTTTTTGGATCCGAGCCCAAACGGGCTGAGCTGCTTCGTATGACATGTTTTGATGCGCTGGACGGACACGATGGCTTCTATGGTGATCTAAAGGCTCTAAAACACTATCTACACCTATAAATTAGTGCCTAGACCTAACCTAATTCATAACGATTCCTTCTGACGCCTCTATGCTGGTGAACTCTCAATCCTCTTAGCCGCCGCCTCTAAAAACCTAAATCATATTAGAAGATCTTTATCAACAATCAACCTTGGAGATGAATCAACATCTGCACACCTATTTTCTCCTAATCTATGCACTGTAAGTTCAAGTTACTTTCAGATGAGAATTCTTAATTGAAATTCTTGGCATAATCTGAATCCAAGCTATACCTGATTATGAGATAATCCTTTCAGATTTATCAAATCTACTTTATCAGATTTTTGCCTGCGATGTTATTCAAATCTATTTTATCAGATTTGTGCCTGCGATGTTATTCAAATCTATTTTATCATATTTGTGCCTGCGATGTTATTCAAATCTATTTTATCATATTTGTGCCTGTGATGTTATTCAATTCTAATCTATCAGATTTATGCATGCAATGTAATTTTATTCAGATCTATACTTCTTTTATGTTCTTGATATTACTATTATCAATCTAGTGTCATATGGCTATTTTATGCCTAATCTTTTATGTTTCCTCTTCTTCCCCTTTTATTATGGATCTAGGTTGTCTCGAACCTAGACGAAATCTTGTTATGTATACGATTGGAATGCAGGGGAATTGGGCCTAATCTATTTTATGTACTATTGGGCGTAACTTATAATTGAGATTTGGGCATAACTTGTAATTGAGATTTGGGCATAACTTGTAATTGATATTGGGGCATTATTATAATTATAACTACAAGTTTGGTTTAATTGGTATATAAATCAAGTTTTGGGGCATAATTATTATTGTTGCGAACTTGGGTAAATTGAAATATTAAATCTAGATTGGGAGTAAACTGTAAATTGGAATATTAATCTAGATTGGGCATAACTATTGGTTGGGACACCAAGCATAATGTATATTGTGATTTTGGGGCATGACTATTATTGCAAATTTGGGAAGATTGGGTGTAACCTGTTTGGAGTAATAACTTGAATTTGAATTTATAGGGGATAACTTGCAATTAGCTTTGTTGGGGGTATAACTTGAGAATTGGAACATGACTAGTTTTGTGAATTTGGGATGATTAGCATATAAAATCTAGACTTGGACATGTATGGTAAATATGCTAAAAGATAAACATGGCTAACCCGAGGTTAGATTGAGTTGCGGTGTAAAACTGCCCGGAACCGCCCGACACATCCAGTAATCGCAACAACACAGATCTATTGTGAGAGGTTAGCGCATTTATCCCAAACACCCGAGGTTAGAATGAGTTTGCGGTAGAAGTCTGCCCGGAACAGCCCGGGACATCCAGCAACCGCAAACAACAGTTCTAATGTGAGAGGTTAAGGCATTAATGAATGAATTAATGCTAATAAACAAGACATGAATATTACATGATTTGCGGTAGGGTTAAGTTAACACAAGAAAGCAAAACTTAACCAATGTAACATGACAAGTGGGTGGGTTAAGTTAACTTGAATCGATTGATGACACTTAACCAATACAACATGATGAACGCGTGGGGTTAAGTTAATAAGAAACACTTAACCAATATAACTTGATGAACGAATGAGGTTAAGTTAATGGGAAAGACTTAACCAATATAACATGATGAATGAGCGGGGTTAAGTTAATAGGAAACACTTTACCAATCCAACATGATGAGTGGGAAGGGTTAAGTTAATAAGAAACACTTAACCAACATGACATGATGAGTGGGTGGGTTAAGTTAATATGAATGGACAACACTTAACCAATATGACATAATGTGTGGGAGGGTTAATGTAACACCCCAAATTTTCTATTATCAGTAAATTAAAAAAATAAAGTATAATTAATTCTAAATGATAGAATTAAGGGAAACGGGTTACGCCATTGTGTTCGTCTCGGAATTCTGCTTGAGATAGAGTCTGAGTTTGCGTAAATCAGACTCTGCATGAAGGAGTTATGACCTTCGGAATTTTCAGAATTCGATTTAAAATTCAAACAGCCCGAAAACATGTTCAAAATTCAAAACTGGACCAGAACTGGGCTAGGCGGGAATTTTCCCGCCTAGGACCCAGGTCAACCAGGGGGTCGACCTGGGAGTCGACCTGGGTACCCAGGTCGACTATGTAGTCGACCTGGGGGTCGACCTACAGGTCGAACTGCTTGGTCGACCTGACCTGCTTGGTCTGGTCCTGGCTCGATTTCCGGGGTTTTGCTGTGTCACTAAGGCTGATTTGTCACTTTCTGATTGACTTCTCTTAAGATGGATGGCCTTGGTTAACTCTAGCTTCATCGACGGCTCTAATTAGTTTGAAATTCTATATAAACAACCTTTGTCTCCAACCTAAATTCACACAAATAAAATACAGCTAGAGCCGTCATGCTGCTGGAAGAAAGCCAAGAGTAGCCTCCACTTGAAGAAAGCTTAGAGAAGAGCAAAACTAAAGTAAAAACAAGATCCAAACAACGTTTGTCTACCCAAAGGAAAGCATTGCAAATTCAGAACTCAGAATCCAGAATTAAAGTTCGTCGTTTGTTGTAAGTATAAAGATTTTTCCGATGGGAATAAAATTAAGATTTGATTCGATGTAAAATGGAAATGGAATTGTGTTATTGTATAACGACGATGTTAATTCATATCTTGTGTTGAAATGATTGTGTTGTGAATGGTATTGGATGTTTGTGGTATAATTGACTTGATGTTGGATCCATTAGAATGTTTGTGGATTATTCTAGTTGATGTTGGATCTATTCAAATTCACATACAAGTTATTTGGTTCATATCTACACCTATATGTTTATGCGATTATATAGGTTGTATGTGTTTAAGATCTCATGTATATACTTTATGCTAAACCTCTATGCCTAAATGATTAAGTTCATATACATGCTCATATGTTTATACAAAAGTTGCAAGTTCATAATTGGATCCATGCCAAGATCCATTTTAATACAAGTTTCATGTTATAGTAGTAAACATGATTGGATCTCGTTCACACATGTGATGAAATTATACATACTTTATGGACATGTCATATTCTTGTCATATGCTAGTGATGTTCGATGTTATGCTTAGATCTAAACATGTTTAGGTTTATGTTGTCTAAATCATATGCTAATTCATGTGACACCTATTTAGTTAGATCCCTATTTCAATTCAAGTTCACATATAGATAAGTTGATTTAGCCCATGTTGCAAATTCACATATATGTAAGTTGATTTAGCCTATGTTGCAAATTCACATATATGTAAGTTGATTTAGTTTATATTGCAAATTCACATATATGTATGTTGATTTAGCCTATGTTGCAATTTCACACCTATGATGTTCATATTGACTATGCCGATAATGCCAAGTTTACACCTATGTCATGTTTATGTTAATGAATTTCTTTATGCCAATTTTGTGTATGCTAAATTAGGCTAAGTTTTTAGCCTAATATTATATGTTAAAAATCATGCAGACGAAAAAGTAGGCTAAGATTGTTAGCCAAATATTTAGACGGGGTAACGTTGGGAAAAAATGGTAATTATAGGAAACTTGACATAAATTGGTGAAAAATATATGTATTGGCCTGCTTGGCACATGCTAATAATTGGTGGCACTTAAATGGTATAAAATTCTTATACCAAAAATGATGAACTTGGAAAGTGGGCCACAACATTTAATTGTTAACAAATTTACATATAACAAGTAATAGAGACAAATATGTAAATTTAGAAAATACGAGTATGCTTAACCCGAGGTTGGATTGAGTTGTGATGTAAACCTGCCCGGACCCGCCCGGCTGTCCAGTAATCACAACAATACCTATCCAATGTGAGAGGTTAAGCATTGAGCCCAATGAGGACCTGAGGTTAGACTGAGTTACGGTGTAAACCTGCTCGGAACCGACCGGCACATCCAGTAACCGTAACAATACCTGTCTAATGTGAGTGGTCGGTGCTTTAAAAAGCTAAGGACAGACAAGTCAGGATGGTAAGGTAAAGTTAACTAAAACACTTAACCAATTCAACATGTTAATTAAACTGATGGGTGGGGTTAGGTAAATACAGACAATTAACCACTTAACATGTTTGACTAGAAAACCTTAGTAATGGGGACCCATTTCAGCAGTTGCCCAATTAGGTATCTTGATACCCTGAAACTAGGCAGGGTGGGGCATGATTACTGGGCTGATTGTAAGCGGTCAAAAGCGACGGCGGTTGGTGCAGCAGTGTGGGTTCTAACGGAGTGTGGGCGTGCACACACTTCGGAGCAGACAAACATGGCACTGGGCACTAGTAGTATAACCTATGCATTCTAGGATTGTGTCGGGCCGCCACCATGGGACTTGATACACCCCATGGTGGGACCAGCATAGATATCTACAATCATTGGAGGCCATATGACACATATGATTTTGCGAGTAGGAGCTGATCTTTAGAAAGGGGATCACTTCACCCCGATTATGGGGTGCCAGTTGAGACAATGCAAGTAGGTGCAGAGATATAGTGTGGGGTGCGATAGTATATTCGGTTCAAACTGCTTTATCTTAGTTTATGATACTTTCCTATTTCCAGTTTATACCTATCATGCCCTTTTTCTTATTCTCATACTGAAGAATCACTAGACTTACCAGGCTTTATGTCTGACTCTATTTTTCTTTCGTCTTCTTTTCTTCCGTTTCCCCCCAGGTCCACAGGGAGGAAACAACCCCGCTTAGTCAGACTCTTTGCAAGCTTCAAGATAGTAGATGTATGGTTTGGACTCTCTTTCCTTGGCTATGGCTTTTGGACACGTTCTATGGGGATTTATGCAGCTTTTATTATGTTTTATGCTTCTTTATTTAATAATCAAGACAGTAATGATGATGCAATGTTTTGGAAGTTATTATGAGACAATTATGGAAATGTTTTGTATGAACACGTATTTATGAAATGAAATTCTGTTTGTTTTCCGCTGCTTATACATATGTGTTTATATCTGTCTTGTGTTTTATCTGTGACTTTTACTTGTAAATCTCCACCAAAGTTAAGGCATTCCCTTTGTGAGTGACCTTAATGGAGGTGGGGTGTTTCACTTGGTATCAGAGCATAGATTTACCAGATTAGATAAAGGTTTTTGAAACTATTTTCAAAAGAGAAGTTTAAAGAAGCATATTTTTTCAAGGAAAATCATTGTCTTTAAAAGGCATAGTCCCCCAAAGCCATATGCACTATCTCTCTATCCTTTTGCCTTGAATGCTTTCCTTTTTGTTCCAGCATGTCTGGAGATCTTAACCTTCCAGAAGGAGTACCGATACCCGGCTAGTTCTGAAGGTACCTAGATGCTAGGGCCAATGGTGCAGGCCCAGCAGACATTCCTCCTCCCACAGTGGTAGCGGTTCCTCCTCCTCCTCCTCGTGGAAATACTTTCGCTAAGACGTGTAGAGACTTCAAGGCTATGGGTGGAAAGGACTTTTATGGAACTGAATCCTTTGTGGTAGCAAGGAACTGGCTGAAGGAGACCATAGATTTGTTCGTCATCTTCGAAGTTGACGATAGGCAAAATATACAGCTGGCAGTGTGGTTGCTTAAAGATAAAGCTTCCTATTGGTGGGAAGTTCCCTATGCTGAGAGGCCAGTGGAAACTTGGGAAGATCATCTTCCTTTAGTGGAATTCGCCTACAACAACAGCTACCAAGCCACCATCGGCATGGCACCCTTCGAAGATTTGTATAGAAGACTGTGCCGATCACCTACTTGTTGGTGGGAGTCTACGGACAAGATTATACTTGGGCCAGACATGATTAGAGAGACTTCAGAAAAAGTGGACTTGATACGAAGGAGAATGAAGACTGCCCAAGATAGACAGAAATCCTACGCAGACAAAAGAAGGACCGACCTTGAGTTTGAGGTTGGGGACAGGGTTTTCCTTTGGGTATCTCCCTTAAGGAACGTCGTTCACTTTGGATCCGCAGGAAAGCTAGCACCAAGATATGTAGGTCCGTTCCTTATCATCGAGAAGATTGGGAAGATGGCTTATAGAGTAGAGCTGCCCGAAAGGTTGGCTGGAATTCACAATGTCTTTCACGTTTCTCATCTCCGGAAATGTTTACATGAGTCTGCGGAAGTGGTGGAGCCAAGCATTCTAGAAGAAGCCGAAGTGGAACGCGAAGCAACTGTGAGGAGAGTTCCAACCCGCATCTTAGGAACTGAAGTGAAAAAGCTACGCAACCGCAAAGTCAAGCTTGTCAAAGTTCAGTGGAGCAACTCCGAGGAAGACGCGACTTGGGAAACTGAGGACAGAATACGCGCGGCCTACCCTTTTCTTTTTGAGGGTACATCTTTGATTTCTCTTTTTCCTTAATTTGTGCTTGTATCTATCTTTTTAGGTATATCTCCTCGATATTATCCTTTATCCTTAGGTAGAAACCCCGTTGGATGTAAACATGTAATTGAAACATGTTATGATTGATGGCTGCAAGCGGTTGCAAGTGGTTGCTCGTGGATGCATATACACACACAATCTAGGTTTTAGATCGGCTCAGTCACTTCATATTGCATACGCATATATGTATTCATATTTGTATGTGGTTGAATTTGATATGTTGTCATATGGATGTCGCATTTGTATGAATGATTGCGCATTCATGTAGAATTATGAGGAGGAAAATTTGCATACATAATGGATTCATGACACTTACATGATTCGCATTAAGGAGGTCAACTGAATCAGTAGACTGCCTAATTTTTGCATTAGATAAGGACATATATACACACTATGCATATGATCATGAAGAATTAGAAGTCTTTTAAGGACAATGGACGCCTGTGTTTGTTGGTTGAGTAGATGGACGATTGTATGTTAGGATATACGTTCTTCCAGACTTGAAGATTTCGGGGACGAAATCCTTTAAGGATGGGAGAATGTAACACCCCGAATTTTCTGTTATCAGTAAATTAACAAATTAAAGTATAATTAATTCTAAATGATAGAATTAAGGGAAACGGGTTACGCCATTGCGTTCATCTCGGAATTCTGCTTGAGATAGAGTCCGAGTTTGCGTAAATCGGACTCCGCATGAAGGACTTATGACCTCCGGATGTTTCAGAATTCGATTTAAAATTCAAACAGCCCAAAAACATGTTCAAAATTCAAAACTGGACTAGAACTGGGCTGGGCGGGAATTTTCCCGCCCAGGACCCAGGTCGACCAGGGGGTCGACCTGGGAGTCGTCCTGGGTACCCAGGTCGACTATGTAGTCGACCTGGGGGTCGACCTGCTTGGTCGACCCGACCTGCTTGGTCTGATCCTGGCTCAATTTCTGGGGCTTGGCTGTGTCACTAGGGCTGATTTGTCACTTTCTGATTGGCTTCTCTTGAGATGGATGGCCTTGATTAACTCTAGCTTCATCGACGGCTTTAATTAGTTTGAAATTCTATATAAACAACCTTAGTCTCCAACCTAAATTCACACAAATAAAATAGAGCTAGAGCTGTCATGGTGCTGGAAGGAAGCCAAGAGTAGACTTCACTTGAAGAAAGCATAGAGACGAGCAAAACTAAAGTAAAAACAAGATTCAAACAACGTTTGTCTACCCAAAGGAAAGCATTGCAAATTCAGAACTCAGAATCCAGAATTCAAGTTCGTCGTTTGTTGTAAGTATAGTTATTTTTCTGATGGGAATAAAATTAAGATTTGATTCGATGTAAAATGGAAACGGAATTGTGCTATTGTATAATGACGATGTTAATTCATATCTGTGTGTTGAAATGATTGCGTTGTGAATGGTATTAGATGTTTGTGGTATAATTGACTTGATGTTGGATCCATTAGAATATTTGTGGATTAATCTAGTTGATGTTGGATCTATTCAAATTCACATACAAGTTATTTGGTTCATATCTACACCTATATGTTTATGTGATTATATAGGTTGTATGTGATTAAGAACACATGTATATACTTTATGCTAAACCTCTATGCCTAAATGATTAAGTTCATATACATGCTTATATGTTTATACAAAAGTTGCAAGTTCATAATTGGATTCATTCCAAGATCCATTTTAATACAAGTTTCATGTTATAGTAGTAAACATGAATGAATCTAGTTCACACATGTGATGAAATTATACATACTTTATGGACGTGTCATATTCTTGTCATATGCTAGTGATGTTCGATGTTATGCCTAGATCTAAACATGTTTAGGCTTATGTTTCCTAAATCATATGCTAATTCATGTGACACCTATTTAGTTAGATCCCTATTTCAATGTAAGTTCACTTATAGATAAGTTGATTTAGCCTATGTTGCAAATTCGTATATATGTAAGTTGATTTAGCCTATGTTGCAAATTCACTTATATGTAAGTTGATTTAGCCTATGTTGAAAATTCACATATATGTAAGTTGATTTAGTCTATGTTGCAAATTCACATATATGTATGTTGATTTAGCCTATGTTGCAAGTTCAAACCTATGATGTTCATATTGACTATGCCGATAATGCCAAGTTTACACCTATGTCATGTTTATGTTAATGAATTTCTTTATGCCAATTTTGTGTACGCTAAATTAGGCTAAATGTTTAGCCTAATAATATATGTTAAAAATCATGCGGACGAAAAATTAGGCTAAGATTGTTAGCCTAATATTTAGACGGGGTAACGTTGGGAAAAATTGGTAATTATAGGAAACTTGACATAAATTGGTGAAAAATATATGTATTGTCACGTTTGGAACATGCCAATAATTGGTGGCACTTAAATGGTATAAAATTCTTATACAAAAAATGATGAACTTGGAAAGTGGGCCACAACATTTAATTGTTAACAAATTTACATATAACAAGTAATAGAGACAAATATGTAAATTTAGAAAATACGAGTATGCTTAACCCGAGGTTGGATTGAGTTGTGATGTAAACCTGCCCGGACCCGCCCGGCTGTCCGGTAATCACAACAATACCTATCCAATGTGAGAGGCTAAGCATTGAGCCCAATAAGGACCCGAGGTTAGACTCAGTTACGGTGTAAACCTGCCCGGAACCGACCGGTACATCCAGCAACCGTAACAATACCTGTCTAATGTGAGTGGTCGGTGCTTTAAAAAGCTAAGGACATATAAGTCAGGATGGTAGGGTTAAGTTAACTAAAACACTAAACCAATTCAAGATGTTAATTAAACTGATGGATGGGGTTAGGTAAATACAGACACTTAACCACTTAACATGTTTGACTAGAAAACCCTAGTAACGGGGACCCATTTCAGCAGTAACCCAATTAGGTATCATGGTACCATGAAACTAGGCAGGGTGGGCACGATTACTGGGCTAATTATAAGCGGTCAAAAGCGACGGTGGTTGGTGTAGCAGTGTGGGTTCTAACGGAGTGCGGGCGTACACACACTTCGGAGCAGACAAACAGGGCACTGGGCACCAGTAGTATATCCTATGCATTCAAGGATTGTATCGGGCCGCCACCATGGGACCTGATACACCCCGTGGTGGGACCAACATAGGTATCTACAATCATTGGGGGCCGTATGACACATATGATTTTGCGAGTAGGAGCCGATCTTTAGAAAGGGGATCACTTCACCCCGATCATGGGGTGCCAGTTGAGACAATGCAAGTAGGTGCGATAGTATATTCGGTTCAAACTTCTTTATCTTAGTTTATGATACTTTCCTATTTCCAGTTTATACCTATCATGCCCTTTTTCTTATTCTCATACTGAAGAGTCACTAGGCTTACCAAGCTTTATGTCTGACTCTATTTTTCTTTCATCTTCTTTTCTTCCGTTTCCCCCCAGGTCCACAGGGAGGAAACAACCCCGCTTAGTCAGACTCTTTGCAAGCTTCAAGATAGTAGATGTGTGGTTTGGACTCTCTTTCCTTGGCTATGGCTTTTGGACAAGTTCTATGGGGATTTATGCAGCTTTTATTATGTTTTATGCTTCTTTATTTAATAATCAAGATAGTAATGATGATGTAATGTTTTGGAAGTTATTATGAGACAATAATGGAAATGTTTTGTATGAACACGTATTTATGAAATGAAAGTCTGTTTGCTTTCCGCTGCTTATACATATGTGTTTATATCTGTCTTGTGTTTTATCTATGACTTTTACTTATAATTCTCCACCGAAGTTAAGGCATTCCCTTTGTGAGTGACCTTAATGGAGGTGGGGTGTTTCAGTTAAGTACATATCAGGTTGGTGGTTAATATTAGTAAATATAGGCCCACAAACTTAACCATTAAATAAACATGCTTGAATCAGTGGGAGGGTTAAGCACATATCGGGTTGGTGGGTAATATTAGTAAATATAGGCCCACAAACTTAACCATTAAATAAATATGTTTGAATCAGTGGGAGGGTTAAGTACATATCGGGTTGGTGGGAAATATTAGTAAATATAGGCCCACAAACTTAACCATTAAATAAATATGTTTGAATCAGTGGGAGGGTTAAGTACATATCGGGTTGGTGGGTAATATTAGTAAATATAGGCCCACAAACTTAACCAGTAGGAAACCCTAGTAACGGGGACCCATTTCAGTAGTAACCCACATAGATGTATCAAGGTACCCTGGAACTAGGCAGGGTGGGGCACGACTGCTGGGCTGATTACAAACGGTTAAAATAGCGGCGGGGGTACATCAGTGTAGGTTCCGACGGATTACGGGCGTGCACGTACTCCGGAGTGGAAAAAGCAGGCACTGGGTACCTGTAGTTATACACTGTGCATCTTGAATCGTGTCGGGTTGCCATCAGAGGGACTGATACACCTTATGGTGGGAGCAGCACAGGTTATCTACACGCAAGAGAGGGTTGATTGACACAGACACAAGGAAAATTAATACGACTAAGGAACCGATCGATAGAGTAGTAAGGGTACATCTAACATATTCTTGGCAATTAGGCTGATTGAGGTGGAATCCTCACAATAGATGTACACCTGAAGGCTACCACAATTGCGGGGATTGGGATCACATTATCATATGATCATTTTATACAAATTACTAGTTGGTACACTAGTTAGGGGGTGCAGAGATATAGAAATCAGAATAACAGGGTAGTAGCGAAACAGAGAAAGAGTAGAAGTGTATTCAGTTTATCTTGCCTTATCATATCTATGCTAATCGTATGTTATCTTTTTATCCTTGTTATCACGGTATTGTCTTACATTCAGCTTATTCATGTCATGATGCTTTTGCCTATTTACATGCTGAAAGCCACTGGACTTACCAGACTTATGTCTAACCTAGTTTGTTTCGCCTCTTTTCTTCCATTGCCTCCACTAGGTTCACAAGGAGTAAATGTTACCACTTAGCTCAGTTTTCTTTCCAAGCTCGAAGATAGTCGATGTATTGCTTTGGACTCTCTCTTCCACTGCTATGGCTAGTTCATGCTTTATTGGGGAATATCATTGTTATTTTTATGCTTCTTTTATACTTGGAAGTTTTTGAATCAAGACAGTAGTTCTATGTATTATTTTTAAATATGATTGAGACAATTGTTGTAAAAGCTTGACTGAACCACATTGTTTATAAAATGACATTTTTTTCCTCTGCTTTATTTGTCTGTCTTGTCATTTATCTACATCTTTTACCTAAAACGCTCCACCGAAGTTAAGGCATTCCCTTTGTGAGTAACCTTAACGGAGGTGGGGTGTTTCATCAATCAAATATTTTTTTATGGTATTATAAATACCAATATCTAGGTCCATTGCTATTCAAACATCCAAAACACACTATCATCAATCACAGAATTTCTAATACATCATATATTAATATATATATATATATAGAAACAAACAATAAATAAATTTGAGGAATCTAATTGGATCCCTCCAACCTGTTTTTCTTGCATCCACAGATGCTAGACAACATAAATAATGCCCATCCTGCTTCAAGGCAGGATATCGCTGTATAGAAGGTTGTCCACTATATTGTAGGGCACATAGGGTGTCATTCGCTAATGGTATTGTGGGAGATATCCAACCACCAAGCCTAAATATAACCAATATATATATATATATATTGAAAATTGATACACTTTATTACGAAATACCAAGCATATACTTTGTTTATATGCCTCATCAAAACCTTATGCCCCCTAACCTAAATGAGTGCGACATAAGGGAAAAAAGTACATATAAAACTCCATATATTCATGCTACAAACAAGCATAAAAACTATATCTTAACAAACAAATACAACAACAAAAGAATAAAAGAAAAACCACTTCGGCCTTCTATCAAACCCACTACCAAAACAGTATAGCCTTTTCAAAACAAAAGCCCGCGTATCCAATTTAAAATGCTTCATTTTAGCTCCATCAAACTATCTAATATCAACCAAATCTACTCCCCATCTCCTCTAAAACTCTAAACTTCTTTTCTACTTGTTTTACTGCCATTTCCTTTCAATAGATAACATACACTTTCTCAATCAACTTAAGCCTCATTTCCTTCGACATTTGCCTCTGATTAAAGTCCTTGAGTTTCTTTCCTACCATCTATGATACACTGAAGTAGTTAACGCCGCAAAAGCAACATCAAAGCATGAGTCTCTGTTTTTAAACTCATTCATAATTTTTCCTGCCTCATTCATCAATGAACCTATCTCATATGCATTAATACTCAATTTAACCAATAATGCTAACCATAAGAACAGTGAAAACTCACATTCATATAATAAATGTTTCACAATCTCATCATAAACTCCATATAGTACACATCTACTTTCGGTTAAGATACCAAAATTTCTTAGTCTAGATTTAGTGTTTAGTCTATCAATAGAAGCCAGATAGGTGATAAATGACATTCGATGAGAATTCTTAGTATGCCAAAATGTAACGTCCCGGATTTTTAGTCGATTTAGTTTGAATATTTAAATTTATTTTAAATATCGAATTGATATTATAAATGAATTTAATATGGAATCTATTGATTTTTGATATACGAATTAATTTCAAAGATATTGAATTATTGTAATACAAAACGATAATAATTGAATTCATAATTTAAAACTGAATTTAAATGATTCATCCAGTCAATATGAATTCTATTTGAATATAAACGATAATAATAATTTATTATCAATGAATTTGATTGTTTTGAATCAATTTATATTTTAAATGAATTAATTTAATATGGTTACTATATATATGATTGAATTAAATTTCAGGAGTGGTTCCATTGAGTTCAGGATAACGTTATAACATTGACACATCAATCGTTACCTTAAAATAGGGGTTTGTGGTCGCAAATTAGGGCCACGAAATATTTCGATTATTAAATTTATTAAATCACTTCAAAATAATATCAACCGACCTAAATCCTTCCCCATGCAGCTACAACTACCTCCCCTTTTAAATCATGCAGCTAAATCCTTCATCGAGCTGCAAAAATGATCTCCGACCTTCACTACGAAGGAAAACATTGATTTAATGCCCTGTGTACAATCTGTTCCCCTTATCACCTATATATATACATCGAGATACCCCTCTCCACTTCTAATTCCGTTATTTAGAAAAATCGAAACCTTATATTCTAATACTCGCTCCACTAAAAATAAAAAAAATGAAAACAATTTAAATACTCAACCGAAATTCATGATTTTAGATCCAATGAGTTTACATGCTTGAGTGCTTCAATTCCTAGTGCTCAAATCTCAGTACGATTGACTCTACCGAAACTCGATTTTAGAAATCGCGAGTTAAGGCTTTCAACTTTTTGGGAAAATGATCATTTAGGGAGGAAGGGAAGGTCGGCACGACGTTGGAAGTTGTGTGACACACTTGTAGTGTTTTTTAATGAAGTTTGGCGCAAAAATGTTTCGCACCTTTCCTATGCATTTCACGAATCTGCTGGGAAGTTGCGAGTTGGGGAAGAGGTGCGAGTTGAGTATCAGGTTATGGAGATTGAAGAGGGAGAGTTCGAACTGTGTTTTGGATATGGAGGTTCAGGCGTGATAGTATATAGACTGTTAAATTGGAGATGTTATTTGGGATAAGTGGGTTAAAGCAAGGCAGTGAAGTAATGCGTGAAGTTCATGCACTGATGACGAACTGACAGTGTAGTATAGTGGTGATTAGGGTGATAGCAGCAGTGACTGGACAATGATTTAGGTGATAGAATGGAGATTGGAGATTGACAACAACATGTTCGATGGTATGCCAAACGGGATAAGTCATTGTTTTGGGTATGTTTTTAGGGTACATGGATCGGGTGGTTTCTTTCAGCATGCATCGTAGATTGCTTTATTTAAAGACAACTAGGTATACGTTTTTTTCGAAGTTTAAATTACCAGTATAATTTATGTTAATGGTTAGTTTAAATGAGTAAGAATTTAATCGATATTAATAATTGTTAATCGATAAATTAAATCAAACAACCGTAGGTACATGGCATATTCAACTCAAGTAGTTCATAGCCAAGGGGTGTATAATATGGAATTTAAGAATTTAAATCAGAAAGGATCGAAATAAAATCAGTTGAGTAAATCTCACTTAGAGTTTTATATTTAAATTTATTTTTAATCGTTGAAAATAAATTGTTGGCTTTTGGATGCTTTGATATGATTGGAATTGCAATTATTTTATATATATTAGTTATATTTAGGCTTGGTGGTTGTGACTACTATATATATATTGGATATTTCCCACAGTATCATTAACGGATGACCCTATCGCCCCACGATATATTGAGTGGATTACCTTTTATACCGCGATATCCTGCCTTGAAGCAGGATATGTGTTATTTATGTTGTTCAACATCTGCGGATGCAGGGAAACAGGTTGGAGGTATCCAACTGGATTCCTCAAAATTTATTTATTGTTGGTTACATATTTATATATGTGTGATGTGTTGAATTGAATTGATGATTGTGTATTGGGATGTTTGAAAATCACTGGCCCTAGAAACTGATATTTAAAAATATCATAAAAAGGGATTTTTAGATTTTACAAAGGTAAAAAAATATTTTTCGAAATAGAAATTGAATTTCGAATGGTTTAGAAAATATTAACTTATTTTAATATTTAAAATAAGGAGTGAAATTTATAAATAAAGTTTATAAATAGAAGAGAAAAATTATCATTGGGTAATTTATAAATTTAAATTCAGGTATAAATTTAATAAAGGGGTTTGGGAAACATTTCCAAGGGAAATGATAAGGGATTTATGATTAGAATTCAACTATGTCGTATTTTGATGTTCTGAACTTCAGTTGAGTATGTAGAACTTAATATAAGTCGGAATTTGATGAAACAAGAAATTCCTAGACCTATTAAATGATAGTTTTTAAATGGAAGAGAAATATCTGGATTTCGTCTTATGGATTTTTTGTTATGTCAAAATCGAATTATCAGGAAAACAACGCTATATTCGTTTTTAAACCATAACGGTTTATTAAATAAAATAAAAGGATTTTGAGTGAATAAAAATTCGAATTTCCATTAGGAAATCTAGACTTGAGTTATAAAATAAATATGAACTCAAATGAAGTAAATGGATTGATTTTTGAAACAAAAAAAATCAGATTTTTAATTATCGATTGAAGTTAACTAATTTCAGAAGAAATTAGTTAATAGAATTATGAATCGAACTTAACCATGTTTAAGTGAATTGAAATTGGGAATTCGAATATGAAACTTGGATTAGAATTTGGAAGCAAACAAGGATACTGAGTTTAAATTATGTATAATTGAATACAAATATATTTGAGTGTGATATGTTCAAATTAAGAAGAGATTAAGCAAAGAAGCTAATCAGAAAATTCATTAGCAGATGGAAAGCAAAAGTGTTGAATTGATTTGAAATGAACTGGAAATGGGCATATATATGTTAACAGGTATGGAATGTAGAGAATGAAGATTTTAATTAGCGTGCCTGACAAAAAGGGACAGGTTTAAATTCCATATGAGATATTATGAGCCTAATGGGCAAGCCACTTGGCTTTTTCATTTTCTTTTTGAATGGAAAGGGCCTAGAGATGCGAGTTGTAGTTGTACCGATTGAGCCGTACAAAGGAGACGCTGGCGAAATTTCTCAAAAATTTAAGGAGTTAGAATATTTTTAAGAAAATTTAATAACTACAAATCAATGTTTAAATAAGATTTAGTTAAATGCGATAATTTGGGTTGTTGTAATGATGTTTTACACAACATTCATTTCAACCCAAGTAAGTGGCATTTTGGGAATATAATAATAAATATTTTCTTAGTATAGAAACTAAAAGGAGATGGGAAATGGAACGTTTTCCAAATATTGTAAGAGGCTAAAGTGTTTTGAGAATATTAAAGTAAAGATTTTGAAAGGAATCTAGGAGAAGATTTAATGAATGAAATATTAGAAAAGGGCCAGTGATTATTGATGGATGTTTTCTTTTTCTTCGATAGTTAAATAACCGACTATCGAAGTTTTTTACTATCATTGTCAATATGGAGAGACCGGTTGGATTTGTTATCTGTAAACCACACTGTATAGGCATATGTGTTGCGAATTAGATATGCTGAAATAGCCTAAGATGGATTGATGGAATAGTGCCTTGGTTTGTCCAGACCCAATACAACTTGTATAGACGAATGCTTGTCAGAGTATGCCTAACGGATCACATAAGACGATCCTTTCAAGGTATTACGTTTGGTGGCGAAGGAATTCGTTTCTCTTAGCTTTTTATACCATAATATTTTTGGGAAATCAACTAGTGATTTGACGGGTTTGATATGTGACATTCAAAGTGAATAGTACCTTAGATTGAGTTGAGTGTATATATACGTGAGAGCGTATTTGTAAGTTGATAGAAAAATTGTTTTATATTGTGTTGATTGGTTTGTCGAGTGGTTTATGAACTTTGGTCGGTACAGTATAATCAACTGTATCGATAGGTGTTTCTAAATACTTAAACAGAGTAATTCAACACAATATTGTTTTCAAAACTGGGTAAATGAAATAATTTTGCGCAAAATTATATTTTGATATAAAAGAATAATTTTTGAAATTATTATATATGGATATGTTGATTGAGATTATAACCAAATTAGATTATAGAATTGAAATGGTTATATATAACCAAATGAAATGGTATAAGAACTTAATATACAAATGATATGAATTAAAATTGGATTGAAACCACAATTTGGAATTTGAACTCCCGAATGTTTGGAAAGTATTTTGTGAAGTGCTATGTAAATAATACAGCATTATTTCGGAAGGATTTTTGAATAAAAATCATGTTGAATGGATTTTGAAAGTGATAAAGCACTGAACTCACATCAATAGCTGGAAAATAATTCTTATGATGACTGCGACATCATCGGTGTTCATTTTCGATGTTCTAAGTGAAGGATTGCTACCATGGTAAAATTTTCCAAAGGAAATTATTTGAGAAACCAAGTTGATCTGAAAAATTTACATGTTTGAATTTGAGATGATTATAAATACATTTATATGATTTCAAAAGGGATTGAAATAAGTACCGGGTATTTGAATTCTGTCAAGTTAAATGGATTGAATGAATAAACTGATTTGGAATCAATTTAATATTAGCCAGAAAAATAAATGGTTACCTTGTTAACCAAATAATACCAAAAGATGAGTAGATTTTTTTGTTTATTACGAAGTAAATAAATTGATTGAAATCAACTTGAATTAATATGAATGCATATGTATGGAATATGAGTTGAATGTGAATATACTGATCGTAAATCATTCAAATGAAATGAATGTGAGTAGATGGTGAATAATATGAATGAAATAAGGCGAAAACTAAAGGTTAGGACTTGTTGGAAATGAATCTACGTGTTCAACCATTTAAACAGATGAAAGTTATTGAAACTTTGTATTTATGAAACTTATGAATTTAAATTGAGTAAGTTTAGGTACATGTAGCTATCTAGCTTGATTTTGGATATGTAGATTGCTTATATGCTAAGCATACATGCTTAATAAAAGATTATATAAGGTACGCCTACGCAAAATTATCAAACTAGGATATATAAACTGTTTTCCGACCATATGGGTCGATGTATACTTTTTCATCTCTTTTGGTATATTGCAAAAGATTCTCCGTACAGGGGAGACTTTGCCAAAAAAATTCCAAAATTTTGAGAGTTAGAATTTTTTTTTAAAGTTTTGAATTTTTTTGTAAAGGTAAAAGAGTTGGTTCTCAAATTGAATTCAATTTGAAGATTTTTGAATGGGAAATAAGAAATTAAATATTTTCATGAAAACTTAATGTTGTATGGGACTTGAGTTATAGAATATGAAATACTGAATTATAACAAAGTGGGATTTAAAAAAGTTATAGGTTTGTAGCATTTCTTCTACCTTTGTAATTTCGGGGACAATTTTTTTTTAAGAGGGACAGAATGTAACATCCCGGATTTATAGTCCATTTAGTTTGAACATTTAAATTTATTTTAAATATCGAATTGAAATTATAAATGAATTTTAATATGGAATATATCGATTTTCAATATACGATATAATTTCAAAGATATTGAATTATCGTAATACAAAACGATAATAATTGTATTAAAAATCAATAACTGAATCTAAGTGACTCAATCGGTCAATATGAATTATATTTGAATATAAACGATAATAATAATTTATTATCAATGAATTTGATTGTTCTGAACAGATTTATATTTAAATGAATTAATTTAATATGGTTACTCTATATATATTGAAACAACCCGTAAAATACATAAACATTAATAGTAAATAAATAATTAAAAATAAGCAATTAAATAGTATGGCTGGAAAATGAGATTTTGTAGCTTTAAGAATTTGGCTACGAAATTCTTTTATTTGGATTCGTGGTGAAATTCTGAATCATTTTCATATATAATATGCTGAAAACAGTCAATGTATGAAGAAGCTATGAACAAATGAATTTTGACAGTAAATATAAAATATATAAAATTAAATGGATGATATATATGTGTCCAAAATAAATTAAAAACAAAGAGGGCGAATCTGAATTTTGAAATGAAGATAAGATCATGGGGGACAAAGGATATTATATATAAGCAATAAAATTAAGAGATTAAGGAACGCATTAATTAAAAATAAACACCTCAACACCACAACATTATTGGGCGTTCCAGCCCCCAGGTGGTCGACCGTCCCTTAAGAGAGGTGTCGACCGCCGGTCGACCGTCGGTCGGTCGCCTAGCGGTTGGACAGCCCAATAAATCTATGTGGTTAGGTTATTTTTAGAGAGGATATATATAAATAAATGGCCTGGATTAAATCAAACTAATCCAATGGTCTACGCTCACACGGGAAACTATATGTAGCCCCTCATATCACACATTAGAACCGTAACCATTCTTTATCCCTGCCTCCATGTTGCCTCTCTGCCATTACTAAATTTCAGAGAAAATAAAAGAAAGGGTTAAGGATTTATCTTATTCCTGCAATCTTATTCTTAACCTATCTCTATTCTAATTCTTATAGGCTTATTATTCTGGAATTTGGTATAAATATATGCATATAAGATTCTAATACATGTTTCTTGTATATATATATTAGGAGAATTGTTGGAGCACGTTTGCCGCAAAGATTAAGCACAAATCTAAATCTACTACATATTCCTCTTTATTCTTCCCTAGATCTGTGAGTGGAATATCGTTTACTTAGACATATTCATATTTTTTATTAGATTACCATGTTGATAGATATGCCTAGGAGGATTTGGAAATCGATAACTTAAATACCAAAACCCCCAAATCCTCTATTTTATATCTGCGTATGAATTGTCATGATATTTGGTTTTTGTGGATTTTTGATTTTTATATTAGATTAAAGATGAAAAAGGGGTGTTGCTACTGTTGTTTCTATTTTGTGTAATTCACCTTTATTGAACATTTGATTGTAACCTAAAAGGGTTTAAATTTGGGTATAACATGATTTGATTAGGTTTGGGTTCTATTTTGAATCCAAACGTATTCATACTTTATATATGTCAAATGTAAACGTTTTTGTGTGCATAACACCGAAAAGGGGTGAATTAGATAAAGTGGAAATTATAAACATACATGTCTAAGTGTATGTAATACTCTATTTTTAATCCAGTATTGAAATCATTCCAACAAGCCTAGGATGCAAGTTGAAACTTGTATGTATGTATATTTTCCATTCACTGCTAACTGTTATTATGTCATCATGCCTAAATTATTGCAGTAAAGATATGGAAAAATTAACTTGTATACCTTGATTTGGACAAATTGACAATTGCCACCTCATTTGAACATTTCCTTGTTCCTACGAATATTTAATGTTATTATGCGTTATTATTATATTAATATAGCGTAATCAGAGTAATATTAACGTAACTAATGCGTTTAGGATAATATTCGAATTTGAAATGTCCCTATATATAAAATATATTGATTGCTTGTGCATGCGTATGTAGATAGGCTTTTTATATATATATTAATAGTGACACATAGACACTAAGTTAGTTGCCATTTGTGGTAGAAGTATGCCCGGAACCGACTGGCAAATCCAACAACCACAAGTGGGCACAACTAATGTGAGATGTCTAGGTGCTATGGGCCATTCAAAAACTTTGTACACTAGACATGAGTTGAATCAACTTGTATTGGAAGCCTGCCTGGAACCGACAGGCGTATCCAACATCCACAAGTGTACGGTTTAATGTGAGAGGTCCAGTGTATATATATAACTATATATATAAGTCTATTATGCGTGAAAATAGGCAGGTTTACTACACCTTGAGATGGTCTTAAGTGGCCGACTCTCTTTTTATCTAGTTTAGGTCTTAAGTGGTTAGGACTAGGATCCCTTTGAACGTTTATTCCTTGGAGAGGAACCAAAATCATAGTACCCACCCTTATTAGATTTGAAGTAAGTCTTTGGGTCCTCCTTCTCTAAAAGTGGTTAGGCATGAACGGTAATGGAGTAGGGTAGTTCACGGGGATGTCCACTTCCTCTAAAGCTTGTAAGGGCTCAACAAGGGATAGGATTGGTATATGAAAAATATATGGCCATTGCATTCTCACCAACTGCCTAAGGGAAGTCTTAAGCGACATAGGTATCCCACCGTAATATCATTTAAGTAGTAGCATTCGCAATACTACTTCTCATATTACAATTGAGTGTATGGACTTAAGAACATTAACATATTAGGACGGGGTCTTAAGGGGATAGGGTCCGCCTCATGGTTATAAGAGATCATAAGAATCTACCTTTAATAGGGCTATAAGTGACCAAGAATGTCCACCTCATTGGGTATTTACCCTAAAAACACTAATGAGCAATTGACTTGGATATCCACCTCATTGGTTAGGTAATCAAAGTTTTTAAATCTTATGTGCTACGTAGACATACCTTGATATATGTAACCTGCTAAAAATATAGGGTATGGACAATAAATAACACCATATTTCACTCACATAGAACTTTATGTTCTGACCCCTCTCCTTAACATATCCAACATGTTAGTAGATGGGGTAAAGTTATGAACGAAGTTATGACTGGAGCTGAAGAAGAAGACGAAGTTATTATGCTATTATTAGTAGTCATTGCTTTACTTCTTTTGGAAGCTTGTGAGAATGAACAATTTGATGTACTCGTTGAACAAATGGAACTATGACTGCTGTATTTTTGCGTTTTTTAAATTAGTGGTATGTCTTAATTCAGTATTATATTTTCTCCTTCCGTTGTGTGAGATTTCCATTCGAAATATCTGTGTATATATATTTTATGCAAATGTAATCCTTAAAGGAACCAATGGCCCGTTTAGAATGGCTCTGAGTTTCGATGGGCCTTTTCTAGGACGAAATTTAGGCCTATTCCGGGTGGGTTTTTACATTTGGTATTAGAGCATAGGTTACCCGATTATAACGAAATTACACGTATGAGAGGCGTATTTGTAATTTGAAAAAGGTTTTTCAAACTATATATAAAATATAATTACCCCCAATAAGCATACACATTTATACTAGGCATCTTTTTCGTTCTCTTCCCTTTTTCAGCTTAGATACTATCTCAGAAGTATCCACTAAGGGATTCCTCCTTTTCTTTTAGATAGTAGAATGGCTGAAAATACTACTGAGCAGGGTAACTAGGCAAGACCCTGATACTTTCCAAAGTTGTTCCAACAGTATCTTCATACTGTGGAACATGTCCCTGTTGACAATTCTATCCTGGTGGCATCTGCTGCTCCTTCCACTGATGTAGCCTTTGACTTTTCCTACTACTGTAAGACCTTTACAAATCTTGGAGGGAAATAATTTTCTGGAAATGAACGCTTTGTTAATGCTCAATCTTGGATTATGGATTGTGAAAGAATCTTCGAAGCTACTGGCTAGCCCGATGAAGTGAAAAGGAGGATAGCGGCCTAACACATGAAAGATGAAGCCCTTGAATGATGGGATTTAATATCTGGAGAAAACGAGGGCCGGATTTTTACATGAGCCAAATTCAAAACCCATTTCAAAGCAAAGTTTTTGCCAAGGGCAGAATTGACTATCTAATTATAGAAATTCATCCACCACAAGCAAGGAAGCTTGAGCCTGCAAGAGTAAATATCCAAATTTACATAATTATGTAAGTTCGGAAGAGGATTGATAGACACCCGCTTGAACAAAGCCCCGAGGTTTGTTAAAGGACTAATCTCCCCATTAAAAGAAACCATATTATCCTAAGTAACATTCAGGGAAACTTTTGAAACCGTAGTTGAGACAGTTATCCTATGCACGGCTAGGCGCCAAAGAGGATAAAGAAGGCGAGAAATGGAGAAAGCTCCAAAAAGAATAAGAAAAACGAATGATGGAAAAACAAGAAGAAAGGGAGAAAATTCAAAAAGGACGCAAAGACTTGTACGAGGTGTAACCGCAAGGGCCATGAGGCCAAGGATTGTAGGACCTCGTTGGCGATGAAGGAGTTCAAGGGAAAATATTTCAACTGCCATGAGGAAGGACACATGCCTAGGGACTGCCCAAAGCACAATGTTGTCAAGAGTGGCCAGAACTATGCAATATAGGAAACACCGATCCAAAGACGACCCCCAAGAGACCATGGGCAACCCGCACTTGAAGGTACAACCTCTGTTTTAGGAAATTTTGTATACACCTTGTTCAATTTCGGAGCGACCCATTCTTTTATCTTCAAACGATTAGTAAATTTGTTGAACCTTCCCATATCTATTTCGGATAGAGGTGGCCAACCCTACCAGAGGATCTAAGTATCTTGAGTTGTTGTGTAAAGTCTTAGTATTGGAGATTGACAATTTCGAGTTCCATTGCGAAGTGTATGCGTTGGATTTTATGGGGTATGACCTTATCCTAGGTATGGACCAGCTATTATTTTATGGGGTCGTCCTAGATTGCGATAAGAGAATTGCTCGTTTTAGGAGCCGAGGAGGACGTAGTTTGAATATTCCTTGTAGTGTCAGGAACATGGATAAATCCTTATTATATTCCTTATCTCTTAGTTCTGAACGACCATCTTCGGTCCCTATAGTTTGTGAGTTCTTGGATATTTTTGAGGAAGTCACGGGACTTCCACCCCACAGAGAAATCTCTTTTCATATAAACCTAGAGAAGGACGCTAGAGCTGTAGCACTACCCTTGAGGCATATGGCGCCCAAGGAAATATGGGTGTTAGATAAGCAAATTTCAGAATTGTTACAAAAAGGTTTCATTTGTCAAAGTACCTCAGAATGGGGTGCACCTGTTGTATTTGCCACCAATTTAGACGAATCTTTAAGACTTTGTTTGGACTATAGGGAACTTAATAAATTGACCAAGAAGAATAGGTACCCTTTACCAAGAATCGATGACCCTTTTGATCACTTGGGAGGAGCCCGAGTATTTTGCCAGCTAGAGCTTGCTGCTGCATTTCACCAGTTAAGAATTGCGGAGGACAACAAGGACAAAACTGCGTTTAGGACGCCAGATGGATTATTTCAATGGGAAATTATGCCCTTCGGACTAACGAATGCACCTGCCTTCTTTGTTGACCTCATGAGTCGGGTATTTAGGGGCATTCTTAATAAAATTGTGGTAGTCTTCGTAGATGATATCCTTATATTTTCAAAAGACCGTGAAGAGCATGAAGATCACTTGAGACAAGTGTTAGGAATATTAAGAAAGAGCCAATTGAAAGCAAAATTGTCGAAATGCCATTCCTGGAGGGAAGAAGTAAGATTTTTAAGACACATTGTGTCAAGTAAAGGCTTGGCCGCAGACCCCGCAAAGATGGTGGCAATCAAAGAATGGAGGATACCTCGAAATGCTACGGAAGCAAGAAGCTTCCTTGGATTGGCTGGCCATTATCGGAAATTCATTAAAGACTTCGCAAAGATTTCTAGGTACTCCATTAACCCAATTAACGAGGAAGAATTTGGTGTTTTCTTAGAGTGATAACTATGATATAGCCTTTAAGAAATTAAAGGAAGTATTAACTAGCGTGCTAGTCCTAATTATACCCGACGGTTCAAAATTGTTTACCGTTTACACCAATGCATGTGAGATCGGTCTAGAAGCAGTCCATATGCAAGAAGGAAGGGTAGTTGCTTACGCTAGTTGACAACTCAAGGATCCAGAGAAGAGATACCCAGTTTATGACCTGAGTTAGGTGCAGTAGTGTTCGCCCTTAAGATGTGGAGGCTTTATCTTTTAAGGGAGAAATTTGAACTTTTATCTACCATAAGCCCCTAAAATATTTATTTTCTCAATGTGATCTAAATCTAAGACAGCAAAGATGGATGGAATATATTGCCTCATTTGATTTCATGATCTAGTACACCCCGGGAAAGGGGAATGTTGTGGCAGATGCTTTAAGTAGAAATATGCGACTTTGAATGCGATGACCGAATGGAAACGATTAGAGTTCCTCTTTGATTTTAATTTGCAACCCGTGCCAACCACTTCTAATGGTTTTCTTGGCGCTATGATAATTAGACCTACCCTAAGAGAGAGGATCCAAAGCGCACAAGACTTTGATGAGGAATTAAGAAGCATAAAAGAAAAAGTGGGAAAGAAGGAGACCTTTCCCCATTCGGTTAAATATTCGATCGGTGATGATAGGAGTTTACTTTGGGATGGATGACTTAACGTCCCTAAGGATGAAAGGTTGAAGGAAAAATTATAAAGGAGTTCCATAGGTAAAAATTGACCATACACCCTGGTGGGGATAAAATGTGCAAGGATATTAAGAGGAATCTCCATTGAGAAGGAATGAAGAGAGATGTAACTGAGTTCGTAGCCCAATGTTTACATGCCAAAAAATGAAAGCGCACAAGGTAATCCCGAAGGACTGTTACTACCTTTAGAAATCCCCACATGGAAGTGGGAACATATTTCCATGGACTTTGTGGATGGACTTCCAAAAGCCAAAAGGTAATGAGGCCATTTGGGTTGTGGTAGATCGTCTAACCAAAAGCACCATTCCATACCAGTCAAGAAGACAAGGACTACAACCTCGTTAGCCTAATTATATGTCAAATAAATAGTCAGACTATGTGGTATCTCATCGATTACTCTGAATGATAGAGACCCCTTGTTCACAAGCGAGTTTTAGGAAAGCCTACAAGCAGCATTGGGAACGACCCTTAACCTAAGCACAGCTTATCATCCACAGATCGATGGACAGATAGAGAGAGTAAATAGAATCATGGAAGACTTGCTCAGAGCTTGCATCATCAACTTTGGAGGAGTTTGGGAGTTGCACCTACCGCTTGTGGAGTTCACATACAATAATAGTTTTCAAATGATGATTGATATGGCCCTTTTTGAAGCGCTTTATGGGAGGCCATGCAAATTGCCAACTTATTGGTGGGAAACTATCGACAAGGTTATACTCAGACTAGACTTCGTCCGTGATTCCAAGGAGAAGATATCTTTGATTAGGCAAAGGACGAAGGCAGCCCAAGACCGTTAGAAATCGTATGCCGAGGATGGAACTTGAGTTTAATATTAGAGACTTGGTACTCGTAAAAGTATCCCTTCTTAAGAAAACTGTTTGGTTTGGAAAGACTGGGAAGTTGACTCCCAAATTTATTGGGCCTTTTCGTGTCATCTAGAAGATATGATCTTTGGTTTATCGAGTGGATCTCCCAAAGCGTCTATGGGGAATCCATAGTGTTTTCATATATCTCATCTAAGGAAATGCCTTCATGATTCTTCTATCAGACTCACGCTTGATGAAATTGGGAACATAGAAAAACTCGAGTTGGAGTCCATGTGCCCCGTGACACTACAAGAATTGTAGAGCACGAAATCAATAGTTTCCACAACAAAACCGTTCGCCTCGTCCGAGTACAATACGAAAATAACCCTTTGGAAAGTACATGGGAGACCGAGGATAAGATGAGACGGACTCACCCAGAGCTTTTCTCAGGTTATTTTTCATCAAATTTCGTTTATGGATGCATCGTGATTGCTAGATTGGATGTTAGAGATTGGATGCAACACCATTGCACAAGTGCATTTATATATAAAGAAATGCATAATTAGGTTGTTTGCATACATATTGCATCACTTATTACACCTACATGCTAGGATGGAGCTCACTTTAGTGAGTATGTAGTTCATAATCACAGCGAGTCATGGATGCTTATGGCTGATTTTAAAATACCATGGATGTGCTCATGCGAGTTATGATTTTGCTCCTTAAACAGATTTCAGGAGGAAATCCATTTTAAGGAGAAAAGAATGTAACACCTCGTAAAATACGTAAACATCAATAATAAATAAATTAATTAATTAAAATGAGAAATTAAATAATATGGTTGTAAAATGAAATTTTGCAGCTTTAGGAATTTGGCTACGAAATTCTTTTATTTGGATTTGTGGAAAAATTATGAATCATTTTCATATATAATATGCCAAAAACGGTCAATGTATAAACGAATGAATTTGAACAATAAACGCATAATATATATACATATATTTATAATTAAATGGATAATTTAAATATGTGTCCAAAATAAATTCAAAATAAAGAGGGAGAATTTGAATTTTGGAATGAAAATAAGATCATGGAGGACAAAGGATATTGTATATAAGGAATAAGATTGAGAGATTAAGTAACGTATTAATTAAAAATAAACACCTCAGTACCGCAGCTTTGTTGGGCGTTCCAAGCCCCAGGGGGTCGACCGCCCCTTAAGAGGAGTGTCGACCGCCGATCATCGCCTGCCGGTTGGACAACCCAATAAATCTATATGGTTAGGTTTTTTTTTGGGTTGACATATATAAATAAAAGGCCTGGATTAAATCAAACTAATAAAATGGCCCACGCTCACATGGATAACCATATATAGTCTCTCATATCACACATTAGAACCCGATTCTCATCTATTCTCTTATACTTTCACTTCAAGGACATAATAAGGGGCAAGCCGAGCAACCATAAATCTATCGTTACTTATTAATTGGACCCCGCTTACCCTCTATTCTCTTCTTAATGCAAAGCCTTGCTTCGCCCTATGCTCATATTAACCAATTAGCTAGTAGAGAAGCAGCAGAATATGATTCAGCACAAGTCGCATTACATCCTGTGGAGGATTTTCCTAAAGGATAACCCAGAATAAGAGCTGGCATAAGGTTTTGAATCACTAGTCCCATAGTAGATCAATCACTGACTGATTCAATGATAGTAAGGATTTCTTCTATTCCTCCAATCCTATTCTTAACCTCTCTCTATTCTAATTCATATAGGTTTAGTATTCTGGAATTTTGTATAAATAAATGTATATACGATTCTAATACATGTTTCTTATATATATATATATATATATATATATATATATATATATATATGGAGGATTATTGGAGCACGTTTCCCGCAAAGATTAAGCACGGATCTAGATCTACTACAGATTCCTCTTTATTCTTCCTTAGATTTGTGAGTGGAATATCGTTTATTTAGGCATATTCATATTATTATTAGATTATCATGTAGTTAGATATGCCTAGAAGGATTTGGAAATTGATAACATAAATACCAAAATCCCCAAATCCTCTATTTTATATTTGCGTATGAATTGTTATGATATTTGGGTTTTCGTGGATTTTTTATTTCTATATTGGATTAAAGATGAAAAAGGAGTGTTACTTCTATTGTTTCTACTTTGTGTAATTCACCTTTACTGAACATTTGATTGTAACCTAAAAGTGTTTAAATTTGGGTATTTCATGATTTAATTAGGTTTGGGTTCTATTTTGAATCCAAACGTATTCATACTTGAAATATGTCAAATGTAAATGTTTTTATGTGCATAACACCGAAAATGGGTGAATTAGATAAAGTGAAAATTATAAACATACATGTATAAGTGTATGTAATACTCTATTGAACTCATTCAAATAAACCTAGGATGCAAGTTTGTTACTACCAAAATAAAGCACCGAAACAGGCTGGCAGTGAAGGGGTAACAAACCGCCATAAGCAGAAAGAAGTCTTCCGTCAACAAAAGCCCAACATAAGAAAAAGCCGATAGCGTAAAGAAATATTCTGGGAGCTATGCAACCGACACCATCCTTGAAGGAAAAAAAATCTCAAAATCTATACAAAGAAAGGATATCGGTAAGGCGGTCCCAGCACGATGAGTGCAACGACCCGGCAGGAATTCGACTCCCGAATTCCGATAATAATACAAAAACCGTATTACTTTCCAAAACTCAAGTATCGAAAACACCAGGTAGTTATTAGAAAGAAGTTAGAGGATGAGATAAGAAAGAAATAAATATTAAAATAGAAGAAGAAGAAGAACCAACACAACACAGAGTCTCACATCGCAGCGGAACAAAATATAATATAGGAATAAATCTTTACTGGGAACTTTAAAAATACTTACAATCATCAGAGTACATCAACACATCTGGACAGTTATAATAACCTGTCCTCATATACAACACATAGTGGAATGGTATCTATGAAATATCATACGTCTGGACTCTTCCAGCTCGTATCTTCACAGCATCCGATAACTGGACCTATACAACCCGGTCTAACCTGAGCATTACAAACGCCGGATCAGTCTAGTGAACCAGAGTGAGAAAAACACACTAAGTTTACAAATATCATCCAACTTGATTTTAACGTCAAAATATTTTCGAAAGAGGAGGATAATCGCAAGACCAAATCCATACATAAATACAGATAGTTTTTACCTTACGATAACCCAAAACACTTTGGAAATCATATCTTCTCTGATATTATAATAATGTCTAAATACAAATAAATATCAATCTAGCAAAATGTTTTCATCTCACGCTCTACATATATAGTATGAAATCAAAAACGCGGCTCTTATTGGAGAACGAATTTCCATGGCAAGGTATGGGTAACCACCTTCTGACAGTGTATCTCTAGAGACGAATACACCGAGTTCAACAAGAATATCTTGCAACCTAGGCTGAACATGACCGGCTCCTCATTTCGCTTGAGAGTACCGAATGTATTGTCACCTTATGGCTTTTTGTCGCGACCACCGTAGTTCCCAGGAGATACAGAAATGAAAAGAAGTAACAATATGAATATTCTCTAGATGGTGATAATACACACTTTTGATGGGTGCGACCCACATAGCCATGTGACCTACCCGAAGAATCCAATCACGACAGAGCCGAAATATCTCTAGGAGCTATCCAGAGAAATTAAACACGTGTTTCTTTTGTTCTTGAAGATCCACGGTCTTCAATGCTCCATCTTTACTCATCATCTTCCACGTATTTGTTGTTCAGAACGATTTTCGAATATAAATTCAATCCTGGTTTTTCCGTACCAACAAACGTGTTGGTCAGATTTGATAGTCTGTTATTTAACTATCAAATAAACAACCATTCATGGATAAAAAAATATTTTGAATTCACTGATTCAATACCCAGCATCATTTAGCCTCTTTAATTAACCCGTCGTTAATTAAAATATTAAAAATGTTGTATCGGAAAACATTTCCCTTTCTTATTAGAAATAAGAAATTCCATTTATCGATTCACTTCTACTCATTAGACACTTATTGTAAATTGGTAAATGAATAAATCTCTAGTATTCAACTGAAAATTTCTGTTCACTCCAAAACTGTCCAAATTAGCTTCGTTCCATTCTGTAAACAGATGTGAGAATTATTAACGTATAAATTTAATATAATTTAAATTATAATTAACCTTTCTTATTTAACTAATTACGTTAAATAATTTTGGTTTAAGATTTCTAATAACCGAGTCTTTTGATTTCCAAAAACAAGTCCACTTGTTTACAAATAATAGCCTAACTCTTAAATTAAGTTTTAACTTTTCTAATCACTTATTACTAATTAACTAATTGTATAATTAATTTCTTACTTAGGTTTAACTAATTACTTGTTTAGGCCTTTTATATTACCTAACTAATTACGTGTAGTCACGGTTTCAAATATGTGACTCTTATGCATTGCTAGATATGTTACATCCTAATTACTAGTATAATTAGGCACCTTTAGTTTAATCTAAATTAACGTTACTAATTATTGGGTTAAAAACAACAAAGGTCGACCCTATTACACTGTATTGTTTCATGATGTTTTTCCATCCTTCTATTCAAACTGTACCTCCACGCTGGCTTCAACTCAATCACCTCGCCAACACAGATCGCCGGGACACCCTTCAAGCCATTACCACGATCACCATCAACCTAACATCCATTGCCCAATATACTATGAAGCTCGATCTACCCAACGTCTTCAAGTAACTTCACAAGTTCGACCTCAGTAATCATGTCACAACCCCCTCTAAAGTCCGCCAGAAGTTGATCAGGCTTCACCCTCGCCTGCACCACAGTCGCGCCACCCTAGGACCTGAACCCCATGCCACTCGACATCCTACTCCACCGCCAGTTCAACCTTGAAACTATTTCCACTCTCCGTTCCTTTTTGAAATCGCACAGCAAAACAGAACCAGGCGCGCTACAAAACATCAGCTGTTGCGTCGATCACCGATGACCAGACCACCATTGAAGACCGCCAGAGTGTGTGCCTCACTCTCCTCCTCGTTTGCTTGAAATTTCTCACCATTCGGTCACCACGTTTTCTCAATAACACCCAATAACCATCAGCCCTCCTTTTCCTGATTCTGATCAGCTCGTCGTTCGAATTCTTATCATAGCCAGTCATTCGAAGTATGTCGACGGGCTCTACACTTTTACTAATGAGGTTTGCTTGATTTGATAAAGGAATTGAGGAATAAATTAAGGAAGAAGATGGAAGCAGTACTATCCGTTCATTACTGAGAAGCGGTTGATAATTTTTGTTGACTATAGAATGAGTAACTTAGGGTATTGACCAAATCAAGGGGTATTTATAGAGTTAAGATGGAATATATTTTATTATTAAATAAACTTTGTCACGAAGTAACATATAAAAACAACAACTTACGACCTCCTATCGAGATGAAACTCTTATTCCTAACATAGAAAAATATTCCGGACATAATGGGACAGGTTTCTTCGAAATCCGATATCATTTGTAAAAATCCCTTTATAAATCACAGGTGAAAAACACACGATTAAATTCCCCGAGATCACAAAATAAATCCAAATAATTTGAAACTTGAAACACTACAACATCTCACCATTACGGATTTAATAAAATTGGTTTCATTGAAAACAAAGTTCATTTGCATATCCGTTATTCAATTTTACATGTAAAACAACGCTATTTTGGACACTAAAAACACCCGGTCTCCAAAAATACAAACAATATATCTATTCTGATTCTAAACATCAATATGAATTCAAAGGAATTCATTTCGTGGCTTAATTCGATCATTATCTCGAGTTATGGTCAAAAACCCCTTTTAAATCGAATTAAACTATTAAATTAATCACTATTATTTATAAATAATTCCATAGCGACTATTTTAAAATTTGAATTGGACATAAGTAACAAACTATAAACTAAAATCCCAGTCTTTCTCTTTCATATGAAAATTATCATCAATAAGATTCCAACAATTCTTATTTCACAGAAATCCGGCTTATATCGGATCCTGTATATTCAATTGAAGTTCAAAATTCAATATTACGAACTACCGTGTCATTTCGAGCTCGATTTATATTATATATAAACTTAACGTTCAAATTTCGTTTTAAATAAAAAAAATTCAATATTAAAACCCCTTAATATTCCCAAATATAATATTTAAAATAATAAATTAAATTAAATATTTAGCTACCAAAAATACGGGACATTACAATGAGTAAACAACGGTAGGTCAGCCAAGACCGAAAGCCAATGAAGAGAAAGACCACTAATCCTATAAATCGACACCTAGAAGATGAGAGGGGCTATCGGTATTAACTTGCTTAACACTAATAAATATGTGGATGACAGCATATGGACATTATCCGGAACCAATTATCGAGAGCTTCATTAGTTGGTTCCCGGGAAGTTACCCTAACAAGTAACTATCAAAGCACCGGAAGCAATCCCCTGAAAAAGCAAGGATACACTTAAAGAGTCTACCGAAAGGCAAGCCGAAACCCCAAAGAGGGAGAGGCTATCCACACTAATCTTCTTAGTGTCGATATCGACAAGGGTGGCGGACCCGACAACCATTCACTTGAATCACAAAGATAAGCTCCACAAAGCGTTATATAATAACAAGACCGAGAGTCCATATACCGGAAGCCTACATCTGGAAGCTATACCTATATGAAAGCCATTTGCACCAACAAGCTTAGGATCAAAACAAAGTGGATAAACAAGCCATCAAAAAGGAGTTCCGCAGACCGAAACCCTCATCCCGAGAGCAGGAACCGACATATCTAAAAGCCATAGGCAAAACCTTCAGAACCTAAAGAAAAGGCGACCGAGAGCCAGTACTTCCAGAACCAAAGGGAAAAGCGGCCGACGGGGGTGCTGTTGGCTCAACAACAAAAGGGCCCCCGATTTGTCTATAAATAAGACCCCAAGGGTCTCATTTTTGGGACAAATTTCTCAATCTTGTACTCTCTTTTTTATAGAGTAAACCCTAATTTCTAAATTAAATTGGGGATTTCAGTGGTAATCACCCATGTTCCAAATCAAAGATCAATAAAAGAGTGAATCCATACTTAGTGTATTTCTTTATGTGTTTCCAATGGTATTTCTTAGCTATCAGCTGTGAAATATGTTATTTTCTTCCTACGTGTCTACAAGTTCTTAACCTGGCCTAAACCCTTCCGCAAAATCAGTCAGAACCCTTTCCCATAAGCCATTTAGCCCTTATCGAGGGTTGTGCTTAGGGAACCTTTGTCCAAAGGTAACTGTTGGTTCTTAAGTCGCTTAAGCGTGATACTCGCCCCATAGAGGGAAGAGTAACTAATCTATTGGACTCAAAACCTTGATATCTAGGAAATGGTGAACTATCTCAAAACCGAAAAAGCTAAATGAACCTATTTTTCCCTTAGTTCCATTTCCATAGACCTATCTCTGGTGCTGACGAAAAATATCGTTAACATTTTGGCGCTAGGAGGAGGGCTTGAACCTCCGACCTTTCGGTTAACAACCACATATTTAACTGTGTTGTTCCGTTCGAGGTTGGACTAGGCTTTGAAGAAGCAGCAATCATGAATAGAAGTTCTCTATGAGTAACTAGTGATTTTCCCTTGGTTACATCAAGCATTAACGGACCATGGACATTCGAAAAGTTTAAGTTAGAAACCCTACGTATTCAAGATTAAGAATGAGATGTAGAGCCTAATGATCCTGATCGTTGGAGCATATACCCTTTTAGGACCAACCCCATTCTTTGCCCTAAGCAATTCTACAACAGAAGAACATAATCCCTTTCTTCATATCAAGGAAACCATCCAAATGCAAGTTAAAGGAACAATATTCGGGCAAAGGATTAAAAAAGGTTCTGCTTGTTATACTACAAAAGAGTCTAATAGGGGTATGCCTTTACATCAAGGCACAATTAAAAGAAAGTTTAAGGAAAAAGATGGAACAATGGAATCGAGGGGTAAAAGGGCTAAGTTTCCACACCGAAAGAAAGACTTCGAATCAAGATTACCAAAAGGTTGTGAGCTTACTACCTCAATTGAGAACATCTACTCCCTAACTAAGCGTGAGTTGAACTTTTGGCCTTCATCGAAGAAGAAACCGAATTAGAAGGGCCTTATTGCTACTACCATATGATGAATGGACGTGAAACCAACCATTGAAGAGTTTTAGAAGGAATGATCATCAACTTCCTAAGCCAAGGAAAGCTACACAAATATGTAAAGAGAACATAACTAATCACAACAATAGATTCTCTGAGAAAAAGGATTGTCTACCTAATTACAGGGATGGAAACCCCCTCAAGACATGAAATGCCCAAAGGTGGGTTAAATCACAAATGGATAAAAACCCTTGTCATCACTGAGTTGGCCAGGGCAAGGCAATTCCCGGAGAGGAGTGGTGTGTAAGCCGCTTTCCGCGCCCGAATCAAAAATGGTCAGGTTAAAGCATCAAAAGCATAACCCTCTGACCCACACCAGTAATGGTCGTGACGGAGCATCTAATTAGCACGCACTGCCTCTGCTCGCAGAAGAGTATGCCCGGCCTCTGCTATGAACTAAGCACGTCCTACCTCTGCTTATGTTCTGCGTTACCCGCAGGAGGGAACGAAAACCCCTATCATCGCCTACGATGGTCAGGATAGGGCACCCTTTGGATGGGGTGGAGTGTAAGCCTTTATCACTGCCTACGATGGCCAGGGTAGAGCATCAAAAGAGTAAGCCTTAATTCTGCGTCTACGATGACCCGGTTTAAGCATCTAGGACCTTATCATTGCCTATGACAGTCAGGATAAGGCGCCTCCTGGAGGGAGGTCAGGTAAGTCCTTGGGCCCTGCTTGTGGATAAGCTATCCAAGCGCACCGGACACACAGGGCCAGAGAGTGGCCAACAAACCACGTTCATCCTCTGCTTTGATTAAAAAAAGCCGAGAGAGTGACTCAAGAAGCACGTACATCCTCTTCTTCTATAATCAAACCCAGAGGGGAAACAAAGCTAATTACCAGAGATGGGTTTCTAGTCTTCTATTAATACCTGAATACGGATCAGTTCAGTTCTTCTACTAATACCCAAATCTAGGTTAATTCAAGATGTCTATTGAAACACCAAAAATGAGTTCCTGGTTCTTTATGGAGCGACCCGAGTCGGGGACAGATCCAAAGCTTCCATTATTACCGGAGGAGAATTCCTGGATTTCATCCTAAAAATTACGGTTTGAAACATTAGACAAAGTCTCTATTCAATTACCAAAAGAGGCATTCTGACCACATCTCATTAGTACCCTAAATTGGGTCACAAAAGACTTAGATTTGCACTTCCGAAGAAGGATTGATGAAACAAGACTTGAAGGAAAATGCAAAGTCTATTATTTGGAAGGTTTTCCTGGAAAAGATAAGTAATCCTCTTTCTTGTTCAGGGATATTTTTTAAACTTATCATGTACAAATCGTTACCGTCTTTTTTCAGTACAAGAAAAAGTCACACAATAAGTAATACATACACAATTTACCAGATCATTTACAAGAATTACAACATTAACTATTTAAACATAGATATGTACATATTATAATTACAAACACTATCAAATGTCCTACCTCCCTCCATCCTCGGATAATGGAGGATTAATGGCATGGCGAATTGCGATGCTTATGAGATCATTAAGCTTATGCATCTTTTTCTAACTTCAACAAGATTATCCGAAGGTTGGACCAGAAGTTTCAGAGCCCGTGTCCTTCTCCAACTCAAAAACATTTAAACGCGGGTCATGTCTTTCCCATTGTAAAAGCTTGTTTTGGTCAACATTCCGGCTGAGACGGTCAAATGAATCCTTAATCAATTTGGTGTTGCAAATACTCTTCATCTCGGTTATCACCTTCTTGCACCAGTCAGAAATGACTGATTCTTTTAACCCTCGAGGAGGGTTCTTCAAATAAAAATGCTTTTGAGGAATGGAGGCCCTAGCCGTAGTTGCGACATTAGAAGGCCGGGACACTGTAATGATAGGGATAATTTTGAAGGCATGTTTCTATGTCTTACATTTTGCATTGACATTATCTAATTCAATTTCCAAGTTTGTGACGCGTTGGTGTAAATCTCTTAACTCATCTTTGAATTCAATAGAGGGTTTAGTCTTTATATACGTCTTCAATCCGATTATAAGCCTGTCTCTTTTTTCTAGTTGACCTTTCACAATTTCTATTTTTTCGTTCATTTCCTGATAGATAAAGTTTGGAATAAGATCGTTCTCTCTCGAGATGTAGAAGGAGCCTCGCTGGTTAGTAATGCATCGTCTTGAGACGAGAAAGTTTCATGACGACCCACATACTCACAAGAATAAAGGGTAGTTATCTATAAACCTTCATTCATAAGAACAGTGTCATATTCCTATATAAAACGCTTTGTATAAATATTATTCAAAAACCAATTTTCGGAGGTTTTGAAAAACACATGGACTAGAAAGAATCACGAGGGTTCACATACACTTATCAATACATTTACTATTTACATATCAACTCAGCATGCTCAATCTAAGTCTTTTTAAAGTCGCCTTCCGGTCTTCACCCAAAAAGATAAGGGAAAGCCGAGGGAGTTTCGTTTAAACACTTCTGAGTTCTTCTAGAAAGCGTTTTCTCTTGAAAATGTCAGTAGACATTGTCGAATACTCCTTTCTCAATCTACAAATCAAATGTAGTGCATCTTCATGATAAACAAGGTTTTGTCATAACATATACGGAAGAATTAGCAGCCATATATAGTATATAGAATCCCATACATGTTTTAGACAATCACAACATCAAGGTTACAAATGTTCCTCCTGCTCGTACAAAATCGACCTTTTAAACAGGTCAGTGATAAATCTATCTTTGTTATACTCAAGCTTTCCTGGGTTAAGATCCCTAGGAATTGAAAGAACCCTCTTGAGGTTCTAACATGACTCGTTGTGTAGGTCAACTCCACACTCATCTAAATAAAGTCTGTGAAGACGAAGTATTATGCCTCCATTATGTTCTCCTAAGAAGGAAAAGTCAACTGTTGTGTATCGCTTGTAGACCTCATATAGGAAGTTAACTAATATATCTCTGTCCTCAATCAACATCTAAAATAAGGTCATCAATTCCTTGTTTTCTTCCCAGAGAGCTTCCCTATGCTTATAGGCTTTTCTTACTTGTAACGACCCGCATTCTACGCAACGAAGGATCGTAGAATATTTCTTTCTCATACGAAATCGTATGGTCATGTAACTTTGGGGAATGACTATTGGGGTCATTCCCCATGTTCAAGATTTTTGCCGATTTTTATATGACCGTTTTGCCCCTAATTAATCTTGTTTCGGCCATAACTTTTGATTGGTAAGGAATTTTGACCTGAAACCACTTTCATTGGATCCAAATGATGGTTTACCTTTCCGTAGAGTGGTCACATTAGCCAAACGGACTTACCGTTTGGGAGATATGGCTGAAACAAGGTTTAGAAGGTGAAAAACAGCTTAACCAGGCCTAATTAGGGGGTGATTAGCAAGAAGGCCCATAACCTATTTCGGGATTAGGGTTATGGAGAGGCTGAGAATAGTTACGAAACAAATTTTATTTCATTTTTCAGCCGCCTAAAACATTTCTCTAACCAAAGCCATGGCCTCCACCTTCTAATTTCATCCCAAATCGCTCCTAATCGCTTTCTAATTAAAGATTAAGGCAAGCTACGTCAAATCAAGGGGAAATAACACCAAATGCTGCTCTGTTGCATTATAATTCGATCCAAAATAGATAATATTTCAGTTCTATAGTTTGTTTGTGGCCAAGGTGAGAGATTTGCATCGTTTTTCTCTAATTACGGCTAATTAGGGGTGATTAGTGATAATTAGTAAAATTATACGTAATTAATTTTGAAAAAATTTGTAAAATTCTAAAATATTATTTCAGGGATCTGTTAGAAATTTGGATTAATTTGGATAAGTTTTGCTAATCCTATCATTAGTTGTGCTTAAACATGATTAAGGGGAAAAACATGGGTTTTGGGTATGTTTAATCCATATTGACATGATTATTTGTTGTTTTGGTGTTTATGGATGATTATACATGTTGCTATGACTGTTTGGAATGTTTTTTGGTTGTTTAGAACAGTTGG
The DNA here is from genome assembly GCA_030737875.1 of Allium sativum. NCBI lineage: Eukaryota > Viridiplantae > Streptophyta > Magnoliopsida > Asparagales > Amaryllidaceae > Allium > Allium sativum. The sequence goes on along the minus strand of CM060919.1, from coordinate 603,294,553 downwards.
AATGGTCGAAAATGCCGTCGTATGGCGTAAATAGCTGGCTGGAAAGAGTTGCAGGAAATTGGTCATACCCGTTCGTGAAGCACCTCGATCGTGAGGATGATCACGAACCCCACACCCCGATCGTGAGGATGATCACGAACCCTCACACACCGACCGTGAGGAAGATGGCGAAGCCTCACACCCCGATTGTGAGGATGATCACGAACCCCACACCCCGACTGTGAGGAATAGGACGAACCACCTTGATGTTGCACGAGCCGAATCGGTCACCAGGAGCTGGAGGAGGCGGACCACGAGCCATGAACTGATGTTGGAGCATGATGTCATAGCCATGAGCTGAAGGAGGGACCACAAGCCGATGTCCAGGGGGAAATCATGATCCAATCTTTGAGTCTGGACAGCAAACGAACCTAATTGAAGAATCACGAATGGAGACGATGACCAAAACCCGAGATGCAAAGGTAGTCCAAATGGGAAGTTTGTACTCAGGATCCAGACAGGAACCAACGAGTTAACTTCATGATTGGTCTTTGTTGCGGGACGTGTGCTAAGGAGTTGTTGACGTCCATAACTTTGATTCACCACCCTGATACGATTGTTAGGCTACGTGTCAGTGCAGTGGGGTAGTCATTACTCCATGGGGCAGAGTGATCGTAGCACGGCTACGAGCCAATGCAGTTGAGTCGTCATGGCTTCATGGGGGCAAAGTGGACATAGTAAGGACTAGTGGCTATGGATCAGTGCGGTGGAATCGCCATGACTCCATGGAGCAAAGTGATCATAGCAAGGATTTGGGTGATCAGAGCGGTGGATATCATATGCTTTACGCACTGAGTGAGAGATGTGAGGATGGTTGTTATGCTTGATTGTTTGCCATCTCTATGACATGCACACCCCCTCCCCCGTTATCTTGACACCTTATGTTAGTGTTACCTTAGAGTATTGTACATCTTGTTGTGCCGACTCTTTGGTTATAGGTCCAGGTTCAGACTAGAGACAGGTTATCTAGTTGTGCACGAGTAGCTGTCCAAAGACGAGCAGGAGGCTTACACGTATTATTCCTATATATTCTTCCTGTGTCGCAGCTGGTCACTACTTTGGGCATTAGTATCGTACCTTCCTTATTTTGCTTTAGAGACAGTTTTCAAAAGTTGTAATAATGATGATGTAGAACATAAGCTGTATTTGGATTTTCCGCTGCTATGATGTTCAGTTTTCAGCTTACGCACTGTGTCGCCTGCTTTATGTCAAAGTATATTATTATTATATTTTATTCAATGCGCTGTGAGATATACTACAGGTTCCTTTGTTGGTTAATAGCTTCATATCCCTTTTCTCTTGACAACCGTCCCGTGCTCATTGGACATCGGTATAGCGCATTTCAGGGAAATATCGGCTGGTGCGGGACGGGCCGTCACATTTGGTATCAGAGCTCTAGGTTGCGTAGTTAACCTAGGGGAAGACACTAAGGAGAGATAGTATACGTATATGAGAGCGCGTATTTGTTATATTTTTGTTGTCAAAAGCTATATATATACTACTAGTATATCTAAGGATGAAGTCACACTGCACTAGCACCATTATGGAGATGGTTAATCTTTTTCCTTCACAGATAAGACGATGAGCCGAAACTTGAGGAACACAGGGCCAAGGGCAAATGATAGGAATGCCCCTGATATGAGGACAATGTTCACTAACTTAATGAGAGAGATGCTTAGGGATGTGCAGAGGGCAACTCCTAATGCTGCTAATGGTGGTGGTGCAGCGGTACAGGCGCCTAGGGCCGATTTCGCCAAGCTTTGTAAGGATTACACTAGCCTTGGTGGAAATCTGTTCCACGGAATGGAGTCGGCTATAGATGTTCAAGATTGGTTGGATAGCTGTGAGCGTATCTTCGAAGACTTGGGTATCGAGGATGCGATAAAGAGAAAGCTAGCATCCCGTCAGCTGCAAGGGCGGTCAATGAATTGGTGAAATGCTATGAAGGCGGCTACTCCCGAGGATCAGATTACTTGGGATCAGTTTAAGACTCGCTTTAGCGAAAAGTTTATTCCAGGTGCTTAGAAGTCAGTATTGTTTAAGAGTTTCTTGGAGCTAAAGCAGAATGGTAGAGCTGTCTCGGAGTATATTACTGAGTTTCATACTCTATCGAAATATGGATTATCCCTTATTGATAATGCCAAGAAGAAGAACGAGAAGTTCATAACTGGTTTGGATGGATACTCGGGGGAAAGGCTTATTAACCACATCGATGAGACGTTTGAATCAATTGTGGGGAAAGCATTGAGGTTAGAGGGTCTTTACTCTAAGACGAAGACTGAGGTTGCATCTGCAGAGGAGCCAAAACCGCAAGCAAGCGGTGGAGGCAACAATGGTTCTCAGAATAAGAGGAAGTAGAATCAGACCAAGGATGGCCATAAGAAGAAGAATAAAAAAGATGTAGAGCGCTTTAGCTATGGCAAGAAGAGACATTATGCTCAAGAATGTCGAGCAAAGCTCGTGGACAGGAAGAGCTTCAACTGTGGCCAAGTTGGACATCAAAAGGATAAATGTCCACAACCTTTGAAAGAGAAGCAGCTAGTGAAAGCATATGCCATCAATGTTGTTCCTTCTTCGTCGAATGCCCCAACTGTGGTGTAGAAAGGAAATAATATCATTATTCAAGGTATGCTTCCCATTTATGATGTTCCTGTTCGAGTATTGTTTGGTACCGGGGCTTCTCATTCCTTCATATATAGTGACCTGGTAGATAGGTTGGGATTGAAACCCGGGATAGTCGATAGACCTTTAGCTTTGACGAGCCCGATTGGTGGCTCGACTAACCTTGGTATGATTTGTCGTAATTTGGTCTTATCAAGACATGGATGCATGTTTTCTTGTGATTGGTTTGTTTTGGGCTTTACTGGGTATGGCATTATTTTGGGAGTCGATTGGCTCCAAAGGTATGGGGTGTTGGTGGACTGTGAGGGGTCTTCAGTGAACATTAGAGTGGACGATGGGAGGAGGGTACTGCTTGGTAGCCTACCTAGTGATGAGGTGATGGCTAGTTTTCTAAATTCCCTCGACATCCTGCATGATGAGTTGACAGAGGTGCCTATTGCTGGCAAGTATCCGGACATCTTCGGGGAAGTGACCGGACTTCCACCACACCGAGAGATCGAGTTTCGTATTGATTTAGTGAAAGATGCCAGGCCTATAGTGATGCCACTTCGTCGTATGGTGCTAAAGGAGCAGCGAGAGCTCGAGGTGCAAGTAAGCAATCTTTTGAAGAAGGGATTTATTCGAAGAAGTGTTTCCGAGTGGGGAGTGCCAGTTGTGTTTGCCACTAAGGCAGATGGTTCCCTTCGTTTATGTGTAGACTATCGCGAGTTGAATGAGGTGACGTTGAAGAATAAGTATCCTCTCCCATGGATATATGATCTGTTTGATTAGTTGAGTGGAGCAAGGGTGTTCTCCCAGTTGGATCTCGCGACAGGATTTCATCAGCTCAGAGTATCAGCTGAGAGCATAGCTAAAACGACCTTTCGGACGCCGACTGGATTCTATGAGTGGTTGGTCATGCCATTCGGGTTGACAAATGCACCAGCATATTTTGTGGATCTCATGAATAGGGTATTCAAGGATCAATTGAATAAGTTTGTTCTTGTGTTCGTGGACATATCTTGGTTTAGTCGAGGACAGAAGAAGAACATAAGGAGCATTTGAGGACTGTGATGGAGGTGTTGAGAAAACACCAATTAAAAGCGAAAATTTTTAAGTGTCACTTCTAGAGGGGGGGAAGTGAGATTCTTGGGCCATGTTATTTTAGAGAATGGTATTGCCGTGGATCCTGCGAAGGTGGCTACGGTACAAGATTGGTCTACGCCCAAGAATGCAACAGACGTAAGAAGTTTCTTGGGGTTAGCTGGATATTATCGTAAGTTTATCCAAGACTTCTCCAAGATAGCGGCACCGTTGACTCAGTTGACCAAGAAGAATCAAGCTTTCGTCTGGGACGAAAGGTGCGAGAATGCATTCAAGGGTCTAAAAGAGAAGTTGACATGTGCGCCAGCGTTAGTCATTCCTAAAGGGAATGAAGAGATGATGGTATACACGGATGCCTGTGGTATCGGACTAGGTGCTGTGTTGATGCAAGGAGGTAGGGTTGTAGCTTATGCAAGTCGGCAACTGAAACCGTACGAGAGAAGATATCCTACACATGATTTGGAATTGGCAGCGATCGTATTCGCATTGAAGATGTGAAGACATTATCTCTTAGGAGAAAGATTTGAGTTGTTTACTGATCATAAGTTGCTAAAGTATATTTTCTCCTAGAAGGATTTAAATCTCTGTCAGCAGAAATGGTTAGAATTTTTAGCTTTATATGATTTTGATATCGCATATACGCCAGGAAAGGGCAATGCGGTAGCTGATGCCTTGAGTAGAAGACATGCCAGTTTAGGGGCTATGTTTCTGGAATGGAAGCAACTAGAATATATCGCGGGATATGATTGCAGGCCTAAGTGCGAATTGGATCCAAAAATGTTAGCAAGTTTGACGATCAGACCCACTTTAATTGAGAGGATTGGTTCCAGTCAGAAGGACGATCCCAGTCTATTAGAAATCGTCTCCAAGTTAGATATGGGAAACGATGAGGAGATGAACAAGTATGGGCTTGATCAAGAAGGATGGCTTCGAAAGGATGGGAGACTAGTTGTATCCAATGTCAATGGCTTGAGAGATGAAGTGCTTAGAGAATGTCATCACTCAAAACTGACCATACATCCCAGTGGTAACAAGATGTATCGAGACATGAAGCTGACTTACTACTGGGAAGGAATGAAAAGAGACACTGGGAGGTTTATATCCAAGTGCATAAATTGCCAGCTAGTTAAAGCCAAGCAAAAGAAGCCAAGTGGTTTGTTACAACCATTAGAGATTCCAGAATGGAAATGGGAGCAAGTATTAATGGATTTTATTGATGGGTTACCAAGGACTAGATCGGGCCACGATAATATTTGGGTGATTGTAGAAAGATTGACCAAGAGTGCAAGGTTCATACCGATCGAATCGAATAGAACAACAGCTAAGTTAGCAGAACTGCATATGAAGTGGGTAGTGAGACTTCATGGAGTACCTAAATTCATTGGGAGTGACGGAGACCCGTTGTTTACTAGTGGGTTTTGGAAGAGCTTACAAGAGGCTTTAGGGTTAGAATTATAACTCAGTACCACGTATCATCCTCAAACTAATGGTCAAACAAAGAGGGTGAATCGTATATTAGAAGATCTCTTGAGAGCTTGCATATTGGATTTTGGTGGATCATGGGCTGAACATTTGCATCTAGTAGAGTTTGCATGTAATAATAGTTATCAATCCAGTATCGGTATGGCTCCGTTTGAAGCTTTGTACGGAAGACCGTGCAACTCACTGTCATGTTGGTTAGAAACTGGTGAGAAGTTTGTGCTTGGACCAGGTGTGATAAGAGAAACATCAGACAAGATTAAGATCATTCAACAACGAATGAAGGCTGCCCAAGATAGGCAGAAGAGTTATGCTGATAAGAGGCGAAAGGATTTGAAATTCTCCGTTGGCGACCTAGTATTTCCAAGATCTCTCCATTAAAGAATGTTATTCGATTTGGAAGGAGAGGAAAGCTGGCACCAAGATTTGTTGGTCCATTCCCAATCCTCGAGCAAGTTGGGATGGCATATAAAGTTGAATTACCGGAGGAGATAGCAGGAGTTCATAACGTATTTCATGTTTCCCAGTTAAGGAAATTCATGCACGACCCCGATATGACTATTTCACCTGATCAGTTGGATGATATCGAAGTAGAACCCGAGGCAGTTGGTAACCGTAAGCCGATTCGTATTGTCGAGCACGATACGAAGCAACTTCGAAGGAAAGCGGTGAATCTCGTCAAAGTTCAGTGGGACGAGAATGAGAATGACTGTACTTGGGAGACAGAGGAGAGCATTAGGAAGACGTATCCAGAACTCTTTGCCTGGTAAGATTTTAATTGCGACTTAGTTTTCCGTATGATAGGATAGACTTGTTTGTTTGATTGTTGTGAATGGTTGATAGGCAAGCGGGATCATTTGCTTGTTTCTTAGTTAAGGAATTTCGGAAGCGAAATTTCTTAAGGGAGGGAGAATGTAACGACCCGCATTCTACGCATCGAAGGATCATAGAATATTTATTTCTTTCTCATACGAAGTTGTATGGTAATGTAACTTTGGGGAACAACTATTGTGGTCATTCCCGATGTTCATGATTTTTGCCGATTTTTATATGACCGTTTTGCCCCTAGCTGATCTTGTTTCGGCCATAACTTTTGATTGGTAAAGAATTTTGACCTAAAACCACTTCCATTGGATCTGATTGATGGTTTACCTTTCCGTAGAGTGGTCACATTAGCCAAACGGACTTACCATTTGGGAAATATGGTTGAAACAAGGTTTAGAAGGTGAAAAACAGCTTAACCGGGCCTAATTAGGGTGATTAGCAAGAGGGCCCATAACCCATTTCGGGATTAAGGTTATGGGGTAGCTGAGAATAGTTAGGAAACGAATTTTATTTCGTTTTTCAACCACCTAAAATATTTCTCTAACCTTAGCCATGGCCTCCACCTTCTAATTTCATGCCAAAATGCTCCTAATCGCTTTCTAATTGAAGATTAAGCCAAACTACATCAAATCAAGGGGAAATAACACCAAATCAGAGTTAGAGCTGCTATGTTGCATTAGAATTCGACCCAAAATAGATAATATTTCAGATCTATAGTTTGTTTGTGGCCAAGGTGAGTGATTTGCATCGTTTTTCACTAATTACGGCTAATTAGGTGTGATTAGTGGTAATTAGCGAAATTATACGTAATTAAATTCTGGAAAAATTTGTAAAATTCTAAAATATTATTTTAGGGCTCTGTTAGAAATTTGGATAAGTTTTGCTAGTCCTATCATTAGTTGTGCTTAAACATGATTAAGGGGAAAAACATGGGTTTTGGGTATGTTTGATCCATATTGACATGATTATTTGTTGTTTTGGTGTTTATGGATGATTATACATGTTTCTATGACTGTTTGGAAAGTTTTTTGGTTGTTTAGAACAGTTAGAATGGTCGAAAACGCTGTCGTATGGCGTAAATAGCTGGCTGGAAAGAGTTGCAAGTAGTTGGTCATACCCGTTCGTGAAGCACCCTGATCGTGAGGATGATCACGAACCCCACACCCCGATCGTGAGGATGATCATGAACCCTCACACCCCGACCGTGAGGAAGATGGCGAAGCCTCACACCTCGATCGTGAGGATGATCATGAACCCCACACCCCGACCGTGAGGAATAGTACGAACCACCTAGATGTTACACGAGCCGAATCGGTCACCACGAGCTGGAGGAGGCAGGCCACGAGCCGAGAACCAATGTTGAAGCATGATGTCACGAGCCACGAGCTGAAGGAGGGACCACAAGCCTATGGCCAGGAGGAAATCACGATCCAATCTTTGAGTCTGGACAGCGAACGAACCGAATTGAAGAATCACGAACGGAGATGATGACCAAAACCTGAGATGCAAAGTTAGTCCAAATGGGAAGTTTGTACTCAGGATCCAGATGGGAACCAACGAGTTAACTTCATGATTGGTCTTTGCTGCGGGACGTGTGCTAAGGAGTTGTCGACGTCCATAGCTTTGATTCACCACCATGAGACAATTATTAGGCTACGGGTCAGTGCAGTGGGGTAGTGATTACTCCATGAGGCAGAGTGATCGTAGCACGGCTATGAGCCAGTGCAGTGGAGTCGTCATGGCTTCATGGGGCAGAGTGGACATAGCAAGGACTAGTGGCTATGGATCAGTGCAGTGGAGTCGCCATGACTCAATGGGGGCAGAGTGATCATAGCAAGGATTTGGGTGATCAAAGCGGTGGATATCGTATGCTTTACGCACTGAGTGAGAGATGTGAGGATGGTTGCTATGCTTGATTGTTTTCCATCTCTATGACATGCACCCCCTCCCCCATTATCTTGAAAACTTATGTTAGTGTTACAATAGAGTATTGTACATCTTGTTGTGCCGACTCTTTGGTTATAAGTCCAGGTTCAGACTAGAGACAGGTTAGCTGGTTGTGCACGAGTAGCTGTCTGGAGACGAGCAGGAGGCTTACACGTATTATTCCTATATATTCTCCCTGTGTCGCAGCTGGTCACTACTTTGGGCATTAGTAGCGTACCTTCCTTATTTTGCTTTAGAGACAGTTTTCAAAAGTTGTAATAATGATGATGTGGAACATAAGCTGCATTTGGATTTTCCGCTGCTATGATGTTTAGTTTTCAGCTTACGCACTATATCCCCTGTTTTATGTCAAAGTATGTTATTATTATATTTTATTCCATGCGCTGTGAGATATACTACAGGTTCCCTTGTTGGTTAATAGATTCATATCCCTTTTCTCTCGACAACCATCCAGTACCGGTTGGACATCGGTATAGCACATTTCAGGGAAATGTCGGCTGGTGCGGGATGGGCCATTACATTAGTCTAGGTGCTGCCTTGTGCTCCTTGTAACACATAAGCTTAGACGCACTCTTTTTTAAGTCAAGATATCTCCAGGATAATGTATTATAATCCTTTAATAACCTCCCTTGCTCAACATAAGCTTGAGTTATTTCCCATATTTTTTCATCTAATTCTGCTCTAAGTCATGAGGCGACATTTCCTTTGGTCTAAGCTAATACAACAACGAGAAGCTAGTTACTATTATATATGTAAGAAAGAAGAAAGCATTGAGAAAACAAAATCTATACCTGGGAAGGGAAAAACCTCAGGATCGGTAGACTGTTCTCATCCTAAGGATTCAAAAATACCATTTTTCTTAACGGAAGGAACTTCGAAATCTTGAGCAGCATGAGAACCTCCAACATCAGGATTATATCCTGTGTAATCATGTAAGACATCAGGAGCTGCGGAAGGATCGCTACCACCTTTATCATGTCATCTCGACGGTCACTACCATTGGGGCCGTCACTATCCCCTCCTCTATCCTCATCAGCAAAACCCGAAAGCTTCTCTTCCTCACTAGAGTCATCAGAGAGATCCTCAATGAATAGTAGATCTTCATCTTTTAGCCTATCCCTCTCTGGCATCTCGGCCCTTTGCTTGGCCTTGCTAATCCTCTCCATGACCCTATCCTTAATAAAAGAAGGGATGGTGGTGAATTGCATCTCCGAAAGAATCCGAAGGTTATCAAATATAACATGAAATAACGCATCTTCATAGCACTCGGCCTTGGTCTGCTGAAGATGAACTTGCAGAAAGTCAGAAATCCTGCCTTTCTCCTCATAAATTATCTTCGTGGCATGAGAGAGCTTCTCAACCTTCCTCTTAAGTTCGTCAGCATGATTAACCACGTTTTCTGCTATTTGGTACTCTAAGGCCGAAACTTGGTCAGGCACTGAATTCTTCGTTTTCCCTCCTTTTTGAGAGCTGCTTTAGCATGTTCAAGGGAAGTTTTCAACCTCTCGCATTCGTCACTTAAGGCCTCGTTAGCTTCCCGAAGTCGAGTAACTCCAGAGGAAGGTGATGAGGAAGTTGCCTTAGATAAGAGCCATCTTTTGGTTACCTAGATAACAGAAGGGACTCAACTAGAAATCATAACAAGTTAAAGACAATTAAAAAGTTGAAGGAGAAAAACCAATACCAAAAGCTGCCAATTGACCAAAACTTAATAAAAACTCCTCATCTGAAGGGGTAGAAGACGATGAAACATTCGTAGCTTCATGAAAAGAAAGAGAAAGCTTCACAAGCTCATCAAAGCTCATTGGGGAAGCGGGAAGTCTTGGGGGATCAACTAATTGAGAAGTGGAGGTTCGAGTTATGGCATGCTTTCCCAATTTTGGCATACTTGAAAAGGTTGACGGCAGAGCATGACCCTCATATTCACCACCAAGGGCACCCTAAGGAGAAACAGTAATAGACACCTTGGTAGAATCAGTAGAAGGGGCTGTAGAGGTAGAAATTTTCTGATCTGCAACCTCAACGGTGACATCTTGAGAAAGAGGAATAGAAGTGTCAAATCTTAATCTTTTAGCCAGTGGCTCAAGGGTTGATTCGGCCAACCTCTTGAGAGCGACAATGGTGGATTGATCTAAAGCATCGGTAAGGGTTACGACTTCAGAAGCCGAGGCCTCTAATCAAAATATAAGATATGAAAGAAATTTCAGGAATGAATGTCTTATGAATTAAAGTTGTTTGAAAGAGAAGTAGAAATCCCAACAAGGATACCTGGAAACAAAGGAGAGGAAGTAGTAAGCGCATTCAAACCCAAAGTCAAATGCTTGGATCCTAGGAAATGGATGGGTGGACGCCCCAAAATTTTTTGCCCTTCGGGAAGGAGGTTATATTGACATAATTTATCCATAGTCAATAAAGTTGGTCGGCTCCATGGCTCCTCAAATGTTTTAGAGATAATTTCAAGCATGCGATCTCTCCGTTAAAGCAACTCTCTTGGAAACAGGATCTGGAAAGCGAATAAAGTTAAACAATGCTAAAAAAAGTGTGATTACTCATGAAAAGGCAGGGGAACTCACCAAAATCTGCAAAGTTGCTTAAAATACCAGCTGGGTATCTGATGGAAAAGAGCTGGTCTTCCCAAGGAATAGTTTTGCCAATGCCGCCATTGACGATTTTCTTCCAGGGGTTAGCACGCAAGATGGGCGAGTCTACTTCTTTCAAAAACTATACTAAATGACGAATGAGACTAGGAGTAAGGGAAGCCTGACCTGGTTCAAGTGTCAGAATTTGAGACAAAGAAGCAAAGTATAGGTGCTCGGCAGAAGCTGGATAGGAGCAATTTCCAAGTCCTACAAGAGTCGAGATATAAAAGTCGAAAAGGGAAAGAAGCCTCCATGCGAATTATGGATGGCTGAATATGCAAAGTAACCTTCCAAAGGATTTCTAATGCTATCTTGGTTGGTGGCGGGGATGGCATCTACATCAGACATCCCAAAGTCGTTAAGAATGGAATCCACTTCATCTTGAGAAGTGATTAAAGGCTTCTTCAAAGCAAGGGGATTCTTTTTCCAAAAGTTGCTGGGAACACTGGGTTTCAGTTGACTAGAGCTCTTTTTGTCAGACATAGTGCTGCCATTTTATATAATTTCATAAACACGTGTATTAACACGACATTCATTAATATGAAATAAGCAGATAATATGTAAACTTATTTAATGCTTGATACTCAAACCATCGCATATTAGCATGGTCCTAGATATTAATCTAGGCAGAGTTTATACTAACTTCACATTCACTTAGAATAATCAAGCCCTTAATGATGATAAAATTCGTCATCCTAGCACCAAAGACAAAAAGAGACGAAAAAATGGTGCTGGGAAGACTAAATAGAACTGGTAATGGATAATCTGAGACCAAGTGACCCTAAATCATCACCGGGAGCCTGATTGGCCCTCGGGTCCGACACACGTGAAATCAAAGTCAAAGGGCTACGACAATAAAACTCTTAGGATTTACTGACACACGAAGCCGAAGAACAAACCAACCCTTCGACATCCCTGTCGGATAGTTCATCCTTCTTGGATTAATCCGGCACTTACATATTAAACAAAAACAGAATTTGGTGTCGGTAATGTCAGGACAAACAAGCCAATGGCATTGACAATGAGAAACAAAAGTGTAAATTGCATTTTGTAATGGTAAATAACTTTCCTTATGAGAATTGTACAACTCATACCCCGAAAAGTAACATTGGGAAAGAGCATTTGTATAGTTCACTAGGAATCGTAATCTAGATTGCTTGTGATCTAACGGCTTGCATTTAACATGCGTAACCCTAATTGATTCAAGTAATTGGTATTAAATTTCTGCTCGTAATTAAAAATAAGAGTACTCACCAGGGATTGAATCAAATTTTTTCGAAAGAACTTTAGTAATTCTCGACGAATAATAATTTAGTTTAAGTAATTTATGTGGCTGGTAAAAATGAGGAAGAAGAAGCAGTGGTAATTACCCAATTACCGTTAATCCAAGCCGTACAGACAAGAGTCAATCAACGGGTCTGATTAGGGAAGATCAAGAGACAGAAAGCCAAAGCACCGAAGGGATATCAAAGTTTGACTTGGAAAGTCAAAATTACCCCTTCACAAAGGGGGGATGTTACTACCAAAATAAAGCACCGAAATAGGCTGGCGATGAAGGGGTAACAGACCGCCAGGGCAGAAAGGAGTCTTCCGTCAACAAAAGCCCGACACAAGAAAGAGCCGATAGCATTAGGAAATATTCCAAGAGCTATGTGACCGACATCATCCTTGAAGATAAAAGCTCAAAACCTGTACAAAGAAAGGACATTGGTAAGGCAGTCCCGGCATGATGAGTAAACAACGGCTGGTCACCCAAGACCGGAAGCTAATGAAGAGAAAGACCACTAATCCTATAAATTGAGACCTAGAAGGACGAGAGGGGCTATCAGTATTAACTTGCTTAACACCGATACCTAAGGGAATAAGAGCATATGGAAATCATCTGGAACCAATTATCGAGACCTCCATTAGTTGGTTCCCGGGAAGTTACCCTAACAAGTAACAATCAAAGCACCAGAAGCAATTCCCCGGAAAAGCAAGGATACACTTCGAGAGTCTACCGAAAGGCAAGCCGGAACCCCAAAGAGAGAGAGGCTATCCACACTAATCTGCTTTGTGTCGATACCGACAGGGGTGGCAAGCCCGATAACCTTTCATTTAAATAACAAAGACAAGCTCTACAAAGCGTTAATAACAAGACCGAGAGTCAACATACTGGAAGCCTACATCCGGAAGCTATTCCGATCTGAAAGCCAATTGCACCGACAAGCTCAGGATCAAAACAAAGTGGATAAACAAGCAATCAAAAAGGAGTTCCGCATACCGAAACCCTCATCTCGAGAGCAGGATCCAATGCATCTAAAAGCTATAGGCTAAACCTTCAAAACCTAAAGAAAAGGCGGCCGAGAGGCAGTATTCCAGAACCAAAGGGAAAAGCGACCGATACGGTGTACTGCTGGACCAACAACAAAAGGGGCCCTGATTTGTCTATAAATAAGACCCTAAGGGTCTAATTTTGGGGCGATTTTCCTATTCTCATTCTTTTACTCTCTTTTCTATAGAGCAAACCCTAATTTCTAAATCAAATTGAGGATTTCAGTGGTGATCACCCATGTAATCCAAATCAAAGATCAATAAAAGAGTAAATCCATACATAGTGTATTTCTTTATGTGGTTCCAATGTTAATTCTTAGCTATCACCAGTGCAATATGTTATTTGCTTTCTATGTGTGTACAAGTTCTTAACCTGGCATAAACGCTTCCGCAAAATCAGTCGGAACCCCTTCCCATAAGTCGTTTAGCCCTTATCGAGGGTTGTGCTTAGGGAACCTTTGTCCAAAGGTAACTATTGGTTCTTGAGTTGATTAAGTGTGATACTAACCCCATAGAGGGAAGAGTAATTGATCTTTTGGACTCAAAACCTTGATATCTAGAAAAAGGCGAACTATCTCAAACTCGAAAAAGCTAAATAAACCTATTTTTCCTTTAGGTCCATTTCCATAGACCTATCTCCGGTGCTGATATATCGTTAACAAAGTAGAAATTTGTATGTATGTATATTTTCCATTCACTGCTATCTGTTACTTTGTTACTATGTAATCATGCCTAAATTTTAGCGGTAAAGATATGGAAAAATTAACTTGTATACCTTGTTTTGGACAAATTGACAATTGCCACCTCGTTAGAACATTTCCTCGTTCCTACGAATATTTAACATTGTTATGCATTATTATTATATTAATATAGCGTAATCAACGTAATATTAACGTAACTAATGCGTATAGGATAAGACTCGAACTTGAAATGTCCCTAGATATAAAAAAGATTACTTGTGCGTGCGTATATATAATGGCTATATATATATATATTAACAGTGACACATAGACACGAGGTTAGTTGCCATTTGTGTTAGAAGTTTGCCCAGAGCCGACTGACAAATCCAGCAACCACAAGTGGGCCCAAATAATGTGAGATGTCTAGGTGCCATGGGCCATTCAAAAACTTAGTACACTAGACATTAGGTTAAATCAACTTGTACTAGAAGCTTGCTCGGAACCGACCGGCATAGCCAGCATCTACAGGTGTACGATTTAATGTGAGAGGCCTAGTGTGTGTATATATATAACTATATATATAAGTCCATTGTGCATGAAAATAGGCAGGCTTACTACACCTTGAGAAGGTCTTAAGTGGATGACTCTCTTTTTATCTAGTTTGAGTCTTAAGTGGTTATGACTAGGATCCCTCTGAAGATTTATTCCTTGGAGAGGAACAAAAGTCATGGGACTCACCCTTATTAGATTTGAAGTAAGTCTTTGGGTCCTCCGTCTCTAAAAGTGGTTAGGCATAAACGGTAACGGAGTAGGGTAGCTCACGGGGATGTCGACTTCCTCTAGAAGATTGTCAGGGCTCAACTAGGGATAGGATTGGTATATGAAAGATATGTGGCCATTGCATGCTCACCAGCTGTCTAAGGGAAGTCTTAAGAGACATAGGTGTCCTACCGTAATACCAATTAAGTACTAACGTTCACAATACTACTTCCCATATTATAATTGAGAGTATAGACTTACGAATGTTAACGTATAAGTATGGGGTCTTAAGGGGATAGGGTCGGCCTCAAGGTTATAAGAGATCATAAGAATCTACCTTTAATAGGGCCATAAGTGACCAGTATGTCACCTCATTGGGTCTTTACCCTAAAAACACTATGAGCGATTGACTTGAATATCCACCTAATTGGTTAGATACTCTGTGTTTGTAAATCTTGTGTGCTGCGTAGACATACCCTGACATATGTAACCTGCTAAAAATATAGGGTATGGACATTAAGTTACACCATATTTCAGTCACACAGAACTTTATGTTCTGACCTCTCTCCTTAACATATCCAACATGTTAGTAGATGAGGTAAAGTTATGGACGAAGTTATGACTGAAGCTGAAGAAGAAGACGAAGTTATTTTGCTGTTATTAGTACACATTGCTTTACTTCTTTTGGAAACTTGTGAGAATGAACTATTTGATGTACCCGTTGAACAGATGTAACCGTGACTGCTATATTTCTGTGATTTTTAAATAAGTGTTACATCTTATTTCAGTATTATATTTTCTCCTTCCACTGTGTGAGTTTCCATTCGAAGTATTTGTGTATATATATTCTGTGCAAATGTAATCCTTA
Organism: Allium sativum; assembly: GCA_030737875.1. NCBI lineage: Eukaryota > Viridiplantae > Streptophyta > Magnoliopsida > Asparagales > Amaryllidaceae > Allium > Allium sativum. The sequence continues at coordinate 603,279,299 of CM060919.1, read as the reverse complement.
TAGGAACCAACGACCCATTTAAAGTGCCTTTAAGTTTTAATAGGGTTTTTCTAGGTCGAAATTTAGCCTTATTCCGGGAGGGTTGTTACATGTATGATCGAATTAAATTTCTGAATTATTCCATTGATTTCAGGATAACGTTATAACACTGGAGCATCGGTCATTATGTTAAAATAAGGGTTCATGGTTGCAAATTAGGGACCACGAAATATTTTGATTATTAAATTTATTAAATCACTTCAAAATAATATCAGCTGACATAAATCCTTTCCAACATAGCTACAACCACCTTCCCTTTTAAATCACACAGCTATTTCCTTCATCGAGCTACAAAAATGGTCTCCCACCTTCACTATAAAGGAAAATTTCGACTTAATGCCCTGTGTATAATCTGTTCCCCTTATCACCTATATATATACACACCGCAATACCCCTTTCTTCTTTTATTTCCGTTCTGCAGAAAAATCGAAGCCTCATACTCTGATAGTCGTTCCACTCAAAATCGATTTTTTTTTTAAAATAATTTAAATACTCAACCGAAATTCATTATTTTAGATCCAATGAGTTTATATGCTTGAGTGCTTTAATTCAGCGTGCTCAATCTCAGTGCGATTAACTCAACCAAAACTTGATTTCAGAAATCACGCTTTAGGGCTTTTAACTTTTTGGGCAAATGATCATTGAGGGAGGAAGGCGAGGTTAGCACGGTGTTGGAAGTTGCGTGAACACCTGTAGTGTTTTTTTTTTGAGTTTGGTGCAAAAATGATTCGCACCTTTCCTATGCATTTCACGAATCTGCTGGGAAGTCGCGAGTTGGGGAAGAGGTGCGAGTTGAGTATCAGGCTGTGGAGATTAAAGAGAAAAGGGTGAGGGAGAGTTCCAAATATGTTTTGGATATGGAGGCTTCGGCGTGACAGTATATAGACTGTTGAATTGGGGAAGTTGTTTAGGATAAGTGAGTTAAAGCAAGGCAGTGAAGTAATAGGTGGAGTTCATGCACTGATGACGAACTGACAGTGTAGTGTAGTGGTGATTAGGGTGATAGCAGCAGTGACAAGACAATGGTTTGGATGATCGAAGGGAGATTGGAGATTGATAACAACATGTTCAATGATATGCCAAAGTGGATAAGTCGTTGTTTTGGGGATGTTTTTAGGGGACGTTGATCTAGTGGTTTCTTTCAGCATGCATCGTAGATTGATTTATTTAAAGACAACAAGGTATACGTCTTTTTCGAAATTTAAATTACTTAGAATAATTTATGTTAACGGTTAATTTAAACGAGTAAGAGTTTAACTGATATTAATAATTGTTAATCAATAAATTAAATCAAACAACTGTAGGTACAAGGCATATTTAACTCGAGTAGTTCGTAGCCGTGGGGTGTATAATCTGAAATTTAAGAATTTAAATCGGAGTGGATCGAAATAAAACCAGGTGAGTAAATCTCACTCAGAGTTTTATATTTAAATTTATTTTTAATTGTTAAAAATAAATTGTTGGTTGTTGGATGCTTTGATATGATTGGAATTGTGATTATTTTATGCATATAAGTTATATTTAGGCTTGGTGGTTGTGGTTATTATATATATATATTGGATATTTCCCATAGTATCATTTGCGGATGAACCTATCGCCCCACGGTATATTGAGTGGATGACCTTCTATACCGCAATATCCTGCCTTGAGCAGGATATGTATTATTTATGTTGTCCAACATCTGTGGATGTAGGGAAATAGGTTGGAGGGATCTAACTGGACTCCTCAAAATTTATGTATTGTGTTTACATATTTATATATTTGTGATGTGTTGCATTGAATTGATGGTTGTGTATTGGAATGTTTGAATATCACTGGCCATAGATATTGATATTTAAAAATATCATAAAAAAGGATTTTTACATTTAAAAAGGAAAATTTTATTTTTTTTCGAGATAGAAACTGAATTTCGAATGGTTTAGAAAATATCAACTTGTTTTAATATTTAAAACAAAGTGTGAAATTTAAAAACAACGTTTATAAATAGAAGAGAAAAATTATCATTGGATAATTTATAAATTTAAATTCAAGTATGAATTTAATAAAGGGGATTAGGAATCATTTCCAAAGGAAATGATGTAATTTATTCCGATGTTTGGAATGTAAATCGAATTAGATAAATCTGTATGGATTTATGATTAGAATTCGACAATGTCGAATTTATAATAATAAATTTTTTCCTGAAAGGGTATTGGAATTTTATTAAATAGAAACTAAAATTTAATATGAAAGTAGATTCTATGTTTATATATATATATATAAGTTATAATAATAAAATATTCATAGTGAGAATTAAGTTTCAAAAAGATTATTGAAATGGAAGCTTGTTTAATATATTAAATAAGGAAGTTAAATTATAAACAATGTTTATAAATGTAATAAAGTAATTTTCATCGGATAAGTTGGAAATAGATTTTTCAAATGTTTAAATTCCATATGAGATTTTATGAACCTATTAGGCAAGCCGTTTGGATTTTTGATTTTCTTTTTGAATGGAAAGGGCTTAGAGAGGCGAGTTGTAGATTTAGTTAAATGCTATAACATGGATTGTTGTAATGATGTTTTACACAACATTCATTTTAACCCAAGTAAGTGGGATTTTGGGAATATAATAGTAAATATTTTCTTAGTATAGAAAATAAAAGGAGATGGGAAATGGAACGTTTTCCAAATATCGTAAGAGGCTAAAGTGTTTTGAGATATTAGAGTAAAGATATTGAAAGGAACCTGGGAGATGACTTAATGAATGAAATATTAGAAAAGGGCCAGTGATTGTTGGATGAATGTTTTGTTTTTCTTTGATAGTTAAATAACCGACTATCTAAGTTTTTTACCGTCGTTGTCAATACAGAAAGACCGATTGGATTTATTATCCGAAAACCACTCAGTATAGGCATAGGCATTGCGAATTAGATATGCTGAAAATAATGAACATGGAGTGAAGTGCAAGGGTTGTTCTGTTAATCCTAGGTAGAAATTGCCTAAGATGGATTGATGGAATAGTGCCTTCGGTTTATTCGGACCCAAGTCAATTTGTATGGACGAATGTCTGAAAGAGTATGCCTAACAGATCACATAAGACGATCTTTTCAAGGTATTACGTTTAGTGGTGGAGAAATTTGTTTCTCTTAGCTTTTTATACCGTAATATTTTTGGGAAGATCAACTAGTGATTTGACGGGTTTGACGATGTGGCATTCATAATAAATGGTGGCCAGATGTTCTAAAAAGATAAACGTAGCCAAAGCCTCACGATCGGGAAATGACAAAAATCGGCCAAGCAACATGGCTAGTTGGGTAATACCCAAGCATGGTGTATTATCACCGATCTAGAGAAAATTCATTTATTATTTTTCGCTTCTGTATGTTACAGATTACAGTTGGATGGCCAACAACCGTGAGTGATAATACATTCGGTCCACTCAAGCCTAATGAGTGATCGATCAAGTGTGGCCAGGTTGCAAGATGTTCTTGTTGAACCCTGATGTATCCCCTCTAGAGTACACTTATCGGGAGGTGGTCCCATACCTTGTTATAGTTGGAATCGAATCTCCAACATGCACCCTGCGGTTTTTGATTTTACACCATGTATGTAGAGCGTGAGATGCAAGCGTTCTACTAGATGGTTATTTATTTGATTAGACATTATTATAATATCACTGGATTTTGATATCAAAAATGTTTTGGCTATCATAAGGTAAACACCATCCGTATTTATGTGTGGATCGGTCTTACGATTACCCTTTCTTTCAAAAAGATTATCAAAGTTAAACAATATGGTTGAAGTTAACTCACACCAGTCCCATGACTGACCCAGAGTTTATTTTGTTTATTTTTACCCTAAACTCTTGTGTGTCAAATTTGTACGGGCAATCAAGTGTTTCAAGCTTTTAGATACACTTGGTGGAGCTTGAACAAGGAGGCTTCACCATTAGTTATTTAGAGTTATTTCTGTTGTGATGTATATGTGTTAAACTCTGATATGGTATGTATATATAATACAGATTGTATTTCAAAGTTATGATATATGATATTACATTTTGTTCAGTTCCACTGTGAGATTCTGATATTTCTTGAGTTCTTCTATATTTTCTTCTTTAACCCATAGTGACTCGTAATTCTGTGTTATTTGAGTTGGACGTGTGTGGTATTTAGTCAACTCAGATAGTACAGATTTGAGGGTCATCACACAAACTATCCTATACTGTCTAATAATGGGTGGTTTCAACCTCATTTTCTCCCCGGCTTTCTTAAATGTAAATACTTCACCATCTCCCCATTCATAAAAAGCATTGATGCGATTATAATTCATTACTACTTCTGAGATTAACTGCGGCACTTCTCTAGTGGTAGGATGTAGAGAAGCATTGAAACTGCCATTTTGTATAATAGAAGAAACAAGTTCATTTTGTCTACCAGTGGCATTAAATATTGAAATAGCAATAAGATCTACATGGCATTTACTATTTATCCATGGTTCGAACCAAAGAAGAGTTGAATTGCCTGAACAAATTACCTTGTTAAACAGCTGCTTGCCATCAGCTCTGATCCTTTATATTGGTTTCAAAGTACATGAAGCATTATTATCAATGCTCATGAACCAAAATACCTTTCCACTGCAATATCTGGAATGCATCCAACGACTCCATAAAGATGTGTTTGATAAGAATTTCCGCAACGGTCTAACACATGCAGTTTTTTTTTTCAAATCCGTGAAAGTCTTTAAGCCAATCCCACCTTCATCTTTTGGTGAACATAGTTAATTCCACTTAACTTTATGAGATGTCCCTCCCTAAAAGAAACCAACACATAATGTATGTAACTTTTGGATTGTAAATTTAGGCAATTGATAGACAAAGAGCCAAAATAGTACTGTCGGTGTAATAACTAATTGAATCAACTCTGCACTACCCGCAAAACCCAGAAAATTTGCATCCCACGCTTGAATTTTACATTGAATCTTATGTAGCAGTGATTGGCATTCATTATAATGTAAATAGTTAGATGATAACGGTACACCTAAGTATTTAACTGGCAATTGACCTATTTGAAAACCCAGAATATTTGTTATTTCATTTGCAAGCCTTGCTGCAACATCCACAATTTTTGACCGTTCAAATCGGCAATAATCCTTAATGTCGACATAAAAAGATCAAAAATACGGATAGTTATTAGGATTAAAATAAGAAAAAGAAGAAAGAAGAAAATAAATACAGAATCTCGCAGTGGAAGGACAAAATATAATAAATAAATAACAGTTCATAAAGCTGTTAAAACATACATTTATTATATTTTACAATGATTATCAGAGTAAATTAACATACAACATACCGGTGCATTTGCAGCGGAATAATAATAATAATAATACGTATGTTGAGCTCCATCTTCATCTTCATAATGGTATCTTCAAAGCAAGTGAAACTTCGCTAACTGCAACTCGGTCTGACCCGAGCGTTTTGCAAAAAAAAGAAACACAACAAACACTCGGATCAGAACTAAATCATTCTCGTATTAGTTAAATCAAATTTCATGTAATAATATGAGTGCAATAACTTAAGAGATGTTACGGGAATTTCCATCTCTTAAGGATCCATCAAACTAATACTATATAATATAATATGCTATTATAATAATGTCTATGGTTAAATATAACATAATAAAATAATGTAAGCGAGATTACCATCATTACCCTTTCACCGTTTATACCATTGTCGTACAGTTTGTATATAACACACCAGTACGTCGGCGGATAGGGATGCGCCGTGATACGACAACATTAAATCAAAATCGTAGGGGGATCGATCATGATAAATATGACAAGGCATCGGGGCAATACCCATCAGTAGTGATTCTACCGGATTGCGGAGCCAGGCCGGTGGTAACGCATAGCCGCAACTACCGCCCACCCCAGCCATACCCCGAAAATCAATCAAAGGTGCCAATCAATTACAAAGTATGTATATGGTAACGAAGAAGTATGCCTGCCCAGAGTAGCTATCTCAATTAACCTGGGTATGGCTCCTATTTTAGTAATTTCAATTATGACCCGAAGGTCAACGCTATCCACCATCGTTCTCTTTCTTCAAATCCAGTAATCGCCTCCAAATCCATCCAACACCATTTCTGGAACTTCACCGCGTACACAGTTGTTAAAGCGGTTTTCGGTATCGGTAGAGAGTATGACTATATTCGATCCCGATCTCTTTAACAACCTTTTCACACCGGTCAGTTCTTTTACATTTCAAAGGGGTTCATACTTCATATCAAAATATCAGATTTCCAAAATCAATCAACATTCAAGATAGAATATTATTCATACTAAAATCTCCCTTTAAACCAATTAAAATCTTAAAATAATTCCAACTTTAATAATTTGAATATTAAAATAGTTAACAGTATATTTAAAATAGTTTAGATATATAAATGAAATAGTTTGAAAATAAATAGCTTGTAATTAAAATGGAATTTATCAAATTTATTAAAATATATAGTTAAAACGTTAAGTGATTTATAAAAATAAATAGTTAGTTATAAAATGATTTATTTAAAATAATTTATAAAATAAAATAGCAATAAAGTAAAATAGATTATAAAGAAAAAATATATAATTATTATTAAAATTGTTTATAAAATGATTTGAAATACTATAGTTGGAATTATAATCGTTTCTCTAACATTTTCAATTAAACTAGAAGTCATATTTCAACTTCGATTCAACCAACTCAATTTTCAATAATTCCATCGATTAAACTTCCAATTTACATTCATTTCTATTCGATCAAATTAATTCAAATAGTTACATTCCAAATCAGATTCTCATTTTCAATGATTTCAATTTTAACAAATAACAAGTTCACAATTCATATATAATTCAAATCAATGTTGATTCATAATAAATTTCAAAGGTGGGTGAAACCATTCAATTTCAATAAATTCGATTTACATTATATTTCACTTTATTTAGCTTCAGTTACAATACTACTTTATTTCCCTTTTTTGTTTATATTTCAAAATTCAAGGTTCAAGGTCAAAGGAAATAAATTATAGTGCATCGCTTATATTGTCTTTAAAACAATATTTCAAAATTCATGGTTAAAACAAATCTTATTTAACCAACCGGTGTCCGTATATAATTTTCTATCCTATGGCCAAGTGATACTTAAATTTTAATTTTAGTATTTTGGGAAAGGATATATATCATTTCAATCCAAATCAGGGTCATAGGTATCTATCATTTCAACCTACGTTCTTAGTTCCTTTTAATAATTAATCCCAAGTTTATTCAATGCCCGTAACATCTGAAGTAATGACTGGGATTAATCAGCAAAAACAATGGTCATATATGAATAACAGATAGATTCACACAATTAACATCAATAGGTCAAACATATCAAATTCACGCCATTCATCACATCAATACATACAAACAGTCCAATATCATATAAATTTCCAAATTTTTAGATATCAGGTTTTAAACAGAAATTAAATGTCGAATTTTTAACTTAACTTTAAAATTATATTTAACAGTCAAATTTAACTACACTATCGATACAAATAAATATAAACATGCAATTTAAACTGTCAAACATCAATCCATACAATCATGATATTAATTTAACTAATATTAGAATACTTAGTTACGCGCGAGTGGGTTTAATCACTCACTTTGGTTCTGTACGCGATTGAAATTCCAATTTTTAGTCCAAAATTCAACGTTCTTAGAATCAGCCCAAACTAGTGGCATCGCGAAGAGCTCGTCGATACGATTCCAACACAACAAACCGCGTGTTATTTTGAAGTCGTATACAAAAGTTATACAAGTTTTAGCGATTAGAAGTGTAACAACCTGTATTTTCAATAACCTGTTATAACATAAATCGAGGCAGAATTAAATTATAAAATGTGAATCAAGGGAAACGGGCTATGCCATTGCGTTCGTCTCGGAAAAATACGCGAAATAGAGTCCGAGTTTTCGAAAATCGGAGTCCGTATGACCCAGTTAAGGCCCATTGAAGTTTTCAGAAAATTCCTAAGTAAAAACAGATTTAAATTTTAAATTAAAAAGCAAGGGTTAGGGCAAACTGGCGCAGGCGGGAAAAATTCCCGCCAGGACCCGCATGTTGACAGGCCTGTCGACAGGGTCCCTAGGGTGTCGACAGCCCTGTCGACAGCCCTGTCGACAGGGGGTGGCCGGGCTGTTTGGCCTGGTGCACCATTTCTGATTTGGGCTTGGTCTTGTGGCTTGGTTCTAGAGAATTCCGAAATCTGATGGACCTAATTGAATCTAGGGTTAATCCTATGGTCTAAATCACTAGCCTAATCTATAAATAAGACCCTAACCTACCCTAAATCATTCATTATTCATTCTAGCAACAAAACTATGGCAAAATCAAAACTCTCATGGCCTCCACTCTCTTCATACAATTCCTAAATTAATTCCTAAGTGATTTTCCATGCATACAAGTATATTTAGGCTTGTATGATCCTCCTTAGCTTGCATTAAAGGCTTGTTTCTCTATTTGGCGTCATAAAGGAGGAGTCTTGATCAAGTTTGCTTGCATTTTTGGGGTTTAATTAGTTGCATAAGGGGTTTCTTACATTAGCTATACTCATTTGAGTCCGCATAAGCATAGTAAGCCCTCTTACCTTCATTTTAGAAACTCTAAAGTTAATGTGTGATGAAAGTTGGGGTTTATGCATGGTTGATGAGTTATGTATGTTTATGCAAGTTTACTAAGCCATGATTTGTAAGTTTATTGAGTTATGCATGTTTATGCAAGTTTACTAAGCCATGATTTGCAAGTTTATTGAGTTATGCATGTTTATGCAAGTTCACTATGCCATGATTTGCAAGTTTATTGGTTTATGCATGTTTATGCAAGTTCACTATGCCATGATTTGCAAGTTTATTGGGTTATGCATGTTTATGCAAGTTCACTATGCCATGATTTGCAAGTTTATTGAGTTATGCATGTTTATGCAAGTTCACTATGCCATGATTTGCAAGTTTGATAAGTTATGCATGTTTATGCAAGTTCACTATGCCATGATTTGCAAGTTTATTGGGTTATGCATGTTTATGCAAGTTCACTATGCCATGATTTGCAAGTTTGATAAGTTATGCATGCTTATGCAAGTTCACCATGCCATGTTATGCATGTTTAATAAGTTATGCATGTTTATGCGAGTTCCCTAGGCCATGTTAGGCAAGTTTAATATGTTATGCATGTTTATGGTAATATGCAAGTTCACTATGCTAAGTTATGCAAGTCTAACATGTTATGCATGTTTGTTGTGATATGTAAGATTCATCATGTATGTTGCGCCAAGTTCCCTCTTTCTATCCTTTATGCGTTATGACGAATATGTAAGCGATAGAATGACGTTGGGGGTTTTGGGTAAAAACTTAAAATACATGAAAATATAGAATTGGGAATTTACCTATTAAGTTAGGTCTACCCCTTGGGAATTTACCTATTAAGTTAGGTCTACCCAAGTATTTGTTGAACTTGTAATTATGTTTTGAAAAATAAAGTGGACATGACACTTAGAAAACATAAGTGTGGCCAACTCGAGGTTGGGTTGAGTTTGTAGCATAATTCTACCCGGAACCTACCGGCTTAACTAGTGGCTACAAACAATAGGACCCAATGTGAGAAGTTGGTCATGTGGTGCCAAGACCCGAGGTTAGACCTAGTTGTGGTGTAAAGCTACCCGGAACCGACCGGCCTAACTAGTGACCGCAACAAAGGCTAATGTGAGAGGTTAAGGTGCATTAAATTAATTAATGCCTCGTGATTAGGGTTAAGTCAGGGTCCACTAATACTTAACCAATTTGGGGATTCGAGGGATGGAAATGGGGTTAAGTTACACTTAACCAATTTAATCCATTTGGGGATACGAGGGATTAGATGGGGTTAAGTGGTGAACTGTTGGTTACACTTAACTAATTTAATCCATGATTAGTGAGGGGTTAAACCACACTTAACCCTCTTAGAAAACCCTAGCAACGTGGTCTGTTCTAACAGTAATCCCAGTTTGGTATCATTCACAACCCTAGAAGCTAGGCTAGGGCGGGGCACGATTACTGGACAGATGTAAGCGACCAAAGCGATGGCTGAGTGGTACAGCGGTGCGGGTCCAGGCGGGCTACGGACGTGCACGTAGTCCGGTGTTGGAAAAACTCGAGGCACGGGTACCAGTAGGTTTGGGCTGTGCATTATTGCTTAAGTGTCTGGGGTTGACACCCGAGGGCTTGATACACCCGAAGGTGGACCCAGCACAGTCAGACTACATCCATATGTGGGCCGTATGGACACCAACACTGGACGTGTTAGGTTTATAGGGAGCCGATCGACTAGACCGTTGGGCTGGACCTTATATTAAGGTCACTTCATGTTATTGGGTCAAAGCTTGGGCCAAGGGATCAATACCTGTTATGTTGGTTTGCTAGTACACCGTGGTGCAAAAACTTAACCTTGTTTTATGCGATGACACCTCTATCTATCTTGTAGTTAATTTATCATGCCAGTATGTTGTTATCTATGATCATCTCAGTTTCCATCATGCTGTTAACTTTATTAGTTTATAGGCTGATCGTAGCAGGGCTTACTCAGTCTTTTTGACTGACCTGTTTTCTTTTCGCTTCTTTTCTTCCGTTCCCCCCCCAGGTTCTCAGGGTGGGAACATTGGTGCTTAGCTTGGATCGCTTGCTTGCTGGATTAGCTCATGTACGCTTGGATATTGAGCCTGCTATGGTTTATCACTCTTATTTGGGGATAGTACTTATGTATTTCAGTTTATCAGATGATGTTTTTATCTAGACTTGTAATTTTGGGAAAATGACATTTTGATGTACCAGACTTGTGTTTTGAAATGGTTTAAAAATCTTCCGCTGTTTTATCTACTTACTCTGTTGATATATATATATGTCATGTCCTGCCTTGTTATATCATTATGCATGTTTACCTTGTTTTAAAAACGCCCCACCAAAGTCAGAGTTGCTTGCAAGAGCCACCCTGGCGGAGGTGGGGTGTTACATTTGGTATCAGAGCATATGGTTTACGAGAAGGGATAAAAAGGTTTTTAAAACTTTTGAAAAACTATTTTCAAAACCAAGTATAAAGTATTTTCCAAAGAAAAGTCTAGTTATTTTTAAAGGCTATTCCCCAAAAGCCATTAGCACTATCCTTTGACCCCTCGTTTGAACTCTTTTCTTTTCGTTTTCAGCATGTCTGAAAATCTCATCTTACCCGAAGGGGTAACAATACCCGATTGGTTTCGTCGGTACTTGGAAGTCACGGCACCGGTCCCGGGTGTCTCTAATGTTGTCTTTCCAGTCAAGGCCGCTATTCCTCCTCCTCTTTCCGTAGCCGATGTTCCTTTTCTCCCTCAGCCTCCACGAGCGGATTTTGCGGAAACTTGTAAGAACTTTAAGATGATGGGTGGCAAGAATTTTAGTGGAACAGAGACTTTTGTAGAGGCAAGGAATTGGTTGAAAGAGACCGAAGATCTTTTAGCCACCTTTGATATAGGTGACCGTAGGAAGGTTTTATTGACAGTATGGTTGCTAAAGGAAGAAGCTGCACGTTGGTGGGTAGTCACCACCGCTACTAGGCCAATTGAGACTTGGGATGACTTTAGAGGAAGGTTTGGACTGAGGTTCTTATCACTGAAGCAAGGGGACATGACTATTAGGGAATACATAGATAAGTTTAATCAACTGGCTCGGGTCGATTTAGACTTGGTTAATACAGCTCAGAGGAAGGCCCTACACTTTGCTCTAGGATTAAACGAGCCATTACATGGTTTGGCCATGTCTCATATACCCTTGGGGGCGACTTTCGAGAATTTGGTGAATAGGGCCCTACTTCAAGAAGAAGATAACAATGACAAGAAAGAGGTCAAGGCGAATGAGTCTCAAGGCAAGAGAGTAAATTCCGGGAACGAGGCAAAAATAATAACAACCGCAAGGACAAGCCAAGAGAGAATAGGAAATGCAACTTCTGTGGTGAAGTTGGACATATAGCCAGGGAATGTAGGAAGAAGAAGAGAAAGCGGGGCGAATGCTTTCATTGTGGTGAGTTTGGACATCTCAGCAAGGATTGCCCGAGGAAACAAGGGCAAGGTCAGACTCAGTGTGCAGGACTATCTGGAGGGCTAGTTCATCCCCTCAACACCGTTCTTCCAGCTCATGATAGAGGTAGTGTTTCTGTTGAGAGTCTTGATTACATTTTCTGATTTTCCCTGTTCGTACTTTGTTTGATTCTGGCACATCGCATAGTTTTATTTCATCCGATCTAGTTGAAAGTTTGCACCTAAGTACTAGTCTAGTTGATGATCCCGTATGTGTTTCAAATCCAATTGGGGGTTCTGCCCGTTTGTCTGTGGTCTGAGTGGATTTGAAAATTTCTATCTTGAGTATAGAATTCTCGTGGGGTGTTTATATTCTCGGTTTCAGGGGATATGGGTTGGTTTTGGGCATGGAATGGTTGTCCTGTTTTGGAGCCATTCTTGGTTTTTGTGCATAGGGGTGTGAGGCTATGACTCGCCTCGGTAATACCCTAGAAATCTCTAGTAACCCTATGGGTCCCGTCATGTTATGTTATCTTGAATCCCTCAACACGTCTATCGATAGGTTGCAATCTGGGAGGGTGGTCCGAGAATATCCTGATATCTTGAGGAAAGTAAAGGGGTTACCCCTAGACGTGGGATAGATTTCCGCATTATCTGGTTGGTAATACCAAGCCAGTTTCGTGGCCGGTTAGGCGCATGACCTCGCGAGATGAGAGTTAAGAAAGCAAGTCAAGGAGTTGCTTGAGGAAAACTTCCTGAGACGAAGCATTTTCAAGTAGGGTGCTCCAGTAGTATTCTTTACTAATGTGGACAGTTTGCTTCGCTTACGTGTTGATTATCGTGAGATGAATAGTCAACTGTTACCAAGGATCGATGATCTGTTCGATCAGCTTGTAGGAGCATCTGTTTTCTTTTGATCTAGCTACCGGATTCCATCAGCTTAGGATGGCTGAGGATGGAATTGACAAGACTGCGTTTAGGACTCTAGATGGATTTTTAGAATGGCTAGTCATGCTAATGCACCCGCATATTACGTGAACTTGATGGGTAGGGTGTTTAGGGAGTCCTTGAACAAGTTTGTCGTGGTCGTCATAGACGATATTTTGACCTCCTCAAAAGAACGAGGAAGAGCATGCTAGACATCTCAAGGAGGTGTTGGATACGCTTAGAGCCACCAGTTGACGGTCAAGTTCTCTAAATGTCACTTTGGAGGAAAGAAGTTGGAATTCTTGGGCACATAGTTCCCAAGTAAGGCTTAGCGGTGGATTCCGCTAAAGTGGTTGCGGTTTAAGACCGGAAAACTCTGAGGAGGGCAATTGAAGTAAGAAGCTTTCTCCGTTTGGCTAGTTAGTTAGCATTCCCTGAGATTAGACTTACTCTTCTGGATCAAGAAGGGGGTTTCACAGGAAGAAGACCCGCAGTCAGTCAAGAACATGGACCAGTTGATTCGAGGCGAGATGTTAAGCCACCTCGCTAGATATATTATAGATGACAAGGGATGACTAAGGCGCGATGAGAGATTATGTGTTCCTCGAGTGGAAGACTTGGTAAAGAAGGTTCTTGAAGATGCGCATCACTCGAGGAGGTGGCCGAGTTGGTCTCAGGATGCATGTTGTGCCACCAGGTTAAGGCCAAGTCATAGAAGCCCGGCAGGCCATAACCTCCATTAGAGGTTCCGCAGGGGAAGTGTGAAAACATCTCGATAGATTATGTGGATGGACTACCTAGATCAAAGAAAGGGAATACGGGTATGTGGGTCATAATAGGTAGACTCACGAAGAGTGCTCATTTCAGTCCGATGAAGAGCGAGAGGACTGCATCATGATTAGCAACGGTTTACCCTCAAGAAGTTGGCCAGTTTCAAAATAGCCTACAGGAAGCCATGGGTAGGCAACGGAATCTAGGTATGGCCTATCACTCATAGGTGGATGGTTCATTTCGATTAAGTATGAGTTATGGAAAATCACGTTTATAAGGGCAATTGGCAACGTGGATTGGTATTTTCAAGAAAAGTTCTGCTGCGTGGAATACTTTATAGTAAGTAGACGAGATCCAGGATTCACTAGTGAATTTTGGAGAGCTTGCATGAAATCATGAGGTTACAGTTATGTTTAAGCCAAGTATACAGAAAGAAGAATAAGTAAGACGAGAGGCGATAATGAAATGAGTTTTAACTCGAATTTGGGAAATAGGAGTTAGGAAGCCAAGAAATCATGAAGTAAAAGACAGTCAAAGCACAGTGGAGTTAAGCTCAAGGAAACGAGACTAAGAAGAGTGAAGACTAGATACGCGCATCATATCTCTTTTTAAGAGTGTATCCTTGATCCTTGTTTTCCTGTGGAGCTTGCTTGCAAGTTATCTTTTGTATATATCCTCTCGGTCCCATTCTCGATCTTATTTCTGTTGTAAACTCCATAAGGGGGTTATGACTCATCGGTTAGTACTATATGTCAGAGTTTGAGTGGATTTCTTGTAATCCAAAAAGAAGTTTATCTTGCTTATCTTCTAAGATCTTTTTGTAGCATATCTCTCTATCCATGTTTATCGAGTTTATCTAGTTTATCGTGTTTATCTTGTCATGAGAACCTTAGGTAGAAATCCTTTGGTTGAAACATGTGTTTGAAACATGTTATGCTTGATGTTTGCAAGTGGTTGCAAGTGTTTGCAAGTGGTTACTCGTGGATGCATTATACACATTAGGCACTAGATCGGCTCACACACTCTTCATGTTGCATATGCATGAGTGTTTATGCTTATTCATGATTGGAACTTGTTGTGCCACCACATGGATGTTGCATATGGATGAATGTTATGCGCACTCATATAGATACTATGAATTTAGGAATTTGCATACATATGGATTCATTTCACTGACATACATATGCATTAAGGAGGTTTACTGTATCAGTAACCACCTGATTTACATACATATGCATTAAGGAGGTTTACTGTATCAGTAACCGCCTGATTTTTGCATTAGGTAAGTACATATACACACACTTTTGCATATGTTCATGCCACATTTAGAATCTGGTAAGGACAATGATTGCTCGTGGATGATGTTTTGAGTAGATGGATGTTGGATGGTAGGATATGTTCTTCCTGACTTGAAGATTTCGGGGACGAAATCCTTTAAGGAGGGGAGAATGTAACAACCTGTATTTTCAATAACCTGTTATAACATAAATCGAGGCAGAATTAAATTATAAAATGTGAATCAAGGGAAACGGGCTATGCCATTGCGTTCGTCTCGGAAAAATACGCGAAATAGAGTCCGAGTTTTCGAAAATCGGAGTCCGTATGACCCAGTTAAGGCCCATTGAAGTTTTCAGAAAATTCCTAAGTAAAAACAGATTTAAATTTTAAATTAAAAAGCAAGGGTTAGGGCAAACTGGCGCAGGCGGGAAAAATTCCCGCCAGGACCCGCATGTCGACAGGCCTGTCGACAGGGTCCCTAGGGTGTCGACAGCCCTGTCGACAGCCCTGTCGACAGGGGGTGGCCGGGCTGTTTGGCCTGGTGCACCATTTCTGATTTGGGCTTGGTCTTGTGGCTTGGTTCTAGAGAATTCCGAAATCTGATGGACCTAATTGAATCTAGGGTTAATCCTATGGTCTAAATCACTAGCCTAATCTATAAATAAGACCCTAACCTACCCTAAATCATTCATTATTCATTCTAGCAACAAAACTATGGCAAAATCAAAACTCTCATGGCCTCCACTCTCTTCATACAATTCCTAAATTAATTCCTAAGTGATTTTCCATGCATACAAGTATATTTAGGCTTGTATGATCCTCCTTAGCTTGCATTAAAGGCTTGTTTCTCTATTTGGCGTCATAAAGGAGGAGTCTTGATCAAGTTTGCTTGCATTTTTGGGGTTTAATTAGTTGCATAAGGGGTTTCTTACATTAGCTATACTCATTTGAGTCCGCATAAGCATAGTAAGCCCTCTTACCTTCATTTTAGAAACTCTAAAGTTAATGTGTGATGAAAGTTGGGGTTTATGCATGGTTGATGAGTTATGTATGTTTATGCAAGTTTACTAAGCCATGATTTGTAAGTTTATTGAGTTATGCATGTTTATGCAAGTTTACTAAGCCATGATTTGCAAGTTTATTGAGTTATGCATGTTTATGCAAGTTCACTATGCCATGATTTGCAAGTTTATTGGGTTATGCATGTTTATGCAAGTTCACTATGCCATGATTTGCAAGTTTATTGGGTTATGCATGTTTATGCAAGTTCACTATGCCATGATTTGCAAGTTTATTGAGTTATGCATGTTTATGCAAGTTCACTATGCCATGATTTGCAAGTTTGATAAGTTATGCATGTTTATGCAAGTTCACTATGCCATGATTTGCAAGTTTATTGGGTTATGCATGTTTATGCAAGTTCACTATGCCATGATTTGCAAGTTTGATAAGTTATGCATGCTTATGCAAGTTCACCATGCCATGTTATGCATGTTTAATAAGTTATGCATGTTTATGCGAGTTCCCTAGGCCATGTTAGGCAAGTTTAATATGTTATGCATGTTTATGGTAATATGCAAGTTCACTATGCTAAGTTATGCAAGTCTAACATGTTATGCATGTTTGTTGTGATATGTAAGATTCATCATGTATGTTGCGCCAAGTTCCCTCTTTCTATCCTTTATGCGTTATGACGAATATGTAAGCGATAGAATGACGTTGGGGGTTTTGGGTAAAAACTTAAAATACATGAAAATATAGAATTGGGAATTTACCTATTAAGTTAGGTCTACCCCTTGGGAATTTACCTATTAAGTTAGGTCTACCCAAGTATTTGTTGAACTTGTAATTATGTTTTGAAAAATAAAGTGGACATGACACTTAGAAAACATAAGTGTGGCCAACTCGAGGTTGGGTTGAGTTTGTAGCATAATTCTACCCGGAACCTACCGGCTTAACTAGTGGCTACAAACAATAGGACCCAATGTGAGAAGTTGGTCATGTGGTGCCAAGACCCGAGGTTAGACCTAGTTGTGGTGTAAAGCTACCCGGAACCGACCGGCCTAACTAGTGACCGCAACAAAGGCTAATGTGAGAGGTTAAGGTGCATTAAATTAATTAATGCCTCGTGATTAGGGTTAAGTCAGGGTCCACTAATACTTAACCAATTTGGGGATTCGAGGGATGGAAATGGGGTTAAGTTACACTTAACCAATTTAATCCATTTGGGGATACGAGGGATTAGATGGGGTTAAGTGGTGAACTGTTGGTTACACTTAACTAATTTAATCCATGATTAGTGAGGGGTTAAACCACACTTAACCCTCTTAGAAAACCCTAGCAACGTGGTCTGTTCTAACAGTAATCCCAGTTTGGTATCATTCACAACCCTAGAAGCTAGGCTAGGGCGGGGCACGATTACTGGACAGATGTAAGCGACCAAAGCGATGGCTGAGTGGTACAGCGGTGCGGGTCCAGGCGGGCTACGGACGTGCACGTAGTCCGGTGTTGGACAAACTCGAGGCACGGGTACCAGTAGGTTTGGGCTGTGCATTATTGCTTAAGTGTCTGGGGTTGACACCCGAGGGCTTGATACACCCGAAGGTGGACCCAGCACAGTCAGACTACATCCATATGTGGGCCGTATGGACACCAACACTGGACGTGTTAGGTTTATAGGGAGCCGATCGACTAGACCGTTGGGCTGGACCTTATATTAAGGTCACTTCATGTTATTGGGTCAAAGCTTGGGCCAAGGGATCAATACCTGTTATGTTGGTTTGCTAGTACACCGTGGTGCAAAAACTTAACCTTGTTTTATGCGATGACACCTCTATCTATCTTGTAGTTAATTTATCATGCCAGTATGTTGTTATCTATGATCATCTCAGTTTCCATCATGCTGTTAACTTTATTAGTTTATAGGCTGATCGTAGCAGGGCTTACTCAGTCTTTTTGACTGACCTGTTTTCTTTTCGCTTCTTTTCTTCCGTTCCCCCCCCCAAGGTTCTCAGGGTGGGAACATTGGTGCTTAGCTTGGATCGCTTGCTTGCTTGCTGGATTAGCTCATGTACGCTTGGATATTGAGCCTGCTATGGTTTATCACTCTTATTTGGGGATAGTACTTATGTATTTCAGTTTATCAGATGATGTTTTTATCTAGACTTGTAATTTTGGGAAAATGACATTTTGATGTACCAGACTTGTGTTTTGAAATGGTTTAAAAATCTTCCGCTGTTTTATCTACTTACTCTGTTGATATATATATATGTCATGTCCTGCCTTGTTATATCATTATGCATGTTTACCTTGTTTTAAAAACGCCCCACCAAAGTCAGAGTTGCTTGCAAGAGCCACCCTGGCGGAGGTGGGGTGTTACAAGAAGTAAATAAATTATTAAAAACGAGAATGGAACAAATTCATCCATACTTGCCACATCATCTTATTTCTGTGCGCCCCCCCTTCTTCTTCCTGAACGTATACGCTACTTCCAGGGAAAACCGTAACCTAATTTTCCAAATAAACCCTAATTCGTACCTCGATCAAACACCACCACGATGCTCGTCACCTGGAGACACGCCGCCGGCCAGAACGCGACACCCTCTGATCACCCACAGCGCCTCCAATTGCTCCAAAACCGCTTGGCCTTTGAGGCGATTTTCTGGCAAATCTGTGAAGCAATTGGTATCATCATCCATATGGATGGAAAGATCTCACGGAGTACTACGATTCTGGCTTTGGAATTTCTTGATTTCATTGATCGGATTGAAAGAAATTAAGGATTGAAGTTTGGAATGAACGTGGCCATCGAAATGAAAGTGGCGGCTGATGTAAATTAGTGTTTTAGAGTGAATAAAATAATAATATTCCTCGATTAGCGTGATATATAAGCCAAAATTCGGACAGACTCCAAATCAGGCCCGCTTACTGCCTAATAATAGGTTTTGATGCCTTCTGAATGCAGTGGGACTAGTTTCAAAGCCCAATTACGAAGTCTGTAACAGTTTCACTTAAAATTTAATATTTTTAATTAAACAACGTACAAATTTTAATTTACCGGAGTCACATACTGACTCCAAAAATTGTAAAATTTGAAATGTAGCTATATTTTGACGATACGGTTCTAACAAAATAAATTGCATCGAATTCTGAGATCGTTTGCATAATGACAAATTTGCATGTTCAATAATAAAATAAATATTCATTATTCATTAATTAACCATTTAAATTAAGTTCAACGGTTTATAAATATTATTCAGATCAAGATAAAAATTCATGTACACTTGTAAATCAACGATTGATTATTGCGACTACAATTATCATTATTTTAACAAATTCAATTATGTTTCAACATGACATTTCACAATTTAATCATTAAATATTATTTACCACTAGATAATATAAAAATCATATTAAATTAAATAGTATAATTTATCGCAGAAATCTTGGGATGCTACACTTGCATGTGAATTAAAATAAATTTTAGTATTGAGGGAACTTACTATTAGACCACTGAAATGCTTTAATCTATCACTTTTCAGGGAAGCTGCACTTAGAGAAGAACATTTAGCGAACACCATTAGATCATCTGCAAAGATCAAGTGTGTAATAATTAGCTTAAAATTGAATACTGGAACAAATAGCTCCTTTAATTCAACCTCATTCATATGATAAGTGAAAAACTCCATTGCAATAAAGAAAAGATAAGGTGATAATGGATCCCCTTGTTGAATTCCCCTATTAGATGATATAAACCTTTTGGAATACCTTGAATCAATATAGAAAATGTAGGAGACGAGATACATTCATATATCACACTAATGAAATGTATGAGAAAACCCATTTTTAACATAATGTGACATATAAATTCTCTATTGATCATGTCATATGCCTTATGATCAACTTTGGTGCAATATTTATTAACTCCTTTCTTCTTAAAGTCTCTTAATAATTCATGACCAAGGAG
The DNA here is from genome assembly GCA_030737875.1 of Allium sativum. Taxonomy (NCBI): domain Eukaryota; kingdom Viridiplantae; phylum Streptophyta; class Magnoliopsida; order Asparagales; family Amaryllidaceae; genus Allium; species Allium sativum. The sequence continues at coordinate 603,259,244 of CM060919.1, read as the reverse complement.
AATGTTGTCTCCAATATATCTCAAAGGAATAAAGGCACACTGATTTGTAGAAACAAGGTATGGAAGGAACCATTTGATTCGATTGCAAAGAATCTTATTAAATATTTTATAATACATATTGCAACAAGCAATGAGGCGATATTGAGTAATCTCACTTGGCCTATCTACCTTTGGAATCAAAGTAATGAACGTACGATTAATTCCCTTAGGTAGTTTTTTAGAGTTAAAACTATCATGCATGGCTATTAATGAATTAGATTTAATTTCTTCCCAATGCAGTTTATAAAACTTAGCATTCAAGCCATCAGGACTAGGGCTAGCATCATCATGAACATAGTCAATTGCAACTTTAATTTCTTCTAGAGAAATTGAGTTTAAGAGTACCTGATGTCCATGATTACTAATAACAAAAATAGATTGGAAAGAAGGGAGCTCGTTATCTATTGGACCGTTAAACATGTTTTGAAAATATTGAATAGTTGCATCAACAATTTCCTCTGATTTATATTTTAAATCTCCCTCCTAATTAATTAAGGCTTTCAAATTGTTAGTGTATCTCCTCGAGGACATCTTTGAATGAATTTTTTTTGAACTGGTATCACCCTCTTGTAGCCATGAGACTTTAGCTTTTTGTTTGTAACTCTAGAATTTTATTTTCTTTTGAACCATACGAGAATGTTTTGCTTCTAACATTTGCTCATATAAATTCAAATTTTATGGATCAAGATCAGATGCAACCTCTAATTCTTTGAATTTGGATTAGCTTCCAGCAATAATGTATTGTCTGTCGGCCTGCATTTGTTCCATGTCATCAATTCATTCTTACAAGCACTTGATTGTTGCTGGAAACTATAACTGGGATACCCCCATACTTCTATTTGAAGTCCTATAGTAATAAAATCACCATATCCATCTTTAAACTGCCAGTAATTGGAATATCGAAAAGGAAAACCCATGTTTAAAGAACTAGAAATAAAAGACATAAACAATGGATTATGGTCACCGGAAAGTTGTGATAAGGATAGGACCTTAAGCTCATTAAATTTCTGCATACATGACTAGTTAACGAAGACTTTATCGATGTTATTAGTCATGCCTCTGCATCTCCAAGTGTATTTAAAACCAATGGCTTACATTTCTATTAATCCAACTTGAATTAAACAATTATTGAAAGCCCTTAAGTGTTGGAAAGGTATAGGCGGACCCCCTTTCTTATTTAATGGAGATGAAGAATTATTAAAATCACCCATGAGAAACCATTCCCCTTCTAAAAGATTTGCCTCTTGCACTATATGCTTCCATAAAACTTATTTGTCATAGAAGTTATTACTTGTATAAACCACTATAAGACAAATGGAGAGACAACCTACATTATTAGCTTGGACAATAATATGTTGATTTGATGAAGATATGTTCACAGTAAACCAAACTTCCTTATTCCACATAAGCAAAATTCGACCAGAATAGAGCATTATTTGATATATATATTCCCAGTTTCTTGAAATTAAACGACCAAAACCCTTTTGGTTCTCACTATTAAGTTTATTTTCTACCAATCCAACAATAGTTGGTTTGAATTTACTCAGAAGGGATAACACTTCATGTTTATCTCCCTGACATTCCATGTAACCACCGTCATTTAATCACAGAGTTGCTCCTAAGATGTCTTTTAGGAGGAGCAATAGAAGAGGATACTTCCTTACCTTTATCCTTTAAATGTGTAAGATATTATGTATTTTTAGACACACCTTCAGACATATCATTGGCAACATCATTAGCTGGTTCTTCAGTCAAGTTGTCTGCGGTATAACTCAAGTCTTCTGGCATAATGTCGTGAGGAAGATCAGAATTTAAAAAATTCAAATCAACTACCTCATAATTTTTATCACCTTCATTAACATCAACACCCTGACTAGTTGAAGAAGAAGCTATATCTGATTGTTTAGAAACCCAAGTAGGATTTGTAGAAACTTGATGAACAACAGTTTTATTTATAAACATTTTACACTTCTCACATTTAAACGGGACAAACTCATATTCCACTGTCACATACTTCTTCAATCCATTACGAAGCATAATTGGTACCTTATTGACCAGCTTAGAATCCAAATTGATTTCAATCATTACTCTACCAAATTTTGTGATTTTTTACTAGCAGTTTACCATCTGATCGGATAGGTACCCCAATGAAGTTAGCAATTCTCGACAAAGCTTGACTAGGCCATATTTCCATATCTAGGTTAATAAATTTAACCCAGATCTGAACATTTTTAGGACTAATCTGATTAAATTCATATCTTGGATACCACTTACAAACCATAAGCAATTGACCAAAATATGAATAGGTCGACGTTTTCAATACTGCAGAGCATTCCGAAGCTTCTTCAAACTGGACAATAATATGAAACCCTAACGCAAAGTGATGGGAGTAATTAACTTTCGGTTTCCAAACCTTACCAATATAGTCCTTCAATCTAACTATTGATTGTTTGGATTTGATTGGATGCAGCACTATCGTATCATGCCACGAATTAGCAGAGAGTTTAAAGATATCTTCCGGAATGAACACTTTATCCTTTGACTGTTTAAAAAAGTGAAGAGAAGTAGAATCTGCTTCCTTAATTTGATTAGAGATATCAGGCAAATTCGAGCTCGACGGAGTCGATTTCGATGTTGGAGGAGGAGATTTGGATGTTTTAGAATTTGGTTTAGGCGGGATGCTTGAGGAAGAATCCACCAATTTTACAGAAAAAGGTTATATATATTATAATATGACAAATATATATATATATATATATATATATATATATATAACTACAATTGATCAATAATTATTAAATGCACCCAATCAACCAACAAATTTCATATAAAAATTATTTTAAATATAAATTCGTTTATAATAAAATTAATGCATATAGGCCTTAAGTGAATGTGAGGATGTCCGCCTTGTATGTTTTGGTTGTGTATCTTTGTTGCGTAGTCATAACATGAAGAGTTTACACTGCCAAACATAGGAAATAGTCATTTCTAAACTTATATGTTTTTCATTCATCAGAACTTTATGTTCTGACCTCCCTCCTATTAACATAAACATGTTAGTAGGTGAGAACCTTGCATCAACGATGATTAGTGACTTATTAGAGAAGGAGCTTTTCGTTGGAGATTTAGCTATTTTTGGCAGTAGTAATATTGTTGTTGTTGTTATCACATGTACTTGGGATAATATTTGATGTACTGATATTCTTCGAGACTCATTATATTCGACATTTATGGTTTTAATAACGGTATATCTATTTATGAGTTATTATATTTTATCCCTTTCGCTATGTGAAATTCTAATTTTGTTTAGATTGCTCTGTGATATCCGTTTTTACTATTTCCTTACAGGAACCACGATCCATTTATAATGGCTCTAATTTGTGGTGGGTCATTTCTAGGTCGGACTTTAGACCCATTACGGGCGGGTTATTACAGTGTTTTTGACATATCTTGTATTATAGTAGTTGACTCCAGTGAAATCATTAGAGCCCTTAATCATCTCCACCTCCTTGTTTGTAAAATATGGAAGTCATTCTCTTACAATTGCCCTCATGTTAAAAGGATAGTTGTCGTATAAAAGTGGTTCCATGTACCTTCACAGAACCAACAAAGAAATTTAAACAACTAATCTGGCAAAAACACTGATATGCTAACGGGACTATGGGAGGTGTAATAGATAAATTTTAACCTTTACATTGATAGTTTTAGCTGATTATCTAAGATATTGCTTTACCAACTATTGTACAAATCATCTTTTTGTACATGATTACTTAATAGTTGTGCGTACATATATATTTATTTTCTCAAGGGTTTACGAAACAAATAGTTAGTCTAGATACTTAACAACAGGGGAAACAATAAATAAGTTTAAGACTTACAAACTAAAATTAAAGTCAATGGCTCAGTTAGTAGCTTCAAAATATGAATGTGAGTTAGGGTATGGCTTGTACCACTCGATAACAAGCACGGTCCCAACTTCTCCTTTTCGATCATTCCAATAAATAGAAAATTTATTAATTTACTAACTTTATATATTTGATTTAGCTATAAAAAATTTAGAAGACAATCAAACTCCGAAGAATTTTTGTTACACAAGTGATGAAAGATGTTATACTTCTTAGGAGTATGGTTGGCTAAGCTAGTTAAGTTATTTACTACAATAACCATTTCATGTAACATAGATACTATCTACCTTGAATTTGTCTTGGTAAAGTCTGAATGCTGGTCCATTATCTAAAATGAGGTTGTGTGAAACAATATACGGCTCTTTCAAAGAATCCCGTACTGCACAATCCAGCTGTTTGGAACATGTGCCCGGTGCATGAGTTCCGAGTCCATAAGAAAAACTACTAAAAGTCCATGGCTCATTCACAGTTATCCAATGTTTAGCTTTATCTCCAAATTCTCTGAAGCATACTTCGTGGTAAACTCTAAATTCATCCCTGCAAATAAATCGATAAGGAATCATTTGTAAACACGCCGAGAGAACAACTAACTAAGGATAGGTTATTATCACCAATAGCTCAAAGGATACAACATTTAATTAAAGCATTGAGACATTTATAAAATATCAGTTGTTATTTACACAATTTTACAATCCAAAAATCCTCCGTACTCGTTTTCTAATGCTTATGGCATCTCCTATTCTATCTATACCGTATTACAATTAGTGAGTCTGGAATGGAGCACTTGGGGGTCTCCCCGATGTATCGTCAGTAGAAAAATCATTTTGGAACTTTTTGAAACAACGTCGCGTTTTCCTACGTTCTTCTTCTTCCCATTGCCGGTTCTCTACTGTTTCGCACAATCTCTTCAACCCTAAATTCAATTGCGTCAATGCAGCATCGTTCCTTTCTGCTGGCCTTGCCCTTTTCTCCATCGTTCCAACCTTAAATACCAAAGTACCCCTCTCTTTGTGCCTGTCTCGCCTGCCGCTGTCATCCACTCCTCCCACCGACATTGCCACCCACATAGAGTTCGTATCAGATATGAAGGCTTCCTCTTTCGAGCCGTTCCTCTGTTGTATGGATCCAAATAGGGCTAAAACGATGCAAAAATCAACAACAGTACTCAGGTGATTTTTAGTCCTTTGACTGAGCAGATTTAGCCTTACATAGCTATAACTGGTTTGATTAGATATTTTACTTTATATAAAGGATAAAGCATTGAATTTTCGTTTTCTAAGCAGCGACGTTTTTATCCTTTTGTTTGGTAATTTGCAGATTAGGTTTATTCTTTGTTTTTCATGCCACCAGATTTAGAGGTCACTACACGATTTTGTTTTTATAATTTCCTTACCTTCTGTACTCAAAAACCTAACAGTTTATAAATGATTCGTCTTTATTTTAGCATTTCTTACCAGCAAAAGTTGCTTGCTGTCCAAGTTTGGCCTTTTATCAAAGATTTTTGTTGTTGTTGTATAAATAGACAACATACTAGCTGTTACTGTTATGAGTAAGAACTTATTAGCCTATCTATATTTGATCGACAATGTATTAATTTTTATTGATATGGGTAAGAACTTCATAGTCTATCTATATTTGGTAAGTAATAAATATTATGTTTTCTCAGGGAAAAAAAGTGTATTATTTAAGGTTGTTTTGTATTTTATTTATTGTTATGCATTAAATTAACAGTAGTGATGATCATAAGCTTGATGATTTAGATTATTTGTTAGCTAAAAAAAAAATTAAAGTAGCAAAATGGATTCAACCCTACACTTTTTTTTTTAAATGCAGAAGTTCTGAAAAAAAGAGCACTAATTTATGATTATCCTATTCATACTCGCTATTTTTTTTCTATAGGTCTTAATTTATTACACCAGTATATCTTTCACCAGTCTTATGTCATGTCATATACAATTTCTGCTACCCTATCAGCTTAGTAATGCAACACGAGTTACAAACTGGTGTTTGTTGAATAAACAAGTTTATTCTGTTAAATGTAGGTGTAGCTTCAGGATATTAGATATTCATATGCAATTTTTGGTATAATTTTGCAGCACGGATTGGAATAGTGTACATAGTTTCATTTAAAGTTCTAAAGCAAAGAATGCAAGGAGGCATATTCAACAATGTGGAAGAAGCTGTCGTTATTACCTTGCAACAATATGGTTTGCAAGGTTTCTTTCATTGCACCGGCTCTAACCTTTGTATGGGTTTTCCTTTCTATGTTTTCGGTTCAGGCCTTTATCGAGAGTTAAAAATGGCCATGAAAAGAAATTCATAAGATTTTTCAGAAAAAAATCACGAGGTATCATCCATATTCTTTGTTATCCACTAATTGTGTTTATCACAGGTTCTATATACTCCATTGTTCTCTCTTCCATTTTGATTTGATGTGCACAATTGCTCGGCTATCATAAGGAATTTGATTTTCCTATTCAATGTGTATGCCATTATTATTCTTCACAATTGGCTTTGGATTTTTTTTTTCAATTGTAATATGAGTGGTGATTTTAACCATGTTGGGGGTTATTTCTGTTATTAGACCGGTAAATGTATCCACGCTGCCTTTGTGATTACATTGTTATATCCTATCGACCCATATATTTGTTGTTAATTGTTTGCTATGGTTCAAATATTACAAAAACTCAATTATAAATTTTGATTTGGATTTGTTGTTATGACCATTTTGATTTGGATATTTTTTTTTTTGGATATTCTTTGCACGCGATCCTTTTTTCTTTCATAATTTCGAGTTTAATTGACTAATCAGTTATAATTTTTTTTGACAGTATCACAAACAAGAAAGGAATGGGTGTTGCAGTGCCAAAGATATATATTATTTTGGCTCCACATATTAGCATAATTGGGAAATGTATTTCTCACAGGAATGTAGCGGTGAGTATAATTTAGTTTTTCGGTTCTTACTTATGCCTATCAATTAATGTTTTTAAATTTAGTTATCTATGGTAATATATTTACGCTTGCTTTCTTTTTTTTTCTAAATAATTACCAGTTTCCTCCAATGCATATTAAAAGTTATCGTGTACAATCTGTTAATACCAAATGTAGCTTAATAGTTCTTATGCATAACTCTTTATTGACATAAATGGTAATTGATATCAATTATGTGAATGTGAATAGGATTTGTTTCAGAATTGCCATGAAAAAACATTTTCCTCCCAGTACAGTGACACAAATTATAGAGGTGTTACCTGTTGAAAAAGACATCATACTTAATGCTTATGTGTGTGTGTGTGTGTGTGTCTTTATGGGTTTGATGTCTTCTTGATGCAAACGAGAGACTACATGAAATACATTACTTCATTGGGTGTATGAACATGCGTGTATTAATGGATTTAAACAATATTAAATTTACAATTAAGTTGATGTGAATTTTGCGCTTTTGTTATGTTGCCTTTTTTTTTTTACTATGTTTCTGAATGGTTTTTTGTTTACCTTTTTAGCATTATTTGTTATAAATTTTTATTTACTTACAGATTTCATGAATTCATATAGCATTAGCTAATAAATTGTTTAACATATATTTCCAAAACAGGGCTGATAAATTACTAGACTGCATCACCAAACGTAAGTTAAATTGAGATAAAAAACAATCATATAATATTTTTGTACAACATATCATTATGTCGAACCTTTCCTTTTTTCCATTAGTAACTTAGTGGTATGATAACCAGGTAGGGAATTTGTACTGCCAAATACATCTATTATCTTGATTCCACATAGAATAGCATAAACGAGAGGTATCTTCTGTAGCTTTTTACCAAGAATAACCTGTGGTTATCTAAATAAACACAATTTTATTTGCATTAAGCTAGCACAAACATGGTTAAAAATTGAAAGCGTATGTTTCATCAAATATAACTTTGTTGCACAAAGTTCAATTTGTTATAGATTGTTAGCATTTTTCATTATCTTATCTTCTTTTTACTATATTTAATGTTTTATTGTTACCATGATATCGTATTGATATGCAAATTTTATGCATACTATGATTTAATTTCCCCTATCATTAGGAAAACAGAATTAGATTTTTCAGTAGAGGGGTTGTGACTGGAAGGACATATGCTATTTATAAAAATTAGTTCCTTCCTATAACGTCAATTCCACTATTACAACATATATTAGCAAAAATAGAATACTTCCTGCAATAGGTCATTCAGACCATGGTGTTAATTATCCATGCAACAGATAAATCATAAATAAGGAATGTATCAGGAACGTGAAATGAGTACTAAACCTTTTTTAGGTTGATATTTCTGTAGTCTTGATATAAACACTTTCTGCTCATATTTATACATTCTGCTAATTTTTCTACAGGTGTGTTTTTAACAAATTAAATCATCATCATCATCATCATCATCAGGCACTAGCATTATACAACTCATTACATTCAATGATATCTTTCTTTTCATATAATAAATAAGAACCATTGCTTAGAACATTTTCATTTCACAATATTTGTTTTCTTATCAGAAATAATAGTTAAATGTCAATCAAGTATATGTTATAACAAATTATTTTCCTTCGCATAGTTCATATACCTATAGCATTGGTACTATAAAGCAAATGATATCGCTTTATTATGTCATAATATTTATTACGTTACCGACTCTTAATTTGTGGTATAAGTGTGTTTATCAAATTTACTAAGAAGTAAGTATTAACAAGGCTATAATTTCCCTGATTTTTGCCCACCAAATTACCTCAACTTTGCATTGCTTTTGAAAGAGATATAAATGTTAGACAATAAATTGCAATCGTACCTTTTTAATCAATGGTGCACTATAAAGTATTTTATTGAATTAATATAATGAATTTGTGATGATAACGCTCTCTATAACAACCATGTAATGTAAATTTAAAGTAGGCATGTGATTATTTCCTATTTGTGAATTTGATGTTGATTTGCGTTCACTTTTCTAATTATTTCTTACTGTCCATTAACAATACCAACCAAATTTGGCTGCAAAATAGATGGAAATCTTAAAGAGTTTGAGATTTCCCAAGAATAACCTGTGGTTATCTAAACAAATACAATTTTATTTGCATTAAGCTAGCACAAGCATGGTTAAAAACTGAAAGCGTATGCTTCAAATATAATTATGTTGCACAAGGTTCAGTTTGTTATAGAATTTTAGCGTTTTACATTATCTTTAGGGAAAAATTACCCATCTAGATAATTTCATGCCTTTTGATCATTTGGAAAAAAAGAAAAAAAATCTATATCTGTACTTATTTTATGTTGTGCATATTTTTATAATTTTGTGTTTGCTTTGTAACCAACAGAGGTGCTTATGTACAACAAATTTTAATCATCTTTAATTTATTAATCATGCAGTAAACTTTCATATGATATGTGGCGAGCGATTTTTTGCACATGTTTATAGACTTATCACATATTTAAGTGACAACAAGAAACTATTTGTTAGATCAGATGAATTAAAATTAAGGCGTATCAGCACCTAAATTTCATGTGCTTTGGCAGCTATATCTACATTTAATACCAGTTGCATTGTCAACATAATTATTCTTCATTTTAAAGGATGATCACATATTTATTCTTCATGCGCTTTGGTTATTTTTATTCACTTTCAATGTTTTTTTCTCAAAGTTTTGAATGGTATTGGTATAAGATTCTTCATTGAGCGGTTTATGTACAATAATATATGAACATACTAGGCAATTTGGCATAGACGCTTGGTGGATGAGATAATTTTATAGTGAATGTACCAAATATGTTATTAGACCTTTTTCCTTTGATGGTCACGAGTGAACTCTCACCACACATAGGTTGTCTTTTTTCTTTTGTGCATCTGAATTTCATATGAAGAAACGAATTGCACAAGGTTTTAAAAAAAAAAGAACCTAATTTATATTAGACAGTAGCCCCGCATTTTTCGGCTGTTATTTATTATATTTTTGTTCTCTCCATCGATATGTTTGTGCTTTAAGGCATTTTAATTTGAATGTGGCCGATTGAATGAATGTGTTAGGATCATATGCCGTGGCATTATTTTTAAATTTATCACATTGGAACTTGAAATTATTTATTGTTTGAATTTTTAATTAGCATCTGCTATGTTCACTTCAACAATAAGCTGTTTTTAGCTGTCTTAAGCCATGTCAATCTTAAGAGATGAAATATCCCTCATATTGTGGATATAATAAATAATAAGACTAGGAATATGTTTAAACAATGGAAACAGATAATAAATATAAGAATTAAAATAGCATGCTGGATATTTCAAACCAAAATGGTGCATGGGAACAAAATATCAATATAAATCACTTAAAGATGTTTAGGGATTACTAAGCCCCGAAATTTAGGACAGGTTTTGTAAACTGAACTAATACAATGTTAGAATATTATTTATCTAACTTTTGAAACACTATTTCACACTTTGCATGGCTTCTTTATTCCATATGAAATAATCATCATTTCAAATGCATATGTATTTAAACTTATATTCTATACAAAAATGAATTCATGTTCAACTTATTCATTGATTTTATGCATGCTTAGTAATGTAATGGTACCAAGTATGGAATATTTGATTGATGATGTTATTATTATTTTTTTTTTTTTTTTATACAAACCCATTATTCTTTTAAAAAAATGTTGCTATACAATGTGTGCTGCCAGATTATTTAACCAGATTTAATGATAACCTTTATCATTCGTGTTTGAAAAAAATAAAGAAATAAAAATAAATTCAATCAACAAATATACATTTTCATCTTTATATGGCTCAAATCTAAAATATACCAGTAAACAAATAATATGGTGAACCCCAATAATGCATGGTCGAATCTAAAATATACCACAAATGTAGATGCATATTCGAGTCTTTCGTAATCATCGGTTTTGAGTCTTTTGACCGATACTGGTCAGATTCTTGGGACGAAAACCAAAGCTACAACATCATCAACATATGGATTTTCAAGGTGTTTCTGAAAATAGTCCATCTGTAATTTAAGATGTTTTCTATGTAAAAACCATGAAAATTGAAATATGTAATGATTTAGTTTGATAAAGTCGCTGCTATGTTATAAATAATGCAAGCATTATAACATTAATAAATATATGTTTTACTAAAAACTGTTATACAGCATGTTGATCGTCCGATTTTAACACACTAATGTGTCATTTTACACGTTCTTTTTTCAGAGTTGATCAATCAATATCTATGTTCAAGTTGCAGATTACAGTAACCCTGTTGGATTTGATGATATACATGTAGATGGTTCTTCCAATTATGTAAGATATTCATCATGCTCCACTTACCATACGTGAATGTGTGGTTTCCATAGAAGAGCATCGTTATTATAGATACGTCTGGACCTTATTTTATTTCCCAGTTATATTTGGATAATTTCTTTATATTAAATAATATATATAGCATATTCACTACATTGTTGGATCCTATTACTGGATTATAGTTCAGATCTAGAAAAAATCATTAAACTATCTAATAGCACAAAATGACGCAAATTAGAAAATCTGAAACCAATCTTTTCTTAATTTGCTTTTTGTTAGCATCTTCCTTTTGTTCATTTAAATTTGAAGATTAGGTTTGTGGATTCTGATCTATTAAGCTATGTTCATTTATGTTTCACAAGCTATGAAATGACCACTTGATGTAAAGAAGTGTAAAACAATTCACTGTTTGATTTAGTAATTTCTAAGTCCAGTTCTATTTTGGAATATCTTGCACTAATGGTACTAATGGTTCTAACACTTAAAAAGAATTTTTTGTGATCCTAAGATATGCTGTTTTAAATAGGGAACTGCAATGGAATATTTTGATAACGGATGAAATATGTTTTGGTATCATGCGTGTTGATGTACAAAATGAAATTAGTATCAAGCACCAAAAAATGCTCCAATTATAGTGATTGCCATGTTGCTTCTAATTGCAACCAATTTGAAGTAACAAGATCGTATTTTCATCTTCACATAGTACTCATGTGTATTCCAATGGTAAGTTATGTTTAACCCAAAATTATTTAATCTAATTTGCACTATGCTCAACATAACCCGAATTTTTAAGTTTTTCATCATGCCGAACTTTCTAAACCGGACAACTAACGTTGTTTCTCTAATTCAGGTTGAAGCTAGATGAAGCCATATTCCATGCTGAGAGCCTACTAAGTTTTAGATGAATATGCCATTGATTTGATCGAACTTCTCAAAGCATCAATCATATGGTATATAATGAAGGCGTGAGGTATTGTATTATTACTGTTTTGTTCCGTGCTTGCCTTTTGGAAAATAACGTCAGAGTCATGCAACGAGACTCAGTTATAAGCTGTTTTGGTTTGAATTTTCTACTTGATATTTTTCATAATCCTGGTTTTAAGAGTACCAAGCTCTTCTTTAACAAGCATGCATGCTGCTTACAATTTTAATAATATAGTACGCCATTTTTTTTCAATTTTGTTTAACTAAACTATATCTCATTGTACATTGAACAAATTCAGCATCATCCTATGCTTTCAAAATCTTGGAAACATTATTTATTCTAATTTTACATCAATTCTTTGATAGAATATCAATTGTGCCATAGTTGTAAGTTATGCTTTATAACGTTTTATGCAATTGTTTATATTTATCATGGTTCATTGAACCATAGACGTCGTGTTCACATGTTTTTGACATAAAATTAACGCATCAGACCTTATTAAGTTGCATTACATTAACACATCAGACCTTATTCGTACAATTTGTTCAGAGAAATAACGTTGAAGATGCCTTGCTAGGATTAAATGGTACTGTAATAGGAAAGCAGACGGTTCGTCTCTCATGGGGTTGCTAGGATTAAATGGTACTGTAATAGGAAAGCAGACGGTTCGTCTCTCATGGGGTCGCAACCCTGCCAGCAAGCAGAGAGAATTTGGCAACCAATGGAACAATATATTATGGTGGTCAATTTTACAATGGATATGGATTCCCTTTCCCGCCTCATGATCCTAGCATGTATGCTGCTGCTCCGCCATATGGTGCATATCCAATGCACAACAGTCAGCAGCAAGTTAATTAGACAAACACCGAAGCAATGAGGTTCATTATCAGAGTTAGTGATGATTAGCTATGTAGAAGAGGGACCGATGAAGCGTAGGAAGTTGTAGCATTTTAGATGTAGCTTGCTGGAGCCAACATGATATGTTAGATTAAACCTGTGTGGCAATCAACGAGTTAACAAACCATTGTTATGGAATATATTACCTGTTAACTGCATAGTGGAGCAACTGATACATTATAGACAATTTTAGTGTTTTCATGTGGTTTGTTGGAGCATCAAGATTTGTTTTATTTGTTCTATAAATTTTGACTGAAATGTACGAAACTTTGACTAGATTGAACTAAATTTGTCTATTCAAAGAAAAAAAAAAATGAAAAAAAAAAAAAAGCCTAGATATTTTTTCATGTTTTTAGTATTGATACGGAAACTTAACATTAGGCATTTTGGTTAAATGTCACGATCCCTGCATAGTAAGCGTTTACATTCGATTTTCTTTTCTTTCTTTTATCTTAAGTGAATGATTAATATTGTGCAAATGGCTGAATTATCAAATTAGTTAGTATTTTTCGCAAATATCATCATGTAGACAAGAGCGTCTCTCTTTATCATTACTCAACTGGCTTCTGTTGGGTACTGAGAAAGGATTAGATATGCATCTATTCATCGACTTGCTACTCTTCTTTGTAGATGGACACAGAAATTGAAGATGAAGGGCGCACCGAAGATCACGACACCGATTTCTAGCCTTTGGAGAGCAATGGATTGATTTCGTTGTGTCAGTGCATCATTGTATGACAGCCTGTCTTCACATAACAATTACTGATTTGGATAGAAAGTTTGAAACATGCATGGGAATGCAGAGGTGCTTTACCTGCACAATCCGTGCCTTCACTTTTATATTGATGTAGATGAAGTGACATGTCTTGCATACTAGCTTCTCGCTATTGAGGAAGCCAAGACCGATATCTGACGCAAAAATATTTGATTGACTTTTATAAGATATATGCAAGATGATTGTGAGAGAACTGCGCACGTTAAAATTGTATTTTAAGTTTCCAAATATGAGAAATGAACTGAGTAAGCATGTCAGGAGTTCAGTTTACATAAGCCGTCGGGTAAATCCTGTCCAACTGTGTTTATTGCAGCTGGGCAAGCTGCCACTAATTAAGCTTTGGAACTTTGCAAAGGGTGCTAGATAATCTTTTTTTTTGCTTGAAGTTATCTTATTTGCCTGTTTGTATGTATTCATGACATGGTTACAAAATCCAGTAGTTTGTCTTTTTAGTTTATTAATTGGTTGAACATGCAGCAAGCAGCATGCACCTTCCAATCCGTTATATATAAGTTACTATTTACATATCTAAGGCTGCAATTGTTCAACCTTCTTTTAGATCCAAATATCCGTTCCTTTTTGGCTGTGTTGATATTATATGCATAATTAAATCACTAACGTTTTTTTGGAAATTCCATTGTTACGATAGTGTAATACTTGCATGCCTTCAACTTTCCTGTTATGCTGTATGCAACGTGATATCCCATTTTTTCCACCTTCGGCGATAATTATGCCTCTTTTTGATAATTGATTTGTGTTATCCTCTAAATACAAATTTATTTGCAATCTTCATCTTATATGGTAACTATTATTAATGTTGCACAAAGTTTCGATTGTACACATAACTATTAATAAAACTATATCATTTTTTGTCATATATGCGTGTGAAGCATTGGTGCACATTGCATCTATTGTTTTCTCAATTTGAATATACTTCTAAGATTTTAATGGACGCACATGAATCTCAGTTCAAAAAAAATGAAATAATTATATGTAGTTTATATTTATATGTGATACTACAAAGATGATGTTCGATTATTTTTTAACTTTTTATTTAAAACAATTGAGTGTGTTTCAGTTTTTATGCTGAATCATAAATGTTTTCGAATAAAACTACTTCCACATGAATAGAAGTTAAGAAATTGAATCATCACTTCTCTACGTACAATTAAAAAATAGAGCTGATAATCATGGGTAATTTGTACTTTATTTCTCTATATTTTTGGAATGTTTAAGAAAGAATAAAAAATAGTCTGTCTATTATTTTTGATTTCAAAAGTAACCATCAGTTATGTATTTACGATATTTTTTATAAACAAAATAGGATGCATGTGCTTTTTTTTCATCCAAACCAATATATGCATGCTTAAAATATGTGAGTGGCTTTGAAGACAAAAAATAAAACATAAATTTGACACAACAATTTGGATCTAATTCCCTGTTAAATTTGGCACAAAAATAATCAAGTTTTCCACCATTTAGGATTGGTAAATAATTGTCAAAAGAAACTAATTCGGAAAAATTACAATGTAAAAGCTTAAGTTTCACATTTATATTAGTAGACTATTCAAAAAATGCTTAATATGCAAACGCCGTGTGCGTAGCACAGGTTCGCACTTGTGGAAAATAGTAGCAAATGGTCTAATCCCTACATATGTATTATGACATTTTTCAAAGTAATAAAAAGTATAAATTGACATTTTTATAATGTTTAGTAATTTGTATATGTATTATGTAAGGCTCTAAGCCTACCATTTTCAAGAAGTTCGTTGATTGGATTGGTGCAGTAATCTATCCCATCTTGACCAATTCCACCCTTCAAATTTCTATATGCATATAATACAAGAATTAAATATATAAACCAAGAAGAATGTATCGAGCCATGTATATCTTTATATTATATAGGAAATGTTTGTAATTGCCAAAATTCTGGTCCAAGCCATTGAAAAAACTATAAGCATCCATCCGGACCATCCCCATGTTTTTCAAATGTTTTACATCTTCCTGAATTCATAACATAACAATCATATCACACAGTTCTATTACTAACATCAACAATGCATATAGGTTACTACTTTGTATTTGTGATATGAGTCGATAGCTACATCGCCATTATGGTGATCATCATTTCTTTTGCAAATTTTTTAAATGAAAGAATCTAAATTGTCTTGAAAGTATGCAGAAGCAAGAATATAAATATAGAATTATTAAGACATGGACGTTTATGTGTATTTATGATTGTAATCAAGGCTACCTTGTTAGCAACTGGCATGTAATTGTATATTTAGTTATGTTATAGAAAGAGTATATCTTCATAATCTGCTTGAAAATTACACAATTTCCTCATCTTAATTAATATTGTAGGTGCATGATCTTCATAGTCCGCAACATTAACCTAATTAATTGAAATTCATAGATAAGTTGTAAATTTAGGGTCGCATCTACTTGGTGGTTAGATAGGCAAAGTTCTATTTTTGTAAGGTAGCGTTTATGCTAGATTGCATTCATAATTTAGATTACTATGTGTATGCCATACATATATAAGGGAGAAAACGAATCCTAGTATGCATGTGTATATTGGCAAAGTTAATGTGTAATTCTTATATAGAAGAGTTCAAATTTCATTCAACTATGGACTTACATATTTGAATTAGATTTGTGTTTGGAGGATTCATATGCATGTCCTCTGTTTTTGCTTTCTTTTTAGTAATATAGCATACATGTATGAATTTATAACAGTTTGTCCATGGACTAATATTATTTGCCTTCAAGTATGCAAATTATTGACAAGCAGATAAACTTTAAGTTTAATTCATTGATTTACAGGTAGTATCCTTAAATAATGGCCGACAAGAAGCAAGAATTTTTCGGGATGAACTATGCAACTTTAACTTTTTCAATGGTTGGCTATCGGTACTTCCTGAGTTCGCGATCAAAGCACATTGTTTCTTTATATGTACAAAAATAATGTGTGATAATATGTATAAAAATAATCAAATGCACGACTTTATAAATGACGTGAATATATAATTTGTTTTGGTTTTTAATAATTATGAGTACAATCTGTGTATATGTTGCATCAATGACATAACTTTTTTCTTCTAAATTTTGCGTCTTTTTTGACAATGGGAAAAAATAATTGTAATAGGCATATATTATAGTGGGCTTTGCTCATTGTATAGCTACAACGGGTAATGCCACTTGTAGTATAGGCTATTACAAAGGTCAGAACCCATTGCAAGTTACAACGTTTTACATATGACGAGCCCATTCCCCGTACAGACGGAGACAAGGGTTATCTTTGGGATATAACACAGAAACAGATAATAGCAGAACAGAATTAAATAAATACACCAGATAATGCACAATAGAATATGTTGGATAAACGTAATCATCAGAGTTACACAATATACATGATCATACTTAGTACAAATACAGTTCAGCTATACATAAAGGTCTACAGCGGAAACAAACAAAATATGTACAATAGGAGCTGAACAGCATAAAAAGAGATAAATAATAGAATCCATCCTCAGCTCCAGCTATCCAGAAAGAACCAGCTAAACCTGAATACAAGGCTGCCCGTGTAGAAAAAGGGGCACCCGAGTTTGAAAGTGAAACAAACTACGAGTCAGTCATGGGACTGGTATGAGAAATCTACTCAACACATTTATAATATGGCTAATCACAGGACCACACCACTTTCGTGGAACGGGTTTACTCCATTGGATTGCCAGTGCTTTAAAACAAATCATTCTTTTAAACATCGCTATGCTTTTTATAAAAATGAAGCCATTATAAGACTCAGTTCCCATCACACAATGCAACGCAAACCGGAGGATAGAGTTTTACCTTATAATGGCCAAAATATGCTTGATACGAATAAAACAAAAGCATTTGATATTACTACTAGTGTTTATATGTTTCAAAAACAATTTCGAATCATAACTATCAATCATAGACGAAATGAGCGTCCCATGCCACTATGTCGCCAAATATAGGTATACAATCAAAACCGCACGATGTCGTATTTGGAAATTGGATTTCCGTCATGAACCAAGGCAAAAGATAGTCCTTACCGAATTCGAGACAATCTAGCCCATGTCTCAGGAACAGCCGCAACTGCCCCCTGGATCGTCAGGGCCGGTCCACCGATGTGGATTATTATGCCTGAACACTACGTCTCCCCGCCCTATGGGGCGTAAATGAGCCAACGAATGACTCCATCGGTCCCGAATCGACCGATATATCCGAGGCGCCTCGGAACAGCAACAACCACATAAGTAAAATGTCAGGCCGTGTAAAAACACCGACACAACTCCTAGCTAGAAAGAAACGCATGCCCTCCCTGAGGTCCTTCTCCCGTTTCTGGTTCATACCGAGGTGTGAGGCTCGCGAATTCACTTTACACACAAAGCTACGCCATACAGACGGTGCTTTGATCATCACCACAAGACTTTGCTTTTCAACAGAAGCCCTGATCATTTGCCACTTAGGCATGCCACACTAGCAATTCATGCCATGCGACTGATGTCCATCGATATACAACCTCTGAGCTCGTGCGTTTCAGAGAAGGGCGTTAAGCAAAAGAATACATTCTCCGCCGCCAAACAGATGTATATTTAACAGAGATCAGTCAACACAGAATAAAATCCAATGTCAGACACACAGTCCATTTACAAGTCCGTTCTGGGCCTGAACGAAACCGGAGGCACTATATACCTCGCAAACCCATCGATCACCACTCATTATCCATATTTCGGGATGCCTCCCAATCAGGACCTCGGTTACCATTCAAACGAGATGAAGATCTCCAGTCTTCGACCGCCGTCTTCATCTTCGATTTCTTATCGTCGATTCAGTTATTCAGAATGGGATAAACCCGGTCTTTCTTAGCAACTCGCATATATAATAAACAAGTGCAACACTAACATACACACGCATCATTTCAATTCATTAGTCACTAACCGTCAATCAGTAAGAGAACGATTTCTAAATTTCACATCCATATCGTTTATAATATTTTATAACGATTTATCGCTATTTTTATTTATTTTAAAATAGCCAATTTATTCAAAATGACGCTTCGGGCCATAACGCGGTCGTGGCGCTGTTTTTCTCCAGATTTGATTTACACATATATGAAAATCTAACCGTTGGATCTTCACAAAATTTACATCATTAGAAAGATCTTTTCAAAACGAATCCAACGGTTCCAGTTTCGGGAAAATCCGACGGTCGGATCTCCCGGTATAATCGTTTGAAGTTTCGATTTCAAAATACGAACTGCAGCGTCGTTATTCGATTAATTATATTTATATTTATATATATATAAATATAATCGATTCTGGCGCTGTTTTTCTTCATATTTGAATTAAACATTCCAGACAATCCAACCGTTGGATTTTTACAAAGTTGGTGCCGTTGGAAAGATATTTCCAAAGCGAACCCAACAGTTGCGATTTCAGGAAAATCCGATGGTCGGATCTCCTGCACTAATCATTTGAAATCACGATTTCAAAATATGAACTACAGCGTCGTTATTCGATATATTTCAATTCTATTTATATATATATATATCGATTCTTCGATTTCAAAGCTATATTCTTTTCATACATTTGATAAAAAGGATATTTTTATCTAACTGTCTTCTATTTCAACACTTCACTATATTTAACACTTCATGTATATAATAAAAATGTGATTTTTATTGTAAAACAATTCATTTCAAAACACTATTATTTTATATAGTTCATATAGGTAATAAAAATAGGATTTTTATTATAAAACAATTTCTTTCAAAACAAGATTATTTTATATAGTTCATATAGATGATAAAAATGTGATTTTTATATTTATAACACGAATACCATTCAACACATGAATTTTTATCCAACGAGTGAATATCGACTCAACACATGAAGGCTTTCTATTCAACGAATAAATATAGTTTCAACAAATGAAAATAATTCAAGCACATGAATATTATTCAAAATTTCGGCAGCATAACGACATGGTAGTTAAAACCGGGACCGTCCCTAGTACGGCTCCTCGCTCTACCTTAAAACCTCGCGGTTTTTTGACAATGGGGAATCATGCATCTAGTTCGCACGCAGGCGGCATGTATATTTTTATTTCATTTCCACAAACTAATCCTATGTGGTTTCAACCTAATATTTCTCAACCACAAACGGGTATTTTTCAACCACAATCAATCAATATCAACCACAAACAATTCCAATCAACCATTCGCTATCAATCAATTTTCACACCAATCACAACCAATAAATATCGTCCATGGTTTGTGGACGAGGGGCGTATATATATATTTATATATAGCAATTCACTTCTATTTCAACACATATATAATTTTTACAACGCATATATAACTTATACATCGAACGTACAACTTATACAACGCTTATACATGAGGTGTACAACGCTTATATAACTCATACATCGACTATATAATTTATACATCGTCGTTTTCCATATCGTTTATAAATTAGAAATCTCACATTGGGTTCCACTCCACCAAAAATAGCAGAAGGCTCAAAAAAATATGCGGTCTCTTCTAGAATGTAGAAGGCGTCCACACGAGTCCACTGTCTCTTGTTTCACTGAATTTCGTCTAGAAACGAAAAAGATATGATTTTTACAAGGTTTGCAACGGTTTAAAGGTGTTAAAACAGTTGAAAATAATAAAGCCATATACCTCGTTTTGATGTTCAAAACTAGGTCTTCAATTCTTGACCAAACCGTGAAGTATTACCACGATCGGACCACGCAGCGTTGACCAGCCTCGAGAGGCGCGCCTGAGGTGCTGACGGCGTCGAACTCGGCGGCTCCTGGGCGGCGCGATCGGCCTTCGAACGATGGATCTTCACGAGGTCGGTTCTGGCGATATACACAACGAAAAAAATCAAACTATATATGGATTTGAAGCTCGTCTGACGATCTACAAAAACCTCAACTGGGGCATGGGTTTTTATTGAGTGTGGAAGGAGAAAACAAAGGGGAAAGCTTTGAAGAGGAGCCGTCCTTCGTATTGGGGAGAGAGAGTAGGATTTTTTTTTCTTTTATAAAAATTATGATTGGCCGGTGGGTTTTAAAGGGGTTTTCTGACACGACCACCAATCTAAACCCAACAACTGTCGTCCCTAGCGTTTTACCCCCATTCCGAACACAATGGGATATGTTTCGTAGGCCCATTCGACTGTTTCAGTCAGTTTTCCTTCAAATTAAAATATACAACATTCAATATTTGATTTGAACGTGAATTTCAATTTGCCAGGGCCACAAACTGATTCGAAAAATTCCAGAAAAATAAATCTGGCTATGTTTTGACGATACGGTCCCAACAAAACTAGTTTCGTCGAATTCTGAGACCGTTTGCAAAAAGGCCCATTTCTGGTCGATCCAATTTAACTGTAATTGACCAAAGCACGTTTTCCTTTGCCCCGCTCACATACTAGCTTCAAAAATTATGAAATTTGAAACCTAGCAATAACTTCACATCCCGGATCCAACAAAAGTGGTTTCGTCGAATTCCGAGGTCGTATGCAAAATGGCCAATTTCACGGGCTATATAAATTCCATAGCGACCTTTCTGAAAATTCATTTGGCCATAACTTTTGCTTTCCGCTATGAAACTTCGATTTTTCAGATTCGTTAGAATGATATTAACTAACAGATTTAAATATTTTTGGTTTCACTCAAATCCGTTTTGTTTTGCACCCGGTACAGTCCGACAAAGTTTGAATTCAAATTTTGAAACTGCAGCGCCTTTTCAGGCCTTGTTTATAATTAGAATTAATTATATTCGTTTTCAAACGTCGATTCAAACTCACTTTTCATTGCTATTATTTAAAATATTTATTTTAAATATTTAAAATATTTATTTTAAATATTTAAAATCCATTATTTTAGCCAATTTAAAATTTTTAAATTGGTTCAGATTTTCCGGGTCGTTACATTACAAAGGGCTTTAATTGTTGTTATAAAGTATATTACAATGGTAAATGACCACTGTAAAAAGAGGTATTACAATGTTTATTGTTCGTTGTAAAATACGGTCGATCTATTACAACGGGCACATGCCACTTGCGAAACACATATTACAACAAGCATTCCCCATTATAAAAAGACTGCTTTGTTGTAGTGTTTGGATGTGTAATAACAGTTGTTCCAAGAGACTCATAAGTCGTGTACGTTTGCTCATATACAAGAAAAATTTACTCTTACTCCCCCACCTCCTTTTCTAACAGTCCATTACATTTTCAAGTATTTCAAAATTTGCTAGATGATACCAAAGATCAAGGGCAACACATTTCAAATTCGAGTTCATCAACTAGTTCTCCATTGTATCAAGATTTATCGCAACAACCTCCAGTGCATCGAAATCTAGGGCAATTGTTGGTTCATTTTCTGCTGCATATAGCAGTTCGAGATGATGTCGTAACAGACGATAAGATCATCATTTATGACCAACAAATGAATAAATATCATTCGACTCAGATAGTCCGAGCACAAGCATACTATGGTCAATTGGAAATTCCTTAAGCTAGATATTGTTGTTCATGTTAACTGTTTAACAAAGGTGCAAATTTTACTTTTGCTTAAGCTCTATATGGTGTTACGCATAATACATATTGATTTAATACACTTAACTGTGATGATGCAAAGGAAATGATAGTCGTATACGCCAAATGTCGATTATGTTTCTACAAATTACAATTTTTTCTAATCCAAGGAGGTGGTTGGAACAAATATGATCATGGGGGTGTTTATGTATTATCTTTTTTATTTCTTTTTTTGCATTTTATCACTATACTTGTTATCGTACTTTTATTAATATACATGTATTTCAGTTTCTGTAATGTTATTTTATTTTAATTAAATGCTTATCATGTAACAAAACAAATAATTGATTAATTATAAAACAATTAAATCAAAAATCACAAGTTAAAATACTCTTCTTAAATGCCCTGCTTGAAACCGCAAAGGTTTATGTCTTCTAGGATGGTGCTTTTGATGACAACAACCTAAGAATGTATTATAAAATATAAATATTAATATCTTTGTCTAGATATATTTGTATATGCATGTTGTATATTTTTAGACATTGAGAATGAAGACTGTACAATATAGAGATTCAAGACTGTAGATTCAAGATTGTTGAGTTTAAAATAGAGGAAATCTAGATTGGTGATCCATGAGTATCAAGATTCCCAGAGTTCAAGATAAAAATATAAATAATAGAGTTTTGATTTATGTTAAAACTTCATACTAACACTAAAATATATATATTTGGATTTTAACTATGGAATGAAATCCACCTTATCGCTTTAATAGTGGGATGGAATCCACGACCTCTTTAGTGGGATAGAACCCACGACCTTCTCTAGCGGAATGGAATCCACGAAAATTTCAAACTAACTTATTTTAACTATTTTCCCAGAACTATCTTTTTAAAAGACTCCTCCCTCTTGGTTTAAATATTTAACCTTAATCCAAAAACTATTTTTTGATTTCAAAATCATCTGTTGTTTTCTAACGATCTCTCGAGTTTAATATTTTAGTTTTAATTTTTTTATAGAAATTTATATTTTAATTTAATATTACTTTTATATTATGGATTATATATTTTAAGAATACTTTCTAAAAGCCTTTATAAGTTTAAACTATATTCAAAACGATTTACAAAGGTCAAAAATTATTTTGACAAGTTTATAAAAAAAAATGATTTTTTAAGCAAAATCAAATTTCTAAAATAACATAGGCATGTGACATCCCTATGCCCCCATGCCGACATGTTAAGCGTATATTTCTTTTACTGCTTTTATCTATTATTTGCATCTGTACCTGATTCTGTGATTGTTTCTGTGTTTATGAATTGCATCTGTTTGTGTTTAATTTTAAAAAAATTCAAAATTTTCCATAAAATCTATTAAATACTGTTCACCACCTTCTAGTGTTGATTCCATCTTAAGATCCATAATTTGCATTCTCTTCATGTTCAACTTCTAACTTCGTTTAATTCATCCGTTAAAATGGCATGCTATCGTTATGGCAAATGCACCCTTTAAGCTTAATTGTTTAAATATCATGGTAAAATAAGAGACAGAACCTTTGCATCTTCTTTGTAAAAGCCGCATTAAACAGCTGTGATATTGGATGGCCATGGCCCATGGGACTATCCTTGCGCTATATTGGGCTTCGAACATGAATGATGAGCTGTCGGACTAACAAATACATCCGACCATTCAAAATAAGGTTAGGTCTTTGCATGCCTTATAAATAATTCTGCAAATCGACGATTAATTCACGAATGATATATATTTGAAATAAAAATAGGTTTGAGCCTCTGTTTACAGAGGGAACCTGCTTAAATCTACTGCATTCATATGATATTATTTGTCATTGCTGAGGCAAATGGTTTTTAGTTTAGTTATTTTTTTGATTGTTGTCGTTGATATTAGCTCAGTGTAGGTGTTAATTAACTGAGATTAGCTTGCCTTAAGCTTCTTAGATTTAATGATGTCTAAGGCGAAATGATCTCAGAAAGAGAACCGTGTTTTCACCAACTATTCTTCTTCTTTTACTGGAATGAAGTTCAGTAATGACACTATATTTTCACAATTTAAATCCACATTTTTAAGGAAATTTTCAGTTCTTCTGCTGGCTGGCTATTTTTTGTCTTTTATTGGTTTCTATGCTGCTGTCTACCATCTCAAATTAGTAATAATTATTTTCCCATTTCATCAAATAAGATTATAGCCTGGTCTTAAATATGTTTTGATCGTTAATTACAACTCCAAGCCTTCTGGTTCTCAATTACATTTAGCGTCTTCATTTGGTGTTGTTAAGCACAGTTCAGAATAGGGTTGGCAGTTAGAACCGAGAACCGAAAAAACGACCCCACCCAAAAAGATCCGGACCCGAACCGAACCCGACGGGTATTGGGTTGGGTCTAGGTGATGAAAAATACAATAAAGATCTAATAAAACCCGATCCAAATTGATTCGATCCAAACGACCCGACCAAAAAGCAGTGAAATATATGTATTTTTAGTGTTGTTACCCAATAAAACCCGAACGGATCCGACCCAAACTGAATCTCGGTTCGGTCGGGTCCAGATTTTGGAAATGCCGACAAAATTCTACCCGCTTAGACTTGAGATCCCATAGGTTGGGTCCGGGTTTATCGGGTTGGGTCTAATTGCCATCCTTAGTTCAGAATTTCATTTAAGCACAATTTTAACGGTTAGTTAGTTAATGTTTATTGTCTCCTATATAATGTATTAATGAGTTGTTTTATACTATTAGCTTATTAGGTGCAGTTTTTTTCATTATTTTTGTGGTCATTGATTAATTTTCATCATTTTGATTAAGAAATTGGTTATTTTTTAATATCAAAAGAAATTTTATTATAAATTTAGGTTTTTATATAATGTTACTAAAAGTTAATTTTAAAGTACTATCTAAATTGTGTTAGGTTATTTGTTTAGAGTTCTAAATCTTTTGATCTATGTGTCTGTCCAAACTTTAGCTGTAGGACTTTTGTAAATTGAGTCATAAGGCATATAGAAATTGGTGTAAAACTCTTATTTTAAGTTCTTAGTTGTACTCAATTTTAGTAAAGTGTAACAAACAAGTGATTAACAAACAAGTGATTAAAGGAAATTAGTTTTATTTTTAGTTGTTAGAACTTTTTATGTTTAGGAAGCTTTATTATAGTGGATTTAGTTTTGATTAATTTATGGTGTTTGTTAAGAATTGCTTAATTTAATCTTTTAGCTAAAATTCTTAGTAAGAAAGGAAATCAGCTTGTTGATTGGGGTTTGCTTGTGTATTTTAGATGGTCTACATATGAATTTTGATTTCGAAGAATTTTGTTGTTTTAACTTAAATAATTTTGTTAAATTTCTCCTTTGAATTTAAAGTAGGGTTAGTTATTATATATAAATTTTAGTACAGTTGTTGGTTTTTAAATAATTGGTGTTTGGATTTATTTTTTAGTATCTTTAGTTGTTTATTATGTCTTTTGCCTTGTGGTCTGTGTTCCTTTTAGAAATTTAATTTCATTAATAAATATTATGCAATTTTTTTTCCGACAATTTTGAAATAAAAATATACTGTGATGTAGCAAGATTTGCGTCACAAATTTTTTTTTATCAAAGTAAAATCGATTTAAGTCTGATTTCGATTCAAATGTGTACGCAATCCTAGCCTATCAGTGATCACGAGCAGCTTTAATGTGCAAACAAATTTGTTTTCAATGCATAAATCACACATCGCAAGCATCAAATCCCTAAGCCGAAAACTTTTAGATCTGAATCGAAACTTAGAGCATACGAGAATTGTTGTTGAGGAACAAGTTTTCCCAAAGCCAACAACATCCCCGACCAAATTTAACGCAATAGTATAGTTTCAAATCCGAAAATAAAAAATTGACCGAAGCAAAAGAAACGGCGTGAATCTCCTGATTTCCAGATTGCTAAGCTTGGCTGATGCCCCATTGGAACTGAAACCGCGAGTTGATTGGGGCTAATTACTGATTGAAACTCGATTATACCAAGGCGTCTTGGATCTGACGATGGATCTAAATGCAAGGACGGGAGAAATCGTTGAAGTGGTGTAGTATTTCGGATCTGGAAAGGTAGAGATCCGCGTTTGATTTTTGAAGCCGCCATTAAAATTTGGAGAAACAAATGAAAATATGCGAGGTGAATTTCCACCTCGAAATTGGATTTTTCAGGGAAGCCCTAGCCGCCATTACAAGCCTTCGTGTTGAAGCAAAAAAAAATTAAAAAAAATGAATAAATAAACAAATGGAATGTTATGCAACCTGGGCTGCGGCCCGAGTCAGTTTCTGAAATTTTGTTTTACATTACTAATGTATCTGATACAATTAATATTATGGCTAATAGACGTAATATCATCATACCTGCAAGATACAAAGATTATAAAGCGCACGGGAAATCTTTTCAAAATAATGCAAATCAAGTGGTTCACTACAATACAAATTTGAAGTTCTTGTTTCCTTTATTTCAGAATTTGTTATAATTTTCTTTTACTAGTTTTTCTACATGCATCATATTATGACATATGGCAAAATATCAACCAATGATTATATCACCTTTTCTATACACATGGAAAAGTATTTTGTGTGAAGAAGGAGAAAATGAAATTCAGATAATCTTCTTCTATATTTATCATGTTCTCTTCCTTTGTTACTTCATTTCTTTCTTCTCAATTAATAGCTTGGGTTAGGTGCATTCAATATCTCATTCAGATGATGTAAAGCCAGTATACTCTTAACTCTTGCATTTATCAAAACATGATAAATCTCCTCTTAAATCTAGTTTTTCTATTTTATTTTTTCTTGATAAAGAAGTTTGACTGAAGTGATGATTTGAAAATAACTGAAGTAAAATAAATATTTAATTTATTACTATTATTTCCACTTATGCTTTTATCCTATCAGTGACTTATTTATCTATCTATTTATTTTAGTTTATTTTTTAATATATCAAAATTTCCTGCTATGCTACATATTTGGTCGGAGAACAGTTTACATAGTCCAGGGTGATTTGAAATCCTGGCTCCGTCCCTGAGCATAATAAAACTGCGACTGCTTAGTTTAGAAATTAAGCATTAGCTCAGTTGTTGAGTTGAAGTATTCTAGTGCAAAGCTAATGATAGTTGAAGATCCTTTAAGATGTTTAAGTTGGAGCAAACAGTGTAGCCGATGGTAGTTGATTAATATACAGAATATTCTCGAAAGACTTACGTGCAGTTTAAAAAAGGGACAAAATATGCTCAAGTTGTTTGCATTAGAATTATGTATAGAGATAGGGTAACTTGTAAGTCTTAGGTGTAGTTTAAAAAAGAAAAAATGTAGCAGCTCAATAACTTTGTATATCTTCTAGTATATGAGAACAAAACAATCCACATCCGTTCATGAATTTTTGTCGCAACACTAACAACATCAATATATGTTGGTAACTTCTCAATTAAGTCACAGGTCTTTTCAAGAAATGCGGGAGTAAACTGCATCGAAGTAGAATTTGGAAAATTAAATATAAATTCATATCTTTCATTATGATTTTTCTATTTACGAGCGCTTGTTAGACCAATTTGCATTGGTTTTAACAATTGACAACAACTAGAAATAGTTTCTACAGATTGTCATTTTTGAGGTCTTATAGTTATAATAACTTTATTACTTGCATTCAAATTTTGGTTCAAGTTATGTTACTTGTGGCTCTAGTTAAGATGCATTTTTGCATGGTTTATTTTTTATATTGTAGTGCCAAAAGTGCTCTTAGGTTTTAAATGATTAGGTATATGACTTCCAAAAAAAATATTATGATGTTGACAGATAATTTATATATAAAAAATATTTGGACCAACATATAATGTTTGACATCTAATTCTATTTAGCATACTCTGTTAAGCATATTCTATTAGGCAGGAAATGAGTTCTAAACAACAATTTACATATTATCTCAATACTTTAAAGGGTTGAAGTGCAACATACGTAATCCTCAAAATAAAATAGTGTAGCACCTCATTTGCTTATGGATAGGTCATTTGAATTAGGTTAAATATTAATTATTTTTTGAGAGAAATTGTGGATGTATTGTATGATTTATATACTGATTTGGTATAAACATACAAATAGACATTTATACATTAACCCCATTCAGTTCTATATAACTACATCAGTTTAGGGGTGAGTAGGTTAAATGTGTAGTTATTTCAAGATTTCAAAAATAAAATTATATGCACTAATAAAGTATTACTAAATGTTGAAATTGTGGTAGTGACATACCTCGTTTGCAAGTGATGGTGCAATCAATTTTTTCCATAGAACTTCAATGAACAACTTCATTAAAGGCTTTTTTGTTTTTATCCAGCATAAGAATATGCAGGAGATTTCAGAACACATATTGTTAGAAAATAAAATAGAAGAAACAAGATTGAAGAGAAGTTTTATTATTGCTGAATTGCAATTGTAAGATAATAATACAAACTATATACATATGACCTCTATTTATAATATAAGAAACAAATAAAAATAGGCTTGAATAATAGGAATGTGACCGTTGTATTGTTATAATGGGAATGTGACCGTTGTATTGTTATAATAGGCATGTGACCGTTGTTATGTTATAATGGCAATGTGTCCGTTGTAGTGTTATAGTGGGTATGTGACCGTTGCTTTCCCATTATTTCGTTACCCTCCCTCAAACCGAACAAGGGTTCCCATTTCTATCTCCGCCTCCATCAACGACTTTTAGATCCTCCCTCAATCTCATAAAATTCTTGGTAGACAAAGCTTTTGTAAGTGCATCAGCTCGCATATAATACGCGGGGACATGAAAAACTGCCAGTTTTTCTATCTGAGTTTTTGCTCTAACAAAATGAAGGTCAATTTCAAGATGCTTCGTCCTCGAATGTTGAATCGGGTTGAGTGATAAAGAAACCGCGCTTTTGTTATCACACCAAATGACGGATCTTCGATTTAGAGCAAATCCTAATTCTTGCAACAACGATTCAATCCAAGTAACTTCTATTGTCGCACTTGCTAATGCTCGGTATTCCGCTTCTGTGTTAGATCTGGAAGTGGTCTGCTGCTTTTTAGTACACCAAGAAATAATATTGGAGCCAAGGTAGACACAATACCCTGAAATAGATTTTCGATCATCAATATCATTAGCCCAATCTGCATCACTAAAACACTGTAAGTTGAGCTCTTTTTCAGACTTTATAATTATGCCATGATTTTTCGTGCCTTGCAAGTATCGTAGAATCCTTTTAGTGCATTCCAGTGTTCTGATATGGGGTTCTGCATGTATTGACTTATCTTGTTAACACTATAGCATATGTCAGGTCTTGTAATCATTGCATATTGCAGTGCTCCAATTATATTTTTATATTATTTGGCATTGTCGACAGCTTCACCTTTATATTTTGACAGTCTTAGGTTGCTAATCATAGGTGTCGGCAAGGAATTAGCCTGATGCATTTTTGCCCTTTGAAGAGTTTCTGAAATGTAATTTTGCTGAGATAAAATTAATTCTATGTCATTTTTCTTAATAGCTTGTATTCCAAGGAAATTTTTTAGTTCCCCCATGCCTTTTGTGGAAAAGTTTTGATCAAGTCTTCGTATGATGTTATCTATTTCTTGATTGTTATCTTCTGTGATCAACATATCATCAACATATACCAAGATATAGATATTTCCATATGCGTCTCTCTTCATATATATTGAATTATCTGATTTGGCTTGTGTGAAGTTCATGTTGGACAAAGTTAACTTAAGTTTCTCATACCAAGCTCTTGAAGCGTGCTTTAAACCATGTATAGCCCTATGTAACTTGTATACTTTATTATCATAGCTGTAGCCTTCAGGTTGATACATGTAAACCTCTTCAGTCAACTCCTCATTCAAGAAAGCGTTGTTGACGTCTAACTGCCTTATATTCCATCCTTTACTTATAGCAATGGTTAATATGACTCTAATTGTTGTGGGCTTTATGACTGGAGAGAAAGTTTCGTTAAAATCAAATCCAAACTGCTATGCATAACCTTTAGCGACCAATCTAGCTTTGTATTTGTCAATAGATCCATCTTATTTTCTTTTAATCTTCAATATCCATCTACATCTAATAATGTTTTTGTGTTTTGGCGGTGTTACCGAACTCCATGTATTATTTTTCATGAGTGCCTGATATTCAATATTCATGGCCTCCTTCCATTTTTCTGATTTTATTGCATGCTCAAAGTTGGTTGGCTTGCTTCAATAACTGAGGTATTGTACACTTTAGGTTTGAAAATCCCACTTTTCAACCTTGTTGTCATGTGATGTCCTTTGTGCATTTGTTGTGGCTGCTGATGTGTTTCAGTATTGCCGTTTGTTCCTGTGTCTGCATTGCTGTTGATTTCTACATCACTACTGCTCTGCATGTCTTGATTGGTCTGATTTGTGTCCATACTTTCTGAATTATCATTTGTCCCTGCTGTTTGCACATTTGTTTCTTCCATGAAGTCATTTTGTAAGTTTTTATTAATTATGTCGATGATCTTCACTAATTTTATCAGTCAATGATTCTGCAAAAACTTGCTTGAATTGCTCTCCCTGACAAGATTTTCTGCATGATTCTCCCTGATTTCCTGTTTACCTGCAAGGGTAAAAGTATTTTCATCAAAAACAACATGTCTGGAAATATAAATTCTCCCATTTTTGTCTAAGCATTTATATCCTTTTTGGTTCTGTGCATACCCAATGAAAGTGCGTGGGCTTGATCTCATGCTTAGTTTGTGCCTATTGTAATCTCTTAGGCATGGAAAACACAGACAACCATATGTTTTCAAAAAATTATAGTCTGCTCTAACATTATATATCATCTCATATGGAGTTTAGTTATCTAGAGCTTTTGTTGGTAATTTATTGATGAGAAAACACTGAAGTGTTAAAAGCTTCATTCCAATATTTCATTGACAGGCCCGGCCCTTCCATGAAGCGAGTAAAGCGACGGCTTAGGGCCCCAATTTTTTCAGGGCACCATATCGCGATCAAATTCGCAGCAGAAAAAATAAAATAAAAAATAATCGCGGATCTCTGTAGCTTCGATGGCGGCGGCGCGATCCAAATCGTGTGATTCTTCCAAGCCCAGGCGATCGGAAGTCTTCCGTTGCTCCGTCTTTTCTTCAGGCTTCTGCTCTTCGGAGTTCGAAATCAGATGGTAGTTCGGTCAGAGGTTTCAAGCTCCACGGTGAGTATTTTTTTTGGAAACAATTCATTGAAACAAATTGTACAAACTTTTTTTGTGGATTCGCTGCATTCGCGATTCTTTTTTATGGATTCGCTGCATTCACGGTCTCAATCTCTCAGAGGTTTCAAGCTTTACTGTGTTCCGGTGGCATTCAGTGATTTAAACATACACTTTGTTTGTTTAAAGTATGTTGGAATTAGTTTTGTGTCCCTTTAATACAAATATACAATTGGTTTGCTGTATGTTGTTTCACAGTATGGTATGTGTTGATGAAAAATTATTTCATAGCAGGTTTAAATAGAAAACAATTAAATTCCAAGTTCATGGAAGTTTTTTGTTTTTGCAAAGCATAACAGAAATTTGTCTTTTAGAGTTTGTACTTGATTTATAATCTAGGTGAAACTGTTTTTAGCTTTTAACAAATTAAAACAATTACCAAAATTAAAGTAATAAAGAGAATTTCATTTCATATTAACATAGTTTTTATTTTGGAATTAAAGTATTTTACCTTGATTTTCAAATGAACCGATTTTAACATATTTATCTTATTGGAATTGTTCAATGAAATTAATGCTTTCCACTCAGTTTAATTAAGGTGATTAGGTGATTTGAATTGCTACTTCTGTTTACTGTCGTGAATTGTTTCAATGAATTAATGATTATTGGGTGAATTGTTCTGGTGGCATTGATTGTTTTTTGATGATAGTTGAAGACGGCTTGATGAATTTTAATGAATAGTTAGCATACAATTAGTAAATAAATAACTATGTTTTTTTGTTATTATGATAATTATTATCACGAATAAAGTTATTTGTTTTTATCTTTTCGTTGTTTTTTAATAATATGAATTGTTTTGATGTCATACATTAGCATCTATAGAAGGGCCTTTTTTTTGCTTTTCGCTTTAGGCACCAAAAGTCCTAGGACCGGCCCTGTTCATTGACACTAAGCCCTGAGACATTAATGTTAGACCCTTCTCTATTATGTATCTACGTTTTCTTTCTACCAAACCATTATGTTCAGATGTATGAGGGCCAGTCAATCTATGTTTTATTCCTCTTTTAGCAAAATAACTAGTTAAAGGTTTAAACTCTCCCCCACCATCGGTTAGAAAAAATTTAACACTACAATTGGTTTGTTTTTCAACATGAGTTATGAATTGTATGACAGTATTACATGTTTCTGACTTATTATTTAGCATATATATCCAAGTGTATCTCGAATAGGCATCCACAAAGGAAGGATAATACCTGTGTCCTTGATATGAATTCAGTGGTGTTGTTCCCCACAAATCAGCAGCTATCAGCTCGAGAGGTTTATTGTATCTAGTTTCAGAATCTATGGAAGGAAGTTTATGACTTTTGCGAATTTGGCAGTGTGTGTTTGGTAGGTACACTGTTATTAAAAGAAATATTATTATTGCATAAAATAGTTTTAACAACTTCAATACTAGGATGTCCTAATTTCCTATGCCGTAGTCAATATTACATTATTTCTCATCTTCGTTACATTCAATATTACTGCTGCTAATATTAATACTCCTATTACAATCATTATTACTTGACTCAACATTATTACACCAGAATTTTCCACTAGTATCCCCAGTCTTCAAGTTGTCAAATTTGTAAAGTCCATCATGTAGATTACCCCGTAATAATATTTCGTGGCTCAGTAAATCCTTAACTACGCAGTATTTTGGGTGAAATTCAAAAAACACATGATTGTCATTAGCAATTTTTGATACACTTAGCAAGTTTTTATTAATAGAGGGTACTCTAAGAAGTGTGTTTAGATTAAGTTGTCTTTTTCCTAAGATAGTACCCTTGCCAATGTTTGTTATATGTGCAGTTTTACCGTCCCCCATATGTAAAGATTTCGTACCTGAGTAGTTTCTGCTTCCAATGTTAAGATTTTTGAGATTGCTGGTTATGTGATGAGTGGCGCCCGAATCCGGGTACCATTCTTCAAAATTGTTGTCTTCACCTTTGCTAGTATCATCGTTGCCAATATTTTGATTTTTATTAGCATCATTGTTGTTTCTATTTGAGTTCATCATGGCCATATTGACTTGTGGTGCCTTCTGTGTTGAATTAGCATGATTATATTGCTATCCACTATCATTATTATATCTGAAATAGCACTTGTTTGCCATGTGACCAAATTTTTGACATATTTGGCACTTTACTCGATTGTTGTTGTTGTTGTTCCATCTTCCTCGTCCACCACCTATTTGTGGCTGAAAACCTCCTCTTTATTGTTGAAAACCCCTTGGATACTGATTTTCTTGTATGTTTGCGTTAATGTTGTTGTTGCTTCCCTGTGATTGCTTATTTTTAGCTATAGCATAATTTGCAGAAAACTCACCCTGTGTTGTTTTTCTTTGATCAATTCTTCTTTCGTGAGCAAGGAGTGCAGATCGAACGAACTGCAGATCAGGTAAAGTTTGTTGCGTAGCCAGGACCGTTACTAAAGATTCATATTCTTCATCAAGCCTTCCGGTAATAAAAAGTATTTGTTTACTATCATTGATTTTATGCCCAACATCACTTAGTTTGTCACATATGATTTTAATTTTGCCCAAATAATCTTTCATGCTAGTATCTTCTTTTATGCAATTTTGAAGTTCCCTTCTATATTGCATGATTCTAGCTGTGGATTGCGAGATGAAAATTTGTTCGACAATAGTCCAAATTTCATATGACGAGTTGCACCCAATGATCTGTGATAAATGATTAGGATTTATAGAAGATAAAAGGCATAATGGTAATAAGTTATCTTGTCTTTGGTATTTCGTGTATTCTGGATTTGGTACAATATTCCTTTATTCATCAGTGATCATTATAGGTGGAATAATTAACGTCCCTTTGATGTAATCTAGCAGTCCGTAACCTTTGAAAGCAATCTCCACTTGATATTTCCATAAAATATAATTATCTTCGTCTAACGAAGTGGTAATAACTTGGGTTTTGGGTTTGATCAGGTTCATGATGTTTGGAGAAAAGCTATTAACATTGCTGCCAGATACAGTAGAAGTTTCTTCATTATCGTTGGCCATGGCGAGGCAATATTAGATTGCAGCTTTGTGAAGAACAGTGAAGATAAAAAAGAATGATGGCTTAGGATTTTTATTTAATGCCTTTCGGAAATTTGGCGTTCTGATACCATGTTAGGAAATAAAATAGATGAAATAAGACTGAAGAGAAGTTTTATTATTAATGAATTGCAATTGTAAGATAATACAACCGGTATATAGATGACCTCTATTTATAATACAAAAAATAAATACAAATAGGCTTGAATAATGGGAATGTGACCGTTGTATTGTTATAATGGGAATGTGACCGTTGTATTGTTATAATAGGCATGTGACCGTTGCTATGTTATAACGGGAATGTGACCATTGTAGTGTTATAATAGGTATGTGACCGTTGCTTTTCCACTATTTCGTTACATATCATTGAAGTAATAGAAAATTATGAAGCATAATAAAGCTGTGGCATTCTAATACATGAATATTATATCAATATCATAGCATAAACATAAAATACATGACAGTAACTTAGATATTATATATAATGGAAAATTTCATTGCATCCTTTATTAACCAATAAAATAACTAAAGTAAAAGATAAAATTTAATTAAAATAATAATAATCATTGACATGCTAATTTCTTATGAGATGTGTAGGCATGATATTCTCTCAATCAATAGCTGATCTCTCTTTCATTTTTTATTCTTTTGTTAAGTTTTGCACTTCTGTTTCATTCTCTTCTCTAAATGTCAGATGCGATCCGCAACAAATAAATATGCCCCCGTTCGTTAATTTGTGAATCCTTATAATTAAATTTTACATTATATATTACTTCGCCAAATGAGCACGTTACATGTATGGAAAGTGCTTTTAGAATTAATTGATTATTATTTTAAACACCCTTAACATCAAATGTTTTACTATCAAACTACAATGTTTTTGTTTAATAAAACGTGGATTATAGTACAAATGCTAACTGAATCAAGTCCAGTTTCCACTCAATCATCTTCTTGTGTTCTTTTTTTTTGTGTACCTTGAATAATTCAATGGCAGCTCAAAACTAGTATTGTTCCCGCATCTAATTTAATTCTTTCCATTTCCATTAGCAATCCTAAGAAACTGCACTCTTTTAAAGCATTAATAAAATGCATAACTAAAGAGGTGGTATATATAGTATGAAGAAGGTAAGATATTCTAGTGGTATCATGTTAAATTGTGTGTGTTGAATAGAGGAGATCTAAGATTTGATTTGAAAGGAAATTTTTGTTTTCAAGCTAAGTGGGGACGTGACATTGCTTGCACAATGTGCCATTGCTAGGTTATACCGTTTTCTTATTCTATTTGCTTTGATTTCTGCTAAAAGGCACATGTTATTTTTTGATAGATATCTAATAGAAAAAAGATGGCCTCATACAACATAAAAGACGACTTTTATCATGCAATAAGTGATCAAAGAATATCAAATCAACATGTCCTCATTGTAGCTATCAAATCGATGCGTTCTATTGCAAACATTGAGGGAATATGTTGCCTTGTTGTTTGCGGGCATTGACAGGCCCAACTGCTAATGAGATTTGATAGTCGGCAGTCGCAACTTTATTTACAATTAGTCCTAGGAATTTATGCCTCGCTCAACTGCTCTTTTACTACTTATTTTTGTTCCAGCAATTGCGTGAATGTTTTCAAATACACTAAAAATATAAAACAATGCCAAGCTTGTTTAATAATACTAGTCAAAGATGAGGATGAAATTGTGATCAAACATCACTAAAAATAATATATCAAAAGTAAATAAAATGCAAAAGTTAGATTTATCGAATGCATGTGCTAAGCCAACCAATGGAGTACTATATACCAGCTATGTTAAAATGTCGAGTACCTCATACTAGATGCGACTGACTTAAGTGATAGTCTAGTATCCCAGTGTAAAAATCTAAAATAAACTAACTAGTCTTTTTATTTAAAGGAGTAGCACCAATGGTAGAATCCGAGTGAAAAGATTTGATTATATTTAAAATGTGAAAATTTTATGTGCATCCCTTAATTCAGCATGTATCCCCGTCTAAGTTTATATATATACAGTTGAAAGGCGGATGAATAATTGCTAATATATCAGCAATTATTATATGTAATTGCTGATATATCAGCAACTATTTTACAGTTGATGTAACTAGAATGTAAAAGTTATTGAAATATCAGCAAATATTGCAAATAGTTGCATCATTTGCAGCAATTTGCTAGAGATGAAATATTTTCCATTTGCATGCAATTTTTTAGTATTTCTGCTGATTTTCCTGTAATACTTGAATTTCTTAGTAAATATAGACTTTGATTTTTAATTTTTACGCAAATATGCAAAACTTGCATGAAATGCTGCAACTTTCTAATATAATTTCTGCAATTTCAGCAATTATACGAAAAATTGAAGAATTTTTTTGGAGTGTGCATTATTTTGGTTTTCTTTTGTTTTTGAATCATTTTTTTGTAGTTTTTATGCATGAATATGATAACGATTATGTGTTGAATCAAAATTTGAAGTTTGGTAAATTTTTACGTAGTTTTTTGTTGATTTTTTTTTTATGATTTTCGGAAAAACAGTGACCTAATTTATAAAGTTTTTAGACAGTGAGTTTTTTTGTATTTTGAAACTTGATAGGAACCTGAGCCAAACCGTCCCTTAAAAAATATGAAAAAACCGACTAGCCTTTTTAATGCTCGATTGCCCATTTATCTCTTGTGGCTGTTGTCCCTTCTAGCAATCGGTATGCCCCATGCAGTTCATCGTATCAGCCACCTACAGCTGACTTATTTCCCTATTTATCTCCTGTGGCTGTTTAATTTGGAATGCATTTGCTCTAATACTAATGTGAAATCAATTATAAATTAAACGTGTTAATATCGATTTATACTATAACGACCCGAATTTTAGTTAGAAATATTTAATGGATATTAAATATTTAAAACGATTTATTTTAAGGAATTACGACTTGAAATTTATATAACTCAAATTAAAACGAGTTTAAACGTATAAATTTAAAATTTAATTAAAACTATTAAGCTCGCAGCTACGTGGTAGTTCGTATTATTATGTTTTGAACTTTAAATGAATATACATGATTAAGTTTAAGTCAGAATTTGTTGGAACAAGAAACGTTAGAATCCATTTAACTATATCTTTCTAACGAAACTGGAAAGTCAAGATTTCATCTTATAGATTGTAAGTTATGTACAAATCGAATTTCCAAATAGTTGCTATGAAATTAATTAATATTTTATTGATTTATTAAATATATAAATAGGGTTTTTATATATAATATGGATGCCGTTTAACTTGAAAATAGTAAATACTGAATTTGAAGTTATATGGAATCATATTAGGATATATAGGATTATAATAATTAGTTTATTGCCAAATTGGATAATTTTGGAATTTTATAACATTATAATAATATTACATAGGTCTTAAAAATAGTCATTTTGTGAACAACCTCCATTTTCCACGAAACTAATTTTGTTGGATCTGGAATTGTAAATTATTGAAAGATTCCAAATTTTGAGCCCATTGGAGTTATTTTGTGGTCGTGCGAAATTAAGATGTGAACCGATCAATGATTTGAGCCCAAACTACAGATTTTTGAGCAAACGGACTCGAAATTTGACGAAACAAGTTTCATTAGGATCGAAATGCCAAACCATAGTGTATATCAATTTTCACCCCAAACGGAGTTCGTGTGTGCTCGTGCGAATTTTTAAACAACGATCGTAGACAGCGGTTGAATAAAAACTTAAAACTAATGAACGAGACTTCATGGGCAAGCTATCCCATACCCTATAAGTACACCCCTCCACCCCCAACCCACATCCCATTTCCTCCTCCTCCACATTTTGCAAATAAGCCCCTCCTTCAAGAATTTTTATCTTCCACGTCAATGAGAATTGGAGGAAGGTCCCAACATGAAAGTTGGAGTACTCGGTGAGGGCTACTCGCTGTAAAAATTTGGTGGCGACCGAGTGTCGGAGTTCGCTGTAATCTCAAATCTAAGGTGATGGTTGACTTTCGGTTTTGGTGATTTTGTGGCCAAATCGTTTTGAGTTAGATGAAATGCCCAACTAGGAAATTAGAGGTAGGCGACCAACCTACAATTTTGTAGTCAGGCATTTTCCCCAAAAGTGGTCGTGGCAGTCGGAAAATCAACATTAACGTAGGCGATGTATTTTAAGTTGCAGCGAACACATTTTTGGTTATAGCGAGCGGTGGAGGATTCGATGGTCGGAGATGCCAATTTGAAATTTCTTTGTCATAGCGAGGCCAACCCGGTGTTCAAATTTCATGGCAAACCATGGCCTGTGGCGTGAGAAATTGAGCTCGAAGTGGGATTGAGGGTTCTGCGAAAATCACGGTGATGGGTGCACGAACGGCGAAGGAGTTGGGTGGCGCAGGCACGCCTTGGAGTAGGGGTTCTGGTGGTGTGCCCAGTTCGACAGCGTGTTGTCCTAGGCGGTGGCGGTGGCAGTGGGTAATTGACGATGGTGAAAACGGGTTTGAACGTGTTGAGGAAGAAGAGATGACTAAATTTAATCCATGTTTAATTTAATCCAAAAAACGATTGTTGTAACACCCCACGTCCGTTAGTGTCACTCACAAAGGGAATGCACTAAGTTCTGTGGAGCATTTTATGGTAAAAGATGCAGATAAATTACAAGACAAACAGAAATTAAACAGCGGAAAATAAAACTTTGCTTTATTGATAAATTAGTTTGTACAAAGATTTCTTTACAATACCAGAGTGTCATCTGTCTTACAAAATAAAGAAGCATAAAAATACATTTATATTCCCCAATGTAGCAAGAACCAGCCATAGCATCTGAAAAGAGAATCCAAGAAAAACTTCGACAAATCTTCAAGCTGGGAAAGAGTGACAGTCCAACTTAACCTGAGCTATACTACTCCCTCCTCTACTACCTGGGGGGAGGGGGGGACGGAAGAAAAGAAGACGAAAGAAAAACAGAGTCAGACATAAAGCCTGAGTAAGTTCAGTAACTTCTAGCATGTGAACATGGAAAAACAAAACAACATGAATTAACTGAATCCAAGATTACACCATGACCATAGGGTCAGCAAGATTAGACAAGATATGCTAAGATAAGATAAACTGGATATGCTCTAACACTTTCGCCGCTTCGCTATTTCCTTGTTATACTGGTTTCTATATCTCTGCACCACCTAATTAGTGTTCCAACTAGTAACGATAACGTGATCCCAACCCCTGTAGTTTCCATTGCCTTCAGGCATACATTTATTATTTATTACCTAGATCTAATCTAGGGTTTTCTATCAAGTGCTTTCTAGATTTAACTAGAGTTTTACGCTATCTGCTGAACGCTTCTCGAGTTCAGGGTTTATGCCACCTAGTCCAACTAGGGATTACGCTACCTGTCGAATGATGCCCCCAAGTCTAGGACACACTACCTAGAGTGGTATATGTTCCTATACTTCCCCACGCATGTATCGCGAATCGTTATCGCTTGTCTAGATGCACATGTCCTGTAATGTGCGGTCCGAGTCCTGTGACAGGACAAATCAAGGAATACAGAACTCGGTCGGAAGCTTTCAGATATCTGCCGATGCAGATGCTAAGGTCTGTTTTTATTCCAGTGGCTATGGTCCCACTTGACCCCTCCCTCAACTAATGAAAGGCACACCTTGTAAAATGAGAACTATACGCCGGCCGCTGGTGCCCCACTATCCTATGGCCATCCTCACCCATAACTAGATAGCAAGTATATGGTCTTTTGGAGTTCTCCGCCTTTCCGCTTCACGTATCTCGATTGACTCAAGATGGATGGTAGACGATGAGTCGCTATCACAGGGCTACCGTTTGCTCACCGAATCACGCCGGTCAATCCTGGTCTTTAGGTTGCCATGTATTGCAACCAAGGCATACCCCTGGTTCTTCTACGCAGACCTTAACCTCTGTGGGCCCAGGCGGATCATCTGCAGCCTCACAGAGGGATACTAAGAGTACCCTCACGTCCCCTCGAAGCCTCGGGCTTCGTAACCCAATTCGTTGGAGCCTTCTTTTTAATCAGACTGATGTTCACTCCTCCTCGTGTTATACTAAGAATTACTACTTAGTTTTGTCAACTAAGGTTTACCACTTAGTTTCCAGAATCGTTGTTTTCTTAACTAAGGTTTACTACTTAGTTCTTTTTCCCGTCAATTTGGATTGGTTAAGTGTCATTAGTCAATTCGAGCCAACTTAACCCTCTTCATTCGTCCTGTTAAACTGGTTAAGTGTTATCAGTGATTCATGATGATTTAACCCTACCACAAACCAAGTTATATTGGTTAAGTATTTCTTATTACTTAACCCTACCCGTTCATCCTGTATTGGTTAAGTGTTCCTTTTTAACTTAACCCTGCCCGTCTGTTTTAACTAACATGTTATTAATGGTTAAGTATTATCCCTTCATGTTTTAGACTTAACCCCACTCCTTTATCACAACTTGATGGTTAAGTGTTCAGGTTTACTTAACCCTACGGTCTAGCCCAGCTAACATATCAAATTGGCTAAGTGTATTAGATTTTACTTAACCCCAATCTCTAGTCTAGTTAACATATTAATTGTGCTAATTGTATTAACTTTACTTAACCCCTTCAAGTCTCGTTTTGCTACCTTGAGTTTGGTTAAGTGTCTCTATGAACTTAGCCCTCCCATTCTAGCTTAACTGTGTTAAGTTGGTTAAGTGTTCCTGTGGACTTAACCCTCCCATTCTAGCTTAACTGTGTTAAGTCGGTTAAGTGTTCCTATGGACTTAACCCTCCCATTCTAGCTTAACTGTGTTAAGTGTCAGTCTGAACCTAACCCCACCCATCAGTATAGTTATCATGTTGAACTGGTTAAGTGTCTTAGTTAACTTAACCCTACCATTCTTGTTCTAGCTTTAGCTAAATAAATTAAAGCTAGGTTCGCAGAAAATAGGGAATGAACCAAAGATGCTATGCAAAAGATAGACATACTAACTGGCATAAAAAGGGTTAAATAACGACGTCGGTTCAAGAACATGGGTAGACCTAACTTAATAGG
Source organism: Allium sativum (assembly GCA_030737875.1). Classification (NCBI taxonomy): domain Eukaryota; kingdom Viridiplantae; phylum Streptophyta; class Magnoliopsida; order Asparagales; family Amaryllidaceae; genus Allium; species Allium sativum. The sequence goes on along the minus strand of CM060919.1, from coordinate 603,217,477 downwards.
TAAATTCCTAAGGTCTAAAACCAAAGAAAACCAAGAATAAACATAATAGAGACATAGGTTCAAGAACATGGGTAGACCTAACTTAATAGGTAAATTCCCAAGGTCTAAAACCAAAGATAACCAAGAATAGACAGAATAGATGGTCGGGTTTAGACCCAATTTCATAGTCACAAAACTTAAGCAACACTTTCCTAGTCATGAATCACAGGTGTTTAATCACAGATGTCCTTGTTATGTCACAGGCAATAGTTTATATTTCCTAATCAAAGGCATAGGCTTAGTCAAGGAAATAATCCTCATAGTCACAGTCACAGTCATAGGCAATGTTCATAGTCATAGGCAATGTCCATAGTCATAGGCAATGTTCATAGTCATAGGCAAATGTTCATAATCATAGGCATATGGTTTTAAGGTCCATAGTTTCATAGTCATGGTCTTATTTATCCTCGAATCATAACAGTTCTTAATTAGGTTCAAGAGTATAGGCACTGATTCGAATAGAGAGAGAGAGAGATTTGGCATATTCTTTTATTCCTTTAATTTCATGTCACGAACAGAGAAAAACGTTCAAATCTAAAAAGTAACTGACTTACTGAGATTAGATTAGAATAGAAAGATGGCGTTGCTATGATTCGTAGAAAAACAGTCGTTGAAGTCGTTTGAACCTCCTCTTGAATCCAAGCTTGACTTGACCCCCTTCTTGAAATCTTTAGCAGCATTTCCTCATCTTGGTTTATTTTATATATATTATTTATTTATATATTTTCTCAGAGGCAGCATAAGGATAGAAAAGAATTGTGAATAGAGAAGAAGACCAGGGCTGTTTATATAGTGTTAGGCGGACGAACCTAGGCAGAAAACGTGACTAAATACATCAGAACGAACCAGGTGCAGAAAGCTGGAAAAAGGGGGGGGGGTCGACCCCCAGGTCGACTACCCAGTCGACCTGGGTGACCCAGGTCGACAACCCAGTCGACCTGGGTGACCCAGGTCGACCTGGGTGCCTTGGGCGGGAAAATTCCCGCCTAGCTCAATCTGGGTCCGATTTGAATTTTGAACTTGACCTGTTTTGAATTTTGAACTTCGCTGAATCTTCCGGAGGCCATATCTCCCTCATACGGACTCCGATTTACGCAAACTCAGACTTGTTTTCATGCAGATTTCCGAGACGAACGCAATGGTGCAGCCCGTTTCCCTTGATTTTGATTTTAACTTTTAATTCTGCCTTGATTTGTGAATCTTAGCGTTACAGAATCACGGGGTGTTACATTCTCCCCCACTTAAAAGGATTTCGTCCCCGAAATCTTCAAGTTAGGAAGAATGTGTCCTACCATCCAATCACCAATCTACTCAACCATTCAATCACTGGCATTCATTGTCCTTAAAAGATTTCTAATGCTTTCATGTTTATATGCATAGTGTGTGTATATGTCTTTATGTAATGCAAAATCAGGCGGTCTACTGATTCAGTTGACCTCCTTAATGCGAATCATGTCAGTGCCATGCGTCCAATCATGTATGCAAGCATCCCTAGTTATGTAAATACTACATGCGTGCACGGCCATTCATCCATATGCGACACCCATATGATAACATATCAAGTTCAATTTACAAACAAATACATATCTGTAAATGCAATATGAAAGCGTCTGAACTGATCTAGTGCCTAATACGTATGCATATGCATTCACAAGCAACCATTAGCAACCACTTGCAACCATCAACCATAACTGTTTCAAATACATGTTTACATCCATTGGCTTCTACATAAGGATCGAAGATACGACCTAGGTGATATACTTTGGAAAGAGAGAAACAATTATACGTAAAGCTCCTAAAACAAAGAAATCAAGGATGCACCCTCAAGGAAAAGGGTATGATGCTAGTATCTAGCCTTCTTGAGCTTTACTCCACTGTATCATAACTAATTTAACTTCACGATTGTGAAGTTTCTGATCTCCATTTCCAAAATAAACAGATGTCAATTACGGCACCAAGTATATGTACTAAGATGATTAGAGGTCTCCCTCTTATCCACCATGCTATAACTATAAGGGTCGAAAGGTTACTACGTGCTTTTTAGAGTGCCTGTCACATCTATTCATCTCTCACGCAAACCATCCTAGTCGAACTCGACATCCCTCAAGTACAAGCCCCAAAGGCCTAAACCAATATCAGACAAGCACCCAAGGAATATCTCCTCCGAACTTAGACGATCTATGTGAGATGATGTAAACAAACTCGATAGCTATTCTCAAATCCCTATTAACCAAAAATAAACTGGTCGGACCATCAATTGGATTTGAGACTCTAGTGGGATCTTTTTATTATCTAAGTACTATGGTGCAGAGACTCAACTATGGAAGTGGATATGAACAAATGCGAAGGGCTAAAACCAAAGGAAAGAGTACGAACAACAAAACTAGACTCTTCCAACAAAACTTTACTACCTTTCTCCTAGGTACGCTTGGCGGTGAAAGTATGTACTTGCCCTTCTGAAAATCTTGTTCCTCGTTCTTGCCCTTGTCCTTAATTATATGCCCTATCATACCCTAGTAAAGATACTTCCTCTTGTCTTAGGTTTTATAATTTCTTCCTCCTTCGTGAGCTAAATCTACATCCATGAATTCCTCATCCTCGGGTTGTACTCCTTAGTCAAACTCCTCATCCCCTTTTGTGTGTAGTCATGTTGACAAATCTCTCGAAAGCTGCCTCCAACGTCCGGAAAACCCTATAAGCTTTGAAAGCAAACTGCCCGTAGGTGAAACAACTACGGCTTTGGATGGAAGCCGGGCACTACTTTGCCCATTGATGAGGTTATCTCCCAGAAAGCCAGGAGCCCCAGAGACTCAAGAAAGAATGAAACAAGGATTCAAATAGAGGAAGAGAAAATAGTGCGTATGGCTTTGGGGAATATGCCTTCAAAACAAAACTTTTCTTTTGAAAATGCTTCTTTTAAAACTGTTTTGAAAATAATTTTTCAAATCCTTTATCTGATCTGGTAACCTTCAGCTCTGATACCACGTGTAACACCCCACGTCTGTTAGTGTCACTCACAAAGGGAATGCACTAAGTTCTGTGGAGCATTTTAAGGTAAAAGATGCAGATAAATTACAAGATGGACAGAAATTAAACAGCGCAAAATAAAACTTTGCTTTATTGATAAAATAGTTTGTACAAAGATTTCTTTACAATATCAGAGTGTCATCTGTCTTACAAAATAAAGAAGCATAAAAATACATTTATATTCCCCAATGTAGCAAGAACCAGCCATAGCATCTGAAAAGAGAATCCAAGAAAAACTTCGACAAATCTTCAAGCTGGGAAAGAGTGACAGTCCAACTTAACCTGAACTATACTACTCCCTCCTCTACTACCTGGGGGGGGGGACGGAAGAAAAGAAGACGAAAGAAAAACAGAGTCAGACATAAAGCCTGAGTAAGTTCTGTAACTTCTAGCATGTGAACATGGAAAAACAAAACGACATGAATTAACTGAATCCAAGATTACACCATGACCATAGGGTCAGCAAGATTAGACAAGATAATCACAAGATATGCTAAGATAAGATAAACTAGATATTCTCTAACACTTTCGCCGCTTCGCTATTTCCTTGTTATACTCGTTTCTATATCTCTGCACCACCTAACTAGTGTTCCAACTAGTAACGATAACGTGATCCCAACCCCTGTAGTTTCCATTGCCTTCAGGCATACATTTATTATTTATTACCTAGATCTAATCTAGGGTTTTCTATCAAGTGCTTTCTAGATTTAACTAGAGGTTTACGCTATCTGCTGAACGCTTCTCGAGTTCAGGGTTTATGCCACCTAGTCCAACTAGGGATTACGCTACCTATCGAATGATGCCCCCAAGTCTAGGACACACTACCTAGAGTGGTATATGTTCCTATACTTCCCCACACATGTATCGCGAATCGTTATCGCTTGTCTAGATGCACATGCCCTGTAATGTGCGGTCCGAGTCCTGTGACAGGGCAAATCAAGGAATACAGAACTCGGTCGGGAGCTTTCAGATATCTGCCGATGCAGATGCTAAGGTCTGTTTTTATTCCAGTGGCTATGGTCCCACTTGACCCCTCCCTCAACTAATGAAAAGCACACCTTGTAAAATGAGAACTATACGCCGGCCCCCGGTGCCCCACTATCCTATGGCCATCCTCACCCATAACTAGATAGCAAGTATATGGTCTTTTGGAGTTCTCCGCCTTTCCGCTTCACGTATCTCGATTGACTCAAGATGGATGGTAGACGACGAGTCGCTATCACAGGGCTACCGTTTGCTCGCCGAATCACGCCGGTCCATCCTGGTCTTTAGGTTGCCATGTATTGCAACCAAGGCATACCCCTGGTTCTTCTACGCAGACCTTAACCTCTGTGGGCCCAGGCGGATCATCTGCAGCCTCACAGAGGGATACCAAGAGTACCCTCATGTCCCCTCGAAGCCTCGGGCTTCGTAACCCAATTCGTTGGAGCCTTCTTTTTAATCAGACGGACGTTCACTCCTCCTTGTGTTATACTAAGAATTACTACTTAGTTTTGTCAACTAAGGTTTACCACTTAGTTTCCAGAATCGTTGTTTTCTTAACTAAGGTTTGCTACTTAGTTCTCTTTACCGTCAATTTGGATTGGTTAAGTGTCATTAGTCAATTCGAGCCAACTTAACCCTCTTCATTCGTCCTGTTAAACTGGTTAAGTGTTATCAATGATTCATGATGACTTAACCCTACCACAAACCAAGTTATATTGGTTAAGTATTTCTTATTACTTAACCCTACCCGTTCATCCTGTATTGGTTAAGTGTTCCTTTTTAACTTAACCCTGCCCGTCTGTTTTAACTAACATGTTATTAATGGTTAAGTATTATCCCTTCATGTTTTAGACTTAACCCCATTCCTTTATCACAACCTGATGGTTAAGTGTTCAGGTTTACTTAACCCTACGGTCTAGCCCAGCTAACATATCAAATTGGCTAAGTGTATTAGATTTTACTTAACCCCAATCTCTAGTCTAGTTAACATATTAATTTGGCTAAGTGTATTAACTTTACTTAACCCCTTCATGTCTCGTTTTTCTACCTTGAGTTTGGTTAAGTGTCTCTATGAACTTAGCCCTCCCATTCTAGCTTAACTGTGTTAAGTTGGTTAAGTGTTCCTATGGACTTAACCCTCCCATTCTAGCTTAACTGTGTTAAGTGGGTTAAGTGTTCCTATGGACTTAACCCTCCCATTCTAGCTTAACTGTGTTAAGTGTCAGTCTGAACCTAACCCCACCCATCAGTCTAGTTATCATGTTGAACTGGTTAAGTGTCTTAGTTAACTTAACCCTACCATTCTTGTTCTAGCTTTAACTAAATAAATTAAGGCCGCTACCACTCACATTAGACAGGTATTGTTGCGACTACTGGATGTGCCGGTTGGTTCCGGGCAGGTTTACATCGCAACTCAGTCTAACCTCGGGCTAGGCATATTCGTGTTTTCTAAGTTCAAAGGGTTTCAATTTATTTTCAAATCAAGTTTTGAAAGTAACCATCTCGTTCGTCGGATCAGTTAGGGATAGCCAGAGAGAGCAGGAAACTTGCATTTTCCAAACCCAAGCCTAGACACTATCCCTTTTGTCACCCTAGAACTTTCTGATGTGTCATTAAAAGAGATGTCGTTAATAAACCTTTAATTTGTCTAAATTTATATTTCCTCATTCAGGCCAAATTCTATAAGTAAATTATTTCTAATTTACTTATTTCCTAATTACTCTTTTAATGTAAATTGTCTACATTCATTCTTATGGCCCATTTCCCCTTCTAAATCATATTTATGCTTTTTGGTATGTGGACTATACCAAATTAAGTGTCACTAACCATGATTTTGCTAAACCTGCCAATTACTCCCAATTATGGCCAATTTCACATTTATGCCAATATACTTACCGTGCCAAATTAGCTAATCGAATTCCGATTCAACATTCTAATTCTAGACTTTTTACTCTAGTTCACTATTCATGTAAATGCTAGATTTACACGTCAATACTAGATTCAAATTACACATCTTATAATTCATGTCAAATTTATCCAATTTGCATTTCTATGAACATGCCATAATACATGTTCCCAATTTATGCCAATTTCCAAGTTAAACTATGTTTTTAGTAAATTTCATATTTTGCCCAAATCGCATTCCCACCGTTCGTATAATCGTGATCCAGTCTAGATTATAAATAAAGCTAGGTTCGCAGAAAATAGGGAATGAACCAAAGATGCTATGCAAAAGATAAACATACTAACTGGCATAAAAAGGGTTGAATAACGACGTCGGTTCAAGAACATGGGTAGACCTAACTTAATAGGTAAATTCCTAAGGTCTAAAACCAAAGAAAACCAAGAATAAACAGAATAGAGACATAGGTTCAAGAACATGGGTAGACCTAACTTAATAGGTAAATTCCCAAGGTCTAAAACCAAAGATAACCAAGAATAGACAGAATAGATGGTCGGGTTTAGACCCAATTTCATAGTCACAAAACTTAAGCAACACTTTCCTAGTCATGAATCACAGGTGTTTAATCACAGATGTCCTTGTTATGTCACAGGCAATAGTTTATATTTCCTAATCAAAGGCATAGGCTTAGTCAAGGAAATAATCCTCATAGTCACAGTCACAATCATAGGCAATGTTCATAGTCATAGGCAATGTCCATAGTCATAGGCAATGTTCATAGTCATAGGCAAATGTTCATAGTCATAGGCATATGGTTTTAAGGTCCATAGTTTCATAGTCATGGTCTTATTTATCCTCGAATCATAACAGTTCTTAATTAGGTTCAAGAGTATAGGCACTGATTCGAATAGAGAGAGAGAGATTTGGCATATTCTTTAATTCCTTTAATTTCATGTCACGAACAGAGAAAAACGTTCAAATCTAAAAAGTAACTGACTTACTGAGATTAGATTAGAATAGAAAGATGGCGTTGCTATGATTCGTAGAAAAACAGTCGTTTGAACCTCCTCTTGAATCCTAGCTTGACTTGACCCCCTTCTTGAAATCTTTAGCAGCATTTCCTCGTCTTGGTTTATTTTATATATATATTATTTATTTATATATTTTCTCAGAGGCAGCATAAGGATAGAAAAGAATTGTGAATAGAGAAGAAGACCAGGGTTGTTTATATAGTGTTAGGCGGACGAACCTAGGCAGAAAATGTGATCAAATACATCAAAACGAACCAGGCGCAGAAAGCTGAAAAAACGGGGAGGGGGGGGTCGACCCCCAGGTCGACAACCCAGTCGACCTGGGTGCCCCAGGTCGACTACCCAGTCGACCTGGGTGCCTTGGGCGGGAAAATTCCTGCCCAGCTCAATCTGGGTCCGATTTGAATTTTGAACTTGACCTGTTTTGAATTTTGAACTTCGCTGAATCTTCCGGAGGCCATATCTCCCTCATACGGACTCCGATTTACACAAACTCGGACTCGTTTTCATGCAGAATTCCGAGACGAACGCAATGGCTTTGCCCATTTCCCTTGATTTTGATTTTAACTTTTAATTCTGCCTTGATTTGTGAATCTTAGCGTTACAGAATCATGGGGTGTTACAATTGTTATTATAACGATCAAAAATCAAGGTAAAAATTCCCTAAACTGATTTATAAGCTATTATAATCTTATTTATTATACATTGATTGCTTGTGATTGCAATGGTTGCTTTGCTGATGATGGATGTTTATTTACAATTTTATATATATACTGTTTATTATACATTTAAGCGTTAAAAATTATAAAAGCTTATCTTATAACTGTTGATTATGGTTATTGGATATGGGTATGACCCAATTGTTGTTGAATACATATGTTAGTTGATGATTTGTTTTGCGGTTAATCTGTTGATTGACAAAACATATACGCGTTAAATAGCTTAAGACTTATATGGTATAAATTATATCACAATAGTTGTGATTAAATATTATCATGGTTATTGATAATATGGTATGTGATTACCATAGTTGATATGGTCAAAAAATATGATTATTGGCTCACTGGTTAAGTCTCCATTCATTAAAATGATTTTTTATGAATATTTTATTAATATAGAGGTAGGAGAAAAATAAAATTCAAAATTTTACGTCCGATTTTGGCTGGACGTAAAGTATATTTCATTATGATGAACATTTGCAAAAGATAGAAATGGTTTTGGAATAATTTTCACATAATTAAGCTCTGTTCAAGTTTTTTTTATGAATAATAACTAGAAAAGTGAAGTTCGGTTACGGTATCTAGGAAAAGTTTTAAAAGATTTTTCTTTTCAAAACCATCTTATTATTTTTATAATGGATGTCAGGAAAATTTGGATTCAAAATAATGAAGTTTGAAAAATAATATTATTTTAATAATAAAATAATATTTTAATAGCCATTTAATGGAAATATTTGAATTTGAAATGAAATATTGGAAATATGGTTTTCAATAATTAATAGATAATTAATAAATTATTTTAGAAGTAATTCGATTTTATTTTACTTTAAAATAGAACTTTGGTTTGAATAGAGCTTGTCGCGTAGCGATAATTCTTGAATTCGACCTTTGACTTCAAATTGACATATCGAGAGATCCGACTGTCGGATTTTCCTGAAATAAAAACCATTATGTTCAAAATGAAAATAGTTTTCAAATAAGTATAAGAGCTTTAAAATCCAACGGTTAGATCTAGATATAAGTTGAAATCAATTTTGAATTAAAACAACACCAGAACCATAAGTGGCCTGAAAATGGATTTTTATAAAAGGAGCTATTTTTAAAGTATTAAAGTTAGGGAATGTAATGGCCTGCAAATCCGTACTATTTGAGTTGACTAAATACACCACATCTCTAACCCAAATTGCACAGAAATACGAATCATTATGGGTTAAAGAAGAAAAAGATAGAAGAAGTACAAGAATAACAACATAGAATCTCATATCGTAGCGAAATAAAATATAATATATATAATAGCTTTTGGAATACAAAATTTAATTGTATATACATACCATCATCAGAGTACAATACAACACAGTGGAAAAATAAACAGTAAATGTCTAATGCTGAAGCCTCCTGCTCCTAGCTCCTCCAAGGGTATCTGTAAATATTTGAACCAATTGACTGCCCATACAAATTTGGGCACCCAAGAGTTTAGGGTGAAACAAAACAAAATAAACTTTGGGTCAGTCATGGGATTAGCGTGAGTAAACTCCAGCCACTTGGTTTAACTTCTAAAATTCCTTTTTAAAAGAAAGGATAATCGTAAGACTGATCCACACATAGACACAGATGGTTTTTACCTTACGATAACCCAAAATATTCTTTTAAATCAATACTATTTTGATATTATAATAGTGTCTAAATCAAATAAATAGCAGTCTAATAGAACGCTTGCATATCATGCTCCATATACATAGTTGTGAGGACCCAAACTTCCCCGCTAAGGAAAGCCCGGATTGAATTGAGAACATGACAAATAAGAACACAAACAGAAGAACATTTCATTACTTATTACAACAATTTCATCAGAATACAAGAATATAACAGAGTATGAATAAATCATATACATTTGACCAATATCAGAGATTTAAATTACATTTAAATACATAGCAGCGGAAAACAATACAAAATACAACTGAAAGTAATACATGGATCCAGAGCTTTCCGAATATCGCTTCAGCTGTAAATCAGGATCCTGTGAATATGAATCTGCAAAACCAAAACTACTAGCTGTCCGTGCGGAAAATAGGGGCATCCAGAGTTTAGGTTAAAACAATAAACTCCAGGTCAATCATGTGACTGGTGTGAGAACTAAAACAGTTATTTAAAACTTTACTTTAAATCAGATATATCAAGGGACCACGCCGTATAACATGGAACGAGTTTCCTCCTACGAATACCAGTGCATATAACAAAACAGCGCAATGCTTTTTGGAAAAATGAAGCTATTATAAGACTCAGGTCCTATCACATAATGCAACGCAAGCCAGAGGATAGAGTTTTTACCTTATAATAGCCAAAAATGCTTGGTACGTGAAATTTCATCTTTTATTATTACTATAAGTGTATAGTGTCAAAACAATTTCAATCATAAGTATCAATCATAGACGGCATAAGTGCCCCATACCACTATGTCGCCATATACAGGTTTACAATTAAAACCGCAAAATGTCGTATTGGAAGTTGGATTTCCATCTGTGAACCGAGGCAAGGGATCGTCCTCACCGCTTCGAGACGCTCTAGCCCGCCCCTTGGGTCAGAGCTCGAGTGACCTTTTGATCGTCAGGGCCGGTCCACACAGAGTGGATTAAAATGCCTGAACAATGCGTTTCCTCGCCCTATGGGGCGTCAACTGGTCATATCCCGACCAAACTATCAGTGAAATGTTTGAAGATCTCTCATAGCCCTTCAAACTTTGTTTTAAATGTACAGTGAAATGTTGCGCGAGTTTGAAGATTTTTGAGGGAGAAGGTTTGAGATTTCCGCCGTTGTTTCGTAATGGAGGCGCTGCGTTGACGGGAATGGAGAGTTTGACCCTTTAAATGAATATATATATATATATAATAATTTATATTATTAATTAATTCACACTTTCGTCATTTGACACTATGAACCTCAAATCAACCCAACGGCTGTCGCCCCTAACTAATTACCCCCATTCCGGACACAATGGATATGTCCGATAAGTTAATTCGATCGTTTCGACTAGTTTCCATCAAAATCGAAATATAAATCATTATATATTTAATTTGAACGTATATTTTAATTTACCAGGTTTACATACAGACTTTGAAAATTGCAGAAAAATTATTTCTAGCTTCGTATTGACGATACAGTCCTAACAAAACTAATTTCGTCAAATTTGAAGACCGTTTGAAAAATGGCCATTTTCTTGTCGATCCAAATTGACTGAAACTGTTCATACATGTTTTCTTGTGCCACACTCACATATTGGTCCCAAAAATTATGGAAATTGGAATCTAGAAATAACTTGACATCCTGGATCCAACAAAAGTGGTTTCGTCGAAAGCGGAGGTCGTTTGCAAAATTTCCATTTTTAAGGGCTATATTTTCCATAACGACTATTCTGAATTTTCAACTGGGCATAACTTTTTATTCCCGCTATGAAATTTCAGCTTTTCGGATTCGTTGGAAAGATATTTTCAATTAGATTCTAATATTTTTGATTTTGCTAAAATCCGGTTTATTTTGAATCCAGTACATTCGTTTGAAATTTGAAATCGTATTTTCAAACTACCGCGCCATTTCTAGTTCCTTTTATAATTAAAATAAAATATTTATATTCTAACGACGATCTTTATAAATATATACATTCTAATTCTATTCAAAATAAATTTCTTGTCGTTATTATTTAAAATAAATCATTTTAAATATTCAAAATTCATCAAAATTGCCAAAATAAAAATTTTAAATTGGTTCGGATTTTCTGGGTTATTACAATCTCCCCCACTTAAAATCTTTTCGTCCCCGAAAAGGAACGGAGGCGAAAGTTGTTTTACTAATCAACTCAACTTCCATTATTTTCATTATGGCGTAAGTTCTTCAACTTTTCAGTTTCTAAGAACTTTTCAAATTTTCAAAAAGTTGGCTAACACCCTAAATTTTCGAATTTTTTTGCCATAACCTCCCATGTACGGGAGCACCGAGAAAATCCCAAAATCGCCATACAGGCCTCTCCAATCCAAAAAGAAAAAGAAACAGCCAATCGGCTCATAAAATCATCAAAAATCCCAAGAAATACAATAAACATGTACCTATTTTTCGGGCAAACAATTTTATTCCTCTGCTTAGCTTCCCAGCTAAGACCTGTTCAATATATATGCATGTACTTGCATGCAATTCCAAACAATTTTCAATACAGTTCAATATTTGGTACAATTTGGCCTAAATTTACCTTTTTTTCGCATGTTGGTTTTTAAGTGAATAATCACATAACCCAATCAACAATCAGGAATCAATTAGTTGATTAACGTTTCAAATTCATAATTTTGATACATAGTCCAAAAATCAGATTTTTGATGCCAAATCCCAATAATAAGCCCTATCTAGTTTTGGTTCTCATACCAGTCAATTGGAATCATATAGAAATCCCACTTTCAAAACTCGAACACAATTACTGATGATGCCCGCACATCACCAGAATCTTGTCCGGGCGGCTAGAGTGTGATTCTATATCTATCCACTATATTTGAGGATTCAACACACGTGGATCAGACGTATATTAAAATCTCTATATACTTGATTGTCCAAACCAATATAAAAATAATATTCAAATACGAATAATTGATTTAAATTTTCAAAACAAAAATTGTTTTCATCTTTATTTGAAGACAACTCTCTTCCGACTCATTCTAGGATACTACTGGTCCCATCTCTAACGAGTCATTCTCATTGGATATTACTAAACCAATCTCTGATGAATTCTTTCATTTGGTTCTAATGTGCCTTGTTCTCCGAGCTCTGTAAACCAAAGCTCTGATACCAAACTGTGAGGACCCGAACTTCCCCGCGAAGGAAAGCGCAGATTGAACTGAGAACACGACAAATCAGAACACAAACAGAAGAACATTTCATTGCTTATTACAACAATTTCATCAGAATACAAGAATATAACAGAGTATGATTAAATCATATACATTTGATCAATATCAGAGATTTAAATTACATTTAAATACATAACAGCGGAAAACAATACAAAATACAACTGAAAGTAATACACAGATACAGAGCTTTCCGAATATCGCTTCAGCTGTAAATCAGGATCCTGTGAATATAAATCTGCAAAACCAAAACTACTAGCGGCCCGTGCGGAAAATAAGGGCATCCAGAGTTTAGGTTAAAACAATAAACTCCAGGTCAGTCATGTGACTGGTGTGAGAACTAAAACAGTTATTTAAAACTTTACTTTAAATCAGATATATCAAGGGACCACGCCGTATTACATGGAACGGGTTTCCTCCCAAGAATACCAGTGCATATAACAAAACAGTGCAATGCTTTTTGGAAAAATGAAGCTATTATAAGACTCAGGTCCCATCACACAATGCAACGCAAGCCGGAGGATAGAGTTTTTACCTTATAATAGCCAAAAATGCTTGGTACGTGAAATTTCGTCTTTTATTATTACTATAAGTGTATAGTATCAAAACAATTTCAATCATAAGTATCAATCATAGATGGCATAAGTGCCCTATGCCACTATGTCACCATATATAGGTTTACAATTAAAACCGCAAAATGTTGTATTGGAAGTTGGATTTCCATCTGTGAACCGAGGCAAGGGATCGCCCTCACCACTTCGAGACGCTCTAGCCCGCCCCTCAGGTCAGAGCTCGAGTGACCTTTGGATTGTCAGGGCCAGTCCACACGAAGTGGATTAAAATTCCTGAACAATGCATTTCCCCGCCCTATGGGGCATCAACTGGTCATATCCCGACCAAACTATCAGTCTCGGAACGACCAATATAACCGAGGCACCTCGCAATCCATCATCCACATAAGTAAAATGCCAGGGCATGCAAAACGCTGACACCACTCCTAGATAGAAGGAAACGCATGTCCTCCCTGAAGTCCTCTCCTGTTTCTGGTTCACACCGGGGTGTAAGGCTCGCGAATTAACGCTACACAAAGCTACGCTATATTAAAGCCGTGCTTTGATCATCAACCACAAGACTCTGCTTTTCAACAGAAGCCCTGATTATTTGCATCTCAGCATGCCACACAGGCAATTCATGCTATGCAACCGATATCAATCAATCACATAGAATGAAATCCGATGTCAGACACACATCCGTTTACAAGTTCGTTCTGCGTCTGAACGAAACCGGAGGCACCTTATTCCTCCCCCATATGTCCAATACAGGAGAGAGGTCCTCGCATATCCGGTCGATCTCCAAGTACGTCTAGACGATCGCCACTTATTACCTTGTCTTGGGTGTACAGCCCAATCAAGACATCAATAATCATCCAAACGATGTGAAGACCTCCGGTCTTCAACCACCGTCTTCATCCTCAACACACCGTCGAATTAGTTTTTCAAAATGGGATAAACCCGGTCTTTCTGAATACCTCACGTATATAATAAACAAGTGCTATAAAAACACAACATACGCCTCATTCCAATCCAGAATATCCTTTATTCCAATATTCTTATACTTTGGGAAAGGTTCCATTAATTTTATCAAAGATAAATTCTTTAAATTTATTCTTTAATCTTCCTTTGGATATCATTTCAATCTAATTAAAGATGCATTAAAACTCCACTTGGTTTTAATCTTCCCAAAAATCAATATTAACGATTGTTTAACTTGGGAAATCATATCCAGTCTTTAACTGGGTTAAAGAACCAATGTCCTTTAAAACACGATTCACGATAAACCCAAAATCACATTTCATTCCATCAGCCTTTAACCGTAAATTAGCAAGTGAACAATTCCCTAAGTATTAACCCCGAAGGCTGAAACCAACATCAGATCAATACCCAGAAAACCATTCAACTTAACTAATCTCCAGTTAATTTCTGATTTTCTTAACTTCATTGGGTCTAAGAACAGTATTATTAAAGATACCATTCACGACAACCCAAAATCTTATTCCTATCTTTAACTGGGTTAAAGAACCAATGTCCTTTAAAACACAGTTCACGATAAACCCAAAATAACATTCCATTCCATCAGCCTTTAAACGTAAATTAGCAAGTGAACAATTCCCTAAGTATTAACCCCGAAGGCCGAAACCAACATCAGATCGATACCCAGGAAACCATTCAACTTGACTAATCTCCAGTTAGTTTCTGATTTTCTTAAATTCATTGGGTATAAGAACAGTATTATTAAAGATACCATTCACGAAAACCCAAAATCTTATTCCTTTGTTAATCGGGTTAAAGAACAAGTGTTATTTAAAACACTGTTCACGATAAATCCAAAGACCAATTTCAATTTCCATTCCAATTAAATATCAATTAATTAGTATCCTTCATTAAATCTAAATAAAAAGATCTAATCTTTTCTCAACTGGGATCAAGAACAGTGTTAATGAAGATACCATTCACGACAAACCCAAAATAACATTTAATATTAAATACAAGGCTCTGAATAGAAAATATGTCGGCTTATATTCAATATCAAATTCTGGAATCGACAAATATCGCATTGGAATAACGATATATATATCTTCCAAATTCCTCCACAATATGCATATAATCACGGAATCCAACATCGAAATATTTCGAAGATAGTTCCAATTCAAATCCATTCCAATTCATATATTGGAAATTCTAGTTATTTTTAAAAACCATTTCAAATCCAGTTTATTTATTTGAAAATATTGGATTATAATTCTATTTAATAACTAGTTCATTTCGATAAAAATCTATTTTTATCTTTTCAAATATGAAAATTTTCTTCCTAATTCTTTCCAAATCATTTATTATGATTTTATACAAATTATTGATATTTTTATAATTTCCATAAACGGCCATCGAACTGCACTTACAGCGACCGTTTCCAAATTTGATTTGGACATAATTCCAAATCCATCCATTAGATTTCAAATCTCTAGCATTCGTTAGAAATCTCTTTTCGATACGAACCCAACGGTTCCTGTTTTAGGAGAATCCGACGGTCGGATCTCCCGTAATGTCCATTCGAATTCAATGGTCGAAATTCGCGAGCTGCCACAGCGCGGCGCATTCTATTTAGGCCATTATATTATATATAATATATATTTCATCGATTCCCATTTAAAACATATTTTATAAATCGTTTTAAATTCGTTTTCAAAACGATTTCAACTTCATATTCAATTTCTAATCAAAATTGAATATTCCATATCATCGATATATACATGATAATATTTTCAAAACACTATATTTTGAAATCACTTACTTTTCGATATTCCTCATAAAAATGAATAAAATCGATATAAATATCGTTTACGTCAAAATGGCATCAATCTAATCAACACGGCTTTATATATTTAAATATATTCGTGTCCATCCCAAATCGGACATCAAAAAAGATTTTGATCATTTACTGAATATTATTTTAAAATATTCGTTATTTTAAAATATTCTTTCTTTTTGAACTGGAATCAGGCACAGTCAATCACCATATAATGTGATTATATGGATTTCATACAACATTTATACAATAACAATCAAATACAGTCAACCATCATCCAAAGTGCATTCTACACTGTATAAGCATTAAATATAAATATTTAACGCTTATAACAGTCTGTCAACCAATCGATTGACATACAACTAACTATTGGGATTAGTGTATGTCATATATAATCCCAATACCCGTGTGGGGGTTTCAATCAACAAATAATGAATTTTATTTGTGCAGTTTGGCGATGTGTAATATTTATTGTCCCAATCAATATCAGTCAAATGTGTGTACATAAACAAATCGTACGATTTGTTTATGAATATTTATTTTATTCATATACCCGTTAAAAAATATATTTTTAACTATAAAATAATTTAACTATAAAATATTTTATTCCATTCCACATCACACAATCAACTTTCACAACAAAATCAAACAAACAAACAAGTCGTCCATGGTCTGTAGATGGCGGGTGTCGGGCGCTACTAAGCACCGTCTGCATCATAGTATATATTTTAACTAGAAAATAAAATAAAAGTGAGGAGTTCTCACCTTGGGTTTCCAATCCTCCATTTCTTTTTTGAACGGTTTGGATTTTTTTTTCTGATTTCAGTCTGGTCCATCGCCATCTGTTTCACACAGTTGATTATTAAAAATCATATTTTTATACTGTTACTTCATACATAAAAATCATATTTTTATGTTGATGTTTATATTATAAAAATTATATTTTTATAATTCAGTTTCCGATATTTTTCTATTAACAAAATCATATCTTTTTCTATAAATAAAATCAGATCTTTTTCTATAAGCAAAACCAGATCTTTTTCTATATAAACAAAACCATATCTTTTTCTATATAAACAAAACCAGATTTTTTAAGCATAAAAACTATATTTTTATCTACACAAAATCATACTTTTGTATTGCTATTTTTATTTTAAAAACAATGCTTTAAATATTTTTAAACCAGTGCGATTTATGTTTACAAAACAATGATATTTTTATTACAAAAATATTACTATTTCTATTTTCAAAAAAAGATGGCCACTTTTAATTTCACTGCTACTTATAAAAATTAGATTTTTACAAGGTTATTATATTTCAAAACAATGTATATTTATTTTTAAAAAGAATACTAATTTTATTTTTAAAACCATGCTTTGCATATAAAATTATATATTTTTCTTTCTTAAACAATGCTAATTTTTTATTTAAAAACAATGTATATTTTCATTTTTAAAACAAGAAGATTTTCTAAACAATGTGGTTTTTCTTTCCTCCTAAATTTTTTTTGTAATTACTTAAATTTAACAATGTTACCCTTAATCACTATCTTCATGCTCCAGTTTCCGACGCTAACCACCTTCAATCCCTCTCTCTCACCACTGCGCCAGCAGACATCACTGGAGTTCGATCCAGGACCGGCGAACGAGGCACCGGAGTGTCACCTCACCACGCCAGAATTGCTGGCGAACTCGAAGCACCAGGGCGGCGGAAAACTCCAATCGAACGAAGCACGTTCGTGCTCAAAATTCTACCAAACCGCCACAAGAAATTCGATCCAGCTCACATCAGCTTGAAGATATCTCATAGCCCTTTAAACTTTGTTTTAAATGTACATTGAAATGCTGCGCGAGTTTGAAGATTTTTGAGGGAGAAAGGTTTGAGATTTCCGCTGTTGTTTCATGATGGAGGCGCTGCGTTGACTAGGGTTGACGGGAATGGAGGGTTTGACCCTTTAAATGAAAATATATATTATAATTTATATTAATAATTAATTCACACTTTCGTCGTTTGACACTATGAACCTAAAATCAAACCCAATGACTGCCGCCCCTAACCAATTACCCCCATTCCGGACACAATGGGATATGTCCGATAAGTCAATTTGATCGTTTCGACTAGTTTTCATCAAAATCAAAATATAAATTATTACATATTTAATTTGAACGCATATTTTAATTTACCGGGTTCACATACAGACTCTGAAAATTCAAGAAAAATTATTTCTAGCTTTGTATTGACGATACGGTCCTAACAAAACTAATTTTGTCAAATTTGAAGACCGTTTGAAAAATGACCATTTTCTTGTCGATCCAAATTGATTGAAACTGTTCAAACACGTTTTCTTGTGCCATGCTCGCGGTCCCAAAAATTATGGAAATTGGAATTTAGCTATAACTTGACATCCCAGATCCAACAAAAGTGGTTTCGTCGAAAACGGAGGTAGTTTGCAAAATTTCCATTTTTAAGGGCTATATTTTCCATAGCGACTATTCTGAATTTTCAACTGGGCATAACTTTTTATTCCCGCTATGAAATTTCAATTTTTCGGATTCGTTGCAAAGATATTTTCAATTAGTTTCTAATATTTTTTATTTCTCCAAAATTCGATTTATTTTGAATCCTGTACATTCATTTGAAATTTAAAATCGAATTTACAAACAACCGCGCCATTTCTAGTTCCTTTTATAATTAAAATAAAATATTTATATTCTAACGGCGATCTTTGCAAATATATACGTTCTAATTCTATTTAAAATAAATTTCTCGTTGTTATTATTTAAAATAAATCATTTTAAATATTCAAAATTCATCAAAAATGCCAAAATAAAATTTTTAAATTGGTTTGGATTTTCCGGGTTATTACAATAGTATACATTCATAACCGCGGGCTCTGATTGGAGAATGGATTCCAACTATGGCAAGGTATGAGGCCACCTTTCAACAACGTATCTCTACAGAGGAATACATTGGGTTCAACAAGAAAATCTTGCAACGCAGGCTAAACATGACGGGCCACTCACTTCACTTGAATGTTCCGAATGTATTATCACCAACGGTTGGGATCAACAACCGTTACCAAAGCATATAACAATAATAGAATAAAGGAGCAAATGGATTTTCTCTAAATCAGGTGGCAATACACCCTAATGGGTGTGACCCATTTAGTCATGCGACCTGCCCGATTTTATACTATTTCCCAGTTGTAAGGCCTGAGGTTACATCTTACCTTTTTAATACCACAACAATCATTCACTTTGAATGCCACATCATTAACCCCGCCAAATCATTTATTGATTGCCCCAAAAATATCATGGGTATAAAGCTAAGTGAAACGAATTTCTCCACCATCTAACGTAAATATATTTGAAGAATCAATATATATATATATATATATATATGATATGTTAGGCATACTCTGTCAGACACTCATCCCTATAAGTTGTCCTGGGACTGGACAAACGGAAGCCACTATTCCATCAATCCATCTTAGCATGTCTACATAGGATCAACAAAACAACCCTTGCATTTTTCTCCGTCTTCAATTATCTTCGACATATTTGATTCACGACTGGAGTGGTTTAAAGATAATAAACATGATTCATATCTCTCTGTATTTACAACGAAAATATAAAATGGGCCAAAACTTTGATAGCTGGTTATTTAACTATGAAAGAAACATCTATACAACCAACGATGCTATTTCCAAATGGAAATTCTACCAATCAAGCATCAAGCAACACTAAGCCCCTTTAAATTAATTTCTCATTTCCCAATTTCAATATAAGAATATTCCATTATCATTTCACTTCTACTTTATAAACTTCTCATTGTAAATTGGTAAGCAAATAAGTCTCTAAGTATACAACCCTGAAGGCCGAAACCAACATCAGATTGACACCTCGAAAGTTACTCGACTGAACCAACGTACAACAGATTCCAATTTCCCTTTTTACTTATAAAATTCCATTATAAGTTTATTCTATTATTAAATTTCATATATAATTAATAAGTCAATTCCTAGTTATCAAACTTTCTAAAAAAAAAATTACCTCCTTAAATTTTCGGAAAATTTCGCCAGCGTCTCCTTTGTACGACTCAATCGGTACAACTACAAATTGCCTCTCTAGGTCCTTTCCATTTAAAAAGAAAATAGAAAAAAACCAAGCGGCTTGCCGATAGGCTCATAAAATCTCATATTCAATTAAAACACGTACCTCTTTTGTCGGGCATTCAATTTATTTCTTCCATTAACATCATTCCATACATGTTTAACCTATATCCAAACATTTCCAATTTATTTCAAATCAATCCAATCATTTTAAACTTATTACGCTAATTTATTCTATAATTAGCTCTTTTTCTTATTTCACTTTTTATTTGAACATATCACATTCATATATATTTTTAATTTGCATATTAATCAATCGAATTCCATTTTCAACTCAAATTTCATATTCGATTTTGAATATAAATTCATAAATCCAATTCACTTATCCAAAGTTAAATTCAATCCCAAACTCCATTAACTAATTATTCTTCTAATTAATTAATTCTACTCAATAATTAAAACTCAAATTTTTTTGTTTCAAAAATCAATTCATTTACTCTAGTTGGGTTCATATTTATTTTATCACTCAAGTCTGGATTTTTTAGTGGAAATATAAGTTTTATTCGCTTCAGATCCGTTTATTTTATTAAATAAATCGTTATGGTTTTTAAATGATTATATCGCTGTTTTTCAAAATATTTAATTTTTGACATAACTCAAAATCTATTAAATGAAATCTAGATTTTCCTTTTCCATTAGAAAATTATTACTCAATAGGTCCGGATGATTCTTATTTCGAAGAATTCCGACTTAAATTGAGTTCGATATACTCAGCTGAAGTTCGAAACATCAAATTACAAACTACCGCGTCGCTACGAGATCGTTTTAATTAAATTTAAATATAAATGTTTAAACTTCGTTTATTAATAAATTTCCACTCCATTCTTCCATATTTTAATATAATTGAAATCAATTCTCAAAATTTAACTTAACATTTCCGATTATCCTAAATCGTCGATTATTTCATTCAAAATTCATAATTCAGTTTTAATTTCATTTACAACTCAGCTACTATATTAAATTTCAATTCCCTTGTAAATAAATTATTTTATAAAACTCGATATAATTGAATTTCAATTTTTGATCTGTTGGACTTATCCCAATTTAGTTTATATTCCGAATTTCGGAATAAAATCTATCGTTCTCTTTTCGAAATGATTTCTGATTCCCTTTTCAAATTCATACTTGAATTTAGACTTCAAATTATCTAATGATATTTTCTCCATTATATTTATATATGTCGTTTATGATTTAATTTCCTTGTTTATGCATATTAAAACTAGATTCCATTTCAAATACCAATTAAAACCCAAATTCCTATCTTGTAATATTTTATTATTATAACTTATATATATAATTGTAGAATCTATTTTCAAATACTAAAAATATCAACTCCTTAAATATTTAATTTATTTTTATAAATTCGACATAGTCAAATATCAATGAATTTATTCTAATTAAATTTACATTCCGAACAATGGAATAACTTCCATAGTTTCTTTTTGAAATGATTCCAAATTTCCTTTTTAAATTCATAATTAAATTTAAATCATCAAACTATCTAATGATAATTTATTACACTTTATTTATAAACATCATTTATAAATTCATCTACTTGTTTTTCTTTTTAAAAACAAGTTAATGTTCCCTAACCCATTCGAAATTTAAATTTTATATTCGAAAAAAAACAAATTTTCCTTTTTAAAACTCATATCCTTTTCTTTCCAATCAGATATATTTTTATGGTATTTTAAATACCAATATCTAGGGCCAGTGCTATTCAAACATCCAAAACACACTATCATCAATCACAGAATTTCTAATACATCATATATATATATATATATGTAGAAACAAACAATAAATAAATTCGAGGAATCTAATTGGATCCCTCCAACCTATTTTTCTTGCATCCACAGATGCTAGAGAACATAAATAATGCCCATCCTGCTTCAAGGCAGGATATTGCGGTATAGAAGGTCGTCCACTATATATATATATATATAGTAGGGCGCATAGGGTGTCATTCGCTAATGGTACTGTGGGAAATATCCAACCACCAAGCCTAAATATAACCAATATATATATTTATATATTGAAAATTACTACACTTTATTACGAAATACCAATCATATACTTTGTTTATACGTCTCATCAAAACCTTATGCCCCTAACCTAAATGAGTGGGACATAAGGCAAAAAAGTACATATAAACTCCATATATTCACGTTACAAACAAGCACAAAAACTATATCTCAACAAACAAATACAATAACAAAAGAATAAAAGAAAAACCACTTCGGCCTTCTATCAAGCCCACTACCTAAACAGTATAGCCTCTTCAAAATAAAAGCCCGCGTATCCACTTCAAAATGCTTTATTTTAGCTCCGTCAAATTATCCAGTATCAACCAAATCTACTCCCCGTCTCCTCTAAAGCTCTAAACATCATTTCTACTTGTTTTACTGCCATTTCCTTTCACTAGATAACATACATCTTTCTCAATCAACTTAAGCCTCATTTCCTTCGACATTTGCCTCCGATTAAAGATCCTTGAGTTTCTTTCCTACCATATATGATACACCGAAGTAGTTAATGCCGCAAAACAACATCAAAGCATGAGTCTCTATTTTTAAACTCATTCATAATTTTTCCTGCCTCATTCATCAATGAACCTATCTCATATGCATTAATACCTAATTTAACCAATAATGCTAACCATATAATCTATGAAAACTCACATTCATAAAATAAATGCTGCACAATCTCACCATAAACTCCATATAGTACACATCTACTTTCGGTTAAGATACAAAAATTTCTTAGTCTAGATTTAGTGTTTAGTCTATCAATAGAAGCCAGATAGGTGATAAAAGACATTCGATGAGAATTCTTAGAATTCCAAAATGTAACGTCCCAGATTTTTAGTCGATTTAGTTTGAACATTTAAATTTATTTAAATATCGAATTGATATTATAAATGAATTTAATATGGAATCTATCGATTTTCGATATACGAATTAGTTTCAAATATATTGAATTATCGTAATAAAAAACGATAATAATTGAATTCATAATTTAAAACTGAATTTAAATGATTCAGCCGGTCAGTATGAATTCTATTTGAATATAAACAATAATAATAATTTATTATCAATGAATTTGATTGTTTTGAATCGATTTATATTTTAAATGAATTAGTTTAATATGGTTACTATATATATGATTGAATTAAATTTCAGGATTGGTTCCATTGAGTTCAGGATAACGTTATAACATTGGCACATCAGTCATTACCTTAAAATAGGGGTTCGTGGTCGCAAATTAGGGCCATGAAATATTTTGATTATTAAATTTATTAAATCACTTCAAAATAATATCAACCAACCTAAATCCTTCCTCATGCTGCTACAACTACCTTCCCTTTTAAATCATGTAGCTATTTCCTTCATCGAGCTGCAAAAATGATCTCCTACCTTCACTACGAAGGAAAACATCGATTTAATGCCCTATGTACAATTTGTTCCCTTTATCACCTATATATATACATCGCGATACCCCTCTCCTCTTCTAATTCCGTTCTTCAGAAAAATCGAAACCTCATACTCTAATACTCGCTCCACTAAAAATAAAAAAAATAAAAAAAATGAAAACAATTTAAATACTCAACCGAAATTCATGATTTTAGATCCAATGAGTTTACATACTTGAGTGCTTCAATTCCTAGTGCTCAAATCTCAGTGCGATTGACTCTACCAAAACTCGATTTTAGAAATCGCGAGTTAGGGCTTTCAACTTTTTGGGAAAATGATCATTAAGGGAGGAAGGGGAGGTTGGCACGGCGTTGGAAGTTGTGTGACACACTTGTAGTGTTTTTTTAATGAAGTTTGGCGCAAAAATGATTCACACCTTTCCTATGCATTTCACAAATCTGCTGGGAAGTCGCGAGTTGGGGAAGAGGTGCGAGTTGAGTATCAGGTTGTGGAGATTGAGGAGAAAATGGAGAGGGAGAGTTCGAACTATGTTTTGGGTATGGAGGTGTAGGCGTGACAATACATAGACTGTTAAATTGGAGAAGTTATCTGGGATAAGTGGGTTGAAGAAAGGCAGTGAAGTAATGCGTGAAGTTCACGCACTGATGACGAACTGACAGTGTAGTATAGTGGTGATTAGGGTGATAGCAGCAATGACAGGACAATGATTTAGGTGATAGAATGGAGATTGACAACAACATGTTCGATGATACGCCAAAGTGGATAAGTCATTGTTTTGGGTATGTTTTTAGGGTACATGGACCGGGTGGTTTCTTTCAGCATGCATCGTAGATTGCTTTATTTAAAGACAACTAGGTATACGGTTTTTTCAAAATTTAAATTACTAGAATAATTTATGTTAACGGTTAGTTTAAATGAGTAAGAATTTAATCGATATTAATAATTGTTAATCGATAAATTAAATCAAACAATTGTAGGTACAAGGCATATTCAACTCAAGTAGTTCATAGCCGAGGGGTGCATAATCTGGAATTTAAGAATTTAAATTGGAATGGATCGAAATATAATCAGGTGAGTAAATCTCACTTAGAGTTTTATATTTAAATTTATTTTTAATCATTGAAAATAAATTGTTGGTTTTTGGATGCTTTGATATGATTGGAATTTCAATTATTTTATATATATTAGTTATATTTAGGCTTGGTGGTTGTGACTATTATATATATATTGGATATTTCCCACAGTATCATTAACAGATGACCCTATCGCCCCACGATATATTGAGTGGATTACCTTCTATACCGCGATATCCTGCCTTGAAGCAGGATATGTATTATTTATGTTGTTTAACATCTGCAGATGCAGGGAACAGGTTGGAGGTATTCAACCAAATTTCTCAAAATTTATTTATTGTTGTTTACATATTTATATGTGTGTGATGTGTTGAATTGAATTGATGATTGTGTATTTGGATGTTTGAATATCACTGGCCCTAGAAACTGATATTTAAAAATATCATAAAAAGGGATTTTTAGATTTTATAAAGGAAAAAAATATTTTTCAAAATAGAAATTGAATTTTGAATGGTTTAGAAAATATTAACTTATTTTAATATTTAAAATAAGGAGTGAAATTTATAAACAAAGTTTATAAATAGAAGAGAAAAATTATCACTGGGAAATTTATAAATTTAAATTCAGGTATAAATTTAATAAAGGGGTTTGGGAAACATTTCTAAAGGAAATTTTGTAATTTAATAAAGGGATTTATGATTAGAATTCAACTATGTCGTATTTTGATGTTATGAACTTCAGTTGAGTATATAGAACTTAATATAAGTCGGAATTCGATGAAACAAGAAATGCCTATACCTATTAATTGGTAGTTTTTAAATGGAAGAGAAATATCTGGATTTCGTCTTATAGATTTTTTGTTATGCCAAAATCAAATTATCAGTAAAACAACGCTATAATTGTTTTTAAACCATAACGGTTTATTAAATAAAATAAAAGGATTTTGAGTGAATAAAAATTCGAATTTCCATTAGGAAATCTAGACTTGAGTTATAAAATAAATATGAACTCGAGTGAAGTAAATGGATTGATTTTTGGAACAAAAAAAATCAGATTTTTAATTATCGATTGAAGTTAACTAATTTCAAAAGAAATTAGTTAATAGAATTATGAATCGAACTTAACCGTGTTTAAGTGATTTGAAATTGGGAATTCGAATATGAAACTTGGATTAGAATTTGGAAGCAAACAAGGAGATTGAGTTTAAATTGTGTATAACTAAATACAAATATATTTGAATGTGATATGTTCAAATTAAGAAGAGATTAAGCAAAGAAGCTAATCTGAAAATTCACTAGCAGATGGAAAGCAAAAGTGTTGAATTGATTTGAAATGAACTGGAAATGGGCATATATATGTTAATAGGTATGGAATGTAGGGAATGAAGATTTTAATTAGCGTGCCTGACAAAAAGGGACAGGTTTAAATTCCATATGAGATATTATGAGCCTAATGGGCAAGCCACTTGGCTTTTTGATTTTCTTTTTGAATGGAAAGGGCTTAGAGATGCGAGTTGTAGTTGTACCGATTGAGCCGTACAAAGGAGACGCTGGCGAAATTTTCCAGAAATTTAAGGAGTCAGAATATTTTTAAGAAAATTTAATAACTAGAAATCAATGTTTAAATAAGATTTAGTTAAATGCGATAATTTAGGTAGTTGTATTGATATTTTACACAACATTCATTTTAACCCAAGTAAGTGGCATTTTGGGAATATAATAATAAATATTTTCTTAGTATAGAAACTAAAAGGAGATGGGAAATGGAACGTTTTCCAAATATTGTAAGAGGCTAAAGTGTTTTAAGAATATTAAAGTAAAGATTTTGAAAGAAATCTAGGAGAAGATTAAATGAATGGAATATTAGAAAAGGGCCAGTGATTATTGGATGGATGTTTTCTTTTTCTTCGATAGTTAAATAACCGACTATCGAAGTTTTTGACTATCGTTGTCAATATGGAGAGACCGGTTGGATTTTTTATTTGAAAACCACACTATATAGGCATAGGCGTTGCGAATTAGATATGCTGAAATTAATTGAAGACGAAGTAAAGTGCAAGAGTTATTCTGTTAATCCTAGGTATAAATTGCCTAAGATGGATTGATGGAATAGTGCCTTTGGTTTGTCCAGACCCAGGGCAACTTGTACAGACGAATGTTTGTCAGAGTATGCCTAACAGATTACATAAGATGATCCTTTCAAGGTATTACGTTTGGTGGCGGAGGAATTCGTTTCTCTTAGCTTTTTATACCGTAATATTTTTGGGAAGATCAACTAGTGATTTGACGGGTTTGATGATGTGACATTCAAAGTGAATAGTACCCTAGATTGAGTTGAGTGTATATATACATGAGAGCGTATTTGTAAGTTGATAGAAAAATTGTTTTATATTGTCTTGATTGGTTTGTCGAGTGGTTTATGAACTTTGGTCAGTATAGTATAATCAACTGTATCGATAGGTGTTTCTAAACTCTTAAACAAGGTAATTCAACACAGTATTGTTTTCAAAACTAGGTAAATGAAATAATTTTTCCCAAAATTATATTTTGATATAAAAGAATAATTTTCTGAAATTATTATATATGGATATGTTGATTGAGATTATAACCAAATTAGATTATAGAATTGAAATGGTTATATATAACCAAAAGAAATGGTATAAGAACTTAATATACAAATGATATGAATTAAAATTTGATTGAAACCACAATTTGAAATTTGAACTCCCGGGTGTTTGGAAAGTATTTTGTGAAGTGTTATGTAAATAATATTGCATAATTTTGGAAGGAATTTTGAATAAAAATCATGTTGAATGGATTTTGAAAGTGATAAAGCACTGAACTCATATCAACAGCTGGAAAATAATTCTGATGATGATCGCGACATCATCGGTGTTCATTTTCAATGTTCTAAGTGAAGGATTGCTACCATGGTAAAATTTTCTAAAGGAAATTATTTGAGAAACCAAGTTGTTTTGAAAAATTCAAATGTTTGAATTTGAGATTATTATGAATACATTTATATGATTTCAAAAGGGATTGAAATAAGTACCGGGTATTTGAATTCTGGCAAGTTAAATGGATTGAATGAATAAATTGATTTGGAATCAATTTAATATTAGCCAAAAAAATAAATGGTTACCTTGTTAACCAAATAATACCAAAAGATGAGTAGAATTTTTTTCGTTTATTACAAAGTAAATAAATTGATTGAAATTAACTTGAATTAATATGAATGCAAATGTATGGAATATGAGTTGAATGTGAATGTACTAATCGTAAATCATTCAAATGAAATGGAAGTGAGTAGATGGTGAATAATATGAATGAAATAAGGCGAAAACTAAAGGTTGGGACTTGTTGGAAATGAATCTACGTGTTTAACCATTTGAACAGATGAAAGTTATTGATACTTTGCATTTATGGAACTTATGAATTATTGAGTAAGTACGTGTACATGGAGCTATTTAGCTTGATCTTGGATATGTAGATTGCTTATATGCTAAGCATGCATGCTTAATAAACGCTTATATAAGGTACGCCTACGCAAAATTATCAAATTAGGATATACAAACTATTTTCCGACCATATGGGTCAATGTATACTTTTTCATCTCTTTTGGTATATTGCAAAAGATCCTCCATATAGGGGAGACTCTACCAAAAAATTTCCAAAATTTTGATAGTTAGAAAGTTTTTTAAAAGTTTTGAAATTTTTTGTGAAGATAAAAGAGGTGGTTTGCAAATTGAATTCAATTTGAAGATTTTTGAATGGGAAATAAGAAATTAAATATTTTCATGAAAACTTAATGTTGTATGGGACATGAGTTATAGAATATGAAATACTGAATTATAACAAAGTGGGCTTTAAAAAAGTAATGGGTTTGTAGCATTTCTTCTGCCTTTGTAATTTCGGGGATAATTTTTTTTAAAGGGGACGGAATGTAACATCCCAGATTTTTAGTCCATTTAGTTTGAACATTTAAATTTATTTTAAATATCGAATTGAAATTATAGATGAATTTTAATATGCAATATACCGATTTTCAATATATGATATTTCAAAGATATTGAATTATCGTAATACAAAACGATAATAATTGAATTAAAAATTAATAACTGATTCTAAGTGACTTAGTCAGTCAATATGAATTCTATTTGAATATAAACGATAATAATAATTTATTATCAACGAATTTGATTGTTTTGAACAGATTTATATTTTAAATGAATTAATTTAATATGGTTACTATATATATATTGAAACAACCCGTAAAATACATAAACATTAATAGTAAATAATTAATTAAAAATAAGCAATTAAATAGTATGGCTGGAAAATGAGATTTTGTAGATTTAGGAATTTGGCTATGAAATTCTTTTATTTGGATTCGTGGCAAAATTCAGAAACATTTTCATAAATAATATGCTGAAAACAGTCAATGTATGAAGAAGCTATGAACAAATGAATTTGGACAGTAAATACAGAATATATATAATTAAATGGATAATATATATGTGTCCAAAATAAATTAAAAATAAAGAGGGAGAATCTGAATTTTGAAATGAAGATAAGATCATGGGGGACAAAGGATATTGTATATAAGGAATAAGATTAAGAGATTAAGGAACGTATTAATTAAAAATAAACACCTCAACACCACAGCGTTATTGGGCGTTCCAGCCCCCAAGGGGTCGACCGTCCCTTAAGAGGGGTGTCGACCGCCGGTCGACCGCCTAGCAGTTGGACAACCCAATAAATCTATGTGGTTAGGTTTTTTTTAGAGAGGATATATATGAATAAAAGGCATGGATTAAATCAAACTAATCCAACGGTCTACGCTCACACAGGCAACTATATATAGCCCCTTATATCACACATTAGAACCCTAACCATTCTTTATCCCTGCCTTCATGTTGCCTCTCTGCCATTACTAAATTTCAGAGAAAATAAAAGAAAGGGTTAAGGATTTCTTTTATTCCTCCAATCCCATTCTTAACCTATCTCTATTCTAATTCATATAGGTTTATTATTATGGAATTTGGTATAAATATACACATATAAGATTCTAATACATGTTTCTTGTATATATATGTATTAGAAGAATTGTTGGAGCACGTTTGCTGCAAAGATTAAGCATAAATCTAGATCTACTTCATATTCCTCTTTATCCTTCCCTAGATCTGTGAGTGGAATATCATTTACTTAGACATATTCATATTATTTATTAGATTACCATGTTGATAGATATACCTAGGAGGATTTGGAAATCAATAACATAAATACCAAAACCCCCAAATCCTCTATTTTATATCTGCGTATGAATTGTCATGATATTTGGTTTTTGTGGATTTTCGGTTTTTATATTAGATTAAAGATGAAAAAGGGGTGTTGCTACTATTGTTTCTATTTTGTGTAATTCACCTTTATTGAACATTTGATTGTAACCTAAAAGGGTTTAAATTTGGGTATATCATGATTTGATTAGGTTTGGGTTCTATTTTGAATCCAAACGTATGCATACTTTAAGTATGTCAAATGTAAATGTTTTTGTGTGCATAACATCGAAAAGGGGTGAATTAGATAAAGTGAAAATTATAAACATACATGTCTAAGTGTATGTAATACTCTTTTTTTAATCCAGTATTGAAATCATTACAACAAGCCTAGGATGCAAGTTGAAACTTGTATGTATGCATATTTTCCATTCACTGTTATCTGTTATTATGTCGTATTGCCTAAATTGTTGCAGTAAAGATATGGAAAAATTAACTTGTATACCTTGATTTAGACAAATTGACAATTGCCACCTCATTCGAACATTTCCCTGCTCCTACGAATATTTAATGTTGTTATGCATTATTATTATATTAATATAGCGTAATCAGCGTAATATTAACGTAACTAATGCGTTTAGGATAATATTTGAATTTGAAATGTCCCTATATATGAAATATATTGATTTCTTGTGCATGCGTATGTAGATAGGCTTTATATATATATATATTAATAGTGACACATAGACACTAGGTTAGTTGCCATTTGTGGTAGAAGTATGCCCGGAACCGACCGGCAAATCCAACAACCACAAGTGGGCCCAACTATTGTGAGATGTCTAGGTGCCATGGGCCGTTCAAAAACTTAGTACACCAGACATGAGGTTGAATCAACTTGTAGTAGAAGCCTGCCCGGAACCAACCGATGTATCCAACATCCACAAGTGTACGGTTTAATGTGAGAGGTATAGTGTATATATATAACTATATATATATAAGTCTATTGTGCGTGAAAATAGGCAGGTTTACTGCACCTTGAGATGGTCTTAAGTGGCCGACTCTCTTTTTATCTAGTTTAGGTCTTAAGTGTTTAGGACTAGGATCCCTTTGAATATTTATTCCGTGGAGAGGAACCAAAATCATGGGACCCACCCTTATTAGATTTGAAGTAAGTCTTTGGGTCCTCCTTCTCTAAAAGTGATTAGGCATAAACGGTAACGAAGTAGGGTAGTTCACGGGGATGTCCACTTCCTTTAGAAGCTTGTAAGGGCTCAACTAGGGATATGATTGGTATATGAAAGATATATGGACATTGCATTCTCACCAACTGCCTAAGGGAAATTGTAAGCGACATAGGTGTCCTACCGTAATATCATTTAAGTAGTAACGCTCGCAATACTACTTCTCATATTACAATTGAGAGTATAGACTTAAGAACGTCAACATATAAGGACAGGGTCTTAAGGGGATAGGGTCCGCCTCACGGTTATTAGAGATCATAAGAATCTACCTTTAATAGGGCTATAGGTGATCGAGAATGTCCAACTCATTGGGTCGTTACCCTAAAAACACTAATGAGCAATTGACTTGGATATCCACCTCATTGGTTAGATAATCAAAGTTTTTAAATCTTATGTGTTACGTAGATACCTTGACATATGTAACCTGCTAAAAATATAGGGTATGGACAATAAGTAACACCATATTTCAGTCACATAGAACTTTATGTTCTGACCCCTCTCCTTAACATATCCAACATGTTAATAGATGGGGTAAAGTTATGGATGAAGTTATGACTGGAGCTGAAGAAGAAGACGAACTTATTATGCTATTATTAGTAGTTATTGCTTTACTTCTTTTGGAAGCTTGTGAGAGTGAACAATTTGATGTACCCGTTGAACAGATGTAACTATGACTGCTATATTTTTGTGTTTTTTAAATTAGTGGTATGTCTTAATTCAGTATTATATTTTCTCCTTCCGCTGTGTGAGATTTCCATTCAAAGTATATGTATATATATATATTTTATGCAAATGTAATCCTTACTGGAACCAACGACCCATTTAGAATGGCTCTAAGTTTTGATGGGCCTTTTCTAGGTTGAAATTTAGGCCCATTCTGGGTGGGATTTTACATTTGGTATCAGAGCATAGGTTACCCGATTATAAGGAAATTATACGTATGAGAGGCATATTTGTAATTTGAAAAAGGTTTTTCAAACTATATATATAATATAATTACCCCCAATAAGCATACGCATTTATACTAGGCATCTTTATCGTTCTCTTCCCTTTTTCAGCTTAGATACTATCTCATAATTATCCACTAAGGGATTCCTCCTTTTCTTTTAGATAGTAGAATGGTTGAAAATCCTACTGAGCAAGGTAACTAGGCAAGACCCTGATACTTGCCAAAGTTGTTCCAACAGTATCTTCGTACTATGGAACATGTCCCTGTTGCCAATTCTACCCTGGTGGCACCTGCAGCTCCTTCCACTGATGTAGCCTTTGACTTTTCCTACTACTGTAAGACCTTTATGAATCTTGGAGGGAAATCATTTTCTAGAAATGAACGCTTTGCTAATGCTCAATCTTGGATTATGGACTGTGAAAGAATCTTCGAAGCTTCTGGCTAGCCTGATGAAGTGAAAAGGAGGATAACGGCCTGTCACATGAAGGATGATGCCCTTGAATGGTGGGATTTAATATATGGAGAAAACGAGGGCCGGATTTTTACATGAGCCGAATTCAAAACCCGTTTCGAAGCAAAGTTTTTGCCAAGGGCAGAATTGACTATCTAATTGGAGAAATTCATCCACCACAAGCAAGGAAGCTTGAGCCTGCAAGAGTAAATATCCAAATTTACCGAATTATGTAAGTTCGGAAGAGGATTGATAGAAACCCCCTTGAACAAAGCCCTGAGTTTTGTTGAAGGACTAAACTCTCCATTAAAAGAAACCATATTATCCTAAGTAACGTTCAGGGAAACTTTTGAAACTGTAGTTGAGACAACTATCCTATGCACGGCCAGGCTCCAAGGAGGATAAAGAAGGTGAGAATGGAGAAAGCTCCAACAAGAATAAGAAAAACGAATGGTGGAAAAACAAGAAGAAAGGGAGAAAATTCAAAAAGGAAGCAAAGACTTGTACGAGGTGTAACCGCAAGGGCCATGAGGCCAAGGATTGGAGGACCTCGTTGGCGATGAAGGAGTTCAAGGGAAAATATTTCAACTGCCATGAGGAAGGACACATGCCTAGGGACTGCCCGAAGCCCAATGTTGTCAAGAGTGGCCAGAACTATACAATATAGGCAATACAGATCCAAAGACGACCCCCAAGAGGCCATGGGCAACCCGCACTTGAAGGTATAACCTCTGTTTTAGGAAATTTTGTATACACCTTGTTCAATTCCGGAGCGACCCATTCTTTTATCTTCAAACGATTAGTAAATTTGTTGAACCTTCCCATATCTATCGCGGATAGAGGTGGCCAACGCTATCAGAGGATCTAAGTATATTGAGTTATTGTGTAAAGACTTAGTATTAGAGGTTGACAATTTCGAGTTTCATTGTGAAGTGTATGTGTTGGATTTATGGGGTATGACCTTATCCTAGGTATGGACTGGCTATCATTTTATGGGGTCGTCCTAGATTGCGACAAGAGAATTGTTCGTTTTAGGAGCCGAGGAGGACGTAGTTTGAATATTCCTTATAGTGTCAGAAACATGGATAAATCCTTATTATATTCCTTATCTCCTATTTCTGAACGACCATCTTCGGTCCCTATAGTTTGTGAGTTCTTGGATGTTTTTGAGGAAGTCACGGGACTTCCATCCTACAGAGGAATCTCTTTTCATATAAACCTAGAGAAGGACGCTAGACCTGTAGCACTACCCTTGAGGCATATGGCGCCCAAGGAAAGATGGGCGTTAGATAAGCAAATTTCAGAATTGTTACAAAAAGGTTTCATTTGTCAAAGTACCTCAGAATGGGGTGCACCTGTTGTATTTGCCACCAAAGCAGACGGATCTTTAAGACTTTGTGTAGACTATAGGGAACTTAATAAATTGACCAAGAAGAATAGGTACCCTTTACCAAGGATCGATGACCTTTTTGATCACTAGGGAGGAGCCCGAGTATTTTGCCAGCTAGAGCTTGCTGCTGCATTTCACCAGTTAAGAATTGCGGAGGACAACAAGACAAAACTACGTTTAGGACGCCAGATGGATTATTTCAATGGAAAATTATGCCCTTCGGAGTTACGAATGCACCCGCCTTATTTGTTGACCTCATGAGTCGGGTATTTAGGGGCATTCTTAATAAAATTGTGGTAGTTTTCGTAGATGATATTCTTATATTTTCAAAAGATCTTGAAGAGCATGAAGATCACTTGAGACAAGTGTTAGGGATTTTAAGAAAGAGCCAATTGAAAGCAAAATTCTCGAAATGCCATTTCTGGAGGGAAGAAGTAAGATTTTTAAGACACATTGTGTCAAGTAAAGGCTTGGCCGCAGACCCCGCAAAGATGGAGGCAATCAAAGAATGTAGGATAACTCGAAATGCTACGGAAGTAAGAAGCTTCCTTGGATTGGCTGGACATTATCGGAAATTCATTAAAGACTTTGCAAAGATTGCTAGGTACTCCAATAACCCAATTAACGAGGAAGAATTTGGTGTTTTCTTAGAGTGATAAATGTGATATAGCCTTTAAGAAATTAAAGGAAGTATTAACTAGCATGTTAGTCCTAATTATACCAACGGTTCAAAATTGTTTACCATTTACACTGATGCATGTGAGATCGGTCTAGAAGCAGTCCTTATGCAAGAAGGAAGGGTAGCTGCTTACGCTAGTTGACAACTCAAGGATCCAGAGAAGAGATACCTAGTTTATGACCTGAGTTAGGTGCAGTAGTGTTCTCCCTTTAGATGTGGAGGCATTATCTTTTAGGAGAGAAGTTTGAACTTTTTATCGACCATATAAGCCCCTAAAATATATATTTTCTCAACGTGATCTAAACCTGAGACAGCAAAGTTGGATGGAATATATTGCCTCATTTGATTTCATGATCCAGTACACAACGGGAAAGGGGAATGTTGTGGCAGATGCTTTAAGTAGGAAACATGCGACTTTGAATGCGATGACTGAATGGAAACGATTAGAGTTCCTCTTTGATTTTAATTTGCAACCCTTGGCGCTATGATAATTAGACCTACCCTAAGAGGGAGGATCCAAAGTGCACAAGACTTTGACGAGGTATTAAGAAGCATAAAAGAAAAAGTGGGAAAGAAGGAGACCTTTCCCCATTCGGTTAAATATTCGATCGGTGATGGTAGGAGTTTACTTTAGGATGAATGACTTAACGTCCCTAAGGATGAAAGGTTGAGGAAAAAATTCTAAAGGAGTTCCACAGGTAAAAATTGACCATGCACCCCGGTGGGGATAAAATGTACAAGGATATTAAGAGTAATCTCCATTGAGAAGGAATGAAGAGAGACGTAACCAAGTTCGTGGCCCAATGTTTAACACGCCAAAAAATGAAAGCGCGCAAGGGAATCTGTAACAACCCGAATTTTAACAACATGTTAAAATCATAAGTCAAGGCAGAATTAAATTTTAAGATCAGAATCAAGGGAAATGGGTCACGCCATTGCGTCCGTCTCGAAATTCTGCTTGGAAACGAGTCCGAGTTTGCGAAAATCGGAGTCCGTATGACCAAGTTATGGCTCCCCAAAGTTTCAGAAATTTTCAGAGTTCAAAACAGTTCGAATTCGAGTTCAAATTCGAATTTCAAAACCCAGACAGACTGGGCGGGAAATTTCCCGCCCAGCACCCCAGGTTGACAGGGGAGTCGACTGGGCAGTCGACACCCCGCCCAGGTCGGCTGGGGAGTCGACTGGGCAGTCGACACCCCCAGGACCAGGTCTACTGCGCAGTCGACTTGGGTGTCGACCTGGTCCCCGAGCCCATTTTTCGGCCAGTGTTCGTTCTGATGTATCTAGTCCGATTTCTGTCCAGATTCATCTTCCTAAACCTATTTAAACAGCCCAAACCTAGCCTTCTCTACACACAATTCTATTCTGCTTCTACTCTGCCTCTGTTCTAAATAAAAATAAAAATGGCGTCGCTACTCTGCTGGAATCAAAACTAGAAGCTAATCAACATCAACCTAAGCAACTCAATTCAAAACTAGAGATTAAAGCTTCAAGCAACGACGCCTAGACCATATTGAATCGAATCAGAAGATTAATCAAGTTAGACGTTTCAACGCGACAACGAATCGATTTGTCCTCTCTTTGCCAATCAATGTAAGTTCTAGTTATTTTCCGATTAAAATATTTGATTATAATATGGCATTGAATTAAAGTGAAATTGGATCTAAGTATGTTTATCGATCCAGATCTATTTCTGTTGTTTCTTGAATCTTGAGTTTTTGACTTGTCTATCTTTATTCTCATGGCAAGTTCATAATCTATTCAGCCTGTTGTAAATTAGTTTTCTCGATTCATGTTAATATTATTATCAAATTGTAATCTTCATGCCTGTGATGATGTTTTCCCTCTGATCTTGCTTTTACTACGAATTCTACCCTTCCCCTATTTATTTTCTTTTGATGAACCTTGGTCAATTTCGGACCTTGGCCTAAAATCACGACTTGCGTACGATATGTATACGGGGGAATTATGGGATTATTGCCTATATGAATATGATGGAATTATTGGCAACATGAAGTTGGATATTATCATTGTATTTGCGAGTTTGGGCTTGATATGTAAATTTTGGTATTATCTTGTTATGAGGAAATTTGCATAAATATTATATGCATGGAATTTGGCGTAAATTTGGATCTATGTAATGTAACATGTAAATCAAATCAAAAGATTGGACAACTGGCTTGTATTGTAATAGAAAGGTTATGGTTTGGGGTACCTACATCTTGAATCACAATTTGGGTTTATTGGATATGAAACTTAATACATGTAATGTTGGCTAGATCTTGACATATGTAAAAGGGCATCAAATTTGGTATAAATGTAAATTGTCTAGGATTAGGCATATATAAATTGGCATACGTAATTTGGCATGGATCTTGATAGATGTGTAAATTGGCATAAAATTAGCATACATGTAAAACGACATGAATTGAACATATGTAAATTTGGTATGAATTGGGCATATGTAAAACTGACATGTAACCTAGGACTTGGGCATATGTTAATTATGTAAAATTTGGAGTAGAAACATATATGATAATTTATGACTTGGAGAAAGTTTAATATGAACGCGCCTAAGTTGGGTTCTGGGTAGTTGGTATCTATTGGACATCTAGAAGGCACGTAAACATGCTTATGAACTTGAAACATGAATTGGTTATGAATATGAATCATTAACTTGATAATAGGCATAAGTGAAAACATGAAACTCGCCATAAAACTGGACACGAACTTGACATGAAACTTGAACATGGACATGATATTTAGAATGAACTAGAAAATGGCCAACTCGAGGTTGGGTTGAGTTTGCAGTGTAATTCTGCCCGGAACCGCCCGACAAATCCAGTTACTGCAAACAATAGGATCCAATGTGGGTAGTTGGTCATATCGCACTTGAAAACCCGAGGTCAGACTGAGTTGTGGTGTAATTCTGCCCGGAACCGCCCGGCATATCCAGTGACCACAACAACAGGTCTGATGTGAGAGGTTGGGGTGCATAAATGAATTAATGACTTGATAGGGTTAAGTCATGAACCGCTTGAATATACTTAACCAATTTGACACGATGACTTGATAGGGTTAAGTCATGAACCGCTTGAATATACTTAACCAATTTGACACGATGACTTGATAGGGTTAAGTCATGAACCGCTTGAATATACTTAACCAATTTTACACGATGACTTGATAGGGTTAAGTCACGAACCGCTTGAATATACTTAACCAATTTGACACGATGGTTTGGTCGGGTTAAGTCATGAACCGCTTGAACGTACTTAACCAACTTGACACATGATTCGTGCTAAGTCATGAACTTGAACGACAACACTTAGACAATTTGACATGACACGTAGACGGGATAAGTCATGAACTTGAATGACCACACTTAACCAACTTGACATGCTAGACTGATGGGGTTAAGTCTCGAATTTAAATGACAACACTTAACCTGCTGGACGGAAACCCTAGTTACGCGGTCCTTTTCAGCAGTAACCCAGTAGATGTATCATGGTACCCTGGAACTAGGTAGGAAGGGGTACGATTACTGGGCTGATTGTAAGCGACCAGAACGACGGCTGAGTTGGTGCGCCATTGTAGGTTCAGGTGGACTACGGTCGTGCACGTAGTCCGGAGTTGAAAAAGCAGGCATTGGGCACCAGTAGGTTTACACTGTGCGTGCTTGATTCGTGTCGGTGGTTGGCACCCTAGGGCTTGATACACCCTATGGTGGACCTAGCACAGGTGACTACATTCGTGATAGGGCCGTATGACACAGACACATGAACGAGATAGGACTTGTAGGGAGCCGATCGATTAATAGATCGTTTCGTGAGCAAGTAATGGATCATTTCATGACATTGGGCAAGGGATCATTTTATAGTCAACACATGACACGGGTTAGGATACTAGTACGGTTGGTGCAGAGCAAATAGATATCATAGAAATATTTTAATGGTAAAGCAGAGA
The DNA here is from genome assembly GCA_030737875.1 of Allium sativum. Lineage (NCBI taxonomy): Eukaryota > Viridiplantae > Streptophyta > Magnoliopsida > Asparagales > Amaryllidaceae > Allium > Allium sativum. The sequence continues at coordinate 603,178,899 of CM060919.1, read as the reverse complement.
AATCTTGCGATGCTTGATAGAAATCTTGCGAAATTATACTTAGTTTATCTTGAATGGAAACCTGGCGATGTTATACTTGACAAAAACCGTATGAGGTTATTCTTAGTTATCTTTCCTGTAGCTTATCTTGTCATCATGCTTATGTTTACTTTCAGTTTATTCATGCCATGTTATCTTTACTTGTTTTTATGCTGAAAGTCACTAGGATTTACTCAGTCTTTATGACTGACCCGTTTTGTTTTGCCTCTTTTTCTTCCGTTTCCCCCCTCAGGTTCGCAGGGTGGGAATACAGCTTAGTTCGGATCTTACCAAGCTCCAAATCTCTTTCATGTACGGCTTGGATTTCTCTTGGCTATGGCTCGCTTTGCTTTATTGGGGAATGATTTATAACTATGGTTTTATGCTTCTTTACTATTGCAAGACAGATTTCGATGTAATTGACTTAATAGCATTTTGATGTAAAAAGGCTTTAGACCTTACTAGATTTTAAAGCAATGAAATTTGGGTTTTCCTTCCGTTGTTTTATTTATGTTCTGTCTTGTAATATTTCTGTGTATGTTTACATTTGGTATCAGAGCAGAAGGTTACCAGACTGGGCAAAAGCTTTTTTTTTAAAAAAAACCTTCTGAAACTATTTTCAAAACGTTTACATAGAAGCATTTTTCTAAAGAAAAGTTTTGTTTTACGAAAGGCATGTTCCCCAAAGCCATATGCACTATCTTTTGATTCTCTCCTTGAGTCTCTTCTCTCTTTCTTTTTCACCATAGTTGGTAGGCATACAACACATGTCGGAGGGCAAAGTAGTGCCCAACTTCCATCTGTAGCCGCAGTAGTTCCATCTGCGACTAATATTATTTCAAGCTTTGTAGGGTTGCCGTGCGATGGAGGTAGCTTTCGAGAGACTTGTCAACAAGCTATACAAGGATAGTAGGAACATAAAGAACACAAGCCTAAGAATGAGAAACTTGTTGAAATGGCTTAATCCACGAAGGAGGAAAAAGGTGAAAGGAAAGAGGCCAAAGTGAAAGAATAATAAAAATCCATGACAAGAAAGAGTATCGTTGGTATGGTAAAAAGGGACATGTAGTTAAGTATCATAGGACAAGGACAAGGGCAAAGAACAAGATCATCGAGAGGGCAATTGTATGCTCTCGCTACTAGCGTACCTAAGAGGGGTGGTAACGTTGCTGTTAAAGGTTTAGTTTTTCTTTTCTATCATCCCGATAGGACTCTGTTTTTGAACATTGCATCCTTTTAATTCTGCTTTGATAGTTGAGTCTCTGCACCTTAGTACTAGAAAAGGATCCCATTTTTCTTTTGTTTCAAATCCTGTAGGGAAATCGACTCATTTATTCATGACTTGTTTGGATTTGAGAATGTCTATGAAGTAATGCTTAGGTTTTCGGGCTATGGGTTGATTCTAGGGACGGAGTGGTTATCCAGCAAGGGTGCCGTTCTCGGTTTTGAATAGAGGGTAGTTAGACTCTTGACTTGCCTCAATAATACCCTCGAAGTGTGTAACCTTTAGGGTTCTATCAGGATTTGTTACCTAGAATCTCTTGACACATTTATTGGTAATTTATTGATCCGCTCGAGTAGCGTTCGCCACTAAGGCGGATGGTTCATTTCACTTATGCATGAGTTGTAGAAAGTCACCTTAGTAAGTACATTTGGCATCATGGTTGATATTTGTTATTTTCAAGAGATAGTTCTTCTGCGTGGAATACCTCCTAGTAAGTGAACGAGATCCAAGATTCACTAGTGAATTTTGGAGAGCTTGCATGAAACCATGAGTACGTAGTTAAGTTTGAGCCGAGTATACTAGAAGGAGGATAAGTGAAAGTGGAACAAGAGGCAACAGTGAAATGAGTTCCGACTCATATTTTGGAAACAAGAATTAAGAATCTGTGAAGTTAAAGACGGTCAAAGCACAATGGAGTTAAGCTCAAGGAAACGCGACTTAGAAGATTGAAGACTAAATACATGCATCATATCTCTTTTTAAGAGTATATCCTTGGTCCCTCTTTTCCTGTAGAGCTTACTTGCATGTTATCTTTTTCCTCTCGGTCCTATTCTCAATCAAATTTCTGTTGCAAACCCCATAGGGAGTATGACTCATCTATTAGTAATACATTTTGGGGCTTGAGGGTGTCCGTTGGTTTGACTAAATTCTTTGGGTGTCAGCCTGATGTTGATTTTGGTCTTCGGGCCTGGTGCTTAGGGAGTTCTTCTCCTGATCAGTATATATGTGGCATATATTTCCAGTTTTGACATGGCCTAATGGGCACAAGGTTTTTACTTGCTTCTATCATTCAGCTATACCTTTAGGTAGGAACAATTGGGTGTAAACATGTGTTTGAGACATGTTATGATTGATGGTTACAAGTGGCTGCAAGTGGTTGCTAGTGGTTGCTCGTGGATGCATTTACACATTAGGCACTAGATCGGCTCAGTCACCTTTCATATTGCATATGCATGAGTGTTTATACTTGTTTATGGATGAATTTGAATGTGTTATCATGTGGATGTTGCATATGGATGGATGTTTGTGCACACATATAGTGTTTATGTGACTAGGACTATTTTCATACATGTGGATTCATGGCACTAAACATATTTTGCATTTAGAAGATCAATCAGGCCTGATCATTTGCATTAGACAAGGAACATATACACACACTTTCTGCATATGTTCATACAGCATTAGAAATCTATTAAGGACGATGGATGCCTGTGATTGATGATTGAGTAGATGGATGATTGGATGGTATGACACATTCTCCTTAACTTGAAGATTTCGGGGACGAAATCCTTTAAGGAGGGGAGAATGTAACAACCCGAATTTTAACAACATGTTAAATCATAAGTCAAGGGAGAATTAAATTTTAAGATCAGAATCAAGGGAAACGGGTTGCGCCAGTGCGTCCATCTCGAAATTCTGCTTGGAAACGAGTCCGAGTTTGCGAAAATCGGAATCCGTATGACCAAGTTATGGCTCCCCAAAGTTTCAGAAATTTTCAGAGTTCAAAACTGTTCGAATTTGAGTTCAAATTCGAATTTCAAAACCCAGACAGACTAGGCGGGAAATTTCCCGCCCAGCACCCCAGGTCGACTGGGGAGTCGACTGGGCAGTCGACACCCCCAGGACCAGGTCGACTGCGCAGTCGACTTGGGTGTCGACCTGGTCCCCAAGCCCATTTTTGGGCTAGTGTTCGTTCTGATGTATCTAGTCCGATTTCTGTCCAGATTCATCTGCTTAAACCTATTTAAACAGCCCCAAACCTAGCCTTCTCTACACACAATTCTATTCTGCTTCTACTCTTCCTCTGTTCTAAATAAAAATAAAAATGGCGTCGCTACTCTGCTGGAATCAAAACTAGAAGCTAATCAACATCAACCTAAGCAACTCAATTCAAAACTAGAGATTAAAGCTTCAAGCAACGACGCCTAGACCATATTGAATCAAATCAGAAGATTAATCAAGTTAGACGTTTCAACGCGACAACGAATCGATTTGTCCTCTCTTTGCCAATCAATGTAAGTTCTAGTTATTTTCCGATTTAAATATTTGATTATAATATGGCATTGAATTAAAGTGAAATTGGATCTAAGTATGTTTATCGATCCAGATCTATTTCTGTTGTTTCTTGAATCTTGAGTTTTTGACTTGTCTATCTTTATTCTCATGACAAGTTCATAATCTATTCAGCCTGTTGTAAATTAGTTTTCTCAATTCATGTTAATATTATTATCAAATTGTAATCTTCATGCCTGTGATGATGTTTTCCCTCTGATCTTGCTTTTACTACGAATTCTACCCTTCCCCTATTTATTTTCTTTTGATGAACCTTGGTCAATTTCGGACCTTGGCCTAAAATCACGACTTGCATACAATATGTATACGGGGGAATTATGGGATTATTGCCTATATGAATATGATGGAATTATTGGCAACATGAAATTGGATATTATCATTGTATTTGCGAGTTTGGGCTTGATATGTAAATTTTGGTATAATCTTGTTATGAGGAAATTTGCATAAATATCATATGCATGGAATTTGGCGTAAATTTGGATCTATGTAATGTAACATGTAAATCAAATCAAAAGATTGGACAACTGGCTTGTATTGTAATAAAAAGGTTATGGTTTGGGGTAACTACATCATGAATCACGATTTGGGTTTATTGGATATGAAATTTAATACATGTAATGTTGGCTAGATCTTGACATATGTAAAAGGTCATGAAATTTGGTATAAATGTAAATTGTCTAGGATTAGGCATATATAAATTGGCATATGTAATTTGGCATGGATCTTGATAGATGTGTAAATTGGCATAAAATTAGCATATATGTAAAACGGCATGAATTGAACATATGTAAATTTGGTATGAATTGGGCATATGTAAAACAGACATGTAACCTAGGACTTGGGCATATGTTAATTATGTAAAATTTGGAGTAGAAACATATATGATAATTTATGACTTGGAGAAAGTTTAATATGAACGCGCCTAAGTTGGGTTCTGGGTAGTTGGTATCTATTGGACATCTAGAAGGCACGTAAACATGCTTATGAACTTGAAACATGAATTGGTTATGAATATGAATCATTAACTTGATAATAGGCATAAGTGAAAACATGAAACTCGCCATGAAACTGGACACGAACTTGACATGAAACTTGAACATGGACATGATATTTAGAATGAACTAGAAAATGGCCAACTCGAGGTTGGGTGGAGTTTGCAGTGTAATTATGCCCGGAACCGCCCGACAAATCCAGTTACTGCAAACAATAGGATCCAATGTGGGTAGTTGGTCATATCGCACTTGAAAACCCGAGGTCAGACTGAGTTGTGGTGTAATTCTGCCCGGAACCGCCCGACATATCCAGTGACCACAACAACAGGTCTGATGTGAGAGGTTGGGGTGCATAAATGAATTAATGACTTGATAGGGTTAAGTCATGAACCTCTTGAATATACTTAACCAATTTGACACGATGACTTGATAGGGTTAAGTCATGAACCGCTTGAATATACTTAACCAATTTGACACGATGACTTGATAGGGTTAAGTCATGAACCGCTTGAATATACTTAACCAATTTTACACGATGACTTGATAGGGTTAAGTCACGAACCGCTTGAATATACTTAACCAATTTGACACGATGGTTTGGTAGGGTTAAGTCACGAACCGCTTGAACGTACTTAACCAACTTGACACATGATTCGTAAGGCTAAGTCATGAACTTGAACGACAACACTTAGACAATTTGACATGACACGTAGACGGGTTAAGTCACGAACTTGAATGACCACACTTAACCAACTTGACATGCTAGACTGATGGGGTTAAGTCTCGAATTTAAATGACAACACTTAACCTGCTGGACGGAAACCCTAGTTACGCGGCCCTTTTCAACAGTAACCCACTAGATGTATCATGGTACCCTGGAACTAGGCAGGGTGGGGCACGATTACTGGGCTGATTGTAAGCGACCAGAACGATGGCTGAGTTGGTGCGCCATTGTAGGTTCAGGCGAACTACGGTAGTGCACGTAGTCCGGAGTTGAAAAAGCAGGCATTGGGCACCAGTAGGTTTACACTGTGCGTGCTTGATTCGTGTCGGTGGTTGGCACCCTAGGGCTTGATACACCCTATGGTGGACCTAGCACAGGTGACTACATTCGTGATAGGGCCGTATGACACAAACACATGAACGAGATAGGACTTGTAGGGAGCCGATCGATTAATAGATCGTTTCGTGAGACCAAGTAATGGATCATTTCATGACATTGGGCAAGGGATCATTTTATAGTCAACACATGACACGGGTTAGGATACTAGTACGGTTGGTGCAGAGCAAATAGATATCATAGAAATATTTTAATGGTAAAGCAGAGAAATCTTGCGATGCTTGATAGAAATCTTGCGAAATTATACTTAGTTTATCTTGAATGGAAACCTGGCAATGTTATACTTGACAAAAACCGTATGAGGTTATTCTTAGTTATCTTTCCTGTAGCTTATCTTGTCATCATGCTTATGTTTACTTTCAGTTTATTCATGCCATGTTATCTTTACTTGTTTTTATGCTGAAAGTCACTAGGATTTACTCAGTCTTTATGACTGACCCATTTTGTTTCGCCTCTTTTTCTTCCGTTCCCCCCAGGTTCGCAGGGTGGGAATACAGCTTAGTTCAGATCTTACCAAGCTCCAAAGCTCTTTCATGTACGACTTGGATTTCTCTTGGCTATGGCTTGCTTTGCTTTATTGGGGAATGATTTATAACTATGGTTTTATGCTTCTTTACTATTGCAAGACAGATTTCGATGTAACTGACTTAATAGCATTTTGATGTAAAAAGGCTTTAGACCTTACTAGATTTTAAAGCAATGAAATTTGGCTTTTCCTTCCACTGTTTTATTTATGTTCTGTCTTGTAATATTTCTGTGTATGTTTACAGAGTCTCACATCGCACCGGAACAAAATATAATGTAGGAATAAATTTTTACTGAGAGCTTTAAAAATACTTACAATCATTAGAGTACATCAACACATCTGGACAGTTATAATAACCTGTCCTCATATACAACACATAGCGGAACAATATCTATGAAATATCATACGTCTGGACTCATCCAGCTCGTATCTTCACAGCATCCGATAACGTGGACCTGTACAACCCGGTCTAACCCGGTCTAACCCGAGCATTACAAACGTCGGATCAGTCTGGTGAACCAGAGTGAGAAAAACACACTAAGTTTACAAATATCATCCAACTTGATTTTAACGTCAAAATCTTTTCGAAAGGAGAGGAAAATCGCAAGACCAAATCCATATATAAATACGGACAGTTTTTACCTTACGGTAACCAAAACAATTTGGAAATCACATCTTCTCTGATATTATAATAATGTCTAAATACAAATAAATACCAATCTAGCAGAACGCTTTCATCTCACGCTCTACATATATAGTATGAAATCAAAACCGCGGCTCTTATTGGAGAACGGATTTCCATGGCAAGGTATGGGTAACCACCTTCTAACAGTGTATCTCTAGAGACGAATACACCAAGTTCAACAAGAGTATCTTGCAACCCAGTTTGAACCTGACCGGCCCCTCATTTCGCTTGAGAATACCGAATGTATTGTCACCTTACGGCTTTTTGTCGCGACCACCGTAGTTCCTGGGAGATACAGAAATGAAAAGAAGTAACAATATGAATATTCTCTAGATGGTGACAATACACACTTTTGATGGGTGCGACCCACATAGCCATGCTACCTACCTGAAGAATCCAATCACGATAGAATCACTGCCGAAATATCTTTGGGAGCTAACCAGAGAAATTCAACTCGGGTTTCTTTTGTTCTTGAAGATCCACGGTCTTCAATACTCCATTATTACTCATCATCTTCCATGTAATTTGTTGTTCAGAATGGTTTTTGAATATAAATTCAATCCTGGTCTTTCTGTACCAACAATCGTATTGGTCAGATTTGTTAGTCTGTTATTTAACTGTCAAATAAACAACCATTCATGCATAAAAAAATAAAATGAATTCTCTGATTCAATACCCCGCATCATTTAGCCTCTTTAATTAACCCGTCGTTAATTAAAATATTAAAACTGTTGTATCGGAAAACATTTCCCTTTCTTATTAAAAATAAGAAAATTCCATTTATCAATTCACTTCTACTCATTAGACCCTTATTGTAAATTGGCAAGTGAATAAATCTCTAGTATCCATCTCAAAGGCCGAAGCCAACATCAGATTGATACCTCGAAAATTACTCTACTCAACCAGCGTACAACAAGTTCCAATTTCGTAAAACCCTATCATATTCCCTTTAACATTTTTAAAGCGATTTTATTATTATAATCTCACAAATCATTTTCAATATTATTTAAATATCATTAAAAAAATTAATTAAAATATCTCAACTTAACTTCTGTAAATAATATTACATATTCCATTTCAAAACTCTTCATTTTTTTCTTTATAAAGCCATTAACCTTACATTTACGAATTCCTTTGTCTTTCATTTAAAAATTCATTTCTTTTCATTTATAAAGTCATTTACCATTCGCTATATAATTCCATAACTACTCGTTTTATAAACCATTATCCATTCACTTTATAAATCATATTCCATTCGCTTTATAACATTAATCAATCGCTGTATAAATCATTAACCATTCGCTTTATAAACCATTAACCATTCGCTTTATAACATTAATCATTCGCTGCACAAACCATGTATAAACCATTAACCATTTGTTGTATAAACCCTCTATAAACCATTAACCATTCGCTGTATAAACCCTGTATAAACCATTAACCATTCGCTGTATAAACTGTTAGCCATATTTCAAAACTTTATATGAATACATCTTTGAAAATGTTTTAAATCGATTAAATATTGATTTCACAAATCCATTCTTTATCGACGGTACTAAAGAGGTAAATATCTGCTAAAGTACCAAACCATGAAATATAAACCAATTTCACATCCAAATGAACACAACAAATCATAGTGATAAACATTATCAATATTATTGAGAAATCCGGTTAGATTTCTCCAACATGTCAATCCCTGTATCACAATTTCATATTATTCAACATGTATTATAATATAATAAAATTTAACAACTACTGGTGAGGAATCCAGTTGGATCCCCCCAACCTATCTTTCCCTGCATCAAATATGTTACCTCAATATAATCATTCAATTCAATATATCGACATAAATTCGATAATCGGCCAATAACAACAATTTAATATCAACCATTAGCAACCATAGCGCACACAAATAAAACCCGACTTATATAAAATATAAGTGGGGAGAACTGAGTGAGTTTAATTCACTTTGATCTGATTTATCGCAGAAGCAGTTTGATTTCTCGTTTAATTCAACTGAAAATTTCTGTTCACTCCAAAACTGTCCAAATTAGCTTCGTTCCATTCTGTAAATATATGTGAAAATTATTAACATATTAAGTTAATATAATTTAAATTATAATTAACCTTTCTTATTTAACTAATTACGTTAAATAATTTTGGTTTAAGATTTCTAACAACCGGGTCTTTTGCTTTCCAAAAACAAGTCCACTATGTTTACAAATAATAGCCTAACTCTTAAATTAAGTTTTAACTTTTCTGATCACTTATTACTAATTAACTAATCGTATAATTAATTTCTTACTTAGGTTTAACTAATTACTTGTTTAGGGCTTTTATATTACTTAACTAATTACGTGTAGTCATGGTTTCAAATATGTGACTCTTCTGCATTGCCAGATATGTTACATCCTAATTACTAGTATAATTAGGGACCTTTAGTTTAAGCTAAATTAACGTTACTAATTATTGGGTTAAAAACAACAAAGGCCGACCCTATTACACTGTATAGTTTCAAGATGTTTTTCCATCCTTCTATTCAAACTGTACCTCCACGCTGGCTTTGACTCAATCACCTCGCCAACACAGATCGCCGCAACACCCTCTAATCCCATCACCACAATCACCATCAACCTAACATCCATTGCCCAATATACTATGAAGCTCGATCTACCCAACGTCTTCAAGTAACTTCACATGTTCGACCTTAGTAATCATGTCACAACCCTCTCTAAAGTCCGCCAGAGGTTGATCAGTCTTCACCCTCGCCTGCGCCACAGTCGCGCCACCCTAGGACCTGAACCCCATGCCACTCGACATCTTACTCCACCGCCAGTTCAAGCTTGAAACTATTTCCACTCTCTGTTCCTTTTTGAAATCGCACAGCAAAACAGAACCACACACACTACAAAACATCAGCTGTTGCGTCGATCACCGATGATCGGGCCACCACTGAAGACCACCAGAGTGTGTGCCTCACTCTCCTCCCCGTTTGCCTGAAACTGCTCATCACTCGGTCACCATATTTGCTCAATAACACCCAATAACCGTCGGCCCTCCTTTTCCTGATTCTGATCAGCTCGTCGTTTGAATTCTTATCATAACCAGTCGTTCGAAGTATGTGGACGGGCTCTACACTTTTATTAATGAGATTTGTTTGATTTGATAAAGCAATCGAGGAATAAATTAGGGAAGAAGATGGAAGCAGTAGTATCCGTTCATTACTGAGAAGCGGCTAATAATTTGCGTTGACTATAGAATGAGTAACTTAGGGTATTGACCAAATCAAGGTGTATTTATAGAGTTAAGATGGAATATATTTTATTATTAACTAAACTTTGTCATGAAGTAACGTATAAAAACAACAACATACGACCTCCTATCTGGATGAAACTCTTAATCCTAACATAGAAAAATATTCCAGACACAATGGGACAGGTTTCGTCGAAATCGGATATCGTCTGTAAAAATCCTTTTATAAATCACGGGTGAAAAACACGCGTTTAAATTCCCCGCGATCACAAAATAAATCCAAATAATTTGAAACTTGAAACACTACAACACCTCATCATTACGGATTTAATAAAATTGGTTTAGTTGAAAACAGAGTTCGTTTGCATATCTGTTATTCAATTTTACACGTAAAACAACACTATTTTGGACACTAAAAACACCCAGTCTCCAAAAATACAAACAATATATCTATTCTGATTCTCAATACGAATTTAATGGAATTCCTTTCGTGGCATAATTCGATCATTATCTCGAGTTATGGTCAAAAACACCTTTTAAATCGAATTAAACTATTAAATTAATCACTATTATTTATAAATAATTCCATAGCGAATATTTTAAAATTTAAAATGGACATAAATAACAAACTATAAACTAAAATCCCAATCTTTCTGTTTCATATGAAAATTATCAACAATAAGATTTCAACAATTCTTGTTTCATAGAAATCCGACTTATATCGGATCCTGTATATTCAATTGAAGTTCAAAATTCAATATTATTATCTACCGCGCCATTTCGAGCTCGATTTATATTATATATAAACTTAACATTCAAATTTTGTTTTAAATAAAAAAATTCAATATTAAAACCCCTTAATATTCCCATATATAATATTTAAAATAATAAATTAAATTAAATATTTAGCTACCAAAAATACGGGACATTACAATGAGTAAACACCGGCAGGTCACCCAAGACCGAAAGCCAATGAAGAGAAAGACCACTAATCCTGTAAACCGAGACCTAGAAGGATGAGAGGGGCTATCGGTATTAACTTGCTTAGTACCGATCAATATGGGGATGAGAGTATATGGAAATTATCCGGAACCAATTATCTAGAGCTCCGTTAGTTGGTTCCCGGGAAGTTACCCTAACAAGTAACTATCAAAGCACCAGAAGCAATCCCCAGAAAAAGCAAGGATACACATCAAGAGTCTACCGAAAGGCAAGCCGAAACCCCAAAGAGAGAGAGAGGCTATCCACACTAATATTCTTAGTGCCAATACTGACAAGGGTGGCGGACCCGACAACCATTCATTTGGATCACAAAGATAAGCTCCACAAAGCGTTACATAATAATAAGACCGAGAGTCCATATACCGGAAGCCTACATCCGAAAGTTATACCTATGTGAAAGCCATTTGCACCGACAAGCTTAGGATCGAAACAAAGTGGATAAACAAGCAATCAAAAAGGAGTTCGCTAGACCGAAACCCTCATCCCGAGAGAAGGAACCGGCACATCGGAAAGCCATAGACAAAACCTTCAGAACCTAAAGAAAAGGCGACCGAGAGCCAGTACTTCCAGAACCAAAGGGAAAAGCGGCCAACAGGGGGTGTTGTTGGCTCAACAACAAAAGGGGCCCCGATTTGTCTATAAAAAAGATCCCAAAGGTCTCATTTTTGGGACAATTTTCTCATTCTTGTACTCTCTTTTCTATAGAGTAAACCCTAATTTCTAAATCAAATTGGGTATTTCAGTGGTAATTACCCGTGTTCCAAATCAAAGATCAATAAAAGAGCGAGTCCATACTTAGTGTATTTCTTTATGTTTTTCCAATGGTATTTCTTAGCTATCAGCAGTGTAATATGTTATTTGCTTCCTACGTGTCTATAAGTTCTTAACCTGGCCTAAACCCTTCCGCAAAATCAGCAGAACCCCTTCCATAAGCCATTTAGCCCTTATCGAGGTTGTGCTTAGGGAACCTTTGTCCAAAGGTAAATGTTGGTTCTAAAGTCACTTAAGCGTGATACTCGCCCCATAAAGGGAAGAGTAACTAATCTTTTGGACTCAAAACCTTGATATCTAGGAAGTGGTGAACTATCTCAAAATCGAAAAAGCTAAATAAACTTATTTTCCCCTTAGGTCCATTTCCATAAATCTATCTCCGGTGCTGACAAAAAACATTGTTAACATTTTGGCGCTAGGAGGAGGGCTTGAACCTCCGATCTTGTGGTTAACAGCCGCATATTTAACTGTGTTGTTCCGTCCGAGGTTGGACTAGGCTTTGAAGAAGCAACAATCATGAATAGAAGCTCTCTACGAGTAACTAGTGATTTTCCCATGGTTACATCAAGCATTAACGAGCCATGGGCATTCGAAAAGGTTAAGTTAGAAACCCTACGTATTCAAGATAAAGAAGGAGATGTAGAGCATTATGATCCTGATCATTGGAGCATTAACCCTTTCCATTTAGGACCAACCCCAATCTTTTCCCTAAGCAATTCCACAATAGAAGAACAAAATCCCTTTCTTCATATCAAGGAAACCATCCAAACGCAAGTTAAAGGAACAATATTCGGGCAAAGGATTAAAAAAGGTTCCGCTGATCATACTACAAAAGAGTCTAATAGGGGTATGCCCTTACATCAAGGCACAGTTAAAAGAAAGTTTAAGGAAAAAGTTGGAACAATGGAATTGAGGGGTAAAAGGGCTAAGTTTCCACACCGAAAGAAAGACTTTGAATCAAGATTACCAAAAGGTTGTGAGCTTACTATCTCAATTGAGAACATCTACTCCCTAACTAAGCGTGAGTTGAACTTTTGGCCTTCATCAAAGAAGAAACCGAAGAATGAAACCGAATTAGAGGGGCCTTATTGCTACAACCATATGATGAATGGATGTGAAACCAACCATTGCAGAGTTTTAGAAGGAATGATTATCAACTTCTTAAGCCAAGAAAAGCTACACAAATATGTAAAGAGAACATAACTAATTACAACAATAGATTCTCTGAGAAAAAGGATTATCTACCTAATTACAGGGATGGAAACCCCCTCAAGACTTGAAATGCCCAAAGGTGGGTTAAATCACAAATGGATAAAAACCCTTGTCACCGCAGAGTTGGCCAGGGCAAGGCAATTCTCGGAGCGGAGTGGTGTGTAAGCCGCTTTCCGCGCCCGAATCAAAAGGGCCAGGTTAAAGCATCAAAAGCATAACCCTCCGACCCACACCAGTAATGGTCGTGATGGAGCATCTGATTAGCACACACTGCCTCTTCTCGCAGAAGAGTATGCCCTGCCTCTAATATAAACTAAGCACGTCCTGCCTTTGCTTATGTTCTGCGTTACCCACACGAGGGAACACAAACCCCTATCATCATCTACGATGGTCAGGAGAGGGCACCCCTTGGAGGGGGTGGAGTGTAAGCCTTTATCACTGCCTACGATGGCCAGGGTAGAGCATCAAAAGAGTAAGCCTTAATTCTGCATCTATGATGACCAGGTTTAAGCATCTAAGGCCTTATCATCGCCTACGACGGTTAGGATAAGGCGCCTCCTGGAGGGAGGTCGGGTAAGTCCTTGGGCCCTGATTGTGGATAAGCTAGCCAAGCGCATTGGACGCACAGGGCCAGGGAGTGGCCAACAAAGCACGTACATCCTCTGCTTTGATAACAAAAAGCCGAGAGAGTGACTCAAGAAGCACGTACATCCTCTTCTTCTATAATCAAACCCAGAGGGGAAACAAAGCTAATTACCAGAGATGGGTTTCTGGTCTTCTATTAATACCTGAATCCGGATAAGTTCAGTTCTTCTACTAATACCCGAATCTGGGTTAATTCAAGATGTCTATTGAAACACCAAAAATGAGTTCCTGGTTCTTTATGAAGCGACCCGAGTCGGTGACAGATCCAAAGCTTCTATTATTAGTGAAGGAGAATTCCCGGATTTCATCCTAAAAATTACGGTTTGAAACATCAATCAAAGTCTCTATTCAATTACCAACAGAGGCATTCTGACCACATCTCATTAGTACCCTAAATTGGGTCACAAAAGACTTAGATTTGCACTTCCGAAGAAGGATTGATGAAACACGACTTGAAGGAAAATGCAAAGTCTATTATTCGGAAGGTTTTCCTGGAAAAGATAAGTAATCCTCTTTCTTGTTCAGGGATATTTTTTAAACTTATCATGTACAAATCGTTACCGTCTTTATTCAGTACAAGCAAAAGTCACACAACAAGTAATACATACACAGTTTACCAGTTCATTTACAAGAATTACAACATTAACTATTTAAACATAGATATGTACACATTACAATTACAAACACTATCAAATGTCCTACCTCCCTTCATCCTCGGATAAAGAAGGATTGATGGCATGGCGAATTGCGATGCTTAGGAGACATTAAGCTTACGCATCTTTTTTCTAACTTCACCAAGATTATCAGAAGTTTGGACCAGAAGTTTCAGAGCCCGTGTCCTTCTCCAACTCAAAAATATTTAAACGCGGGTCATGTCTTTCCCCTTGTAAAAGCCTGTTTTGGTCAACATACCGGCTGACACGGTTAAATGAATCCTTAATCAATTTGGTGTCGCAAATACTCTTCATCTCGACTATCACCTTCTTGCACCAGTCAGAAATGACTGATTCTTCTAACCCTCAAGGAGGGTTCTTCAAATAAAAATGCTTTTGAGGAACGGAGGCCCTAGCCGTAGTTGTGACATTAGAAGGCCAGGACACCGTAATGATAGGGATATTTTTGAAGGCATGTTTCCATGTCTTACATTTTGCATTGACATTATCTAATTCAATTTCCAAGTTAGTGACGCGTTGGTGTAAACCTCTTAACTCATCTTCGAATTCAATAAAGGGCTTAGTCTTTATATAGGTCTTCAATCCGAGTATAAGCCTGTCTCTCTTTTCAAGTTGACCTTTCAGAACTTCTATTTTTTTGTTCATTGCCTGATAGATAAAGTTTGGAATAAGATCGTTCTCTCTCGAGATGTAGAAGGAACCTCACCGATTAGTAATTCATTGTCTTAAGACGAGAAAGTTTCATGACGACCCACCTACTCACAAGAATAAAGGGTAGTTATGCATAAACCTTTATTCATCAGAATAGTGTCATATTTCTATATAAAACGCATTGTATAAATATTATTCAAAACCAATTTTCGGAGGTTTCGATAAACACATGGACTAGAAAGAATCACGAGGGTTCACATACACTTATCAACACATTTACTATATACATATCAACTCAGCATCCTCAATCCAAGTCTTTTTAAAGTCGCCTCCCGGTCTTCATCCAAAAAGATAATTGAAAGCCGAGGGTGTTTCGTGTAAACACTTTTGAGTTCTTCTAGAAAGCGTTTTCTCTTAAAAACGTCAGTAGACATTGTCGAGTACTCCTTTCTCAATCTACAAATCAAATGTAGCGCATCTTCATGATAAACAAGGTTTTGTCATAACATATACGAAAGAATTAGCAGCCATATATAATGTATAGAATCCCATACATGTTTTATACAATCACAACATCAAGGTTACAAATGTTCCTCCTGCTCGTACAAAATCGACCTTTTAAGCAGTTCAGTGATAAATCTTGTAACACCCCACCTCCGCCAATGCCACTCTTGCAAGTACACTGGCTTTGGAGGGGCGTTAAACGAGGTAAACATGCATGCAGATATCACAAGACAGAACATATAAGTAAAACAGAGTAAATAAAGCAGCGGATAAAACTACTATTTCAAAACCATAGTCAAGTTACATCAAAGTACTGAGTCATTATTTTCCAACTACTACAAGTCTAGAAAACATAAACTGAAAACTGGAAATAACATAAAGTAACTATCCCCAAAGTAGTATAGAGCCATGGCATGCTCAAGTCCAAACCGTACATGAGCTATCCAGAAAAGCAGCTAAAGATCCAAGCTAGGTACTAGTGTTCCCACCCTGTAAACCTAGGGGGGGGGGGAAACGGAAGAAAAGAGGCGAAAGAAAACGGGTCAGTCAAAAAGACTGGTAAGTCCTACTTACTATTAGTATAAAAACTAATAAAGTTAACTGGACATGTAAAGCAGAGATGGAACATAGGATGATAACTGGCATGGTGAAAAGTTAACAAGATAGATCAAGTGTGGCATCGCATATACAAGGTTAAGTTGCACCAAGTGTGTACTAGTATTCCAATCCATGTCAAGTATAAACAAGAAATGATCCCTTGGCCCAAAGCTGGCCCACATCATGAGATGACCTAAATCGAGGTCCAACTACTCGGTCTAGTCGATCGGCTCCCTATAAGCCTAACTCGTCGTGTATCGGTGTCATACGACTTAATCGTGGAATGTAGTTAACTGTGCAAGGTCCACCCAGGGTGTATCCGGCCCTAAGGTGTAAACCACAGACACAATTCAAGAACGCACAGTCTAAACCTACTGGTGCCCATGTTCAACTCCGGACTTAATGTGCACGACCATGGTCCGCCTGAACAACCGGTGCACCCTTCAGCCGTCTCTTTTGGTCTCTTACAATCAGTCCAGTAATCGTGCCCCACCCTAGCCTAGTCCAGGGTACCCATGATACTTCCAAGTTGGTTACTGCTGAAAAGGACCACGTAACTAGGATTTCAAGCGGGTTAAGTGCGGTTAACCTTATCCTAACCATGTATTGAGTTGGTTAAGTGTATTCAAGCAGTTCATGACTTAACCCTATCAATACATCGGGTTTAATTGGTTAAGTATATTCAAGTAGTCCGTGACTTAACCCTACCAATCCATCGTGTTTAATTGGTTAAGTATTCAAGTAGTCCGTGACTTAACCCTACCAATCCATCATGTTGAATTGGTTAAGTGTATTCAAGTAGTTCGTGACTTAACCCTACCAATCCATCGTGTTTAATTGGTTAAGTATATTCAAGTAGTCCGTGACTTAACCCTACCAATCCATCGTGTTTAATTGGTTAAGTATATTCAAGTAGTCCACGACTTAACCCTACCATGTGGCATTAATTAACTTAATGCACCCCAACCTCTCACATTAGACTTTGTTGTGGTTACTAGTTAAGCCGGGCGGGTCCGGGTAGCTTTACACCACAACCTAGTCTAACCTCCGGTTTTAAGTGCGATATGACCAACTACTCACATTGGGTCCTATTGTTTGTAGCCACTAGTTAAGCCGGTCGGTTCCAGGTAGATTTATGCTACAAACTCAACCCAACCTCGAGTTGGCCATTCTCATATTTTCTAGAAGTCATGTCCAAGTCCATGTTTTCAAGCATAAACACATGTCAAACTTTCATGTCATATTTTCAAGTCATGTTCTCATGTTATTTAAGTTTGCCCAACTACCCATAACGTATTCCCATCGCACGTAAATTCGCATCAACGCAAATAGATCAAAGAGGGAACATAACTACATGACAAGGTGGGCATAAGATGGCAAAGTCTATCACAAACTAAACATGGTGATATTTGAGGCCAAAAGGGGTTCAACATACTAGCATATGGTCTCAACATGTATAATAGCATAAAAGGTGACTTGGCCTCAAACATATCAAATAGCACAAGGGTGATTTGGCCACAAGCATGCATAATAGCATAAGGGTGACTTGGCCACAAGCATATTAAGGAACATGAGGGGTTAAGGTTTTGCCCCAATTTAAACATGGTGGAATATGAGGCAAATGCGTTCATAAACTTGCATATTACATTATAAGCCTCAAAACATGCATGATATCAACTTTAGCAAAATAGGTGAAACATGGCCATAAATAACATGGGATGATAGCAAGTGATTCGCATATAACATCATATGCAAGTTAACATAAGGTTTATGAGAGTTTCTATGTTGCTTTATGCAACATTTCAAATCAAAGTTCATAGCTTTCTATGCACAAAGTCTAGGTGATAGCTTTACAAACATGCATAGAATAAATCTATGCATAACATGATAGAATCAAAGCTCATAGCTTTCTATGCATCAAGTCAAGGTGATAGCTTTACAAACATGCATAGAATAAATCTATGCATAACATGATAGAATCAAAGCACAAATCATACTTAGGCCTAAACTCAACCTTGCAACATGTCATATTTAACTTCATAGTTAGAATCTAAGAGTAGAATAGGGCTTACAATGCTATGAAGACCTAGAGAATAAAATAAGATTGAGACGAAGCCACTAGCAACTCTAAAAACCCCCAATCGCATATAAGCTCCAAGTTGTTATGGGAAACAATAAGCTCCTTTGATTTGTATGAAGAAAGATCCTTGTTTTGATGAAGAAAGGTGGCTCTTTTACTAGCTTAGGACAATCAAATTTTCATGAAGAGGATGGAGGCCATGTTATGAAGATGGAGGCCATGATCAAGAAACATTTTGGCATAGTTTAGTTGTAGGAATGATTAATGAGGGTTTAGGCTAGGTCTTAGGGTCTTTTTATAGAAGTTTAGGTTAGTTTAGGCCATAGGATTAACCTTAGTTTAGATCTGAGCCATCAATTCACGTCACTAGCCAACAAAACATGACCCAGGAGCCAAAACAGGTGCACCCAGGCCAAACTGGCCGAGCCACCCTATCAACACCGGTGTCGACTGGGCAGTCGACACGGCCCTAGGCGTGTCGACACCCCAGTCGACATGGGGGTTGGCGGGAATCTTCCCGCCTGGCCTGCCTGGGTTGAATTATTTGAATTTGAATCTGATTTTTAAATTTGAATTTTCTGAAAACTTTGACGGGCCATAACTTGGTCATACGGACTACGATTTTCGAAAACTCGGACTCTATTTCGCGTATTTTTCCGAGACGAACGCAATGGCATAGCCCGTTTCCCTTGATTCGGATTTTATCATTTAATTCTGCCTTGGTTTATGTTATAACATGTTATTTAAAAATCCGGGTTGTTACATTCTCCCCTCCTTAAAGGATTTCATCCCCGAAATCTTCAAGTTAGGAAGAACATATCCTACCATCCATCATCCATCTACTCAAAACATCATCCACGTGCAGTCATTGTCCTTAAAGGATTCTAAATGCTGTATGATCATATGCAAAGGTGTGTGTATATGTACTTATCTAGTGCGAATATCAGGTGGTTACTGATTCAGTAAACCTCCTTAATGCAAAACATGTTAGTGAAATGAGTCCATATGTATGCAAATTCCTAACATAATTCATAATCTCTATATGAGTGCACATAACATTCATCCATATGCAACATCCACGTGATAGCATAACAAGTTTCATCCATGAATAAGTATAAGCACTCATGCATATGCAATATGAAAGTGTGTGAGCCGATCTTAGTGCCTAATGTGTATCATGCATCCACGAGTATCCACTTGCAAACACTTGCAACCACTTGCAAACATCAAGCATAACATGTTTCAAATACATGTTTCATCCAAAGGGTTTCTACCTAAGGTTCTCATGACAAGGTTAACGAGATAACCAGATAAACATGGATAGTGAAAGAAAGATATGCTGGCTAGGAAAAGAGATCGAGAATGTACCCTCAAAAAGAAATGGGTGAAGCGCGCGCATCTTCTCCTCGGTTTCCCAAGTTGCATCTTCTTCGGCTTCACTTTACTAACTTGACTTCTCGATTCCTCAGCTTCTTGATCTCCATTCCCAAGATACGAATCGGAGCTTGCCTCAAGGTCGCCTCTTTCTATACCTCCGTTTCTTCAAGAATACTTGGTTCAACTACCTTGGCTGACTCATGTAGGCACTTTCGGAGATGCGAGACATGAAAAACATTGTGAACTCCGGCCAGCTTCTCGGGCAACTCCACCTTATAAGTCATCTTCCCAACTCTTTCTATAATAGGGAAGGGTCCTACGAACCTTGGTGTCAGCTTCCCAACTGCTCCAAAATGAACCACATTTCGCAAAGGAGAATCCTTCACAAAGACCATATCTCCAACTTTAAATTCTAAGTCTGTCCTTCGCTTGTCTGCATAGGATTTCTGTCTGTCTTGGGCCGTTTTCATCCGTCTTCGAATCAATTCAACCCTCTTGGATGTGTCCCTTATCATGTCGGGCCCAATTATAAGCTTATCCGTCGTCTCCCACCAACATGTTGGTGGCTTGCACGGCCTCCCATACAAAGCTTCGAATGGTGTCATTCCTATGCTTTCTTGGTAGCTGTTATTATAAGCAAACTCTACAAGAGGAAGGTGGTCTTCCCAAGTACCACCAAAGTCAAGAACACAAAGTCAAAAGATCTTCTAGCACTCTATTCACCCTTTCGGTTTGGCCATCCGTTTGGGGGTGATAGGCTGTACTTAGATTCAATCGCGTACCCATCGCTTCTTGCAAACTATTCTAGAACTGGATGGTGAAGATTGGGTCACGACTGCTAACTATGCTGGAAGGAACTCCATGCAATCGCACTATCTCTCGAAGATAAACAGATGCTAAACCTGATACAGTCCTCTTGTTCTTTACTGGAAGGAAATGGGTGCTCTTCGTAAGTCTATCAACTATGACCCATATCCCATAAAGCCCAAATAGTTTGGTCATCTTAATGGACATCTTCACCCCAACTATAAATCACAAACAGGCGAGTCATACTCCTTATGGGGTTTGCAACAGAACTAAGATTGAGGATAGGACCGAGAGGGTATACTTAAAAGATAGCATGCGAGTAAGCTCTACAGAATAATAGAGATCAAGGATATACTCTTAGAAAGAGATATAATGCACGTATCTAGTCTTCAATCTTCTAAGCCGCATTTTCTTGTGCTTAATCCCATCGTGCCTTGACCGTCTTTTAACTTCACAATTTCGTAGCTCTTAATTCTTATTTCCAAAATATGAGTTAGAACTCATTTCACTGTTGCCTCTCATTCCACTTCCACTTATTCTTTGCCTAAAATACTTGGCTTAAACATAACTGCGTGCTCATGGTTTCATGCAAGCTTTCCAAAATTCGTTAGTGAATCCTGGATCTCGTTTACATACCATACGGTATTCCACGCAGAAGAACTATCTCTTGAAAACAAATGCCACTCCACGTTGCCAAATGTTCTTACTAGGGTGATTTCTATAACCCATGCTTAAGCGAAATGGACTATCCGCCTTAGTGGCGAACACTACTCGATTGGATTACAAATTTCCTAAAAAGTGCCAAGGGATTCTAGATAACTAATCATGATGGAACCCTAAAGGTCACACGAGATTTCGAGGGTATTACCGAGGCGAGTCATGAGCCTCGCAACCCTATGTTCAAAGTCAAGAATGGCTCCATAACCGGACAACCAACCCATGCCCAACATCAACCCATATCCCATAAACCCGAGAACATAAGCATCACACACGAATTCTACGCTCAAGATAGAGGTTTTCAAATCAATACAAATCGCAGATAGATGGGCGAAACCCTCAATTGGATTTGAAACTTCTAACGGGATCCTCAACTAGACTAGTACTTAGGTGCAAACTTTCAACAAGATCAGAAATAAAACTATGCGATGTGCCAGAATCAAACAAGGTGCGAACAGGATAATCAGAAATGTAAACAAGGTTTTCTATAGAAATACTACCTCGATCAAGAACTGGAGCGATGTTGAGAGTATGCACTAGCCCTCCAGAAGGTTCTGCTCGCTGAGTTTGCCTTTTCCCTTGTCCCCGCTTTTTCGGACAATCCTTACTATAGTGTCCAGACTCTCCACAATGAAAGCATTTGTCCAACTTCCTCTTCTTCTTCCTATAGTCTTTGACTATATGCCCAGTGATCCTACAGAAGTTGCACTTCCTCCTTTCTCTTGACTTGTTGTCCTTGCTATTGTTGTTCTTGCCTCCTTTCTCGGAATCTTCCTTCTTGCCTTGAGACTCATTTGCCTTAACCTCCTTCTTGCCACTCTTATCTTCCTCTTGAAGCAGGGCCATATTCACCAAACTCTCGAAAGTCGCCCCCATGGGTATATGAGACATGGCCAAACCGCGCAATGGCTCATTCAATCCTAGAGCAAAGTGTAGGGCCTTCTTCCGAGCTGTGTTAACCAAGTCTAGACCGAACCGAACAAGTTGATTAAACGTATCCACGTATTCCCTAACTGTCATGTCCCCTTGCTTTAGAGATAGGAACCTCTCCATCTGAAGGTTCTCTTCTGTCGATGATAGAAACCTCAGTCTAAACCTTCTCCTAAAGTCATCCCAAGTCTGAATTGGCCTAGTAGTGGTGGTGACTACCCACCAATATGCAGCTTCCTCTTTCAATAACCATACCGCTAACAGAACTTTCCTACGGTCTTCTATATCAAAGATAGCAAAGAGGTCTTCAGTTTCCTTTAACCAGTTTCTTGCCTCAACAAAAGTCTCCGTCCCAATAAAATTCTTGCCACCCATCGCCTTAAAGTCCTTGCAAATCTTCGCGAAATCCGCTTGTGGATGCGGAGGAGGAGGAGGAACCTCAGCTACGGGAGGGGGAGGAATGTTAGCCACGGGGGAAGGAGGAGGAATGTCCACGGGGCCGGCTTCATTCGCCCATGCCTCCATGTACCTTCTAAACCAAATAGGTACTGGTATGCCCTCCAGAATGGCAAAATTATCGGCCATACTGAAACGAAGAAAAAAGATAGATTGAGAACGAGGAAACAAAGGATAGTGCTAATGGCTTTTGGGGAATAGCCTTTTAAAATAAACTAGACTTTTCTTGGAAAATACTTAATTGGGTTGAAAATAGTTTTCCGAAAGGTAAGTTTTAAACACCTTTTTGCTCAAATCTTGTAAACCTTATGCTCTGATACCAAATGTAACACCCCACCTCCTCCAATGCCACTCTTGCAAGTACACTGGCTTTGGAGGGGCGTTAAACGAGGTAAACATGCATGCAGATATCACAAGACAGAACATATAAGTAAAACAGAGTAAATAAAGCAGTGGATAAAACTACTATTTCAAAACCATAGTCAAGTTACATCAAAGTACTGAGTCATTATTTTCCAACTACTACAAGTCTAGATAACATAAACTGAAAACTGGAAATAACATAAAGTAACTATCCCCAAAGTAGAATAGAGCCATGGCATGCTCAAGTCCAAACCGTACATGAGCTATCCAGAAAAGCAGCTAAAGATCCAAGCTAGGTACTAGTGTTCCCACCCTGTAAACCTGGGGGGGGGGGGAACGGAAGAAAAGAGGCGAAAGAAAACGGGTCAGTCAAAAAGACTGGTAAGTCCTACTTACTATTAGTATAAAAACTAATAAAGTTAACTGAACATGTAAAGCAGAGATGGAACATAGGATGATAACTGGCATGGTGAAAAGTTAACAAGATAGATCAAGTGTGGCATCGCATATACAAGGTTAAGTTGCACCAAGTGTGTACTAGTATTCCAATCCATGTCAAGTATAAACAAGAAATGATCCCTTGGCCCAAAGATGGCCCACATCATGAGATGACCTAAATCGAGGTCCAACTACTCGGTCTAGTCGATCGGCTCCCTATAAGCCTAACTCGTCGTGTATCGGTGTCATACGGCTTAATCGTGGAATGTAGTTAACTGTGCAAGGTCCACCCAGGGTGTATCCGGCCCTAAGGTGTAAACCACAGACACAATTCAAGCACGCACAGTCTAAACCTACTGGTGCCCATGTTCAACTCCGGACTTAATGTGCACGACCATGGTCCGCCTGAACAACTGGTGCACCCTTCAGCCGTCTCTTTTGGTCTCTTACAATCAGTCCAGTAATCGTGCCCCACCCTAGCCTAGTCCAGGGTACCCATGATACTTCCAAGTTGGTTACTGCTGAAAAGGACCACGTAACTAGGATTTCAAGCGGGTTAAGTGTGGTTAACCCTATCCTAACCATGTATTGAGTTGGTTAAGTGTATTCAAGCAGTTCATGACTTAACCCTATCAATACATCGGGTTTAGTTGGTTAAGTATATTCAAGTAGTCCGTGACTTAACCCTACCAATCCATCGTGTTTAATTGGTTAAGTATTCAAGTAGTCCGTGACTTAACCCTACCAATCCATCGTGTTTAATTGGTTAAGTATATTCAAGTAGTCCGTGACTTAACCCTACCAATCCATCGTGTTTAATTGGTTAAGTATATTCAAGTAGTCCATGACTTAACCCTACCATGTGGCATTAATTAACTTAATGCACCCCAACCTCTCACATTAGACTTTGTTGTGGTTACTAGTTAAGCCGGGCGGGTCCGGGTAGCTTTACACCACAACCTAGTCTAACCTCGGGTTTTAAGTGCGATATGACCAACTACTCACATTGGGTCCTATTGTTTGTAGCCACTAGTTAAGCCGGTTGGTTCCGGGTAGATTTATGCTACAAACTCAACCCAACCTCGAGTTGGCCATTCTCATGTTTTCTAGAAGTCATGTCCAAGTCCATGTTTTCAAGCATAAACACATGTCAAACTTTCATGTCATATTTTCAAGTCATGTTCTCATGTTATTTAAGTTTGTCCAACTACCCATAACATATTCCCTTCGCACGTAAATTCGCATCAACGCAAATAGATCAAAGAGGGAACATAACTACATGACAAGGTGGGCATAAGATGGCAAAGTCTATCACAAACTAAACATGGTGATATTTGAGGCCAAAAGGGGTTCAACATACTAGCATATGGTCTCAACATGTATAATAGCATAAAAGGTGACTTGGCCTCAAACATATCAAATAGCATAAGGGTGATTTGGCCACAAGCATGCATAATAGCATAAGGGTGATTTGGCCACAAGCATATTAAGGAACATGAGGGGTTAAGGTTTTGCCCCAAGTTAAACATGGTGGCATATGAGGCAAATGCGTTCATAAACTTGCATATTACATTATAAGCCTCAAAACATGCATGATATCAACTTTAGCAAAATAGGTGAAACATGGCCATAAATAACATGGGATGATAGCAAGTGATTCGCATATAACATCATATGCAAGTTAACATAAGGTTTATGAGAGTTTCTATGTTGCTTTATGCAACATTTCAAATCAAAGTTCATAGCTTTCTATGCACAAACTCAAGGTGATAGCTTTACAAACATGCATAGAATAAATCTATGCATAACATGATAGAATCAAAGCTCATAGCTTTCTATGCACCAAGTCAAGGTGATAGCTTTACAAACATGCATAGAATAAATCTATGCATAACATGATAGAATCAAAGCACAAATCATACTTAGGCCCAAACTCAACCTTGCAACATGTCATATTTAACTTCATAGTTAGAATCTAAGAGTAGAATAGGGCTTACAATGCTATGAAGACCTAGAGAATAAAATAAGATTGAAACGAAGCCACTAGCAACTCTAAAAACCCCCAATCGCATATAAGCTCCAAGTTGTTATGGGAAACAATAAGCTCCTTTGATTTGTATGACGAAAGATCCTTGTTTTGATGAAGAAAGGTGGCTCTTTTACTAGCTTAGGACAATCAAATTTTCATGAAGAGGATGGAGGCCATGTTATGAAGATGGAGGCCATGATCAAGAAACATTTTGGCATAGTTTAGTTGTAGGAATGATTAATGAGGGTTTAGGCTAGGTCTTAGGGTCTTTTTATAGAAGTTTAGGTTAGTTTAGGCCATAGGATTAACCCTAGTTTAGATCTGAGCCATCAATTCACGTCACTAGCCAACAAAACATGACCTAGGAGCCAAAACAGGTGCACCCAGGCCAAACTGTCCGAGCCACCCTATCGACACCCGTGTCGACTGGGCAGTGGCATGTCAACACCCCAGTCGACATGGGGGTTGGCGGGAATCTTCCCGCCTGGCCTGCCTGGGTTGAATTATTTGAATTTGAATCTGATTTTTAAATTTGAATTTTCTAAAAACTTTGACGGGCCATAACTTGGTCATACGGACTCCGATTTTCGAAAACTCAGACTCTATTTCGCGTATTTTTCCGAGACGAACGCAATGGCACAACCCATTTCCCTTGATTCGGATTTTATCATTTAATTCTGCCTTGGTTTATGTTATAACATGTTATTTAAAAATCCGGGTTGTTACAAATCTATCTTTGTTATACTCAAGCTTTCCTAGGGGAAGATCCCTAGAAATTGAAAGAACCCTCTTGAGGTTCCAACATGACTCGATGTGTGGGCCAACTCCACACTCATCAAAATAAAGTCTGTGGAGATGAAGTATTATGCCTCCATTATGTTCTCCTAAGAAGGAAAAGTCCACTGAGTGTATCGCTTGTAGACCTCATATAGGAAGTTAACTAATATATCTCTGTCCTCAATCAACATCCAAAATAAGGTCATCAATTCCTTGTTTTCTTCCTAGAGAGCTTCCCTATGCTTATAGGCTTTCCTTAGTTGTAACGACCCGCATTCTACGCATTGAAGGATCGTAGAATATTTATTTCTTTCTCATACGAAGTCGTATGGTCATGTAACTTTGGGGAACGACTATTGGGGTCATTCCCCATATTCATGATTTTTGCCGATTTTTATATGACCATTTTGCCCCTAGTTGATCTTGTTTCAGACATAACTTTTGATTGGTAAGGAATTTTGACCTAAAACCACTTCCATTGGATTTGAATGATGGTTTATCTTTCCGTAGAGTGGTCACATTAGCCAAATGGACTTACCGTTTGGGAGATATGGCTGAAACAAGGTTTAGAAGGTGAAAAACAGCTTAATCGGGCCTAATTAAGGTGATTAGCAAGAAGGCCCATAACCCATTTTGGCATTATGGATATGGGGAGGCTGAGAACAGTTACGAAACGGATTTTATTTCATTTTTCAGCTGCCTAAAACATTTCTCTAACCCTAGCCATGGCCTCCACCTTCTAATTTCATCCCAGATCGCTCCTAATCGCTTTTTAATTGATGATTAAGCCAAGCTACGTCAAATCAAGGGGAAATAACACCAAATCAGAGTTGGAGCTGCTATGTTGCATTAGAATTCGACCAAAAACAGATAATATTTCAGATCTATAGTTTGTTTGTGGCCAAGGTGAGTGATTTGCATCGTTTTTCACTAGTTACGGCTAATTAGGGGTGATTAGTGGTAATTAGCGAAATTATACGTAATTAAATTCTAGAAAAATTTGTAAAATTCTAAAATTTATTTTAGGGCTCTTTTAGAAATTTGGGTTAATTTGGATAAGTTTTGCTAATTCTGTCATTAGTTGTGCTTAAACATGATTAAGGGAAAAACATAGGTTTTGGGTATGTTTGATCCATATTGACATGATTATTTGTTGTTTTGGTGTTTATGGATGATTATACATGTTGCTATGACTGTTTGGAATGTTTTGTGGTTGTTTAGAACAGTTCGAATGGTCGAAAACGCCGTCGTATGGCATAAATAGCTGGATGGAAAGAGTTGTAGGAAATTGGTCATACCCGTTCGTGAAGCACCCCGATCGTGAGGATGATCATGAACCCCACACCCCGATCATGAGGATGATCACGAACCGTCACACCCCGACTGTGAGGAAGATGGCGAAGCCTCACACCCCGATCGTGAGGATGATCAAGAACCCCACACCCCGACCGTGAGGAATAGGACGAACCACCTAGATGTTGCATGAGCCGAATCGGTCACCACGAGCTGAAGGAGGCAGACCACGAGCCGCGAACCGATGTGGTAGCATGATGTCATGAGCCACGAGCTGAAGGAGGGACCACAAGCCGATGGTCAGGGGGAAATCATGATCCAATCTTTGAATCTGGACAGCGAATGAACCGAATTGAAGAATCACGAACATAGATGATGACCAAAACCCGAGATGCAAAGGTAGTCCAAATGGGAAGTTTGTACTCAGGATCCAGACGGGAACCCACGAGTTAACTTCATGATTGGCCTTTGCTGCGGGACGTGTGCTAAGGATTTGTCGACGTCCATAGCTTTGATTCACCACCGAGAGATGATTGTTAGGCTACGGGTCAGTGAAGTGGGGTAGTCATTACTCCATGGGGCAGAGTGATCGTAGCACAGCTATGAGCCAGTGTAGTGGAGTCGTCATGGCTTCATAGGGCAGAGTGGACATAGCAAGGACTAGTGGCTATGGATCAGTGCAATGGAGTCGCCATGACTCCATGTGGCAGAGTGATCATAGCAAGGATTTGGGTGATCAAAGCGGAAGGATTATATCCTGTATAATCATGTAAGACATTAGGAGCCGTGGAAGGATTGCTACCACCTTTGATCATCTCGGCGGTCACTACCATTGGGGCCATCACTATCCCCGCCTCTATCGTCATCAGCAAAACCTGAAAGCTTCTCTTCCTCACTAGAGTCATCAGAGAGATCCTAAATGAATAGGAGATCTTCAGCTTTTAGCCTATCCCTCTCTGGCGTCTCGGCCCTTTTCTTGGCCTTGCTAATCCTCTCCATAACCCTATCCTTAATAAAAGAAGGGATGGTGGTGAATTGTCTCTCTGGAAGAATCCGTAGGTTATTAGATATAACATGAAATAAGGCATCTTCATAGCACTCGGCCTTGGTCTACTGAAGATGAACTTGCAGAAAGTCAGAAATCCTGCCTTTCACCTCATAAATTATCTTCATGGCATGGGAGAGCTTCTTATCCTTCCTCTTAAGTTCGTCAGCATGATTAACCACGTTTTCTGCTATTTGGTACTCTAAGGCCGAAACTTGGTCAGACACCGAATTCTTCGTTTGCCTCTCCTTTTTTAGAGCTGCTTTAGCATGTTCAAGGGAAGTTTTCAACCTCTCGCATTCGTCACTTAAGGCCTCATTATCTTCCCGAAGTCGAGTAACTCCGGAGGAAGGTGATGAGGAAGTTGCCTTAGACAAGAGCCATCTTTTGGTTACCTAGATAATAGAAGGGACTCAACTAGTAATCATAACAAGTTAAAGACAACTGAAAAGTTGAAGGAGAAAAATCTATACCAAAAGCTGCCAATTGACCAAAACTTAATAAAAAATATCCTCATATGAAGGGGTGGAAGATGATGAAACATTCATAGCTTTGGGACAAGAAAGAGCAAGCTTCACAAGCTCATCAAAGCTCATTGGGGAAGCGGGAAGTCTTGGGGGATCGTCTAATTGAGAAGTGGAGGTTTGAGTTATGGCATGCTTACCCAATTCTGGCGTACTTGAAAAGGTTGGCGGCAGAGCATGACCCTCATATTCACCACCAAGGGAACCCTAAGGAGAAACAGTAATAGACACCTTGGTAGAATCAGTAGCAGGGGCTGTAGAGGCAGAAATTTCCTAATCAGCAACCTCAATGGTGACATCTTGAGAAAGAGGAGTAGAAGTGTCAAATCTTAATCTTTTAGCCAGTGGCTCAAGGGTTGATTCAACCAACCTCTTGAGAGCGACAGTGGTGGATTGATCTAAAGCATCGGTAAGGGTTACGACTTTAGAAGCCGAGGCCTCTAATCAAAATATAAGATACGAAAGAAATTTCAGGAATGAATGTCTTTTGAATTAAAGTTGTTTGAAAGAGAAGTAGAAATCCCAACAAGGATACCTGGAAACAAAGGAGAGGAAGTAGTAAACGCATTCAAACCCAAAGTCAAATGCTTGGATCCTACGAAGTAGATGGGTGGACGCCTCAAAATTTTTTGCCCTTCGGGAAGGAGGTTATATTGACATAATTTATCCATAGTCAACAAAGTTGATCGGCTCCATGGCTCCTCAAATGCTTTAGAGATAATTTCAAGCGCGCGAGACTCACTCTCCATTAAAGCAACTCTCTTGGAAACAGGATCTGGAAAGTGAATAAAGTTAAACAATGCTAAAAAAAGTGTGATTACTCGTGAAAAGGTAGGGGAACTCACCAAAATCTGCAAAGTTGCCTGAAATACCAGCTGGGTATCTGATGAAAAAGAGGTGGTCTTCCGAAGGAATAGTTTTGTCGATGCCGCCATTGACGATTTTCTTCCAGGGGTTAGCACGCAAGATGGGCGAGTCTACTTCTTTCGAAAACCGTACTAAATGACGAATGAGACTAGGAGTAAGGGAAGCCTGACCCGATTCAAGTGTCAGAATTTCGAGACAAAGAAGCAAAGTATAGGTGCTCAGCAGAAGCTGGATAGGAGCAATTTCCAAGTCCCATAAGAGTCGAGATATAAAAGTCGGAAAGGGAAAGAAGCCTCCATGCGAATTATGGATGGCTGAATTTGCAAAGTAACCTTCTGAAGGATTTCTAATGCTATCTTGGTTGGTGGCGGGGATGGCATCTACATCAGACATCCCAAAGTCGTTAAGAATGGAATCCACTTCATCTTGAGAAGTGATTAAAGACTTCTTCAAAGCAAGGGGATTCTTTTTCCAAAAGTTGCTGGGAACACTGGGTTTCAGTTGACTAGAGCTCTTTTTGTCAGACATAGTGCTGCCATTTTATATAATTTCATAAACATGTGTATTAACACAACATTCATTAGTACGAAATAAGCAGATAATATGTAAACTTATTTAATGCTTGATAATCAAAACATCGCATATCAGCACGGTCCTAGACATTAATCTAGGCAGAGTCCATACTAACTTCGCATTCACTTAGAAATAATCAAGCCCTTAATGATGATAAAATTCGTCATCCTAGCACCAAAGACAAAAAGAGACGAAAAAATGGTGCCGGGAAGACTAAATAGAACTGGTAATGGATAATCCGAGACCAAGTGACCCTAAATCATCACCGGGAGCCTGATTGGCCCTCGGGTCCGACACATGTGAAATCAAAGTCAAGGGGCTGCGGCAATAAAACTCTTAGGCTTTACCGACACACGAAGCTGAAGAACAAACCAACCCTTCGACATCCCTGTCGGATAGTTCACCCTTCTTGGATTAATCCGGCACTTACATATTAAACAAAAACATGATTTGGTGTCGGTAATGTCAGGACAAACAAGCCAATGGCATTGATAATGAGAAACGAAAGCATAAATTGCATTTTATAATGGTAAATAACTTTCCTTATGGGAATTGTACAACTCATACCCCGAAAAGTAACATTGGGAAAGAGCATTTGTATAGTTCACAAGGAATCGTAATCTAGATTGCTTGTGATTAAACATCTTGCATTTAACACGCGTAACCCTAACTGATTCAAGTAATTGGTATTAAATTTCTGCTCGTAATTAAAAATAAGAGTACTCACCAGGGATTGATTCAAAAATTTTCAGAAGAACTTTAATAATTCTTGATGAACAATAATATAGTTTAAGTAATTTATGTGGTAGGTAAAAATGAGGAAGAAGAAGCAGTGGTAATTACCAAATTACCGTTAATCCAAGCTGTACAGACAAGAGTTAATCAACGGGTCTGATTAGGAAAGATCAAGAGACAGAAAGCCAAAGCACCGAAGGGATATCAAAGTTTGACTTGGAAAGTCAAAATTACCGCTTCACAATGGGGGGATGTTACTACCAAAATAAAGCACCGAAACAGGCTGGCATGAAGGGGTAACAGACCGCCAGGAGCAGAAAGGAGTCTTCCGTCAACAAAAGCCCAACACAAGAAA
Source organism: Allium sativum (assembly GCA_030737875.1). Classification (NCBI taxonomy): domain Eukaryota; kingdom Viridiplantae; phylum Streptophyta; class Magnoliopsida; order Asparagales; family Amaryllidaceae; genus Allium; species Allium sativum. Next base: position 603,147,307 of record CM060919.1, on the reverse strand, counting down.
GAGCCGATAGCATTAGGAAATATTCCAGGAGCTATGTGACCGACACCATCCTTGAAGAAAAAAGCTCAAAACCTGTACAAAGAAAGGACACTGGTAAGGCGGTCCCGGCACGATGAGTAAACAATGGCTGGTCACCCAAGACCAGAAGCCAACGAAGAGAAAGAACACTAATCCTATAAACTGAGACCTAGAAGGACGAGAGGGGCTATCAGTATTAACTTGCTTAACACCGATACCTAACGGGATGAGAGCATATGGAAATCATCCGGAACCAATTATCGAGACCTCCATTAGTCGGTTCCCGGGAAGTTACCCTAACAAGTAACTATCAAAGCACCAGAAGCAATCCCTCGGAAAAGCAAGGATACACTTCGAGAGTCTACCGAAAGGCAAGCTGGGACCCTAAAGAGAGAGAGGCTATCCACACTAATCTACTTTGTGTCGATACCAAAGGGGGTGGCAAACCCAATAACCTTTCACTTGAATAACAAAGACAAGCTCTACAAAGCGGTAATAACAGGACCGAGAGTCTACATACCAAAATCCTACATCCGGAAGCTATGCCTATCCGAAACCATTTGCACCTACAAGCTCAGGATCAAAACAAAGTGGATAAACAAGCAATCAAAAAGGAGTTCCGCAGACCGAAACCCTCATTCCGAGAGCAGGATCCGACGCATCTAAAAGCCATAGGCCAAGCCTTCAGAACCTAAAGAAAAGGCGGCCGAGAGCCAGTATTCCAGAACCAAAGGGAAAAGCAACCGATACGATGTACTACTGGACCAACAACAAAAGGGATTGAGGATTTCAGTGGTGATCACCCGTGTAATCCAAATCAAAGATCAATAAAAGAGTGAATCCATACTTAGTGCATTTCTTTATGTGTTTGCAATGGTATTTCTTAGCTATCAGCAGTGTAATATGTTATTTGCTTCCTACGTGTCTACAAGTTCTTAACCTGGCCTAAACGCTTCCGCAAAATCAGTCGGAACCCCTTCCAATAAGTCGTTTAGCCCTTATCGAGGGTTGTACTTAGGGAACCTTTGTCCAGAGGTAACTATTGGTTCTTGAGTTGATCAAGCGTGATATCCACCCCATAGAGGGAAGAGTAATTGATCTTTTGGAATCAAAACCTTGATATCTAGAAAAAGGCGAACTATCTCAAACTCGAAAAAGCTAAATAAACCTATTTTTCCTTTAGGTCCATTTCCATAGAATTATCTCCAGTGTTGATGAAAAATATCGTTAATAAAGTAGGAATTTGTATGTATGTATATTTTCCATTCACTGCTATCTGTTACTTTGTTATTGTAACGACCCGGAAAATCTGAACCAATTTAAAATTTTAAATTGGCTAAAATAGTGGATTTTAAATATTTAAAATAAATATTTTAAATAATAGCAATGAAAAGTGAGTTTGAATCGACGTTTGAAAACGAATATAATTAATTCTAATTATAAACAAGGCCTGAAATGGCGCGGTAGTTTCAAAATTTGAATTCAAACTTTGACCGACTGTACCGGGTGCAAAACAAAACGGATTTGAGTGAAACAAAAAATATTTAAATCTGTTAGTGAATACCTTTCTAACGAATCTGAAAAATCAAAGTTTCATGGCGGAAAGCAAAAGTTATGGCCAAATGAATTTTCAGAAAGGTTGCTATGGAATTTATATAGCCCGTGAAATTGGCCATTTTGCAAACGACCTCGGAATTCGACGAAACCACTTTTTTTGAATCTAGGATGTGAAGTTATTGCTAGATTTCAAATTTCATAATTTTTGAAGCTAGTATGTGAGCATGGAAAAGGAAAATGTGTTTTGGTCAATTACAGTTAAATTGGATCGACCAGAAATGGACCATTTTACAAACGTTCTCAGAATTTGACGAAACTAGTTTTTTTGGGACCGTATCGTCAAAACATAGCTAGATTTATTTTTTAGGAATTTTTCGAATCAATTTGTGGCCCTGGCAAATTGAAATGTACGTTCAAATCAAATATTGAATGTTTTATATTTTAATTTGAAGGAAAAACTGACTCTAACAGTCGAATGGGCCTACAAAACATATCCCATTGTGTTCGGAATGGGGGGTATTTGGTTAGGAACGACAGTCGTTGGGTTTGATTTGGGATTCGTATGCGAAAATTGGGTTTTAAGAAATAATTATAATAAAATATTATTATAAAATATATAAATAGGCCTAAAATTCTCTAAACCCTAAATCAGAAAATCGATCCGCCGTCATCAACTATATACGGCTGAAATCGTTCGAATGGAAATCCTCAAATCTCTTTTAATTCACTCAATAATTCAAAGAACAATTTGATCGAAGATTGGAACACGTTCTTCGCTCTTCAATTTGATATGAATTTGGGGAGCTATCGTTGAGGGAGGAGGAAGAATCTCGAGCCCAAAGGGCATCAGCTCGCGCACGGTTTCCCAGGACTGGGCCCCACCAAGTTGCGCATGACTCTCGAGGTTGATGGAGGAGCAGAAGGCCGTCGCCGTGGCGGTAGTTGATCGGAGGCGAAGGCACCAAGGTGCGGTGCGATTTTGGAAGTAGGTGGCGATGTTTTTGGGTTCGTATTCGTTCCTGATGAAATGTAGAAGAAGGAGAGCGGCCAGTAAATTTTTATGTGAGGATTAACAAATAAATAAATATTTAATTATTATTTAATTGCTTAATAATGTAGTTAATCTTTGTATGTCCATATCTTTGTCATACAAACTCAGATTGAACGAAACGAAGTTCGTTAGAACCGTGAGGTCGAGCACTACAGCATGGAACTGATCAGAGTGGGATTGGAGCAAGTCAGAATTTAGAGAAAATTCAAAATCTGAACAGCTCAGAAATAAAAATCAGAATTAAAACGGACAGAGTAGAACCCACTGTGAGAATTCTCTCACTATATTATTTCTGTACAGTTATTTATTTTGTAGCTGCATATATGAACTGTTCCCCGTCGTCCACAGACCATGGTCGACTTGTTTGTTTGGTTGTATTCTATGTGAAAATCGATGTGAGATTTCTAAATTATAAACGATATGGAAAACGACGATGTATAAATTATATAATCGATGTATGAGTTATATAAGCGTTGTACACCTCTTGTATAAGCGTTGTATAAGTTGTACGTTCTATGTATAAGTTGTATATGCGTTGTAAAAATTATATATGTGTTGAAATAGAAGTGAAATGCTATATATATAAATATATATATATACACACACACCCCTCGTCCACAAACCATGGACGATATTTATTGGTTGTGATTGGTGTGAAAATTGATTGATAGCGAATGGTTGATTGAAATTGTTTGTGGTTGAAATTGATTGATTGTGGTTGAAAAATACCCGTTTGTGGTTGAGAAATATTTGGTTGAAACCACATAGGATTAGTTTGTGGAAATGAAAAAATATACATGCCTCCTGCGTGCGAACTAGATGCATGATTCCCTATTGTCAAAAGCTGCGAGGCTTTAAGGTAGAGCGAGGAGCCGTACTAGGGACAGTCCCGGCTTTAACTACCCTGCCGTTATGCTGCCGAAATTTTGAATAATATTCATGTGTTAGAATTATTTTCCTGTGTTGAAACTATATTCGTGTGTTGTATGGAAAACCTTCATGTTTTGAATTGAAATTCATTCGTTGAATAGAATTCATGTGTTGAATGGTATTCGTGTTTTAAATATAAAAATCACATTTTTACCCTATATATACAAACTATAGAAAACCTTCATGTGTTGAATCGAAATTCATTCGTTGAATTGAAATTCATGTGTTGAATGGTATTCGTGTTTTAAATATAAAAATCACCTTTTTATCTATATATACAAACTATAGAAAACCTTCATGTGTTGAATTGAAATTCATTCGTTGAATAGAATTCATGTATTGAATGGTATTCGTGTTTTAAATATAAAAATCACCTTTTTATCTATATATATAAACTATAGAAAATCTTCATGTGTTGAATCGAAATTCATTCGTTGAATTGAAATTCATCTGTTGAATGGTATTCATATTTTGAAATAAATTGTTTTATAATAAAAATCATATTTTTATCATCTATATGAACTATATAAAATAGTCGTGTTTTGAAAGAAATTGTTTTATAATAAAAATCATATTTTTATCATCTATATGAACTATATAAAATAGTCGTGTTTTGAAATAAATCATTTTACAATAAAAATCACATTTTTATTATATACATGAATTGTTAAAAATAGTGAAGTGTTGAAATAGAAGACAGTTAGATAAAAATATCATTTTTATCAAATGTATGAAAATCATATAGTTTTGAAATCGAAGAATCGATATATATATAAATAGAATTGAAATAAATCGAATAACGAAGCTGCAGTTCGTATTTTGAAACCGTGATTTCAAACGATTAGTGCGGGAGATCCGACCATCGGATTTTCCCGAAATCGCAACCGTTGGGTTCGCTTTGGAAATATCTTTCCAACGGCACCAACTTTGTAAAAATCCAACGGTTGGATTGTCTGGAATGTTTAATTCAAATCTGAAGAAAAACAGCGCCAGAATCGATTATATATATATATATAATTATATTAAATCGAATAACGATGCTGTAGTTCGTATTTTGAAACCGAAACTTAAAACGATTATACCGGGAGATCCGACCGTCGGATTTTCCCGAAACCGGAACCGTTGGATTCAATTGGAAATGATCTTTCTAATGATGTAAATTTTGTGAAGATCCAACGGTTAGATTTTCAGATATGTGTAAATCAAAACTGAAGAAAAACAGCGCCACGGCCGCGTTAGGGCCCGAAGCGTTGTTTGAATAAATTGGCTATTTTAAAATAAATAAAAATAGCGATAAATCGTTATAAAATATTATAAACGATATGGTTGTGAAAGTTAGAAATTAACTGAAGGTTGGCTAAGTCGAATGGTTTCCTGGGTGTTGATCTGATGTTGGTTTCGGCCTTCGGGGTTAATATTTGGGGAATCGCTCTCTAAATGATTTACGGTTAGCGACTAATGAATTGAAATGATGCGTATGTGTGTTTGTGTTGCACTTGTTTATTATATACGCGAGTTGCTCAGAAAGACCGCGTTTATCCCATTCTGAATAACTAAATCGACGATAAGAAATCGAAGATGAAGACGGTGGTCGAAGACCGGAGATCTTCACCTCGTCTGGATGGTAACTGATGTCCTGATTGGGAGGCATCCCAAAATATGGATAATGAGTGGTGATCGTCCAGACGTACATGGAGATCGATGGGTTTGCGAGGTATATAGTGCCTCCGGTTTTCGTTCAGACCCAGGATGGACTTGTAAATGGACTGTGTGTCTGACATTGGAATTTATTCTGTGTGATTGATAGCCATCAGTTGCATGGAGTGAATAGCCGGTGTGGCATGCTAAGATGCAGTGATCAGGGCTTCTGTTGAAAAGCAAAGTCTTGTGGTGATGATCAAAGCACCGCCTGTGTGGCATAGCTTTGTGTTTAACGTGAATTCGCGAGCCTCGCACCCCGGTATGAACCAGAAACGGGAGAGGACCTCAGGGGGGACATGCGTTTCCTTCTAGCTAGAAGTGGCGTCAGTGGTTTTACACGCCCTGACGAGTTTGACTTATGTGGTTGTTACTGTTGTGAGGCGCCTCGGTTAGATCGGACGATCCGGGTCCGATGGAGTCATTTGTTGGCTCATTTACGCCCCATAGGGCGGGGAAACGTAGTGTTCAGGAATTTTAATCCACATCGGTGGACCGACTCTGACGATCCAAGGGTCACTCGAGCTCTGACCCTGAGACATGGGCTAGATTGTCTCGAAGTCGGTAAGGACTATCTTTTGCCTTGGTTCATGACGGAAATCCAATTTCCAAATACGTGACTGTGCGGTTTTGATTGTATACCTATATATGGCGACATAGTGGTATGGGGCATTAATGCCGTCTATGATTGATACTTATGATTTTAAATTGTTTTTGAAACATATAAACACTAGTAGTAATCTCAAGTGCTTTTGTTTTATTCGTATCAAGCATATCTTGGCCATTATAAGGTAAAAACTCTATCCTCCGGTTTGCGTTGCATTGTGTGATGGGAACTGAGTCTTATAATGGCTTCATTTTTATAAAAAGCATTGCGATGTTTAAAAGAATTATTTGTTTTAAAGCACTGGCAATCCAATGAAGAAAACCCGTTCCACGAAAGTGGCGTGGTCCTGTGATTGGCCATATTTTAAATGTGTTGAGTAGATTTCTCATACCATTCCCATGACTGACTCGTAGTTTGTTTCACTTTCAAACTCGGGTGCCCCTTTTTCTATACGGGCAGCCTTGTATTCAGGTTTAGCTGGCTCTTTCTGGATAGCTGGAGCTGAAGATGGATTCTATTCTTTATCTCTTTTTATGCTATTCAGCTCCTGTTGTACACATTATGTTTGTTTTCCGCTGTAGACATTTATGTATAGCTGAACTGTATTTGTACTAAGTATGATCCTGTATACTGTGTAACTCTGATGATTACGTTTATCCAGTATATTCTATTGTGCATTATCTGGTGTATTTATTTATTTCTGTTCTGCTATTATCTGTTTCTGTGTTATATTCCAAGGATTACCCTTGCCACCGTTCAGAACGGGGTTGGGGGTCGTCTCATTTGGTATCAGAGCTTTGGTTAAGCTTAGTTCTGGAATATAACATATCAACGAACTCGTCAGAAATAGAACCAGTAGTGTTCTAGGACGGGTAACTCAATACAGATAGGATCAGTAATATCCTAGTATGAGTATATCAGAATCAGAATAGCTCGTTAGAGATGGGGTCAGAAGTGCCTTAGAACGAGTCGAGGGTAATATGTTTTTAAATACCGTATTTGTGATTATATATATAGTCTGGTTTTAGAAATATAATATTTGAATATATAAAAGATATATCTTTGAAAAGTAAAAGAGTATATGAATCGATTAGTGTATTTTTGAAAAGTTAAAAACAAATTGCTTGTTGTTTGTGTTGTGTGATAGTAGATTTGATTAATTAAATTATTGAAACGATAGTTAATTTAATCAATAATAGAATGACATGGTAGAATTTATTCGATTAAATCACACATTGAACTGATTTAAAAATAGATAGAAATATATACATGTGCATATATATGTTTGAACAGGTAAATGGATTAGCTGTTGAGTAAAGATTTTATTTGCGTGCCCGACAAATAGGTAAACCTTAATGAGTTGGATGCGCAATTTTATTATTATATCAACTCTTGTGAATGCCATTGGATGCGGAGTGCTGGTTGTTCTGTGTGTAATCATAAACGTCGCCATAGGATAGTAACAATTAATTTTGAACTACATTACATGGCATACGTATGGAAGATAGGCATACTTCATCATATACCACATAAGCATTTGGAGCTTGTGTGACGAGGTGGAAAATTTACCATACGAGCGAGAGGCTTATATGGCGATGACTATATTGAACTGATGACTGATATGGACTATTTAAAAAGTAACGATAAATTGCCAGATTAATAAAAACCCCACATGGGTCTGGAGTTGACAATAATCACGTCTCTCTAGTATTAGATACGGCACATGGATTATTTATTTCCCACACGGTACGAGGTGACGAGAATTTATTCTCTGGAGCAATTAAAATACACACTCCCTCAGGCTTTGACAGGGTGACGAGAATTTATTCTCTGGAGTTATTATCTATACACGCTCCCCTGTAAACACTAGAATATATCACTATAAACATGTGTATGCTTTATAGGATTTATTGGGTACCTAATACGACCCAATAAATTTCCAAACCTCTCCCCGTACAAAGGAGGTTATGGCGAATTTTTTCGAAAATTCTGGGTGTTAGCCAAATTTTTGAAGAATTTGAAAATTCTCAGAAACTGAAAAGTTGGAGAATGGAAGCCAGATCGAACGTAGAGTTGATTAATCAAACCACTTTCGACTTTGTTCCTTTTCGGGGACGAAAAGTTTTAAGTGGGGGAGATTGTAACGACCCGGAAAATCTGAACCAATTTTAAATTTTAAATTGGCTAAAATAGTGGATTTTAAATATTTAAAATAAATATTTTAAATAATAGCAATGAAAAGTGAGTTTGAATCGACGTTTGAAAATGAATATAATTAATACTAATTATAAACAAGGCCTGAAATGGCGCGGTAGTTTCAAATTTTGAATTCAAACTTTGACTGACTATACCGGGTGCAAAACAAAATGGATTTGAGTGAAACCAAAAATATTTAAATCTGTTAGTGAATACCTTTCTAACGAATCTGAAAAATCGAAGTTTCATGGCAGAAAGCAAAAGTTATGGCCAAATGAATTTTCAGAAAGGTCGCTATGGAATTTATATAGCCCGTGAAATTGGCCATTTTGCAAACGCCCTCGGAATTCGACAAAATCACTTTTGTTGAATCCGGGATGTGAAGTTATTGCTAGATTTCAAATTTCATAATTTTTAAAGCTAGTATGTGAGCGTGGCAAAGGAAAATGTGTTTTGGTCAATTACAGTTAAATTGGATCGACCAGAAATGGGCCATTTTACAAACGGTCTCAGAATTCGACGAAACTTGTTTTGTTGGGACCGTATCGTCAAAACATAGCTAGATTTATTTTTTGGGAATTTTTCGAATCAATTTGTGGCCCTGGCAAATTGAAATGTACGTTCAAATAAAATATTGAATGTTTTATATTTTAATTTGAAGGAAAAACTGACTCTAACAGTCGAATGGGCCTATGAAACATATCCCATTGTGTTCGGAATGGGGGGTATTTGGTTAGGAACGACAGTCGTTGGGTTTGATTTGGGGTTCGTATGCGAAAATTGGTTTTTAAGAAATAATTATAATAAAATATTATTATAAAATATATAAATAGGCCTAAAATTCACTAAACCCTAAATCAAAAAATCGATCCGCCGTCATCAACTATATACGGCTGAAATCGTTCGAATGTAAATCCTCAAATCTCTTTTAATTCACTCAATAATTCAAAGAACAATTTGATCGAAGATTGGAACACGTTCTTCGCTCTTCAATTTGATATGAATTTGGGGAGCTATCGTTGAGGGAGGAGGAAGAATCTCGACCCCAAAGGGCATCAGCTCGCGCACGGTTTCCCAGGCTTGGGCCCCACCGAGTTGCGCACAACTCTTGAGGTTGATGGAGGAGCAGAAGGCCGTCGCCGTGGCGGTAATTGATCGGAGGCGGAGGCACCAAGGTGCGGTGCGATTTTGGAAGTAGGTGGCGATGTTTTTGGGTTCGTATTCGTTCCTGATGAAACGTAGAAGAAGGAGAGCGGCCAGTAAATTTTTAAGTGAGGATTAACAAATAAATATTTAATTATTATTTAATTGCTTAATAATGTAGTTAATCTTTGTATGTCCATATCTTTGTCATACAAACTCAGAATTGACGAAACGAAGTTTGTTAGAACCGTGAGGTCGAGCACTACAGCATGGAACTGATCAGAGCGGGAATGGAGCAAGTCAGAATTTAGAGAAAGTTCAAAATCTGAACAACTCAGAAATAAAAATCAAAATTAAAACGGACAGAGTAGAACCCACTGTGAGAATTCTCTCACTATATTATTTCTGTACAGTTATTTATTTTGTAGCTGCATATATGAACTGTTCCCCGTTGTCCATAGACCATGGACGACTTGTTTGTTTGGTGTATTCTGTGTGAAAATCGATGTGAGATTTCTAAATTATAAACGATATGGAAAACGACGATGTATAAATTATATAATCGATGTATGAGTTATATAAGCGTTGTACACCTCTTGTATAAGCGTTGTATAAGTTGTACGTTCGATGTATAAGTTGTATATGCGTTGTAAAAATTATATATGTGTTGAGATAGAAGTGAAATGCTATATATATATATATATATATATATACGCCCCTCGTCCACAAACCATGGACGATATTTATTGGTTGTGATTGGTGTGAAAATTGATTGATAGCGAATGGTTGATTGAAATTGTTTGTGGTTGAAATTGATTGATTGTGGTTGAAAAATACCCATTTGTGGTTGAGAAATATTTGGTTGAAACCACATAGGATTAGTTTGTGGAAATGAAAAAATATACATGCCGCCTGCGTGCGAACTAGATGCATGATTCCCCATTGTCAAAAGCTGCGAGGCTTTAAGGTAGAGCGAGGAGCCGTACTAGGGACGATCCCGGTTTTAACTACCCTGCCGTTATGCTGCCGAAATTTTGAATAATATTCACGTGTTAGAATTATTTTCCTATGTTGAAACTATATTTGTGTGTTGTATAGAAAACCTTCATGTGTTGAATTGAAATTCATTCGTTGAATAGAATTCATGTGTTGAATGGTATTCGTGTTTTAAATATAAAATCACATTTTTACCCTATATATACAAACTATAGAAAACCTTCATGTGTTGAATCGAAATTCATTCGTTGAATTGAAATTCATGTGTTGAATGGTATTCGTGTTTTAAATATAAAAATCACCTTTTTATCAATATATACAAACTATAGAAAACCTTCATGTGTTGAATTGAAATTCATTCGTTGAATAGAATTCATGTGTTGAATGGTATTCGTGTTTTAAATATAAAAATCACCTTTTTATATATATATATAAACTATAGAAAACCTTCATGTGTTGAATCGAAATTCATTCGTTGAATTGAAATTCATCTGTTGAATGGTATTCATATTTTGAAATAAATTGTTTTATAATAAAAATCATATTTTTATCATCTATATGAACTATATAAAATAGTCGTGTTTTGAAAGAAATTGTTTTATAATAAAAATCATATTTTTATCATCTATATGAACTATATAAAATAGTCGTGTTTTAAAATAAATCATTTTACAATAAAAATCACATTTTTATTATATACATGAATTGTTAAAAATAGTGAAGTGTTGAAATAGAAGACAGTTAGATAAAAATATCATTTTTATCAAATGTATGAAAATCATTTAGTTTTGAAATCGAAGAATCGATATATATATATATAAATAGAATTGAAATATATCGAATAACGAAGCTGCAGTTCGTATTTTGAAACCGCGATTTCAAATGATTAGTGCGGGAGATCCGACCATCGGATTTTCCCGAAATCGCAACCGTTGGGTTCGCTTTGGAAATATCTTTGCAACGGCACCAACTTTGTAAAAATCCAACAGTTGGATTGTCTGGAATGTTTAATTCAAATCTGAAGAAAAACAGCGCCAGAATCGATTATATTTATATATATATATATATATAATTATATTAAATCGAATAACGACGCTGCAGTTCGTATTTTGAAACCGAAAATTAAAACGAATATACCGGGAGATCCAACCGTCGGATTTTCCCAAAACTGGAACTGTTGGATTCGTTTTGAAAATATCTTTCTAATGATATAAATTTTGTGAAGATCGAACGGTTAGATTTTCAGATATGTGTAAATCAAAACTAAAGAAAAACAGCGCCACGGCCGCGTTAGGGCCCGAAGCGTTGTTTGAATAAATTGGCTACTTTAAAATAAATAAAAATAGCGATAAATCATTATAAAATATTATAAACGATATGGTTGTGAAGTTTAGAAATTAACTGAAGGTTGGCTAAGTCGAATGGTTTCCTAGGTGTTGATCTGATGTTGGTTTCGGCCTTCGGGGTTAATATTTGGGGAATCGCTCTCTTACTGATTTACGGTTAGCGACTAATGAATTGAAATGATGCGTATGTGTGTTTGTGTTGCACTTGTTTATTATATACGCGAGTTGCTCAGAAAGACCGCGTTTATCCCATTCTGAATAACTAAATCGACGATAAGAAATCGAAGATGAAGATGGTGGTCGAAGATCGGAGATCTTCACCTCGTTTGGATGGTAACTGATGTCCTGATTGGGAGGCATCCCGAAATATGGATAATGAGTGGTGATCGTCCAGATGTACGTGGAGATCGATGGGTTTGCGAGGTATATAGTGCCTTCGATTTCGTTCAGACCCAGGACGGACTTGTAAATGGACTGTGTGTCTGACATTGGAATTTATTCTGTGTGATTGATAGCCATCAGTTGCATGGAGTGAATAGCCGGTGTGGCATGCTAAGATGCAGTGATCAGGGCTTTTGTTGAAAAGCAAAGTCTTGTGGTGATGATCAAAGCACCTCCTGTGTGGCGTAGCTTTTTGTATAACGTGAATTAGCGAGCCTCACACCCCGGTATGAACCAGAAACGGGAGAGGACCTCAGGGGGGACATGCGTTTCCTTCTAGCTAGAAGTGGCGTCAGTGGTTTTACACGCCCTGACGAGTTTGACTTATGTGGTTGTTACTGTTGTGAGGCGCCTCGGTTAGATCGGACGATCCGGGTCCGATGGAGTCATTCGTTGGCTCATTTACGCCCCATAGGGCGGGGAAACGTAGTGTTCAGGAATTTTAATCCACATCGGTGGACCGGCCCTGACGATCCGAGGGTCACTCGAGCTCTGACCCTGAGACATGGGCTAGATTGTCTCGAAGTCGGTAAGGACTATCTTTTGCCTTGGTTCATGACGGAAATCCAATTTCCAAATACGTGACTGTGCGGTTTTGATTATATACCTATATATGGCGACATAGTGGTATGGGGCATTAATGTTGTTTATGATTGATACTTATGATTTGAAATTGTTTTTGAAACATATAAACACTAGTAGTAATATCAAGTGCTTTTGTTTTATTCGTATCAAGCATATCTTGGCTATTATAAGGTAAAAACTCTATCCTCCGGTTTGCGTTGCATTGTGTGATGGGAACTGAGTCTTATAATGGCTTCGTTTTTATAAAAAGCATTGCGATGTTTAAAAGAATTATTTGTTTTAAAGCACTGGCAATCCAATGGAGAAAACCCGTTCCACGAAAGTGTCGTGGTCCTGTAATTGGCCATATTTTAAATGTGTTGAGTAGATTTCTCATACCAGTCTCATGACTGACTCGTAGTTTGTTTCACTTTCAAACTCGGGTGCCCCTTTTTCTACATGGGCAACCTTGTATTCAGGTTTAGCTGGCTCTTTCTGGGTAGCTGGAGCTAAAGATGGATTTTATTCTTTATCTCTTTTTATGTTGTTCAGCTCCTGTTGTACATATTATGTTTGTTTTCCGCTGTAGACATTTATGTATAGCTGAACTGTATTTGTACTAAGTATGATCCTGTATACTGTGTAACTCTGATGATTACGTTTATCCAGTATATTCTATTGTGCATTATCTGGTGTATTTATTTATTTCTGTTCTGCTATTATCTGTTTCTGTGTTATATTCCAAGGATTACCCTTGCCACCGTTCAGAACGGGGTTGGGGTCGTCTCAGTTATTATGTAATCATGCCTAAATTTTTGCAGTAAAGATATGGAAAAATTAACTTGTATACCTTGTTTTGGACAAATTGACAACTGCCACCTCGTTAGAACATTTCCTTGTTTCTACGAATATTTAACATTATTATGCATTATTATTATATTAATATAGCTTGATCAACGTAATATCAACGTAACTAATGCGTTTAGGATAAGACTCGAACTTGAAATGTCCCTAGATATAAAAATTGTTTGCTTGTGCGTACATATATATAATGGCTATATATATATTAATAGTGACACATAGACACGAGGTTAGTTGCCATTTGTGTTAGAAGTCTGCCCAGAAGCGACCGACAAATCCAACAACCACAAGTGGGCCCAAATAATGTGAGATGTCTAGGTGCCATGGGCCATTCAAAAACTTATTACACTAGACATGAGGTTAAATTAACTTGTACTAGAAGCCTGCCCGAAACCAACCAGCATATCCAGCATCTACAGATGTACAGTTTAATGTGAGAGACCTAGTGTGTGTGTGTATATATAACTATATATATAAGTCCATTGTGCGTGAAAATAGGCAGGTTTACTACACCTTGAGAAGGTCTTAAGTGGATGACTCTCTTTTTATCTAGTTTGAGTCTTACGTGGTTATGACCAGGATCCTTCCGAAGGTTTATTCCTTGGAGAGGAACAAAAGTCATGGGACTCACCCTTATTAGATTTGAAGTAAGTCTTTGGGTCCTCCATCTCTAAAAGTGGGTAGGCATAAACGGTAACGGAGTAGGGTAGTTTACGAGGATGTCCACTTCCTCTAGAAGCTTGTAAGGGCTCAACTAGGGACATGATTGGTATATGAAAGATATGTGGCCATTGCATGCTCACCAACTGTCTAAGGTAACTCTTAAGAGACATAGGTGTCCTACCGTAATATCAGTTAAGTAGTAACGTTCGCAATACGACTTCTCATATTGCAATTGAGAGTATAGACTTACGAACGTTAACGTATAAGGATAGGGTCTTAAGGGGCTAGGGTCCGCCACAGGGTTATAAGAGATCATAAGAATCCACCTTTAATAGGGCCATAAGTAACCGGGTATGTCACCTCATTGGGCCTTTACCCTAAAAACACTAATGAGCGATTGACTTGGAAATCCACCTCATTGGTTAGATACTCTATGTTTATAAATCTTGTGTGCTGCGTAGACATACCCTGACATATGTAACCTGCTAAAAATATAGGGTATGGACATTAAGTTACACCATATTTCATTCACACAGAACTTTATGTTCTGACCTCTCTCCTTAACATATCCAACATGTTGGTAGATGTGGTAAAGTTATGGACAAAGTTATGACTGAAGCTGAAGAAGAAGACAAAGTTATTTTGCTATTATTAGTACACATTGCTTTACTTCTTTTGGAAACTTGTGAGAATGAATTATTGGATGTACCCGTTGAACAGATGTAACCGTGACTGCTATATTTCTGTGATTTTTAAATAAGTGGTTCATCTTATTTCATTATTATATTTTCTCCTTCCACTGTGTGAGATTTCCATTTGAAGTATTTGTGTATATATATTCTATGCAAATGTAATCCTTACAGGAACCAACGACCCATTTAGAGTGCCTTTAAGTTTTAACGGGCCTTTTCTAGGTCGAAATTTAGGCCCATTCCGGGAGACTTGTTACATATATGATTGAACTAAATTTCTGAATTATTCCATTGAGTTTAGGATAACATTTTAACACTAGAACATCGGTCATTATGTTAAAATAAGGGTTCGTGGTTGCAAATTAGGGGCCACGAAATATTTTGATTATTAAATTTATTAAATCACTTCAAAATAATATCAGTTGACCTAAATCCTTCCCAAGGCAGCTACAACTACCTTTCTTTTTAAATCACGCAGCTATTTCCTTCATCGAGCTACAAAAATTGTCTCCTACCTTCACTATAAAGGAAAACATCGATTTAATGCCCTGTGTATAATCTGTTCCCCTTATCACCTATATATATACACACACACACCACAATACCCCGTTCCTTTTTTATTTCCGTTCTTCAGAAAAATCGAAGCCTTATACTCTAATAGCCGCTCCACTCAAAATCGAAAAATAATAATTGAAAACAATTTAAATACTCAACCGAAATTCATGATTTTAGATCCAATGAGTTTATAGGCTTGAGTGCTCTAATTCCACGTGCTTAAATCTCAATGTGATTAACTCTACCGAAACTTGATTTCGGAAATCGTGCTTTAGGGCTTTTAACTTTTTGGGCAAATGATCATTGAGGGAGGAAGGCGAGGTTAGCACAATGTTGGAAGTTGCGTGGCACACCTATAGTGTTTTTTATCGAGTTTGGGGCAAAAATGATTCGCACCTTTCCTATGCATTTCACAAATCTGCTAGGAAGTCGCGAGTTGGGGAAGAGGTGTGATTTGAGTATCAGGTTGTGGAGATTAAAGAGAAAATGGTGAGGGAGAGTTCGAATTATGTTTTGGATAATGAGGCTCCGACATGACAGTATATAGACTATTGAATTGGATAAGTTGTTTGGGACAAGTGAGTTGAAGCAAGGCAGTGAAGTAATGGGTGGAGCTCATGTATTGATGATGAACTGATAGTGTAGTATAGTGGTGATTAGGGTGGTAGCAGCAGTGACAGGACAATGATTGGATGATAGAAGGGAGATTGGAGATTGATAACAACATGTTCAATGATGTGCCAAAGTGGATAAGTCGTTGTTTTGGGGATGTTTTTAGGGGACATTGATCGAGTGGTTTCTTTCAGCATGCATCGTAGATTGATTTATTTAAAGACAACAAGGTATACGTCTTTTGCGAAATTTAAATTACTTAGAATAATTTATGTTAACGGTTAATTTAAATGAGTAGGAGTTTAACCGATATTAACAATTGTTAATCGATAAATTAAATCAAACAACCGTAGGTACAAGGCATATTTAACTCGAGTAGTTCGTAGCCGTGGGGTGTATAATCTGGAATTTTAGAATTTAAATCGGAATGGATCGAATTAAAATCAGGTGAGTAAATCTCACTCAGAGTTTTATATTTACATTTATTTTTAATTGTTAAAAATAAATTGTTGGTTGTTGGATGCTTTGATATGATTGGAATTGTGAATATTTTATGTATATTAGTATTATTTAGGCTTGGTGGTTGTGGCTATTATATATATGTATTGGATATTTCCCACAGTATCATTTGCGGATGACCCTATCGCCCCATGGTATATTGAGTGGATGACCTTCTATACCGCAATATCCTGCATTGAGTAGGATAGGTATTATTTATGTTGTCCAACATCTGTGGATGTAGGGAAATAGGTTGGAGGGATCCAACTGGACTCCTCAAAATTTATGTATTGTTGTTTACATATTGATATATTTGTGATGTGTTGCATTGAATTGATGGTTGTGTATTGGGATGTTTGAATATCACTGGCCCTAGATATTGATATTTAAAAATATCATAAAAAAGGATTTTTAGATTTAAAAAGGAATTTTTTTTTTTGAAATAGAAACTGAATTTCGAATGGTTTAGAAAATATTAGCTTGTTTTAATATTTAAAACAAAGTGTGAATTTTATAAACAACGTTTATAAATAGAAGAGAAAAATTATCATTGGATAATTTATAAATTTAAATTCAGGTATGAATTTAATAAAGGGGATTAGGAATCATTTCCAAAGGAAATGATATAATTTATTCCGATGTTTGGAATGTAAATCGAATTAGATAAATCTGTATGGATTTATGATTAGAATTCGACAATGTCGAATTTATAATAATAAATTATTTCCTGAAAGGGTATTGGAATTTTATTAAATAAAAATTAAAATTTAATATGAAAGTAGATTCTATGTTTATAAATATATACATATATAAGTTATAATAATAAAATATTCATAGCGAGAATCAAGTTTCAAATAGATTATTGAAATGGAAGCTTGTTTAATATATTAAATAAGGAAGTTAAATTATAAACAATGTTTATAAATGTAATAAAGTAATTTTCATCGAATAAGTTGGAAATAGATTTTTCAAATGTAAGGAGTGGCATTAAAAAAATCATATTTTGAAATGAGATAGGACGGGTGATTTTTATAAGTAATATCAGTATTGTGTATTACAGACTTTTATCTATCCCAAAATAAGAACGTTGTCGATCAAGGTATGAGAGGTAAACAAAATACCCCAACTTGAACGACTTCACTATTATCAAGGGAAGATATTAGTTTGCAATGGTAGAGGATGTTTTATTTCCAAGTGAATTGGAATTTAATATAGAAATTGAGTTCAGAATAATTTATAACCAAGTTATGAATTTTGAATGAAGAAATCAACGATTTAGGATAATTGAAATGTTTAATAGAATTGGAAAATTTTGTTTAATTCATAATTAAAAATATGGAAGAATGGAGTTGGAATTTATTTAATAAACAAAGTATAAATGTTTATATTTAAATTCAATTAAAATGAGCTCGCCGCAGCGCAGTAGTTCGTATTTTGATGTTTCGAACTTCAGTTGAGTATATCGAACTCAATATAAGTTGGAATTCGATGAAACAAGAAATGCCCGGACCTATTAAATGATAGTTTTCAAATGGAAGAGAAAAATCTAGATTTCGTCTTGTAGATTTTTAGTTATGTCAAAATCAAATTTTCAGAAAAACAACGCTATAATTGTTTTTAGACCATAACGGTTTATTATATTAAATAAAAGGATTTTGAGTAAATAAAAATCTGAATTTCCATTAGTAAAATCCAAACTTGAGTTATAAAATAAATATTAACTCAAGTGGAGTAAATGGATTTATTTTTGGATCAAAAAGAATCAGATTTTTAATTATCAACTGAAGTTAACTAATTTCAAACGAAATTAGTTAATAGAATTTTGAATTGAACTTAACTGTGTTTAAGTGAATCGAAATTGGGAATTTGAATATGAAACTTGGATTAGAATTTGGAAGCGAACGTGGAAATTGAGTTTAAATTGTATATAAGTGAATACAAATATATTTGAACATGATATGTTAAAATTAAGAAGAGAATAAGCAAAGAAGCTAATAAGAAAATTCATTAGCAAATGAAAGCAAAAGTGTTGAATTGATTTGAAATGAATTAGAAATGGGCATATATATGTAAAACAAGTATGTAATGAAGAGAATGAAGATTTTAATTTGCGTGCCCGACAAAAAGTTACATGTTTAAATTCCATATGAGATTTTATGAACCTATTGGGCAAGCCGCTTGGAATTTTTATTTTCTTTTTGAATGGAAAGGGCCTAGAGAGGCGAGTTGTAGTTGTAGATTTAGTTAAGTGCTATAATATGGGTTGTTGTAACGATGTTTTACACAACATTTGTTTTAACCCAAGTAAGTGGAATTTTGGGAATATAATAGTAAATATTTTCTTAGTATAGAAAATAAAAGGAGATGGGAAATGGAACGTTTTCCAAATATTGTAAGAGGCTAAAGTGTTTTGAGAATATTAGAGTAAAGATATTGAATGGAACCTGGGAGATGACTTAATGAATGAAATATTAGAAAAGGGCCAGTGATTGTTGGATGAATGTTTTGTTTTTCTTCGATAGTTAAATAACCGACTATCTAAGTTTTTGACCATCGTTGTCAATACGGAAAGACCGATTGGATTTATTATCCGAAAACCACTCAGTATAGGCATAGGCATTACGAATTGGATATACTGAAAATAATGAAGATGGAGTGAAGTGCAAGGGTTGTTCGGTTAATCCTAGGTAGAAATTGCCTAAGATGGATTGATGGAATAGTGCCTTCGGTTTATTCGGACCCAAGACAACTTGTATGGACGAATGTCTGATAGAGTATGCCTAACGGATCACATAAGACGATCTTTTCAAGGTATTAAGTTTAGTGGCGGAGAAATTCGTTTCTCTTAGATTTTTATACCGTAATATTTTTGGGAAGACCAACTAGTGATTTGACGGGTTTGACGATGTGGCATTTCAGTGAATGGTGGCCAAATGTTCTAAAAAGATAAACGTAGCCTAAAGCCTCACGATTGGGAAATGACAAAAATCGGCCAAGCAACATGGCTAGTTGGGTAATACCCAAGCATGGTGTATTATCACCGATCTAGAGAAAATTCATTTATTATTCTTTCCTGTAACGACCCGTATTTTTATGGTAAAATAATTAATTAATTTAATTAATTAAATAATGATTTAGAGATTTAAATGGTCGTTTAATTAAATAATATTGAATATTTAATTAATATAAATAATAGAATAATATATTTAATTCTGAAATAGTCAGAATTAGTAGAATTCGCAATATTGTGTGATTTGGATTATTTATAAGATAGAATTTAGTATAGAGTTGAATTATAATAACGAATATATATAATAAACGGCGTTATAACGTTTAGTTTATATTATAATTATAATCGAGCTCGAAATGGCGGGGCGGTTCGTAATTTGGCGATTCGAACTTTAACGAATATACAGAAGCTGTTTTAAGTTGGATTTCTATGAAACAAGAAACGTTGGAATCTGTTGAACTGTATTTTTCTAATGAAAGAGAAAAATTTGGATTTCGTCGTGTAGATTTTGATTTATGTCCAAATCAAATTTTCGAAAAGTCGCTATGGAATTCCTTTATAATTTAGAAGGATTTATTTATATTTCTAAAAGGATTTTTCAATATAAATTGAATATCGATTCAACCGAGATTTGAATTTCGTGTTATACATTCAATTGGAGCTGTACGGTATTCTGTTGGGAATATATATGATAATATTTATTTTTAAATATTATATTTAATTATTTTTAAATATATTTATTTAAATGGGTTATTTAGAGCTTTAAAAAGAGCCAGTTTTTCAAACGACCTCCAGATTCAATGAAACTAATTTTGTTGGATTTGTAATGTCAAATTATTGTTAGATTTCAATTTCCGCGATTTTTGGGGTCAGTGCGTGGCCGTACGTGATTTTAATGTGAAAGAGAGTCAATTTTCTGACTTTAAAAATATGTTGTGTGAGCAAACGGAGTCAAAATTCTACGAAACCAGTTTCGTTGGGTCCGCAATGTTAAAATGTAGCTGCATGTCCATTTTCGTGATTTTCGGGTATTATATGTGATCACAGGAATTTTTAAAAGACAAATAAAAGCAGTGATACGATGAAAATAAATAAAATATTCGAATAATTTTTTTATAAAACCTATCTTATAAATACACATCATCCTATAACTCTAAGTCTTCATTTCTCCTCTAGAGAATAAACTTTCCGCCGCCGGAATTTTCCCCAAACCTATTTTCGTAATCTATCTAAAATCATAACAAATCAAATAAATTTCTAGAGTTCTCAAAACAAACATCTTTGAACTCCTCTTTCGTTTCTCTTCCATTATATATATATATATTGTTGAACTCGGTTCCATTTCCAGACTCGCAGTATTCTTCAGCAGCAAATTAGGGTTATCCAATTTGGGAACTCGAGATATTTTTGGTTGAATTCAATTTGATTTTCGAGTTCTAGGTGATATTCCGTTTCGGTTTGAGGTGTTTAAGGGAATTCCATGTTAAAAAGTATCGCTTCTTTTTGCTGTGCTTGCGCGAAACCTGGGGACAATGGACTGGGGTGAGGAGATCGAACTGTCAATTATTGGCATGGCGTGGTAGAGGATTCACAGGAGGTGAGGATGGTGATTTTTATTTGGGGTTCGGTTGAAGAAATAAAGGCGTGGAGGCTTTGGAATTTTCAGTAATGGTGTTCGAATTTTAACAGAGGACGGAGAAGATGGGTTCGCAGGGTAAAAGGGGAGAGCAGATGGGTTTTTATGGTGGGTTGTTGGGCCAAATTAAAGGTAAAGCCCAAGCTTTTATTTAAATAGAAATTAATTTGAAATCAAATATATACGCAACTTGAAATTGAAGTATCTTCTACCCACATTATCAGAATTGGGAACGGATAGATCCGTTGGGATCGTATAGACGGTGGCTACACCATGGAACTGACTGGAAGTGAAATGAAGCTCGTTTGGATTTATGGTGAAATTAAACACCTGAATCAAATCAATGACCAATTATCGTTATTTAACGATAACCGTTCAATGTGAGTAAATCTCACTAACTCTGATCAATTTATATTTTTATAAAGTATTTTTAGAATTGATAAATATTGGTTGATTTGCTGTGTGTTGGCTGTTTGGTTGAACTGCTAGTTAATTGGTTGAAAATATCGATAACGATATATATAAATCATTAATCGAATACTGATTCTGTTTATTAGAATATTTCATACTCGTGTTATTTATGTTGATTAACATCTGTGGATGCAGGGAAACAGGTCGGAGGGACCTAACTGGGTTCCTCAACATTTATTTTACTATTTTCATATATTGTGATATATGATGTGATTTATAATCTGTTGTTGATTATGTGTGTTGATCATGGTTATTTGGTACTTTTAAATACCAAAGGAAATACTGGAGTGTGAAAAGGGAAATTTCAAACTACAATTTAAAATAAAATATTTATATAAAATCAAAGGATTTTATATAAAAAGGAATTTGTGAAGTGTATATTGAAAGAAGAATTTTATGAAATCAAAAGGGTTTATAAAAAGAAGGGATATGTAAAAAATTAAATAAGAAGCTCCTAGATAAAATTATTAACAATTATGTGGAAGTTTAAAAGACCGTTATTAGTAAATTACTCAATAGAAGTAATAAGAAGTAAATAAAGAAATATATGAAAAGAAATATTTACATAAAATAGATAGGATATTATTAATGAATTATTTGGAAAATAAATAGAATTTTATAAAAGTGAATTGACAAGATGTAAAAGAACAACGAGAAGTTGGTTTCAATGTAGATATCAAATAGAAATCTGTTTTACCAGATAAATTGAGAAGTGAAATTTATAATATTTTATAAATCAAATAAAAAAATATTTATCTTTTAATAAATGAAATATATAAGTCGAACTTAGATAGGGAAGTAGAAATCGGTTTTAACACCGATATTTTATGGAATATGAATTCAGCATTTTTAAAGGGAAATTCAAATGAGATTTTAAGTGTTAGAAGTTAAAAGGAGATTTTGTACAAATAATTCTGTAAATAGAAATATAAATAGAAACAGAAAATGAGATATCGTTTGTAAATATGAAATCAAACTAAATAGGTTATATAAAAGAAACATTATTCACATTCGATGTGAATAATGAAGATAAGCAAAGATTTTGCAAATAAAAACATGTGTAAAGGAAATTGGGTTTTGAAACAGGAATTCAAACAGTAATGAAATTCCGAATGGTTGAGAAAAAAAGAACTTGTTTAAAAATGAAACAAGTGTTGTGGTTTATAAACAAAGTTTATAAGTGAACTAAAATATAATTATCAGTGGAAAATTTAGATGGTAGATCCAACAGTTAATATAAAATGGGAAATTCGGAGTTTGTTTTAAAAAGGGAACGATGAAATACATTTCGATATTCGAAATGTAAACAGGGTTAATAAAAATCAGTAAAGATTTGTAATGAGAATTTAACTAAGACAGATGTTTTAAAGATAATTTATTTGAAGAAATTTTATATTGAATTAATCAAGATTTAACAAGATAATTGGTATTCGGTTGGAAACCGATATTTGATAATCGAATATAGTTATTCGAAAGATAGTTATTGAATACAAATTATTCGAAGAAGATAGTTAATCGAATATAGTTTATTTGAAAGAGAGATTATCGAATATAGTTTATTTGAAAGAAAAGATTATCGAATAGAGTTATTCGAAAAGAGATAATCGAATATAGTTATTCGAAAGGGAGTTATCGAATAGAGATTATTCGAGAGAGAATTGTAAGTTGAAATTCGATTATATCAAATTTGGGAAAGTATTATTTAATTTCCGCTTTTAAATCAAGATTTATTTATTTATTAATAAATTAGTTGTTTGTCTATTTATCTAAATCAAGATATAAAAGTTAGATTTAAGTTAATTTCAAAATCATGGAATTATCACACTATTGTTATAATTAAATGAGTTTTGAAAAAGAAGTGGATTCGTAAATAGAATCTGAGAGTTACGTAAGGAAGTTGTTAAAGTTGTAAAGGGTGAACTTTGTCTATTTCGAGGTTAGAAATGTTGTTCAGTTAAGGTCTGAGAGGTAATTATACCCCAACTTGATTGACTTCAGTTTTAACTAAGGAATGGTTAAGGTTCGATAGTGAAGGTGGGTTAAGTGAATCCAGTTAATGAGTGAAATGGTTCGAGTTCGCATAACGGCATTATATTTAAACATCTGTTTAAATCTAATGAAAGAGTCTTAGAAATGTTTCCAAATAAGAATTAGAAATGCTTTCTAATATAGGAAATAAGAAATGGAGCAAATACGGAAATGTGTCCATTGATCAATAAGGTATATTTTCTAAATCTAGAAATAAGAATTTACAAATATATAGAAATGGGAAATGAATAAATAAATGATAAATTAAATTAAAAGAGATAAATGTGGAATGATGATTGATTGATCGAATTTCTATATGGAAATAAGTTCGTTGGTTGTACACCTATTTTTCTTTGATAGTTAAATCACATACTGACGAGGTTTTTGACCATTTTTCGTCGTCAATACGTGGAGACCGGGATCAGATTCATTATTTGAAAACCACTCTGTATGGACGTTAGCGTTGCGATCAAATATGATAAATTGAAGACGGAGTTATGCAAGGGCTATCCTATTTACGAAATAGTGCCTTCGGTTTGTCCAGTCCTAGGACAACGTGAATGGATGAATGTCTGACAAAGTATATCTAACGGATTGCGTAAAGTTGTGTAATAACCCGGAATTCTGGGCCAGTTTAAAATTTTTATTTTGGCAATTTTAGCGAATTTTGATTATTTAAAATGAATTATTCTAAATAATATCGACGAGAAATTTATTTTGAAATGTATATATTCATTTGAATCGACGATAGAATATAAATATTTATTTATATTTATAAAAGGAATTGAAAATGGCGCGGTAGTTCGATAATTCGATTTCAAAGTTCAAATGAATGTACCGGGTGCAAAATAAACCGGATTTTAGTGAAACCAAAAATATTCGAATCTAATTGATAATATCTTTCCAACGAATCCGAAAAATCCAAATTTCATAGCGGGTATCAAAAGATATGTCCAGTTGAAATTTCAGAATAGTTCGGCCCTTAAAAATGGCCATTTTGCAAACGACCTCGGATTTCGACGAAACCACTTTTGTTGGGTCCGCGATGTCAAATTATTGCTTGGTTTCAAATTTCGTAATTTTTCAATTCAATATGTAAGCGTGGCAAAGGAAAACGTGTTTGACCAGTTTCAGTTGATTTTAATCGACTGGAAAATGACCATTTTTCAAACGGTCTCAGAATTTGACGAAATTAGTTTTGTTAGGACCGTATCGTCAACACGAAGCTAGAAAATATTTTTCGGGAATTTTTCTTGTTAGTACGTGACCCCGACAAATTGAAATGCGCGTTCAAATTCAATATATAGAGTTATATGTTGATTTTGACGAAAACTGATCGAACTAGTTGAATCAGCTTACGATACATAACCCATTATGTTCGGAATGGGGGTAATTAGCTAGGGGCGACAATCGTTGGGTCTCGTTAGGAGATCGAATGAAAAAAATACTTTTTGAAAATAAAGTAAATAAAAAAAACCTTTCTTTTCTCCTTTACCCCCCCTTCCTCGTTCGATTCGGAAATAACAAAAGAAAAAAAACCGTGCCATCGTCAGTCCCCTCCCTCCGTCCACCGCGCCGCCGGAGGTCCCCTCCCCTTCGCCTGCACCAAGTCGCGACCCTCCTCCTGCTGTAACCCGCCCCTCCACGAACCCTAACCCAATTCGATTTCCAGACCCACCCAAGACCGTCGTTGACCGCCAGTGCCACCCCTCCTCAGCCCTGCGCCGCCCCTCCGATCTTCCCCTCCTTCCTCTCTCTCTTCCCCTATGATAAGACCGCTCCAATCCGCTGCCACAACCCTAACCTGCCGCCACCACCATCCAAGAAGACCATCGCTGCCATTCCCTTGCTCCGCCAACCACTCCAAGGCTGCGCCACCTCTGTGGGCCCATGCCGGTGAGTTTTTAATTATATTTTCATTTATTTGGTTAAGGAAAAATATGATTTTTATATTAGAGAAGTAATAAAAATATGATTTTTATAAAGTAGAAGTAAAAATTCGATTTTTTTATATTGAATAGCGAAGTAAAAATTCGATTTTTATATATTGAATAGCGAAGTAAAAATTCGATTTTTATATATTGAATAGCGAAGTAAAAATTTGATTTTTATATATTGAATAGCGAAGTAAAATTCAATTTTTATATATTGAATAGCAAAGTAAAAATTCGATTTTTATATATTGAATAGCGAAGTAAAAATTCGATTTTTACATATGTAGAGAATACGGGCAAAGAAAGTGACAAGAGGCAAGAAACGACGAAGATTTCTACATAAGAAGAGTCGTGGCGTTGGATTAGCTATTCGGTGAGAACTTCTCACCTTTTAAATTTTGTTTTCTAGTTAATAATATATACTAGGATGCAGACGGTGTTTAGTAGCACCCGACACCCGTCGTCCACAGACCATGGACGGCTTGTATGCTTGTTTGTTTGATTTTGATGTGTAGTTGATTGTGTGTTGTGAAGTGAAATGGAATAAAATATTTATGTAGTTAAAAATATTTTACAGTTGAAAATATAATTTTTAACATGAAAATGAAATAAATTAATATAAACAAATCGAACGATTTGTTTATCTACACACATTTGACTGATATTGATTGGGACGATAAATTTTACACATCGCCCAACTGCACAATTAAAATCTGTGTTTGATTGTTTGAAACTCCACACGGGTATTGGGATGATATTTGACGTACACTATTCCCGATTGTTTAGTTGTATGTCGATCGATTGATTGACAAACTGTTATAAGCGTTGAATATTTATATTTGATGCTTATATAGTGTAGAATGCACTTTGGATGATGGTTGATTATTCATCGTTGTTATTGTATACATGTGTTGTAGCAAATCCATATAATTAACATTATATGGTAATTGATTGGGCCTCATTCCATATTTGAAAAAGAAATATTTGAGAAAATGATATTTTGAATAGAAATATTTGAAAAGGAAATATTTAAAATAGAATATTTGAAAATAGGAATATATGAAGCCGTGTTGATTAGATTTACGCCATTTTGACGTGAACGATATTTATATCGATTTTATTCATTTTTTAATGAACATCGAAAGTGATTTCAAAATCTGATATTTTGAATAGAAATGAATTCGAATTGAAATTGAATAGAATTGAAATTCGAATTAGATTGAATTGAATATAAAACGAATTCGAATTGAATATAAAACAGATTCGAATTGAATTGAATTGAAAAGAAAATGAATTCAAATCGAATTAAAATCGATTTGAATTGAAATCAATTTGAAATGAATTTAAAACGAATTTATATTGGAAAATTCAATTTTGATTTGAATTTGAAAGGAAATTGAAATCGTTTCGAAAACGAATTTAAAACGATTTATAAAATACGTTTTAAAAGGAAATTGACGAAGTATATATTATATATTATATATATAAATATAATATAATGGCCTGAATAGAACGCGCCGCGCCGCGGCTGTTCGCGAATTTCCACCATTGACTTCGAACGGATATTACGGGTGATCCGACCGTCGGATTCTCCGAAAACCGGAACCGTTGGGTTCGTATCGAAAAGAGCTTTCTAAAGAATATTAGAAATTTGAAATCTAATGGTTGGATTTGGAATTATGACCAAATCAAATTTGGAAAAGGTCGTTGTAAGTGCAGTTCGATGGCCATTGATGGTAATCGACTGTAAGGGCCTTGATAAAATTATTAAAAATAGTAATAATTTGTGTAAAATCATAAGAAATGATTTAGAAAGAATTGGGATGAAAAACTCCACGTTTGAAAAGATAAAAATAGATTTTTATCGAAATGAACTAGTTTTGAACTAGAATAATAATTTATTTATTTTTAGAATAAATAAATTGGATAATGAAAATTGTTTTGAAGATAACCAGAATTGCCAATAATTATAATTGGAATGGATTTGAATTGAAATTGTCTTTGGATTATTTCGATGTTGGATTTCGTGATTATACAGATGTTGTTATGGAAATTTGAAAGATATATATATATCGTTATTTCCAATACGATATTTGTTGGTCGTAGAATTTGATATTGAATATAAGCCGATGTATTTTCTATTCACAGCCTTGTATTTAATATCAAATGTGATTTGGGTTTGTCGTGAATGGTGTCTTCATTAACACTGTTCTTAAGCCCAGCTGAGGAAAAGATTAAATCTTTTTATTTGGATTTAATGAAGTGTACCAATTAAATAATATTTAATTGGAATTGAATTGATATTGATTTTTGGGTTTATCGTGAACAGTGTTTTAAATAACACTCGTTCTTTAACCCGATAATTAATGAAACGTGATTTTGGGTTGTCGTGAACGGTATCTTCAATAAAACTGTTCTTAGACCTAAAGGAGTTAAGAAAATTAGAAACTAACTGGGGATTAGTTAAGTTGAATGGTTTCAGAGGTATTGATCTGATGTTGGTTTCGGCCTTCGGGGTTAATACTTAGGGAACTGCTCACTTGCTAATTTACGGTTAGGGACTGATTGAAATGTGATGTGATTTTGGGTTTATCGTGAACCGTGTTTTAAATGACACTGATTCTTTAACCCAGTCACAGATTAAAACTAAGTGGAGTTTTAATGAATCTTTAATTAGTTTGAAATGATCGAGGATGGAGTATCACCAGTTTTGCTCCAGGCGTTAGTTAAATCTTTAATTAGATTTGAACGTGAAATGGTAATTGAATTTATCGATAACACCGTGGTGTTAGATATGAAGTATTACCAGTTTTACTTCATGGGATGAATAAGTTGGGATTGGGAAATTAAAACAAATGATTACTTCGGTAAGGTTCGTTAATCCCGACTAGTTGAATCGATATTCAAAAGAAGATTAAAGAATAGATTCAAGGAATTTATCTTTGATAAAATTAATGGGAACCTTTCCCTATGAATGTGAAATTTAGAAACTAACTGTCGGTTAGCTAAGCAGAATGGTTTTCTGGATATTGATTTGATGTTGGTTTCGGCCTTCGGGGTTAATATTTGGGGAATTGTTCTCTTGTTAATTTACGGTTAGTGACTGATGAATTGGAATGAGGCGTATGTTGAGTTTGTGTAACACTTATTTAAAATATTCGCGAGTTATTCGGAAAGACCGGGTTTATCCCATTCTGAATAAATGATTCGACGATTAGTCGAAGATGAAGACGATGGTTGAAGACCGGAGGTCTTTACGTCGTTTGGATAATTACTGATGATCTTGATTGGGCAGTACACCCAAGAAGATGGAAACAGTTGGTGATTGTCCAGACGTACTTGGAGATCGATGGATATGCGGGGTACTTGGTGCCTCCGGTTTCGTTCAGACCCAGAACGAACTTGTAAATGGACTGTGTGTCTGACATTGGATTTTAGTCTGTGTGATTGATTTCTATTAAATATATATCAGTTTGGCGGCGGAGAATTTATTCTCTTGCTTAACGCCCTTCTCTGAGACGTATGAGCTCAGGGGTTATATACTGGTGGATATCAAACGCATAGAGTGAATTGCCTGTGTGGCATGCCTAAGTGGCAAATGATCAAGGCTTCTGTTGAAAAGCAAAGTCTTGTGGTCGATGATCGAAGCACGGCCTTTGTGGCATAGCTTTGTGTAACGTTTACTTCGCGAGCCTCACACCCCGGTGTGAACCAAAACGGGAGAGGACGTCAGGGAGGGCATGCGTTTCTTTCTAGCTAGAAGTGGCGTCAGTGGTTTTACACGCCCTGACGAGTTTGACTTATGTGGTTGTTGCTGTTGCGAGGCGCCTCGGTTTGATCGGACGATCCGGGTCCGATGGAGTCATTCGTTGGCTCATTTACGCCCCATAGGGCGGGAAAATGCATGTTCAGGGTTTAAGTTTAATCCACATCGCTGGACTGGCCCTGAGGATCCAAGGGTCACTCGAGCTCTGATCCTGAGACTCGGGCTAGACAGTCTCGAATCGGTAGAGGACTATCTTTTGCCTCGGTTCACAGACTGAAATCCAATTTCCAAATACATGACATTTGCGGTTTTAATTGTAGAACTAGTAGGGCGACATGATATATGGCACCCATGCCGCCTATGATTGATACTTATGATTTGAAGTTGTTTTATACACTATGCACTTATAATAGTATCAAATGATTCGTTTTAAACGTACTAAGCATGTTTGGCTATTATAAGGGAAAACCCTATCCCCCGGCTTGCGTTGCATTGTGTGATAGGACCTGGGTCTTATAATAGCTTCATTTTTCCAAAAAGCATTGCGCTGTTTTGTTATATGCACTAGTATTCTTGGGAGGAAACCCGTTCCGTGTTATACGGCGTGGTCCCTTGATATATCTGATTTAAAGTAAAGTTTTAAATAACTATTTTAGTTCTCACACCAGTCACATGACTGACCTGGAGTTTATTGTTTTAACCTAAACTCAGGGTGACCTTATTTTGACACGGGCAGCTAGTAGTTTTCGTTTTGCAGATTTATATTCACCGGATCCTGGTTTACAGCTGGAACGATACTCGGAGAGCTTTGTATCCGTGTATTACTTCTAGTTGTGCATTGTATTATTTTCCGCTGCCATGTAATGTATTGTAATCTCTGATATTTATCGAATGTAATTTATTCAATTATACTTTGTATATTCTTGTATCTGATGGAATTGTTGTAATATGCAATGAAATGTTCTTTCGTCTGCTGTAGCGACCCGAACTTCCCCGGTCTCCGAAGAGATGAGAAAGAACGAATTACTGTGAGGACAAAACAAAATAGAACGCAGACGGGAGAACATTACATTGCTATTACAACAATTCCATCAGATACAAGAATATACAGAGTATAAGTGAATAAATTACATTCGAAAAATATCAGAGATTACAATAAATTACATAGCCGCGGAAAATAATACAAAACACAATTGAAGGTGATATACGGATACAGAGCTTTCCGGATATCATTCCTGCTGTAAACCAGGATCCTGTGAATATAAATCTGCAAAACCAAAACTACTAGCTGCCCGTGCGGAAAATAGGGGCACCCAGAGTTTAGGTTAAAACAATAAACTCCAGGTCAGTCATGTGACTGGTGTGAGAACTGAAACAGTTATTAAAACTTCATTTTTAAAGATAGTAATTCAAGGGACCACGACGTATAACACGGAACGGGTTTCCTCCCAAGAGTACCAGTGCATAGAATAAACAATGCAATGCTTTTTCGAAAAATGTAGCTATTATAAGACCCAGGTCCCATCACACAATGCAACGCAAGCCGGAGGATAGGGTTTTCCCTTATAATAGCCAAACATGTTTGGTACGTTTAAAACAAGTCATTTGATACTATAATAAGTGTATAGTGTCAAAACAATTTCAATCATAAATATCAATCATAGGCGGCATAGCTACCATCTACTATGTCGCCATACTAGTTCTACAATTAAAACCGCAATACACGTATTGGAAATTGGATTTCCATCATGAGTCGAGGCAAGGGGCAAGCTCCTCTCCGCGTTCGAGACACTCTAGCAAATGCCTCAGGGTTACGCACTCTGGGCAACCCCGGATCCTCCAAGGCCGGTCCTCACTTACGTTAGAGGATTAATTATGCCTGAACACACGTTTCCCGGTCCTTACAGACCTATAATCGAGGCGCCTCGCATTCCAACAACCACATAGGTGAAAAGTATATAAATGTCAGGGCTGGTAAGTCACTGACACCACCATAGCTAGAAAGAAACGTCATGCACTCCTTGGGTCCTAATCCCGTTTTTGACTCATACCGAGGTGTGAGGCTCGCGAATCCATGCTATACACAAAGCTACGCCACAAAGGCCGTGCTTTGATCATCAACCACAAGACTTTGCTTTTCAACAGAAGCCTTGATCGTTGCAACTCAGTGTGCCACACAGGCAATTCATGCCATGTGATTGATATCTATCGATATATAACCTCAAAGCTCGTACGTCTCAGAGAAGGGCGTTAAGCAAGAGAATAAATTCTCCGCCGCCAAACAGATGTATATTTAATAGAAATCAATCAACACAAAATAAAATCCAATGTCAGACACACAATCCATTTACAAGTCCGTTCTGGGTCTGAACGAAACCGGAGGCACTTTCCTCGCATATCCATCCAACTCCAAGTACGTCTGGACGACCACCAACTATTTCCATCCTCTTGGGTGTACAGCCCAATCAGGATTGTCAGTAATTATCCAAACGATCTGAAGACTTCTGGTCTTCGACCGCCGTCTTCATCTTCGACTTATCGTCGAATCGGTTATTCAGAATGGGTATAAACCCGGACTTTCCGAACAACCCGCGTATATTAAAACAAATGTTACACAAACACAACATACGCCTCATTCCAATTCATATTTTCAGGGAAAGGTTCCCATTAATTTTATCCAAGATAAATTCTTTAAAATTTATCCTTTAATCTTCCTTCGGATATCATTTCAAACCAAATTATGGTTTTCTAAACTAGTCGAGATTAGCGAACCACACCGAAGTAATTATTTATTTTATTTTCCAATCCCAACCTATTCATCCCATGAAGCAAAACTGGTAATACTCCATATCTAACACCGTGGTGTTATCGGTAAAATTAATTACCATTTCACGTTCAAATCTAATTAAAGATTTAACTATCGCTTTGGAGCAAAACTGGTGATACTCCATTCTCGCTCATTTCTAAATTTGATAATTTAGATTATAGATTCACATTTCAACCTAATTGCAGATTCGTTAAAACTCCTTTTACTGGGTTAAAGAACTAGGTGTTATTTAAAACACAGTTCACGACAAACCCAAATCACATTCTATTTATCATCGGGTTAAAGAACAAATGTTATTGAAAACACCGTTCACGATAAACCCACAAATCAATTCTGTTTAAAACCCCTTTCAAATCCAGTTTATTTATTTAAAAATAAACGGGTTTAATTTTAGTTCAAAACTACTTCATCTTGATAAAAATCTATTTTTATCTTTTCAAATATGGAGTTTTTCACCCCAATTTTTCCCAAATCATTTCTTATGATTTTACACAAATTATTACTATTTTTAATAATTTTATCAAGGCCCGTACAGTCGATTTCCAACAATGGCCATCGAACTGCACTTACAGCGACCTTTTTCAAATTTGATTTGGACGTAACTCCAAATCCAACCGTTAGATTTCAAATTTCTAATATTCGTTAGAAAGCTCTTTTCGATACGAACCCAACGGTTCCGGTTTTAGGAGAATTCGACGGTCGGATCTCCCGTAATGTCCGTTTGAAATAAATGGTCGAAATTCACGAACTGCCGCGGCGCGGCGCGTTCTATTCAGGCCATTATATTATATATATAATATATATAATATATATTTCATCGATTTCTATTCAAAACGAATTCTATAAATAGTTTTTAAATTCGTTTCAAAATTCATTTCAACTTCCATTTCAATTCAAAGCAAAATTGAATTCTTCTTTATAAATTCGTTTTAAAATTCATTTCTATTCAATTCAAATTTCAATTCAATTTGAATTCATTTCAATTCGCTTTCAATTCAATTTGAATTTGTTTTCAATTCAATTCAATTTCAAAGTTGTTTTCTATTCGATTCAATTCAAATTGGTTTTCTATTCGATTCAATTCAAATTGGTTATCTATTCGATTCAAATCAAATTGGTTATCTATTCGATTCAAATCAAATTGGTTATATATTCAATTCAAGTTTCATTTCAAAATATTCGATTTCGAAATCACTTTTCAATATTCATTTTAAAATGAATAAAATCGATATAAATATCGTTCACGTCAAAATGGCGTCAATCTAATCAACACGACTTCATATAATTCTATTTTCAAATATTCTACTCGACAAATGAATATTTATCTTTTTCCTCCACACACGACTAATCTCAACGAATGAGTACTGTCTACGTGTGGCTATTTTTTGCAATTTAAAATATTTTATAAAATTAAGGTATCTATCGTTTGATATTAAATCAGACTCCAACTGTAAATTAGTAAGAGAACGATTCCCTGAATATTAACCCCGAAGGCCGAAACCAACATCAGATCAATATTCAGGAGACCACTCATCTCATCTATTTTCCAGTTAGTTTCTAATTTCATATATGATAAAGATGTAAATTTTATTGTTAAAATATTTCGTTCAACACATGACTAATCTCAACGGATGAGTACAGTCAACACATGAACCTTTATTTTATAAAGATAAAGATATAAATTTTACTGTTAAAATATTTCGTTCAACACATGACTAATCTCAACGGATGAGTACAGTCAACACATGAACCTTTATTTTATAAAGATAAAGATATAAATTTTATTGTTAAAATATTTCGTTCAACACATGACTAATCTCAACGGATGAGTACAGTCAACACATGAACCTTTATTTTATAAAGATAAAGATATAAATTTTATTGTTAAAATATTTCGTTCAACTCATGACTAATCTCAACGGATGAGTACAGTCAACACATGAACCTTTATTTTATAAAGATAAAGATATAAATTTTATTGTTAAAATATTTCGTTCAACACATGACTAATCTCAACGGATGAGTACAGTCAACACATGAACCTTTATTTTATAATATTCTTTATCTTCTAAATTGGAATGAGGCCCAATCAATCACCATATAATATTAATTATATGGATTTTCATACATCACACGTATATAATAACATTGAAAAATAATCAACCATCAACCAAAGTGCACTACACTGTATAAGCATCAAATATAGATATCTAATGCTTATAACAGCCTGTCAATCAATCGATCGACATATTTAATCAATCAGGATGAGTGAACTTCAAATTTCATCCCAACACCCGTGTGGGGTTTCAAACAATCAAACACAGATTTTATTTGTGCAGTTGGGCGATGTGTAAAATTTATCGACCCAATCAATATCAGTCAAATCAGTGTATATAAACAAATCGGTCGATTTGTTTATAAATATTTATTTATTCACATTCACGCTAGAAATTATATTTTTAACGCTAAAATATTTTATTTTAACACATGAATTTTTATTCAGTTCATTTACAGAATAAAAATGATATTTTTATTTTTCTAACTTATTTTAGAAAATTTCGGCGGCATAACGGCACGATACTAGAAACGGGACGAGGCCTAGCCTTATCCCCGGTTTAGTGAAGGCCCACGCCATTCACACATCAATCAAATCCATTCATTTCACCAAACAATTCAATTTCAATCAAATAATCTAACAAATTTTTGCAATCAAACAAACAAGTCCATGGTCTATGGACGATTGTGTCGGGTGCTACTAAGCACCGTCTGCATCCTAGTATATATATATATATATAACTAGAAAAAGAAATTGAAAGGTGAGAAATTCTCACCGATAGCTATCCAAACATCTTGACTCTTCTTTTGTAGAAGTCTTCATCGTCATCGCATCTTCGTCACTTTCTTCGCCCGTATTCTCTACATATGTAAAAATCGAATTTTTACTTTGTTATTCAATATATAAAAATCGAATTTTTACTTCGCTATACTTCTAATAAAGATTATATTTTTATCACGCTATTCTTCATATAAGGATTTCGCCTTTTCAAAAATAAATATTTCGCCTTTTCAAACATATCATTATAAAAATCACATTTTTATTTTTCTACCCATATAAAGATGATATTTTTAATATTCCTAGCGTGTAAAAATTATATTTTTAATTCTCTACCTAAACAAAAATCACATTTTTATCCTTCTACAATATGAGAGATTATATTTTTAATACTTTAAAAATATAAAAATCATATTTTTATTCTCCTACATATGTAAAATCAGATTTTTTTTTGCTAATTATATATATAAACTAAAAACTGAATCTAAATAATGTATTTTACAATTTAAAACTGAATTCTTTTTCAAATTAAAAACCTATTCTTTTTCATTTTAGAAATATAATCTTTATTTCATGTAAAAATATAAACTTTACTTCCTATGACAATAAATCGGAATTTTATTTCATATAAAAATATAAATTATAAATTATAAAACTTACTGTAATTGGTTTCTTCTGAGGAGGAGGTGTCTGCGTCGCGGTTTAGGTCGAGAAAGGGGAGAGAGGACGTCGGAGAGGGGAAGGGGTCTCGTCGTGGCCTACTGGCGGCGCCATGGGGCTAGCGGCCTAGGGTTTTGGGCTAGTGGCGGTTTTTGGTTCGGGGAAGGCCAGAGGAAGAAAGGTAGATGGCGAAGCTTGGCGGAGGGTTGGAGGACGGGGCGACGTTGGTTACTGAGGCCAGCAGTGGGCGGCGGTCCTCCAGGAGCAGCGGCTCCTTTTGTTTTTTTTTCTTATTTTTCGATCTGGGTTGAAGAATATACGGGGGGGGGGGGGCAGAGAGAAATAAAGGAGAGGGAGAGAGAATATTAATTTTTAATTATTTTATTTTGCAAAAAGTTGACTTTCACATATGACCTCTAAACGAGGCCCACCGCCTGTCCTCCATAGCGTATTACCCCCATTCCGAACACAATGGGTTATGTATCGTAGGCCAATTCGGTCGTTACGATCAGTTTTCGTCAAAATCAAAATATGACTCTATATATTGAATTTGCACACGCATTTCAATTTACTGGGGTCACATACCAACTAGAAAAATTCCCGAAAAATATTTCCTAGCTTCGTATTGACGATACGGTCCTAACAAAACTAGTTTCATCGAATTCTGAGACCGTTGGAAAAATGGCCATTTTCCAGTCGATTAAAATCAACTGAAACTGGTCAAACTCGTTTTCCTTTGCCACGTTTACATATTGATGCGAAAAATTATGAAATTTGGAATCTAGCAGTAATTTGACATCACGGATCCAACAAAACTGGTTTCGTCGAAATCCGAGGTCGTTTGCAAAATTCCCATTTTTAAGGGCCTGAATTCCATAGCGACTATTCAGAATTTTCAACTGGACATATCTTTTGATTCCCGCTATGAAATTTCAATTTTCCGGATTCGTTGGAAAGATATCCACAATTAGATTCCAATATTTTTGGTTTCACTAAAATCCGGTTTATTTTGCACCCGGTACATTTAATTGAAGTTTGAAATCGAATTATCGAACTACCGCGCCATTTTCAATTCCTTTTATAATTATATATAATTATTTATATTCTAACGTCGATCTATATAACTATATACGTTCGAATTATATTCAAAATAAATTTCTCGTCGATATTATTTAAAATAAGCTATTTTAAATATTCAAAATTCGCTAAAATTGCAAAAATAAAAATTTTAAACTGGCCCAGATTTTCGGGTTGTTACAATCTCCCCCCACTTAAAACTTTTCATCCCCGAAAAGGAACAAAGTCGAAAGTGGTTTGATTAATCCGCTCGACGTTCGATCTGGCTTCCATTCTCCAACTTTTCAGTTTCTGAGAATTTTCAAAAATTTGACTAACACCCATAATTTTCGAAAAATTTCGCCATAACCTCCCCTGCACCGGGAGCCACGGGAAAATCCCGAAATTGCCATATAGGCCTTCTGATCTCAAAAAGAAAAAGAAAAAGCCAAGCGGCTAGCCAATAGGCTCATAAAATCATCATCACCCAAACAAAACAGTAAATTATGTAGTAAACATGTACCTATTGGTCGAGCAAACAAATTTTATTCTCTGACTCTAGCCTCCTTGCTATGACCTGTTCAATGCAAGTATATGTATATGCAAGCAAATGCGACCAATTCTCAATACAATCCAATATTAGGTTCAATTTGGCATAATGGTTCAAAATTATCAAACAAATAAACAAACAACACAAACATCAATCAATTAGTGGATTAACGTTTCAAATTCATAAATTTGATACATATATAAAAATCATGTTTTTGATGCCAATTTACAACTAAGTGTTCTAGCTATATTAGTTTTGGTTCTCACACCAGCCTAATGGAAATATATAGAAATCAAACCTTCGAAACACGAACACAAATTCTGATGATGATATATCAATCATCAGAACCATCACCGGGTGTCTAGGATGTGATTCTATATCTATCCAGTATATTAAAACTTCGAATATACGTTCATGACGCGTATATACAAAACCTTTATATATTGGATTGTCCATATTCAAAATAAATAAATAATCAAATACGTACAAAATGGTTTAAATTTTCAAAACAAAATTGTTTTCATTTGGAAAATATACTCTTCACACTCGTTCTAGGATACTACTGATCCTATCTCTAACAAGTCATTCTAATTGGATATTACTAATCCAATATCTGATGAATTCTTTCGTATGGTTCTAATGTGTCCTATTCTCGAGCTCTGTAAACCAAAGCTCTGATACCAAATGTAGCGACCCGAACTTCCCCGGTCTCCGAAGAGATGAGAAAGAACGAATTACTGTGAGGACAAGACAAAATAGAACGCAGACGGGAGAACATTACATTGATATTACAACAATTCCATCAGATACAAGAATATACAGAGTATAAGTGAATAAATTACATTCGAAAAATATCAGAGATTACAATAAATTACATAGCAGCGGAAAATAATACAAAACACAATTGAAGGTGATATACGGATACAGAGCTTTCCGGATATCATTCCAGCTGTAAACCAGGATCCTGTGAATATAAATCTACAAAACCAAAACTACTAGCTGCCCGTGCGGAAAATAGGGGCACCCAGAGTTTAGGTTAAAACAATAAACTCCAGGTCAGTCATGTGACTGGTGTGAGAACTAAAACAGTTATTAAAACTTCATTTTTAAAGATAGTAATTCAAGGGACCACGCCGTGTAACACGGAACGGGTTTCCTCCCAAGAATACCAGTGCATAGAATAAACAACGCAATGCTTTTTCGAAAAATGAAGCTATTATAAGACCCAGGTCCCATCACACAATGCAACGCAAGCCGGAGGATAGGGTTTTCCCTTATAATAGCCAAACATGTTTGGTACGTTTAAAACAAGTCATTTGATACTTTAATAAGTGTCAAAACAATTTCAATCATAAATATCAATCATAGGCGGCATAGCTACCATCTACTATGTCGCCATACTAGTTCTACAATTAAAACTGCAATACACGTATTGGAAATTGGATTTCCGTCATGAGTCGAGGCAAGGGGCAAGCTCCTCTCCACGTTCGAGACACTCTAGCAAATGCCTCAGGGTTACGCACTCTGGGCAACCCCGGATCCTCCAAGGCCGGTCCTCACTTACGTTAGAGGATTAATTATGCCTGAACACACGTTTCCCGGTCCTTACAGACCTATAATCGAGGCGCCTCGCATTCCAACAACCACATAGGTGAAAAGTATATAAATGTCAGGGCTGGTATGTCACTGACACCACCATAGCTAGAAAGAAACGTCATGCACTCCTTGGGTCCTTATCCCGTTTTTGACTCATACCGAGGTGTGAGGCTCGCGAATCCACGCTATACACAAAGCTACGCCACAAAGGCCGTGCTTTGATCATAAACCACAAGACTTTGCTTTTCAACAGAAGCCTTGATCGTTGCAACTCAGTGTGCCACACAGGCAATTCATGCCATGTGATTGATATCTATCGATATATAACCTCTAAGCTCGTACGTCTCAGAGAAGGGCGTTAAGCAAGAGAATAAATTCTCCGCCGCCAAACAGATGTAAATTTAATAGAAATCAATCAACACAGAATAAAATCCAATGTCAGACACACAATCCATTTACAAGTCCGTTCTGGGTCTGAACGAAACCGGAGGCACTTTCCTCGCATATCCATCCATCTCCAAGTACGTCTGGACGACCACCAACTATTTCCATCCTCTTGGGTGTACAGCCCAATCAGGATTGTCAGTAATTATCCAAACGATTTGAAGACTTCCGGTCTTCGACCGCCGTCTTCATCTTCGACTTATCGTCGAATCGGTTATTCAGAATGGGTATAAACCCGGACTTTTCGAACAACCCGCGTATATTAAAACAAATGTTACACAAACACAACATACGCCTCATTCCAATTCATATTGTCAGGGAAAGGTTCCCATTAATTTTATCCAAGATAAATTCTTTAAAATTTATCCTTTAATCTTCCTTTGGATGTCGTTTCAAACCAAATTATGGTTTTCTAAACTAGTCGAGATTAGCGAACCACACCGAAGTAATTATTTATTTTATTTTCCAATCCCAACCTATTCATCCCATGAAGCAAAACTGGTAATACTCCATATCTAACACCGTGGTGTTATCGGTAAAATTAATTACCATTTCACGTTCAAATCTAATTAAAGATTTAACTATCGCTTAGGAGCAAAACTGGCGATACTCCATTCTCGCTCATTTCTAAATTTGATAATTTAGATTAAAGATTCACATTTCAACCTAATTGCAGATTCGTTAAAACTCCTTTTACTGGGTTAAAGAACTAGGTGTTATTTAAAACACAGTTCACGACAAACCCAAATCACATTCTATTTATCATCGGGTTAAAGAAAAATGTTATTGAAAACAACGTTCACGATAAACCCACAAATCAATTCTGTTTAAAACCCCTTTCAAATCCAGTTTATTTATTTAAAAATAAACGGGTTTAATTTTAGTTCAAAACTAGTTCATCTTGATAAAAATCTATTTTTATCTTTTCAAATATGGAGTTTTTCACCCCAATTTTTCCCAAATCATTTCTTATGATTTTACACAAATTATTACTATTTTTAATAATTTTATCAAGGCCCGTATAGTCGATTTCCAATAATGGCCATCGAACTGCACTTACAGCGACCTTTTTCAAATTTGATTTGGACGTAACTCCAAATCCAACCGTTAGATTTCAAATTTCTAATATTCGTTAGAAAGCTCTTTTCGATACGAACCCAACGGTTCCGGTTTTAGGAGAATCCGACAGTCGGATCTCCCGTAATGTCCGTTTGAAATAAATGGTCGAAATTCACGAACTGCCGCGGCGCGTTCTATTCAGGCCATTATATTATATATATAATATATATAATATATATTTCGTCGATTTCTATTCAAAACAAATTCTATAAATAGTTTTTAAATTCGTTTCAAAATTCATTTCAACTTCCATTTCAATTCAAAGCAAAATTGAATTCTTCTTTATAAATTCGTTTTAAAATTCATTTCTATTCAATTCAAATTTCAATTCAATTTGAATTCATTTCAATTCGCTTTCAATTCAATTTGAATTTGTTTTCAATTCAATTCAATTTCAAAGTCGTTTTCTATTCGATTCAATTCAAATTGGTTTTCTATTCGATTCAATTCAAATTGGTTATCTATTCGATTCAAATCAAATTGGTTATCTATTCGATTCAAATCAAATTGGTTATATATTCAATTCAAGTTTCATTTCAAAATATTCGATTTCGAAATCACTTTTCAATATTCATTTTAAAATGAATAAAATCGATATAAATATCGTTCACGTCAAAATGGCGTCAATCTAATCAACACGGCTTCATATAATTCTATTTTCAAATATTCTACTCGACAAATGAATATTTATCTTTTTCCTCCACACACGACTAATCTCAACGAATGAGTACTGTCCACGTGTGGCTATTTTTGCTATTTAAAATATTTTATAAAATTAAGGTATCTATCGTTTGATATTAAATCAGACTCCAACTGTAAATTAGTAAGATAACGATTCCCTGAATATTAACCCCGAAGGCCGAAACCAACATCAGATCAATATTCAGGAGACCACTCATCTCATCTATTTTCCAGTTAGTTTCTAATTTCATATATGATAAAGATGTAAATTTTATTGTTAAAATATTTCGTTCAACACATGACTATTTCAACGGATGAGTACAGTCAACACATGAACCTTTATTTTATAAAGATAAAGATATAAATTTTATTGTTAAAATATTTCGTTCAACACATGACTAATCTCAACGGATGAGTACAGTCAACACATGAACCTTTATTTTATAAAGATAAAGATATAAATTTTATTGTTAAAATATTTCGTTCAACACATGACTAATCTCAACGGATGAGTACAGTCAACACATGAACCTTTATTTTATAAAGATAAAGATATAAATTTTATTGTTAAAATATTTCGTTCAACACATGACTAATCTCAACGGATGAGTACAGTCAACACATGAACCTTTATTTTATAAAGATAAAGATATAAATTTTATTGTTAAAATATTTCGTTCAACACATGACTAATCTCAACGGATGAGTACAGTCAACACATGAACCTTTATTTTATAATATTCTTTATCTTCTAAATTGGAATGAGGCCCAATCAATCACCATATAATATTAATTATATGGATTTTCATACATCACACGTATATAATAACATTGAAAAATAATCAACCATCAACCAAAGTGCACTACACTGTATAAGCATCAAATATAGATATCTAACGCTTATAACAGCCTGTCAATTAATCGATCGACATATTTAATCAATCAGGATGAGTGAACTTCAAATTTCATCCCAACACCCGTGTGGGGTTTCAAATAATCAAACACAGATTTTATTTGTGCAGTTGGGCGATGTGTAAAATTTATCGACCCAATCAATATCAGTCAAATCAGTGTATATAAACAAATCGGTCGATTTGTTTATAAATATTTATTTATTCACATTCACGCTAGAAATTATATTTTTAATGCTAAAATATTTTATTTTAACACATGAATTTTTATTCAGTTCATTTACAGAATAAAAATGATATTTTTATTTTTCTAACTTATTTTAGAAAATTTCGGCGGCATAACGGCACGATACTAGAAACGGGACGAGGCCTAGCCTTATCCCCGGTCTAGTGAAGGCCCACGCCATTCACACATCAATCAAATCCATTCATTTCACCAAACAATTCAATTTCAATCAAATAAACTAACAAATTTTTGCAATCAAACAAACAAGTCCATGGTCTGTGGACGATTGTGTCGGGTGCTACTAAGCACCGTCTGCATCCTAGTATATATATATATAACTAGAAAAAGAAATTGAAAGGTGAGAAATTCTCACCGATAGCTATCCAGACATCTTGACTCTTCTTTTGTAGAAGTCTTCATCGTTATCGCATCTTCGTCACTTTCTTCGCCCGTATTCTCTACATATGTAAAAATCGAATTTTTACTTTGTTATTCAATATATAAAAATTGAATTTTTACTTCGCTATACTTCTAATAAAGATTATATTTTTATCACGCTATTCTTCATATAAGGATTTCGCCTTTTCAAAAATAAATATTTCGCCTTTTCAAACATATCATTATAAAAATCACATTTTTATTTTTCTACCCATATAAAGATGATATTTTTAATATTCCTAGCATGTAAAAATTATATTTTTAATTCTCTACCTAAACAAAAATCACATTTTTATCCTTCGACAATATGAGAGATAATATTTTTAATACTTTAAAAATATAAAAATCATATTTTTATTCTCCTACATATGTAAAAATCAGATTTTTTTTTGCTAATTATATATATAAACTAAAAACTGAATCTAAATAATGTATTTTACAATTTAAAACTGAATTCTTTTTCAAATTAAAAACCTATTCTGTTTCATTTTAGAAATATAATCTTTATTTCATGTAAAAATATAAACTTTACTTCCTATGACAATAAATCGGAATTTTATTTCATATAAAAATATAAATTATAAATTATAAAACTTACTGTAATTGGTTTCTTCTGAGGAGGAGGTGTCTGCGTCGCGGTTTAGGTCGAGAAAGGGGAGAGAGGACGTCGGAGAGGGGAAGGGGTCTCGTCGTGGCCTACTGGCGGCGCCATGGGGCTAGCGGCCTAGGGTTTTGGGCTAGTGGCGGTTTATGGTTCGAGGAAGGCCAGAGGAAGAAAGGTAGATGGCGAAGCTTGGCGGAGGGTTGGAGGACGGGGCGACGTTGGTTGCTGAGGCCAGCAGTGGGCGGCGGTCCTCCAGGAGCGGCGGCACCTTTTGTTTTTTTCTTTTTTTTCGATCTGGGTTGAAGAATATACGGGGGGGGGGGGGGCAGAGAGAAATAAAGGAGAGGGAGAGAGAATATTAATTTTTAATTATTTTATTTTGCAAAAAGTTGACTTTCACATATGACCTCTAAACGAGGCCCACCGCCTGTCCTCCATAGCGTATTACCCCCATTCCGAACATAATGGGTTATGTATCGTAGGCCAATTCGGTCATTACGATCAGTTTTCGTCAAAATCAAAATATGACTCTATATATTGAATTTGAACACGCATTTCAATTTACTGGGGTCACATACCAACTAGAAAAATTCCCGAAAAATATTTCCTAGCTTCGTATTGACGATACGGTCCTAACAAAACTAGTTTCATCGAATTCTGAGACCGTTGGAAAAATGGCCATTTTCCA
The DNA here is from genome assembly GCA_030737875.1 of Allium sativum. Classification (NCBI taxonomy): domain Eukaryota; kingdom Viridiplantae; phylum Streptophyta; class Magnoliopsida; order Asparagales; family Amaryllidaceae; genus Allium; species Allium sativum. The sequence continues at coordinate 603,103,401 of CM060919.1, read as the reverse complement.
GTCGATTAAAATCAACTGAAACTGGTCAAACTCGTTTTCCTTTGCCACGTTTACATATTGATTCGAAAAATTATGAAATTTGGAATCTAGCAGTAATTTGACATCACGGATCCAACAAAACTGGTTTCGTCGAAATCCGAGGTCGTTTGCAAAATTCCCATTTTAAGGGCCTGAATTCCATAGCGACTATTCAGAATTTTCAACTGGACATATCTTTTGATTCCCGCTATGAAATTTCAATTTTCCGGATTCGTTGGAAAGATATCCACAATTAGATTCCATTATTTTTGGTTTCACTAAAATCCGGTTTATTTTGCACCCGGTACATTCAATTGAAGTTTGAAATCGAATTATCGAACTACCGCGCCATTTTCAATTCCTTTTATAATTATATATAATTATTTATATTCTAACGTCGATCTATATAACTATATACGTTCGAATTATATTCAAAATAAATTTCTCGTCGATATTATTTAAAATAAGCTATTTTAAATATTCAAAATTCGCTAAAATTGCAAAAATAAAAATTTTAAACTGGCCCAGATTTTCGGGTTGTTAAAATCTCCCCCACTTAAAACTTTTCGTCCCCGAAAAGGAACAAAGTCGAAAGTGGTTTGATTAATCAGCTCCACGTTCGATCTGGCTTCCATTCTCCAACTTTTCAGTTTCTGAGAATTTTCAAATTTTCAAAAATTTGACTAACACCCAAAATTTTCGAAAAATTTCGCCATAACCTCCCCTGCACCGGGAGCCACGGGAAAATCCCGAAATTGCCATATAGGCCTTCTGATCTCAAAAAGAAAAAGAAAAAGCCAAGCGGCTAGCCAATAGGCTCATAAAATCATCATCACCCAAACAAAACAGTAAATTATGTAGTAAACATGTACCTATTGGTCGGGCAAACAAATTTTATTCTCTGACTCTAGCCTCCTTGCTATGACCTGTTCAATGCAAGTATATGTATATGCAAGCAAATGCGACCATTTCTCAATACAATCCAATATTAGGTTCAATTTGGCATAATGGTTCAAAATTATCAAACAAATAAACAAACAACACAAACATCAATCAATTAGTGGATTAACGTTTCAAATTCATAAATTTGATACATATATAAAAATCATGTTTTTGATGCCAATTTACAACTAAGTGTTCTAGCTATATTAGTTTTTGGTTCTCACACCAGCCTAATGGAAATATATAGAAATCAAACCTTCGAAACACGAACACAAATTCTGATGATGATATATCAATCATCAGAACCATCACCGGGTGTCTAGGATGTGATTCTATATCTATCCAGTATATTAAAACTTCGAATATACGTTCATGACGCGTATATACAAAACCTTTATATATTGGATTGTCCATATTCAAAATAAATAAATAATCAAATACGTACAAAATGGTTTAAATTTTCAAAACAAAATTGTTTTCATTTGGAAAATATACTCTTCACACTCGTTCTAGGATACTACTGATCCTATCTCTAACAAGTCATTCTAATTGGATATTACTAATCCAATATCTGATGAATTCTTTCGTATGGTTCTAATGTGTCCTATTCTCGAGCTCTGTAAACCAAAGCTCTGATACCAAATGTAGCGACCCGAACTTCCCCGGTCTCCGAAGAGATGAAAAAGAACAAATTACTGTGAGGACAAGACAAAATAGAACGCAGACGGGAGAACATTACATTGATATTACAACAATTCCATCAGATACAAGAATATACAGAGTATAAGTGAATAAATTACATTCGAAAAATATCAGAGATTACAATAAATTACATAGCAGCGGAAAATAATACAAAACACAATTGAAGGTGATATACGGATACAGAGCTTTCCGGATATCATTCCAGCTGTAAACCAGGATCCTGTGAATATAAATCTACAAAACCAAAACTACTAGCTGCCCGTGCGGAAAATAGGGGCACCCAGAGTTTAGGTTAAAACAATAAACTCCAGGTCAGTCATGTGACTGGTGTGAGAACTAAAACAGTTATTAAAACTTCATTTTTAAAGATAGTAATTCAAGGGACCACGCCGTGTAACACGGAACGGGTTTCCTCCCAAGAATACCAGTGCATAGAATAAACAACGCAATGCTTTTTCGAAAAATGAAGCTATTATAAGACCCAGGTCCCATCACACAATGCAACGCAAGCCGGAGGATAGGGTTTTCCCTTATAATAGCCAAATATGTTTGGTACGTTTAAAACAAGTCATTTGATACTATAATAAGTGTATAGTGTCAAAACAATTTCAATCATAAATATCAATCATAGGCGGCATAGCTACCATCTACTATGTCGCCATACTAGTTCTACAATTAAAACTGCAATACACGTATTGGAAATTGGATTTCCGTCATGAGTCGAGGCAAGGGGCAAGCTCCTCTCCACGTTCGAGACACTCTAGCAAATGCCTCAGGGTTACGCACTCTGGGCAACCCCGGATCCTCCAAGGCCGGTCCTCACTTACGTTAGAGGATTAATTATGCCTGAACACACGTTTCCCGGTCCTTACAGACCTATAATCGAGGCGCCTCGCATTCCAACAACCACATAGGTGAAAAGTATATAAATGTCAGGGCTGGTAAGTCACTAACACCACCATAGCTAGAAAGAAACGTCATGCACTCCTTGGGTCCTTATCCCGTTTTTGACTCATACCGAGGTGTGAGGCTCGCGAATCCACGCTATACACAAAGCTATGCCACAAAGGCCGTGCTTTGATCATCAACCACAAGACTTTGCTTTTCAACAGAAGCCTTGATCGTTGCAACTCAGTGTGCCACACAGGCAATTCATGCCATGTGATTGATATCTATCGATATATAACCTCTAAGCTCGTACGTCTCAGAGAAGGGCGTTAAGCAAGAGAATAAATTCTCCGCCGCCAAACAGATGTATATTTAATAGAAATCAATCAACACAGAATAAAATCCAATGTCAGACACACAATCCATTTACAAGTCCGTTCTGGGTCTGAACGAAACTGGAGGCACTTTCCTCGCATATCCATCCATCTCCAAGTACGTCTGGACGACCACCAACTATTTCCATCCTCTTGGGTGTACAGCCCAATCAGGATTGTCAGTAATTATCCAAACGATTTGAAGACTTCCGGTCTTCGACCGCCGTCTTCATCTTCGACTTATCGTCGAATCGGTTATTCAGAATGGGTATAAACCCGGACTTTCCGAACAACCCGCGTATATTAAAACAAATGTTACACAAACACAACATACGCCTCATTCCAATTCATATTTTCAGGGAAAGGTTCCCATTAATTTTATCCAAGATAAATTCTTTAAAATTTATCCTTTAATCTTCCTTTGGATGTCGTTTCAAACCAAATTATGGTTTTCTAAACTAGTCGAGATTAGCGAACCACACCGAAGTAATTATTTATTTTATTTTCCAATCCCAACCTATTCATCCCATGAAGCAAAACTGGTAATACTCCATATCTAACACCGTGGTGTTATCGGTAAAATTAATTACCATTTCACGTTCAAATCTAATTAAAGATTTAACTATCGCTTAGGAGCAAAACTGGCGATACTCCATTCTCGCTCATTTCTAAATTTGATAATTTAGATTAAAGATTCACATTTCAACCTAATTGCAGATTCGTTAAAACTCCTTCTACTGGGTTAAAGAACTAGGTGTTATTTAAAACACAGTTCACGACAAACCCAAATCACATTCTATTTATCATCGGGTTAAAGAAAAATGTTATTGAAAACACCGTTCACGATAAACCCACAAATCAATTCTGTTTAAAACCCCTTTCAAATCCAGTTTATTTATTTAAAAATAAACGGGTTTAATTTTAGTTCAAAACTAGTTCATCTTGATAAAAATCTATTTTTATCTTTTCAAATATTAAGTTTTTCACCCCAATTTTTCCCAAATCATTTCTTATGATTTTACACAAATTATTACTATTTTTAATAATTTTATCAAGGCCCGTATAGTCGATTTCCAACAATGGCCATCGAACTGCACTTACAGCGACCTTTTTCAAATTTGATTTGGACGTAACTCCAAATCCAACCGTTAGATTTCAAATTTCTAATATTCGTTAGAAAGCTCTTTTCGATACGAACCCAACGGTTCCGGTTTTAGGAGAATCCGACGGTCGGATCTCCCGTAATGTCCGTTTGAAATAAATGGTCGAAATTCACGAACTGCCGCGGCGCGGCGCGTTCTATTCAGGCCATTATATTATATATATAATATATATAATATATATTTCGTCGATTTCTATTCAAAACAAATTCTATAAATAGTTTTTAAATTCGTTTCAAAATTCATTTCAACTTCCATTTCAATTCAAAGCAAAATTGAATTCTTCTTTATAAATTCGTTTTAAAATTCATTTCTATTCAATTCAAATTTCAATTCAATTTGAATTCATTTCAATTCGCTTTCAATTCAATTTGAATTTGTTTTCAATTCAATTCAATTTCAAAGTCGTTTTCTATTCGATTCAATTCAAATTGGTTTTCTATTCGATTCAATTCAAATTGGTTATCTATTCGATTCAAATCAAATTGGTTATCTATTCGATTCAAATCAAATTGGTTATATATTCAATTCAAGTTTCATTTCAAAATATTCGATTTCGAAATCACTTTTCAATATTCATTTTAAAATGAATAAAATCGATATAAATATCGTTCACGTCAAAATGGCGTCAATCTAATCAACACGGCTTCATATAATTCTATTTTCAAATATTCTACTCGACAAATGAATATTTATCTTTTTCCTCCACACACGACTAATCTCAACGAATGAGTATTGTCCACGTGTGGCTATTTTTGCTATTTAAAATATTTTATAAAATTAAGGTATCTATCGTTTGATATTAAATCAGACTCCAACTGTAAATTAGTAAGATAACGATTCCCTGAATATTAACCCCGAAGGCCGAAACCAACATCAGATCAATATTCAGGAGACTACTCATCTCATCTATTTTCCAGTAAGTTTCTAATTTCATATATGATAAAGATGTAAATTTTATTGTTAAAATATTTCGTTCAACACATGACTAATCTCAACGGATGAGTACAGTCAACACATGAACCTTTATTTTATAAAGATAAAGATATAAATTTTACTGTTAAAATATTTCGTTCAACACATGACTAATCTCAACGGATGAGTACAGTCAACACATGAACCTTTATTTTATAAAGATAAAGATATAAATTTTATTGTTAAAATATTTCGTTCAACACATGACTAATCTCAACGGATGAGTACAGTCAACACATGAACCTTTATTTTATAAAGATAAAGATATAAATTTTATTGTTAAAATATTTCGTTCAACACATGACTAATCTCAACGGATGAGTACAGTCAACACATGAACCTTTATTTTATAAAGATAAAGATATAAATTTTATTGTTAAAATATTTCGTTCAACACATGACTAATCTCAACGGATGAGTACAGTCAACACATGAACCTTTATTTTATAATATTCTTTATCTTCTAAATTGGAATGAGGCCCAATCAATCACCATATAATATTAATTATATGGATTTTCATACATCACACGTATATAATAACATTGAAAAATAATCAACCATCAACCAAAGTGCACTACACTGTATAAGCATCAAATATAGATATCTAACGCTTATAACAGCCTGTCAATTAATCGATCGACATATTTAATCAATCAGGATGAGTGAACTTCAAATTTCATCCCAACACCCGTGTGGGGTTTCAAACAATCAAACACAGATTTTATTTGTGCAGTTGGGCGATGTGTAAAATTTATCGACCCAATCAATATCAGTCAAATCAGTGTATATAAACAAATCGGTCGATTTGTTTATAAATATTTATTTATTCACATTCACGCTAGAAATTATATTTTTAACGCTAAAATATTTTATTTTAACACATGAATTTTTATTCAATTCATTTACAGAATAAAAATGATATTTTTATTTTTCTAACTTATTTTAGAAAATTTCGGCGGCATAACGGCACGATACTAGAAACGGGACGAGGCCTAGCCTTATCCCCGGTCTAGTGAAGGCCCACGCCATTCACACATCAATCAAATCCATTCATTTCACCAAACAATTCAATTTCAATCAAATAAACTAACAAATTTTTGCAATCAAACAAACAAGTCCATGGTCTGTGGACGATTGTGTCGGGTGCTACTAAGCACCGTCTGCATCCTAGTATATATATATATAACTAGAAAAAGAAATTTAAAGGTGAGAAATTCTCACCGATAGCTATCCAAACATCTTGACTCTTCTTTTGTAGAAGTCTTCATCGTTATCGCATCTTCGTCACTTTCTTCGCCCGTATTCTCTACATATGTAAAAATCGAATTTTTACTTTGTTATTCAATATATAAAAATTGAATTTTTACTTCGCTATACTTCTAATAAAGATTATATTTTTATCACGCTATTCTTCATATAAGGATTTCGCCTTTTCAAAAATAAATATTTCGCCTTTTCAAACATATCATTATAAAAATCACATTTTTATTTTTCTACCCATATAAAGATGATATTTTTAATATTCCTAGCATGTAAAAATTATATTTTTAATTCTCTACCTAAACAAAAATCACATTTTTATCCTTCTACAATATGAGAGATTATATTTTTAATACTTTAAAAATATAAAAATCATATTTTTATTCTCCTACATATGTAAAAATCAGATTTTTTTTGCTAATTATATATATAAACTAAAAACTGAATCTAAATAATGTATTTTACAATTTAAAACTGAATTCTTTTTCAAATTAAAAACCTATTCTTTTTCATTTTAGAAATATAATCTTTATTTCATGTAAAAATATAAACTTTACTTCCTATGACAATAAATCGGAATTTTATTTCATATAAAAATATAAATTATAAATTATAAAACTTACTGTAATTGGTTTCTTCTGAGGAGGAGGTGTCTGCGTCGCGGTTTAGGTCGAGAAAGGGGAGAGAGGACGTCGGAGAGGGGAAGGGGTCTCGTCGTGGCCTACTGGCGGCGCCATGGGGCTAGCGGCCTAGGGTTTTGGGCTAGTGGCGGTTTATGGTTCGGGGAAGGCCAGAGGAAGAAAGGTAGATGGCGAAGCTTGGCGGAGGGTTGGAGGACGGGGCGACGTTGGTTGCTGAGGCCAGCAGTGGGCGGCGGTCCTCCAGGAGCAGCGGCTCCTTTTGTTTTTTTTTCTTATTTTTCGATCTGGGTTGAAGAATATACCGCGGGGGGGGGGGGGGGGGGGGGGGGGGAGAGAAATAAAGGAGAGGGAGAGAGAATATTAATTTTTAATTATTTTATTTTGCAAAAAGTTGACTTTCACATATGACCTCTAAACGAGGCCCACCGCCTGTCCTCCATAGCGTATTACCCCCATTCCGAACACAATGGGTTATGTATCGTAGGCCAATTCGGTCGTTACGATCAGTTTTCGTCAAAATCAAAATATGACTTTATATATTGAATTTGAACACTCATTTCAATTTACTGGGGTCACATACCAACTAGAAAAATTCCCGAAAAATATTTCCTAGCTTCGTATTGACGATACGGTCCTAACAAAACTAGTTTCATCGAATTCTGAGACCGTTGGAAAAATGGCCATTTTCCAGTCGATTAAAATCAACTGAAACTGGTCAAACTCGTTTTCCTTTGCCACGTTTACATATTGATTCGAAAAATTATGAAATTTGGAATCTAGCAGTAATTTGACATCACGGATCCAACAAAACTGGTTTCGTCGAAATCCGAGGTCGTTTGCAAAATTCCCATTTTTAAGGGCCTGAATTCCATAGCGACTATTCAGAATTTTCAACTGGACATATCTTTTGATTCCCGCTATGAAATTTCAATTTTCCGGATTCGTTGGAAAGATATCCACAATTAGATTCCATTATTTTTGGTTTCACTAAAATCCGGTTTATTTTGCACCCGGTACATTCAATTGAAGTTTGAAATCGAATTATCGAACTACCGCGCCATTTTCAATTCCTTTTATAATTATATATAATTATTTATATTCTAACGTCGATCTATATAACTATATACGTTCGAATTATATTCAAAATAAATTTCTCGTCGATATTATTTAAAATAAGCTATTTTAAATATTCAAAATTCGCTAAAATTGCAAAAATAAAAATTTTAAACTGGCCCAGATTTTCGGGTTGTTACATCTGCGTTCTGATTTGTCTTGTCCTCACAGTAATTCGTTCTTTCTCTTCTCTTCGGAGACCGGGGAAGTTCGGGTCGCTTCATTTGGTATTAGAGCATTGGTTTACAAAGCTCAGAGAACAGGACACATTAGAACCGTACGAAAGAATTCATCAGATATTGGATTAGTAATATCCAATGGGAATGACTCGTTAGAGATTGGATCAGTAGTATCCTAGAACGAGTGTGAAGAGTATATTTTTAAAAGTGAAAACAAGTTTTGTTTTGAAATTTAAATCACTTATTCGTAATTGATCATTTTTTTAAATGAATTTGGACAATCCAATATATAAAGATTTTGTATATATGTCCTGCAAACGTGTATTCGAAGTTTTAATATACTGGGTAGATATAGAATCCCTCTAGTGCCCGGGGATAATTCTGGTGATGGGGCACCATCGCCAGTATTTATTTTCGAGTAACGAAAGTGAGATTTCTATATATTTCCAATTGACTGGTGTGAGAACCGAAACTAGATAGGGCTTATTGTTGTGAATTGACACCAAAAATGTGATTTTTGACTATATATCAAAGTTATGAATTTGAAATGATAATTCACTAATTGATTGATGGTTGTGTTGTTTGATTATTGTTTGAATAATTAAATGTTGAACCTTTAACCAAATTGGTCAAATATTGAACTATATTGAAAATTAGTCGCATTTGCTTGCATACACATGTACTTACATTGAACAGGTCATAGCAAGGAGGCTAGAGCAGAGAATAAAATTTGTTTGCCTGACAAATAGGTACATGTTTACCATAATTTACTGTTTTGTTTGGGTGCTGATGATTTTATGAGCCGATTGGCTAGCCGCTTGGCTTTTTCTTTTTCTTTTTGAGATCAGAAGGCATGTATGGCAATTTCGGGATTTTCCCGTGCTCCTGGTGCAGAGGAGGTTATGGCGAAAATTTTCGGAAATTTAGGGTGTTAGCCAAATTTTTGAAAAATTTGAAAAGTTCTTAGAAACTGAAAAGTTGAAGAACTTAAGCCGTAATCAAAATAACGAAAGTTGAGTTGATTTGTGAAACAACTTTCGGCTTTGTTCCTTTTCGGGGACGAAAAGTTTTAAGTGGGGGAGATTGTAATAACCCGGAAATCTGGGTTAGTTTAAAATTTTTATTTTGGAAATTTTAGCGAATTTTGATTATTTAAAATGAATTATTTTAAATAATATCGACGAGAAATTTATTTTGAATATAATTTGAATGTATATATTCGTTTGCATCGACGATAGAATATAAATATTTATTTATGTTTATAAAAGGAACTGAAAATGGCGTGGTAGTTCGATAATTAGATTTCAAAAAACAAAAGAATGTACCGGGTGCAAAATAAACCGGATTTTAGTGAAACCAAAAATATTCGAATCTAATTGATAATATCTTTCCAACGAATCCGAAAAATCCAAATTTCATAGCGGGGATCAAAAGATATGTCCAGTTGAAATTTCAGAATAGTCGCTATGGAATTTCGGCCCTTAAAAATGGTCATTTTGCAAATGACCTCGGATTTTGACGAAACCACTTTTGTTGGGTCCGCGATGTCAAATTATTGCTAGCTTTCAAATTTCGTAATTTTTCAATTCAATATGTAAGCGTGGCAAAGGAAAACGTGTTTGACCAGTTTCAGTTGATTTTAATCGACTGGAAAATGACCATTTTTCAAACGGTCTCAGAATTTGACGAAATTAGTTTTGTTAGGACTGTATCGTCAATACGAAGCTAGAAAATATTTTTCGGGAATTTTTCTAGTTAGTACGTGACCCCGGCAAATTGAAATGCGCGTTCAAATTCAATATATAGAGTTATATGTTGATTTTGACGAAAACTGATCGAAACAGTCGAATCAGCTTACGATACATAACCCATTGTGTTCGGAATGAGGGTAATTAGCTAGGGGCGACAGTCGTTGGGTCTCGTTAGGAGATCGAATGAAGAAATTACTTTTTGAAAATAAAGTAAATAAAAAAAAAACCTTTCTTTTCTCCTTTACCCCCCTCTTCCTCGTTCATTCTATTCAGAAATAACAAAAAAAAACCGCGCCATCGTCAGTCCCCTCCCCCCCTCCGTCCACCGCGCCGCCGGAGGTCCCCTCCCCTTCGCCTGCACCAAGTCGCGACCCCCCTCCTACTGTAACCCGCCCCTCCACGAACCCTAACCCAATTCGATTTCCAGACCCACCCAAGACCGCCGTTGACCGCCAGTGCCACCCCTCCTCAGCCCTGCGTCGCCCCTCCGATCTCCCCCTCCTTCCTCTCTCTCTTCCCCTATGCTAAGACCGCTCCAATCTGCTGCCACAACCCTAACCTGCCGCCACCACTATCCAAGAAGACCACCGCTGCCATTCCCTTGCTCCACCAACCACTCCAAGGCTGCGCCACCTCTGTGGGCCCATGCCGGTGAGTTTTTAATTATATTTTCATTTATTTGGTTAAGGAAAAATATTATTTTTATATTAGAGAAGTAATAAAAATATGATTTTTACAAAGTAGAAGTAAAAATTCGATTTTTATATATTGAATAGCGAAGTAAAAGTTCGATTTTTATATATTGAATAGCGAAGTAAGAATTCGATTTTTATATATTGAATAGCGAAGTAAAAATTCGATTTTTATATATTGAATAGCGAAGTAAAAATTCGATTTTTATATATTGAATAGCGAAGTAAAAATTCGATTTTTACATATGTAGAGAATACGGGCAAAGAAAGTGACAAGAGGCAAGAAACGGCGAAGATTTCTACATAAGAAGAGTCGTGGCATTGGATTAGCTATTCGATGAGAACTTCTCACCTTTTAAATTTTGTTTTCTAGTTAATAATATATACTAGGATGCAGACGGTGTTAAGTAGCACCCGACACCCGTCGTCCACAGACCATGGACGGCTTGTATGCTTGTTTGTTTGATTTTGATGTGTAGTTGATTGTGTGTTGTGAAGTGAAATGGAATAAAATATTTATGTAGTTAAAAATATTTTATAGTTGAAAATATAATTTTTAACATGAAAATGAAATAAATTAATATAAACAAATCAAATAATTTGTTTATCTACACACATTTGACTGATATTGATTGGGACGATAAATTTTACACATCGCCCAACTGCACAAATAAAATCTATGTTTGATTGTTTGAAACCCCACACGGGTACTGGGATGATATTTGATGTACACTATTCCCGATTGTTTAGTTGTATGTCGATCGATTGATTGACAAACTGTTATAAGCGTTGAATATTTATATTTGATGCTTATACAGTGTAGAATGCACTTTGGATGATGGTTGATTATTCATCGTTGTTATTGTATACATGTGTTGTAGCAAATCCATATAATTAACATTATATGGTAATTGATTGGGCCTCATTCCATATTTGAAAATGAAATATTTGAAAAAAATGATATTTTGAATATAAATATTTGAAAAGGAAATATTTAAAATAGAATATTTGAAAATAGGAATATATGAAGCCGTGTTGATTAGATTTACGCCATTTTGACGTGAACGATATTTATATCGATTTTATTCATTTTTTAATGAACATCGAAAGTGATTTCAAAATCTGATATTTTGAATAGAAATGAATTCGAATTGAAATTGAATAGAATTGAAATTCGAATTAGATTGAATTAAATTGAATATAAAACGAATTCGAATTGAATAGAATATAAAACGGATTCGAATTGAATTGAAAAGAAAATGAATTCAAATCGAATTAAAATCGATTTGAATTGAAATCAATTTGAAATGAATTTAAAACGAATTTATATTGGAAAATTCAATTTTGATTTGAATTTGAAAGGAAGTTGAAATCGTTTCAAAAACGAATTTAAAATGATTTATAAAATACGTTTTAAATGGAAATCGACGAAGTATATATTATATATATTATATATATAATATAATGGCCCGAATAGAACGCGCTGCGCCGTGGCAGTTCGCGAATTTCGACCATTGACTTCGAACGGATATTACGGGAGATCCGACCGTCGGATTCTCCTAAAACCGGAACCGTTGGGTTCGTATCGAAAAGAGCTTTCTAACGAATATTAGAAATTTGAAATCTAATGGTTTGATTTGGAATTATGTCCAAATCAAATTTGGAAAAGGTCGTTGTAAGTGCAGTTCGATGGCCATTGATGGAAATCGACTGTACGGGCCTTGATAAAATTATTAAAAATAGTAATAATTTGTGTAAAATCATAAGAAATGATTTAGAAAGAATTGGGATGAAAAACACCACGTTTGAAAAGATAAAAATAGATTTTTATCGAAATGAACTAGTTTTGAACTAGAATAATAATTTATTTATTTTTAGAATAAATAAATTGGATAATGAAAATGGTTTTGAAAATAACCAGAATTGCCAATAATTATAATTGGAATGGATTTGAATCGAAATTGTCTTTGGATTATTTCGATGTTGGATTTCGTGATTATACAGATGTTGTTATGGAAATTTGAAAGTTATATATATATATATATCGTTGTTTCCATTACGATATTTGTTGGTCGTAGAATTTGATATTGAATATAAGCCGATGTATTTTCTATTCAGAGCCTTGTATTTAATATCAAATGTGATTTGGGTTTGTCGTGAATGGTGTCTTCATAAACACTGTTCTTAAGCCCAGCTGAGGAAAAGATTAAATCTTTTTATTTGGATTTAATGAAGTGTACCAATTAAATAATATTTAATTGGAATTGAATTGATATTGATTTTTGGGTTTATCATGAACAGTGTTTTAAATAACACTCGTTCTTTAACCCGATAATTAATGAAACGTGATTTTGGGTTGTCGTGAACGGTATCTTCAATAATACCGTTCTTAGACCTAAAGGAGTTAAGAAAATCAGAAACTAACTGGGGATTAGTTAAGTTGAATGGTTTCAGAGGTATTGATCTGATGTTGGTTTCGACCTTCGGGGTAAATACTTAGGGAACTGCTCACTTGCTAATTTACGGTTAGGGACTGATTGAAATGTGATGTGATTTTGGGTTTATCGTGAACCGTGTTTTAAATGACACTGATTCTTTAACCCAGTCACAGATTAAAACTAAGTGGAGTTTTAATGAATCTTTAATTAGTTTGAAATGATCGAGGATGGAGTATCACCAGTTTTGCTCCAGTCATTAGTTAAATCTTTAATTAGTTTTGAACATGAAATGGTAATTAAATTTACCGATAACACCGTGGTGTTAGATATGAAGTATTACCAGTTTTACTTCATGGGATGAATAGGTTGGGATTGGGAAATTAAAACAAATGATTACTTCGGTAAGGTTCGTTAATCCCGACTAGTTGAATCGATATTCAAAAGAAGATTAAAGAATTGATTCAAGGAATTTATCTTTGATAAAATTAATGGGAACCTTTCCCTATGAATGTGAAATTTAGAAACTAACTGTCGGTTAGCTAAGAAGAATGGTTTTCTAGATATTAATCTGATGTTGGTTTCGGCCTTAGGGGTGGGGAATTGTTCTCTTGTTAATTTACGGTTAGTGACTGATGAATTGGAATGAGGCGTATGTTGAGTTTGTGTAACACTTATTTAAAATATACGCGAGTTATTCAGAAAGACTGGGTTTATCCCATTCTGAATAACTGATTCGACGATTAGTCGAAGATGAAGACGATGGTTGAAGACCGGAGGTCTTCACGTCGTTTGGATAATTACTGATGATCTTGATTGGGCTGTACACCCAAGAAGATGGAAATAGTTGGTGATCGTCCAGACGTACTTGGAGATCGATGGATATGCGGGGTACTAGGTGCCTCCGGTTTCGTTCAGACCCAGAACGAACTTGTAAATGGACTGTGTGTCTGACATTGGATTTTAGTCTGTGTGATTGATTTCTATTAAATATATATCTGTTTGGTGGCGGAGAATTTATTCTCTTGCTTAACGCCCTTCTCTGAGACGTACGAGCTCAGGGGTTATATACTGGTGGATATCAAATGCATAGAGAGAAATGCCTGTGTGGCAAATGATCAAGGCTTCTGTTGAAAAGCAAAGTCTTGTGGTCGATGATAGAAGCACGGCCTTTGTGGCGTAGCTTTGTGTAACGTTCACTTCGCGAGCCTCACACCCCGGTGTGAACCAAAACGGGAGAGGACGTCAGGGAGGGCATGTGTTTCTTTCTAGCTAGAAGTGGCGTCAGTGGTTTTACACGCCCTGACGAGTTTGACTTACGTGGTTGTTGCTGTTGCGAGGCGCCTCGGTTTGATCGGATGATCCGGGTCCGATGGAGTCATTTTGGCTCATTTACGCCCCATAGGGCGGGGAAACGCATGTTCAGGGTTTAAGTTTAATCCACATCGGTGGACTGGCCCTGAGGATCCAAGGGTCACTCGAGCTCTAATCCTGAGACTCGGGCTAGACAGTCTCGAATCGGTAGAGGACTATCTTTTGCCTCGGTTCACAGACGGAAATCCAATTTCCAAATACGTGACATTTGCGGTTTTAATTGTAGAACTAGTAGGGCGACATGATATATGGTACCCATGCCGCCTATGATTGATACTTATGATTTGAAGTTGTTTTATACACTATGCACTTATAATAGTATCAAATGATTCGTTTTAAACGTACTAAGCATGTTTGGCTATTATAAGGGAAAACCCTATCCCCCGGCTTGCGTTGCATTGTGTGATAGGACATGGGTCTTATAATAGCTTCATTTTTCCAAAAAGCATTGCGCTGTTTTGTTATATGCACTAGTATTCTTGGGAGGAAACCCGTTCCGTGTTATACGGCGTGGTCCTTTGATATATCTGATTTAAAGTAAAGTTTTAAATAACTGTTTTAGTTCTCACACCAGTCACATGACTGACCTGGAGTTTATTGTTTTAACCTAAACTCTGGGTGCCCTTATTTTGACACGGGCAGCTAGTAGTTTTGGTTTTGCAGATTTATATTCACCGGATCCTGGTTTACAGCTGGAATGATACTCGGAGAGCTTTGTATCCGTGTATTACTTCTAGTTGTGCATTGTATTATTTTCCGCTGCCATGTAATGTATTGTAATCTCTGATATTTATCGAATGTAATTTATTCAATTATACTCTGTATATTCTTGTATCTGATGGAATTGTTGTAATATGCAATGAAATGTTCTTTCGTCTGCGTTCTGATTTGTCTTGTCCTCACAGTAATTCGTTCTTTCTCTTCTCTTCGGAGACCGGGGAAGTTCGGGTCGCTTCAAGTTGATATCTTCAAACGTACTTACGTTTGGTGGCGGAGGAATTCGTTTCTCTTAGCTTTATACTGTGAAAACCTGTAACTTCCCCGTAAAGGAAAGCGCGGATAGTTCGAGAACAACACACAGAAAAACGCGGACGGAAGAACATTTCACTGTATATCACAACAATGCATCAGATTACAAGAATTTACAGAGTATAAACAAATAAATATTACACAGAAATATCAGAGATTTAAATTACATTTTAATACATAGCAGCGGAAAATAATACAATACACAACTAGAAGGAGATATACGGATACAAAGCTTTCCGGATATCGTTCCAGCTGTAAACCAGGATCCTGTGAATATAAATCTGCAAAACCAAAACTACTAGTTGCCCGTGTCGAAAATAAGGGCACCCAGAGTTTAGGTTAAAACAATAAACTCCAGGTCAGTCATGTGATTGGTGTGAGAACTAAAACAGTTATTAATCTTTATTTTTAAAGTTAGGTAAATCAAGGGACCACGCCGTATAACACGGAACGGGTTTCCTCCCAAGAATACCAGTGCATAAAACAAACAGCGCAATGCTAAATAAAGAAAAATGAAGCTGTTATAAGACCCAGGTCCTATCATACAATGCAACGCAAGCCGGGGGATAGGGTTTTCCCTTATAACAGCCAAAGAATGCTTGATACGTTTAAAACAAATCATTTGATACTATTATAAGTGCATAGTGTATAAAACAACTTCAAATCATAAGTATCAATCATAGGCGGCATGGGTACCATATATCATGTCGCCATACTAGTTCTACAATTAAAACCGCAAATGTCACGTATTTGGAAATTGGATTTCCATCCATGACCGAGGCAAAAGATAGTCCTCAACCGATTCGAGACGCTCTAGCCCGCCCCTCAGGACCCAGACTCAGGTGGGCCCTTGGATCGTCAGGGCAGGTCCACCGATGTGGATTAAAATGCCTGAACATGCGTTTCCCCGCCCTTTGGGGCGTACATGAGCCAACGAATGACTCCATCGGACCCGGATCGTCCGATCTAACCGAGGCGCCTCGCAACAGCAACAACCACACAGGTGAAAAGTATATAAATGTCAGGGCTGGTAGGTCACTGACACCACCCTAGCTAGAAAGAAACGCATGCCCTCCCTGATGTCCTTCTCCCGTTTTTGGTTCACCACCGGGGTGCGAAACTCGCGAATTCACGTTACACAAAGTTGTGCCACACAGGCTGTGCTTTGATCATCACCACAAGACTTTGCTTTTCAACAGAAGCCTCGATCAATTGCCACTTAGGCATGCCACATAGGCAATTCACTCCATGCGTTTGATATCCATCAATATATAACCCCTGAGCTCGTACGTCTCAGAGAAGGGCGTTAAGCAAGAGAATAAATTCTCCGCCGCCAAACAGATATATATTTAATAGAGATCAATCACACGGACTAAAATCCAATGTCAGACACACAGTCCATTTACAAGTCCGTTCTGGATCTGAACGAAACCGGAGGCACCTAGTACCCCGCATATCCATCGATCTCCAAGTACGTCTGGACGATCACCAACTGTTTCCATCTTCTTGGGTGTACAGCCCAATCAAGATCATCAGTAATTACCCAAACGACGTGAAGACCTCCGGTCTTCGACCATCGTCTTCATCTTCGACTTATCGTCGTATCAGTTATTCAGAATGGGATAAACCCGGTCTTTCCGAATAACTCGCGTATATTTTAAATAAGTGTTACACAAACACAACATACGCCTCATTCCAATTCATCAGTCACTAACCATAAATTAATCCAGAGAATAATTTCCCTAATGTTAACCCCGAAGGCCGAAACCAACATCAGATCAATATCCAGAAAACCATTCTGCTTAGCTAACCGACAATTAGTTTCTAAATTTCACATTCATAGGGAAAGGTTCCCATAAATTTTATCAAAGATAAATTCTTTAATTTATTCTTTAGTCTATTTTTGAATATCAATTCAAACTAGTCGGGATTAACGAACCTTACCGAAGTAATCATTTGTTTTAATTTCCCAATCCCAACCTATTCATCCCATGAAGTAAAACTGGTCATACTTCATATCTAACACCACGGTGTTATCGGTAAATTCAATTACCATTTCACGTTTAAATCTAATTAAAGATTTAACTATCGCCTGGAGTAAAACTGGTGATACTCCATTCTCGATCTTTTCAATCTAATTAAAGATTCATTAAAACTCCACTTAGTTTTAATCTGTGACTGGGTTAAAGAATCAGTGTAATTTGAAACACGGTTCACGATAAACCCAAAATCACATTTCCATTAATTATCGGGTTAAAGAACGAGTGTTATTTAAAAACACCATTCACGATAAACCCAAGAATCAATATCAATTCAATTCCAATTAAATATTGTTTAATTGGTACACTTCATTAAATATAAATAAAAAGATTTAATCTTTTCTCAACTGGGTTCAAGAACAGTGTTAATGAAGACACCATTCACGACAAACCCAAATCACATTTGATATTCAATACAAGGCTCTGAATAGAAAATATATCGGCTTATATTCAATATCAAATTCTACGATTAACAAATGTCGTATTGGAAATAACGATATAAATATATATCTTTCAAATATCCATAACAACATCCGTATAATCACGAATTCCAACATCGAAATATTCCGAAGACAATTTCGATTCAAATCCACTCCAATGCAATCATTGGAAATTCTGGTTATTTTTAAAACCCTTTTCAAATTCAATTTATTTATTTAAAAAAATAAATAGAATTATAATCCTAGTTCAAAACTAGTTTATTTCGATAGAAATCTATTTTTATCTTTTCAAATATGGAGTTTTTCATCCCAATTCTTCTCAAATCATTTCTGATGATTTTACACAAATTATTAATATTTTTAATAATTTTATCAAGGCCCGTACAGTCGATTTCCATCAACGGCCATCGAACTGCACTTACAGCGACCTTTTCCAAATTTGATTTGGACATAATTCCAAATCCAACCGTTAGATTTCTAATTTCTAATATTCGTTAGAAAGCTCTTTTCGATACGAACCCAACGGTTCCAGTTTTAGGAGAATCCGACGGTCGGATCTCCCGTAATGTCCGTTCGAAGTCAATTCGAATTAGTTTATATTCAATTTCAATTCGAATTTATTTATATTCAATTCTTTTCAAAATATCAGATTTTGAAATCACTTTCGATATTCATTATAAAATGAATAAAATCGATATAAATGTCCTTCACGTCAAAATGGCGTCAATCTAATCAATACGGCTTCATATGTTTCTATTTTCAAATATTCTATTTCGAATATTTCTTTTTCAAATATTTCTATTTTAAAACTGGAATGAGGCCCAATCAATTACCATATAATGTTAATTATATGGATTTTCTACAACACATGTATATATCAACAACAATGAATAATTAACCATCATCCAAAGCGCATTCTACACTGTATAAGCATTAAATATAAATATTCAACGCTTAGAACAGCCTGTCAATCAATCGATCGACATACAACTAAACAATCGGGATTAGTGTACGTCAAATATCATCCCAATACCCGTGTGGGGTTTCAAGCAATCAAACACAGATTTTTATTTGTGCAGTTGGGCGATGTGTAAAATTTATCGTCCCAATTAATGTCCTTCAAATAGGTGTACATAAACAAACCGTCTGGTTTGTAAATGAATATTTATTTATTCACATTCACGTTAAAAATTATATTTTTAACGATCAAACTATTTTATTCAACCTATGAATATTCTATTCGGTTCATTTATTAAATAAAATGTTATCTTTATTTTTCTAACTTATTTTTAGAAAATTTCGGCGGCATAACGGCACGATACTAGAAACGGGACAAGGCCTAGCCTTATCCCCGGTCTAGTGAAGGACCACACCATTCACACATCAATCAAATCAATTCCATTTCACCCAACAGTCAAATTTCAATCAAATAATCTAACTAATT
Organism: Allium sativum; assembly: GCA_030737875.1. Classification (NCBI taxonomy): domain Eukaryota; kingdom Viridiplantae; phylum Streptophyta; class Magnoliopsida; order Asparagales; family Amaryllidaceae; genus Allium; species Allium sativum. The sequence continues at coordinate 603,083,944 of CM060919.1, read as the reverse complement.
TTTGCAATCAAACAAACAAGTCCATGGTCTGTGGACGATTGTGTCGGGTGCTACTAAGCACCGTCTGCATCCTAGTAAATATATATATAACTAGAAAAAGAAATTGAAGAGTGAGAAATTCTCACATTTAGCTATCCAACTCCACGACACTTCATTGATAGAAATCTTCATCGTTATCTCATTTTTGTCATCTTCGTTGCCCGTAGCCACTACATATGTAAAAATCGAATTTTTACTTCGCTATTCAATATATAAAAATCGAATTTTTACTATGCTATTCAATATATAAAAATCGAATTTTTACTATGCTATTCAATATATAAAAATCACATTTTTATTATGCTATTCAATATATAAAAATCACATTTTTACTTTGATGTTCAATATATAAAAATCACATTTTTACTATGCTATTCAATATATAAAAATCACATTTTTACTATGCTATTCAATATATAAAAATCACATTTTTACTATGCTATTCAATATATAAAAATCACATTTTTACTATGCTAGTCAATATATAAAAATCGCATTTTTACTATGCTAGTCAATATATAAAAATCACATTTTTACTATGCTATTCAATATATAAAAATCGAATTTTTACATCGCTATTCAATATATAAAAATCGAATTTTTACATCGCTATTCAATATATAAAAATCGAATTTTTACATCGCTATTCAATATATAAAAATCGAATTTTTATTTCGCTATTCATAGAACAAAGATTATATTTTTATCACGCCACTCTCTATAAAAAGATTTCGCCTTTTCGTTCATCACTATAAAAATCTCGTCTTTAACACTATAAAAATCTCGTCTTTAACACTATAAAAATCTCATCTTTTTATTGCAAAAATCTCTTCCTTTCAACTTGGTAGAATATATAAAAACTGATTTTCTAAATGCATTAAAACTGGTTTAATAAAGTACAGGAAAAAAAAGGTAAAAGGAAAAAAAGAAAAATTACCTTAATCGATCGAAGGAGGGTGCTCGGATTAGGGAGGAAGGGGGCGGAGGCTTTTGCGCGTTCGAATGGGGGAGGGGCGGACCGTCGCTGGTGGGTCGCAGTCGGAGGGGGTGGCGTCCAGGTTGAGGCGGCGGAGGGATTTCTAGGGTTTGGGGGGCCTTGGGGTTCGTCGAGCGTCGTATGAAGAGAGAGGAGAGGGGAACGAGGAAAGGGAGGGGAGGCGGAGAGGTCTGGGGCGACGGTGGCGGTGGCGGAGCGCAGGCGACGGGAGGGAAGGGGCGGGATCGATAAGAAGAGGGAGAGAGATGTCGGGCGGTTTTCCTCTGATTGAAGAAATGAAAAGGGGAGGAGGGTTTAAGTGTAAAGAATATATATATATATATATTATATTTTAATTTCTAAAAGGGTTGACTTTTATTTTCGAACTCAAAATCGATCCCATCGACTGTCGTCCCTAGCGTTTCACCCCCATTCCGAATACAATGGGATATGTATCGTAGTCTGATTCGGCTGTTACAATCAGTTTTCGTCAAAATCAACATATACTTCTATATATTGAATTTGAACGCGCATTTCAATTTACCGGGGTCACGTACTAACTAGAAAAATTCCAGAAAAATATTTTCTAGCTTCGTATTGACGATACAGTCCTAACAAAACTAGTTTCGTCGAATTCTGAGACCGTTGGAAAAATGGCCATTTTCCAGTCGATTAAAATCAACTGAAACTAGTCAAACGCGTTTTCCTTTGCCACGCTCACATATTGATGCGAAAAATTATGAAATTTGAAACCTAGTGTGAAAACCCGTAACTTCCCCGTAAAGGAAAGTGTCGGATAGTTCGAGAACAAACCACAACAGAACTCATATAAAAGAACATTTCATTGTATATTACAACAATGCATCAGATTACAAGAATATATAGAGTATAAAAGAATATTACACAGAGATATCAGAGATTTAAATTACATTTAAATACATCGCAGCGTAAAATAATACAATACACAACTAGAAGGATATATACGGATACAAAGCTTTCCGGATATCGTTCCAGCTGTAAACCAGGATCCTGTGAATATAAATCTGCAAAACCAAAACTACTAGCTGCCCGTGTCAAAATAAGGGCACCCAGAGTTTAGGTTGAAACAATAAACTCCAGGTCAGTCATGTGACTGGTGTGAGAACTAAAACAGTTAATCTTTATTTTAAATCATTAGGTAAATCAAGGGACCACGCCGTATAACACGGAACGGGTTTCCTCCCAAGAATACCAGTGCATAAAACAATCAGCGCAATGCTAAATAAAGAAAAATGAAGCTGTTATAAGACCCAGGTCCCATCACACAATGCAACGCAGCCGAGGATAGGGTTTTCCCTTATAACAGCCAAAGAATGCTTGATAAGGTTAAAACAAATCGTTTGATACTATTATAAGTGCATAGTGTATAAAACAACTTCAAATCATAAGTATCAATCATAGGCGGCATGAGCGCCCCATCCCACTATGTCGCCATACTAGGCTCTACAAATAAAACCGCAAATGTCACGTATTTGGAAATTGGATTTCCGTCTATGAACCGAGGCAAAAGATAGTCCTCTACCGATTCGAGACGCTCTAGCCCATGTCTCAGGATCAGAGCTCGAGTGACCCTTGGAGCGACAGGGCCAGTCCACCGATGTGGATTAAAATGCTTGAACACTGCGTTTCCCCACCCTTTGGGGTGTCAATGAGCCAACAAATGACTCCATCGGTTCGAGAACGACCGATATCTCCGAGGCGCCTCGCAACAGCAACAACCACATAAGTCAAACTCGTCAGGGCGTGTAAAACCACTGACGCCACTTTTTAGCTAGAAGGAAACGCATGCCCTCCCTGAGGTCCTCTTCCGTTTTTGGTCCATACCGGGTGTGAAACACGCGAAGTAAACGTTACACAAAGCTACGCCACAAAGGCCTTGCTTTGATCATCACCACAAGACTTTGCTTTTCAACAGAAGCCTCGATCAATTGCCACTTAGGCATGCCACACAGGAAATTCACTCCATGTGTTTGATATCCATCAATATATAACCCCTGAGCTCGTACGTCTCAGAGAAGGGCGTTAAGCAAGAGAATAAATTCTCCGCCGCCAAACAGATATATATTTAATAGAGATCAATCACACGGACTAAATTCCAATGTCAGACACACAGTCCATTTACAAGTCCGTTCTGGGTCTGAACGAAACCGGAGGCACCTAGTACCCCGCATATTCATCGATCTCCAAGTGCGTCTGGACGATCACCAACTGTTTCCATCTTCTTGGGTGTACAACCCAATCAAGATCATCAGTAATCACCCAAACGACGTGAAGACTTCTGGTCTTCGACCACCGTCTTCATCTTCGACTTATCGTCGTATCAGTTATTCAGAATGGGATAAACCCGGTCTTTCCGAATAACTCGCGTATATTTTAAATAAGTGTTACACAAACACAACATACGCCTCATTCCAATTCATCAGTCACTAACCGTAAATTAATCAAGAGAATAATTCCCCAAATATAAACCCCGAAGGCCGAAACCAACATCAGATCAATATCCAGAAAACCATTCTGCTTAACTAACCGACAGTTAGTTTCTAAATTTCACATTAATAGGGAAAGGTTCCCATTAATTTTATCCAAGATAAATTCCTTGAATTTATTGTTTAATCTATTTTTGAATATCAATTCAAACTAGTCGGGATTAGCGAACCTTACAGAAGTAATCATTTGTTTTAATTCCCCAATCCCAACCTATTCATCCCATGAAGTAAAACTGGTAATACTTCATATCTAACACCACGGTGTTATCGGTAAATTCAATTACCATTTCACGTTCAAATCTAATTAAAGATTTAACTAACGCCTGGAGCAAAACTGGTGATACTCCATTCACGATTATTTCAATCTAATTAAAGATTCATTAAAACTCCACTTAGTTTTAATCGTTAACTGGGTTAAAGAATCAGTGTCATTTAAAAACACGGTTCGCGATAAACCCAAAGTCACATTCCATTAATTATCGGGTTAAAGAACGAGTGTTATTTAAAACACTGTCCACGATAAACCCAAAAATCAATATCAATTCAATTCCAATTAAATATTATTTAATTGGTACACTTCATTAAATCTAAATAAAAAGATTTAATCTTTTCTCAACTGGATTCAAGAATAGTGTTAATGAAGACACCATTCACGACAAACCCAAATCACATTTGATATTCAATATAAGGCTCTGAATAGAAAATATATCGGCTTATATTCAATATCAAATTCTACGAATAACAAATGTCGTATTGGAAATAACGATATAAATATATATCTTTCAAATTTCCATAACAACATCTGTATAATCACGAATTCCAACATCGAAATATTCCGAAGACAATTTCGATTCAAATCTACTCCAATGCAATCATTGGAAATTCTGGTTATTTTTAAAACCCTTTTCAAATTTAATTTATTTATTTAAAAATAAATAGAATTATATTTCTAGTTCAAAACTAGTTCATTTCGATAAAAATCTATTTTTATCTTTTCAAATATGGAGTTTTTCATCCCAATTCTTTATAAATCATTTCTTATGATTTTACACAAATTATTACTATTTTTAATAATTTTATCAAGGCCTGTGCAGTCGATTTCCATCAACGGCCATCGAACTGCACTTACAGCAACCTTTTTCAAATTTGATTTGGACGTAACTCCAAATCCAACCGTCAGATTTCAAATTTCTAATATTCTTTAGAAAGCTCTTTTCGATACGAACCCAACGGTTCCAGTTTTAGGAGAATCCGACGGTCGGATCTCCCGTAATATTCGTTCGAAGTTAATGGTCGAAATTCGCGAACTGCCGCGGCGCGGCGCATTCTATTCAGGCCATTATATTATATATATATAATATATATAATATATATTTCGTCGATTTCTATTTAAAACGAATTATATAAATAGTTTTAAATTCGTTTCAAAAGCCATTTCAACTTCCTTTTCAATTCAAATCAAAATTGAATTCTTCTTTATAAATTCGTTTTAAAATTCATTTCTATTCAATTCAAATTTCAATTCAATTTGAATTCATTTCAATTCGCTTTCAATTCAATTTGAATTCGTTTTCAATTCAATTCATTTTGAAATCATTTTCAATTCATTTCATTTCGAAATCGTTTTCAATTCATTTTGAATTCGTTCTATATTCAATTCATTTCGAAATCGTTTTCAATTCAATTTGAATTCGTTTTATATTCAATTCATTTCGAAATCGTTTTCAATTCAATTTGAATTCGTTTTCAATTCAATTCATTTCGAAATCGTTTTCAATTCAATTTGAGTTCGTTTTCAATTCAATTCATTTCGAAATCGTTTTCAATTCATTTCATTTCGAAATCGTTTTCAATTCATTTCATTTCGAAATCGTTTTCAATTCAATTTGAATTCGTTCTATATTCAATTCATTTCGAAATCGTTTTCAATTCATTTCATTTCGAAATCGTTTTCAATTCAATTCATTTCGAAATCGTTAAAATCGATATAAATATCGTTCACGTCAAAATGGCGTCAATCTAATCAACACGGCTTCATAAATTTCTATTTTCAAATATTCCTTTTCAAAATAGTTGTTATTATCAAAATATTTCGTTCAACACATGACCAATCTCAATGGATGAGTACTGTCAACACATGAACCTTTATTTTATATTGATAAAGATGTAAATTTTATTACTAAAATATTTCGTTCAACACATGACCAATCTCAATGGATGAGTACTGTCAACACATGAACTTTTATTTTATAATATTCTTTATTTTTCAAATTGGAATGAGGCCCAATCAATTACCATATAAAGTTAATTATATGGATTTTCATGCATTACACACATATAATAGCATCGAAAAATAATCAACCATCAACCAAAGTGCACTACACTGTATAAGCATCAAATATAGATATCTAACGCTTATAACAGCCTGTCAATCAATCGATCGACATATTTAATCAATCAGGATGAGTGAACTTTAAATTTCATCCCAACACCCGTGTGGGGTTTCAAAAAATCAAACACAGATTTTATTTGTGCAGTTGGGCGATGTGTAAAATTTATCGACCCAATCAATGTCCTTCAAATAGGTGTACATAAACAAACCGTCTGGTTTGTAAATGAATATTTTATTTTATTCACTTCACGTAAAAAAAATATTTTTAACGATAAAACATTTTATTTTAACATACGAATTTCTATTCAGTTCATTTTCAAGATAAAAATGATATCTTTATTTTTCTAACATATTTTAGAAAATTTCGGCGGCATAACGGCACGATACTAGAAACGGGACGAGGCCTAGCCTTGTCCCCGGTCTAGTGAAGGCCCACGCCATTCACACATCAATCAAAATCGCCAAACAACCAATTTCAAATCAAATCATATAACTAAGCTATGCAACCAAACAAACAAGTCCATGGTCTGTGGACGATTGTGTCGGGTGCTACTAAGCACCGTCTGCATCCTAGTATATATATACAAATAGAAATGAAATTGAAAGGTGAGAAATTCTCACTGAAAGCTATCCAATCATCTTGACTCTCCTTTGATATAAATCTTCTTCGTTCTCGCCTTTTTGTTACCTTCGTTGTCCGCTTTCACTACCTTTCATCATCTTCTTCGTTCAGCTATACTGGACCGCCGTAACCCATCATTCCAAAGTCCTAGCCACCTGCGCAAGCCACCAGAAGCCGCCGAACCCCCATCCGACCAGTCCACATCATCGGCCTCCACGTCGCCGACCTCCAGGCGCCACCACGATGAGCTCGCCCCCCTACTCATCGCAGAAATCAGCTCCAAACAGCAAGACTTCGTGCTGGAAATTCGAATGACACAAGCAACTAGAATTCATCAACCCTATACGAATTGAAAGCTCATGGAAGGCACTTCGATCTGGGTTTATAAATTCTCGAAGTTATTAAGTGAATCGTTAGAAAAATTGAGGAGAAACATTGAACGGTTTTGGCCCTTCGATTTGGGAAGGCGGCTACTGAACGGGTTGTTAGAAATTAGGGTTTTAATTTTTCCTTTTATACCCTTCTTTATATTTAATAATATTTTTAATTCGAAAATGCTTGTTTTAAGTCACGAACTCCAAAAGAGACCCAACGACTGACGCCCCTAACTAAATACCCCCATGCCGGACACAATGGGATATGTCCCGTAGGCCGATTCGACTGTTACAATCAGTTTTCTTTAAATTTACATTTAAATCACTTTATTGAATTTTAAACGTACATTTCAAATTACCGGGGTCACATACTAACTAGAAAAATTCCCAAAAAATATTTTCTAGCTTCGTATTGACGATACGGTCCTAACAAAACTAGTTTCGTCGAATTCTGAGACTGTTTGAAAAATGGCCATTTTCCAGTCGATTTAAAATCAACTAAAACTGGTCAAACGCGTTTTCCTTTGCCACGCTCACATATTGATTCGAAAAATTATGAAATTTGGAATCTAGCAATAATTTGACAACACGGACCTAACAAAACTGGTTTCGTCGAAATCCGAGGTCATTTGCAAAATGTCAATTTTTAAGGGCCTGAATTCCATAGCGACTATTCAGAATTTTCAACTGGACATATCTTTTGATTCCCGCTATGAAATTTCGATTGGTCGGATTCGCTGGAAAGATATTATCAATTAGATCCTAATGTTTTAGGTTTCACTAAAATCCGGATTGTTTTGCACCCGGTACATTCAATTGAAGTTTGAAATCGAATTATCGAACTACCGCGCCATTTTCAATTCCATTTATAATTATATATAAATATTTATATTCTAACGACGACGTATATAATATATACGTTCGATTTATAATCAAAATAAATTTTTCATTGATTTTATTTAAAATAATCTATTTTAAATAATCAAAATTCGATAAAATTACCAAATAAAAATTTTAAACTGGCCCAGATTTTCGGGTTGTTACACCTAGCAATAACTTGACACCACGGACCCAACAAAACTGGTTTCGTCGAAATCCGAGGTCATTTGCAAAATGTCCATTTTTAAGGGCCTGAATTCCATAGCGACAATTCAGAATTTTCAACTGGACATATCTTTTGATTCCCGCTATGAAATTTCGATTTTTCGGATTCGTTGGAAAATATTATCAATTAGATCCTATTATTTTTGGTTTCACCAAAATCCGGATTGTTTTGCACCCGGTACATTCAATTGAAGTTTGAAATCGAATTATCGAACTACCGCGCCATTTTCAATTCCTTTTATAATTATAAATAATTATTTATATTCTAACGACGACGTATATAATATATACGATCGAATTCTATTCAAAATAAATTTCTCGTTGATTTTATTTAAAATAATTCATTTTAAATATTCAAAATTCGCTAAAATTGCCAAAATAAAAATTTTAAACTGGCCCAGATTTTCCGGGTTGTTACAATCTCCCCCACTTAAAAATTTTCGTCCCCGAAAAGGAACAAAGTCGAAAGTGGTTTGATTAATCAACTCTACATTCGATCTGGCTTCCATTCTCCAACTGTTCAGTTTCTGAGAATTTTCAAATTCTTCAAAAATTTGGCTAACACCCTAAATTTTCGAAAAATTTCGCCATAACCTCCCCTGCACCAGGAGCCACGGGAAAATCCCGAAATTGCCATATAGGCCTTCTGATCTCAAAAAGAAAAAGAAAAAGCCAAGCGGCTAGCCAATAGGCTCATAAAATCATCATCACCCAAACAAAACAGTAAATTATGTAGTAAACATGTACCTATTTGTCGGGCAAACAAATTTTATTCTCTGCTCTAGCCTCCTTGCTATGACCTGTTCAATGTAATTACAAGTATATGCAAGCAAATGCGACTAATTTTCAATACAATTCAATATGTGATTCAATTAGGCTAAATGGCTAAAAATTAGCAAACAAATAAACAAACAACACAAACATCAATCACTTAGTGAATTAGAGTTTTCAAATTCATAATTTTGATATATATACAAAAATCATGTTTTTGATGCCAATTCACAACAACGTGTTCTAGCCATATTGGTTTTGGTTCTCACACCAGTCCAATGGAAATATATAGAAAATCACACCTTCGAAACTCGAACACACACTACTGATGCTATATAGTCATCAGTAGAATCATCTCCGGGCGACTAGAGTGTGATGCTATATCTATCCAATATATTAAAACTTCGAATATACGTTTGCAAGGCGCATATGCAAAATCTTTATATACTGGACTGTCCAAATCAATACAAATAAATAATCAAATACGAATAATTGATTTAGATTTTCAAAACAAAATTTGTTTTATTTTAAAAATATACTCTTCACACTCGTTCTACGAAACTACTGATCCTATCTCTAACGAGTCATTCTAATTGGATATTACTAATCCAATATCTGATGAATTCTTTCATATGGTTCTAATGTGCCTTGTTCTCTGAGCTTTGTAAACCAAAGCTCTGATACCAACTGTGAAAACCCGTAACTTCCCCGTAAAGGAAAGCGCGGATAGTTCGAGAACAACACACAGAAAAACGCGGACGGAAGAACATTTCACTGTATATCACAACAATGCATCAGATTACAAGAAATTACAGAGTATAAACAAATAAATATTACACAGAAATATCAGAGATTTAAATTACATTTAAATACATAGCAGCGGAAAATAATACAATACACAACTAGAAGGAGATATACGGATACAAAGCTTTCCGGATATCGTTCCAGCTGTAAACCAGGATCCTGTGAATATAAATCTGCAAAACCAAAACTACTAGCTGCCCGTGTGGAAAATAAGGGCACCCAGAGTTTAGGTTAAAACAATAAACTCCAGGTCAGTCATGTGACTGGTGTGAGAACTAAAACAGTTATTAATCTTTATTTTTAAAGTTAGGTAAATCAAGGGACCACGCCGTATAACACGGAACGGGTTTCCTCCCAAGAATACCAGTGCATAAAACAAACAGCGCAATGCTAAATAAAGAAAAATGAAGCTGTTATAAGACCCAGGTCCTATCATACAATGCAACGCAAGCCGGGGGATAGGGTTTTCCCTTATAACAGCCAAAGAATGCTTGATACGTTTAAAACAAATCATTTGATACTATTATAAGTGCATAGTGTATAAAACAACTTCAAATCATAAGTATCAATCATAGGCGGCATAGGTACCATATATCATGTCGCCATACTAGTTCTACAATTAAAACTGCAAATGTCACATATTTGGAAATTGGATTTCCATCCATGAACCGAGGCAAAAGATAGTCCTCAACCGATTCGAGACGCTCTAGCCCGCCCCTCAGGACCCAGACTCAGGTGGGCCCTTGGATCGTCAGGGCCGGTCCACCGATGTGGATTAAAATGCCTGAACATGCGTTTCCCCGCCCTTTGGGGCGTACGTGAGCCAACGAATGGCTCCATCGGACCCGGATCGTCCGATCCAACTGAGGCGCCTCGCAACAGCAACAACCACACAGGTGAAAAGTATATAAATGTCAGGGCTGGTAGGTCACTGACACAACCCTAGCTAGAAAGAAACGCATGCCCTCCCTGATGTCCTTCTCTCGTTTTTGGTTCACCACCGGGGTGCGAAACTCGCGAATTCACGTTACACAAAGCTGTGCCACACAGGCTGTGCTTTGATCATCACTACAAGACTTTGCTTTTCAACAGAAGCCTCGATCAATTGCCACTTAGGCATGCCACACAGGCAATTCACTCCATGCGTTTGATATCCATCAATATATAACCCCTGAGCTCGTACGTCTCAGAGAAGGGCGTTAAGCAAGAGAATAAATTCTCTGCCGCCAAACAGATATATATTTAATAGAGATCAATCACCCGGACTAAAATCCAATGTCAGACACACAGTCCATTTACAAGTCCGTTCTGGGTCTGAACGAAACCGGAGGCACCTAGTACCCCGCATATCCATCGATCTCCAAGTACGTCTCGACGATCACTAACTGTTTCCATCTTCTTGGGTGTACATCCCAATCAAGATCATCAGTAATTACCCAAATGACGTGAAGACCTCCGGTCTTCGACCATCGTCTTCATCTTCGACTTATCGTCGTATCAGTTATTCAGAATGGGATAAACCCGGTCTTTCCGAATAACTCGCGTATATTTTAAATAAGTGTTACACAAACACAACATACGCCTCATTCCAATTCATCAGTCACTAACCGTAAATTAATCCAGAGAATAATTTCCCTAATATTAACCCCGAAGGCCGAAACCAACATCAGATCAATATCCAGAAAACCATTCTGCTTAGCTAACCGACAGTTAGTTTCTAAATTTCACATTCATAGGGAAAGGTTCCCATAAATTTTATCAAAGATAAATTCTTTAATTTATTCTTTAATCTATTTTTGAATATCAATTCAAACTAGTCGGGATTAACGAACCTTACCGAAGTAATCATTTGTTTTAATTTCCCAATCCCAACCTATTCATCCCATGAAGTAAAACTGGTCATACTTCATATCTAACACCACGGTGTTATCGGTAAATTCAATTACCATTTCACGTTTAAATCTAATAAAAGATTTAACTATCGCCTGGAGTAAAACTGGTGATACTCCATTCTCGATCTTTTCAATCTAATTAAAGATTCATTAAAACTCCACTTAGTTTTAATCTGTGACTGGGTTAAAGAATCAGTGTCATTTGAAACACGGTTCACGATAAACCCAAAATCACATTTCCATTAATTATCGGGTTAAAGAACGAGTGTTATTTAAAAACACCATTCACGATAAACCCAAGAATCAATATCAATTCAGTTCCAATTAAATATTGTTTAATTGGTACACTTCATTAAATCTAAATAAAAAGATTTAATCTTTTCTCAACTGGGTTCAAGAACAGTGTTAATGAAGACACCATTCACGACAAACCCAAATCACATTTGATATTCAATACAAGGCTCTGAATAAAAAATATATCGGCTTATATTCAATATCAAATTCTACGATTAACAAATGTCGTATTGGAAATAACGATATAAATATATATCTTTCAAATTTCCATAACAACATCCGTATAATCACGAATTCCAACATCGAAATATTCCGAAGACAATTTCGATTCAAATCCACTCTAATGCAATCATTGGAAATTCTGGTTATTTTTAAATCCCTTTTCAAATTCAATTTATTTATTTAAAAAAATAAATAGAATTATAATCCTAGTTCAAAACTAGTTTATTTCGATAGAAATCTATTTTTATCTTTTCAAATATGGAGTTTTTCATCCCAATTCTTCTCAAATCATTTCTGATGATTTTACACAAATTATTAATATTTTTAATAATTTTATCAAGGCCCGTACAGTCGATTTCCATCAACGGCCATCGAACTGCACTTACAACGACCTTTTCCAAATTTGATTTGGACATAATTCCAAATCCAACCGTTAGATTTCTAATTTCTAATATTCGTTAGAAAGCTCTTTTCGATACGAACCCAACGGTTCCGGTTTTAGGAGAAACCGACGGTCGGATCTCCCGTAATGTCCGTTCGAAGTCAATGGTCAAAATTCGCGAACTGCCGCGGCGCGGCGCGTTCTATTCAGGCCATTATATTATATATAGAATATATATAATATATACTTCGTCGATTTCAATTCAAAACGTGCTTTATAAATCGTTTTAAATTCATTTTCAAAACGGTTTCAACTTCATATTCAATTTCAAATCAAAATTGAATATTCCAATTTAAATTCATTTTAAATTCATTTCAAATTGATTTCAATTCAAATTGATTTCTAATTCAATTTCAGTTCGTTTCCAATTCAATTCAATTTCAATTCGAATTCATTTCTATTCAACTTCAATTCGAATTCGTTTATATTCAATTTCAATTCGAATTAGTTTATATTCAATTTCAATTCGAATTTATTTATATTCAATTCTTTTCAAAATATCAGATTTTGAAATCACTTTCGATATTCATTATAAAATGAATAAAATCGATATAAATGTCCTTCACGTCAAAATGGCGTCAATCTAATCAATACGGCTTCATATGTTTCTATTTTCAAATATTCTATTTCGAATATTTCTTTTTCAAATATTTCTATTTTAAAACTGGAATGAGGCCCAATCAATTACCATATAATGTTAATTATATGGATTTTCTACAACACATGTATATATCAACAACAATGAATAATTAACCATCATCCAAAGCGCATTCTACACTGTATAAGCATTAAATATAAATATTCAACGCTTAGAATAGCCTGTCAATCAATCAATCGACATACAACTAAACAATCGGGATTAGTGTACGTCAAATATCATCCCAATACCCGTGTGGGGTTTCAAGCAATCAAACACAGATTTTTATTTGTGCAGTTGGGCGATGTGTAAAATTTATCGTCCCAATCAATGTCCTTCAAATAGGTGTACATAAACAAACCGTCTGGTTTGTAAATGAATATTTATTTATTCACATTCACGTTAAAAATTATATTTTTAACGATCAAACTATTTTATTCAACCTATGAATTTTCTATTCGGTTCATTTATTAAATAAAATGTTATCTTTATTTTTCTAACTTATTTTTAGAAAATTTCGGCGGCATAACGGCACGATACTAGAAACGGGACAAGGCCTAGCCTTATCCCCGGTCTAGTGAAGGCCCACGCCATTCACACATCAATCAAATCAATTCCATTTCACCCAACAGTCAAATTTCAATCAAATAATCTAACTAATTTTTGCAATCAAACAAACAAGTCCATGGTCTGTGGACGATTGTGTCGGGTGCTACTAAGCACCGTCTGCATCCTAGTATATATATAACTAGAAAAAGAAATTGAAGAGTGAGAAATTCTCACATTTAGCTATCCAACTCCACGACACTTCATTGATAGAAATCTTCATCGTTATCTCATTTTTGTCATCTTCGTTGCCCATAGCCACTACATATGTAAAAATCGAATTTTTACTTCGCTATTCAATATATAAAAATCGAATTTTTACTATGCTATTCAATATATAAAAATCGAATTTTTACTATGCTATTCAATATATAAAAATCACATTTTTACTATGCTATTCAATATATAAAAATCACATTTTTACTTTGATGTTCAATATATAAAAATCACATTTTTACTATGCTATTCAATATATAAAAATCACATTTTTACTATGCTATTCAATATATAAAAATCACATTTTTACTATGCTATTCAATATATAAAAATCACATTTTTACTATGCTAGTCAATATATAAAAATCACATTTTTACTATGCAAGTCAATATATAAAAATCACATTTTTACTATGCTATTCAATATATAAAAATCGAATTTTTACATCGCTATTCAATATATAAAAATTGAATTTTTACATCGCTATTCAATATATAAAAATCGAATTTTTACATCGCTATTCAATATATAAAAATCGAATTTTTATTTCGCTATTCATAGAATAAAGATTATATTTTTATCACGCCACTCTCTATAAAAAGATTTCGCCTTTTCGTTCATCACTATAAAAATCTCGTCTTTAACACTATAAAAATCTCGTCTTTAACACTATAAAAATCTCGTCTTTTTATTGCAAAAATCTCTTCCTTTCAACTTGGTAGAATATATAAAAACTGATTTTCTAAATGCATTAAAACTGGTTTAATAAAGTAAAGGAAAAAAAAGTTAAAGGAAAAAAAGAAAAATTACCTTAATCGATCGAAGGAGGGTGCTCGGATTAGGGAGGAAGGGGGCGGAGGCTTTTGCGCGTTCGAATGGGGGAGGGGCGCACTGTTGCTGGTGGGTCGCAGTCGGAGGGGGTGGCGTCCAGGTTGAGGCAGCGGAGGGATTTCTAGGGTTTGGGGGGCCTTGGGGTTTGTCGAGCGTCGTATGAAGAGAGAGGAGAGGGGAACGAGGAAAGGGAGGGGAAGCGGAGAGGTCTGGGGCGACGGTGGTGGTGGCGGAGCGCAGGCGACGGGAGGGAAGGGGCGGGATCGATAAGAAGAGGGAGAGAGATGTCGGGCGGTTTTCCTCTGATTGAAGAAATGAAAAGGGGAGGAGGGTTTAAGTGTAAAGAATATATATATATATATATATATATATTATATTTTAATTTCTAAAAGGGTTGACTTTTATTTTCGAACTCAAAATCGAGCCCATCGACTGTCGTCCCTAGCGTTTCACCCCCATTCCGAACACAATGGGATATGTATCGTAGTCTGATTCGGCTGTTACAATCAGTTTTCGTCAAAATCAACATATACTTCTATATATTGAATTTGAACGCGCATTTCAATTTACCGGGGTCACGTACTAACTAGAAAAATTCCAGAAAAATATTTTCTAGCTTCGTATTGACGATACGGTCCTAACAAAACTAGTTTCGTCGAATTCTGAGACCGTTGGAAAAATGGCCATTTTCCAGTCGATTAAAATCAACTGAAACTGGTCAAACGCGTTTTCCTTTGCCACGCTCACATATTGATTCGAAAAATTATGAAATTTGAAACCTAGCAATAACTTGACACCACGGACCCAACAAAACTGGTTTCGTCGAAATCCGAGGTCATTTGCAAAATGTCCATTTTTAAGGACCTGAATTCCATAGCGACAATTCAGAATTTTCAACTGGACATATCTTTTGATTCCCGCTATGAAATTTCGATTTTTCAGATTCGTTGGAAAGATGTTATCAATTAGATCCTATTATTTTTGGTTTCACCAAAATCCGGAATGTTTTGCACCCGGTACATTCAATTGAAGTTTGAAATCGAATTATCGAACTACCGCGCCATTTTCAATTCCTTTTATAATTATAAATAATTATTTATATTCTAACGACGACGTATATAATATATACGATCGAATTCTATTCAAAATAAATTTCTCGTTGATTTTATTTAAAATAATTCATTTTAAATATTCAAAATTCGCTAAAATTGCCAAAATAAAAAATTTAAACTAGCCCAGATTTTCCGGGTTGTTACAATCTCCCCCACTTAAAACTTTTCGTCCCCGAAAAGAAACAAAGTCGAAAGTGGTTTGATTAATCAACTCTACGTTTGATCTGGCTTCCATTCTCCAACTGTTCAGTTTCTGAGAATTTTCAAATTCTTCAAAAATTTGGCTAACACCCTAAATTTTCGAAAAATTTCGCCATAACCTCCCCTGCACCGGGAGCCACGGGAAAATCCCGAAATTGCCATATAGTCCTTCTGATCTCAAAAAGAAAAAGAAAAAGCCAATAGGCTCATAAAATCATCATCACCCAAACAAAACAGTAAATTATGTAGTAAACATGTACCTATTTGTCGGGCAAACAAATTTTATTCTCTGCTCTAGCCTCCTTGCTATGACCTGTTCAATGTAAGTACAAGTATATGCAAGCAAATGCGACTAATTTTCAATACAATTCAATATGTGATTCAATTAGGCTAAATGGCTAAAAATTAGCAAACAAATAAACAAACAACACAAACATCAATCACTTAGTGAATTAGAGTTTTCAAATTCATAATTTTGATATATATACAAAAATCATGTTTTTGATGCCAATTCACAACAACGTGTTCTAGCCATATTGGTTTTGGTTCTCACACCAGTCTAATGGAAATATATAGAAAATCACACCTTCGAAACTCGAACACACACTACTGATGCTATATAGTCATCAGTAGAATCATCTCCGGGCGACTAGAGTGTGATGCTATATCTATCCAATATATTAAAACTTCGAATATACGTTTGCAAGGCGCATATGCAAAATCTTTATATACTGGACTGTCCAAATCAATACAAATAAATAATCAAATACGAATAATTGATTTAGATTTTCAAAACAAAATTTGTTTTATTTTAAAAATATACTCTTCACACTCGTTCTACGAAACTACTGATCCTATCTCTAACGAGTCATTCTAATTGGATATTACTAATCCAATATCTGATGAATTCTTTCGTATGGTTCTAATGTGCCTTGTTCTCTGAGCTTTGTAAACCAAAGCTCTGATACCAACTGTGAAAACCCGTAACTTCCCCGTAAAGGAAAGCGCGGATAGTTCGAGAACAACACACAGAAAAACGCGGACGGAAGAACATTTCACTGTATATCACAACAATGCATCAGATTACAAGAATTTACAGAGTATAAACAAATAAATATTACACAGAAATATCAGAGATTTAAATTATATTTAAATACATAGCAGCGAAAAATAATACAATACACAACTAGAAGGAGATATACGGATACAAAGCTTTCCGGATATCGTTCCAGCTGTAAACCAGGATCCTGTGAATATAAATCTGCAAAACCAAAACTACTAGCTGCCCGTGTCAAAAATAAGGGCACCCAGAGTTTAGGTTAAAACAATAAACTCCAGGTCAGTCATGTGACTGGTGTGAGAACTAAAACAGTTATTAATCTTTATTTTTAAAGTTAGGTAAATCAAGGGACCACGCCGTATAACACGGAACGGGTTTCCTCCCAAGAATACCAGTGCATAAAACAAACAGCGCAATGCTAAATAAAGAAAAATGAAGCTGTTATAAGACCCAGGTCCTATCATACAATGCAACGCAAGCCGGGGGATAGGGTTTTCCCTTATAACAGCCAAAGAATGCTTGATACGTTTAAAACAAATCATTTGATACTATTATAAGTGCATAGTGTATAAAACAACTTCAAATCAAAAGTATCAATCATAGGCGGCATGGGTACCATATATCATGTCGCCATACTAGTTCTACAATTAAAACCGCAAATGTCACGTATTTGGAAATTGGATTTCCATCCATGAACCGAGGCAAAAGATAGTCCTCAACCGATTCGAGACGCTCTAGCCCGCCCCTCAGGACCCAGACTCAGGTGGGCCCTTGGATCGTCAGGGCCTGTAACACCCCGAATTTTAGTTAATCCTAGAATTCACAAATTAAAGAATAACTAATCCCAGATGTGGGAATTGGGGGAACAGGCTGCGTCATTGCGTTCGTCTCGGAAAAATACGCGAAATAGAGTCCGAGTTTGCGTAAAACGGGTACCGTATGGAAGAGATATGGACGAACGAAGTTAGGCAGAAAACCAGAAACAGGCCAGAAATGCACTGGCGCACTTGTGAAGTGCGCCAGAACAGAAATGCACTGGCGCACTTATGAAGTGCGCCAGTACAAAGTTACACTGGCGCACTTGGGAAGTGCGCCCGTGCCGAGCCAAGAAACCTGCACAGTTTCTAGTGAGTTCTGAGGTTGGGTGCACCAGTTTGGGGTTTGGGCTTGGTCTTAGGGCTAGTTTCTAGAGGTTTCCTAAATCTAAGGGTCCTAATCTAATCTAGGGTTAATCTAAGGGCCTAAAACACTCACCTAATCCTATAAATAAGACCCCAACCCTACCCTAATTCATTCATAATTAAGTCTTGTAACTAAACTATGGCAAAATGAAACTTGGTCATGGCCTCCACAAATCAAATGAAGAGAGTTGCAAGCTAATCAACCCCTAATCACCTTCTTCTTCATATTTGGCAACTAGTTTTACTTCATTGATTTGCTAATCTTGGTTTTGGTGAGTTTCTATGGCTTTAATAATCAATTGTTAAATTGATTATGGTAGGATGTGATAAGACATGGCTATGTTTGTGGATAAATGTATTTATGCAAGCTTGTATGATATGTGATTTGCAAGTTTTATGTTAAATGCAAGTTAAGGCCATGTTTTATGATGCAAAACACCATGTTAAACATTTATGCATATGTGACATGTTATGCAAACTATATGTGAGAATATATGCAAGTTATATGTAACATGATATGCAAGTTATGCATGTGATTTTATGCATGCTAAGTAGTTGGTGTTATGCATGTTAAGTATTTGATGTTATACATGATAAGTATTTGATGTTATGCATGCTAAGTAATTGATTGTATACATACTAAGTATTGGGTTTTATGCATGATAAGTGTTTGGGGTTTATGCAAGTTAAGTGGTGGGTTTATGCATAATAAGTATTTGATTTCATGCATGATAAGTAAGTGGTTTTATGCATGCTAAGTGTTTGGTATTATGCATAAATCATAACATGCAAGTTTACCCTTTTAAATATGATGCATACATATGCAAGATGATACCCTTATATGCTATGCATGTTTACCCTCCTTTAAGATGCAAGTTCATATGCAAATGGTGTTATGCAAGCTATGTGCATGAGATTATGCAAATTATGTGCATGATGCTATGAAAGTTATGCTTAAATGCAAGTTTAATATGATATGTAAGTTATGCATGTTCATGCAAGTATGTGAATGCTCATGCAAGTATGTGAATGCTCATGCAAGTATGTGAATGCTCATGCAAGTATGTGAATGCTTATGCAAGTATATGAATGCTTATGCAAGTTATGTGTATGCTTAAATGCATGTTTAACATGTTATGCAAGTTATGAGAATGCTTAAATGCAAGTTCAACATGTTATGCAAGATATGTGTATGATGATATGCAAGTTTGGGTTATATGTAGTTGGGTTAATATATGTTCATATATGCAAGTTGACATTCTCTTAACCCATGACAAAGTTGTATGCTAAACCCATGATATTTGTGATGATCTTCCCCTTATTTATGTCATGAAATGAGGACGATTTACGTGGGGAACGATGGGGTTGGTAAATATGTTAATAAATGGAAGATTGGGTATGATTAAGCATACCATAAAAAAATAAATTACCATAAGTGGGAATTTACCTATTGAGTTAGGTCTACCCCATGGGAATTTACCTATTGAGTTAGGTCTACCCATGTTATGGAAAACTTGATATTAATTAGGGATAATTAATATGGGGTGATTAATTAGGTATAATTAATCGACTAAGACACGAGGTTGGACTCATTTGTAGTGTAAAACTGCCCGGACCCGACCGGCTTAACCAGTTGCTACAAATGTTAGCCCAATGTGAGAGGTCTTAGCCATAAATTAAATACGTGATTAAGGTAAAGACACGAGGTTAGACTCTGTTATGACGTAAGACTGCCCGGACTCTACCGGCTTAACCAGGCGGTCATAACAGCCAGTCTAATGTGGGAGGTCTTTATGGGAGATCACGGTCTTAATTAATTAAGAAATACTTAACCATATTAGCATGTAGTGGGACATGAGGGGTTAAGTGGGTGCCTTGGGTGGCCTATAGTAACTAGTGGGGGTGCCTTGGGTGGCATGAGGAAACTAGTGGGTTGCCTTGGGTGGCAATAGAAAATACGATTAGAATACTTAACGAAAGCGGAACATGTAATTAAAACATGATTAAAGGGTTAAGTAAGTGCCTTGGGTGGCAAGTAAGTACCTTGGGTGGCATGTGGAAATCTAGTGGGTGCCCTAAGTGGCAATTGAAATATGATTAAAGGACTTAACCAAGATTTATAACATGTAAGGGGACATGGTTAAAGGGTTAAGTGGGATGCACTAGATAAAATGACAAGCTTAAGTAGTAGCTTGTGGGGGCCCATTTCAACCAATATCCCAAACGTATCTTGGTGGGCTCGACCCATGTCGAGTGACGGGACACGCATATTGGGCTTGATTATAAGAGGCCAAAACGGGTTAGCGGTGGCAACGCAAGTCCAACGGGTTTCATATGCGTGTGTGGGCCCGGGCTGGTAGATAAGCCGTTGTTGCATCGTGTAGATATAAAGCCGTGCACCGCTGATAGAATTGGGTAGCCACTTTAGGGGAGTGATACACCCCACTGTGGGACCAGCACGGGTATCTACGTTAGGGAGCCGATCGATGGGGAGTAGTGGGTACACCTAGTAAAGATAGGGGCAGACGGCACCTATGTAGGGGTACACGAAACTACTGGGTAGGATTACTAGGTACACCTAGTGGATGTAGGGGCAGACGGCACCTACGTGATCAGTTATACACCTAGTGGATGTAGGGCAGACGGCACCTACGTGGTCAGTTATACACCTAGTGGATGTAGGGCAGACGGCACCTACGTGGTCAGTTATACACCTAGTGGAGGTAGGGGCAGACAGCACCTACGTGGTCAGCTAGAAGAACCAGAAACTACTAGTTATATTTTTTAAGTCTTTAGATGGGATCAACCTTTAAGTAGGAATTACTCTTGGTGGGTAGAACTGGTGTGGTGCAGTGAGGGAATTACCCTTGGGTGGGTAGGTCTGGGGTGGTGTAAGCTAGTAATTATCCTTGGGTGGATAAATACGTCGTTTCGATTATCGTAGTACATCCTGTGTTTTGTAGGCTACTTATCGTAGTCATTATCCCCAGAGGTACCGTATCTTGTTTATATCATACCCTAATTACTTTAATGGTTGTATTGTTAGGGTTATAGGACTCACTCAGACTTATGTCTGACCCCGTTGTTGTTTATCTTTTTCCCCACCCTCAGGTTATCAGAGTGGGCTTAGCACTAGTGGGCTTGGACCAGACCGCTATATCTCTCTTTTGGGGCTTGGACGGTAGAAGTAAAGCTCAGTTTATCTTTTGGCTATTGTCTATGTAATGGGATTATGTACTTCTATTTTATCAGGATGGATATTATGTACTTGACTCTTGGTATGGTTTTGTGATGTAACCAAACATGTTTTGTTAATGAAATGATGTTTTAAATTTTCAAGTATCACTTATATCTGTCCTGTTGTAATTTTTCTGTTCTATACTCACTAAAAATACTCCACCAAAACTAAGGCATTCCCTTTGTGAGTGACCTTAGCGGGTGTGGGGTGTTACACGTGGTATCAGAGCTTAAGGTTACCGGAACAGATAAAATTTTTAGAAAAACTATTTTCTAAAGAATATTTTTGGAAAGGAGTATTTTCAAAAACATGTCTTTTAAGAGAAAAGTTTTTGAAAGAAAAGCATAATCCCCAATAGCCATATCTATATCTTTCGAATTCTCCATTTTGAATCTCTTCCTTTCTCTCATTTTGAGTTTCCCCTCCGCGTATAGATGATCTTTCTAAGATAGATAAGGATAGAAAACCACTTCAAGGGACTTAGACGTTAGTCGGATTAGAAGTTGGTTCAAGAAGGAGGAGGACTGGTAGGTATCTATTGGATAGACGGTGGGAGGAAGGCTCAAATAGTTGTTTGGTTAATGAAAGATGAAAACTCATTGGTGGAAAGTTACGAGGGGGGAATAGGGAAGAAGAAGGCAAGTGGTTATCCTTTTGAGAGGAATAGGACACCTTATTAGGATTGTCCAAAGAAGCAAGGGCAAGGTATGGAATCTTCTGGGGGGGTAGTTGTATTCCCTCACGACTAGGGTACCAGATGGGGATAAGACCGTCTAGATTGGAGGTTGGATTTCTTTATCATCCAATTCGAATTTTATTTGATACTGACGCATCGAGTTCGTTTATCTCATCATTGTTAGTTGAGTCACTGCACCTAGACACCAGTTGGTAGATGATCCCTTAGTTGTTTCAAACCCAATTGGGGCTCCATGATGTGTTTGGGTTTGAAAGTTGCTATACTTAGCATTGAATTTAGATGTGATGCTTTTTGGGCTTCACGGGCTATGGGCTAGTGTTGGGCATGGACTGGTTATCCAGTAGGGGTGCCGTTCTTGAGTGGGGAAGGAGAGTTGTTAGGCTTATGACCCGCAAGGGTAACACTCTCGAGATCTCTTGTAATCCCATGGAATCTGTTATGCTAAGTTATCTAGAATCGCTTGACACGTCGGTCAAGAGTTTGCGATCTGTTAGAGTGGTCCGGGAATACTCGGATGTGTGTGAGGAGGTGAAGGGCTTACCTCCGGAACGGGAGATTGACTTCCGAATATATCTGGTAGACGATGCCAAACCAGTGTCTTGGCCAGTGTGCCACATGGCTCCTAGTGAGAGGAGGGAACTCCATAAGTAGGTAGGCGATTTGCGTGAGAAGGGGTTCATAAGATGAAGTACATCGGAGTGGGGCGCTCCAGTAGTTTTTGTTATGAAGGCGGATGGGTCCCTCAGACTTTGTGTAGGCTAAAGAGAACTAAAGAAACTCACAAAGAAGAATAGATACCCATTTCCGAGGATTAATGATCTCTTTGATCAGTTGGCTGGCGCCTCAGTATTTTTGTAGTAGGACTTAGCCACGGGATTTCATCAGTTGAGAGTGGCTGAGGATAGCATAGAAAAGACTGCCTTTAGGACTCCGGATGATTTCTTTTAAGAGTGGCTGGTGATGCCATTGGGTTTGACGAACGCCCCCGCATACTTTGTTGATTTGATGAGAAGGGTGTTCAGGGAGTACCTAAATAAGTTGTGATGGTCTTTATGGATGACATTTTGGTCTTTTCTAGGAGCGAAATAAGTTTTCGTATGTACCCAATAAGCTGAGCAGAGCCAGTATGGGATAAACGACGGTTTTGGAGCGAGACTGGCGAGAACATCCAGAATCGGTCAAGGGGCTTAATTATTTAGCTATTTTTATTTGTATCATCTCACGTAGGTCGTCTGAATTCGAAGGAGGTATCCCTTGGGTGTTTGTCTGATATTGGTTTAGGCCTTTGGGGCTTGCATTTGGGGGATGCCGAATTCGACTAGGGTGGTCTGCGTGGGAGACAGTTGTGATGATTTTGGATGATATTCTGGTGGAGAAGAGCATGCCCTACATCTTAGGGAAGTGTTGGAGACTCTTCGAGCGCATAGTCTTAGGACAGCAAAAGTGGATGGGATCCTTAGCATCCTATGAGTAAGGGTAACATGGTAACGGACACCTTAAGTAGAAAAAGGTTGTCCTTGAGTTCATTGTTCGTTGAACGACGGAGCTTAGAGTTTATTTCTAAGTTTGACTTTAGACCTTCCGTTGACTTTGTACCCGGTTTGCTAGCCTCCTTGGAGGTTAGACCTACTCTTTTGGGGCGGATTGGAAGAGCACAGAGGGACGACCCACAGTTGGTTGAGTTGATCAGAGAAGCTCATAAGGGGGGAGTCGTCCAGCCATTTGAGTAGGAACACCCTAGACGATAGGGGTGTTTGCGTAGAGACGGTAGAATTTGTGTACCGCAAGACGAGGGCTTGAGGAAGGCTATTCTTGATGACGCACACCATTCTAGGATAACCATTCATCCCGGTGGGGATAAGATGTACCAAGACATGAAGAGGGTTTTCTTCTGGGCCGGTATGAAGAAATATGTGGCCGAGTATGTCGCTCGATGTTTGGTGTGCCAGCAAGTGAAGGCGGAGCAAGGGAAACCAGGTGGGTTGCTTCACCCATTGGAGGTTCCGCAATGGAAGTGGGATAGCGTCTCGATGGATTTTATTGACGGGTTACCCAGGTCGAGGAAGGGTAATACAGGAATTTGGGTGGTGGTAGATAGACTTACTAAGAGCGCCCATTTCATACCTGTGAAGAACAAGAGGACTGCTCCATGGCTAGCTTCAGTATATCTTCGAGAGATAGTTCGATTGCATTAGGTACCCTCTAGCATAGTGAGTGATCGAGATCCTATTTTCACTAGAGGGTTTTTGAAGAATTTGCAAGAGGCGGTAGGGACTCAGTTGTGTATGAGTACCGCATATCATCCTCAGACGGACAGCCAGACCGAGAGGGTGAATCATGTTTTAGAAGACCTTTTGAGGCTATGTATCTTGGATTTTGGAGGTACATGGGAGGAGCATCTTCCATTGGCGGAGTTACCCGACAGACTTAGTGATGTATTCCGTGGGAGGAAGTGCCTACATGAGACCGCAGAGGTGATAGAGCCGAGTTTGCTTAGAAAAGTGGAAGCAGAGCGTGATGCGACGATTCGACGAGCTCCTACTTGCATCCTTGGGTCAGGGATTTGGAAGTTGAGAAACAGAGAGGTTCACTAATCAAAGTACAAAGGGGAGATGAAGAGAGTGACGCTACCTGGGAGATGGAAGCGAAGATGCGTTCGAGGTACCCTTTTCTTTCGGAGGGTATGTCCCTTTTGCTTCTCCTTCATCGCATATCTTGTGCTTATCTTATCTTTAGTATGTCCTCTCGTTAGTACCTTTGACCTTTAGATAGGGTAAACCTATGGTTGAAACATGTGTTTGAGACATGTTATGGTTGATGGATGCAAGTGGATGCAAGTGTTTGCTAGTGGTTGCTCGTGGATGCATATACACACACTCTAGGCACTAGATCGGCTCAGTCACTTCATATTGCATATTGCATAAAATTGTGTGTAGGAAAATATATTGATGGATGTATAATGGTTGTATTATCACATGGATGATGCATTTTGGTGAATGATTGTGCACTCATGTAGATATTGTATGTGTCGATAGGGTTCTCTCGCATACATAATGGATGCATGGCACTATCATGGTTTGCATATGTTCATACATTAGATAGGGAACATATACACACACTTTTTGCATATGCTCATACATCATTAGAGATTGTTCTAAGGACAATGGATGCCCGTGTTTGATGGATTGAGTAGATGGTTGTTTGGATGGTAGGAAATTCATTCTCCTTAGCTTAGAGATTTCGGGGACGAAATCCTTTAAGGAGGGGAGAATGTAACACCCCGAATTTTAGTTAATGCTAGAATTCACAAATTAAAGAAGAACTAATCCCAGATGTGGGAATTGGGGGAAACGGGCTGCGTCATTGCGTTCGTCTCGGAAAAATACGCGAAATAGAGTCCGAGTTTGCGTAAAACGGGTACCGTATGGAAGAGATATGGACGAACGAAGTTAGGCAGAAAACCAGAAACAGGCCAGAAATGCACTGGCGCACTTGTGAAGTGCGCCAGAACAGAAATGCACTGGCGCACTTATGAAGTGCGCCAGTACAAAGTTACACTGGCGCACTTGGGAAGTGCGCCCGTGCCGAGCCAAGAAACCTGCACAGTTTCTAGTGAGTTCTGAGGTTGGGTGCACCAGTTTGGGGTTTGGGCTTGGTCTTAGGGCTGGTTTCTAGAGGTTTCCTAAATCTAAGGGTCCTAATCTAATCTAGGGTTAATCTAAGGGCCTAAAACACTCACCTAATCCTATAAATAAGACCCCAACCCTACCCTAATTCATTCATAATTAAGTCTTGTAACTAAACTATGGCAAAATGAAACTTGGTCATGGCCTCCACAAATCAAATGAAGAGAGTTGCAAGCTAATCAACCCCTAATCACCTTCTTCTTCATATTTGGCAACTAGTTTTACTTCATTGATTTGGTAATCTTGGTTTTGGTGAGTTTCTATGGCTTTAATAATCAATTGTTAAATTGATTATGGTAGGATGTGATAAGACATGGCTATGTTTGTGGATAAATGTATTTATGCAAGCTTGTATGATATGTGATTTGCAAGTTTTATGTTAAATGCAAGTTAAGGCCATGTTTTATGATGCAAAACACCATGTTAAACATTTATGCATATGTGACATGTTATGCAAACTATATGTGAGAATATATGCAAGTTATATGTAACATGATATGCAAGTTATGCATGTGATTTTATGCATGCTAAGTAGTTGGTGTTATGCATGTTAAGTATTTGATGTTATACATGATAAGTATTTGATGTTATGCATGCTAAGTAATTGATTGTATACATACTAAGTATTGGGTTTTATGCATGATAAGTGTTTGGGGTTTATGCAAGTTAAGTGGTGGGTTTATGCATAATAAGTATTTGATTTCATGCATGATAAGTAAGTGGTTTTATGCATGCTAAGTGTTTGGTATTATGCATAAATCATAACATGCAAGTTTACCCTTTTAAATATGATGCATACATATGCAAGATGATACCCTTATATGCTATGCATGTTTACCCTCCTTTAAGATGCAAGTTCATATGCAAATGGTGTTATGCAAGCTATGTGCATGAGATTATGCAAATTATGTGCATGATGCTATGAAAGTTATGCTTAAATGCAAGTTTAATATGATATGTAAGTTATGCATGTTCATGCAAGTATGTGAATGCTCATGCAAGTATGTGAATGCTCATGCAAGTATGTGAATGCTCATGCAAGTATGTGAATGCTCATGCAAGTATGTGAATGCTTATGCAAGTTATGTGTATGCTTAAATGCATGTTTAACATGTTATGCAAGTTATGAGAATGCTTAAATGCAAGTTCAACATGTTATGCAAGATATGTGTATGATGATATGCAAGTTTGGGTTATATGTAGTTGGGTTAATATATGTTCATATATGCAAGTTGACATTCTCTTAACCCATGACAAAGTTGTATGCTAAACCCATGATATTTGTGATGATCTTCCCCTTATTTATGTCATGAAATGAGGACGATTTACGTGGGGAACGATGAGGTTGGTAAATATGTTAATAAATGGAAGATTGGGTATGATTAAGCATACCATAAAAAAATAAATTACCATAAGTGGGAATTTACCTATTGAGTTAGGTCTACCCCATGGGAATTTACCTATTGAGTTAGGTCTACCCATGTTATGGAAAACTTGATATTAATTAGGGATAATTAATATGGGGTGATTAATTAGGTATAATTAATCGACTAAGACACGAGGTTGGACTCATTTGTAGTGTAAAACTGCCCGGACCCGACCGGCTTAACCAGTTGCTACAAATGTTAGCCCAATGTGAGAGGTCTTAGCCATAAATTAAATACGTGATTAAGGTAAAGACACGAGGTTAGACTCTGTTATGACGTAAGACTGGCCGGACTCTACCGGCTTAACCAGGCGGTCATAACAGCCAGTCTAATGTGGGAGGTCTTTATGGGAGATCACGGTCTTAATTAATTAAGAAACACTTAACCATATTAGCATGTAGTGGGACATGAGGGGTTAAGTGGGTGCCTTGGGTGGCCTATAGTAACTAGTGGGGGTGCCTTGGGTGGCATGAGGAAACTAGTGGGTTGCCTTGGGTGGCAATAGAAAATACGATTAGAATACTTAACCAAAGCGGAACATGTAATTAAAACATGATTAAAGGGTTAAGTAAGTGCCTTGGGTGGCAAGTAAGTACCTTGGGTGGCATGTGGAAATCTAGTGGGTGCCCTAAGTGGCAATTGAAATATGATTAAAGGACTTAACCAAGATTTATAACATGTAAGGGGACATGGTTAAAGGGTTAAGTGGGATGCACTAGATAAAATGACAAGCTTAAGTAGTAGCTTGTGGGGGCCCATTTCAACCAATATCCCAAACGTATCTTGGTGGGCTCGACCCATGTCGAGTGACGGGACACGCATATTGGGCTTGATTATAAGAGGCCAAAACGGGTTAGCGGTGGCAACGCAAGTCCAACGGGTTTCATATGCGTGTGTGGGCCCGGGCTGGTAGATAAGCCGTTGTTGCATCGTGTAGATATAAAGCCGTGCACCGCTGATAGAATTGGGTAGCCACTTTAGGGGAGTGATACACCCCACTGTGGGACCAGCACGGGTATCTACGTTAGGGAGCCGATCGATGGGGAGTAGTGGGTACACCTAGTAAAGATAGGGGCAGACGGCACCTATGTAGGGGTACACGAAACTACTGGGTAGGATTACTAGGTACACCTAGTGGATGTAGGGGCAGACGGCACCTACGCGATCAGTTATACACCTAGTGGATGTAGGGCAGACGGCACCTACGTGGTCAGTTATACACCTAGTGGATGTAGGGCAGACGGCACCTACGTGGTCAGTTATACACCTAGTGGTGGTAGGGGCAGACGACACCTACGTGGTCAGCTAGAAGAACCAGAAACTACTAGTTATATTTTTTAAGTCTTTAGATGGGATCAACCTTTAAGTAGGAATTACTCTTGGTGGGTAGAACTGGTGTGGTGCAGTGAGGGAATTACCCTTGGGTGGGTAGGTCTGGGGTGGTGTAAGCTAGTAATTATCCTTGGGTGGATAAATACGTCGTTTCGATTATCGTAGTACATCCTGTGTTTTGTAGGCTACTTATCGTAGTCATTATCCCCAGAGGTACCGTATCTTGTTTATATCATACCCTAATTACTTTAATGGTTGTATTGTTAGGGTTATAGGACTCACTCAGACTTATGTCTGACCCCGTTGTTGTTTATCTTTTTCCCCACCCTCAGGTTATCAGAGTGGGCTTAGCACTAGTGGGCTTGGACCAGACCGCTATATCTCTCTTTTGGGGCTTGGACGGTAGAAGTAAAGCTCAGTTTATCTTTTGGCTATTGTCTATGTAATGGGATTATGTACTTCTATTTTATCAGGATGGATATTATGTACTTGACTCTTGGTATGGTTTTGTGATGTAACCAAACATGTTTTGTTAATGAAATGATGTTTTAAATTTTCAAGTATCACTTATATCTGTCCTGTTGTAATTTTTCTGTTCTATACTCACTAAAAATACTCCACCAAAACTAAGGCATTCCCTTTGTGAGTGACCTTAGCGGGTGTGGGGTGTTACAGGGCCGGTCCACCGATGTGGATTAAAATGCCTGAACATGCGTTTCCCCGCCCTTTGGGGCGTACATGAGCCAACGAATGGCTCCATCGGACCCGGATCGTCCGATCTAACCGAGGCGCCTCGCAACAGCAACAACCACACAGGTGAAAAGTATATAAATGTTAGGGCTGGTAGGTCACTGACACCACCCTAGCCAGAAAGAAACGCATGTCCTCCCTGATGTCCTTCTCCCGTTTTTGGTTCACCACCGGGGTGCGAAACTCGCGAATTCACGTTACACAAAGCTGTTCCACACTGGCTGTGCTTTGATCATCACCACAAGACTTTGCTTTTCAACAGAAGCCTCGATCAATTGCCACTTAGGAATGCCACACAGGCAATTCACTCCATGCGTTTGATATCCATCAATATATAACCCCTGAGCTCGTACGTCTCAGAGAAGGGCGTTAAGCAAGAGAATAAATTCTCCGCCGCCAAACAGATATATATTTAATAGAGATCAGTCACACGGACTAAAATCCAATGTCAGACACACAGTCCATTTACAAGTCCGTTCTGGGTCTGAACGAAACCGGAGGCACCTAGTATCCCGCATATCCATCGATCTCCAAGTACGTCTGGATGATCACCAACTGTTTCCATCTTCTTGGGTGTACAGCCCAATCAAGATCATCAGTAATTACCCAAACGACGTGAAGACCTCTGGTCTTCGACCATCGTCTTCATCTTCGACTTATCGTCGTATCAGTTATTCAGAATGGGATAAACCCGGTCTTTCCGAATAACTCGCGTATATTTTAAATAAGTGTTACATAAACACAACATACGCCTCATTCCAATTCATCAGTCACTAACCGTAAATTAATCCAGAGAATAATTTCCCTAATATTAACCCCGAAGGCCGAAACCAACATCAGATCAATATCCAGAAAACCATTCTGCTTAGCTAACCGACAGTTAGTTTCTAAATTTCACATTCATAGGGAAAGGTTCCCATAAATTTTATCAAAGATAAATTCTTTAATTTATTCTTTAATCTATTTTTGAATATCAATTCAAACTAGTCGGGATTAACGAACCTTACCGAAGTAATCATTTGTTTTAATTTCCCAATCCCAACCTATTCATCCCATGAAGTAAAACTGGTCATACTTCATATCTAACACCACGGTGTTATCGGTAAATTCAATTACCATTTCACGCTTAAATCTAATTAAAGATTTAACTATCGCCTGTAGTAAAACTGGTGATACTCCATTCTCGATCTTTTCAATCTAATTAAAGATTCATTAAAACTCCACTTAGTTTTAATCTGTGACTGGGTTAAAGAATCAGTGTCATTTGAAACACGGTTCACGATAAACCCAAAATCACATTTCCATTAATTATCGGGTTAAAGAACGAGTGTTATTTAAAAACACCATTCACGATAAACCCAAGAATCAATATCAATTCAATTCCAATTAAATATTGTTTAATTGGTACACTTCATTAAATCTAAATAAAAAGATTTAATCTTTTCTCAACTGGGTTCAAGAATAGTGTTAATGAAGACACCATTCACGAAAACCCAAATCACATTTGATATTCAATATAAGGCTCTGAATAGAAAATATATCGGCTTATATTCAATATCAAATTCTACGATTAACAAATGTCGTATTGGAAATAACGATATAAATATATATCTTTCAAATTTCCATAACAACATCCGTATAATCACGAATTCCAACATCGAAATATTCCGAAGACAATTTCGATTCAAATCCACTCCAATGCAATCATTGGAAATTCTGGTTATTTTTAAAACCCTTTTCAAATTCAATTTATTTATTTAAAAAAATAAATAGAATTATAATCCTAGTTCAAAACTAGTTTATTTCGATAGAAATCTATTTTTATCTTTTCAAATATGGAGTTTTTCATCCCAATTCTTCTCAAATCATTTCTGATGATTTTACACAAATTATTAATATTTTTAATAATTTTATCAAGGCCCGTACAGTCGATTTCCATCAACGGCCATCGAACTGCACTTACAGCGACCTTTTCCAAATTTGATTTGGACATAATTCCAAATCCAACCGTTAGATTTCTAATTTCTAATATTCGTTAGAAATCTCTTTTCGATACGAACCTAACGGTTCCGGTTTTAGGAGAATCCGACGGTCGGATCTCCCGTAATGTCCGTTCGAAGTCAATGGTCGAAATTCGCGAACTGCCGCGGCGCGGCGCGTTCTATTCAGGCCATTATATTATATATAGAATATATATAATATATACTTCGTCGATTTCAATTCAAAACGTGCTTTATAAATCGTTTTAAATTCATTTTCAAAACGGTTTCAACTTCATATTCAATTTCAAATCAAAATTGAATATTCCAATTTAAATTCATTTTAAATTCATTTCAAATTGATTTCAATTCAAATTGATTTCTAATTCAATTTCAGTTCGTTTCCAATTCAATTCAATTTCAATTCGAATTCATTTCTATTCAACTTCAATTCGAATTCGTTTATATTCAATTTCAATTCGAATTCGTTTATATTCAATTTCAATTCGAATTTATTTATATTTAATTCTTTTCAAAATATCAGATTTTGAAATCACTTTCGATATTCATTATAAAATGAATAAAATCGATATAAATGTCCTTCACGTCAAAATTGCGTCAATCTAATCAATACGGCTTCATATGTTTCTATTTTCAAATATTCTATTTCGAATATTTCTTTTTCAAATATTTCTATTTTAAAACTGGAATGAGGCCCAATCAATTACCATATAATGTTAATTATATGGATTTTCTACAACACATGTATATATCAACAACAATGAATAATTAACCATCATCCAAAGTGCGTTCTACACTGTATAAGCATTAAATATAAATATTCAACGCTTAGAACAGCCTGTCAATCAATCGATCGACATACAACTAAACAATCGGGATTAGTGTACGTCAAATATCATCCCAATACCCGTGTGGGGTTTCAAGCAATCAAACACAGATTTTTATTTGTGCAGTTGGGCGATTTGTAAAATTTATCGTCCCAATCAATGTCCTTCAAATAGGTGTACATAAACAAACCGTCTGGTTTGTAAATGAATATTTATTTATTCACATTCACGTTAAAAATTATATTTTTAACGATCAAACTATTTTATTCAACCTATGAATATTCTATTCAGTTCATTTATTAAATAAAATGTTATCTTTATTTTTCTAACTTATTTTTAGAAAATTTCGGCGGCATAACGGCACGATACTAGAAACGGGACAAGGCCTAGCCTTATCCCCGGTCTAGTGAAGGCCCACGCCATTCACACATCAATCAAATCAATTCCATTTCACCCAACAGTCAAATTTCAATCAAATAATCTAACTAATTTTTGCAATCAAACAAACAAGTCCATGGTCTGTGGACGATTGTGTCGGGTGCTACTAAGCACCGTCTGCATCCTAGTATATATATATAACTAGAAAAAGAAATTGAAGAGTGAGAAATTCTCACATTTAGCTATCCAACTCCACGACACTTCATTGATAGAAATCTTCATCGTTATCTCATTTTTGTCATCTTCGTTGCCCGTAGCCACTACATATGTAAAAATCGAATTTTTACTTCGCTATTCAATATATAAAAATCGAATTTTTACTATGCTATTCAATATATAAAAATCGAATTTTTACTATGCTATTCAATATATAAAAATCACATTTTTACTATGCTATTCAATATATAAAAATCACATTTTTACTTTGATGTTCAATATATAAAAATCACATTTTTACTATGCTATTCAATATATAAAAATCACATTTTTACTATGCTATTCAATATATAAAAATCACATTTTTACTATGCTATTCAATATATAAAAATCACATTTTTACTATGCTAGTCAATATATAAAAATCGCATTTTTACTATGCTAGTCAATATATAAAAATCACATTTTTACTATGCTATTCAATATATAAAAATCGAATTTTTACATCGCTATTCAATATATAAAAATCGAATTTTTACATCGCTATTCAATATATAAAAATCGAATTTTTACATCGCTATTCAATATATAAAAATCGAATTTTTATTTCGCTATTCATAGAATAAAGATTATATTTTTATCACGCCACTCTCTATAAAAAGATTTCGCCTTTTCGTTCATCACTATAAAAATCTCGTCTTTAACACTATAAAAATCTCGTCTTTAACACTATAAAAATCTCGTCTTTAACACTATAAAAATCTCGTCTTTTTATTGCAAAAATCTCTTCCTTTCAACTTGGTAGAATATATAAAAACTGATTTTCTAAATGCATTAAAACTGGTTTAATAAAGTAAAGGAAAAAAAAAAGGTAAAAGGAAAAAAAGAAAAATTACCTTAATCGATCGAAGGAGGGTGCTCGGATTAGGGAGGAAGGGGGCGGAGGCTTTTGCGCGTTCGAATGGGGGAGGGGCGGACCGTCGCTGGTGGGTCGCAGTCGGAGGGGGTGGCGTCCAGGTTGAGGCGGCGGAGGGATTTCTAGGGTTTGGGGGGCCTTGGGGTTCGTCGAGCGTCGTATGAAGAGAGAGGAGAGGGGAACGAGGAAAGGGAGGGGAGGCGGAGAGGTCTGGGGCGACGGTGGTGGTGGCGGAGCGCAGGCGACGGGAGGGAAGGGGCGGGATCGATAAGAAGAGGGAGAGAGATGTCGGGCGGTTTTCCTCTGATTGAAGAAATGAAAAGGGGAGGAGGGTTTAAGTGTAAAGAATATATATATATATATATTATATTTTAATTTCTAAAAGGGTTGACTTTTATTTTCGAACTCAAAATCGAGCCCATCGACTGTCGTCCCTAGCGTTTCACCCCCATTCCGAACACAATGGGATATGTATCGTAGTCTGATTCGGCTGTTACAATCAGTTTTCGTCAAAATCAACATATACTTCTATATATTGAATTTGAACGCGCATTTCAATTTACCGGGGTCACGTACTAACTAGAAAATTTCCAGAAAAATATTTTCTAGCTTCGTATTGACGATACGGTCCTAACAAAACTAGTTTCGTCGAATTCTGAGATCGTTGGAAAAATGGCCATTTTCCAGTCGATTAAAATCAACTAAACTGGTCAAACGCGTTTTCCTTCGCCACGCTCACATATTGATTCGAAAAATTATGAAATTTGAAACCTAGCAATAACTTGACACCACGGACCCAACAAAACTGGTTTTGTCGAAATCCGAGGTCATTCGCAAAATGTCCATTTTTAAGGGCCTGAATTCCATAGCGACAATTCAGAATTTTCAACTGGACATATCTTTTGATTCCCGCTATGAAATTTCGATTTTTCGGATTCGTTGGAAAGATATTATCAATTAGATCCTATTATTTTTGGTTTCACCAAAATCCGGATTGTTTTGCACCCGGTACATTCAATTGAAGTTTGAAATCAATTATCGAACTACCGCGCCATTTTTAATTCCTTTTATAATTATAAATAATTATTTATATTCTAACGACGACGTATATAATATATACGATCGAATTTTATTCAAAATAAATTTCTCGTTGATTTTATTTAAAATAATTCATTTTAAATATTCAAAATTCGCTAAAATTGCCAAAATAAAAATTTTAAACTGGCCCAAATTTTCCGGGTTGTTACATATTCCCATGGTATTTTTGGGGAAATCAATTTGTGATTTGACTGGCATGATGATGTGGCATTCAAAGTGAATGGTGGTCAGGTGTTCCAAAGGATACATAATGA
This sequence comes from Allium sativum, assembly GCA_030737875.1. NCBI lineage: Eukaryota > Viridiplantae > Streptophyta > Magnoliopsida > Asparagales > Amaryllidaceae > Allium > Allium sativum. The sequence goes on along the minus strand of CM060919.1, from coordinate 603,048,823 downwards.
CCTCAAACCTCATCAACCGGGAAATGACAGAAATCGGGCAGGCAGCATGGCTATGTGGGTCGTTCCCATTAGGGTGCATATCACCTATCTAGAGAAAATCCATTTCATTCTTTTATCTATGTTCGACGCTGTCCCTTTTCGGGAAACGGTGGGTAGCTCCCAACCGTTGGTGATATACATTTGATACACTCAAGCGAAATGAGTGGTCGGTCATGTGTGGGCCGGGTTGCAAGATGTTCTTGTTGAACCCAGTGTATTCGCCTCTAGAGATACACTATTGGCAGGTGGTCCCATACCTTGTCATAGTCGGAATCCAATCTTCAATAAGCGCCCTCGGTTTTGTTTGTATACTATATATATGGAATGTGAGATGCAAGCATTCTGCTAGATTCTATTTACTTGTGATTAGACATTATTATAATATCAGAAAAGTATTGATTTCCAAAACTATTTTGGGTTATCGTAAGGTAAAAACCATCCGTGTTTATGTGTGGATTGGTCTTACGATTATCTTTTCTTTTAAAAAGCATTTTGAAAAGTTCAACCAAATGATTTGAGTTTACTTACACCAGTCCCATGACTGACCCAGAGTTTATTTTGTTTTGTTTTCTCTAAACACTTGGGTGCCCAAATTTGTACGGGCAGTCAAGTAGTTCAGGTCTTTACAGATATATTTGGAAGAGCTTGAAGCAGGAGGCTTCAGAATTATATAGCTATTGTTATTCCCCTGCGTGTAAGTGTTGTACTCTGATAATGTCATTGTATATATATCTTGTTTATTTCAAGGTTATGTTATATATTATATTTTATTCGTTCCGCTGTGAGATTCACATTACTCTGATTATGTTCTGTGGTGATCTCCTTCTTCTTCTATTCTAATTTTCTATCTTATCTATTCTCACCCTCTAACTTCTTTCTATTAATGATCAGGTATTTCCGATGTCTGGATAGTCAACATGGTAGTTTTGTGTTGATTTTCGGAGTCGAAAATTCCAGTTTGTTACAGTGGTATCAGAGCTGAAGGTTAAGTGATTACCTTGGCTCTGTGGCGTGACTCAGTAGAGATGGGGTTAGTAATGCCCTAGATTGAGTTGAGTGTATATACGAGTGAGTGTATTTGTTATTGATATAAAAATTGTTTTATATTGTGGGGATTTATTGGTTGAGTTGTTTATGAATCCTGGTCGATCAGTTTGATCCACTGTATCGATAGGGGTTTCTAAACACTCAAGTACGATAAACTGACACAGTATGTTTTGAAAAAGGGTAAATGAAATAATTTTACCCAAACTATATTTTGATATAAAAGAATTGAATTATTATAGTATATTGGATGTGTTGGTTGATTGTAATTGAAATGGTTATATAGATAACCAATTAGAGTTCATATAATATCGAAATCAGATGGATTAAATCTGAATTTAAATCAAGATTGAAACTAAAACTCTGGAAATTTGAATAAGTGTTTATAAATGGATTGAATTGAATATATGATAATTTTAAAATCTTGGGAGATTTTACATTGTTTTACGAGCATTGTGATTTGTATTTTCAAATAGATTTCAAAATGAAAATGTTTAAATATGTTTCGAAAAGTGGTATAGTATCGAACTCACTTCGATTGCTGGGGAAATAACTTTGTTGATGCTGGCCACATCATCAGTGTTCATTTTTGAGCTGTAAGTGACGAATTACTACCAAAGATTTTGTGTTGAATTGTTTTGAGAAAACAAGTTGTTTTGAATCCTGAAAAGGAATATTTAATTTTTGAAAGAGCTAAACTGTTTAAAAACTCCCAGGAGGGATTGGTTGAACAAAAACAAATTTAAATAGAAATTTATGAAAGCAAATTGAAATTGAAATAGAATTGAATTATAATGATATCGAGTAGGTTGGATTGATGTCGTAAGAATTGGGAATTTGATAATGGAATTTGAGTTCAGAATGGAAATTGGCTTAGTTATAAGCGAATGGTTGGATTTGTGGATAAAGACAAATTGGTATTTGATTGGAAATCAATTGGTAACAGATGGAAAGGATGTAATGATATGCCCGACAAAAAGGTACATGTTTATTTTTATGGATTTGGTGATTTATGGGCCGATTTGGCAAGCTGCTTGGCTTTTTGATTTTCTTTTTGAAAGGAAAGGGCCTAGAGAGGCGAGTTGGGGTTTGAACTGTTGACCGGTAAAAGGAGGTGCTGGAGAAATTTTTTGGAAAATTCGGGTGTTAAAAATTGTCGTTAGTAAGAATAAATTAATATTTTAATTTAAACCAATCGGTTCAGTTGAAACTGAAGTTAAAAATAAACAAATAATTTTTAACCCAGTTAATAGGGTTCGTCTCCTACCTTAGCAATTTCGAGGACAAAATTATTTTAAGGAGGGAAGAATGTAACGTCCCGTATTTTTACAGTAAAATAATTAATTTATTTAATTATTTAAATAATAATTTAGAGATTTAAATTTTCGTTTAATTAAATAATATTGAATATTTAATTAATATAAATAATAGAATAATATATTTAATTCTGAAATAGTCACAATTAGTAGAATTCACAATATTGTGTGAAATGGATTATTTATAAGATAGAATTTAGTATAGAGTTGAACTATAATAACGAATATATATAATAAACGGTGTTAGAACGTATAATTTATATTATAATTATAATCGAGCTCAAAATGGCGCGGCAGTTCGTAATTTGGTGATTCGAACTTTAAACGAATATACAGAAGCCGTTTTAAGTCGGATTTCTGTGAAACAAGAAATGTTGGAATCTATTGAACTATATTTTTCTAATGAAAGAGAAAAATTGGGATTTCGTCGTGTAGATTTTGATTTATGTCCAAATAAAATTTTCGAAAAGTCGCTATGGAATTCCTTTATAATTTATAAGGATTTATTTATATTTCTAAAAGGATTTTTCAATATAAATTGAATATCGATTCAACCGAGATTTGAATTTCGTGTTATAAATTCAATTGGAGCTATACGATATTCTGTTGGGAATATATACGATAATATTTATTTTTAAATATTATATTTAATTATTTTAAATATATTTATATATTTAAATGGGTTATTTAGAGCTTTAAAAGTGCCAGTTTTTCAAACGACCTCCAGATTCGACGAAACCAATTTTGTTGGATTCGTAATGTCAAATTATTGTTAGATTTCAATTTCCGCAATTTTTGGGGTCAGTGTGTGGCCGTACGGGATTTTAATGTGAAAGACAGTCAATTTTCTGACTTTAAAAATATGTTGTGTGAGCAAACGGAGTCGGAATTCGACGAAACCAGTTTCGTTGGGTCCGCAATGTCAAACTGTAGCTGCATGTCCACTTTCGTGATTTTTGGGTATTATATGTGATCATAGGAATTTTTAAAAGACAAATAAAAGCAGCGATACGATGAAAATAAATAAAATATTCGAATGAAAAGTTTATAAAACCAATCTTATAAACACACGTCATCCTATAACCCTAAGTCTTCATTTCTCCTCTGGGCAATAAACTTTCCGCCGCCGGAATTTTCCCCAAACCTATTTTCGTAATCTATCTAAAATCATAACAAATCAAATAAATTTCTAGAATTCTCAAAACAAACATCTTTGAAATCCTCTTTCGTTTCTCTTTCATTCTATGTATATATATTGTTGAACTCGGTTCCATTTCAAGACTCGCAATATTCTTCAGCAGCAAATTAGGGTTATCCAATTTGGGAACTCGAGATATTTTTGGTTGAATTCAGTTTGATTTTTGAGTTCTAGGTGATATTCCGTTTCGGTTTGAGGTGTTTAAGGGAATTCCATGTTAAAAAGTATCGCTTCTTTTTGATGTGCTTGCGCGAAACCTGGGGACGATGGACTGGGGTGAGGAGATCGAACTGTCAGTTATTGGCATGGCGTGGTAGAGAATTCACATGAGGTGAGGATGGTGATTTTTATTTGGGGTTCGGTTGAAGAAATAAAGGCGTGCAGGCTTTGGAATTTTCAGTAATGGTGTTCGAATTTTACAGAGGACGGAAAAGATGGGTCCGCAGGGTAAAAGGGGAGAGCGGATGGTTTTTTATGGTGGGTTGCTGGGCCAAATTAAAGGTAAAGCCCAATTTTTTATTTAAATAGAAATTAATTTGAAATCAAATATATACGCAACTTGAAATCGAAATATCTTCTATCCACATTATCAGAATTGTGAACGGACAGATCCGTTGGGATCGTATGGACGGTGGCTACACCATGGAACTAACCAGAAGTGAAATGAAGTTCGTTTGGATTTATGGTGAAATTAAACGCCTGAATCAAATCAATGACCAATTATCGTTATTTAATAATAACCGTCCAGTGTGAGTAAATCTCACTAACTCTAATTGTAACGACCCAGATTTCGCCCGACCCCAATCGATCGCAAGATCGATCAAGACCGTTCAAAACCCGCGTACGTTAACTTTGGGCATACAACACATCAGAACAACAACACAGACTTTTATAACATCAATAATAAATGTTACATCAGAGTACAGAATACATCAGAGTACATCAATAAATAATACAGCGGAAGATACATTTACAATAAATTAACTACATTGCAGCGGAACTAATCTCAGCGGAAGGCCATCAATATTCTGGACCCAGCTTCAGACTTCAATCCAGGATCCTGCTTAACTATATCTGCAAAAAGCTACTCGACTGCCCGTGTGGAAAGAGGGCACCCGAGTTTGCAAAGTGAAACAAACTACAGGTCAGTCGTGGGACTGGTGTGAGAATTCTTAACTTAACCTATCTAATAAGTAAGTAGGCTAATCACAGGACCACGCCGCTAATGCGGAACGGGTTTACTCCATTGGATTTGCCAGTGCAAAAATAAAGTAAATCGTCAAATAACGCAATGCTTTTTTAGAAAAATGAAACCATTATAAGACCCAGGTCCCATCACACAATGTAACGCACACCAGAGGATAGGGTTTTACCTTATAATGGTCAAAAGATGCTTGATACGTAAAAATGATATTATTATTAGTGTGTATATATATATTTAAAACATTTCAATATAAATGTATTAATCTTAGACGGCATAGTACCCTATCCTACTATGTCGCCGTATATAAGTTTACAATCAAGACCGTAATGTCGTATTGGAAATTAGTTTTCTATCATGAAATCGAGGCTAGGGATCGTTCTCTTCCGATTCGAGACACTCTAGCAAATGCCTCAGGATCACACCTATGGGCAACCCTTGGAACGGTAGGGCCGGTCCCCACCTAATGGTAGTGGATTGGCAATTCCTGAACATACGTTTCCCGGTCCTTATGGACCTATAATATAACCACTTTCGGCCTATAAAAAACCCGAGGTACCTCAATCCAAAATCCACATAGTAAAATGCCGGGCCGTGTCAAAACCCAAACACCACTTCTAGCTAGAAAGAAACGTATGCACTCCCTACAGTCCATATCCCGTTTTTGACTCATACCTGGATGTGAGGCTCGCGAAGTCACGCTATACACAAAGCTATGCCTAAACAGGCTATGCTCTGATCATCGACCACAAGGCTTGCTTTTCAACAATGCCTTGATCATTGCATCTTAGCATGTCACATTGTCAGACCCTACCATATTATTGATCATCTACTAATATATATATAACCTCTAAGCTCATACGTCTTAGAGAAGGGTGATAAGTAAAGAATAAATTCTTCATCACCAAACAGAAATATATAATCAGTAGCGTTCAACAAATACAGTAGAAATAAATACAATGTCAGACACGCAATCCATTTACAAGTCCGCTCTGGGTCTGAGCGAAACAACGTGTCCGTCGATCTCCAAATGCGTTTAGATGATCATTACTAAATACCTTTCCTTGGAAGGCCAATTCCAATTCAAGATACCAGTCATCATCATCCCAATGATGTGAAAACCTTCGGTCTTCTATCACCGTCTTCATCTTCGACTCTTGATCGTCGTGATGATTATTCAGAATGGGTTAAACCCGGTCTTTCTGAATAACTCGCGTAATTTGGGATTAAAAGGCAAATATTGGAAAATCACACAGTACGCCACATTCCAACTTAGAATATTATTTTAATAAGATATCCGTTTTAAAAGATTCTCATTAATTTTATCAAAGATAAAATTCTGAAAATAAAATCTATAAATCCATTTCCGAAATATGGAATTCCACAGAAATCAAATCAATACGTAATCGATATAGATTTCTGTATCAGACTAATAATATAAATGGAATAACGGCAAAGCCTCTTAAATTCCATATATAATATCGGTCTTCTTTTACAGAAGCCCATTTCGATTGTTACCAATCGAATTTCCACTTAATTCCAATTTAATATATTAAATTGAAAAACTTGATTTTTAGAAAATCCCCTTTTTAAATCTACAAAATAGATTCATAAGTTCCAAATAATAATTTCAATGTAAATTGGATTAAAGGACAAATGTCGTTTAAAACATCGTCCACGGTAAATCCACTTCACATCTCAATTTATTTCATATCACAAAATATAATTGCAAATGCTAGTAATCTTTTAAAAACATATTTTAAAATAATCATAAAAATATTCTTTATATGAAGACTCTAAATGAAAGGTATTCTTTATATTACAAATTCTTTATCTTTTACAAATATTCCTTGTTTTAACATATACTTAATTAACAATCTATATTTTGAAAATATATATACTTTATATAAAAAGGATTTCTAATGTAAAAATATTCTTATTTAAAAGAACACCTGAATCGAAATGCGACTCAAACATTTACCATCTAATTTGGGTTACATGGATTTCACACACATCATCAAATCATCCATTTACATCCAAAGTGTAAATTCCAGTGTGTAAGCGTTAAAATTAAATAATAACGCTCATCACAGCCTGTTGATCTAACGATCAACAAATAATTAAATATTGGGATTAGTGTATATAAATTTTCATCCCAACACCTGTGTGGGGTTTCAACCAACAAACAAATGATAAACTAATTTGTGCACTTGGGCGATGTGTGAAAAATTATCGTCCCAATCACATACACAAGTCGGGTAACTTGTGAATGGGAGTGTAATGCACAATACATATAATGATGACTAGAAAATATCTCTATTGCAATGAATGAATAAGCATAATAACTTTGTCCCTATTGACAATTTCTATTTTGCTAATTTAAACTCTAAACAAAAATGGTTATTTTGTTTTGGCAACTCTAATGAGACAAAATGATAAATATTTTGATTTAACTAACCTATCTTGACAAGTATATATCTTGCCAGACATACATACATACATACATATATATATATATATATATATATAAATTGCTTCAACTAATTCATTTTGACAAAAATGAATATTTCTGACAAAATGTAAAATTTGGTTTAACTAGTATAAATTGACTATAATGAATAATTATTTTTAACTAATGTAAATTAACAAAAATGAATGATTGGTTTTAACTAATATAAATTTACAAAAATGAATAATTTGTGTTTCAAATCTAATAAACATGCCAATGCTATATTTTGTTTTATTCTTTTAATTTAGACAAAATGAGTGTTTTTGTCTATTCTACTTTAATGATAAAAATGTGAATGTTTAGTTATTAAAATGTAACTTTTAAATTCTATCCTTTATTTCAAACAATCTTTAGTCATATCAAAATTATAAATCAAGAATATAATTTCCAATCTGATGATTTGTTTGCATTAATGAATTGCAAACAAAGATGAACATTATTTTAAGGTTTTATTTGCAACAAGGAATGCAGAGAACCAATGTGACTTTTATTTCATTTAAAAGTATATTTGTGTGCATGTAAAAAGAACCTCATTTACAAAGTGTATTTACATTATTGAATGTAAATAAAAGAAACAAATTTTATTTAAATGAGCATTTACATTTGTGAAAGCAAACAAAGAATAGTTTTGTTTATAAATTTTATTTACATTAGTGAATGTAAATAAGAGAACAAATTTTATTTTCAAAGTATAATTTAAACAAATTCTGTTAAATGTATAAAAGTGTGTACATTGGGGTTGGAAAATGTAGATAAAGAAAATAGACTATAGTTTCATTGAATATTTACATTGATAAATGCACATAAAAGAATAAACCTTAATTTTCAATGCATATATATTGATAAATGCAAACAAATAAATAAACTTTATTTTCAATATATGTTTGTATTTGCATTGGTGAATGCAAATGAATAATTTGTTTTCAATATACATTTTGCATTGGTAAATGCAAAAAGAACAATTTCTATTTTCTATATATATATATGCATGGCTGAATGTAAATAGAAGAACAAACTTTATCTTCAAAACATGTTTACATTTGCAAATGCAAATAAAAGAACAAAACTTTATTTCCAATATGTGTTTGCATTTGTGAATGCAAATAAAAGAATAAATTTTATTTTTAATGTTTATTTACATTAGTAAATGCAAATAAAGAATAAACTTGAATTTCAATGTATATTTACATTTGAAAATGCAAATAAAAGGACAGTTTTTATTTCAAAGTATATTTGCATTTGGAAATGCAAATAAAAGAACAATTTCTATTTTCAAAGAATATTTGCATTGTGAGATGCAAATGAAAAGTGAACTTTTAATCTATATTTATTTGTATTGTAGAATGCAAATAAAAAAAAGTGTACTTTCATTTCCAACATTTTATTTACATGGTGGAATGCAAATAAAAAGTAAAACTTATATTTCTATGTAATATTTGCATTGTAAATGCAAATAAAAAGAATGATTTTATTTCTAAGTATATATTTGTGTTGAAACACAAATAAAAAGAATGACTTTATTTGCTATGCATATATTTGTGTTAAGAACACAATAGAAAGAATAGCTTTATTTACTATGTAATATTTGTGTTGAAAACACAAATAAAAAGAATAACTTTATTTCAATGTTCATATTTGTGATGAAGAAACAAATAAAGGTGACTCCAATTCTATGATATATTTATGTTGAATACACAAATGAAAAGAAGCAATTTAATTTCAATGTTAATATTTGTGTCAAGGGACAAATAAAAGAATGGTTCAATTTCTATGTTATTATTTGTGTTGAAAAACACAAATAAAAGAATGGTTCTTTTATTCAAAAGTAAAATGTACAAATAAAATGTATTGTTTGATCTTGTTCTTTCATTTAACAAAAACAATGTTAAACAAAAATGCCTTTCCCAAATTCAGGTTTTTATTTACATATATAAAATGTAAATAAAAATATCATTTTAAATTTTACAATTTATCAAAAATGTAAATAAAATAATCTCTTTTCAATCCTATGTTAAATCCTTTCTAACATTTTATTTTAACATAAAGAATATTTTATGTTTAGCCACTTTTCTAACTTTTTATTTTAACATAAGAATATTTTATGTTTAGCCACTTTTCTAACTTTTTATTTTAACATAAAGAATATTTTATGTTTAGCCACTTTTCTAACTTTTTATTTTAACATAAAAAGAATATTAAATGTTTCCCATATTTTTCTATTAACAAAATGAATATTTTGTTTTCATACTTTTCTATTTAACAAAATGAAGATTTTGTTGTTGTCGCTTCTAACACAACAAATCATATATGTAATATATTTGTTTGTCGTCAATTCTAACACAACAAATCATATATGTAGTATATTTGTTCGTTGTCAATTCTAACACAACAAATCATATATGTAGTATATTTGTTCGTTGTCAATTCTAACACAACAAATCATATATGTAGTATATTTGTTGATTTAATACAGATCTATTCATACAATAACAGATCCAAGCAATACAGTACAAAACAATTCATCAAATCACAGACAAAAATTCTCTACATCACAGTTCTGCATATATAACACACAAATAGACATTTAACAGCAATAAAACAATTTATTTAATTAATTAAATGTTAAAATCAGAAATTCTCACATCGGTTTTGCTGAAAATTTGACTGTCTCAGAATCAGTTCTGGTCTGCGCCATCGCGAAGCTCTCGAAAAGACGAGTCCAACGCAACTTACGATTCATCAATCAGACCTCGTATGAGAGAGTTATCGATTTTTAAAGATTGCATAAATTAAATATTAAATAAATAAAATAATAATAAATTAATACTCTTTCTTCCTCGTCGCTACCACGTAACAGCCGCACCCAAATACCTCCTCCGATCCTTCCGTGCGCACCCCCCCTACGGTCACCCATGCGCCGATCAGACACCGCCACTCCGAAGCTCCGCCCGCGAGCCACCACCGCCCAGAACCCCGTCCAACTCGGCCTCCCCCTTGCCTAGAAATCCAAACCCGAATGCGGCCAATTCCTCGCCAGAATTCGCGAAATCCGTGCACCAAAACCCGATCTTAACCGTATAGATTCGAAGCTCTCTGAATTCTCTTCGATTTGGTATATAATTTGTAGATTTTCGTTGAACGGATTGAGAGAAATTGATGTTTGAAAATCGGAGCTTTCTGGCCATAGAATGAATAGGCGGCGGCTGGCTCATTTCTAGGGTTAGGGTTTGACTTTTTCGGATTTTTTTTATTATTTTATTATTAAAAATGGGTTATAAAGGTGAAAATGCGGGCTGTCTCCGAATTGGGCTTGCTTACTGTCGATCTTAATGTTTTGAGGCCTTCTGATCGCAATGGGATGGGTCTCGGGGTCCAATTCCAAAATATGTAGAAATTTTATTTAAAATCCCATTAATAATTAATTAATTAATTACTGACCATACATTTAAATATGCCGGGGCCACATACGACCTCAGAAAATTCTAAAAAAAATATTTTTAGCTTTCTTATGACGATACGAATCCAACAAAATTATTTTGGCCGAATTCTGAGACTGTTTGAAAAATGGCTATTTTTAAGGCGTTTAAATTTAACTGAAATAGTCAAAACACATTTTCTTTTGCCACGCTCACATATTAATTCGAAAAATTCTGATAATTGAAATCTAGCAATAATTTGACATTCCGGTTCCAACAAAAGTGGTTTCGTCGAAAACAGAGGTCGTTTGAAAAATGACTATTTTTAAGCCAATATATTTAATATTAAAAATACATTTTTACACAAATAAATTCCGAAACTCAAATTATATAAGTGTTTACTGTTTCTTAATGCAGAAACGTCATTCCAAACTCAATGGAAGTGGTTTCGAGTCGAAATTCCTTCAAATGTGAAAAGTAGCCTTTCGGGCCCTATATAATATATATATTCTACAGCGACCTTTCTAAAAATTGAATTGGCCATAACTTTTGACTTCTGCTATGAAATTTCAATTTTTCAGATTCATTAGAAAGGTATGGTTAAACAGATTTAAATATTTCTGGTTTCACTCAATTCTGATTTATTTTGAATCCTGTACATTCAGTTAAAGTTTAAAATCAAACTTTTAAACTACCGCGCCATTTCTAACTCCTTTTATATTTAAAATTAAATTTATTCGTTCTAACTTCATTTAAAATAAATTCTAGCCATTATTATTAATAATAAATTATATTATATCCTCAAAATTCATTAAAATTTTATAAAATAAAATTTTTAAATTGGTTCAGAATTTGCGGGTTGTTACACTGATCAATTTATATTTTTATAAAGTATTTTTAGAATTGATAAATATTGGTTGATTTGTTGTGTGTTGGCTGAACTTCTAGTTAAATTGGTTGAAAATATCGATATATATATAAATCATTAATCGAATACTGGTTCTGTTTATCAGAATATTTCATACTCGTGTTATTTATGTTGATTAACATTTGTGGATGCAGGGAAACAGGTCGGAGGGACCCAACTGGGTTCCTCAACATTTATTTTACTATTCTCATATATTGTGATATATGATGTGATTTATAATCTTTTGTTGATTATGTGTGTTGATCATGGTTATTTGGTACTTTTAAATACCAAAGGAAATACTGGAGTGTGAAAAGGGAAATTTCAAACTATAATTTGAAATAAAATATTTATATAAAATCAAAGGATTTTATATAAAAAGGAATTTATGAAGTGTATATTGAAAGAAGAATTTTATGAAATCAAAAGGGTTTATAAAAAGAAGGGATATGTAAAAAATTAAATAAGAAGCTCCTAGATAAAATTATTAACAGTTATGTGGAAGTTTAAAAGACCGTTATTAGTAAATTACTTAATAGAAGTAAGTAAAGAAATATATGAAAAGAAATATTTACATAAAATAGATACGATATTATTAATGAATTATTTGGCAAATAAATAGAATTTTATAAAAGGGAATTGGCAAGATGTAAAAGAACATTGAGAAGTTGGTTTCAATGTGGATATTAAATAGAAATCTGTTTTACCAGATAAATTGAGAAGTGAAATTTATAATATTTTATAAATCAAATAAAAAAAAGTATTTATCTTTTGATAAATGAAATATATAAGTTGAACTTAGATAGGGAAGTAGAAATCGGTTTTAACACCGATATTTTATGGAATATGAATTCAGCATTTGTAAAGGGAAATTCAAATGAGATTTTAAGTGTTAGAAGTTAAAAGGAGATTTTGTACAAATAATTCTGTAAATAGAAATATAAATAGAAACAGAAAATGAGATATCGTTTGTAAATATGAAATCAAACTGAATAGGTTATATAAAGGAAACATTATTCACATTCGATGTGAATAATGAAGATAAGCAAAGATTTTGCAAATAAAAACATGTGTAAAGGAAATTGGGTTTTGAAACAGGAATTTAAACAGTAATGAAATTCCGAATGGTTGAGAAATAAAGAACTTGTTTAAAAATGAAACAAGTGTTGTGGTTCATAAACAAAGTTTATAAGTGAACTAAAATATAATTATCAGTGGAAAATTTAGATGGCAGATCCAACAGTGAATATAAAATGGGAAATTCGGAGTTTGTTTTAAAAAGGGAGCGATGAAATACATTTCGATATTCAAAATGTAAACAGGGTTAAGAAAATCCGTAAAGATTCGTAATGAGAATTTAACTAAGCCAGATGTTTTAAAGATAATTTATTTGAAGAAACTTTATATTGAATTAATCAAGATTTAACAAGATAATTGGTATTCGGTTGGAAACCGATATTTGATAATCGAATATAATTCTTCGAAAGATAGTTATAGAATATAAGTTATTCGAAGAAGATAGTTAATCGAATATAGTTCATTCAAAAGATAGATTATCGAATATAGTTTATTCGAAAGAAAAGATTATCGAATATAGTTATTCGAAAAGAGATAATCAAATATAGTTATTCGATAGGGAGTTATCGAATAGAGATTATTCGAGAGAGAATTGTAAGTTGAAATTCGATTATATCAAATTTGGGAAAGTGTTATTTACTTTCCGCTTTTAAATCAAGATTTATTTATTTATTAATAAATTAGTTGTTTGTCTATTTATCCAAATCAAGATATAAAAGTTATATTTAAGTTAATTTTGAAAGCATGGAATTATCACACTATTATTATAATCAAATGAGTTTTGAAAAAAATGTGGATTCGTAAATAGAATCTGAAAGTTACGTAAGGAAGTTGTTAAAGTTGTAAAGGGTGAACTTTGTCTATTTCGAGGTTAGAAATGTTGTTCAGTTAAGGTCTGAGAGGTAATTATACCCCAACTTGATTGACTTCAGTTTTAACTAAGGAATGGTTAAGGTTCGATAGTGAAGATGGGTTAAGTGAATCCAGTTAATGAGTGAAATGGTTCGAGTCACATAACGGCGTTATATTTAAACATCTGTTTAAATCTAATGAAAGAGTCTTAGAAATGTTTCCAAATAAGAATTAGAAATGCAATCTAATATAGGAAATAAGAAATGGAGCAAATACGGAAATGTGTCCAATGATCAATAAAGTATATTTTCTAAATCTAGAAATAAGAATTTACAAATATATAGAAATGGGAAATGAATAAATAAATGATAAATTAAATTAAAATAGATAAATGTGGAATGATGATTGATCGATCGAATTTCTATCTGGAAATAAGATTGTTGGTTGTACACCTATTTTTCTTTGATAGTTAAATCACAGACTATCGAAGTTTTTGACCATTTTTCCGTCGTCAATACTGGGAGACCGGGATCAGATTCATTATCTGGAAACCACTCTGTATGGATGTTAGCGTTGCGATCAAATATGATAAATTGAAGATGGTGTTTTGCAAGGGCTATCTTTTTATGGAATAGTGCCTTCGGTTTGTCCAGTCCCAGGACAACGTGAATGGACGAATGTCTGACAGAGTATATCTAACGGATTGCGTAAAGTTGATCTCTTCAAACATACTTACGTTTGGTGGCGGAGGAATTCGTTTCTCTTAGCTTTATGCCCGTGGTATTTTTGGGGAAATCAATTTGTGATTTGACGGGTATGACGACGTAGCATTCAAAGTGAATGGTGGTCAGGTGTTCCAAAGGATACATAATGACCTCAAACCTCATCAACCGGGAAATGATAGAAATCGGGCAGGCAGCATGGCTATGTGGGTCGCTCCCATTAGGGTGCATATCACCTATCTAGAGAAAATCCATTTGATTCTTTTATCTATGTTCGATGTTGTCCCTTTTCAGGAAACGGTGGGTAGCTCCCAACCGTTGGTGATATACATTCGATACACTCAAGCGAAATGAGTGGTCGGTCATGTGTGGTCCGGGTTGCAAGATGTTCTTGTTGAACCCAGTGTATTCGTCTCTAGAGATACACTATCGGCAGGTGGTCCCATACCTTGTTGTAATAACCCGGAAAATCTGGGCCAGTTTAAAATTTTTATTTTCGGCAATTTTAGCGAATTTTGAATATTTAAAATAGATTATTTTAAATATTATCGACGAGAAATTTATTTTAAATAGAATTCGAACGTATATATTATACGCGTCGTCGTTAGAATATAAATATTTATATATAATTATAAATAGGAATTGAAAATGGCGCGGTAGTTCGATAATTCGATTTCAAACTTCAAATTGAATGTACCGGGTGCAAAACAATCCGGATTTTAGTGAAACCAAAAATAATAGAATCTAATAGTGAATATCTTTCCAACGAATCCGACAAATCAAGATTTCATAGCGGGAATCAAAAGATATGTCCAGTTGAAAATTCTGAATAGTCGCTATGGAATTCAGGCCCTTAAAAATGGACATTTTGCAAACGACCTCGGATTTCGACGAAACCACTTTTGTTGGGTCCGTGATGTCGAATTATTGGTAGGTTCCAAATTTCATAATTTTCTGAATCAATATGTGAGCGTGGCAGAGGAAAACGCATTTGACCACTTTCAGTTGATTTTAATCGACTGGAAAATGGCCATTTTTCTAACAGTCTCAGAATTCGACGAAACTAGTTTTGTTAGGACCGTATCGTCAATACGAAGCTAGAAAATATTTTTCGGTAATTTTTAGAGTTAGTATGTGACCCCGGTAAATTTGAAATGTACGTTTAAAATTCAATATATAGATTTATATTTTGATTTTGACGGAAACTGATTGTAACAACCGAATCAGCTTACAATACATATCCCATTATGTTCGGAATGGGGGTGAAACGCTATGGGCGACAGTCGGTGGACCTCGTTTCGAGGTCGTATGGAAAAGTCAACTATTGGCAAATAAAATAATTAAAATAAAATAAAATAATAAAAAAATAAACCCTTCCCTCTTTATCTTCTGGCCCCCCCCCTTTATTCCTTCATTTCCGATTTCAAAAAAAAGAAAAAAAAAAAAAAAAAAAATCTATCGCTCAGCCCTACCACCACCCGTCGCCCTCTCCGATGGTCAGCGCCGCCCCTCCCTAGAACGCGCCGCCTCCTCTCCAACCAACTCCTCCGCCCCCTCCTTTCCTTCCAGCTCAAAACCCCCCCCTAAATCCCCAAATCGCACAACCCTCCAACCACCGTAAAACTGTATCGCGGGCCCCACCACCTGCCGCAACTCCACCGCCGCCTACCCCACTGCTTCACCACCGTCAATCGGCTCCAGCCCTGGTCGGCAACCACCACCAGCAGGGGTGTGAACTGCAGCTCAGCATTCCAGGGCAAACAGTGAGCATTTTTATTTTTATTTTATCTTCCTATGTACTTAGTTTATTCAATTTAGTAATGAATTTAATTCCAGCCTTGAAAATAAATAGCAATGATTTTATTTTCATTTTTTTTATATATAACGATTTCGAAATGAATTGAATATATAACGATTTCGAAATGAATTGAATATATAACGATTTCGAAATGAATTGAATATATAACGATTTCGAAATGAATCGAATATATAACGATTTCGAAATGAATCGAATATATAACGATTTCGAAATGAATCGAATATATAACGATTTCGAAATGAATCGAATATATAACGATTTCGAAATGAATTGAATATATAACGATTTCGAAATGAATTGAATATATAACGATTTCGAAATGAATTGAATATATAACGATTTCGAAATGAATTGAATATATAACGATTTCGAAATGAATTGAATATATAACGATTTCTAAATGAATTGAATATATAACGATTTCGAAATGAATTGAATATATAACGATTTCGAAATGAATTGAATATATAACGATTTCGAAATGAATTGAATATATAACGATTTCGAAATGAATTGAATATATAACGATTTCGAAATGAATTGAATATATAACGATTTCGAAATGAATTGAATATATAACGATTTCGAAATGAATTGAATATATAACGATTTCGAAATGAATTGAATATATAACGATTTCGAAATGAATGGAATAGAAAACGATTTCGAAAAGGATTGAATAGAAAGCGAATTGAATTTGATTAGAAAACCAATTTGATTTGAATCGAATAGAAAACCAATTTGATTTGAATCGAATAGAAAACCAATTTGAATTGATTCGAATAGAAAACGACTTTGGAATTGAATTGAAACGAATTCAATTTGAATCGAAAGCAAAGTGAAATGAATTCAAATTGAATTGAAATTTGAATTGAATAGAAATGAAATTTAAAACGAATTTATAAAGAAGAATTCAATTTTGATTTGAATTGAAATGGAAGTTGAAATGATTTTTGAAATGAATTCAAAACTATTTATAAAATTCGTTTTAAATAGAAATCGTCAAAATATATATTATATATATTATATATATAATATAATGGCCTGAATAGAACGCGCCGCGCCGCGGCAGTTCGTGAATTTCGACCATTTATTTCAAACGGACATTACGGGAGATCCGACCGTCGGATTCTCCTAAAACCGGAACCGTTGGGTTCGTATCGAAAAGAGCTTTCTAATGAATATTTGAAATTCAAAATCTAACGGTTGGATTTGGAGATACGTCCAAATCAAATTCGAAAAAGGTCGCTGTAAGTGCAGTTCGATGGCCATTGTTGGAAATCGACTGTACGGGCCTTAATAAAATTATTAAAAATAGCAATAATTTGTGTAAAATCATAAGAAATGATTTGGGAAAATTTGGGATGAAAAACTCCATATTTGAAAAGATAAAAATGGGTTTTTATCGAAATGAACTAGTTTTGAACTAAATTTAAAACCCAATTATTTTTAAATAAATGAATTAGATTTAAAAAGGAGTTTTAAATAATCGAATTTCTAATATATTTGATTGAATTTGAAATGGGTTTATCGTGAACTGTGTTTTAAATAACACCTAGTTCTTTAACCCGATAACAAATAGAATGTGATTTGGGTTTGTCGTGAACTGTGTTTTAAATAACACCTAGTTCTTTAATCCAGTAAAATGAGTTTTAATGAATCTGCAATTAGATTGAAATTCGAATTGATAATCTAAATTCCCAAATTTAGAAATGAGCGAGAATGGAGTATCGCCAGTTTTGCTCCAGAGCGATAGTTAAATCTTTAATTAGATTTGAACGTGAAATGGTAATTCATTTTACCGATAACACCACGGTGTTAGATATGGAGTATTACCAGTTTTGCTTCATGGGATGAATAGGTTGGGATTGGGAAATAAAATAAATAATTACTTCGTTACGGTTCGCTAATCTCGACTAGTTGGAAAAACCATAATTTGGTTTTAAATAACATCCAAAGGAAGATTACAGGATAAATTTTAAAGAATTTATCTTGGATAAAATTAATGGGAACCTTCCCTAAGAATGTGAAATTTAGAAACTAGCTGTAGGTTGGCTAAGAAGAATGGTTTCCTGGGTATTGATCTGATGTTGGTTTCGGCCTTCGGGGTTAATGTTTGGGAAATTGTTCTCTTGCTAATTTGCGGTTAGTGACTAATGAATTGGAATGAGGCGTATGTTGTGTTTGTGTAACATTTGTTTTAATATACGCGGGTTGTTCGGAAAGTCCGGGTTTATACCCATTCTGAATAACCGATTCGACGATAAGTCGAAGATGAAGACGGTGGTCAAAGACCGGAAGTCTTCACATCGTTCGGGTAATTACTAACGATCCTGATTGGGCTGTACACCCAAGAGGATGGAAATAGTTGGTGGTCGTCCAGACGTACTTGGAGATGGATGGATATGCGAGGAAAGTGCCTCCGGTTTCGTTCAGACCCAGAATGGACTTGTAAATGGATTGTGTGTCTGACATTGGATTTTATTCTGTGTTGATTGATTTCTATTAAATATACATCTGTTTGGCGGCGGAGAATTTATTCTTTTGCTTAACGCCCTTCTCTGAGACGTACGAGCTCAGAGGTTGTATATCGATGGACATCAGTCGCATGGCATGAATTGCCTGTGTGGCATACTGAGATGCAATGATCAAGGCTTCTGTTGAAAAGCAAAGTCTTGTGGTTGATGATCAAAGCACGGCCTCTGTTGCGTAGCTTTGTGTATAGCGTGTATTCGCGAGCCTCACACCTCGGTATGAGTTAAAAACGGGATACGGACTGCAGGGAGAGCACACGTTTCTTTCTAGCTTTGGTGGTGTCAGTGACTTACCAGCCCTGACATTTTTATACTTTTCACCTATGTGGTTGTTGGAATGCGAGGCGCCTCGATTATAGGTCTGTAAGGACCGGGAAACGTGTGTTCAGGAATTGCCAATCCTCTAACGTAAGTGAGGACCGGCCCTGAAGATCCAGGGGTTACCCAGTGTGCGTAATCCTGAGATATTTGCTAGAGTGTCTCGAATGCGGAGAGGAGCTTGCCCCTTGCCTCGACTCATGACGGAAATCCAATTTCCAATACGTGTATTGCGGTTTTAATTGTAGAACTAGTATGGCGACATGATATATGGTACCCATGCCGTCTATGATTTATACTTATGATTGAAACTGTTTTGACACTATACACTTATTATAGTATCAAATGATTTGTTTTAAACGTACCAAGCATGTTTGGCTATTATAAGGGAAAACCCTATCCCCCGGCTTGCGTTGCATTGTATGATAGGACCTGGGTCTTATAATAGCTTCATTTTTCGAAAAAGCATTGCGTTATCTTTTCTATGCACTGGTATTCTTGGGAGGAAACCCGTTCCGTGTTATACGGCGTGGTCCCTTGAATTACTCTCTTTTAAAGTAAAGTTTTAAATAACTGTTTTAGTTCTCACACCAGTCACATGACTGACCTGGAGTTTATTGTTTTAACCTAAACTCTGGGTGCCCCTATTTTCCGCACGGGTAGCTAGTAGTTTCGGTTTTGCAGATTTTATTCACAGGATCCTGGTTTACAGCTGGAATGATATCCGGAAAGCTCTGTATCCGTATATCACCTTCAGTTGTGCTTTGTATTATTTTCCGCTGCTATGTAATTTATCGTAATCTCTGATATTTATCGAATGTAATTTATTCATTTATACTCTGTATATTCTTGTATCTGATGGAATTGTTGTAATATACAATGAAATGTTCTTCTGTTTGTGTCCTGATTTGTCCTGTTCTCAACGTTCAGGGGTTTCGAACGGTCTTTGTCGGTTTAACGACTGATTCAGATCGAGCGAAATTCCAGGCCGTCACACTTGTCATAGTCGGAATCCAATCTCCAATAAGCGCCCACGGTTTTGTTTGTATACTATATATGTGGAACGTGAGATGCAAGCGTTCTGCTAGATTCTATTTACTTATGATTAGACATTATTATAATATCAGAAAAGTATTGATTTCCAAAACTGTTTTGGGTTATCGTAAGGTAAAAACCATCCGTGTTTATGTGTGGATTGGTCTTACGATTATCTTTTCTTTTGAAAAGGATTTTGAAAAGTTCAACCAAATGATTTGAGTTTACTTACACCAGACCCATGACTGACCCAGAGTTTATTTTGTTTTGTTCTCCCTAAACTCTTGCATGCCCAAATTTGTACGAGCAGTCAAGTACTTCGGGTCTTTACAGATATACTTGGAAGAGCTTGAAGCAGGAGGCTTCAGAATTATATAGCTATTGTTATTCCCGCTGCGTGTAAGTGTTGTACTCTGATAATGTCATTGCATATATATCCTGTTTATTTCAAAGTTATGTTATATATTATATTTTATTCGTTCCGCTGTGAGATTCGCATTACTATGATTCTGTTCTGTGGTGATCTCCTTCTTCTTCCATTCTAATTTTCTATCTTATCTATTCTCACCCTCTAACTTCTTTCTATTAATGATCAGGTATTTCCGATGTCTGGATAGTCAACATGGTAGTTTTGTGTTGATTTTCAGAGTCAAAAATTCCAGTTCATTACATTTCGCTTCTGTATGTTACGGATTATGGTTGGATAGCCAACAACCGTGAGTGATAATACATTCGGTCCACTTAAGCCTAATGAATGATCGATCAAGTGTGGTCGGGTTGGAAGATGTTCTTATTGAACCCTGATGTATCCCCTCTAGAGTACACTTATCGGGAGGTGGCCCCATACCTTGTTATAGTTGGAATCGAATCTCCAATAAGCACCCTACGGTTTTTGATTTTATCCACGTATGTAGAGCATGATATGCAAGCGTTCTACTAGATGGTTATTTATTTGATTAGACATTATTATAATGTCACTGGATTTTGATATCAAAAATGTTTTGGTTATCGTAAGGTAAACACCTTCTGTATTTATGTGTGGATCGGTCTTACGATTACCCTTTCTTTCAAAAATATTTTCAAAGTTAAACAATATGGTTAAAGTTAACTCACACCAGTCCCATGACTGACACAGAGTTTATTTTGTTTATTTTTACCCTAAACTCTTGGGTGTCCAAATTTGTATGGGCAGTCAAGTGTTTCAAGCTTTTAGATACACTTGGAGGAGCTTGAAGCAGGAGGCTTCGCCATTAGTTATTTAGAGTTATTTCTGTTGTGATGTATATGTCTGATATGGTATGTATATACAATACAAATTGTATTTCAACGTTATGATATATGATATTATATTTTGTTTAGTTCCACTATGAGATTATGATATTTCTTGAGTTCTTCTTCTATCTTTTCTTCTTTAACCCATAGTGACTCGTAATTCTGTGTTATTTGAGTTGGACGTGTGTGTATTTAGTCAACTCAGATAGTATGGATTTGAGGGCCATCACACAAACTATCCTATACTGTCTAATAATGGGCGGTTTCAACCTCATTTTCTCCCCAGCTTTCTTAAATGTAAATACTCCACCATCTCCCCATTCATAAAAATCATTGATTTGATTATAATTCATTACTACTTCAGAGATTAACTGCGGCACTTCTCTAGTGGCAGGATGTAGAGAAGCATTGAAACTGCCATTATGTATAATAGAAGAAACAAGTTCATTTTGTCTACCAATGGCATTAAATATTGAAATATCAATAACATCTACATGACATTTACTATTTATCCATGGTTCGAACCAAAGAAGAGTTGAATTGCCTGAACAAATTACCATGTTAAACAGCTGCTTGCCATCAGCTCTGTTCCTTTATATTGGTTTCCAAGTGCATGAAGCATTATTATCAATGCTCATGAACCAAAATTCCTTTCCACTGCAATATCTGGAATGCATCCAATGACTCTATAAAGATGTGTTTGATAAGAATTTCCGCAACAGTGTAACACATGCAGTTTTTTTTTCAAATCGGTGAAAGTCTTCAAACCAATCCCACCTTCTTCTTTTGGTGAACATAGTTAATTCCACTTAACTTTATGAGATGTCCCTCCCTAAAAGAAACCAACACATAATGTATGTAACTTTTGGATTGTAAATTTAGGCGTTGATAGACAAAGAGCCAATATAGTACTGTCAGTGTAATAACTAATTGAATCAACTCTGCACTACCCGCAAAACTCAGAAAATTTGCATCCCACGCTTGAATTTTACATTGAATCTTATGTAGCAGTGATTGGCATTCATTATAACGTAAATAGTTAGATGATAACGGTACACCAAAGTATTTAACCGGCAATTGACCTATTTGAAAACCCAGAATATTTGTTATTTCATTTGCATGCCTTGCTGTAACATCCGCAATTTATGACCGTCCAAATCGATAATGATCCTTAATCTCGACATAAACAAATCAAAAATATGGATAGTTATTAGGATTAAAATAAGAAAAAGAAGAAAGAAGAAAACAAATATAGAATTTCGCAGTGGAAGGACAAAATATAATAAATAAATAACAGTTCATGAAGCTGTTGTAACGGCAAGGAATTTTGCTCGATCCGAATCGATCGTTAAACCGACTAAGACCGTTCGAAACCCCTGATCGTTTTGAGAACAGGACAAATTAGAACGCAAACAGAAGAACATTTCATTGTTATTACAACAATTCCATCAGATACAAGAATATACAGAGTATAAATGAATAAATTACATTCGATAAATATCAGAGATTACAATAAATTACATAGTAGCGGAAAAATATATAAAACACAACTGAAAGTGATACACGGATACAGAGCTTTCCGAGCATCGTTCCAGCTGTAAATCAGGACCCTGTGAATATAAATCTGCAAAACCAAAACTACTAGCTGGCCGTGTCGAAAATAGGGGTACCCAGAGTTTAGGTTAAAACAATAAACTCCAGGTCAGTCATGTGACTGGTGTGAGAACTAAAACAGTTATTATTCTTTATTTTAAAGTTCGGTAAATCAAGGGACCACGCCGTATAACACGGAACGGGTTTCCTCCCAAGAACACCAGTGCATAAAACAAACAACGCAATGCTAAATAAAGAAAGATGAAGCTGTTATAAGACCCAGGTCCCATCACACAATGCAACGCAAGCCGGAGGATAGGGTTTTTACCTTATAACAGCCAAAGCATGCTTGATACGTTTAAAACACATTATTTGATACTATTATAGGTGTATAGTGTCAAAACAATTTCAATCATAAATATCAATCATAGGCGGCATGAATGACCCATACCACTATGTCGCCATACTAGGTTCTACAAATAAAACCGAAACACACGTATTGGAAATTGGATTCCATCATGAGTCGAGGCAAGGGGCAAGCTCCTCTCCGCGTTCGAGACACTCTAGCAAATGTCCTAGGACCCCACTTTGATCCTTGGAATCGGCTGGGCCGGTCCTCTCTTACTTTTGAGGATTAGTTATTCCTAAATACACGTTTCCCGGTCCTTACAGACCTATATCCGAGGCGCCTCGTATCCAACAACCACACAGGTGAAAAGTATATAAATGTCAGCGCTGGTAGGTCACTGACACCACCCTAGCTAGAAAGAAACGTCGTGCTCTCCCAGCGGTCCGTCTCCCGTTTTTGACTCATACCGAGGTGTGAGGCTCGCGAATTCACGTTATACACAAAGCTACGCCACACAGACCATGCTTTGATCATCAACCACTAGACTTTGCTTTTCAACAGAAGCCCTGATCAATTGCCACTTATGCGTGCCACACTGGCAATTCACTCCATGCGACTGATGTCCCTCGATATACAGCCTCTAAGCTCGTACGTCTCAGAGAAGGGCGTTAAGCAAGAGAATAAATTCTCTGCCGCCAAACAGATGTATATTTAATAAAGATCAATCAACACAGAATAAAATCCAATGTCAGACACACAATCCATTTACAAGTTCGCTCTGGGTCTGAACGAAACCGGAGGCACTTTCCTCGCATATCCATCGATCTCCACGTACGTCTGGACGATCACCAACTGTTTCCCTCATCTTGGGTGTACAGCCCAATCAAGATCATCAGTAATCACCCAAACGATGTGAAGACTTCCGGTCTTCAACCACCGTCTTCATCTTCGACATCTCGTCGAATCGGTTATTCAGAATGGGTATAAACCCGGCCTTTCTGAATAACCCACGTATATGATAAACAAATGTTACACAAACACAACAAACGCCTCATTCCAATTCAGAATATTCTTTTATTCACCAAAATCACATTCTTAGGGAAAGGTTCCCATTAATTTTATCCAAGATAAATTCTTCTAAATTTATCCTATAATCTTCCTTTTGATATCATTTCTAACTAGTCGGGATTAGCGAACCACACCGAAGTAATTATTTATTTTATTTCTCAATCCCAACCTATATATCCCATGGAGCAAAACTGGTAATACTCCATACCTAATACCACGGTGTTATCGGTAAAATTAATTACCATTTCACGTTCAAATCTAATTACAGATTTAACTATCGCTTTGGAGCAAAACTGGTGATACTCCACTCTCGATCACTTTTCAGATTTGATAATTTAAATTATCAATTCACATTTTAATCTAATTAAAGATTCATTAAAACTCCACTTAGTTTTAATCTTTTCAAAAATCAACATCCTGCCTTTAACTGGGTTAAAGAACCAATGTCATCTAAAACACGATTCATGATAAACCCAAATCATATTTGATATTAAATACAAGGCTCTGAATAGAAAATATATCGGCTTATATTCAATATCAAATTCTGAAACCAACATATATCGTATTGGAAATAACGATATAAAATATATCTTTCAAATTCCCATAACAATGTCTGTATAGTCACGAAATCCAACATCGAAATATTCCGAAGATAATTTCGATTCAACTCCAGTCCAATTCACGTATTGGGAGTATTGATTATTTTTAAAATCACTCTCAAATTCAATTTATTTATTTCAAAAATAAATTGATTTTTAATTCTAGTTCAAAACTAGTTCATTTCGATAAAAACCTATTTTTATCCTTTCAAATACGGAATTTTTCAGCCCAATTTTTCCCAATTCATTTCTTATGATTTTATACAAATTATAGATATTTTTAATAATTTTATCAAGGCCCGTACAGTCGATTTCCATCAACGGCCATCGAACTGCACTTACAACGACCTTTTTCAAATTTGATTTGGACATAATTCCAAATCCAACCGTTAGATTTCAAATCTCTAATATTCATTGGAAAGCTCTTTTCGATACGAACCCAACGGTTCCAGTTTTTGGAGAATCCGACGGTCGGATCTCCCGCAACGTCAATTCGAAGTTAATGGTCGAAATTCATGAACTGCCGCGGCGCGGCGCGTTCTATTCAGGCCATTATATATATATATATAATATATATTATATATATTTCGTCGATTTCCTTTTAAAACGTATTTTATAAATCGTTTTAACTTCGTTTTCAAAATCATTTCAACACTATTTCAATTTCAAATCGATTTGATTCCAATCCAGTTCGAATCCATTTCAATTTTATTTAATTCGAATTTAAATTCGCTTCAATTCAATTCAAATTCTAATTCGTTTCAATTCAATTTGAATTTGTCTTCTATTTAGTTCCATTCGAATTCATTTCAAATTGATTTCAATTCAATTTCAGTTCGTTTTAAATTTCATTCAAAACGATTTCAATTCGTTTTTAGCTCAATTTCAATTTAATTCAATTTTGAATTCATTTCTAATTGATTTGAATTCAAATTCACTTTCTATTCAATTCGAATCGAATTCATTTTCTATTCGATTCGAATTCATTTCAAATTGATTCAATAAAATTTCAATTTGAATTTTTATCTAATTTAATTTGAATTTCATTTCAAAATATTAAATTTTGAAATCACTTTTCAATATTCATTATAAAACGAATAAAATCGATATAAATATCGTTCGCGTCAAAATAACGCATCTCTAATCAACACGGCTTTATATTTCAATAATTCGTTATTCTATTCAACAAATGAATATTTATTCTATTCAACACATGAATCTATATTTCTTTCAACACACGACTAATCTCAACACATGAGTACTGTCAACACATCACTATTTTTGTTATGTAAAATATTTTATAAAATTATGGTATCTATCGTTTGATTTTTAATTAGACTCCACCGTGAAGTAGTTCTAATTTTAAATATGATAAAGATGTAAATTTTATTATATAAAATATTTCACTCAACACATCAATATTTTCAACACATGAACATCGTCAACACATGACTATTTTTAAATTCAACACATGAATTTTCTTTTATAATATTCATTATTTTCCCGATTGGAATGAGGCCCAATCAATCACCATATAATGTTAATTATATGGATTCCACACAACACATGTATATAATAGCAATGACAAACAATCAACCATCATCCAAAGTGCACCACACAGCTGCATAAGCATCAAATATAAATAATCAATGCTTACACGGCCTATCGACCAATCGATCGACATGCAATTAAATAATTGGGATTGGTGTATGCCAAATATCATCCCAATACCCGTGTGGGGTTTCAAATCAACAAACGCAGATTTTTATTTGTGCAGTTGGGCGATGTGTAAAATTTATCGACTCAATCAATATCAGTCAAATCAATGTATATAAACAAATCGGCCGATTCGTTTATAAATATTCCTTTATTCACATTCACGTTAAAAATTATATTTTTAACGATAATTAATTTATTTCAACACATCCACATTTTATTATCGATTTCACATCAACAACACAAACAAATTTCACAACACATCAATTAAACAAACAAGCCATCCATGGTCTGTGGATGACGGGTGTCGGGTGCTGCTAAGCACCGTCTGCATCCTAGTATATATATATATATAACTAGAAAAAGAAATTGAAGAGTGAGAAGTTCTCACCGATAGCTAATCCAATCATCTCGACTCTTCTTAAGTAGAAATCTTCGTCGTTCTCGCCTTTTGTCACTTTCGTTGCCCGTAGCCACTACATAAGTAAAAATCGAATTTTTACTTCGCTATTCAATATATAAAAATCGAATTTTTACTTCGCTATTCAATATAGAAAAATCGAATTTTTACTTCGCTATTCAATATATAAAAATCGAATTTTTACTTCGCTATTCAATATATAAAAATCGAATTTTTACTTCGCTATTCAATATATAAAAATCGAATTTTTACTTCGCTATTCAATATATAAAAATCGAATTTTTACATCGCTACTCAATATATAAAAATCGAATTTTTACATCGCTACTATATAGATAAAAATTCTATTTTTATCATGCTATTCTCTACATAAAGATTTCGCCTTTCCATATTTAAAGATTTCGCCTTTCCATATTTAAAGATTTCGCCTTTTCATATTTAAAGATTTCGCCTTTCCATATTTAAAGATTTCGCCTTTTCATATTTAAAGATTTCGCCTTTTCATATTTAAAGATTTCGCCTTTAAAAATCATATCTTTTGCCGAATAAAAATCTTATCTTTTGCCGAATAAAAATCTTATCTTTGTGTGTTAAAAATCAATATCCTCCACTTAAAAAACTGATTTCACAACAATGTATTTACTTCAAATAAAAGAACTGACTTTAAAACTATGTTTTTAATCCTAGAATAAAATCAGATTTAAACCTATTGTGAAAACAACTCACCTTTATTGGTGAAATTGAATCTTGCGTCGGAGGGGGTGTCGACTGCGGCCGTGGGCCTTGCTGGCGAGGAGGAGGCGAAGGGGGGGTTTCGACTGGTCATCGGCGGCGGGTTCAGGGGCTTGCGGGTGGTGCTGTAGGCTTGGGGGGGTTCGTCGGCGTTGGAGGGAGGATCGGAGGTGGCTGCGTGGACAAGGGGGTGGCGCGATGAGGGCGGCGACGCATCGGGGAGGCGCGATGGGGGATCGACGAGGCAAACGAGGGTTTTCCCCCTTTTTTTATTTCCTTCTGATTCGATTTGGAAGGGGGGGGCAGATAAAGAGATAGGGAGAGGGAAGATATTTTAATTTTATATTATTTAATTTCAAGAAAAGTTGACTTCTTATTTCGACCTCGAAACGGGGCCCACCGCCTGTCGTCCATAGCGTTTCACCCCCATTCCGAAACACAATGGGATATGTATCGCAAGCTGATTCGATCGTTTCGATCAGTTTCCGTTAAAATCAACATATAACTTTATATATTGAATTTGAACGCGCATTTCAATTTACTGGGGTCACATACGAACTCTAAAAATTCCCGAAAAATATTTTCTAGCTTCTTATTGACGATACGGTACTAACAAAACTAATTTCGTCGAATTCTGAGACTGTTGGAAAAATGGCCATTTTCCAGTCGATTAAAATCAACTAAAACTGGTCAAACACGTTTTCTTTTGCCATGCTCACATATTGATTCAAAAAATTATGAAATTTGGAATCTAGCAATAACTTGACATCACGGATCCAACAAAAGTGGTTTCGTCGAAATCCGAGGTCATTTGCAAAATTCCCATTTTTAAGGGCCTGAATTCCATAGCGACTATTCAGAATTTTCAACTGGACATATCTTTTGATTCCCGCTATGAAATTTCGATTTTTCGGATTCATTGGAAAGATATTCTCAATTAGATCCTAATGTTTTTGGTTTCACTAAAATCCGGATTGTTTTGCACCCGACAAATTCAATTGAAGTTTGGAATCGAATTATCGAACTACCGCGCCATTTTCAATTCTATTTATAATTATATATAATTATTATATTCAAACGACGACGTATATAAATATATATACGTTCGATTCTATTCAAAATAAATTTCTCATCGATATTATTTAAAATAATTCATTTTAAATGTTCAAAATTCGCTAAAATTGCCAAAATAAAATTTTTAAACTGGCCCAGATTTTCGGGTTGTTACAGCTGTTAAGACATACATTTATTATATTTTACAACGATTATCAGAGTAAATTAACATACAACATACCAATGCATTTGCAGTAGAATAATAATAATAATATGTATGTTGAGCTCCATCTTCATCTTCATAATGATATCTTCAAAGCAAGTGAAACTTCGCTAACTGAAACTCAGTCTGACCCGAGCGTATTGCAAAAAAAAGAAACACAACAAGCACTCGGATCAGAACTAAATCATTCTCGTATTAGTTAAATCAAATTTCATGTAATAATATGAATGCAATAACTTAAGAGATGTTACGGGAATTTCCATCTCTTAAGAATCCATCAAACTAATACTATATAATATAATATGCTATTATAATAATGTCGATGGTTAAATATAACATGATAAAACAATATAAGCGGGATTACCATTATTACCTTTACACTGTTTATACCGTTGTCGTACAGTTTGCATATAACACACCAGTACGTCGGCGGATAGGGATGCGCCGTGATACGACAACGTTAAATCAAAATTGTAGGGGGCTCAATCAGGATAAATATGACAAGGCATCGAGGCAATACCCATCAGTAGTGATTCTACCGGATTGCGGACCCAGGCCGGTGGTAACACATAGCCGCAACTACCGCCTACCCTAGACATACCCCTAAAATCAATCAAAGGCGCCAATCAATCACAAAGTATATATGGTATCGAAGAAATATGCCTGCCTAGAGTAGCTAACTCAATTAACCTGGGTATGGCTCCTGTATTAGTCATTTCAATTATGACCCGAAGGTCAAGGCTATCCATCATCGTTCTCTTTCTTCAAATCCAGTAATCGCCTCCAAATCCATCCAACACCATTTCTGGAATTTCACGGCGTACACAGTTGTTAAAGTGGTTTTCGGTATTGGCAGAGAGTATGACTATATCCGATCCCGGTCTCTTTAACAACCCAACATTTACATTTTTCGCACCGGTCAGTTCTTTTACATTTCAAAGGGGTTCGTACTTCATATCAAAATATTAGATTTGCAAAATCAATCAACATTCAAGATAGAATATTATTCATACTATAATCTCCCTTTAAACCAATTAAAATCTTGAAACAATTCCATCTTTAATAATTTGAATATTAAAATAGTTAACAGTATATTTAAAATAGTTTAGATATATAATTGAAATAGTTTGAAAATAAATAGCTTGTAATTAAAATGGAATTTATCAAAATTATTAAAATATATAGTTAAAACATCGAGTAATTTATAAAAATAAATAGTTAATTATAAAATGATTTATTTAAAATAATTTATAAAATAAAATAGCAATAAAGTAAAATAGTTTATAAAGAAAAAATATATAAAATTATTATTAAAATATTTTATAAAATGATTTGAAAAACTATAGTTTGAATTATAATCGTTTCTCTAACATTTTCAATTAAACGTGAAGTCATATTTCAACTTTAATTCAACCAACTCAATTTTCAATAATTCCATCGATTAAACTTCCAATTTACATTCATTTCTATTCGATCAAATTAATTCAAATAGTTACATTCCAAATCAGATTCTCATTTTCAATGATTTCAGTTTTAACAAATATCGAGTTCACAATTCATATATAATTCAAATCAATGTTGATTCATAATAAATTTCAAAGGTGAGTGAAACCATTCAATTTCAATAAATTCTATTTACATTATATTTCACTTTATTTAGCTTCAGTTACTACTTTATTTCCCCTTTTTGTTTATATTTCAAATTTCAAGGTTCAAGTTCAAAGGAAATAAATTATATAACATCGCTTATATTGTCTTTAAAACAATATGTCAAAATTCATGGTTAAAACAAATTTTATTTAACCAACTGATGTCCGTATATAAATTTCTATCATATAGCCAAGTGATAATTAAATTTTAATTTTAGTATTTTGGGAAAGGATACATATCATTTCAATCCAAATCAGGGCCATAGGTATCTATCATTTCAACCTACGGCCTTAATTCATTTTAATGATTAATCCCGGGTTTATTCAATGCCCGTAACCTCTGGGGTAATGATTGGGATTAATCAGCTCAAATAATGGTCATATATGAATAACAGCTAGATTCACACAATTAACATCAATAGGTCAAACATATCAAATTCACGCCATTCATCACATCAATACATACAAACAGTCCAATATCATATAAATTTCCAAATTTTCAGATGTCAGGTTTTAAACAGAAATTAAATGTCGAATTTTAACTTAATTGTAAAATTATATTTAACAGTCAAATTTAACTATACTATCGATACAAATAAATATAAACATGCAATTTAAACTGTCAAACACTAATCCATACCATCATGATCTTAATTTAACTAATATTAGAATACTTAATTACGCGTGAGTGGGTTTAATCACTCACCTTGGTTCTGTACGCGATTGAAATTCCAATTTTTAGTCCAAAATTCAACGTTCTTAGAATCAGCCCCAACTAGCGGCATCGCCAAGAGCTCGTCGATACGATTCCAACGCAACAAACTGCGTGTCATTCTGAAGTCGTATGCAAAAGTTATACAAGTTTCAGCGATTAGAAGTAAATAAATTATTAAAACGAAAATGGAACAAATTCATCCATACTTGCCACATCATCTTGTTTTTGCGCCTCCCCCTTTCTTCTTCCTGAACGCATACGCTACTTCCAGGGAAAACCGTAACCTAATTTTCCAAATAAACCCTAATTCGTACCTCGATCAAACACCACCGCGATGCTCGTCACCTGGAGACACGCGTCAGCCAGAACGCGGCACCCTCCGATCACCCACAACGCCTCCAATTGCTCCAAAACCACTCGGCATTTGAGGCGATTTTCTGGCAAATCCGTGAAGCAATTGGTATCATCATCCATATGGATGGAAAGATCTCACGGAGTACTACAGATTTTGGCTTTGGAGTTTCTTGATTTCATTGATTGGATTGAAAGAAATTAAGGATTGAAGTTTGGAATGAACGTGGCCATCGAAATGAAAGTGGCGGCTGATGTAAATTAGAGTTTTAGAGTGAATAAAATAACAATATTCCTCGATTAGCATGATATATAAGCAAAAATTCGGACGGACTCCAAATCAGGCCCGCTTACTGCCTAACAATAGGTTTTGATGCCTTCTGAACGCAGTGGGACTAGTTTCAAAGCCCAATTACGAAGTCTGTAACATTTTCACTAAAAATGTAATATTTTTAATTAAACAACATACAAATTTCAACGTACATTTTAATTTATTGGAGTCACATACTGACTCCAAAAATTGTGAAATTTGAAATGTTGCTATATTTCGACGATACGATTTTAACAAAATAAATTGCATCCAATCCTGAGATCGTTTGCAAAATGACAAATTTGCCTTTTCAACAATAAAATAAATATTCATTATTCATTAAATTACCATTTAAATTAAGTTCAACAGTTTATAAATATTATTCAAATCAAAATAAAAATTCATGTACACTTGTAAATCAATAATTGATTATTGCGACTACAATTATCATTATTTAAACAAATTCAATTATGTTTCAACATGAAATTTCACAATTTAATCATTAAATATTATTTACCACTAGATAATATAAAAATCATATTAAATTAAATCGTATAATTTATTGCAGAAATCTTAGGATGTCACACTTGCATGTGAACTAAAATAAATTTTAGTATTGAGGGAACTTATTGTTAGACCACTGAAATGCTTTAATCTATCACTTTTCAGGGAAGCTGCACTTCGAGAAAAACATTTACCGAACACCATTTAGATCATCTGCATAGGTCAAGTGTGTAATAATTGGCTTAAAATTGAATACTGGAACAAATAGCTCCTTTAATTCAACCTCATTCATACGATAAGTGAAAAACTCCATTGCAATAAACGAGAGATAGGGTTATAATGGATCCCCTTATTGAATTCCCCTATTAGATGATATAAAACCTTTTGGAATACCTTGAATCAATATATAAAATGTAGGAGACGAGATACATTCATATATCACACTAATAAAATGTATGAGAAAACCCATTTTTAATATAATATGACATATAAATTCTCTATTGATCATGTCATATGCCTTATGATCAACTTTGGTGCAATATGTATTGACTTCTTTCTTCTTAAAGTCTCTTAATAATTCATGACCAAGGAGAATGTTGTCTCCAATATATCTCGAAGGAATAAAGGCACACTGATTTGTAGAAACAAGGTATGGAAGGAACCATTTGATTCGATTGCAAAGAATCTTACTAAATATTTTATAATACATATTGCAACAAGCAATGGGGAGATATTGAGTAATCTCACTTGGCATATCCACCTTTGGAATCAAAGTAATGAACGTATGATTAATTCCATTAGGTAGTTTTTTAGAGTTAAAAATATCATGCATGGCTATTAATATATCAGATTTAATTTCTTCCCAATGCAGTTTATAAAATTTAGCATTAAGGCCATCAGAACCAGGGCTAGCATCATCATGAACATAGTCAATTGCAGCTTTAATTTCTTCTAGAGAAATTGGGTTTAAGACTACCTGATGTCCATGATTACTAATAACAAAAATAGATTGGAAAGAAGGGAGCTCGTTATCTATTGGACCATTAAACATGTCTTGAAAATACTGAATAGTTGCAGCAACAATTTCCTCTGATTTATATTTTAAATCTCCCTCCGAATTAATTAAGGCTTTCAAATTGTTAGTCTATCTCCTCAAGGACATCTCTGAATGATTTTTTTTTTGAATTGGTATTACCCTCTTGTAGCCATGAGACTTTAGCTTTTTGTTTGTAACTCTAGAATTTTATTTTCTTTTGAACCATAAGAGAATGTTTTACTTCTAACATTTGCTTATATAAATTCAAATTTTATGGATCAAGATCAGATGCAACCTCCAATTCTTTGAATTTGGATTAGCTTCCAGCAATAATGTTTTGTCTGTCGGCCTGCATTTGTTCCATGCCATCAATTCATTCTTACAAGCATTTAATTGTTGCTGGAAGCTATAACTGGGATACCCCCATACTTCTATTTGAAGTCCTCTAGTAATACAATCACCATATCCATCTTTAAACTGCCAGTCATTGGAATATCGAAAAGGAAAACCCATGTTCAAAGAAGTAGAAATAAAAGACATAAACAATGGATTATGATCACCGGAAAGTTGTGATAAGGATAGGACCTTAAGCTCATTAAATTTCTGCATACATGACTAATTAACGAAGACTTTATCGATGTTATTAGTCATGCCTCGGCATCTCGAAGTGTATTTAAAACCAATGGCTTTAATTTCTATTAATCCAAATTGAATTAAACAATTATTGAAAGCCCTTAAGTGTTGGAAAGGTACAGGCGGACCCCCTTTCTTATCTAATGGAGATGAAGAATTATTATAATCACCCATGATAAACCATTCCCCTTCTAAAAGATTTGCCTCTTGCACTATATGCTTCCATAAAACTTGTCTGTCATAGAAGTTATTACTTGCATAAACCACTGTAAGACAAATGGAGAGACAACCTACATTATTAGCTTGGAAAATAATATGTTGATTTGATGAAGATATGTTCACAATAAACCAAACTTCTTTATTCCACATAAGCAAAATTCGACCAGAATGGAGAATTATTTGATATATATTCCCAGTTTCTTGGAATTAAACAACCAAAAACCTTTAGGTTGTCACTATTAAGTTTATTTTCTACCAAACCAACAATAGTTGGTTTGAATTTACTCAGAAGGGATAACACTTCACGCATACGATGTGAAGTGTTCATCTCCCTGACATTCCATGTAATCACCGTCATTTAATCACAGAGTTGCTCCTAAGATGTCTTTTAGGAGGAGCAGTACAAGAGGATACTTCCTTACCTTTATCCTCTAAATGTGCAAGATATTATGTATTTTTAGACACACCTTCAGACATATCATTCACAACATCATTAGCTGGTTCTTTAGTCAAGTTGTCTGCGATATTGTAATAACCCGGAAATCTGAGCCAATTTAAAAATTTTATTTTGGAAATTTTAGTGAATTTTGAATATTTAAAATGATTTATTTTAAATAATTACGAAGAGTAATTTATTTTGAATAGAATTAGAACGTATATATTTACTTGAATCGACGTTAGAATATAAATAATTATTTATAATTATATAAGGAATTGAAAATGGCGCGGTAGTTCAAAAATTCCATTTCAAATTTCAAATGAATGTACAGGATTCAAAATAAACCGGATTTTAGCGAAACCAAAAATATTTGAATCTATTTGAAAATATCTTTTCAATGAATCCAAAAAACTGAAATTTCGTAGCGGGAATCAAAAGTTACGTCCAGTTGAAAATTCAGAACAGTCGTTATGGAATTCTGGCCCTTAAAAATGGAAATTTTACAAACGACCTCGGTTTTCGATGAAACCACTTTTGTTGGATCTGGGATGTCAAGTTATTGCTAGATTCCAAAATTCATGATTTTTCGAATCAATATGTGAGCGTGGCGAAGTAAAACGTGTTTTGACAGTTTCAGTCAATTTTGATCGACAGAAAATGGCCATTTTTCTAATGGTTTCAAAATTTGATGAAATTAGTTTTGTTAGGACCATATCGTGAATACGAAGTTAGAAATAATTTTTCTGGAATTTTTAGAGTTCGTATGTGGCCCCGGTAAATTGAAAAGTGCGTTAAAATTAAATATAAACTGATTTATATTTTAATTTTGAGAAAAACTCATCGTAACAGTCGAACTGGGTTACGAAACATATCCAATTGCGTTCGAAATGGGGTAGCGGCGATAGTCGTTGGGTCTAATTTGGGGTTCGAAGAAAAAAAGCAACTTTTTGAAATTAAAAGAAATAAAATAATAATTAAATTATATAGGCCCCCTTATTTCTCTCCTCCCTTCATTAGTCAATGCTCAGAAATTAAAATAAAAACCCGATCCCCGTTTTGCTCCGTCTCCCTCCCCTACCGACCACCATCCATCGCCGTTCACCCCTTCCCCTAGTGCTGCACCACCTCCCTCCGGCCACCCAAGCCAACCCGCCTCCTCTCGTTCATCCTGAACCTCCAGAATCCCAAATCGATCCAGAAGGAGCCGCCGCCACTCTGCTGATCCGCGCCACCATGCCAGGGCCCGTCGCCGACTGCCGCACGCCAGAAACCTCGACTCTGACGGTGAACGCCCCCTTCCCCTTTTCGATGTAAGTTTTTTTTTGATTTTAAATTTTAAATCTGAGTTTTTCTATGTTAAAAACATACGTATAAAATCAGTTTATTTATAAATATAGATTATATTTTTATAGTTAAAAAGATTATATTTTTATAGTTAAAAAGATTATATTTTTTTATAGTTAAAAGGATTATATTTTTATAATATACAAAGATTAGATTTTTATACATAGGTAGGGTAAATAAAAAATTTGATTTTTATTTTAAGTAGAGGTTTCAAAATACAGTTTTTATATATGTGAATGACGTAAATAAATTGGATTTTTCCTTATGTGATAGCAGGTTAAAAATATAATATTTTCTTTACATAGGAAAATCGATTTTTAAAAATATAATCTTTACGTAGAAGAGTATAAAAATATGATTTTTTATATATATAGTGAAGTAAAAATATAATTTTTATTATATTACTAGCAAGATAAAAATATAATTTTTATCATGGAAGTAGCGGTGTAAAGGAGTGATTTTTACATATGTGGTAGAGATATAAAAATACGATCTTTATATATAAAAATGTGATTTTTATATAGAGAATGGCGAGATAAAGAAACGATTTTTATATATGTGAAGAGGCGATAAAAGTTTGATTTTTATATAGTATAAAAATATGATTTTTATTTATTGGAGTGAAGCAATAAAAATATAATTTTTATTATGAACAGCGTGGTAAAAACTGCGTTGGAAGCACGGGCAGATCCAGACTATTCTGAATTTCAGAAATAAAACGGCGGAGTGGAACCCTCGGTGAGAACTTCTCACTTTAACTCTCGTTTTCTAGTTAAAATTATATACTAGGATGCAGACGGTGCTTAGCAACACCCGACACCCGTTGTCCACAGACCATGGACGACTTGTTTGATTTTGTTGTGTGGCGAAAATTGATTGTGTTGTGGAATAGATAGAAAAATATTCATGTGTTGAAAGAAATATATTCATGTGTTGAATAGGAAAAATTCATGTGTTAAAATAAATTATATATCGTTAAAAATATAAATTTAAAGTGAATGTGAATAAATAAATATTCATTTACAAATCAGACGATTTGTTTATGTATACCCATTTGAAGGATATTGATTGGGACGATAAATTTTACACGTCGCCCAAATGCACAAATAATATTCAGTGTTCGTGGATTGAAACACCACACGGGTGTTGAGATGATATTTGAAGTACACTAATCCCAATTGTTTAGTGGTATGTCGATCGTTTGATCGACAGACTGTGTAAGCGTTAATTAGTTATATTTAATGCTTATGTAGTTGTGTGGTGCACCCTGGATGATGGTTGATTATTTATCGTTGCTATTATATACATGTGTTGTAGAAAATCCATATAATTAACATTATATGGTAATTGATTGGGCCTCATTCCAATTTGGAAAATAAGGAATATTATAAAAGAAAATTCATGTTTGAATAGAATAAAAATTCATGTGTTGAATAGAATAAAAATTCATGTGTTGAATAAAATATATATTCATGTGTTGAATAGAAGAAAATTCATGTTTTGAATAAAATATATATTCATGTGTTGATTAGAAGAAAATTCATGTGTTGAATAAAATATATATTCATGTGTTGAATAGAAGAAATTTCATGTGTTGAACAAAATATATATTCATGTGTTGAATAAAAGAAAATTCATGTGTTGAAGTAAATATTCATTTGTTGAATAGAATAACGAAGTTATTGAAAGATATAAAGCCGTGTTGGTTAGATATGTGCCATATTGACGCAAACGATATTTATATCGATTTTATTCATTTTTATAATGAATATCGAAAAGGAATTGATTTCAAAATATAACGTTTTAAAAATATTATCATTTATATACCGATGATGTGGAATATTCAATTTTGATTCGAAATTGAATATGAAGTTGAAATCGTTTCAAAAACGAATTTAAAACGATTTATAAAATACATTTTGAAAGGAAATGGATGAAATATATATATATATATAATATATTATATATATAATGGCCTGAATAGAATGCGCCGCGCCGCTGTAGTTCGCGAATTTCGACCATTGACTTCGAATGGATATTACGGGAGATCCGACTGTCGAATTCTCCTAAAACCGGAACCGTTGGGTTTGTATCGAAAAGAGCTTTCTAACGAATTTTGGAGATTTGAAATCTAATGGTTGGATTTGGAATTATGTCCAAATCAAATTTGGAAAAGGTCGTTGTAAGTGCAGTTCGATGGCCGTTGATGGAAATCGGTTGTACGTGCCTTGATAAAATTATTAAAAATAGTAATAATTTGTGTAAAATCATAAGAAATGATTTGGAAAAAATTGCGATGAAAATTTCCATATTTGAAAAGATAAAAATAGATTTTTATCGAAATGAACTAGTTTTGAACTAGAATTATAATTCCATTTATTTTTAAAATAAATAAATTGGATTTGAAATGGTTTTGAAAATAACCAGAATTTTCAATAATTGAATTGGAATGGATTTGAATCGAAATTGTCTTTGGAATATTTCAATGTTGGGTTTCGTGATTATACAGATATTGTTATGGAAATTTGAAAGATATATTTATATCGTTATTTCCAATACGATATTTGTTGGTCGTAGATATTGAATATAAGCCGATATATTTTCTATTCAGAGCCTTGTATTTAATATCTAATGGGATTTGGGTTTGTTGTGAATGGTGTCTTCATTAACACTGTTCTTAAACCTAGTTGAGAAAAAGATTAAATCTTTTTATTTATATTTAATGAAGTGTACCAATTAAATAATATTTAATTGGAATTGAATTGGAATTGATTTTTGGGTTTATCGTGAACGGTGTTTTAAATAACACCTGTTCTTTAGCCCGATAATTAATGGAATGTGATTTTGGGTTGTCGTGAACGGTATCTTCAATAATACTGTTCTTAGACCCAATGGAGTTAAGAAGATCAGAAACTAACTGAAGATTAGTTAAGTTGAATGGTTTCTTTGGTATTGATCGGATGTTGGTTTCGGCCTTCGGGGTTATTACTTAGGGAATTGTTCACTTGCTAATTTACGGTTAAAAGCTGATGGAATGGAATGTGATTTTGGGTTTATAGTGAACCGTGTTTTAAATGACATTGGTTCTTTAACCTAGTTAAAGACAGGATATGATTTCCCAAGTTAAACAATCATTAATATTGATTTTTGGGAAGATTAAAACCATGTGGAGTTTTAATGAATCTTTAATTAGATTGAAATGATCGAGAATGGAGTATCACCAGTTTTGCTCTAGGCGATAGTCAAATCTTTAATTAGATTTGAACGTGAAATGGTAATTGAATTTAACGATAACACCGTGGTATTAGGTATGAAGTATTATTAGTTTTACTTCATGGGATGAATAGGTTGGGGTTGGGAAATTTAACAATTGATTACTTCGGTAAGGTTCGTTAATCCCGACTAGTTTGGATAAACCATAATTTGGTTTGAATTGATTTTCACAAGAAGATCAAAGAATAAATTTAAGGAATTTATCTTTGATAAAATTAATGGGAACCTCTCCCTAAGAATGTGAAATTTAGCAATTAACTGAAGATTAGTTAAGATGAATGGTTTCCTGGGTATTGATTTGATGTTGATTTCGGCCTTCAGGGTTAAATTTGGGGAATTGTTCTCTTACTAATTTATGGTTACTGACTGATGAATTGGAATGAGGCGTATGTTGTGTTTGTATAACACTTGTTTATTATATACGCGAGTTATTCAGAAAGACCAGGTTTATCCCATTCTGAATAACTGATTTGACGATGTGTCGAGGATGAAGATGGTGGTCGAAGACCAGAGGTCTTCACATCGTTTGGATAATTACTGATGATCTTGATTGGGCTGCACACCCAAGAGGAGGGAATCAGTTGGTGATCGTCCACACGTACTTGGAGATCGATGGATACGCGAGGTACAAGATGCCTCTGGTTTCGTTCAGACCCAAAACGGACATGTAAATGGACTGTGTGTCTGACATTGGATATCATTCTGTGTGATTGATGGATATCGGTTACATGGAGTGGTTTGCCTGTGTGGCATGCTAAGATGCAAATGATCAAGGCTTCTGCTAAAAAGCAGAGTCTTGTGGTTGATGATCAAAGCACCGCCTGTGTGGCATAACTTTGTGTAACGTTGATTCGCGAGCCTCACAACTCAGTTGTGAACCAGAAACGGGAGAGGACCTCAGGGAGGGCATGCGTTTCCTTCTAGCTAGGGTGGTGTCAGTGACCTACCAGCCCTGACATTTATATTATTTTCACCTGTGTGGTTGTTGCTGTTGCGAGGCGCCTTGGATATATCAGTGACTATGTGGAGCCGATAGAGTCATTGGACTCATTGACGCCCCAAAGGGCGGTGAAACGCAGTGTTCAGGCATTATAATCCACATCGGTGGACCGGGCCTGACGATCCAAGGGGAAGTTGCGGTTGTTCCTGAGGGGCGGGCTAGAGCGTCTCGAATTCGGTAAAGGACGATCCCTTGCTTCAGTTCATAGATGGAAACCCAACTTCCAATACGTGACATTTGCGGTTTTGATTGTAGAGCCTTGTATGGTGACATGATATATGGTACCCATGCTGTCTATGATTGATATTTATGATTGAAATTGTTTTGACACTATACACTTATAATAGTATCAAATGATTTGTTTTTAACGTACCAAGCATGTTTGGCTATTATAAGGAAAAACCCTATCCTCCGGCTTGTGTTGCATTGTATAATGAGACCTGAGTCTTATAATAGCTTCATTTTTCCAAAAAGCATTGCGGTGTTTTGTTATATGCACTGGTATTCTTGGGAGGAAACTCGTTTCGTGTTATATGGCGTGGTCCCTTGATATATCTGATTAGAAGTAAAGTTTTAAATAACTGTTTTAGTTCTCACACCAGTCACATGACTGACCTGGAGTTTATTGTTTTAACCTAAACTTTGGGTTCCCTTATTTTGACACGGGCGGCTAGTAGTTTTGGGTTTGCAGATTTATATTCATAGGATCCTGGTTTACAACTGGAATTATACTCGGAAAGCTATGTATCCACGTATTCCTTTCAGTTGTGTTTTTGAAATTTTTTCCGCTGCTATGTATTTAAATGTAATTTGAATCTCTGATATTTATCGAATGTATATTATTTGTTCATACTCTGTATGTTCTTATATTCTGATGGAATTGTTGTAATAAGCAATGAAATGTTCTTCTGTTTGCGTTCTGATTCGTCTTGTCCTCATTACGATCCGGGTTTCGAACGGTCTTGGTCGGTTTAGAGATCGATTCGGATCGAGCGAAATTCCTTATCGCTGCAGATATGACTCAAGTCTTCTAGCATAATGTCGTGAGGCAGATCAGAATTTAAAAAATCGAAATCAACTACCTCGTTATTTTTATCGCCTTCATTAACATCAGCACCCTGACCAGTTGAAGAAGAAGCTTTATCTGGTTGTGTAGAAACCCAAGTAGGATTTGTAGAAACTTGATGAACAACATTTTTATTTCTAAACATTTTACACTTCTCACATTTAAACGGGACAAACTCATATTCCACTATCACATACTTCTTCAATCCATTATGAAGCATAATTGGTACCTTATTGACCATCTTAGAATCCAAATTGATTTTAGTCATTACTCTACCAAATTTTGTAATTTTTTACTAACAGTGATACCATCTGATCGGATAGGTACCCCAATGAAGTTAGCAATTCTCGACAAAGCTTGACTAGACCACATTTCCATATCTTGGTTAATAAATTTAACCCAGATCTGAACATTTTTGGGACTAATCTGATTAAATTCATATCCTAGATACCACTTACAAACCATAAGCAATTGACCAATATATGAATAGGTCGATGTTTTCAATACTACAGAGCAATTTGAAGCTTCTTCAAACTGGACAATAATATGAAACCCTTGTGCAAAGTTATGGGATAATTAACTTTCAGTTTCCAAACCTTACCAATATAGTCCTTCAATCTAACTATTGATAGTTTGAATCTGATTGGATGCAGCGCTATCGTATCATGCCACGAATTAGCAGAGAGTTTAAAGATATCTTCCGGAATGAATACTTGATCCTTTAACTGTTTAAAAAAGTGAAGCGAAGTAGGAACTGCTTCCTTAATTTGATTAGAGATATCAGGCAAATTCGAGCTCGATGGAGCCGATTTCGATGTTGGAGGAGGAGATTTGGATGTTTTAGAATTTTGTTTAGGCGGGATGCTTGAGGAAGAATCCACCAATTTCACAGAAAAAAGGTTAT
Organism: Allium sativum; assembly: GCA_030737875.1. NCBI lineage: Eukaryota > Viridiplantae > Streptophyta > Magnoliopsida > Asparagales > Amaryllidaceae > Allium > Allium sativum. The sequence goes on along the minus strand of CM060919.1, from coordinate 603,006,367 downwards.
ATATAATATAATATAACCAATATATATATATAACCACAATTGATCAACAATTATTAAATGCACCCAAACAACCAACAAACTGCATATAAAAATTATTTTAAATAAAAATTCATTTATAATAAAATTAATGCATATAGGCCTTAAGTGAATGTGAGGATGTCCACTTTGTATGTTTTTGGTTGTGTATCTTTGTTGCGTAGTCATAACATGAAGAGTTTACACTGCCAAACATAGGAAATAGTCATTCCTAAACTTATATGTTTTTCATTCATCAGAACTTTATGTTCTGACCTCCCTCTTATTAACATAAACATGTTAGTAGGTGAGAACCTTGCATCAACAATGATTAGTGACTTATTGGAGAAGAAGCTTTTCATTGGAGATTTAGCTATTTTTGGCAGTAGTAATTTTGTTGTTGTTGTTGTTATCACATGTACTTGGGATAATATTTGATGTACCTGATATTCTTCGAGACTCATTATATTTGACATTTATGGTTTTAATAATGGTACATCTATTTATGAGTTATTATATTTTATCCCTTTCGCTATGTGAAATTCTAATTTTGTTTAGATTGCTCTGTGATATCCGTTTTTACTATTTCCTTACAGGAACTAACGATCCATTTACAATGGCTCTAAGTTTTGGTGGGCCTTTCCTTGGTCGGAATTTAGACCCATCCTGGGCGGGTAATTACAGTGTTTTTGACATATCTTGTATTATAGTAGTTGACTCCAGTGAAATCATTAGACCCCTTAATCATCTCCACCTCCTTGTTTGTAAAATATGGAAGTCATTCTCTTACAGTTGCCCTCATGTTAAATGGATAGTCGTCGTATAGAAGTGGTTCCATTTACCTTCACAGAACCAACAAAGAAATTTAAACAACTAATCTGGCGAAAACACTGATATGCTAACGGGACTATGCGAGGTGTAATAGATAAATTTTAACATTTACACTGATAGTTTTAGCTGATTATCTAAGATATTGCTTTACCCACTATTGTATAAATCATCTAATTTGTACATGATTACTTAGTAGTTGTGGGTACATGTATAATTATTTTCTCAAGGGTTTACAAAACAAGTAGTTAGTCTAGATACTTAACAACGGGGGAAACAATAAATAAGTTTAAGACTTACCAACTAAAATTAAAGTCAGTGGCTCTGTTAGTAGCTTCAAAATCTGAATGTGAGTTAGGATATGGCTTGTACCACTTGATAACAAGCACGGTCCCAGTTTCTCCTTTCTGATCATTCCAATAAATAGAAAATTTATTAATTTACTAGCTTTATATATTTGATTTAGCTATAAAAAATTTAGAAGACAATCAAATTCCGGAGAATTTTTGTTACACAAGTGATGGAAGATGTTATACTTCTTAGGAGTATGGTTGGCTAAACTAGTTAAGTAATTTACTACAATAACCCTTTCATGTTACATAGATATTATCTACCTTGAATCTGTCTTGGTGAAGTCTAAAAGCTGGTCCATTATCTAAGATTAGCTTGTGTGAAACAATATATGGCTCTTTCAAAGAATCCCGTACTGCACAATCCTGCTCTTTGGAACATGTGCCCGGTGCATGAGTTCTGAGTCCATAAGAAAAACTACTAAAAGTCCATGACTCATTCACATTTATCCAATGTTTAGCTTTATCTCCAAATTCTCTGAAGCATACTTCGTAGTAAACTCTAAATTCATCCTTACAAACAAATCGATAAGGAATCATTTGTAAACACACCGAGAGAACAACTAACTAAGGATAGGTTATTATCACCAATAGCTCAAAGGATATAACATTTAATTAAAGCATTGAGACATTTATAAAATATCAGTTGTTATTTACACAATTTTACAATCCAAAAATCATCCGTACTCGTTTTCTAATGCTTATGGCATCTCCTAGTGGAAAATAGTAGCAAATGGTCTAATCCCTATATATGTATTATGACATTTTTCAAAGTAATAAAAAGTAAAAATTGACATTTTTAAAATGTATAGTAATTTGTATATGTAAGGCTCTAAGCCTATCATTTTCAAGAAGTCCGTTGATTGGATTGGTGCAGCAATCTATCCCATCTTGACCAATTCCACCTATCAAATTTCTATATGCATGTAATACAAGAATTAAATATCTAAACCAAGAAGATTGTATCGAGCCATGTATATCTTTCCATTATATTGGAAATGTTTGTAATTGCCAAAATTCTGGTCCAAGCCATTGAAAAACTATAAGCATCCGTCCCCATGTTTTTCAAATGTTTTACGTCTTCCTGAATTCATAACATAACAATCATATCACACATTTCTATTACTAACATTAACAATGCATATAGGTTACTACTTTGTATTTGTGATATGAGTCGACAGTTACATCTCCATTCTGGTGATCATCATTTCTTTTGCAAATTTTTTAAATGAAAGAATCTAAATTGTCTTAAAAGTATGCAGAAACAAGAATATAATTATAGAATTATTAAGACAGGGGCGTTTATGTGTATTTATGATTGTAATCAAGGCTACCTTGTTAGCAACTGGCATGTAATTGTATATCTAGTTATGTTATAGAAAGAGTATATCTTCATAATCTGCTTGAAAATTACACAATTTCCTCATCTTAATTAATATTGTAGGTGCATGATCTTCATAGTCCGCAACATTAGCCTAATTAATTGAAATTTATAGATAAAGTTGTAAATTTAGGGTTGCGTCTACTTGGTGGTTAAATAGGCGAAAATCTATTTTTGTAAGGTAGTGTATGCTAGATTGCATTCATAATTTAGATTACTATGTGTATGCCATACATATGCAAGGGAGAAAACGAATCCTAGTATGCATGCATATGTTGGCAAAGTTAATGTGTAATTCTTATATAGAAGAGTTCAAATTTCATTCAACTATGGACTTACATATTTGAATTAGATTTGTGTTAGGAGGATTCATATGCATGTCCTCTATTTTTTGCTTTCTTTTCAGTAATATAGCATACATTATGAATTTATAACAGTTTGTCCATGGGCTAATATTATTTGCCTTCAAGTATGCAAATTATTGACAAGCAGATAAATTTTAAGTTTAATTCATTGATTTACAGGTAGCATCCTTAAATAATGGCCGACAAGAAGCAAGAATTTTTCAGGATGAACTATGCGACTTTAACTTTTTCAATGGTTGGCTATCGGTACTTCCTGAGTTCGCGGTCAAACCACATTGTTTCTTTATATGTGCAAAAATAATGTGTGATAATATGTATAAAAATAATCAAATGTGCGACTTTTTAAATGACGTGAATATATAATTTGTTTTTGTTTTTAACAATTATGAATACAATCTGTGTATATGTTGCATCAATGACATAATTTTTTTCTTCTAAATTTTGCGTCTTTTTTGACAGTGGGAAAAAATATTTATAATAGGCATCTATTATAGTGGCCTTTGCTCATTGTATAGTCTATTACAATGGGAAATGCCACTTGTAGTATAGGCTATTACAAAGGTCAGAACCCGTTGCAAGTTACAACGTTTTATAAAGGTCTTTAATTGTTGTTATAAAGTATATTACAACGGTAAATGACCAGTGTGAAAAGAGGTATCACAATGTTTATTGTTCGTTGTAAAATACGGTCGATCTATTACAACGGGCACATGCCACTTGCGAAACACATATTACAACAAGCATTCCCCATTGTAAAAGACTGCTTTGTTGTAGTGTTTGGATGTGTAATAATAGTTGTTCCAAGAGACTCATAAGTCGTGTACGTTTGCTCATATACAAGAAAAATTTACTACTACTCCCCCACCTCCTTTTCCAACAGTCCATTACATTTTCAAGTATTTCAAAATTTGCTAGATGATACCAAAGATCAAGGGCAACACATTTTAAATTCGAGTTCATCAACCAGTCCTCCATTGTATCAAGATTTATCGCAACAAACTCCATTGCATCGAAATCTAGTGCAATTGTTTGTTCATTTTCTGCTGCACGTAGTAGTTCGAGAAGACATCGTAACAGACGATAAGATCATCATTTATGACCAACAAATGAATAAATATCATTCGACTCTATAGTCCGAGCACAAGCAGACTATGGTCAATTGGAAATTCCTTAAGCTAGATATTGTTGTTCATGTTAACTGTTTAACAAAAGGTGCAGATTTTACTTTTGATTAAGCTCTATATGGTGTTACGCATAATACATATTGATTCAATACACTTAACTGCGATGATGCAAAGGAAATGATAGTCGTATACACCAAATGTCGAATGTGTTTGTACAAATTACAATTTTTTTCTAATCCAAGTAGGTGGTTGAAACAAATATGATCGTGGGGGTGTTTATGTATTATCTTTTTTATTTCTTTTTTTGCATTTTATCACTATACTTGTTATCGTACTTTTATTAATATACATGTATTTCAGTTTCTGTAATGTTATTTTACTTTAATTAAACGCTTATCATGTAACAAAACAAATTACTGATTAATTATAAAACAATTAAATCAAAAATCACAAGTTAAAATACTCTTCTTAAATGCCCTGCTTGAAACTGCAAAGGTTTATGTCTTCTAGGATGGTGCTTTTGATGACAACAACCTAAGAATGTATTATAAAATATAAATATTAATATCTTTGTCTAGATATATTTGTATATTCATGTTGTATATTTGTAGACGTTGAGAATGAAGACTATACAATATAGAGATTCAAGACTGTAGATTCAAGACTGTTGAGTTTAAAATAGAGGAAATCTAGATTGGTGATCCATGAGTATCAAGATTCCAAGAGTTCAAGATAAAAAGATAAATAATAGAGTTTAGATTTATGTTAAAACTTCATACTAACACTAAAATATATATTTGGATTTTAACTGTGGAATGAAATCCACCTTATCGCTTTAATAATGGGATGGAATCCACGACCTCTTTAGTGGGATGGAACCCACGACCTTCTCTAGCAGAATGGAATCCACGAAAATTTCAAAATAACTTATTTTAACTATTTTCCCAGAACTATCTTTTTAAAGGACTCCTCCCTCTTGGTTTAAATATTTAACCTTAATCCAAAAGTTATTTTTTTGATTTCAAAATCATCGGTTGTTTTCTAACTATCTCTTGAGTTTAATATTTTAGATTTAATTTGTTTATAGAAATTTATATTTCATTTTAATATTACTTTTATATTATGGATTATATATTTTAAGAATACTTTCTAAAAGCCATTTTATGTTTAAACTATATTCAAAATTGTTTACAAAGGTCAAAAATTGTTTTGACAAGTTTATAAAAAATGATTTTTTAAGCAAAATCAAATTTCTAAAATAACATAGGCATGTGACATCCCTATGCCCCCATGCCGACATGTTAAGTGCATATTTCTTTTACTGCTTTTATTTATTATTTGCATCTGTACCTGATTCTGTGATTGTTTCTATGTTTATGAATTGCATCTGCTTGTGTTTAATTTTAAAAAAAATTCAAAATTTTCCATAAAATCTATTGAATACTGTTCACCACCCTCTAGTGTTGATTCCATCTTAAGATCCGTAATTTGCATTCTCTTCATGTTCAACTTCTAACTTCGTTTAATTCATCCGTTAAAATGACACGCTATCGTTATGGCAAATGCACCCTTTAAGCTTAATTGTTTAAATATCATGGTAAAATAAAAGAAAAAACCTTTGCATCTTCTTTGTAAAAGCCGCATTAAACAGCTGTGATATTGGATGGCCATGGCCCATGGGACTATCTTTGCACTATATTGGGCCTCGAACATGAATGATGAGCTGTCGGACTAACAAATACATCCGATCGTTCAAAATAGGGTTAGATCTTTGCACGCCTTATAAATAATTCTGCAGATTGACGATTAATTCACGAATTCTGATTCTTCTCTTCCTCCGCGGCGGCTAACATCGTTACTTCCTCTCCTGATCTTCTTAAGTCTGAAGTCTCCAATTTTTTTTTAAATTCCTTTCGTCGTATTTTTTAGTTAATAATTTGAAAGCGTTTTAGCAGCTATCATTTTATTTTGTTGTTGGCTGTGATTGGAAACTTATCCGTGCTTCTGAGAATTCTTCAATGAAGTACAAGGATAAAATAATGTTTGAATTTCTTAATATGAGTTGACTTCCTTTTATTCTGTTTTTTCGATTTATATATGAAGTCGAAGCATGTTTATGCTCTCATGATTCTTGGTTGAGAAGCTGAATTAGCTGACTCGATGGTTCTTTTATTATTTTGTTTTGGTGGGTCGACAGTTTAGCTATAGCTTATTTCCTGATGATGATCTGACAAGGAAAAGAGATGCAGACAGATTTGAGCCTCTGTTTATACAGAGGGAACCTACTTAAAATCTACTGCATTCATATGATATTGTTGTTATTGCTGAGGCAAATGGTTTATAGTTTTGTTTTTTCTTGATTGTTGTCGTTGATATTATTCTTAGTGTAGTTATTAATTAATTAAGATTATCTCGTCTTAAGCATGTAAGATATAATGATGTCCAAGGCGAAATGATCTCAGAGAGAGAACCTTGTTTTCACCAACTTGATTCTTTTGTGTTTACTGGAATGAAATTCAGTAATGAAACTATATTATTGCAATTTTACTACACGTTCTTTTTGAATTTTTCAGTTCTCCCGGAGGCCAGCTATTTTTATTAGATTAAATCTATTGGCATCCTACATTTTATCTTTCACACCTTGTTTTAAAAGGAATATTCATTCTGTTTTTTTGCTTTTTATACCCTAAAAATTACGATCTACCCTTCAATTTATATTTTCACAAACGAATAAGTGTGTGTGTTAACAATGAAAATCAACTTAAAGATATATGCAAAAACAATAAAGTAGTAATCTATGTTTATTTAATTTTATGTGTTTTACAATTTGAAATGGTTAAGTTTAAGTTTAATTTAAAAATAATTAAAATATGCATTACACTAGAAATTATAAAATCAAACAACTTTAAGAAAGTAAACATTAAAGTTGATTTTATTTTTTTACGTAAAGCACCATTTTCCTGGAAAATACATTATTCTCTTTATTGGAATCAATTTTTTTAAAAATATATTAGTACTCATGTATTTTTTTTTATAAATGAAGTAATATAATTGAAAACTAAATAAGATAACTTGAATAATGTATCAGGGTACATTTTTTTTTAACTGGGTGGAAAGGTATAAATAGAGATGTTAATAGAATTTGTTTTTTTACTTATCATTATTGGTTTTTATGCCTCTGTCTACCATTTCATTAGATAGGACGATAGCTTGGACATAAATATATTTAGATCTTTCTTTACAACTTCAAGTCTTTTGGTTCTCAATTCCAACTAGCATTTTCATTTCAGAATTGGAGTTATTAAATGCGGTTTGGAATTTCATTTAATTTTGATTTTTGATTTTTTTAGTGGTTTGTTAATATTAATTGTGTTCAATATATTGGATTAAGTTAACGATTTGTAAATATTAATGGGCATTGTTATTGACACTCCAAATATTGTTTGGGGGGGGGGCAAATTTTTTTTCTTTGAAAAATTGTTAACGGGAGTACCAATGAGTAAAGTAGCCCCGTAACAAATAAATGTTGTGACGACCCCAAAAGACCTTGCTTATCTAGATCTTCATACTAATAAGCCATGTATATCATTTCAGAAAAAGATTGTTGCACGTGTGCAGTTACACTACTTTGGTACTTTCTTTGAAGCCCGTTAATAAACCTCAAATTCTTCATCTTTGGATTTTGAATTAGATGCGGGGCAAAACGAGAAAGTTCATTGAGTTTCTTATGATATTCTGGAATGGTCATGTCTCCATGTATTAGATAGTAGAATTCATCACTCAATCGCTCAGTCGCTTCTGGAGGAATAAATCTTTCATTGAAAATTTCTTTAAATCTATCCCAGGTAATATTACCTCCTGGATTATCCTTAATAACTGTATCCCACCAGATTAAAGCTTCATCTTTGAGTGCCCAAGATGCCAGTAATCTTTTCTGATCATCTCTCAGCTTTGTACCTTCAAAGATTTTCTCAGCAGAACGCATCCAGGCATGAGTTTGAATAATAGATTCATTTCCCGAGAACGGTACTCCACCCATATTTCGATACTTAATTAATAGAGCTTCAATATCTGGTTCTAACCTACCTCTTCTACTTCTGCCACTCATTTTTCAATGTCTGCAAATAGCAGACAAAGTGTTAGGCCAACAGAAAAGGTATTTTTAAAGCATAGAGACATATACTTGAATGTAAATGTGTCTATCAGGGTGTATTTCATTCTACTACACTCATTCTAGGATATTACTGATCCTATCTGAAATGAGTTATTCATCATAGAATACTTTTGATTCTATTTCTGACGAGTTCGTTAATGTGTTATATTCTAGAACTAAGATTAACCAAAACTCTAATACCACGTTGTCAAGCTTGGAGTCGCGCACCGGAGCCACCCCCTGTTGGTCGCCCAGGTGGAGGATTTCGAGGGTGAACGGCGGAAGTTTTTGGCACTGGTTCGAGCGAAACACAAAACGAGGGGAGATGAGGCTTATACGGATTTAAAGAGCTAAGATTTCTCTACAAAATCTTCAACTGGACCCTTGTTTTTTATTGTGTAATTCGAAAGAAATCGGAGGGAGAAAGAATGAACACCCGCCGCCGCTGGATATTGGGTTACGGGGTGCTTTTCTTGGTCAACGCTGAATGAGGGAGAAAAACGATCGACTAGGATATTTTATAATTTATTTTTAATTTATTTAAATCCGAAAATACCCTTCGCTCCATACGAACTCCAATTCAAACCCAACGACTGTCGTCCCTAGCTAAATACCCCCATCCCGAACACAATGGAATATGTTTCGTAAGCCCACTCGACTCTTTCAGTCAGTTTTTCGTCAAATTAAAATATAAAACATTCAATATTTGATTTGAACGTACATTTCAATTTGCCGGGGCCACATACTGATCCCAAAAATTCCAGAAAAATAAATCTAGCTATGTCTTGACGATACGGTCCCAACAAAACTGATTTCGTTGAATTTGGAGACCGTTTGAAAAATGGCCATTTTCTGGTCGATCCAAATTGATTGAAATTACCCAAACACATTTTCCTTTGCCACGCTCACATATTAACTCCAAAAATTATGGAATTTGAAACCTAGCAATAATTTGACATCCTGGATCCAACAAAAGTGGTTTCGTCGAAAACGGAGGTCGTTTGCAAAATGTCCATTTTCACGGGCTATATTAACTCCATACGACCTTTCTGAAAATTCATTTGGCCATAACTTCTGATTCCCGCTATGAAATTTCAATTTTTCAAATTCGTTAGAATGATATTCATAAACAGATTTAAATATTTTTGGTTTCACTGAAATCTGTTTTATTTTGCACCCGGTACAGTCAGTCAAAGTTCGAATTCAAATTTTCAAACTGCTACACCATTTTAGGCCTTGTTTTATGATTAAAATAAATATATTTATTTTCCAACATCAATCGAAATAGACTTTTGGTCGTTATTATTTAAAATAATATATTTTAAATATTCAAAATCCACTAAAATAGCCAAATTAAAAATTTTAAATTGGTTCTGATTTTCCGGGTTGTTACAAATGTAATTTTACCTTATTACCCATTTATCCCCTTAACAAATAATTGTAATTTTATTTTAATAAATATTGCCATGATCATAGTAATTTTTTTTCGATTCGCATATATCAATTTTTTTAAACTCTAAAGGATAAGCATTTTCGAAGGAATATGATCAAACTATTATTTTTGTTGGCATAAATATGCCGAATTTTATAATTACAAAGGTAATGCATTGAAATGATTATTAATTTTCGATATATCATCATTGAATACATATATAATTGATTACGTGCTGCATTCGGTGCAGTGGTAACGAACTGTTTATTTTAATTTGGTTTCCCTTATCAAATAAGTTTTTTCTAATCTAATTTAAAGGGGCAATCCAGGAATATTAAGTAGTGTGAAATAATATGTTTGCGTAGCCCCTTAACAATTTTTCAAAAAGTGGAGTGTTTTTAAAAAATGCCCTCCCCCCTCCCTTAACAATAGTTGGAGTGTCAATAACGGCAGCCATGTTAATTGTTATGCTACATCTATCAACGTATCAATATTTGTCTAACAACACCCATGCTACGTTTCATGCGCGATTCTGATGTTATATATTGAAAAATTGTTAAATACTATAATTAGTATTGAAATTTTAAAATTTTAATTAGAGTATGAAGAGCAATTATTGGAATGGAAATAGATGGAGTCTTACTGTTATTTTTTACGAAGTTTATTTGTTAGAGGGTACTTTTTTACCTTACTTATTTTTAGTTTCTATATATAATTCGTTTTAGTTAGGAAGTATATTTGATATTTTAGTTTTTTATTTATTGCTTGCAACAATTTTTTATAGTTCCTTACAATGCTACTGCTGAACATTATAATACAATTTTTCTTTTTCTACTACTGTGAAAATTTCAACTTTATTATTACGATAGTTTTCCTATCGCTTTCTGTTTCTGTATTCTTCGTTTATTCTTCAACGGTTATAGATATTCTTTTTAATATTGATAACAATTATGTTAAATATTTCAGTTAACTTTTCCCTTAATATTTTATTCTTTACTTTGAATTTTCTTGTGCTTTTTTTCAATTAGATTTTCATTAAACTTAAACAAGTACAAAACAAAATCATAAATACTAATTAGAGAGCTAGGAAATAATGTAAAACAGCTACAAGCTCATAGCTGATGGTTCCTAAAAATCTAAAACATAAATAAACATAGATGTTTAGAAACCTACTTAATTACATTTCACACCTTACCAGCTTCAACCTCACCACCAGGGCCGGCCCAAAGGTATTTTTGCCCTAGACGGATAGTTAGTTTACCTTATTTTATTGCCTCATTTTTTCTAATTAAAATACAACACTTTTATATGTTCTAAATTTCAAACAAAATGCAAATTTAAGATATAAAATTTGTAGTTGATCACAAAATTTTACAAAATCAAATCGTGCAAAATGCATGTTAATAATTTTGAATGCGTACATGATATCACGATATATTAACATAAACTAATAAAAGGTTCTTTTTCTTGCAATTTTTGAAGCAAATTAACCTTTTATTTTCTCAAAATTAAAGCATATCCTACTAATTTATATAACTGTTAACGTACTAAATTACTTTTGCGATATTTATGAATACTTTCAATTAAAAAAAAGAACCCCGCTCATTGAGGCAACCTTAACTAAAATAGCCATTTAAACTCGATAAGGGCAGACCCTTTATTTTCATAGATATCGACACTAGAATCAATATCCATGTTATTCAAAACTGTAATTTGAAGTTTGAGAATTCATTTTTAATGCATGAAATAAAATTAAAATTGAGCTGACCAATAGTTTTGTTCATAATCTTTGCATTATCCTTTCTTTCTATTTTGACATCCAAAATTTGTATCATTTGTATTTCTATCTCAATTTAAGATAACAATGTACACTTAATGTAAATGTACTAGTGTTTTGCTATGCCATAAAAAATGTGCTATCGTTTTGCGTACTTAAAAAACATCAAGCAATTTAGTTAGATTTTGCTAATTTTCTCACTTTATAAATTCTTATCAATATCTATTCATGATATCAGTATGATTAACCCAATTTCTTATTTATTCATAACACAACACAACCTATTCACAGAATATGATAAGAATTTGAGCCATTTATGAAATATGCAAAGAAAAAAATAAGTCATCCGCAAACACTAATTTTCTATTATCCTAAAAAAGTTTGTTAACAGCAAAAGATTTTATTCTTGTAGTAAGGATTCGAGTAGATACCAAAAGAGTCTCAATCAGCACTAATATTTTAATAAAATAAACTGACTAAATGAATTGAAATAAGCACCATAGTTTATTTTGTCTATTAAAAACTCATCTTAAAGCTACTGAAAGAAGAGGGATTAAACATGAATATTTGCTATCAAAGTTAAATCTAAACTATTTTAATAAGCAGTCTTACAGTCTTATTTTAATTAGTACTTGTTGACTTGATCTTCAGTTAGCAATCGAGCTACAATTGCAGAGGCAACAATTAAAACTAATGCAATGGAGATTATGGAACAATCGACTAGATTGATGCAGCCGGAGCCTGAGGCGGTGACTGAAGCTACAACACCAATAGACGAAAGTGATGCTCTAGAGTTTGTTGGCCATGCAATTAAGGGTATCAAGGTTTAAAACTATGGTGGTCTACCATAACGGAGTTGAGATCGAAGTCACCGGTTTTTGTTTATGAACGGAAGGAATAGCTAGGGCAGGAGAAATATGTTGCCTCGCAGTGATCTGACGCCCTAGGCAAATGTCTTGCCTGCCTACGTGTTGGGCGGGGCCTGCTCACCACCACCTCGTCGCCACTCCGTTGAGATTTCACGTTGCCTAAAGCTTTTTGCTTTAAATTTTCATTTAACGGACTTTCCAAGTTGCCAGATTTTTCTTTGAACTTTGCACAGTTGATGCTTCCATGTAATTAAAACAATATTTGCATATTTTTCAAATGAATGATACAGTTTTAACGTATTGTAAAAAACAAGCCAAACATATTAGGTACTGCCATATTTTCACGACTATTCCATCCAACTACGATCAACTGAAGCAGAACCTACACAAACTACTAAACAAGTGGTGTAATCACCGAGTGAGGGTAACCAACTGATAGAACGGATAAAGTTTTCGATAAAAGAATCGACCACATTAAAAGAGTGATAGGAGAGAGTATGCTATTTGAATTTTTTGTAAGTGCAATCGACTGTAACTTGTAGACCATCGAATACTGAAACAGAAATAAATGCATTTCTTAACTCCACCTCTCCCACGACGTCCATTTCTACGACATAAGAAATAAACTAAGAAAAAGAACAGATATTTGAAGAATGCACTGAATTTTCTCATGTTTATTATCTTTTTGATCATTTTTTATGTTGTAAGTCTTATTATTTCATCCTTGAAATATTCATGCTACGTTACTTTTTCATGTCACATAGAATCAGTATGTTTCTTTTTGATCATTTTCTTGATCAAATCAGTACCACATTGCACACTAATCTTTACGTATGATTTATTGAATACTTGTACGTTTTTTGTTCCAAAAGTTTGATTGAGAAAATTCATAGTTTATTTTATATATGCTCTTTAGTTTTAAGTCTCCAAAAGTTTTGCTTATAGTTATATACAACCACTTGTAATAACATAGAATTATTATTGGTGTTATTATAATGATTAGATTTGATTCAGTTTAACACTTTTTTGACATATATCATTTTTATTTTTATTTTCAAGGTAATTTTTCTTTTTTTCAATATATGAGTGATCCTCAGTAAGTGCAGGGAATTCAAAATGAATTCTAAGCTAATTTACTCGACCTATAACATTTATTCGACCTACAACAGTTATTCGGAATGCAGTGCTAATTTGCATAACAAGTGAAGATGTTTTGTATGCAGTGCTAATTTACTTACGTATAAAAAAATCAATTATCAAGGGTTATACAAAAAAGTGTTATGTTTGAAAAATTGTTGCATCCTTGGTCGACTTACATTTTTTACGTCAAAGGATAGAGGTATGGAAAACATTTTTTTTAATTATGTATTTCTCATATAATCGTGGTAGTGGATATAATGTTGGGTCCGTATATGGAGTAATAGTTTTTGGTCTATATATGCAATAACAGTTTTCTTTTGGATAAGCAGCGTTCAAAATAGAATGGACTATGCATTTCTACAATTAACAGTCGTGCATTGCATCAATGAATTAGTAACAATAAAGGAAAATTGTTATTACTAGAGTTTTAGTGCAAACATTTTGATGTGCTATTAATGTATAATCATTTTATTAGTTGATGGAATAATAGCACTCCTAGGCACTAACATTTTCAACATGCAAATGATATATTGAAGTGTTATGATATTGCGTTAAATCAAGATAGCTTAAAATAGAGTTAAATCAAGATAATTCAATATAATCTGAATACTGTTTTTTTTTTTTCAGTCCTTTATTAAGTATTTGTAAAACTTACGGAAGTAGTATATCTCGTGTTTCAATATGGATAAAAAAAATAGATGAAAGGAGAGACTTAGTAATCAGAAGGTAGAATAATAAGTAACCATTTGCTTATTTTTCAAGATATAAGGTTCATATTTTGTAATGTCATTTGTTCAATATTATCATTCATATCATGATAAATGCATACATTGTAACGACCCGAATTTCGGTACTCTTTGAGCTGACCAAATACAACCCAAGTCCAACCCAAAGAACATAAAACTCAGATGTCTAAGAAAGAAATTAGAGGATGAGAAAAGGTAAGATAGAAAAGTTAGAATAGAAGAACATACACATAATCAAAGTACACACGAATCTCACAGTGGAGTGAATAAAATACAATAGTTATATAATCGCTTTTGAAATACGAACTGAATTTGGACTTACACATCATCATAGTACATCACATATACAACATATTAAACTCTAAATATCTACCGTTGAAGCCTCCTGCTCCAGTCTCCTTTAGAATATCTGTAAAATCCTATAACACTCCTCTCGAAAAGCTAACAAAAAGATCTTTTAGCACATTGGTTAGTGCGTGGTGTTGCTTTCCGAGAGGTCGGGGGTTCGAATCCGGGTTGATACATTTGGTACCAGAGCCTATACCCAGCCGGAATTGTGTGTGTAATGCTGCAGATGTCAGTCAGTGTGGTACTGATGCGAGTTACATGCACAACGCCTGGGTGGTGAGTGATACGAGCCAATGAGGACGTTGGGCTCTTTAAGGGGGGTAGTCTGTAACACTCCTCTCGAAAAGCTAACAAAAAGATCTTTTAGCACAGTGGTTAGTGCGTGGTGTTGCTTTCCGGGAGGTCGGGGGTTCGAATCCGGGTTGTTACAAATCCTGAACTACTTGGTTGCCCGTACAAATTTGGACACCCAAGAGTTTAGGGAAAACATAGAAAAATAAACTCTGGGTCAGTCATGGGACTGGTGTGAGTAAACGATTTTAAAACAACTTGATTTATAAAGGATATCTCATAAGACTACGTCGTAAAAACGGAACGAGTTTTCCCTTATGAGAATCCCAAGCATATGGTTTAATTTTCAGAACGTTTCGAAAGAAAAGATAATTGTAAGACCGATCCACATATGAACACGGATGGTTTTTACCTTACGATAACCCAAAGCAATCTTTGAAAACAATCTTAACCTGATGTTATAATATTGTCTATCAATCCAAAAATAAATAGCAATCTAGTAGAACGTTTGCGTCTCACGCTCTAATATATAGTATACAATCAAAACCGCAAGCGCTTATTGGGTAATGGATTTCCAACTATGACAAGGTATGGAACCACCTTCCAATAGTGTATCTCTAGAGGGGAATACACTGGGTTCAACAAGAACATCTTGCAATCCGGCCACACATGATCGACCACTCATTTCTCTTGAGTGTATTGAATATATTATCACCTTACGGTTGGTACCACCATAACCGTCCTCGGGAGATACAAAAGCGAAAGAAGTAATAAAATGAATATTCTCTAGATGGTGACAATATACCCTAATGGGAGCAACCCATTTAGCCATGTTGCTTGCCCGATTTTTGTCATTTTCCGGTTGTGAGGCTTGAGGTCATAACTTACCATTTAGAACAGCACATCTTTATTCACTTTGAATGCCACATCGTCAAACCCGACAAATCAAAAATTGACATCACCAAAACCACGGGTAAAAAGTTAAGAGAAACAAATTCCTCTGCCACCAAACATAGTTTTGAAGAGATCAACTTACACGATCTGTTAGGCGTACTCTGTCAGACATTCGTCCATACAAGTTGTCCTGGGTCTGGACAAACCGAAGGCACTACCCTGTAAATTCATCTTAGGAAATTTCAACCTAGGACCGACAGAATAGCCCTTGCATAAACTCCGTCTTTAATAGTTTTCAATTTGGCTTCAATTTAATCAACGAAACAAAGTGGTATTTGGATTTCATTTAGAAACCCAATATCGGCTTCTTTGAATCGAAGAACGTTAATATCTTTTAGGCCAATTGATTTTTAAAGGAATCAAATCAATATATTCCGTATGAGTTTCTATATCCTTAATTGATTGTCAAGATTTATCTAAAGAAGACATGTAAATGATTAAATTTAAACTAATTAGTTAATTGGGTCATGACACAGCTTTTCAGCAATCAAATTAACAAATTATTTATCACCATAGATCTGATCCACCAAAATTCAAATAACCATCACTCATCATTGGTTGATCTTGGAAAATAATTATTTCCAAAACATATATATTTAAGATTTAATTCAGTTTAAGAATCCCATTTACTTATATTGATCATAACAGTACTGTTATAACCCAAACATCAATACATACACGACTTATAAATATAATTACTATTTTATTTACTTAGATCAATTCACTATATATAATTAGTTTAAATATTTATTCAAAATGGAAAGTAAGCTATACTTCCCTTAATTGATTACCAAAACAACATCTCTTCTCGATATTCCATTCCATTAATTTTCCGAACATCGGCATAAATCTTAACGTTATAAGTCAAACAAATTTTCCCATATTAATATCTTCCATAGATATTCTTATCTTACACAACATCTGCTTCCACTGTTATTCATTTTGGAATGGGATCATTGTTCTTTCTAGATTTGTTTAACATATTTCACAAATAAATATTTATACAAGATCGATATAGTTTATCCGGTTGCTACTTGATTTTTATTATATATATTTTTATATATTTATTTCTAACTTGTCTAATCTGACCAAGTACAAATCTGCTTACCATGGTTCCTGTTTGGTCATCTGTATCTGCTCCTTCCAGACGTTATTATCCGTATAACGTTTCTTCCTTTTTGTTTTGTTCTATAGGCATTACTTTTGTTTCCTTTATATCTTTAAATAAATATTAAATTTATACTTATAATTTAAAGAAAGCCCTTCATTTTTATTTCCTAAAATCCTATTTTTCTCTTTTCCCTTATTTCCTATTTTTCTTTAATTTCTTTCCTTTTTACTTACTTTCTCTTCCTTTTTTTTTATTTACCTTCTCCTCTTTTCAATTCAGCCGAAGCTCAAAATCTTGAAGGCCTAACTTCATTTAAAATTTTCTTTTATTAAATTTCTTCGGCCCGAAAAGTCCATTAGCTCCAAGCCTACGAGTTTCCTTCCCCCAAACTTTTCTTTCTTGTTTGTTTTATTTCCTGATCCTGTTCATCTTTTTCTCCCATCTTCTGTTTTACCCTTCTCCAGTGCACACTGTGCACTCGTACACATGTCCACCCACGTTGATGACTGTCCTACTTTCAACCCTATCACCACCAACTTCCCTTCACTTCCTGAAGCCAACGCCACCTCTTAAACACCCCACCATCACATGATTTAAAAACCCATTATCAGCCATGAAAAGAAACTGCACCTTGAATCAAAGAATCACCTCGTGCTACCTCACTTTGTCTCCGTTTATCTCCAAACTTCACTAGCACGGTGATGACTCTTGGCCGGACCTCCTTGCCAGTTTTCAATCCACTCGATGCTTATACCATCACGCAGTTCGATGTCAAATTTTCCCTACCTAAACGCAAGCAAGAACCCTAAATTGAGCTCGTCCAACCTCCTCCGACCTTCTGAGGTTACGCAACTTCATCGACTCTTCCCACTGATACTTGTGAAGCTCCAAACAAAGCAATTTCCAAAATCATTTACCAGAACGACGGATTTTGTTTTAAATCTCAAAACTAAACATTTAGTTCAAACAAGAGTTACAGTTAGCTAAATGTCATGAAACTTGTGTTAAAAATCATAACTTAACCGTACTAATATACTGGTAGACCTAAACCTCTAGTTTATGGTGACTGGATTCTCGGAGTTAAAATTTTTTTTGATGCAATTCACTAGCAACTAAATATATGTATTACAATTTACAGTGAAACAATTTTTAAGTTAAACCACAGCCAAATATAAGCCATTTTGAACTCATTTTTAAACTTGTTAGAATTCAAGATGTTAAATTTTAATGTAAGGTAAGGTTGTACATATGTAAACAGAGTCCTTGGTTTTAGGCTCTGTAAATATATTTCTGTTTTCTTCATTCCATGTTATCATGTCAATCTTGAATCCAATATTTAGAAGAATATTAGGTTATGTTGATAATAATTTATTTGCATATATAAACAGAGTATATTATAAGTATACTCTTGAATCAACAAAGTTCTTATAATTTATTTATTTGCATAGTAATTTGAAAATAGATTTTTAAGGGATAGTTACTCATATAATCGTAGTAATGGATATAATGTTGGGTCCATATATGGAGTAATAGTTTTTGGTCTATATATGCAATAACAGTTTTCTTTTGGATAAGCAGCGGTCAAAATAGAATGGACTATGCGTTTCTACAATTAATAATCGTGCATTGCATCAACGAATTAGTAGCAATAATGGAAAATTGTTATTACTAGAGTTTTAGGGCAAACATTTTGATGTGCTATTAATGTATAATCATTTTGTAAGATGATCGAATAGTAGCACTCCTAGGCACTAACATATTCAACATGCAAATGATATATTGAAGCATTATTATATTTCTTTAAATCAAGATAGCTTAAAATAGAGTTAAATCAAGATAATTCAATATAATCTGAATACTATTTTTTTCCAGTCCTTTATTAAGTATTTATAAAAATTACGGAAGTAGTATATCTCGTGTTTCAATGTGGATAAAAAAAATTAGATGAAAGGAGAGACTTAGTAATCGGAAGGTAGAATAATAAGTAACCATATGTTTATTTTTCAAGATATAAGGTTCATATTTTGTAAAGTCCTTTGTTCAATTATCATGATAAATGTATACATTGTAATGACCCGAATTTCGGTACTCTTTGAGCTGACCAAATACAACCCATGTGCAACCCAAAGAACACAAAACTCAGATGTCTAAGAAAGAAATTAGAGGATGAGAAAAGGTAAGATAGAAAAGTTAGAATAGAAGAACATACACAGAATCAGAGTACACATGAATCTCATAGCGGAGTGAATTAAATACAATAGTTATATAATCGCTTTTGAAATACAAACTGAAATTGGACTTACACATCATCATAGTACATCACATATACAACATAACAGAAATTAAACTCTAAATATCTACCGTTGAAGCCTCCTGCTCCAATCTCCTTCAGAATATCTGTAAAATCCTGAACTACTTGCCTGCCCGTACAAATTCGGACACCCAAGAGTTTAAGGAAAACATAGAAAAATAAACTCTGGCTCAGTCATGGGACTGGTGTGAGTAAACGATTTTAAAACAACTTGATTTGCAAAGGATATCTCATAAGACTACGCCGTAAAAACGGAATGAGTTTTCCCTTATGAGAATCCCAAGCATATGGTTTAATTTTCAAAACGTTTCGAAAGAAAAGATAATTGTAAGACCGATCCACATATGAACACGGATGTTTTTTACCTTACGATAACCCAAAGCAATCTTTGAAAACAATCTTATTCTGATATTATAATATTGTCTATCAATCCAAAACTAAATAGCAATCTAGTAGAACGCTTGCGTCTCACGCTCTAATATATAGTATACAATCAAAACCGCGAGCGCTTATTGGGTAATGGATTTCCAACTATGAAAAGGTATGGAACCACCTTCCAATAGTGTATCTCTAGAGGGGAATACACTGGGTTGAACAAGAATATCTTGCAATCCGGCCACACATGACCGACCACTCATTTCTCTTGAGTGTATCGAATATATTATCACCTTACGGTTGGTACCAACATAACCGTTCTCGGGAGATACAGAAGCGAAATAAGTAATAAAATGAATATTCTCTAGATGGTGACAATACACCCTAATGGGAGCGACCCACGTAGCCATGTTGCCTCCCCGATTTTTGTCATTTCCCGGTTGTGAGGCTTGGGGTCGTAACTTACCGTTTAGAACAATACATCTTTATTCACTTTGAATGCCACATCGTCAAACCCGACAAATCCCAAATTGACATCACCAAAACCATGGGTAAAAAGTTAAGATAAACAAATTCCTCTGCCACCAAACATAGTTTTGAAGAGACCAACTTACACGATCTGTTAGGCGTACTCTGTCAGACATTTGTCCATACAAGTTGTCCTGGGTCTAGACAAACCGAAGGCACTACCCTGTAAATCCATCTTAGGAAATTTCAACCTAGGACCGAAAGAACAGCCCTTGCATAAACTCTGTCTTTAATAGTTTTCAATTTGACTTCAATTTAATCAACGAAACAAAGTGGTATTTGGATTACATTTAGAAACCCAATACCAGTCTCTTTGAATCGATGAACGTTAATATCTTTTAGGCCAAGTGATTTTTAAAGGAATCAAATCAATATATTCCGTATGAGTTTCTATATCCTTAATTGATTGTCAAGATTTATCTAAATAATACATGTAAATGATTAAATTTAAACTAATTAGTTGATTGGGTCATGACACAACTTTTCAACAATCAAATTAACAAATTATTTATCACCCCAGATCTGATCCACCAAAATTAAAATAACATCAGTCATCATTGGTTGGTCTTGGAAAATAATTATTTCCAAAACATATATATTTAAGATTTAATTTAGTTTAAGAATCCCATTTACTTATATTGATTATAACAGTACTGTTATAACCCATACTTCAATACATACACGACTTATAAATATAATTACTATTTTATTTCCTTAGATTAATTGACTATATATAATTAGTTTAAATATTTAATCAAAATGGAAAGTAAGCTATACTTCCCTTAATTGATTACCAAAACAACATCTCTTCCCGATTTTCCTTTCCATTTATTTTCCGAACTTCGGCATAAACCTCAACGTTATAAATCAAACAAATTTTCCCATATTAATAACTTCCATAGATATTCTTATCTTACATGACATCTGCTTCCACTGTTATTCATTTTGGAATAGGATCATTGTTCTTTCTGGATTTGTTTAACATATTTCACAAATAATTATTTATACAAGATCAATATAGTTTATCCGGTTGCTACTTGATTTTTATTATATATTGTAACACCCCACCTCCATTAAGGTCACTCACAAAGGGAATGCCTTAACTTTGGTAGAGGATTATGGATACAAGACACAGAAAAATTTACAAGATAGATAAATTTAAGCAGCGAAAATTCAAACATTTATTGCATACATAGTTCAATACAAAAGCATTACATCAAATTGTCTCAAAATAACTTCCAAAACATTACAACATAATCTCTGTCTTGATTATTAAATAAAGAAGCATAAACCAAAAGTAAAAATGCATAAATCCCCAAGGATAATGTCCAAGAGCCATAGCCAAGGTGAGAGAGAGTTCAAATCATACATCTACTTTCTTGAAGCTTGCAAAGAGTTTGACTAAGCTGGAGTATTCCCTCCTTGTGGACTTGAGGGGGGGGGGAAACGAAAGAAAAGAAGACGAGAGAAAATGGGTCAGACAATAAGTCTGGTAAGTTCAGTGATTACTAGTATTTAAACAAGGAAAGGGATCATGACAGTGATAACAGAACATAGGACAATATCCTAATATAAAATAAGAGGGACGTGTGATCGCACCCACTACTATAGTCTCTGCACCTACTTAACCATTGGTTCAACCAGCCCACGTGTTTACAACAAACGATCCCCTTAATGATCGGCTCCTACTCACGTGCATTCATGTCCTATTTCATTCGGCCCCCGCTTGACTGTAGCTACTTATTTTGGTCCCACCATGGGGTGTATCAGTCCCTCTGGTGGCAACCCGACACGATTCAAGATGCACAGTGTATACTACTGATGCCCAGTGCCTGATTTTTCCACTGCGGAGTACGTGCATGCCCATACTCCGTCGGAACCTACACTGGCCCACCAACCGCCGACGTTTTGACCGCTTACAATTCAGCCTAGTAATCGTGCCCCACCCTTCCTAGTTTCAGGGTACCATGATATATCTATGTGGGTTACTCCTGAAATGGGTACCCGTTACTAGGGTTTTCTAATCAACATGTCTATTTGTTAAGTGTCTAATTTTACCTAACCCCACCCATTCGATTTAGTTAACATGTTGAATCGGTTAAGTGTTTTCCTAATTTGACTTAACCCTACCAATCCTGACTTAGCTTTAATTTATTAAAGCACCAACCACTCACATTAGACAGGTCTTGTTGTGGTCACTGGACGTGCCGGTCGGTTCCGGGCAGATTTACACCACAACTCAGTCTAACCTCAGGTTCTTTTTGGGGTTGACGCACTAACCACCCACATTAGACAGGTCTTGCGGTCAATGGTTATGCCGGTCGGTTCCGGGCAGATTTACACCACAACTCAGTCTAACCTCGGGTTAGGCATATTCGTCTTTTCTAAATTCATATTTTTCTATATATGTCAAGTTTCTTTTTGTAAATTAATTTTAACTTACTCATGTCATAATTATCTTTTCAAATGTTGCTCACAATAAATGGTATATCAAATATACCATTTTATGAACAAACCTATGCCATGAATTTTCATGTTTTCCCATCGTTATCCCCGTAGAACGTACGTATGAATTACATAAAATGCTGGGCTAGCAAATTGGCCCAAACCCATAAACAAAAAGGGGTAATAAACAAGGAACATGAAATAAACATAAAATAGCATACATTTAACTTATCATATGTAACTTGGCAAAGATGTATCATTATCTTAACTAAACAGGTAAAGGTGAACTTGTGACTAAGTTGAATCTAATTTTCATGTAAACTTGACATGGGTCTAACATGGAGGTCTAACATATAAACACAATTTTTAAACCACAATTTAGCATACTAACTTATGTATGTCAAAACATAAGAAAGCCACAATGAACATATTTAAATCACAACTTGGCATGGTAAATTATGTGTTAAAACATAAGAGGACTATAAATCCAACCTTACAACATAAATAGATCAACTTGACATAGTTCTAAATATTCATGAATGTTAATCTAACATGTAAGCATGTGATTTAGATCCTAAACTTGCAAATAACCACCAAATTACAACATGACATGTTTCACCATTTTGTTGGCATAATAAGTTCTTTTCCCAATCGTAATAGATTCCAATACATACAATATTGTGCATCACCACAAGCATATAGACATGAAATATACAACATGTTCATTGCCATAAGCATATAGACATGATTAATTACAACGATACTTTAAGATAAACGAGAATCAAATCTTGTACATAAGCATCATTCTATATCCCAATTACAACATGCCATGATTCAAGCGCAAGAATGTTTAAATCTACGTAATTACCCACTTTCAAACTAAAAGGAATTCTTGCGTTCTGAAATCTGAATTCTGAAATTGGAGATGCGCTCCTTTGATGAAGATCGTTGAATTAAACTAGTTTTAATTTGATTTTAGATGTAAGCTTCAAATTATCTTTGAATTGAAAAAGGGTGACGGCTACTCCAAGTTCTCTACTGACGGCATTTCAGTTCTAGGATTATTTTTCTGTGTGTGTTTAGGTTGAGAATTGAGTTGTTTATATAGAATTCCAGTTTAATTATAGCCGTCAGATGAACCTAGGGTTAATCACAGCCACTCAGACCTGATCAGGACCATCCAGAAACCCTAGTGACTCAGCAGCAAGTCAGCAGTCGTTCAAATTTCATATTTGGTCGGGGGCCAGGTCGACCCCCAGGTCGACCTCTAGGGGGAAGGTCGACACTATCGTTGACCCCCTGGTCGACCTTCCTGGGCGGGAATTTTCCCGCCCAGCCCGCTTCTGGCTTCTGTTTGAATTTGAACTTGTTTTTCTTCGAGCTGTTTGAATTTATTTGAATTTCTGAACCTTCTGGAGGTCATAACTTCTTCATACGAAGTCGAATTTATGCAAACTCGGACTCTATCTCAACCAGAATTCTGAGACGAACACAATGTCGTAACCCGTTTCCCTTAATTCTCTCATTCTAAATTAAATATTCTTGGATTCATTATTATAACGTTAATAGAAAATACGGGGTGTTACATTCTCCCCTCCTTTTAGGATTTCATCCCCGAAATCTCCAAGTCGAGAAGAACTTATATCCTACCATCCAAACACCCATCTACTCAACCATCAAACACAGGCGTCCACTGTCCTTAAAAGATTTCTAATGCTTCATGATCATATGCATTGTGTGTGTATATATCCTTATCTAATGCAAAATCAGGCGGTCTACTGATTCAGTTGACCTCCTTAATGCAAATTATGTCAGTGCCTTGAGTCTATTATGAATGGAATTTTTCCTACTCAAAATGTCTTACATGGGTGCACAATCATTCATACAAATGCAAAGTCCATATGATAACACATCAAGTTTTAATCCATAAACCAATACATATATGCATATGCAATATGGAAGTGACGGAGACGATCTAATACCTAATGTGTGTGTATATGCATCCACTAGCAACCACTAGCAACCACTTGCAACCATCAATCATAACATGTTTCAATTACATGTTTACATCCAAATGGGTTCCTACCTAAGGATAAAGGATAGGACCGAGGAGATATACCTAAAAAGATAGATACGAGCATAAACTTGAGGAAAAAGAGATTAAAGACGTACCCTCAAAAAGAAAAGGTTAGGTTGCGCATATTCTGTCCTCAGTTTCCCAAGTCGCGTATTCCTCGGTGTCGCTCCATTGAACTTTGACGAGCTTAACTTCATGGTTGCGTAGATTTTTGACCTTTATTCCCAAGATATGGGTTGGAACTCTCCTCACAGTAGCTTCTCGTTCAACTTAAACTTCCTCTTGCATACTTGATTCTACCACTTCTGCAAACTCGTGTAAGCATTTCTGCAGGTGAGAGACATGAAAGACATTATGAATCCAGGCAAATCTTTTAGGGAGCTGTACCCTATAAGCCATCTTCCCAATCTTCTCGATAATAGGGAACGACCCTATAAATCTTGGTGCTAACTTTCCTGCGGATCCAAAGCGAACGACATTCCTCAAAGGAGATGCTTTAAGGAACACCTTATCTCCAACTTTGAACTCAAGGTCAGTTCTTCTTTTGTCTGCGTAAGACTTCTGTCTATCTTGGGCAGTCTTCATTCTTCTTCGTATCAAGCCTACTTTCTCTAAAGTTTCCCTAATCATGTCTGGTCCAAGTATGAGCTTGTCTATGGACTCCCACCAGCAAGTTGGTGACCTGCATGGTCTTCCATATAAAGCTTCGAAAGGTGCCATGCCTATGGCAGCTTGGTAGCTATTGTTGTAAGCGAATTCCACCAAAGGTAGATGATCCTACCATGTACCTCTGAAGTCAATAATTCATAATATCAAGAAGTCTTCTAATACTCTGTTGACTCTTTCCGTCTGACCATCAGTTTGAGGGTGATAGGCCGTGCTTAAGCATAACTGTGTGCCTACAGCCTCTTGTAAACTCTTCCAAAACTCGCTCGTGAAGATAGGGTCTCGATCACTCACTATGCTGGAGGGTATCCCATGGAGTCGAACTATCTTCTTAAGATATATAGATGCTAGAGATGAGGTAGTCCTTCTACTTTTGACGGGTATAATTGGGCGCTTTTTGTGAGCTTATCCACTATTACCTAGATGCTGGTATTGCCCTTTCTTGACCTAGGCAACCCATCTATAAAGTCCATCGAGATGCTATCACATTTCCACTATGGGACCTCTAGAGGATGGAGCAGACCACCAGGCTTCTTCTGCTCCGCCTTGACTTGTTGGCATATTAAACACTTAGAAACAAATTCAGCTACGTCTTTCTACATGCCATTCCAAAAGAAAACTCTTTTGACGTCTTTATACATTTTTTCCCCGCCTGGGTGTATGGTCAGCTTGGAATGGTGTGCCTCTTCTAGAACCGCCTTTACCAAGCCCCTTGCTTGTGGGACATATAGTCTTCCATCTCGTCTCAACCAGCCCTTGGCATCCATGGAATATCTATTGAGGTGACTAGAAGTCTCACCCCTAATTAACTTGTCCATCACTTCGGCTGGCTGAGTGTCTTCTCTTTGCGCGGCTCCGATTGAGTCTAATAGAGTTGGTCGCACTTCTAATGTTGCTAGCAAGCCAAGTACAAAGTCAGTGGAGGGTCTGAAGTTAAAGCTTGCTATGAACTCCAAGCTTTGCCTTTCCACAAAGAGAGGGCCTAAGGTCAGTTTCTTTCTACTCAAGGCGTCAGCTATTGCGTTGCCCTTGCCAGGAGTGTAGGAAATCTCAAGATCATACGAGGCAAGAAACTCCATCCATCTTTACTGCCTCAAATTGAGATCTTTCTACAAGAAAAGGTATTTCAACGATTTATGGTCAGTATACAGTTCAAATTTCTCACTTAGGAGATAATGGCGCCAAGACATAAGCGCAAAAACGATGGCTGCCAACTCTAGGTCATGGGTTGGGTAGTTTTTCTCGTGTACTTTCAACTGTCTTCCACCATAAGCCACTACCTTCCCTTCTTGCATCAGAACAGCGCCTAGTCCCATTCCGCATGCATCGGTGTATACTGTAAACATCTTGCTTCCATCAGGCAATGTCAGAACTGGGGCTGTTGTTAGAGCCCTTTTTAAACGTTGGAAAGCAATATCGCAATCCAAATCCCAATTGAAAGCTAGGTTCTTCTTTGTCAATATTGTTAGTGGAGCTGAGATCTTTGCAAAATCATTGATGAACTTTCGATAAAAACCTACTAGCCCGAGAAAGCTTCGAACTTCGGTTGCGTTTCGAGGAGCCTTCCAATCTTGCACAACAACCACTTTTGCGGGGTCCACAGCTATCCCCTCTTTGGACACCATGTGCCCAAGGAACCTAACTTCTTCTATCCAGAAATGGCATTTAGAGAACTTCGCCTTCAACTGATGTGCACAGAGAGTATCCATGTCTTCCTTTAGATGCTGAGCATGCTCTTCCTCATTCTTTGAGAAGATCAAAATATCGTCTACGAAAACCACCACAAACTTATTGAGGAACTCTCGGAACACCCTACTCATTAAATCAACGAAGTAAGAGGGTGCGTTTGTCAAGCCGAAGGGCATGACAAGCCACTCAAAGAAACCATCGGGAGTTCTGAACGCGGTCTTATCAATGTAGTCTTCAGCCACTCTTAGCTGATGAAACTCGGTAGCTAAATCTAATTGGGAGAAAACCGATGCACCTACAAGCTGATCGAACAAATCATCTATTCTTGGGAGTGGGTGTATATTCTTCTTGGTCAGCTTGTTTCGCTCTATATAATCAACGCATATGCGAAGCG
Organism: Allium sativum; assembly: GCA_030737875.1. NCBI lineage: Eukaryota > Viridiplantae > Streptophyta > Magnoliopsida > Asparagales > Amaryllidaceae > Allium > Allium sativum. Next base: position 602,978,998 of record CM060919.1, on the reverse strand, counting down.
AACCATCAGCTTTGGTCGCGAACACTACCGGAGAACCCCATTCAGAAATACTCCATCTTATGAACCCCTTTTCATGCAGCTCTTTGATTTGCTTGCAGAGCTCATTTCTCTCCTTTGGGGCCATGTGCCTAACGGGTAAAGCAACGGGCTTTGCATTATCAACGAGGTATATGCGGAAGTCTATCTCCCGCTTCGGAGGTAAGCCCTTTACCTCTTCAAAAATATCCGAGTATTCATGGACTATCCTTACAAACTGTAAGTTCTCAACAGACGCATCAAGTGATTCTAGATAACTAAGCGTGACGGAGTTCATGGGATTACAAGAAATTTCTAGAGTGTTACCGAGGCGAGTCATGAGTCTAACCACTTTCTTTTCACAATCGAGGACGACACCATTACTGGATAGCCAGTCCATGCCTAGAATCAACCCATAGCCCGTGAAGCCCAAAACAAAGGAATTACATCTAAACTCAACGCTTAGTATAGATATTTTCAAATCCAAACAAACCATTGACAAATAGGCTGAGCCCCCAATTGGATTTGAAACAACCAAGGGATCCTCTACTATACTGGTGTTTACGTGCAGAGATTCCACTAAAGCAGTAGATATAAAAGAGTGCGATGCGCCAGAATCAAATAGTGTACGAACATGATGATAAAAAAGATAGACTAAGCTTTCAACATAAATATTTCTACCTCGTTCTTGTGGAGGTGCTGTGAGAGCGTGAACTTGTCCTCCAGAAGAAGGTCTAGCTCCTTGCCCTTGCTTCTTTGGGCATGCCCTAACTAGGTGACCTGTCTCACCATAGTGGAAACAGCCACCCATCTTTCTCTTCTTCTTCTTGAAGTCTTTGATCAGATGCCCGGGAATGCCATAGAAATTACACTTTCTCTTTTCACGGGGTTTGTTGTTCTTCCCGCCTTTCTTTGAATCAGCCTTCTTGTTCTGCAACCCTTCCCCCTTCTTATCTTGAGGCACTTCCGTTTTTGCCTCATTCTTGCCCTTGTCTTCCTCAAGTAAGAGTGCCATGTCAACTAACCTCTTTTAAGTAGCCCCCATAGGTATATGGGTCATAGCCAAGCTGTGAAGTGGCTCATTCAACCCCTTGACAAAACGGAGAGCCTTCTTATGAGGAATATTCACTAAGTCCAGTCCAAATCCGGCCAGCTGATTGAATTAATTGACGTGCTCCTTGACCGTCATACTTCCTTGCTTAAGAGATAAGAACTTTTCCAGCTGTAAACTTCGTTCATCTTGTGAGAGGAATTTCATCTCAAACCTTATCCTGAAATCCATCCATGTGTCAACAGGTCTTTCAGCGTTAGTGACTTCCCACCAATAGGAAGCTTTGTCTTTGAGCAACCTTACTGCCAACTGTACCTTCTGCTTATCGTCCACCTCGAAGATAACGAACAGATCCTCTCTTTCTTTGAGCCAGTTCCTCGCTTCTACGAATGATTCAGTTCCCTTGAAATCCTTTCCACCCATGGCCCTAAAATCTCTACAAATCTTTGAGAAAGCATTTGCACGAGGAGGAGTAGGAGGTGGAACTGCTGCAGCTGGAGGAGGAATATCTGTTGGGCATGCATCGTTGGCCCTAGCCTCTAAGTACCTCCGGAACCAACCAGGTATCGGTACACCCTCTGGAAGGTTAAGATTCCCAGAAATGCTGAAACGAAAAAGAAAAGATTCAAAACGAAGGATAGAAAGATAGTGCATATGCCTTTGGGGATTATGCCTTTTAAAATTTAAAACAACACTTTTCCTTGTAAAATGCTACTTTATATTTCTTTTTTGAAAAATAGTTTTCAAAAATTCTTATCTGATCTGGTAAACCTTTTGCTCTGATACCAAGTGTAACACCCCACCTCCATTAAGGTCACTCACAAAGGGAATGCCTTAACTTTGGTGGAGGGTTAAGGGTACAAGACACAGAAAAATTTACAAGACAGATAAATTTAAGCAGCGGAAATTCAAACATTTATTGCATACGTAGTTTAATACAAAAGCCTTACATCAAATTATCTCAAAATAACTTCCAAAACATTACAACATATTCTCTGTCTTGATTATTAAATAAAGAAGCATAAACCAAAAGTAAAAATGCATAAATCCCCAAGGATAATGTCCAAGAGCCATAGCCAAGGTGAGAGAGAGTCCAAATCATACATCTACTTTCTTGAAGCTTGCAAAGAGTTTGACTAAGCTGGAGTATTCCCTCCTTGTGGACCTGAGGGGGGGAAAGGAAGAAAAGAAGACAAGAGAAAATGGGTCAGAAAATAAGTCTGGTAAGTTCAGTGATTACTAGTATTTAAACAAGGAAAGGGATCATGACAATGATAACCGAACATAGGACAATACCCTAATATAAGATAAGAGGGACGTGTGATCGCACCCATTACTATAGTCTCTGCACCTACTTAACCATTGGTTCAACCAGCCCACGTGTTTACATCAAACGATCCCCTTAGTGATCGGCTCCTACTCGCGTGCATTCATGTCCTGTGTCATTCGTCCCCCGCTTGACTTTAGCTACCTGTGCTGGTCCCACCATGGGGTGTATCAGTCCCTCTAGTGGCAACCCGACACGATTCAAGATGCACAGTGTACACTAATGATGCCCAGTGCCTGATTTTTCCACTACGGAGTACATGCACTCCCATACTCTGTCAGAACCTACACTGGCCCACCAACCGCTGACGTTTTAACCTCTTACAATTCAGCCCAGTAATCGTGCCCCACCCTGCCTAGTTTCAGGGTACCATGATACATCTACGTCAGTTACTGCTGAAATGGGTCCCTGTTACTAGGGTTTTCTAATCAACATGTCTATTTGGTTAAGTGTCCGAGTTTACCTAACCCTAACCATTCGATTTAGTTAACATGTTGAATCAATTAAGTGTTTTCCTAATTTGACTTAACCCTACCAATCCTGACTTAGCTTTAATTTATTAAAGCACCAACCACTCACATTAGACAGGTCTTGTTGTGGTCACTGGATATGCCGGTCGGTTCCGGGCAAATTTACACCACAACTCAGTCTAACCTCGGGTTCTTTTTGGGCTTGATGCACTAACCACCCACATTAGACAGGTCTTGTTGTGGTCACTGGATATGCCGGTCGGTTCCGGGCAGATTTACACCACAACTCAGTCTAACCTCGGGTTAGGCATATTCTCTTTTCTAAATTCATATTTTTCTATATGTGTCAAGTTTCTTTATGTAAATTAATTTTAATTTACTCATGCCATAATTATCTTTTCAAATATGGCTCACAATAAATGGTATATCAAATATACCATTTTATGAACAAACCTATGCCATGAATTTTTCATGTTTTCCCATCGTTATCCCCGTAGAACGTACGTATGAATTACATAAAATGTTGGACTAGCAAATTAGCCAAAACCCATAAACAAAAAGGGGTAATAAACAAGGAACATGAAATAAACATAAAATAGCATACATTTAACTTATCATATGTAACTTGGCATAGATGTATCATTATCTTAACTAAACAGGTAAAGGTGAACTTGTGACTAAGTTGAATCTAATTTTCATGTAAACTTGAAATGGGTCTAACATGGAGGTTTAACATATAAACACAATTTTTAAACCACAATTTAGCATACTTACTTATGTATGTCAAAACATAAGAAAGCCACAATGAACATATTTAAATCACTACTTGGCATGGTAACTTATGTGCTAAAACATAAAAGGACTATAAATCCAACTTACAACATAAATAGATTCAACTTGACATAGTTCTAAATGTTCATGAATGTTAATCTAACATGTAAGCATGTGATTTAGATCCTAAACTTGCAAATAACCACCAAATTACAACATGACATGTTTCACCATTTTGTTGGCATAATAAGTTCTTTACCCAATCGTAATAGATTCCAATACATACAATATTGTGCATCACCACAAGCATATAGACATGAAATATACAACATGTTCATTGCCATAAGCATATAGACATGATTAATTACAACGATACTTTAAGATAAATGAGAATCAAATCTTATACATAAGCATCATTCTATATCACAATTACAACATGTCATGATTCAAGCGAAAGAATGTTTAAATCTACGTAATAACCCACGTACAAACTAAAAGGAATTCTTGCATTCTGAAATCTGAATTTTGAAATTGGAGATGCGCTCCTTTGATGAAGATCGTTGAATTAAACTAGTTTTAATTTGATTTTAGATGTAAGCTTCAAATTGTCTTTGAATTGAAAAAGGGTGACGGCTACTGCAAGTTCTCTACTGACGGCATTTTAGTTCTAGGATTATTTTTCTGTGTGTGTTTAGGTTGAGAATTGAGTTGTTTATATAGAATTCCAGATTAATTATAGCCGTCAGACGAACCTAGGGTTAATCACAGCCACTCAGACCTGATCAGGACCATCCAGAAACCCTAGTGACTCAGCAGCAAGTCAGCAGTCGTTCAAATTTCAGATCTGGCCAGGGGCCAGGTCGACCCCCAGGTCGACCTCTAGGGGGGAGGTCGACACTAGGGTCGACCCCCTGGTCAACCTGCCTGGGCGGGAATTTTCCCACCCAGCCCGCTTCTGGCTTCTGTTTGTATGTGAACTTGTTTTTCTTTGAGCTGTTTGAATTTATTTGAATTTCTGAATCTTCTGGAGGCCATAACTTCTTCATACGAAGTCGAATTTATGCAAACTCGGACTCTATCTCAACCAGAATTCTGAGACGAACACAATGGCGTAACCCGTTTCCCTTAATTCTCTCATTCTAAATTAAATATTCTAGGATTCATTATTATAACGTTAATAGAAAATACGGGGTGTTACATTCTCCCCTCCTTTTAGGATTTCGTCCCCGAAATCTCCAAGTCGAGAAGAACTTATATCCTACCATCCAAACACCCATCTACTCAACCATCAAACACAGGCGTCCATTATCCTTAAAAGATTTCTAATGCTTCATGATCATATGCATTGTGTGTGTATATATCCTTATCTAATGCAAAATCAGGCGGTCTACTGATTCAGTTGACCTCCTTAATGCAAATTATGTCAGTGCCATGAGTCCATTATGAATGGAATTTTTCCTACTCAAAATTTCTTACATGAGTGCACAATCATTCATACAAATGCAACGTCCATACGATAACACATCAAGTTTTAATCCATAAACCAATACATATATGCATATGCAATATGGAAGTGACGGAGACGATCTATACCTAATGTGTGTGTATATGCATCCACTAGCAACCACTTGCAACCATCAATCATAACATGTTTCAATTACATGTTTACATCCAAATGGGTTCCTAGCTAAGGATAAAGGATAGGATCGAGGAGATATACCTAAAAAGATAGATACGAGCATAAACTTAAGGAAAAGGAGATTAAAGACGTACCCTCAAAAAGAAAAGGGTAGGTTGCGCGTATTCTGCCCTTAGTTTCCCAAGTCGCGTCTTCCTCAGTGTCGCTCCATTGAACTTTGACGAGCTTTACTTCACGGTTGTGTAGCTTTTTGACCTCTGTTCCCGGGATATGGGTTGGAACTCTCCTCACAGTAGCTTCTCGTTCAACTTCAACTTCCTCTAGCATACTTGGTTCTACCACTTTCGCACACTCGTGTAAGCATTTCCGCAGGTAAGAGACATGAAAGACATTATGAGTCCCGGCAAATCTTTCAGGAAGCTGTACCCTATAAGCCATCTTCCCAATCTTCTCGATAATAGGGAATGACCCTACTAACTTGGTGCTAACTTTCCTGCGAATCCAAAGCGAACGACGTTCCTCAAAGGAGATACTTTAAGGAACACCTTATCTCCAACTTCGAACTCAAGGTCAGTTCTTCTTTTGTCTGCGTAAGACTTCTGTCTATCTTGGGCAGTCTTCATTCCTCTTCGTATCAAGTCTACTTTCTCTGAAGTTTCCCTAATCATGTCTGGTCCAAGTATGAGCTTGTCTGTGGACTCCCACCAGCAAGTTGGTGACCTGCACGGTCTTCCATATAAAGCTTCGAAAGGTGTCATGCCTATGGCGGCTTGGTAGCTATTGTTGTAAGCGAATTCCACCAAAGGTAGATGATCCTCCCATGTACCTCCGAAGTCAATAATGCATAACCTCAAGAGGTCTTCTAATACTCTGTTGACTCTTTCCGTCTGGCCATCAGTTTGAGAGTGATAGGCCGTGCTTAAGCATAACTGTGTGCCTACAGCCTCTTGTAAACTCTTCCAAAACTCGCTCGTGAAGATAGGGTCTCGATCACTCACTATGCTGGAGGGTATCCCATGGAGTCGAACTATCTTCTTAAGATATATGGATGCTAGAGATGAGGCAGTCCTTCTACTTTTGACGGGTATAATTGGGCGCTTTTTGTGAGCTTGTCCACTATCACCCAGATGCTGGTATTGCCCCTTCTTGACCTAGGCAACCCATCTATAAAGTCCATCGAGATGCTATCCCATTTCCTCTGTGGGACCTCTAGAGGATGGAGCAGACCACTAGGCTTCTTCTGCTCTTCCTTGACTTGTTGGCATATTAAACACTTAGAAACAAATTCAGCTACGTCTTTCTTCATGCTATTCCAAAAGTAAATTCTTTTGATGTCTTTATACGTTTTGTCCCTGCCTGGGTGTATGGTCAGCTTGGAATGGTGTGCCTCTTCTAGAACCGCCTTTACCGAGCCCCTTGCTTGTGAGACACATAGTCTTCCATCTCGTCTCAACTAGCCCTTGGCATCCATGAAATAACTATTGAGGTGACTAGAAGTCTCACCCCTAATTAACTTGTCCATCACTTCGACTGGCTGAGGGTCTTCTCTTTGCGTGGCTCCGATTGAGTCTAATGGAGTTGGTCGCACTTCTAATGTTGCTAGCAATCCAAGTACAAAGTCAGTGGAGGTTCTGAAGTTAAAGCTTGCTATGAACTCCAAGCTTTGCCTTTCCACAAAGAGAGGGCTTAAGGTCAGTTTCTTTCTACTTAAGGCGTCGGCTATTGCGTTGGCCTTGCCAGGAGTGTAGGAAATCTCAAAATCATACGAGGCAAGAAACTCCATCCATCTTTACTGCCTCAAATTGAGATCTTTCTGCAAGAAAAGGTATTTCAACGATTTATGGTCAGTATACAGTTCAAATTTCTCACTTAGGAGATAATGGCGCCAAGACATAAGCGCAAAAACGATGGCTGCCAACTCTAGGTCATGGGTTGGGTAGTTTTTCGTGTACTTTCAACTGTCTTCCACCATAAGCCACTACCTTCCTTTCTTGCATCAGAACAGCGCCTAGTCCCATTTCGCATGCATCGCTGTATACTGTAAACATCTTGCTTCCATCAGGCAATGTCAGAACTGGGGCTGTTGTTAGAGCCTTTTTAAACGTTGGAAAGCAATATCGCAATCCAAATCCCAATTGAAAGCTAGGTTCTTCTTTGTCAATTTTGTTAGTGGAGCTGAGATCTTTGCAAAATCTTTGATGAACTTTCGATAAAAGCCTGCTAGCCCGAGAAAGCTTCAGACTTCGGTTGCGTTTCGAGTAACTTTCCAATCTTGCACAACAACCACTTTTGCGGGGTCTACAGCTATCCCCTCTTTGGACACCACGTGCCCAAGGAACCTAACTTCTTCTCTCCAGAAATGGCATTTAGAGAACTTCGCCTTCAACTGATGTGCCTGGAGAGTATCCATGACTTCCTTTAGATGCTGAGCATGCTCTTCCTCATTCCTTGAGAAGATCAAAATATCGTCTACGAAAACCACCACAAACTTATTGAGGAACTCTCGGAACACCTTGCTCATTAAATCAATGAAGTAAGCGGGTGCGTTTGTCAATCCGAAGGGCATGACAAGCCACTCGAAGAAACCATCGGGAGTTCTGAACGCGGTCTTATCAATGTTGTCTTCAGCCACTCTTAGCTTATGAAACCCGGTAGCTAAATCTAACTGGAAGAAAACCGACGCACCTACAAGCTGATCGAACAAATCATCTATTCTTGGGAGTGGGTTTCTATTCTTCTTGGTCAGCTTGTTTATCTCTCTATAATCAACGCATAGGCGAAGCGAACCATCTGCTTTGGTCGTGAACACTACCGGAGCACCCCATTCAGAAATACTTCGTCTTATGAACCCCTTTTCAAGCAACTCTTTGATTTGCTTGCTGAGCTCTTTTCTCTCCCTTGAGCCATGTTCCTAACGGGTAAAGCAACGGGCTTTGCATTATCAATGAGGTATATGCGGAAGTCTATCTCCCGATTCGGAGGTAAGCCCTTTACCTCTTCAAAAACATATGAGTATTCACGGACTATCCTTATAGACTGTAAGTTCTCAACAGATGCATCAAGTGATTCTAGATAACTAAGCATGATGGAGTTCATGAGATTACAAGAAATTTCTAGAGTGTTACCAAGGCGAATCATGAGTCTAACCACTTTCTTTTCACAATTGAGGACGACACCATTACTGGATAGCCAGTCCATGCCTAGAATCAACCCATAGCCCGTGAAGCCCAAAACAAAGGCATTACATCTAAACTCAACGCTTAGTATAGATATTTTCAAATCCAAACAAACCATTGACAAATAGGCTGAGCCCCTAATTGGATTTGAAACAACCAGGGGATCCTCTACTATACTGGTGTCTAGGTGCAGAGATTCCACTAAAGCAGTAAATATAAAAGAGTGCGATGCGCCAGAATCAAATAGTGTACGAACAGGATGATCAAAAAGATAGACTAAGCTTTCAACATAAATATTTCTACCTCGTTCTTGCGGAGGTGTCGTGAGAGCGTGAACTTGTCCTCCAGAAGAAGGTCCAGCTCCTTGCCCTTGCTTCTTTTGGCATGCCCCAGCCATGTGTCCTGTCTCACCACAGTGGAAACAACCACCCATCTTCCTCTTCTTCTTCTTGCAGTCTTTGATCAAATGCCCGGGAATGCCACAGAAATTACACTTTCTCTTTTCATGGGGTTTGTTGTTCTTCCCGCCTTTCTTTGAATCAGCCTTCTTGTTCTGCGACCCTTCCCCCTTCTTATCTTGAGGCACTTCCGCTTTTGCCTCATTCTTGCCCTTGTCTTCCTCATGTAAGAGTGCCATGTCCACTAACCTCTCATAAGTACCCCCCCCATAGGTATATGGGTCATAGCCAAGCTATGAAGTGGCTCATTCAACCCCTTGACAAAACGGAGAGCCTTCTTATGAGGAGTATTCACTAAGTCCAGTCCAAATCAGGCCAGATGATTGAATTGATTGACGTACTCCTTGACCGTCATACTTCCTTGCTTAAGAGATAAGAACTTTTCCAGCTGTAAACTTCGTTCATCTTGTGAGAGGAGTTTCATCTCAAACCTTATCCTGAAATCCATCCATGTGTCAACAGGTCTTTCAGCGTTAGTGACTTCCCACCAATAGGAAGCTTCGTCTTTGAGCAACCATACTGCCAACTGTACCTTCTGCCTATCGTCCACCTCAAAGACAACGAACCGATCCTCTGTTTCTTTGAGTCAGTTCCTCGCTTCTACGAATGATTCAGTTCCCTTGAAATCCTTTCCACCCATGGCCCTAAAATCTCTACAAATCTTTGAGAAAGCATTTGCAACAGGAGGAGGAGGAGGAGCTGCTGCAGCTGAAGGAGGAATATCTGTTGGGTCTGCATCGTTGGCCCTAGCCTCTAAGTACCTCCTGAACCAGCCAGGTATCGGTACACCCTTTGGAAGGTTAAGATTCCCAGACATGCTGAAACGAAAAAGAAAAGATTCAAAACGAAGGATAGAAACATAGTGAATATGGCCTTTGGGATTATGCCTTTTTAAATTTAAAACAACACTTTTCCTTGTAAAATGCTTCTTTATATTTCTTTTTTGAAAAATACTGATCTAGTAAACCTTTTGCTCTGATACCAAGTGTAACACCCCACCTCCGTTAAGGTCACTCACAAAGGGAATGCCTTAATTTGGTGGAGGGTTATAGGTACAAGACACAGAAAAATTTACAAGACAGATAAATTTAAGCAACGGAAATTCAAACATTTATTGCATACGTAGTTTAATACAAAAGCATTACATCAAATTGTCTCAAAATAACTTCTAAAACATTACAACATATTCTCTGTCTTGATTATTAAATAAAGAAGCATAAACCAAAAGTAAAAATGCATAAATCCCCAAGGATAATGTCCAAGAGCCATAGCCAAGGTGAGAGAGAGTCCAAATCATACATCTACTTTCTTGAAGCTTGCAAAGAGTTTGACTAAGCTGGGGTATTCCCTCCTTGTGGACCTGAGGGGGGGAAAGGAAGAAAAGAAGACGAGAGAAAATGGGTCAGAAAATAAGTCTGGTAAGTTCAGTGATTACTAGTATTTAAACAAGGAAAGGGATCATGACAATGATAACAGAACATAGGACAATACCGTAATATAAGATAAGAGGGACGTGTGATCGCACCCATTACTATAGTCTCTGCACCTACTTAACCATTGGTTCAACCAGCCCACGTGTTTACAACAAACGATCCCCTTAATGATCGGCTCCTACTCACGTGCATTCATGTCCTGTGTCATTCGGCCCACGCTTGACTGTAGCTACCTGTGCTGGTCCCACCATGGGGTATATCAGTCCCTCTGGTGGCAACCCGTCACGATTCAAGATGCACAGTGTACACTAATGATGCCCAGTGCCTGATTTTTCCACTCCGGAGTACGTGCACGCCCATACTCCATCAGAACATACACAGGCCCACCAACCACCGACGTTTTGACCGCTTACAATTCAGCCCATTAATCGTGCCCCACCCTGCCTAGTTTCAGGGTACCATGATACATCTATGTGGGTTACTGCTGAAATGGGTCCCCATTACTAGGGTTTTCTAATCAACATTTCTATTTAGTTAAGTGTCCAAGTTTACCTAACCCCACCCATTTGATTTAGTTAACATGTTGAATCGGTTAAGTGTTTTCCTAATTTGACTTAACCCTACCAATCCCGACTTAGCTTTAATTTATTAAAGCACCAACCACTCACATTAGACAGGTCTTGTTGTGGTCACTGGATGTGTCGGTCGGTTCCGGGCAGATTTACACCACAACTCAGTCTAACCTCGGGTTCTTTCTGGGCTTGATGCACTAACCACCCACATTAGACAGGTCTTGTTGTGGTCACTTGATATGCCGGTCGGTTCTGGGCAGATTTACACCACAACTCAGTCTAACCTCAAGTTAGGCAAATTCGTCTTTTCTAAATTCATATTTTTCTATATATGTCAAGTTTCTTTATGTAAATTAATTTTAATTTACTCATGCCATAATTATCTTTTCAAATATTGCTCACAATAAATGGTATATCAAATATACCATTTTATGAACAAACCTATTCCATGAATTTTCATGTTTTCCCATCGTTATCCCCGTAGAACGTACGTATGGATTACATAAAATGTTGGGCTAGCAAATTAGCCCAAATCCATAAACAAAAAGGGGTAATAAACAAGGAACATGAAATAAACATAAAATAGAACACATTTAACTCATCATATGTAACTTGGCATAGATGTATCATTATCTTAACTAAACAGGTAAAGGTGAACTTGTGACATAGTTGAATCTAATTTTCATGTAAACTTGACATGGGTCTAACATGGAGGTTTAACATATAAACACAATTTTTAAACCAAAATTTAGCATACTAACTTTTGTATGTCAAAACATAAGAAAGCCACAATGAACATATTTAAATCACAACTTGGCATGGTAACTTATATGTTAAAACATAAGAGGACTATAAATAAAACCTTACAACATAAACAGATTCAACTTGAAATAGTTCTAAATATTCATGAATGTTAATCTTACATGTAAGCATGTGATTTAGATCCTAAACTTGCAAATAACCACCAAATTACAACATGACATGTTTCACCATTTTGTTGGCATAATAAGTTCTTTACCCAATCGTAATACATACAATATTGTGCATCACCACAAGCATATAAACATGAAATATACAACATGTTCAATGCCATAAGCATATAGACATGATTAATTACAACGATACTTCAAGATAAACGAGAATCAAATCTTATACACAAGCATCATTCTATATCCCAATTACAACATGTCATGATTCAAGCGAAAGAATGTTTAAATCTACGTAATAACCCTCTTACAAACTAAAAGGAATTCTTGCGTTCTAAAATCTGAATTCAAAAATTGGAGATGCGCTCCTTTGATGAAGATCGTTGAATTAAACTAGTTTTAATTTGATTTTAGATGTAAGCTTCAAATTGTCTTTGAATTGAAAAAGGGTGACGGCTACTCCAAGTTCTCTACTGATGGCATTTCAGTTCTAGGATTATTTTTCTGTGTGTGTTTAGGTTGAGAATTGAGTTGTTTATATAGAATTCCAGTTTAATTCAGATGAACCTAGGGTTAATCACATCCACTCATACCTGATCAGGACCATCCAGAAACCCTAGTGACTCAGCAGCAAGTCAGAAGTCGTTCAAATTTCAGATCTGGCCGGGGGCCAGGTCGACCCTCAGGTCAACCCTAAGGTCGACCCCCAGGTCGACCTCTAGGGGGGAGGTCGAACTAGGGTCGACCTGCCTGGGCGGGAATTTTCCCGCCTAGCCCGCTTCTGGCTTTTGTTTGAATTTGAACTTGTTTTTCTTCGAGTTGTTTGAATTTATTTGAATTTCTGAATCTTCTGGAGGCCATAACTTCTTCATACGAAGTCCAATTTACGCAAACTCGGACTCTATCTCAACCAGAATTCCGAGATGAACACAATGGCGTAACCCGTTTTGTAGTGACCCGCATTTCCGTAACATCGGAGTTGACTATATACATCATACGTCCAACCCAAATATCACGAAAATACGAGACATTTTTTTTTAGAAGAAAGAGGTAGAAGAAGAACAGAAATAACAACACAGAATCTCACATCGCAGCGGAACAAAATATAATATATCACATCTTTGAAATACAAAATCTTAACTGTATAACATACACTTATCAGAGTACAACACTTACAACATAGCGGAACAAACTATAACTAGATAACGCTGAAGCCTCCTGCTCCAAGCTCCTTTAGATGTATCTGAAAAATCCTGAACTACTTGACTGCCCATACAAATTTAGGCACCCAAGAGTTTAGGTAGAACAAAACAAATAAACTCCGGGTCAGTCATGGGACTGGTATGAGTAAACAGTTTAAAGCAGTTTCAGAAAACTAAATGATATCTCATAAGACCACGCCGTATAACACGGAACGGGTTTTTCCCTTATGAGAATCCAAACACTTGATTCAACTTTATATCAAACTCTTTTGATATTATAATAATGTCTAAATCAATTAAATAACAATCTAGTGGAACGTTTGCATCTCACGTTCCACATATATATACAATCAAAACCGCAAGCACGTATTGGGTATTTGGTTTTCCAACTATGACAAGGTATGGAATCACCTTCCGCTGGTATATCTCTAGAGGAGAATACACCGAGTTCAACAAGAACATCTTGTGACTCAGCCACACATGACCGACCACTCATTTCGCTTGAGTGTATCGAATGTATATCACCAACGATTGGGATCAGCAACCGTTTCCCGAATGGGTCAGCATCGACAATAGATTTTTAGAAGTAAATGAAACTCTAGATCAGGTGATTATACACCCTAATAGGTGCGACCTACATAGCCATGCTGCTTGCCCGATTTCTGTCATTTACCGGTTGATGAGGCTAGAAGCTACGCTTTATCATCACACCAGATTCACTTCGAATGTCACATCGTCAAATCCATCAAATCACCGATTGACGTCCTCAACAGTACATTACGTGTCAGCTAAAAGAAGTTTCCTCCTCCGCTTCCACTCTTGGTACAGTTGAAGAAATCAATGAACGTGACTTTTCTGAAAATACTCTGTCAGACATTCATCCATACAAGTCACCCAGGAACAGGATGAACTGAAGGCACTATTTCTATTAATAGAAAAAGTCCTTGCACTCTACTCCGTCTTCGATTATCTTTATATAATCTGATTCGCACGCTACTGCCGATATGGAGTGGTTCTTCGGATAATAATCCAACCGGTCTCTCCATATTGACAACGATGGTCAAAACTTCGATAGTCTGTGATTTAACTATCGAATAAAAACAAGTGTTTCGATAGTCGATGATTTAACTATCGAATAAAACAAGTGTTTAACCAAACATCCAACAATCACTGAACCTTTAATTAATATTCCATTAATTAAATCTCTTTTCTATTTCTTTATCAATATTTGTTAACCAAATATTTTCAATGACCATATTGGCCTTATACGTTCTTTGGAAAACATTTCCATATATCGCCTTCCTTTATTTTCCATACTAGGAAATATTCATTATTCTATTTCCAAGCTTTGCACATATTTGGGTTAAAACGGATGCTGTGTAAAGCATCGTTACGACAACCCAAATACATCATTTAACAAATTCTTATTCCACATTGATCTTCGAGCCTGAATCTTGCTACTTATCGGTATATCATGAAATCAACCAAGTTGGGGTATAATTACCTCTCAGACCTTGACTGAATAACATTTAACGTCAAAACAGACAAGACTACTTACTCGAATAATCAATACCATACAACTGATTATTCACCTTTAAACACATATACATTTTCTCTTTCTATTCCTACGAGATTTTATTCTTATACTTCCTTTTTGATTATACTATTCTATTTCTACGTTCGTTTTCTTATCGACTTCTATATATTTTGATATGTAAATTTCTAACTATCAAATTATCTTAAAAATATTCTATCTCCTTAAATTCCCGGAAAAATTCGCCATAACCTCCTTTGTACCGGGAGCATCGGGAAATTTCAAATAGCTTTCCCGGTCCTTCTTATCTCAAAAAGAAAAAGAAAAAGCCAAACGGCTTGCCGATACGGCGCATAAAATCTCATATGGAAATTAAATACGTACCTTTTTGTCGGGCATTCTATTTATTTCACTTCTATACTTTATTCCATACCTGTCTCCTGTATATTTATGCCTGTCCAATCTATTTTAACTATATCAATCGTTTTAACTCAATTTGTTAACTAAATCTGTTAATTAACTTCTTAGTCTATTCCACTTCTATTTATCCAAATCTATTTATTATAAATCCAATTTGAATTTCTATATTCAAATTCCATTTGAAATACTATGTTCAAATTCTATAGTTAAACTCCATTTGAATTCTATTATTCAAATTCTATTTCAATTCCTTATATTCAAAGTCCATTTGAATTCTCTGCATTATTTATAAACAATGTTTATAACTTCAATTCAAATCCCATCTTTCCATTTATAAGCAACGTTTATAAATTCAATTCAAATCCCATCTTTCTATTTATAAACAAAGTTTATAAATTCGATTCAAATCCCATATTTTCATTTATAAACAAAGTTTATAAATTCGATTCAAATCCCATATTTTCATTTATAAACAAAGTTTATAAATTCGATTCAAATCCCATATTTTCATTTATAAACAAAGTTTATAAATTCGATTCAAATCCCATATTTTCATTTATAAACAAAGTTTATAAATTCGATTCAAATCCCATATTTTCATTTATAAACAAAGTTTATAAATTCGATTCAAATCCCATATTTTCATTTATAAACAAAGTTTATACATTCCATACTTGTTTTATATATATTCAAACAAGTTAATATTTTCTATAGTTCATTTAAAATTCAAATTCTATTTATAAAAATAGAATTTCCTTTTTAAATCTCAATACCTTTTTCGATATTTTTTTATAAGTCAATATTCAAGCCCAGGGATATTTTAAACAATCAAATCAACCAATTTTCAATCATTTGATTTTTAACACATCACATATGAATATATATGAAATCAAACAAACAACAAACAGATAATATATTTTTGAGGAATCCAGTTGGATTCCTCCAACCTGTTTTCCTGCATCCACAGACGTTAGTCAACATAGTAATACCCATCCTGCTTCGAGGCAGGATATCGCGGTATAGAAGGTCATCCACTAATCATAGCGTGGGGCGTATAGGGTAATCATCCGCTATGAAACCGCGGGCATCCGCTAATGGTACTGCGGGAATCCAACCAATCAATCAACCCAATATATATATATATAATAGTCCTAAATAACTAATATATATTTTAAAACCATCAGACAACATTCAAACAAGCAACAACAATTATTTTTAACGATGTAAAAATAATTCTAAACAAGTGGTGAGTGAGGTTTACTCACAGGAGTTGCAGTTGTCGAATATCCTGTTTATTTCTCAATCATCGACTATGGATCCTCTTGAATGAATTCGTACCTACGACAACTTTATTCAAATTCTCTGATTAACATTTATTCATCTAAACTAACGAATAAATAAATTTCTTATATATATGTGTATATATATATACATATATATATATATATATATATATTTCTCTTTTTAAACTCCCTAGTTTTTGAATAGCCTAATAATTTCAAGTCTACATTTTTCACTTGATAAATCTAAAATTTATAAAATGATTCACTAAATTAAATTTTGTTTCTAGTTTTCACATTCTGGATTAGCAACTAAAATTTCAGTTTCCTTTTTAACAGTATTCTAACTACGGTTTTAACTAATATATTATTTAAATTTATCGATTTAACATTTATTCAAATTGCACTAAAATAAATAAATAATTTACTTTATTTGAATAAATAAAATTATTACTTAAATTAAGAATTTAATTACCTTAATCAAGCCTTAATTTCCTTCCTCCCAGTTCGACATTTCCATTACAGACAGCCCCTTCCAAATCTGCAGCCCAAATTTCAAAACACCAGGGACCCATCTCCCTTAAACCACTCATCGCCGAAGACCAGCATCCTATCCAACGTCGATCACACACCCATGCTCAACTACCCTCATCGCACTCCCAGTCACGACTCCATCTTCCAAGCGTCGAGCCCTTCCTTTCAACGCACTGTCAAACTCCACAAATCTCCAACCATCAGACATCGAACGCCCTGGTCTCTGACCTAACGAACAATACTAGATTCGGATGTGAAACCATCATCGCACTTCTCCTTTTCGAAGTCAACAGAATAGATGCGATAATTCCTTTGACCTAATCCTTCAAACTCGACAACCTCGACATCGACACATCACTTTCCCAATTGGCAAACTCTTCCAGCATTGAGTCGATTTTCAGAGGATTCGGGTTTCTGCATCGCGATTTGGATCATGCCTGCCGCTTCAACGATGCGTCGATTTGGGATGTTGGTCTTCGGCGGTTTCTATTTCTCTCTTCAGAAGGTCTCGTTCGATTTGTAAACAAATGAAGGAAGGATGCGATATTTATTTATGAGGATTTCGAGTTTTATTCCTGAAAGATCGGCCCCCTTTTTTTTATTTCAGTTGAGAAAGAAATGGGAAAAATCGTGATTATATATAGAAGAGAAGGGAATAGATGTGCACCATTTTTCTCCTATCGTTTTTACTGGTGAGGGAAAGGGACACACGGCGTGGAGGGGTGGAGAAATCTAATTCACACATGAGAAGATATTTTCCCTATAATATTTTTGTTTTATTTTAAATTAATTTATACCGGTATTCTTTAATTAAAATACACCCTAATTCCGAACTCCTTTCTGAACCCAACAACTGTTCATTCTAGGGTAATACCCCTATTCTGAATCAACTGGGATAAGTCACGAAGTCCAGTTCGATCGTCTGTGGAAGATATTAATTTAAATTGATATAATTTAAAGTTCAAACCATTTAAATTCTTCAATAAAAATTTAAATATTATTATTCTAATTTAAACAGGAGTTGTATTCATCATCTGAACTGATTCTAATTCAAAAATAAAATTTTAATTCAATCAACTTCGTATTTTGATAACTTGATATATTCGATATTAAATCGAAACTGATTATTAAATTGATAACTTAAAAATAAATATTCATTTAATTTATCAAATTAATATTTTAAAACCGTATTAAATATTCAAATCTAACCGACGGAATATCCGGGTCATTACATTCTTCCCCACTTAAAATAATTTCGTCCTCGAAATTGCTAAGGTAGAAAAAGTGCTACAAACCCATTAACTTTTCAGAACTTATTTATGTTGATATTCAACATTTCAAACTTCCTTACGTACCTCTCTTTCGAATAAATCCTTATTCGATAACTCCTCCCTTCGAATAACTATATTCGATATTCTCTCTATCGAATAACTAGATTCGAAAACCTTTCTTCGAATAAACTATATTCGATTTACTCTTATCAATTAACTCTATTGGATTTAACTCTTTTCAATTAACTCCATCGAATAACTAAATTCGATAACTCCTTCGAATAACCAATATTCTATAACTCACTTCGATTAAACTAATCGATAACTCCTTTCGAATAACCAAATTCGATAACTCCTTTAGTTCTATTCAAATAAACTAATATTCAATTTAACTCTATTCGCTTGACTCTAGATCGCCGTGATCACAATGGTTACGCCTGATTCCCTCAGGAAACATCCGACCGCCCTAGGCTATCTGCAGCCCTGCAAATTACGCTAGCAGTCGTACGAAATGGCAACTTATCCTGAGTAACTATGTTTGGCTAACTCTATCTCAATAACTATATTTGATCAACTTTAATTGAATAACTAGCATTCAATTAAATCTTAATTCGATTGACTATGTTCAATTTACTCTATCTGGTTAACTCTTTATTTGAATAACAAATATTCGATAAATTCTAATTGAATAACTAATATTCAATTAACTCTACGGATTAACCCTAACTGATTAACTCTAACTGGTTAATTCTTACTCTAATCGATTTATTCTAACTCAAATCGATTATTTCTAACTCTAATCGACTTCTCCTATTCGAATAACTCCTATTGGATAACGTTTATTCATTTATAAAGATTTACTTTTAGTAATGGTTCTTCACTTTATAAATGTTCTCTTTAATAATGTTACTTCACTTATATAAGTGTTGTGTACCCCTTTTATTTAAAACTATCGGTGTTAAAAACCAATATCTCTTCTCTATATAAGTTCAGACTTATATATTCCATCTATCGAATGATAAATATTTACTTTAATTTATAAACTGTTATTTATAAATTAATCCTTTCTATTTATCTGTTAAAAACAGATTTCCATTTTCTATTCATCTTCTGAATATTCCTTTGATTAAATTCTATTTATTTAACAAATAAATATCTCATTTATAACATTCTATTTATTTTCTATAAATAAATATTTCCATTGAATCTATTTGTAAATGTTTTACAAATATTTCCTTTCTATTTGTTTGCACATAACTTTATTTGTTTTACAAATACATTTCCTTTTTTCATTCCCAATTCATATTTCATTCACATTGATTTTACTCAATTCATTCATTTCAATCCAGTTAACTTACTTAAGTTAAATTTAGTTTCAATCATTCAAATTCCTATTAACTCGTTGCTAATTAACCGTTTTGCCTATTTCACCCCTTTTTATTTGAATATAACTTGTTCAAATATATGTCAACTTAAATATAACTAATCTAATTATATTTTCAACTCGAGTTATATATTCGATTTCGAATATAAATTCTCAATCGCTTTCGCTTATCCAAAAACTCAATTTCGATTCAAATTTCCTTTAACTAATTATTTTCCAATTTAGTTAATTCTATTTAACCATTTAAAATATGATTTTCGTCTTAAAAAATCATTTCACTTACTTCACTGGAGTTCATATTTATTTTATAACTCAAGTCTATATTTTCCCCATGGCCATTCGGATTTTATTTACTTTAAAAATCCTTTTACTTATATATATAAACCATTGTGGTTTTTAATGATTTCTGGCGCTGCTTTTCAAAAATTTTGATTTTGACATATCTAAAAATCTATACGACGAAATCCAGATTTTTTTCTTTCATTAGAAAATTATTATTCAACCGGTCCCGACGATTCTTGTTTCACAGAATTCCGACTTCAATTGAGTTCTGTATACTAAATTGAAGTTCGAATCGCCAATTCACGAACTGCCGCGCTATGGCGAGCTCGTTTAATTATATTTATAAATATAAACGTTTTAACTTTGTTTATAATAAATTCAACTCCATTCTGATATATTTTCAATATATATCAAATCCATTTTACATAATATTCCCGATCTATTTCTCTTCAAATATTCAAGTCCTATATCTTAATTTAAAATATTCAAATTCCATTTGAATCTATTTATTCCAACTCATTTGAATTTCCTTCTATTCAATTTCTATTTGAATTTCTTATCTTTAATTCCCATTTGAAATCCTTTATTCAAAAATCCATTTCAAATCCCTTATTCAAATTCCATTTGAAATCCTTTATTCAATTTCTATTTAAATTCCTTTGTTCAATTTCTATTTGAAATCCTTTGAATTTAAATTCTATTTTAACTCCTTTGAATTCAAATCCTATTTTAACTCCTTTGAATTTAAATTCTATTTAATTTCACTTTGAATTCAAATTCTATTTAAACTCCTTTTATCTAAAATTCTATTTCAAACTTTATATTTTCTTTGAATTCTAATATTCAAACCTCTATTTGACTTTTCTTTATTCAAATCCATTTGAATTCCTTTGAATTCAAATTCCATTTCAATTTTTCTTATACAATTTCTATTTGAATTTTCTTTATTCAAACTCATTTGAATTCCTTTGAATTCAAATTCTATTTCACTTCTATTTGAAATCTATATTCCAATTCTCATTTCAAAATTCCTTTGAAGTAATATAAATATATACATATATTTATATTTATCCCAAATTCAAAACATTTGAATTTTCAAACAACTTGTTTCCTTTCAAACAAATTTCCATCAAAACTTTTCTAAGGCAGCAATTTATCACTTAGAAACTCGAAAATGAACACTGGTGATGTTGCGACCATCATCAGAACTATTTCCCAGCTACTGAATGAGTTCAGTACTATATTTCTTTCAAAATCCATTTAGAAAAATATTTTCCCAACTCCCAGGATTTTAAATTCTAAATTCTGGTTGGAAATCAAATTTCAATTTATCTCATTTGTATTTGATTTTATATACAAATTCCACTTGGTTATATATAACTATTTCATTTCTTATAATCTTATTCGATTATAATCCTAACAATCAACTCAACTATTTAAAACAATATCGTGTCCAATCTTCTGTTCAAGTGTTTATAAACTCCTATCGAAATCATGGCGTCCCACGATTCGACCAAAATTTATAATCCACTCAACAGACTAGTCAACGCAATATAAAACAGTTTTTATATCAAATAACAAATACGCTCTCTCGTATATATATACACTCAAACTCAATCTAGGATACTATTGATCCTATCTCTAATGAGCACATTTCCACACAGCCTAGGTATTCGCTAAACCTAAGCTCTGATACCAACTGTAGTGACCCGCATTTCCGTAACATCGGAGTTGACTATATACATCATACGTCCAACCCAAATATCACGAAAATACGAGACATTTTTTTTTAGAAGAAAGAGGTAGAAGAAGAACAGAAATAACAACACAGAATCTCACATCGCAGCGGAACAAAATATAATATATCACATCTTTGAAATACAAAATCTTAACTGTATAACATACACTTATCAGAGTACAACACTTACAACATAGCGGAACAAACTATAACTAGATAACGCTGAAGCCTCCTGCTCCAAGCTCCTTTAGATGTATCTGAAAAATCCTGAACTACTTGACTGCCCATACAAATTTAGGCACCCAAGAGTTTAGGTAGAACAAAACAAATAAACTCCGGGTCAGTCATGGGACTGGTATGAGTAAACAGTTTAAAGCAGTTTCAGAAAACTAAATGATATCTCATAAGACCACGCCGTATAACACGGAACGGGTTTTTCCCTTATGAGAATCCAAACACTTGATTCAACTTTATATCAAACTCTTTTGATATTATAATAATGTCTAAATCAATTAAATAACAATCTAGTGGAACGTTTGCATCTCACGTTCCACATATATATACAATCAAAACCGCAAGCACGTATTGGGTATTTGGTTTTCCAACTATGACAAGGTATGGAATCACCTTCCGCTGGTATATCTCTAGAGGAGAATACACCGAGTTCAACAAGAACATCTTGTGACTCAGCCACACATGACCGACCACTCATTTCGCTTGAGTGTATCGAATGTATATCACCAACGATTGGGATCAGCAACCGTTTCCCGAATGGGTCAGCATCGACAATAGATTTTTAGAAGTAAATGAAACTCTAGATCAGGTGATTATACACCCTAATAGGTGCGACCTACATAGCCATGCTGCTTGCCCGATTTCTGTCATTTACCGGTTGATGAGGCTAGAAGCTACGCTTTATCATCACACCAGATTCACTTCGAATGTCACATCGTCAAATCCATCAAATCACCGATTGACGTCCTCAACAGTACATTACGTGTCAGCTAAAAGAAGTTTCCTCCTCCGCTTCCACTCTTGGTACAGTTGAAGAAATCAATGAACGTGACTTTTCTGAAAATACTCTGTCAGACATTCATCCATACAAGTCACCCAGGAACAGGATGAACTGAAGGCACTATTTCTATTAATAGAAAAAGTCCTTGCACTCTACTCCGTCTTCGATTATCTTTATATAATCTGATTCGCACGCTACTGCCGATATGGAGTGGTTCTTCGGATAATAATCCAACCGGTCTCTCCATATTGACAACGATGGTCAAAACTTCGATAGTCTGTGATTTAACTATCGAATAAAAACAAGTGTTTCGATAGTCGATGATTTAACTATCGAATAAAACAAGTGTTTAACCAAACATCCAACAATCACTGAACCTTTAATTAATATTCCATTAATTAAATCTCTTTTCTATTTCTTTATCAATATTTGTTAACCAAATATTTTCAATGACCATATTGGCCTTATACGTTCTTTGGAAAACATTTCCATATATCGCCTTCCTTTATTTTCCATACTAGGAAATATTCATTATTCTATTTCCAAGCTTTGCACATATTTGGGTTAAAACGGATGCTGTGTAAAGCATCGTTACGACAACCCAAATACATCATTTAACAAATTCTTATTCCACATTGATCTTCGAGCCTGAATCTTGCTACTTATCGGTATATCATGAAATCAACCAAGTTGGGGTATAATTACCTCTCAGACCTTGACTGAATAACATTTAACGTCAAAACAGACAAGACTACTTACTCGAATAATCAATACCATACAACTGATTATTCACCTTTAAACACATATACATTTTCTCTTTCTATTCCTACGAGATTTTATTCTTATACTTCCTTTTTGATTATACTATTCTATTTCTACGTTCGTTTTCTTATCGACTTCTATATATTTTGATATGTAAATTTCTAACTATCAAATTATCTTAAAAATATTCTATCTCCTTAAATTCCCGGAAAAATTCGCCATAACCTCCTTTGTACCGGGAGCATCGGGAAATTTCAAATAGCTTTCCCGGTCCTTCTTATCTCAAAAAGAAAAAGAAAAAGCCAAACGGCTTGCCGATACGGCGCATAAAATCTCATATGGAAATTAAATACGTACCTTTTTGTCGGGCATTCTATTTATTTCACTTCTATACTTTATTCCATACCTGTCTCCTGTATATTTATGCCTGTCCAATCTATTTTAACTATATCAATCGTTTTAACTCAATTTGTTAACTAAATCTGTTAATTAACTTCTTAGTCTATTCCACTTCTATTTATCCAAATCTATTTATTATAAATCCAATTTGAATTTCTATATTCAAATTCCATTTGAAATACTATGTTCAAATTCTATAGTTAAACTCCATTTGAATTCTATTAT
This sequence comes from Allium sativum, assembly GCA_030737875.1. Taxonomy (NCBI): domain Eukaryota; kingdom Viridiplantae; phylum Streptophyta; class Magnoliopsida; order Asparagales; family Amaryllidaceae; genus Allium; species Allium sativum. Next base: position 602,955,114 of record CM060919.1, on the reverse strand, counting down.
TCAAATTCTATTTCAATTCCTTATATTCAAAGTCCATTTGAATTCTCTGCATTATTTATAAACAATGTTTATAACTTCAATTCAAATCCCATCTTTCCATTTATAAGCAACGTTTATAAATTCAATTCAAATCCCATCTTTCTATTTATAAACAAAGTTTATAAATTCGATTCAAATCCCATATTTTCATTTATAAACAAAGTTTATAAATTCGATTCAAATCCCATATTTTCATTTATAAACAAAGTTTATAAATTCGATTCAAATCCCATATTTTCATTTATAAACAAAGTTTATAAATTCGATTCAAATCCCATATTTTCATTTATAAACAAAGTTTATAAATTCGATTCAAATCCCATATTTTCATTTATAAACAAAGTTTATAAATTCGATTCAAATCCCATATTTTCATTTATAAACAAAGTTTATACATTCCATACTTGTTTTATATATATTCAAACAAGTTAATATTTTCTATAGTTCATTTAAAATTCAAATTCTATTTATAAAAATAGAATTTCCTTTTTAAATCTCAATACCTTTTTCGATATTTTTTTATAAGTCAATATTCAAGCCCAGGGATATTTTAAACAATCAAATCAACCAATTTTCAATCATTTGATTTTTAACACATCACATATGAATATATATGAAATCAAACAAACAACAAACAGATAATATATTTTTGAGGAATCCAGTTGGATTCCTCCAACCTGTTTTCCTGCATCCACAGACGTTAGTCAACATAGTAATACCCATCCTGCTTCGAGGCAGGATATCGCGGTATAGAAGGTCATCCACTAATCATAGCGTGGGGCGTATAGGGTAATCATCCGCTATGAAACCGCGGGCATCCGCTAATGGTACTGCGGGAATCCAACCAATCAATCAACCCAATATATATATATATAATAGTCCTAAATAACTAATATATATTTTAAAACCATCAGACAACATTCAAACAAGCAACAACAATTATTTTTAACGATGTAAAAATAATTCTAAACAAGTGGTGAGTGAGGTTTACTCACAGGAGTTGCAGTTGTCGAATATCCTGTTTATTTCTCAATCATCGACTATGGATCCTCTTGAATGAATTCGTACCTACGACAACTTTATTCAAATTCTCTGATTAACATTTATTCATCTAAACTAACGAATAAATAAATTTCTTATATATATGTGTATATATATATACATATATATATATATATATATTTCTCTTTTTAAACTCCCTAGTTTTTGAATAGCCTAATAATTTCAAGTCTACATTTTTCACTTGATAAATCTAAAATTTATAAAATGATTCACTAAATTAAATTTTGTTTCTAGTTTTCACATTCTGGATTAGCAACTAAAATTTCAGTTTCCTTTTTAACAGTATTCTAACTACGGTTTTAACTAATATATTATTTAAATTTATCGATTTAACATTTATTCAAATTGCACTAAAATAAATAAATAATTTACTTTATTTGAATAAATAAAATTATTACTTAAATTAAGAATTTAATTACCTTAATCAAGCCTTAATTTCCTTCCTCCCAGTTCGACATTTCCATTACAGACAGCCCCTTCCAAATCTGCAGCCCAAATTTCAAAACACCAGGGACCCATCTCCCTTAAACCACTCATCGCCGAAGACCAGCATCCTATCCAACGTCGATCACACACCCATGCTCAACTACCCTCATCGCACTCCCAGTCACGACTCCATCTTCCAAGCGTCGAGCCCTTCCTTTCAACGCACTGTCAAACTCCACAAATCTCCAACCATCAGACATCGAACGCCCTGGTCTCTGACCTAACGAACAATACTAGATTCGGATGTGAAACCATCATCGCACTTCTCCTTTTCGAAGTCAACAGAATAGATGCGATAATTCCTTTGACCTAATCCTTCAAACTCGACAACCTCGACATCGACACATCACTTTCCCAATTGGCAAACTCTTCCAGCATTGAGTCGATTTTCAGAGGATTCGGGTTTCTGCATCGCGATTTGGATCATGCCTGCCGCTTCAACGATGCGTCGATTTGGGATGTTGGTCTTCGGCGGTTTCTATTTCTCTCTTCAGAAGGTCTCGTTCGATTTGTAAACAAATGAAGGAAGGATGCGATATTTATTTATGAGGATTTCGAGTTTTATTCCTGAAAGATCGGCCCCCTTTTTTTTATTTCAGTTGAGAAAGAAATGGGAAAAATCGTGATTATATATAGAAGAGAAGGGAATAGATGTGCACCATTTTTCTCCTATCGTTTTTACTGGTGAGGGAAAGGGACACACGGCGTGGAGGGGTGGAGAAATCTAATTCACACATGAGAAGATATTTTCCCTATAATATTTTTGTTTTATTTTAAATTAATTTATACCGGTATTCTTTAATTAAAATACACCCTAATTCCGAACTCCTTTCTGAACCCAACAACTGTTCATTCTAGGGTAATACCCCTATTCTGAATCAACTGGGATAAGTCACGAAGTCCAGTTCGATCGTCTGTGGAAGATATTAATTTAAATTGATATAATTTAAAGTTCAAACCATTTAAATTCTTCAATAAAAATTTAAATATTATTATTCTAATTTAAACAGGAGTTGTATTCATCATCTGAACTGATTCTAATTCAAAAATAAAATTTTAATTCAATCAACTTCGTATTTTGATAACTTGATATATTCGATATTAAATCGAAACTGATTATTAAATTGATAACTTAAAAATAAATATTCATTTAATTTATCAAATTAATATTTTAAAACCGTATTAAATATTCAAATCTAACCGACGGAATATCCGGGTCATTACACGTTTCCCTTAATTCACTCATTTTAAATTAAGTATTCTAGGATTCATTATTATAACGTTAATAGAAAATACGAGGTGTTACATATTTTTTTTATATATTTATTTCTAACTTGTCTAGTCTGACCAAGTACAAATCTGCTTACCACGTTTCCTATTTGGTCATCTGTATCTGCTCCTTCCAGACACTATTATCCATACAACGTTTCTTCCTTTTTGTTTTTTTCTACAGACATTACTTTTTTCTCTTTATATCTTTATATAAATATTAAATTTATACTTTAATTTAAAGAAAGCCCTTCATATTTATTTCTTGAAATCCTATTTTTCTCTTTTCCCTTATTTCCTATTTTTCTTTAATTTCTTTCCTTTTTACTTACTTTCTCTTCCTTTTTTTATTTACCTTGTCCTCTTTTCAATTCAGCCGAAGCCCAAAATCTTGAAGGCCTAACTTCATTTAAATTTTTCTTTTATTAAATTTCTTCGGCCCAAAAAGTCCATCAGCTCCAAGCCTACGAGTTTCCTTCCCCCAAACTTTTCTTTCTTGTTTGTTTTATTTCCTGATCCCGTTCATCTTGTTCTCCCATCTTCTATTTTACCCTTCTCCAGTGCACGTTGTGCACTCGTACACATGTCCACCCTCGTTGATGATTGTCCTACTTTCAACCCTATTGCCACCAACTTCCTTTCACTTCATGAAGCCTACGCCACCACTTAGACACCCCACCATCACCTGATTCAAAAACCCACTATCAGCCATGAAAAGAAACTGCACCTTGAATCAAAGAATCACCTCGTGCTACCTCACTTTGTCTCCGTTTATCTCCAAACCTCACCAGCACGGTGATGACTCCTGGCCGGACCTCCTTGCCAGTTTTCAATCCACTCAATGCTTATACCATCACGCAGTTCGATGTCAAATTTTCGCTACCCAAACGCAAACAAGAACCCTAAATCGAGCTCGTCCAACCTCCTTCGACCTTTTGAGGTTACGCAATTTCATCGACTCTTCCCACTGATACTCGTGAAGCTCCAAACAAAGCAGTTTCCAAAATCATTCACCAAAATGACGAATTTTGTTTTAAATCTCAAAACTAAACTTTTAGTTCAAACAAGAGTTACAGTTAGCTAAATGTCATGAAACTTGTGTTAAAAATCATAACTTAACCGTACTAATATACTGGTAGACCTGAACCTCAAGTTTATGGTGACTGGATTCTCGGAGTTAAAATTTCTTTTGTTGCAATTTACTAGTAACTAAATATATGTATTACAATTTACAGTGAAACCATTTTTAAGTTAAACCATAGCCAAATATAAGCCATTTTGAACTCATTTTTAAACTTGTTAGAATTCAGGATGTTAAATTTTAGTGTAAGGTAAGGTTGTACATATGTAAACAGAGTCCTTAGTTTTATGCTCTATAAATATATTTCTGTTTTCTTCATTCCATGTTATCATGTCAATCTTGAATCCAATATTTAGAAGTATATTTGATTATGTTTATAATAATTTATTTGCATACATAAACAGAGTATATTATAAGTATACTCTTGAATCAACAGAGTTCTTATAATTTATTTATTTGCATAGCAATTTGAAAATAGATTTTTAAGGAATAGTTTACTCATATAATCATGGTAGTGGATATAATGTTGGGTCTGTATATGGAGTAATAGTTTTTGGTCTATATATGCAATAACAATTTTCTTTTGGATAAGCAGCGGTCAAAATAGAATGGACTATGCGTTTCTATAATTAACAATCATGCATTGCATCAACGAATTAGTAGCAATAATGGAAAATTGTTATTACTAGAGTTTTAGTGCAAACATTTTGATGTGCTATTAATGTATAATCATTTTGTAAGTTGATCGAATAATAGCACTCCTAGTTACTAACATATTCAACATGCAAATGATATATTGAAGTGTTATTACATTGTGTTAAATCAAGATAGTTGAAATAGCGTTAAATCAAGATAATTCATATAATCTGAATACTATTTTTTTCCAGTCCTTTACTAAGTATTTGTAAAACTTACGGAAGTTGTATATCTCATTTTTCAATGTGGATAAAAAAAATTAGATGAAAGGAGAGACTTAGTAATCGGAAGGTAGAATAATAAGTAACCATTTGCTTATTTTTCAAGATATAAAGTTCATATTTCGTAATGTCATTTGTTCAATATTATCGTTCATATCATGATAAATGTATACATTGTAACGACCCGAATTTCGGTACTCTTTGAGCTGACCAAATATAACCCAAGTCCAACCCAAAGAACACAAAACCTAGATGTCTAAGAAAGAAATTAGAGGATGAGAAAAGGTAAGATAGAAAAGTTAGAATAGAAGAATATACACAGAATCAGAGTACACACGAATCTCACAGCGGAGTGAATAAAATACAATAGTTACATAATCGCTTTTGAAATACAAACTGAATTTGGACTTACAAATCATCATAGTACATCACATATACAACATAACGGAAATTAAACTCTAAATATCTACCGTTAAAGCCTCCTGCTCCAATATCCTTCATAATATCTGTAAAATCCTGAACTACTTGCCTGCCCGTATAAATTTGGACACCCAAGAGTTTAGGGAAAACATAGAAAAATAAACTCTGGGTCAGTCATGGGACTAGTGTGAGTAAATGATTTTAAAACAAGTTGATTTATAAAGGATATCTCATAAGACTACGCCGTAAAAACGGAACGAGTTTTCCCTTATGAGAATCCCAAGCATATGGTTTAATTTTCAAAACATTTCGAAAGAAAAGATAATTGTAAGACCGATCCACATATGAACACGGATGGTTTTTACCTTACGATAACCCAAAGCAATCTTTGAAAAGAATATTATTCTTATATTATAATATTGTCTATCAATCCAAAAATAAATAGCAATCTAGTAGAACGCTTACGTCTCACGCTCTAATATATAGAATACAATCAAAACCGTGAGTGCTTATTGGGTAATCGATTTTCAACTATGACAAGGTATGGAACCACCTTCCAATAGTGTATCTAGAGGGGATTACACTGGGTTCAACAAGAACATCTTGCAATCTGGTCACACATGACCGACCACTCATTTCTCTTGAGTGTATCGAACATATTATCACCTTACAGTTGGTACCAACATAACCATTCTCGGGAGATACAAAAGCGAAAGAAGTAATAAAATGAATATTCTCTAGATGGTGACAATACACCCTAATGGGAGCGACCCACGTAGCCATGCTGCCTGCCCGATATTTGTCATTTCCCGGTTGTGAGGCTTGAGGTCCTAACTTATCATTTAGAACAGTACATCTTTATTTACTTTGAATGCCACCCGTCAAACCCGGCAAATCACAAATTGACATCACCAAAACCACGGGTAAAAAGTTAAGAGAAACAAATTCCTCTGCCACCAAACATAGTTTTGAAGAGATCAACTTACACGATCTATTAGGCGTACTCTGTCAGACATTCGTCCATACAAGTTGTCCTGGGTCTGGACAAACCGAAGGCACTACCCTGTAAATCCATCTTAGGAAATTTCAACCTAGGACCGACAGAACAGCCCATGCATAAACTCCGTCTTTAATAGTTTTCAATTTGACTTCAATTTAATCAACGAAACAAAGTGGTATTTGGATTTCATTTAGAAACCCAATATCGGTCTCTTTGAATCGATGAACGTTAATATCTTTTAGGCCAAGTGATTTTTAAAGGAATCAAATCAATATATTCCGTATGAGTTTCTATATCCTTAATTGATTGTCAAGATTTATGTAATAACCCGGAAATCTGAGCCAATTTAAAAATTTTATTTTGGCAATTTTACTGAATTTTTAGTATTTAAAATGAATTATTTTAAATAATAGTGATGAGAAATTTATTGTGAATAGAAATAGAACGTATATATTTATTTGAAACGTCGTTAGAATATAATTATTTATTTATAATTATAAAAGGAATTAAAATGGCGCGGTTGTTTGAAAATTCGATTTCAAAGTTCAAATGATTGTACAGGATTCAAAATAAACCGGATTTCAGCGAAACAAAAATATTGGAGTCTATTCAAGAATATATTTCCAACGAATCCGAAAAATTGAAATTTCATAGTGGGTATAAAAAGTTATGTCCAGTGGAAAATTCAGAATAGTCGCTATGGAATTCTGGCCCTTAAAAATGGAAATTTTGCAAACGACCTCTGTTTTCGACGAAACCACTTTTGGTGGATCCGGGATGTCGAGTTATTGCTAGATTCCAAAATTCGTAATTTTTCGAATCAATATGTGAGCGTGGCGAAGTAAAACGTGTTTTAACAGTTTTAGTCAATTTCGATCGACCAGAAAATAGCCATTTTTCAAACGGTTTCAGAATTCAACGAAATTAGTTTTGTTAGGACCGTATCGTCAATACAAAGCTAGAAAACATTTTTCGGGAATTTTTAGAGTCAGTATGTGACCCCAGTAAATTGAAATGTGTGTTCAAATTCAATATATAGGGTTATATTTTGATTTTGACAGAAACTGATCGAAACGATCAAATCATCTTGCGATACCTATTCCACTGTGTTCGGAATGGGGTTAATAAGCTATGGGCGACAGTCGGTGGGTTCGATTTCGAGGTCAAAAAAAAAGCTGCTTTTTGAAGTTAATTAAATAAAATAAAATAACATATATTATTATATATTCCCTTCTACTCTCCCCCTGCCCTTTAGTCAACCCCCGTTTCATTTCAACAGAAGAAAAAAAGTCGCGATCGAAGGAAGCTATCGCGCCTCCCACATCGACGCCGTTGACCGCGACCCCCCTCCCCTCGCCTCAGGCGATCTCTGCAGCGCCCCCTCCTCTCTCTATTCTCCCTCTCCTCTCTCCAATTACAACCCAAACCGAAGAACCGCGGGCCCCGTTCAAGCCCTAGTGCCGCCGCTCCCGAACCCTGTGCCACCACCGCACCAACTGCTAATCGTCTGAAGCACCCCCACCTTGTCAGCGCGATCCTCCACCTCAGCACCGCCCTCTCCCTCTCCTCGTTCCACTGTATAGGTCGCGCCACCCACAAAACAGCCCAGCGCCGCCAATCCTTGCCCCCAACACCACTTTTAAGTTTTTTTCTTATTTTAATTCATTTATGTAATTTAAAGATGTGATCTTTAAGGAATGTTGTTTTAAACCATGATATTCATTACGAACTAGCTTTCATAAAGATAGGGGTTTTATATAGAGAAAGGTTTGATCTTTGTTCGATTTTAAAAATATAAAGATTCGATTTTTAAGAGTATAAAGATTTTATTTTATTTTATTTTATATAAGGAAAGTTATAATTTTTAAATAAAGAAAAGGTTAGATCTTTATAGCAGAAAAGAACAGATTTTTGATTTGAAAAAGAATCGATTTTTAAATTAAAGACGTTATAATTTTTAGATTAGAAAAAAATGAGGTTTATAAATTAAGAAATTTAAGATCTTCAATTACAAAAAGATTATACTTTGGGTTATGTAAAGGAATGATTTTTAATCGTGAAAAGGCGAGAGTTTTAATCGAATAAAGATGTGATTTTTAAAAATAGAAAAGGTTGGATTTTTATATAGTTAGTAACATAGAAAAGGTCGGATTTTTATATAGCTAATGAAATAAAAATACGATTTTTAACTATATGAAGATATGATTTTTATCTAGGTGGAGTTGAACTAAAAATGCAATCTTCAACTATATAGTAGCATTTTAAAAATATGATTTTTATATACAAGAGAGTATAAAAATGTGATTTTTATACAGGTAGTGGATACGGACAACAAAAGTGACAAAAGACGAGCATGGCGAAGATTTACTACATATGAAGAGTCGCGGCGTTTGGTTTAGCTAATAGGTGAGAACTCCTCACTTTTATTTCGATTTCTAGTTGAAATATATACTAGGATGCAGACGGTGCTTAGTAGCACCCGACACCCGTTGTCCACAGACCATGGACGACTTGTGTGATTGGTTGTGTTGTGAAATTTGACTGTTGATTGTGGTGTGTAAATAATATATTCATCTGTTGAAATAAAATATATATTCATGTGTTGAAATAAAATATATATTCATGTGTTGAAATAAAATATATATTCATGTGTTGAAATAAAATGTATATTCATGTGTTGAAGTAAAAAATATATTCATTTACAAATCGAACGATTTGTTTATGCAAACCGATTTGACTGATATGGATTGGGACGATAATTATTACACATCGCCCAACTACACAAATAAAACCTGTGTTTGATTGTTTGAAAACCGCACACGGGTGTTGGGATAAAATTGGTCATACACTAATCCCAATAATTAGCTGTATGTCGATCGATTGATTGACAGGCTGTTGTAAGCGTTAATTATTTATAATTAATGCTTATGCAGTTGTTTGGTGCACTCTGGATGATGGTTGATGATTTATCATTGCTGTTATATACATGTGTTGTAGGGAATCCATATAATAAACGTTATATGGTAATTGATTGGGCCTCATTCCAATATGGAAAATAAGAAATATATATTCATGTGTTGAATAGAAAAATAAATATTCATGTGTTGAATAGAAAAATATAAATTCATGTGTTGAATAGAAATATATATTCAGTGTTGAATAGAAAAATAAATATTCATGTGTTGAATAGAAAATATAAATTCATGTGTTTAATAGAAATATATATTCATGTGTTGAATAGAAATATATATTCGTGTGTTGAATAGAAAAATATAAATTCATGTGTTGAATAGAAATATATATTCATGTGTTGAATAGAAAAATAAATATTCATGTGTTGAATGGAAAATATAAATTCATGTGTTGAATAGAATAAAAATTCATGTGTTGAATAAAAATATATATTCATGTGTTAAGTAAAATATATATTCATGTGTTGAAGAAAATATTCATTTGTTGAATAGAATAACGAAGTTATTGAAATATATAAAGCCGTGTTGGTTAGATATGCACCATATTGACGCGAACGATTTATATATCGATCATATTCGTTTTTATAATGATTATAGAAAACGAAGTGATTTCAAAATATAACGTTTTGAAAATATTATCATTTGTATATCGATGACGTGGGATATTCAATTTTGATTCGAAATTGAATATGAAGTGGAAATTGTTTTGAAAACGAATTTAAAACAATTTATAAAATAGTTTTAAATGGAAATCGACGAAATATATAATATATATATATATATTATATATATATAGAATAGCTTGAAGAGAACGCGTCGCGCCGCGGCAGTTCGCGAATTTCGACCATTGACTTCGAATGGATATTGCGGGAGATCCGACCGTCGGATTCTCCTAAAACCGGAACCGTTGGGTTCATATCGAAAAGATCTTTCTAACGAATATTAGAAATTAGAAATTAGAAATTAGAAATCTAACGGTTGGATTTGGAATTACGTCCAAATCAAATTTGGAAAAGGTCGCTGTAAGTGCATTTCGATGGCCGTTGGTGGAAATCGACTGTACGGGCCTTGATAAAATTATTAAAAATAGTAAAAATTTGTGTAAAATCATAAGAAATGATTTGTGGAGAATTGGGATGAAAAACTCCAAATTTGAAATGATAAAAATATATTTTTATCGAAATAAACTAGTTTTGAACTAGATTAATAATTTATTTATTTTTAAATAAATAAATTGGATATGAAAGGGTTTTAAAGGTAACCAGAAGTTTAAATAATTGAATTGGAATGGAATGTGATTTTGGATTTATAGTGAACCGTGTTTTAAATGACATTTGTTCTTTAACCCAGTTAAAGACAGGATATGATTTCCCAAGTTAAATAATCATTGATAGTGATTATTGGGAAGATTAAAACCAAGTGGAGTTTTAATGAATCTTTAACTAGATTGAAGTGATCGAGAATGGGGTATCACCAGTTTTGCTCCACGTGATAGAATCTTTAATTAGATTTGAACGTGAAATGGTAAGTGAATTTACCGATAACACCATGGTGTAAGATATGTAGTATTACCAGTTTTACTTCGTGGGATGAATAGGTTGGGATTGGGAAATTAAAATAAATGATTATTTCGGTGTGGTTCGCTAGTCCCGACTAGTTTGAATTGATATTCAAAAGAAGATTAAAGAATAAATTTAAAGAATTTATCTTTGATAAAATTAATGGGAACCTTTCCCAAAGTATGAGAATATTTGAATAAAAGAATATTCTGAATTGGAATGAGGCGTATGTTGTGTTTGTGTAACACTTGTTTATTATATACATGAGTTATTCAGAAAGACCGGGTTTATCCCATTCTGAATAACTGATTCGACGTGGTGTCGAGGATGAAGACAGTGGTTTAAGACCGGAGGTCTTCACGTCGTTTGGGTGATTACTGATGATCTTGATTAGGCTGTACAGCCAAGCGGAGGAAATCAGTTGGTGATCGTCCAGACGTACTTGTAGATCAATGAATATGCGAGGTACAAGGTGCCTCCGGTTTCGTTCAAACCCAGAACGAACTTGTAAATGGACTGTGTGTCAAACATTGGATTTTATTCTGTGTGATTGATTTCTATTAAATGTATATCTGTTTGGCGGCGGAGAATTTATTCTCTTGCTTAACGCCCTTCTCTGAGACGTACGAGCTCAGTGGTTATATATTGATGGATATCAATTGCATAGAGTGAATTGTCTGTCTGGCATGCCTAAGTGGAAATATGATCAAGGCTTCTATTGAAAAGCAGAGTCTTGTGGTTGATGATCAAAGCACGGCTTGTGTGGCATAGCTTTGTGTAGCATTGATTCGCGAGCCTCACACCCCGGTTGTGAACCAGAAACGAGAGAGGACATCAGGGAGGGCATGCGTTTCCTTCGAGCTAGAAGTGGCGTCAGTGGTTTTACATGCCCTGACGAGTTTGACTTATGTGGTTGTTGCTGTTGCGAGGTGCCTCGGATATATCGGTGACTGTGTGGAGCCGATGGAGTCATTGGACTCATTGACACCCCATAGGGTGGGGAAACGCAGTGTTCGGGCATTTTAATCCACATCGGTGGACCGGCCCTGACGATCCAAAGGTCACTCGAGCTCTGACCTGAGGGGCGGGCTAGAGCGTTTGGAATTTGGTAAGGACGATCCCTTGCCTTGGTTCACAGATGTAAATCCAACTTCCAAATACGTGACTTTGCGGTTTTGATTGTAGATCCTAGTATTGGCGACATGATATATGGTACCCATGCCGTCTATGATTGATATTTATGATTGAAATTGTTTTGACACTATACACTTATAGTAATAATAAAAGATGAAATAAGCATTGTTTGGCTATTATAAGGTAAAACCCTATCCTCTGGCTTGTGTTGCATTGTGTGATGGGACCTGGGTCCTATAATAGCTTCATTGTTCTTTATTTAGCATTGCGCTGTGGTTTTATGCACTGGTATTCTTGGGAGGAAACCCGTTCCGTGTTATACGGCGTGGTCCCTTGATTTACCTAACATTAAAAATAAAGATTAATAACTATTTTAGTTCTCACACCAGTCACATGACTGACCTGAAGTTTATTGTTTTAACCTAAACTCTGGGTGCCCTTATTTTCTGCACGGGCAGCTAGTAGTTTTGGTTTTGCAGATTTATATTCACAGGATCCTGATTTACAGCTGGAACGATACTCGGAAAGCTCTGTATCTGTGTATTACTTCTAGTTGTGTATTGTATTATTTTCCGCTACTATGTAATGTATTGTAATCTCTGATATTTTAGGATGTGTAATATTGATTCATACTCTGTATATTCTCGTATTCGGATGGAATCGTTGTAATAAGCAATGAAATGTTCTTCTGTTTGCGTTCTGATTTTTCTTGTCCTCAAAGCAATCCGTGATTTCCCATAAGGGGGATTTTGGGTCGTCTCATCATGGTATTATAGCTTTGGTTTACAAATATCAGAGAACAAGACACGTTAGAACCAAACGAAAGAATTCATTAGAGTTTGGATTAGTAATATCCAAGGAGAATGGCTCATTAGAGATAGGATCAGTAGTATCCTAGAACGAGTGTAAAGAGTATATTTTTAAATATAAAATTGAAAATAAAATTTGTTTTGAAAAATTAAATTCAATTATTCGTATTTGAATATTTATTTGTATTGAAATTGGACAGTCCAGTATATAAAGATTTTGCGTATACGTCTGATCCACGTGTATTCGAAGTTTTAATATACTGGATAGATATAGAATCACACTCTAGTCTCCCGGAGATGATTCTGATGATTACTCGAGTATCATCAGAATTTATATTCGAGTTTCGAAAGTGGGATTTCTATATATTTCCAATTGGCTGGTGTGAGAACCAAAACTAGGTAGGTCTTATTGTTGTGATTTGGCATCAAAAACAGGATTTTTTGGACTATGTATCAAAGTTATGAATTTGAAAATCTAATCAACTAATTGATTGTTGGTTGTGTTGTTTGATTATTGTTTGGTTAATTAAAATGTTGAACGTTTAGCCAAATTGAACCAAATAGTGAGTTGTATTGAAATTTTTTCACATTTGCATGCATATACATGTACTTACATTGAACAGGTCATTGCAAAGAGGCTAGAGTAGAAGAATAAAATTGTTTGCCCAACGAATAGGTACATGTTCACAAATTTATTGGGTTTGGATGATCTTATGAGCCGGTTGGTTAGTCGCTTGGCTGTTTCTTTTTCTTTTTGGATTGATGAGGGCCATGGGAGGCTATTTGAAATATCCTGAAGCTCCCGGTGCAGGGGAGGTCATGGCGAAATTTTTCGAAAATTTAGGGTGTTAGCCAAATTTTTGAAAATTTTGAAAAGTTCTTAGAAACTGAAAAGTTGAAGAACTCAAGCCGTAATGAAAATATTGAAAGTTGAGTTGGTTTGTAAAACAACTTTCGGCTTCGTTCCTTTTTGGGGACGAAAATTTTTAAGTGGGGGAGATTGTAATAACCCGGAAATATGAGCCAATTTAAATTTTTTATTTTTCCAATTTTATTGAATTTTGAGTATTTAAAATGAATTATTTTAAATAATAGCGACGAGAAATTTATTGTGAATAGAAATAGAACGTATATATTTATTTGAAACCTCGTTAGAATATAATTATTTATTTATAATTACAAAAGGAATTGAAAATGGCGCGGTAGTTTGAAAATTCGATTTCAAAGTTCAAATGAATGTATAGGATTCAAAATAAATCGGATTTTAGCGAAACCAAAAATATTTGAATCTATTCGAGAATATATTTCCAACGAATCTGAAAAATTGAAATTTCATAGCAGGGATAAAAAGTTATGTCCAGTGGAAAATTCAGAATAGTCGCTATGGAATTCTGGCCCTTAAAAAAGGAAATTTTGCAAACGACCTCTGTTTTCGACGAAACCACTTTTGGTGGATCCGGGATGTCGAGTTATTGCTAGATTCCAAATTTCGTAATTTTTCGAATCAATATGTGAGCATTGCAAAGTAAAATGTGTTTTAACAGTTTTAGTCAATTTCGATCGACTAGAAAATGGCCATTTTTCAAACGGTCTCAGAATTCAACGAAATTAGTTTTGATAGGACTGTATCGTCAATACGAAGCTAGAAAATATTTTTCGGGAATTTTTAGAGTCAGTATGTGACCCCAGTAAATTGAAATTTGCGTTCAAATTCAATATATAGAGTTATATTTTAATTTTGATGGAAACTGATCGAAACGATCGAATCAGCTTGTGATACCTATCCCATTGTGTTCGGAATGGGGGTAATTAGCTATCGGTGACAGTCGATGGGTTCGATTTCGAGGTCGAAATAAAAAGTTGCTTTTTGAAGTTAATTAAATAAAATGAAATAATATATATTATTATATATTCCCTCCTACTCTCCCCTTCCCTTTAGTCAACCCCCATTTCATTTCAACAGAAAAAAAAGTCACGATCGAAGGAAGCCACCGCGCCTCCTACATCGACGCCGTTGACCGCGACCCCCCCTTCGCCTTAGGCGATCTCCGCAGCGCCCCCTCCTCTCTCAATTCTCCCTCTCCTCTATCCAATTCCAACCCGAACCGAAGAACCCTGGGCCCCGTTCAAGCCTTAGGGCTTCCGCGCCCGAACCTTGTGCCACCACCGCACCAACCGTCGATCGTCTGAAGCACCCACCTTGTCAGCGCGATCCTCCACCTCAGCACCGCCCTCTCCCTCTCCTCGTTCCACTGTATAGGTCGCGGCACCCACAAAACAGCCCAGCGCCGCCAATCCTCGCCCCCCAGCACCACTTTTAAGTTTTTTTCTTATTTTAATTCATTTATGTAATTTAAAGATGTGATCTTTAAGGAATGTTGTTTTAAACCATGATATTCATTACGAACTAGCTTTCATAAAGATAGGGTTTTTATATAGAGAAAGGTTTGATCTTTGTTCGATTTTAAAAATATAAAGATTCGATTTTTAAGAGTATAAAGATTTCCTACATATGAAGAGTCGCGGCGTTTGGTTTAGCTAATAGGTGAGAACTCCTCGCTTTTATTTTGATTTCTAGTTGAAATATATACTAGGATGCAGACGGTGCTTAGTAGCACCCGACACCAGTTGTCCACAGACCATGGATGACTTGTGTGATTGGTTGTGTTGTGAAATTTGACTGTTGATTGTGATGTGTAAAATATATATTCATGTGTTAAAAGAAAATATATATTCATGTGTTGAAATAAAATATATATTCATGTGTTGAAGTAAAATATACATTCATGTGTTGAAGTAAAATATATATATTCATGTGTTGAAATAAAATATATATATATATATTCATGTGTTGAAATAAAATATATATTCATGTGTTGAAGTAAAATATATATTCATTTACAAATCGAACGATTTGTTTGTGCACACCGATTTGACTGACATGGATTGGGACAATAAATTTTACACATCGCCCAACTGCACAAATTAAACCTGTGTTTGATTGTTTGAAAACCCCACACGGGTGTTGGGATAAAATTGGTCATACACTAATCCCAATAATTAGTTGTATGTCGATCGATTGATTGACGGGCTGTTGTAAGCGTTAATTATTTATATTTAATCCATATGCAGTTGTGTGGTGCACTCTGGATGATGGTTGATGATTTATCGTTGTTGTTATATACATGTGTTGTAGGGAATCCATATAATAAACGTTATATGGTAATTGATTGGGCCTCATTCCAATTTGGAAAATAAGAAATATATATTCATATGTTGAATAGAAAATAAATATTCATGTGTTGAATAGAAAAATATAAATTCATGTGTTGAATAGAAATATATATTCATGTGTTGAATAGAAAAATAAATATTCATGTGTTGAATAGATAATATAAATTCATGTGTTGAATAGAAATATATATTCATGTGTTAAATAGAAATATATATTCATGTGTTGAATAAAAAAATATAAATTCATGTGTTGAATAGAAATATATATTCATGTGTTGAACAGAAAAATAATATTCATGTGTTGAATGGAAAATATATATTCATGTGTTGAATAGAATAAAAATTCGTGTGTTGAATAAAAATATATATTTATGTGTTGAGTAAAATATATATTCATGTGTTGAAGAAAATATTCATTTGTTGAATAGAATAACGAAGTTATTGAAATATATAAAGCCGTGTTGGTTAGATATGCGCCATATTGACGCGAACGATATTTATATCGATCATATTCATTTTTATAATGATTATAGAAAACGAAGTGATTTCAAAATATAACGTTTTGAAAATATTTTCATTTGTATATCGATGATGTGGAATATTCAATTTTGATTCGAAATTGAATATGAAATGGAAATAGTTTTGGAAACGAATTTAAAACGATTTATAAAATACGTTTTAAATGGAAATTGACGAAATATATATAATATATATTATATATATATATATAGAATGGCCTGAATAGAACGCGCCGCACCGTGGCAGTTCGCGAATTTCGACCATTGACTTCGAATGGATATTGCGGGAGATCTGACTGTCGGATTCTCCTAAAACCAGAACCGTTGGGTTCATATCGAAAAGAGCTTTCTAACCAATTTTAGAAATTAGAAATCTAATGGTTGGATTTGGAATTATGTCCAAATCAAATTTGGAAAAGGTCGCTGTAAGTGCAGTTCGATGGCCGTTGGTGGAAATCGACTGTACGGGCCTTGATAAAATTATTAAAAATAGTAAAAATTTATGTAAAATCATAAGAAATTATTTGTGGAGAATTGGGATGAAAAAATCCAAATTTGAAAAGATAAAAATAGATTTTTATCGAAATAAACTAGTTTTGAACTAGAATAATAATTTATTTATTTTTAAATAAATAAATTGGATATGAAAGGGTTTTAAAGGTAACCAGAAGTTTCAATAATTGAATTGGAATGGAATGTGATTTTGGGTTTATAGTGAACCGTGTTTTTAATGACATTGGTTCTTTAACCCGGTTAAATACAGGATATGATTTCCCAAGTTAAATAATTATTGATAGTGATTATTGATAAGATTAAAAACAAGTGGAGTTTTAATGAATCTTTAATTAGATTGAAGTGATCGAGAATGGGGTATCACCAGTTTTGCTCCAGGCGATAGTTAAATCTTTAATTAGATTTGAACATGAAATGGTAATTGAATTTACCGATAACACCATGGTGTTAGATATGAAGTATTACTGGTTTTACTTCATGGGATGAATAGGTTGGGATTGGGAAATTAAAATAAATGATTACTTCGGTGTGGTTCGCTAATCCCGATTAGTTTGAATTGATATTCAAAAGAAGATTAAAGAATAAATTTAAAGAATTTATCTTTGATAAAATAAATGGGAACCTTTCCTAAAGTATGAGAATATTTGAATAAAAGAATATTCTGAATTGGAATGAGGCGTATGTTGTGTTTGTGTAACATTAGTTTATTATATAGGCGAGTTATTCAGAAAGGTCGGGTTTATACCATTCTGAATAACTGATTCGATGTGGTGTCGAGGATGAAGACGGTGGTTGAAGACCAGAGGTCTTCACATCGTTTGGGCGATTATTGATGATCTTGATTGGGTTGTACACCCAACAGGAGGGAATCAGTTGGTGATTGTCCAGACGTACTTGGAGATCGATGGATATGCGAGGTACAAGGTGCCTCCAGTTTCGTTCAAACCCAGAATGAACTTGTAAATGGACTGTGTGTCTGACATTGGATTTTATTCTGTGTGATTAATTTCTATTAAATATATATCTTTTTGGCGGCGGAGAATGTATTCTCTTGCTTAACGCCCTTCTTTGAGACGTATGAGCTCAGGGATTATATATTGATGGATATCAATCGCATGGAGTGAATTGCCTATGTGGCATGCCTAAGTGGCAATATGATCAAGGCTTCTGTTGAAAAGCAGAGTCTTGTGGTTGATGATCAAAGCACGGCCTGTGTGGCATAGCTTTGTGTAGCGTTGATTCGCGAGCCTTACACCCCGGTTGTGAACCAGAAACGTGAGTGGACATCAGGGAGGGCATGTGTTTCCTTCTAGCTAGAAGTGGCGTCAGTGGTTTTACACGCCCTGACGAGTTTGACTTATGTGGTTGTTGCTGTTGCGAGGATCCTCGGATATATCGGTGACTGTGTGGAGCCGATGGAGTCATTGGACTCATTGACACCCCATAGGGTGGGGAAACGCAACGTTCAGGCATTTTAATCCACATCGGTGGACCGGCCCAGACGATCCAAAGGTCACTCGAGCTCTGACCTGAGGGGCGGGCTAGAGCATCTCGAATTCGGTAAGGATGATCCCTTGCCTTGGTTCACAGATGGAAATCCAACTTTCAAATACGTGACTTTACGGTTTTGATTGTAGAGCCTAGTATTGGCGACATGATATATGGTACCCATGTCGTCTATGATTGATATTTATGATTGAAATTGTTTTGACGCTATACACTTATAGTAATAATAAAAGATGAAATTTTGTGTATCAAGCATTCTTTGGCTATTATAAGGTAAAACCCTATCCTCTGGCTTGTGGTGCATTGTGTGATGGGACCTGGGTCCTATAATTGCTTCATTGTTCTTTATTTAGCATTGCGCTGTGGTTCTATGCACTGGTATTCTTGGGAGGAAACCCGTTCCGTGTTATACGGCGTGGTCCCTTGATTTACCTAACTTTAAAAATAAAGATTAATAACTGTTTTAGTTCTCACACCAGTCACATAACTGACCTGGAGTTTATTGTTTTAACCTAAACTCTGGGTGCCCTTATTTTCTGCACGGGCAGCTATTAGTTTTGGTTTTGCAGATTTATATTCACAGGATCCTGATTTACAGCTGGAACAATACTCGGAAAGCTCTATATCCGTGTATTACTTCTAGTTGTGTATTGTATTATTTTCCGCTGCTATGTAATGTATTGTAATCTCTGATATTTTAGGATGTGTAATATTGATTCATACTCTGTATATTCTCGTATTCGGATGGAATTGTTGTAATAAACAATGAAATGTTCTTCTGTTTGCGTTCTGATTTGTCTTGTCCTCAAAGCAATCCATGATTTCCCGTAAGGGGGATTTCGGGTCGTTTCAATTTATCTAAATAAGACATGTAAATGATTAAATTTAAACTAATTAGTTAATGGGGTCATGACACAGCTTTTCAACAATCAAATTAAAAAATTATTTATCACCACAGATCTGATCCACCAAAATTCAAATAACCATCACTCATCATTGGTTGATCTTGGAAAATAATTATTTCCAAAACATATATATTTAAGATTTAATTCAGTTTAAGAATCCCATTTACTTATATTGATTATAACAGTACTAATATAACCCATACTTCAATACATACACGACTTATAAATATAATTACTATTTTAGTTCCTTAGATTAATTCACTATATATAATTAGTTTAAACATTTATTCAAAATGGAAAGTAAGCTATACTTCACTTTATTGATTACCAAAACAACATCTCTTCACGATTTTCCATTCCATTTATTTTCCGAACTTCGGCATAAATCTCAACGTTATAAGTCAAACAAATTTTCCCATATTAATATCTTCTATAGATATTTTTATCTTACACAACATCTGCTTCCATTGTTATTCATTTTGTAATGGGATCATTGTTCTTTCTGGATTTGTTTAACATATTTCACAAATAAATATTTATACAAGATCAGTATAGCTTATCCGGTTGCTACTTGATTTTTATTATATATTTTTTTATATATTTATTTCTAACTTGTCTAATCTGACCAAGTACAAATATGCTTACCACGGTTCCTGTTTGGTCATCTGTATCTACTCCTTCTAGACGTTATTATCCATACAACGTTTCTTCCTTTTTGTTTTGTTCTACAGACATTACTTTTGTTTCCTTTATATCTTTATATAAATATTAAATTTATACTTTAATTTAAAGAAAGCCCTTCATTTTTATTTCCTAAAATCCTATTTTTCTCTTTTCCCTTATTTCCTATTTTTCTTCAATTTCTTTCCTTTTTACTTACTTTCTCTTCCTTTTTTTATTTACCTTCTCCTCTTTTCAATTCAGCCGAAGCCCAAAATCTTGAAGGCCTAACTTCATTTAAAATTTTCTTTTATTAAATTTCTTCGGCCCAAAAAGTCCATCAGCTCCAAGCCTACGAGTTTCCTTCCCCCAAACTTTTCTTTCTTCTTTGTTTTATTTCCTGATCCCGTTCATCTTGTTCTCCCATCTTCTGTTTTACCCTTCTTTAGTGCATGTTGTGCACTCATACACATGTCCACCCACGTTGATGACTGCCCTACTTTCAACCCTATCACCACAAACTTCCCTTCACTTCCTGAAGCCAACGCCACCACTTAAACACCCCACCATCACATGATTCAAAAACCCACTATCAACCATGAAAAGAAACTGCACCTTGAATCAAAGAATCACCTCGTGCTACCTCACTTTGTCTCCGTTTATCTCCAAACTTTACCAGCACGGTGATGACTCCTGGCCGGACCTCTTTGTAAGTTTTCAATCCACTAGATGCTTATTTCATCACGCAGTTTGATGTCAAATTTTCCCTACCCAAACGCAAGCAAGAACCCTAAATCGAGCTCGTCCAACCTCCTCCGACCTTCTGATGTTACGCAACTTCATCGACTCTTCCCATTGATACTTGTGAAGCTCCAAACAAAGCAATTTCCAAAATCATTTACCAGAATGACGGATTTTGTTTTAAATCTCAAATCTAAACTATTAATTCAAACAAAAGTTACAGTTAGCTAAATGTCATGAAACTTGTGTTAAAAATCATAACTTAACCGTACTAATATACTGGTAGACCTGAACCTCAAGTTTATAGTGACTGGATTCTCAGAGTTATAATTTCTTTTAATGCAATTTACTAGTAACTAAATATATGTATTTCAATTTACGGTGAAACCATTTTTAAGTTAAACCACAGCCAAATATAAGCCATTTTGAACTCATTTTTAAACTTGTTAGAATTCAAGATGTTAAATTTTAATGTAAGGTAAGGTTGTACATATGTAAACAGAGTCCTTGGTTTTAGGCTTTGTAAATATATTTCTGTTTTCTTCATTCCATGTTATCATGTCAATACTGAATCCAATATTTAGAAGTATATTTGATTATGTTTATAATAATTTATTTGCATATATAAGCAGAGTATATTATAAGTATACCCTTGAATCAACAGAGTTCTTATAATTTATTTATTTGCGTAGCAATTTGAAAATAGATTTGTGACGATCCCAAAATCCGTGTGATGGTATTAAGGATAATCATTGGAATATAACACATCAATCATCATAGCAGAGTATAGACAATAGCAAAAACAATAAATAGAATAATTTTATATGGATATGACTGCGAAATCACAACATGTAACAACATCAGAATAGCACAACGTAGGATATAACTTAGTAAATAAAAGGAGAATGATCTGTCACCATCGCCATAGGCGGAATATATACATACAGTGAGACATAATAAGTGTATCAGTCTACATCGCTGGAGGCGGCACATATACATACGACAATAAGTACTGGAAGTAAAACAGTCTGCATCGCCATAGGCGGAATCATAATACATATAAATAATGGCAGATAATGTCAAAGTCATCTCGGTGAAGTCAGCCTCGCCATAAGCCAAAAGTGCACTCCATACAACAGTGCTGAGCCAAAACAACCTGTCATCTGTGAACTAGGCTTCCCGTGTGAAAATAAGGGCACCCGCGTTTGCAAAGTGAAACAAACAACGAGTCAGTCATGGGGACTGGTATGAGAAATCTACTTGACAGTTTAAACAACAGTAATAAGCAAATCATAGGACCACGCCACTTTCGCGGAACGGGTTTACTCCAGTGATTGCTGGTGCATTTAAAACAAAGTAAATTCTTTAAAACAACGCAATGCTTTTAGAAAGAATGTAGCCATTATAAGACTCAAGTCCCATCATACAATGCAACGCAAGCCGGAGGATAGAGTTTTACCTTATAATGGCCAAATATGCTTAATACGTGTAAAGCAAAATCATTTGATATCATTACTAGTGCGTATATGTTTCAAAAACGAATAGCATCATAAATATCAATCATAGATGACATGAGCGTCCCATGCCACTATGTCGTCATACATAAGTTACAATCGAATCCGTTATCTCGTATTGGAAATTGGATTTCCGTCATGAGTCGAGGCAAGGGGCAAGCTCCTCTCCGCTTCGAGACACTCTAGCAAATGCCTCAGGACTACACACTCTGGGTAACCCTTGGATGCTTCAGGGCCGGTCCACACTTACATTTGTGGATTGGAAATTCCTGAACACACGTTTCCCGGTCCTTACAGACCTAATATCGAGGCGCCTCGCATTCCAACAACCACATAGGTGAAAAGTAGATATAAATGTCAGGGTTGGTAGGTCATTGACACCACCATAGCTAGAAAGAAACGTCGTGCTCTCCCTGAAGTCCTTATCCCGTTTTTAACTCATACCGAGGTGTGAGGCTCGCGAATCCACGCTATACACAAAGCCAGGCCACGTAGGCCGTGCTTTGATCATCGAACACAAGACTTTGCTTTGCAACAGAAGCCTTGATCACTGCATCTTGGCATGCCACATAGGCAATCCACTCCATACGACTGATTTCAATCGATATATAACCTCTGAGCTCGTACGTCTCAGAGAAGGGCGTTAAGCAAAAGAATAAATTCTCCGCCGCCAAACAGATATATATTTAACAGAGATCAATCAGTATAGAACAAAATCCAATGTCAGACACACAGTCCATTTACAAGTCCGTTCTGGGTCTGAACGAAACCGGAGGCACCAAATTCCTCGTATATCCGTACAATCAACACATACGTTCAGACGGCTACTACTTACGTTCCTTCACGGTAGCTACTCCAATCGGGAACCTCAGCAGCGCACATCCAACCTATACAAAGATCGTCGGTCTTGAATCGTCTTTGTATTTTCGCCTTCGAATCGTTCGATCAATTATTTGAAATGAGGGTTAGCTCGGCCTTTTCAAATAATTCACGTATAATTAGAATTCAAATCAATTCTTTCCATGGTTATATTATTCGACACTCATATTTCAGTTCTTTAGTATAATTTTCATGTCAAACACATACAACCATCAAATATCATGCAGATCAAGCCAAATGGGTTTATTTCCAATCCATGTTGCTTATAATATTTTATAACGATTTTTCGCCATTTTTATTTATTTAAAAATGGCCATATTTAATTAAACGACGTTTCAGGTCATGCCGTGGCACTGGCGCTGTTTTTCCCCTAATTTTTTTTACACATGTCTGAAAATCTAACCGTTGGATTTCTACAAGGTCAATGTCTCTGGGAAGATATTCCCAAAGCGAACCCAACGGTTCCAGTTTCATGAAAATCCGACGGTCGGATCTTCCACACTAGTCGTTTGAAGTTACGGTTTCAAAATTCGAACTGCAGCGTCGTTATTCGATTTAATTTAATTATATTTATATTTATATATAAATATAAACAATTCTGGCGCTGTTTTTCTTCAGATTTGAATTAAACATTCCAGACAATCCAACCGTTGGATTTTTACAAAGTTGGTGCCGTTGGAAAGATATTTCCAAGGCGAACCCAACGGTTGCGGTTTCGGGAAAATCCGATGGTCGGATCTCTCGTACTAATCGATTCAAATTATGATTTCAAAACACGAACTGCACGGCTTCGATTCCTTTCAATTCTATTTATATATATATATATATAAATATAGTTCATTCTTTACTTTCAATATCGTTTTCACTTCAAATATTTCACTAACGCCTTTATATTTTGAAAAATTTCGCCATAACCTCCTTTGTACGGGAAGGGGTTCGGAAATTTATTGGGCCGTGTTAGGTACCCAATAAATCCTATAAAGCATCCACATATTTATAGTGATATATTCTGGTGTTTACAGGGGGGCGTGTATAGATAATAACTCCAGAGAATAAATTCTCGTCACCCTGTCAAGCCTGAGGGAGCGTGTATTTTTAATTACTCCAGAGGATAAATCCTCGTCGCCTCGTCCCGTGTGGAAATAAATAGTCCATGTGCCGTATCTAATGACTAGAGAGACGTGATTATTGTCAACTCCAGACCCGTGTGGGGTTTTATTAATCTGGCAATTTATCGTTATATTTTATATAGTCCATATCAGTCATCAGTTCAACCTGTAGTATATAATCATCGCCATACAAGCCTCTCGCTCGTATGGTAAATCTTCAACCTCGTCACACAAGCTCCAAATGCTTATGTGGAATATGATGAAGTATGCCTATCGTCAAGAAGTATGCCATGTGGTGTAGTTCAAAATTAATTGTTACTATCCTATGGCGATGTTTATTATTTCATACAGAACAACCAGCATACCGCATCCAATGGCATTCACAGGAGTTGATATAAAAATAACATTGCGCAGCCAACTCATCAAGGTTTACCTATTTGTCGGGCACGCAAATAATTTCTTTACTCTACAGCTAATCCAATTTCCCTGTTCGACACATGTATATATATGCAGAACAAAGCTAATAATAATATTTCTAGCGAACTAATATTTATTTCAACACGTGTGTATTTTTATCAAAGCATATACATGATAAAATAAATATTTTTATCATCAAAAATATTTATTCAACACGTGAATGTTTTTAACACTTCATATTCACAATAAAAAAGAAATTTTTATTATTTAATCAATTTGTTTAAAATACAAATAACTTTCAACATATGAATTTTCAATTCAACGAATGAATTTCAATTCAACACATGAATATTCTCTATAGTTTGTATATATATAAAAATGTGATTTTTTATCGTTAAATCTATTTATTTAAAATTCGAATAACATTCAACACATGAATTTCAATTCAACGAATGAATTCCAATTCAACACATGAATATTCTCTATAGTTTGTATATATATAAAAATGTGATTTTTATCGTTAAATCTATTTATTTAAAATTTGAATAACATTCAACACATGAATTTCAATTCAACGAATGAATTCCAATTCAACACATGAATATTCTCTATAGTTTGTATATATATAAAAAAATGTGATTTTTATCGTTAAATCTATTTATTTAAAATTCGAATAACATTCAACACATGAATTTCAATTCAACGAATGAATTTCAATTCAACACATGAATATCGGTTTCAACATATGAAAATAATTTCAACAAATGAAAATTATTCTAACACATGAATATTTCAGAAAATTTCGGCAGCATAACGGTAGGGTAGTTAAAACCGGGACCGTCCCTAGTACGGCTCCTCGCTCTACCTTAAAACCTCGCGGTTTTTGACAATGGGGAATCATGCATCTAGTTCGCACGCAGGCAGCATGTTTTATTTTCATTTCCACAATCCTATTCTAATTTGTTTCAACCACAAGAGGGTATTTTTCAACCACAAAGGTATTTTTCAACCACAATATCAACCACAAACAATTATTTCCAACCATTCGTCATACTATATATTTTCACGCCAATCACAAGCAATAAATATCGTCCATGGTCTGTGGACAAGGGGAGTATATATATATATATATTATTTCTACAATTCACTTGCATTTCATTACAATTCAAAGCATATATGTTTCATACAACGCTTGTATCATTTATACATCGCTAATATAACTTATACAACACATGTACATGAGGTATACAATGCGTATATAATTTACACTTCGCTTATATAATTTATACAACACGATTCCATTCACACAATTTAATTTAGATTCCTCACATTGGTTTTTGGAGTGCTAAAAATCGTATGTAGATCAGAAAAATCCGCGGCTTCTGCTAGATGGTAGAGAGCCTCCTTGCGGTCCCGATGTTTCCTGTTTCATCGAATTTTGTTAACACACTAAAAAGATATGATTTTTCAAAGTTTTGCAACACTTAAAAGTGTTATTTTCATTTCAGAAATTTCAAAGCCGATACCTTTTCTAAACCTTCAAAACTAGGTTTAAATTTTACGATCGATCCGTGCAGTATCATCACGATCAGATGCTGCAACGTCGAAGAGCTTCGAACAGGCTTTCTAGCGCCTGTGGTGGCACTCAGCTCGGTGGCCCCTCTGATGCTCGACGGTGCTCCAAAGGTGGTGACTTGCTCGAGGTAGAACGACGCAAATACCAGATGATTTCACGCGAGGCTTGGATTGATTGAAAGAGGAGGGGAAGGCGAACGGAAAAGTCAACTGGAGGGGGTTGCGAAAACGCCTGTGGCGGTGGCGATCGGGCCTGGAAGTTTTGAGGCTGTTTATGTTGTTTGTTCGTAGGGGTTTGACCGATTTTTCAGAAGAGAGAGAAAAATGAGGATAATTCTTATTATATTTAATTTTAAATTCCCAAAATATCCCTTTGAACAAACGTACACCAATTTCAACCCAACGACTGTCGCCACTAGCTAAATACCCCCATTCCGGACACAATGGGATATGTTTCGTTGGTCAATTCGACTGTTACAGTCAGTTATTTTTCAAATTAAAGTATAAAACATTTAATATTCAATTTGAACGTACATTTCAATTTGCCAGGGCCACAAACTGAATCGAAAAATTTCAGAAAAATAAATCTAGCTTTGTTTTGACGATATGGTCCCAACAAAACTAGTTTCGTCGAATTCTGAGATCGTATGCATAATGGCCATTTTCAGGTCGACCCATTTTAACAGAAATTGACCAATCACATTTTCCTTTGCCTCGCTCACATACTAGCTCCAAAAATTATGAAATTTGAAACCTAGTAATAGTTTGACATCCCGGATCCAACAAAAGTGGTTTCGTCGAATTCCGAGGTCGTATGCAAAATATCTATTTTCAAGGGCTATATATTCTATATAGCGACCTTTCTGAAAAATCATTTGGCCATAACTTTTGATTCCTGCTATGAAACTTCGATTTTTCAGAATCGTTAGAAAGGTATTCATAAACAGATTTAAATATTTTTGGTTTCACAAAAATCTGTTATATTTTCCACCCGGTACAGTCAGACAAAGTTGGTATTCAAATTTTCAAACTGCCTCACTATTTCCAATTCATTACTTTATTGAAATATGCTATTTCAATTGTTTAAATTCTTTGACAATAACCAATTATAAAAAATTTAAATTGGTTCACATTTTCCGGGTTATTACAATCTCCCCCACTTAAAACTTTTCGTCCTCGAAAAGGAAACAACATCAAAGTGGGAAACAAAATGTAAATGCAAAGTATTGTAAAGGTACCTTGCACCGGAGTTAGTCAGAGATGTCCACTCTGCATTTGGGGTAGGCTTGCTTAATGCTTTCCTCAGTCTCCCAAGTACAGTCTCTAGGATCACTACTCCACTGCACTTTAACTAAATGAATCTTTTTGCTCCTTAGCTCTCTAGTTTCTTTGCCAACGATCTTCAATGGCTCTCTTCTTACTGCTAATTCTGGAGTAATTTCCAAGTCCTGTTGTGCTGCTTCTTCTACAACAAGATCCGGATCATGCACCTGTTTTCTGAGTTGAGACACGTGGAACACATCATGCACTCCAGGAAACCAATCAGGTAATGAAACCGTATATGCAAGAGTTCCAATCCGTTCAAGTATAGGAAAGGGACCAATAAACCTCGGTGCCAACTTCCCAGTTTTGCCAAATCTGATTACTCCCCTCATCGAAGAAACTCTTAAATAAACATAATCGCCAACGGAAAATGATAAATCTCTTCTTCTCGCATCAGCATAACTTTTCTGTCGGCTTTGTGCGGTTTTCAATCGCTTCTTAATGAAATCGACTTTATCAGATGCTTCTCGAATCATATCGGGCACTAACACAAGTCTGTTGCCAGGTTCTACCCAACATGCGGGAGATCTGCACGGTCTACCATATAATGCTTCAAATGGCGACATTACCAAACTTGCTTGATATCTATTGTTATAAGAGAATTCAGCCAAATGTAAGTGATCTTCCCATGAGCCGCCAAAATCAATAATACAAGCCCGTAGTAAATCTTCTAAAATTCTATTCACCCGCTCAGTTTGGCCGTCCGTCTGAGGGTGATAAGTGGTGCTTAGATTCAATTTGGTTCCCAATTCTGTCTGGAATGCTTCCCAGAATTTGCTAGTAAATAGGGGATCTCTATCACTGACTATATTGAGCGGCACTCCATGCAGTTTAACTATTTCTTTGAAGTAAATCTGTGCTAAACTTTGAGCCGTTCTGTTGGATCGGACAGGTATGAAATGGGCAGTCTTCGTGAAGCGATCTACGATCACCCAAATACTGTCGTTTCCTTTCTTAGTTCGAGGAAAACCATTAATGAAGTCCATCGAAATCTGCTCCCACTTCCATCCTGGAAATTCTAATGGTTGTAATAGTCCAGCCAATTTCTGCTGATCGCTCTTAACTTGTTGACAGGTGGGACACCGACTAACATATATTGAAATGTCCCTTTTTAACGACTTCCACCAGAACGTACGCTTAATATCATTGTACATTTTGCTAACTCCCGGATGGATACTCAGTTTAGACTTGTGACATTCATCAAGTACTTCCCTTGTGAGCTCAGAAATTTCTGGTACACAAATTCGCCCTCGTAATCTTAGGACCCCTTGGTTATCTAGGCTAAAATCTGAAGTTTTTCCTTCTCGGATCCACTGACTAATCCTTTTAATAAATTCATCGTCTTTCTGGAGAACAGTAATCTTATCTTCTAGGGAAGAAGTAATGATAAAACTGGCGATGATTTCATTCTTTCTGCTGAGCGCATCTGCTACAACATTGGCTTTCCCTGGAGTGTATAGAATCTCAAAATCATATGCTCCAAGGAATTCTAACCAACGCTGTTGTCTCAAGTTTAGATCTTTCTGAGTGAATAGATATTTTAATGATTGATGATCGGTAAATAGTTCGAACTTCTCGCCCAATAAATAATGCCTCCAGATTCTCAAAGCAAACACGATAGCAAATAACTCAAGATCATGAGTTGCATAGTTTCTTTCATGCGGCTTCAGCTGACGGCTGGCATAAGCGACCACTTGGCCTTTTTGCATTAATACTGCGCCAAGCCCTCTAATAGAAGCATCTGTCCATACAGTCAAGTCTTGGTTGCCTTCTATAATCGTCAAATACTGGAGCAGTTGTCAATTTCAGTTTCAGCTCCTGGAAAGCTTCTTCACATTCGGGAGTCCATTTGAATTTCTCATGCTTCTTTGTAAGCTTTGTCAATTCACCAGATATCTTTGAAAAATCCTGAACGAATTTCCAATAGTAACTAGCCAATCCAAGGAAACTTCGAACTTCCGTGGGGGTAGTAGGCTGTTTCCAGTCCTGAGTCGCTGTAATTTTGCTTGGATCTACAGCAATCCCCTCCTTTGATACGACATGGCCAAGGAACTTAACTTCTTCCTGCCAGAAGATACACTTAGAAAATTTAGCTTTCAAAACATTTCTCCTCAGAATTATCAACACTTATTCTAAATGTTTTGCATGCTCGCCTTCCGACTTGGAGTAGATTAAAATGTCATCGACGAAGACCAGAACAAATTTATTCAAAACACCCCGGAACACTCTGTTCATAAGATCGACGAAGTATGCTGGAGCGTTACACAAGTCGAACGGCATTACTAACCATTCGTAGAATAAATCGGGACCCCTGAAGGCTGTCAAAGGAACACAGTCTTTGGCTATACGTAATTGGTGGAAACCTGTAGCTAGGTCCACCCTGGAGAAAACTGTCGCCCCATTTAATTGATCTAACAGATCATCTATCCATGGCAAGGGATATTTGTTCTTCAGTGTCTGCTTATTGAGATCTCGGTAATCAACACAAAGTCTTAGAGTACCGTCTGATTTCGGGACAAACACTACTGCTGCTCCCCAAGCTGAAAAGCTCGGTCTGATCAGACCTTTCCAAAGCAATTCTCGAGTTTGGCTACCTAACTCTTCTTTTTCTTTTGGGGCCATTCTTCTAATTGGATGTACTACTGGTCGGGCGTTAGGAATTAGATCTATTCTGAATTCGATTTCTCTTTGCGGAGGTAAGTTTTAGACTTCTTCAAACACATCTGCATAGTTTTTAATGACCGGTATTTTTTCTATTGAAGTAGGAGTAACTTCTAAAGCAGACCAGAATTCTTTTCTATCAGTTTCTGAGCCATGGCATGGTATATATATATATGTCCAAGCTTCGTTTCGACTTTAACGATTCTTTCGGCACATCTAACTTCCGCCTTATATTTTGTCAACCAGTCCAGCCCCAGTATAATATCAAATTCGGAAAGGTCCATGATGATCAAATCAAAAGAGAACTTGTAGCAAAAATATGAGACATGCACTCTACAATATGAACTGAGTCTAACAGAACCTCCTATCGGGTTTTGAACTTTAATTGGTTCTTTAAG
Organism: Allium sativum; assembly: GCA_030737875.1. Lineage (NCBI taxonomy): Eukaryota > Viridiplantae > Streptophyta > Magnoliopsida > Asparagales > Amaryllidaceae > Allium > Allium sativum. Next base: position 602,924,413 of record CM060919.1, on the reverse strand, counting down.
CTTTCTTTGTTTCAATTTTAACTTGTGAACAGTGTTACCAGAAATGAAGCTACGTGATGCACCAGTATCAAAAAGTACAGAAACAGGAATATTTTTAATGGTAAGGGTACCTCCCAAGACGTCGGGTTTACCTGATCCATCGGTGATAGCTGGCGGGGTCTCCCCGTCATAAACATGAGCCACCTGTGCATTCTGCTTCAAAGGACAATTCCTGCAATAGTGCCCTTTCTTATGGCAGTTGTAGCATTCGGTTGAGCTGCGGTCTGGATTTGCCTTTAGCTTCTTTAGGGCTTTGCACACATTAGAAAAATGTCCTTTCTTTCCGCAGTTGTAGCAGCTTCCTTTGGGTATCTTTCCAGATTGCTGAGTAGCGGCCGTTGAAATGCTGGACTCTGGCTAATCTCCTGAAGCTTTGCGCTTGTTTCCAGCTTGGCTTTTGGCGCGGTCCAGGTTGGAGTGTCTTTCATCCAGATCTTCGTAATTGCAGGCCATTTCTACCAATTCTGTTAATGAGAGTTTGATTTTGCTCATGGCCATGTCCTGGTACTTGCGCCGTAGCCCAAATATAAACCTCTTGTTCTTAGCTTTGGTGGTCAAAAAAAGCTCTAGAGCATAGCGTGACAGCTGAGTGAATTTGTTGAGGTAGTCTTGGATAGAGAGATCTCCCTGCTGGAGATTAGCAAACTGATCACGCATCCGCTCTAAGGCCTGCTCAGGTATGAACTTTTCCTTGAACATGGTCTTGTATTGCTCCCGGGTCCTAACAGTAGCATCCCACCACAACTCGGCCTCTTCCTGTAAGAGCCAAATGCCTAGACGTGCCTTGTTGTGGGTCCCCAGTTCCATGCCTTCAAAAATCTTTTCACAAGTCTTCAACCATGCAATAGCCTCTGTCACTGTACCAAGGCCAGAAAAGGGTTTTCCTCCCAGGTTCCTGTATCTCTTTGTACTCTGTCAAGCTCGAAGCCCTGGGGTGCTGGTGGCTGTATAATAGGACCCTCCTCAGCTACGGGGATATTCCCCTGTCCTCCTGCTCTGCCTGCTCTGCCTGCTCGGCCTCCTCGGCCACCTCTGGCTGCAGTTGCTCGTGTAGACATCAGATAAAGTACTGTATAAGCAAGAAAAGAGTCAAGCTCACAGAAATGATAACTTTCATATGATAAAGCAGGAGAACATAAGGAAAGGTAATGATGCACTGATCAAATTGTTTTGCTATTCTGCTTAGCTCATTCTAGGACATCACTAATCCTATCTCTAATGAGCTACTCGCCTTAGAACACTACTGATTCTATTCTGACGAGGTGTTTAATATGTTAGATTCCGGAACTAAGGTTAACCAAAGCTCTGATACCAACTGTGACGATCCCAAAATCCGTGTGATGGTATTAAGGATAATCATTGGAATATAACACATCAATCATCATAGCAGCGTACAATAAATAGAATAATTTTACATGGATATGACAGTGGAATCACAACATGTAACAACATCAGAATAGCACAACGTAGGATATAACTTAGTAAATAAAAGGAGAATGATCAGTCACCATCGCCATAGGCGGAATATATACATACAGTGAGACATAATAAGTGTATCAGTCTACATCGCCGGAGGTGGCACATATACATACGACAATAAGTACTGGAAGTAAAACAGTCTGCATCGCCATAGGCGGAATCATAATACATATACAATAATGGCAGATAATGTCAAAGTCATCTCGGTGAAGTCAGCCTCGCCATAAGCCAAAAGTGCACTCCATACAACAGTGCTGAGCCAAAACAACCTGTCATCTGTGAACTAGGCTGCCCGTGTGAAAATAAGGGCACCCACGTTTGCAAAGTGAAACAAACAACAAGTCAGTCATGGGGACTGGTATGAGAAATCTACTTAACAGTTTAAAGAACAGTAATAAGAAAATCATAGGACCACGCCACTTTCGCGGAACGGGTTTACTCCAGTGATTGCTGGTGCATTTAAAACAAAGTAAATTCTTTAAAACAACGCAATGCTTTTAGAAAGAATGTAGCCATTATAAGACTTAAGTCCCATCATACAATGCAACGCAAGCCGGAGGATAGAGTTTTACCTTATAATGGCCAAATATGCTTAATACGTGTAAAGCAAAATCATTTGATATTATTACTAGTGCATATATGTTTCAAAAACGAATAGCATTATAAATATCAATCATAGACGACATGAGCGTCCCATGCCACTATGTCGCCATACATAAGTTACAATCGAATCCGTTATCTCGTATTGGAAATTGGATTTCCGTCATGAGTCGAGGCAATGGGCAAGCTCCTCTCCGCTTCGGGACACTCTAGCAAATGCCTCAGGACTACACACTCTGGGTAACCCTTGGATGCTTCAGGGCCGGTCCACACTTACGTTAGTGGATTGGCAATTCCTGAACACACGTTTCCCGGTCCTTACAGACCTAATATCGAGGCGCCTCGCATTCCAACAACCACATAGGCGAAAAGTAGATATAAATGTCAGGGTTGGTAGGTCACTGACACCACCATAGCTAGAAAGAAACGTCGTGCTCTCCCTGCAGTCCTTATCCCATTTTTAACTCATACCGAGGTGTGAGGCTCGTGAATCCACGCTATACACAAAGCCAGGCCACGTAGGCCGTGCTTTGATCATCGAACACAAGACTTTGCTTTGCAACAGAAGGCTTGATCACTGCATCTTGGCATGCCACATAGGCAATCCACTCCATACGACTGATTTCTATCGATATATAACCTCTGAGCTCGTACGTCTTAGAGAAGGGCGTTAAGCAAAAGAATAAATTCTCCGCCGCCAAACAGATATATATTTAACAGAGATCAATCAGTATAGAACAAAATCCAATGTCAGACACAAAGTCCATTTACAAGTCCGTTCTGGGTCTGAACGAAACCGGAGGCACCAAATTCCTCGTATATCCGTACAATCAACACATACGTTCAGACGACTACTACTTCCGTTCCTTCACGGTAGCTACTCCAATCAGGAACCTCAGCAGCGCCCATCTAACCGATACGAAGTTCGTCGGTCTTGAATCGTCTTTGTATTTTCGCCTTCGAATCGTTCGATCAATTATTTGAAATGAGGGTTAGCTCGGCCTTTTCAAATAATTCACGTATAATTAGAATTCAAATCAATTCTTTCCATGGTTATATTATTTGACACTCATATTTCAGTTCTTTAGTATAATTTTCGTGTCAAACACATACAACCATCAAATATCATGCAGAACAAGCCAAACTGGTTTATTTCCAATCCATGTTGCTTATAATATTTTATAACGATTTTTCGCCATTTTTATTTATTTAAAAATGGCCATATTTAATTAAACGGCGTTTCAGGTCGTGCCGTGGCACTGGCGCTGTTTTCCCCCTAATTTGTTTTACATATATCTGAAAATCTAACCGTTGGATTTCTACAAAGTCAATGTCTCTGGGAAGATATTCCCAAAGCGAACCCAACGGTTCCAATTTCGTGAAAATCCGACGGTCGGATCTTCCACACTAGTCGTTTGAAGTTTCGGTTTCAAAATTCGAACTGCAGCGTCGTTATTCGATTTAATTTAATTATATTTATATTTATATATAAATATAAACGATTCTGGCGCTGTTTTTCTTCAGATTTGAATTAAACATTCCAGACAATCCAACCGTTGGATTTTTACAAAGTTGGTGCCGTTGGAAAGATATTTCCAAGGCGAACCCAACGGTTGCGGTTTTGGGAAAATCCGATGGTCGGATCTCTCGTACTAATCGAATCAAATTACGATTTCAAAACACGAACTGCACGGCTTCGATTCCTTTCAATTCTATTTATATATATATATATATATAGTTCATTCTTTACTTTCAATATCGTTTTCACTTCAAATATTTCACTAACGCCTTTATATTTCGAAAAATTTCGCCATAACCTCCTTTGTACGGGAAGGGGTTTGGAAATTTATTGGGCCGTGTTAGGTACCCAATAAATCCTATAAAGCATCCACATATTTATAGTGATATATTCTGGTGTTTACAGGGGAGCGTGTATAGATAATTACTCCAGAGAATAAATTCTCGTCACCCTGTCAAGCCTGAGGGAGCGTGTATTTTTAATTACTCCAGAGGATAAATCCTCGTCACCTCGTCCCGTGTGGGAATAAATAGTCCATGTGTCGTATCTAATTACTAGAGAGGCGTGATTATTGTCAACTCCAGACCCGTGTGGGGTTTTTATTAATCTGGCAATTTATCATTATATTTTATATAGTCCATATCAGTCACCAGTTCAACCTGTAGTATATAATCATCGCCATACAAGCCTCTCGCTCGTATGGTAAATCTTCAACCTCGTCACACAAGCTCCAAATGCTTATGTGGAATATGATGAAGTATGCCTATCGTCAAGAAGTATGCCATGTGGTGTAGTTCAAAATTAATTGTTACTACCCTATGGCGATGTTTATTATTTCATACAGAATAACCAGCATTCCGCATCCAATGGCATTCACAGGAGTTGATATAAAAATAAAATTGCTCAGCCAACTCATCAAGGTTTACCTATTTGTCGGGCACGCAAATAATTTCTTTACTCTACAGCTAATCCATTTTCCCTGTTCGACACATGTATATATATGCAGAACAAAGCTAATAATAATATTTCTAGCGAACTAATATTTATTTCAACACGTGTGTATTTTTATCAAAGCGTATACATGATAAAAGAAATATTTTAATCATCAAAAATATTTATTCAACACGTGAATGTTTTTAACACTTCATATTCACAACAAAAATGTAATTTTTATTTTTTAATTAATTTGTTTAAAATACGAATAACATTCAACATATGAATTTTCAATTCAACGAATGAATTTCAATTCAACACATGAATATCTATAGTTTGTATATATATATAAATGTGATTTTTATCGTTAAATCTATTTATTTAAAATTTGAATAACATTCAACACATGAATTTCAATTCAACGAATGAATTCCAATTCAACACATGAATATTCTCTATAGTTTGTATATATATAAAAATGTGATTTTTATCATTAAATCTATTTATTTAAAATTTGAATAACATTCAACACATGAATTTCAATTCAACGAATGAATTCCAATTCAACACATGAATATTCTCTATAGTTTGTATATATGTAAAAAATGTGATTTTTATCGTTAAATCTATTTATTTAAAATTCGAATAACATTCAACACATGAATTTCAATTCAACGAATGAATTTCAATTCAACACATGAATATCGATTTCAACATATGAAAATAATTTCAACAAATGAAAATTATTCTAACACATGAATATTTCAGAAAATTTCGGCAGCGTAACGGCAAGATAGTTAAAACCGGGACCGTCCCTAGTACGGCTCCTCGCTCTACCTTAAAACCTCGCGGTTTTTGACAATGGGGAATCATGCATCTAGTTCGCACGCAGGCGGCATGTTTTATTTTCATTTCCACAATCCTATTCTAATTTGTTTCAACCACAAGAGGGTATTTTTCAACCACAAAGGTATTTTTCAACCACAATATCAACCACAAACAATTATTTCCAACCATTCGTCATACTATATATTTTCATGCCAATCACAAGCAATAAATATCGTCCATGGTCTGTGGACGAGGGGAGTATATATATATATATATATTATTTCTATAATTCACTTGCATTTCATCACAATTCAAAGCATATATGTTTCATACAACGCTTGTATAATTTATACATCGCTAATATAACTTATACAACACATGCACATGAGGTATAAAATGCGTATATAATTTACACTTCGCTTATATAATTTATACAACATGATTCCATTCACACAATTTAATTTAGATTCCTCACATTGGTTTTTGGAGTGCTAAAAATCGTATGTAGATCAGAAAAATCCGCGGCTTCTACTAGATGGTAGAGAGCCTCCTTGTGGTCCCGATGTTTCCTGTTTTATCGAATTTCGTTAACACACTAAAAAGATATGATTTCTCAAAGTTTTGCAACACTTGAAAGTGTTATTTTCATTTCAGAAATTTCAAAGTCGATACCTTTTCTAAACCTTCAAAACTAGGTTTAAATTTTACGATCGATCCGTGCAGTATCGTCACGATCAGATGCTGCAATGTCGAAGAGCTTCGAACAGGCTTTCCAGCGCCTGTGGTGGCACTCAGCTCGGTGGCCCCTCTGATGCTCGGCGGCGCTCCAAAGGTGGTGACTTCCTCGAGGTAGAACGACGCAAATACCAGATGATTTCACGCGAGGCTTGGATTGATTGAAAGAGGAGGGGAAGGCGAACGGAAAAGTCAACTGGAGGGGGAGGCGAAAACGTCTGTGGCGGCGACGATCGGGCCTGGAAGTTTTGAGGGTGTTTCCGTCGTTCGTTCGTATGGGTTTGACCGATTTTTCAGAAGAGAGAGAAAAATGAGGATATTTCTTATTATATTTAATTTTAAGTTCCCAAAATATCCCTTTGAACAAACGTACACCAATTTCAACCCAACGACTATCACCCCTAGCTAAATACCCCCATTCCGGAAACAATGGGATATGTTTCGTTGGCCAATTCGACTGTTACAGTCAGTTATTTTTCAAATTAAAGTATAAAACATTTAATATTCAATTTGAACGTACATTTCAATTTGCCAGGGACACAAACTGAATCGAAAAATTCCAGAAAAATAAATCTAGCTTTGTTTTGATGATACGGTCCCAACAAAACCAGTTTCATTGAATTCTGAGATCGTATGCAAAATGGCCATTTTCAAGTCGACCCATTTTAATAGAAATTGACCAATCACATTTTCCTTTGCCCCGCTCACATACTAGCTCCAAAGATTATGAAATTTGAAACCTAGCAATAGCTTGACATCCCGGATCCAACAAAAGTGGTTTCGTCGAATTCCGAGGTCGTATGCAAAATATCTATTTTCAAGGGCTATATATTCTATATAGCGACCTTTCTAAAAATTCATTTGGCCATAACTTTTGATTCCTGCTATGAAACTTCGATTTTTCAGATTCATTAGAAAGGTATTCATAAACAGATTTAAATATTTCTGGTTTCACTAAAATCTGTTATATTTTCCACCCAGTACAGTCAGACAAAGTTGGTATTCAAATTTTCAAACTGCCTCACTATTTCCACTTCATTACTTTATTGAAATATGCTATTTCAATTGTTTAAATTCTTTGACAATAACCAATTATACAAATTTTAAATTGGTTCACATTTTCCGGTTTATTACAAGATTTTTAAGGGATAGTTTACTCATATAATCGTGGTAGTGGATATAATGTTGGGTCCGTATATGGAGTAATAGTTTTTGGTCTATATATGCAATAATAGTTTCCTTTGGATAAGCAGCGGTCAAAATAGATTGGACTATGCGTTTCTACAATTAACAATCGTGCATTGCATCAACGAATTAGTAGCAATAATGGAAAATTGTTATTACTAGAGTTTTAGTGCAAACATTTTGATGTGCTATTAATGTATAATCATTTTGTAAGTTGATCGAATAATAGCACTCCTAGGCATTAACATATTCAACATGCAAATGATATATTGAAGTGTTATTATATTGCATTAAATCAAGATAGCTTAAAATAGAGTTAAATCAAGATAATTCAATATAATCTGAATACTATTTTTTTTTCCAGTCCTTTATTAAGTATTTGTAAAACTTACGGAAGTAGTATATCTCGTGTTTCAATGTGGATAAAAAAATTAGATGAAAGGAGAGACTTAGTAATCGGAAGGTAGAATAATAAGTAACCATTTTCTTATTTTTCAAGATATAAGGTTCATATTTTGTAATGTCATTTGTTCAATACTATCGTTCATATCATGATAAATGTATACATTGTAACGACCCGAATTTCGGTACTCTTTGAGCTGACCAAATACAACCCAAGTCCAACCCAAAGAACACAAAATTCAGATGTCTAAGAAAGAAATTAGAGGATGAGAAAAGGTAAGATAGAAAAGTTAGAATAGAAGAACATACACAGAATCAGAGTACACACGAATCTCACAGCGGAGTGAATAAAATACAATAGATATATAATCGCTTTTGAAATACAAACTGAATTTGGACTTACGCATCATCATAGTACATCACATATACAACATAACGGAAATTAAACTCTAAATATCTATCGTTGAAGCCTCCTGCTCCAATCTTCTTCAGAATATCTGTAAAATCCTGAACTACTTGGCTAGCCGTACAAATTTGGACACCCAAGTGTTTAGGGAAAACATAGAAAAATAAACTCTGGGTCAGTCATGGGACTGGTGTGAGTAAATGATTTTAAAACAACTCGATTTATAAAGGTTATCTCATAAGACTACGCCGTAAAACCGGAACGAGTTTTCCCTTATGAGTATCCCAAGCATATGGTTTAATTTTCAAAACGTTTCGAAAGAAAAGAAAATTGTAAGACCGATCCATATATGAACACAGATGGTTTTTACCTTACGATAACCCAAAGCAATCTTTGAAAACAATCTTATTCTGATATTATAATATTGTCTATCAATCCAAAAATAAATAGCAATCTAGTAGAACGCTTGCGTCTCACGCTCTAATATATAGTATACAATCAAAACCGCGAGCGCTTATTGAGTAATGGATTTCCTACTATGACAAGGTATGGAACCACCTTCCAATAGTGTATCTCTAGAGAGGAATACACTGGGTTCGACAAGAATATCTTGCAATTTGGCCACACATGACCGACCACTCATTTCTCTTGAGTGTATCGAATATATTATCACCTTACGGTTGGTACCAACATAACCGTTCTCGGGAGATACAGAAGCGAAAGAAGTAATAAAATGAATATTCTCTAGATGGTGACAATACACCCTAATGGGAGTGACCCACGTAGCCATGTTGCCTGCCCGATTTTTGTCATTTCCCGGTTGTGAGGCTTGAGGTCGTAACTTACCATTTAGAACATCACATCTTTATTCACTTTGAATGCCACATCGTCAAACCCGACAAATCACAAATTGACATCACCATAACCACGGGTAAAAAGTTAAGAGAAACAAATTACTCTGCCACCAAACATAGTTTTGAAGAGATCAACTTGCACGATCTGTTAGGCGTACTCTGTCAGACATTCGTCCATACAAGTTGTCCTGGGTCTGGACAAACCGAAGGCATTACCCTGTAAATCCATCTTAGGAAATTTCAACCTAGGACCAACAGAACAACCCTTGCATAAACTCCGTCTTTAATAGTTTTCAATTTGACTTCAATTTAATCGACGAAACAAAGTGGTATTTGGATTTCATTTAGAAACCCAATACCGGTCTCTTTGAATCGATGAACGTTTATGTTAGCCCACTTTGTGAACTGGGTAACACAAAGTCAAGATGTAAAACGTTGAAGAACTTAGAAAGCATCATAGCGGATCGGATCAGAGAGATGTTGCTGTTCGGATCGGGGAGCTGTTACGATTCGGATCGGAGAGCTGTTACGATTCGGATCGGAGAGCTGTTACGATTCGGATCGGAGGGCTGCTTACTACCAGTCGGATCGGAGGGCTACCTACTACCAGGTCGGAGCGGAGCAGAGCGAAACGGATAAGGATTTAGTTTCAGCATTAATTCGGGTCGGATCGGATGCCCCGATCCGAACCCCCTCTGCAGGCTCCTCCGAACCGAACCTATAACCCACGTCACTTCCCCCCACGATCGCCTGAAGATGCGGAGCGGTTATGACTAGTTCCTACCCACGATAATCTCTATTCTGATGCGCTATCAGCACTGGAGTCCATCCGAACCGGAGGACGATGGGATGGAGGACACGTGGCTCCGACCCGGATCGGATTCTGAGCAAATTTCCACCTATAAATACCTCGCTTAGAGACAATCAAAAGGATCTTCTTTTTGGCACTTTGAGAGTTCATACACTTTCATAAACCGAATTCCAGCACTCCCGGATAATCCAAATCGTCTTTCAACATTTGTTTTGAGACAATTGAGTGAATGTATGTGAGTTGTGAGTGAAATTGAGTGAATATCTCATTGTAATTGCAACTATATCATCGAGAATAGTAATTGACAAGTGGACGTAGGCTTTTCAACGCCGAACCACTATAAATTCTGTGTCTCCATTTTCCTTTTGATCTTATTTTATTCTGATTTTAGTCAATTTGGGTGTTAGAACCACTTTTTGGTCTAACATTTTGGTGCTTTCACTGAGAATCATCAGAATTCTCTGTTTTTCGGGATTATCGTTCTACTTTTTGGACCGTTGAGTTCAAAGAAGTTAATCCTCAAGTTTCAACGCTCTTGAATATTTGTTGATTGATTGTTGAAGAACTATGGCCAAAGGAAAAGGCAAGGAAGTTCAAACCAGTCGAGGGAACGGAGTTGGTGAAGATCAGCAAAATGCGGTTGTGACAAGGTCTCGTGGGCAGAGCTCGGCAGTGGAACGGACTGACACAGGAAATCGGAACCGCACACAAGGGGAGAGCTCCGATCCGATCCGGGTAGGAGAATCTGAAGCAGTGCACTCCCCCAACCTGAACCGACCCGAACAACTCGCACTACACCGATCCGACTTGGCTTCCCAGCTCCGACCCGAACAGGTCTCCCAGCTCCGACCCGACCTGAACGCCCAGCTCCGATCCGATCCGACACTTGGTGATGTTGGAACCTCTACTCGAGCCCCTCCAAATGCTCCGACTCCAGCCACCAGGGTCAATGATCAGGTCAATCCATCTGCGCCTATTACTCAAGGAGATTTCTCATGCCTACTTGACATGCTTGAGAGTACTAGGGAGGCTATGAAAATCCACGAGCGCACCAATCTCATGATGCAAGAAAACATGAGACTCATGAGCAGGGAAATTAGCGAACTCCGTAGACAGAGAACCCCATCCCCGGTTCGTCACACACCAATGGATCAGTCTTCTTCTTCCGAGGAAGAACGGCCCCATGAAAGAAGGCCGTTCGAACGACCTCGGAATTTGGAGCAGCTGACGTTCGGATCTTTGGGGTCCCGCGAGGATGCTGCACGAGTACTAGGACCCAATGATCCAAGCTTAAGAGAGCCTATGTTGTTACCGATGCAGGGATCCCATGTATTACCTAGAGACCCTAACATTACCAATCCCACTTAGGGGCAGATGCTCCAGCCCCTTCCTCCCGAGATCGACCGGGAGCGTAGGGAACGAAGCAGAGCAGAACCAGCTCAAAGAAGAAGGGAGTCCCCTGAGCAAGAGCCCAGAGGAAACCCAAACATCAGAAGGAGGGCGTCTCCTGAACAAGAGCCTAGAAGGAACCCGGATACCAGGGCCAGGGAGCCTGAACGACCCCTGACTAATGCTGACGTATGGGCAATGGTACGCCAGATTATGTCCGAAAGCCGGAACTACACAAATGAAGATTGTGGCATTGATCGAATCCATACTCCTTTCACTGACGACATCCTCTACTTTCAGTTTCCCCGACGTTTTTACCTGCCGCAAATGGATAAGTACAATGGGAGAACCGATCCAGGACAACATTTGATGCGATACTCATGGCTCATGAATGCTGCTGCCGCCCCTGACGCAGTGAAGTGTAAAGCCTTCCCGATCTATTTAGAAGATGTGGCGCTGCTATGGTTTACCCGACTTCCCCCTCGGTCGATATCGAATTTTAGGGAATTGAGCAAATGTTTTATGAATCAGTTCCGACTCCATACCCGAAAGTCTAAGAGTGTTATTGAATTGTCAAGAATTAAGCAGTCGCCGGGAGAGTCTTTGAGGTCATATCTCGACCGTTTTAACTTAGCTGTGACTGAAGTTAGTGACCCGCACGAGCCCACCATCTTGATGGCTTTGATGGAAGGAGTCGATCCTGACTCCGAGTTTGGAGATTACCTTTCTGGGAAGCCACCTCCCACGAGAGAGTTATTCTATGAAAAGGCCGATATTCAGTTAAGACGAGAGGAGGCAAGGGAAAACCGAAAGAGAAAGTCTAGAGCGGCTTCAAAAGAAAATGTTCAGAGTAATGTCGCCGTGAAGCAGTCTGGAGAAAGTTCCGGGAAAGTTGAGGTGAATGTGGGAAACAAGAGTGGAAACGACAATAATGGAAACGGGGGCAACAACAACAACCGTAACGCGAATGGTAACAGAAGAAATAGGAATAGAGGAAGTGATCCTTACAAAAGACCCCGGTTCCAGACTTATGAGAATTATACACCGTTGAACGACACTCTGGAGAACATTTACTTGGATACATACAATGTTTTGCAATATAAAAGACTACCACCTCGAGACTCAATGGAGAAAGAAATGGCAACTGGAAAGTTTTGTTTGTTTCATGGGACTCATGGGCATTCAACCAATGAATGTCGGCATTTGAGAGACGTGATTGAGAAGCTGCTACGCGAAGGGAAATTGGATGAATATAAGGTTGCCCCGAGAGACAGGGGGCAAGGAGAACAGGCTCCAAAACAGATCCAATCTGCTCCCAAGCCTACAGCGCAGCAGAAAGGCAAGGGAATTGTTATAAACTCCATAGTGGGTGGACCCCACCCAGCGATCCACAGTTTTAGAGAAATGGATCAATATGTAAATGCAGCTAAGCACGTAGATGTTGATGAATGTGATGATTTGGAAGATATCGCCCCCATAAAGCAACAGAAGACAATGTTTGACGACGTGGTATTCCGTAGCAGAGATAATACCGGGATCCAGTCACCCACGGACGATCCGTTGGTCATTACCACCACCATTGGGCCGGAATTGGTTCATAAGGTGTTAGTGGACAACGGAAGCTCTGTTAATATTTTATTTAAAAAATCATTCGATCAAATGAAGCTTGAGTCTGAAGATTTGAAGCCATGCGAAGGTTGGATTCGAGGTTTCAACGGAGCATCGACAGCTCCGATGGGATATATAGAATTGCCTGTAACTTTGGGGCAAGGGGAACGCCGAAGAGTACAGATGCTTCAGTTCGTAGTATTGGATGTAGATTCGCCTTACAACGCATTTTTGGGAAGGCCTGCCCTTGCAGAATTCAGGGCTTGCATCGCTCCTTGGTGTTTATTGCTTAAATTCCCAACTGAAGCCGGAACAGGAGTAGTGAGAGGAGATCAAGTCTCAGGACGGGCTTGTTATGTTGCCGAGTTAAAAATGTTGATGAAGGGACTTAGCATCGAGAGTAAAGGTGCCTCGCCTCCTCCAAAGGAGGGTTCGGCGTAGCAATTAGAGGGATCGGCCTCGAAGGAGTTGCCAAAAGGAACGCCCGAAGACTTGGATCTCAGAAAGGATGAGGAACCAGGGGCTAGAAATGCAACTCCTAACGAAGCGACAATGGACATACCCATTGACGAAGCTGATCCAACAAGAGTTTTGAAGATAAGATCCCAGTTGGATCCACGTCGAGCCAAAGAACTAACTGACTTCCTGAAGGCAAACTTGGACGTGTTTGCCTGGACCCACGCTGACATGTGTGGGATATCGCCATCCGTCATAAGTCATTCACTAAATGTAAACCCGAAACACCTGCCTGTAAAGCAAAAGAGACGTATGCTGGGCCCAGAGAGGTCGGACGCTCTGAAAGAAGAAGTGGAGAAGCTGAAACAGAACGGATTTATTAGAGATTCGACATATCCCGACTGGATATCGAATCCCGTCTTAGTAAAGAAGCCGAATGGAAAGTGGCGGACTTGCATTGATTTCTCAAATTTGAACAAAGCTTGCCCGAAAGATAGTTTCCCACTCCCCAGAATTGACCAGCTGTCGACAGTGGGACACGAACTTCTTTCTTTCATGGACGCATATTCCTGGTACAACCAAATTCCTATGCACGTACCAGATCAAGAACACACGAGCTTCATTACGAATTTGGGGTTATACTGTGGAAGTTGAATAGGGAAGACTATGGGACAGTGGAGCCACTTATCAGCGCTTGGTGAATAGGATGTTTTATAATCAAATAGGGAAGACTATGGAAGTTTATGTGGATGATATGCTTGTCAAATCGAAACAGTCCTCCAGCCATACGCAAGACTTGGCAGAAATGTTCGGTATCCTGCAAAAATATCGAATGAAGTTGAATCCTTTGAAATGTTCATTTGGAGTGGCATCGGGAAAGTTTTTAGGCTTCATTGTGAGCTCTCGAGGGATTAAAATCAATCCCAGCCAAATAGCAGCAATAAGAAACATTGAAGAACCGAGGAGAATTAAAGATGTCCAAAGCTTGCGGGGAAAGTAGCCGCGTTGAGTAGGTTTATCTCCAAAGCCACAGACAAATGCGTCCCATTTTTTGATTTGATTAAAAGGGGAAAGAAGAACTTCGAGTGGACTCCGGACTGTGTCGAGGCCTTTCGAAATTTATTGGAATTGCTAGAAAAACCACCGATTTTGTCAAAGCCAGTGGATCACGAAGAGTTATTTGTTTACTTAGCAGTTTCGGCTCATGCTGTTAGCACAGCCTTGGTTCGAGAAGAAGACAAAGTGCAAAGGCCAGTATATTATGTAAGCAAGAAAATGGCAGCGGCAGAACGCAACTACCCAAAGATTGAGAAGCTTGCTTACAGCCTCCTAATCGCCTCCCGAAAACTTCGTCACTATTTCCAAGCTCACCCAATAACCATATATACTGACCAACCTCTGAGGCAGGTGTTGCAGAGACCCGAGGCATCGGGACGATTGATCAAATGGAATATTGAATTAAGTCAGTTTGATCTAAATTTTCAGCCGCGGAGGTCGATCAGGGGGCAGGCTCTGACTGACTTTATAGCAGAGTTCACAATCCCAGAGGAGGAAATAATCGATGACAGAGTGGTCAAGTCCGAAGATGAGTTAAAATTAGATCCATGGAAGCTGTACACAAACGGAGCCAAGAACGACCGAAGGTCCGGAGCTGGAATCGTCTTAGTCACTCCTGAAGGACGGTCGTTATATTACGCTCTGCGATTAGAATTTTCAGCGACTAATAATGACTCTGAATATGAAGCCCTGATTGCCGGGCTAAAGCTTGCTAAAGACCTCGGAGTAAAAACATTGGACATATTTTGCGACTCCAAAATCGTTGTTTTCCAAGTGCGAAAGGAGTTTGTGGCTCGGGGACCTCGACTTATCGCCTACCTCGGGAAAGTGGAAAAGCTGTTGAGCAACCTGGAGCGGTACAACATAACGCACATCCCAAGAGCCGGAAACCAGAAGGCGGACAGGCTGGCAAAGCCAGCTAGTTCCGACAACCCGGAAGAAACTGAAATAATTCCAATTGAAACGTTGGAATCGCCAAGCTTTGAGTCGATGGAAATTGAGTTCGCTTTCGAAGCAGAACCGGAGAAGGAGTCGTGGATGACCCCAATTAGGAATTTCCTTACGAACGGGATACTCCCATCAAAGAAGAGTGAGAGACGGGCTATAGTTCGCAAGGCTACCAAATACATTCTTCAAGATGATACTCTTTATAGACAAGGATTTTCTATGCCCCTGTTACGATGTATAGCACACGACGACATCAAACATGTACTAAGAGAAGTACACGAAGGTGAGTGTGGAGATCATACAGGATGTCAAACTTTAGCGAAAAAGATATTGCGGTATGGATACTTCTGGCCCACAATTAATAAAAATGCAGCTGATTATTCACGACGCTGCGACAAGTGCCAGAGATTCGCCAAAATCCCTAGAGCACCATCGACCCAACTCAAATCGATGGTGAGTCCTTGGCCTTTTGCCACGTGGGGAATTGATATCATCGGAGTTCTACCAATTGCTAAAGGAGGAGCGAAATATGCAATAGTCGCTGTGGATATTTCACGAAGTGGGTGGAAGCTGAGCCCCTAACCAAAATCACGGCGAGAAAAGTGATAAGCTTCATGGTTAGAAATATTATTAGCCGATTCGGGATCCCAAGGACCATCATAACTAATAATGGAACCCAGTTCGATGGTGCCGAATTCAGAAATTTCTGCCAGAAATATAAGATCGACAAACGGTACACTGCGGTCGCTTATCCGCAGTCGAATGGGCAAGTAGAAGCAATAAACAAAGTCATAAAATCCATCCTCAAGAAACGGTTAGAACGCGCAAAGGCGAAATGGGTTGACGAATTACCCTTAGCTTTGTGGGCATAACGGACAACGTTTAAGACAGCTATCGGTCATACCCCTTTCTCTCTCTCGTTTGGTTCAGAAGCAGTAATTCCAGTAGAGCTTGAGGTTCCCTCCCACCGGGTGACGTATTATGACCCGATGACGAATCGGGCACTCTTACTCGAGTCTCTTGATGAAATCGAAGAAAAAAGGGACGAAGCAGATTTGCGCGCGGCAAGACATCGACGTCAGATGGCACGCTATTACGACAAAAAAGTTCGTCTTAGGACTTTTGAACCAGGAGATTTGGTGCTAAAGAGAGTCTTTCCATCCCTTCCTCACCTTGGTCCAAAGTGGGAAGGACCCTTTGTCATCCAACGGAAACTTGAAACAGGAACCTTCAAGTTAACGACCGTAGATGGCGAAGAGGTACCTAGGGCATGGAATGCCCAACACTTAATGCGATATTTGAAGTAGAAATGTTGTACTCTTTGCTGTTTTTCTTATGAACTTTGTAAAAAGGCACGACTTGCCTTAGAAAAGTCTGATGATATGAACAAAGAACTATAAAGTGGCTGTAGGCTACGACTTAGCCGAACCACTATAAAAATATCGTGTGTCATTTACTTTCATGCATTGTATATATACCATCATCTACTATTCTGTTGCGATTATGGGATATGAGATGATGTAAAACCTGAAAAGTTGAAAACAGTTTATACGCAGGAAAAAGCACAACGACTGTTCGTGCGATAAGACATAAAAGAATGGGAAGACGACATTCTTAACTCTAACTCTCGAGAATTGAGAGAGAGTATAAAGGACGGGAAGACGACGTCCTCTGAGGCGTGAAGGTGCACCCAGACAAGAGACCGCCTCAGTAAGAACTCTAACCTGAGTATAAGACAGGAGAGTATAAAAAATGCCATAAAAAACGACAGGCATTGACGGCACAGAGAATGCAATCCCGTCGAAAAATCGGGAACATTCTGACTACTTGACTAAGTCTTGAATAGTTTTTCGAGATTGACTGGGGGCATATATGTATACACATATTTCCCCCCACCATAACTTCATTACACAACCATAGTAAGACATGCATTCTTACATAAGTGCAAAGCTAATGACTAACAGACATTGCAGAAAATGAATTATTTTTTATTTACAAATGAATGAATTTGTACAGGAAAACAGGCATAAAGAAGGTGCAAGGGCCACCTTTGCAGCAACAATTATTGGTCAACCAAATGCTAAAATAACGCAAGACAGCCCACTATTTAGGCTTCGAAGGAGGCTTGGATTTCTTGGTAGCTTTCTCCGCATCCCTCGCCTCTTTTTCGGCCTCCGTCAAGATGCGCTTTGACTTTTTCTTTCCTGAAGCTGAGGTGCTGGAATCGGTTGACTTCTTCCCGGAGGGCGGAGCGCTGGAATCAAGAGAAGACTTTTTAGCGAGTTCCTCTGTAATAGATCTAGTTGAAAGCTTAACAACTAACCTTGATCCCGCATCCACAACTGCGAGGGGCTTAAGGCTTTCAGGATCTAAGTCTTCAGCTTTTAGCTGCAAGCGTTTATCTTGGTCAGCTTTCAGTGCAGCTAAGGTAACATCATCAGCGCTTTTCGACTCCCCGACTATTGCCACCTCCGGATCTTCCTCATGTCCCCCGTCGCCGCAATCGTCCTTTAAGGCATCTATCATTTCGTCGTCATGAGGAGTGTCAGCCCTAGAAGGTTCACTTCCTTCTCCCAAATCTATGGGAGCAGCATTGTCTTTTCCCCCTTTTGCCTTCTCCGTAGGCTCCGCCCCAGAGGCGGTTCCCTGTGACACATCTGTCTTTCCGGACGGTTCAATACCTACAGAGTGAGAAGCAACAGTTATCAACTTAGGAGAAAATAATGGGTTTTTCATCGATTGCTCAATCACGTGGCGAAAGGTAGAGATAGCTTTGACGAATTGAGGTGAAAATGTAGAGATACCTTCCGAAGACTTCTCGGCTGGAGTAACTGCTGTCTCCGATGCCGTTTCGGGAATAGGGGATAAAAGAGTTGTTCGAGGGATCCCTGGGTTTTCAGGATCATATCCCTCTACTTCAGAAGTTGCGGGAGCAGTAGAAGAGGAACCAGCCTCGGGAATGTTCTTTTGCTTAGCCTTCAGCCTCTCTTCGTCCATAACAGCAGCAATGAGGCGGCGCCCTTCGGCTAGGCGTTCTGGTTCATCATCTCGTAAATATTTCTCCATCAGCTTGTCCTCGTCAATGGAGTCAACCTTGAGCTCCTCTTTCTCCCACTCAACGATCTGACTCCTTACTTGGACTAGAG
Organism: Allium sativum; assembly: GCA_030737875.1. Lineage (NCBI taxonomy): Eukaryota > Viridiplantae > Streptophyta > Magnoliopsida > Asparagales > Amaryllidaceae > Allium > Allium sativum. Next base: position 602,906,019 of record CM060919.1, on the reverse strand, counting down.
TAGATGGATAATCTTCAATCCAAGAAATGTTCCGGCGGCGGATGATATGCGCAAAGAATTCAATCATTAATTCGCCGAAACCCTGAACCTCTCCCTCAGCCTCTGACAGTTGTTTACGGGCTTCCTCAGCGGACTTGATAGCACATTCAACGTTACCCTCCGCTAGGGCAGCCTTGTTCTCCGCCTCCACTAGCTTAGAAGCCAAGTCAGCATTGTTCTTTTCCAATTCAGCATTCCTCCTTGCTAATTCGGCATTCTTCCGCTCAAGGTCGGCGTAAGCAAGTCGTGTTTTGGCAGCATCTGACTTGGCATCTTCGGCTTGCTTTTTCAATTCCGAACGCTCTTGGTATGGGATTCAAGCAAATCACGATAGCGTTTTTGCATATCTCCAAATTGTTGTTTGAAGCTAGTAGCATCCCGTTGAGCAACAGCAAGCTGGGCCTGTGTATCCTCCAAATCTTTTCCTAGATTCTTTAAGGCCTTTGCATCGTCTTCTGCGGTTTTCTGCATCGAGTCAGCATTTGTGATCAACGTGCGAATGATTCTGGAAAGGTTGCGTGAATACTTGAACATTTCAGAATACTGTTTCTCGACCGCATCTATCTTTGCTTTGGCCTCATCTGCCCACCTTGAAGAAATAGACTCAAGGGCAGGTAAAAAAGTCAAGTTTTCGAAGTAATGTTCAGGAAATTGCTTCTCCAGATACGCCCGCTTAACTGCAGTTTCAGCGTCTAGCGGCGGAGGGGCGAAAATTGTCAGCTCAGTATCCCTGTGCGTGGAGGACTCAATAGCCTCTTTATCCGTTCTAGACCGTGTAGCAGGGACCTTACGCTTGCTTCGTGATTCAGTATCTTTTGGCGGACTCCTCTCCCTGCTGCGCTTTTCTTGAGAAGAGGTTGAGTCTTTTGATTGCGGCCTGTCCTCTTCCCGACGACCTTGGTAACCTTTATATCGTTCTGGGTCTGTCCGGACAGGAGAGCGAGAATGCGAGGTTCGCGAACGATAAGGATCATAGGGCCTTCTTTCCTCCCTACCGCGATCTTCACGGCGATCATGCTCAGTATCATAGGGCGGATTTGACATGCTGCGGCGAAGTTTCCTGATATCATAGTAAGATCGGGACATCGTGCCTGCACAACAAAACAAATGAAATTCAGGATAAATATTCTCACAAAGAGTGATGCTGTGAATTGTGGTGTTATTGTGTAAAGTGCGTCCTAAGTGGTGTTTTCCCCCCGACAAACCCGAATCCAAAGTTAGACTAGTACGAGCGGGCTCTTTGGCCTTAGCAGGAGTGGTCTCTTCGGAAGAAGTGAAAACTAAAGGATTCTTCCTAAAATCCTCTGAAGTGTAAATAGTTTTAGGTAAGGGGAAATCCCCCAAACCCTGAAATAGTGGGTCATCAGTGCTAGGGACATCTCCCTCAGAAGCATCGATCGGTGACTCTTTGGAAGACGTTGACCTTTTCGGAGAAATGGCATCCTCGGGAACAGTAAACCCTTCGCGATGCTTTTCGGCCATGTTAGCCAATTCATCATCTTGGGTAGAAGAAGGAGAGGGTGAATCCTGAAGAGGCACTGTAGGAGCTCTCGAAACTTCGCCCGTTTCAGGGATTACGTCCACTGGGGGAATATATACATATGGAGCCGTCCCATGACCAATGCTACGAGTAATAGATAGCAACCCATGAAGATGAAGATATTCGTCCTTAAGGACTTCATCAATAGTTAAAAACTTCTGATCGCCATTAAGGAGCTGGTGCATCCGGTCAAAGAATACTTGGTCTGATATTTGTTTTAGGTTATCGACTGCAAACAAAAAGAAAAACGAGTTAAGGCGATGGCTTGAATGTATAGAGTCGAGATTTAGAAAACCAGTGCTTTACTTGATTTCGTCCACCTCCTAGCACACCCTGGCTGCCGCTTTACATAAAACCATTCCAGCCTGGAATCCCCAGCTTTACTACTGAATGGCGCTAGAATTATTTTCCTCTTAGGGACAGACTCAAAATAACAGAAAGAAGGAGTCTCTCGAGTCTGATGCTTGAAGTTATAGAAGAAATGAACGTCGTCAAAAGTGAGCTCTATGCCTAAGATCTCACGGTATGCTACATATAAGGTGTACAAGTAAGCGTAAGAATTAGGATGCAGCTGCATGGGGGCAATCCGCATTTGTCTTAGAAAATCGACGACGAAAGGAGAAAATGGAGGGATAGCCCCGACCATGCACATCAACCGAGTAATTGCCATATACCCTTCTGGAGGGTTGTGGGGACGGTCAGTTCTCGAAGGCACCAGGGTGTCCCTTTTTAGTATCCCGTACTTTAGACAAATTCGGATAAGTCTGTCGTTGTCGATCGTCGATTCAACAGAATCTTGGGGTGATTCCAATATGACGGTAGACTCAAATTCATCGGGAGCTCGGTCATCGCCAATCCCTCCTTCCTCTTCACAACCTAGGGAAACTCCACCCTCCGAAGACACATTGTCGCTTTCGAGAGTTCCAACCTCGTAGTTTGAGCCCTCATCATTCCACTCTGGATCCGAGGAAGAAGATATGTCATCAAGAGTAATTTTGTTGGATGTCTCCGGAGCCTCCTTCTTCTCGGCTAGTCTAGAAGAGCGTCTGGATGTCATGGTCACAAAACTATTGAAGAAGCAATAGCATAAGTTAGAGTAAATTAGCCCGTATCCCCCCGTGCATGTGTGCAAACTAAAGTGAAAACAGTGTATGCGGAAAGTGTAAAGTTAATGATTGAAAGTGCGACGCAAAATTTTGGCAAAGTAATAAGGATCAAGGCAGTTCTTGATGTCCATTTATGTTCACAAGGCACTATCCTAACTGTCCATTAAGTTGAAGATTATGCCAAGAGTTGATGGGGCCAGTTAAACGAGTTTTTATGCCTTAAGTTGGACTACTCTTCGGTTCGGTTCGGGCGCATTCATTGGGATCGGATCGGAGGCGTAGCCCTGCCTTGGGCTCGGACAAACATTGAAGCCCAGGAATCAAAATCGGATCGGCTCGGAAGTAGATTCCCCGAACGGTTCGGGTCGGATTAGGCAGTCATGCCTCTCTCCTCCTTTATCCTACAGTCCGACCCGATCCGGTTAGGTGAGCTCCATTCCCCCCTTCAACTGCTTGCCCCGACCCGATCCGAACTTCTGGATTTTTCTTCCTTTTCTTTTCCTCCGTTCTCCATACTCCATCGCCCGAACCAACTCCCTGTGATTTTCTTCTTCTTCCTCTTCTTTAATCTTAGACCCAATCTCATCTCCGACGCCCCAGTCATGATCGGACAAACTACGAATCCCTCTTCCAACGCCTCAAAGTAGCAACAGAGCCACCAATGACAATAACGAAGGGAGAGGGTGTTGTAGCGTGGAAACCAAATCCATGTCGGTCGAATTGACCATAAATTTCAATTAAAACCAACTATCATGGAATTGATCAAGGATTCAAACCTACCAAGGTGGTTAATTTGGAGATTCGCACGAGAATTGAAAAAGTTCTCTTCTCTTGAGACTTAGAGTTTCGGAACAGGACTTAAAAAATGACTGAAAAAGAAAGTGAAAGGAAAATGAAGGCTGGACTTATATAAAAACAAGGTGACTATTCGTATCCCCGTTCGGACCGGCTCGAAAGCCCAGTAACGCAGCTTGGCCTACTAGTCCAATGCGGAATAGAAGAAGAAGGGGATCCGTTCGGGTCGGAATCCGAGCCGAACAAAGTGTCATATCTTAGCATGGCATGTGAATTAAATTAAAACTCGTAGAAGAGGATGAAAGCACAAGGAAAATCAAAGGAAAGATTACCTAGAAGGCGATATGCAATGATAATCAAAGCATGCTCCGTCTCCAACAGAAGCATCCTTTGAGGGGGCAAAATGTTAGCCCACTTTGTGAACTGGGCAACACAAAGTCGAGATGTAAAACGTTGAAGAACTAAGAAAGCATCATAGCGGATCGGATCGGAGAGATGTTGCTGTTCGGATCGGGGAGCTGTTACGATTCGGATCGGAGAGCTGTTACGATTCGGATCGGAGAGCTGTTACGATTCGGATCGGAGGGCTGCTTACTACCAGTCGGATCGGAGGGCTACCTACTACCAGGTCGGAGCGGAGCAGAGCGAAACGGATAAGGATTTAGTTTCAGCATTAATTCGGGTCGGATCGGATGCCCCGATCCGAACCCCCTCTCCAGGCTCCTCCGAACCGAACCTATAACCCACGTCACTTCCCCCCCACGATCGCATGAAGATGCGGAGCGGTTATGACTAGTTCCTACCCACGATAATCTCTATTCTGATGCGCTGTCAGCACTGGAGTCCATCCGAACCCGAGGACGATGAGATGGAGGACACGTGGCTCCGACCCGGATCGGATTCTGAGCAAATTTCCACCTATAAATACCTCGCTTAGAGACAATCAAAAGGATCTTCTTTTTGGCACTTTGAGAGTTCATACACTTTCATAAACCGAATTCCAGCACTCTCGGATAATCCAAATCGTCTTTCAACATTTGTTTTGAGACAATTGAGTGAATGTATGTGAGTTGTGAGTGAAATTGAGTGAATATCTCATTGTAATTGCAACTATATCATCGAGAATAGTAATTGACAAGTGGACGTAGGCTTTTCAACGCCGAACCACTATAAATTCTGTGTCTCCATTTTCCTTTTGATCTTATTTTATTCTGATTTTAGTCAATTTGGGTGTTAGAACCACTTTTTGGTCTAACAGTTAATATCTTTTAGTCCAAGAGATTTTTAAAGGAATCAAATCAATATATTCCATATGAGTTTCTATATCCTTAATTAATTGTCAAGATTTATCTAAATAAGACATGTAAATGATTAAATTTAAACTAATTAGTTAATTGGTTCATAACACAACTTTTCAACAATCAAGTTAACAAATTATTTATCACCACAGATCTGATCCACCAAAATTCAAATAACCATCACTCATCATTGGTTGATCTTGGAAAATAATTATTTCCAAAACATATATATTTAAGATTTAATTCAGTTTAAGAATCCCATTTACTTATATTGATTATAACAGTACTGTTATAACCCATACTTCAATACATACACGACTTATAAATATAATTACTATTTTATTTCCTTAGATTAATTCACTATATATAATTAGTTTAAATATTTATTCAAAATGGAAAGTAAGCTATACTTCCCTTAATTGATTACCAAAACAACATCTCATCCCGATTTTCCATTCCATTTATTTTCCGAACTTTGGCATAAATCTCAACATTATAAGTCAAACAAATTTTCCCATATTAATATCTTCCATAGATATTCTTATCTTACACAACATCTGCTTCCACTGTTATTCATTTTGGAATGGGATCATTGTTCTTTCTGGATTTTTTTAACATATTTTACAAATAAATATTTATACAAGATCAATATAGTTTATCCGGTTGCTACTTGATTTTTATTATATATATTTTTATATATTTATTTCTAACCTGTCTAATCTGACCAAGTACAGATCTGCTTACCACGGTTCCTGTTTTGTCATCTGTATCTGCTCCTTCCAGACGTTATTATCCATACAACATTTCTTCCTTTTTGTTTTGTTCTATAGACATTACTTTTGTTTCCTTTATATCTTTATATAAATATTAAATTTATACTTTAATTTAAAGAAAGCCCTTCATTTTTATTTCCTAAATTCCTATTTTTTCTCTTTTCCCTTATTTCCTATTTTTCTTTAGTTTCTTTCCTTTTTACTTACTTTCTCTTCCTTTTTTATTTACCTTCTCCTCTTTTCAATTCAGCCGAAGCCCAAAATCTTGAAGGCCTGACTTCATTTAAAATTATCTTTTATTAAATTTCTTCGGCCCAAAAGGTCCATCAGCTCCAAGCCTACGAGTTTCCTTCCCCCAAACTTTTCTTTCTTGTTTGTTTTATTTCCTAATCCCGTTCATCTTGTTCTCCCATCTTCTGTTTTACCCTTCTCCAGTGCACGTTGTGCACTCGTGCACATGTCCACCCACATTGATGATTGTCCTACTTTCAACCCTATCCCCACCAACTTCCCTTCACTTCCTGAAGCCAATGCCACCACTTAAACACCCCACCATCACATGATTAAAAAACCCACTATCAACCATGAAAAGAAACTGCACCTTGAATCAAAGAATCACCTCGTGCTACCTCACTTTGTCTCCGTTTATCTCCAAACTTCACTAGCACGGTGATGACTCCTGGTCGGACCTCCTTGCCAGTTTTTAACCCACTCGATGCTTATACCATCACGCAGTTCGATGTCAAATTTTCCCTACCCAAACGCAAGCAAGAACCCTAAATCGAGCTCGTCCAACCTCCTCCGACCTTCTGAGGTTACGCAACTTCATCGACTCATCCCACTGATACTCGTGAAGCTCCAAACAAAGCAGTTTCCAAAATCATTTACTAGAACGACGGATTTTGTTTTAAATCTCAAAACTAAACTTTTAGTTCAAACAAGAGTTATAGTTAGCTAAATGTCATGAAACTTGTGTTAAAAATCATAACTTAACCGTACTAATATATCGGTAGACCTGAACCTCAAGTTTATGGTGACTGGATTCTCGGAGTTAAAATTTCTTTTGATGCAATTTAGTAGTAACTAAATATATGTATTACAATTTATGGTGAAACCATTTTTAAGTTAAACCACATCCAAATATAAGCCATTTTGAACTCATTTTTAAACTTGTTAGAATTCAAGATGTTAGATTTTAATGTAAGGTAAGGTTGTACATATGTAAACAAAGTCCTTGGTTTTAGGCACTGTAAATATATTTCTGTTTTCTTCATTCCATGTTATCATGTCAATCTTGAATCCAATATTTAGAAGTATATCAGATTATGTTTATAATAATTTATTTGCATATATAAACAGAGTACATTATAAGTATACTCTTGAATCAATAGAGTTCTTATAATTTATTTATTTGCATAGCAATTTGAAAATAGATTTTTAAGGGATAGTTTACTCCCAAATACACTATTGTCATTCTGATTTTGATCAATGGTTTTTAATTCCAGTTTATATGTTTGGTTTTTCCCAGGTTGCCACATCTAACTAGCTATACCCAATCCCAGCATAAAACATATATGCTTGTGTGTATATCATATTTTACACCATCAGTACTAGTTTAAATAGTTTTAAAGGCCGAGAGTTTATTCCCAAAAATACACTGCTGTGTTTCCATTTTCTTACCATTCCCAGATTTTCAATCCTTCTTGTCTTAATTAAACCACTTAAACAACTTAAATATAAAATACATAGCATACGTATACTAAAGATGGATTTTAAATGGCAAAGAACTTTGGGTTATTTACTCACAGATTTGGATCCTCTGTTCTAACTGTTCTCTTTTTCCAGTTTTATTTACTTTATGCCTTTCATCATATGAAAACATGTAACCAGGTCATATTAACATGTGTATATACACTGATAAGTGTATGATAAGATCATGGTTGCAATTTCAAGCGAGATTTTATTCTTAAAGAACTGTCTATTATTTTATTTTCTTACCAGTTTCAAGCAAAACACATACTCATCATTCCAGCCATTTTTTTAAAATCAATTATCCATGTTTTGGTTTATATACTTCATATATACACTGATCTACACACAATCATAGCTTATCTGAAACAAACAGGAAACAAAGGGGATGTCTACTCACATATGCTATCCCAGGTTTAGCTTTTCTCCTTTAAGTATGCTACTCTCGGCCATTACTTCTCTTCCATTTTAAAGTACTCAAGTTTGCCACTTCTAAGGTATGGATTCATATAGTTGTACAGGGTATTTGTAGGTGAACTGATGCATGGTTTTAAAGACTTAGCAGTGCAGCCTATAGGTTGTCTTAGCCTTGATGGATTGGATATCAAGGCTGCTGTCAAGACTGAAAGGGGGCCTGAAGTTGCCTTGTCGATGGAGAAGAACAACTATGCATATAGCTGTGAATTTGCTGATAGAAAGGTGACTATATATGGTTGTGCTCCTAGGAGAAAGATGGAGTAAATGTAGATTTAGGGTGTGTATTTGATTGATGGAAAATAGGCAATGTGCTTAATAGAGCACGACCATGTGTTTACAATGACATACTTGGCTATTCATAATATCAAATGCCCATATATTCACTGCTATGACTTTACTATTCATGTACAAACACATATTTTCATTAACTGTTTAGATTGTAGGTTACCAAGCTAGCATCTCCTATGGCCATACTTCACCTTTAAGTAATCACGCAACTAAGATCTAATGTGAACTTCTCATAGCAACCCAATGTACAACACTATGTTTTTTATTCATTGAAATTTGGTTTTCTTCTATTTAAATTTTGTATGACATGCTCTTGTCCATTTATGGTCATAACACCTTTATATGTGAAGAAATAAATATTTACATGAGTATAAACAAACTTTTACCTTGCTTTACAAAAGATCATATACATATACATTATATACCTTTAAATAAAAAGATTAATTTAAATTCTCTTAAATATTAAAATTTTAAGTTTACTTAAGCATCTATATTTTTACATAATTTAAACATAAACTTTTAAATGCGAAAAAAATGTTAAAACAACATTTACCCGTGTATATTTGAATTACAAGTTAAAAATATACACCAAATTATATACATATTCCATATTATTTAATCAAATTTCCAGCATAATCTAAGATATATGTATATATACACATATTTCAAAGTTGGCCAAAAATCCAGGACATTACATACATGCTCATCCCTATTAAATGACTACATAATTTACAGATTATCATTATATATCCTCAAAACATATTATCTTTTTTTGTAACCCAGTCAGAGGATGAATTTTTTGAATGAAATGAGTTTAGTTTGCATTTGTTTATAGAATAAACATTTTGTTGATCCCTTATATATGGAACTTGTGTTTTTATGTCTATTCATGCATGATTTACTTCAACGTATAAAATAGATGCATGGTTTACTTTTAGCTTATAGAAGGAAAGTGGTGTCGAGCTAAATTATTTTTCATTGGAGCACTTCTTCCTTTGTCTTATTTAATTCTAATATAATTGCTGGTTTGGTATAGGTGATAGTTGCACTTTCGAAAGTGTTTTACCTTTGATTAACACATCAACTATGTAACTTTATCATAACATTTAATTGCATTGATGTTTAGATGAAATGTTTTTTTTGTTATTATTATGTTGCTAACAATGTTACTTTTAGGTGTTTCATAATTTGAGTTCAATATGGTCTCAAGGTGGAAACTAATGCATTTTGTACATATTAATCGACTTCCGTATCATCAATTTTACAATTCTTTGTGAATTATATGGACTATCCTAGATTTCATAGGTTAAACCTATATCATTGGCGCATAACCCTTCAAATTGTGAAAATAACTAATTTAAATGAATTCAAACTTCAGCAAATTTACTTTCTTTAAATCATAGTTACATTATCATAAAAACTAAAATTCAAATGTGTTGAAATACCGATTGAATTGAATATGTTTGATACAGAAATATTTTTGAAAGTATTATTAGAGGGAACTGACGTGAACAAGTTATTATATTAAACTGAATTAGTTGAATATGTTTGATACGGAAATATGTTTGAAATTATTATCAGAGGGAATTGACGAGAGCAGGTTATTATATTGAATTGAATTAATTGCAATGTAAACGATACAGCTTATTATAATGTAGTTCATATTGGATTGAAAGTAGGCCTAGGGATGTCAACGGATGCAGATATGGTTTAATCTAAAATTCGCATCTGAATATTAAAATCCACATCCGATATCCGTGGGTATCAAACAGTTAACATTCGTGGTATCAAACAGTTAACATCTGTGTCCGCATCCGTGGATTTTTTTAGGAAATCCAAAAATATAGGCATTCGAAAATAGGATCTGGATATTTTCGAATATCCGCATCCGAATTTTTTTTTTTTTTTTGCTATACTAAAATCTATGAATTAAAAACATCACATTTTAAGCATTCATTTTCTCAAATAAAGTTCACATATAAACTACTATATACCTCATCAGTTTTCTATATGAAAATGTAGCTATGCACATCATATGCTAATACATCAATCGTATATCTGAAAAAATCTTTTTCTAAATGCGATTAAAATAAAAAAAATGAATGGAAGAATATATATGTGGTAGGTTAGCTTTGTTCTACGTTTTCTTAAATTTTCTTTACAATATTGAATAGGTGCTAAAAATTAGTTATGATTTAATATAGTTGTATACTTAAACATAATAATAATTGTAACATACTTACTTTTAGATCAGACAAATAATTTCAGATACGGATATACTCATATCCGCATCTGAAATTCTTTTTGGATATCGGATATCCATATCCGCTTTCCGAGTATTGGATAATATCCGTATTTCCGGATATGAATTCGGTTGGTTTTTGGATTTTTCAGATATCCATTGACAGGCCTAACTGGGCCTAGTTACAAAGTATTCGAAATAAAGAAGTAACCCTAAGTTAATATATACAGTTTGAATAAATTATTTACTTTGGATTTTCTTTCATTATTTTGTCGTGACTGATTAATTTTCTGCCAATGTTTCTTAGATTGTGGCTGCTCCTATGGTACTTCCCAAAGAAACAAACAAGTTTTTGTATAGTTCACTACATCTCTCATTGCTGGTTCTCATGTTATGTTTTAATATTTTTGTTTAGTCACCGAGATTTTTTATTTTGTTTGATAAACCCATTTCTTGATATAGTATTACAGCATTTTGTCCGTATTTTGTTAATTTAGCCATTTATTTCAATGTAACTTTGGATTTCTTATGTAATTGATTTTTTTCGGTGCTCTATGTTTCCTACATGGGTAGATACTTGCATTATTCTAGTTGAATAACGTATCTAGGAAAATAACACTTTCAATACGTTCTTTTAGAGCATCTCTAGCAATGTGAATCCAGGAGAGATCAGGGAGAATCCCCATTTTCCCCCTCTTTTTTCATGCTTCAGCAATGTTAATTTGAACGTGAGCAAAGGTAAGGATGGTTGGTTGTCCTCATTTTACTTTTCAAGCTTGGGTTTATAAATGGGAAACAAAAGGCTATTTATGTCTTCTTTGGTTTTCAAATTTTTGTTTAATCTAAAATAACTATTAAATTAATGTAAACAGGTTTCTTGTAAACTGACTGCAATTTTTTTCACTGAAGCATTGCCTCCCTTTGATTTGTTGAATAAATGAGGGGGACTCATTTTCTCTAACTTCTTCCATGGTAAACAACTTTCTTGTTAAAGATGCTTATCAACAAATAAGCATCGCTATGAAATTTAGTTGAATTGTTGCAGGTCGAGTTATTAAGTTATTGACATTCAAGTCGAATAATACAATATATGCCTTTGGTTGAGATTGTGGTTGTTTATCTTTCTGGTTATTTGTGTGTCGATTAATTATGCCACTCGATAGGAATAATACTATAATGAATGTTAAGGGATGGGTATAGTGTTGTGGGCATAATTGCAACTTATGCGTTGTTTATTATTGCTATTTTGAATATTTGGAAAAGAATAATGATCAAAGCTATGATGATGGGATGCAGGAGAATAAAATTTCAAGGTTGTATGGATTTTTTTAGTTTATTGTTGCATTGTAAATTATAATTGTTAACTTAATCCTATGAATTATAGGTTTATGAAATGAAGATCAACAACCTTAGTGAATTGGGAGACATTATCGGGCATGTTTTATTAAAAGCCTTTTAATATGTTAAGATTTTTTTTCGATATGATGATTCTTTGATTTTAAAAATAACAAATAAGAAAATTATTATTTTGTTTTTAGATATAACATTTAGGTTTTCTGTGATACAACATTCCATATTTATGTAGATCTTAGATATATTTGTGTCTATACGGAACCATGATTCAAATTCATTGCCTATTTAGAGGTTTCCTATTTGCTTTATGAGATTGATCTTCTCACACATGACATACTGAATATAACAAGAAAAAGAAAATTTAAACATGAAATCATATTAACATGTTTGGATTACAAATAAAAATATTGTAAAAGCTTTCCTTATCAGAGGAAGCATTGAGCATCCAGACATGTACCTAGGCTTGTGGATGATTTTTTTTTTTGCAAATTTATAAAAAAAACTTGGATTGTTTTTGGCCATGAAACAAAATTCATTTTGTTTATGTCCAACAAGAACAGTACAAATCCCCATCGTGGCTTCTATTGGTTGTTGGGGGAAGAAGAATGTAAGTAGTATCTTCATGATTAGAAGCAAAAGTAGGTCTTCTTCTTTTCGTTTTTTCTTCTTTCCCACTTCTTACTTTATTCGTCTCTCTGTCAAATTTCTTGTGATAAAGGCTGCTGATCCGAAGTTCCTCAAAACAAAATCTTTGCAGTCCGATGGAATTGTCTGATTAGTCAATTTTGGTGTTTGTTCTACATTGCTTCCTTCCAGTGGAATGTGGAACAGTAAGCTGATATCTTTTCTGTTATTTTCAATTTAAATTTACCAAACACAAAAGCTTCTTCTGTTGGCGAGTAGCAAGCATAAACTGCATCTAAATTCTCTTGATGTTTTTTGAACTCTTTCAAGGCAATTTTCTCATCATAGAAAACACTGAAAAACTCAAAGAAAGGAGTGTGTTCCAAGAATTCTTTTTTTTTTTTGTTAGAGATTTTTTATCCTTTACAAGTATAATCATTTTGTATGCTACTTGTAAACCGCATCTATACGCGGTATCTTTACTCTCCTCATTTGCAACTATGTCCTTGTTTCCGTTTGTTGTTTCTATCACTTTAGTGTCTCTAGGTCATCGGTTTATGAAATCATCATCCTAATTATTATAAAAAATTAGTATACAATTGAATGCTATGCTTAACTAGTATCAGTTTTGCAGGTTGCTACATAAAAAATTACTCAATAAATTCGAAATTATTCTTCCACATGTAATGGTGTTATGCATAGTTTATGGGTATCAGTTTTACTATCCTGTAAATATCAATTTTGTATGTTTTTTCTTACAGAAGGTGGGTATCATTTTTATGTCACAATAGGTATCGGTTTCTACTAATTTTACTGTCTATAGTTTATAGGTATCAGTTTTTTATGCATGTAGGTATCAGTTTTTTTTCCTTTTCCACATTGTATATGTATCAGTTTAGTACCTTGGTAGATATCAGCTTTTGGTATCTTCTAACTTGCAATTTATCGAATCAGTTTTACTAACAGAAAAGTATAAGTTTTTGGGTATCATTTGTTGGTGAGTATTATTGTTAGACAATTATCAAAAATAGTATCAGTTTGAATTTTTAAGGTATCATTAACCATAAAATTGTCAATAGTATTAGTTTTCTAGCACTAAAAAAATTAATTTTCTTACCTAATTGTCATCATTATCTTCATGTTGTTAGCCTTATATTCATTTTTATTTCGTTTGAGCAATTTCCTGTTGAATAAGAATATTATCACTGCACAATTAACAAAAATAGTATCAGTTTTGAATTTTTCAAGTATCATTTACCTTCATTTTTTCATCTTTTGTCTTAGTCCTACTAACTTTTGCACTGCGAATTGGATCATTCAACCTTTTAGACATTCTCTCCCTATTTAACATCTTTTTTTCTTCGATCACAGGCTTTTAGGTTCTTTTTGTAACATTAACAGTATTAGTTTTTTTTTTCGTTTCCAGTTTCTTCCATATTTGATCGTCTGTTTTGTGTTGACGGTCATCTGTGTATTCTTCGTCTCCACCTAGGGTTTCAACATTTGACTGTAAATTCTCCACCGTATAAGTTAGGTTTTGGTTACGTGTTTGCAATTCGACTTGGGTCGAATTAGGGTTTCAGCAGTATCAGCTTGATTTTCAGCTACTTTTGTTGTATCGTTAGTTGGAGAAGATTCTGATCGTGAGGTCGCCATTGTTGATTAATTTCGTGATTTTTGCTATACGAATTGAAAAGGTATCAATATCGTGCTGAAGAAATGAGAATATGCACGAAAATACAGTGAATGATTTTGGGTTAGGCTAAAATTTTGTCCTTCTCAATAAATTTTTAGTGCCTTGTCCTTGTGGCTAAAATTTTAAATGACTTGTCCTTATAAAAAAAACTCCCTTTATTTCATAACATATAACTTTATAAACCTTAAAATCTTATAATATTATCATTTATATATTTAAATACATTTTAAAAATAAATTGATTGATATTTTAGATAAATATCTATATTTATAAGAATTTAAACTAAGTTTACTATTTTGAATTATAAAATTTTAGAAGGCTATAAGACCATCAAAATTATTTTTAATAATAAATTTCTTTTATGAAAATGTAATTTAAAGAAATCTAAATGATCAAACCTTAAACTAGATATTTAAGTTAATTAAACATTTATAAGTTGAATTATTAAAATTTTAGGTTGATACAACTAATAGTAATTAATAATGTAACAATGATAATTAATACGTTGCAAATTAGTAAAGAAATCGAAAGAAAGAAATTAAACCGTGTATTACAACATTCATTAATGCATGTGACAAACATATAAAAAGATAATTTAATCAAACCGACTTTCGGTTTTTCTTAATTCTACTAAGCCTTCGAAAACTTGTGTCCGTCTGAAGCTTTTTTACAATACCCATTTTGTCCTCCTTTGAATGATGCATTAATTACAATGTCTATTGAATAATCATGACAAGCCTTATATCAGTTCCTTGTATTTTCTTTCTTTATGTGCATTTATGACCAGCTTTAACGTTAATGTTAATTAATGTAAATAATTTTCGTCAGTTTCATTTTCCTTTATTTTGTAACATTTTTTTCTAATCTAATTAACGTACAAGTACATACTAACTTTAATTTATTACCATTTATTATTTCTTTTAATATGTATATATATATATTTATATGTATAGCTTAATATTGTTGACTTTTTATTTCTTTTATCACAGTAAATCTTAAATGGAATACTGATTCCATTTAACTTAGACAATATTTGTAGTTTTCCTTTATAATTCATTTTTTTATTTTTTTTCGAAATAGAACTCAAATGAAATATTAGTAAATAAAATAAACTTTAAAGTAATAAAATTTGATACGAATTATATATATTTGTTCAAAGGTTAATGAATTATTTTATCATGAAACTTGAAATGTCAATTAAGGCAACATTAAAAATAATCGTTGTAATTTAATATATTGATATTTTTCTTCTAAAATTTAAGCAATTCTATTAAAATTGAGAATATTTTGAAAATTATTGCAAGAAGTAAAGCCTGTTTTGTTAAATTTTATTCAATTTGGTATAACGAATTTCTAATTATGGATAATTGTGTTTGTAAGGTTGGAAAGAGGGAGGAAAAAAAAAGATGAAAAAATGAAAATTTAGTAAAAGACAGGCGTATGTAAAGTAATATTTGATGTGTACTAATTTTGTCCTCCTTTGAATGATGCATTAATTACAATGTCTATTGAATAATCATGACAAGCCTTATATATTAGTTCCTTGTATTTTCTTTCTTTATGTGCATTTACGACCAGTTTTAACGTTAATGTCAATTAATGTTAATACTAGTGTTAAATATTCTTGACTTTTTATTTCTTTTAACGCAGTTAATCTTAAATGGAATACTGATTCCATTTAACTTAAGCAATATTTGTAGTTTTCTTCTATAATTCATTTTTTATTTTTTTCGAAATCAAACTCAAATGAAATAGGTGGAACTCAGGAGTAACTATCTGGTTAATTTTATAAATCTCAACATTTTCCCTAATGGGGCATGGTAATTATTTACCTTATTTATATCCATGTATGTCATGCAAGAAGTTGTCCACGAACATTCATTTCATATGTAAAGTTATTTCACTTTAATTGAAGCCTTATACCCTTGCCTTTAAAGCCAAAATCATGATGCTTATTTTCTCTTGTCACTTTTGAATTCCATTCGCAAATTAGTCATAAATATTAATTATGAATGAACAAATGGTAGGGTACTTGGGTGAAATTTTCAATATGTCCATATATATAAAACAACAACATGGAAATGTTTTTTTTTTTCATTATATGGAAAGTAAATCAAGATGTATTACAAAGCCGGTTTTCCCACCGTTATGCGGTTATACTAGTACTATTGATTTTATAATAGAAAATGATCACTGTGTGTGCATATATATTACTTAGGTTAACTACACACGTTTCAAATTTAAGTTTTATAAAGTATGAAATTGAAGGGAAGAATTAATGAAAATTCCAAATTTGAAGTACATTTGGATTTGAAATTAAAATGTATAATAGGAATGAAATCAATGTAATTAAGAACGTAAAATATAATTTTTATTATAACAATGTCTTTCAAAGGAAACATATAAAACGCTATAAGATCTTAGGCAAGAACGAGTAATGTTACTATGTAACAAAAAAAGGGATTAATGCAAGTGGAACATTAGACATAAATTAAGGTAAGAAATAAGAAATTAAAATTACATAATTCATTAAACTTTCAAACAAAATTGACATCGCATATTAATTAACCCATGGATAAAAGTTTTAAACTACATCTTAAGCGCTAGTTGTATGATTGGATTTTTATCGTTTTCCGTTGTGCTGATTACGCTGGTTTGAACCTCTATAAATAAGCTTGCAAGTCAACACTCCAAACTTATTTTATTCTTAATGGACGCGGATGCCCTACCACTTCTTTTTCGCCTGTAAAACTTCAAAAATTACAAAACTTAGATTTAGGTTTTCTATTATCAATTGGAGGAAGTGGATTGTAGAAATATAAGGTGGAGGTTAGCATTAGAAAGCCATTCAAACGAGGTAAGATCCTAAATCTATTTTTTCTATTTAATTTTATTACTTTATTTGAATTCAAAATTTATAGATCTTTGTATATCAATTTGTGGTATGAAATACGAATTATAAAGCAAATGATATGGACGTAACAACCCACCTTTTAATGAAAATTCAAGTCGGTAATAGACCACATATGTCCAAATCAAACCACTCCAAATTAGATGAATTATTAATGGCGTTTAGTATAAGAAAGAAAACAAAAGGATATGGAACTAAACAATAGATGGAATCTCATAGTAGAACGAAAAAAATATAACAATAACAATAACATTTCAAAAGTCTGATAAATGATGTACATATGATTTCAGTTACAATATAATCAAAGTTACACATTTAACCGAACATACCAATAATGCAGCGGAATATAATATTAGTAAATATTCTTTTCAACTCCATCTTCATCTTCAAGTAATGAATGCCTTCGATAACCGAAACAACTCAGGCTGGCCTGAATGTAATGGAAAAAAAATCGTTTGAGTTATGGCTACATATTTGTATGTGAGTCGATTCAGTTCAGGATATAAAATTGCAGCAATTACTGCCGGAACTCATCTATCTATTTCCCTTACATTACTGTGTGAGTTTTCTGTTAGTTTGGGGTTTGTATTTGAATATTGTATCACTTCATCTATTTTTCTTTATATATATATATGTGTGCTCTCTTCCTATCGGAAGACCACACATCTTTTGCTCAAAAAAAAAAATTGCAGCAATTACGAGGACAATATAGGTGAAATTTTATTACTTGATTATTCAAACAAAAATTCTTTGGAAGAAAATCTTTCCAAGATCTTTATAATAAAAATATATTCAATTTCATGTCAATTATATTTATATGTTCGGATTTATAAACAAATTCCTTTGAAATATGGTATTTCAAAATTTAATTATTTCAAACAATCATATCCCAAGTTATAAAATTGAATTGGAAGATTTATTCCTATAACAAGTCCAGTGGGTCATGGCTTATCGAAGTGAATAAATCAACTGAAATACATCTTCAACGGGTTTACTTACACTACAACAAATATGTCTATTCACAGCATTGAAAAAACGCTGTTGTAACCTTT
This sequence comes from Allium sativum, assembly GCA_030737875.1. NCBI lineage: Eukaryota > Viridiplantae > Streptophyta > Magnoliopsida > Asparagales > Amaryllidaceae > Allium > Allium sativum. The sequence continues at coordinate 602,888,076 of CM060919.1, read as the reverse complement.
AACAGTGTTTTGATGAACGTTGTCTACCAACACGTTGTTATAGGTGCCTGGATATATCACAACGTTTTCAAAAATGCTGTAGAAAATTGACATATTACAGCGTTTCAAATGGTGTTGTCTTTATGTTTATACAGCGTTTTATATTGTTCCAGAAATGTTGTTATCTTCCCTTTTCTACAGCGTTTAGCCACATATCACAGCATTTCTCGAAGTTTACAAATTCTTTACTGTCACAGCGTTTTGCCACATATCACAGCGTTTCTGCAAGTTTACATGTTCCTTACTATCACAACATTTCGCCACATATCACAACATTTTTTGCATCTATCACAGCATATACATATTGTAGTATCAGAATATTCATGCACAAACATATCAACATGTAAATATATGTCAACCAACTAATTATACAACACAATATTCATACACAAAGACATCATCAATAAACAAACTTTACATAATTTACATAAAAAATAACACCATAAACTAAATTTACACAATATCTGCTGAACAAAGTCACGATATCTACAAATAAATCAAAATTTCCATAAAACAAGTTTGCGCCAAATACCAATAAAATGAACATCTAAAAGTTACCGCTTTCTCCGTAATCAGATACTACAAGCGTTCTTTTTGTTGAGGGATCTTCAGAAGCGCCTAATGATATTCTGATTATAACCGAATGCATAACTATGACAATCTCCAATACCTATACACATGTGTTCATGTTAGCATTTGGTCATGCTTACACATTAACAAGAAAACAATGCTCGATAACAAGAAAAAAGAATACAAGGAGAAAGTTGAAGATAACAACATAACATACTTGGTAATATTTTATAATAGTTAGTTAATTTTTATAGTGCTTAGTTAATTTTTAATTATTGCTATAATTATTATAGAATACTTGGTAATATTTTATATTTTTATATACTTAGTTAAATTTTATAAACTAAACTTCTACTTTTTTTTATAAATTTAGCAAACTTAGTTAATTTTTATAATACTTAGTTAATTTCAATAATACTTAGATAATTTTTATAATAGTTAGTTAATTTTTATAATAATTAGTTATTTTTTTGTAAAATTAGTAAACTTAGTTAATTTTTATAATATTTAGTTAATTTTTATAACAGTTAGTTAATTTTTATAAAACTAGTAAACTTAATTAATTTTTTATAATAGTTAGTTAATTTTTATAATACTTAGTTAATTTTATAATACTTAGTTAATTTTATATCACCTAATACTTAGTTAATTTTATAATACCTAGTTAATTTTAAAATACTTAGTAAATTTTTATAAGACTTAGTTAATTTTTTATAGAATTAGTAAACTTAGTTAATTTTTATAATACTTAGTTATTTTTTATAAAATTAGTGAACTTAAATAATTTTTATAATAGTTAGTTAATATTTATAATACTCAACTAATTTTTATTTGTTACTCTTATTATTATAGAATACTTGGTAATATTTATATTTTTATATACTTAATTAATTTTTATAAACTAAACTTCTTAATTTTTATAAAATTAGTAAACATGGTTAATTTTTTATAACAATTAGTTAATTTTATAATACTTAGATAATTTTTCATTCTTGCTATTATTATTATAAAATTCTTGGTAATATTTTATATTTTTATATACTTAGTTAACTTTTATAAACTACTTCTTCATTGTTATAAAATTAGTAAACTTAGTTAAATTTTTATACTATTTAGTTAATTTTAATAATACTTAGTTAATTTTTATCAGTTTATTTAAATTTTTTTATAAATCTTAGTTAATATACTACTATTATAAATCTTATTGTTATTATTATTATAGTAGTTTACTTATGTTTTATATTTTTATGTACTTTGTTAATCCTACATGAATGCCATGAACATGTAGTGTGATGAATATAATTACTTACAAAAAAATATGCAGAAGCATCGTCATCATCGTCGTCATTGGAAAAGCTCAAGGCATGTCTCATTAACAAAAGGGCCATAAGCTGCACAAGAAAAACAAGTGATAAGTTGACGTTGCATACAACCAACCGGTCGATAGAAGGAAAACTAGAAACAACAACAAATTTCAGATGTCTGAACCTATTTTTAGACGTCTGACCTGGTTTAGATGTTTGAAAATTGGTTTCACACGTCTGAAATGGATTTCAGCCAATGCCCTAAGACCATTTCAGACATCTGAAATTTATTTCAGACGTCTAAAAATGTTCTCGGGAAAATAATTGTGCTAACCAAATAAAAGTTCAAAAATATGTGAGCAAACTTCAAAACCAGACGCCTGGATTCATGAAGGAGACGTCTGAAAATTGATTCGGTTAAAATAAAAAACAGAAAAAAATAAAATCAGACATCCGTAAAAATGACCAAACGTCTGAAAATATACTCGATTTTAAATATCATCTAAAACAGACGTCCGAAACTATGCCCAGACGTCTGGAAAATATTTCAAGAATTCACTCAGGTTCCCAAACAAACATTTGAATTTTAGCCTAACAATATTGATAATATTTGATGCTCAATTTTGTGTCAAAACTAAGAGAGTTTGAGTCAAAACTGTGCTCAATTTTGACTCAAAACTCCCTCAGTTTAAGCATCAGCTAAGTTTACATTGAGCTATGCTCTTTTTTGATATGGTGCACCTTATTTAACAGTCAGTTCTATCATATCAGACAACTCATGGGCGTGTAATAGGCCATTAGTGGCTCTTAACTTCTTTGAGAAAATAATGAGCCGATAAATCACTAGCGAGTTAAATAAAGATTCATGGACGTCAAACGATAACCCTGAAGGGTAGTTTAAATTGAATGAAGTTTGGGACCTTAGAAGTGATGAACATCCTACTATGAGTCGGAGGCAGTTTGTCTAGAGCAAATGTTTCACTCCAAAGTTGTCACATTTTTTGTGTAAATCTAGTCTTGGTCGTCTGTTTACCAGGGATAGACTACATAACTATGTCATAATAGAAGGTGGATGATGCAGTCTGTGTAAAAGTCACAATGAATCACTTAAGCACTTATTCTTTGACTATAGTTACGATGTACAACAAAAACATATGGGACATATAGAAAATAAGGTGCATACAAAACTAATAACACTACTAGCTTGAAAAAGAAAAGATAACATACTGTCAATTTCTAGACTAGTTTTACACGTCATTAGTGGAGTGACAAATTCTGGAGTCGACAAGGCTCTGGACATTGCCATGAATGACTTCTGGTCAGCATCAGCTGCTCATGCTCCTAATCAGACACTGACAAAGAATACTAAAAGAATGAAATCATAGAAAATCAAGAAACAATAATATGTAACTTAGATTTAAGATCTGAACGATCAGAGAAATTTTCAGGTTGGACTCAAACTGACAAAATCAGTTCATAATTCATTAAAATATCACATTCATCCCTGAAGTATACTACTAATTCAACAGTTAAAAATGCAATTTCATATAGAGATAAAGAGAGATTGTGGGAGTCTTTAAACCTACCTAACATCCATAATCAAGCTGTTGCATTCTTATGTGAATCAAATGGCTGCAAATTACAAATGCATTAGAAGGAATATCATTTAGAAATAGAGATCGAGAGTTTCAAGTAATCCCATAACTAAGTTGGCAGACTAATAAACATCAAGAGATGTTTTTCATATGACTTTTATACTAACTGTGATGTAAGGTTTAACTTTCAGTTTCTCGACCCTATTTCACAGAATTAGACCCCAACTAAATTTCCAATTTACTTCTACCCATTTCTATTCAGATCCTCATTTTTAGTATAAAATCAAGAGGCTTCTTCTTTACCTGGAATTTTTTTTGGAAGACAGCACTAAGAGATGTCTCTGTCTCAGTATGAACAGTGAGGAGATTCTTCACCAGTTTGTTAACAACATCCATGAAATGCCAAACACTTATGAATATTTTTTGAGTTGCAAAGCTAGACACATAACTTAGAGGATTCTTAGATGTCAAACATGATTTTAGAAGATTAAGTGCCTGCCTTGGTACTTACAAGTAATATTTAGTAAATAAAAGGATAAGATAATACACAAACAATGTTTAGCCATCCAGTTTAAGTAAACAATTAAAGCGCATCATTAATGTACATTAAAACTCATAGCAAAAAAGAAAACTTACAAATCATGAAGGTGCTCCAAATTTCCAACCAAGTGTGGAATTGGCCCATAAAGATCACTATGTCAAAAATCCATGTGCATTGGTATAAAGTTTATAACTATCATACTGAAAACAGAAAACAATGAAGAAAGTTCCCTATTTCAAAAAACGAGAGCTAACTTTCTTTTTCTACAAAGAAACTTAAGACCAAATAAAAAATAGATTTATGTTTGCCTTGTAATGTAGTAGTTAACTTCATATTCTTATTTGTTGTAGCATTTGCATGACACGGTTGTCATTACAATTACTAAAAATAAACAACAGTCAAAATAGAGGTACAACAAATGTATAATAAAAAAATAATGCATATAAACTAATGTAATAGATAATTATGTTCATGGTAATATAATAAATGATAACAACATCCTTCTGTATGTCGAATCACATGGAATACAGTAAATGATGAATATACCATTTCAGCTACTAAATCATGTATAAAATTATTCACTGTCACGATGCCCTAAAGTCAGAATGACATAAGGATCACTAGTCACGAGATCTCAGACCATTAGGTTTGCCTATCTATTGAAGGAATACTCTATATCAAATTAATACCGTTGTGACGACTCTGAACCCCGTACTGACGGTGGCAAGGGTAATCTTTGGAATATAACACATAAACAGATAATAGCAGGACAGAATTAAATAAATACACCAGATAATGAACAATAGAATATACTGGATAAACGTAATCATCAGAGTTACACAGTATACAGGATCATACTTAGTACAAATACAGTTCAGCTATACATAAATGTCTAAAGCGGAAAACAAACATAATATGTACAATAGGAGCTGAACAGCATAAAAAGAGATAAATAATAGAATCCATCTTCAGCTCCAGCTATCCAGAAAGAGCCAGCTAAACCTGAATACAAGGCTGCCCGTGTAGAAAAAGGGGCACCCGAGTTTGAAAGTGAAACAAATTACGAGTCAGTCATGGGACTGGTATGATAAATCTACTCAACACATTTAAAATATGGCTAATCACCGGACCATGCCACTTTCGTGGAACGGGTTTACTCCATCGGATCGCCAGTGCTTTAAAACAAATAATTCTTTGAAACATCGCAATGCTTTTCATAAAAATGAAGCCATTATAAGACTCAGTTCCCATCACACAATGCAACGAAAACTGGAGGATAGAGTTTTACCTTATAATGGCCAAAATATGCTTGATACGAATAAAACAAAAGCATTTGATATTATTACTAGTGTTTATATGTTTCAAAAACAATTTCAAAACATAACTATCAATCACAGACGACATGAGCGTCCCATGCCACTATGTCGCCAAATATAGGTATACAATCAAAACCGCACAGTCACGTATTTGGAAATTGGATTTCCGTCATGAACCAAGGCAAAAGATAGTCCTTACCGACTTCGAGACAATCTAACCAATGTCTCAGAGTCAGAGCGCATCGACCATTGGATCGTCAGGGCCGGTCCACCGATGTGGATTAAAATTCCTGAACACTACGTTTCCCCGCCCTATGGGGCGTAAATGAGCCAACGAATGACTCCATCGGTCCCGGATCGACCGATATATCTGAGGCGCCTCGCTATCCATCATCCACATAAGTAAAATGTCAGGCCGTGTAAAAACACTGACACAACTCCTAGCTAGAAAGAAACGCATGCCCTCCCTGAGGTCCTTCTCCCGTTTCTGGTTCATACTGGGGTGTGAGGCTCGCGAATTCACGTTATACACAAAGCTACGCCACACAGGCGGTGCTTTGATCATCAATCACAAGACTTTGCTTTTCAACAGAAGCCCTGATCACTGCATCTTAGCATGTCACACAGGCAATTCACACTATGTAACTGATGGCTATCAATCACACAGAATAAATTTCAGTGTCAGACACACAATCCTTTTACAAGTCCGTTCTGGGTCTGAACGAAACCGGAGGCACTATATACCTCGCAAACCCATCGATCTCCACGTACGTCTGGACGATCACCACTCGTTATCCATATTTCGGGATGCCTCCCAATCAGGACATCAGTTACCATCCAAACGAGGTGAAGATTTCCGGTCTTCAACCACCGTCTTCATCTTCAATTTCTTATCGTCGATTTAGTTATTCAGAATGGGATAAACCCGGTCTTTCTGAGCAACTCGCGTATATAATATACAAGTGCTACACGAACACAACATACGCACATTTCGATTCATTAGTCACTAACCGTAAATCAGTAAGAGAACGATTTCCCAAATATTAACCCCGAAGGCTGAAACCAACATCAGATCAACACCCAAGAAACCATTCGACTTACCCAACCTTCAGTTAGTTTCAAAATTTCACATCCATATCGTTTATAATATTTTATAACGATTTATCGCTATTTTTATTTATTTTAAAATAGTCAATTCATTCAAAACGACGCTTCCGGCCATAACGCGGTCGTGGCGCTGTTTTTCTTCAGATTTGATTTACTCATATCTGAAAATCTAATCGTTGGATCTTCACAAAATTTACATCATTAGAAAGATCTTTTCAAAACGAATCCAACGGTTCCAGTTTCGGGAAAATCCGACGGTCGGATCTCCCGGTACAATCGTTTGAAGTTTCGATTTCAAAATACGAACTGCAGCATCGTTATTCGATTTAATATAATTATATTTATATAAATATAAATATAATCGATTCTGGCGCTGTTTTTCTTCAGATTTGAATTGAACATTCCAGAGAATCCAACCGTTGGATTTTTACAAAGTTGGTGCCGTTGGAAAGATATTTCCAAAGCGAACCCAATGGTTGCGGTTTCGGGAAAATCCGATGGTCGGATCTTCCGCACTAATCGTTTGAAATCACGGTTTCAAAATATGAACTGCAGCTTCGTTACTCGATATATTTCAATTATATATATATATATATATATATATATATAACGATTCTTCGATTTCAAAGCTATATTCTTTTCATACATTTGATAAAAATGATATTTTTATCCAACAAACATTCGCTTCATCACTTCACTATTTTTAACAACTCTTGTGTATAATAGAAATGTGATTCTTATTGTAAAGCAATTCATTTCAAAATACGATTATTTTATATAGTTCATATAGGTAATAAAAATATGATTTTTATTATAAAACAATTTATTTGAAAACAAGATTATTCTATATAGTTCATATTGATGATAAAAATAGGATTTTTATTATAAATCAATTTCTTCAAAATATGAATACCATTCAACACATGAATATCAATTCAACGAATGAATTTCGATTCAACACATGAAGGTTTTCTATAGTTTATATATATAGATAAAAAGGTGATTTTTATATTTAAAACACGAATACCATTCAACACATGAATTTCAATTCAACGAATGAATTTCGATTCAACACATGAAGGTTTTCTATAGTTTATATATATAGATAAAAAGGTGATTTTTATATTTAAAACACGAATACCATTAACCACATGAATTTCAATTCAACGAATGAATTTCGATTCAACACATGAAGGTTTTCTATAGTTTATATATATAGATAAAAAGGTGATTTTTATATTTAAAACACGAATACCATTCAACACATGAATTTCAATTCAACGAATGAATTTCGATTCAACACATGAAGGTTTTCTATAGTTTGTATATATAGAGTAAAAATGTGATTTTTATTGTTAAAAGAATTTATTCAAAACACGAATACCATTCAACACATGAAGGTTTTCTATTCAACAGACGAATATAATTTCAACATAGGAAAATAATTCAAACACATGAATATTATTCAAAATATCGGCAAAATATCGGCAACATAACGGCAGGGTAGTTAAAACCGGGACCGTCCTTAGTACGGCTCCTCGCTCTACCTTATAGCCTCGTAGCTTTTGACAATGGGGAATCATGCATCTAGTTCGCATGTAGGTGGCATGTATATTTTTTTCATTTCCACAAACTAATCCTATGTGGTTTCAACCAAATATTTCTCAACCACAAACGGGTATTTTTCAACCACAATCAATCAATTTCAACCACAAACAATTCTAATCAACCATTCGTAATCAACCAATTTTCACACCAATCACAACCAATAAATATCGTCCATGGTTTGTGGACGAGGGGCGCATATATATATATATATAAGCATTTCACTTCTATTTCAACACATATATAATTTTTACAACGCATATATAACTTATATATCGAACGTACAACTTATACAACGCTTATACAAGAGGTGTACAACGCTTATATAACTCATACATCGACTATATAATTTATACATCGTCGTTTTCCATATCGTTTGTAAATTAGAAATCTCACATTGGGTTCCACTCCACCAAAAATAGCAGAAGGCTCAGAAAAATATGCGGTCTCTTCTAGAATGTAGAAGACGTCCACACTTGTCCACTGTCTCTTGTTTCACTGAATTTCATCAAGAAACGAAAAAGATGTGATTTTTACAGTGAAATCAAAAACCGTAGCGCTTTAAACTGCTATAATATTGTTTAAAATTAAATAGGCTGTATACCTTTTTAAATGATTCAAAACTAGGTTTGAATCCCTTTCCCAATCCGCTGCACGAGGTCAAGATCAGATGGTTTAGCGTCGAAGGGCTTGGAAAGAGCTTCCCGGCGCCGTGCACCACCCTCAGTTCGACTCTGTTCTCGAGGTGCGGCGGCGGCCTGGAACGGTCGACTTCGAGCTGGCGGATCTCGCTCCACATGACACGATAGAAGGCAAGGGTTATATGGATTTGAAGGTGGAAGAAAACTCTACAAAAACTTTAACTGGGGCGTTGAATTCTATTGAGTGGATTAGGAGAAAACAAGGAGAGAATGAAGGAAGGTTCCGCCGCCGTATATCGATAGTTAATCGGGGAGAGAGAATAAGCCTGGGCCAATGAATTTTTTATATTAATTTATATATTTTTAAATCTCTAAAATACCCTCTTACACAAATGAACACCAATCCAAACCCAATGACTGTCGTCCCTAGTGTTTTACCCCCATTCCGAACACAATGGGATATGTTTTGTAGGCCCATTCGACTGTTTCAGTCAGTTTTACTTCAAATTAAAATATAAAACATTCAATATTTAATTTGAACGTACATTTCAATTTGCCGGGGCCACATACTGATTCGAAATATTCCAGAAAAATAAATCTAGCTATGTTTTGACGATACGGTCCCAACAAAACTAGTTTCGTCGAATTCTGAGACCGTTTGAAAAATGGCCCATTTCTGGTCGATCCAATTTAACTGTAATTGACCAAAACACATTTTCCTTTGCCACGCTCACATACTAGCTTCAAAAATTATGAAATTTGAAACCTAGCAATAACTTCACATCCCGGATCCAACAAAAGTGGTTTCGTCGAATTCCGAGGTCGTTTGCAAAATGGCCAATTTCACGGGCTATATAAATTCCATAGCGACCTTTCTGAAAATTCATTTGGCCATAACTTTTGCTTTCCACTATGAAACTTCAATTTTTTTGATTCATTAGAAAGGTATTCACTAACAGATTTAAATATTTTTGGTTTCACTCAAATTCGTTTTGTTTTGCACCCGGTACAGTCAGTCCAAGTTTGAAATGAAAATTTGAAACTGCCGCGCCTTTTCAGGCCTTGTGTATAATTAGAATTAATTATATTCCTTTTCAAACGTCGATTCAAACTCACTTTTCATTGCTATTATTTAAAATATTCATTTTAAATATTTATAATCCACTATTTTAGCCAATTTAAAAATTTTAAATTGGTTCAGATTTTCCGGGTCGTTACAATCTCTCCCACTTAAAACTTTTCATCCCCAAGAAGGAACAAAGTCAAAAGTGGTTTGATTAATCAACTCTACGTTCGATCGGGCTTCCATTCTCCAACTTTTCAGTTTCTGAGAATTTTCAAATTCTTCAAAAATTTGGCTAACACCCAGAATTTTCGAAAAATTTCTCCATAACCTCCTTTGTACGGGGAGGGGCTTGGAAATTTATTGGGCCGTATTAGGTACCCAATAAATCCTATAAAGCATACACATATTTTTAGTGATATATTCTGGTCTTTACAGGTGAGCGTGTATAGATAATAACTCCAGAGAATAAATTCTCGTCACCATCTCAAAGCCTGAGGGTGTGTGTATTTTTAATTCCTCCAGAGGATAAATCCTCGTCACCTCGTCCCGTGTGGGAAATAAATAATCCATGTGCCGTACCTAATGACTAGAGAGACGTGATTATTGTCAACTCCAGACCCGTGTGGGTTTTTTTATTAATCTGGCAATTTATCGTTACAATTTTATATGTCCATATCAGTCATCAGTTCAACCTGTAAAATATAGTCATCGCCATACAAGCCTCTCGCTCGTATGGTAAATCTTCCACCTCGTCACACAAGCTCCAAATGCTTATGTGGTATATGATGAAGTATGCCTATCTTCCAGAAGTATGCCATGTAATGTAGTTCAAAATTAATTGCTACTATCCTATGGCGACGTTTATGATTAAACACAGAACAACCTGCACTCCGCATCCAATGGCATTCACAGGAGTTGATATAATAATATTTCGCATCCAACTCATTAAGGTTTACCTATTTGTCGGGCACACAAATAAATTCTTTACTCAACAGCTATCCAATTACCTGTTCAAACATATATAATGCACAAGTATATATTTCTATCTATTTTCTAATCAGTTCAATGTGTGATTTATCGAATAAATCCTACCATTCATTCTATTATTAATTAAATTAACTATCGTTTCAATAATTTAATTAATCCAATTTACTATCACCCAATGCAAACAACAAGCAATTTGTTTTTAACTCTTCAAAAAATATACTAATCAATTTCTATATTCTTTTAAAATCATTCAGACCATAGAATTAAAAGTGCACATCCATGGAAAGAAAATAACAACAGAGTAGAGAACTAATTGGAAATTTCAAAATATGCTAAATGTACCTTGCACCGGAGTCAATCAGAGATATCTGCTCGACACTTAGGATAGGCTTTCTGAATGCTCTCCTCAGTTTCCCAAGTACAATCTCGCGGATCCCCACTCCATTGCACTTTGACTAAGTGAACCTTCTTGTTCCTCAATTCTTTGGTTTCTTTGCCGATAATCTTTAGCGGCTCTCTCCTCACAGCCAATTCAGGGGTAATTTCAATATCCTGTTGCGCTGCTTCTTCCACGATTAAGTCTGGATCATGAACGTGCCTTCGAAGTTGAGATATGTGAAATACATCATGCACTCCAGGCAACCAATCAGGCAATTTAACCCTATAAGCGAGAGTTCCGATCCGTTCCAGAATAGGAAACGGACCAATGAATTTGGGCGCCAACTTCCCAGTTTTACCGAACCGGATAACTCCTCTCATCGGCGATACTTTCAAATATACATAATCGCCAACTGCAAACGATATATCTCTCCTTCTCTTATCGGCATAGCTTTTCTGGCGGCTTTGAGCGGCGAGTAATCGTTTCTTAATAAAATCGACTTTGTCGGGTGCTTCTCGGATCATATCAGGCCCTAACACAAGTCTATTACCGGGTTCGACCCAACAAGCAGGGGATCGGCACGGTCTACCATACAATGCTTCGAATGGCGGCATTGTCAGGCTCGCCTGGTAGCTGTTGTTATATGAGAATTCAGCCAAATGCAGATGGTCTTCCCATGATCCCCCAAAATCTAGAACACAAGCCCGTAATAGATCTTCTAAAATACGATTCACCCTCTCTGTCTGACCATCTGTCTAAGGATGATAGGCGGTGCTCAAGTTCAGCTTTGTTCCCAGTTCTACTTGAAATTCCTCCCAGAATTTGCTAGTAAATATTGTATCTCTATCACTAACTATACTGAGCGGCACTCCATGTAGCCTAACAATTTCCCTGAAGTATATCTGTGCCAGACTCTGAGCAGTTCTGTTTGATCTGACAGGTATGAAATGGGAGGTCTTCGTGAAGCGATCTACGATCACCCAAATACTGTCATTTCCTTTTCTGGTTCTGGGCAAACCATCTATGAAGTCCATGGAAATATGTTCCCACTTCCAGCCTGGAACGTCTAGCGGTTGTAATAATCTAGCTAGTTTCTGTTGGTCGCTTTTGACTAGCTGGCAAGTATGGCGTCGACTAACATACATCGAGATGTCTCTTTTTAACGACTTCCACCAGAATGTTCGCTTGATATCGTTATACATTTTACTCACACCCGGATGGATACTGAGCTTAGATTTGTGGCATTCATCAAGCACATCTCTTCCGAGTTCAGGAATTTCTGGAACACAAATTCGTCCTTGTAACCTCAGAATCCCTTCGCTGTCGAGCTGGAAATCCAAAGCATTGCCTTCACGAATTCGCTGACTCATTCCTTTAATAAATTGGTCGTCTTTTTGGAGAGCCGATATCTTGTCAATCAAAGAAGTCGCAATGATAAAACTGGCGATCATAACATTCTTTCTACTTAACGCATCGGCCACGACATTGGCTTTCCCTGGAGTGTACAGAATTTCAAAATCGTATGCTGCAAGGAACTCTAGCCAACGTTGTTGCCTCAAATTCAAGTCTTTCTGGGTGAACAGATACTTTAACGACTGATGGTCTGTAAACAGTTCAAATTTCTCACCCAGAAGATAGTGTCTCCAGATTTTCAAAGAGAATACGATAGCCAACAACTCAAGATCATGAGTTATGTAGTTTTTCTCGTGCGGCTTCAGCTGACGGCTAGCATAAGCAATCACTTGACCCCTTTGCATTAACACTGCGCCAAGGCCTTCTCTAGAGGCATCTGTCTAGACTTTTAAATCTTGATTGCCGTCGATAATGGTTAACACTGGAGAAGTCGTTAATCTTAACTTTAGCTCTTCAAATGCCTCCTCACATTCTGGAGTCCATTTGAATTTTGAGTGCTTCTTTGTAAGCTTCGTCAAGTGACCAGATATCTTTGAAAAGTTTTTAACGAACTTCCGGTAATAACTAGCCAATCCGAGAAAACTGCGGACTTCTGTAGGAGTACTGGGCTGTTTCAAATTTTGAATAGCTGTGATTTTACTTGGATCCACAGCAATTCCTTCTTTTGATACGACATGGCCCAGAAATTTTACTTCATCTTGCCAGAATATACATTTGGATAGTTTGTCTTTCAAAACATTCCTTCTCAGAATTTCCAGAACCTGTTCCAAATGCTTTTCATGTTCGGCCTTTGATTTAGAGAAGATTAAAATATCGTCGATAAAAACCAGAACAAACTTATTCAGGACCCCTCTGAACACTCTATTCATCAAATCGACGAAGTAAGCTGGAGCGTTACATAAGCCGAACAGCATTACTGACCTCGCTACAGGCTTCCATCAGCTTTGAATTGCCGAAGAGTGTGTTCCAATGACAGCATTTAGAGGTCCAGACCTCCATTCAGACGATCCAATAAATCATCGATTCGCGGCAATGGATATTTGTTCTTTATCATCTGCTTGTTCAAATCGCGATAATCCACACATAGACGCAGAGTACCGTCAGATTTTGGGACAAACACCACTGCTGCTCCCCAATCAGAGAAACTAGGCCTGATCAGACCCTTCCATACGAGCTATCGTGTTTGATTGTCTAATTCCTCTTTCTCTTTCAAGGACATTCTTCGAATAGCGTGAACTACCGGGCTTGCATTCGGAATCAAAGAGATCTTGAAATCTATTTCCCTCTACGGAGGTAAGCGAACAACTTCCTCGAACACATCCGCATAGTTCTTGACGACAGGAATGTCTTTGATGAGGTCAGGAATATTCTCTGTGACTTCAGGGATATTTTCTATTTGAACAGGAGAAATATCCAAGGCTGCCCAGAAGTCTTTTCTATTAGCATTCTGACCTTCATAGGGAATGGTTATATAATCACCTGATTTTATCTTTGCCTTAATGACTCTATCGGCGCATTTAACCTCAGCTTCATACTTGGTCAACCAGTCTAACCCCAAGATAAGATCAAACTCTGTAAAATTCATGACGACCGCGATGGTAGGGAACCGATAACGAGAAAAGGAAACCGGCACTCCACAAACCCAATTGAGATCGATGGAACCCCCGACCGGATTTTGGACAATCATTGGTTCTTTGAGCTTCTTCAAATTTAAATCCAGGTTCTTAACTGCATTCTTTGCAACAAAGCTTCGCGACACGCCAGTGTCAAACAGTACTTTAACTGGAATATCTTTGACAGTCAGCATGCCTTCTAAAACATCTGGCCTTTCCTGACTAGCTGAAGGTGATGGAGTTTCTTCCACTTCATTCACTTGAACTACTTCGGGCTTGTTTAAGAGCGGGCAATCCTTTGTAAGATGACCAGCCTTATGGCATTGTTTGCACTCCCTATTCTCTTGAAACTCCCCATCAATTCTAAACCTCTTCTTCTTTTGCTTTCGATTGGCTCTATATCCATCCTTTGTTTCTTTAAAGATCTGCAATTCCCTTGCAAATGCCCTTGCTTATGGCAGTTATTGCATATGTCAGTTGCTACTAGTTCTTCTTCAGATCTGGCCCTTTTCCGATTGTCCTTAGGCTTCTTGCTCACCTTAGACATCGTACTGGCCTCAGGACGATCAGTTTCAGACTCAATTTTATTACTAGAGCTGACTCACTCTTCGTACTGTAACATACCTTTCGTGTCGAGATCCTCGTACTAGTAAGCCATGTATATCATTTCAGAAAAAGGAAGCTTCACATTCCTCATTACACTGTTCTGATATTTTCTTTGAAGCCCGTTGATAAATCTCAAATTCATTCTCTTCGGATTTTGAATTAGATGAGGGGCAAAGTGAGAAAGTTCATTGAATTTCTTATGATATTCCGGAATGGTCATATCTCCTTGTATCAAATAAGAAAATTCATCACATAGTCGCTCAATCGCTTCAGGAGGAGTAAATCTTTCCAGGAAAATCATTTTGAATCTATCCCAGGTGATATCACCTTCTGGATCATCCTTAATAAATGAATCCCACCAGAACAAAGCTTCGTCTTTGAGTGCCCAGGACGCCAGTAATCTTTTCTGGTCATCCCTCAGCTTTAATCCTTCAAAGATTTTCTCAGCCGAATGAATCCAATCTTGTGTTTTCATAATTGATTCTTCACCCGAGAAGGGTTTTCCACCCAGATTTCTATATTTCATAAATAGAGCTTCTATATCCGGGTCAGTATTACTTTTTCTGTTTCTGGCACTCATTTTCTAGTACTTCTGCAAATAGCAGATCAAGTGTCAGGTCACAGAAAAGATATTTCAAAATATAGAGACAAATACTTGAATGTAAATGTGTCTATCTAGGTGTTATTTCATTCTGCTACTCATACTAGGATATTACTGATCCTATCTGTAATGAGTTACCCGTCCTAGAACATTACTGGTTCTATTTCTGACGAGTTCGTTAATATGTTATATCCCAACACTAAGCTTAACCAAAGCCCTGATACCACGTTGTGACGAGCCCAAACCCCGTACTGACGGTGGCAAGGGTAATCTTTGGAATATAACACATAAACAGATAATAGCAGGACAGAATTAAATAAATACACCAGATAATGAACAATATAATATATTGGATAAACGTAATCATCAGAGTTACACAGTATACAGGATCATACTTAGTACAAATACAGTTCAGCTATACATAAATGTCTACAGCGGAAAACATATGTCGCCAAATATAGGTATACAATCAAAACCGCACAGTCACGTATTTGGAAATTGGATTTCCATCATGAACCAAGGCAAAAGATAGTCCTTACCGACTTCGAGACAATCTAGCCCATGTCTCAGGGTCAGAGCACATTGACCCTTGGATCGTCAGGGCCAGTCCACCGATGTGGATTAAAATTCCTGAACACTACGTTTCCCCGCCCTATGGGGCGTAAATGAGCCAACGAATGACTCCATCGGTCCCGGATCGACCGATATATCCGAGGCGCCTCGCTATCCATCATCCACATAAGTAAAATGTCAGGCCGTGTAAAAACACTGACACAACTCCTAGCTAGAAAGAAACACATGCCCTCCCTGAGGTCCTTCTCCCGTTTCTGGTTCATACCGGGGTGTGAGGCTCGCGAATTCACGTTATACACAAAGCTACGCCACACAGGCGGTGCTTTGATCATCAATCACAAGACTTTGCTTTTCAACAGAAGCCCTGATCACTGCATCTTAGAATGTAACACAGGCAATTCACACCATGTAACTGATGGCTATCAATTACACAGAATAAATTCCAATGTCAGACACACAATCCATTTACAAGTCTGTTCTGGGTCTGAACGAAACCGGAGGCACTATATACCTCGCAAACCCATCGATCTCCACGTACGTCTGGACGATCACCACTCGTTATCCATATTTCGGGATGCCTCCCAATCAGGACATCAGTTACCATCCAAACGAGGTGAAGATTTCCGGTCTTCATCTTCGATATCTTATCGTCGATTTAGTTATTCAGAATGGGATAAACCCGGTCTTTCTGAGCAACTCACGTATATAATAAACAAGTGCTACATGAACACAACATACGCACATTTCGATTCATTAGTCACTAACCGTAAATCAGTAAGAGAACGATTTCCCAAATATTAACCCCGAAGGCCGCAACCAACATCAGATCAACACCCAAGAAACCATTCGACTTAGCCAACCTTCAATTAGTTTCTAAATTTCACATCCATATCGTTTATAATATTTTATAACGATTTATCGCTATTTTTATTTATTTTAAAATAGCCAATTCATTCAAAACGACGCTTCGGGCCATAACGCGGTCGTGGCGCTGTTTTTCTTCAGATTTGATTTACTCATATCTGAAAATCTAACCGTTGGATCTTCACAAAATTTATATCATTAGAAAGATCTTTTCAAACGAATCCAACGGTTCCAGTTTTGGGAAAATCCGACGGTCGGATCTCCCGGTACAATCGTTTGAAGTTTCGATTTCAAAATACGAACTGCAGCGTCGTTATTCGATTTAATATAATTATATTTATATATATATATATATATAAATATAATCGATTCTGGTGCTATTTTTCTTCAGATTTGAATTAAACATTCCGGACAATCCAACCGTTGGATTTTTACAAAGTTGGTGCCGTTGGAAATATATTTCCAAAGCGAACCCAACGGTTGCGGTTTCGGGAAAATCCGACGGTCGGATCTTCCGCACTAATCGTTTGAAATCACGGTTTCAAAATACGAACTGCAGCTTCGTTACTCGATATATTTCAATTCTATTTATATATATATATATATATATATATATCTATTCTTCGATTTCAAAGCTATATTCTTTTCATACATTTGATAAAAATAATATTTTTATCCAACAAACATGCGCTTCGTCACTTCACTATTTTTAACAACTCTTGTGTACAGTAGAAATGTGATTTTTATTGTAAAGCAATTCGTTTCAAAATACAATTATTTTATATTGTTCATATAGGTAATAAAAATATGATTTTTATTATAAAACAATTTATTTCAAAACATGATTATTCTATATAGTTCATATTGATGAAAAAAATAGGATTTTTATTATAAAACAATTTCTTTAAAATATGAATACCATTCAACACATGAATTTCAATTCAACGAATGAATTTCGATTCAACACATGAAGGTTTTCTATAGTTTATATATATAGATAAAAAGGTGATTTTTATATTTAAAACACAAATACCATTCAACACATGAATTTCAATTCAACGAATGAATTTCGATTCAACACATGAAGTTTTTCTATAGTTTATATATATAGATAAAAAGGTGATTTTTATATTTAAAACACGAATACCATTCAACACATGAATTTCAATTCAACGAATGAATTTTGATTCAACACATGAAGGTTTTCTATAGTTTATATATATAGATAAAAAGGTGATTTTTATATTTAAAACACGAATACCATTCAACACATGAATTTCAATTCAACGAATGAATTTCGATTCAACACATGAAGGTTTTCTATAGTTTGTATATATAGAGTAAAAATGTGATTTTTATTGTTAAAACTATTTACTCAAAACACGAATACCATTCAACACATGAATATGATTCAACGAATGAATTTCTATTCAACACATGAAGGTTTTCTATTCAACAGATGAATATAATTTCAACACAGGAAAATAATTCTAACACATGAATATTATTCAAAATTTCGTAGCGCTTTAAACTGTTATAATATAGTTTAAAATTAAATAGGCCGTATACCTTTTTAAATGATTCAAAACTAGGTTTGAATCCCTTTCCCAATCCGCTGCACGAGGTCAAGATCAGATGGTTTAGCGTCGAAGGGCTTGGAAAGAGCTTCCCGGCGCCGTGCACCACCCTCAGTTCGACGCTGTTCTCAAGGTGCGGTAGCCTGAAACGGTCGACTTCGAGCTGGCGGATCTCGCTCCACACGACACGATAGAGGGCAAGGGTTATATGGATTTGAAGGTGGAAGAAAGCTCTACAAAAACTTTAACTGGGGCATTGAATTCTATTGAGTGGATTAGGAGAAAACAAGGAGAGAAGGAAGGAAGCTTCCGCCGCCGTATATCGATAGTTAATCGGGGAGAGAGAATAAGCCTGGGCCAATGAATTTTTTTTATTAATTTATATATTTTTAAATCTCTAAAATACCCTCTTACACACACGAACACCAATCCAAACCCAACGACTGTCGTCCCTAGCGTTTTACCCCCATTCTGAACACAATGGGATATGTTTCGTAGGCCCATTCGACTGTTTCAGTCAGTTTTCTTCAAATTAAAATAAAAAACATTCAATATTTAATTTGAACGTACATTTCAATTTGCCAGGGCCACATACTGATTCGAAAAATTCCAGAAAAATAAATCTAGCTATGTTTTGATGATACGGTCCCAACAAAACTAGTTTCGTCGAATTCTGCGACTGTTTGAAAAATGGCCCATTTCTGGTCGATCCAATTTAACTGTAATTGACCAAAACACATTTTTCTTTGCCACGCTCACATACTAGCTTCAAAAATTATGAAATTTGAAACCTAGCAATAACTTCACATCCCGGATCCAACAAAAGTGGTTTCGTCTAATTCCGAGGTCGTTTGCGAAATGGCCAATTTCACGGGCTATATAAATTCCATAGTGACCTTTCTGAAAATTCATTTGGCCATAACTTTTGCTTTCCGCTATGAAACTTCAATTTTTTAGATTCGTTAGAAAGGTATTCACTAACAGATTTAAATATTTTTTGTTTCACTCAAATCCGTTTTGTTTTGCACCCGGTACAGTCAGTCCAAGTTTGAAATGAAAATTTGAAACTGCCACGCCTTTTCAGGCCTTGTTTATAATTAGAATTAATTATATTCCTTTTCAAACGTCGATTCAAACTCACTTTTCATTGCTATTATTTAAAATATTCATTTTAAATATTTAAAATCCACTATTTTAGCCAATTTAAAAATTTTAAATTGGTTCAGATTATCTGGTTCGTTACAACCACATAGTGAAATATACATAAAGAGAGTATCAAGAGAACATGAAATATACCCCTTTCTTCATGCTATTCTGTTGCTCGTTCTCTTTTTTTTCTCCTGCTGTTCCGAAGTGTGCATACATGAATAATGCTTATCATTTGCAAGCCAGCAAGAAGAAGAAATCACTACAATGTCCCGCGAATAAGCATGTTCAAATTTTTTGGCGAGTTAATATCAATAGCATACTTAATGAAATCAGAACGCTCCTCGGTAGAAGACTCAGGTTTTGGCTTTTTTATATTTTCAAGAAGATAAGCTTCGTATATCAAATTCACAGCTGCACTGCCCCTGCCATCTATCAATGAATCAACTTGCTCGTCAGTCCACTCATCTAATTTGGTAGACAAAGACCTACAAAAATAGAAAGCCACACATCATAATTCCTGCTAAAGGCAACATGTATTAGAATAAATAGATCTACATTTATAATTCAGACTCGAGTTGATACATGTGTCATCGCCTTCAGGGCCAGATTTTTGCCAGTCCAAAATCAGAGAGCTTGGCTGTAAAATCCTGTTAAGGTATAATTTAATATCATATCGTTTGTTGGCTTCAATTAAACTTAAATGCAGGGAAAGATCCATCATAAACAAATTGTTATTAACTGAATCCTGCAAGATATTTGATGTCTTAAAGTCACAATAGATAACAGATCTTTCTGCATTATGTAGGAAAGCAAGTCCTTTGGCAGCACCAAGAGCGATCTTCATTCTAGCTGCTCAAATCAATGGGGGTAACTGTTTCTGTGTTTGACAAGCAATTAGGTACATGTTCTATATGAATCGGGACTTGTTTGGCCTTTGATATAGAAATAAAGAGAAAACACTAAAATTATGTATCGAAAAATAAATAAGTCGATAAAATGCTTCATTGTAATAATCCAAAGCAAATCCAGCTACTTTATTCTTTTCATTATAAAAGAATTCATTCTTCGACATTAGCTAAATATCAAGGGAAACTAGAAAATCCAGCTACTTTATTTTTTTCATTAAGAAAATCATTCTTCGACATAGCAAATATCAATGAATTTTCCATTTTCATCTCTGTCCCTTAACACATCCTCTCTTAGCCTAAGAGTTATCTAAACAGTGATGCAGTAACACTAATACCTCATTAACAAGTGTATCCATTTAGAGTAAAAAGCTAAATCCCTTCATCGCATTTAAATACAATATATTAGTTAACAAGTAGATTAATTCACAAATGTAAGCTGAATTTTTTTAATCTTATTTTAACATAAAATAAACAATCATCAAAAATAAAACAATAAAAGGGTATATTTTCCAAATTCAAAAGGAGTTAGCCAAAAACACCGAACCTGATGGATTAAAGTTGGAGATTCTGACGTTCCTCTTCGGAAAGAGAGGAGAAAGGAGGTGGTGGAGGTGCGATGGTCGATTCCAATGACCCTAAAAGAGAAGGCCTGCCTTAGGAGAACTACGTTGGATTGCTAGTTTTTCCCTATTTAGGAATTGATGATACCCAAGTCAGAATTTGATTCGTCGAAGATCGATGGTTGCTGGCGGAATTAGGGGACGAACGAAGTTTCATTGGAGATTCATGGAAACTGTCGATTTCAATTCGGGTTTAAAAGGATTTTGGAGGAAACAGTCAAAGTTTACTCAACGAAGCCAAAAGGAAAATAACGCGGCCGGATTTAATAGAAGTGGAGGGAAGTAAAATAATTTCCCGTCTTGATTTATTTCAACGTTTTGGATTTAAAACCACTTATTAATGTTTGTTTTTTACAAGGAGAAGAAAATGTTGTCTTTTGCAATTGTATATAACCAGTTTTCTTGTAGTGTTAGGTTCTAAATAAACCCATTTATCAAACATGGGTTACACTTATCGTTTGTAACATATAATATAATTGTTACCTAAAGTTGCAAACATTTAGAAAACATTTGTAAGTACTTTGTAAGTTTTAACGTCGTTTATTTTTCAAAATCATTGTAAATTATTTCAATTTCAATAGAGTTTACATTCTTTAAATAATATTTCAAAATCTTGTTTGTTGATAAAAATTTTGTAAACTAGTTATATACATAACATAATTTCAGAAATATTTGATTTAAAATATTCTTATCATATAAAATATATTTGTTCTGTTATAGTTTAAACAGTTGAGTTGATAAAATTAATTCAAAAACTTCAAGCTTAAATTATCGATTGAAAATCGTTAATTTCGGTCATCCAATGATGAATTTAAATTGAAATATATTTTAAACCATACAAACTTTGAGTTAAACAAATTTATAATTCAATTTCATTTAAAGCTCATTTATGATCTAAGTCTAATTTAACAAAGATTCATAATTTAAATATAATTACAAAGTAATTCAAAACTCCTTTAAATTAAATAATTCAAATCCAATTCAAAGTCATTCAAATCTAATTTAAAATTGATTTAAGTTTCTAGTTAACTTTAAAGTAGATTTAAATGCAAAATTCTCATTAAATTAGGTTTATAATTTCAAATTTACATTTCAATATAAATTTCAACAAATTCCATTAACAATTTCAAAATTTTAAATTAAAATTTCTTCAAATAATTTAAATAAATTCAGTTTATATGACTGTATATCATTTCAACTCACATCCAAATGTCACGGGTGTATCTTTTTAACCTAATTCAGGTTTATAGGTCATATAACCATTCAATAATAATATCAGTTGACAAATTTTGACATGATAACAAGGATATATCATAGTAACAACTTAATTTAACACATCATAACAATCGATAGATTTATGTATATAACCAAGGACCATGCCCATATAATACAACAATCATATATCAGTGTGCGCGACTATTGATAACATTTTAATATCAAATTATAATTTTTTAGCAAGGTTTATCAAATTACAATTTAAGTTGATGAATCTTAAGTTCATGAAATTTAACCTATTCCAATTTAATATTGAATGTTGACAAAAAAATATTCAATTCAAATGACTGTAATATCCATAAATTTCGATATAAATTTAATTTAATCATTAAATATGCTAAAAATAAATTCATCAAACATCAGATCCAATACAATTTCAATATTGGAAATCGACCAACAATAATGTCAAATGTCACTATTAACTTATCCATGAAATGAAAATTTAATAAATTGTCTGACATTTTATGTATCATGAATCAAGTAATTTTACTCGCATAAAATTTAAATCATGAGTTATAGCACTCACATTTTGAGTAGAAGTGCATAAATTTATGTGTGTTAGGAATGGTGACAAGACTGAAGATTAAAAATGCAGCAAAATAGGTGATGAATCAACAAATACACACGAATTCAGAAAGCACACAATTCACGATCATCTTTGAGAAGGTTGCAATCAAATGCGATCGTTGAATTTTATATTCTTTCTTCAGACTTAGCAGTTGGTCGGGTTGGCTCTGGGGGGTGCATGTAATAAAGATAGAGTAGAGAATTGAACAAAGGACGAAGCTATTCGATTAAAGGATAAGGGACTGCTTGAATGGATGGAGCGAAGCAATTCCTGGTGATGGTTGCTAACCCAAAAGGCAGTTTAAGGCGAGAGGAAAAGCTACAGCAGCTTCGGTCAAGTAATGCATGTAACAGCCTATAATTTCAAATGAATTTTAAAATTTCAATGTTAATTGAATCGAGATAAATTTGAAATTTAAAATTTTAAATGAATTTAAAATACTGAATACTATGACTTACAAATCTACTGAGATACAATTTTTTGTGAAAATATAAATTTTTTCCAAGTTTTGTTAAAAAATAATTTTATGTTAAAAAATTAAATGTTTAAAATCTATTTTTTTTTATGATTCTACTCGAAGTTCTAAATTAATCTATGTTTTCTGTTTTATAAAAATTCGTTTCTATTTGCTCTAGATTTGTGATTTTTAGTGAGAAATTGCGCAAAGTGGTTGTGTTTGCATTTACTCTACTATCTCCTTTGTAGATTATTTTCTGAGTTTTGATTTGGCTTCTTGGAAAAGCTTCCCATGCCACACCATGCCTCGATTTAAGGTTATGTTCAGAATTATTAAAGACTTCTTGAGAGATAAATATATAGGCCTTTTCTCTATGTTCTCATTTTTCTTATTCACCTAGATTTATCTGTCTTCCTTCCTCTTCTGCAACTCATCTTCTTCTTTGTAAAATCTTTCCTCCACAAGTCAAATCTCAAGGTAAATTTTCTTTTCTTTTAGTTTGTCTTATTCTGTATTTCCATTTTCAAATTTCTAGTTGAATTTTAGAATCAAATTGAAATAACCCTAGAATCTAAGATCTAATGACCTGACCCTCCAACCCTGCAACCGCCTGAACTATCTTGGTCCGACCATACAGCTACCTCCACATTTACCTCCGACCAGCCTTCATCAGCCACCATCCAATCGATGAACAAAACCCTAAGCCTTGCAAACTTTTTTCCTTGTTTACTTTAGCTTTTTCCCTCAGCTTACACCAAATTCCAAACACTTTAGGATACCCTCCACACACATCTTCAACGAACAATTAGACTTGGTCACAAACATTATGGTTGCACCATATTCAAATAACTATGTATAATCAAACCGTTGGAGAAAAGATCCTCAATCTAATTCTTTTCCTCATTTTTCTCCTTAGGTGTCATTCTTTGAGGAAGAAGAACTACTGGTTGAGCTCCTGGGACAAGATCGATGTGGAATTTGACTTCTTGTTTAGGAGGAAGGAAAGTGACTTTGCCAAAGACATCAGGGAAGGGACTTCCGCTTAGAAGTGGTCAGAATTTAGTGTAAGGGGATGGGGAAAGTCAAGTAAACTAGGGAAAAGGGTGCAAGCCTTAGCGTATTGTCCATGTCTTGGGTAATGGCTAATGAAAGATGGTTAGAGTTGATCCTAGCAATGACAACATGGTCAGAGCAGGGTGGTTCAGGTATTAGCAAGGGTGGAGCTTCGATGGTGGCTGGATCTTATATTCTAGGGTTTCTAAATTTGGTTTTGGAAATTAATTAAAAATTAGAGAAAGAGAACAGAGAACAAAACATATTAAAACAAAATAAAATTTACCTCGGGATTTGATTTGTAGAGGAAGATGATTTGCAAAGAAGGAAGACAGTGAAATATTAGTGAATAAGAAAAATGAGAACACTAGTAAAAAGTTCATAGATTTATCTCTCACGAAGTCCATAAAAATTCTAAAATTTAACTTAAATTGAGGAACGATGTGGCACATGAAGCTTTCCTAAAAAGCCAAGTCAAAACTCAGAAAATAGCCTATAAAAGTGATAACGGTGTAAATGCAAACATCGTCAATTTGCATAATTTCTCATTGAAAAATACAAATTTAGAGCAAACGGAAGTGAATTTTTACGAAACAAAAAATGGATACTAAATTTAAATTTGAATAAATCACTAAAAATAAAATATTCAGAGTTTAAAATTTTCATATACATTCAAATTTTGGACAAAAATCTATATGTGACAGCCCGCCCCGCACCAACCGACAATTCCCTAAAATGCGTTGTGCCAATGTCCAGCTAGCACGGGACGGTCGTCAAAAGAAAGGGATTTGAAGCTATGAACTACCAAAGAACCTGTAGTATATCTCACATCGCATGGAATAAAATATAATAACAACATAACTTGACATAAAACAGGTGAGACAGTGCATAAGCTGAAAACTAAACCATCATAGCAGCGGAATCCAAAATATAGCTTATGATCCAAACCATTATTACAACTTCAAAATACTGTCTCTAAAAAGGAAATAGAAAAGGTACACTACTAATGCCCAAATCATTGACCAGCAACAACACAGGGAGAATATACGCATATAGTACGTGGAAGCCTCCTTCTCGTCTCCGGACAGCTACTCATGCATATCTGCATAACCTGTCTCTAGTTCGCTCGTTTAAGAGCACCCAGAGTAATAAGAAGAGACATAAAACTCTGGGTCGGACAAAAGTCTGGTATGAGCAGTAGCAACAAAGTAAAACAATAATAGGTATAAATAATCATACCTGAACCTGGACCTGCAACCAAAGAGTTAGCACAACAAGAAGTATAGTACTCTAAGGTAACACTAACATAAAGTGTGAAATGGGAGTGTACATGTCATGGTGATAGCTAACATCAAACATAGCGATCATCCTCACATCACTCACTCGGTGCGTAAAGCATACGATATCCACCGCTTTGATTACCAAATCCATTGGGGCCATGACGGCAACTCCGTACAACTATTGTTATGACCATACTTCCCTGGTCTATAGTTAATAACCCTACCTAGTCCACACATTCCTGGCTCTAGGTTAAGGGCCAACCAGTCCACACTTACCTGGCTCTGGTTCGTCAACATGCCCCCTCTCTTCAATGGTGAACCAAAGTTATAGATATCGATAACCCCTTTGCACATGTCCCGCAGCAAAGTCCAACTCTAGAAGTTAACTCATTGGTTCCCGTCTGGATCCTGAGTAATAACTTCCCATTTGAACTTCCTTTGCATCTCAAGTTTTGTTCGAATTGGAGTCGATCTTCAGAAGAGTTCACGGTCATCGTCGTTTCGTTCGCTGTCCAGGATCGAAGACCGGCTCGTGGTCCTCCCTTGGCCATCAGCTCTTGGTTCCCCCTTCGGCTTGCGGCTCATGGCATCGTGGTTCGTTCATGGTTCGTGGCATCATGGTTCGTGGTTTGCCCCTTTCGGCTCGTGGCATCGTGGCTCGTGACATCGTGGTCGGCTCGTGGTTTGTGGCCCCCAAACTCTGGTTCGTGGCTCGCCCCCTTCGGCTCGTGGTCCTCCTAGGTCCGGTTCATGACTTACTTCATGGTTCGTGCTAGCATGGTGGAGCGGTTCGTGAGGGGGGTGCTCCACGAGTGGGGTCGGCTCGTGAGTGGATGGTCACGATCGGGGTCCTGTACTATTTCCTACAACTTTCCAGCAAGCTATTTACGTCATGCGATGGCGTTTTCGACCATTATAACTTTCCTATACAATCTCAAAGCATATCAAATAGCAATACTAACATGTGTAATTAATCACAAACATTAAAACACCAAGCATATAGGTTATTTAGATCAAACATACCCAAAAAGCATGATTTCCCCTTAAATTTCCTTGACCATGTTTAACTATAGGATTAACAAACTTAATCCAAATTAACCCAAATTTATATCAGTGACATAAAATAATATTTTAGAATTTCTACATATTTTTATGATGCATAATTTCGCTAATTATCACTAATCACCCCTAATTAGCCGTAGTTAGTAAATAAAAGTGCAAATCATTCATCTTAGCCACAAACAAATTATAGACCTGAAAACTCCACCGATTTGGGTCAAATTCCTATGTGTTCTAGCAGCTCTATCTCAATTTTGATGCTAATCTGCTTTAACTTGATGTAGTTTTGCTTAATTTGTGATTAGGAAGTGATTAGGGATGAATTTAGAAGGTGGAGGCCATTGCTAGGGTTAAAGGGAGGTAAGTGGTGGCTGGAAAAATGAAAATGAATCATCCTCTAACTCTTTTCAGCCCTCCCATAACCCTAATCCCGAAATGGGTTATGCGTCTAACCACTAATCACCTAATTAAGCCCGGTTAAACTGTTTTTCCATCTTCAATCCTTATTTCAGCTATATCTTCCAAACGGTAAGTCCGTTTGATTAATGTGACCACTCTACGGAAAGGTAAACCATCATTTGAATCCAATGGAAGTGGTTTCAGGTCAATACTCCTTACCAATCAAAAGTTATAGGAAAAACGAGATTCACTAGGGGTAAAAACGGTCATTTAGAATTCAACAAAAATCGTGAACATGGGAAATGACCTCAATAATCGTTGCCCAAAGTTACACAACTATATGACTTCATATGAAAATAAAATAAATATTCTATGATCCTTCGATGTGTAGAATGTGGGTCATTATACTATATCTCGGTAGATTTTGCAAGTCATGATATTTAATGTTTCAAATTTATCTTGATTATATTTATTAAAATGATAAATTTCATTTGAAATTATAGGATGTTACTATGCATGCACGGTTTCAGGTATAGTTAGTCCACAATGGTCAGTGAAGGCCAGTAACTAACGCAGGTCAGTGGTGTGGTGGGCTGTTAATTCGGTAGTGACATGACTAGAGACTGTAGGCAGTGGTCAGGGAATTTTTAGGTGAAGGCTAACGATGTATGTGATGCGTGCTAGCGGTTTTATAGTGGAGGTGGTGCAAAAAGGTGCAGCGGGGATAAATCAAGGAAATAGCGGGGATATAGCGGAGGCGCAAAAAAGTTCATTAGATGTAAAACCAAATATTTGAAAATTAATTAATCTTCTTTCTCGCAATATATGTGTACAAGAAACTAATATTAATCAATCTTATATAAAAAAGTCAAGGAATATCATAGATATGCATGCTAAATTTGATGAGTGTGATTGATTATAACCATATATTAGGCAGGTATGACTTAACGTTAGCCTTTTACGCTAAATTTACTAAATTTGTTTTACAAGAGAACTGGTCTAATCAATTTCTATATATTAATATTGCTAAAGCGGACGCTAAAACGCCTTGATTTAGCGGACGCAACGGAAAATAGTGGGGATAAAAGTGGATCTTCTGTTCATGAGCGCTAAATTGAAATAGCTTAGCGATTGAAGAACGCTATGAGTTATGGGGCTTTAACTGCATAGGATGCGTTGCTGGAGAAAGGTGGAAAAGCCTAAGATGATCTAGTTCAAGCTACTTGGGTATGGTGGTGGAGCAATGGGTGACTAGAGCAATGGAGATAAAGGGGGAAAGAGTGAAGATGATGGCTTCGAGGTTTGGGTGCAAGATAGGTGACGCGCTATTGGTAGGTGAGATGGAAGAGGAGAGTGAATTTTTTTGTTGTTCTTTATCGAACTTTCTAAAACTACAAGAATAAGTACGAAGCAACTAATATGAAATGGCAGATAGAAGGTTGACACGGGCCAGACTACATGAGTTAGGAATCTTCTTTTTCACTTTGTTAAGAATGAAAAAGAAGCTATAGTTTTTTCTAAAAGAAGGGGAAAAAGAAATAGGTGAGAGAGCAGGAGCAGATGCAAAATTTGTATACATTAACTGTTATTAAAATTCGAGTTTAGTTAGAACGTGAGTCCCTTAAACTCATACCACCAAATATCACCCATGAGACTAGGTGAAGAATTTACCAATTCAACATGAAAGTTTGATTTTAAATTAAAATTTACATTAGATTATCATAAATGGGAAGGCCTAGTTAGCAGGATAACCAAAAATTTCAATTCAAACTATGTTACAGCCCAATCTGATTGCCCAAACATATAGATTGAAATACTATTGTGTTCACTTCGTTGATACGCATGGGATAACACATTGAAAACTGGTATTTTAGCATTCATGCGAAAATTCATTATCTATGCCATATCGATTATCGTTACCGTAAATTTGTCATATAAATCGACTTAAACGGAGGCGGAGAAATCAGAATTCAATGAAAATGAACATCGACAAATTTAGTTATAAAGTTTTCTAGGATCATCTCATGCAAAATATTCATATTTTGGAAAATCAAAATTTGCTATTTTGTTATTAACTAATGTTATGACAATAATTTAAAATTTGGATAAAGTTTTCCATTATAATTAATGATCGATTTAACTTCTTTATATTAAACTAAATACACTCAACCCAAATTCAAATTCAGATTTAACATATCATTTCCTTATTATTTACGACTGTTACTAAACCACGAAAAACATTGTTTCAAATTGCAAATTAAATATTTCTATTTTTAAATTATTGTCGTAACATTAGTTAATAACAAAATGGTAACATTAGATAATATCATTTCATGCAGTGGTTACATCTCTATCCCAGCAGAATTACTTGTGACTGTAGGCATTAATACCCCTCGAATTACGCCGTGAAAACACCTTATAGATCGCAGCACGTAAGTGGTTATATTTTTAATCCCAGCAGTAACCAATAGTATTGCAGAAAATCACCATCCACGATTTACGCTATGAAACAAAACCTGATAGATTGTAATGCGCAAATGGTTACGTCTGCTATCCCAGTAGAAACAAATAAACTATAGAGAATCTTTGTCCTCGAATAAAGCTATTAATCAATATTAAATTAGCATAATAAATTCTGGTTGAATCCACTAAGTGGACTCCGATGTGACCCCACTAAGTGCGATTTCGAAGTGATCTCATCGAGTAAGATTCCAATGAGATCTCACCGAGTGAGAGTTTGACGCGGTCCTACTGAGTTGGAACGCAATTTCCCATGTAATCATCCGGTAGAGTTCCAACATAATCCTACCGAGTAGGATCGTGATTTCCAATGGAAGGTACTTTCCATATCTTTGATTTCAACGCATACGATACTATATATAGTAACTTTCATTTCATAATTCCACATATATCACACTTATAAATATTCCATTTACATAAGAATTTTTCTTTCCAAATTGAATACTTTCGAATCAATATTTTTGAGTTCACTATATTCTTATATAATTTACTGTTTATATAAGAGTTAAAATTTATAAATTGAATCTTAGTCAAATTCAAAGATTCTACAATAATCGGTAGATTACAAGACTATTTTAGTTTCCCCCTTATGTAAATATGAGATCATAGATTTTCAATTTTGAATATTTCAAATTAATAGTTTAGTTTCGTTTCTTGTTCATATAACATTCATTCTTGCTATTGTCTAATATCCCTTAAGGATCATTTCTTCATATAAACTCAAATGGGGAAAATTCAATATAACTTTTATGAATTGCATTTATATCCAATCAATTATTTGAAGTTTGATTAATTAAAAAGTTTATTCATAAGATTTCTCAATTTCCATAAAGTAAATACCATTATAAATACTATTCAACTTTTTATTTCAGTATGTATCTCATAATACATATATATATATTCAAGTATTTATTTTTAAATAGATATCTTTACTTTACTAACATTCATCTTGATTAACATCATTATTTAATATTCAGCTCAATATTATTCTCAAGTTAGTGTTATCATCATTTAAATACGAGCTATTGTTATACTTAGAACATTACAAAACAAATTTTCAAATTAGCGAGTTAAAGTCCAACATCTTTGGGTTACATCATTTTACAAGTAATTACCAAAATCATCTTACATTCAAGTTAAATTTTCTTCAATGTTATCATCATTCAATTAAAACATTTCATATACTTATATTTACATAAAATCTTATTTATCGAAAACTGGATATTTCAAAAATCAAGGCTTCCTATGACCGATAAGTTTCAGAATCCACTTTAGTCCATACTCAACGAAGGTCTCATACATAACACATTATTAACTTATTGACAACAATCTAAAATTTTAGGTAACAAAGGATTTTACTTAATACATAATAACTCAAATTTTCCACTATACCGTACCATCTTAAGAATCTCTTCATTGAGTTCTCCATCTTGGATATTGACTTGGAATCATTTGTAACGTTCTCCTCAAGCCGACCTCGTTTATTACGCTTGTTACAAACTAAAGCATCCTCCATAATAGTTTCAGCGCATGTCCCTTGGGTAAGTTTCATTGCTAACTTTCCATTTTTTTCTTTCGAGGGCAGTTCCTAGCATTATGTCCCAATAACTTGCAATGAAGAAAACCAATAAATCATTTTTCGATGTAGGGCAGATGTCTTTCTTCTTCTTCACCTTAGGAAAGTGACTAAGAAAATGTTCCTCCTTCCGGCATTTGAAAAATACAACCTCAAAGTGAAGACAATTATTTCCCATTTTTCTTCTTGTTTTGTTCTCTTTGCACATGGCTATGTAATGGTCCTTTTTATGACTCCTACAACAGATGACATTATCATAAGAGTCCTGATCTCTCTTTAGTCCATTTCTCTTGCTCTAATTCTACATCTTCTCATGCCTTACAAGTGGCCCTTCGTCTTTCTTTACCCTTTGCCTTCCCTCCTTTCTTTCGATCCATCTAAATAAATTAGAAATCATAACTTAAAAAACTCTTCCAAGCTTTCAATTATTATCGAAACAAGGATCATACACATTTACTGAATTAGTATTAGATAAATTATTCATCAAACATTACCCAAATCGTAAATATTTTCTAGCCCATAAAATTTAGTAATAACCACAAAAACATTTTAAAATTTAGGTTCACGTTCATTTACATAAAATATTCAATAGAATTACAAAACATTTCCTACCTTTAGTATTTTAAGAGTTTCAAAAATCTTTCCTTTATTTTCCTTTCATTTTCTTAACTTAAACTTTAAGGTTCATAACTTTGCTTAAATTTTGATAAAATCAACCATATTTTTTTAATCATTTATATAAGAAAGATTTCCTTAAAGTTCATAATATTGATAAATATTATATATAATCATTTTAAATCGATTATTATATATAAAAATAACAAGTACGCTCTTATCAATAATACACTCAACTTATTCTAGGATATTTCTAACTTTATCTCTAATGAGTTTACTCCAACAGGCTTTGGTATTCGCTTAGTTTGGTTCCAATACAAACTATAACAAGACTTTTTGGGATAATTATGTCAACAATAAACCACCATATCCAACTCAAACCACTCCAAATTTTATAAATTTTTAATCGGGTTTAGTACAAGAAATAAAATAAGAAGAGAAGGATCTGAACTAAGCAATACATAGAATCTCACTAAAGAGATTTAGAGAAAATTAAACAGAGAATTTTATTGTCATTTTATTGATTGATAAGATTGATACAAAGACCATGTATTTATATATAAAGATGTAATGGCCAGTATAATACTTGTCGTATATAACATTGTAACGACTAATACTTGTTGATTATAACATTGTAACGGCTAGTATAATACTTACCGTATATAAGATGTAACGGCTAATACTTGCTGATTATAACATTATGACGGCTAGTATTATACTTGCCGTATATAACATTGTAACGACTAAAACTTGCTGATTGTAACAATAGTCAATCCCCAGCTTGCAAATGAGCCCAATACGATGTATATGAGACCTTATTCAAAATGAACGCTGTGATGAATGATGAAAACATCTTTATTATTTCGTTACTATCCCTCAAACCAAATTTGGGTTCCCATTTCTATCTCCGCCTCCATCAACTAGTTTCCCATTTCTATCTCTGACTCCATCAATGACTTTTAGATCCTCCCTCAATCTTATAAAAATTTTGGTAGACAAAGCTTTTGTAAGCACATCAGCTCGCTGATAATACACGAGAACATGACAAACCGCCAATTTTCCTATCCGAATTTTGTCTCTAACAAAATGAAGATCGATTTCAAGATGCTTCGTCCTCGAATGTTGAATCGGAAGAGACACCGTACTCTTGTTGTTACACCAAATAACAGGCTTTCGGTTTAGAGTAAACCCTAGCTCCTCCAATAGTGACCTATCCAAGTAACTTCCATCGTTGCGCTTGCTAAAGCTCGATACTCTGCCTCTGCATTGGACCTGGAAGTTGTTTGTTGCTTCTTTGTGCACTAAGATACTATGTTGGAACCAAGATAGACACATTATCCTGAGACTGACTTTCAGTCATCACTGTCATTTGCCCAATCAGCATCGCTAAAGCACTGTAAGCTAAGTTCTTTCCCAGATTTTATCATTATACCATGATATTTTGTGCCTTGCAAATATTGTAGTATTCTTTTAAGAGTTATCCAATGTTTTGATAGAGGATTCTGCATGTATTGACTTAATTTGTTAACACTATAACATATATTTGGACGAGGAAGAGTTGCATATTGAAGTGCTCCTATTATTCTTCTATATTCCTTGATATTGTCGATGGCTTCACCTTTGTACTTATAAAGTTTAAGATTGCTTGTCATTGGCATAAGGTAAGGAATTTGCTTGATGCATTTTAGCCCTTTGCAAGATATCTGAAATGTAATTTTGTTGAGATAAAAATAATCCTCTGTCGTTTTACTTGATAACTTGTATTCCAAGAAAAAAATTTGGCTCCCCCATGTCTTTTATAGCAAAGTTTGATCCAGTCTTCGTATGATGCTCTCTATTTCTTGGCTGTTATCTCCTGTTATCTACATATTGTCTACATATACCAAAATATAGATAGTTCCATGTGTACTTCTCTTCATATATAACGAATTATTTGATTTAGCTTGTATGAAACTCATGTTGGATAAGGTTAACTTGATTTTCTCATACCAAGCCCTCGAAGCTTATTTTAAACCATATATAGCCTTATGTTACTTGTAGGCTAGCTTTTGGACCAAGCCACAAAGACAAGGAAGAGGTGGCTTGCATACTCGTAGATACACGGCTCGTGGTCCAGTTCCACAAACCCGCTTGTGACCCATATTACCAACCCGCTCGTGATAAAGGGATTCACGACCCGCTTGTGTCAAAGGGTCACGAGTCGACCCTATACTCAGGAAATGGTGGTCGTGACTTGGTCATCCACGAACCAATAATCCAGGATATGATGACACATGTCCATAACCGCCAAGTTGACCATTTCTCCATCCACTCATGAACGGCTCCGAGATCCTCAGGATTGGGGCCACGTGTCTTCACGAACCGCCTGCAAAAATCACCTATAAATAGCCCAATACTTGGCATTTTTAGGATCTTTTGGAGTTAACCCATAAGAAGGGTAAGTGAGTCATGTCGCTTTAACTAAGTCATGAGAGTCATGTCGCAAGGGAGGAAGTCCAGTCATATCGCACCTATTCATATCGTGCAAGCAAGACATAAAACATCCAGCAATCATGACGTTTTGATATCATGGCGGAGTTCTCTTCATATCGGAAGTCAGCACGGCGTCACCGGTTCGTACAATGTAGACCATGTCTCTCAGATTCCAAAGGGTAAGGCAAGAACCACGCCATAGCGCTCTATGTCGTATAGCAATATGAAATAGGTCATTGTAAAGTCATGTCGTGCCCCATTTATAGCAACAAAGCTAAAGCAAGTCGTCATCCGACATGGCGTCGTGACGTGCCATAAGCCCAAAGCGCTAAGAAGCATAGGGGCATACAACATGAGTCATGCTACCCTGCCTCCACATCGTTTTACGATATAAAGAGTAAGACGCTGTTCAAGATCTGGAGCAAAACCATGTCGCGAGAGCTAAGTTGGACTCAAGAAACACGCCATGCCGTCTTGCACTTATGTCGTAACCTACTCATGCCGCATCTAGCTGTCATCCGCATGACATACCATCATGATGTGTCGTGTCGCAAGATCAAGGCGTTAAACGGCACAATGTTGCGGTATAAGTCATGACGTCCCAATGGCGGGAGTCAAGGCGATCTCAGAAGGATAAGATTCATGCCGGTCAGTAGCATGACGTTATTTTATTGGTATCATCGATGTTGTTCAGCGACATGATGTACAAGTCGTAGAAGGAGTATGATATGGAGATGGGATTAGCGTTATGTCGTGACCGAGATAAGTCGTGCCTCATCATACCGTAGCCATTTCAGAGGCGCACGGAAGCTTTAAGTCGAAGGAACCAGTTATGTCGCATCAAATCATGTCGCCATACGACTTGACTCATGGCGGTTTTTGTCAGCTAATTACGAAACTACCATCTGGTCTGAAAATCACCTATAAATACCCCTCATAATTCATTTGGAAGGGGGACCGGAAAATTCATTTCTACAAGGAAACTCCGTCAAATTAAAAGCTCATCTACAACTTCTCTAATGGGTTCAATGGATTCAACAATACTTTTCTAACTTCATAAAGATCAAATCAATGTTAATGATCATTAGAGCTTTCTATAATTGAATCTAAACACCTTCAATCTCATTCAAGCTACACCATAAATCTCTCAAGCATCGTTCGAACGATCTCTAATCCTCTCTAAAGCCTAAATTGAATGCTAATTCACTATGAAATCTATGAAGATCATGGGAAAGGATCAAAGCACATAAGTGGTTGAAGATTCATCACAAAGTTAAACCTCTTTCCTTTTCTTCGCCAAATTCAAGTGAAAATAGATCGTCAAGAGAGTGAAAAGAGAGTTAAAAGAGAGAAATGATTGTAATGAGGGAAAATTCATATGTTGTAAGCTTGAATATCATAATGAGAATTGATTAAAAGTGGATGTAGATTCATACTGAATCGAACCACTATAAAAATTCCTTTGTGTTCTTACTTGTTTTTTTATCTGTTTATTTTGCGATTATGCGGTTCCATATTCTTACCGAATCGGTGAAGTGTAGCTTTACACCTTTGGTGTTTGGTCCCAAATTTGGAGAAAATATTTGGCGCTCACCGTGGGGCGCGGATTGCCAATCCATTTCTCGTTCTCTCACAAGGTAGAAGGCCCTGCATTGAAATACACTCCGATTATCTAAGTTGTCCGAATTGAGATACTTACCTCTAAAGCCATGGGTAAGCCAGCTAGACCATCAAAGAAAGCTACAAGTAAAAGCGTCGAAAATGTCGATAATGCCACTAACACGGAAAACACCCCGCCTACTAATCAGTTTGAAGTCAGTGAAAGTTCTAAAGCCGGAACTGCCGTAACATGGAGGGAATTGGATGAAGTGGCAGCAGGACTGACAAGTCGAATTGATATTGCGAATGAGGCCATGATGAAGAAGCTTTAAACCATGTTCTCCATGCAAGCCGCAACGGCCAAAGTCACCATGAGTGCAAACCATCTTAAAACTGCTAACACCACTGGAACGTTAGATACTGGATATTCTTCCGCAAGCCCGTATAAAGGAAATTCTGTCCAAGAGATTGCAAATCCTAGTCATAGGGAAATGAAGCCACCTACTCATAACCACTCTGGAAAAGTGACTCCTCAACAAGTGTTTGGTTCCACCAAAGGGGCACTTCCCCATGCAGGAGGTCCACGGCCCCGGAATCTGAACCGCGATTGTTTGCGTAGGCAAGCATCCGGTAAAGAGGAAGGCGTCCGCCCCGTGGACCAACTCAATGAGGAGGAGAAAATATTCGGAATGGTATGAAAGATCATGAATGAGAGCCATAAAAAGGTGGACGATGAGAAGAAATGGGGATTTGCTCCTACAAAGACCCCACTTACAGAAAGAATAAAAATGGCGCCATATCCAAACAAATTCAAACCCCCGGTTGTACAAGCTTATAATGGAACTGGCGATCCCAACGTGTTCCTATTCAAGTATGATCAGCACATGGACGGGGCACGTGCTACTGATGAGCTCAAATGTTTATACTTCCCCACTTACTTGGAGGGAGTAGCTTCACTCTGGTTCACAAAACTCCTGCCAAAATCCATAGATAACTTTGCCACCTTAGCCAAGCTATTCAGACAGCAATTCAGGCTTCAAGCAACTAAAGTGCGTGATGTGATGGAACTGAATGAGCTGGAACAAGCGCAAGGGGAGTCCATTAAAACCTTCCTTTCTCGTTTTAACACAGCCGCGGCCGAAGTCGGAAACTATGAGCCACGTTTGGCCTTGATGGCTCTAAAAGGAGGTATAAATAAAAGGACCAAACTCGGGCGGTGGATCAAGAAGAAGAAGCCTGCCACTCTCGAAGAGCTATTTGATAAGGCAAAGGCATATATAGGCATGGATGCCCGGCCTATACATTGTAAGCAACAGAAAATAAAGAGCCATCAGAGAAAAAAGACGTAAACGTGCAAGGAGGACAGAAAAACACCGGAGGAAATCAGAAAAGGGGGAATGAAGGGAAAGATGGTCGAAACAACAAAAAGCTTCGTTTCTTCAAGAATTATGAAATGACTCCTCTTAACGATACCATAGAAAACATTTATATGGTGACCAAAGACACTCAAGAATACCCAGAGCCAGGGAAGTTAAGAGTCACTGATAACGCAATAAAGTCCGGCAGGTTCTGCCGATTCCATAACCAGCTGGGGCATAACACGAACGAATGTAGACATTTGAAAAGCTTAATTGAAGAACTAATAAGAAAAAACAGGCTTCAAAAGTATACAAAGAACTCCCAGAATGCTTAAGGAGCACAAGACCAAGAAGCCTCTACAGGACAGCCTAAACAAAATGAGAATGCTTCAGTTACCGCTATACCAAGGATGATCATAAACACCATTTCAGGAGGCCCCTTCCCAGTTGGGAAAAGCTGGGGGGACATGGTGAAGTATGCTCATGAGGTGAAGGACTTTTCGAAAAGAGGTGAACTCATGATCATGAGTGAGGTTTTATCAGCAAAAGTACTGAGAATCGTGCGAGACGACATCACATTTAAAGATGAAGATCCGACCGGGATCATAACACCTATAGAGGATCCAATGGTGATAACCATTGGTCTGGTCCCAGCCATAGTTAGAAGGGTGTTAGTCGATAGCGGAGCATCAGTTAATATCCTCTTCTTTAGCGCATTCCATAAAATGAAGCTTTCCATGGGCGACGTAAAAGCCTATCAGAACAAGGTCCACAGATTCATTGGTCAACCTGTTCAACCAATTGGTGTTATCAGTCTACTAGTAGAGCTCGGAGAAGGAGAGCAGAAAGTTGCACTGGTACAGGACTTTGTTATAATTGATGAACCCTCTTCTTACAATGCCTTCCTAGGAAGACCTACTCTTGTAGCATTCAGAATAACTATGGCTCCGTGGCGCCTCACTATGAAATTCCCAACGGAGAATGGTGCTTGCACAATTATAGGTGATCAACAAGCGGCAAGAGAGTGTTATTTGGTTGAATTGGCAGAGGCAAGGAAGAAGGAATTGAAGAAGGTTGTAGAGCCGCCGCCACGCATCCAAAACCCCCTCTTATAGAAACTAAAGAAAAAACCCCATACTGGTGAGCACAGTGGTGCTCGGAAAGCAATTGATCCGAGGAATAACAGTATGGGGGGAAATAGAGCAACGCCAGCCGAAGATACTATCCCCGTTCCAGTATTCGACAATCACCCTAACTGGATGTTGAAGATAGGATCTCAGCTAGGTATGAAGATGCAAAAGGAATTAATCTTGTTTTTGAAAGCAAACTTAGATGTATTTGCCTGGGAACACTCAGATATGTGTGGGATCCCCACCGAATGTAATTGTTCACAAGTTGAATATAAATCAAAAGTTGATTCCTGTGAAACAAAAAAGACGAATGCAGGGATCTGAAAGATCCGAGGCTCTAAAAGAAGAAGTAGATAGGCTACTCAAAAATAATTTCATACGTGAATCTACGTATCCAGATTGGGTTTCTAACCCAGTGCTTGTCAAAAAGTCCAATGGAAGTGGAGAGTGTGTATAGATTACTCAGATCTTAATAAAGCGTGCCTAAAAGACAGCTTTCCTTTGCCCCGAATTGACCAACTCGTAGATGCAACAGCGGGGCACGGGTTACTATCTTTTATGGATGCATATTCCGGATATAATCAAATTATGATGCACAAGCCAGACGAAGAAAACACGAGTTTCATAACAGATAGAGGACTATACTGCTATAAAGTCATGCCATTTGGACTGAAAAACGCAGGAGCAACTTACCAACATCTTGTAAACTCCATGTTTAAATCTCAGATAGGGAATACAATGGAAGTATATGTAGACGATATGCCAGTCAAATCAAATAAGGTCGAAAATCACCTCGAGGACTTGGCAGAAATGTTTCACATACTCAGGAAATAAGGGATGAAACTAAACCCAATGAAATGTTCATTCGAAGTCTCTTCGGGGATATTTCTCGGGTTCATCGTCAATGCTAGGGGCATCGAAGCGAATCCCTCTCAAATTGCGGCTTTAAGGGAAATGCGGACCCCAAGGACAAAAAAGGAACTCCAGAGCTTAAATGGAAAGCTAGCAGCATTGAACCGGTTCGTTTCCAAAGCAACGGATCGATGTATTCTGCTTTTCGATGCTTTGAAAAAAGGAAAGAAGGACTTCCAGTGGACCTCAGAGTGCCAGGAGGCTTTCGAGGAATTGATAAGACATATGGAATCACCACCAATGTTATCGAAACCTAAAGATGGGGAGGATTTATTTTTATATCTAGCAGTTTCGTCACATGCTTTGAGTGCAGCACTAATCTGAGAAGAAGCGGGAGTGCAATTGCCGGTATATTACATTAGTAAGAGGCTCGCCGGGGCAGAGCTAAATTACCCTAACATAGAGAAGCTTGCATATTGCCTCCTTGTTGCCTCAAAAATGCTGAGACCGTATTTCTAATCTCATCCTATCAAGGTTCTCACTGATCAACCATTAAGGCAAATTCTCTTCCGTCCAGAAACATCAGGAAGGCTGCTAAAATGGAACATTGAGCTAAGTCAATATGACATCACTTACCATCCTCGAAGGGCCATCAATGGCCAAGCCCTAGCGGATTTTATTGCTGGGTTTACAAATAGAGGAGAAGAGGTTAAAGAACCAGCGGAGATAGAGATTGCTTGGAAACTATACTTTGATGGATCCAGAAACGACTATTGTTCAGGGGCTGGAACTGTCTTAGAAACCCCAGAAGGTTACTCTTTATGCTATGCCTTGTGATTGGAATTTCCATCAACCAGTAATAAGGCCGAATATGAAGCATTAATAACAGGGTTAAAGTTGGCAAAAGAGCTAAACCTAAAAGCTTTGCAAATTCTCAGCGACTCTCAGTTGGTAGTGGGTCAAGTACGCAAAGAGTTCCAAACCAAAACTGGGAACCTCCCTTCTTATCTAATCAAAGTTATGGAACTTCTAAACGACCTTGACCACTATGTTATATCTCACGTCCCAAGAGAACAAAACTCAAAAGCGGATTCTCTTGCCAAGTATGCTAGTTCATCAAATGCTCAGCTGCTGGGTTTAATCCCCATCGAAGTCCAATCTACCTCAACCATTGAGGAAATGAGTGTTGACTAGATAATGGAAACCGTTGAAGAACCTACATCATGGATGACTCCAATCAAAGAATATATCCTCAATGGGACACTACCTGAAGAACGGAAAAACAAAAGGAAGATATTGCGTAAGGCCCCTTTATACCTCATTCAAGACGGAAGGCTGTACCGGCGAGGATTCTCCATGCCATTGATGCGATGTGTGACTAAGAAGGAATCTAGAGCGATTTTGGCGGAGTTGCACGACGGAGAATGCGGAGGACACACTGGCGGTCAAAAGTTAGCTAAGAAGGTCCTGCGATATGGTTATTTCTGGCCTGATGTAAACCTAGATGCCATGACCTATGTAAAGAAGTGTGACAGGTGCCAGAGATTCGCTAAGATTCCAAGAGCACCTCCTACAGAGCTAACTCAAATGGTCAGCCCATGGCCATTTGCGGTCTGGGGCATAGATTTAATTGGGATATTACCTGCCGCAAAAGCGAATATGAGATACGCTATAGTAGTTGTCGACTACTTTACCAAATGGGCTGAAGCAGAACCTTTGGCTATTATCACGTCAAAGAAAGTGATCAATTTTGTTTTGAGAAATATCATTTGCAGGTTTGGAGTGCCACAAAAGATCATCACCGATAAAAGAACCCAGTTTGAAAGTAATGAATTCCTAGACTTCTGCGCTAAATATAAGATCAAAAAGAGTTTTGCAGCTATGGCTCACCCGCAAGAAAACGGGCAAGTGGAAGCCATCAACAAAATACTAAAGTCAACCATCAAGAAGTGTCTCGAAAAAGCCAAAGGCAACTGGGTTGATGAACTACCTTTTGCGTTATGGGCATACCGGACAACACATAAAACTGCTACGGGGCACACCCCATTCTCACTTGCATTCGGGTCAGAAGCTATGATCCCAGTGGAACTGGAAGTACCAACTCACCGCAGAATCCACTTCAACCAGAAGGAGAATGAAGAGCTATAGTTGGAGGCACTTGATTTACTCGAGGAAAAGAGAAAAGAAGCAGAGCTTAAGATAACGGCCCATCAACGGAAAGTAGCCAGATATTTCAATACAAAAATCAAGCAAAGGACTTTTCAAGTCGGGGACCTCGTCCTGAAGAGAATTATGACATGAACTAGGGTATTCGGACCCAATTGGGAGGGTCCATACATGATAAGTCAGAAATTTGCAGATGGCACTTTTGATTAAAAACGACAGACGGAATCGCACTCCCTCGATCATGGAATAGCATTCATCTTCGCCGTTATTTTGTTTGAAGTTCCTTTCACATATTATGCATTACATACATCATGAATTGTAAATATATCATGCATTATGAATATCATGCAAAGCTTGTACAAATTAGTGAAAGAAATTACTTTACCTGTCTAAAATCGTACATTTGCAAGTTTTTGATTTCAAGCTGCTAACATCGATTTTAATCACAAAGCTTTTTAAGCAAACGAAAGCGCATTTAAAATCAATTAGGGTTTGATGAGAGCTATAGCACATCCCCAATGAGAAAGCTCAAGCATTTGCTGTTTAATACTCAAACATCCACACACTTTTTCTATAGAGGGTGTGAAGTGCAAAGCCATAAATAAGGGGCATCAAGAACTCTAAACCTAAAACGATGTAACACCCAAACTACGGACCAAGTTTTGAATTTCACCGTAGGGGCCTATTCTTAATAACAGAGTTCAAAGTTCTAGTTTTGACAAGTCACAACCAGAATCAGACAAATAAACTAGCGTCAGCCACCTGGAACAATGTGACGTTAAACCCAAGACCTCCCCGAGGGGCACCCGGTTCATCGCCGACGCCATTAAGATATGGATGGATAGCGATACAAACACCGGGCTCTTAAACCCAAGACCTCCCCGAGGGGAACCCGGTTCATCGTCGACGCCTTTAAGATATGGTTGGATAGCGATACAAACACCGAGCTTTTAAACCCAAGACCTCCCCGAGGGGCACCCGGTTCATCGCCGAAGCCATTAAGATATGGCTGGATAGCGATACAAACACCGGGCTTTTAAACCCAAGACTTCCCCGAGAGGCACCCGGTTCATCGCCGACGCCATTAAGATATGGCTAGATAGCGACACAAACACCGGGCTTTTAAACCCAAGACCTCCCCGAGGGCCACCCGGTTCATCGCGGACGCCATTAATACATGGCCGGATAGCGATATAAACACATGGTTTTCGAAGACCTCATTGGAGGCATCAGCTCAGATGTTGGATCTTCCAAATCCAACTATTGATTCTGGGTCCTTCAAACCTAGTTACTGACTGACCCAAAGACCTCCTCGGAGGCATCCGACAAGTTCGACAAGCGTCTGAATTATTCAGATTCAACGAACAACGGATCAAAGATCCTTTCGAGGGCATCCGGTCATAAGACAAATCTTCCAAATTCAGTTAATGACGGAACCAAAAACTTTCCTCAAAGTCATCTGATAAAAACCACAAGTAACTGGCCCACTCAGTTACTAGGAATAACATATTTCTTTATCTAACTGTAAAAACCATGCCTAATTTTCAAAATATCAAAACTAATTGTGGTATGGGGCATTACCATCGCATTAATGAAATCTAATGACGCTCTCTTAAACATACTACAATCCGGTCAAAATCTCATGAAACCCCGACATTAGGTCATTCCAACCAACAAAACTAGATTTTACAAAACATTAAAGCTGGTTGAATTAACTCAGCCTGTAATAACATACAATTTGTATTGCAGATGTAGAACAGGCATGAAATATAAAATAAAGAAGTACAGCGAGGCTAAAAGCAAAATTTAAAGCATGGAAAGCAGGACACAATTTCCTGACAACAAAGCAGAACTATACCATAAAGTTATATGTCAAAGTGTAAAACATCAGATGACAGAGTGCATAAAGACGACAAGTATAAGAGTAATAAGCGGGGACCGGCGCCCGCATATACAACCGGCATGAATACAACATGCAAAAGAAAATAGTCAACAACCAGATTAAGCTACTACTAAGCATGATCATTTCTTCCTGTCACTTGATCTCAAAGCGGCATCTAAGCCTAAGGTGGAGGGGTTTCTTCCACGTTACTCTGATTCTCTTGGGAAGATAAAGTGATAGCCTCCATGTCTTTCTTCTTCTTTTTCTTCTTAGACGATGAGGACTTGACAGTCTTCTTCTTACCCTTGACAATATCTTGGGAACCTTCATCTGCTTCGATGGCCTCAACATCATCACTAAGGTTATAGTCAACATCATCCAAACCTAGGAGGGCACCGATCATTGCATCTTGTGACCCGGGAGCTGTAACAAGTAAGGATGTGTTACTAGGAGGAGGGTGAGTAACGATAGAAGTAAGAGGGAAAGTTGACAATGGCGAATCAATCCTGGTAGCCCCAGTAGTTATTGTATTGTCTATGGTAGGAGAAGACAAGGGAGAAATTAAATTCAAAATATGGAAACATCGAGCATTATAAGCAAGGGACCCAGGTGAATCGAAAATGGACTCTAAGTGCAATAAGGTATAATCGGTTTCAATTTTACCTGAATCAAGAAGATTTTCTGGGGGATTCCTGTGCTCAATTCTCCAAAGATCAGGATTGTCACCATCAGCCTCGTCGTCTCCACCGTGCTCTTCAACAATGTTCTCTGTATTGATATTTCCCTCAGTAACAGCATCTTTCTATTTAAAAGCATCGACTAGGTTAACTAATGTCTGTGAGCCGGAAGCTTCAAGGGCCGAGGGATCAGTAAGAGGGTTGACATCAGGTTGGCTTTG
The DNA here is from genome assembly GCA_030737875.1 of Allium sativum. Classification (NCBI taxonomy): domain Eukaryota; kingdom Viridiplantae; phylum Streptophyta; class Magnoliopsida; order Asparagales; family Amaryllidaceae; genus Allium; species Allium sativum. Next base: position 602,843,843 of record CM060919.1, on the reverse strand, counting down.
AACTTGCTCACCAGAAATACCGGCCCTCTCGTCTATTAGTTGTGCCTTTCCTTCTGCTAAAGCCTCTCTGGATCTATCATCTAGGAGTTTGATAATGAGTTCGTCCTCGCTACAATCATCACCGTTGATCTCAAGAACTCGCTCCCAAACAAGCGCCAAAGTACATGCAAAACTATCCCCTAAGTAATGCAAACTCCCACGGCTCATGATACTGTATACATAGAAGCGAAACATGTCGTCATCAGCTTCGTCCATAGCCTGTTTGTGAGTTTCTTCTGCAGTTATCTTGTCCTTCTCAAAAGACTCGACCTTGGCCATCAATGTCTGGTTAGAAGCCTTCATAGATTTTACCTCCTTACGAAGATTGGTGACATCTTCCCGATATTGTTTGGAGAAATCCTTCTCTACAGCTAGTATAGCATCAATGTTACGCTTGGCAGTTATGGCATCTTTTTCTTGGAAGCATCAAGTTCTTCCCGGAGCTTTTTGATCTCGTTATCTGATGCTTCTAACTTTGCGACTCTTTTATTAAAAATCGCGATAGTAGCGTCACGATCATCCAAAACATTTTCCCATTTGACTTTATCACTCTCCAACTCAGCAATTTTTGTGAGATGGGAATTATGACGCTTTTGGAGGTCATCGCCAAGTTTCTCCCATCTGCATAGCTTTTTGTAAAAAACATATCTTACGATGTTCCATTTTGTTTCGAGTTGACTCTTAGCAGTATCAAATTGGGTGTGTGTTTGACTTATAACCGCTTCCACTTCCTTGAGAAAATCATCGGCATCAGTTATACCTACTCCATGATCAAAGTAAAGCCCTTTCAAGTTCCAACCTGGGAGCTTTTTGGAAAAAGAGACATTTGTTGAACCAGGAGTGTGGCGAGGTTTATTAATAATCGAATGGATCTCGGCTGATGGACCGCAAGGGCCGGACGATGAAGGAAGTCGAGGCTTAATAGGCAGCTTTTCTGCTCGGGAATGCTTATAAGAACCATCCCTTCCTCGTTTCCACCCTCGTTCCCCTTCATCGGGAGTGTCTTCCCTTATCCAACTGCGTCTTCTAGCCTCTTCCTCTTCTTCCTCACGTATCTTCTTCCTCTGTTCCTCAGTCAGGATGGATTCTGATGCATGTAAAGACTGAGAAGAGGGTTTCAAGGGTGGAGGAGGATGGAGCTGCTTGCGGTGATGTGATGATTGCTGAGGTTCGGATCGTAGTAAGTGTTTTGGATCGAAAGCTTTGCTCCTTTTACTAAATTCTGATGTGATTCCTGATGAGCGTCTCCCGTGCATGTCTAGACCTGAAATGAGTTATGAATGAGTTTCTGATACTTGAAACTACAATGTATCTAAAAATGCTAAAGCAAGATACAAATACTAAAAAGGAATTGGAATGCACGAGATGAATTTCTTTAAAAGATATTGTTATTAACAGACAAGTCATATCCCTTGGGTCTAAGGGGATTCCTAAAGATTTAAGATGCCTTTCTAACTCGGTTGAGGCTGCATCCCTAAGTCCAGTTTCTATGGTTTGAGGATCGAGAGGCTGAGTAACTGCACCATCCCGACTAAGATATCTAGCAGAGTTGAGATCACTCAAATTGTCAAATGTACCTGCAGAATCTTCCTTAGCTGCATTTTCAGTAGGGGAATCTCCAGTTATAGTCTCAATATTTGGATTAGTTTCTAATGCGATTACGTCTTCCCCATCATATTTAGTCCCGCGCTCGAATTCAGAAGGATTCACTTCCCTATTATCTCTCTTAACCTGTTCGAAATCTGGTTCTGGCTCAGAATGCGGGGAAGTGTTCCCTTTCTCAGTCAACTCAGCCGATGTTGTAGGGTCCTCGCCCCTATGACGGTTAGAGTCTTCATCGTTTTTCAAAGTCTTCGACAAGGGCAACGTTCATCCACTAGTAGGCCCTGAACATCTTTTCAAAGAGGGGTCAATAATAGGGTTTTCATCGGCCTGAATTACACTTCTGTCATCAGAACAGCCGACGTCCGACTCTGCAGGGTTAGGTTTAGGAGTGGAAGGTCCAACCTTGCATAAAAACTTCCTCAAGGGTTGAAGTAGTTCGTATTGGCGAAGAATATTTTCAGTAACTAAAAGTTTTCTACTTCTCTTAGCCTCGTCAATAGCTTTTGGTCTTTCGTATGTGGCTTTAAGAGAAGAGGATGCTTTATTGTCCTTAATCAGGGTAGGGAATACTGCATTTCAAAAGAAATAATGTAAGAACGTATAACTCAGAGGAAAGTAAAATCGAGACCACTGAATAAACTACGCATACCTCCATCTGTCTACTGCCCCCGAAATGGTTCGGGGCATCTAACAAATAAAAATTGGTTTAAAAATCCTGAAACACTGTCCGGTAATTCGAGAACTAGCTTTCAATTTCTGGCACCTTCAACATGCATAATAGAGGGGGTGTCCTTCCTACTCTTGAAAGAACACAAGTAACGAAGTTCCTGGAAAGTAGGCTCTTGCTTTGTCGTATCCATGAAAAGAACATAAAGGCCTAGTAGAACCGTGTAGCCATTAGGATGGAGTTGGAAAGGAGCAATACCTAGACGGTTTAGGATTCGCCCTAAAAAAGGATTAAATGGGGGAATAGCACCAGCTGCTAGCATTTGTTTGCTTACAGCAACATATCCAACAGGAAGGTCGTCAGCAAAAACGCCATCCTTTGGTAATATTGCATCCATAAGAGGAATTCCGTATTGACCGCATAGTAGTTCGTATTGCTTCTGAGTTAGAGTGGTAGACTGTCTCTCTTGGTCCCTAGCTTTAATCGGGTAGAGATCCAAAGGAAGGGGGTACAAACTTGGCTAGAGGTTATGGTTGTTTCAGTCTCGGGAGCTTTGTTTAAGGAAGGATCGGTTTGAACCGAGGAGGTCTCTTTACTTTGAGGAAGAACTTGCTTTTCAGTAGTCATTCTATACATATATATTTTAATATCATTCAGTTTTCTAGCAACAAGATTCAAAGAATAGAAGTGTGAAAACACATTAAAGCATTAACACGAAGGTAACAAACACCGAGGCAAGGCGTTTGTTGACATTGGAGTCAAGTCATTGTGGCATGATTACCCATGCCATAGCAGCCATGACGGTTTGCTCATGTCACTACCGCGGGTTGGGACTCATGTCGGTGCACGACATGGATTTATGTCGGTTCACGGCATGATGCTCATGTCGGTTCACGGCATGATGCTCATGTCGGTTCACGACATGATGCTCATGTCGATCCATAAACTTGACGCTCATGTCAACTCAAGACTTGAAACTCCTGTAGGTCTACGACCTGAGACTCATGTTAGTTCGTAACTTGGAATCTTAAAAGTAACTCAACTTCAGCACAAAGGTTTTGACATTAGACAAGGGTGTCCAAACACTATCACAAGTTGAGATTCACATTATTATCATGTAGTTACGGACATTGTGTCAATGACTTGGAATAAAGGAAAAATTATGTCGTGGGAAACAAATCAATAAAGGCATAATTTACCAAGAGTCTATATCCTCTTATGGTTTGGGTCGAACAGGGACGTGAGCACCAATCCGCAGTCTTAAACTGAAGTCATCAAGAAGTCAACTCATTCAGACCGATTCCGAGACTCAAGTCGTTCATGCGACATGTCACCTCGAACAACTTGGATTACGATTACAAATTGGCAGCTCACATAGGTTTAACGACATGAATTAATTATCATGACTTAATGATGGTATTATCAAATAAACATAATTCAGAGCATGCCAAAAACCTACTTTGAAGCAACATAGAAAAAAGAATCATACGACAGCTATGATAAAACAATAAAATTCATGATTCAGACATTTCGGCAAGCGATTGGTGGGCAATATAACAAAAACTTCAAGAACAACTCATACGATCATCATCGACCAGTTCAAGGTTTTTTATGGCGTTAAAGTCATGTCGCTTAAGCACGGTTTGAAACTCATGATGCTGGAACGACATAAATGGCAAAACGTATGTATTACATAGAAATTAGGGGTTTAAAGAGAATAAAAGAATTTCAGAGTCCTCATACACAAGTATACTCATTATGGTTCAACTTGTTTTTGATTCACAAGCATCTCAATATCACAAAGCAGCCAAAATTGATTCACAAGATCGTCACTTTATCGGAAATAAGTAAAAATCCTTGAATCCTATACAAATCTTATCATTCAGAAGAACAAGGAAGAACTCAGATCCAAAAATTACTTACGATAAGTCCTGAGAATAGTCATTGAAGGAAGAATTCTCCGAAGTTGAAAGTATAAGTGTCGAATTGGATTAACGGGGCTCGTTGAAGTCAGTTAGAATCCAATCGCGATGATCTGGATAAAGGTGTCAGCTTGGTTAGACAAGTTGTTTATGAGAGAGGTGATAATATTTCTCTGACCCGATCCACCATTAACGAGGTAAAGCTTCAAAATGAAGAGAGAAATACGACATATGAATGGTTGTGTGACTTTAAAAGACAATATAAAGGTGTTAGCATGGAGTGGGCCGAATGGGACTTCATTTAAAGCCCATGGCGACATGAAAACATTCAATATAAAGATGGCATATACGACATGCGACATGAGCTAGGGAACGACTTGGCCCACTTCGTAAGAGCACTCATCGACTTAACGCCCATGGAATGCATATATAAGAGTCGAAGTTAGCATTATCATCAATAATGCGAATTTCGAGGGGAAAATGTTAACCCATAAGAAGGGTAAGTGAGTCATGCCGCTTTAACTAAGTTATGAGAGTCATGTCGCAAGGGAGGAAGTCCAGTCATATCGCAACTATTCATATCGTGCAAGAAAGACATAAAACATCCAGCAATCATGATGTTTTGCTATCATGGCGGAGTTCTCTTCATATCGCAAGTCAGCATGGCATCACCGGTTCATACAATGAAGACCATGTCGCTCAGATTCTAAAGGGTAAGGCAAGAACCAAGCCATAGCGCTCTATGTCATATAGCAATATGAAATAGGTCGTTGTAAAGTCATGTCGTGCCCCATTTATAGCAACAAAGCTAAAGCAAGTCGTCATCTAACATGGCGTCGTGACGTGCCATAAGCCCAAAGCGCTAAGAAGCATAGGAGCATACAACATGAGCCATGCCACCCTGCCTTCACATCGTTCTACAATACAAAGAGTAAGTCGATGTTCAAGATCTGGACCAAAACCATATCGCGAGAGCTAAGTCAGACTGAAGAAACACGCCATTACGTCTTGCCCTTATGTCGTAACCTACTCATGCCGCATCCAGCTGTCATCCGCATGACATACCGTCATGACGTGTCGTGTCGCAAGCTCAAGGCGTTGAACGGCACAATGTTGCGGTATAAGTCATGACGTCCCAACGGCGGGAGTCAAGGCGATCTTAGAAGGATAAGATTCATGTCGGTCAGTGGCATGACGTTATTTTACTGATATCATCCATGTTGTTCAGCGACATGATGTACAAGTCGTAGAAGGAGTATGATATGGAGATGGGATTAGCGTTATGTCGTGACCGAGATAAGTCGTGCCCCATCATACCGTAGCCATTTCAGAGGCGCACGGAAGCTTTAAGTCGAAGGAACCAATTATGTCACATCAAATCATGTCACCATACAACTTGACTCATGGCGTTTTTGTCAGCTAATTACGAAACTGCCATCTAGTCTGAAAATCACCTATAAATACCCCCACATAATTCATTTGGAAGGGGGACCGAAAAATTCATTTCTACAAGGAAATTCCGTCAAATTAAAAGCTCATCTACAACTTCTCTAGTGGCTTCATTGGATTCAACAATACTTTTCTAACTTCATGAAGATCAAATCAATGTTAATGATCATTAGAGCTTTCTATAATTGAATCTAAACACCTTCAATCTCATTCAAGCTACACCATAAATCTCTCAAGCATCGTTCGAACGATCTCTAATCCTTTCCAAAGCCTAAATCGAATGCTAATTCACTATGAAATCTATGAAGATCATGGGAAAGGATCAAAGCACATAAGTGGTTGAAGATTCATCACAAAGTTAAACCTCTTTCCTTTTCTTCGCCAAATTCAAGTGAAAATAGATCGTCAAGAGAGTGAAAAGAGAGTTAAAAGAAAGAAATGATTGTAATGAGGGAAAATTCATATGTTGTAAGATTGAATATCATAATGAGAATTGATTGAAAGTGGACGTAGATTCATATTGAATCGAACCACTATAAAAATTCCTTTGTGTTCTTACTTGTTTTTTTATCCGTTTATTTTTCGATTACGCGGTTCCATATTCTTACCGAATCGATGAAGTGTAGCTTCACACCTTTGGTGTTTGGTCCCAAATTTGGAGCAAACATTTGGCAATTAAGAGCTCTGATTCCACCATTATCGTACTTTCTAATATTTCTAATCAGAAGTATCTCAAATTTATTGAGTGAAACACTATTGTAAAAGTGAGATTGAGAGAATATCGTGATTGTACTTGCATTCAAACGTATAATCAAAGCCATATAAAGTTGTCATAGGCTCTTTAACACCGAACCACTATAAATTTGTGTGTTAGTTGCATTTTGTTCTATTTCTAGTTATAATTCTATGCAATTCAAGACCATTTGAGTGTTAGAACCATATTTTGGTCTAACATTTTGTGCTTTCACTAAGAAATCAAATTCTCATCCTGTCGGATTATTGCTCTACTATTTCGATTTTCAAGTTCGAAGAAAATAGTCTGCATTCCCACTGTTTCGCTCTTGAAGATTTCCGTAAAGTCAAGACATTATGGCCGCAAAGAAATCCAAGGATTCACGAGCTTATCGAGCAAACGAAGCTAACGAAGAGAATGTTCGTAAGCATGCCGAGGTGGTTTTCCCGGCTCGTAGCTCGCAGGGGGCGAGCCGACCCCAGGAGGGTGTCACGACCTGGTCCTAGGAGGGGACCACAAGGCGCCCCTAAGAGCACACCACGAGCCACTTGCAAGAAGCCATCACGAGCCGCCCACAAGATGAAAGGGTCACGAATCGGTCTCTGTAGGTGACCACAAACTGGCCCGGAAAGGAGGTTATGACCCAATCTACCCATGCAGATGCTTCAGCTTGACCTGGCTCAAGTATTCTATGTCCAATGGTGAATATTGATGACCAGTTACCTGCCTCTGCTCTAGTAACAGAAAGAGTTTTTTCTTGTGTACTCGATATGTTGGAAAGGACAAATAATGAGTTGGCAGCTCAAAGGCGCGAGATTTCTTTACTGCGGCAAAATATGATTGCGATGAGCAAGCAAATCGAAGAACTCGGAAAGCAGAGAACGTCTTCACCAACTCATCGCTTTACTCCCGACTATTCTTCCTCGTCAGAGGAGCCTCCTAGAACTCCACGACGAAAATTAGAAAGTCCTGAGAATGTGGAGCAGCTTCGATTTGGATCCCTTCCTTCTCGAGAAGAGACGACACTTAACCTGGGACCTAACAACCGTCACTCGAATAATCCCGCTCTTTTGCCTGCGGGAGGACCCACAGTACGTGAAACAAGAAAGTTCTGCCTTTTCCATAAAACTTAAGGCCACTCTACAAATGAATGTCTCCATTTAAGAGACGTGGTTGAAAAATTACCTCGGGAAGGAAAGTTGGACGAATATAAGGTTGCTTCCAAAGAAAGGGGCAGGCCACACAGGCCCTAAATCAAAGCCAACCTGCTTCTAGGCCCAACGCTCAGTAGAAGGGAAAGAATATTATTATCAACACTACAGTTGGGGGACCCCATCCGGCTGGACACAGCTATAGGGCAATGGATCAATATGTAAATGCGGCCAAGCACCTCAAGGTAGGGAGTGCCTCAATTCTAAAGATACCACCCCGGTAACCCTATTCAGAATCAACCATTACTACCCCCTCGCCACGTGATTGACCATAGCCATAGGGGGCAAGGAAGCTCTGCTCAGGCCTCAGACTTGGGAGCAGTACATCGAAGAGATGTCGGGGGGACCCGCAGGGCAAGGAGTGCTGATCCAGAATCCACCTTAACTAATGCTGATGTTGAGGCAATGGTGAGGCAGATCATGGCGGAAAGCTGAGGACAAAGAAACGAGGATTGGGGTATAGACTACAGTCGTACGCCTTTTACTGATGACATATTGGACGTCTGATCCCAAGACGATTCATCATGCTGACTATGAACAATTATTCGGGCAGGATAGACTCCGTTCAGCATTTAATGAGATATCCATGGTATATGAATGTTGTTGCCGCTCCCGACGCAGTGAAATGCAAAGCATTCTTGATCTTCTTAGAGCATGTGGCTTTAATGTGGTTTACACACTTGCCTGCTCGATTGATCTCTAGCTTCAAAGAATTGAGCGAAATGTTCATAGATCAATTCCAACTTCATACTTAAAGGTCCAAAAACGTCGTTGAGCTATCACTCATTAAGCAATGTCTGATGAAAACCTGAGGTCATACTTATACCGCTTCAATTTAGCAGTCACGGAGGTTAGAGACCCTCACGAACAGTCAATCCTGATGGCCTTAATTGACTGAGTAGATAAAGATACGGAGTTGGGCAAATACTTAGCTGGAAATACACCGCTGACTTGGGAGATATTCTATGAGAAAGCTAATATTCGCATGCGCCAAGAGGAATTGTATGCTAATCGAAATAGGAAGTCCATGGATAAGGAAGATATATAGAGTAACGTGGCCATAAAATAGTCTGGAGATAGCTCGGGGAAGGTAGAGGTCAATGTCGGTAATAAAAACAAGGGAAACGGCCGCCAAACTGGAAATGATGACAAGAAAAGGAATCAAAGGAATGATGCATAGAAGAGACCTCGATTCAGAACATTTGAGAACCTCACGCTTATGAACGACGCATTGCAAAATATCTACCTGGACACCTAAAATGTTCTTCAATATAAGAGGCCTCCTCCAAGGGACTCGACGGGTCTGACGATGTCATATTTCGTGATAGAGATAGTATTGGAGTTCATTCCACTACTGAAGATCCCTTAGTGATCACAACCACTATTGGTCCTACTCTAGTCCACAAGGTCTTAGTGGACAATGGAAGTTCAGTTAACATTCTATTTAAGAAAACGATTGATTAGATGGAGCTTAAAGCAAAGGATTTGAAGCCCTGTGATGGATGGATATGCGGCTTCAATGGAGCCTCAACATCTCTAATCAGATTTGTAGAATTGTCAGTAACTCTGGGAGAAGGAGACCGTCAGAGAGTGAAAATTCTCCCATTCGTAGTTTTGGATATCGAATCACCCTAGCAAAATTTAGGGCTTGCATTGCGCCCTGGTGTCTATTGTTGAAATTCCCAACAGATGTGGGAGTGGGAGTAATCAGGGGTAACCAAGTCACTGGACGAGCCTACTATATAGCAGAGCTAAAATTGATACGCAAAGGAAAATACGTAGAAACTAAGGGTGTTTCCTCCCCCCCCCCCCCAAAAGGAGGATCGTCGTAGCAATTAAAGAAGACGACCCTGAAGGAGTCACCCAGAGAACTGCTCGAGGACATAGATCCCAGAGAGGACGAGGAACCCAGGGGCAGAATGGTGACACCTAATGAAATGAATGAGGATACCCCGATCGATGATAACGACCCAGCGAAGGTTTTGAAGATTGGGTCCCAACTAGATCCCCATCGAGCAAAAGAATTGACTGACTTTTTAAAGGCCAACTTGGACGTGTTTACATGGACCCACGCTGACAAGCGTGGGATATCCCCCTCAATCATGAGCCACTCATTGAGCATCATCTCGAAGCATCCACCTGCTAAGCAGAAAAGGTGAATGCTTGGCCCAAAAAGGTCAACTGCCTTAAAGGAAGAAGTTGAGAAGTTAAGAAGCAACAGATTCATTAAAGATTCAACTTACCCAGAATAGATCTCAAATCCAGTTTTGGTAAAGAAGGTCAACAGAAAATGGCGCACCTGCATTGATTTCTCAGAATTGAATAAAGCTTGCCCGAAGGACAGTTTTCCACTCCCTAGAATTGACCAATTGGTGGATTCAACAGTGGGTCATGAACTTCTCTCCTTCATGATGCATACTCAGGGTATAACCAAATTCCCATGCATGTTCCAGACCAGGAACATACCAGCTTCATCACGGATTTGGGACTGTATTGCAATGTGGTGATGCCCTTCGGTTTGAAAAACACCGAAGCAACATACCAACGGTTAGTGAATCGGATGTTCTACAATCTGATCGAGAAGACAATGGAAGTGTATGTTGATGACATGCTAGTGAAATCCAGACAATCACCCAACCATACCGCTGACCTAGCAGAAACGTTCAATATCCTTTAACGATATGGAATGAAGCTCAACCCTCTGAAGTGTTCATTTGGAGTTGCTTCCGGAAAATTCTTGGCCTTTATCATTAGCTTAGTGGAATTGAGATTAATCCAGATCATATCGCGACAATTAGGAATATCCAAGAACCAAGACAGATCAAAGATGTGCGGAGCCTCACCGGAAAAGTTGCCGCATTGAGTAGGTTTATTTCTAAAGCTACAGATAAGTGCATCCCATTCTTCGACTTAATAAAGCGAGGAAAGCGCAATTTCAAATTGATTCCTGATTGTGTGGAAGCCTTTTAGAACCTGTTGACTCATCTGGAAAGGTCCCCCGATATTGTCCATGCCAGTTGACCACGAAGATCTATTTGTATACTTAGCAGCGTCATCCCACGCAATAAACTCAGCTTTGGTAAGGGAAGAAGATAAAGCACAGAGACCTGTGTATTATGTGAGTAAGACGTTAGCGGCAGCAGAGCGAAACTACCCGGAGATAGAAAAACTTGTGTATAGCCTGCTGATTGCATCCAGAAAACTCCGCTACTATTTTCAAGCTCATCCCATCACCGTATACACTAACCATCCACTCCGACAAGTCTTGCAAAGGCCAGAGGCATCAAGAAGGCTACTCGAATGGAATATAGAATTAAGCCAGTTCGATTTGAACTTCCGGCCCCGAAGGTCGATAAGGGGGCAAGTGTTGGCCCACTTTATAGCGGAATACACTATTCCTAAGGAAGATGTAGCAAGCGAAGATGTTGGCCCCTCAAAACAACCGTTCAACCCCAACACCTAGAAGCTATATACCGACGGTGCCAAGAATGACAAACGATCTGGCATTGGAGTTGTACTGGTCACTGCCGAAAAGCAATCTATATACTATGCCCTAAGATTAGAGTTCCATGCCATGAACAATGACTCAGAGTACGATAAGGCTTGCAAAGGAGTTGGGGATAACAAGGTTGGATATCTTTTGCAACTCCAAGATAGTTGTAAACAGGGTCAATAAGGAGTTTCAGGCCAAGGGGCCAAGACTTATGTCATATTTAAAAGAAGTGAGAAAACTGGTGAATAGTTTTGAACACTACAGCATAACCCATATTCCCCGATTAGAAAATCAGAAGGCAGATAAGTTGGCCAAGCTAGCTAGTTCTGACAGTCCTAAGGACACAAAAATGGTCCCGATTGAAATATTGGAGGTTCCAAGTATTGATTAGATTGAAATTGATCATATACTGGAAACTAAGCCGGAAAGGGAGTCATGGATGACACCCCTAAAGAACTTCCTGATGAATGGAACGTTTCCAACCGAGAAAAGTGAAAGGCGTGCTATTATTTGAAAGGCCTTTAGATACGTCATGCAAGGCGAGGTCCTCTACAGACAGGGATTGTTGATGCCACTCCTCCAGTGTATAGCCCATGACGACATCGAGCGGGTATTGAGGGAAGCACACGAAGGTGAATGTGGCGACCACACCGGAGGTCAAACGTTGGCTAAGAAGATATTACGATATGGTTATTTCTGGCTTACCGTGAATAAAGAAGCGGCTAAATATGCACGGCACTGCGACAGTTGCCAGAAATTTTCTAAGATCCCCGGGGTACCTCCTAGCCGATTAAAAACAATGATGAGCCTGTGGCCCTTATTGTATGGGGAATTGACAGTATTGGAAGCCTTCCCATTGCTAAGGGCGGAGCAAAATTCGCCATCATAGCTGTGGAATACTTTACAAAATGGGTTGAAGCAGAACCGTTGACCACGATCACAACTAAGCGAGTGATAAACTTTATCGTCAGAAATATTATATGTGGATTCAGGATCCCGAAGATTATCATAACAGATAACGGAACCCATTTTGATAGTAGCAAGTTCCGTGACTTCTGCCACAAATACCGTATAGAGAAAAGGTACACAATAATGCGAAAGAAACAGGATTCCATTTACAAAGTTCAGAATTACAAGCTAGTCAAAATGTGAGGCCCACTCACACAATTATATCATAAGGCCTGAAACTTAAAGCGAGCAAAAGTAAATTAGCTCTACTTGGGTTTTGGAGACAGTTTCGGTTTTTCTCTTTCTTCGGTTTCTCTGGCTCTTCCTTGTTAGCATCAGATTTGTCGTGCCTTTTCCTCTTCTTCTAATCCGAAGGAGGATCTTGTGGAGCATCAGAGGACTGGGATGCAAGTTGTGTAGTTATCGACTTAGATGAGAGCTTTATAATCAGTCCAGATCCAGGAGTAGCGGAAGAGAGAGGTGCAATATTTCAAAGCCCTTCGTCGGCCTTAATTCTCAGCTTCTCATCATTTATGGCCTTCATATCGGCTTAGGTCGGATTATCATCATCCTTTGCAGCCCTGTGATAGTGTCATCCTCTTCTTCATCCCTGTCATCATCGTCAATGTCCTTCAAGGCTCCAATGATTTCAGCATCCCTAGGAGCATCAGTGCTTGATAGCACAATGGCCTTCTCGGTCGCTTCGGCCTCAGTCTGTTTTAGGGACTTCAAGGACCTTAGGGCTTGACGGTACGGTGACCTTCTCAATCTCTGCTTGCTTTGCTACAGCCCCCCGGTCGACTTGGCACCTACGTTATGAGAAGCCACTGTTATTAATTTAGGAGAAAATGTGGTCTTCTCAATTGTTTGCTCCACAATGTGATGGCAAGTTATGACAACTTTAACAAATTGTGGAGAGAATGTGGAGATACCTTCCACCGACTTCTCGTACAGAGTTACAGTAGAAACCCCGACAGGTTGGGGAACAGGAATTTCAGACATTAGCGGGTCATTGGGGTTATACTCGTCGACCCCAGAAGTCTTGAGCTCCATGGACGAACTTGAACCTTCATCAACCTTATTCTTTCCCTTGAGCTTAAGCCTCTCTTCCTCCATAGATTCTATAATCAGACATCTGCCCTCTACCAATCTCTCAGGTTCGTCACCTCTAAAAAAGTCTGCATACGCTCATTCTCGTCAACAACCTCAACCTTTGGACGTTGCTTCTCACTTTCGACGATCTAGTCCCATATGTCAGCTAAGGTGGTGGGATAGTTCTTGATCCAAGAGATGTCTCGGGTTCGAATGACTTGAGCAAAAAAGTCTATCAATAATTCATCAAATCCTTCTATCTCTTGTTCAGCCGTGGCAAGTTTAGCAGCAACATTCGAGGCGGACTCAAGGGCTTTATTAGCATGTCCTTCAGCGAGAGCTGCTCTCTCCTCAGCATAAGCAAGTTTATCCTTTAAGCTTGCCATTTCCTTCTTTAAAGCAGCCTTTTCTGTGGCAAAGCGGTCCTGTGATGTTTTCAACTCAGTATTAACTGACTTGAGATCTTCTATCTCCTTTTTCATAGATGTGCGCTCTTGGCTGTTTGAATCAAGCTCAAGGTGGTGGAAACGTTTCTTCGCATCTTCTAACTGCATTTTGTAGCTTTCGGTGTCCCTCTAAGCTAAGGCAAGAAGATCTGGAGTATCTTCAAGTTGTTTCTCAGCCTTGTACCTGGCCTTGATATCGTATTCAGCCTTTTCTTTAACTCTGGCCACATCTATTTCCAGATGGTGGATAACCTTTGAAAGCTTCTTGGCATGCTTCTTCATTACCCTATATTGTGTAGCCACATGACTTATCCGGTCCACGACTTCTGTATCCCAATCATCATAAACAGGTTCAAGGTCTGGAACGAAGAGCATCTTTTTGAAATAGATGTCGAGGAACTGCATTCGTAGACGCTCCAGCTTTGCCTTATTTTCAGAGTTAAGGATCACCTCCTATGTAGTGGTAACGTCTAAGTCGCGTTGACCGGAGAGGACAAGGGTCGTCTTCTCTTTTTCCAAACCTTTACTTGGATCCTTGTGCTTATCCTTGGATTCATGATGCTTCTTGGAGAACTTGTCCTGAGGAGGAATACCCTTTGGGGGAGTCGGAGCTTTGGGAAGTTGTTTACCTCCCGCATGTGGCACTTAACGACTATGATGTTTCTCGGGATCTTGCCTTGAAGGAGAACGAGAGCGCGTAGGATGAGGATCATAGTGTTTCTTACTATCTCTTTCCTGACTATCACTGCAATCATGCTCGGTTGCAGGATTGAATCTGGATGTGCACTCACGAAGTTCACGATGAGACGAGTGGCGACAAGGCATTTTTCCTGCAAAAGTTACAAGCAAGTATAAGAACCATGAGTACATACAGTGTAAGGATGTTGTGACATGTAGTGCATGTGATGTATGTGTCCTGTGTGATCCCCCCCCCCCAACAAACCAGTGCCCGGAGCTAGGCTCGTCTGTAAGGTTTCCTTTTCTTTGACTAAAGTGGATTCTTCCTTGGAGATAGGGAAGAACGGTTCCACTTCAAAATCCTCGGATGTGTAAATGTTATCCGGCAAGGGGAGCTTGTCTAGATCCCCATATATTCATTCCTCCGTTAAAGAATCACGAGTCGAGGGCTTAGTTGGTGGCGGTGTCTTGGGGGAAGTCTCCCTTTCGGGGATGGAAACATCCTTTGGTTCATCATCTCAGACTTCACCTCCTTTGTATATGTTCATCTCTTCGTCATCTTGAACGTCCATAGGTGAAGGACTTTTAGGAAACTCGATTGCCTTTGTAGCTTCTGTGGTCACTTCCCCCTCGGCTGGGGCATGCTGCTAGATTCCCCAAACGCCTGAGTAGGGGGAACATACTTGTAAGGCCTGCCATCCTTACCAAGCCCTCCGTCGTTTATCTAAGAGCCGGTGTTTGTGGAGATTCTCATCGGTTATACATTTGTTGATCTTTCGAAAATCGGACTCAGTCTTTGTAAGGCGGGACAAACGATCCTCGTATACCTTGCCTTATTGCTTTTCAGGGTTGGGAACTGTGAAAAAAGATTAAGTATTAGTGCTTTGATTTGTGTAGTTAAAGCAGATACCGAAGAATCTAAGACTTACTTGACTGTAACCACCTCCTTACATACCTAGCCTGATGCTTTATATAGAACCACTCAGATTTAGTATCACCGAGGTTGTTATGTCCATCACTCAGAACTTTCCAAGTGGGAATGGACTCAAAGAAAACAAAGTTCGGGGTCCCTGTAGAACGATGTTTGAAATAGAAATAAAAGTTTAAATTTTATAGCAGAGCTTAGTGTCCATAATTTCTACGTATGTGACATACAAGGTGTGTAAGGCAGCATACGCATTAGGATGGAGTAGCATGGGGGCAATGCGTACCCGCCTCAGGAGATCAATGACGATCGGAGGAAATGGAGGAATAGCGCCCACTAAGCACATGACCTTGATAATGGCCATATACCCTTCCGGGGCAGAATGGGGTCTATCCTCTTTCCCCGGGGTTTTAACATCATCCCACGGGATCCCATGCTTCAAGCATATTTTCTTTAACTTCATATAATCCAGTGTGGAAGTTATGGAATCACTCGACTTATCTAATTTTTTAACATCCTCGAGTTTGTTAGGAGCTCGATCATCTTCCTCTTCTTCAAGTGATATGCTCTTAGAAGGTGTTGATTTTGCGTTAATGTTTGTCTTATAATCGAATCTAGAGTTATTCTAATCTGGGTCTGATGTAAGTACGTCGAGATTATAATAGCTTGACGATTCTGGATCTGTGCTCTTCTCTAATAATCTTGCTGAGCGTCTACTAGACATGTCCGTTATGTTAATAGACAAATACAGGAAAGAATTAGGGCACAGATACCCATGAACCCCGTGTGTGCAAGTGCTATTGTATGCCAGTGTGTGCAGTACTGAAAGGAAGAGCATGAAGTAAAGAAGACAAGATAATAATTGATCATCGTATGTCCTTAAGTTAGGTCTTTGTTCAGTCCAGAGTAACTTGTTCAAAGGCTCTAACCTAAATGTCCGTCAATTTATTCAAGTTATGGTTGAATTTCGGCTACACGTTAGCGTACCTAGATCGATTAAGGTTGTATAGTCAAAAATAGTGATAGAAAGAAGGGTTGATTCAGAGGTAAATTAATTCGTGAAGCTCAGTAATACTGCTCGTGGCAAAGGACCGGCTCGCTGAAAGGATTCGACTCGTGATTATGGTACGGCTCATGATTGAGCATTCTCGTGGGCACCATTTCAGCTCATCTTGTACGGCTCGTAAAGGGGAGACTGGTATGTGAGAAGAGTTTGTTTCAAAGGCGGAGAAGTAAGACTTATCGGCTCGTGTTTGAGCGGCTCGCTAACTACCATCACGACCTGCCTCACCATCACCCATCACGAATTGATGCCCTATTACTATTCACGAACAAGCCTGTTACCGCGACCTACAATCCGGCCTAATACCTAGCTTCTCTTCACGACCCGCTGTGCAGAGACTCATATCCCATCCAAGCCTCTTCTCAATCACCACCACGAGACGATCCCCTCAGTGAAATCATCTTCAAGTTCCTCAAACGCTCTTCTTAACTCGAAACTTCACGGTCTCCTCATGGCACCTTCCTTCTCCCACGATGCTGCTTAGCCTCTACGGATCCTCGTCGCCATCGCCGGTGCTATTGGTGCCGACGTCAGAAGCAGTGGCGGAGGGGTCGCCCGTTGAAATTGATGAACTACGGAAAGGAAGCACAAGTTTACAACAGAATAGAATTCAAAAGAAAAAATTTCGTTACCTATTTTAAGTGTAGAAACAGGTTCGAGATCATATGAATTTGGGCAAAGTGGCAAGTTAGAGTTTCGAGTCCAGAAAATTGGGAATTACTGCAGTAAAGAGTGAGGAAGGAGAGGGATGAAAGTAAAATAATATATGTTAGAATATGGCCCCCATGGGAACCCGGCCTTGGCCCATTATTGTGTAAGTGAATCGGGAGGGGGGTTCATTCTCTGGCCCAATCGCGTAATGGTTCGCGTGAAAGGAAATCTAGTTGGCCTCAAACAGGGGACTACACTCAACCCATTTGAGACACTTCATGGTCGATCAAAGACAAACCAAACTAAAATCATTATGAGAAAATTTCCATACATGCGTACGGGAAAATCAGGGAAAGCAAAACTTTGACTCAAGCTACAAAAATTTAGAAGACTTACTTGAAAAACTTTCTGCAATTCGCCACAAAACCAGAAGCCGACAATCACAATGAAAAATAATTGGAAACTCGATTTCCGTATTTATACTTGTCTCAAGAAGGATAAGATGCAGTTTCATGAAGTGACACGACCTTATCAAATAAACATGACGGTTGGAACGCAGCTATCTAGGAATGAACACGGTGATAGTTTTGAAGCACGTTCCATCCCCGATAGAACATACTTCGAGGGGGTAAAATGTTGGCTAGCTTTTGGACCAAGCCACAAAGATTTAAACATATACAAAACAGACAAGGAAGAGGCGGCTTGCATACTCGTAGATACACAGCTCGTGGTCCAGTTCCATGAACCCGTTCGTGACCAATATTACCAACCCGCTCGTGATAAAGGGATTCACGACCCTCTCGTGTCAAAGGGTCACGAGCTGACCCTGTACCCAGGAAATGGTGGCCGTGAATTGGTCACCCACGAACTGATAATCCAGGATCTGATGACACATGCCCATAACCGTCATGTTGACCATTTCTCCATCCACTCACGAATGTGTCTTCATGAACCGCCTGCAAAAATCACCTATAAATAGCCCAATACTTGGAATTTTTCAGGATCTTTTGGCAGTTAAGAGCTCTGATTCCACCATTATCGTACTTTCTACTATTTGTAATCAAAAGTATATCAAATTTATTTAGTGAAACATTATTGTAAAAGTGAGATCGAGAGAATATTGTGATTGTACTTGCATTCAAACGTATAATCAAAGTCATATAAAGTGTACATAGGCTCTTTAACGCCGAACCACTATAAATTTGGTGTGTTTGTTGCATTTTTTTCTATTTCTAGTTGTAATTCTCTGCAATTCAAGACAACTTGGGTGTTAGAATCATATTTTGGTCTAACACAAACTTTGTTGTCGTAGTTGTAACCTTCGGGTTGATACATATAAACTTCCTTAGTCAACTCCCCATTCAAGAAAGCGTTGTTGACATCCAACTGCCTTATGTTCCATCCTTTGCTCACAGCAGTGGTTAATATGATTCTACTTGTTGTGGATTTTATGACTGGAGAAAAAGTCTCATTGAAATCGAATCCAAATTGTTGTGCATGACCCTTAGCGACCAGTCTAGCTTTGTATTTGTCAATAGTTTCATCCTCCTTTCTCTTTATTTTGAATACCCGTCTACATCCAATTATGTTATAAAGTTTAGGTGGTGTCATCAAACTCCATGTATTATTTTTCATGAGAGCCTGATATTCAACATTCATAACCTCTTTCCATTTCTCTGATTTTATTGCTTGCTCGAAGTTGATTGGTTCAACTTCAATAACTGAGATGTTATACACTTTAGGTTTGTATATGCCACTCTTCGACCTTGTTGTCATATGATGTCCTTGTTGTGTTTGTTGGTGCTTGTCAGTATTGCGTGTTTGTTGGTGTCTGTCAGTATTGTTGCTTGTTCCTGTATCTCTATTACTGTTGGTTCTTGTAGCATCGTTGTTTTGCATATCTTCGTTGATTTGATATGTGTGCATACTTTCTGAACTGTTCTGTGATTCATTTGTATTTGCCTTTGTTACTTCCATAGAGTCATTCTACATGATGATGTCTAGTTGGTCTTCAAAAATGCCACCGATAGGTGGTTCAGTAAGTAATTGTTTGAATTGATATCCCTTGATAGAAGGCTCTTCATAATTTTTAGTTTCTTATTTTCCTGCAAGGCGAAAATTGTTTTCATCGAAAACTACATATCTAGAAATATAAATTCTTCCATTTTTGTATAAGCATTTATATCCTTCTTGATTCTAAGCATACCAAATGAAAGTTCATGGGCTTGATCTCATGCTTAGTTTGTTCCTATTGTAGTCTCTTAAGCATGGAAAACAAAAAAAACCATAAATTTTCAAAAAAACTGTAGTCTGGTCTAACATTATATATCATTTCATGTGGGGTTTTATTATACAAAACCTTAGTTGGTGATTTGTTGATAAGAAAAACTGAAGTGTAGAAAGCTTCATTCCAATATTTCTTTGGTACTGAGCCTTGAGACATTAGTGTTAGACCAGTCTCTACAATTTGCTTGTATTTTCTTTCAACCAAACCATTTTGTTCAGATGTGTGAGGACAAGTCAGCCTATGTTTGATTCATCTTTTAATAAAATAATTAGTAATGGCTTAAACTCTCCCCCACTATCTGTTTGGATAGTTTTGACACTACAATTGGTTTGTTTTTCAACATGAGTTATGAATTATATCACAGTATTACATGTTTCTGATTTATTCTTTAGCACGTATATCCAAGTATATCTCAAATAGGCATCCACAAAGGAAAGATAGTATTTGTGTCCTTGATATGAGTTCAGTGGTGCTGGTCCCCACAAATCAACAACTCTCAACTCGAGGGGTTTAGTGTACTTTGTTTCAGAATCTCTAAAAGGAAGCTTATGACTTTTGCCAAGTTGGCAGTGTGTGCATGTGTGCTTAATAGGTATGCTTTTATTAAAAGAAATATTATTATTGCTTAAAAAAGTTTTAACAGTTTCAATACTAGGATTCCCTAGTCTCATATGCCATGATTCAATATTTCCGACATATCCATTGTTACTGCTAACATTAGTTTCACTATTACAATCATTACTACTAGTTTCTACATTATTACACCAGAGTTTGCCACTAGAGTTTCCAGACTTCAAGGTGTCAAACTTGTAAAGCCCATCATGTAGATTACCTTGTAGTAATATTTCGTGATTTAGTAAATCCTTAACTACACAGAATTTAGGGTGAAATTCAAAAAATATGTGATTATCATTGGCAAATTTTAGCAATTAACAAATTTTTATTAATAAATGGTACTCTAAGCATTGTGTTTAATTTAAGTTGCCATTTTCCTAAGATGGAACCCTTGCCAATGTGTGTTATACACGCGGTTTTACCATCACCCATATGTAAATTTTTCATACCTGTAACGTCCCGTATTTTTAACAGTTGAATAATTAATTAATTTAATTATTTAAAATATCGATTTTTCGCTATCGATGACTTGAATTAAATATATTTAATATTTAATTAAGACAAATAATGGAATAATGAATTATAAATTCTGAAATAGTCGGAAATAGTAGAATTCACAATATTGTGTGGTTTGGATTATTTATAAGATTTAATTCAGTTTAGAATTGAATTATATTAACGAATTTATTTATAAATGTCAGTTGAACGTACAATTTACATTATAATTATAATCGAGCTCGAAATGGCACGGCAGTTCGTAATTTGGCAATTCGAACTTTAGACGAATATACAGAATCCGATTTTAAGTCGGATTTCTGTGAAATAAGAAACATTCGGAGCTAGTGAAGTATATTTTTCTGATGGAAGGGAAAAATCGAGATTTCGTTGTGTAGATTGTGAGTTGTGTCCAAATCAATTTTTCGAAAAGTCGCTATGGAATTCCTTTATAATTTATAACGATTTATTTATATTATAAAAGGATTTTTAATATGAATTGGGTATCGATTTAACATTGGATTTGAAATATCGAGTTATAAATTCAGATAGGAAAATTTTGGAGCTGTATGATATTCTATTGTGAACATATACGATAATATTAATTTACAAATATTTAATTTAATTATTTTTAAATATATTAATATTTAAACGGGTTTATTTAAGGCTTTAAAAATAGTCATTTTTGCTAACGACCTCCTTTTTCGACGAAACTAATTTTGTTGGATCCGGAATATTAAATTATTGCTAGATTTCAATTTCACCATTTTTGGAGTCAGTATGCGATCATATGGGATTTTATGTGAAAAACAGTCAATATTTTGACTTTAAAAATGTGTTGTATGAGAAAACGGATTCGGAATTCGACGAAACAAGTTTCGTTGGGTCTGTAATGTCGAACTATAGCTGCATCTCCATTTTTATCGAATTTGGATATTGTACATGATCGTAGGAATTTTTAAGCAGTAAAATAAGTAGTGAAGGACTAAAAATAAAAAAATAACCAATATAAAAATATTAATTTTCCTATAAATATCCTTACATCTTTCCTAAACCTAAAAACTACTCTTCCTCTAGTCAATGAAAAATCCGCCAACATGTTCTTCACAAACTCATCCATCGTGAGTTTCTAAAATCATTAGAAAATGAAATCAGATCCCCAAAATCATGAAAAATATTTTTTTGAATACCTGCTATGTTCCTCTACATGCTAGTATCAGTTTTAAGTAGTTCGAAACTTTTTTTTTTGCTAGAAATAAGTCGTCGCAACTAGGGCTTAGGAATTCGAGAAATACAGACAGAAATGAGTGAACTGGATGATGGAACGTGTTTGGGGGTAAGGAGAGGGTTTGTCCGCTATTTTTGTGTGGAACTCGATGTTCGAAGTGCTACTGCGTTTCTTTAGCAGTGCGTGAAATGGTGATCAACGAATTCTGGTACAGATGACCGAAGGCGAAGCGACGATGACCAGTGGGTGTAGATTTTGATGAGGAAGGTTACGATGGCTTCATATTTTGGAATAGCAATGTAATGAGGGAGATAATGGAGGACAAAAGATCGGCTATGGGTTTTGCATACAAGAGCAGCGACGGGTTTTATTTGAAACGAGGAAGAAGGCTGTTTAGTCGAGCTTGGGTACTTAAACGGGTTTGGGCCTTAGGTAAAAGGTTGAGCCCAATTAAAGCTTAAAAATCAAGTTTTAATTTATTTTAAACAATCTTATAATTGTAATATTAATATTTATATCATACGGTATCTGAATCTGACGAAACCAGATCCGTTGGAATTGTATGGACGAGGGCTACGCAATGGAATTGATTGGGAGTGAATCGGAGCTCGTTACAATTTATAGCGAAATAAATTGCCTAGTCTGAATCAATAACGGTTATTGTTATTTAACGATAAACCGACCAATGTGAGTAAAACTCACTAACTCTGCCTAGTTATATCTTTATAATGAATTTTTAGAATTGATAAATAATGGTTGATTGCTGTGTGTTGATTATCTAGATGAACTGCTAATTAGTTGGTTGAAAATATAGATATGATTATATATATATATATATATCGTTAATATTATATTGATTCTGTTTATCAGAATATTTCATATTGAAATGAAATTTAGGTTAATTATATTGTTTAACATATGTGGATGCAGGAAACAGGTTGGAGAGATCCAACTGGATTCCTCAATATTTATAATACTATTTTTGTATATATTGTGATATATGATGTGATATATAATTTGTGATTGATTATGATGACACTGGTCTTGTTATTTGGTATTTTAAATACCATAAGAAATACTGGAATGTACAAAGGGAATTTTCAAAGCGTATATTGAAAATATAATATTTATTTAGGAAATAAATAGACTATAAAAGGAAATAATTTATAAAATAAATAGATTATAAAAGGAAATATTTTATAAAATAAATAGAATTATAAAAGGAATTATTTATAAAACAAATAGAATTTTAGAAAAAGGAAATATTTGGAAAACAAATAGAATTGAAATAGAAATATTTGGAAAACAAATAGAATTGAAATATTTGGAAAACAAATATAATTATAAAGGGAAATATTTGGAAAATTAATAGAAATGTAAAAAGGGAATTTGCGAGATATAAAGAATTGTGAAGAAATTGATAAAAGTAGATTTTGTTAGAAATATGTTTTAACAGATAGATTGATTTATAAGCGATATTTATAAATTAGTTAAGATATTTATTATTGGATAAATTTGATATATATATATACATATAGTTATATATATATAAGTCTGAATTTATATAGAGAAGTAAAAATCCGTTTTAACACCAGTATTGGAAATTAAATGCGGACGTAGCAGTAAAAAAAGGGAATTTCAAATGAGATTTAAGTGTTAGAAGTAAAAAGGAGATTTCGTATGAACAATTTTATAAATAAAAGTATAAATAGAATTTGGAAAGCGGATATAATTTTAAAATGCGAAATCAAACTGAATGAATTATACAAAAGAAACATTATTTACATTCAATGTGAATAATGGATTAAAATAAATATTATATAAATTAAAACATTTTGGGTTTTGAAATAGGAATTCAAAATGGGAAATTGAATGAGATAGGAAAGAGAGTTAATCGAATATTAGTTATTCGAAGAGAGCTAATCGAATATTAGTTACTCAAAGAGAGTTAATCGAATATTAGTTATAGGAAAGAGAGTTAATCTAATATTAGTTATTCGAAAAGAGTTAATCGAATATTAGTTATTCGAAGAGAGTTAATCGAATATTAGTTGTTCGAAGAGAGTTAATCAAATATTAGTTATTCGAAGAGGGTTTGTCGAATATTAGTTATTCGAATAGAGTTAGTCGAATATTAGTTATTCGAATAGAGTTAGTCGAATATTAGTTATTCGAAGAGAGTTAATCGAATATTAGTTATTCGAAGAGAGTTAATCGAATGTAAGTTATTCGAAGAGAGTTAATCGAATATGGGTTACTTGAGAGAGAGTTAATCGAATAACGATTATTCGAAGGAGAGTTATCAAATAGAAATTATTCGAGAGAAAATTATGCATTAGATTTTGACTGTATCGAAGGAAAGTACTATTTACTTTCTGGTTTCTAAATCAAGATTTATTTATTTAATAAATTTATTAATTATTATTTATTCAAACTAACGGATAACGATTATATTTTGAAGTTAGATATTTCGAAAGTAGAGATTATAACGCTATAGTTATAACCAATTTTTTTCATAAGAGAATTGGATTCGTAAACTGAATCCAAGAGTTGTGTAAGCAATGATTTGATAAGAAACGGAATTAAGGAAATTATAAATTGACGGGAAATTAGTTAAGTTGAATAGCTTTCTAGGTATTGATTTGATGTTGGTTTCGGCCTCCAGGGTTGATATACAGGGAATTGTTCTCTTACTGGTTTACAGTTAGAGACTGATAGATATAGGAAGATAGTGATGCGTGAATAAGAAATGGAAATGTTCTCCAATGATAATAATGTATATTTTCTAAATTTAGAAAATAGATTTATGAATATATGGAAATAGGAAATGAGGAAATGAATAAATTAATTTAAAAAAAAGGAAAAATGTTAATTGATGATTGATCGATAAAATTTCCATTCGGAAATAAGATCGTTGTGTATATGGATGTTTTCCTTTGATACTTAAATAATCGTCTATCAAAGTTTTGACTATTTTCCCGCTGTCAATACGGAGAGACCAGGATCGGATTTATTATCTGAAAACCACTCCATACGAGCATTAGCATTGCGAATCAAATATGATGAAGATAATTGAAGATGGAGTTTATGCAAGTGTCGTTCTGGCAAATCCTAAGTAGAAATTGCCTAAGATGGGTTTACCGAATAGTGCCTTCGGTTTATTCAGTCCCAGGACAACCTGTATGGAAGAATGTGTGACAGAGTATATTTAATAAATCGCGTAAGTTGATCTCTTCAGGCGTATTTACATTTGGTGGTGGAGGAATTCATTTCTCTTAGCTGTATACCCGTTCTATTTTTGGGGAAATCAATTTGTGATTTGGCGGGTATGACAATGTGACATTCAAAGTAAATAAAGGTGTGATCTATATGTTATGGCCTCTAGCCTCACAACCAGGAAATGGTATAAAATCGGGTAGGTCGCATGGCTAAGTGGTTATCTGTCAATTAGGGTGTATTGTCATCTGATCTAGAGAAATTTCATTGACTTCTTTAACCTATCTCGATGCTGTCCCTTTTGGGAAACGGTTGGTGATCCCAAATGATGGTGATAATACATTCGGTACACTCAAGAGAAATGAGTGACTGGTCATGTTTAGCTTGGGTTGCGAGATGTTCTTGTTGAACCTAGTGCATTCCTCTCTAGAGATACACTGTCGGGAGGTGGTCCCATACCTTGCCAGTTGGAACCCGTTACCCAATAAGCGCCCGCAGTTTTTGGATTATATATTATGTATGTGGAACGTGAGATGAAAGCATCTGCTAGATGATTATTATATTGTGGCTGATAGACACTTATAATACCAAAAGTATTTTGATATAAATATTATTATTTCTTTCAAAAGGATTTTTGAATGTTGAATCAAGTGTTTTGGATTCTCATAAGGGAAAAACCCATTTCGTGTAATACGACGTGGTCTTATGACATATCGTTTATTTTCTCAAACTGTTTTTAAATAGTTTTAATCACACCAGTCCCATGACTGACCCAGATTTTATTTCGTTTGTTTTCCCTAAACTCTTGGGTGCCCAATTTTATACGGGAGTCAAGTAGTCGGAATTTTACAGATATACTAAGAGCTTGGAGCATGATGCTTTAGGATTATATAGCAATTGTTTATTTCCGCTGTGTTTTATGTGTTGTACTTTGATAATGATATGTATATTCAAGTACAGATTTGTATTTCAAAGTTATGTTATATAATATGTTTTATTCGTTCTGCCGTGAGATTCGTGTTACTCTGATATTGTATGTTCTTCTTCTATTATAATTTTCTATCTTATCTATTCTCACCCTCTAACTTCTTTCTATTAATGATCTGGAATGTTCAATGCCTTAATAATTGACATGGGTTTAATTTCGATTTTCTAGGTCGAAAATCCCAACTCATTACAGTGGTATCAGAGCTGAAGGTTAAGTGATTACCTTGGCTCTGTGGCGTAACTCGATAGAGATGGGGTTAGTAATGCCCTAGATTGAGTTGAGTGTATATATATGAGAGAGTGTATTTGTAGATTTATAAAAAAAATTGTTTTATATTATGGTGATTTATTGGCTGAGTTGTTTATGAGTTCTGGTCGATCATTTGATCCACTGTACTGGTATGGGTTTCTAAACACTCGAATACGATGAGCCGACACAGTATGTTTTGGAAAGAGGGTAAATGAAATAATTTTACCCAAACTATATTTTGATATAAAAATATTTATATTGAAATGATTATAATATATTGGATATATTGGTTGTTATTATAATCAAATGTGATTATAAAAAAATGAAAGATTAGATATAACCAATCAGAATTCGTATTAATGTCAGATATATAAATCAAGATGAACTGAATCTGGATTTAAACCAGAATTGGAATTAAAATTCCTAAAATTTGAAAAAATGGTTGTAAATGGATTTGGATTAAATATATGAGAATTTTAAAATCCTGGGAGATTTTAAATTATTTCACAAGCATTGATAATTCAAAATGGAAATGATTAAGAAATGGTTTTGAAAAGTGATATAGTATTGAACTCACTTCGATTACTAGAAAATAATTCTAATGATGTTGGCCACATCATCAGTGCTTATTTTCGAGTTCTAAGTGACGGATTACTACCAAAGATTTTGATTTTGAATTGTTTTGAGAAAAGCAAGTTGTTTTGAATTCTAAAAAGGAATATTTGATTTTTGAAAAGCTAAGTTGGTTAAAACTCCAAGGAAAAGATTATTTGAATTGAAATGGATTGATTTTTGAAATAAAAATCAGATTTGGAATTGTAGTTAACTAATTTGAATTTTTATTAGTAACTGGAAATCTGGGTATGGAAATTAACCAGGTTTAATAGTTGGATGTGTGAGACAAGATTTTGGAATGGGATTGGGTTGATGATTTAAGAATTTAGAATCAAGAATAGTACTTGAGTTCGAAATGAAATTTGGCTTGGATAGAACCAAATAATTGAGTTTGAGGATGAATCGATTGGAGATTGATTGGGATGGCATTTATATATGCTGAATGGGTAGCAGATGGAAAGAATACAATGATATGCCCAACAAACAGGTACAAATTTATTTTTATATGAGTTTGGCGACTTATGAGCCTATTTGGCAAGCCTCTTGGCGTTTTGATTTTCTTTTGGATTGGAGAATCCCTAGAGAGGCGAGTTGTAGTTGTACCGATTGAGCCGTACAAAGGAGACAGTAGCGAAATTTTTCGAAAATTTAAGGTGTTAGAATTTTTTTGGAATTTTTGAATTTTTTTGTAGTCGGAATGAATTAATATTTTAATTGAAATTAATTGGTTCCATTGAAACTGAAGTTAAGAAGTAAACAAATAATTTTTAACCCAGTTAATAGGGTTTGTTTTCTACCTTAGCAATTTCGGGGACGAAATTCTTTTAAGGGGGAAAGAATGTAACATCCCGTATTTTTAACGGTTGAATAATTAATTTATTTAATTATTTAAAATATTGATTTGGCGATATCGATGACTTGAATTAAATATATTTAATATTTAATTAAGATAAATAATGGAATAATGAATTATAAATTCCGAAATAGTCGGAAATAGTAGAATTCACAATATTTTGTGAATTGGATTCTTTATAAGATTAAATTCAGTTTAGAATTTAATTATATTAACGAATTTATTTATAAATGCCAGTTGAACGTATAATTTATATTATAATTATAATTATAATCGAGCTCGAAATGGCGTGGTAGTTTGTAATTTGGCGATTCGAACTTTAAACAAATATACGGAATCTATTTTAAGTCGGATTTCTGTGAAACAAGAAACGTTCGGAGCTGGTGAAGTATATTATTCTAATGGAAGAGAAAAATTGAGATTTCATTGTGTAGATTGTGAGTTATATCCAAATCAATTTTTTGAAAAGTCGCTATGGAATTCCTTTATAATTTATAACGATTTATTTATATTATAAAAGGCTTTTTAATATAAATTGGGTATCGATTTAACACTGGATTTGAAATATCGAGTTATAAATTCATATAGGAATATTTTGGGGCTGTTTGAAATTCTATTATGAATATATATGATAATATTAATTTATTAATATTTAATTTAATTATTTTTAAATATATTAATATTTAAATGGGTTATTTAAGGCTTTAAAAATAGCCATTTTTGCAAACGACCTCCGTTTTTGATGAAACTAATTTTTATGGATCCGGAATATTAAATTATTGCTAGATTTCAATTTTCGTGATGTTTGGAGTCAGTATGTGGCTGTATGGGATTCTAATGTGAAAAACAGTCAATATTTTGACTTTAAAAATATGTTGTGTGAGCAAACGAACTCGGAATTCGACGAAACAAGTTTCATTGGGTCCATGATGTCAAACTGTAGCTGCAACTCCTTTTTTATCGAATTTGGATATTGTGTGTGATCGTAGGAATTTTTAAATAGTAAAATAAGTAATGTCGAACTATAGCTGCATCTCCGTTTTTATCGAATTTGGATATTGTATGTGATCGTAGGAATTTTTAAATAGTAAAATAAGTAGCGATGGACTAAAAATAAATAAAATAACTAATATAAAAATATTAAAATTTTCCTATAAATATCCTTACATCTTTCCTAAACCTAAAAACTGCTCTTCCTCTGGTCAATGAAAAATCCGCCGACATGTTCTTTACAAACTCATCCATCGTGAGTTTCTAAAATCATTATAAAATGTAATCAAATCCCTAAAATCATGAAAAAAAATTTTTTTGAATCCTTGCTATGCTCCTCTACATGCCGATATCAGTTTTAAGCAGTTCGAACCATATTTTTTTCGCTGGAATAAGCCGTCGTGACTAGGGCTTAGGAATTCGAGAAATACAGACAGAAATGAGCAAATTGAATGATGGAACAGTGTCTGTTGTAAGGAGAGGGTTCGTATGGTATTTTTGTGTGGAACTAGGTGTTCGAAGTGCTGCTGCATTTCTTCAACAGTGCGTGAAATGGTGATCAATGGATTCCGATACAGATGACCGAAGGCGATGCGACGGTGATCAGTGGGTGCGGATTTTGATGAGGAAGGTTACGGTGGCTTCAGATTTTGGAATAGCGTTGTAATGAGGAAGATAATGGAGGACAAAAGATCGGTTATGGTTTTTGCATACAGGAGGAGCGACTGATTGTATTTGAAATGGGCAAGAAGGTTGTTTAGTTGGGCTTGGGTATTTAAACGGGTTTGGGTCTTAGGTAAAAGGGTGAGCCCAATTAAAGCTTAAAAACCAAGTTTTAATTTATTTTAAACAATCGTATAACTGTAATATTAATATCTATATCACACGGTATCAGAATCTAACGAAACCAGATCCGTTGGAATTGTATGGATGTTGACTACACAGTGGAACTAATTGGGAGTGAATCGGTGCTTATTACAATTTATAGCGAAATAAATTGCCTGATCTGAATCAATAACGATTATCGTTAAACCGACCAATGTAAGTAGAACTCACTAACTTTGCCCAGTTATATTTTTAAAACATATTTTTAGAATTGATAAATGATGGTTGATTGGTGTGTGTTGATTATCTGGATGAACTGCTAATTAGTTGGTTGAAAATGTTGATATAATTATATATATATCGTTAATATTATATTGATTCTGTTTATCAGAATATTTCATATTGAAATGAAATTTATGTTAATTATATTGTTTAACATATGTGGTTGCCGGAAACAGGTTGGAGGGATCCAACTGGATTCCTCAATATTTATAATATTGTTTTTATATATATTGTGGCATATGATGTGATATATAATCTGTGATTGATTATGATGACACTGGTCTTGTTATTTGGTATTTTAAATACCATAAAAAATACTAGAATGTATAAAGGGAATTTTCAAAGCGTATATTGAAAATAAAATATTTATTTGGGAAATAAATAGAATATAGAAGGAAATATTTTATAAAATAAATAGATTATTAAAGGAAATATTTTATAAAATAAATAGAATTATAAAAGGAAATATTTATAAAACAAATAGAATTTTAGAAAAGGAAATATTTGGAAAACAAATAGAATTGAAATAGAAATATTTGGAAACAAATAGAATTGAAATTGAAATATTTGGAAAACAAATATAATTAAAAAGGGAAATATTTGGAAATTGAATGCGGACGTAGCAGTTAAAAAAAGGAATTTTAAATGAGAATTAAGTGTTAGAAGTACAAAGGAAATTTCGTATGAACAATTTTATAAATAAAAGTATAAATAGAATTTGGAAAGGGGATATTAATTTAAAATACGTAATCAAACTGAATGAATTATATAAAAGAAATATTATTCACATTCGATGTGAATAATGGATTAAAATAAATATTTTATAATTTAAAACATTTATAAGGAATACTGTGTTTTGAAATAGGAATTCAAAATGGGAAATTGAATGAGATAGGAAAGAGAGTTAATCGAATATTAGTTATTCGAAGAGAGTTAATCGAATATTAGTTATTCTAAGAGAGTTAATCGAATATTAGTTATTCGAAGAGAGTTAATCGAATATTAGTTATTCGAAGAGAGTTAATCAAATATTAGTTATTCGAAGAGAATTAGGCGAATATTTGTTATTCGAATAGAGTTAGTCGAATATTAGTTATTCGAATAGAGTTAATCAAATATTAGATATTCGAAGAGAGTTAATCGAATATTAGTTATACGAAGAGAGTTAATCGAATGTAAGTTATTCGAAGAGAGTTAATCAAATATAGGTTATTCAAGAGAGAGTTAATCGAATAACGATTATTCGAAGGAGAATTATCAAATAGAAATTATTCGAGAGAGAAATATGCATTAAATTTCGACTGTATCGAATGTAGGAAAGTACTATCTACTTTTCGGTTTTTAAATCAAGATTTTTTATTAATTATTATTTATTCAAATTAATGGATAACAATTATATTTTGAAGTCAGATATTTCGAAAGTAGAGATTATACTGCTATATTTATAACCAATGTTTTTCATAAGAGAATTGGATTCTTAAACTGAATCCAAGAATTGCATAAGCAATGATTTGATAAGATGATAAGAAACAAAATTAAGGAAATTAGAAACTGACTGGAAATTAGTTCATTTGAATAGCTTTCTGGGTATTGATCTGATGGTTGTTTTGGCCTTCAGGGTTGATATTCAGGGAATTGTTCTCTTACTGGTTTACAGTTAGAAACTGATAGATATGGGAAGATAGTGATGCGTGAATAAGAAATGGAAATGTTTTCCAATGATAACAACATATATTTTCTAAATTTAGAAAATAAGAATTTATAAATATATGGAAATAGGAAATGGGAAAATGAATAAATTAATGATAAATTAATTTTTAAAAAAAGGAAAAATGTTAATTGATGATTGATCGATAAAATTTCCATTCAGAAATAAGATTGTTGTGTGTATGGATGTTTTCCTTTGATAGTCAAATAACCAACTATCAATTTTTTTACCATTTTTCCATTGTCAATACGGAGAGACCGTGATCAGATTTATTATCTGAAAACCACTCCGTATGAGCATTAGCATTGCGAATCAAATATGATGAAGATAATTGAGGACGGAGTTTATGCAAGTGTTGTTCTGGCAAATCCTAGGTAGAAATTGCCTAAGATGGGTTTACAGAATAGTGCCTTCGGTTTATTCGGTCCCAGGACAACCTGTATGGAAGAATGTCTGACAGAGTATATTTAATAGATCGCGTAAGTTGATCTCTTTAAACGTATTTACGTTTGGTGGCGGAGGAATTCGTTTCTCTTAACTGTATACCTGTTGTATTTTTGGAGAAATCAATTTGTAATTTGGTGGGTATGACAATGTGACATTCAAAATAAATAAAGGTGTGATCTATATGTTATGGCCTCTAGCCTTACAACTAGAAAATGGTATAAAATCGGGTAGGTCGCATGGCTAAGTGGTTAGCTGCCAATTAGGGTGTATTGCCACCTGATCTAGAAAAATTTCATTTACTTATTTAACCTATTTCGATGTTGTCCCTTTCAGGAAACGGTTGCTGATCCCAACCATTGGTGATAATACATTCAGTACATTTAAGCGAAATGAGTGACCGATAATGTTTAGCCTGGATTGCAAGATGTTCTTGTTGAACCCGGTTTATTCCTCTCTAGAGATACATTGTCGGGAGGTGGTCCCATACCTTGCCAGTTGGAACCCATTACCCAATAAGCGCCCGTGATTTTTGGATTATATAGTTTGTATGTGGAACATGAGATGAAAGCGTTATGCTAGATGATTATTATATTGTGGTTGATAGACACTATTATAATATCAAAAGAATTTTGAAGATTATCATTTCTTTCAAAAGGATATTTGAATGTTGAATCAAGTGTTTTGGATTCTCATAAGGGAAAACCTGTTCCATGTTATACGGCATGGTCTTATGAGATATCATTTATTTTCTCATATTGTTTTAAAATTGTTTTACTCACACCAGTCCCATGACTGACCTAGAGTTTATTTCGTTTTGTTTTCCCTAAACTCTTGGGTGCCCAATTTTATACGGGCAGTCAAATAGTCGGGATTTTACAAATATACTGAGAGCTCGGAGCAGGAGGCTTCAGGATTATATAGCAATTGTTTATTTATGCTGTGTTGTAAGTGTTGTACTTTGATAATGATATGTATATTCAAGTACAGATTTGTATTTCAAAGTTATGTTATACAGTATATTTTATTCGTTCCGCTGTGAGATTCGTGATACTCTGATATTGTATGTTCTTTTTCTTCTTCTATTCTAATTTTTTATCTTATCTATTCTCACCCTCTAACTTCTTTCTATTAATGACCTGGAATGATCGTTGCCTTAATAATTGACATGGATTTAGTGTCGATTTTCTTGGTCGAAAATCCTAGTTCGTTATAGTACCTGAGTACTTTCTTCTCCCAATGCTAAGATTTTGGAGATTATCTGTTATGTAATGAGTGGCACCTGAATCTGGGTACCATTCTTCAAAACCGCTATATTCAATTTTACTTCCATCATCATTACTTGTATTCTGATTATTATTTGCTTCATTATTGCTTCTATTTGAGTTCATCATTGCTATGTTGGCTTGTGGTGCCTTCTGAGTCGAATTTCTTTGATTATACTGCTGCCCATTATTGGTATTATACCTGAAATAGCATTTGTTTTCCATATGACCAACTTTTGACATATTTGGCACTTTACCCAGTTATTGTTGTTGTTCCATCTGCCACGTCCTCGTCCTCTTTGTGGCTGAAAGCCTCCCCTTTATGGATGGAATCCCCTTGAATATTGATTGTCTTGTCTGCTTGCATTGATATTATTGTTGCTTGTTTATAGTTACAATGTAATTAGCAGAAAATTCACCCTGTGTTGTTTTCCTTCGATCGATCCTTCCTTCATGAGCGAGGAGTGCAGATAGGACGAACTATAGATCAGGTAACGTTTGTTTAGTAGCAAGAATAGTTACTAAGACTCATATTCTTCATCAAGTCCTATGGTAATAAAAAGTATTTGCTCATTATTGTAACAATCTGGAATTTCTGAACCAATTTAAAATATTAATTTTAGCTATTTTAATGGGTTTTGAATATTTAAAATGATTTATTTCGAGAATTAACGATTTAAAATTTATTTAAATTGAAGTTAGAATGTATAAATTAAAATTTAAGTAAAACGAACTCATAATGGCGCAGTAGTTTGAAAATTAAATTTTAAACTTTGAATGAATATACATAATTCAATACAAATCAAAATTTAATGAAACAAGAAACTTGGAATATTTTGAATTGTAATTTTCTAACTAATGTGACAAACAGTGCTTTCAATTTATAAACAGTAAGTTATGTCCAGTTTAAAATTCAAAATAGTCGATACGGAATTTATATATTTTTTAATATATAAAAGCCCTTAAAAATAGCCATTTTGCGAATGACCTCCGTTTTTGATGAAACCCCTTTAGTTGGATCTGGAATGTCAAATTATATTCAGGTTTAAAATTTCATAATTTTTGGAATTAATATGTGAGCGTAGTAAATTTAAATGTGTTTCCAATTTCAATTTAAATTTAATAAGCTAGAATAAAGGCTATTTTTCAAACGGTCTCCAAATTCGACGAATTAATTTTGTTAGGACCGTATTGTCAAAACATAGCTAGATTTCAATTTTCATAATATTTGGAGTTAGTATGTGTCCCCGGTAAATTAAAATGTACGTTCAAATTCAATATTGACCGTTATATTAATTTATATTTTAATTTTGATAAAAACTTATCGAAATAGTCGAATTGGCTCATGTAACATATTCCATTGTGTCCGAAATGGGGGTATTTGGTTAGAAACGACAGTCGTTGGGTTTGATTTGGAGTTCGGACGAAAATCTCCCTTTTAAATGAATATTAGAACTAAACATTATTTATAACTTAGTATGTATGCCTCTTAACATTGGTCAAACCCCTAACCCATTTCCACTCGTGGTCAACCCTTCAGCCCACCGCCATTTACCAGCGAAAGACCACCCTCATCGAATCAATTCCTCCAAAATCCATGAATTCCATTCAATAATTTTAAAAAAATTCTTCTGCAAAATCATTCAGCTCTTCAAACTCCATCGTTTCAACGGGTATGATCTGATTTAACGTCGTAGAGTGGGTGATTTTTAAGCTCAAAGAGCCAACGTTCGAATGTTGTAACACCCCTAAGTCCCACATTGTGGAAGCCTGTGTGAAGTGGGTGCTTATATAGTAGAGCCCATCTCTTACTAACGCCGAGAACTTTTGAGGAACAAAACCCCACACCTATACGGTGGCTAAGTTGGGGACAATATCTTGCATGAATAGAGGTGCGGGTGTTACAGTGGTATCAGAGCCAATACCCAACCGGAATTGTGGCTCCTGTGTGGACCACAGCGCCTGGGTGAGGTGTTTGTGAGCCAACGGGGACGTTGGGCTCTGTAGGAGGGGAGAATGTAACGCCCCTAAGTCCCACATCGTGGAAGCCTATGTGAAGTGGGTACTTATATAGTAGAGCCCATCTCTTACTAACACCGAGGCCTTTTGAGGAACAAAACCCCACACCTATACAGTGGCTAAGTTGGGGACAATATCTTGCATGAACGGAGGTGCGGGTTGTTACAAATGTCTTTGCTGGCCAGAAGGGAGCGTCAAGCTGGCTACAGTGAGGGGGAGATGAGAGGCGGCGTTGGGGGCTACGACGTAGTAGCATTTGATCGGAGGTCAGTGGCCTAACAAGGCGCGCGTGGGTGATTTTATCCTACATGCTCAAGTTTGAATGGGTCCTGGAGGTTAACGAAGAAGAAGGAAATTAATCGGCTGATTAATTTTAAATGATGTAATCAGTTAATTAATTGTGTTTTATTATTTAATTATGTAATCAATGTTTAAAATATTGTAACTCTTTCATACGAGATCGAATCTGACGATTTCAGTTGCGTAGGGATCGCGACGACGAACACTACAACATGGAATTGACCAGAACGAAAACGGAAGCTGTTGCAATTTTTGATAAAATTAAACGTCTGGTTTAATTTTATTAAAAGAATCATCGATTAAAGAATTGCGGAGTGGAAACCAATGTGAGAACTCTCTCACTAAAATATTTGTACAATTACTTATTTTATAACTAAATGTAGTGATTGCCAGCATTGGTTTTTATCAGTCTTAATTATCATAAATATTGTATGGTGCCTGTTAACTCACCTCACTATTGTTTAAAACCCCACGGATGATTTGATTGACTGTGTTATGTTTGGTTTATGATGTTGAAATGTGTAACATATTAAAAATAATGTTAACATTAATGTGGTAGTTGAAATTAAATTATAAATATCCATTTATAATTTAAATAGTGAAAATTGGTTAGTTAGAAAAATAATTCGAATCAAATTAGATTTGGTTAAATTTATTAACCAGTGATTAATTTGAATTCATTGTTGTTGGTTGAAAACCCCACACAGGTTTGGGGATGATAATTAATTCATATCTCCCTTGGAATTAATTGTATGTCAATCGATTGGTTGACAGACTGTGGTGAGCGTTATTTATCTATTTTAATGCTTATACAGTTGTAGAATGCACTTTAGATGATGTTTGAATGTTTAATGATTATTTATCATTATTGTTGAATACATGCTATGCATGAAATCCATATAAATGAAATTGTATGGTAATTGATTGAGTCGCATTGTGATTCAGAATATGAATGAATATTTTAAAATAATATTCGGTGAAGAATTAAATTATGATTTTGATGTCCGATTTTGGATGGACACAAAAATATTGATATATGAAGCCGAGCTAAGTAGAAGTGCACCATTTTTACTTGAACGGAATTTTCTGTCAATTTTATTTATTTTATAATAAATATCTAAAAGATGAGATTTCAAAATCTGATATTTTGAAAATATTATCATTTTAATATTATAATGATATGGAATATTCAATTTTAATTTAAAATTGAAATGGAAGTTGAAATCGTTTTTAAAATGAATCTATAAATTATTTATAAAATACGTTTTGAATGGAAATCGATGAAATATATATTATATATTATATATAAATTTAAATGGTTTGAATAGAACGTATCGCGCAACGACCGTTCGCGAACTTCAACCATTAACTTCAAATTGATGTAACGGGAGATCCGACCGTCGGATTCTCCTTAAACTGGAACCATTGGGTTCGTATCAAAAAGATCTTTCAAATGAGTGTATGAGATTTAAATTTGAATGGTTGGATTTTAAAATATGTCCAAATCAATTTCAGAAGAGGTCGCTATGGATGCAGTTCGGTGGCTGGTATTGGAAACCGACTATAAGGGCCTTATTAAAATTATTAAAAACCTGAATAAATTATGTAAAATCATAATAAATGATTTGGAAAGAATTTGGATGAAATATTCCATGTTTGTAAAGATAAAATATATTTTTATCTGAATAAGTTATTTATCAACTAGAATAAAGAACTGAAAAATAATTGAAATGGTTTTAATTTAACCATAATTTTCCAACGTATGAATTGAAAAGGATTAGAATGGAAATAATCTTTGGAATATTTCGATATTGGATTCCGTAAGTATACGGGTATTGTTGAGGAATTTGGAAGATATAGATATCGTTAGTCCCAATACAATATCCGGCAGTTCTAAAATTTGACATTGAATATAAGTTGATATAATTTCTATTCATAACCTTGTATTTAATATCAGATTGGATTTTGGGTTTGTCGTGAATGGTATCTTCAATAACACTGTTCTTAAACCCAGATGAGAAAGGAATAAATCTTTTGATTAAGATTAATGAAGTTTACGAATTAATTAATTTAATTGGAATTGAAATGAAAGTTGATTTGGGTTTATCGTGAACAGTGTTTTAAATCACATTTGTTCTTTAACCCAATTAACAGTGAATATATGGTTTGGAATTTATAAATCTTTTTATTAAGATTTAATGGAAATTTTCCAAAGTAAAGTTCTATAATTTAATACATTAAATTGGAATTGAATGGAATTCGATTTGGTAATATTCGAGATGAGCTTCTATAAAGGAAGACCGTTACTATATATGGAATTTAAAAAGGCTTTACCGTTATTCCATTTATATTATTAGTCTGATAGGAAAATTTATGTCAATTATATATATATTGATTTGTTTTCCTCGAAAATTCCATATTTAATGGAAGTTGACTTGGGTTTATTATGAACTGGGTTTTTAATAACATTGATTCTTTTACCCAGTTAAAGACAAGATTAATTTCTTAAAGTTGAATAATCATTAAGTAATGATTTTGAGATTAAAACCAATTGAAGTTTTAATAAATCTTTAATTAGATTGAAATGGGAATGGGATAAGTAAATTTACTATATTCAAGGAATGTCGAGGATGGGGTGCCACTAGTTTTACTCCATGCAAGAGTAAATCTTTAATAAGATTTGAACATGAAATGGTAATTAATTATACCGATAACACAGTGGGTGTTAGATATAGAGTACTACCAGTTTTGCTCTATGGGATGAATAGATTGGGATTGGAAATAATAAAATAATAAATGATTACTTCGGTAAGGCTCGATAATCCCAACTAGTTTTATAAACCTTAATTTGGTTTAGAATTTTTAAAGGATAAAATAAAATCTTTTGAAATTGATATCCAAAAGAAGATTAAAGAATAAGTTTAAAAGAATTTATCTTTGATAAAATTAACGGGAACCTTTCCCTAAAGATGTGAATATTTGAATAAAAGAATATTCTAAATTGGAATGAGGCGTATGATGTGTTTTTATAGCACTTGATTATTGATTATAAAATACGCGAGTTATTCGAGAAGGCTGGGTTTAACCCATTCTGAATAACTGATACGACGATTAAAAGTCGAAGAAGACAGTGGTTGAAGACCGGAGGTCTTCACATCGTTTAAATGATTACTGATGTCTTGATTGGGCTGTAGACCCAAGACAAGGTAATAAGTGGTGATCGTCTAGACGTACTTAGAGATCGACCGGATATGCGAGGGCCTCTCTCCTGTATTGGACATATGGGACGAGGAATAAGGTGCCTCCGGTTTTGTTCAGACCCCAAACGGACTAGCAAATGGATGGTATGTCTTACATTGTATTCCTTTATGATGTATTCATTGATCTCTGCTAAATATATATCTGTTTGGTGGCAGAGAATTTAACACCCTTCTTTGAGACGTATGAGCTTAGTGGTTATATATTTGTGGAAATCAGTGGTACAGTATGGATTGACAATGTGGCATGCTAAGATGCAAATGATCAAGGCATATTGTTGAAAAGAAGAGTCTTGTGGTTGATGATCAAAGCATAGCTTTAAGTAGCACAGCTTTGTGTAGTGTTAATTCGCGAGCTTCACACCTCAGTATGAACCAAAAATGGGATGAGGACCGTAGGGAAATGGACATATGTTAGTTTCTAGCTACGAGTAACGTCATGGTATGGAGCCCAGACATTTTACTCATGTGGATGTTGGAAATTTTATTAATGGAAAGCGAGGTACCACAGATTTGATTTGAGTCCCTAGCAGCTCTTGATTGGTCAAAGATACTGACCAATTTTGGAGGTTTAATAGAACTGGCTAACATATAATTTGTGGTATTGCCAATCATCAGCGGATGACCGACCCTCTCGCTAACCTAGGGTCATGAGAGTGTTATTCCTGAGTCATTGCTAGTGTGTCTCGAATCGGTAAGGACGTTCGCTTTCCTTGATTCATAGATGGAAACCCAATTTCCAATAGGAGATTTTACGGTTTTAGTTGTAAACATATATGGTGACGTAATATAATGGTACCTATGCTGCCTATGATTGATAAATTTATATTTGAAGTTGATTTATTCACTTATAGTAATAATAAAAGATGAACTTCACGTATCAAGCATATTTGGATATTATAAGGTAAAACTCTATCCTCTGGTTAGTGTTGCATTGTGTGATGGGATTTGAGTCTTATAATAGCTTCATTTTTCTATTTAGCATTGCGTTGCTTGTTTTATGCACTGGTATTCTTGGGGGTAAACCCGTTCCGTGTTATACGGCGTGGTCTCGTGATTTACCTAAATTTAAAATAAAAACTAATAACTATTTTAGTTCTCACACCAGTCCCATGACTAACTCAAAGTTTATTGTTTTAACGTAAACTCTGGGTACCCATATTTTCCACACGGGCAGCTAGTAGTTTTGGTTTTGTGCAGATTTCTATTACATAAGATCCTGGATTTACAGCTGGAGCTATATTCAGAAAGCTTTGTATCTGTGTATCTCTTTCAGCTGTGGTAGTTGTTGTTTTCCACTGTACATAATATTCATGTATTATATTTTCTGTTGTTTTATAATTTTAATCTCTGATATTGTATTTTTCCGCTGTATTTTATTTATTTGAAATCTGATATCTTGTATTCTAATGTAAATAGTTGTAATAGCCATGAAATGTTGTATTGTTTGTGTTCTGATGCGTCGTGTTCTCAAAACAATCTGGGCTCCTCCGTCTCTTCGGGGATCGGGGAAGCCTAGGTCGTTCATTTTGGTATCAGAGCTTCGGTTTACAGAGCTCGAGAACAAGACACATTAGAAACGAACGAAAGAATTCATCAAAGATAAGATTAGTAATATCCTTAAGAATAACTCGTTAGAAATAGGGTTAGAAATACCCTAGAATGAGTTTGAAGAGTATTATTTATTAAAACAATTTTAATTTTCAAAATTATATCTTATTATACGTATTTGAGTATTTTATTCTATATTGATTTTGGACTATCGGGTGTACGGAGATTGTTAATATACGTCTGATCCACGTGTATTCGAAGCCTTAAATATACTAGATAGAAGAATCACACTCAAGTCACCCAGAGATGATTTTGATGATAGTTTATACATCATCAGTGTTTATGTTCGAGATTTGAAAGTAGGATATCTATATATTTCCAATTGACTGGTGTGAGA
The DNA here is from genome assembly GCA_030737875.1 of Allium sativum. NCBI lineage: Eukaryota > Viridiplantae > Streptophyta > Magnoliopsida > Asparagales > Amaryllidaceae > Allium > Allium sativum. The sequence continues at coordinate 602,803,337 of CM060919.1, read as the reverse complement.
ACCAAAACTTAGTTAGATTCTATTGTTTGTGATTTGGCATTGAAAATATGATTTTGAATATATATATATATATATGTGTGTGTGTGTGTGTGTATAAAAGATACATGTTTGAAAATCTAATTAACCAATTTATTGATTGTTGTGTCGTGTGATAATTAATTTAACTAATAAAAATATTGGAAGATAAAACCAATAAAAGAATGAATGATAAGTAAAGCCAAATCAAATATAATGTAGAGCTGAATTAAAATTTTAGTGAATTAGATTTATGTATATAGATAGATAGATATGCACATATATATGTTTATATTGGACATGTTGTTGAGTAAAGATTGAGTAGAGAATTAAATTGCATGCCCGACAAACAGGTGCACCTTAATGAGTTGGTTACACAATTTTATGATGATATCTACTCTTTTGAGTGATTTGGATGCGTTGTGATGGTTGTTCTGTGTGAAATTTAAACCCACGCCATAGGATAGCAACAAATAATTTATGAACTACACCACATAACATACATCATGAAGACAACATATCATATCATACTCCATATAAGCATTTGGTGCTTATATGACGAGGTTTGGATTTCCATACGGGCGAGATGATTGTATGGCGATGACCGAATTACAAGTTGAATCGAATACTGGTCATAGATGGCATAGTATATCATATTCCATATATGCATTTGGTGCTTATATAACGAGATTCAGACCACCATATGAGCGAGACGCTTATATGGCGAGGACTGAATTACAGGTTGAGCAGAAGACTGGTTATGGACTTAGTAACATATAACGGTGAAGTGGGGATTTAATAAAAACCTTATACAGGTCTGGAGATGACAAAATTTCACGTCTCTCTTGTTTTTAGTTACGACACATGGATTATTTTATTATTTCCAAAACTAGGGCAAGGTCTGATATTTCGACTTTTTACACGTCTCCCTTGGGCATAGATAGGTCACAAATGTTGTGTATGCTTTTCATTGATTTATTGGGTGCCTAATACGGTCCAATAAAATTTTCAAACTCTCCCCGTACAAAGGAGACGTTATGGCGAAATTTTTCAAAAATTTAGGGTGTTAGCCAAATTTTTGAGAAATTTGAAAGTTCTTATAAACTGAAAGTTGAAGAACTTGAGTCAAGCTAAGGTTGAGTTGGTTAAGTAAACGACCTTTAGTTCCTTCTTCCTTTTCGAGGATGAAAAGATTTTAATTGGGGGAAATTGTAACAACCCGGAATTTCTGGACCAATTTAAAATTTTAATTTTAGCTATTTTAATGGGTTTTGAATATTTAAAATGGTTTATTTTGAGAATTAATAATTTAAAATTTATTTAAATCGAAGTTAGAACGTATAAATATAAAATTTAAGTAAAACGAACTCGTAATGGCGTGGTAGTTTGAAAATTCAATTTTAAACTTTGAATGAATGTACAGAATTCAATATAAATCAGAATTTAATGAAACAAGAAATGTTGGAATATTTTGAATTGTAATTTTCTAATGAATGTGACAAACAGAGATTTCAGTTTATAAATAGTAAGTTATATCTAGTTTAAAATTCAAAATAGTCGCTATGGAATTTATATATATATTAATATATAGAAGCCCTTAAAAATAGCCATTTTGCGAACGACCTCCATTTTCGACGAAACCACTTTTGTTGGATCCGGAATGTCAAATTATAGTCAGGTTTAAAATTTCATAATTTTTGGAATTAATATGTGAGCGTAGTAAATTTAAACGTGTTTCCAATTACAGTTTAAATTTAATAAGCTAGAATAAAGGCCATTTTTCAAATGGTCTCCAAATTTGACAAAATTAATTTTCTTAGGACCGTATCATCAAAACATAGATAGATTTCAATTTTCATAACTTTTGGAGTCAGTGTGTGTCCCCGGTAAATTAAAATGTATGTTCAAATTCAATATTGACCGTTATATTAATTTATATTTTAATTTTGATAAAAATTGATCGAAATAGTTGAATTTGCTTATGAAACATATTCCATTGTGTCCGGAATGGGGGTATTTGGTTAGAAACGACAGTCGTTGGGTTTGGATGAAAATCTCCCTTTTAAATGAATATTAGAACTAAATATTATTTTATAACTTAGTATATATGCCTCTTAACATTGGTCAAACCCCTAACCTATTTCCACTCGTGGTCAACCCTTCGGCCCACCGCCATTTACTAGGGAATGACCACCCTCTTCAATTCAATAATTTTAAAATCTTTCTTCAGCAAAATCATTCAGCTCTTCAAGCTCCATCATTTCAACGGGTATGATCTGATTTAACGTCGTAGAGTGGGTGATTTTTGGGCTCAAAGAGCCGACATTCAAACGCCTTTGCTGGCCAGAAGGGGGCATCGAGCTGGCTACGGTGACGGGGAGATGAGAAGCGGCGTTGGGGGCTAAGACGTGGTAGCATCTGGTCGGAGGTCAGTGGCCTAACGAGGCGCGCGTGGATGATTTTATCCGGCGTGCTCAAGTTTGAACGGGTCCTGGAGGTTAACGAAGAAGAAGGAAATAAATCGACTGATTAATTTTAAATGATGTAATTAGTTAATTAATTAGCTAATAATTATGTTTTATTATCAAATTATATAATCAATGTTTAAAATATTGCAACTCTTTCATACGAGATCGAAATCTGACAATTTCACTTGCATTGGGATTGTGATAACGAACACTACAACATGAAACTGACCAGAATGAAAACGGAAGCTGTTGTAGTTATTGATAAAATTAAATGTCTGGTTTAATTTTATTAAAACAATCCTCGATTAAAAAATGACGGAGTGGAAACTAGTGTGAGAACTCTCTCACTAAAATATTTGTACAGTTACTTATTTCTAACTAAATGTAGTGATTACCAGTATTGATTTTTATCAATTTTAATTATCATAAATGTTGTATAGTGTCTGTTAGCTCACCTCACTATTGTTTAAAACCCCATGGATGATTTGATTGAATTGTTATGTTTGGTTTGTGATGTTGAAAACATATTTAAAATAATGTTAACATTAATGTGGTAGTTGAAATTAAATTATAAACATCCATTTATAATTTAAACAGTGAAAATTGATTAATTAGAAAAATAATTCAAATCAAACTAGATTTGGTTAAATTTATTAACCAGTGATTAATTGGAATTCATTGTTGTTGGTTGAAAACCCCACACGGGTTTGGGGATGATAATTAATTCACATCTCCCATGGAATTAATTGTATGTCAATTGATTGGTTGACAGATTGTGGTGAGCGTTATTTATCTATTTTAATGCTTATATAGTTGTAGAACGCACTTAAGATGATTTTTGAATATTTAATGATTATTTATCATTATTTTTTAGTACATGCGATGTATGAAATCCTTATAACTGAAATTATATGGTAATTGATTGAGTCGCATTCCAATTTAGAATATGAATGAATATTTTAAAATAATATTCAGTGAAGAATTAAATTATGATTTTGATGTTCGATTTTGGATGGATACAAAAATATTGATATATGAAGCCGAGTTAAGTAGAAGTGCGCCATTTTTACTCAAACGGATTTTTTTGTCAATTTTATTTATTTTATAATGAATATCGAAAAGATGAGATTTCAAAATCTGATATTTTGAAAATATTATCATTTTAATATTATAATGATATGAAAATTCATTTTCGATTTAAAATTGAAATGGAAGTTGGAATCATTTTTAAAATGAATCTATAAATGATTTATAAAATACGTTTTGAATGGAAATCGACGAAATATATATTATATATTATATATAAATTTAATGGCTTAAGTGGAACATATCGTGCAACGACCGTTCGCGAATTTCAACCATTAACTTCGAACTGATGTAACGGGAGATCCGACCGTCAGATTCTCCTTAAACCGAACCGTTGGGTTCGTATCAAAAAGATCTTTCAAATGAGTGTATGAGATTTAAATTTGAATGGTTGGATTTTAAAATATGTCCAAATCAATTTCAGAAGAGGTCGCTTTGGATGCAATTCGGTGGCTGGTATTGGAAACCGACTATAAGGGCCTTATTAAAATTATTAAAAATCTGAATAAGTTATGTAAAATCATAATAAATGATTTGGAAAGAATTTGGATGAAATATTCCATGTTTGTAAAGATAAAATATATTTTTATCTGAATAAGTTATTTATCAACTAGAATAAAGAACTGAAAAATAATTGAAATGGTTTTGATTCAACCATAATTTTCCAACGTATGAATTGAAAAGGATTTGAATGGAAATAATCTTCGGAATATTTCGATATTGGATTCCGTAAGTATACGGGTATTGTTGAGGAATTTGGAAGATATAGATATCGTTAGTCCCAATACAATATCCGGCAGTTCTAGAATTTGACATTGAATATAAGTCGATATAATTTCTATTCAGAACCTTGTATTTAATATTAGATTGGATTTTGGGTTTGTCGTGAATGGTATCTTCAATAGCATTGTTCTTAAACCCAGATGAGAAAGGAATAAATCTTTTGATTAAGATTAATGAAGTTTACGAATTAATTAATTTAATTGGAATTGAAATGAAAGTTGATTTGGGTTTATCATGAACAGTTTTTTAAATCACATTTGTTCTTTAACCCAATTAACAGTGAATATATGGTTTGGAATTTATAAATCTTTTTATTAAGATTTAATGGAAATTTTCCAAAGTAAAGTTTTCTAATTTAATATATTAAATTGGAATTTGATGAAATTCGATTTGGTAATAATCGAGATGATCTTCTATAAAGGAAGACCGTTACTATACATGGAATTCAAAAGGCTTTGTTGTTATTCCATTTATATTACTAGCCTAATACGGAAATTTATATCAATTATATATATCGATCTGTTTTCCCCGAAGATTCAGTATTTAATGGAAGTTGATTTGGGTTTATTATGAACTGGGTTTTAAATAATATTGATTCTTTTACCCCAAGATTAATTTCTTAAAGTTGAAAAATAATTAAGTAATGATTTTTGAGATTAAAACCAATTGGGGTTTTAATAAATCTTTAATTATATTGAAGTGGGAATGAGGTAAGTAAATTTATTGAATTCAAGGAATGTCGAGGATGGGGTACCACCAGTTTTACTCCATGCGATAGTTAAATCTTTAAATAGATTTGAACGTGAAATGGTAATTAATTTTACCGATAACACAATGGGTGTTAGATATGGAGTACTACCAGTTTTGCCTTATGGGATGAATAGATTGAGATTGGAAATAATAAAATAATAAATGATTACTTCGGTAAGGCTCGATAATCCCGACTAGTTTAATAAACCTTAATTTGGTTTAGAATTTTTAAAGGATAAAATAAAATCTTTTGAAATTAATATCCAGAGGAAGATTAAAGAATAAGTTTAAAAGAATATATCATTGATAAAATTAACGGGAACCTTTCCCTGAAGATGTGAATATTTGAATAAAAGAATATTCTAAATTGGAATGAGGCGTATGATGTGTTTTTATAACACTTGATTATTGATTATAAGATACGCGAGTTATTCGGGAAAACCTGGTTTAGCCCATTCTAAATAACTGATACGATGACTAAAAGTCTAAGAAGACGGTGGTTGAAGACCGGAGGTCTTTACATCGTTTGGATGATTACTGATGTCTTGATTGGGCTGTACACACAAGACAAGGTAATAAGTAGTGATCGTCCAGACGAACTTGGAGATCGATCAGATATGTGGGGGCCGCTCTCCGGTATTGGACATATGAGACGAGAAATAAGGTGCCTCCAGTTTCGTTCAGACCCTAAACGGACTTGCGAATGGATGGTATGTCTGACATTGTATTCCTTTATGTTGTATCTGTGATCTCTGCTAAATATATATGTTTGGTGGTGGAGAATATATTCTCTTGCTTAACACCCTTCTCTGAGATGTGCGAGCTTAGAGGTTATATATTGGTAGAAAACAGTGGTACGGTATGGATTGACAATGTGGCACGCTAAGATGCAAATGATCAAGGCTTATTGTTGAAAAGCAGAGTCTTGTGGTTGATGATCAAAGCACAACTTTAAGTAGCATAGCTTTGTGTAGCGTTAATTCACGAACTTCACACCTTGGTATGAACCAAAAACGGGATGAGGACCGTAGGGAAATGGAAATATGTTAGTTTCTAGCTACGAGTAACGTCATGGTATGGAGCCCAGACATTTTACTCATGTGGATGTTGGAAATTTTGCTGGTGGAAAGCGAGGTACCTCGGATTTGATTTGAGTCCCTAGTGGATCTTGATTGGTCAAAGATACTGACAAGTTTTGGAGGTTCGATAGAACCGGCTAACATATAGCTCATTGTATTGCCAATCATCCATGGATGACCAGCCATGCCGCTAACCTAGGGTAACGAGAGTGTGATTCCTGAGGCATTGCTAGTGTATCTCGAATTGATAAGGACGATCGCTTGCCTTGGTTCATAGATGGAAACCCAATTTCCAGTACGAGATTTTACGGTTTTAGTTGTAAACATATATGGCGACGTAATATAATGGTACCTACGCTGCCTACGATTGATACATTTATATTTGAAGTTGATTTCTTCACTTAAAAGATGAATTTCACGTATCAAGCATATTTGGCTATTATAAGGTAAAACTCTATCCTCTAGTTAGTGTTGCATTGTGTGATGGGACCTGAGTCTTATAATAGCTTCATTTTTCTGTTTAGCATTGCGTTGTTTGTTTTATGCACTGATATTCTTGGGGGTAAACTGGTTCCGTGTTATACGACATGGTCCTGTGATTTACCTAACTTTAAAATAAAAACTAATAATTGTTTTAGTTCTCACACCAGTCCCATGACTGACTCGGAGTTTATTGTTTTAATCTAAACTCTGGGTGCCCATATTTTCCACACGGGCTGCTAGTAGTTTTGTTTTTTTTGCAAATTTCTATTACACAGGATCCTGGGTTTACAGCTGAACCTATATTCGAAAAGCTTTTTATCCATATATTTCTTTTGGCTATGGTAGTTGTTGTTTTCCACTGTACATTATATTCATGTATTATATTTTTCGTTGTTTTGTAATTTTAATCTTTGATATTATATTTTCCGCTGTATTTTATTTATTTGAACTCTGATATCTTGTACTCTGATGTAAATAGTTGTAATAGCAATAAAATGTTCTATTGTTTGTGTTCTGATGCATCGTGTTCTCAAAACAATCTGGGCTCCTCCGTCTCTTCGGGGATCGGGGAAGCCTAGGTCGTTTCAATTATCACTGATTTTATGTCCAACAACATTTAATTTATCGCATATACTTTTAATTTTGCCCAAGTAACCTTTCATGCTTGTATCTTCCTTTCTGCAATTTCGAAGTTCACTTCTGTATTGCATGATCCTTGCTGCAGATTGAGAGCTGAAAATTTGCTTTATAGTAGTCCATATTTCATATGATGAGTTGCATCCAACAATTTGTGATAATAGATTAGAATTGATAGAAGATAAGAGCCATGATGATAGTAAGTTATCCTGCTTCTGAAATTTTATGTATTCAGGATTTGATACTGTTTTTCCTTCTTCATTAGTAATCATTACCGACGGAGTAACTAATGTTCCTTTTTTGTAGTCTTATAGACCATAGCCTTTGTGAGCAATTTCTATTTGATATTATAATATAGTTATCTTCATCCAATGAAGTTGTAATAACTTGACTTTTTGGCTTAATCAGGTTCACGAGGCTTGGAGATGAGCCATTGGCATTGCTGCCAGACAAAGCGGAAGTAGCTTCATTATCATTGGCCGTGGCGTGGCAGTATCAAGTTGGTGCATGAAGAATAATGCCTTTCGGCAAATTAGAGCTCTGATACCATAAAGAGAACTAAAGAAAATTAAACAGAGAATTTTATTGTAAATTTGTTGATTGATACAAAGACCATGTATTTATACATAAAGATGTAATGGCTAGTATAATACTTGCCGTATATAACATTGTAATGGATAATACTTGCTGATTACAATATTGTAATGGCTAGTATAATATTTGTCATATATAACATTGTAACGACTAATATTTGTTGATTATAACATTGTAATGGCTAGTATAATACTTGCTGTATATAACATTGTAAGACTAATACTTGCTGATTATAACAATAGTCAAGCCCTAGCCTGTAAATGAGCCCAATACGATGTATATGAGACCTTATTAAAAATGAATGGTTGTGATGAATGATGACAACATCTTTATTATTTCGTTACTCACAGTATAATGAAAAATAATAATAACATAAATATTTCATGATACTGTTAAACGATATACATTTGATTTCAGTTACAACATAATCAAAGTTTCATATTTAACAAATACACCAACTATGCAGTGGAATATAATAATGTCAAATGTGGTCTTCAACTCCATCTTCGTCTTCATGTAACGAATGCCTTTGATAACCGAAATAACTCAGGCTGACCCGAGCGTAGTGGGAAAACAAAACACTCGAGTCAGGACTATATATTCTTATAGAATCAACTAAAATCAGGAAATAAAGGTGCAGTAATCACAAGGTCAACATAAAAGAAATTATATTACTTAATTATTCAAATAAATAGTCATTTAGAAGATATTATTTTCGAAATCTTTAGAATAAGTATATATTCAATTTCATATCCAATCGTATTTCTATATTCGGGTTTTGTAACAAATTCCATTGAAATATGGTTGATTTATATTTTCATTATTACGAACAATCATATCCTAAGATATGAAATCAGTTTGAGATATTTTCAATAGTAAGGCTAGTGGTTCATAGCCTATCAAAGTAAATCAATCAATCGAATTACATCCTCAATTGGTTCATTAAGGTTCTAATAAACTCTTAAATCAAATCCTTTTCTCAACTATGGGTTATTCATATCATTGGTAACATATAAAATAAATTATTATCGAAAGTTTCAAACAGTTAGAAATCATTCATAAGTACTTTGTAAGTCTTAACGTCGTTTATTTTCCAAAATCAATAGGAATTATTTCGATTCCAACAGAGTTTTATATTTTCTAAATAATATTTAAAAAATCTCATTAGTTTATAAACATCCTTATAAACTAATTACATAGATAACATAACTTCAAAAATATTTGATTCAAATATTTTCTACGGCAAGGCATTTGGTTTCAAATATTCATATCATATCGGATATAGCCATTCTATTTAACCATTTAATTAAAATATTGAGTTAATAAAATTATTTCGAACAATTTAGACTTAAATTATCAATTGAAATTTATTAACTTTGAAATTTTCATCCAACGATAAATTAAATTTTATATCAATTTTAAACTAGATGAACTTTGAGTTAAACATATTTAATCATTCAATTTCATTTAATAAACATTTATAAGCTATGTTTAGTTTATCAAAGATTCATAGTTTAAATCCAATTTCAATAATCTTCAATACCTTCAATCAAGGTAACATTCATAAAGTTCAATGGTCAGTTTTATTTTATTTTTAAACTCAATTAACAATTGTGTAAAAATGTTGCTTGATGCAACAATTGAATCTGATAATTCATTGATCCAATTAAATAGTGAATTTCTTCTTTAATATTCCACTGGAAAGCAGGTTCAAGCCCAGATTGGAGCATTGATGTTCAATAACCATTAAGACAATCAGAATTTAGCGTTCTTTTTATATACAATAAACTACGCAAATAAATGCAACAAACAAATTTTGGAATAGATTTAAAACGGTCAAATTCCATAATCAAAGTAAAGTACATTGCAAGTTAACTTGGTTGTTGAGCTAGTTCAATTAAGTTTAGCGTTTCAATTGTTGTTCATTTCAATTGATGTCTCGTTCGAAATATCATTTTCACTCTTGACTCTTGAGCTAGTCAAAAAGCAGACTTATACATGTCTTAGTGACTAAGACATGTATAAGTCTGCTTTCTGACGTTTCGTCTTCTGGCTGGATTGCTGGATTTCGAATCCTGAGGATAGCTGGAGCTGTTGCGCACTTGAAGCTTGAGAGTTGATCTGGATTCGGGTTATGACTGTAGCCACTATCTTTTTCTTGGATTGAGGATGTTATCTTTTTCTCAGCCATGGCTGTGACTTTTCGTTCGGGATTTGAGAGTATTTCGTCTTTTGGATGGTTGGTGGACTCCGCTCATCTTGATCGGAGTCTGGGTCGTTCTGTGTGGTGTTTTCGTTGTATTTTGTACCTTTTATGTATTTGTGTGTATTCCACGGTTTTGTAGACCTCTACAAAACTATTTTTGTGAGCCGTTGGAGAATGGTTGGATTCTCTCTTTTAAAAAATTAAAAGTTGACTAACATCTCGTTTGAGATATAAAAATCTTATCCAACTCTATGTCGAGATCTTGATTGTAATTAATATAGTCCCAAAAGTACGTACTTGTGCTGTAAATTTGAGTTGTACATTCAGGGATACTTATCTAGTTCAAAATCTATTCCAGTATGAGATATTGCGTGAGAAAATTCCGAGATATTGCATGAGAAAATTCCGAGATATTGCGCGTGCAATTCCAATATTTGAAACCTTGTTCATAAGGAAATAACAGACTATAAACATGTAGTTTACACAATTTTTTTTTGGCAAAGCCGTCGGGGTTAAATGGACCCCTACCACTTTCATTGATATACCAAGAAAGAATACATGGTAACACGAATGGATAAAAGAAAAGAGAAAAACAAAGGCGACAAGGCACATTAATGACCTAAGAGAGCTACAACAAAACACATATGTACAACAAGCAAAGCACAAAAAGGCAAAAATTTATCCAAAAATTCCAGGATCAAAGGTAAAATTAAGAAATTTGAGCCCCTCCCGAATATCGTGCCAAACGTGCCTTTTCCATTATCCATAGTTCATAGCATTCGCCGGTTCAAAAATTCTTGTATTACGTTGTGTCCAAACGTTGGATATTACTTTCTTAAGCACATAGCAGTACAATCTTGCCTTAGTATTTTTCCCTTTGGTTTTGGCGTGAAACTTGTCCCATGGATGAATGGGAGATACACAGCAGGCTTCTCCAATTTGATGCAAGGCTTCATCCAGAATGCAGCCGGTAATAAGGCAGTCAAAATAAAGGTGCTGAATGCTCTCATCACTAGAGCAGAACGTGCAGCGACTGTAAATCTCCATTCCATAGCTGCTGAGCTTGTCCTGAGTGTGCATCGCACGATGGATAACTTTCCAAAGCGTAAGATTTTCTTTAGCCGAGTTATCTTTGCGTCAAACCATTCGATGCCATCTGCAATCAAGTAAATTTGCATTACCATGTAAAACATTATAACAAGATTTAATGGAGAACTGATCACCTTTCCAGTTCCAAACGACATCACTGTTTTTGAACCCGCGCATGCCTTTGTCTCGAATCTTGTTCCATAGGGCAGCGACGAACTGATTCGAGATAGTTGGCAAACAAATTTGATTATTTACCATGACACTTGCCACACTACAATCAGCCGGGACACCAGAATGATGCATGTCGAAGTAAGTTATTTCTTTATTATTGATCACACCGAAGTCAACCCAAGGGTCTTTCCAGAATAAAGTACGGTGAAAAGCCGAACTGCCAAACATAAAATGAGGAAGCAGAAGGTCTCGCAAATGCATGAGACTCTTCCAAGTCCAACTGAAACTTTGAAGAGCGTTAATGTCCCAAAAACTATTCCCTTTCAACACATGTTCATAGGACCAAACAACCCACAGGCTTGGATTCATACACAGAATGTCATTTACATGTTTGCCAAATGCAGACAGATTCCACATTTTCATATTAGTAATGCCCAAACCCCCCTTGCTTACCCGTTTTTCAAGAACAGAAAAGGATATTGGCGCTAAGTACTTAGCATGTATATTACCTTTTCCATATAAATTTCCTGAACGCAGTTTTGATCATGCTAAGAAGTTTATTGGGGAGAATAAAGGTTCTCGCCCAATAGACTTGCATCGCAATGATCACGGACTTGACGAGAGTGATATGACCCGGTTGACTCATGTGATTCATAGACCATCATTCAAGAGTATGCGTGATTTTCTCAAAAAGAGGAAGGCATTGAATCTTTTTAACTCGCGACGTAGCCATAGGCAGACCGAGGTAAGTAGATTCATTGTTCATGCATTTAAGACCCGTTAAATCTAAAATTTGCTGCTTTCTAAACTGATTAACTCCTGCCACCCGAATTTCATATTTATCTAAGTTAACTTTTAAGCCAGTCATGTGATAAAATTGATCAAGAGTGGACATGATATTGATCAGGGTAGCATTCTCAGGTTTACAAAAAATTATCAAATCATCGGCGAACATTAGAGAAGTAATGCGCGGGTTCTTGCATTTAGGATGAAGTGCATACATATTCTTATTAACTAGATCATTTAACATTCCAGTAAATAACTCCATGACAGATATGAAGAGGTAAGAGGATATAGGGTCCCCTTGGCATATCCCTTGTTTACTCTCAAAAAAACCTACGGAGGATCCATTAACATTGATGGAAAAGTGAGCGGTGCTAATACATGCAAAGATCCATGCATTGAATTTAGCAGGGAAATTCATATAGCTTAGGATTCTAATTATCGAGTGCCAGTGCAATGTGTAAACTCTTTACGAATATCTAGTTTTAACATCGCTCTCGGGGATATGTTCTTAGTATTATACCCTTTAATTAATTCATGGGACAACAGAACATTGTCAAGACTATTTCTATTGGCTAGAAAAGCAGATTGATTATGGGAAATTAGGTTTGGCAAAACAAATTTGAGTCTGTTAGCTATTACTTTAGCAATGCATTTATAGATTGTATTGCAACACAAAATCGGCCTAAAAGCGTGAACGTGATTAGCATTGGTAACCTTGGGAATGAGTGCAATAACAGTGTTATTATAAGAGGCAAACATTTTATCATTCAAGAAAAAGTGTTTGATAGCTCTACGAACATCATGACTAACAATAGACCAACGGTGTTGGAAAAATTTGGCATTTAAGCCGTCCGGACTACCACACGAGTTCGTGTTCAATGAAAACATGGCATCTTTAATCTCAGAACCAGTAACAGTAGTGATGAGCATGTCATGCGTGATGTCATTAATTTTAGGAAGCAAGTATGGGTTAATATCATCAATAATAGGAACAAAGTTGTCAACATTGCAAACAAGTCAGAGAAATAATTAATAAAGGCAAATTGAATATCTGAAGAATTAGAATGGACCTGCCCATTTTTATCAATCACAGAGTGGATGTCTTCTCTTTTTTGTTTGGCCTTGAGAACAACATGAAAATAAGTCGTGTTCCTATCACCATCACTAAACCATTTAATTCTGGCTTTTTGCTTCTTCATTTGTGCTTCAGTGTGGAGGGCTTGCATATGTTTGACAGAGAGATCATGCTCGATAGACGCAAGGGTGGGATCTTTGGGGCTGTTGAGCATTTGCTGCTGAATTTGGGAGAGGCCACTTAACAGAATATTAGAGAGAAGACTGCCACTCCCAAATTTGCCTTTAGCCCAAGCTTTTAAACAATCCTTGAGCAACTTGATTTTTTTATGTAAAATAAACATCGGGTTACCAAAACAGGGGGCTTCCCACATATTAATGACAGTATTCATAAAATCAGGTTCGAGAACCCATGCGTTAAAGAATTTGAAACTAGATTTCCTGTAACTCAAATTTTCACCTAGATGAATAACCTACGGTGAATGGTCTGATAACACTGGCAGTGGCAATTCATTCGAGAGACTCGGCCACGTGTTAAGAGAGGATTCATTACCAAAAGCATGGTCAATACGAGAGAACGTCCTAACACCAACGCGCTTACTATTGTTCCAGGAGAATTCAACCCCGTACGAGTTGATTTCGATGAGGGAGGAATTAGTAATAGATAGGTTAATATTTCTAATATCATTTAAAGTAACATGATTGCCACCAATCCTCTCCGATAGTTTGAGCGGAGAGTTAAAGTCGCCGCAAACTATCCACGGTTCATTGCGCTGGTGAAGAGACGGAAGCAACTCAAAGAAGCTTTCTCTTGCAGCAGCGGAGTTGTGCGCTATGTAATGTCCTTTTCATGACTCCTATAACAAATGACATTATCATAAGAGATCAGTCTTAATCTCTCTTTAGTCCATTTCTCTTGCTCTAATTCTACATCTTCTCGTGCCTTACAAGTGGCCCTTCGTCTTTGTTTACGTATCCTTTGCCTTCCTTCCCTTCTTTCGATCCATCTAAATAAATTAGAAATCGTAATTGAAAAGAATTCTTCCAAGATTTCAATTATTATCGAAACAAGGATCATACACATTTACTGAATTAGTATTAGGTAAATTATTCATCAAACATTACCCAAATCATAAATATTTTCAAACCCATAAAATTTAGTAATAACCACAAAAACATTTTAAAATTTAGGTTCACGTTCATTTACTTAAAATATTCAATAGAAGTACAAAACATTTTCCACTTTTAGTTTTTTAAGAGTTTCAAAAATCATTCCTTTATTTTCCTTTCATTTTCTTAACTTAAACTTTAAGGTTCATAACTTTGTTTAAAGTCTGATAAAATCAACCATATTTTTTTAATCATTTATATAAGAAAGATTTCGTTAAAGTTCATAATATTTATAAATATTATATATAATCATTTTAAATCGCTTAACTTTTAAATCTGTTACATATAAAAATAACAAATGCGATCTTATCAATAATACACTCAACTTATTCTAGGGTATTTCTAACTCTATCTTTAACGAATTTACTCCAACATGCTTTGGTATTCGCCTAGTTTGGTTCCAATACAAACTATAACAACTGGACTTTTTGGGACAATTAAGCTCAACAATAAACCACCGTATCTAACTCAAACCACTCCAAATTTAATAAAATTTTAATCGGGTTTAGTACACGAAATAAAATAAGAAGAGAAGGATCTGAACTAAACAATACATAGAATCTCACAGTATAATGAAAAATATAATAATAGCATAAATATTTCAAGATACTGTTAAATGATATACATTTGATTTCAGTTACAACATAATCAAGGTTTCATATTTCACAAACACACCAACTATGCAGTGGAATATAATAATGTCAAATGTGGTCTTTAACTCCATCTTCATCTTCAGGCAACAAATGCCTTCGATAACCGAAACAACTCAGGCTGACCCAAGCGTAGTGGGAAACAAAACACTTGAGTCAAGACTATATATTCTTATATGAGTCAATTCAAATCAGGAAATAAAGGTGTAGTAATCACATGGTCAACATAAAAGAAATTATATTACTTAATTATTCAAATAAATAGACATTTAGAAGATAATATTTCTGAAATCTTTGGAATAAATATATATTCAATTTCATATCCAATCATATTTCTATATTCGGGTTTTAAAACACATTCCATTGAAATATGGTTGATTTAGATTTTTATTATTACGAACAATCATATCGTAAGATATGAAATCAGTTTGGGATATTTTCAATAGTAAGGCCAGTGGTTCATAGCCTATCAAAGTAAACAAATCAATCGAATTACATCCTCGATTGGTTCATTTAGGTTCCAAATAAACCCTTGAATCAAATCCCTTTTCTTAACTATGGGTTATTCATATCATTGGTAACGTATAAAATAAATTATTATCGAAAGTTTCAAACAAATAGAAATTATTCATAAGTACTTTGTAAGTCTTGACGTCGTTTATTTTCCTAAATCAGTAGGAATTATTTCAATTCCAACAGAGTTTTATATTCTCTAAATAATATTTAAAAAATCTCATTAGTTTATAAACATCCTTATAAACTAATTACATAGATAACATAACTTCAAAAATATTCGATTCAAATATTTTCTATGGCAAGGCATTTGGTTTCAAATATTCATATCATATCGGGTATAGTCATTCTATTTAACCATTTAATTAAAATATTCGAGTTAATAAAATTATTTCAAACAATTTAGACTTAAATTATCAACTGAAATTTATTAACTTCGAAATTTTCATCCAATGATAAATTAAAATTTATATCAATTTTGAACTAGATAAACTTTGAGTTAAACATAGTTATAATTCAATTTCATTTAAAGCACATTTATAAGCTATGTTTAGTTTATCAAAGATTCATAGTTTAAATCCAATTTCAATAATGTTCGATACCTTCAATCGAGGTAATATTCATAAAATACAACATATCTATTATCTTTTAGATAACTATTTCATATTTAAATGAAATATTATATGATGTACACATTTAAGAAAAATACACATTTCGTTTTGCTAAAAGATTTATGGATGTCGTTTCAATTATTATGTGGAGATGTCATAACAGAACCCTGTGTGTGGCACATGTTCATATTAGTTTTCATCAAAATTATAAAATGGCCAACTTCTTTTTCAGTTTTGAGTTTCTTTAATACCAAAATCGGCAGATTGTAGAAATCATACTAAGAGCATCTCCAATGCCTCTTGCTTGTAAAATCTTGTGTTTCTTACGTGTAATGCCTCCTTTCAAAATGTGAATTGAATTGAAAATGTCAACCTTAAATTTATCTCCAACCCTAAAATCTGGCTACTTGCCTTTTAACTTACTCTCGCTCCTAAATTCATCTATCGCCAACCATTTTCTTCACAATTTTATCTCGTCTCATAAATAACCCTAATTATTATATTCAGGAGGAGTTTTTTGCACAATCGTCCATGGCAATCCTAGAAATGGCTACTCCTTTAATAGGCGATGGAGAGGTTGTCACCCTTATTCCATCTGAGGCATCTACCTCCGCAGCTTCTTCTTCGCCGGCGAGCCATACGGAGGTTATGTTGCCAATATTGGTGTCTTTGCTCTTTCAGAAAGCGATTAGGTTGGAGCTCTAGAGGATTCATCGATCTGTTGTCGCTTTAGCTACAGAAGGAGGTGGAAATGTTAAACCTTCAGCGGATAGGTGCTAGTTTTTGATTGAGATAAAAATAATTGTTAACGATGGCGAAAGAGAAAGAATAGCGGTTACACAAAAAAATGATGTGGCACCTTTCAAAATGTGATGTTCAATGTCTAGGAGTAGACATTTTATTCCACATTTTCTTCTTTAATTTTATATACACAGTCTCATTGGAGAGGGAGAATTTAATAATTGTTGTCAACTGCTTACTTGGCATCCATGTTTCAAAAGAATTTTGGATGGGTTGGATATGCTCTAAGCTCTATGAAGTTTGCCTTCAAATAAAAGAATAAACGGGCTGGACTTAAAAATCAAATGGGAAGACCGAAAACATTGTATATATCCATTAATGGGTCAAACTCAAACCCTAATTCGAATAGGAAATTTTTGTCCCGACCCAAGGCCTATTCCATTCCCGTGCTCTCCAACGTTACAGCTTCAGATAAGTGGAAGCTGGTTTCATTTTCATTCCTCAAAATCGACCACTCTACCAAGAATCCTCTTATCGTCACGTAAAGAGTTCGCCTCTCAAATCTGAAGGTAACCGGATTCACTCATCACGGTTATATTTGTTTTATCTTTTTATACTTTCACTTCATGATGATTATTGCATCTTCCTGGGGTTTACTTGTGGGAAATTACATTGGTTATTCATGGGGTAACCATTACTATTGTTTTGGTTGAAACCCACTCGGATAATTGGTTGTATTTGAAATTCTTAAAATTAAATAAGTTGTGTATTTGATGAAGTGTTTGATAATGGTTTATAGGTTGCATAAGTAGCTTACTAATTGATAAAACAACCTGGTAGTTACTTAGTTAACAACAACTCATAGGAATGAAAGCAAAATAAGTTGCAAACGATAAGTGAACAAGTCATAACCAACGCTCCATTTTTACAACTGAACTTCATTATTATTACAGCTGTTTACAGAGAGATAATTTAGTACGATTGATATATCATTATTTAGTGCAATTGCTATGTCCTGATATAGCAATTATACTAAATCACTTTTTTTTTCCAGCCCACGCATTTTAGAAGATTCCTGCACCCATGGTCTTCCCCTTTCCGCTTCATGGGTATTTCCCAATCAGAAGTTTGGATGTGGGCTATATTTCCAAAAAGCGGGGGTGTGGCCGTGCAGGTGTCTTTTTTTTGTTGGGGGGAGAGGGTTCTTGGGGGTTTGGGGGGGGGGGGTATTTCTGTTCAGCAACCCCCCCCCCCCCCCTTCCCTAATCCCTAGGCGACTGTTTGAGAGTGAGCTTTCAGGCAAACCAAGTGTCTGAGGATACACCACACAAGTTACTTTTACTATTCAATAGCTTCTTGATTTACTTCTTTGCTTGAAATATCAAATAAGTTTAACTCACAATTGCGTGACTTATTTCAAAATATACAACCAAATTTTATCATAATTTCAGCTTCTGTCCAAATACTACTTCCTCTCCTTCTTCTTCCCTTTTTTATATATTAAAAAAAAAAAAAAAAACTGTTCACCCAAATCTACTTTTGAGTCACTTTCCAAAAGTTGTTGCTAAACAGCCTCTTAAGGCATTGTGGTCAGCGCTATTATCCACTTTTAGGATATAATTTAATTTTTGGTGGTTGTATATATTTGTATTTCCATCGTGAACTGTGGCAGTATCAGTGCTTGGAGCATGCTTGGGAAATTATCTAAATCAACGTTAGCAAATAAATTGAGACAAGGTTGATATTACTATTATTATAGTATCTTGATTGGTCAATGTCAAATTGGTAAGCCTCACTCGAGAGATAGTGATATGTTTTGTTGCTCTTCTGGTGAGTGCAGTTTTACCAATTGAAGGAATCTTAGAGTCCACTGTGAATTTTGAAATTTGTTATCTTGTTACAGCTACTGAACGGTTCTTAGTAGGATAAGTAATGCAACAGTTGACCAAGCTGACAATTTATCTTTTGCTGCCATTCTATAACGCCACACACGGGTATATGTATTCTCCTAGACTGTAAGTTCTAGCCGTGTAACCAAGCACAAGTAAATGGGTCGTACTCTAAGTAGCCCTGTACTTACATATGATATCGTATCAGGTAACATCTTCTTAACTTTTTGTTTGGGCCAATTATTCGAAGGATGCAGTCAGTGTTTTTGTAGAGTTTTGCTTTATTTCGTTCTTCTTCTTTTTCACTCATTTAAACCTTTGTAATATAAAAAAATACAACAAAAATGTGAATGAAAACGTTGCAAATAGCTGATGGAAGCCTTTCTTAATGTGTACCTGATTTGAATCACCTTCATTGGTAAGATTATCGAAGAAGTGATTCATCCTTTAACATGGATAATCGGAAATGGATTTGGATCATAAAGTTCAATGGTCAATTTTATTTTATTTTTAAACTCAATTTACAATTGTGTAATAACGTTGCTTGATGCAACAATCGAATCTGATAATTCATTGATCCAATTAAATAGTGAATTTCTTCTTTAATATTCCACTGGAAAGGAGGTCCAAGCCCAGATTGGAGCATTGATGTTCAATATCCATTAAGACAATCAAAATTTAGCGTTCTTTTTATATACAATGAACTACACAAATAAATGCAACAAACAAATTTTGGAATAGATTTAAAACGGTCAAATTCCATAATCAAAGTAAGTACATTGCAAATTAACTTGGTTGCTGAGCTAGATCAATTAAGTTTAGCGTTTCAAATGTTGTTCATTTCAATTGATATCTTGTTCGAAATATCATTTTCACTCTTGACTCTTGAGCTAGTCAAAAGCAGACTTATACATGTCTTAGTTGACTAAGACATGTATAAGTCTGCTTTTTGGCGTTTCGCCTTCTGGTTGGATTGCTGGATTTCGAATCCTGAGGATAGCTGGAGCTGCTGCACACTTGAAGCTTGAGAGTTGGTCTGGATTCGGGCTATGACTATAGCCACTATCTATTTCTCGGATTGAGGATGCTAGCTTTTTCTCAGCCGTGGCTGTGACTTTTCATTCGGGCTTTGAGAGTATTTCGTCTTCTGGATGGTTGGTCGACTCTGCTCGTCTTGATTGGAGTCTGGGTGGTTCTGTGTGGTGTTTTCGTTGTATTTTGTACCTTTTATGTATTTGTGTGTATTCCACAGTTTTGTAGATCTTCTCTACAAAACTGTTTTTGTGAGCCGTTGGAGAATGGTTGGATTCTCCCTTTAAAAAAAATAAAAGTTGACTAACATCTCGTTTGAGATATAAAAATCTTAACTAACTCTATGTCGAGATCTTGATTGTAATTAATATAGTCCCAAAAGTACGTACCTGTGCTGTAAATTTGAGTTGTACATTCACGGATACTTATCTAGTTCAAAATATATTCCAGTATGAGATATTGCGTGAGAAAATTCCGAGATATTGCGCGTGAAATCCCAATATTTGAAACCTTGTTCATAAGGAAATAACAGACTATAAACATGAAGTTTACACAATTTATTTTCCTTTATGCGGATAACATATGGTAGATGTTAAGAATACTTGACACACTGATATGTTCTGAGGAATAAACTTAAAAGGCTAGACATATAGATATTGAAATAAAAAATTATTCAGCTAAATAGTTGATGTCACGTTATTTAATAATTTTACGTGCCATTATTTTGGCCTTTAGACCATTGCTCAATTTGATTTTAGGTTTGGAAGCTTACATATGATTGATGTAATGGTGGCTGTTTAATCAAAGAACAATTATCGCAAACTGTTCAGTTGCTTACTATTACCAAGAAGCGATCTTCTAAAACCAGTTGAATTTTACGAAGTATTTGGTTACAGACCACGAAAATTGGAAAATCTAAGCAAGGGTTTTATTATTATGATGGCAAAACCTAGGTTATGTAATGATATAATGACAGATAAACAATGTTTCTCAAAAACCCTAAAGCATTAAAGTGGGAATTGATGCAATGACCAAAAACGAATCTTTGGGACAATCGAAAGTGGTTCAACCAATGTTTTAAAGTGCAAATTGGGCTGCTATGGCCTGTGGTTCAACCTGAGCCAAAAGTGGTGGAACTTCAAAGAGGTCTGCTTGTGATATCTATCATAAAACTCCAAAGCTGCCCATCCACTTTTTGGCTCGCATCAATAATTCACGGCCTTAACTTGTCTACATGCTAATGCTAACGTATTCAAGTTAGGCCTTTTGATGTAAATTTAGCAGACAACTTTTAAAAAAAGGACCTTCATGTACATTAATTTTGATCCTCCTATTCTGATAAACTAGTGCGAACCCGTGCTACGCACACGGGTTGCAGCTATTTGTGGTTTGACTTATATTGTTGAATCTTGTTTTATATTTCATTGCAATTACATTAATTAACTTAAACCAATGTTCTATTTTTTTTCTACGAAGGGCTACATAAATGTATAATTCTATTATGGTTCATGCTAACTAATGTTGTAGTCTTTTGAATTGTTAAAAATAAGAGGAAGATGTATAAGAACACCGTAACAAACTCTAATTCAATAAGTAACCACCAGTTGATGAAATAAAGTGGTGCAAACAAATATAAAATCCATATTGAACACACACCAGTGTAGAGGTGGGTTTTGAAAGTGCGAGTATATATATATATATATATATATATATATATATATATATATATATATATATATATATAAAATCTGAACCATTGGATATCCCCACCTCACACATAAAGACAAACAAAGAGTAAAATATTTGTGGGGGTAATTAAGAAAAGAAAAGGCGGCTATATAAAGCATTGTTATCACGGCGACCGACTAGTCGTCGACTAGTTGGTCAGTCGGTCCTAAGTCATCGACTTGGACCGTCGACATGAAATTTGTCAATATGTCGGTCGATTGGTTCGACAAGGAGCGACTAGTCGCGACTAGTCAGACGACTAGCGGTCGACTTAACCGACTGGTTTCAAATTTAGGCCCAAAACAAAAAAAAATAAACAGGTCAGAAAACCCGTATCAAACAAAAAAGAAAGACCGGGTTTCAACTTACTTATTCGTATCGAACAACGAAGAAAGACAGCGAATAGAAGAAAACCCGTAGTTCGAGTAACCCTAGGTGCCGCCACCGCTACTCCTGCCGCCGCCGCTCCTCCTGCCGCCGCCGCTCCTCCTGCCGCTGCTGCTCCTCCTGTCGCCGCCGCTCCAGTGCTGGCTCCTCTCTAGTTCGAGTAACCCTAGGTAATTCTTTTTTTGCTTTGTTTTTTTTTTCTGTACACTGTAAACAATTGGTATTACTCAGTTCTTGTTGTTTTTTCTGTACACGGACACAGTTATATTTTTGTTTTTTTGCTTTTTTTCTGTTACTGCCTGAACTGAACCGATATCTGTTTTTTTTTTCTTTTACAGATGGCTGCAGAAATATCAACGGCAAGTATTGAATCGTATGATCTCTCCAAGGATCCAAAGCTAAAGGCAAAATCAACAAATATTGGATTTTTATTGATGTCTATCAACGGTTTAAATTTTTATGTTACTACATGTTTAAATTTTTATGTTACTACATCTTTAAAGTTTTATGTTACTACACGTTTAAATCAACCAATATTGATGTCTATCAACGGTTGTTGTCACTTCATATTACTGCCACGCAAGAAGCAATGAGGTATGCTACTACATGTTTAAATTTTTACGCATATGTTTGAATTTTTATGCATATGTGTGTGTGTATATATATATATATATATATATATATATATATATATATATATATTTATCGACTAGTCTCGACTAGTCTCGAGTAGTCTACGACTAGTTCACTAGTCGACTAATTTGACCTCCGTCGACTCGACTCGACTTACCGCCGTGATAACTATGATATAAAGTAGTGGACAATAGCAATGTACCCTGGGTTACTGGGTACACATAGGCCTAAACCAAGTTGTTAGAGAAAGCTAGCATCCATAAATTTCATGTTTGATGCATTGCTGGGAAAAAGTTGTCATTAGTTGATGCATATGGTTTTAATCGAGCAGAGCACAGCTAAAGCGATGGGCGACATTGGCCAACCGAAAAAAATAGTACTTTTCAATATATATATTCCAGCTACCACGTACTTGTGATATCTTGAAACATAAAAATTATGAAAAAGTTAATTAACCATCCTACAAAAATATGCATATAGCACAACATATATAAGATATTATAGTGATAACATAGTAGCAGGAATATGACGCTAACATAACATAAAATGGAAGAAATCTGAGAAGAATAAAGAAGAAGATATGTAAAAAAAATCTGTTCATTACATGCTTTATCGAAAACAACCAACATGCTTACATACACAACTATTATTCACATAAAACAATGTTGTGACATGCTCATCTTCTGCCACCTCATTAGCACAGACAATTTTTATAACTAATTCATTAGCGTATTTCCACCTCAAAAGAAAAGGATAATGGTCATAACTAATTATTATCTGAGCATTTTGTAGAATATCAATTAAGATTGGAAACTTGCACCTTCTTTTGGGCCTAGCAAGGTGCATGGATGTCGTCTTGTGCATGGTGGTCATGCATGCAGCATAATACGTTTGCCTGAATGATTGTAAATCTGAGTTTAACAAAAACATTAATACTAAAAAACTTAGGACTAAATAAAAGAGTTAAGGAAATATCATAATACAAAATATCAAAGGTAGCAAAAAATCTGTGTAATGGCTCTAAGCATTACGTTTTCCTGTAGTTTAACTCAAACTGAGACTTCAAAGGGATGCTCTTGCAAACTTCAATATTTATTTTAAAAACATAAATATTAATCACTATATGAGCACAAAATCGTTCATCTAAACTTTCCACTTTTTATAACTCTTTTGTTATCACAACGAAACCGATCTAGAAATGAGTATGAGTGGATCATCAATATGAACGAAAGGATGCACCTAGCACATCAAAACGGAGCATGAATACATGCTTGAATTCTGCAAATTTTCGCAAGATTGAAACACATGGTGTTAATATTCGATCTACTAAGATTGAACCTCGAACAAATAGTAATCTTCATATACTCATATGTCGAAGTACAAATCTCCATCTATTTGTCTTCAAAGGTAGGAATTTGTTTTCTGAAGCATTCCCTCTACAAAATTGGAACCTAGATCAAAACTCTCGTGACCCATCATACCTGTGAACAAATTCTTTGATGAATGATGGTTTACAGTGCAAATTAATAGCCACTGTTGCATGGTCCAAGCCTTAGGTTGTCACCGTCTCTAGGATACTTGTTTTACTACCTAAACAGAAAATATATAAGTATCCAGGATGAGGGATTTATGTATAAGAAAAAGTAAATAAGCATGCTCGTTTTGGTTGATATGTGTGAATGCAAATGAAATAACTCAACAGTGAAATCAAAGTAACCTCATAAAATTACACAGCTTAACAGTGTAGTCATGTTGTCTAATAACATCATTTTCCAGACCAAATATACCACACTTTTACACTAAGATGTGCTCAAAATCACTAATAATATTTTCTCCACTACCTAATGTTATAAGGATTCCTTATTTTTTTCCAAAAGCTGGCAACTTTACTTCAGTAGGTATTTCAGTTTTGAATTTCATTATTTATTTTTGGTATATTCCACTTTTTATTAATTTATAGAAATCAAATGTACAACTTTTTTAGAATCGAAAATAAATTATCAGTGAACAATGCTGCTACTTATAAATGTTCAAAAAAAAAAAAAAAACAATATATTTATTCATTGCTTAGTTTACAACTTTTGACTATTTTGTAATTTTATACAGTTTCAAAGTCAAAATTTCAGATTTGGAATGTTCTATAATTTGAAACTTAAAATAATTTGCATTTAGTTTTTGTACAATTTGAAATTCAACGGTCTCTTTCCTATCTCTGCAAAAAATGAAACAGAATGATTTTATGGTACTGTACATGTTGGACAAACTGTAACAGAACAAAGGAAACATGCTCTAAGTAGATTGCGTACATGCTCAATTTCAGCTTCCGTTTATAAATTCTTCTATGATGTTATTATAATAGTAATGTTTGACAAACGTTACATCGATCATGAACAAACATGCATTTTCTTAGTTTCATTGTTGCTGAAATCAATTAAAATATGTCAATTAAATTAATAAAGTAAAATCCTAGAAACCTTAATAGTCCAAATAATAATGTTCAACTAAAAACTCAGTAAATATGGATTCTTGATTACTTGTAAACTGTTTGATTGTAGTGCAAATTTGATTCCCAACACAGGTCATATGTACATAATCGTACACTACATGTCAGGTGAAAAAAATTCCGCCCTCACAAACATGATAATTTTGCCATTTTGGTCAAAGTAGCTCTCATTTTCATAAAATTAGAATCTTATGCTTAATTCTTATGGTCTTATATGATAGTCATCAAATGTGTAAATATAGAGTAGATGTTTTATATTAGTCAATGAAGACAATCATTTATATCAGAGTAGATAACGTTCTTCATTGAAAAATTTAGCTGAGCATAGCCCGTCAGAAATTATAGTTTTCATTTTTTTGGTAAATGAGACAATCAACCACATTCAATGCAAAGTATAAGGAAAGTAAAAGCTCAAGCACTAACACAATATAAAAAAATATGAAAAAGAATTCCCTAGCCATTAGTAAAGAAGCAGTAGCAAGGATGAGCCATGCTAAATCATTAACATAGATAAATTACTAATAAAAGTTTTATATTTTGCACTGGAGACGAAGTAGTATAATTGCTGTGGAAGTGCGCTATGAAGGTCAGTAGAGCAACACACATATAACATCATTCCAAACAAAAGTGTATTAAAAATCATTAAACAAATCCACTAAGGTCATATTGTCAGCTGATATCTATCTAGAACTTAAATATATAAAAATTAATGGATGTACGGAATGCAAAATCTAGAAACAATCCAAGGAAGAAAAAAAGCAGGAATGGTACAAAATTATGACAGGTATTGGAATTTGGAACCATGTAAAAGTTGAGGGAACTACTAAAATTTTACCTACACGGAGGATGGGCAACGCATGAGTCGGAAGGAATGTAAGTGCCCGATTTTCCCCATAGCTCTTTTTAACATCACCGCTCTCTTGCTAACGCCTAACCTTTTAATTCCTTAATTCGCAAAATGACAAACCAAGGAAGGATGAGGACCTGACTGCCTCGGCGAGGGGTTAGCGACAGGGATGATGAGAGCATCTTCAATGAAGGATGGCAGCGGCTGATTTCATTAGGTTTATAAATCCTGCAGCTGATTGTGATTAGCTTTACAAATCAAAGTCAATTAACAGTAAGGAGTTATTTTGACATCATAGCGACGACTGACTTTATTTGGCTTTATAGAGGTAGCGGACAAAGACAGATGATGGTGTTGAAAAAGAGAGACTAAGAGAGCTCTTCCACAGTTGATTTTTTTTGTTTGGGACACGTGTCAGCGTTTTAATCCAAAAGAAAAACTTATATTTGGTATCTACATCTGTCACAGTTGTATCTATTTAATTTTAAAAGCTAAAATTTAAATCAGGTAAAACTAAATCAATGCATGCCATATTTATTTAGCAACAAACCAGTATCGCATAATTTAAACTTTAATTCTGTAATCATGTTAAATCAATCCAAACCTTTCTGGTTAATCCTCGATTTGAGAAATATTCAATTGGTTCGCTCAAGTGCAATATCTTTCAATTTTTGTACCATTCTCTATAAACTATTGTTCTTTTAACTCAAGTTTAAAGTTTATACTTTAAACATGTAGCACGATACAATGATGCTTCCAAAACGTTAACGCACATTAGGCACAATGGAATGAGAAATGCTATTCTTACCTGTATTTAACAAAATGTATACATATTATCAGCCATTATCTTAGTAAGAGGAGCAAAACACAAATATTATTCAACATTTTCTTTTTAGGTTTGTTCGCCAATAGATCATAAAACAACGGTTTGAAATTATTCACGAAACTTGTTCAAAGTTTTAAAGCAATAGGGCTAAATGACTGCTTGTAATCACTCGGAAGATAAGATAACATATTGGGCAATCTATTAGAAAGTCCATTGATGTCCATACGGAAATATAAAAATACCATATATCAATCCATGAACGTTAACTGGACATTTTCAGCAGGAAAATATATTATAGAATCAAATGATCATAAAGTCTAATAACAGAGAGAGAATTAATTTACTGATATAAAATATAACATGAATATTTCATGGAGTACAAAACATCCAAGCAGACTTAAGTCATAAATTTTTTAAACATCCATCATTGGTTATAATTGTTTGAAACAAAGACAATCCTTTTGTATGATTATATATCTTTGTTGTTTGAACGAATTGATGGATCTGTGCTTTTACCACTTCATCTAACCACCACTCCCAACAGCAAACATATACAACAAATTATAAAAATACTAAAAATGTTTATAAACTTTCTGCTAAAGAGAAATGATAATATAAGATAAGAATAATGTTGGTAAGCACGGACACGTCTACTGTGAAATCATACACATGAAGGATAGAAGCATAAACTTATCAATAACTGCATAATAAGTACAAATTTCAATGGAGACCTAAGAGTGAGGTCTCGTCCTTAAACCAAGAATTGCAACCCCAAATAAAACACAATTGACTTCCCTAGCATCATTTCACAATTTCCCCATCCTAAAATGTCCCACTCCCAAATGGTACAATGCGAAACACCATGGTTCAATCATAAAGAGCAGTAAATAGTTAGAAATTCATGTGAAAACCTCTAATGTTGTGCAAAACTGAGTATGTTATCATTTATTTTATTGTCGGACATTGCCAAAATCATTGCAAGGCATACCAAATAAATGTTTTAATGTAAGAATAATACATACTGATTTATATTAAATTAATCATATAGATAAGTTCATGATATGCCTAGTATTCTTGTAAATATGAGTGAACATACAAAGAATCATATGACTGCAAAATGTCATTTAACTACAGTTGCAAGCAAAGTAGAACCATACGGAACTAAGAAAATATTTCAAAGATCGTATACCTAGCTATATATAATTTGCCACTTGATTATTTCTAAATATTTCTATGAATATAAAAAATTGGAGTTAAATAAGAAACACGAAGGATTAAATCTCACAGGAGCAAAATGACAACTAATAGAAAACAATATATTATAAAAAATTGGACACATGACATAAGATTAATGTTAGTAGTCTAAAAGGTTAAATTTGCAAATATAATGGTTTACCACTTGTGTGCTTGCTCTCTTGAGTTGTAATGTTTTGCCAGCAAAATGAATCTCATGGTCCTCCATCATTATCATCTAGTAAGGAGGAAACAAAATCAAAGTAGAAATATTGAAATTCGCCTACCTATGTCTTAACTGACCATCTGTCATCTAATTGATGTGAAACCAATTGTGGTGGTGCAAGTATATGTATGACTCATTGCAATGTTTTATAAGTGTATCTAAAATGTTTTGGGAAGACAACTAATTTATAGCACTCTTTAGAGCCACAACAAAAATATTTTTAATCTTAACATGTGTACTAATCAGGTAAACGTGTATATCATATGATCATGAAATATTCATATGGTTAACTATCATTTACATTATCCAGAAAAAATAATAATTGGTAATAGAATATAATGTGATCACTACCACAGTATTATGGAGTAATTAAAGTTGGTTTTAATTTAGGAATTGAATTTTCTGATTCTTGACTCCACAATTTAAGACAATAAATGTGTAAACTGAGTGTAATAATTGTCCTTATTACATGATTATTACGGAATAGTTGATGTGATTAATTATGCATACCGGAATTAGATATCAAGTCCAAATAAAGTAAAATTCTCATTTTAAAAGATTCTGGTGTGCTACGGTTCAATGGGCAAACAATCGAAAACATTCAAGTTAACAATATTATGAGACTAAATGACCTAAATGTAAATGTCTGATGCCAATTTTTATGTTTTGATAGAAGAAACGGTCAAACTGAACAGGGGAAAGACAACGGGTCTAAATAGGATATAATCACCAAAAGCTGATATAGAAATAATATATAATCAAGCAACATGCAATAAGAAAAATAGGACTGGCACAGTTAGTGGAAATTAGTAAGCTATAAATTGTAATCAATAACGGATAAAGCATAAAGCGCCTTAGTAAGCCATAAATTGTAATTTGTAATCAACATGTAAGGAAAAAAACATGATACAAATCATATGATTATTTATAAAATCATGCAAGAACAGGGCAAGATGAGAAGGAATAAGAAAAAAAAATGAAAGAGGGAAAGAGGAAAAAGGATAAGCTACCTGTTTCATTCATAGAACGTACGACCTGAGCTGGCGAGAATGCAAGAAAGTGACAGTTGAAATGGGGATCCAATTGGATATAATGTGGCGTCAAAGAGGGGGAAGGAGAACGTCAAGGCGAAGAAAACCATGGAATTAGGGTTTAACAGAGAGAGTCTAGGACCATTTTTTTCATCGAGTCTATCCCGGCGGTTGACTTAATTCGATGGATTGAGCGATTTGTTTTCCTCTTTTGTGAAGGCTGATTCAATTCGATGACCAAGATATGGGTGGAAAAAAGGAAAGAAAACGAAAAGGAAAAAAAAAATGGAAGAACGTGTTGAAGGTAGAAGACAAAAAAAAGGCAGGGAAAAAAAACGTATTGAGGCATAGAAGGGAAAAGACAGACGAAAGGCCAGCGTTAGATTTGAGCGATGGACAGGTGGCAGCATCTTGATTTTTTAAGAAAACTGGAACCGAAAGGTCTAAAGATGAGTACTGTGCTTTCATATAATATAATAGATACTGTATGGCGAACGTACGAATTTGAGTGTTATAATTTTTCTCATCGACTGCTTGAATACTCTTTTGCAAGGCACAAGTTCTTTTCACCATTTGGCCAGTATTATTAGTATTATCTCATATATGCATACAGACTCACACAGTTTTGTACGAGTCCATAATAAATCATGGAAGCTGAAAACAATATATCATTTTTATGCATTACTGCGTTCTAGCAACTTTAAAATTTGGGCTAAAAGCTTGTTTTTAATTTTTCTAATTTAGACCCATGACATGAATTCCAATACATGCATGGCGACAACAAGCTTGCCAATGCAACCGGGGTCCTGTACAAGAACATACAACTCTCATATTACCAAGTTCTTTTGTAGACCGAAGACCTCGACTTCATTAAATGTTAGGAAGTTTTGCGTTCTTTCAAGATTGGAACAAACACCAGGAAAAGGTATGTCCTTCAAATATTACCCGCAAACATTGAGGACCCCTACTGTTGATTCCTTATCAATTTTTTAGCTGAATTCCATACGAACTCCATGCATACAGATTAAGCTATTGGCATGCTACATTCCTAATTTTTTTTTGTAAAATTGGCAGGTCCTGCATCCAAAAAACATCTCATAAGCGATCAAATGAACTTCACAAATTTAGTCCCTATTTTCCCAAAAAGCCCGCGCTTTCCTAAAATAGTCCCAAAAGCGTCGAAAGACGTGCCCTACAGCTTTAGGTACCCTCAAATGATGAAAAAGCCCCGATGGTTTTGGCGTACCCTAGCCTGCATACCCTACCTCATGCCCTTACATGAAACGTGGATGTATGCAGAGACAGCCTATCACCTCCACCCATTTCTGGAAGACTTTGAGTTCCTTACCTACCCTTTTCTAGGGTTCATTGGTCAGCTCCCAAGTTGGTTTCTGATGGCATACTTCTTCGCTGCTTACCTTGGTGTGGTGAGAAGAAAAGAGTGGCCTCACTTTCTCCGTTTCCATGTAGTAATGGGCATGCTGCTGGAAATCGCATTGCAGGTTGTTGGCACGGTTAGTAGATGGATGCCGTTAGCCTTTTACTGGGGAAAGCTTGGAATGCATTTGTGGACTGCCATTGCTTTTGCTTATTTGTTTACTGTGCTTGAATGCATCAGATGTGCTCTCGGAGGGATGTATGCCGATGTGCCTTTTGTTTGCGACGCTGCTTATATTCAGATTCCTTACGACTAACATGTGATTTTGAGGTTGTTGGATTTGGATTTTTCCTTTTAAGAGCTTGGATTTTTTTTTTTTTTTTTTTTCTTAGGCAACTTTGACCCATATTGAGGAACTCTCTTTTTCGAAATTAGATTGGGAAAGTGCTGTAGTTGTGAGTCATTGTGGTATTTGGGAAGTTGTGTTCATAACTTGTTTTTTTTCCCCCTACTGGGGGTACTCATGTTCCTTTTTAGTTGCCAATGGTGAACTAAAATCCATCGATGTTTCTATACTGAGGTATAAAAAGACTGATCTTGACAGTTGACATATCACTGGGAGTTTTCCAACCATAGCAGTAGACTTCGAAAACGTGTATTATTATTTTTGCGAGTGCTTAATCATGAAAGAGGATGAAGCAGTTTGTAAAGGAGAAGTGGCTTTGACATTGCTGATGTTTGGTTCCTACATATGGTTATTTTCTCATCCTATATCAAGATTAGTAGTGTAAGGGAGGCCCGAGCTTTTCTGCATTCGAATTTCCACAGAAATTAAAATGCAAAATCATCCAAGTATGGATCATATTAATTTGTTACGTACAGTAATGAGCATGAGAATAATAAGAGTATTATAAAAGCAAACTTATAACAGAAATAGTATACATAATAAGAATTGATTATGCTTGCTACCTTGTAGTTACGCAATACCGAGCATGAAATAATAAAAAAAACAAACAAACATGTACACCTCTAATGGCATGCTTATCCTAATGTTATCATGAGAGATTGTAACGAGGTGGATGTCGGAACAAGAAGTCATTATGGGTAGAAAATGCATAAACTACCAAGTATAAACAAATTTATCCCATTTGGTTTCATCCAATTTATATGTTTAACAAGATTATATACTAATCTAATCTTGCATTGCATGCATGGCAATTCAACTACAGCACCCAATGTAGTTAATTCTCATAAGCTATCCCAAGGTTGTATTATTTCCACGAAGCCTTTAAACCACCCATTCTAAATTATAAAAGATGGAAGTTTTCAGACCACTTAGTACCTCATCCAAAATGTGTAATGAGGCGGATTCCTTGATCAATTAATACCTTACTCAAAATGTAACATAATGCGGATTCATTGATCACTTAATACTCTACCGAGATGATTTCCTAAAACATGATCGTTAATTAAATGACGCTGGCTATAAGATCCTTTAATTGCTAGTTAAGGCTTTCGTCATTCGTATATCTCAATCACATAAAGAATACAATGAATAACATGTAACACCCCGCATTTTTAATTAAATAATAAATTAAATTTGTAAATTTTTTAGAATTTGATCACGGAACTAGCATCATTGTGTCGTGGCGATTTTCTGATCAATTTAGGCATGTGGTTTGCAGAAACGGACGTAAAACGAAGAATATATCATTAAATGAAGTTTTAAAACAAACTTGTAAAAGAAGAAATAAAAAGGAACACACATAAAAATAATAATTTTCGTTGTTTTAAACAAAAAGCAACGGATCTAGTGGTTGACCACTTGCCTCCCAAGTAGAAGGGCGCGAGTTCGAATCACACCAATGTCATGTTTTTTAATTTTAAGAAGGTCAACCAAAAGATGCATATTCTAAAAAAAAGTTATATGTGTGTATATATAAGGAAAAATTATATATATGAGGGGGGGGGGGTGTTTATATTTATGTATATGTAAATGTATACACATATATGTGTGTATGTGTGTGTGTATATATATATATGTATATATGTATATATATGCAAGTGTGTGTGTTTGCATATACACATATATATTGGCATTCAAAAGTAACATGCAATTAATCGAAATAAGTAAGAAATAAATGTCGGGAAAGCGCTGTTTGAATTTTAAAAAAAATGGAGTTGTGCGTTAATATATACGCATAAATTAAAAATTGAAAATGTAAGCGTAAACTTAAAACGGAAGGTAATAAATGTGGAATGAATCAAAATATGCAAGGGAATATGTGCGTTTGAAATCTAAACATATATTAAATGGGAAGGAATCAATGAATTAATAACGTTAATAATAACGTCTATTGCGCAGTTATTAATGAATAAAAGTGTACAAAGTTGTATGCGAATATATATACACACACACACACACACATGCAAGTTTGAATTTGAAATCTAAAACGTACATTTTAAATTGGAGAAATTAATATAGGAAATAATAACAGGCAAGAAAAGCAACATTGAGTGTAACGTTAAACAAGAAATTAAGGGAGCGAAATTCAGTTCACGACTCAGCGTATGGGTCGACCCATGCTCTATGTGGGTCGACCCATCTTAGGACCGGGTTGACCCAGGGGTCGACCTACCTGGAACTCGGGTCGACCCAATACCGGGCAAAGTAACGAGTTTTGAACGTTTTGTATGGCTCTAATTTTATTTATTTCAGTCCAACGGATGAGGTTCTTTTGAGCACCTATAAATAGACCAGTAGGGCCTGACAACCAACTCATATTTTTTGAGAGGGCGTCAGAGCTCTGTCATTTCTTTTCTCCTCCAAATTCTTCAGGGAATAAATGTATTTGTTTTAGGAATTCTGATTCAAGGTTTGGGGATAAGGATTATATATTTAAGCTATAGATGCTCAGACCTCCATCCAGACAAATCTACCAATCCATATTAAAAAGAAAGCAGCGCAGATCCAAATTAGGTCCAAAATATTAGAGCAGAAACCTCAGGTGAGTTGAATAAATTATATATTCCAATAATAATATTTTGTATCGTTTGATTCTTGCTGAAATTTACAATATGTTCTTCCTTTCCCCTCTTCTGCGTTAGAGTATACAGTTTATATCAAATTTTAGTTAAGCGCGAAAATTGGATAAAATTGTGGTTATGCGCAAATTGAATAATTGAATTGTGGATAGGTGCAAAATTATTGAATTGTGGATACGCACAAATTAATTGAAATTATGAACAAAAAGGAGGAAAAATTTAGTGAGGGCTAAAAGAACATATTGCGTCAATATTGTAATAAATGGGAAGATCTACGAATTTACATATTATTTGCAAGAAATCCTTTTCAGATTTAAATGGAAATAGTGCAGAAATTGTAGGGAGTAAAAGAAAAGGAAGTATGTGACGGCCCGCCCCGCACCAGCCTGCATTTCCTCCGGAAGTGCCCTGTACACATGCCCGACTAGCACGGGACGGTCGTCAGAAGAAAGGAAAGAAGGGAATTAACTAAACGAGGAACCTGTAGAATGTCTCACAGCGCATGGAATAAAATATAATAACAAAATACTTGACATAAAACAGGTGAGACAGTGTATAAGCTGATAACTAAAACCAACATCAACATCAGAGCAGCGGAAATCCGAATACAGCTTATTACAACTTTTCAAATTTACTGTCTCTAAACAAAAGAAAGCTAAAGTAGAAGATACACCACTAATGCCTAAGCAGTGATCTTCAGCAACACAGGGAGAATACTATGTATATATTACGTGGAAGCCTCCTGCTCGTCTCCGGATCATCTACCCGTGCATCACCAGCTAACCTGTCTCTAGTCTGCTCGTGTGAGCACCCAGAGTAATAAGAGAAGACATAAAACTCTGGGTCAGACATAAAGCCTGGTATGAGCGATAAGCATCTAAACAAGACAATAACAGGTATACTAAACCATACCTGAACCTGGACCTGCAACCAAAGAGTTAGTACCACATTCCGTACAATACTCTAAGGTGCCAGAATAAATAGTGTAAAGAATACGGGGGTGGGGTGTGCATGTCAATATGATAGCAAACAAATCATCCATATCAACCATCCTCACATCTCTCACTCAGTGCGTAAAGCATACGATGTCCACCACTGTCAATCACTAGACCCATTGAAGTAGTGACGGAGTTCGACTTGTACAACTACTGCTACTACCAAGCTTACCACATGGAGTCATGACCAAATCTTTACAAATGACCCCACTTCATTGGTTTATAGCCCTTTAGTCGTACCTAGGCCACTGTGGCCCTGAATCCGTTCACGTACCTCCCAAACATAGTGATCCAAAGTCATAGACATCGACTGCCCCTTGGCACACGTCCCGCAGCAAAGCCCAATCATGAAGTGAACTCATCGGTTCCCAACTGGATCCTGAGCTCTAACTTTCCATATTGGACTACCTTTGCATCTCGGGTTATTGGTCAATACTGGGTCGGGTTCTCCTTTTAGCCATCGGTTCGGGTCGGGTCCTCTACTTCGGGTCGGTTCGTAGTCTTCTCCTGTAGCGGTTCGGTTCGGGTCCACAGTGTCGCATCGGTTCGGGTCGGGTATTCTATTTCGGGTCGGGTCGGGTGCCATCTCCCTTCCAGTTCGTGCTTCCGCTCCGATCCGCTCCCTCGTTCCCCACGTGCTCCGATCCGAATCCTTCCTTGCCATCTGATCCGCGTGGCCTTCCCTCTTGCCAGTTCTCCCAAATGTTAAGTTCCGATCCGAGCCCTTCGTCTCCAAGTCTATCCGATCCCCAGCTTAACCAACATGGCCTTCCTTTTTGCCTAGCCTCATTTGTGCTAGATTCCAGTTCGGGTCGGGTTCCTTGCCCAGGTCTCCTATCCGATCTGAGCCCATATCCGATCCGATCCGAAACCCTGCACAACTTTCTGCAACTTTTTCCAGCAACTTGTTTACGCCATTCGACGACGTTTTCGACAAATCTAACTATATTAATCAATCACAAATCATCCCAAACAGTCATAGCATCATAGCAAACTAACCACAAACACCAAAACAATGAATTTACATATCAAAATGGATCAAATGTACCCAAAATCCCATTTTCCCCTTAAGCATGATTAAATAAAACTAATCATAGGGTTAATGAAACTTAATCAAATCGAATCAAATTTCTAACAGAGGCATAAAATATTATTTAAGAATTTCTAAACATTTTTCCAGAATTTATTAGTGTATAAATTTGCTAATCTTCACTAATTACCCTTAATCAACTGTAATTAGTGTCAAAATGATGCTAATCACTCACCTTTGCCACAAAATAAAACACCAAATCTGAAATACTCTCTGTTTGGGTCGAATTCCTATGTATAGCAGCAGCTCCAACCTTGCTCTGTTGCTATTTGGCCTTGTTTTGATGCGGTTTAGGATTAATCTTTACTAAAAATGTGTTTTGGAGTGGTTTTAGAGGATGGAAGCCATTACTAGGGTCTCAAGAAGGTTTGTGGCGGCTCAAAACTGAAATGAAAGTGATTTCCTAACCCTAATCAGTCCTCCTATACCTCTAAACCCGAAATTCCCCTCTGGGCCTAGCTGCTAATCACCCGGTTAAGCCCAATTAAGCTGTTTTTCACCATTTGAAACTTGTTTCAGCCATATCTCCCAAACGGTGAGTCCGTTTGGCTAATGTGATCACTCTACGGAATTGTAAACCATCATCCGGAGCCAATGGAAGTGGTTTCAGGTCAAAATTCCTTTCCAGTCAAAAGTTATGGCCAAAACAGTGCCAACTAGGGGTAAAATGGTCTTTTAAAAATCGGGAAAAATCATGAACGTGGGAAATGACCCCTATAGTCGTCTCCCAAAGTTACATGACCATACGACTTCGTATATGAAAGAAATAAATATTCTACGATCCTATGATGCGTAGAATACGGGTCGTTACACTCTCCCCCCCCTTAAGAAATTTCGTCCCCGAAATTCCTTAACCCAAAACATACCAAGGATCCCACATGCCTAACAACCACATACAACAATCAAACATGCAAAACAAACAAACAAGCCTATCCTAGCATGCGGAAAACTAAATCGAGGTTAAGATCTTACCAGGCAAAGAGTTCTGGGTGTGTCTTCCTAATATTCTCCTCTGTCTCCCAAGTACAATCATTCTCGTCCTCGCTCCACTGAACCTTGACTAGCTTCACCGCCTTTCCTCGAAGTTGCTTCATGTCGTGCTCGACAATACGGGCCGGCTTGCGGTTCCCAACCGCCTCGGGTTCTACTTCGAAGTCTTCTAACTGATCAGGTGAAATAGTCATATCTGGGTCATGAACGAACTTCCTTAGTTGGGAAACATGGAATACATTGTGAACTCCCGCCATCTTCTCTGGTAAGTCAACTCTATATGCCAAATTCCCGACTGGTTCAAGAACAGGGAATGGGCCAACAAATCTTGGTGCCAACTTGCCTCTCCTGCCAAATCGTATCACGCTCTTTAACGGAGAAATTTTGACAAACACCAAGTCACCAACGGAGAATTTTAAGTCTCTTCTCCTCTTATCAGCATAACTCTTCTGCCTATTTTGGGCAGCCTTCAATCGTTGTTGAATGATCTTAATCTTATTTGAAGTTTCCCTCACCACATCTGGTCCAAGCATAAACTTCTCGTCAGTCTCTATCCAACATGATGGTGAGTAGCACGGTCTTCCGTACAAAGCTTCAAACGGAGCCATACCGATACTGGATTGGTAGCTATTATTATATGCAAACTCCACTAGATGCAAATGGTCATCCCATGATCCACCAAAATCCAATATACATGCCCTCAAGAGATCTTCCAAAATACGATTCACCCTCTCCGTCTGACCGTCGGTCTGAGGATGATATGCGGTACTGAGATGTAATTCTGACCCTAGAGCCTCCTGTAAGCTCTTCCAAAACCCACTAGTGAACAACGGGTCTCGGTCGCTCACAATGCTTTTAGGCACTCCATGAAATCTCACTACCCACTTCATATACAATTCTGCTAACTTAGCTGCCGTTCTAGTCGATTTGACTGGTATAAATCTTGCACTTTTAGTCAGTCGATCCACAACTACCCAAATGCTATCATGTCCCGATCTAGTCCTTGGTAAACCATCGATGAAATCCATCGAGACTTGCTCCCATTTCCATTCGGGAATTTCTAATGGTTGTAACAACCCACTAGGCTTCTTTTGCTCAGCTTTAACTAGCTGGCAATTCATGCATTTGGATATAAACCTCCCAATGTCTCTTTTCATCCCTTCCCAGTAGTAGGTCTGCTTCATGTCTCGATACAACTTGTTACCACCGGGGTGTATAGTCAGTTTTGAGTGATGACATTCTCTAAGCACTTCATCTCTCAATCCATTGACATTGGGTACAACAAGCTTTCCATTCTTTCTAAGCCATTCATCTCGATCAAGCCCATACTTGTTCATCTCCTCATCGATACTCATCTCTAACTTGGAGATGATTTCCAATAGGTTAGGATCGTCCCTCTGACTAGAGCTGATCCGCTCAATCAAAGTGGGTCTGATCGTCAAACTTGCTAACATTTCTGGATCCAATTCGCACTTTGGTTTGAAATCAAACCCAGCGATGTACTCCAGTTGCTTCCATTCTAGAAACATAGCCCCTAAACTGGCATGTCTCCTACTCAATGCATCAGCCACCGCATTGCCCTTTCCCAGTGTATATTTGATGTCAAAATCATAGGAAGCCAAGAATTCTAACCACCTTTGTTGCCGGAGATTTAGATCCTTCTGGGAGAAGAGATACTTCAACGACTTATGATCTGTAAACAGCTCAAATCTTTCTCCCAAGAGATAGTGTCTCCACATCTTCAACGCGAACACGATCGCTGCCAATTCCAAATCATAGGTAGGGTATCTTCTCTCGTGCGGTTTCAATTGCCGACTTGCATAAGCTACAACCCTACCGCTCTGCATCAATACAGCACCCAGTCCGGTACCACAGGCATCCGTGTATACCGTCATCTCTTCATTCCCCTTAGGAATGACTAACACTGGTGCGCATGTCAACTTGTCCTTTAGACTCTTGAATGCATTCTCGCACCTTTCATCCCAGACAAAAGCTTGATTCTTCTTGGTCAACTGGGTCAATGGTGCCGCTATCTTGGAGAAACCTTGGATAAACTTACGATAATATCCAGCTAACCCCAAGAAACTTCTTACATCTGTTGCATTCTTGGGCGTAGGCCAATCCTGTACCGTAGCCACCTTCGCCGGGTCCACGGCAATACCATTCTCTGATACAACATGACCCAAGAACCTCACTTCCTTCCTCCAGAAGTGACACTTAGAAAACTTTGCCTTCAATTGGTGTTTTCTCAGCACCTCCATCACTATTCTTAAATGTTCCTTGTGTTCTTCCTCTGTCCTCGAATAGACCAAAATATCATCAATGAACACAAGGACAAACTTATTCAACTGATCTCTGAATATCCTATTCATAAGATCCACAAAATATGCTGGGGCATGGGTCAGTCCGAATGGCATGACCAACCACTCATAAAACCCAGACGGCGTCCGAAATGCCGTTTTAGCTATACTCTCAGCTTCTACTCTAAGCTGATGAAAACCTATCGCGAGATCCAACTGAGAAAATACTCTCGCGCCACTCAACTGATCGAAAAAATCATCTATCCGCGGTAGAGGATACTTGTTCTTCCTCGTCACTTTATTCAACTCGCGGTAGTCTACACACAAACGAAGGGAACCATCCGCCTTGGTAGCAAACACAACTGGTGCTCCCCATTCAGAAACACTCCTTCTGATAAATCCCTTCTTCAAAAGATCGCTGACTTGCACCTCGAGCTCTCGCTGCTCCCTTGGTGCCATACGACGAAGTGGCATCACTATAGGTCTGGCATCTTTTACCAAATCAATACGGAACTCAATCTCTCGGTGTGGTGGAAGCCCGGTCACTTCTTCGAAAACATCCGAATACTGGCCAACCACGGGCAAACCTGACAACTCACTATGCGGAATGTCGAGGGAGTTCAGAAAACTAGCCAATACCCCCTCACTGGGTAGACCACCAAACACTATCCTCCGCCCATCATCCGCTCTAGCTATCACCAAAAAGCCCTCACAGTCTACCACCACCCCGTATCTTCGGAGCCAATCTACTCCCAAAATAATGCCAAACCCAGTAAAGCCCAAAACAAAGCAATCACAAACAAACATGCATCCATGACTCGATAAGACCACATTGCGACAAATCATGCTAAGGCTAGTCGAACCACCAATCGGGTTCGTCACTACTAAAGGTCTATCGACAATCTCGGGCTCCAATCCCAACCTATCTACCAGGTCACTAGATATGAAAGAACTGGAAGCTCCGGTATCAAACAAAACTCTAACAGGAACATCATAAACAGAAAGCATACCTTGAATGACGACATTCTTTCCCTTCTCCGCCGCAGTTGGGGCATTCGATGAAGAAGGAATAGCATTGAGAGCATATGCTTTCACCATTTGCTTTTCTTTGGGGGGTTGCGGACACTTGTCCTTGTGATGTCCCATTTGGCCACAGTTGAAGCACTTCCTATCCGCTGGCTTGGCCCGACAATTACTAGCATAATGGCCCTTCTTACCACAGCTGAAGCACTCAACATCTTGCTTATTCTTTTTCTTCTGGCCATCCTTAGTCTGACTCTGCTTTCTCTTATTCTGGGAACCACCCTTGCCTCCACCACTTGCTTGTGGCTTTGGCTCATCTGCGGATGCAACCTCAGTCTTCGGCTTAGGGTAGAGACTTTCTGATCTTAATGCTTTCCCCACAATCGATTCAAACGTCTCATCGATGTGGTTAATAAGTCTTTCCCCCAAGTACTGATCCAAACCAGTTATGAATTTCTCATTCTTTTTCTCGGCAGTATGAATAAGAGATAACCCATATTTTGACAAAGTGTCAAATTCAGCAATATACTCCGAGACAGCTCTGCCATTCTGCTTGAGCTCCAAGAATTTCTTAAACAGCACTGACTTCTGAGCAGCTGGAATGAACTTCTCGCTAAAGCGAGCCTTAAACTGCTCCCAAGTAATCTGATCTTCGGGAGTAGCTGCCTTTATAGCATTCCACCAATTCATTGCCCGCCCTTGCAGCTGACGGGACGCTAGCTTTCTCTTCATCGCATCCTCGATACCCAAATCCTCGAAGATACGTTCGCAACTATCCAACCAATCTTGAACATCCGTGGCCGACTCCGTTCCGTGGAACGGCTTCCCACCAAGGCTAGTATAATCCTTATTCAACTTGGCGAAGTCGACTCTCGGCGCCTGCACTATTGGACCACCACCATTTCCACCATTGGGAGCTGCTCTCCGCACATCCCTAAGCATCTCTCTCATGAGGTCAGTAAACATCGCCCTCATGTCAGCAGCATTCCCATTATTGGCCCCTCTACCGGTACCTCTAACATATCGGCTCATCGTCAATCTGAAAAAGGAAACGATTAACGACCCCATAGTGGTGCTAGTGCGGCACGGCTTCATTCTTATACTACTAATAGTATATCTATATATAGCTTTTAAAAACCAAAGTAATCACAAATACGCTCTCTCGTATACGTATATTATCTCTCCCTGATAACTTCCCTAGGTTAACTACGCAACCTAGAGGTCTGATACCAAGTGTGACGGCCCGCCCCGCACCAGCCTGCATTTCCTCCGGAAGTGTTCTGTACACATGCCCGACTAGCACGGGACGGTCGTCAGAAGAAAGGAAAGAAGGGAATTAACTAAACGAGGAACCTGTAGAATGTCTCACAGCGCATGGAATAAAATATAATAACAAAATACTTGACATAAAACAGGTGAGACAGTGTATAAGCTGATAACTAAAACCAACATCAACATCAGAGCAGCGGAAATCCGAATACAGCTTATTACAACTTTTCAAATTTACTGTCTCTAAACAAAAGAAAGCTAAAGTAGAAGATACACCACTAATGCCCAAGCAGTGATCTTCAGGAACACAGGGAGAATACTATGTATATATTACGTGGAAGCCTTCTGCTCGTCTTCGGATCATCTACCCGTGCATCACCAGCTAACCTGTCTCTAGTCTGCTCGTGTGAGCACCCGGAGTAATAAAAGGAGACATAAAACTCTGGGTCATACATAAAGCCTGGTATGAGGGATAAGCATCTAAACAAGACAATATCAGGTATACTAAACCATACCTGAACCTGGACCTGCAACCAAAGAGTTAGTACCACATTCCGTACAATACTCTAAGGTGCCAGAATAAATAGTGTAAAGAATACGGGGGTGGGGTGTGCATGTCAATATGATAGCAAACAAATCATCCATAGCAACCATCCTCACATCTCTCACTCAGTGCGTAAAGCATACGATGTCCACCACTGTCAATCACTAGACCCATTGAAGTAGTGACGGAGTTCGACTTGTACAACTACTGCTACTACCAAGCTTACCACATGGAGTCATGACCAAATCTTTACAAATGACCCCACTTCATTGGTTTATAGCCCTTTAGTCGTACCT
This sequence comes from Allium sativum, assembly GCA_030737875.1. Lineage (NCBI taxonomy): Eukaryota > Viridiplantae > Streptophyta > Magnoliopsida > Asparagales > Amaryllidaceae > Allium > Allium sativum. The sequence goes on along the minus strand of CM060919.1, from coordinate 602,761,167 downwards.
AGGCCACTGTGGCCCTGAATCCGTTCACGTACCTCCCATACATAGTGATCCAAAGTCATAGACATCGACTGCCCCTTGGCACACGTCCCGCAGCAAAGCCCAATCATGAAGTGAACTCATCGGTTCCCAACTGGATCCTGAGCTCTTACTTCCCATATTGGACTACCTTTGCATCTCGGGTTATTGGTCAATACTGGGTCGGGTTCTCCTTCTAGCCATCGGTTCGGGTCGGGTCCTCTACTTCGGGTCGGTTCGTAGTCTTCTCCTGTAGCGGTTCGGTTCGGGTCCACAGTGTCGCATCGGTTCGGGTCGGGTCGGGTGCCATCTCCCTTCCAGTTCATGCTTCCGCTCCGATCCGCTCCCTCGTTCCCCACGTGCTCCGATCCGAATCCTTCCTTGCCATCTGATCCGCGTGGCCTTCCCTCTTGCCAGTTCTCCCAAATGTTAAGTTTCGATCCGAGCCCTTCGTCTCCAAGTCTATCCAATCCCCAGCTTAACCAACATGGCCTTCCTTTTTGCCTAGCCTCATTTGTGCTAGATTCCAGTTCGGGTCGGGTTCCTTGCCCAGGTCTCCTATCCGATCCGAAACCCTGCACAACTTTCTGTAACTTTTTCCAGCAACTTGTTTACGCCATTCGATGACGTTTTCGACAAATCTAACTATATTAATCAATCACAAATCATCCCAAACAGTTATAGCATCATAGCAAACTAACCACAAACACCAAAACAATGAATTTACATATCAAAATGGATTAAATGTACCCAAAATCCCATTTTTCCCTTAAGCATGATTAAATAAAACTAATCATAGGGTTAATGAAACTTAATCAAATCGAATCAAATTTCTAACAGAGGCATAAAATATTATTTAAGAATTTCTAAACATTTTTCCAGAATTTATTAGTGTATAAATTTGCTAATCTTCACTAATTACCCTTAATCAACTGTAATTAGTGTCAAAATGATGCTAATCACTCACCTTTGCCACAAAATAAAACACCAAATCTGAAATACTCTCTGTTTGGGTCGAATTCCTATGTATAGCAGCAGCTCCAACCTTGCTCTGTTGCTATTTGGCCTTGTTTTGATGCGGTTTAGGATTAATCTTCACTAAAAATGTGTTTTGGTGTGGTTTTAGAGGATGGAAGCCATTACTAGGGTCTCAAGAAGGTTTGTGGCGGCTCAAAACTGAAATGAAAGTGATTTCCTAACCCTAATCAGTCCTCCTATACCTCTAAACCCGAAATTCCCCTCTGGGCCTAGCTGCTAATCACCCGGTTAAGCCCAATTAAGCTGTTTTTCACCATTTGAAACTTGTTTCAGCCATATCTCCCAAACGATGAGTCCGTTTGGCTAATGTGACCACTCTACGGAATTGTAAACCATCATCCGGAGCCAATGGAAGTGGTTTCAGGTCAAAATTCCTTTCCAGTCAAAAGTTATGGCCAAAACAGTGCCAACTAGGGGTAAAATGGTCTTTTAAAAATCGGGAAAAATCATGAACGTGGGAAATGACCCCAATAGTCGTCTCCCAAAGTTACATGACCATACGACTTCGTATATGAAAGAAATAAATATTCTACGATCCTATGATGCGTAGAATACGGGTCGTTACAAAGTATATACCCAATCCTGTCAAATTTTTACTGTAATTGTGCAAAACAAAAGAAAGGAAATAAGTTAGAGACAGTAATCAACATATGTTAATCAAATCTGAAAGTTAGTAGTAACCTAGATTGGTTGGTTAGGAAAGAAGAAAGAATGTATTTGCATAGTTTGGGTTAACAAAGAAAAAAAGGAAACAAGATTACAAACTGAAATTACAAGTAAATGAAGATTAGTGTGAAATAAGGAGTTAACCGTATTGTGAACTAACTTGACGACCTCAAAAATAAGAAAAGGAATGTTTTGCAATCATGAGTTCCTATTATAATAATTACCTGTAACTATGGAAATGGATTTTATTACAGTTTCGGTAAACAATTAATTTGGAATATGTCTAACTTCGTAAAAAGAATAAATGGTAAAGATGAATGAGAAAGCTAACATAATTGAAATAAGTTATAAAACAATAAAGAATTATTGTAAACTTATAATTGGAATATGATAAGCATAGTTAAGTGAAATAAAATATAAGAAAGATTATAACATAAAAGTTATAGTTTGGAAAGTGGAAAGAAAGGAGCAATTCTTATTAAAAATAAATATGAAATTTGAAGTTTAGTTTAATAAGCCTAAAGATATTCTGTAGTGGCCTTGTAATTAGGTAATATTCTATGGTAACCAGCAAAGTTCATTTATAAATAAATAATATTCGATTGAAAGGATTAATAAATATTGTAAATCAACGAAAAAGTAAAAGTAAAATGCATAAGGATAAATTAGACATAGGGCCTAATAAAATAACGATATACATTTTCTCCAATCCATAAGAATGAAGAACCCAACCTGTAGATCATCTAAGGTATCGGGATACATGGTGGGAGCACGTCCAACTTATACGATGGGACTGAAGGGAAGTGAGGAACTTCTACGGGACATGAGGATACTCCGTAATGGTCCTCCGTGGTAGGCTTCGTGTTATACCCACAGAGACATGGCATGTACGTTACCATATGAGGAGTTTTCCTTGGCTGCATCTGTTACACCATAGTTGTGGGTGGCCTAAAGGTTGATTGGATGATTTTAGGATAGTTTGGCTGGCGACTGCCTCGACTCGGGAGAGCAGGCTACGTGGTCAGGATCCCACTAATGATAATAGGTCGTCATACGCCTGTCATCGTCAGTCGGAGCGTATACGGGTAAGACTGGATCTATAACTAATAGGCCAATGATCTTCACTATTGGTTCATTGGATGAGGGACCACATGTTTGTTTAGATTGATTATAGGATGAGTCACTTAGCTCTTTTGAATAGTCTTTCATTTGGGGTTAGGTTGGTAGGGCCTTGAAGAGCCATAGAAAAGACATACCAACTTTATATATCAATATTTCGGGTCTAATGAAGCCATTTTGTTTGGCCATCCCGGTAATAACCCGCCCGGAATGGGCCTAAGTTTCGACCCAGAAAAGGCCCATCGAAACTTAGAGCTATTCTAAACAGGTCGTTGGTTCCTGTAAGGGTTACATTTGCATAGATAATAATAACCTATACTTCGAATGGAAATCTCACGTAGCGGAAAGAGAAAATATAATACCAAAAATAAGATGTACCATTTATTTCAAAACTACAGAAATACACAGTCGCAGTTACATTTGTTCAATAGGTATATCAAATGGTTCATTCTCATAAGACTCCAAAAGAAGTAAAGCAATAACTGCTAATAATATCATAATAACTTCGTCTTCTTCATTGATTTCAATCACAGCTTCATCCATGGATTTACCCTATCTACTGACCTTTTGGATGTTAAGGAGAGGGGGTCAGAACATAAAGTTCTGTGTGACTGAAATATAGTGTTACTTAATGTCCATACCCTATATTTTTAGCAGGTTACATATGTCAAGGTATGTCTACGGAGCACACAACAAACACCAAATTTCTAACCAATGGGGTGGATATCCAAGTCAATCGCCCATTACTGTTTTTAGGGTAAAGATCCAACGAGGTGGCATTCTCGGTCACTTATGGCCCTTGTAAAGGTGGATTCTTACGATCTCTTATAACCCTGAGGCGGACCCTTAGCCCTTTCAGACCCCGTCCTAGTACGTCAACGTTCTTAAGTCTATTATCTCATTTGTAAGATGAGAAGTAGTATTGCGAACATTACAACTTAACTTATATTACCCGGTAGGACACCTATGTTGCTTAAGACTTCCCTTGGACAGTTGGTGAGCATGCAATGGCCGTATATTCTTTCATTTACCAATCTGTACCTAGTTAAGCCCTTATAAGCTTCTAGAGGAGGTGGACATCCCCGTGAACTACCCTACTCCGTTAAAGTTTTATGCCAACCACTTTTAAAGAAGGAGGGCACAAAGACCTACCTTAATTCTAATAAGGGTGGGTCTCGTGACATTGGTTCCTCTCCAAGGAATAAACCTTCAGAGGAATCCTAGTCCTAACCACTTTAGACCCAAACTAGATAAAAAGGTGAGTCAACCACTTAAGACCTTCTCATAGCGTAGTAAGCCTATATGTTTTCACACATCAGACTTATATATATTGTTATATATGTACACACACACTAGACGTCTCACATTAAACCGTATACCTGTAGATGTTGGATATGCCGGTCGGTTCCGGGCATGCTTATACTACAAGACGGTTTAACCTCGTGTCTAGTGTACTAAGTTTATGAATAACCCATGGCAGCTAGACATCTCACATTAGTTGGGCCTACTTGCGGTTGCTGAATTTGTCGGTCGGTTCCAAGCAGGCTTCTACCACAAATGGCAACTAACCTCGTGTTCATGTGTCACACACACACACACACACATATATATATATAAAGCCACTAAATATATACGCACACACAAGCAAACAAATATATATGCATATTTGTTAAGGGGACATTTCAAATTCAAATTCTAACTTAATCGCATTTATTACGTTTATATAAGTAAAATAATAATAGTGCCTAATTAATGTAAACATTCGAATAAACGGGAAACGTTCTAATGAGGTGGCAAATTGTCAATTTATCCAATTTAAGGCATGTAAGTTAGATTTTTCCATACTTTTACAGCTACAACATAGGCATGATGGCATAATGAACATATACAAATAACAGTGAATGGAAAACATGTATACATAACAATTACAACTTGTATCCTAGGCATACAGAAATGATTTCAATACTGAATTAAAATAGAGTGTTACATACATCTACATATGTATGTTTATAATTCATATTCACCTAGTTTGGTGTTATGCACCTAAAAATGTTTATCTTTGACTTATTTCAATTGTGAATGCATTTAGATCCAACAAAAGATCAATACCCAATTCAAACCATGAAACATTCAAATCCAAACCTTTTTAGGATATAATCTAATGATAATAAAGGTGAATCACATAAAATATAAATAATAGTACAACACTCATATTTACTTTGAATCCAATACAAAAACCATAATTCCACAAATCCAATTCACCATGACAATTTCATATGTAATTACAAGATAGAAGGTTTGGGGATTTTCATGTTCATATTATCGAATACCCAAATCTTCCTAAGCATATCAATTCATATGATAAACTATTAAAAACTTGAATATGCCTTTAAGAAAAACTGGATTCCACTCATAATTTAGGCGGAGATGTGGTAGAATTGCAAGATCTGCAACGATTTTTAACGTTCAAGCGAGCTCTGATTATCCCCCTAACAATATACATATAAGAAACATACAATTAGAGTCTTATATATATATATATGTTTATGCTAAATTCTGAAATCCTAAACTTACATAAATTGAAATAGAGAGATTTAGAATAGAGTTAGAGAAGTAGAAGAAACCTTCACCCTATTCTCTTTGTTTTTCTATGGAATTTAGCAGCATGGAGGCAAAGATGGGGAATAATTAGGGTTCTTAGTGTATGGTATAAGGAGTTATTTGTACTTGCATGTATGAGCATGAGCCGTTGGATCAATAAGAATTAATCTAAGCCTTCCATATAAATATAACCTCTTAGAAAACCCTCATCCACATCGGTCGATTTGGCTTTCCGACCGCCTAACGGTCGACCGCTAGCGGTCGACACCCCTTAAGGGGGAGCGGTCGACCCCTTCGGAGCCGGAACTCCCAATTTCGCTGCGTTGCTGAGTTGTTTATTTTATTAATTACGTTCTTAATTTGCTTCATTCTTTTCCATATATCCAATATGCGCTGTCCCCTAGATCTTTTCTTGAAATTCAAAATTTAAATTTCCCTCTTTTATTTTAATTTATAATTTGGACAACATATATAATATTCACATAATGATATATATTTTTTCTACCTACACTGTCCAAATTCATTTGTTCATAACTTCTTCATATGTTAACTGTTTTCAGCATATTATATATGAAAACAATTCAGAATTTCGCCCCGAATCCAAATAAAAGAGTTATGTAACCAAATTCCTAAAGTTGAAAAATCTCATTTTCCATCCATATTATCTAATTGCTTGTTTTTATTTATTTATTTAATAATACTTATGAATTTTACGAGATGTTATATTCTTTCCCCCTTAAAATGAATTTCGCCCCGAAATCTTTTTAAGGGGTGAAAAATACAACTCGTTCAAAACATCCATGCTGTACATGTTGGAGAATGAAGTTTTGATGACAAAAACCTTATTTCAATATTAATTGATTATAAAATATACTAACATCTCTATCTAGAATATATATATACATACACACATATATGCAGGAGTTGTATACGTGAAGTAATACTGAAGACTGTACAGTTTTAGAGATTCAAGAGATTCAGAATTCAAAAAAGATTCAAAACTCATGAGTTATCAAGCTATCAAGATTTCAGGAGTTCAAGAATTCAAGAAAAATATAGTAATAAAGTCTAATTTATGTGTAAGACTCTGAATAGCACTCTAGGTTCAAACTCTGTTTTTCAAATTATCTCTTTTCAAATTTGATTTTAAAACTATTTTCAAATTGATTTCAAACTTCTCTCAAAATAATTTAATCTTCCAAGAATTTCAAACTTATGATTTCAAACATATTTCCTAACTTATAAATATTCTTATTTTTAGTTTTATTAAATTATATATATATATATATTTTACTAAGTTTATATTTGATTATAATATTCTTATTTAAACTCTAAGTTTCCATAGAACCTTTTATATATATATATATAGTTTATAAATATCTCTTTATTAGTTCCTATATATATGATTATAATTATATTATATATAGTTTTATATCGCATATATATAAAGTTTTTAATCATATGTTTAAATAATATTTTCTTATATCTTTTACTTGAAAAATAATGTTTTAACAGCTAGTTTTGTTTCAGGAATTTCCAGAATATATATTGATTTAAATACTTTAAAAATGATTTAAAAATAAAAAATATGGTGGATATGTCGACATACTACATGGGTATGTCGACATATAACTGTCAGAAATTTAAATTTCAAAGGAAGTGTCTTTTCACTATTTGTAACGTTCCAGAAGCGTTGCAACCTTTCAAATCTTACAAATAGGGGTTGAATTCAATTTTTTTAATCATTCTTATTCTCCATTTTCATCCTCTTTCATTACACCATTAATATTTCATATCTTTATGATTTCTACACTTATACTCTGCCGATTTCAAGTCTAATTATATAAAACTTCTTATCTTCTCACTCTCTACTAATTACTCTCTGAATCAAAGTGTTATTGAAGAGTTATAGGGTTGTTGTAATCACTTGGGATAGTTTTGGAAATGGTGTGTTCCTTGTAGCTATGAAATCAAGGAAGGAATCAGTGTTAACCTTGTTGTCGGGAAATCAAAGGGAATATACTTGATCAAGGGTGATTGGAATCGGTGGTAATCTTATAGCCGTGAAATCAAGAGTGTTTGAATTGATTGTAACCTTGTGGCCTTGAAATCAAGGGTGTTGTATTTGGATATTGATATAGTAATAAAACTCTGCACCATCCGGTGTTGTATGGGACTGGATGTAGGAGTAATCCGAACCAGTATAAAATCCGATGTGTTCTTTCCTTTTCTGCATTTTATTTTTATTTATTTCTGTGTTTGTGTTTGATTTTGTGTTTGTGAACATCTCTGTGCTGTGTTATTCATATAGTAGATCATATTAATTTTAGATTTTTTTTAAATTCCTTAAAAACACTATTCACCCCTCCCCCCCCTCTAGTGTTAGCTTTGCCTTAACGATCCATTCTGCATTCCCTAACAATTAGTATAAGATAAGGTTTTTTCAAAAAGTTCATAACCTAATTTTTGAAAATATTAAATGGCAGAATTTGAACACTAGTTTAAATTCATGTATTGCATCAGTATTAGATGAGTCTGCATTCAATTTTATTTGAAAAATCAAGTTATCATGATATGATTTTTTGAAAAGTTTAAATGGATATATCACAAAATTATCATGATGTTATTATTTTAAATTACAATTAGTTATTTCGAAAAGTCACTTGATACTTTGAAAGGTATATTGTTTTGCAGGAAAGAAGTTATATATAATGACTGTTGGCCAAAAGACACAAAGATGGTTGTTCATCAAGAGAAGAGTTTATGGAGGGATATGACTTTTGGGATTATAGTAGTTGAAGTGTCCATTCATTCAAAATTCAAATTCGAAATTTTGGAGCTAAGTTGGTTAAAATACTAAATCATCGATCTCATCATCAAATCCTAAAAGATGTAAATGTATGTTCATGGAAGAATTGAAGATAGATGCTATAACTACAACAGACCAGGCCATATAAAAAGGGATGTGTCCTTATCTAGATTGTTCAGATTCATCATCAAGCGATGAAGAGCCAAAAACTGGAAATTCAAATATGTGTTTCACAGTAATTCAAAATTCAGAAAATGTCAAAGAAATGGATCTAAAAACCAGGTACACCATAATTAATTTTTAAATTTTTTGGTTGAATGGATGTTTTGTTTGCTTTGTTCTAAATTTAAAATTTAAATTATAAAATTCAAACTTGAAATTTAAAATTCAAAATTGAATTTTGAAATTCAAAATAATAATAATAAATAATAATTAGTAAAATAATAAAATAAATTTTGGAATTTTGTTAGGATTAATATTAATTCAGGAAAAATAAAACCTGAAATATAGATCGATAATATAATCAAAATAACATGTATTTTGAATTTCTGCATGTATGTCGACATACATAGAAGGGCATGCGACATATGTACCAATAAATTCAAATTTTGAACTTTCAAACTTCCCTTCATCTTTTCAATAAGAAAATGCCAGTTCAAAGTCTAGTTATTAACATTGTTTTTTTACTTATTTTCTTATATCTTGTTTCAAAATATATATATTAAAAGTATATAAAATTATATAGACATGTTAAAATGATATACAAAGTTGATATAATTTTTTATTTTGTTAAATATAAATTCATTTATCTTTTATATAGTTTAAACATGCATAGTTTAACTTATATATTATTAATATGATTTTGGGTTACATTATCACAAATACTGTTTGTAATTAATACTTATTTTGATTTCTTATTTAGATTTATAAAAGCTTGAATATTTTACCAAATATTTTTGTATAAAAATAATAATATGATTTTGGGCCTTAAATATATAGTTTAAATATAAGAAGTTATAGTTCTATAGTTTAATTTATATCTAAATTTCATAATTTTGTTATGACTGTAGATTTCTATTTTAGAGTTTTGACATCCAAATGGTTCCTTAACAAATTAATATATTTTGATTTCTAAAAGTTTAAATTCAAAGTTGATTTGTATCAAAAGATTGATTTATATTTCATAATAAAATAAATTTTAAGTCCTTTTTTTTAAAAAAAAAATTATATGTATAATTATGAACATATGTTTATTTCATATGATAAAATTATACAATATCTTTAAAAAGATGTGATGACCCCAAACCCCATAAGACGGTGGCAAGGGTAATCTTTGGAATATAACACATAACAGATAACAGCAGAACAGAAATAAATAAATACACCAGATAATGTACAATAGAATACACTGGATAAACATAATCATCAGAGTTACACAGTATACAGGATCATACTTAGTACAAATACAGTTCAGCTGTACATAAATGTCTACAGCGGAAAACAAAACATAATATGTACAACAGGGGCTGAACAACATAAAAAGAGATAAATGTTAGAATCCATCTTCAGCTCCAGCTATCCAGAAAGAGCCTGCTAAAACCTGAATACAAGGCTGCCCGTATAGAAAAAGGGGCACCCGAGTTTGCAAGTGAAACAAACTACGAGTCAGTCATGGGACTGGTATGAGAAATCTACTTAACGCATTTTACAATATGGCTAATCACAGGACCACGCCACTTTCACGGAACGGGTTTAATCCATTGGATTGCCAGTGCTTTAAAACAAGTAAATATTTTAAACATCGCAATGCTTTTTATAAAAATGAAACCTTTATAAGGCTCCGTTCCCATCACACAATGCAACACAAACCGGAGGATAGAGTTTTACCTTATAATGGCCAAAATATGCTTGATACGAATAAAACAAAAGCATTTGATATTATTACTAGTGTTTATATGTTTCAAAAGCAATTTCAAATCATAAGTATCAATCATAGACGGCATTAATGCCTCATACCACTATGTCGCCATATATAGGTATACAATCAAAACTGCTCGATGTCGTATTTGGAAATTGGATTTCCATCATGAACCAAGGCAAAAGATAGTCCTTACCGAATTCGAGACCGTCTAGCCCGAGTCTCAGGATCAGAACGCATCGACCCTTGGATCGTCAGGGCCGGTCCACCGATGTGGATTATTATGCCTGAACACTACGTCTCCCCGCCCTTTGGGGCGTAAATGAGTCCTATGACTCCATCGACTTCACATAGTCACCGATATATCCGAGGCGCCTCGCAACAGCAACAACCACAGAGGTGAAAATAATATAAATGTCAGGGCTGGTAGGTCACTGACACCACCCTAACCAGAAAGAGACGCATGTCCTCGCTGAGGTCCTCTCCCGTTTCTGGTTCATACCGGGGTGTGAGGCTCGCGAATTCACATTATACACAAAGCTATGCCACACTGGCCGTGCTTTAATCATCCACCTCAAGACTTTGCTTTTCAACAGAAGCCTTGATCATCTGCCACTTAGGCATGCCACATAGGCAATTCACTCCATGCGACTGATTTCTATCGATATATAACCTCTGAGCTCGTACGTCTCAGAGAAGGGCGTTAAGCAAGAGAATAAATTCTCCACCGCCAAATAGATATATATTTAATAGAGATCAATCAGCACAGAACAAAATCCAATGTCAGACACACAATCCATTTACAAGTTCGTTCTGGGTCTAAACGAAACTAGAGGCACTCAATACCTCGCATATCCATACAATCAACAAGTACGTCCGGACGACGACTACTTCAGCCCCGTCCAGGTAGCTAGTCCTATCATGAGCATCAGTATCACCCCTCCATTCGACGTGAAGATCATCGGTCTTGCACCGTCTTCATATCTTCGACTTTCAATTGTCGATCGATTATTTGAAATGAGAATCAACTCGGCCTTTTCAAATAATTCACGTATCACATAAACCGAGCAAATTCAGTTTATTTCTATTCTATATCGTTTATAATATTTTACCACGGTTTGTCGCTATTTTTATTTATTTAAAAATAGCCAATTCACTCAAACGACGCTTCAGGCCATAACGCGGCCGTGGCGCTGTTTTTCTTCAGATTCGATTTACACATATTTGAAAATCTAACCATTGCATATTCACAAATTTTATATCATTAGAAAGATCTTTTCAAAACGAACCCAACGATTTCAGTTTTGGGAAAATCCGACAGTCGGATCTCCCGCACTAATCGTTTGAAGTTACAATTTCAAAATACGAACTACAGTGTCGTTATTCGATTTAATTTAATTATATATATATATATATATATATAATCGATTCTGGCGTTGTTTTTCTTCAGATTTGAATTAAACATTCCAGATAATCCAACCGTTGGATCTTTACAAAATGGGTGTCGTTGGAAAGATATTTCCAAAGCAAACCCAACGGTTTCGGTTTCGGGAAAATCCGATGGTCGGATCTCCCGCAATAATCGTTTGAAATCATGGTTTCAAAACATGAACTGAAGCTTCGTTATTCAATTTATTTTAATTATATATATATATAAATATAATTCTTTCTTCGATTTCAAAACCATCTTCACTTTATATATTTGATAAAAATGATATTTTTATCCTCAAAATATTTATTCAACACATGAATATTTTTAGCACTTCATTTTCACAATAAAAATGTAGATTTTATTGTTCAATCTATATATTCAACACATAAATGTTTTCGACTTCACACATACGATAAAAATATGATTTTTTATCGTTCTAGTCCTTTATTCAACACATGAATATTTTCTATAGTTTATATATAATAAAAATGTGATTTTTATTGTAAAACAATTTATTTCAAAACACGATTATTTTATATAGTCTATACATAAGGTAAAAATGTTATTTTTGGTGTTAAAACAATTTATTTAAAATACTAATATTTTATATAGTCTATCTATATAATGAAAATGTTATTTTTATCTTTCAAAGAATTTATTCAACACATGAATGTCTACTCAACACATGAATTTCTATTCAACACTTAGATATAGTTTTCAACACATGAAAATAATTCTAACACATGAATGTTACTGAAAATTTCGGCAGCATAGCGGCAGGGTAGTTAAAACTGGGACGGTCCCTAGTACGGCTCCTCGCTCTACCTTAATACCTCGCGGTTTTTGACAATGGGGATTTCATGCATCTAATTCGTATGCAGACGAGCATGTTTATTTTTCTTTTCCACAAATTAATCCTATGTGGATTCATCCAAAATAATTTTCAACCACAAACAGGTATTTTTCAACCACAATCAATCATTCATGATTTTCACCAAATTTCACATCAACCAATAATCCAAACAATATCACAACCAATAAATATCGTCCATGGTCTGTGGACGAGGGGAGTATATATATATATTCGTATATAAATATATTTCAATTTCATTTCACTTCATTTCGATCATTTCAACGCATATATAATTTTTACAACGCATATATAACTTATACATCGAACATACAACGCTTATACATGTGGTGTACAACGCTTATATAACTCATACATTGACTATATAATTTATATATCGTTGTTTTCCATATCGTTTATAAATTAGAAATCTCACATTGGGTTCCACTCCTCCAAAAGAAGCAGAAGGCTCAGAAAAATATGCGGTCTCTTCTAAAATGTAGAAGACGTCCACACGAGTCCACTGTCTCTTGTTTCACTGAATTTCGTCAACAAACAAGAAAGATATGATTTTTTTACAGTGAAATCAAAAACTGTAGCACTTTAAAGTGCTATAATCTGTTTAACATAAATTAAACCGTTACCTTCTGAAAATGTTCAAATCTAGGTTTCCACTCTGTGACCAGTCCATGCAATATTGCTTCGATCAGGTTATGCAGCGTCGAAGGGCTTGGAAGGGGCTTCACGGGGCTGGTGGAGTTGCTCAGATCGACGCAGCATAGGAGGCACGGCGGAGCTCGAAAGGTTTCAACTTCGTGGCGGTCGTTCTCCTCGTACAGGCGACGAGAGAGAGCGGCTTGTCTTGATTTGAAGAGTGGAGGATGCTCTTCAAAAAGTTCAACTAGAGGGTGGGCTATCGTGTCATGGATTGGTCGGAATCGGGGCTGGAAAGGGGAAGCTGTTTCCGCCGTATATCGCGATGGGGAGAGAGAGAATACGGGGAGAGAGAAAATTGGGGTGGCCGATCAGATTTTTTTATATATTTTAAAAATCCAAAAATACCCCTCATCTCATACGAACTCCAATCCAAACCCAACTAATGTCGTCCCTAGATAAATACCCCCATTCCGAACACAATGGGATATGTTTCGTAGGCCCATTCGACTGTTTCAGTCAGTTTTTCTTCAAATTAAAATATAAAACATTCAATATTTGATTTGAACGTACATTTCAATTTGCCGGGGCCACATACTGATCCCAAAAATTCCAGAAAAATAAATCTAGCTATGTTTTGATGATACAGTCCCAACAAAACTAGTTTCGTCGAATTCTGAGACCGTTTGAAAAATGGCCATTTTCTGGTCGATCCAATTTAACAGAAATTCACCAAACACATTTTCTTTTGCCACGCTCACATATTAACTTCAAAAATTATGAAATTTGAAACCTAGCAATAATTTGACATCCCGGATCCAACAAAATTGGTTTCGTCGACTTCTGAGGTCGTTTGCAGAATGTCTATTTTCAAGGGCGATATATTCTCTATAGCGACCTTTCTGAAAATTCATTTGGCCATAACTTTTTATCCCCGCTATGAAACTTCGATTTTTCAGATTCGTTAGAAAGATATTCACTAACAGATTTAAATATTTTTGGTTTCACTAAAATCCGTTTTATTTTGCACCCGGTACAGTCAGTCAAAGTTTGAATTGAAATTTTGAAACTGTCGCGCCATTTCGGGCCTTGTTTATAATTTAAAATAATTATATTTATTTTCAAACATCGATTCAAACATACTTTTCGTCGTTATTATTTAAAATAATTTATTTTAAATATCATTAATCCACTAAAATAGCCAAATTAAAAATTTTAAACTGGCTCAGATTTTCCGGTTTATTACAATCTCCCCCACTTAAAACTTTTCGTCCCCGAAAAGGAACAAAGTCGAAAGTGGTTTAATTAACCAACTCTACTTTCAATCTGGCTTCCATTCTTCAACTTTTCAGTTTCTAAGAATTTTCAAATTCTTCAAAAATTTGGCTAACACCCTAAATTTTCGCCATAACCTCTTTTGTACGGGGAGGGGTTTGGAAATTTATTGGGCCGTATTAGTTACCCAATAAATCCTAATAAGCATGCACATATTTATAGTGATATATTCCGGTGTCCACAGGGGAGTGTGTATAGATCATAACTCCAGAGAATAAATTCTCGCCACCCTATAAATGGTTTTTGTGCCTTAATGACCAGAGAGACGTGTTTATTGACATCTCCAGTCCCATGTGGGGTTTTTATTAATCTTGCAATTTACCGTTACAATTTATATAGTCCAGATCAGTCATCAGTTCAACCTGTAATATATAGTCATCGCCATACAAGCCTCTCGCTCGTATGGTAAATCTTCAACCTCGTCACACAAGCTCCAAATGCTTATGTGGTATATGATGAAGTATGCCTATCGTCAAGAAGTATGCCATGTAGTGTAGTTCAAAATTAATTGTTACTATCCTATGGCGACGTTTATTATTACACACAGAACAACCAGCACTCCGCATCTAATGGTATTCACAGGAGTTGATATAATAATAAAATTTCGCATCCAACTTATTAAGGTTTATCTATTTGTCGGGCACGCAAATAAATTCTTTACTCAAAAGCTAATCCATTTACCTGTTCAAACATATATGATGTACATGTATATATTTCTATCTATTTCAAATCAGTTTAGTACTTGATTTTATTGTATAAACTCTACCATTCATTCTACTATTGATTAAATTAACTATCATTCTAATAATTTAATTAATCAAATTCACACTCACAAAACACAATCATTAATCAATTTTATTTTTAACTTTTCAAAATCATACTAATTAATTCATATATTCTTTTTAAAATCATTCAGACTATATGATTAAAAGTTTACATCCATGAAAAGAAAACAACAGCAAAGTGGAGAACATAATGGAAATTGCAAAATATGGTAAATGTACCTTGCACCAGAGTCAATCAGAGATATCCACCCTGCACTTAGGGTAGGCTTTCTTAATGCTTTCCTCAGTTTCCTAAGTACAATCTCGCGGATCTCCACTCCATTGCACTTTGACTAAGTGAACCTTTTTGTTCCTCAGCTCTTTGGTTTCTTTGCCAATGATCTTCATCGGCTCTGTTCTAACTGCCAATTCTGGAGTGATTTCCAAATCCTGTTGTGCGGCTTCTTCTACAACGAGATCTAGATCATGCACATGCTTTCGCAGTTGAGATACGTGAAATACATCATGCACTCCAGGCAACCAATCAGGCAATTGAACCCTATATGCGAGATTTCCAATCCGTTCAAGAATATGAAACGGACCAATAAATTTGGGTGCCAATTTCCCCGTTTTACCGAATCGGATGACTCCTCTCATCGGAGATACCTTCAAATATACATAGTCGCCAACAGCAAATGATATATCTCTTCTTCTCTTATCTGCATAGCTCTTCTGTCGGCTTTGAGCGTCTAGTAATCGTTTCTTAACGAAATCGACTTTGTCCACAGCATCGCGAATCATATCAGGCCCCAATATGAGTCTATTGCCAGGTTCTACCCAACAAGCAGGGGATCGGCATGGTCTACCATACAATACTTCGAATGGAGACATTTTCAGGCTCACCTGGTAGCTGTTGTTATATGAGAATTCGGCCAAATGTAAATGGTATTCCCATGATCCGCCAAAATCAATAATACACGCCCGCAATAGATCTTCAAGAATACGATTCACCCTCTCAATTTGGCCATCTGTTTGAGGATGATATGCGGTGCTAAAATTCAGCTTCGTTCCCAATTTTGCTTGGAATGCTTCCCAGAATTTACTAGCAAAAATCGGGTCACGATCTCTAATGATGCTCATGGGAACTCCATGCAGTCTAACTATTTCCTTGAAATAAATCTATGCCAGACTTTGAGCAGTTCTGTTCGATCTGACAGGTATGAAATGGGCGGTCTTCATGAAACGATCTACGATCACTCAAATACTGTCATTCCCTTTCCTGGTTCTAGGCAAACCATCTATGAAGTCTATAGAAATCTGTTCCCACTTTCCACCTGGAATTTCTAAAGGTTGCAACAATCAAGCGAGCTTCTGCTGATCGCTTTTGACTTGCTGACAGGTGGAACACCGACTAACATATATAGAGATATCTCTTTTCATTGCCTTCCACCAGAAAGTTCGCTTGAGGTCATTGTACATTTTACTAACCCTTGGGTGGATGCTCAGTTTTGACTTGTGGCTCTTGTCCATTACTTCTCTTTTGAGCTCAAGATTGTCAGGAACACAAATTCTACCTTTCAATCTCAGAACTCCTGCGCCATCCACCTGGAAACTGGAGACTTCACCCTTTTGAATTCTTCTGATCATCTCCTTAATAAAACTATCGTCTTTCTGAAGAATAGCTATTTTATCAATCAACGATGGTGTAATGATAATACTGGGGATGATCACATTCTTCCTGCTGAGCGCATCAGCTACAACATTGGCTTTTCCTGGAGTATATAAAATATCTAGATCATAAGCTGTGAGAAATTCTAACCAACGCTGCTGCCTCATATTCTGATCCTTCTGAATGAATAAATATTTCAATGATTGATGATCAGTGTATAATTCAAACTTCTCACCCAATAGATAATGCCTCCAGATTTTCATAGCAAACACGATAGCTAGCAACTCAAGATCGTGAGTTACATAATTCTTTTCATGTGGTTTCAATTGACGACTAACATAAGCGACTACATGGCCTATTTGCATTAACACTGCGCCAAGGCCTTCTTTAAAAGCATCGGTCCAGACTTTTAAATCCTAACTGCCGTCAATAATTGTGAGCACTGGAGCAGTTGTCAATTTTAACTTCAGCTCCTGGAAAGCTGCCTCACATTCGGGAGTCCAGTTGAATCTCGAATGTTTCTTAGTAAGCTTTGTTAAGTGACTGGATATCTTCGTAAAGTTCTTGACAAACTTCCGATAATAACTGGCCAATCTGAGAAAATTTCTGACTTCTGTGGGTGTACGAGGCTGTTTCCAATTCTGAATAGCAGTGATTTTACTGGGATCCACAGAAATTCCTTGCTTTGACACGACGTGGCCAAGAAATTTGACTTCTTCTTGCCAGAATATACATTTGGAAAATTTTGCTTTTAAAACATTCTTTCTGAGAATTTCTAACACTTGTTCCAAATGTTTTTCATGTTCTCTTTCTGATTTAGAGAAGATCAATATATCATCAATGAAAACCAGAACAAATTTATTTAATACTTCTCTGAAAACCAGGTTCATTAGATCAACAAAGTAAGCTGGAGCGTTACATAAGCCGAACGACATTACTAACCACTCGTAGAATAAATCTGGGCCTCGGAATGCTGTCAAAGGGACACATTATTCGGCAATACGAAGCTGATGGAAACCTGTAGCTAGGTCCATCCGTGAAAACATTTGTGCGCCATTCAATCGATCCAACAAATCATCAATCCACGGCAATGGATATTTGTTCTTCAGCGTCTGCTCATTCAAGTCACGATAATCTACACACAGTCTGAGAGTGCCGTCTGACTTCGGAACAAATACCACAACTGCTCCCCAATCCTAGAAGCTAGGCCTGATTAGACCCTTCCATACAAGCTGTCGCGTTCGCTTATCCAACTCTTCTTTTTTCCTTCAAGGTCATTCTTCGAATAGCGTGAACTACTGGCCTTGTATTTAGAACTAAAGAGATTTTAAAATTAATTTCTCTCTACGGTGGTAGGCTAACAACTTCTTCGAACACATCCGCATAGTTCTTGACAACTAGGATACTTTCAATGTCGACCGGAATATTCTCCGGGACGACAGTAACATGATCTATTTGAGCAGGAGAAACATCTAGAGCTGCCCAGAAGTCCTTTCTATCCGTATTCAGATCTTCACAGGGAATGGTTATATAGTCACCTGATTTAATCTTCGCCTTAACGACTCTGTCGGCGCATTTAACCTCAGCTTCATATTACCAGTCCAATCCCAGAATAAGATCAAATTCTGTAAAATTCATGACGATCACGATAGTGGGGAACCGATAACGGGAAAAAGAGACAGGCACTCCACAAACCCAACTGAGATCGAGGGAACCCCCAACCGGATTATGAACAGTAATTGGTGCTTTGAGATTTCTCAAATTCAAATCCAGTTTCTTAACCGCATTCTTCGCAACAAAGCTTCGCGATGCGCCAGTATCAAATAATACCTTTACCGGAATATCTTTGACAGTAAGCGTGCCTTCTAAAACATCTGGCCTTTCCTGACTAGCTGAGGATGCAGGAACTTCTGCCACTTCATTTACATGAGCCTTTTCAGATTTCTTAAATAGCCGGCAATTCTTTGCAAGATGACCAGCCCGATGGCATTGACTGCATCTTCTATTCTCTTGAAACTGGTTATCGGGTTTAAACCCCTTCTTCTTCTGCTTCTGATTGGATTTTGATCCTTTCTTCTTCTGCATTTTCAAGGGTTTACAATTCCTGGTCAAATGCCCTTGCTTATTGCAATTATTGCATATGGCAGTTGTTACTGGTCCTTTCTCAGACTTAACCTTATCCCGATTGAATCTAGGCTTCTTTCTGAACTCAGACTTCGTACTGGCCTCAGGCTATGCACTTGTCTCTGGGCTATCAATTTCAAACTTCCTTTTATTGCTAAAACTGACTTCCTCTTCATCGACAAAAAGGCCTCGCTTATCTAGATCTTCATACCGATAAGCCATGTATATCATTTCAGAAAAAAGAAGCTTCACATGCCCCATTACACTGTTCTGGTATTTTCTTTGAAGACCATTAATAAACCTCAGATTCTTCCTCTTTAGATCTTGAATTAGATGCGGGGCAAAATGAGAAAGTTCATTAAATCTCTTATGATATTCTGGGATATTCATATCTCCTTGAATCAGATAGTAGAATTCATCACATAACTGCTCAGTTTCTTCTGGAGGAGCAAATCTTTCTATGAAAATCTCTTTGAATCTATCCCAGGTGATATCACCTTATGGGTTATCTTTAATAATTGTTTCCCACCCGATTAAAGCTTCATCTTTGAGCACCCAAGATGCCACTTATCTTTTATGATCATCTCTCAGCTGGAAACACTCAAAAATTCTTTCAGCAGAACTCATCCAAGCTTGAGTTTGAATAATCGATTCATTGCCCGAGAATTGTACTCCACCCAGATTTCGATATCTCTTAAATAGAGCCTCTAGATCTGGTTCTGCATTCCTTCTGTTTCTGACACTCATTTTCTAGTACTTCTGCAAATAGCAGATCAAGTGTCAGTTCAACAGAAAAGATATTTTAAAGCATAGAGACATATACCTAAATGTAAATGTGTCTATGGTGGTGTATTCCGTTCTGCTATACTCATACTAGGATATTATTGATCCTATCTGCAATGAGTGATCCGTCATAGAACACTACTGGTTCTATTCTGACGAGTTCGTTACTATGTTATATTCCATAACTAAGCTTAACCAAAGCTCTGATACCACGTTTGTGACGACCCCAAACCCCATAAGATGGTGGCAAGGGTAATCTTTGGAATATAACACATAACAGATAACACCAGAACAGAAATAAATACACCAGATAATGTACAATAGAATACACTGGATAAACATAATCATCAGAGTTACACAGTATACAGGATCATACTTAGTACAAATACAGTTCAGCTATACATAAATGTCTACAGCGGAAAACAAAACATAATATGTACAACAGGAACTGAACAGCATAAAAAAGATAAATGATAGAATCCATCTTCAGCTCTAGCTATCCAGAAAGAGCCTGCTAAAACCTGAATACAAGGCTGTTCGTGTAGAAAAAGGGGCACCCGAGTTTGCAAGTGAAACAAACTACGAGTCAGTCATGGGACTGGTATGAGAAATCTACTTAACGCATTTTACAATATGGCTAATCACAGGACCATGCCACTTTCGCGGAACGGGTTTACTCCATTGGATTGCCAGTGCTTTAAAACAAGTAAATCTTTTAAACATCGTAATGCTTTTTATAAAAATGAAACCTTTACAAGACTCCATTCCCATCACACAATGCAACACAAACCGGAGCATAGAGTTTTACCTTATAATGGCTAAAATATGCTTGATACGAATAAAACAAAAGCATTTGGTATTATTACTAGTGTTTATATGTTTCAAAAAAAATTTAAAATCATAAGTATCAATCATAGACGGCATTAATGCCCCATACCACTATGTCGCCATATATAGGTATACAATCAAAACCGCACAATGTCGTATTTGGAAATTAAATTTCCATCATGAACCAAGGCAAAAGATAGTCCTTACCGAATTCGAGACCGTCTAGCCCGAGTCTCAGGATCAGAACGCATCGACCCTTGGATCGTCAGGGTCGGTCCACCGATGTGGATTATTATGCCTGAACACTACGTCTCCCCGCCCTTTGGGGGTGTAAATGAGTCCTATGACTCCATCGGCTCCACATAGTCACCGATATATCTGAGGCGCCTCGCAACAGCAACAACCACACAGGTGAAAATAATATAAATGTCAGGGCTGGTAGGTCACTGACACCACCCTAGCTAGAAAGAGACGCATGTCCTCCCTAAGGTCCTCTCCCGTTTCCGGTTCATTCCGAGGTGTGAGGCTCGCGAATTCACGTTATACACAAAGCTATGCCACACAGGCCGTGCTTTGATCATCCACCTCAAGACTTTGCTTTTCAATAGAAGCCTTGATCATCTGCCACTTAGGCATGCCACACAGGCAATTCACTCCATGCGACTGATTTCTATCGATATATAACCTCTGAGCTCGTACGTCTCAGAGAAGGGCGTTAAGCAAGAGAATAAATTCTTCACCGCCAAACAGATATATATTTAATAGAGATCAATCAGCATAGAAAAAAATCCAATGTCAGACACACAGTCCATTTACAAGTTCGTTCTGGGTCTGAACGAAACCGGAGGCATTCAAACGACGCTTCAGGCCATAACGCGGCCGTGGCGCTGTTTTTCTTCAGATTCGATTTACACATATCTGAAAATCTAACCGTTAGATCTTCACAAACTTTATATCATTAGAAAGATCTTTTCAAAACGAACCAAACGGTTTCAGTTTTGGGAAAATCCGACGGTCGGATCTCCCGCACTAATAGTTTGAATTTACAATTTCAAAATACGAACTGCAGCATCATTATTCGATTTAATTTAATTATATATATATAATCGATTCTGGCGCTGTTTTTCTTCAGATTTGAATTAAACATTCCAAACAATCCAACCGTTGGAACTTTATAAAGTGGGTGTCGTTGGAAAGATATTTCCAAAGCGAACCCAACGATTTCAGTTTCGAGAAAATCCGATGGTCGGATCTCCCGCAATAATCGTTTGAAATCACGGTTTCAAAACACGAACTGCAGCTTCGTTATTCAATTTATTTTAATTATATATATATATATAATTCTTTCTTCGATTTCAAAACCATCTTCACTTTATATATTTGATAAAAATGATATTTTTATCCTCAAAATATTTATTCAACACATGAATATTTTTAGCACTTCATTTTCACAATAAAAATGTAGATTTTATTGTTCAATCTATATATTCAACACATGAATGTTTTCGACTTCACACATACGATAAAAATATGATTTTTATCATTGTAGTCCTTTATTCAACACATGAATATTTTCTATAGTTTATATATATAATAAAAATGTGATTTTTATTGTAAAACAATTTATTTCAAAACACGATTATTTTATATAGTCTATATATAAGGTAAAAATGTTATTTTTGGTGTTAAAACAATTTATTTAAAATATTAATATTTTATATAGTATATATATATAATAAAAATGTTATTTTTATCTTTTAAAGAATTTATTCAACACATGAACTTCACTCAACACATGAATTTCTACTCAACACATGAATTTCTATTCAACACTTGAATATAGTTTTCAACATATGAAAATAATTCTAACACATGAATACTATTGAAAATTTCGACAGCATAACGGTAGGGTAGTTAAAACCGGGACCGTCCCTAGGACGGCTCCTCGCTCTACCTAAAAACCTCGCGGTTTTTGACAATGAGGATTTCATGCATCTAATTCGTACGTAGACGAGCATGTTTATTTTTCTTTTCCACAAACTAATCCTATGTGGTTTCATCCAAAATAATTTTCAACCACAAACAGGTATTTTTCAACCACAATCAATCATTCATGATTTTCACTAAATTTCACATCAACCAATAATCCAAACAATATCACAACCAATAAATATCGTCCATGGTCTGTGGACGAGGGGAGTATATATATATATATATTCGTATATAAATATATTTCAATTTCATTTCACTTCATTTCGATCATTTCAACGCATATATAATTTTTACAACGCATATATAACTTATACATCGAACATACAACGCTTATACATGTGGTGTACAACGCTTATATAACTCATACATCGACTATATAATTTATATATCGTTGTTTTCCATATCGTTTATAAATTAGAAATCTCACATTGGGTTCCACTCCTCCAAAAATTGCAGAAGGCTCAGAAAAATATGCGGTCTCTTCTAAAATGTAGAAGACGTCCACACGAGTCCACTGTCTCTTGTTTCACTGAATTTCATCAACAAACGAGAAAGATATGATTTTTTACAATGAAATCAAAAACTGTAGCGCTTTAAAGTGCTATAATCTATTTAAAATAAATTAAACCGTTACCTTCTGAAAATGTTCAAATCTAGGTTTTCACTTTGCGACCAATCCGTGCAATATTGCTTCGATCAGGTTATGCAGCGTCGAAGGGCTTGGAAGGGGCTTCACGGCGCTGGTGGAGTTGCTCGGATCGACGCAGCACAGGAGGCACGACGGAGCTCGAAAGGTGGCAACTTCGTGGCGGTCGTTCTCCTCGTACAGGCGACGAGAGAGGGAGCGGCTTTTCTTGATTTGAAGAGTGGAGGATGCTCTTCAAAAAGTTCAACTGGAGGGAGGGCTATCGTGGCGTGGATTGGTTGGAATCGGGGCTGGAAGGGGGAAGCGGTTTCCGCCGTATATCGCGATGGGGAGAGAGAGAATACGGGGAGAGACAAAAGTGAGGTGGCCAATCAGATTTTTTTTATATATTTTAAAAATCCAAAAATACCCCTCATCTCATACGAACTCCAATCCAAACCCTACGACTGTTGTCTCTAGATAAATACCCCCATTCCGAACACAATGGGATATGTTTCGTAGGCCCATTCGACTGTTTCAGTCGGTTTTTCTTCAAATTAAAATATAAAACATTCAATATTTGATTTGAACGTACATTTCAATTTGCCGGGGCCACATACTGATCCCAAAAATTCCAGAAAAATAAATCTAGCTATGTTTTGATGATACAGTCCCAACAAACTAGTTTCGTCGAATTCTGAGACCGTTTGAAAAATGGCCATTTTCTGGTCGATCCAATTTAACAGAAATTCACCAAACACATTTTCTTTTGCCACGCTCACATATTAACTTCAAAAATTATGAAATTTGAAACCTAGCAATAATTTGACATCCCAGATCCAACAAAAGTAGTTACGTCGACTTCTGAGGTCGTTTGCAAAATGTCTATTTTTAAAGGCGATATATTCTCTATAGCGACCTTTCTGAAACTTCATTTGGCCATAACTTTTTATCTCCGCTATGAAACTTCAATTTTTCAGATTCGTTAGAAAGATATTCACTAACAGATTTAAATATTTTTAGTTTCACTAAAATCCGTTTTATTTTGCACCCGGTACAGTCAGTCAAAGTTTGAATAGAAATTTTGAAACTGCCGCGCCATTTCAGGCCTTATTTATAATTTAAAATAATTATATTTATTTTCAAACATCGATTCAAACATACTTTTCTTCGTTATTATTTAAAATAATTTATTTTAAATATCAAAAATCCACTAAAATAGCCAAATTAAAAAATTTAAACTGGCTCAGATTTTCCGGGTTGTTACAAAAGATCTTCAATATTTACTACATTATTAAAGAAGCACCCTGCTAAGATTATTTAACTCCACATTTCTCATAGAATTAATATAAAAAAATTTATTATCTATTATGAATAAACATAAAACTTTCATCTTTACTATCCTTTAAATCTCTTTCATAAGTATCATTAACCTAAGTCTAGAAATTAGTATATATTACCCTTGTTTAATTCAAATAATTTATAATATATATGTATATGCATAATAGTTAGATAGTACTTTGAATATATTTTACCTAAATAAATATAATCATCAAATCATTCTGCATACTATCATTACACATCTTATTTCCTATCATACATCGTTATTATAAATTACAGTACATCTCAAATTGAAATCATTCACATCACAAGCTGCATTTCATTTAGTATATCACTTCATATAGTTTTGCATATGATATACTGCATTATAACCAACACACTGCATTACATGTTAACTTTAACTCCACACATAACAAGTATGCAGTATGAGAAGTTTTTATCTAATTAGAAATAGCGAATTATTAATCAAATATATGACATATTTACTTTGTCTTGATTAACTTGATTGACTTGATTAAATCGATTGGCTTGATTGAATTGATTAAATTGGTTGGCTTGATTGAATTGATTGGCTTGATATAATTGATTGGCTTGATTGAATTGATTGGATTGATTGACTTGTTTGGTTTGTTTGATTTGTTTGACTTGAATAACTTGATTGACTTACTTGACACGGTTAAATTTCATTTGTCGTTGATAGCTTTATTAGAAAAATACTTATGCATTTGTAGTTGATAGGAGCTTTATAGGTTTTTAGGAAAAATATATGTTACAAGAAATGTTTGGCTTTATGTTTTGATGTTTTATGACAACAAAACTTAAATTGGTTGATTGTTTGGATTAAACTGCTTGAATATCGACTTATCATTACTTGACTTATATTACTTTAAGTTGTATCATGGCTTTAAGGATATCTTATCAGAATTTTTTTAGCCCATATTAAAGTCTTAAGGAATTAGAGTTTAGGCTAGGTTTAGTTGTGTATTAGTCTAAGGGGATGTTTTATAGTTTCTAGGATTAGTTAAAGTCTCAAGAAGTGTTTTTGAATATACTTGAATTGCTTATTTGTTTGAATTGCATGTTTATTCGAATTACTTGTTTGGATTGATTTGCTTGTTTGAATTGATTATAAATATTGGTTGGTTTACTTAGTTTTATTTTACTAGACTAGTATAGTCATAATTTTAGGAAGAGTTATAATATTTTAGATTTAGAATCATATATTTAGAAGGAAATATAAGGTTATTCAATTCATGGAGCATTATATAGTCATTTATAGCATAGGTTTAGGGATTAGTATTAGAATGGTTATAATAGAATAAGCATATGATATAGGCATAAATTTAGGGGGAGTTATGTAAATTAGTACTTTAGTATAGAATTAAGTAATATAATCATAAAATATATAGATAAATATAGGTTATAAATTTAGGAGGAGTATGTTTAGAATTTCTTTTTGATAATGAAAAAGGGGGAGAAATTATAAAATAAGGATTAGTTTAAGGGAAAGTATAAATGGGTATGAATATTTTATAAACTAAGGTAGTCATCATCAAAAAGGGGGAGATTGTTGGAGAATGGAGTTTTGATGACAACAACCTTATATCAATATTAATTGATTATAAAATATATACTAACATCTCTATCTAGAATATACATATATACACACATATATGCAGGAGTTGTATACATGAATTAATATTGAAGACTGTACAGTTTTAGAGATTTAAGAGATTCAGAATTCATAAAAGATTCAAGACTCATGAGTTATCAAGCTATCAAGATTTCAAGAGTTCAAGAAGCATATAGTAATAGAGTCTAGTTTATGTGTAATACCCTGAATAGAACTCCAAGTTCAATGTAACGAACTGGTATTTTCGACCCTGAAAATCGATAAAACACACCATTCGACTATTCAAGCATCGGAAATACCAGACCATTAACAGAAATAAGTTAGAGGGTGAGAAATAGAAAGAAAGAAAGTTAGAATAGAAGAAGAAGAAAATCATAACAGAACAAAGTAAACACGAATCTCACAGCCGAACGAATAAAATATATCATATAACAACTTTTGGAAATACAAACTGGTAACTGTACATACATACCATTATCATATAATATCACAGGGGTACTGTATATATCTAACTCTTAAGCCTCCTGCTCCGAGCTCCTCCACGTATCTAAAAAATCCCGACTACTTGACTCAAGACTTATCCCCCACGTCTCCCTAAATGCTTCATAAATGATTTGGCCCAAATTCCTTTTTTCTTTATTTTTTTATTTAAATTGGGCTTCACAAGGATTTCGGCCCATGTCACCCCTAGATCCGCTACAATTAGCTTCCTCCTTCTCCACTTTTGCATGTGCTGAAACACAACTGGGCATGTCTTCCCAAAATATGGTTTGCTCCCTTCAGACAAATATCCTTGACCATGTTTTTCAGCTGCTACCGCGCATATCCATACCCTCATATCTTCTAAAGCTTTTGTACACTTTAGCCACACCATTGTTTGGACATTACCACCATAAAAATCCAAAATACTCAAACACCTTCCCAAGTTTTCTTGAATGCCTGCACCTCTACTTTCCATGCGGTGCTCCTAGTACATGCTCTCTTACCCCAATATTACAAACCTCTCCCAGTACACATATTTCACCATTTATGAGATATTATCATCTCCATTACTTCCTTATCCCACCACAAAACTCACATAATAATAACAGTTAAACTCCCCTTCATCCAAAATTGAAACATATGGATTTTCCCCACTAGTACACAGTTCTGAACGCCTTCTCCTTTCTCGCCCAAGGCTTTCTCCTCTACATTACTTCCTTAATTTAAAAACGAAGCTGCCTGTGTTCATCTTCACATTTACGCAACCCCATGCAACTCTTAACCACTTCATTATATTTCACAAATGCCACATTCCACTTCTATACTTGCAACGTGTCGAAATAGATTTCTACTATCAGAAACCCACGTTATCCTCTCCTTCACTGTCGCGTACCATACCGCTTCTTTCTGCATAAAACAACATCCCACTCCAGCTACAAAAACACACTGTATAATTCAAACAGTTCCTCATCCAAACACAACACAGTCTACTCCATTTCATACTTCATTGTCTCCTTTTATAACACTTGCATCACCCATGCATCCACTGTCCCGTCATTTACCTTGCCAGCTCGCCGACTTCACGTCGGTCACAGGGAGACTCCCGAACAAAAGCTCCAGTATTACAATTATTATTCCACTAATTATATTAATTAAATATTAATTAGAATTATTTAATTTAAGCCAACTTAAATTATCGGACCATATTTAATTAATTAAATGAATTAATTATTAAATCAATAAAAATACGGGTCGTTACATTCAAACTCTATTATTCAAATTATCTCTTTTCAAAATTGATTTCAAAACTATTTTCAAATTGATTTCAAATTCTCTCAAAATAATTTAATCTTCCAAGAATTTCAAACTTATGATTTCAAACATATTTCCTAACTTATAAGTATTCTCATGTTTAGTTTTATTAAATTATTATATATATCTTACTAAGTTTATATTTGTTTATAATATTCTTATTTAAACTCTAAGTTTCCATAGAATCTTTTTGTTTATATATGTAGTTTATAAATATCTCTTTATTAAATCCTATATGTATGATTATAATTATATTATATGTAGTCTATATCACATATATATAAATTTTTAATCATATGTTTAAGTAATATTTTCTTGTGTTTTAATACTTGAAAAATAATGTTTTAACAACTAGTTTTGTTTCAGGAATTTACAATAAATATATATATTGATTTAAATACTTTAAAAAAGATTTAAAAATAAAAAATATGGTGGATATGTCGACATACATACATGGGTATGTCGACATATAACTGTCAGAATTTTAAATTTCAAAGGAAGTGTCTTTTCACTATTTGTAACGCTCCAAAAGCGTTGCAACATTTCAAATCTTATAAATAGGGGTTGAATTCAAACTTTTTAATCATTCTTCTTCTCCTTCTTTATCCTCTTTCATTACACCATTAATATTTCATATCATTATGATTTCTACACTTATACTTTACTGATTTCAAGTCTAATTATATAAAACTTCTTCTCTTCTCACTCTCTACTCATTACTCTCTGAATCGAAGTGCTATTGAAGAGTTATAGGGCTGTTGTAATCATTGGGATAGTTTTGGATGCGGTGTGTTCCTTGTAGCCGTGAAATCAAGGAAGGAATCGGTATTAAGCTTGTAGCTGGGAAATCAAGGGGAATATACTCGATCAAGGGTGTTTGGAATCGGTGGTAATCTTGTAGCCGTGAAATCAAGAGTGTTTGAATCGGTGGTTACCCTATGGCCGTGAAATCAAGGATTTTGTACTTGGATATTGATATAGTAATAAAACTTTGCACAATCCAGTGTTGCACGGGAGTGGACGTAGGAGTAATCCGAACCAGTATAAAATCCGGTGTGTTCTTTCCTTTTTTGCACTTTATTTCTGTTTATTTCTTTGTTTGTGTTTGATTCTGTGTTTGTGATCTTATCTATTGTGTGTTATTCATATAATAGATCACATTTATTTTAGATTTTATTAAATTCCTTAAAAACACTATTCACCCCCCTCTAGTATTAGTTTTGCCTTAACGATCCATTTCGCATTCCCTAACAGTACACCCATGTTATTTATAGTTCATCCATAAATATCCATGACTCGCAATGATTACGAACTGCAGACCTACTAAAGTGAACTCTACCCTTGCATGTGAGTATAATAAGTGATGCAATATGTATGCTACCAACCTACATATGCATATATTTCTACATTAGTTCTCTGTGCAACGGTGTTGCATCCATTTCCTAACATCCAATCTAGCAATCACGATGCATCCATAAATGATATTTTGAGGAAAAATTTACCTGTGAAAAGCTTTGGGTGAGTCTTTCTCATCTTATCCTAGGTCTCCCATGTGCTTTCCATAGGGTTATTTTACCATTGTACTCGCATGAGGTGAACAGTTTTGTTGCGGAGTCTCTTGATTCCGTGCTCTATAATCCCTATAGTGGCACGGGGAACCCTGGACTCCAAATCGAGTTTCTCTATGTCCCCAATTTCATTAAGCTCGAGCTTGATAGCATAATTATGAAGGCATTTCCTTAGATGAGATACATGAGAAACATTATGGATTCCCGATTGACGCTCTCGGAGATCCACTCGATAGGCCTAAGATCCTATCTTCTCGATGACACTAAAAGGCCTAATAAATCAGGGAACCAACTTCCCAACCTTTCCAAACCGAACTGTTTTCTTAAGAGGGGATACTTTCACGAACGCCAAGCTCCAACATTAAATTCTGGTTCCCTCCTACACTTATCGACATACAATTTCTAGCGGTATTGGGCTACCTTCATTCTTTGCCTAATCAAAGATATCTTCTCCGTGGATTCACACACGAAGTCTAGTCCAAGTATAACCTTATCGGTAGTTTCCCACCAACAAGTTGGCGATTTGCATGGCCTCCCATTTAGCGCTTTTAAAGGGACCATACCAATCGTCGCTTGAAAACTATTATTACACGTGAACTCCACAAGCGGTAGGTACTGCTCCCAAACTCCTCCAAAGTCGATGATAAAAGCTCTGGGAAAGTCTTATAAGATTCTGTTTACTCTCTCTATCTGTCCATCGGTCTGCGGATGATAAGTCATGCTTAAGTTAAGGTTCATGCCCAAAGCTGCTTGTAGGCTTCTCCAAAATTTGCTTATGAATAAGGGATCTCTATCACTCACGATACTTAATGGAATACCATGGAGTCTGACTATCTGTTTGACATATAATTGAGCTAATGAGGCTGCAGTCCTTATCTTCTTGACTGGTATGAAATGGGAGCTTTTATTTAAACGGTCTACCACAACCCAAATGGCCTCATTACCCTTTTGGCTTCTAGGAAGTCCATCTATAAAGTCCATGAAAATATACCCCCACTTCCATGTGGGGACTCTAAAGGTAACAACAGTCCTCCGGGCTTCCCTTGCCCCGCCTTGACTTTTTGGCATGTTAAACATTTGGCCACGAGCTATGCTACGTCTCTTTTCATTACTTCCCAATGGAGATTCCTCTTCATATCCTTGTATATCTTATCTCCAACGGGGTGTATGGCCAATTTTAACCTATGACACTCCTCTAGAATTTCTTTTCTCAACCCTTCATTCTTAGGGACATAAAGACGTCCATCCCATAGTAAATTCCTATCACTGCTGATCGAATACCTAACTGAGTGAGGAAAGGTCTTTTTCTTTCCCACTTTCTCCTTTATGCCTCTTAACTCCTCGTCTAGGTCTTGTGCACTTTGGATTCTTTCTCTTAGGGTAGGTCTAATTATCATAGCCCCAAGAAAACCATTGGAAGTGGTTGGTGAGGGTTACAAATTAAAATTAGTGAGGAACTCTAATTGTTTCCATTCTATCATCGCATTTAATGTTGCATGTTTCCATCTTAAAGCATACGCCCAACATTCCCCTTGCCTAGTGTTGACGTCAAAAGTTGGTTACTAGTGACGATCAACCCACAATCGCATGATCAACACACGGATAAAGATTAAAAATGCAATCAAAAGTAAAAGAGCGGAGAGCACACACAGAATTTTTATAGTGGTTCGGCAAAGACGATGCCTACGTCCACTTTATAAATTATTTTTTGTTTTGATTACAAGTACAGTGCTTTTTCTGCTTGAAGAAGAGAAAGAAAATGACTGTCTTTCCTTCTTCTTTTTGAGAGAGATTGGAGTTATAGAGAAGCGTAGAGATGAAAAGCTTGGAGAAAGTCGTCTGGCCAAAAATCCCCAAAAATCTCTTTTTTTCTTCGTCCCCTTTCCTCTTTAACTCAATGAATTTGGATACATATTCTTGCAGACTCAAACTTCCTTGCTTGAGGTGTATGAATTTCTCTAGTTGAATAGTCATTTCTGCCTGGGGTAAACACTTCGCTTCAAACCGGGTCTTGAACTCGGCCCACATAAATATTCGGCCTCTGTTCTCCATTGATATTACGTTCCACCACTCTAGGGCTTCAAATTCCAGGCTTCTACCCTTCTTTTTACTTCTCGGGCCAGGCTATAGCCTCAAATATTCTTTCACGATCCATAACCCAAGATTGGGCACTAGCAAAGCCTTCCTTTCGAGAAAACGATTTCCCTCCAAGCTTTGTAAAGGTCTTACAAAAGTGGGAAAAGTCGAAGGCCATTTCAGCAGCAGGAGCTGTAGGAGCCGCAAGGGCAGGATTTGCGACAGGGACCTGCTCCATAGTACGGAGGTACTGCTGGAACCATTCGTGCAAGTGTTTGGGCCTTGCCTGGTTACCTTGCTCATTTTAATTTTCAGCCATTCTACTATCTGAAAAGAAAATGAAGAATCCCTTAATGGATACTCCTGCAATAGTATTTAATGTTGAAAAAGATAAAGATGCCTAGTATATATGTGTATGCTTATTGGGGTAAATGTATATATTATATATATAGTTTGAAAATCTTTTTCAAATCACAAATACGCCTCTCATACATATATTTCCCTTATAATCGGGTAACCTATGATATAATACCAAATGTGATAACCTGCCCAGAATGGGCCTAAGTTTCGACCTAGAGAAGGCCCATTGAAACTTAGAGCCATCCCAAACGGGTCGTTGGTTCCTGTAAGGATTACATTTGCATAGATAATAATAACATATACTTCAAATGGAAATCTTACACAGTGGAAAGAAAAAATATAACACCAAAAATAAGATGTACCATTTATTTCAAAACCACATAAATAAATAGTCGTAGTTACATTGGTTCAATAGGTACATCAAATAGTTCATTCTCATAAGATTCCAAAAGAAGTAAAGCAATAACTGCTAATAATATCATAATAACTTCGTCTTCTTCATCGGCTTCAATCATGACTTCATCCATGGCTTTACCCCGTCTACTAACC
The DNA here is from genome assembly GCA_030737875.1 of Allium sativum. Classification (NCBI taxonomy): domain Eukaryota; kingdom Viridiplantae; phylum Streptophyta; class Magnoliopsida; order Asparagales; family Amaryllidaceae; genus Allium; species Allium sativum. Next base: position 602,728,624 of record CM060919.1, on the reverse strand, counting down.
TGTTGGATGTTAAGGAGAGGGGGTCAGAACACAAAGTTTTGTGTGACTGAAATATAGTGTTACTTAATATCCATACCCTATATTTTTAGTAGGTTACATATGTCTAGGTATGTCTATGCAACACACAACAAACACCAAATTTCTAACCAATGGGGTGGATATCCAAGTCAATCGCCCATTAGTGTTTATATGGTAAAGACCTAACGAGGTGGCATTCTCGGTCACTTGTGGCCCTATTAAAGATGGATTTTTACGATCTCTTATAACCTTGAGGTGTACCCTTAGCCCTTTCCAACCCCATCCTGGTACGTCAACGTTCTTAATTCTATTCTCTCATTTGTAATATGAGAAGTAGTATTGCATATGTTACTACTTAACTGATATTACCCGGTAGTACACCTATGTCGCTTAAGACTTCCATTAGACAGTTGGTGAGCATGCAATGGCCACGTATTCTTTCAATTACTAAGCTGTCCCTAGTTAAGCCCTTACAAGCTTTTAGAGAAAGTGGACATCACCGTGAACTACCCTACTCCGTTAACGTTTTATGCCTAACCACTTTAAAGAAGGTGGACCTAAAGACCTACCTTAATTCTAATAAGGGTGTGTCCCATGACTTTGGTTCTTCTCCAAGGAATAAATCTTCGGAGTGATCCGAGTCCTAACCACTTAAGACCGAAACTAGATAAAAAGGTGAGTCAGCCACTTAAGACCTTCTCAAGGCGTAGTAAACCTATCTGTTTTCACACATCAGACTTATATATATACAATCTAGACCTCTCACATTAAACCGTATACCTGTAGATGCTGGATATGCCAATCGGTTCTAAGAAGGCTTCTACTACAAGTCGGTTTAACCTCATGTCTAGTGTACTAAGTTATGAATGGCCCATTGCACCTAGACATCTCACATTAGTTGGGTCTACTTGTGGTTGCTGGATTTGTCAGTCGGCTCCGGGCAGGCTTCTACCACAGATGGAAACTAACCTCGTTTCCATGTGTCACTCATTAATATATATATATATATATATAAAGCCATTCTATATATACACACACAAGTAAACAAATATATATGCATATTTGTTAAGGGGACATTTCAAATTCGAACTCTAACTTAATCGCATTTATTACGTTAATACAACGTTCATTACGCTGATTAAAGTAATATAATAATAGTGCCTAATTAACGTAAACATTCGTATCAACGGGGAAACGTTCTAATGAGGTGGCAAATTGTCAATTTATCCTATTTAAGGCATACAAGTTAGATTTTTCCATACTTTTACTGCTACAACATAGGCATGACGACATAATGAACATATACAAATAGCATGAATGGAAAACATATATACAGAACAATTACAACTTGTATCCAAGGCATATATAAATGATTTCAATACTGAATTAAAATAGAGCGTTACATTCACCTACATATGTACGTTTATAATTCATATTTCACCCAATTCACCTGGTTTGGTGTTATGCACCTAAAAATGTTTATCTTCGACTTATTGCAATTGTGAATGCATTTAGATCCAACATAGGATCCATACCCAATTCAAACCATGAAACATTCAAATCCAAACCTTTTTAGGAAACCATCTAATGATAATAAAGGTGAATCACATAAAATATAAATAATAGTACAACACTCATATTTACTTTTAATCCAATATAAAAACCACAATTCCAAAAACCCATTCATCATGACGATTTCATACGTAATTACAAGATAAAAGATTTGGGGATTTTCTTGTTTATATTATCGAATATCCAAATATTCCTAGACATATCAATTCATATGACAAACTATTAAAAACATGAATATGCCTTTAAGTAAAACTAGATTCCACTCACAATTTAGGCAGAGATGTTTTAGAATTGCAAGATCTACAACGATTCTTAACGTTCCAGCGTGCTATGATTTTCCTCCTAACAATATGCATATAAGAAACATACAATTAGAGTATTATACATATATGTTTATGCTAAATTCCAAAATCCTAAACTTATATAAATTGAAATAGAGAGATTTAGAATAGAGTTAGATAAGTAGAAGAAACCCTCACTCTATTCTCCTTGTTTTTCAATGGAATTTAGCAGCATAGAGGCAGAGAGGGAGAATAATTAAGGTTTCTAGTGTGTGGTATTAGGGGTTATATGTACTTGCTCATGTGATCATGAGCCGTTGTATCAATAAGAATTAATCCAAGCCTTCCCTATAAATATAACCTCTTAGAAAACCCTCATCCACATAGGCTAATTGGGCTCCCAACCGCCTAGCGGTCGACACCCCTTAATGGGGAGCGGTCGACCCCTTCGAGGCTGGAACGCCCAATTTCGCTGCATTGCTGAGCTGTTTATTATATTAATTACGTTCTTAATTTGCTTCATTCTTTTCCATATATCCAATATACGTTGTCCCCTGAATCTTATCTCAAAATTCAAAAATTGAATTTCCCTCTTTTATTTTAATTTATAATTTGGACAATAATTCCTAAGCTCCTTTTGGGGTTTCCATAGGTACCTCCATATTCCGCTGAGTAGGATCAGGTGAGAGAGTGGAGCCTCGAGTAGAATATATATAATATTCACATAATGATATATATATATATATATTCTACGTACACTGGCCAAATTCATTTGTTCATAACTTCTTCATACATTAATCGTTTCAGCATATTATGTATGAAAACGATTCAGAATTTTGCCAAGAATCCAAATAAAGGAGTTTCGTAGCCAAATTCCTAAAGCTGCAGAATCTCATTTTCCAACCATATCATTTACTTATTTGTTTTTATTTATTTATTTATTTATTTATTAATACTTATGAATTTTACGGGGTGTTACAATCCCGAGGCCATTCTTGATAGATATAGTAAAGCCCTCGACCGAGTTTCATTAAGAACTCAGGTATTTGGGCGCCTTCGTGGCGCAGTGTTGTAGACTTGATAAACCTTCGTAGCAAGAAAATGGAGGTCCAGTACGTTCTAGTAGTATGATGATGGGGACCACTCGATTTGACAGGTACGATTTATCCAGAAAAATCGAAAGTATAATATGGAATATACCCGAACAATTTAATAAATAAAGAACTAGTGATAGAACAATATTTGTAGTGTTATTGTAGAAAGTATAATTTGTCCATTCACCAGAACTTATGTTTTGATCCCCTCCTCATAACAAACCTGCAGGTTAGACAGGTGGTTGAGATTCTACAGCTTAAAGACACTTACTAGTTAGTGTCATTATATTAGTAAGTATGTATTTACCATTATATTTTATTCGTTCTGCTGTAAGATATTTTACTGTGAGCTTTGATATATTTATCTTCTCCTTTCTTTAGGATACCAGACAAAATGACTCGAGCTTCGATAGATTTGGATTTTTGAAAGAAAAAAAATTGAGTTTGTCAAAATTCGGGTTGTTACATCTGGTATCAAAGCCTAGGTTTTGGATTCATATATAGGTAGTGAGTGAGTGCATTTGTATTTTCAAAGTATAAATAATATATTTATACCTATATCTGTAAATGAACCTACTACTTAAGTGAACAACACATGAAGGAAGTTCGGGCATTGGTTTTGTACACTAAGGAAATGATTATGGAAGTTTGAGGATTATAGGCTCGTGAGTAGCTAAAGTGGAAAGGGCACAAAAAGGTTTGAAAAAACGAGAGAGAAGATTTCATGTGTTGATAATTGAAATTTTGGTATTAATATTTGGTATATTAGGCAGTAAGGCCTTGTAAGTTGAGAAAGGATTAAAAAGGAGAAAATGGATTAGGAATTTATGTGTATACATTTAGCGCAAAAGTGATGCTAGTCTTATTCTTCAGTTTAGATATAGTTTGGAAGGAATTTATGTGAAGAAGAAATTTAGTACAAAGAAATGTAATTTCACACAAAAAGTTTGGAAAATATAAAAGTTAGAAATCGCTTTGTACTTAGCCATACAATTTTAACTTTTAAAAAGAACCTTTAAAAAAATGTAAATGTAGAAAAAAATTCTAAAAAAAAAAGATTTCATGTTTCAAAAATTTAAAAGTTTACGGTTTTAAAATTTATTGGTTTGAAATATTAAGAATGGCATTAAAATGATTTTTGAGGAAATTGTGCAAACTTGTTTTCAAAAAGTATTGAATGCGTAAGCAAGTTGTGTGATTAAGCAATATAAGTAATTAAGAGAAAGCGCGAATAAATGATCAATTAACCATATGGGGTGCATATGTGACCTTGAATGAAATAAAATATAAAAGTTCTCTTAAAGGATGTATTATGACACACTTTAACTTGCTGGAATAAGAAGAATTATAAGATGATTTTTTATGGATCAATAAGTTTGTAAGTAATTTTTTTGTTAAAGGGACAAGAAAACGTGCAGCGAAAGAGGTGCACAAAATATAAGTGAAGCACTGTAGTTTGTGTTATCTATTTCAATTTTTTTGAAGTTTCCTTGTAACTTTACACTAAACAGATAATACCTCTTTAGAAAATATTCATAGAAACTTAATCTTATTAATCCCTCTTGGAAATTAAATGTATATTACGATATATAAAGCTCCGACTAAGTTAAAGTACATAATCCCGTCTTACTGGTTTTAAATTTTAAGAAAAGTTTTGCGAATATAAAATTTTATTGAATTAAAACTAATTTAGTAAGAAATAGTCCTATTAGTGTGCATGGACAGTTAATAAAGGTTTAGGAGAATTTTGAAAGAATGTTTCAAGTGGTTACTGCTAAACAGAAAGAGGTAAAGAGTCAATTTAAAACTTGCATGATTCAAGAGAAGAGGATAAAGAGGAAATGAATATGAAAAAGCAAGTTGAAATTTTTATAAGTAAATTTATGATGTGGTTAGTTATTAATAGAAATCCTTTTTAGAACCCTTTGAGAAAATAGGAAAGTTTTCTTTTAATATAGATTTGCATTCCTACGTAGTGTTCTATTTTTATAAAAATAGAATAGTTTAGTGGGATATTTTCTTCTTAGGTGTTTGTGGTGATCGCTAGGTAAGAAAAAACACATAGGATATTGTGAAATAAATGAAAATGAAGAGAAAAGATGAACATTTAAAAGAAAACAAACAAAGATGACAACTACAAAAAGAGAAAACAATAAAAGAAAATGAAATCTTCCAATGTAAGTTTGGAAATCTGAAAAAGATTTTTTTTTATGTAAGCTGTACTTGGAATAGAAAATAGGAATTTTTGTAAGATTAGCAATTAAGGTTTCCAAGTATGGATAAAAAGGTGTGTAAAAGTAGATGAAAAATACGTAATTTTCCATTTTCTACCTTTTTCTAACATAAAAGGCAAAAACAGAGAATTGTTTTTTTTTGGAAATTCGCAAATTTAAAGTTGGTTAGTAGAGTTTGGATGCAAAAAATTGGATGAACTACATTCTTACTTTGTAAGAGTGGGAAAAATTGGATGAAAAGTGTTTTTGATTTTCAACATATTACTTCATATAGAAATTGTCTGTATATTTAGCATGTGTGCATCATGTTTTCAAAAGATTTTCAAGAAAATTTATATTCATATAGGCGGTACCGCATAAGCATTCATTGCATTCACATATTTTTATTTTTTGTTACACTTTGCACAAGTGCACAAACGATTGCAAAAAATTAGATGTACACATAATGGTTGTAAATTATGCGAGGAATTACTTAATTTTACCCTTACTAAATTTCGAGGACAAAATTTCTTGAGGGTGGGAGAATGTAACACCCTACATTTTTAATTAAATAATAAAATACATTTTTCAGAATTTGGTCATAGAATCCATGACGATTTTCTTATCAATTTAAACCTATGCTTTGCAGAAAATGGACATAAAACGAAGAAGATATCATTAAATGTAGTTTTAGATAAAACAGGCAAAAAATGAACACACATAAAAATAAGAATTTCTAATGTTCTAAACAAAAAGCAATGTGGTCTAATGGTAGAGCATTTTCCTTCCAAGTTGGAGCGCGCAAGTTTGAATCCTACCAACATCGTGTTTTTTAATTTTAAGAAGGCCAATCAAAAGAGGCATGTGCATGTACATATAAGGAATATTATATATAGATGGGGGGTATGTGTGTGTATATATATGTGCATGTGTGTGTATGTGTAAGTGTGTGTGTGTGTGTTTGTATTGACATTCAATATTAACATGTAATTAATCAAAATAAGTAAGAAATAAATGTCGAAAAAGAACAGTTTGAATTTTGAAAATAAATGGGGTTATGCATAAATATATACGCATAGATTCAAAATTGAAAATTTAAGCGTAAACTTAAAACAGAAGGTAATAAATGTGAAATGAATTAAAACATGCAATAAAATAGCTACGATTGAAATTTGAACGTATATTAAAAGGGAAGGAATTAATGAATTGATAACATTAATAATAACATTTATTACGCAGCTATTAATGAATAAAAGTTTGCAAAGCTATACGCAAATACATACACACAAGTTTGAATTTGAAATCTGAAACGTGCATTTTAAATGTAAGAAATTAATAATGGGAAGAATAACATGCAAGTAAAGCAATGTTGAGTCTAACGTTAAACAATGAATTAAGGAAGCGAAATTCACGTTCACGACCCAGCGTATGGGTCGACCCAGAGGTCGACCCACTTGGAGCCCGGGTCGACCCAATACTGGGCAAAGTAATGTGTTTTAAACGTTTTGTATAGATCTAATTTTATTTGTTTCAATCCAATGGACGAGCTTCTTTTGAGCACCTACAAATAAACCAATAGGGCCTATTCTCCAACTCATATTTTTTGAGAGGGCGCCAGAGCTCTGCCATTTCTTTTCTCCTCCAAATTCTTCAGTAAATAAATATATTAATTTTAGTATTTCTGATTCAAGATTTGGAGATAAAGATTATAGATTTAATTTATAGATGCCATCCAGACAAATCCGAATTAAACAGAAAGCAACACAGATTTAAATCAGATCCAAAATATTAGAGCACAAATCTCAAGTGAGTGGATTAAGTTATATTTTTCAACAATAGTATTTTGTATCATTTGATTCCTGCTAAAATTTACAGTATGTTCTTCTTATTCTTCTTCTTCTTCCCCCTTCTTCTATGTAAAAATATACAATTTATATCTAATTTTAGGTATGCACGAAAATTGAATAAAATTGTGGTTATGCGCAAATTGAATAATTGAATTGTGGATTAGCGCAAAATTATTGAATTGTAATTATGTGCAAATTAATTGAAATTATGAATAGAAAGGGTGAAAATTTTGGTGAATGGGACTAAAAGAACATATTGTGTCAATACTGTAATATATGGGAATATCTACAAATTTACATATTATTTGTAAGAATTCCTTTTCAAATTTAAATGGAAATAGTGCAGAAATTGTAGGGATTAAAAGAAAAGGACGTGTAAACCCAATTCTATCAAATTTTATTGCAATTGTGCAAAATAAGAGGAAGAAAACAAGTTAGAGACAGTAATTATAATATATGTTAATCAAATCTGAAAGTTAGTAGTAGCCTAGATTGATTGGTTAGGAAAAAAGAAGAAATGTACTTGCATAGTTAAACAAAGAAAAAATAAATAGGAAACATAATTGCAAACTGAAATTATAAGTAAATGAAGATCAGTGTGAAATAGGGAGTTAACCATATTGTGAACTAATTTGACGACCTCAAAAATAAGAAAAGGAATATTTTGCAATTATGGGTTCCTATAATAATAGGTACCTATAACTATGGGAATGAATTTTATTATAGTTTCTGTAACCATTCAATTTGGAATACATCTTACTTCCTAAAAAGAATAAATGGTAAAGATGAAAGAGAAAGGTAACATAATTGAAAGAAATTATAAAAAGATAAAGACTTATTGTAAACTTATAATTGGAATATGATCAGCATAGTTTAGTGGCAATAATATGTAATAAATATTATAACATAAAGGTTATAGTTTGGAAAGTGAAAAGAAAGGAACAACGCTTATTATAAATAAACATGAAATTTGAAGTTTAGTTTAATAAGCCTAAAGATATTCTATAGTGGCCTTGTAATTAGGTAATATTATATGATAATCAACAAAGTTGATTTATAAAAAAAATCGCTTGAATGGATTAATAAATATTGTAAATTAACGAAAAAGAAAAAGTAAGCAAAACACATAAGGATAAATTAGACATAGGGTCTAATAAAATAACGATAAGCATTTGTTCCAGTCCGTAAGAATGAAGAAACCAACGGGGAAGATCATGAAGGTGTCGGCAGACACCGCGGGGGCACGTTCAACTCATTCGACGGGACTGGAGAGAAGTATGGGACTTCTATGGGATGTGTGGATACTCCATGATGGTCCTTTGTGGTAGGCTTCGTGCAGTACCTACAGAGTCATAGTCTATACGTTACCATCTGGGGAGTATGTCCTGGCTGTACCTGTTACTTCATAGTGTGGGCAGCCTAAAGGATGATAGGATTATTTTAGGATAGTTTGGTGGCTGCCTCACCTCGAGAGAGCAAGCTTCGCGGCCAGGAATCCACTAAGGATGGTGGATCGTTGGACGTCTGCCATCGTTAGTCGAAGCGTTTAAGGGAAAAAATAGAGCTATAACCAAGAGGCTAATGATCTTCACTATCGGGTCATTGGATGAGAGACCACATGTTTGTTTAGATTGGTTAAGATCAGTCACTTAGCTCTTTCGAATAGTCTTTCATAAGGTCTTAGTCTGTGGGGCCTTGAAGAGACATACCAACTTTAGATATATGTATTTTGGGCCTAACGAAGCCATTTTATTTTGCCATCCCGAGGCCATTTTTGACAAATATAGTAAAGCCCCCGACCGATTTCCGTTAAGAACTCAGGGCCTTCATGGCGTAACGTTGGAGACTCAATATGCTCCCATAAAGGAAGATGAAGGTCTATTACGTTCTCGTAGTACGGGATGGTGACCAATCGAGGAGGATACTACGAAGAGTACACTGTTTTATGGAATAAACCCGAACAACTTAGTAAATAAAGAACTGGTGATAGAACGGTACATGTAGTGGTATTATAGAAAGTATAATTTATCCATTCACCAAAAATTTTGTTTTGACCCCCTCCTCATAGCAAATATGCTGGATAGACAGGTGGTTGAGATTTTGCAGCTTTGAGACACTTGCCAGTTAGCGTCATTATATTGGTAAGTATGTATTTACTATTATATTTTATTCATTCCGGTGTGAGATATTTTATCGTGAGCTTTGATATATTTATCTTTGCCTTTCTGCAGGATACTAGACAAATCGACTCGAGCTTCGTTAGATTTGGATTTTTGAAAAAAAAATCGAGTTTGTCGAAATTCGGGTTATTGCATAACATGAGAGACAATAACATTCACTTACTGTCTACATGATAATTAGACAACATCTCATCATTTATGACCTTCCCTTGACGAACCCTACATTACTTTCTAGCTTGTATTATTATGTAATCTTCTAGCCATTAAATATTTCCCTTATAATAGACAGACTCATCGGTCAGAACCTACTCCTTAGGCGAACCCAACACAATCACTTAATACCTAATAAAATGCGGACCCTTTCATAAATTACCTTATTTGAACCCACTTGATCATTTAATACTTCGATTTAGAAAAAGACAGGTTCAACGATCACTTAGTACTTAGGCTGGAGTAGCATTGTAACAACCCGAAAATCTGGGCCAGTTTAAAATTTTTATTTTGGCAATTTTAGCGAATTTTGAATATTTAAAATGAATTATTTTAAATAATATCGACGAGAAATTTGTTTTGAATATAATTCGAACGTATATATTATACGCGTCGTCGTTAGAATATAAATATTTATATATAATTATAAATAGAATTAAAAATGGCGCGGTAGTTCGATAATTCGATTTCAAACTTCAATTGAATGTACCGGGTGCAAATCAATCCGGATTTTAGTGAAACCAAAAATAATGGAATCTAATAGTGAATATCCTTCCAACGAATCCGGGAAATCAAGATTTCATAGCGGGAATCAAAAGATATGTCCAGTTGAAAATTCTGAATAGTCGCTATGGAATTCAGGCCCTTAAAAATGGACATTTTGCAAATGACCTCGGATTTCGACGAAACCAGTTTTGTTGGGTCCGCAGTGTCAAGTTATTGCTAGATTCCAAATTTCATATTTTTTCGAATGAATATGTGAGCGTGGCAAAGGAAAACGCGTTTGACCAGTTTCAGTTGATTTTAATCGACTGGAAATTGGCCATTTTTCAAACGGTCTCAGAATTCGACGAAACTAGTTTTGTTAGGACCGTATCGTCAATACGAAGCTAGAAAATATTTTTCTAGAATTTTTAGAGGCTGTATGTGGCCCCAGTAATTTGAAATGTACGTTTAAAATTCAATATAGAGATTTAAATGTAAATTCAACGGAAACTAATTCAAACGATCATATCAGCTTGCGATACATATCCCATTGGGTTCGGAATAGGGTTAAAACGCTAGGGACGACAGTCGGTGGGTTTGATTTCGAGTTGAAAATAAAAAGTTATTTTTAGAAATTAAAATATAATTAAATATATATTATATTATATAATCTCCCTTAAACACCCCTCCTCTTACCGTTGACTTCAAAATCAAAATATAAAAAAATATATATATAAAAAAAAAAACCTAAAATCGATCGCGCCTCCTCCCTTCAGGCTGACGCCGTCGAGCCTGCTTCCCCCACCTCCTCGAATCAAAGTCGCTCCCTCCTCCTCACACCGCCCCTCTCCTTCTTCTACCCTCCGCTGCTTCGATCCCGCACCCCCCTCAGTCGCGAACCCTAGAACCACCGCGAGTACCCCCTTCGCGAGCCGCCACCGCAAGAGCCACCGCCCCCCCCAGCGACTGCCTCCGACCACCCCTCTCCCCCAAGCGCCCCTCAGGTCAGTTTTAATTTATGAAATCATTTTTAATTTATGAAATCAGTTTTAATTTATGAAATCAAGTTTTAATTTATGAAATCAGTTTTTAATTTATAAAATCAGTTTATATAATTAGTATTGTTTTTAAAATAGAATAAAGAGATGATTTTTATAATAAAAACATGATTTTTATTATAAAGATATAATTTTGAAAATAAAGGTGTGGTCTTTATAGGTAAAATTAAATAATACAAGATTAAAAATATGATCTTTATATATTGAATAACATAGTAAAAATTCGATTTTTGCATATGTAGTGAAAGCGGGCAACGAAAGCGACAAAAGGCGAAGATTTCTATCAATGAAGTGAAGTGGAGCTAGGATAGCTATATGTGAGAATTTCTCACCTTTCAATTTATTTTTCTAGTTATATATATATATACTAGGATGCAGACGGTGTTTAGTAGCACCCGACACAATCGTCCACAGACCATGGACTTGTTTGTTTGGCTGTGTTGTTAGTTAGATTGTTTGAGTTGATTTGAATTGTTTGGTGAAATGAAATTGATATGATTGATGTGTGAATGGCGTGGGCCTTCACTAGACCGGGGATAAGGCTAGGCCTCGTCCCGTTTCTAGTATCGTGCCGTTATGCCGCCGAAATTTTCTAAAATGTGTTAGAAAAATAAAAATATCATTTTATTTAAAGAATGAACTTAATAGAAATTCATATGTTGGAATAAAATGTTTTATCGTTAAAAATATAATTTTTTAACGTGAATGTGAATAAATAAATATTCATTTACAAACCAGACGGTTTGTTTATGTACACCTATTTGAAGGACATTGATTGGGACGATAAATTTTACACATCGCCCAACTGCACGAATAAAATATTTGTTTGATTGTTTGAAACCCCACACGGGTGTTGGGATGAAACTTGAAGTTCACTCATCCTGATTGATTAAATATGTCGATCGATTGATTGACAAGCTGCTATAAGCGTTAAATGTCTATATTTGATGCTTATACAGTGTAGTGCACTTTGGTTGATGGTTGATTATTTTTCAATGCCATTATATACATGTGTTGTATGAAAATCCATATAATTAACATTATATGGTGATTGATTGGGCCTCATTCCAATTTAGAAAATAAAGAATAATATAAAATAAAAGTTCATGTGTTGACAGTACTCATCCTTTGAGATTGGTCATGTGTTGAACGAAATATTTTGATAATAAAATTTACATCTTTATCGATATAAAATAAAAGTTCATGTGTTGACAGTACTCATCCATTGAGATTGGTCATGTGTTGAACGAAATATTTTGATAATAACAACTATTTTTGAAAAAGAAATATTTGAAATAGAATATTTGAAAATAGAAATTTATGAAGCCGTGTTGATTAGATTGACGCCATTTTGACGTGAACGATATTTATATCGATTTTATTCATTTCGAAATGAATTGAATTGAAAACGATTTCGAAATGAATTGAATTGAAAACGATTTCGAAATGAATTGAATTGAAAACGATTTCGAAATGAATTGAATTGAAACGAATTCAAATTGAATTGAAGGCAAATTGAAATGAATTCAAATTGAATTGAAATTTGAATTGAATAGAAATGAATTTTAAAACGAATTTATAAAGAAGAATTCAATTTTGATTTGAATTGAAATGGAAGTTGAAAATGTTTTTGAAACGAATTCAAAACCATTTATATAATTCGTTTTGAATAGTAATCGACGAAATATATATTATATATATTATATATATAATATAATGGCCTGAATAGAACGCGCCGCGCCGCGGCAGTTCGTGAATTTCGACCATTTATTTCAAACGGACATTACGGGAGATCCGACCGTCGGATTCTCCTAAAACCGGAACCGTTGGGTTCGTATCGAAAAGAGCTTTCTAGCGAATGTTAGAAATTTGAAATCTAACGGTTGGATTTGGAATTATGTCCAAATCAAATTTGAAAAAGGTCGTTGTAAGTGCAGTTCGATGGCCATTGATGGAAATCGACTGTACGGGCCTTGATAAAATTATTAAAAATAGTAATAATTTGTGTAAAATCATAAGAAATGATTTGTGAAGATTTGGGATGAAAAACTCCATATTTGAAAAGATAAAAATAGATTTTTATCGAAATGAACTAGTTTTGAACTAGAAATATAATTCTATTTATTTTTGAATAAATAAATTGAATTTGAAAAGGGTTTTAAAAATAACCAGAATTTCCAATGATTGCATTGGAGTGGATTTGAATCGAAATTGTCTTCGGAATATTTCGATGTTGGAATTCGTGATTTTACAGATGTTGTTATGGAAATTTGAAAGATATATATATTTATATCGTTATTTCCAATACGACATTTGTTAGTCGTAGAATTTGATATTGAATATAAGCCGATATATTTTCTATTCAGAGCCTTGTATTGAATATCGAATGTGATTTGGGTTTGTCGTGAATGGTGTCTTCATTAACACTGTTCTTGAACCCAGTTGAGAAAAGATTAAATCTTTTTATTTGGATTTAATGAAGTGTACCAATTAAATGAGATTTAATTGGAATTGAATTGGTATTGATTTTTGGGTTTATCGTGAATAGTGTTTTAAATGACACTCGTTCTTTAACCCGATAATTAATGAATGTGATTTTGGGTTTATCGTGAACTGTGTTTTTAAATGACACTGATTCTTTAACCCAGAGAAATATTAAAACTAAGTGGAGTTTTAATGAATCTTTAATTAGATTGAAAAGATTGTAAATGGAGTACCACCAGTTTTGCTCCAGGCGATAGTTAAATCTTTAATTAGATTTGAACGTGAAATGGTAATTGAATTTACCGATAACACCGTGGTGTTAGATATGAAGTATAACCAGTTTTACTTCATGGGATGAATAGGTTGGGATTGGGAAATAAAATAAATGATTACTTCGGTGTGGTTCGCTAATCCCGACTAGATTGAATTGATATTCAAAGGAGATTAAAGAATAAATTTAAAGAATTTATCTTGGATAAAATTAATGGGAATATTTGAATAAAAGAATATTCTGAATTGGAATGAGGCGTATGTTGTGTTTGTGTAACACTTTTATAATATATACGCGAGTTATTCAGAAAGACCGGGTTTATCCCATTCTGAATAACTGATTCGACGTGGTGTCGAAGATGAAGACGGTGGTCGAAGACCAGAAGTCTTCACGTCGTTTGGGTGATTACTGATGATCTTGATTGGGTTGTACACCCAAGAAGATGGAAACAGTTGGTGATCGTCCAGACGTACTTGGAGATCGATGGATATGCGGGGTACTAGGTGCCTCCGGTTTCGTTCAGACCCAGAACGGACTTGTAAATGGACTGTGTGTCTGACATTGGATTTTAGTCCGTGTGATTGATCTCTATTAAATATATATCTGTTTGGCGGCGGAGAACTTATTCTCTTGCTTAACGCCCTTCTCTGAGACATACGAGCTCAGGGGTTATATATTGATGGATATCAAACGCATGGAGTGAATTGCCTGTGTGGCATGCCTAAGTGGCAATTGATCGAGGCTTCTGTTGAAAAACAAAGTCTTGTGGTGATGATCAAAGCACAGCCTGTGTGGCACAGCTTTGTGTAACGTGAATTCGCGAGTTTCGCACCCCGGTTGTGAACCAAAAACGGGAGAGGACCTCAGGGAGGGCATGCGTTTCCTTCTAGCTAGGGTGGTGTCAGTGACCTACCAGCCCTGACATCTATATACTTTTCACCTGTGTGGTTGTTGCTGTTGCGAGGCGCCTCGGTTTGATCGGACGATCCGGGTCCGATGGAGTCATTCGTTGGCTCATTGACACCCCAAAGGGTGGGGAAACGCAGTGTTCAGGAATTTTAATCCACATCGGTGGACCGGCCCTGACGATCCAAGGGTCACTCGAGCTCTGATCCTGAGACACGGGCTAGAGCGTCTCGAATCGGTTGAGGACTATCTTTTGCCTCGGTTCATAGATGGAAATCCAATTTCCAAATACGTGACTTTGCGATTTTGATTGTATAACCTATATATGGCGACATAGTGGTATGGGGCATTCATGCCGCCTATGATTGATACTTATGATTTGAAGTTGTTTTATACACTATACACCTATAATAGTATCAAATGATTTGTTTTAAACGTATCAAGCATTCTTGGCTATTATAAGGTAAAAACCCTATCCCCCGGCTTGCGTTGCATTGTGTGATAGGACCTGGGTCTTATAATAGCTTCATTTTTCTTTATTTAGCATTGCGCTGTTTGTTTTATGCACTGGTATTCTTGGGAGGAAACCCGTTCTGTGTTATACGGCGTGGTCCCTTGATTTACCTAATGATTTAAAATAAAGATTAATAACTGTTTTAGTTCTCACACCAGTCACATGACTGACCTGGAGTTTATTGTTTTAACCTAAACTCTGGGTGCCCTTATTTTGACACGGGCAGCTAGTAGTTTTGGTTTTGCAGATTTATATTCACAGGATCCTGGTTTACAGCTGGAACGATATCCGGAAAGCTTTGTATCCGTATATCTTCTTCTAGTTGTGTATTGTATTATTTTCCGCTGCGTTGTATTTAAATGTAATTTAAATCTCTGATATTTCTGTGTAATATTCATTTATACTCTGTATATTCTTGTAATCTGATGCACTGTTGTAATATACGGTGAAATGTTCTTTTATATGTGTTTCTGTTGTGGTTTGTTCTCGAACTATCCGACACTTTCCTTTACGGGGAAGTTACGGGTCTTTACAAGCAGCCACTTAATACCATAGGGCAGATTCAACAACTTAGTACTTCGGTCCCGAAGTAGACCCTTAGACTCTTTGTAACCTACATAATATGATATTCCATAAGCTAATTATCATATGACTATTTTTTAGGAGTTAGTCATTTCCTAACTAATATCCCTTAGGTTTCTCCTTTCGATAGGGAAGCGTACCCTGTGACCACTTAATACCTCATCGTTTGAAATAAACCTTTGGGAAACATTCCTTACACCGTTCCCTATACTACTTAATACTTTACTAAAGACAGGTCACAACACTTTCCAAACGCCGCGGATTTCTATGATTAGTAATACCTTACATCAATACTATGCACATCCGACTACTTGAAAGTGTAAACTTATGTCAAATGACCCAATTAACTTCACATTACTAACCTACTAAGTCCAATTTCCTATTTTTAATCTAAATACTATCCCTAAATTAAACTAGACTTAAAATGCGATTAATAGCCCTAAGATAAATTAATGGACTTAGCACAATTAGGTTAACAAAATCATAAATTAACTACTCATTTAAACTATTACCATAATTGTCAAATGTTATTAGTAATCGTCACGGTCATTATCTAAGACATTAGATATTACTATTAATGTCATTGATATATGTCCATTTAATTCCACTAATTGTAACCCTTTAATTATTTCCATATTTAGTCCCATTAATCTTAAGTTACAACGTTAAATTCTTATTCTCTCTAATTGCGACCTATTAAATCCTACCGATATATGATCCCATTAAATGCGCATTAATCTGAATGTTACAATTATTAATTCACTATTTATTGCAGGCAACAACTAAATATTCCCCTTAATAATTAGGGAATACTCCATACCAAACCTAACATAAACATCACCCTAATAATAAGTATTAACATAAATTACGCATAATTAGATGGATAAGATATCTAATAAGCATAGTAATTATGTATGGATTCAATAATACTAAAAAAATTCTAATTCTCTGCAATATATCCGTAATTTGATTTGTTAGAGCGAAACCTATAAGAAGATCTTTTGCTATAACTTCTTTAAATTAGCTAAACACAAAATAAAAGTAATATTGACTTATTTCAAATTATAAGGAGTGGGTAATTTTTTATTGAAATAAGTTGTATAAACTAAGTAAATAAATGCTTAATTGACACATCTTCTCCTTGTTATTTATG
Source organism: Allium sativum (assembly GCA_030737875.1). Classification (NCBI taxonomy): domain Eukaryota; kingdom Viridiplantae; phylum Streptophyta; class Magnoliopsida; order Asparagales; family Amaryllidaceae; genus Allium; species Allium sativum. The sequence continues at coordinate 602,711,755 of CM060919.1, read as the reverse complement.
TGTATTATTATAATTTCAAACATCGTCTTTTTACATAAAAAAGGAAAATAGACTAATTTATAGTAATTAAATATTTTTCCACAAATTGGAACACGGATAGGTCCAGTCATAAATGGGAAATTATCTAAAATCCTACTTTTACACAAAAAAACAAAAGTCTAGAACAAAACAATAAAATAATCAAATTTAACATCTTTAGGCGCTGATTTATCAATTTTAGTGTAAGCAACAATCAAATGTTAAAAATGAATATGTACGCAAATTCTAGTATTTTCTACTGTAAAGCCTACAATTTTAGTTATTTAGATTTTGGCATAGAAATTGAAACTACACAAATAAAAATATTTGATATTATACACAAAATATAAATTTCACAATCATCTTTAAAAATAGTCCCAAATATCAGATTTGAACTGCAGTTTTAGATTTTATTCCAATTTTCTCCAGATCTTGATAATATGTATACAAAGGGGAATTATACATATTAAAATTCCAGATCTAGAAAGAAAATTGGAATAAGGAAAGAAAACTGAAATAGAGACTTAAAGAAAATTACCTACGATGTAACTGACACAAAATCTCACATTTTTCTTTCCAGATCTGAATCTCTACGCTCTCATCCATCCAGTAGAACTGAAATCTATTTAGTTTTAAGAATTCTAGGGGAGACGGAAGAAAAGAAAATGGCAGAGTTTCGCTGCTACCTTCAGAAAACATGATAATATATAAGGGTCTAGGCCTTTATTTGTAGATGCAAGAATGACATTAACCATTATATTAAAAATCCTGAGAGCACATTCATTAAAATTATGTTTAAACGTCAAAACCTAGCCGCCACTGGGCTCGGTTCAACCGAAGCATTCGACCCCCAGGTTGATGTGCATGCCGACCACCTAGTCGACTGCTTTGGTCGACCAGTACCAATGAGGGCTGGGTCATTTATGGCGTATTTATTAATGTATTTGTCTTTTCGTTCAATTTTGTTTTTCAATTGTAACTGCTCCATACGAACTCCATTCATGAAATAAAAATGAAAATTGATCAGGATTCCATCACGAACGTAATGATGCAAATTTCACGGTTAGATTCCATTGTTTGCTCAAATTTCATTCTTGGAACCAAATTAAGTAACTAATGCCAAATTTCGGAATATTACATTCTTCCTTCTATAAAAGAAATTTTATCATGAAATTTGCCATTGGCTAAACCATAATGTTGGCTTATAATTATTCTAAGCTACACAATCAATCTTTGTAAAATTAATTTTACAACATAGCATGCACGTGTGCAGAGTGTACATAATGCGTCACAACCATAAAACTGTACATGCATAATGATTCTAAATTCAATCTCCGATATGAATCCATTTTTTTAAGCATTTCTTAAAACATGATGCAACTAACCAAAAAATATACTGGTAGATTTATATGTATGTAGTTTCTGAAAAATATTTTTCAACCAAAATTTTTGTACGACTACGAATAGAAGTATGAAGTAACAATTTTTTACATCCAAATCCTAACATTCAAAATGAAAACGCATTTAAAATTGTTTCCTAATGCTTCTCTTATATTAAAAAGGAAATTTTAGTGGAGAATTTAATATTTTTATTGAATTCAATTTTCCAATTTCTATAGTACAATGGAAATTTCCCCATTGTCTCAAAATCATCCAATTTTTCCCACATATAAATTGCAAAAAGAGTCTTGTTTTAAGGTTTAAAATGTAGATAAGCCAAGAATATATCACGCGCATCATCGATAAGGTATGAAAGCAACATATACAAAGCTAGAAAAGTTGTTCCACTGTTACCATTAGCGTTGTTAACATACCATTGATCCTAGTGCAGCATTAAAATCACAAATCTAACTCTCATTCACCTTACAAGTGGCCCTAAAAATTGCTATTTTTCTTAAAAAAATCATTTTCCGAAACTATACGTCCAATTTGGAAAAATAAGTTCAAAACATTTAAGCGTACAATTTTTTCTAAAATCAAAACTTTGGAAAAAAAATATTAAAAACAATTTTTTTTTCTATTCTTTTAAAAAGCATTAGGAAAAGATTTCCTAAAACATTTTCTAAAAATTTGGACAAATCAGATTACAATCTGGCATAGTTGGAAGTTAAGTATGCGTAAAACACGCAAAACAAATTCAATTAATTCTACCAAAATTTTTGACATTTTAGAAAATGTCGATTATTCAAAATTAAATTTTAGCTTTTAAGGAACATGCGAAATAATAAACCGTGATGAAAACAATCTTTAACCTGTCTTTTGCTAAAATTTACTACCTAATTAAAAAGGCAAACTCCTCCCTCGATATTGACTTCTAGGAGGTCGAGATGAATTACTTTGAAGTGAACCATGTGCTAGTCTTGAGTGAATTGATCCTCAAGAGATTAAATCCATAAGAAATCTCAACCAATTCAGGTCCATCCTTGAGTTTTCTAAAGGTAAACTTCTACCTCACTACACCATTTAACTTCAAGTCATTGATGAACTCCTTAAAGGAAACCAATCTAGCACTACAACAGTTGACTCGTTTCAGGAAACAGTTTGTCTCATACACTTATAGTCTCTGTATAGCTCAACATAGTCGGCTTTTTGCACTTAAGCACCACAATTATTTAAAGAGAATATGACATCCCAAATAGTGATTCGAACCACCAGTGAAACATATTTTGTGAATTGAGTCTAGTGGTCCTCGATCCCCTCATTTCTCAACTCTGGAGATCGAGTCAATAGTAGTTTTGCTGTATCATCCTAAATGAATGGAAAGGATGGTCAATTGCTCATAGAGGAAAATTACATCAATGGAAATCGTGTGCAAAACAATGTACACTATATATGCAACTGTATAATTTTGAAAACTAAAATATATAACAAATACTTTCCCTCTTGTTTAATATTCACTCTCTATTTCGATACCGCTAAGGTTAAACAACACAACTTAAGGTTTGATACCAAATGTGGCAACCGTCATATACCACCGGCGCTCATATAACCCAATAATGCGTTATACAAGCACCTGATCAATGCAGAATGCTTTTCAAGGTAAAGAGGTAGAAGAAAAGAAGAGGAATGACAAAAAAGAGAAAAGGAAGAAAGAAACACAAAATACAATGATAGAAGTTGTCATATATTTATAGCCCATCAGATGGTATATAATAATAATTATAGATATAAAATGGAAAAGATAGAAATAACCACATAAATAGAGTACATAGTCTTATAAGTTATACAGAATAGTAACAGAGCTTATGCAAATGATACATAAACTCAACTGATAAACTATCTTTAATAATAGTAAGTCAACATTGTGTAGAGTGCATGGTGTCATACAATGGAATGCACAATGGTGATATAAATATAAATATGAGAAGGTGTCACCTCCACTAACCATCTACGCAGCTCCACATGATGCTTACACATGTTATATTGCCTACTCATCAGCATCATCAATAAGCAACAAGATCATAAGAGGAAACATAAACCTTAGGTCAGAAAAATTCTGGCGTGAGCAATAAACAAATCTCAAATTATGAAAACCATAATAATATAAGAAATATAGGGTATAAAGAATCATACATGTCATATCTCTACATCCACATAGTTCACACATACAAAAGTATGTATTACTCTATGATCATTACGAAGTATACAGTATAATGAAGTACCAACATGCCTAAATATCCACCAGTGATATCGACACCGTATGGCATTCCTATAATGAAAGTAACTTAACAATCATAACATACATCATCCATCCTCACATTCACTCATTAAATGCATTGGATACATAATAGTTCACAACTCAGACCACACGACCTATAAGGGTATGGATAGTTCCTACATCATTTGGATTATGCCACAATAAGGGCCCTACCCAGTTCCTACATCAATTGGACTTTGGGTATGAAGCGGATCAATTCCTACATCATTTGGACTCTAATCCTTTCATCATATACCTTTGTCTTTCAAGTGCACACGTGATTCCAAATATCATCAATCTTTTTACAAAAGTATTCTGTGATGAAGTTCAATGTCAGACGTCGGTATAACTCGCATCAGAGTTTTTTCAACAAGTAGCGTTCCCTGATGGATCATTGTTTGTTCTGGGATCTCTTCAATTTCCCTTCAAGTCATAATATTTGTAGACTATCCTCAACGGGTCACCAGTTGTCATGGGATCTCATCAATTGTTGTCTAAATAACCCTCATGCAATTATGCCGACCCTTTGTAACTTACTACGCCTCTCGAAATTCGTCAACCTATTACTGAAGCCAGTTGGTCATGAAGTCACCATCGTCAAGGCACTACATCGCCTCAACATCAAACCCAGTAGACGAAGAGCCATCACGTCGAAGTCGCTTTCGATTGAACCACCATATCCTTATTTTAAAAGCTTCATCATCGTCCACGTTAAATTGGCCAAATATGCCATCATAAATGGTAATCGATATCGATCATTTCATAGTAGTCGATAACAACCACTTTGATCATGAATTTAACTAAGTTGGTTAAATACACATCAAGTGAAAATGTTTGATATTCATCCAAAAATCCAAGCTTGTTGCAAAGTCCATCATCCATCTTTGAATGCGTCATCAAGCTCCAATGTCGCTTCATGTTTAGATCAATTTGGTGCTCCAAAGCTCCTTCATAAATTTATTCCATCCATTCGAGTTTGTTAATATTTATGCATTTAATCGACATGCACTATACTCTTCCACGTCACTAGAGCTGTCATCATATATGCATTAGATTGATATTCCCGAACTCTGTAAAATGAAATTTTCGTATTTCCATAGTGTTTTAATTAAATTAAGCAAATAATCAAGCATACTACCAATTATCACACAAATATCAAACTAGGATGCAAGCATCCATAATAGAATCAATAAACACATAGGACCTATCTAAATGATCAAAGTGGGATAAATGCCAATATAGCCTAAATTTAAAAATATTAAAATAGCGATGTTAGACCAAAAATTGGCACTAAAATCCCAAGGTGATAAATCTTATCACTGAGTATGAAATGCTCTCACAAACACAGATCGCAGAGTGCAGAAAGTAAATAAACAACAAGGGACACACGATATTTTTATAGTGGTTCGACTCAATCCAAGCCTACGTGCACTATATAATCTTTGGTTTATACTGACAAATTACAAAAATCAGTACATTTGTAGGAAAGAGGAGAAAGAGAAATTTATACAAAAAATCCTTATGTTCAAGTAATGAATTTAGTTTTGTAACGAGCAATGTCCTTGCATTTAAGCAATGGAGGAAGCCTAGCTGAAAATGTGGAGGAGCCAAAAAGAATCCCATTCAATTACCTTTGGAACATGTATTTATAGGCATGAGCCCGGTTTGGGTCGAACTGCCATGTGGTAGTGATTCAGAGAGTTGCGGAGCTATAGTGGAGAATGTGGAGAAGTTCTCTCATGCTCGTGCATTGCTTAGTGGAACTCGATCCGGGTTTATAGGTAAGTTGGCCGAAAGAATAAGGTCACATTCTTGAGTGGTAACTGCTTAAGTGGGGTCGGGTTGATGGGTTTGACCCGAGGAGATGCCTGCTTGTCAGAATTCCTCAATGTTCGGTCGGGTGGAGCGTGACTCGGGCTATTCGACCCTAAAATCTCGATTCAAAGATGTTCGACCGGAAGATGGGGAGCTGATGTCCATTCGAGCCACCTTCATTCAACCTGGAGGGTTCGATCCGAACTGGAGCTTCAAGTACATAAAATCCAAAATCTCAACATCTTAACACTTCATCCAAGTGATTGCAAGCTAACTAGAGTTAACATTCATGTCCTGAGTGGTTCGTTTTGATAGAAATCAAGTTGTGACATCCTTGCCAAAGACATGTCAATACTTTCCCCCTCAAAACGTTTCTTTCTTGAGAAGTGAAGGTGTGTTTTGGATAATCAAGAAATCCATAATCCATAAAAATCTAACACGAATAGAAGTCCAAATAGCCATGATCACCCTGGATCATATTAATATAGAAAACCGAAAATCCAACGAACATACATGATCGTACTATAAGAGAAATCCAAGAAAATCAGGGCCTCGTCGGCACCGCCCAGCTATGAGTATAATCCATACCTATAGAAAGATACGGAAAATAGAAGTGTCAAATCCTGACAGTAATGCCTGACTTTTTCGAGCATAAACCATGCTTAGACGTCCGTTTTGAGTATAAACCATACTCGAGCGACGTTTGAATCATCCCACCAAATCGTAGCAAGGGGACCCAACCTTTCAGGCATAATCCTTACCTGGAAATTCAAACTGAGCATAATGCATACTCAAGTTTTATTGAGTTCTTTTGTCAATTCCTGACAAGACAATTCGACGTTCCCGAGTATAATCCATACTTAGGAATCCAACTTAGCATAAACCATACTTATATCGAAGTAGAGATAAACTTGACACAACCTGATAGGATAGTCCTCCCCTAGGCATAATCCATACCTAGGGTTCCGAGATAAGTATAATTCATATTTAGGTTAAGATTGAGAACTCTTCCACATCCTAACAAAACACTTAAGTTCGCCAAATATAATCCTTGCTTGAAAAATCCATTTTATTCAATTCAGAAATTATTACAAAGCCAAAACAAATCATGTTTGGTTTATCATTGAATCTAGAGCGTGCCTAGGGATTACATTCTACTCCCGTACGTGTGTACTTCAATTTAGCCATTTATTTATCGGATGGTTTTATTATCAAGAACAGGTCGGCATAGCCATCCAGATAAGCAAAAACAAGCAAAAACATATCGTATATCCTAAGAAATGCAGAAAATCTATGATGATCTGATCCATATTAGCTAATGATGATTCCGCGTGTGCTTAGATCAGGATCATTCCCTTTCTGGGGAGCAGGAGGTGGCAGCACAGGTGTAGGTGTTGTTGGTTGCTTGACATACTCGGGTAGCTCTCCGCGTCTGACCCGTTCCTTCAAGTCTCGCAAATGCCTTCCGTCATTAGTATTATGATCGTCCATTTCTTGAAACAAGCAATGTCTTCTAGAATCGCGTTCTCTTAGTGTCGGCTCCCTCCTAGGATGTTTTGGATAAGATATAACATCCTTTGTATCTATGTAGATATCAATTGGTGTAGCACTGAGTTCAGTGTATTTATCATATCTGGGCCCTCTCGGGGCTGAGTATTACAATCATTCTAGCAGCTGCCTTTCCTTTGCCCCTATCACTGTCTTTTCCAAAGCTGGACAGTCCTCCGTCCTTGACCATGTGAATATTGAGAATGTCCTTCTCAGAATTTGCATCTTTTCTCGTGAAAACCTGTCTTATTCAAAATAGAGTTCACTAAGATCTCTCGGTGGGTCTCAGTGTAAATAAACCTTGAAGTCCGACTTATCGAGAGTGCCAGATACAACTACGATCAACACCATAGATGGTTCGGTTCGATTTACCGATGCCACTACAACACTGAATCCTTCCAAGAATGAAAGCAGGGTCTCGCCGGACCTATGTTTGATTGAAGTGAGTGACATGACATTCTTGGGTTGAGAAATATGGACCCGAAACTGCTCAATAAAAGGGTCAACCAACACGTTCCAGCTGTTGATCGAATCAGATTCTTGCTTCTGAAACCACATAGCAGCTATATTAGTCAAGAAGAGGGGGAAGCATTTGGCTACAATGTTGTTCGATCCATATGGCGCATATAGCGCATCAGATGTACGGTGGGATCCGTCCTGCCATTGTATGGCTCCAAAGAAGGTAGATTGAAATCTAGAGGATTGTGGGAATTCCTGATTTCCCGTGAGAGTGGTATTCGATTGATGTTATCCACGTCATCCTAAGAAGTGCTACCTCTCGTAAAGAATTGAATTACATTAGCAATGTGGTTTCCATCGGCCGACAACTGTCACCAGTCGTCCAATCCTACATGAGTGCCACAACATTAAGTCGAAGAGAGTGTGGTATACTTGGCTCTAAGATTCAAGTAGAATGTCCCCTGACTCATGGTTCGAACTGCTCGACCTATACCAGTTCGTGATTTTCGACCCGGGGAGCTCCATCCTGGAGTCGTGCTAATTTTGGTGCTTAGAAAACCATTCGATCCAGAGCAGATGTTGGTCGAGCAGAGCCTAAGTTTCTAGCAGTTGTCGTTGTTCCAGCGTTCTCATCCAGGATGTTATGAGTTGAGGTAGTTCGAGGCATATCAATCGAAGGAGGATGGTTTCCCCTTGCTACATCCAAATTGATTTTGCTGGCCATCTGATTTGGGGTCCAATCCTATCCTACTCGGAGGGTAGCACCTGCTTAAGCCAAATCTTCTGCTGTTTGCATACCAACAGTACTTGTTCCAACTAGTAAATCGTTGTTGCTCGGCCTTCCATCCATCCGAGTGAAGAATTTATTCATCGTTTCTTGTTGTTTCCAAAGAAGTTCATCTTGTTGTGCCATCTGGTTTCCCAATTCAGCAAGAATACCATCCATCTCCTCTCTAGTCAAGTATATCGAGGGATCACCGCAAGAGGAACCCTCATAGCTCCCCTTGTTCCTAGCACCTTCATTGCCAACATCCTTGTTATGAGAGAAGGTTCCAAATTTCTTCCTTTTAACCATCTATCCAAAATTCAAAGCAATCTGCTTCCTTGCAAACAAGATGTCGAAGTGGTAGCGTCTCCCACTACCTGAAGCGCCAAAAATGTTAGACCAAAAATTGGCACTAACACCCAAGGTGATAAATCCTATCACTAAGCATGAATTGCACTCACAAACACAGATCACAGAGTGCATAAAGTAAATAAACAACAAGAGACACACGATATTTTTATAGTGATTCAGCTCAATCCAAGCCTACGTCCACTTTATAATCTTTGGCTTATACCGGCATATTAAAGAAATTAGTACATTTGTATGAAAGAGAGAAAGGGAAATGCTTACGCACAAAATCCTTGTGTTCAAGTAATGAATTTAGATCCATAACGACACAATGTCCTTGCGTTTTAGCAATGGAGGAAGCTTAGCCAAAAATGTGGAGGAACCAAAGAGAACCCCCTTCAATTGCCTTGGGAACATGCATTTATAGGCATGATGCTAGTTTGGGTCAACTGCCACGTGGCAGCGATCCAGAGAGTTGCGGACCCAGAGTGGAGAACGTGGAGAAGTTCTTTCATATTCGTTTGTTGCCAAGTGGAACTCGATCTGGGTTTATAGGTGAGTTGGCCAAAAGAATAGGGCCACATTCTTGACTTTTAACTGCTCAAGAGGGGTCGGGTTGATGGGTTTGACCCAAGGAGATGCCTACGTGCCAGAGTTCCTCAATGTTTGGCCGGGTCGAGGGTCACCCGGGCTGTTTGAACCCAGAATCTCGAGCTGAAGATGTTCGACCCGAAGATAGGTAGCAGATGTCCATTCGATCCACCTTTATTCGACCCAAATGGTTCAATCATAGCTGGAGCTTCAGTACATAAAATCCAAAATCTCAACACCTTAACACTTCATCCAAGTGATTGCAAGCTAACTAGAGTTAACACTCAAGTCCTGAGTGGTTTGTTTTGATAGAAATCGAGTTGTGATGGACTTGCCAATGGCGTGCCAACAAGCGCGTGAATGGGAAAGATGTGATATATATTTTAAACAAGAAAATCGGTTGAAGCAAGAACATGTGCGGTTTTTTATTGTGAAGGATGCGCTTATTATTTTTTCGCACGAAGGATGTGCAGATCAAAATTTTGGCCGAAGGAAAAAATTTCACTGTAAATTTATTTGAGCATTTCTTCTTCAATCACCATCTTCTATGGTGCCAATAAAAAAAACAAGTCGTCCTCAATTCTCAAATCGTGCGCCTTCAATCAAGAAGTCACCCCCTTAAACCTTGAATCGATCTCCGATCGTTCGTTTTTTGCTAGATGAAGATTGAGATCATTGCAAATTTGATCGATCGATCTCAAATCGTGAATCTTCTGTCAAATCAGTTGAGTTTCCCCTTCTTGTTATGCTTTGTGATTTTGGGAACAACAGAATTTGTTGTGTGAGTTGTTTCGATTGGGTTTTGGTTTCATCCCAAAATAATGATATATGAAGCTATCACTTTTGTGTGTTCTTTGAAATTCACTCTATTATATGTGCAGTTTAGTTTGTTGTCCTTGTATTTTATGTTGATTGTATTTTTTTTGTAAGTTTCAAGCTGTTTTTGAATTTGCTAAAGTGTAATGCTAGATGTATATAGCATTTCGTTTTAAAAGTTAATTATTTGTATCATTTGCAAATATTTTGAAATTTACATGCATACTAAATATTTTTGGCCATCTAAGAATTCAACAATATATGTTGTTTATGATTTTCACAGTACAAACATTGAACATCAAGTTTTTGTATTGTGCTAGTTTCAAATTGCATTTTAGTGTGTTTGAAAGTAATGGGAATAGATACATCATTGTATCACTGTGCATGACTTAAATAAACTAATATACTTTATAACTAAAATGCCATAAGAGACTATCATTTCAAATATCATAAACATGCTGTTAGGCTTTATAAAAGAATGCTACATTAATATATCATTTTTAATGTTATAAATATTGTAGTGGATTTCATAATTAAAATGTCATATGAAACTAAATTTTTATGTATCACAAGCACTCTACTAGATCTTGTACAAAAATGCTAGATTATATTATCATTTTACACTTTTTAAATCATGCTAGTGGATTTGAAAGTTAGACTGCTATATACAAAAATGTTAGATTGAAATTTGCATTTTTTAGTTTGTTCGGTTAAACAATATATTTTAGGTGTAGATTGGTTTCCAAAAGTACCCGCTTAGATTTGAGTTAGGAACTCCTTTGCATCCCATAAGTATTCGCTTGGGTTTGAGTCCAGATGTCCTTTGCATTCTTTTAGTTTGTTTGGTTAAATAATATGTTTTGGGTATAGATTGATTTTCAAAAGTACCCGCTTAGGCTTGAGTCCGGTCATTATTTACATCCCATAAGTACCCGCTTAAGTTTGAATCCGGTCGTCCTTTGCATTTTTATAGTTTGTTCGGTTAAACAATATGTTTTTGATATAGATTGATTTTCAAAAGTACCCGCTTAGGCTTGAGTCTGGTTGTCCTTTGCATTTTTCTAGTTTGTTCAATGTTGACATGCTTTTTTATCGAAGTTGTCACACGTCAATAACATTGTCAGCAAACACAAAGCGATTTGGTCGAAGTCGCGATGTAAAAATAAAAATGGTCTGAAACCCCTTTTAGATGACCTCTTTTGGGCCCATAAACATGGATTATAGTGCTTTGCACCATAACACTTATAGCCTTCTGAGTTAGCTTCAGGTGCAAATTTTGTTTGGCCCAAACGGCCTTAAGGTTTAAAAGTTATTCCCGTTTTCGTGAACATATGCAAAAATATCTTCACGGTCTTTTCAGGCCCGAGAGAAGTCATGCGCGCATATGCCTCACAACTCCTTAAAACAATAAACTATGTGTATTTTGAATCCCCTATTTCAGGGATTTTGAATCCCTCCATAGCCATACTCTTTGCATCCCTCAAAATGTGCCTCGTCACACATTTCGAATCCCTCTGATTCGAATCCCAACAATTTGAGTCCCTCACATTCTTTACTCCCTCATCATGCAATAGGAAATTCTAATCCCTCTAGTCCTGCATTGTGCATTTCGAATCCCTCCCCTCATATGCCTCCACAACGTATCCCTGGGATACAATTTCGTACCCCCAGGAGATACGAAATTTCGTATCCACCAGTGGATACGAAATTTCGTATTTGTAGGGGGATATGAAATTACTATATCCCCTAGGATGCGAATTTGTATCCCTATAGGGATACAAGAATTCGTATCCTCTAGGGGATATGAAGCAACCATATCCCAAGGGATACGAAATTCAGATCCTTCTGGGGATACGAGTTATTCTTATGTACTAATGAGGGATTCAAAATTTTAGGTGCTGGCTTCTAAGGATACGAATTTCAGATGTGTGGTCCCTAAATCTCACCTACAATCACCTAACCCAGTACCTATAAATACCCCCAAGCTTGGCACTCAAAGGGGTTGGATTCTGTTGGCGTTTTTTGGACCTTTTGAAGCTCTCAAGCATCATTAATGGCTTCCATCCTCTTCTTCATGACTATTGGACATAACATGGACCACTAAAACTTTACATACACATTTTCCATCAACTTTTGGACATCTACAAGGACTCTACAATGCTTTTGGACATTTTTGGATTTCTTGGACATTGAACCTAAAATTGGACATTATTGACCAAGTCAACACTCTTTTCCCTCAATGAAGAGGACGAATGAAATTTTAGTCAAAGTTTTAGAACTAACGGTCATTTTGTTGTTCTATTGCAACGCTTTGTACTCAAATATCATCCGAACTTGTACACCAATTGTAATCATAATTTATATGGCGAATGATTACTACAAAGTGGACATAGATGTTAGTGCCGAACCACTATAAAAAACTGTGTTCTGCCTGCATTTACTTACATCACTTGGGATTATTGTTTTTCTACAGCACACACACTTGAGGATTAGCGTGCGTTGAATCGATGACAATTTCCTACGTCATGTCAACATTCAGTTAAACAATATGTTTTGGGTACATATTGGCTTTTAAAATTACCCGCTTAGGCTTGAGTCTGACCGTCCTTTGCATCCCATGAGTACCCGCTTAAGTTTGAGTCCGACCGTCCTTTGTATTCTTTTAGTTTGTTCGGTTAAACAATATATTTTGGGTATAGATTGGTTTTCAAAAGTATCCGATTATGTTTGAGTCTAGCCGACCTTTACATTCCATAAGTACCCGCTTAGGTTTTGAGTTCGACCGTCCTTTACATTCTTTTAGTTTATTCGGTTAAGTAATATGTTTCGGGTACAAATTGGTTTTCAAAAGTACCTGCTTAGGCTTGAGTCCGACCGTCGTTTGTATTTTTCTTGTTTATTTGATTAAACAATATGTTTTAGGTATAGACTGGTTTTCAAAAGTACCCTCTTATGTATGAGTTTGGTTGTCCTTTGCATCCCATAAGTATCCGCTTATGTTTGAGTTTGGAAGTCCTTTGCATCCCATACGTACCCGTCTAGGTTTAAGTCTGGACGTTCTTTGCATCCGGTAGTGTAATAACCCGGAAATCCGAGCCAGTTTAAAATTTTTATTTTGGAAATTTTAAAGAATTTTGAATATTTAAAATAGATTATTTTAAATAATATCGACGAGAAATTTATTTTGAATATAATTAGAATGTATATATTTATACGCGTCGTCGTTAGAATATAAATAATTATATATAATTATAAAAGGAATTGAAAATGGCGCGGTAGTTCGATAATTCGATTTCAAACTTCAGTTGAATGTACCGGGTGCAAAACAATCCGGATTATAGCGAAACCAAAAATAATAGGATCTAATTGATAATATCTTTCCAACGAATCCGAAAAATCAAGATTTCATAGCGGGGATCAAAAGATATGTCCAGTTGAAAATTCTGAATAGTCGCTATGGAATTCAGGCCCTTAAAAATGGGAATTTTGCAAACGACCTCGGATTTCGACGAAACCACTTTTGTTGGATCCGCAGTGTCAAATTATTGCTAGGTTTAAAATTTCATAATTTTTGGAATCAATATGTGAGCGTGGCAAAGGAAAACGCGTTTGACCAGTTTCAGTTGATTTTAATCGACTGGAAAATGGCCATTTTTCCAACGGTCTCAGAATTCGACGAAACTAGTTTTGTTAGGACCGTATCGTCAATACGAAGCTAGAAAATATTTTTCTGGAATTTTTCGAGTTAGTATGTGACCCCGGTAAATTGAAACGCGCGTTCAAATTCAATATATAGAAGTATATGTTGATTTTGGGGAAACTGATTGTAACAGCCGAATCAGCTGACGATACATATCTCATTGTGTTCGGAATGGGGGTAAAACGCTATGGATGACAGGCGGTGGGCCTCGTTTTGAGGTCGAAAATAAAAGTTGCTTTTTGGTGAAAAATAAAATAATAAAAAATTAAAACCCCTTCCCAAAACCGGTTGACCCTTCACCCCCATCCTTCATCGATTCAACCCGTATAACAGAACAAAAAAAAAATTGAGACCCACGGAAACCCCACGCCGCCTTCCACCAGCGATCGCCGGAGCCTCCCACGCCAGAGCCGCCTCCGGCCTCTCTCCCCAGCGCGCTCCTCCTCTCCCCTTCCGTCATTCGAACACCCCCAAATCCCACGAGCCCCAAAATCGAACGCAACCACCGTTGAGCTCCCCCTCTCCTCCTCCAGCCGCCACTCCATCGATTTCTTCCCCCACCGATTAGCAGACAACCACCCCCTCCTCCTCCTTGGACGTGAGCAGCCCTTTCCCCCCTCAACGCAATGGAAAAAAAAATCAAATTAAAGGTGATTTCTTTTTATTTGTTTCCTTTCTTATTTTTAGTGTAATCAACTTAGAAGAAAATATATAGGAATAAAAATCAGTTTTATATTTATATATATTAGTGTAAATTAAAAATAGGATTTTTTATATATGTATGTTCATAAAAATAAGATTTTTACATAAGAAAAAGATTGGATTTTTAATTTGAAAAGTTTGATTTTTAAACAAGAAAAGAGTTGAATCTTTATATTAGAAAAGTTCGAATTTTTATATTAGAAAAGTTTGAATCTTTATATAGTGGAAATGGTGAAGTAAAAATATAATTTTTATAATGAAGTTAGGAAGTAAAAATAGAATTTTTACATATGGAATAACAAAGAAAAGATTAGATTTTAAGAATAGAAAAGATTAGATTTTTAAAATAGAAAAGATATGATGTTTACAATAGCGAAGTAAAAATTCGATTTTTATATATTGAATAGCGAAGTAAAAATTCGATTTTTATATATTGAATAGCAAAGTAAAAATTCGATTTTTATATATTGAATAGCGAAGTAAAAATTCGATTTTTATATATTGAATAGCAAAGTAAAAATTCGATTTTTATATATTGAATAGCGAAGTAAAAATTCGATTTTTATATATTGAATAGCAAAGTAAAAATTCGATTTTTATATATTGAATAGCAAAGTAAAAATTCGATTTTTATATATTGAATAGCAAAGTAAAAATTCGATTTTTACATAGGTAGTGGCTACGGGCAGCGAAAGTGACAAAAGGCGAGAACGACGAAGATTTTTATAAATGAAGTATCGTGGAGTTGGGATAGCTATTGATGAGAACTTCTCACTCAAATTTCCTTTTCTAGTTATATATATATATGCTAGGATGCAGACGGTGTTTAGTAGCACCCGACACCCGTCATCCACAGACCATGGATGGCTTGTTTGATTGATTGATGTGTTGTGAAATTTGTTTGTGAAATTGATGTGAAATAGATAAGGAAATAAAATATTTATATAGTTAAAAATATTTTATCATTAAAAATATAATTTTTTAACGTGGAAGTGAATAAATAAATATCAATAAACAAATCGGCCGATTTGTTTATATACACTGATTTAACTGATATTGATTGGGTCGATAAATTTTACACATCGCCCAACTGCACAAACAACATCTGTGTTTGATTGTTTGAAACCCCACACGGGTATTGGGATAAAATACGGCATACACTAATCCCAATAATTAGTTGTATGTCGATCGATTGATTGACAGGCTGTTATAAGCGTTAGAGATTTATATTTGATGCTTATACAGTGTAGTGCACTTTGGATGATGGTTGATTATTTATCGTTGCTATTGTACACATGTGTTGTATGGAATCCATATAATTAACTTTATATGGTAATTGATTGGGCTTCATTCCAATTTAGAAAATAAAGAATATTATAAAATAAAGGTTCATGTGTTGACAGTACTCATCCGTTGAGATTAGTCATATGTTGAACGAAATATTTTGATAATAAAATCTACATCTTTATCTTTATAAAATAAAGGTTCATGTGTTGACAGTACTCATCCGTTGAGATTAGTCATGTGTTGAACGAAATATTTTGATAATAAAATCTACATCTTTATCTTTATAAAATAAAGGTTCATGTGTTGACAGTACTCATCCATTGAGATTAGTCATGTGTTGAACGAAATATTTTAACAATAAAATTTACATCTTTATCATATAGAAAATTAGAAACTAACTGGAAAATAGATGAGATGAGTGGTCTCCTGGACATTGATCTGATATTGGTTTCGGCCTTCGGGGTTAATATTCAGGGAATCGTTCTCTTACTAATTTACGTTGGAGTCTGATTTGAAATCAAACGATAGATACCATAATTTTTATAAAATATATTAAATAACAAAAATAGTCACACGTGGACAGTACTCATTCGTTGAGATTAGTCATGTGTTGACAAGAATAAATATTCATTTGTTGAATAGAATAATGGAATTATTGAAATATATAAAGCCGTGTTGATTAGAGATGCGCTATTTTTGACGCGAACGATATTTATATCGATTATATTCGTTTTTAAATTTGAATTGAATCGAATAGAAAACCAATTTGAATTGAATCGAATAGAAAACCAATTTGAATTGAATGGAATAGAAAACCAATTTGAATTGAATCGAATAGAAAACGAATTTGAATTGAATTGAATAGAAAATCAATTTGAATTGAATCGAATAGAAAACGAATTTGAATTGAATCGAATAGAAAACCAATTTGAATTGAATCGAATAGAAAACGATTTTGAATTGAATCGAATAGAAAACCAATTTGAATTGAATCGAATAGAAAACCAATTTGAATTGAATCGAATAGAAAATGAATTTGAATTGAATCGAATAGAAAACCAATTTGAATTGAATCGAATAGAAAACGAATTTGAATTGAATCGAATAGAAAACCAATTTGAATTGAATCGAATAGAAAACCAATTTGAATTGAATCGAATAGAAAATGAATTCGAATTGAATTGAAAACCAATTCGAATTAAATTGAAAACGAATTCGAATTGAATTGAAAACGAATTCGAATTGAATTCGAATTGAATTGAAATTTGAATTGAATAGAAATGAATTTTAAAATGAATTTATACGTAAGAATTCAATTTTGATTTGAATTGAAATGGAAGTTGAAATTGTTTTTGAAACGAATTTAAAACGATTAATAAAATTCGTTTTAAATAGGAATCGATGAAGTATATATTATATATATTATATATATAATATAATGGCCTGAATAGAACGCGCCGCGCCGCGGTAGTTCGTGAATTTCGACCATTTATTTCAAACAGACATTACGGGAGATCCGACCGTCGGATTCTCCTAAAACCGGAACCGTTGGGTTCATATCGAAAAGAGCTTTCTAACGAATATTAGAAATTTGAAATCTAACGGTTGGATTTGGAGATACGTCCAAATCAAATTTGGAAAAGGTCATTGTAAGTGCAGTTCGATGGCCGTAGATGGAAATCGACTGTACGGGCCTTGATAAAATTATTAAAAATAGTAATAATTTGTGTAAAATCATAAGAAATGATTTGGAAAAATTGGGATGAAAAACTCCATATTTGAAAAGATAAAAATAGATTTTTATCGAAATGAACTAGTTTTGAACTGAAATTAAAACCCATTTATTTTTAAATAAATAAATTGGATTTGAAATGGGTTTAAATAGAATTGATTCATGGGTTTATCGTGAACTGTGTTTTAAATAACACTAGTTCTTTAACCCGATAATAAATAGAATGTGATTTGGGTTTGTCGTGAACTGTGTTTTAAATGACACTAGTTCTTTAACCCAGTAAAGGCAGTTTTAATGAATCTGCAATTAGATTGAAATGTGGATTGATAATCTGAATTATCAAATTTGGCAAATGAGCGAGAATGGAGTATCACCAGTTTTTCTCCAGAGTGATAGTTAAATCTTTAATTAGATTTGAACGTGAAATGGTAATTAATTTTACCGATAACACCGTGGTGTTAGATATGGAGTATTACCAGTTTTGCTTCATGGGATGAATAGGTTGGGATTGGGAGATAAAATAAATAATTACTTCGGTGTGGTTCGCTAATCTCGACTAGTTTAGAAAACCATAATTAGGTTTGAAACGACATCCAAAGGAAGATTAAAGGATAAATTTTAAAGAATTTATCTTGGATAAAATTAATGGGAACCATTCCCTAAGAATGTGGAATTTAGAAACTAGCTGTAGGTTAGCTAAGAAGAATGGTTTCCTGGATATTGATCTGATGTTGGTTTCGGCCTTCGGGGTTAATATTTGGGAAATTGTTCTCTTGCTAATTTTCGATTAGTGGCTGCTGAATTGGAGTGAGGCGTATGTTGTGTTTGTGTAACATTTTTTTTAATATACGCGGGTTGTTCGGAAAGGCCGGGTTTATACCCATTCTGAATAACCGATTCGACGATATGTCGAAGATAAAGACGGTGGACGAAGACCGGAAGTCTTCACATCGTTTGGATAATTACTGATGATCCTGATTGGGCTGTACACCCAAGAGGATGGAAATAGTCGGTGGTCGTCCAGACGTACTTGGAGATCGATGGATATGCGAGGAAAGTGCATCCGGTTTCGTTCAGACCCAGAACGAACTTGTAAATGGATTGTGTGTCTGACATTGGATTTTATTCTGTGTTGATTGATTTCTGTTAAATATATATCTGTTTGGCGACGGAGAATTTATTCTCTTGCTTAACGCCCTTCTCTGAGACGTACGAGCTTAGAGGTTATATATCGATATATATCAATCGCATGGCATGAATTGCCTGTGTGGCATGCTGAGTTGCATGGATCAAGGCTTCTGTTGAAAAGCAAAGTCTTGTGGCTGATGATCAAAGCACGGCCTACGTGGCACAGCTTTGTGTATAACGTGAATTCGCGAGCCTCACACCTCGGTATGAGTCAAAAACGGGATAAGAAATGCAGGGAGAGCACGACGTTTCTTTCTTGCTTTGGTGGTGTCAGTGACTTACCAGCCCTGACATTGATATACTTTTCACCTATGTGGTTGTTGGATGAGGCGCCTCGATTTTAGGTCTGTAAGGATCGGGAAACGTGTGTTCAGGCATAATTAATCCTCAAACGTAAGAGAGGACCGGCCCTGAAGCATCCAGGGGTTACCCAGAGTGTGTAGTCCCGAGGCATTTGCTAGAGTGTCTCGAAGCGGAGAGGAGCTTGCCCCTTGCCTCGACTCATGACGGAAATCCCATTTCCAATACGTCTATTGCGGTTTTAATTGTAGAACTAGTATGGCGACATGATATATGGTACCCATGCCGTCTATGATTTATATTTATGATTGAAATTGTTTTGACACTATACACTTATTATAGTATCAAATGATTTGTTTTAAACGTACCAAGCATGTTTGGCTATTATAAGGGAAAACCCTATCCCCCGACTTGCGTTGCATTGTGTGATGGGACCTGGGTCTTATAATAGCTTCATTTTTCGAAAAAGCATTGCGCTGTTTATTCTATGCACTGGTGTTCTTGGGAGGAAACCCGTTCCGTGTTATACGGCGTGGTCCCTTGAATTACTCTCTTTTAAAGTAAAGTTTTAAATAACTGTTTTAGTTCTCACACCAGTCACATGACTGACCTGGAATTTATTGTTTTAACCTAAACTCTGGGTGCCCCTATTTTCCGCACGGGCAGCTAGTAGTTTTGGTTTTGCAGATTTATATTCACAGGATCCTGGTTTACAGCTGGAATGATGCTCGGAAAGCTCTGTATCCGTGTATCACCTTCAGTTGTGCTTTGTATTATTTTCCGCTGCTATGTAATTTATTGTAATCTCTGATATTTATCGAATGTAGTTTATTCAATTATACTCTGTATATTCTTGTATCTGATGGAATTGTTGTAATAACAATGAAATGTTCTTCCGTCTGCGTTCTGATTTGTCGTGTTCTCAAAACGACAGGGATTTCGAACGGTCTAGATCGGTTTAACGACTGATTCGGATCGAGCGAAATTCCCGGCCGTCACATTTGGTATCAGAGCTTTGGTTTACAGAGCTCGGGAACAAGACACATTAGAACCATACGAAAGAATTCATCAGATATTGGATTAGTAATATCCAAATAGAATGACTCGTTAGAGATAGGATCAGTAGTATCCTAGAACGAGTGTGAAGAGTATATTTTTCAAATGAAAACAATTTTGTTTTGAAATTTAAATCGTTTTATTCGTATTTGAATATTTATTTATTTTGAATTTGGACAATCCGATATATAAAGATTTTGCATATACGCGTCATGAACGTATATTCGAAGTTTTAATATACTGGATAGATATAGAATCACATTCTATTCGCCCGGAGATGGTACTGATGATAGCACGTGCATCATCAGTATTTATGTTCGTGTTTCGAAGGTGTAATATCTATATATTTCCATTAGACTGGTGTGAGAACCAAAACTTATATAGATAGATTCATTTGTTGTGATTTGGCATCAAAAACATGATTTTCTGTATATATATCAAAATAATGAATTTGAAACGTTAATTCACTAATTGATTGATGTTTGTGTTGTTTGTTTATTTGTTTGATAATTTTGCACCATTATGCCTAATAGAATCAAATATTGAATATTATTGAAATTAGTTGCATATACATGTACTTACATTGAACAGGTCATAGTAAGGAGGTTAGAGCAGAGAATAAAATTTGTTTGCCCGACAAATAGGTACATGTTTACTATAATTTACTGTTTTGTTTGGGTGATGATGATTTTATGAGCCGATTGGCTAGCCGCTTGGCGTTTTCTTTTTCTTTTTGAGATCAGAAGGCCTATATGGCAATTTCGGGATTTTCCCGTGGCTCCCGGTGCAGGGGAGGTTATGGCGAAATTTTTCGAAAATTTAGGGTGTTAGCCAAATTTTTGAAGAATTTGAAAATTCTCAGAAACTGAAAAGTTGGAGAATGGAAGCCAGATCGAACGTAGAGTTGATTAATCAAACCACTTTCGACTTTGTTCCTTTTCGGGGACGAAAAGTTTTAAGTGGGGGAGAATGTAATAACCCGGAAATCCGAGCCAGTTTAAAATTTTTATTTTGGCAATTTTAATGAATTTTGAATATTTAAAATAGATTATTTTAAATAATATCAATGAGAAATTTATTTTGAATATAATTAGAACGTATATATTTATAAGCGTCGTCGTTAGAATATAAATAATTATATATAATTATAAAAGGAATTGAAAATGGCGCGGTAGTTCGATAATTCGATTTCAAACTTCAATTGAATGTACCGGGTGCAAAACAATCCGGATTTTAGCGAAACCAAAAATAATAGGATCTAATTGATAATATCTTTCCAACGAATCCGAAAAATCAAGATTTCATAGCGGGGATCAAAAGATATGTCCAGTTGAAAATTCTGAATAGTCGCTATGGAATTCAGGCCCTTAAAAATGGGAATTTTGCAAACGACCTCGGATTTCGACGAAACCACTTTAGTTGGATCCGCAGTGTCAAATTATTGCTAGATTTCAAATTTCATAATTTTTTGAATCAATATGTGAGTGTGGCAAAGGAAAACGCGTTTGACCAGTTTCAGTTGATTTTAATCGACTGGATAATGGCCATTTTTCCAACGGTCTCAGAATTCGACGAAACTAGTTTTGTTAGGACCGTATCGTCAATACGAAGCTAGAAAATATTTTTCTGGAATTTTTCGAGTTAGTATGTGACCCCGGTAAATTGAAACGCGCGTTCAAATTCAATATATAGAAGTATATGTTGATTTTGGGGAAACTGATTGTAACAGCCGAATCAGCTGACGATACATATCCCATTGTGTTCGGAATGGGGGTAAAACGCTATGGACGACAGGCGGTGGGCCTCGTTTTGAGGTCGAAAATAAAAGTTGCTTTTTGGTGAAAAATAAAATAATAAAAAATTAAAACCCCTTCCCAAAACCGGTTGACCCTTCACCCCCATCCTTCATCGATTCAAACCCGTATAACAGAACAAAAAAAATATATCGAGACCCACGGAAACCCCACGCCGCCTTCCACCAGCGATCGCCGGAGCCTCCCACGCCAGAGCCGCCTCCGGCCTCTCTCCCCAGCGCGCTCCTCCTCTCCCCTTCCGTCATTCGAACACCCCCAAATCCCACGAGCCCCAAAATCGAACGCAACCACCGTTGAGCGCCCCCTCTCCTCCTCCAGCCACCACTCCATCGATTTCTTCCCCCACCGATTAGCAGACAACCACCCCCTCCTCCTCCTTGGACGTGAGCAGCCCTTTCCCCCCTCAACGCAATGGAAAAAAAATCAAATTAAAGGTGATTTCTTTTTATTTGTTTCCTTTCTTATTTTTAGTGTAATCAACTTAGAAGAAAATATATAGGAATAAAAATCAGTTTTATATTTATATATATTAGTGTAAATTAAAAATAGGATTTTTTATATATGTATGTTCATAAAAATAAGATTTTTACATAAGAAAAAGATTGGATTTTTAATTTGAAAAGTTTGATTTTTAAACAAGAAAAGAGTTGAATCTTTATATTAGAAAAGTTCGAATTTTTATATTAGAAAAGTTTGAATCTTTATATAGTGGAAATGGTGAAGTTAAAATATAATTTTTATAATGAATTTAGGAAGTAAAAATAGAATTTTTACATATGGAATAACAAAGAAAAGATTAGATTTTTAGAATAGAAAAGATTAGATTTTTAAAATAGAAAAGATATGATTTTTACAATAGCGAAGTAAAAATTCGATTTTTATATACTGAATAGCGAAGTAAAAATTCGATTTTTATATATTGAATAGTGAAGTAAAAATTCGATTTTTATATATTGAATAGCGAAGTAAAAATTCGATTTTTATATATTGAATAGCAAAGTAAAAATTCGATTTTTATATATTGAATAGCGAAGTAAAAATTCGATTTTTATATATTGAATAGCAAAGTAAAAATTCGATTTTTATATATTGAATAGCAAAGTAAAAATTCGATTTTTATATATTGAATAGCAAAGTAAAAATTCGATTTCTACATAGGTAGTGGCTACGGGTAGCGAAAGTGACAAAAGGCGAGAACGACGAAGATTTTTATATATGAAGTGTCGTGGAGTTGGGATAGCTATTGGTGAGAACTTCTCACTCAAATTTCCTTTTCTAGTTATATATATATGCTAGGATGCAGACGGTGTTTAGTAGCACCCGACACCCGTCATCCACAGACCATGGATGGCTTGTTTGTTTGATTGATGTGTTGTGAAATTTGTTTGTGAAATTGATGTGAAATAGATAAGGAAATAAAATATTTATATAGTTAAAAATATTTTATCGTTAAAAATATAATTTTTTAACGTGGAAGTGAATAAATAAATATCTATAAACAAATCGGCCGATTTGTTTATATACACTGATTTAACTGATATTGATTGGGTCGATAAATTTTACACATCGCCCAACTGCACAAACAACATCTGTGTTTGATTGTTTGAAACCCCACATGGGTATTGGGATAAAATACGGCATACACTAATCCCAATAATTAGTTGTATGTCGATCGATTGATTGACAGGCTGTTATAAGCGTTAGAGATTTATATTTGATGCTTATACAGTTTAGTGCACTTTGGATGATGGTTGATTATTTATCGTTGCTATTGTATACATGTGTTGTATGGAATCCATATAATTAACTTTATATGGTAATTGATTGGGCCTCATTCCAATTTAGAAAATAAAGAATATTATAAAATAAAGGTTCATGTGTTGACAGTACTCATCCGTTGAGATTAGTCATGTGTTGAACGAAATATTTTGATAATAAAATCTACATCTTTATCTTTATAAAATAAAGGTTCATGTGTTGACAGTACTCATCCGTTGAGATTAGTCATGTGTTGAACGAAATATTTTGATAATAAAATCTACATCTTTATCTTTATAAAATAAAGGTTCATGTGTTGACAGTACTCATCCGTTGAGATTAGTCATGTGTTGAACGAAATATTTTAACAATAAAATTTACATCTTTATCATACAGAAAATTAGAAACTAACTGGAAAATAGATGAGATTAGTGGTCTCCTGGACATTGATCTGATATTGGTTTCGGCCTCCGGGGTTAATATTCAGGGAATCGTTCTCTTACTAATTTACGGTTGGAGTCTGATTTGAAATCAAACGATAGATACCATAATTTTTATTAAATATATTAAATAACAAAAATAGTCACACGTGGACAGTACTCATTCGTTGAGATTAGTCATGTGTTGACAAGAATAAATATTCATTTGTTGAATAGAATAATGGAATTATTGAAATATATAAAGCCGTGTTGATTAGAGATGCGCTATTTTTGACGCGAACAATATTTATATCGATTATATTCGTTTTTAAATTTGAATTGAATCGAATAGAAAACCAATTTGAATTGAATCGAATAGAAAACCAATTTGAATTGAATCGAATAGAAAACCAATTTGAATTGAATCGAATAGAAAACGAATTTGAATTGAATCGAATAGAAAACCAATTTGAATTGAATCGAATAGAAAACGAATTTGAATTGAATCGAATAGAAAACGAATTTGAATTGAATCGAATATAAAACCAATTTGAATTGAATCGAATAGAAAACAAATTTGAATTGAATCGAATAGAAAACCAATTTGAATTGAATCGAATAGAAAACGAATTTGAATTGAATAGAAAACCAATTTGAATTGAATTGAATCGAATAGAAAACGAATTCGAATTGAACTGAAAACCAATTCGAATTGAATTGAAAACGAATTCGAATTGAATTGAAAACGAATTGAAATGAATTCAAATTGAATTGAAATTTGAATTGAATAGAAATGAATTTTAAAACGAATTTATACAGAAGAATTCAATTTTGATTTGAATTGAAATGGAAGTTGAAATTGTTTTTGAAACGAATTTAAAACGACTTATAAAATTCATTTTAAATAGGAATCGACGAAATATATATTATATATATATAATATAATGGCCTGAATAGAACGCGCCGCGCCGCGGCAGTTCGTGAATTTCGACCATTTATTTCAAACAGACATTACGGGAGATCCGACCGTCGGATTCTCCTAAAACCGGAACTGTTGGGTTCATATCAAAAAAAGCTTTCTAACGAATATTAGAAATTTGAAATCTAACGGTTGGATTTGGAGATACGTCCAAATCAAATTTGGAAATGGTCGTTGTATGTGCAGTTCGATGGCCGTAGATGGAAATCGACTGTACGGGCCTTGATAAAATTATTAAAAATAGTAATAATTTGTGTAAATCATAAGAAATGATTTGGGAAAAATTGGGATGAAAAACTCCATATTTGAAAAGATAAAAATAGATTTTTATCGAAATGAACTAGTTTTGAACTGAAATTAAAACCCATTTATTTTTAAATAAATAAATTGGATTTGAAATGGGTTTAAATAGAATTGATTCATGGGTTTATCGTGAACTGTGTTTTAAATAACACTAGTTCTTTAACCCGATAATAAATAGAATGTGATTTGGGTTTGTCGTGAACTGTGTTTTAAATGACACTAGTTCTTTAACCCAGTAAAGGGAGTTTTAATGAATCTGCAATTAGATTGAAATGTGGATTGATAATCTGAATTATCAAATTTGGCAAATGAGCGAGAATGGAGTATCACCAGTTTTGCTCCAGAGCGATAGTTAAATATTTAATTAGATTTGAACGTGAAATGGTAATTAATTTTACCGATATCACCGTGGTGTTAGATATGGAGTATTACCAGTTTTGCTTCATGGGATGAATATGTTGGGATTGGGAGATAAAATAAATAATTACTTTGGTGTGGTTCGCTAATCTCGACTAGTTTAGAAAACCATAATTAGGTTTGAAACGACATCCAAAGGAAGATTAAAGGATAAATTTTAAAGAATTTATCTTGGATAAAATTAATGGGAACCTTTCCCTAAGAATGTGGAATTTAGAAACTAGCTGTAGGTTAGTTAAGAAGAATGGTTTCCTGGATATTGATCTGATGTTGGTTTCGGCCTTCGGGGTTAATATTTGGGAAATTGTTCTCTTGCTAATTTGCGGTTAGTGGCTGTTGAATTGGAATGAGGCGTATGTTGTGTTTGTGTAACATTTGTTTTTAATATACGCGGGTTGTTCGAAAAGGCCGGGTTTATACCCATTCTGAATAACCGATTCGACGATATGCCGAAAATGAAGACGGTGGACGAAGACCGGAAGTCTTCACATCGTTTGGATAATTACCGATGATCCTGATTGGGCTGTACACCCAAGTGGATGGAAATAGTCGGTGGTCGTCCAGACGTACTTGGAGATCGATGGATATGCGAGGAAAGTGCCTCCGGTTTCGTTCAGACCCATAACGAACTTGTAAATGGATTGTGTGTCTGACATTGGATTTTATTCTGTGTTGATTGATTTCTGTTAAATATATATCTGTTTGGCGGCGGAGAATTTATTCTCTTGCTTAACGCCCTTCTCTGAGACGTACGAGCTTAGAGGTTATATATCGATAGATATCAATCGCATGGCATGAATTGCATGTGTGGCATGCTGAGTTGCATGGATCAAGGCTTCTGTTGAAAAGCAAAGTCTTGTGGTTGATGATCAAAGCACAGCCTATGTGGCACAGCTTTGTGTATAACATGAATTCGCGAGCCTCACACCTCGGTATAAGTCAAAAACGGGATAAGGACTGCAGGGAGAGCACGACGTTTCTTTCTAGCTTTGGTGGTGTCAGTGACTTACCAGCCCTGACATTGATATACTTTTCACCTATGTGGTTGTTGGATGAGGCGCCTCGATTTTAGGTCTGTAAGGACCGGGAAACGTGTGTTCAGGCATAATTAATCCTCAAACGTAAGAGAGGACCGACCCTGAAGCATCCAGGGGTTACCCAGAGTGTGTAGTCCCGAGGCATTTGCTAGAATGTCTCGAAGCGGAGAGGAGCTTGCCCCTTGCCTCGACTCATGACGGAAATCCAATTTCCAATACGTGTATTGCGGTTTTAATTGTAGAACTAGTATGGCGACATGATATATGGTACCTATGCCGTCTATGATTTATATTTATGATTGAAATTGTTTTGACACTATACACTTATTATAGTATCAAATGATTTGTTTTAAACGTACCAAGCAGGTTTGGCTATTATAAGGGAAAAACCTATCCTCCGGCTTGCGTTGCATTGTGTGATGGGACCTGGTCTTATAATAGCTTCATTTTTCGAAAAAGCATTGCGCTGTTTATTCTATGCACTGGTGTTCTTGGGAGGAAACCCGTTCCGTGTTATACGGCGTGGTCCCTTGAATTACTCTCTTTTAAAGTAAAGTTTTAAATAACTGTTTTAGTTCTCACACCAGTCACATGACTGACCTGGAGTTTATTGTTTTAACCTAAACTCTGGGTGCCCCTATTTTCCGCACGGGCAGCTAGTAGTTTTGGTTTTGCAGATTTATATTCACAGGATCCTGGTTTACAGCTGGAATGATACTCGGAAAGCTCTGTATCCGTGTATCACCTTCAGTTGTGCTTTGTATTATTTTCCGCTGCTATGTAATTTATTGTAATCTCTGATATTTATCGAATGTAGTTTATTCAATTATACTCTGTATATTCTTGTATCTGATGGAATTGTTGTAATAACAATGAAATGTTCTTCCATTTGCGTTCTTATTTGTCGTGTTCTCAAAACGATCAGGGGTTTCGAATGGTCTAGATCGGTTTAACGACTGATTCAGATCGAGCGAAATTCCCGGCCGTCACAGGTAGGTACCCGCTTAGGTTTGAATTTGAAAGTCTTTTTCATTTTTTAGTTTGTTCGGTTAAACAATATACTTAGGGATATATCTATTTCACATGCTATATTTGTGTAATATATTTTTCTCAATGTTATATTTGTCTATCCTTCTATAGTTATTCATCTTGCTTTTGTCTAAATCTTCCAAATCCTGAATGCTATATACCTTTATCATTTAACATTCTATCACTACACATTAATCAAATAAAGTAACATATTCAATTATAATTTTTCATGTTATGTTAATTTATCATTTTTTCTCAATGCTATATTTGTCTATTATTTTATAGTTATTCATCGTGCTTTTTCCTATCATCTATCAAATACCGAATGCTATTTTTCTCTATCATTTATCATTGCAACATAATACATTAAGCAAATAAAGTAACATATTCAACTGTAACTATGTCATGCTATGTTTATCTATCATTTTTCTCAATGATATGCATGTATTTCATTGCTCAAATGTTATATTAAACATAAGATTGGACTTCATTACTCTAATATTATATTAAACTATCATTTTGTATACAAAAATTATGTAAGTAGACTCTTCGGTTAAAATGTTATATTAAATATTATTTTGTATATTGTAATCTTCTTGTCGAACTTCATAACTAAAATGCTATATTAAACTTTAATTTTTCATTTTAAAAACATGATAGTGGATTTGGTAACTCATATGCTATGCTAAGCTAGCATTTAGCATTCTTTAAATATGCTAGTGCATTTTGTTATTAAAATGCTACATTAAATCTTATTTTGCATATTATAATCATGGTGTTGAACTTTATAATTAAATTGCTACATTAATCATATTTAAAGAAGGATAGTGGACAAACTCAAATGTTATGTTAAACTATCATTTTATGTACCTTAAATATGCTAGTTGACACTGTATTTAAATTGTTACATTAAAACAATCAAATGATATATGCAGTTATCATTTTGCATATTCTATTCATGATAGTTCTCTTTACGAATATTTATATCATTTTCAATATTCTATTCGTGCAAGTTCACTTTAAATATACTCGTGCAAAATTCAAGTGTTCTAGTGGACTTTGCATTCAAAATGTTACAGTATAAAAAATGTTAAATATAATTATCATTGTGGACATTTTATTTATGGTAGTACTCTGTAGGAATACTTGTATCATTATATACATCATATTTTATGCTGGTTCACTTTAAATATACTAATGCAAAATTCAAATATCAGTATGCATATTTTTTTCATTTTTGTTTAATTGAAATATATGTACGCTATATCCAACTATCATTTTATGTATATAACTATCATTGTCTAACTGAAATATATGGATGCTCTTCTCAAGTGCCCGAGCATGGAGACACATGACTAACAAGAGTAAAATGAAAGTGAAACAAGTGGGACATTGAGTTTATGAAACATTGAAATTATTTTGTCATAAAACATCACAAAATTGTAAACTACTACGACATTATCATGATTTAATGCTAAGCTAATTTAGCACTTTTGGTATCACTGATTTTTTTTAAATTCAGATCAACGATGATTAAGAAGAGGACATAGTACTGAATTATTATTTTTTACTTCAGATCAACGATAATGAGGGTGTAGACTGCTTCAAAAATGACAATGATTAGGTTCGATTAGCTTCAGGCGACGACGACGGATTTAGATTAGGTCATCTTCGGAAGGCGGTTAACGGAAGAAGGCGAGATCATGGTGACTTCGAAAGGCGGTTTGGGGAAGAAGGTGACATCGCTCGTTTTGTCTTTCTGCTGAAATTATAAAAATTACGTCCCCGTTTTGAAATTTGTTTTAAGTTTTTCCTTTAAACTAATTTTCTCTATTTTAAATCCGTTTAAAGTGTTATGTTAATATTTTTGTTGAAGTTAGAAACTGTTCAAAAACATTATATTTATGTTATACCAACAATCATAATAAATAAGAGACAAGATCATTCACCTCATCTGAATCCGCCCGAACTTGCTCCTAAGCGTAGAGCTCGTAACCACAAGTCCAAACAGACCTCGTATACAAAAGTTACATGATACATAAGATTATTTGATATTGAAATAATTAAATTAGCTAACCATAATCAACTTAACTCTAGTTACATTCATTTACATTAATCATCTCCTTCCTACTTCCTGATGTCGTGCACATCCTCCATTACCTTGCACATTTGCTCGATGATACGAATCTCTAGTTGGTGAAATCCAAGATCGATCACGTCACTGAAATTCACGTTGCAAGCTCCACTCCCTGACACCATCTCCTCGAACCCTGGCTCCTACGATCAAAATGCATTGTCAATGTTTCCCTTTCGGCAAACATCAAGTCGCCCAACTCTAGAATCGACCGAACTTGCCCAAACTTATGAAGCTTTTGCACCTTTCCTCCCTCAACCCTCTGGTAGCCTCTATTTCACCTAATTCCGACTCAACCACCATAACATCGAACCCTAGTTTGGCTTTGATAAATTACCTTCGACCAAACAGGCATCGCATCGCATTTTGTGCATGTGTGTATGTTTCTCTCTTCACTACGATTCCAATGAATCCACCCTCAAGAGTTTTAGTGAGGTAAACCGATAGGTATTGATTTTTGAAGTTATGGAAGGAGGGGCGGCTATTTCTCCATGCATAGTAAAGAAAATGAGAGGGAGATGAACAATAGATGAACAAATGAGATTGTTTGCGAACAAATTTTACAATTGTAAACAACTATAAAATCCGTTCGACTTTCCTAAACAACAAGGATTATTGTAGAGGGTGTCGAACTCTGGGACCAAAAATATTTTAATTAATAAATCCAATCAAGTTATTCCAGGATTTTGATTGATTGAAAACACAGAAAATAACATCAATTAAATAAAAAGAGAGATTTATATAATAAGACAAAGCAATTAGGGGATAATGACATAGATTGGATTCACACTCATCAACAACAAGAAGTAAATATAGATCTAATTCATGTTTCTGTCACAAACATGAATCAACGATAATTAGGTTCTTAGAAACAAATAAGTGAATAACGACAAGCATAGCCTATGCAAGAGCTGAGCTCTTAAACAACCATAGGCTATCAGGACAGATTCACTAATTAATTCCTAAAACCCTAAAATTAGATCTAAATCTGATAATTGTTAGATCGAACACGAATATACCCTGTGAAGAAGCATAGCTCTTAAACGACACAGAATATGAAGGTTCATATCTAACCCTTGATTCAGATCCAGGTCTACATGTATAAAGTCCTCATCTTTTGGCTATGTGATTCATATTGAATCATATCTATTAGCGTCATCACCCCCTAATCAAAGGGGATTAGCTAGACATAACTAAAGAAGAAGAGAAACATAAACTAAATAACATGAACATAAATAAAATAAAATAACAACTGAGAGAAAGGGAGAAGAAGAGTTTTATTCCAAGAAGAGAATTACAAAATAAAACTAATTGTGTTTTACAATGAATGAGATACAATGTATTTATAACTGACATGAAAAAGACTACTTGGCAAATTCCACAATGTGAGACAAAACCCCTTTTCCAAAATAGCACATAAATCAAATAGCTCAGTGTGAACGCGTGCAGCGCATGAATGAGAAGCCTTGCAAATTACATGATATTGGACAAATAACTTAGCCCAATTAGCAACTAGACCAATGTGAATGCATGCAGATGTCATGGAAAATAGGTTGCGAGCTTTAACTCCAATTGCCTTGAGAATGAATAACAACTCCAAATGATCACTATGGAAAAGCATTGAATCTTGTCTTTAAAATATGCAGCAGGAGGCGATTGAATAGCACTTTTTCTTCAGGTCTTCAAGCTTTAATCCAGCTCTAAAATTCAACACTCTTCTTGCACAAATTCTTCAAGCTTTTCAACAATTAAGTTCGTTAATCCATTCATAAAAATAATCTGTAAACACAACTATAAATGCACAGTATCAATTATTTAAAAGATAAAATAAGATAAATATGCAGATAAAATATACACATTTACATGTATACCAGAGATCATAGGGTTAGAAAATTGTTATTTTAATATTATATTTAATTTCCATTAATTTTTAATTAAAATCAAACATGTGTATAGAGCTCGTGAGATCAAATGGTGCGCCCGGTCATCGCAAAACTTAACTATGTGCATCACCTCGTTATAACGATTTTGATGGTACAAGTTTCATCGCAATCCGAGCATCGCTTAAAAAATCACAATTTTGATGTATTTCAGGACAACTTTGACAATCAAATTGTCCAATCTCCAAATATAGCATTTTTTATACTTTTTTCACGTTACAAACCATTCGAACTCAATGGAAGTGGTGTCGAGTCCTAATTCTATATGTTGTGAAAAACACATTTTGGAACTATTAATCAATTAAAATTAGAATTTAAATATTTCACCAGTAAAATTACGAGCCATATAACTCTCCTTTTCATGGGTCTAAATTTTTTCTTGAAAAGGGAGGAATGACGATTGCAATTTACGGAAAAATGACATGCATCATTGATTGTTAAACCTACGGAACTACTATTTGAATTATTATTTTATGTTCATTGTTATATTAGTGAGTTTGTTCATTATATTAACGAGTTTAGCTTAGATAAAAGCCAAAAAATATAACAAAGTTTTCACCATAAATTCATCGTTTTACATTAACTTCATGATATATTAAGCTTGTAAATAACTTAGTGAAATAAGCTTAGAGTGGGTGCATGTTTTTTATCACATAATCAATGTTTCGTAAATGCAAGCTGAATTCGCAAAAAGTATTCTATTTTTATTATATTTTTTAACAAGCAAACCCAAATTTATTACTCTAAGTCATAAATAATATTATACATGCTTTTCTCAAAACAGAAATTCTTTACTTTAATTTTTTTTGCATGTTTGTATGTTAATGTATACATGTGCAGTTATATCGCTTAGCAGTTCTATAACGGCGGAGGTGCAAAAAGGTGTAGCGGGGATATAACGGAGACACAAAAAGGTTCATTAGATGTAAAACCAAATATTTGAAAATTAGTTCATCATCTTTCTCATAATATATATGTACAAAAAACTATTATTAATTAATCTTATAAACAAAATCAACGAATATCATAGTTAAGCATGCTAAACTTGACGAGTGTAATCGATTGTTACCATATATTAGACATTTATGCCTTAAATTTTGCCATTTACGCTAAATTTAGTGAATTGTTTAAAAAGAGAATAGTCAAACTAAGCTCTATATATCAATACTGCTAAAACGAATGTTAAAAAGACTTGATTTAGCAGATGCAGCTGAAAATAGCAGTGCTAAAACTAGATTTACGGTTCATCAACGCTAAACTGAAATAGTATAGCGATTAAAGAGCGTTATGGGATATAACGAAGATATTGCGGGGCTTCAACTACATAGATGTATACAAGTGAGCCAAAGTTTAACCTATAATTTGTAGCTCAAAGCGAAGAGATTAATACAATGCATGCATGAGACATGCACGAGTATGATGTTATATCTAACACATTTTACATAAATAAATTTAATTTAGATAAAAAAATATAGCTTTCCAAATATGTCTATCGTCTTCACTCACCATGAATTCATGGTTGCTGAACAATTCCACTACTAGTTCATAGGTTTTCCCCTCGCATGCTTCAGATCTTTCTTGTTGGTTTTTTGGCATAAAGCCTTTTTTAGCCAGAAGACCTACTTATTATTGGTTATATTTGGGTATTGTATCAGTTGATTCAAATATTTTTTATTGATTTTAGTGATTTGATGATGATACTTTATAATGTGAGGGTAAGAGATATAATTGGGAATTATTGTATTCTAGTCTGACGATACTTGAGAAACCTCGTCATTGATGATTTCTGTATATTACTGAATCTTCCGTTTGATGTTGTTTATTGATTTTCTTATTTCATGAATTATTATATGGATGATGACATCTTTATTCTGGACATTACTGTGTTCTACATAATTGATAATTTAAGGTTGCTTTAGATAAAATTATAATTAATATTATACCCTAAAGTTCCATATGCTTATTAACTTTGGATTTAAAAATAGTTTGCCCCGTTTATATAGTACTCGGGTCAGTTTGAGTTATTTCAGATTTAGGAAAAGTAAAACAGCTACCATTTTGAGGCATCCAAAAGATTGTATATCTTGTATAGCATATTAATATCTTGTATTACATAGTCCATTGGATATATAACATTATGAGGTATAATGAACATGTGTTGTATATTGTTTAATATATATTATTGTTGTGACTAACTCTAAGATGTCTAGTATTTACTGTTTATTGAGTATTATTTTATCCTAGTAGCACACATATTTTTTCTTTGTGTGGGTACCATGCACGTATATGCGTGCTATTTATTTGATGTTTTAATATGCATTATTGTTAGTCCAAGAAAAGATTCATGAGTATACCTCATATTGTCTGTTTTTGTATTATCCCACATTGTTACTTTGTAGTACGCTTAGATAATATAAGTATAGAGGTAGGATGGTATGCGAACGACTTTTGATTTGTAGTTAAATCCAAAATGTAAGAACCCGTAACTTCCCCGGTAAGGAAAGAACGGATTGCTTTGAGAACAACACACATCGGAACACAAACAGAAGAACATTTCATTGTTTATTACAACAATTCCATCAGAATACAAGAATATATAGAGTATGAATAAATATTACACATTTGATAAATATCAGAGATTTAAATTACATTTAAATACATAACAACGGAAAAATAATACAAAGCACAACTGAAAGAAATACACGGATACAGAGCTTTTCGAGTATCGTTCCAGCTGTACCGGGATCCTGTGAATATAAATCTGCAAAACCCAACTACTAGCTGCCCGTGTGGAAAATAAGGGCAGCCAGAGTTTAGGTTAAAACAATAAACTCCAGGTCAGTCATGTGACTGGTGTGAGAACTAAAACAATTATTAATTTGATTTTTAAAGTTTGGTAAATCAAGGGACCACGCCATATAACACGGAACGGGTTTTTACCTCAAGAATATCAGTGCATAAGCAAACAGCGCAATGCTAAATGAAGAACAATGAAGCAGTTATAAGACCCAGGTCCCATCACACAATGCAACGCAAGCCGGAGGATAAGGTTTTACCTTATAACAGCCAAATAATGCTTGATACGCGAAATTTAATCTTTTATTATTACTATAAGTGAAGAAAACAACTTCGAATATAAATGTATCAATCATAGAAGGCATGGGTACCATATATCATGTCGCCATACTAGGCTCCACAAATAAAACTGAAATGTCACGTATTGGAAATTGGATTTCTGTCATGAGTCGAGGCAAGGGGCAAGCTCCTCTCCGTTCGAGACACTCTAGCAAATGTCTCAGGACCACACACAACGATCGTTGAAACCTCCAAGGTCGGTCCTCTCCTACTTTTGAGGATTAATTATTCCTGAACACACATTTCCCGGTCCTATAGGACCTATATCCAAGGCGCCTCGCATCCAACAACCACACAGGTAAAAAGAATATAAATGTCAGGGCTAGAAGTCGCTGACACTACCCATAGCTATAAAGAAACGTCGTGTTCTCCTTAGGTCCTTATCCCGTTTTTGACTCATACCGAGGTGTGAGGCTCGCGAATTAACGCCATACACAAAGCTATGCCACATAGACCATGCTTTGATCATCAACCACAAGACTTCTCTTTTCAACAGAATCCTTGATCATCTGCCACTTAGGCATGCCACACCGGTAATTCACTCCATGCGACTGATTTCTATCGTTATATAACCTCTGAGCTCGTACATCTCAGAGAAGGGCGTTAAGCAAGAGAATAAATTCTCCGCCGCCAAACAGATATATATTTAATAGAGATCAATCAGCACAGAACAAAATCCAATGTCAGACACACAGTCCATTTACAAGTTCGTTCTGGGTCTGAACGAAACTGAAGGAACCTTATTGCTTGCATATCCATCGATCTCCAAGTACGTCTGGACGATCACCAACTGATTCCCTCCTCTTGGGTGTACAGCCCAATCAAGATCATCAGTAATCATCCAAACGAAGTGAAGACCTCCGGTCTTCAACCACCGTCTTCATCTTCGACTTATTGTCGAATCAGTTATTCAGAATGGATATAAACCGGCCTTTCCGAATAACCCGCGTATATAATAAACAAGTGTTACACAAACACAACATACGCCTCATTCCAATTCTGAGTATTCTTTTATTCAAATAGTCACATTCTTAGGGAAAGGTTCCCATTAATTTTATCAAAGATAAATTCTTCTAAATTTATTCTTTAATCTTCCTTTGGATATCATTTCAAACCATGTTAAGGTTCTCCAAACTAGTCGGGATTAGCGAACCACACCGAAGTAATTATTTATTTTATTTCTCAATCCCAACCTATTTATCCCATGGAGCAAAACTGGTAATACTCCATATCTAACACCACGGTGTTATTGGTAAATATTAATAACCATTTCACGTTCAAATCTAATTAAAGATTTAACTATCGCTTTTGAGCAAAACCGGTGATACTCAATTCTCGATCATTTCAATCTAATTAAAGATTCATTAAAACTCCACTTAGTTTTAATCTTCCCACAAATCAATATTAATGGTTATTCAAAGCAAAGATGTTAATCTTATCTTTAACTGGGTTAAAGAACCAATGTCATTTAAAAACACGTTTCATGACAAACCCAAAATCCCATTCCATTGTTAATCGGGTTAAAGAACAGGTGTTATTCAAAACACCGCTCATAATAAACCCAAAAACCAATTTAAATTCAATTCCAATTAAATACTAATTAACCGGACAATTTCACTAAATCTTAATTAAAAGATTTATTCTTTTCTAAACTGGGTCCAAGAACAATGTTATTTAAGACACCATTCACGACGAACCCAAAATCCCATTTGATATTAAATACAAGGCTCCGAATAGAAAATATATTGGCTTATATTCAATATCAAACTCTGAAACCAACAAATATCGTATTGGAAATAATGATATAAATATATCTTTCAAATTTCCACAACCATATCTGTATAATCACGAAATCCAACATCGAAATATTCCGAAGATAATTTCGATTCAAATCCATTCCAATTCGTATATTGGAAATCCTGATTATTTTTAAAACTACTTCAAATCCAATTTATTTATTCAAAAACATTGGATTATAATTATAGTTCATAACTAGTCCATTTCGATAAAAATATATTTTTATGCTTTTTAAATATGGGATTTTTCACCCAAATTCTTTCTAAATCATTTATTTTGATTTTTCACAAATTATTGATATTTTTAATAATTTTATCAAGGCTCGTACAGTCGATTTCCTATAACGGTCGTTGAACTGCACTTACAGCGACCTTTTCCAAATTTGATTTGGATATAATTCCAAATCCAACTGTTAGATTTCAAATTTCTAATATTCATTGGAAAGCTCTTTTCGATACGAACCCAACAATTCCGGTTTCAGGAGAATCCGACGGTCGGATCTCCCGTAACGTTAATTCGAAGTCAATGGTTGAAATTCGTGAACTGCCGCGGCGCGGCGCGTTCTATTCAGGCCATTTAATATATATAATATATATACATTATATATATTTCATCGATTTCAATTCTAAACGTATTTTATAAATCGTTTAAATTCGTTTTAAAAACGATTTCAATTCATATTCAATTTTAAATCAAAATTGAATATTCCATATCATTAATATATAAATGATAATATTTTCAAAACGTTATATTTTGAAATCACTTCCTTTTCGCTATTCATTATAAAAAAAGAATAAAATCGATATAAATATCGTTCGCGTCAAAATGGCGCACATCTAATTAACACGGCTTTATATATTTCAATAACTTCGTTATTCTATTCAACAAATGAATATTTTCTTCAACACATGAATATATATTTCTTTCAACACATGAATATTCTCAACACATGAGTATCGTCAACACATGACTATTTTTGTTATTTAATATATTTTATAAAGTTATGATTTTTATCGTTTAATTCTTAATCAACCTCTAACCGTAATTTAGCAAGAGAACAATTCCCTAAGTATTAACCCCGAAGGCCGAAACCAACATCAGATCAATACCCAGGAAACCACTCATCTTAACTAGTTTCCATTTAGTTTCTAATTTTATATACGATAAAGATGTAAATTTTATTGTTTAAAGATTTTACTCAACACATGAATATTTTCAACACATGAATGGTTTCAACACATGAATGGTTTCAACTCATGACCATTTTGTTTATTCAACACATGACTATTTTGTTTATTCAACACATAAATATGATTTATTTTCTAAATTGGAATGAGACCCAATCAATTACCATAAAATGTTATTTATATGGATTCCATACAACACATGTATAAAATAGCAATGATAAATAATCAAACATCATCCAGAGTGCACCACACAACTGTCTGTCAATCTATCGATTGACATACAACTAAACAATTGGGATTAGTTTACGTCAAATATCATCCCAACACCCGTGCGGGGTTTCAATCAACAAACACTGAATATTATTTGTGCAGTTGGGCGATGTGTAAAATTTATCGTCCCAATCAATATCAGTCAAATGGGTGTACATAAACAAATCGTCTGATTTGTAAATGAATATTTATTTTATTCACATACTCGTTAAAAATTATATTTTTAACAATAAAATATTTATTCGGTTCATTTACACAATAAAAATGATATTTTTCTAATGTATTTTAGAAAATTTCGGCGGCATAATGGCAGGATACTAGAAATGGGACAAGGCCTGGCCTTATCCCCAGTCTAATAGTGGCCTATGCTGTAACACCCCGCATTTTTTTTTCAATATAATTAAAAATTAAATAAAATATATGAAAATATTCTTAGATAGGTAAATAATGGTGATGCATAAGAAGAATTAATTAATACATGGAGGAGAAGAAAAATTAGTTCGATAACGGTGTGTGTAACGGAAAAGATAGTAAAATAAGGATAATTAATTTAAGAATCAGGAATTAGGTAAAATGGACATAACCATTGCGTTCCTCTCAAAATTCTACATGAAATAGAGTCTAAGTTTTCGAAAATCGGAGTCCGTATGACCAAGATATGGCCAAAACAAGATTCAGCAGACTTTCAGGCAGACTGACCCCAGGTCGACTGTAGTGTCGACTGCATAGTCGACCTGCCCCCCCCCCAGGTCGACTGTAGTGTCGACCTCCCCCCTGTATAGGTCGACCTGGTCGGCCTGGTGTGGCTCAGAACCCATTTTTGAGGCCCGGGATGAGTTTTGATGGTCCGGATTGACTCTAGGGATGATCTAAGGGCCTAAATGAGTTCCTACATCTATAAATACAACCTAAGGCCTAACCCTAATTCACTACAACATGTCTAGCCACCATTATACTGCTAAAATCCCTCTTGGTCATGGCCGCCGTCTCTAATCTTCTTCTTAAGCTTTCATACGCAATCCAATGCAAAGATGAAGACTTCTACAACAATTCAAGGAGATGAATTAACAACTCTACAACGTTTCAACATCAATTTCAGTTCTTAAATTCGCTAGCCATGCTATGTAAGTTCTAGTTACTTCTCAGATTAAAATGCTAAATTATAATATGGCTATGGAATAAAGTGTAATTGGATGTAAGCATGTTTATCAATTCAGATCTATTTCTGTTTACCTTTAAACCTTGAGTTTTGAGACTTGTTCATCTCTATTCTTATGTCTAGTTCATGCTCTATTCAGTCCGTGGTAAATCAGTTTCTTGGATTCATGTTGATATTATTATCAAGATCTAATCTTTATGTCTATCATGATGATTTATGCTGTTTTCTCTCTGATCTTGTTTTATTGCAAAATTCTACCTTTCCCCTATTTATTTTCTTTTGATGAACCTAGATCAATTTCAGATCTAGGCCTAAACCACGATTTTGCGTACGATTGAATACGGGGAAGTGTACGAGAATATTACCTATTTGGATATATGTGATTGGTGGAATTGATGGCATAACATGAAAATTGGATATATGGGTATTATTGCAATTAATATGAAATTTGATAATTGGGTATTGCCATTAAAATGGTAATTGTAAGAATTGGGATTGGCATATGTAATTTTTGGCTAGAACTTGATATGTGTAAATTGACATAAAAATTGGCATACATATAAAATGGCATGAACTGAACATATGTAGATTTGGTATGAATTAGGCATATGTAAAACAGACATGTAATCTAGAACATGGGCATATGTTAATTATGTGAGATTTGTAGTTGAAACACATATGATAATTTATGTCTTGAAAAGGGGCTAATATGAACACGCCTAAGTGGGTTTTTGGTAGTTGGCATGTAATAGCCTTAAAGGAGGGATAAATATAAATTGAGATAAGTTGCCTTTAATGGCATAAGATAAATTGTGGTAAAATTGGTATGATTTTGCATACCATTAATTGGGACAACAAGAAATTTCGCTCGATCCGAATCAGTCGCTAAACCGATCTAGACCGTTCGAAACGCCTGATTGTTTTTGAGAACACGACAAAACAGAACGCAGACGGAAGAACGTTTCATTGTATATTACAACAATACATCAAATTACGTGAATATATAGAGTATAAATGAATATTACACAGAAATATCAGAGATTTAAATTACATTTAAATACATCGCAGCAGAAAATAGTACAATACACAACTAGAAGAGATATACGGATACAAAGCTTTCCGGATATCGTTCCAGCTGTAAACCAGGATCCTGTGAATATAAATCTGCAAAACCAAAACTACTAGCTGCCCGTGTCAAAATAAGGGCACCCAGAGTTTATGTTAAAACAATAAACTTCAGGTCAGTCATGGGACTGGTGTGAGAACTAAAACAGTTAATCTTTATTTTAAAGTTCGGTAAATCAAGGGACCACGCCGTATAACACGGAACGGGTTTCCTCCCAAGAATACCAGTGCATAAAACAACATCGCAATGCTAAATAAAGAACAATGAAGCTATTATAAGACCCAGTTCCCATCACACAATGCAACGCAAGCCGGAGGATAGGGTTTTTACCTTATAATAGCCAAGAATGTTTGATACGTTTAAAACAAATCATTTGATACTATCATAATTGCATAGTGTATAAAACAATCTTCAAATCATAAGTATCAATCATAGACGGCATAAGCACCCCATCCCACTATGTCGCCATACTAGGCTCTACAAATAAAACCACAAATGTCATGTATTTGGAAATTGGATTTCCATCTATGAACCGAGGCAAAAGATAGTCCTCAACCGATTCGAGACTCTCTAGCCCGAGCCTCAGGCAAGTACTCAGTCAAGCCTTTGGATCGTCAGGGCCGGTCCACCGATGTGGATTAAAATGCCTGAACACTGCGTTTCCCCGCCCTATGGGGCGTAAGTGAGCCAACGAATGACTCCATCGGACCCGGATCGTCCGATCAAACCGAGGCGCCTCGCAACAGCAACAACTACATAAGTCAAACTCGTCAGGGCATGTAAAACCACTGACGCCACTTCTAACTAGAAAGAAACGCATGCCCTCCCTGAGGTCCTTCTCCCGTTTTTGGTTCATACCGGGTGTGAAACTCGCGAAGTAAACGTTGCACAAAGCTACGCCACAAAGGCCGTGCTTCGATCATCAACCACAAGACTTTGCTTTTCAACAGAAGCCTTGATCATTCGCCACTTAGGCATGCCACACAGGCAATTCACTCTATGCGTGTGATATCCATCAGTATATAACCCCTGAGCTCGTACGTCTAAGAGAAGGGCGTTAAGCAAGAGAATAAATTCTCCGCCGCCAAACAGATATATATTTAATAGAAATCAATCACACAGACTAAAATCCAATGTCA
This sequence comes from Allium sativum, assembly GCA_030737875.1. Taxonomy (NCBI): domain Eukaryota; kingdom Viridiplantae; phylum Streptophyta; class Magnoliopsida; order Asparagales; family Amaryllidaceae; genus Allium; species Allium sativum. The sequence goes on along the minus strand of CM060919.1, from coordinate 602,670,089 downwards.
GACACACAGTCCATTTACAAGTTCGTTCTGGGTCTGAACGAAACCGGAGGCACCTAGTACCCCATATATCCATCGATCTCCAAATACGTCTGGACGATCACCAACTGTTTCCATCTTCTTGGGTGTACATCCCAATCAAGATCATCAGTAATCACCTAAAACGATGTGAAGACCTCCGGTCTTCGACCACCGTCTTCATCTTCGACTTATCGTCGTATCAGTTATTCAGAATGGGTTAAACCCGGTCTTCCCGAATAACTCGCGTATATAATAAACATGTGTTACACAAACACAACATACGCCTCATTCTAATTCATCAATCACTAACCATAAATTAACAAGAGAATAATTCCCCAAATATTAACCCCGAAGGCCGAAACCAACATCAGATCAATATCCAGAAAACCATTCTGCTTAGCTAACCGACAGTTAGTTTATAAATTTCACTTTCTTAGGGAAAGGTTCCCATTAATTTTATCAAAGATAAATCCTTTAAATTTATTCTTTAATCTACTTTTGAATACCGATTCAACTAGTCGGGATTAACGAACCTTACCGAAGTAATCATTTGTTTTAATTTCCCAATCCCAACCTATTTATCCCACGAAGTAAAACTGGTAATACTTCATATCTAACACCACGGTATTATCGGTAAATTCAATTACCATTTCACGTTCAAATCTAATTAAAGATTTAACTTTCGCCTGGAGCAAAACTGGTGATACTCCATTCTCGATCTTTTCAATCTAATTAAAGATTCATTAAAACTCCACTTAGTTTTAATCTTTGACTGGGTTAAAGAATCAGTGTCATTTAAAACACGATTCACGATAAACCCAAAATCACATCACTTTTCAATCAGTCCCTAACCGTAAATTAGCAAGTGAGCAATTCCCTAAGTATTAACCCCGAAGGCCGAAACCAACATCAGATCAATACCCCAGAAACCATTCAACTAAACTAATCTCCAGTTAGTTTCTGATTTTCTTAACTCCTTTGGGTCTAAGAACAGTATTATTGAAGATACCGTTCACGACAACCAAAAATCACATTCTATTAATTATCGGGTTAAAGAACAAGTGTTATATAAAACGCTGTTCACGATAAACCCAAGAATCAATTCGAATTCAATTCCAATTAAATATTATTTAATTGGTACACTTCATTAAATCTAACTAAAAAGATCTAATCATTTTCTCAACTGGGCTTAAGAACAGTGTTATTGAAGACACCATTCACGACAAACCCAAATCACATTTGATATTACATACAAGGCTCTAAATAGAAAATATATCGGCTTATATTCAATATCAAATTCTACGACTAACAAATGTCGTATTGGAAATAACGATATAAATATATATCTTTCAAATTTCCATAACAATATCTGTATAATCACGAAATCTAACATCGAAATATTCCGAAGACAATTTCGATTCAAATCCATTCCAATATAATTATTGGAAATTCTGGTTATATTTCAAACCCATTTCAAATTCACTTTATTTATTTCAAAAATAAATAGAGTTTTAATTCTAGTTCAAAACTAGTTCATTTCGATAAAAATCTATTTTTATCTTTTCAAATATGGAGTTTTTCATCCCAATTCTTCCCAAATCATTTCTTATGATTTTACACAAATTATTGATATTTTTAATAATTTTATCAGGGCCCGTACAGTCGATTTCCATCAATGGCCATCGAACTGCACTTACAGCGACCTTTTTCAAATTTGATTTGGACATAATTCCAAATCCATTAAATAGATTTCTAATTTCTAATATTCGTTAGAAAGCTCTTTTCGATACGAACCCAACGGTTCCGGTTTTAGGAGAATCCGACGGTCGGATCTCCCGTAATATCCGTTCGAAGTCAATGGTCGAAATTCGCGAACTGCCGCGGCGCAGCGCGTTCTATTCAGGCCATTATATTATATATATAATATTTACTTCATCGATTTCAATTCAAAACGTGCTTTATAAATCGTTTTAAATTCATTTTCAAAACGGTTTCAACTTCATATTCAATTTCAAATCAAAATTGAATATTCCAATATAAATTCATTTAAATTCATTTCAAATCGATTTCAATTCAATTCGATTTTTAATTCAATTTCAGTTCGAATTCATTTCTATTCAATTTCAATTCGAATTCAATTCTATTCAATTACTATTCAAATTCATTTCTATTCAATTTCAATTCGAATTCATTTCTATTCAATTTGATTCGAATTTCAATTCGTTTCGAAATATCAGATTTTGAAATCACTTTCGATATTCATTATAAAATGAATAAAATCGATATGAATATCATTCACGTCAAATGGTGTAAATCCAATCAACACGGCTTCATATATTTCTATTTTCAAATATTCTATTTCAAATATTTCCTTTTCAAATATTTCTATTCAAATATTTCTTTTTCAAAACTGGAACGAGGCCCAATCAATTACCATATAGTGTTGATTATATGGATTTTCTACAACACATGTATACAATAACAACGATGAATAATCAACCATCATCCAAAGTGCATTCTACACTGTATAAGCATCGAATATAAATATTTAACGCTTATAACAGTCTGTCAATCAATCGATCGACATACAACTAAACAATCGAGATTAGTGTACGTCAAATATCATCACAATACCCTTGTGGGGTTTCAAACAATCAAACACAGATTTTATTTGTGCAGTTGGGCGATGTGTAAAATTTATCGTCCCAATCAATATTAGTCAAATGTGTGTATATAAACAAATCGTCCGATTTGTTTATTTTTATTTCCTTTCATATACACGTTAAAAATTCTATTTTTAACTATAAAATATTTTAACTATATAAATATTTTATTTTATTTCACATCACATCACACAATCAACTACACATCAAAATCAAACAAACAAGCATACAAGCCGTCCATGGTCTGTGGACGACGGGTGTCGGGTGCTACTAAACACCGTATGCATCCTAGTATATATTTTAACTAGAAAACAAAATTAAAAGGTGAGAATTTCTCACAGATTAGCTAATCCAATCCCACGACTCTTCTTATGTAGAAATCTTCACCATCTCTTCTTTCGTCACATTCGTCATCAGTATTCACTACCTATATAAAAATCGAATTTTTTACTTCGCTATTCAATATATAAAAATCGAATTTTTTACTTCGCTATTCAATATATAAAAATCGAATTTTTACTTCGCTATTCAATATATAAAAATCGAATTTTTACTTCGCTATTCAATATATAAAAATCGAATTTTTACTTCGCTATTCATATAAAAATCTAATCTTTATCTTCACTACTTCATGATAAAAATAAAGTTCATATTTCTATTTCGCTTCATATACCGTAAAGATTATATTTTTATTACTCTACATGAATAAAGATCATATTTTTAATAGGCCACTAATATAAAAATTATATTTTTAACCCTTCTATATTATAAAAATTATATTTTTATCCTTTTCATATATAAATAAAAAAAAAATCACAATTTTAACCCTCTACTTTATATGTAAACATCCCATCTTTATTCGCTACTTAGATTTTTAAAAATCGCTTCTTTTCTCTAGCTAAACATTTTGTTTATAGAAAATCACACCTTTGTTTATAGAAAAATAAAAATCCAATCTTTGAATAAGTAGTTACTTTAAATAAGTAAAACAAATAAATATATATATATAAAAAGGAGGTAATAATAAAAAAAAACTTACAGTACAACGAGATTCTTCCAGAGGGGGGGGGGTTTGCTGTTGGCGGTGGGTGGCGCAAGGGGGAGGGAGGCGTCGGGGGGGGGGGGGGGGCTGAGCCATGTCGGCGGCGGCTAGGATTTTAATTGAGGGGTTGGGTTGCGTCGGGTTTGGAGGTGGGAAGGGGAGAAGCGGAGGGAGTAGGGGGGAGGTGCGGACTTGGAGGCGGCGACTGGAGGCGGCCGACGGCGTGAGGATGGTGGGTGCGATCGAGATCTTCGGGGGTTTTTCTTTTCTTTTCTTTTCGCGAATGAAACTGAAGAGAAAAAAGGGGGGTCAACGGTGGATAGGAGGAGAGAGATATATTTTTTATTTATTTATTTAATTATTGAATTTCAAAAGCATCTTTTAATTTCAACCTCGAAACGAAACCCACCGCTTGTCGTCCATAGCTAATTACCCCCATTCCGAACACAATGGGATATGTATCGTAAGCTGATTCGATCGTTTCGATCAGTTTTCGTCAAAATCAAAATATAACTCTATATATTGAATTTGAACGCACATTTCAATTTACCGGGCCCACATACGAACTCTAAAAATTCCCGAAAAATATTTTCTAGCTTCGTATTGACGATACGGTCCTAACAAAACTAATTTCATTGAATTCTGAGACCGTTTGAAAAATGGCCATTTTCCAGTCGATTAAAATCAACTAAAACTGGTCAAACGCGTTTTCCTTTGCCACGCTCACATATTGATTCGAAAAATTATGAAATTTGGAATCTACCAATAACTTGACATCACGGATCCAACAAAAGTGGTTTCGTCGAAATCCGAGGTCGTTTGCAAAAATTCCATTTTAAGGGCCGGAATTCCATAGCGACTATTCAGAATTTTCAACTAGACGTATCTTTTGATTTCCGCTATGAAATTTCAATTTTTCGAATTCGTTGGAAAGATATTCTCAAATAGGTTCTATTATTTTTGGTTTCACTAAAATCCGGTTTATTTTGCACCCGGTATGTTAAATTGAAGTTTGAAATCGAATTATCGAACTACCGCGCCATTTTCAATTCCTTTTATATACATATAAATAATTATTTATATTCTAACGTCGATTCGAATAAATATATACGTTCGAATTCCATTGAAAATAAATTTCTCGTCGTTATTATTTAAAATAATTCATTTTAAATAATCAAAATTCATTAAAATTGCCAAAATAAAAAATTTAAATTGCTTCAGATTTCCGGGTTATTGCATTAATTGATGAACATAATTGAGTCAATTATGGACATCGTTAAATTAGGAATTAATTAATAATTTGAATAGGGAAATTATTAAGACTGGGGTAAAAGATTATAAGTGATAATCAATGCTTAGGACACGAGGTTGGACTCATTTATGACGTAAAACTACCCGGACCCGCCCGACGAATCCAGTAGTCACAAATGGTAGCCCAATGTGAGAGGTCCTAGGCCCAAATTAAAAGCGTAACAGTTGTAAAGACATGAGGTTAGACTCTTTTATGGTGTAAGACTGCCCGGACCCGCCCGACAAATCCAGCTGCCATAAATGTCAGTCTAATGTGAGAGGTCTTTATAGGGTTACGGCCTTAATGAATTAAGAAATACTTAACCAGATAAACATGTGGTGGGACATGGGGGTTAAGTGGGTGACATGTGGGTGACATATGGAAATACGAATAGTAATACTTAACCAACATAACATGGTAATTAGACCAGTAGGTAGGGTTAAGTAAACTAAGAACACTTAACCAATATGGTATGAGTGGGTGGGTTAAGTAATATGATTAGGCTAGTGACACTTAACCAATATGGTATGAATGGGTGGGTTAAGTAATATGATTAGGCGAATGACACTTAACTTTTATGACATGAATGGTTGAGTTAAGTAAATCTTAATTAATGCCTGGGTGGGAATGATAACTTATGGAATAAAGTAAGTTAGGCGGAACAATAGATAAGACGAGATAACTTACGTAATAAGGAAAGATGTGCTTCATTGTAGATTAAGAAATACGTAAAGACAAGAATGAATTTACAATTGAAGGCAACTTAAGTTATATTATAAGAAGGAACAAAACATTGGTTAGGTTGGATAATACTCTGAGTACCAATCTGATGTTGATTCCGGCCTTCGGGGTTGGTATTTAGGGAATTATTCTCTCTCCAGTGTGTTTGTAAGTTAAGGGGTACTTGGTTGTAAAGATTGAATAAGAACATGTTATTGTACCATAACGGGGGTTAATGTATGAATCATAGGAATAACATGTTGTGGGCTTATTAATGGACTTAATATAGTGGAAGTTAAGAATTGAATTAATAAGCAAAGTTGAAGGTTGGTATGAATGGAAATAACCAAGTTAAATGATAAGACTGATGAGGTAGCACAAGCGCATAATTAATGGATAGACATAGGGTCTAATGGCAGATAAAGCCAAGGCGCTTGGTTAAACCCAGACGTTGTGGGTAATATGAATGACATGTAAAATATAACCTATAAGCACTTGACCAAGATAAAGCATGTATTAAGACATGAGGATGATGTAGGGGTTAAGTAGAGGACATGGGTAACATGTAAGACATAACTAGTGTATACTTAACCAAAATTTAAGCATGTAAGTGGACATGAATAAGAAGGGGTTAAGTAAGAATTACTAGAGGGGACCAAGCATAGGTGGGAAGCTTGTGTCGAGGGAAGGGGGCCCATTTCAACCAGTAACCCAAACGTATCTTTGTGGGCTCGACCAAATTGGAGGACGGGACATGCATACTGGGCTTGACTATAAGAGGCCAAACGGGTTAGCGGTGGCAACGCAAGTCCAACGGGTTTCATATGCGTGTGTGGACCCGGGCTGGTAGGTAAGACGTTGTTGCATCGTGTAGGTATAAGCCGTGCATCTCCGTTGTATCGGGTTGCCACTTTGGGGAATGATACACCCCACTGTGGGGCCAGCACGGGTATCTACGAGTTAGGGAGCCGATCGCATGGGGATTGGTGGGTACACCTAGTGGAGATAGGGGCAGGCGGCACCTATGTAGTCAGCTAGGGGTACATAAGACTAGTATTATGATTTCTAAGTAGTGGGTGGGATCACTTTATTATATAACACGGGCTACTAGTTGGGACGCTAGTAGGGGGTAAGGATCATTGTTACATAGGACACTAGTTGGAGTACTAGTAAGAATACGGATCATTCCTTATAAGACACTTGTGAAGATGCTAGTTAGGTGGTGCAGAGCAAATAGATATCACAGAAATCTTTTAATGGCGAAGCAGAGGAATCGTGATATGCTTGATAGGAATCTTACGAAATTATACTTAGTTTATCTTGAATGGGAACCTTGCGATGTTACTTGACAAAAATCACATCATGTTATCCTTAGTTATCTTGCCTGTTGCTTATCTTGTCATCATGCTTATGTTTACTTTCAGTTTACTCATGCCATATTATCTTTACCTATTTTTGTGCTGGAAGTCACTAGGACTTACTCAGTCTTTATGACTGACCCGTTTTGTTTCGCCTCTTTTTCTTCCTTCCCCCCCCCAGGTTCACAGGGTGGGAATACAGCTGAGTTCGGATCTTATCAAGCTCCAAGGCTCTTTCATGTATGGCTTGGATTTCTCTTGGCTATGGCTTGCTTTGCTTTATTGGGGAATACAACAGTTTGTTTTTATGCTTCTTTGTTTTTGATCAAGACAGATATTTTAACTATGTAATTGGGTATTGGAAGTTGATGGGCTTTTCTTGTAAACACTTATATTTAATAAATGGTTTGAAGTACTTCCACTTTACTTTCCGCTGTTTTATATATGTCTGTCTTGTAATATTTCTGTTCCAGTACCCATAATGCTCCATTGAAGTTAAGGCATTCCCTTTGTCAGTGACCTTAATGGATGTAGGGTGTTACATTTGGTATCAGAGCAGAAGGTTACCAGACTGGGCAAAAGTTTTCAAAAACCTTCTGAAACTAGTTTTCAAAACGTTTACAAAGAAGCAAATTTTCAAGAAAACTTTGTTTTGATAAAAAGGCATATTCCCCAAAGCCATATGCACTATCTTTTGATTCTCTCTTGAAATCTCTTATCTCTCTTTTCACCATAGTTTCGTAGGCATCCAACATATGTCAGAGGGCAAAGAAGTGCCCAACCTCCATCTGTAGCCGCAGTAGTTCCATCTGCGTCTAATCTTATTTCAAGCTGTGTAGAATTGTCGTGCGTTGGATGTAGCTTTCGAGAGACTTGTCAACAAGCTATACAAGGATAGTAAGAAAGAGGAAAAAGGTGAAAGGAAAGAGGCCAAAGTGAAAGCATAGTAAAACCCATGACAAGAGAGAGTATCTTTAGTTTGGTGAGAAGGGACGTGTAGTTAAGTATTGTAGGACAAGGACAAGGGCAAATGACAAGATCGTCGAGAGGGAAATTGTATGCTCTCACTACTAGCGTACCTAAGGGAGGTGGTAACGTTTCTGTTAAAGGTTCTGCTTTTCTTTCTATCGTCCCGCTAGAACTTTGTTTTTGTACATCGCATCCTTTTAATTCTGCTTCGATAGTTGAGTCTCTGCACCTTAGTACTAGCGTAGTAGAGGATCCCATTTTTGTCTCAAATCCTGTTGGGGAATCGGCTCATTTATTCATGACTTGTTAGGATTTGAGAATGTCTATGCTAAGTGTTGAGTTTAGAAGGAATGCTCATGTTTTTGTGAGCTATGGGTTGATTCTAGGGATGAAGTGGTTATCCAATAAGGGTGCCATTCTCGGTTTCGAAAGGAGGGTAGTTAGACTTTTGACTTGCCTTGGTAATACCCTCGAAGTCGTGTGTAACTTTAGGGTTCTATTAGGATTAGTTACCTAGAATCTCTTGATACATTAGTTGATCCGCTCGAGTAGTGTTCGCCACTAAGACAGATGGGTCATTTTGCTTATGCATGTGATGTAGAAAATCGCCTTAGTAAGTACGTTTAGCAACTTGGTTGACATTTGTTTATTTTCAAGAGATAATTTATCTATGTGGAATACCTTTTAGTAAGTGGACGAGATCCAAGATTCACTAGTGAATTTTGGAGAGCTTACATGGAACCCTCAGTACGTAGTTATGTTTGAGACCGAGTATACTAGAGGGAGAATAAGTGAAAGTGGAACGGGAGGCAGCAGTGAAATGAGTTCCAACTCGTATTTTGGGAGTAAGAATCAAGGAGCTATGAAATTGTGAAGTTAAAGACGGTCAAAGCACAATGGAGTTAAGTTCAAAGAAATGCGACTTAGAAGATTGAAGACTAGATTCGTGCATCACATCACTTTTTAAGAGTATATTCTTGATTCCTTTCTCCTGTAGAGCTTACTTGCATGCTATCTTTTGTGTATATCCTCTCGGTCCTATTCTCAATCCAATTTCTGTTGCAAACCCCATAGGGAGTATGACTCATCTGTTAGTTTTACATGTTGGGCTTGAGGGTGTCCGTTGGGTTGATTAAACCTTTTGGGTTTTATAGGATATGGGTTGGTTTTAGGAAGGGATTTCTCGTGACCTAAAAGGAGTCCATCATGCTTAGTTTCCTAGAATCACATATATATTGGTTGGGTTGAGAATTTCTTTGGGTGTCAGTCTGATGTTGATTTCGGTCTTCGGGGCTGGTGCTTAGGGAATTCTTCTCCTAATCAGTATATATGTGACGTAGATTTCCAGCTTTGATGGGCGCAGAATTTTTACTTGCTTATATCATTCGACTATATCTTTAGATAGGAACAATTGGGTGTAAACATGTGTTTGAGACATGTTATGATTGATGGTTGCAAATGGTTGCTCGTGGATGCATTTACACACATTAGGCACTAGATCGGCTCAGTCACCTTTCATATTGCATATGCATGAGTGTTTACACTTGTTTATGGATGGAATTGAATGTGTTATCATGTGGATGTTGCATATGGATGGATGTTTGTGCACACATATAGTGTTTATGTGACTAGGACTATTTGCATACATGTTGGACTCATGGCACTAAACATATTTTGCATCTAAAAGATCAATCAGGCCTGATCATTTGCATTAGACAAGGAACATATACACACACTTCTTGCATATGTTCATACAACATTAGAAACCTTTTAAGGACAATGAATGCCTGTGATTGATGATTGAGTAGATGGATGATTTGATGGTAGGACACATTCTTCTTAACTTGAAGATTTCGGGGACGAAATCCTTTAAGGATGGGAGAATGTAACACCCTGCATTTTTTTTCAATATAATTAAAAATTAAATAAAATATATGAAAATATTCTTAGATAGGTAAATAATGGTGATGCATAAGAAGAATTAATTAATACATGGAGGAGAAGAAAAATTAGTTTGATAACGGTGTGTGTAACGGAAAAGATAGAAAAATAAGGATAATTAATTTAATAATCAGGAATTAGGTAAAATGGACATCACCATTGCATTCCTCTCGAAATTCTACATGAAATAGAGTCCAAGTTTCCGAAAATCGGAGTCCGTATGACCAAGATATAGCCAAAACAAGATTCAACAGACTTTCAGGCAGACTGACCCCAGGTCGACTGTAGTGTCGACTGCATAGTCGACCTGCCCCCCCCCCCCAAGGTCGACTGTAGTGTCGACCTCCCCCCTGTATAGGTCGACCTGGTCGGCCTGGTGTGGCTTAGAACCCATTTTTGAGGCCCATGATGAGTTTTGATGGTCCGGATTGACTCTAGGGATGATCTAAGGGCCTAAATGAGTTCCTACATCTATAAATACAACCTAAGGCCTAACCCTAATTCACTACAACATGTCTAGCCACCATTATACTGCTAAAATCCCTCTTGGTCATGGCCGCCGTCTCTAATCTTCTTCTTAAGCTTTCATACGCAATCCAATGCAAAGATGAAGACTTCTACAACAATTCAAGGAGATGAATTAACAACTCTACAACGTTTCAACATCGATTTCAGTTCTTAAATTCACTAGCCATGCTATGTAAGTTCTAGTTACTTCTCAGATTAAAATGCTTAATTATAATATGGCTATGGAATAAAGTGTAATTGGATGTAAGCATGTTTATCAATTCAGATCTATTTCTGTTTACCTTTGAACCTTGAGTTTTGAGACTTGTTCATCTCTATTCTTATGTCTAGTTCATGCTCTATTCAGTCCATGGTAAATCAGTTTCTTGGATTCATGTTGATATTATTATCAAGATCTAATCTTTATGTCTATCATGATGATTTATGTTGTTTTCTCTCTGATCTTGTTTTATTGCAAAATTCTACCTTTCCCCTATTTATTTTCTTTTGATGAACCTAGATCAATTTCGGATCTAGGCCTAAACCACGATTTTGCGTAAGATTGAATACGGGGAAAAGTATGGGAATATTACCTATTTGGATATATGTGATTGGTGGAATTGATGGCATAACATGAAAATTGGATATATGGGTATTATTGCAATTAATATGAAATTTGATAATTGGGTATTGCCATTAAAATGGTAATTGTAAGAATTGGGATTGGCATATGTAATTTTTGGCTAGAACTTGATATGTGTAAATTGACATAAAAATTGGCATACATATAAAATGGCATGAACTGAACATATGTAGATTTGGTATGAATTAGGCATATGTAAAACGGACATGTAATCTAGAACTTGGGCATATGTTAATTATGTGAGATTTGTAGTTGAAACACATATGATAGTTTATGTCTTGAAAAGGGGCTAATATGAACATGCCTAAGTGGGTTTTTGGTAGTTGGCATGTAATAGCCTTAAAGGAGGGATAAATATAAATTGAGATAAGTTGCCTTTAATGGCATAAGATAAATTGTGGTAAAATTGGTATGATTTTGCATACCATTAATCGATGAACATAATTGAGTCAATTATGGACATCGTTAAATTAAAAGTTAATTAATAATTTGAATAGGGAAATTATTAAGACTGGGGTAAAAGATTATAAGTGATAATCAATGCTTAGGACACGAGGTTGGACTCATTTGTGACGTAAAACTGCCCGGACCCGCCCGACGAATCCAGTAGTCACAAATGGTAGCCCAATGTGAGAGGTCCTAGGCCTAAATTAAAAGCGTAACAGTTGTAAAGACATGAGGTTAGACTCTTTTATGGTGTAAGACTGCCCGGACCCGCCCGGCAAATCCAGCTGCCATAAATGTCAGTCTAATGTGAGAGGTCTTTATAGGGTTATGGCCTTAATGAATTAAGAAATACTTAACCAGATAAACATGTGGTGGGACATGGGGGTTAAGTGGGTGACATGTGGGTGACATATGGAAATACGAATAGTAATACTTAACCAACATAACATGGTAATTAGACCAGTGGGTAGGGTTGAGTAAACTAAGAACACTTAACCAATATGGTATGAGTGGGTGGGTTAAGTAATATGATTAGGCTAATGACACTTAACCAATATGGTATAAATGGGTGGGTTAAGTAATATGATTAGGCGAATGACACTTAACTGTTATGACATAAATGGTTGAGTTAAGTAAATCTTAATTAATGCCTAGGTGGGAATGATAACTTATGGAATAAAGTAAGTTAGGCGGAACAATAGATAAGACGAGATAACTTACGTAATATGGAAAGATGTGCTTCATTGTAGATTAAGAAATACGTAAATACAAGAATGAATTTACAATTGAAGGCAACATAAGTTATATTATAAGAAGGAACAAAACATTGGTTAGGTTGGATACTACTCCGAGTACCAATCTGATGTTGATTCCGGTCTTCGGGGTTGGTATTTAGGGAATTATTCTCTCTCTCCAGTGTGTTTGTAAGTTAAGGGGTACTTGGTTGTAAAGATTGAATAAGAACATGTTATTGTACCATAACGGGGGTTAATGTATGAATCATAGGAATAACATGTTGTTGGCTTATTAATGGACTTAATATAGTGGAAGTTAAGAATTGAATTAATAAGCAAAGTTGAAGGTTGGTATGAATGGAAATAACCAAGTTAAATGATAAGACTGATGAGGTAGCACAAGCGCATAATTAATGGATAGACATAGGGTCTAATGGCAGATAAAGCCAAGGCGCTTGGTTAAACCCAGACGTTGGGGGTAATATGAATGACATGTAAAATATAACCTATAAGCACTTGACCAAGATAAAGCATGTATTAAGACATGAGGATGATGTAGGGGTTAAGTAGAGGACATGGGTAACATGTAAGACATAACTAGTGTATACTTAACCAAAATTTAAGCATGTAAGTGGACATGAATAAGAAGGGGTTAAGTAAGAATTACTAGAGGGGACCAAGCATAGGTGGGAAGCTTGTGTCGAGGGAAGGGGGCCCATTTCAACCAGTAACCCAAACGTATCTTTGTGGGCTCGACCCAAGTCGAGGACGGGACATGCATACTGGGCTTGACTATAAGAGGCCAAACGGGTTAGCGGTGGCAACGCAAGTCCAACGGGTTTCATATGCGTGTGTGGACCCGGGCTGGTAGGTAAGACGTTGTTGCATCGTGTAGGTATAAGCCGTGCATCTCCGTTGTATCGGGTTGCCACTTTGGGGAATGATACACCCCACTGTGGGGCCAGCACGGGTATCTACGAGTTAGGGAGCCGATCGCATGGGGATTGGTGGGTACACCTAGTGGAGATAGGGGCAGGCGACACCTATGTATTCAGCTAGGGGCACATAAGACTAGTATTATGATTTCTAAGTAGTGGGTGGGATCACTTTATTATATAACACGGGCTACTAGTTGGGACGCTAGTAGGGGGTAAGATCCTTGTTACATAGGACACTAGTTAGAGTACTAGTAAGAATACAGATCATTCCTTGTAAGAAACTTGTGAAGATGCTAGTTAGGTGGTGCAGAGCAAATAGATATCACATAAATCTTTTAATGGCGAAGCAGAGGAATCGTGATATGCTTGATAGGAATCTTACGAAATTATACTTAGTTTATCTTGAATGGGAACCTTGCGATGTTACTTGACAAAAATCACATCATGTTATCCTTAGTTATCTTGCCTGTTGCTTATCTTGTCATCATGCTTATGTTTACTTTCAGTTTACTCATGCCATATTATCTTTACCTATTTTTGTGCTGGAAGTCACTAGGACTTACTCAGTATTTATGACTGACCCGTTTTGTTTCGCCTCTTTTTCTTCCGTTTCCCCCCTCCCCTAGGTTCACAGGGTGGGAATACAGCTGAGTTCGGATCTTACCAAGCTCCAAGGCTCTTTCATGTATGGCTTGGATTTCTCTTGGCTATGGCTTGCTTTGCTTTATTGGGGAATACTACAGTTTGTTTTTATGCTTCTTTGTTTTTGAGCAAGACAGATATTTTAACTATGTAATTGGGTATTGGAAGTTGATGGGCTTTTCTTGTAAACACTTATATTTAATAAATGGTTTGAAGTACTTCCACATTACTTTCCGTTGTTTTATATTTGTCTGTCTTGTAATATTTCTGTTCCAGTACCCATAATGCTCCATTGAAGTTAAGGCATTCCCTTTGTGAGTGACCTTAATGGATGTGGGGTGTTACATATGCCATATACATTCCAATCTAATCAATTCCATTTCACCCAAACAACCAAATTCAAACCAATCATCCAATCAACTACACAACCAAACAAACAAGTCGTCCATGGTTTGTGGACGACAGGTGTCGGGTGCTGTTAAGCACCGTCTGCATCCTAGTATATATTTTTAACTAGAAAAGAAAATTTAAAGTGAGAAATTCTCACCGAGAGCTAAACCAAACGCCACGACTCTTCATATGTAGGAAATCTTCGTCTTGTTTCCAACGCAGTCTGTTTCACGAAGTTTATACTAAAAATCACATTTTTATAACTTTGCTATATATATAAAAATCAGATTTTTATTTTCCTACCATATACATAAACATTCAATTTTTATACACTATTCACATAAAGAAAATCTAATTTTTATATCGCTTCTTCATATATATATATATATATATATATATATATATAAAATCGTATTTTTATATCGATGTTCATATAATAAACATCATATTTTTCTCTCGCCATTCTCTATATAAAAATCACATTTTTATATATAAGGATCATATTTTTATATCTCGACTACATATGCAAAAATCGCTCCTTTACACCGCTACTTCCATGGTAAAAATTATATTTTTATCTTGCTAGTAATATAATAAAAATTATATTTTTACTTCTCTACATACATAAAAGTCATATTTTTAATCTTCACATATAATAAAAATCATATTTTTAATCTTCACATATAATAAAAATCATATTGTTAATCTTCACATATAAATAAAAATCATATTTTTATCATTTAAAAATTATACCTTTATTCTCTACACATATAAAATCAGTTTTTAATTCTCTACACCTATAAAATCAGTTTTTAAATCAAAGAAAATAAATAAAACTCGAAATTAAAATTACGTTGCATTTTTAGAGGAGGTGGTGTTCTCCGTCGAACTAGGGGGCCATGGAGGTGGTGGGTGGCGCCAGGGGGCTGCGCGAGGCGGTGGTGGTCGGCTAGGGGAGTGGCGTCGCGCTTTGGGGCTGAGGGATTTGGGGTTTCGGTTGAGGATGGGGGCGCCTGGGCGAGAGAGAGAGAGGGGGAGGGGGGTGTTCTCCGGCGATCGACGACAGCGGTGTGGCCCTGGCGCGGCGGCGCGATGAACGGGGGGGGGGGCTTGCGGCTCGAACGAGATCCGTGGTTTTTGTTTTTTTTCTTTTGAAAAGTAACGACGGGGAGAGAGAAGAATGGGGTAGAGGGAGTTATATAATATATTATTTTATTTTATTTAATTTATTCCATAAAGCAACTTTTTATTTCGAACTCAAAACCGAACCGAACCCACCGATTGTCATCCCTAGCTAATTACCCCCATCCCGAACACAATGGGATATGTATCGTGAGCCAGTTTGGCTGTTATGATTAGTTTTCTTCAAAATTGAAATATAACTCTATATATTGAATTTGAACGCACATTTCAATTTACCGGGGCCACATACGGATTCTAAAAATTCTAGAAAAAATATTTCTAGCTTTGCATTGACGATACGGTCTTAACAAAACTAATTTCGTCAAATTCCGAGACCGTTTGAAAAATGGCCATTTTCTGGTCGATCGAAATTGACTGAAATTGACAAAACATGTTTAACCTCACCACGCTCACACATTGATTCAGAAAATTATGAATTTTGGAAACTAGCAATAATTTGACGTCCCAGATCCAACAAATGTGGTTTCGTCAAAAACGAAGGTCGTTTGCAAAATTTCCATTTCTAAGGGCTTTTATATATATTAAAATATATATAAATTCCACATTGACTTTTCTGAATTTTAAACTGGACGTATCTTACACTCTATAAAGTGAAATCTTAGTTTCTTACATCCGTTATAAAGATATTCTTATACAGATTCAAATATTTCTCGTTTCATCAAATTCCGACTTAAAACGAATTCTGTATATTCATTCGAAATTCGAAATCGAATTTTCGAACTACCGCGCCATTTCAGGCTCGTTATATAATTAAAATAAATTTATTCGTTTTAACTTCGTCAAAAATAAATTTTTCGTCATTATTATTTAAAATAATCCATTTTAAATATTCGAAACCCATTAAATTCACCAAAATAAATTTTTTAAATTGGCTAAGATTTTCCGGGTTGTTACAATCTCCCCCACTTAAAAATTTTTCGTCCTCGAAAAGGAACGAAGCTGAAAGTTGTTCAACTAACCAACTCAACTTTCATTATCTTCATTACGGCTTAAGTTCTTCAACTTTTAGTTTCTAAGAACTTTTCAAATTTTTCAAAAATTTGGCTAACACCCGAAATTTTCGAAAAATTTCGCCATAACCTCCGCTGCACCGGGAGCATCGGGATATTTCAAATAACCTCCCAGGTCCCTCACCAATCCAAAAGAAAAAGAAAAAGACAAGCGGCTAGCCAATCGGCTCATAAAATCATAAAATCCCCAAGAAATACAATAAACATGTACCTATTGGTTGGGCAAACAATTTTATTCCTCTACTCTGGCCTCCTTGCTATGACCTGTTCAATGAATATACATGTATATGCATGCAATTGTAATCAATTTTCAATTCAGTTCTAAATTTGGTTCCATTAGGCTAAATGGTTCAAAATTTTAATAAATGAAACCAATAATCAAACAACACAATCATCAATCAATTAGTGGATTATCGTTTTAAATTCATAATTTTGATATATATATACAGAAAATCATGTTTTGATGCCAAATCACAACAATAAACCTATCTAGTTTTGGTTCTTACACCAGTCTGATGGAAATATATAGATATCCCACTTTTCGAAACTCGAACATAAATGTTGACGATGTCTAGACTATCATCAGGATCGTCTCCGGGCGACTAGAGTGTGATTCTATATCTATCTAGTATATTAGAACTTCGAATATACGTTCATGGCGCGTATATGCAAAATCTTTATATACTCGATTGTCCAAATTCAATACAAATAAAATATTCAAATATGTACAAAATGGTTTAAATTTTCAAAACAAAACTTGTTTTCATTTCTAAAATAACACTCTTTTGACTCGCTCTAGGATACTCCTGATCCCATCGCTAACGAGCCATTCTAATTGGACATTACTAGTCCAATCTCTGATGAATTCTTTCGTTTGGTTCTAATGTGTCTTGTTCTCGAGCTCTATAAACCAAAGCTCTGATACCACTGTAAGAACCTGCAACTTCCCCGGTAAGGAAAGAATGGATTGCTTTGAGAACAACACACATCGGAACACAAACAGAAGAACATTTCATTGTTTATTACAATAATTCCATTAGAATACAAGAATATACAGAGTATGAATAAATATTACACATTTGATAAATATTAGAGATTTAAATTACATTTAAATACATAGCAGCGGAAAAATAATACAAAGCACAACTGAAAGAAATACATGGATACAGAGTTTTCTGAGTATCGTTCCAACTGTACCAGGATCCTGTGAATATAAATCTGCAAAACCCAACTACTAGCTGCCCGTGCGGAAAATAAGGGCACCCAAAGTTTAGGTTAAAAAAATAAACTCCAGGTCAGTCATGTGACTGGTGTAGAACTAAAACAGTTATTAATTTGATTTTTAAAGTTCGGTAAATCAAGGGACCACGCCGTATAACACGGAACGGGTTTTTACCCCAAGAATACCAGTGCATAAGAAAACAGCGCAATGCTAAATAAAGAACAATGAAGCTGTTATAAGACCCAGGTCCCATCACACAATGCAACGCAAGCCGGTGGATAGGGTTTTACCTTATAACAGCCAAATAATGCTTGATACGCGAAATTTAATCTTTTATTATTACTATAAGTGAAGAAAACAACTTCGAATATAAACGTATCAATCATAGACGGAATGGGTACCATATATCATGTCGCCATACTAGGCTCTACAAATAAAACCGAAATGTCATGTATTGGAAATTGGATTTCTGTCATGAGTCGAGGCAAGGGGCAAGCTCCTCTCTGTTCGAGACACTCTAGCAAATGTCTCAGGACCACACACAGCGATCCTTGGAACCTCCAAGGTAGGTCCTCTCCTACTTTTGAGGATTAATTATTCCTGAACACACGTTTCCCGGTCCTATAGGACCTATATCCGGGACGCCGCGCATCCAACAACCACACAGGTAAAAAGTATTTAAATGTCAGGGCTAGAAGTCGCTGACGCTACCCATAGCTAGAAAGAAACGTTGTGTTCTCCTTGGGTCCTTATCCCGTTTTTGACTCATACCGAGATGTGAGGCTCGCGAATTAACGCCATACACAAAGCTATGCCACATAGGCCGTGCTTTGATCATCAACCACAAGACTTTGCTTTTCAACAGAAGCCTTGATCATCTGCCACTTAGGCATGCCACACCGGAAATTCACTCCATGCGACTGATTTCTATCAATATATAACCTCTGAGCTCATACATCTCAGAGAAGGGCGTTAAGCAAGAGAATAAATTTTCCACTGCCAAACAGATATATATTTAATAGAGATCAATCAACACAGAACAAAATCCAATGTCAGATACACAGTCCATTTACAATTTCGCTCTGGGTCTGAACGAAACCGGAGTAACCTTATTCCTCGCATATCCATCGATCTCCAAGTACGTCTGGACGATCACCAACCGATTCCCTCCTCTTGGGTGTACAGCCCAATCAAGATCATTAGTAATCATCCAAACGATGTGAAGACCTCCGGTCTTCAACCACCGTCTTCATCTTCGACTTATCGTCGAATCAGTTATTCAGAATGGGTATAAACCCGGCCTTTCCGAATAACCCACGTATATAATAAACAAGTGTTACACAAACACAACATACGCCTTATTCCAATTCAGAGTATTCTTTTATTCAAATATTCACATTCTTAGGGAAAGGTTCCCATTAATTTTATCAAAGATAAATTCTTCTAAATTTATTCTTTGATCTTCCTTTGGGTATCATTTCAAACCATGTTAAGGTTTTCCAAACTAGTATGGATTAGCGAACCACACCGAAGTAATTATTTATTTTATTTTGCAATCCCAACCTATTCATCCCATAGAGCAAAACTGGTAATACTCCATATCTAACACCACAGTGTTATCGATAAATATTAATAACCATTTCACGTTCAAATCTAATTAAAGATTTAACTATTGCTTTGGAGAAAAACTGGTGATACTCCATTCTCGATCATTTCAATCTAATTAACGATTCATTAAAACTCCACTTAGTTTTAATCTTCCCACAAATCAGTATTAATGGTTATTCAAAGCTAAGATGTTAATCTTATCTTTAACTGGGTTAAAGAACCAATGTCATTTAAAAACACGGTTCACGACAAACCCAAAATCCCATTCCATTGTTAATCGGGTCAAAGAACACGTGTTATTCAAAACACCGCTCACAATAAACCCAAAAACCAATTTAAATTCAATTCCAATTAAATACTAATTAACTGGACAATTTCACTAAATCTTAATTAAAAGATTTATTCTTTTCTAAACTGGGTCCAAGAACAATGTTATTTAAGACACCATTCACGACGAACCCAAAATCCCATTTGATATTATATACAAGGCTCTGAATAAAAAATATATTGGCTTATATTCAATATCAAATACTGAAACCAACAAATATCGTATTGGAAATAATGATATAAATATATCTTTCAAATTTCCACAACCATATCTGTATAATCACGAAATCCAACATCGAAATATTCTGAAGATAATTTCGATTCAAATCCATTCCACTTCGTATATTGGAAATTCTGATTATTTTTAAAACCACTTCAAATCCAATTTATTTATTCAAAAACATTGGATTATAATTATAGTTCATAACTAGTTCATTTCGATAAAAATATATTTTTATCCTTTTTAAATATGGGATTTTTCACCCCAATTCTTTCTAAATCATTTATTATGATTTTACACAAATTATTGATATTTTTAATAATTTTATCAAGGCACATACAGTCGATTTCCAATAACGGTCGTCGAACTGCACTTACAGTGACCTTTTCCAAATTTGATTTGGACATAATTCCAAATCCAACCATTAGATTTCAAATTTCTAATATTCATTGGAAAGCTCTTTTCGATACGAACCCAACGGTTCCGGTTTCAGGAGAATCCGACGGTCGGATCTCCCGTAACATCAATTCGAAGTCAATGGTCGAAATTCGCGAACTGCCGCGGCGCGGCGCGTTCTATTCAGGCCATTTAATATATATAATATATATATATATATATTATATATTTCATCGATTTCAATTCTAAACTTATTTTATAAATCGTTTAAATTCGTTTTAAAAACGATTTCAACTTCATATTCAATTTTAAATCAAAATTGAATATTCCATATCATTAATATATAAATGATAATATTTTCAAAACGTTATATTTTGAAATCACTTCCTTTTCGCTATTAATTATAAAAAAAAATGAATAAAATCGATATAATTATCGTTCGTGTCAAAATGGCGCATATTTAATCAACACGGCTTTATATATTTCAATAAATTCGTTATTCTATTCAACACATGAATATTTTCTTCAACACATGAATATATATTTCTTTCAACACATGAATATTCTCAACACATGAGTATCATCAACACATGACTATTTTTGTTATTTAATATATTTTTATAAAATTATGATTTTTATCGTTTAATTCTTAATCAACCTCTAACCGTAATTTAGCAAGAGAACAATTCCCTAAGCATTAACCCCAAAGGCCGAAACCAATATCAGATCAATACCCAGGAAACCACTCATTTTAACTAGTTTCCAGTTAGTTTCTAATTTTTATATATGATAAAGATGTAAATTTTATTGTTTAAAGATTTTACTCAACACATGAATATTTTCAACACATGAATGGTTTCAACACATGAGTATTGTCAACACATGATTATTTTGTTTATTCAACACATGAATATGATTTATTTTCTAAATTGGAATGAGACCCAATCAATTACCATATAATGTTATTTATATGGATTCCATACAACACATGTATATAATAGCAATGACAAATAATCAACCATCATCCAGAGTGCACCACACAATTGTCTGTCAACCCATCGATTGACATACAACTAAACAATTGGGATTAGTTACGTCAAATATTATCCCAACACCCGTGCGGGGTTTCAATCAATAAACACTGAATATTATTTGTGCAGTTGGGCAATGCATAAAATTTATCGTCCCAATCAATATCAGTCAAATGGGTGTACATAAACAAATCGTCTGATTTGTAAATGAATATTTATTTTATTCACATACTCGTTAAAAATTATATTTTTAACAATAAAATATTTATTCGGTTCATTTACACAATAAAAATGATATTTTTCTAATAAATTTTAAAAAAATTCGGGGGCATAACGGTGGGATACTAGAAACGGGACAAGGCCTAGCCTTATCCCCAGTCTAATAATGGCCTACGCCATACACATACCAATCTAATCAATTCCATTTCACCCAAACAACCAAATTCAAACCAATCATCCCATCAAATACACAACTAAACAAACAAGTCGTCCGTGGTCTGTGGACGATGGGTGTCGGGTGTTGCTAAGCACAGTCTACATCCTAGTATATATTTTTAATTAGAAAAGAAAATTTAAAGTGAAAAGTTCTCATCGAGAGCTAAACCAAACGCCATGACTCTTCATATGTAGGAAATCTTCGTCTTGTTTCCAACACAGTCTGTTTCACGAATTTTATATTAAAATTCACATTTTTATAACTTTTCTATATATATAAAAATCAGATTTTTACTTTCCTACCATATACATAAAGATTCAATTTTTGTACACTATTTACATAAAGAAAATCTAATTTTTATATCGCTTCTTCATATATATAAAAATCGTATTTTAATATCGATGTTCATATAATAAACATCATATTTTTCTCTCGCCATTCTCTATATAAAAATCACATTTATATATTTAAGGATCATATTTTTATATCTCTACTACATATGCACAAATCGCTCCTTTACACCGCTACTTCCATGATAAAAATTATATTTTTATCTTGCTAGTATTATAATAAAAATTATATTTTTACTTCTCTGCATACATAAAAATCATATTTTTAATCTTCACATATAATAAAAATCATATTGTTAAGCTTCACATATAATAAAAATCATATTTTTAATCTTTACATATAAATAAAAATCATATTTTTATTACTTAAAAATCATATTTTTATCATTTAAAAATTATACCTTTATTCTCTACACATATAAAATTAGTTTTTAATTCTCTACACATTTAAAATCAGTTTTTAAATCGAATAAAATAAATAAAACTCGAAATTAAAAACTTACATTGCATTTTCAGAGGAGGGGGGATGTTCTCTGTCGAACTAGAGGGCCATGGAGGTGGTGGGAGGCGCTAGGGGGCTGCGCGAGGCGGTGGTGTTCGGCTAAGGGAGTGGCGTCGCGCTTTGGGGCTGAGGGATTTGGGGTTTCGGTTGAGGATGGGGGCGCCTGGGCGAGAGAGAGGGGGGTGTTCTCCTGCGATCGACGACGGTGGGGTGGCCCTGGCGCGACGCCGCGATGAATGGGGAGGGGGGCTGGCAGCTCGAATGAGATCAGTGGTTTTTGTTTTTTTTCCTGTTGAAAAGTAATGACGGGGAGAGAGAAGAATGGGGTAGAGGGAGTTATATAATATATTAATTTATTTTATTTTATTTATTCCATAAAACAACTTTTTATTTCGAACTCAAAATTGAACCTATCGACTGTCATCCCTAGCTAATTACCTCCACCCTGAACACAATGGGATATGTATCGTGAGCCAGTTCGGCTGTTATGATCAGTTTTCATCAAAATTAAAATATAACTATATATATTGAATTTGAACGCACATTTCAATTTACTGGGGCCACAAACGGATTCTAAAAATTCTAAAAAATATATTTCTAGCTTCGTATTGACGATACGGTCTTAACAAAACTAATTTCGTCAAATTCTGAGACCGTTTGAAAAATGGCCATTTTCTGGTCGATAGAAATTGACTAGAACTGACAAAACATGTTTAACCTCACCACACTCACACATTGATTCATAAAATTATGAATTTTGGAACCTAGCAATAATTTGACATCCCGGATCTAACAAAAGTGGTTTCGTCGAAAACGAAGGTCGTTTGCAAAATTTCCATTTCTAAGGGCTTTTATATATTTTAAAATATATATAAATTCCACAGCGACTTTTCTGAATTTTAAACTGGACGTATCTTACACTCTATAAAGTGAAATCTCAGTTTCTTACATCCGTTAGAAAGATATTCTTATACAAATTCAATTATTTCTCGTTTCATCAAATTCCGACTTAAAACGAATTCTGTATATTCATTCGAAATCGAATTTTCAAACTGCCGCGCCATTTCAGGCTCGTTATATAATTAAAATAAATTTATTCGTTTTAACTTCATCGAAAATGAATTTTCCGTCATTATTTATTAAAATAATCCATTTTAAATATTCGAAACCCATTAAATTCGCCAAAATAAAATTTTTAAATTGGCTCAGATTTTCCGGGTTGTTACACAAAAGAACCATAATTTTCCACAGCTAGCTTAATGGACAGCCAAAGAGCTCAAATTATGATATATTATCGTCCTTGATACTTGTTCTTAAGAAAAGCACACTTTCTATTCGCAAGGCGTGCTTGGATTGTTAGGGATTGAAATGGTTGTAATGATGGTTTTGATGACAATAACTTTGTTTTAACTATTATTCTTATAAAATATATACTAACATTATAATATATATATATCTATCTGTGTGTGTGTGTGAGAGAGAGAGAGTGTATATAGGAATATATGCAGGCATTGATTATTGAAGACTGTACAGTTTAAAGAATCCAGATTTCAAAGAAGTAGAATTCAAGATATAAGACTCAAGAGAAGCAAAAGTTCAAGAAATAAAAAGTAGTTATGTCTAGATTTTTGTTAAAACTCTTATTATAATTAAATTCTTATTTCAATCTTTTCTGACTATTTTCAAAATGATTTCAAAATTACTTCCTTATTTTTAATCTATTTTTTTATTCTTAATTTTATTTTAACCCGTGTTTTTAGTATATTTTCTTTTAACTTCTGATTATATATATTTTATATTTATATATTTAATACTAATTTTATTATAGTTACTTATGTTTTCAATTTCCTTACTTATTTTTTTTGGCAAAGCCGATCGGTTTTTAATGTGACCGCAAACACCTTTTATTATGACTAATAATAAAAAAAATACAATATAGTACAGGTGATTGTAGTTAGCAATCAGCTATATTTGGTTTCTAAGGTGGACCGTCCACCACATACGGAGTTTATGGTGTTCCATCCACTCTACCTCTACAGGCTTAGAGCATTGGAGTTAGCTAATTTATTAGACTACAATAACACTCCACGCATGGAGGCTTTGACTTGTTACATTACATACTACACAAGGTAGTGAATTACATATGTATATACCCTTACAAATACATTGTAAGTCGTATACAATTACATGAGTACTCATAGCATGTGCTAAAACCATGCTTCTACAAGAAAAGGACAAATGATAAACAACTGTAACAGGAGATGTTTTGAGCGCCACGCCATCAGTAAAGCATGTCCTGCTCAAATTCTTGAGCTCCACACCACATCAGTAAGAAGTTCGAATTCTAAAACAAGCTCATGCAAGGGACCTAAAGTCACATAAGATGGCCAAATCTGCAATATCCAGAGAGGGGAGGAAATGATGTTCACCGAGATGAAACCAAAAGATGCCAGAACTTCCATCTCTTAACATGCAAATTTGCACCAAAAAAATTACATAACTGCACTGCTAAAAAAGATCGGAGCAGTATTTACTCAGCAAGAAGAACCACCATTGAACAATAGCTAAGTTCAATGCATACGCATCTCATGTATAGCCATCGCCCAACGATGATGACCCAACCATGTAAACACAGAACATAAGGCTTATGCAGGCAGAAGATAACATATTAAATCTAGGCACCAGAAAACCAAAGAGAAAGCTAAACACCAGTACAAATCCCTTCGACCATAAACAACAGCCTACCAACAAGACAATCCACATCACATATTGAATACCCAAACAATCAAAAGTCCCATCCCAGATAAGAAAGTCAAGACGAATAAGCAATTAAACCTTAAGTGCTACTGCTTGTGATGAACTTCCGTGTCCGTGCCAATCTCCCAGCAACAGATATGTCCACCAGTTGAAGAACATGCTTCCAAAAGACCGGAGGCGAGTAGTTTCCTGCAGTGGCCACAAATTGTGGATGAGAGAGTTGTCGGGAGAGTTTAATAGGAAGAAGAAGGTTATATGTTGAGGTTGAACATTATAGGGGTTAAACGATGCTCAGAACGAATTTCATGATAAAGCTCTGATTAGGAGGTGACAAAGTGGTAGAACGAAGGGGAAAACGCTCCATCGCCACGAAGCTTAAAATTTCATGGTCAAAGCTTCAGATTTGAAAATCATGATGTGTTAATCGTTGGAGAATGATGCATTACAAAAACAAGGTGGGAGAACAAACGTGTGTTAGAGGAGGCAAAGGTGATGAAAGTAGTGATTTGAGGAGATTAGGTGCAGAAAGAAGAAAATGTTCCTTATCACCATTTACAATTCTCCTCTGAAAAGCGAAGATTTTTGCGGATAAAACAATAATAATAATTTTTACTTACTTATATTTATTAAGTTCTAAACTCTAAAGTATTTCTTATATCCATACTTTTATATTTTTATTTCATTTTATATATAGTTTTTAATCATTTTTAAATCATCTTAAATATATGTTTTTGATATATATTCTTACTTGAAAACTCTATTTTAATATAAAGGAATATAGTTTGTTTCAACTTAAGAATCACCATATTTATTTAATCATTATTTACTTTAAATTCAAAATTTTATTTTATTTTGAAAAATTACAAAGGTATGTCGACATATCAAAATTATGTTGACATTGACATGGAAAATTGGTTATTTGTGCATGCCAATCCCTAAGAGTAAGTTTAGCAGTAGACTTATAATCCAAATATCCAAAGTACGAGAAATGTAAAGGGACACACAACTTTTATAGTGGTTCGGTACTAACGCCTACGTCCACTTTGTAGTAATCATTCGCCATATATTTGTTAATTACAGTACTTGTACAAGTTCAGACAATTTGAATGTACAAAGTTGTATAATAGAACGACAAATAGCTTATTAATTCATAACTTTGACCAAAATGCCCTTCTTCTTCCTCGTTGATTCAAGTATGTTGGTATGAGCAACAATGCCCAAAGAGTAGTTTCAATGTTTAAGAGTATGCATGAATATCTAAAAGATGTCCATAGGTCCAATTGAATGCCAAAAAGTTGTAGACAAACATTATGTAACGTCTACAAGTCAAGAGATGTCCAAAGTCATGAACATGATAATGGCATCCATTAATAATGCCTTGGAGATCTAATCCCCTATGCGCAAGTGTAGTTAAGGTCCAAAAATGTCGACCCTTAAGAATGCCAAGCAAGAGGGTATCTATAGGTGACGTTTAAAGGCATCTTCCCAAATTTCATATCCTGAGAGGTTGCAAAATTCACATCCAAAAAAGATAGCCAAAAAAACAAGTTGTATCCAAAAAATTACATCCGGAAGTGGTGTAAACAAGAAACGGTGCAACAACCAGCCCGGAATAGGCCTAAATTTCAACCCAAAAAAGGCCCATCAAGACTTAGAGACATTCTTAACGGATTGTTGGTTCCTGTAAGGGTTACGTTTGCATAGATAATACTAACATATACTTCGAATGGAAATCTCACACAGTGGAAAGAGAAAATATAATACCAAAAATAAGATGTACTTTTATTTCAAAAATCTCAGAAATACGTAGTCATGGTTACATTTATTCAAAAGGTACATCAGATAGTTCAATCTCATAAGATTCCAAAAGAAGCAAAGCAACAACCACTAATAATATCATAATAACTTCATCTTCTCCGTCCTCTTCCATCACGACTTCATCCATAGCTTTACCCCATCTACTGACCTATTTGGATGTTAAGGAGAGGGAGTCCGAACATAAAAGTTCTGTGTGACTGGAATATAGTATTACTTAATGTCCATACCCTATATTTTTAGCAGGTTACATATGTCAAGGTATGTCTACGCAGCACATAAGATTTCACACAAACATAAATATCTGACCAATGGGGTGGATTTCCAAGTCAATCGCCCATTGGTGTTTTTAGGGTAAAGACCCAACGAGGTGGCATTCTCTGTCACTTATGGCCCTATTAAAGGTTGATTTTACGATCTCTTATAACCCTAAGGCGGACCCTATCCCTTTAAGAAACCTGTCTTAGTACGTTAATGTTCTTAATTCTATTATCTCAATTGTAATATGAGAAGTAGTATTGCGAATGTTACTACTTAAATGATATTACCTGGTAGGACACCATGTCGCTTAAGACTTCCCTAAGATAGTTGGTGAGCATGAAATGGCCACATCTCCTTCAATTACCAATATATCCCTTGTTGAGCCCTTACAAACTTTTAGAGGTAGTGTACAACCCCTTGAATTACCCTACTCCGTTAACCGTTTTATGCCTAACCACTTTTAAAGAAAGAGGACCCAACGACTTACCTTAATACTAATAAGGGTGGGTCCTATGACTTAGGTTCCTCTCCAAATAATAAACCTTTGGAGGGATCCTAGTCTAAACCACTTAAGAGACGAATTAGATAAAGAGGTGAGCCAGCCATTTAAGACCTTCTTAAGGCGTAGTAATGTAACAGCCCGTATTTTATGTATCGGAAGATCGTAAAATATTTTTATTTTATTCCCTGTGGGTTGGATCATTCTCATCTTTTAATATGTTGCTTATGGGAATGTGAGACATGTCCATAATTTTTACTGATTTTGTTTGTGACCATTTTGCCCCTGTCAGTCTTGTACGGGGAATAACTTTTGACTTAGGTCAACTCAGAGGGTGAGACCTGTGCCATTGGAAAGGAATTGATGGTTGCCTTTCCGTAGAGTGGTTACATTAAAGATTTGGCTCAGCGGTTTGGGAGGAATCACTGTTTAAGGTTTTTCAGTTGGTTGTTCAGGATTTTGAGCCACAATGGGCTGATTTGGGAAGGCCCATTGGTGGGCTATTGGAAGGGTATAAATAGAGGGTGAGAGGTATGGGAAATAGTTTACTTTCTCATTCTCTCATTTGGTGGCCTTGAGATCCTCCTTCCTCTAACACCTTTCCACCATCAAAAATCAAAATCCAAGGAGGGAAATCATATATCTACACCATTGGAGGCTAGATCTACGTTAATTGAAGCAAGAATTTATCGGATCAAGGGGTTTGGTGTGAGGTTCTTGCTGTTTGGATTCATATTTCTATCATTTTAGGTTGTTTTGGAGAATCGGTGAGTGATTTACATCTCTCACATGGATTCAATGAAGTATATGAGTGTTTGATCATGTTTTTCATCATATTCAAGTGTTTAACCATAGATCTATACCATTATAAGTCCATTTTCATTTAAATCATCCTACGATCTATTTTAGCATGTTTAATTAGTCATTTCTATGTTATTCCATATGATTATGCAAGTTAGATCTATTATTTTGTTCATCTTTACATTTATAGTGATTTTGGTGAATTTCACATAATTATTGACGAAATGGCCAAATTGGTGATGTTAGTGGTTTCATAACATGTTTATGATTGTGTTTAATGGATTGGTTGAGTTGGTTTCATTGATTGTGTCGATTGGCAAAGTTTAAATCGAAATTGGAGTTGCATTGGAGAAGTGCAGGTTTTGGGTCGCACGTATAGGCTTGGTCGCACATCCTAGTGTGATTTCTTGGGAAATAAGATAGGAAATGCATTCGGATCAAGCAGACCAGGGGTCGAACAGGCTAGGGTTGGGCAGAAGTGTGTTTGATCAAGCATGCCAGGGTCGGTCGAGCAAGCTTGGGTTGAGCACGAAGAGGTCGGCCGTGCACAGGTGGTTCTGATCGAGCAGGTTGGGTCGGTCAGAATGGATCTAGTCGAACATGCTTTAGGTCGAGTAGTGTGGCTCAAGCAAGTGGAGTTGGGTCAAGAGAGGGATCTTACCAGGTTAGGGTTGATTGAAAGGTGGTCGGTACAAGGTTGGGGTCGGTTAGGTGGGTCGGTCCAAGCTAAGGGTCGGTCGAGTTTGAAGGATCTTGGCAGTGCTTGTAAACGCTGTGGTCGATGGCCTAAGTGTCGTGGTTTGTTTCTTTAGACAATGTTAATGAATGATATGGACCATATTGAACCTTATATTGATGGTGTTTGGTTCGATGATGATAATGGCTTCGACGAGAGTCCAGAAGGGGATGTTCGAAGTGATGTGCTCGTTGATCGGTGAAGAACAACAAGGAAGGTGGAAACTCAAAGGTCATGAGTTGGTGGATAATGGTTGCTCAAGAAGGTTGCTTGAGCTAAGAAAAGTCATTAGGTTGGATGATTAGAGATGCGAAGGCCGAGAGATTATCGTTGTCGTAAGTTCTAGTAGGCTCGAAGCAAGGGTACGATAGGGGCACCCAAAAGACCAGTTGTAGGTCGAGTACCATGGGTATCGTTGAAAGGCCTAGTGGTTAAGGTTGGACATACATACATATCGTTGAAAGGCATATTGACTTTGGTTACCATTAGCCCTTGACATATGGTAAGCTTGGTCGTCATACGATTAACGATGGTTTCAAAGAAGGATTGTCGGTGATAGCCAAAGTCAGTCATGGATGATTGATATGTTTGTACCATCTCATGTAGGTTGTCCAAAGTCGAAGGAGATGTTCCTTGGGTGCCTATCTAATATTGGTTTAGGCCTCTGAGGCTTGTTCTTGAGGGATGTTGAATTCAATTAGGATGGTTTACATGAGATACATATAATCTGGATGTTATGAATGCTTACCATGGTTGAATGAGCGTTTTGGTTTCCATGGATGAATGATTGAATTATTTGTCATAAAGGCTATCATTGTCCAATATAGGGAAGATAGGGTTGAGTTCTTCTTTGGTGTTGTGAGTAGATTAGTATGTTTATCTATCCATTCTCATATACTTTACCGATGAAGTTTGTTAGCTATTTTATCGCTCACTAAGACTGTTGTCAGACTTAAGGTTTTATGTTTCCTCTTATTACCTTGGGTTGTTCATCCAGTTGTGGATGGCCAGACTAGGTGGCAGGTGGCAGGTGGCAGGTGGCAGGTGACAGGTGATTGCTTAGTGTGGACAATGCAGTTGTTCGGAGGCGAGCAGAAGGCTGGCATACTATCTTTTACTATATAGTATTTGGATTTCCGTTGTTTGTTATTCTCTGAGTGACGTAGTGAGGCAATTTGTATAAACACTATTACCAAGTGTATGGATATTACTTTCTAGTTGTTAAGAAAGTCTAGTGTTTTCTGCTTCACTATTACTAACTGTTGTATATGTTCTATTATATTTTTTCCTTGCACTATGAGTTACGTCAGGTTCCGCTTATGTTTACCCACTCTGATGATCGTCCATAGCTGCCGTGCACACCTTTCAATGCATTATTCCTCTTATTAGGTGCAGAGGTTTTAGGCGGTCGTCACATTTGGTATCAGAGCTCTGGTTTACGATTTTAGCCAAAGTTCGAAGACGTAATTACGTATGAGAGATGTACTTGTAGATTTCAGTTGGATGCTTACTATATATTAACATATATAGTAGTAGCGGTTGTGTTCCTTTAGCAATTTTCTTATTGTTCTAGATTGATTTAGAATGAGTAAACGACCATCAAGACACGCTGCTAGGGGAGCTAATACTAGAGGGGTAAATGGAGGTGAACCAGACTACCCTACCATATTTGAAGCTATGATGGAGGCATTCATGCGAAGGGTCCCTGCTCCAGTGGCAGCTACGGTAGACGTAGGAGTTCAGCTGCCTAGAGTTATAGACTCTGCGAAGCTATGCAAAGATTATACATCTTTAGGGGGAAAACCATTCAAAGGAACAAAGCCAGCTTAAGAGGTTCGGAGATGGATGGATTCTTGTGTTTGTAACTTTGGAGACTTGAGTTTGGATGGTGCAACCAAGAGAAAGCTTGCATCAAGGCAACTACAAGGCAGGGCCATGGAATGGTGGAATTTAGTCATGCTTGATACTCCAGAGGAAGAAATTTCATGGGAGCAATTCCAGGCTAAGTTTGAAGCAAAGTTTATCTCGACAACTCAGAAGTCTGCCTTGTTCAAGAAGTTCATGGAGCTGAAACAGAATGGTTGTTCTGTGCTTGATTATGTTTCTGATTTCGAGGCCTTGTTTAAATACGTTCGTTCATACATTGATACACCTTATCATAAGAACGAGAAGTTTGTTTTGGGTATGGATACCTATATTGGAAGGACGTTGGTGGATCATCTTGATGATTCATTCGAGAAGATTCTGGAAGAAGCTATTCGCCATGAGAGCTTTTTTCCTGAGGAAGCAAATGTTGTCGCTGCAACCAAGGAAGTTCAGAAACCACAGCAAGGTGGTAATAATTAATAAGAAGAGGAAGCAGCAGACCAGAATAAGCCTAAGAGTGAGGTGGTTTGCTTTAACTGCCAACAGAAGGTTCATTGCTCGAATGAGTGCAAGAATCCCAAAGCTGAGAAGAAGTGCTTCAAGTGTGGAAAGCCTGGGCATGAGAAGAAAGACTGTCCAGAGTCAGCTAAGGGCAAGCAGGTTGTGAAGGCATATGCTTTGGAAGCTATGCCAGCTTCTTCAAGAGCTCCTACTGCAGAGGAAAAGGGTGTCATCGTGCAAGGTACTCTTTCTATCCAAGGTGTTTCTATTCGAGTTTTGTTCGATACTGGAGCATCGCATTCATTCATTTGCAATGAACTTGTGTGCTGCTTGGATTTAGAATCCGAGATTTGTGATAAACTGTTGATCGTGACTAATCCAGTTGGGGGTTCATCCAATCTCTGCATGATTTGTCGTGGTCTAGTGTTGTCGAGTCATGGCTGCTCTTTTCTGTGTGATTGCTTTGTTCTTAACTTCGCCGGGTTTGGGATCATCTTGGGCATGGATTGGCTCAAGAGGTTTGCAGCAAGAGTGAATTGCGAGAAGCTAAAAGTGAGAATTGGGGATGTGGATGGGCGAAAGGTGTTGATTAGATGTAAGCACGAAGAGGGTGTCTTCGTGAGCTATCTATATTCTCTTGGGATTCCACAGGAAGACTTGTCATCTATGCTGATCACTAATGAGTATGAGGATGTCTTTGACAAGGTCAAAGGGTTGCCGCCGCATCGTGAGATCGAGTTTAGGATCGATTTGGTCGAGGATGCTAGACCAATCGTTATGCCTCTTAGGCGGATGCCACATAAGGAACAACGGGAATTGGAGGTGCAAGTTCGTGACCTTCTAGGAAAGGGATTCATTCGGAGAAGTGTTTCCGAAGGGGTGCACCAGTCGTGTTTCCAACCAAGGCAGATGGCTCGTTAAGATTGTGTGTGGACTATCGTGATCTGAACAAGGTGACTAAAAAGAACAAGTATCCGTTTCCAAGGATTGATGAATTGTTCGATCAGCTTCATGAAGCCAAAGTGTTTTCTCAGATGGATTTGGCAACGAGATTTCACCAGTTGAGGGTGGCAAAGGATAGTGTGCCAAAGACTGCTTTTAGGACACCATCCGGTTTCTTCGAATGGTTGGTGATGCCATTCGGGTTGACTAACGCACCAGCGTATTTTGTGGATCTTATGAATAGGGTTTTCAGAGATCAGTTGAACAAGTTCGTGCTTGTGTTCGTGGATGATGTTCTGGTTTACTCTCGGAATGAGTAAGAACACAAGACGCACTTGAGAGTTGTGTTGAAAATCTTGTGAAAGCATCAGCTGAGAGTTAAGTTTTCAAAGCGTCACTTTTGGAAGAGTGAAGTAAGGTTCTTAGGCCATGTTGTTTCTGGAAATGGGATAGCGGGTTACCCCGCTAAAGTGGCAGCAATCCCGGACTGGGATAGGCCTAAGAATGCGATGGATGTTTGGAGTTTCCTTGGGTTGGCTGGTTATTACCGATGGTTTATCAAGGATTTCTCCAAGGTAGCTGCACCGTTGACAGGATTGACGAAGAAGAACCAAGTGTTAACATGGGATGCAAAGTGTGAACAAACGTTTGGGATCCTGAAAGAGAAATTTACAAGTACACCTGTGTTAACCATTCCAAGTAGGAATGAAGAGATGGTGGTATATACCGATGCATGCGGTACTGGACTTGGAGCAGTATTGATGCATGGGAGTCAACAGCTAAAGCCGCATGAGAAGAATTACCCAACTCATGATTTGGAGTTGGCAGCGATTGTGATTGCTCTGAAGATGTGAAGACATTTCCTATTGGGAGTTTGATTCGAGTTGTTCACAGATCACAAGTCGTTGAAGTATCTTTTCTCACAAAAGGATTTGAATCTTCGGCAGCAACGATGGTTAGATTTTCTGGCATGTACAGCATATACTCCTGGCAAAGGTAAAGCAGTATGCGTTAAGTTGAAGACACGCAAGTTTGGGGGCGATGTTTTCGAAATGGAAAGGCCTAGAGTATTTGGCAAGGTTCAATTTCAGGCCAAGGTGTGAGTTGGAACCTGAAATGTTGGCAAGCTTATCGATAAGACCTACTTTTATCGAAAGGGTTGGTGAGAGCCAAAAGAAAGATGCAAAGCTTGTCGAGATTATCCAGAAACTGGAACCAGAGAACAAAGAGTTCGAGGTCGATCGAGAAGGCTGGCTTAGAAAGCAATGGGGTTTAGTTGTTCCTGATATCGACAGATTGAGAGATGAGGTTCTGAGAGAATCTCATCACTCGAAGTTGACGATTCATCCCGATGATAGTAAGATGTATCAGGATAAAAAGCTAGTTTATTACTGGGAGGGAATGAAACGGGATATTGGAAAGTTCATTTCCAAGTGCATGAACTATCATTTAGTGAAAGCTGAACAAAAGAAGCCGAGTGGTTTGCTTCAGCCGTTGGAAGTTCTTACATGGAAGTGGGAGCAGATATTGATGGACTTTATCGATGGACTACCTAGAACCAGGGCAGGAAGTGAAGGAATTTAGGTCATCGTGGATCACTTGACCAAAAGTGCAAAGTTCATTCCTGTCAAGTCGACTAGGACGACATCGAAATTGGCTGAACTTTATGTGAAATGGGTAGTTCGGTTCCATGGTATTCCAAAGAGTATAATAAGCGATCAAGATCCATTATTTACATGTGGATTTTGTAAGAGTTTGCAAGAAGCTTTGGAAATGACTTGTGTTTAAGTACGGCTTACCATCCCCAAACTGATGGTCAGACCGAGAATGTCAACCAAGTTTTAGAAGATCTCCTAAGAGCTTATGTGTTGGATTTTGGGGGATCAGGGGAAGACCATGTGCATCTAGTTGAGTTTACATATAATAATAGCTACCAGTCTAGCATCGGGATGGCACCATACGAGGCGTTATATGGTAGACCGTGTAGTTCTCCAACATGTTGGTTAGAAATTGAAGATAAGTTGGTACTTGGGCCTGAAATGATTAGTGAGACCTCTGATTGTATCGAGATCATTTGGCAATGAATGAAGGCAACCCAAGATCGTCAAAAGAGTTATGCTGATAAGCGTCGAAAGGATTTGGAATTCAATGTTGGCTATATGGTTTTCGTGAAGATTTCGCCGTTGAAGCATGTGGTTTGATTCGGAAGTAAAGGAAAGTTAGCTCCAAGGTTTTTTGGACCATTTCCGATAGTCGAGCGAATTGGAAAGCTCGCATATAGATTGGAGTTACCCGAGAAGATGTCGAGTGTGCATAATGTGTTCCATGTGTCATTTGTATGGAAGTTCGTGCATGATTCGAATGTGGTGGTATCTCCAGAGCAGTATGAAGACCTAGAAGTAGAGACCGCAGTTGTGAAATCTCGTAAGCCACTTCGTGTTGTGGGGAATGACATGAAACAGCTTAGGAGGAAGACGGTTAATCTAGTCAAGGTACAATGGAGTGAAGATGGAGACGATTGTACGTGGGAGACGAAAGAGAGCATGAGGGTGATTAATCCAGAACTCTTAATTGGTAGGACCCTATGATATCGTATCATCGTTATATCGTTGTATCTTGTTGTTGTATGATAGAATTCTGCGTGCTAGGATAAGGCTATGGATGCATGGCTTGATGGTTGCTAGTTTGGATGATAGAATTGGCTTTTTATGAATGATAGGCATGCAGAATTGTTGTGGTTGCTTATTCTTAAGGGAGGAGAATTTAACAACCCGTATTTTATGCATCGGAAGATCATAAAATATTTTTATTTTATTCCCTGAGGGTTGGATCATTCTCATCTTTTAATATGTTGCTTATGGGAATGTGAGACATGTCCATAATTTTTACCTATTTTGCTCATGACCATATTTCCCCTGTCAATCTTGTACAAGGAATAACTTTTGACTCAGGTCGAATCAGAGGGTTAAACCTACGCCATTGGAAAGGAATTGATGATTTGCTTTCCGTAGAGTGGTTACATTAATAATTTGGCTCAACGGTTTGGGAGGAATCATCGTTTTAAGGTTTTCAGTTGGCTATTCAGGATTTTGAGCCACAATTGGCTGATTTGGGAAGGCCCATTGGTGGGTTATTGGAAGGGTATAAATAGAGGGTGAGAGGTATGGGAAATAGTTTACTTCCTCATTCTCTCATTAGGTGGCCTTAAGCTCCTCCTTCCTCTAACACCTTTCCACCATTAAAAATCAAAATCCAAGGAGGGAAATCATAGATTTACACCATTGGAGGCTAGATCAACATCAATTGAAGAAGAGTTCATCGGATCAAGGGGTTTGGTATGAGGTGCTTGCTATTCGGATACATATTTATATCATTTTAGCTTGTTTGGAGAATCGGTGAGTGATTTACATCTCTCACATGGATTTAATGAAGTATATGAGTGTTTGATCATGTTTTTCAACATATTCAAGTGTTTAACCATAGATCAATCCACTATAAGTCCATTTTCATATGGATCACACTATGATCTATTTTAACAAGTTTAATTGGTAATTTCTATGCTATTCCATATGATTATGCAAGTTAGATCTACAGTTTTGTTCATATTTACATTTATGGTGATTTTGGTGAATTTCACATAATTATTGACGAAATGGCCAAATTAGTGATGTTATTTGTTTCATAACATGTTTATGATCATGTTGAATGGATTGGTTGAGTTGGTTTTGTCGATTGTGTCGATTGGCGAAGTTTTGGTTGAAATTGGAGTTGCATTGGAGAAATGCAGGTTTTGGGTCGCACATCCTAGTGTGATTTCTTGGGAAACAAGACAGGAAGCAGGCTCGAGCGAGCCAGGGACGATCGGTCAAGCAGAAATTGGTTGGGCCGAGCAGGAGCGTTCGGATCGACAAGACCAAGGGTCAAATAGGCCAGGGTTGGGCAGAAGTGTGTTTGGTCAAGCATGTCAGGTTCGGTCAAGCAAGATTGGGTAGAACACGAAGAGGTCGGTCATGCACAGGTGGTTCTGATCGAGCAGGTTGGGTTAGTCAGAATGGCTCTGGTCAAACATGGTTCGGGTCGAGCAGTGTGACTCAAGCAAGTGGAGTTGGGTCATGCGACAGGTCGTATCAGGTTGGGGTAAGTCGAAAGGTGATTGGTCCAAGGTTGGGGTCGGTCAGGTAGGTCGGTCGGTCCAAGCCAGGGGTCGGTCGAGTTTGAAGGATTTTGGCAGCGCTTGTAAACGCTGTGGTCGATGGCCTAAGTGCTGTGGTTTGTTTCTTTAGAAAATGTTGATGAATGTTATGGACCATATCGCACCTTATATTGATGTTGTTTGGTTCGATGATGATAATGGCTTCGACGAGAGTCAAGAAGGGGATGTTCGAAGTGATGTGATGTGCTCGTTGATCGGTGAAGAACGAGGAAGGTGGCAACTCAAAGGTCGTGAGTTGGTGGATAATGGTTGCTCGAGAAGGTTACTTGAGCAAATAAAAGTCATCGGATTGGATGACTAGAGCTTCGAAGGCCGAGAGATTGTCGTTGTCATAAGTTCTAGCAGACTCGAAGCAGGGGTACGATAGGGGCACCTAAAAGACCGGTTGTAGGTCGAGTACCCTGGGTATCGTTGAAAGGCCAGTTGTCAAGGTTGGACATACATGCGTATCGTTGAAAGGCGTATGGAGTTTATGCTAGAAATGGGGTTACCAATAGCCCATGACATTGGCAAGGTTGGTCGTCATATGATTAACGATGGTTTCAAAGCAGGATTGGCGGTGATAACCAGAGTTAGTCATGGATGATTGTTCTGTTTGTACCGTCTCATGTAGGTTATCCAAAGTCGAAGGAGATGTTTTTTGGGTGCCTGTCCGATATTGGTTTAGGCCTCTAGGGTTTGTTCTTGAGGGATGTTGAATTCAATTAGGATGGTTTACATGAGATATATATAATCTGGATGTTATGAACGCTTACCATGGTTGAATGAGTTCTCTGGTTTCCATGGATGAATGGTTGAATTTTTTGTCGTAAAGGCTATCATTGTCTGATGTGGGGAAGAAAGGGTTGAGTTCTTCTTTGGTGTTATGGGTAGATTAGTATGTTTATCTATCCATTCTCATATACTTTATTGATGAAGTTTGTTAGCTATTTTATCGCTCACTAAGAATGTATTCTGACCAAGGTTTTATTTTTCCTCTTATTACCTTGGGTTGTTCATCCGGTTGTGGATGGGCAGACTAGGTGGTAGATGACAGGTGATTGCTTAGTGTGGACGATATAGCTGTTCGGAGGCGAGCAGGAGGCTGGCATACTATCTTTTACTATATAGTATTTGGATTTCCGCTGTTTGTTATTCTCTGAGTGATGTAGTGAGGCAATTTGTATAAACACTATTTCCAAGTGTATGGATATTACTTTCTAGTTGTTAAGAAAGTCTAGTGTTTTCTGCTTCACTATTACTACCTGTTGTATATGTTCTATTATATTTTATTCTTGCGCTGTGAGTTGCGACAAGTTCCGCTTGTATTTACCTACTCTGATGATCGTCCATAGCTGTCGTGCACACCTTTCAGTGCATTATTCCTCTTATTAAGCGCAGGGGCTGTGGGCGGTCATCACAAGTAATCCTATTTGTTTTCACATATCAATATATATATATATATATAGTTATATATATACACACACTAGGCCTCTCATATTAACCCATATATTTGTAGATGTTGGATATGTCGGTCGGTTCCAGGCAGGCTTCTACTACAAGTCGGTTTAACCTCGTGTCTAATGTACTAAGTTTATGAATGGCCCATGACACCTAGACATCTCACATTAGTTGGGCCTACTCGTGGTTGCTGGATATGCCAGTCGGTTCCAGCAAGGCTTCTACCACAAGTGGCAACTAACCTCGTGTCTTTGTGTCATATATATATATATATAAGTCATTTTATATATATACGCACACACAAGCAAACAAATATATATGTATATTTGTTAAGGGGACATTTCGAATTCGAACTCTAATCTAATCGCATTTATTACGCTAATATAACATTAACTACATTAATTATGTTTAAATAAATAATATAATAATAGCGCCTAATTAACGTAACATTCATATAATTGAGGAAACGTTCTAATTGGGATGGCAATTGTCATTTATCCAAATCAAGGCATACAAGTTTAGGTCTTTCCATATTTTACCGCTACAACATAACATGATGGCATAATGAACATATAGCAATCAGCAGTAATGGAAAACATACACATACATAAC
Source organism: Allium sativum (assembly GCA_030737875.1). Classification (NCBI taxonomy): domain Eukaryota; kingdom Viridiplantae; phylum Streptophyta; class Magnoliopsida; order Asparagales; family Amaryllidaceae; genus Allium; species Allium sativum. Next base: position 602,631,038 of record CM060919.1, on the reverse strand, counting down.
AATTACAACTTGTAAAACGGCCCAAACTTGCCCTTTTGGGAAAGCCCAGATTATGGTCAGAACACGACACATCAGAACACGAACAATATAACATTTCATTGTTATTACAATAATTTACATCAGAGTACAAGAATATAACAGAGTATGAATAAACAATATATATCAGAAAAATATCAGAGATTTAAATTATATTTAAATAGCAGCGGAAAAATAATACAAAATACAACTGAAAGAAATACACGGATACAGAGCTTTCCGAATATCGCTTCAGCTATAAACCAGGATCCTGTGAATATAATATCTGCAAAACTGAAACTACTAGCTACCTGTGTGGAAAACAGGGGCACCCAGGGTTTAGGTTGAAACAATAAACTCCAGGTCAGTCATGGGAATGGTGTGAGAACTAAAACAGTTATTAAATCTTTACTTTAAAAGTTGGGAAATCATGAGACCACGCCATGTAGCACGGAACGGGTTTACTCCACATGAGTTTTAGTTTGAAATAAAACAACGCAATGCTTTTTGAAGAATGAAGCTATTATAAGACTTAGGTCCCATCACATAATGCAACGCAAGCCGGAGGATAGAGTTTTCCCTTATGATAGCCAAACATGCTTGGTACCTTTAAAACAAATTATTTTGATATTACTATAAGTGTATAGTGTCAAAAACAGCTTTAAATATAAATGTATCAATCATAGACGACATGGGTACCATATATCATGTCGCCATACTAGTTCTATAATTAAAACCACACAATGTCGTATTGGAAATTGGATTTCCATCATGAACCAAGGCAAGGGATCGTCCTTACTGAATTCGAGACAGTCTAGCCCATGTCTCAGGGCAAGTACTCAGTCTAGCCCTTAGGAGCGCCAGGGCCAGTCCACACATATGTTAGTGGATTAGTTATTCTTGAATAATACATTTCCCCGCCCTATGGGACGCAAATCAAGAGCCACTAGGGACTTAAATCCGAGGTACCTCGCTTTCCTTCATCCACATAAGTAAAATTGTCTGGGCTGCATACCATGACACCACTTCTAGTTAGAAAGAAACACACGTTCTCCCTAGGGCCCTTCTCCCGTTTCTGGTTCATGCCGGGCTGTGAGGCTCGCGAAGTAACGCCATACATAAATCTATACTAATTAAAGCTGTGCTTTGATCATCATCCACAAGACTATGCTTTTCAACAAAAACCTTGATCATTTGCATCTTGGCATGCCACACTGACAATTCACGCCATACAACTGATGTCTATCAATACATAACCTCTAAGCTCATACGTCTCAGAGAAGGGTGTTAAGTAGGAGAATAAATTCTCCGCCACCAAACAGATATATATTTAATAGAAATCAATTAGCATAGACTGAAATCCAATGTCAGACACACACATCCATTTACAAGTCCGTTCTGGGTCTGGACGAAACCGGAGGCACCTTATTCCTCATCCCATATGTCCAATACAGGAGAGAGGTCCTCGCATATCCGTTGATCTCCAAGTAAGTTTGAACGATCACCACTTATTACCTTGTCTTGGGTGTACAGCCCAATCAAGACATCAGTAATCATCCAAACGATGTGAAGAACTCCAATCTTCAACTACCATCTTCATCGTCGATCTTTTAGTCGTCGTAGTAATTATTCAGAATAGGTTAAACCCGGTCTTTTCGAATAACTAATATATTTTATAATCAATAATAAAGTGCTATAAAAACACATCATACGCCTTATTCCAATTCAGAATATTCCTTTAATAAAATGTTCACGTTATTAGGGAAAGGTTCCTAATAATTTTATCAAAGATAAATTCTTTAAATTTATTCTTTAATCTTCCTTTGGATATCAATTTCAAAAGATTTTATCCTTTATCAATTCTAAACCAAATTAAGGTTTATTAGCTAGTCGGGATTAGTGAACCTTACAGCAGTAATCATTTATTTATTAATCCCAATCCCAACCTATTCTTCCCATAGAGCAAAACTGGTAGCACTCCATATCAAACACCCACTGTGTTATCGGTAAAATTAATTACCATTTCACGTTCAAATTTAATTAAAGATTTTACTATCGCCTGGAGTAAAACTGGTGGTACTCCATTCTCGACCATTTCAAGAATTCAATAAATTTAATTATCTCATTCCCATTTCAATCTAATTAAAGATTTATTCAAACTCCAATTGGTTTCAATCCCAAAAATCATTTCTTATTGATTGTCCAACTTTCTGGAAATTAATCCTACTTTAACTAGTTTAAAGAACCAATGTCATTTAAAACACAGCTCACGACAAACGCAAAATCATCCTCCATTAAATATGGAATCTTCACAAAAATCAGATCAATATATAATCGATATAAATTTCCATATCAGACTAATGATATAAATGGAATAACGGCAAAGCCTTTTGAATTCCATATATAGTAACGATCTTCTTTTATAGAAGCTCATCTCGATTATTATTATTAAATCGAATTCCCTTCAATTCCAATTTATTCTATTAAATTGGAAAACTTTGCTTTGGAAAATTTCCATTAAATCCTAATAAAAGATTTATAACTTCCAAATTATATTTTCACTGTTAATTGGGTTAAAGAACAAATGGCGTTTAAAACACAGTTCACGATAAACCCACAATCAACTTTCATTTCAATTCCAATTAAATTTTAATTAATTGGTAAACTTCTCTAAATCTTAATTAAAAGATTTATTCTTTTCTCAACTGGGTCTAAGAACAGTTTTATTTAAGACACCATTCACGACAAACCCAAATCCAATTTATTTTATTCAATTCCAATTAAATATCAATTAATTAGAAAACTTCATTAAATCTTAATTTAAAGAATTTCTTTTCTCATAGGGGTTTAAGAACAGTGTTATTGAAGACACCATTCACGACAAACCCAAAATCCAATTTATTTTGAATACAAGACTCTGAATAGAAATTATATCGACTTATATTCAGTATCAAATTTTGAAATCAACTAATATAGTATTGGGAATAACGATATTTATATATCTTCCAAATTCCGCAACAATATCCGTATAATCACGGAATCCAATATCGAAATATTCCGAAGATAAAATCCATTCCAATTTATATATTGGAAAGCTCTGGTTACATTAAAACCATTTTACAAATTCAATTTATTTATTTAAAAACATTGGATTATTATTTCTAGTCAATAACTAGTTCATTTCGATCAAAATATATTTTTATCTTTCCAAACTTAGAATTTTTCATCCAAAAACTTTCCAAGTTATTAATTATGATTTTACATAATATTTCCATATTTTTAATAACTTTATCAAGGCTCGTACAGCTGGTTTCCAATAACGGCCACCGAGTTGCATTCATAACGACCTTTTTCAAATTTGATTTGGACATAATTCCAAATCCATCCCGTTAGATTTCAAATCTCTTATATTCATTGGAAAGCTCTTTTCGATACGAACCCAATGGTTCCAGTTTTAGGAGAATCCGATGATCAGATCTTCCGTTACGCCAATTTGAAGTTAATGGCGAAATTCGCGAACGGTCGCTGCACGACGCGTTCTGTTTAGGCCATTAAATATATATGATATATTTGTTATATATATTTCATCGGTTTCCATTTAAAATGTATTTTATAAATCGTTTATAAATTCATTTTAAAGCGAATTCAACTCCATTTTCAATTTTAAATCAAAATTGAATATTACATATATTTATCATATTCTAATTATATAACTATTTTTATGTTTCAAACATTTTATTCAACACATGAATATTTTATATAGTTTATACATTCAATAAAAATGATATTTTTATTGTTCAAATATTTTATTCAACATATGAATATTTTATATGGTTTATACATTCAATAAAAATGATATTTTTATTGTTCAAACATTTTATTCTCAATAACATGTTAAAGATGACATTTTTAATGTACAAAAATATAATTCAACATATGATTATTTTGTTTCGATTAACATGTTAAAGATGACATTTTTAATGTACAAAAATATAATTCAACAAATGATTATTTTATTTTCATTAACATGTTAAAGGTGACATTTATAATGTACAAAAATATAATTCAACAAATGATTATTTTATTTTCATTAACATGTTAAAGGTGACATTTTTTATGTACAAAAATATAATTCAATAAATGATTATTTTATTTTCATTAACATGTTAAGGGTGACATTTTTAATGTACAAAAATATAATTCAACAAATGATTATTTTATTTTCATTAACATGTTAAAGATGACATTTTTAATGTACAAAAATATAATTCAACAAAAGATTGTTTTATTTTTGTTAACATGTTAAAGATGGCATTTTTATTGTACAAAAATATAATTCAACAAAAGATTGTTTTATTTTCATTAACATGTTAAAGATGACATTTTTAATGTACAAAAATATAATTTAACAAATGATTCTTTTATTTTCATTAACATGTTATGTAACACCCCACCTCCGTTAAGGTCACTCACAAAGGGAATGCCTTAACTTTGGTGGAGGGTTATAGGTACAAGACATAGAAAAAATTACAAGACAGATAAATTTTAGCAGTGGAAATTCAAACATTTATTGCATACGTAGTTCAATACAAAAGCATTACATCAAATTGTCTCAAAATAACTTCCAAAACATTACAACATAATCTCTGTCTTGATTATTAAATAAAGAAGCATAAACCAAAAGTAAAAATTGCATAAATCCCCAAGGATAATGTCCAAGAGCCATAGCCAAGGTGAGAGAGAGTCCAAATCAAACATCTACTTTCTTGAAGCTTGCAAAGAGTCTGACTAAGCTGGAGTGTTCCCTCCTTGTGGACCAGGGGGGGGGGAACGGAAGAAAAGAAGACAAGAGAAAATGGGTCAGACAAGAAGTCTGGTAAGTTCAGTGATTACTAGTATTTAAACAAGGAAAGGGATCATGATAGTGATAACATAACATAGGACAGTACCCTAATATAAGATAAGAGGGACGTGTGATCGCACCCATTACTATAGTCTCTGCACCTACTTAACCATTTGTTCAACCAGCCCACGTGTTTATAACAAACGATCCCCTTGATGATCGGCTCCTATTCATACGCATTCATGTCCTGTGTCATTCGGCCCCCACTTGACTATAGCTACCTGTGCTGGTCCCACCATGGGGTGTATCAGTCCCTCTGGTGGCAACCCGACACGATTCAAGATGCACAGTGTACACTACTGATGCCCAGTGCCTGATTTTTTCCACTCCGGAGTACGTGCATGCCCATACTCCGTCGGAACCTACACTGGCCCACCAACCGCTGACGTTTTGCCCGCTTATAATTCAGCCCAGTAATCGTGCCCCACCCTGCCTAGTTTCAGGGTACCATGATACATCTATGTGGGTTACTGCTGAAATGGGTCCCCGTTACTAGGGTTTTCTAATCAACATGTCTATTTGGTTAAGTGTCCAAGTTTACCTAACCCCACCCATTCGTTTAGTTAACATGTTGAATCGGTTAAGTGTTTACCTAATTTGACTTAACCCTACCAATCCTGACTTAGCTTTAATTTATTAAAGCACCAACCACTCACATTAGACAGGTCTTGTTGTGGTCACTGGATGTGTCGGTCGGTTCCGGGCAGATTTACACCACAACTCAGTCTAACCTCGGGTTATTTTTGGGCTTGATGCACTAACCACCCAATTATACAGGTCTTGTTGTGGTCACTAGATATGTCGGTCGGTTCCGGGCAGATTTACACCACAACTCAGTCTAACCTCGGGTTAGGCATATTCATCTTTTCTAAATTCTTATTTTTCTATGTATATCAAATTTCTTTATGTAAATTAATTTTAATTCTACTCATGCCATAATTATCCTTTCAAATATTGCTCACAATAAATGGTATATCAAATATACCATTTTATGAACAAACTTATGCCATGAATTTTTCATGTTTTCCCATCGTTATCCCCGTAGAACGTACGTATGAATTACATAAAATGTTGGGCTAGCAAATTAGCCCAAACCCATAAACAAAAAGGGGTAATAAACAAGGAACATGAAATAAACATAAAATAGCATACATTTAACTTATCACATGTAAGACATGGGTCTAACATGGAGGTTTAACATATAACCACAATTTTTGAACCACAATTTAGCATACTAACTTATGTATGTCAAAATATAAGAAAGCCACAATGAACATATTTAAATCACAACTTGGCATGGTAACTTATGTGTTAAAACATAAGAGGACTACAAATCCAACCTTACCACATAAATAGATTCAACTTGACATAGTTCTAAATATTCATGAATGTTAATCTAACATGTAAGCATGTGATTTAGATCCTAAACATGCAAATAACCACCAAATTACAACATGACATGTTTCACCATTTTGTTGGCATAATAAGTTCTTTACCCAATCGTAATAGATTCCAATAACATACAATATTGTACATCACCACAAGCATATAGACATGAAATATACATGTTCATCGCCATAAGCATATAGACATGAAATATACAACATGTTCATCGCCATAAGCATACAGACATGATTAATTACAATGATACTTTAAGATAAACGAGAATCAAATCTTATACATAAGCATCATTCTATATCCAAATTATAACATGTCATGATTCAAGCGAAAGAATGCTTAAATCTACGTAATAACCCACTACAAACTAAAAGGAATTCTTGCGTTCTGAAATCTGAATTCTAAAATTGGAGATTCGCTCCTTTGATGAAGATCGTTGAATTAAACTAGTTTTAATTTGATTTTAGATGTAAGCTTCAACTTGTCTTTGAATTGAAAAAGGGTGACGACTACTCCAAGTTCTCTACTGACGGCATTTCAATTCTAGGATTATTTTTCTGTGTGTGTTTAGGTTGAGAATTGAGTTGTTTATATAGAATTCCAGTTTAATTATAGCCGTCAGATGAACCTAGGGTTAATCACAGCCACTCAGACCTGATCAGGACCATCCAGAAACTCTAGTGACTCAGCAGCAAGTCAGCAGTCGTTCAAATTTCAGATCTGGCCGGGGGCTAGGTCGACCCCCAGGTCGACCCCCTGGTCGACCTGCCTGGGCGGGAATTTTCCCGCCCAACCCGCTTCCGGCTTCTGTTTGAATTTGAACTTGTTTTTCTTCGAGCTGTTTGAATTAATTGGAATTTCTGAATCTTCTGGAGGCCATAACGTCTTCATACGAAGTCCAATTTACGCAAACTCGGACTCTATCTCATCCAGAATTCCGAGACGAACACAATGGCGTAACCCGTTTCCCTTAATTCTCACATTTTAAATTAAGTATTCTAGGATTCATTATTATAACGTTAATAGAAAATACGGGGTGTTACATGTTAAAGGTGACATTTTATTGTACAAAAATATAATTCAACAAATGATTATTTTATTTTTATTAACATGTTAAAGGTGAAAATTCTAATGTAACAAAAATATAATTCAACAAATGATTATTTTATTTTCATTAACATGTTAAAGATGACATTTTTAATGTACAAAATTATAATTCAACAAATGTTTGTTTTATTTTTATTAACATGTCAAAGATGACATTTTTAATGTACAAAAATATAATTCAACAAATGATTATTTTGTTTTCATTAACATGTTAAAGGTGACATTTTTAATGTACAAAAATATAATTCAACAAATGAATATTTTATTTTCAAAATATTAAATTTTGAAATCATTTCTTTTATTCTTTATACATACAATAAAAATGTGATTTTTATTGTTAGAACATTTTATTTTAAAATATTCTTTATTTCAAAGGATTCTTTATTTTTTGAACAAAAAATATTCTTTATTTTAAAATTATCTTTATATTAAAAATGTTCTTTTATTTCTGAATCGGAGTGCTACTCAGTCAATTACCATATAATTTCAGTTATACGGATTTCATACATCGTATGTATACAACAATAATGACAAATAATCATCAAATAGTCCATTCATATCCAGAGTGAAAATTACAATTGTGTGAGCATTAAAATAAATAAACAACGCTCACCACAGACTGTCAATCCATTGATTGACAAACAACTAAATATTGGTACTAGTGTATGTCAAATATCATCCCAATACCATGTGCGGTTTTCAAACGACAACAGTGAATTTAAATAAATTATTGATTAACAAATTCTAATTCAGATTGAATTATTTTTAAACTTAACCAATTTTCACTGTTTTAAATTATAAATAAATATTTATAATTTAATTTCAACTACCACATTAATGTTAACATTATTTTTAATATGTTAAACATTTCAACATCACATACAACACACAATACAGTCAATTTAAATCGTCCATGGTTTGTGGACGAGGGAGGTGATCTAACAGGCACCGTATACAATTTAAAATAATTAAACTGATAAAAATCTACATTGGCAATTCTATATATTTTTCAGTTATGAAAATAAATAAATAACCATGCAGAATTTATAGTGAGGTGTTCTCACCTTTGGTTTCCACTCCGTCAGTTTTATTTCTGAATTTCTAAGCAGCTTGGATTTGATTTTTCCTGAAATTCTAATGTGCTCCGTTTTGGTTCTGGTTAGTTTTGAAATGTAGAGTTTTCTGTCATGAGTGCAACGCAATTGAAATCATTTAATTTGGACCTCGTATGAAGAAGATATGATTTTTATTACATTTCATTACATTAATTAAATAATTAAATAAATAAATTACTTAATTAATTACACCTTCTCCTTAATCCCCTCTCCATCGTCGTCTTCCTGTACAACCGGGAACCCAAAATCACGTTCCCTTAATTCCAAAACGCACAGCACCCGAGGCACTTTGATGTCGATCCATCACCACCACACGATAGCTCTACACGTCCCCCTTCAACACCGGGAAGCACTCCCTGTTCGCACAACCCCTGTCCCTCGAAATCCGCTCCAAGCGATGGACCTTCAAACCCATAATTCTCCCCAACGACCAAATTAAACCCCGTCACAACCGTCGGTTCCAAAGATCTCATCTCCTTCTTTGTTTTTGCTTTAAGAACCATGTTTTAATTCGAAGTAATTCGGTCGTGATTTGCAAACAAAATCCGACATTTCTGGCCGTTGATAAAGGAGTGACGGCGGCTTCTAAACGTTAGGGTTTAGGAGATTTTATTTATTTAAATAAATATATATATATATATAATTACTATTTTAATTCACAAATTACTCTTTTATTTGTCCGAACTCCAAACGAGGCCCAACGACAAATGCCCCTAGCTAATTACCCTCATTCCGGACACAATTAAGCCAATCCTAATGTTTTGATCAGTTTTTCTTTAAATTAAAATATAAATCAACAAATTGAATTTTAAATGTACATTTTAATTTACTGGGGCCACATACTGACTCCAAAAATTCCAGAAAAATAAATCTAGCTATTTTTTGATGATATGGTCCTAACAAGACTAATTTCGTCGAATTTGGAGACCGTTTGAAAAATGGTCATTTTCCATTTGATTAAATTCTAACCGTAATTACAAAACACATTTTCTTTTTCCATGCTCACATATTAATTCAAAAAATTATGAAAATTGGAATCCAGCAATAATTTGACATTCCGGATCCAACAAAAGTGGTTTCGTCGAAAATGGAGGTCGTCGGCAAAATGGCTATTTTTAAGAGCTATATATTATGTAAAATATATATAAATTCCACAATGACTATTTTAAATTTTAAAATGGACGTAACTTTCAATTCCCGTTATGAAATCTGAATTTTCAACGTTCGTTAGAAATATATTGTTAAACAGATTCAAATATTTCCAGTTTTACTGAAATCCGATTTATTTATAATTCTGTACATTCAATTGAAATTTAAAATCGAATTTTCAAACTGCTACGCCATTTCAGGCTCGTTTTAAAATTAAAATAAATTTATTCATTCTAACTTTGATAAAAATAAATATTTAGTCATTATTATTTAAAATAAATTATTATAAATATTCAAAATCCATTAAAATTGCTAAAATAAAAATTTTAAATTGGTTCTTAAAATCCAGATTGTTACAATCTCCCCCACTTAAAAAATTTTCGTCCTCAAAAAGCAACGGAGCTGAAATGTAACACCCCATGTCCATTAATGTCACTCACAAAGGGAATGCATCAATGTCCATGAAGCGTTATTGTTGTATAGAACAGATAAATTACAAGAATAAATAAATAAAACAACACAGCGGAAGTTAAAATTTATTTCATAGCAACATAACTCAAAACGAGTTTACATAAGCTGTCTCCAAAACCATTACAACAGGATCAATAGTCTTTTCCAAAAACTTCAAAGTACATAAAGAAGCAAATACTTAAATAACATAAATGCATAAATCCCCACTGAGCATAAGCAAAGCCATAAAGATGGGAGAGTCCCAAGCGATACATCTACTCTCTTCAAGCAACTGAAAGAAATCGGCACTAAGCTGCAGTATTCCCTCCTTGCTAACCTGAGGGGGGGAAAGGAAGAAAAGATGTGGAAAGAAAAGGGGGTCAGACATAATGTCTGGCGAGTGCGATAACTTCAACAATATAATTATCAAAATAACTAGGATAAGGCATAAGATGGAAAATAAGGAAATGACTGTGAACAATTGGGTATGACAGAGCAAATAAGGAAACAAGACGTTAAAGGTGCCCCTAATCACTATAGGATAATTACTATACTGCACCACCACTAGTCACTCTAAAGGTTGATCCCGCCTACAGAACTTAATACTGCTAATGGCAGTTTCGTGTACTCCTAGCTACCTTCATAGGTGTCGTCTGCCCCTATCTCCACTAGGTGTACCCACTACCCCATTCGATCGGCTCCCTAACTCGTAGATACCCGTGCTGGCCCCACAGTGGGGTGTATCACTCCCCAAAGTGGCAACTAGATACAACCAAAAATGCATGGCTTATATCTACATGATGCAACAACGTCTTACCTACCAGCCCGGGCCCACACACGCATATGAACCCGTTGGACTTGCGTTGCCACCGCTGACCCGTTTTAACCTCTTACAATCAAATCCAGTACGCGTGTCCTGTCCTCGACTTGGGTCGATCCCACAAAGATACTTAATGGGTTACTGGTTTGAAAAGGGCCCCCATGCATGACACAAGCTTTCCACCTATGCTTGGCCCCCTCTAAGGTTTTTACCCACTTAACCCCATTCTTAATCATGTCTTTTAACATGTTTCAATCTTGGTTAAGTGTATCTAATCGTATTTCAAATGCCACCCAAGGCACCCACTAAATTCCACATGCCACCCAAGGCACTCACTTAACCCCCTCATGTCCCACTACATGTTTATCTGGTTAAGTGTATCTTAATTCATTAAGACTGTAACCTTGTAAAGGCCTCCCACTTCAGACTGGCATTTGTGGCAGCTGGATTTGTCGGGCGGGTCCGGGCAGTCTTACACCACAAACGAGCCTAACCTCGTGTCTTTACAACTGTTACGCATTTAATTTATGCCTAAGGCCTCCCACATTAGACTGGCATTTGTGGCAGCTGGATTTGCCGGGCGGGTCCGGGCAGTCTTACACCACAAAAGAGTCTAACCTCGTGTCTTAGGCGGTTTATTATTACATATTTCATTTATCCCCAAATTGGATTAATATCCCTAATTTGAATTGTCAATCAATTACAAATTTAACTATGTCCATAAGTAACACCTTAATTATGTCCATCTATTTATGGTATATAAAATTATACCAATTAATCATCACATTTAAGGCATTTATGCCAATTCTCAATATTAAATCTTTTAATATTATCCCATTGCCCCCACGTTGTACGTTCGTTCGTTTAACGTGAAATATACGTTAGACTCGAAAAGTCTAACTTATGGAATAAAGAGAAAACATCACAACATGCATAGAATAAAAACTAGATCTAAACATAAGGGTGAACTTGCATGTGTGAATAAGGTTTTTCATCTAAAACTTATATAGGCCAAAGTCACAAGCTTGCATAAACTATGGATGTCATAGATCTAATCATAAGGTGTAAACTTGCATAGGCAATAGTTGCAAACTTACATTACATGATTCATACTCCAATATATATATATATATATATATATATATATATATATATACATACATGCATATGTGATTTATGCAACATAAACTATGGTGTAAACTTGCATCTAACTCACACATGTCATAGCCTAACTATAGATCCAATTTACACATAAAATTGATGTCATGAAACATGTAAGGTTGTATATGATTCTCACTAACTTGCATATGATTCGTATCTAAATGAACATCTAAACTTGCATACATACGTATGATTTAACATATGAATTGGTTCCAACAACATAACCAAACTAGCATATGAAGCATCATTATAAATTGATTGTACATAAGCCAACAATTAACATAGATTTACAACATAGATAATAACATCATAGCTTTACAACATAGATAATAACATTATAGATTTACAACATAGATAATAACATAACGGTCAATGATTCACAACATAACCATATAACCCAAATCATAACTCAACCTAATTAAATTGTTAATTATCTTATTAAAGAAATCGAACTCACAAAAAGAAGGTCTTGAGTTCTGAAATCTGAGTTCTGAAATTGATTTAGCTCTCCTTTGAAGAAGTCAAATTTGTTGTTGTTTAGATTTGGGTTGAATAGAATTGAGTTGATTAGCTTTTCTTCCTATCTAATTGGTGGCGGCTATTCTAGGTTGCAAGGTGATAACATGACGACCATTGTTCTAATTTTTATTTGATTTTAGGGTTTGAGCTACATGTGTTTATATAGAGTTTAGAATTAATTTAGGCCATCTGATCAACCCAGAATTAACCACAGCCATTCAGACCAGATCAGAACCCTAATGACTCAGCAAACAGTCAGAAAATCATCATCAAACAAATCTGCCCGGAGGGGGGGGCAGGTCGACCCCCTGGTCGACCTATATGGGTAGGTCGACCCCTTGGTCGACCTGGCCCTGGCGGGAATTTTCCCGCCTAGCCCATTCTGAGTCTGAAATTTGAATTTTTTGAAATCTGTTTGAATTTTTCTGAAACTTCCGATCGCCATAACTTCTTCATACGAAGTCCAATTCACGCAAACTCGGACTCTATCTCAACCAGAATTCCGAGACGAACACAATGGTGTAACCCGTTTCCCTTGATTCTTTGAATTTAAATTTTCTTTAATTTGTTACTTTAGTGTTAACAAAAATACGGGGTGTTACATTCTCCCCTACTTAGAGGATTTCGTCCTCGAAATCTCTAAGTCAAGAAGAACGTATCCTACCATCCAATCATCCATCTACTCAACCATCAACCACAAGCAACCATGGTCCTTAAAAGGTTTCTAATGCTTTTCATGTACATATGCATAGTGTGTGTATATGTTCGTATACTAATGCAAAATCAGGCGGTCCACTGATTCAGTCGACCTCCTTAATGCAAATAATGATAGTGCCATGTATCCATCATGTATGCAAAGAACCCTATACATATAATTACTACATGTGTGCACAACCATTCATTTAAATGCAACATCCATATGATACACACATTCAATGTACATTCATTTTACTAAATATATCCATTTATATGCAATATGCAATATGAAAGTGACTGAGCCGATCTAGTGCCTAAAGTGTGTGTATATGCATCCACGAGCAACCACAAGCAAACACTTGCATCCAAATGCATCCACCATACATAACATGTCTCAAACACATGTTTCAACCATAGGACTACCCTATCTAAAGGTCAAAGATACTAGCGAGAGGACATACTAAAGATGTAATAAGTATAATCTAAGTGATAAAGGAGAAATTAAAAGACATACCCTCGAAAAGAAAAGGGTACAATGAACGCATCTTCTCTTCCGTCTCCCAAGTAGCGTCGCTCTCATCATCTCACCATTGCACTTTGACTAGCTTAACCTCTCGATTCCTCAACTTCTTAATCTCCGACCCAAGAATGCATGTAGGAGCTCGACGAATCGTCGCATCACGTTCTATCTCCACCTCTCAAAGCAAGCTTGACTCTACCACTTCCGTGGTCTTGTGCAAGCACTTCCTCAAATGTGATACATGGAATACATCGTGTACACCACTAAGTTTCTTGTAACAACCCGAAAAATATGAACCAATTTAAAAATTTTAAATTGGCTATTTTAGTGGATTTTAAATATTTAAAATAAATATTTTAAATATAAACGACGAAAAGTGAGTTTGAATCGACGCTTGAAAATAAATATAATTACTTTGAATTATAAACAAGGCCTGAAATGGCGCGGTAGTTTCAAAAATTGAATTCAAACTTTGACTGACTGTACCGGGTGCAAAACAAAACGGATTTTAGTGAAACCAAAAATATTTAAATCTATTAGTGAATATCTTTCTAACGAATCCGAAAAATCGAAGTTTCGTAGCGGGAAGCAAAAGTTATGGCCAAATGAATTTTCAGAAAGGTCGCTATAGAATTTATATAGCCCGTGAAAATGGCCATTTTGCAAACGACCTCAGAATTCGACGAAACCACTTTTGTTGGATCCGGGATGTCAAATTATTGCTAGGTTTCAAATTTCATAATTTTTGAAGCTAGTATGTGAGTGTGGCAAAGGAAAATGTGTTTGGTCGATTTCCATTAAATTGGATCGACCAGAAAAGTGCTATTTTTCAAATGGTCTCAGAATTCAATGAAACGAGTTTTGTTGGGACCGTATTGTCAAAACATAGCTAGATTTATTTTTCGAGAATTTTTAGAATCAGTATGTGGCCCCGACAAATTGAAATGTACGTTTAAATTAAATATTGAATGTTTTATATTTTAATTTGAAGGAAAACTGACTGAAACAGTCGAATGGGCGTACGAAAAATATCCCATTGTGTTCGGAATGGGGGTGTTTAGCTAGGGACGACAGTCATTGGGTTTGGATTGGTGTTCGTGTGTGACAAGGGGTATATTCGGATTTTTAAAATATATAAATATAAAAAAAAATATTGGCTCATACGTTTTCTCTCTCCCCGTCTTCTCTCTCCCTCTCATCGCGATAAATGGCGAAAAGTCGCTCCTCCCTTCCCTCCTCGTTTTCTCCTCCTCCACGCAATAAAATCGGGAGCTCCAGTTGAACTTTTTGAAGAGCTCTCTCCACTCTTCAAATCCATATCAGTTGCTTAAATTTTCGTCGAGTGTTGAGGGAGAATCGCTGCTTCGAAGTCGCGGGTTTTAAACCGCCGCCGTGGCCACGTCAGACCACCAAACTGGCCAACTCCACCGCACGCCTGAGCGTCGCGCCTAGCCCTTCATCGCAGTGCAGCCCGATCGTCACCTCGTGCTACGGATAATGAGAAATCTTCAAACCTAGTTTTGAAGAAAAATAGAGAGGTACGGCTGATTTTAAATTAAACGATATTATAGCACTTTAAAGCGCTACGGTTTTTGATTTCACTGTAAAAATCATATCTTTTTCGTTTCTTGATGAAATTCAGTGAAACAAGAGACAGTGGACTCATGTGGACGTCTTCTTCATTCTAGAAGAGACCACATATTTTTCTGAGATTTCTGCTATTTTTGGTGGAGTGGAACCCAATGTGAGATTTCTGAATTATAAACGATATGGAAAACGATGATGTATAAATTATATAGTCGATGTATGAGTTATATAAGCGTTGTACACCTCATGTATAAGCGTTGTATAAGTGATGTATGAGTTATATAAGCGTTGTACACCTCATGTATAAGCGTTGTATAAGTTGTACGCTCGATGTATAAGTTATATATGCGTTGTATAAATTATATATGTGTTGAAATAGAAGTGAAATGCTTATATATATATACGCCCCTCGTCCATAAACCATGGACGATATTTATTGGTTGTGATTGGTGTGAAAATTGGTTGATAGCGAATGGTTGATTTGAATTGTTTGTGGTTGAAATTGATTGATTATGGTTGAAAAATACCCGTTTGTGGTTGAGAATTATTTGGTTGAAACCACATAGGATTAGTTTATGGAAAATAAAAAAAATATACATGCCGCCTGCGTGCGAACTAGATGCATGAAATCCCCATTGTCAAAAGCTGCGAGGCTTTAAGGTAGAGCGAGGAGCCGTACTAGGGACGGCCCCGGTTTTAACTACCCTACCGTTATGCTGTCGAAATTTTGAATAATATTCATGTATTAGAATTATTTTCATGTGTTGAAACTATATTCATGTGTCGAATAGGAATTCATGTGTTGAACGACATTCATGTTTAAATAAATTGTTTTAACAATAAAAATCACATTTTTATTTTATATATACGAACTATAGAAAACATTCATGTGTTGAATAGAAATTCATTCGTTGAATAGAAATTCAAGTGTTGAATGGTATTCGTGTTTTAAATAAATTGTTTTAAATATAAAAATCACCTTTTTATTGTATATATATGAACTATAGAAAACATTCATGTGTTGAATAGAAATTCATTCGTTGAATAGAAATTCATGTGTTGAATGGTATTCGTGTTTTAAATATAAAAATCAAGAGGCTAAACTCTCACCTCTCGAATCATCCCCTGCAGGCAAGGCGGTAGTAATTTAAGCTTGAATCGCAAGCACCTTCTGAGATCTGCTATCTTGTCGGAAAAGCAAGAAAAAGAAAATAAGGCGACCCCGATCAATTGGAACTCCCAGTATAAACAGACCGATCCAGTATAAACATTGGCGCAAGTCCACATTTTTATTTTATATATACGAGCTATAGAAAACATTCATGTGTTGAATAGAAATTCATTCGTTGAATAGAAATTCATGTGTTGAATGGTATTCGTGTTTGAAATAAATTGTTTTATAATAAAAATCATATTTTTATCATCTATATGAACTATATAAAATAGCCGTGTTTTGAAATAAATTGTTTTATAATAAAAAACATATTTTTATCATCTATATGAACTATATAAAATATTCGTGTTTTGAAATAAATTGTTTTATAATAAAAATCATATTTTTATCATCTATATGAACTATATAAAATAGTCGTGTTTTGAAATAAATTGTTTTACAATAAAAATCACAATTTTATTATATACATGAATTGTTAAAAATAGTGAAGTGTTGAAATAAATGTCTATTGGATAAAAATATCATTTTTATCCAATGTATGAAAAGAGTATGGTTTTGAAATCGAAGAATAGATTATATTTATATATATATATATGAATATAATTAAAATAAATCGAATAACGAAGCTGCAGTTCGTGTTTTGAAACCGTGATTTCAAACGATTAGTGCGGGAGATCCGACCATTGGATTTTCCCGAAACCGAAACTGTTGGGTTCGCTTTGGAAATATCTTTCCAACGACACCAACTTTGTAAAGATCCAACGGTAGGATTGTCTGGAATGTTTAATTAAAATTTGAAGAAAAACAGCGCTAGAATCGATTATATTTATATATATAAATATAATTAAATTAAATTGAATAACGACGCTGTAGTTCGTATTTTGAAATCGAAACTTCAAACGAGTGTACTGGGAGATCCGGCCGTCGGATTTTCCCAAAACTGGAATCGTTGGATTCGTTTTGAAAAAATATTTTAATGATATAAATTTTGTGAAGATCCAACGGTTAGATTTTCTGATATGTGTAAATCAAATATGAAGAAAAATAGCGCCATGGCCGCGTTATGACCTGAAGCGTCGTTTGAATAAATTGGCTATTTTTAAATAAATAAAAATAGCGATAAATCGTTATAGAATATTATAAATAATATGGAATGTGAAATTTAGAAACTAACTGAAGGTTAGCTAAGTCGAAAGGTTTCCTGGGTTTTGATCTGATGTTGGTTTCGTCCTTCGGGGTTAATATTTGGGAAATCGTTCTCTTACTAATTTACGGTTAGTGACTAATGAATTGGAATAAGGCGTATGTTGTGTTTGTGTAGCACTTGTTTATTATATACGCGAGTTGCTCAGAAAGACCGGGTTTATCCCAGACGATAAGAAATCGATGATGAAGACGGTGGTTGAAGACCGGAGATCTTCACCTCGGTTGGATGAGAACTGATGTCCTGATTGGGAGTCATCCCGAAATATGGATAATGAGTGGTGATCGTCCAGACGTACGTGGAGATCGATGGGTATGCGAGGTATATAGTGCCTCCGGTTTCGTTCAGACCTAGAACGGACTTGTAAATGGACTATGTGTCTGACATTGGAATTCATTCTATGTGATTGACAGCCATCAGTTACATGGCGTGAATTGCCTGTGTGGCATGCTAAGATGCAGTGATCAGGGCTTCTATTGAAAAGCAAAGTCTTGTGGTTGATGATCGAAGCACCGCCTGTGTGGCGTAGCTTTGTGTATAACGTGAATTAGCGAGCATCACACCCCGGTATGAGCCAGAAACTGGAGAGGACCTCAAGGAGGGCATGTGTTTCCTTCTAGCTAGAGGTGGTGTCAGTGCTTAAACTGGCTGACATTCATATTATTTTCACATGTGTGGTTGTTGCTGTTGCGAGGCGCCTCGGTTATATCGGTGACTATGTGAAGCCGATGTAGTCATTCGTTGGCTCATTTACGCCCCAAAGGGCGGGGAAACGTAGTGTTCAGGAATTTTAATCCACATCGGTGGACCGGCCCTATCGCTCCAAGGGTCACTCGAGCTCTGATCCTGAGACATGGGCTAGATTGTCCCGAAGTCGGTAAGGACTATCTTTTGCCTTGGTTCATGATGGAAATCCAATTTCCAAATATGACACCGTGCGGTTTTGATTGTATATATATATATATATATATATATATAGCGACATGATATATGGTACCCATGCCGTCTATGATTGATAGTTATGATTGAAATTGTTTTTTAAACCTATAAAAACTAGTAATAATATCAGATGCTTTTGTTTTATTCGTATCAAGCATATTTTGGCCATTATAAGGTAAAACTCTATCCTCCGGTTTGCGTTGCATTGTGTGATGGGAACTGGGTCTTATAATGGCTTCATTTTTATAAAAAGCATTGCGATGTTTAAAAGACTTACTTGTTTTAAAGCACTGGCAATCCAATGGAGTAAACCCGTTCCGCGAAAGCGGCGTGGTCCTTTGATTAGCCATATTATAAATGTGTTAAGTAGATTTCTCATACCAGTCCCATGACTGACTCGTAGTTTGTTTCACTTGCAAACTTGAGTGCCCCTTTTTCTACACGGGCAACCTTGTATTCAGGTTTTAGCAGGCTCTTTCTAGATAGCTGGAGCTGAAGATGGATCCTAACATTTTCTCTTTTATGCTGTTCAGCTCCTATTGTACGTATTATGTTTGTTTTCCGCTGTGGACATTTATGTATAGCTGAACTATATTTGTACTAAGTATGATCCTGTATACTGTGTAACTCTGATGATTATGTTTATCCAGTGTATTATTTGTTCATTATCTGGTGTATTTATTTAATTCTGTTCTGTTATTATCTGTTTATGTGTTATATTCCAAAGATTACCCTTGCCACCATCAGTACGGGGTTTGGGGTAGTCACAGCGTGGTATCAGAGCTTTGGTTAAGCTTAGTTCTGGAATATAACATATTAACGAGCTCGTCAGAAATAGAACCAGTAGTGTTCTAGGACGAATAACTCATTACAGATAGGATCAGTAATATCCTAGTATGAGTATAACAAAATGAAATACACCCCGATAGACACATTTACATTCAAGTATATGTTTCTATATTTTAAAATACCTTTTCTGTTGACTTGACATTTGATCTACTATTTGCAGAAGTACTAGAAAATGAGTGTTAGAAACAGAAGAAATGCAGAACCAGATCTTGAGGCTCTATTAAAGAGATATCGAATTCTGGGCGGAGCACAATTCTCGGGCAATGAATCTATAATTCAAACTCAAGCTTGGATGAGTTCTGTTGAAAGAATTTTTGAATGTATCCAGTTGAGAGATGATTAGAAAAGATTAGTGACATCTTGGGCACTCAAAGAAGAAGCTTTAATCTGGTGGGAAACAATCATTAAGGATAATCCAGAAGGTGATATCACCTGGGATAGGTTCAAAGAGATTTTCCTAGAAAGATTTACTCCTCCTGAAGCAACTGAGCAGTTATGTGATGAATTTTCTTTTCTGATACAAGGAGATATGACCATCCCAGAATATCATAAGAAATTCAACGAACTTTCTCACTTTGCTCCTCATCTAATTCAAAATACGAAGAGAAAGAATCTGAGGTTTATTCATGGCCTGCAAAGAAAATACCAGAATAAAGTAATGGGGCATGTGAAGCTTCCTTTTTCAGAAATGATATACATGGCTTACCAGTATGAGGATCTCCATAAGAAAGGTATGTTGCGCGACGAAGAGGAAGTCGGTTCGAGTAACAAAGAGGAGTCTGAGACCGATAGTCCTGAGGCCAGTACGATGTCTGAGGTCGGTAAGAAGCCTAAAGTAAATAGGAAAAGGGCCAGATCTGAGAAAGAACCAGTAACGACTGCCATATGCAATAACTGCCATAAGCAAGGGCATTTTCAGGGGAATTGCAAACCCTCGAAGAAACGAATAAAGAGTGGATCTAAATCCAAGAAGAAGTTTCAAGAGGATAGAAAATGTGGTGGATGTCATCAGATTGGTCATCTTTTAAAGGCCTGCCAGCTATTCAGAAAACCTGAAGCAGTGCATGTAAATGAAGTGGCAGAAGTGCATGCATCTTCGTCTGCTCAGGAAAGGTCTGATGTTTTGGAAGGCACGCTTAATGTCAAAAACATTCCAGTTAAGGTATTGTTTGATACAGGCGCGTCGCGAAGCTTTATTGCAAAGAATGCGGTTAAGAAACTGGATTTGAATTTGAAGAAGCTCAAAGAACCCATCACTGTCCATAATCCGGTTGGGGGTTCCCTCAATCTTAGTTGGGTTTGTGGGGTGCCTGTCTCTTTTTCCTGTTATAAGTTCCCTACCATCTCGATCGTCATGAATTTTACTAAATTTGATCTTATTTTGGGATTAGATTGGTTAACCAAATACGAGGCTGAGGTTAAATGCGTCGAGAGAGTTGTTAAGGCAAAGGCCCAATCAGGGAATTATATAACCATACCATGCGAAGGTCCGAATTCAAATAGAAAAGACTTTTGGTCAGCTCTAGATGTTTCTTCTGCTCAGATAGAAGATATTCCTGTAGTCACAGAGAATATTCTGGACCTCATAAAAGATATTCTAGTCGTCAAGAATTATGCAGATGTGTTCGAAGAAGTTGTCAGCTTTCCTCCGCAGAGAGAAATTGATTTCAAGATCGCTTTAATTCCGAACGCAAGGCCAATAGTGCACGCTATTCAGAGAATGACTCTAAAGGAGAAAGAAGAACTAGACAATCAAACTCGACAGCTTGTATGGAAGGGTCTAATCAGGCCTAGTTTCTCTGATTGGGGAGCAGCAGTGGTGTTTGTCCCAAAGTCAGACGATACTCTTCGACTATGTGTGGATTATCGTGACTTGAATAAGAAGACAATAAAGAATAAATATCCACTGCCGCGAATCGATGATTTATTGGATCGCCTGAATGGAGCGCAAGTATTTTCAAGGATGGACTTAGCTACAGGTTTCCATCAGCTTCGTATTGCCGAAGAGTGTGTTCCTATGACAACGTTCAGAGGTCCAGACTTATTCTGTGAGTGGTTAGTAATGTCGTTCGGCTTATGTAATGCTCCAGCGTATTTCGTCGATTTGATGAATCGAGTGTTCAGAGGAGTCTTGAATAAGTTTGTTCTGGTTTTTATTGATGATATTCTAATCTTCTCTAAGTCAAAGGCCGAACATGAAAAACATTTGGAACAAGTTCTGGAAATTCTGAGAAGGAGTGTTTTAAAAGCTAAACTGTCCAAATGTATATTCTGGCAAGATGAAGTAAAGTTTCTTGGCCACGTCGTATCAAAAGAGGGAAATGCTGTGGATCCAAGTAAAATCACAGCTATTCAAAATTGGAAACAGCCTAGTACTCCCACAGAAGTCCGAGGTTTTCTTGGATTGGCTTGTTATTACCGGAAGTTCGTTAAAGATTTTTCGAAGATATCTAGTCACTTAATGAAGCTTACAAAGAAGCACTCAAAATTCAAGTGGACTCCAGAATGTGAGGAGGCTTTTGAGAAGCTAAAGTTAGGATTAACAACAGCTCCGGTATTAACGATAATCGATGGCAATCAAGACTTGAAAGTCTGGACAGATGCCTCTAGAGAAGGCCTTGGCGCAGTATTAATGAAAAGAGGTCAAGTTGTTGCTTATGCTAGCCGTCAACTGAAGCCACATGAAAAGAATTACATTACTCATGATCTTGAGTTGTTAGCTATAGTATTTGCTTTGAAAATCTGGAGACACTATCTTCTGGGTGAGAAATTCGAACTGTTTACAGATCATCAATTGCTAAAGTATCTGTTCACCCAAAAATACTTGAATCTGAGGCAGCAACGTTGGCTAGAGTTCCTTGTAGCATACTATTTTGAGATTTTGTACACTCCAGGGAAAGCCAATGTCGTGGCCGATGCGCTGAGTAGAAAGAATGTAATGATCGCCAGTTTTATTATTACGACTTCATTGATTGATAAAATATCTGCTCTTCAGAAGGATGATCACTTCATTCAAAGGATCAGAGAAAGAATACCAAAAGGCGAACGCTTGAGTTTCCAGATTGATAATGATGGGATTCTAAGGCTAAAGGGTCGAATTTGTGTTCCTAACATTTCTGAGCTCCGAAAGGAAGTACTGGATGAATGCCACAAGTCAAAACTTAGTATCCATCCAGGGGTGAGCAAAATGTATAATGACATCAAACGCACTTTCTGGTGGAGATCGATGAAGAGAGACATTTCTTTATATGTTAGCCGATGCTCTACTTGCCAACTAGTCAAAAGCGACCAACAGAAACTGGCTGGATTGTTGCAACCGTTGGACATTCCAGGTTGGAAGTGGGAACATATTTCCATGGACTTCATAGATGGTTTGCCTAGAACCAGGAAAGGAAATGACAGTATTTGGGTGATCGTAGATCGCTTCACAAAGACTGCCCATTTCATACCTGTCAAATCCAATAGAACTGTTCAGAGTCTGGCGCAGATATATTTCAAGGAAATTGTTAGGCTACATGGAGTGCCGATCAGTATAGTTAGTGATAGAGATCCAATATTTACTAGCAAATTCTGGAAGGCATTTCAAGTAGAACTGGGAACGAAGCTGAACTTGAGCACCGCTTATCATCCTCAGACAGATGGTCAGACTGAGAGGGTGAATCGTATTTTAGAAGATCTATTGCGGGCTTATGTTCTTGATTTTGGTGGATTATGGGAGACCATTTACATTTGGCTGAGTTCGCATACAACAATAGCTACCAAGCAAGCCTGACGATGTCACCATTCGAAGAATTGTATGGTAGACTATTCCGATCTCCAGCTTGTTGGGTCGAACCTGGCAATAGGCTTGTATTGGGACCTGATATGATCCGTGATGCTGCAGACAAAGTTGATTTCGTTAAGAAACGATTACTCGCCGCTCAAAGCCGACAGAAGAGCTATGCCGATAAGAGAAGAAGAGATATATCATTTGCTGTTGGCGACTATGTATATTTGAAAGTATCGCCGATGAAAGGAGTTATCCGGTTCGGTAAAACAGGGAAATTGGCGCCCAAATTTATGGGTCCGTTTCCTATCCTTGAACGGGTTGGAACTCTCGCTTATAGAATTCAATTGCCTGATTGGTTGCCTAGAGTGCATGACGTATTTCACGTATCTCAACTTCGAAAGCATGTTCATGACCTAGACTTGGTCGTGGAAGAGGCCGCACAACAGGATATTGAAATTACTCCAGAATTGGCTGTGAGAAGAGAGCCGCTAAAGATTATTGGCAAAGAAACCAAAGAACTGAGGAACAAGAAGGTTCACTTAGTCAAAGTGCAATGGAGTGGAGATCCGCGAGATTGTACTTGGGAAACAGAGGAAAACATTAAGAAAGCCTATCCTAAGTGCAGGTTGGATATCTCTGATTGACTCTGGTGCAAGGTACATTTACCATATTTTGAAATTTCCAGTTGTTCTCTACTTTGTTGTTATTTTCTTTTCATGGATGTAAAATTTTAATTCTATAGTCTGAATGATTTTAAAAGAGTATAGGAATTGATTAGTATATTTTTGAAAAGTTAAAAACAAATTGGTTGTTGTTTGCATTGTGTGATAGTGGATTTGTTTAATTAAATTATTAGAATGATAGTTAATTAAATCACGTATTGAACTGATTTAAAAATAGATAGCAATATATACATGTGCATTATATATGTTTCAACAGGTAAATGGATTAGCTGTTGAGTAAAGAATTTAATTGTGTGCCCGTCAAATAGGTAAACCTTAATGAGTTGGATGCGAAATATTATTATATCAACTCCTGTGAATGCCATTGGATGCGGAGTGTTGGTTGTTCTGTGTGTAATAATAAACATCGCCATAGGCTAGTAACAATTAATTTTGAACTACACTACATGGCATACTTCTTGAAGATAGGCATACTTCATCATATACCACATAAGCATTTGGAGCTTGTGTGACGAGGTTGAAGATTTACCATACGAGCGAGAGGCTTGTATGGCGATGACTATATATTACAGGTTGAACTGATGACTGATATGGACCATATAAAATGTAACGGTAAATTGCCAGATTAATAAAAAAACCACACGGGTCTGGAGATGACAATAAACACGTCTCTCTGGTCATTAAGGCACAAAAACCATTTATAGGGTGACGAGAATTTATTCTCTAGAGTTATGATCTATACACACTCCCATGTGGACACCGGAATATATCACTATAAATATGTGCATGCTTATTAGGATTTATTGGGTACCTAATACGGCCCAATAAATTTCCAAACCCCTCCCCGTACAAAAGAGGTTATGGCGAAATTTTTCAAAAATTTAGGGTGTTAGCCAAATTTTTGAAGAATTAGAAAATTCTCAGAAACTGAAAAGTTGGAGAATGGTAGCCAGATTGAAAGTAGAGTTGGTTAATTAATCCACTTTCGACTTTCTTCCTTTTCGGGGACGAAAAGTTTTAAGTGGGGGAGATCTCTCAGGCAACTCCACTCTATACGCCATCTGTCCAATCCTCTCCTTAATAGGAAATGGCCCCACGAACCTTGGTGCTAACTTCCCAACGGACCCAAAGCAAACAACATTCCGTAATGGAGACACATTGATAAAGACCATGTCTCCAATATCAAACTCAAGATTTGTCCTCCTCTTGTCCGCATAAGATTTCTTCCTATCTTGCACCATCTTCATCCTCCTTCGAATCAAATCGACCTTTTCCGAAGTCTCTCTAATCATATTGGGCCCAAGTAAGATCTTATCCGTAGATTCCCACCAACATGTAGGTGAACGACAAGGCCTTCCATAAAGAGCCTCGAAAGGTGCCATGCCAATGCTAGACTGAAAGCTTTTATTATATGCGAACTCCACCAAAGGAAGATGCTCCTCCCATGTACCTCCGAAGTCTAAAACACATAGCCTCAAAAGGTCCTCTAGAATAAGATTCACCCTCTCGGTCTGGCTGTCCGCCTGAGGATGATATGCGGTGCTCAAACATAACTGAGTCTCTACCGCCTCTTGCAAGCTCTTCCAAAACTCGCTAGTAAAGATAGGATCGTGATTGCTCACTATGCTAGAAGGAACACCGTGCAAACGAACTATCTCTCGAATGTATACGGAGGCTAACCATGGAGCAGTCCTCTTACTCTTCACGGGGATGAAATGGGCGCTCTTAATAAGTCTGTCTACCACGACCCAAATCCCCGTATTACCCTTCCTCGATCTCGGTAACCCATCAACAAAGTCCATCGAGACACTCTCCCACTTCCATTGTGGGACCTCCAATGGGTGTTGCAACCCACCGGGCTTCTTTTGCTCTGCTTTTACTTGTTGGCACACTAAGCATCTAGCGAAAAACTCGGCCACATCCTTCTTCATACCGGTCCAAAAGTAAACTCGTCTCATGTCCATGTACATCTTGTCCCCTCCGGGATGAATGGTCATCTTTGAACGATGTGCATCACCAAGAATGGTCCTTCTCAAGTTCTCGTCTCATGGTACACAAAGTCTACCGTCTCTACGTAACTAACCCTTATCATCTAGGGTATACCTACTGAGATGGATCGATGACCCCCCTTATGAGCTTCTCTACCAACTCAACCAACTGTGGGTCATCTCGCTGTGCCTCACCAATCCGTCCCAAAAGCGTAGGTCTGACCTCTAAGGACGCTAGCAAACCGGGTACAAAGTCAATGGAGGGTCTAAAGTCAAACGTAGAGATGAACTCTAAGCTTCGCCGCTCAACAAACAACGGACTCAAGGACAACCTTTTCCTACTTAAGGCGTCTGCCACCACGTTATCTTTGCCAGGGGTATATGCGATCTCGAAATCGTAGGACGCTAAGAATTCCATCCACCTTTGCTGCCTTAAGTTCAAGTCCTTCTGAGAGAACAAGTATTTAAGCAATTTAAGGTCTGTGAACAATTCGAATTTCTCGCCAAGAAGATAATGGCCCCAAGACTTAAGCGTGAAAACAATAGCGGCCAACTCTAGGTCATGCGTAGGGTAATTTCTATCATGCACTCTCAACTGCCTTCCTCCATAGGCTATTACCCTTCCCTCTTGCATTAAGACTGCGCCTAATCATGTCCCACAAGCATCAGTATAAACGGTAAATGGCTTACTCCCATCTGGCAACACTAAGACTAGGGATGTGGTCAAAGCTCTCTTTAAACGTTGGAATGCATCATCACAATCTACGTCCCACGTGAAAACTAGATTCTTCTTCGTCAAGCGTGTCAATGGGGCTGATATCTTTGCGAAGTCCTTGGTAAACTTCCTATAGTAGCCAGCCAACCCCAAGAAACTCCTTACCTCGGTAGCATTTTTAGGGACCTTCCAATCTTGGATGGCCACCACCTTCGTGGGATCCACAGCTATCCCTTCTTTGGAAACCACGTGCCCTAACAATCACACTTCCTTCCTCCAAAAGTGACATTTAGAAAATTTAGCTTTAAGGTTATGCGCTCGAAGGGTCTCCAACACTTCCCTAAGATGTAGGGCATGCTCTTCCTCGCTCTTAGAAAAGACCAAGATGTCATCCATAAAGTCCACCACAAATTTATTAAGGTACTCCCTAAACACCCTACTCATCAGGTCAACAAAGTATGCGGGGCGTTTGTCAAACCGAAGGGCATTACCAGCCACTCATAGAAACCGTCCGGAGTCCTAAAGGCAGTCTTGTCTATGCTATCCTCAAGTCCAACTGCGAAAACATTGAGGCACCAACTAACTGATCGAAGAGATCGTCAATCCTCGGCAGTGGGTGCCTATTCTTCTTAGTAAGTTTATTAAGTTCTCTATAGTCCACACAAAGTCTAAGGGACCCATCCGCCTTTGTGGCAAATACTACTGGAGCACCCCACTCCGATATACTACGTCTTATGAACCCCTTCTCAAGCAACTCCCCTACTTGCTTATTGATCTCCCTCCTCTCACGAGGAGCCATGTGGCGCACTGGTAGAGATACTGGTTTTGCACTGTCTACAAGATAAATACGAAAGTCTATCTCACGTTTTGGGGGTAGACCCCTCACCTCATCGAAGACATCAACATATTCACGGACTATACGAACAGAATGTAAATCATCATTGGATGTGTCAAGTGACTCAAGATAACTAAGCATCACTGATCCTTTAGGGTCACAAGAAATATCAAGGATCTTTCCACTACGAGTCAACAACTTTACTACCTTCGTTCACAATCTAGGATGGCACCATATCTGGCTAGCCAATCCATCCCTAAAATCAACCCATAGCCCATGAACCCAAGCACAAAAGCATTACATTCAAAACCAACGCCTAAGATAGACAATCTCAAATACCTACAAACCATGGATACATGAGCCAACACACCAATAGGATTTGAGACTACAATGGGATCCACAAGACTAGTATTTAACTGCAGTGTTTCAACTAATGATGTAGAGATAAACGAATGCGATGCGCCAGAATCGAATAAAGTACAGACAGAGTGATCAAGTAGAAAAACTAAACTCTCAACGGAAATGTTTCTACCTCGTTCTTGCAGCGGTGGGACCGCGAGAGCCTGGACCTGCTCACTTGCCTGCCCCGGTGCCACGAGAGCCTGAAACTGTCCTCCAGAAGTTCTTTGCCCTTATCCCTGTTTCCTTGGGCAGTCCTTAACTAGATGACCTGCCTCTCCACAGTGGAAACAACCAGTCTTCTTCTTTTTCCTACAGTCTTTACTCAGATGGCCTGGTGTCCCACTATTAAAGCACTTCTTCTTTCCTTTGCCATTATTGCCTTTACTACCTTTCTTGTTTTGTTGTTGCTACTGCATTTTCTTTTGATCCCCTTTCTTCTCGGGTGCCTTATTAGCATTGGCGCCCTTCTCCTCTTCATGCATAAGCTCCATGTCAACTAGTCTCTCAAAGGTAGCCCCCATAGGGATGTGGGTCATAGCTAACCCATGTAGCGGCTTGTTCAAACCCTTGACAAATATCAGGGCCTTCTTTTCGGGTGTATTGACCAAGTATAAGCCAAATCTCGCCAACTGATTGAACTTATTGACGTATTCTTTCACCGATAGATTCCCTTGCTTCAACGCCAAAAATCTTTCCATATATAAATTCTCTTCAGCCCGTGAGAGAAACTTTGCCTCAAACCTACGCCTGAAATCTGGCCATGTATCAACTGGACGCTCCCCATTAGTGACTTCCCACCAAAACGAAGCTTCGTCCTTCATCAACCAAGTAGCCAATTGGACCTTCTTACAACCGTCCAAATCGAAAATGCCAAACAGATCCTCCACTTCTTTCAACCAATTTCTAGCTTCAATGAACGTTTCAGTCCCACTAAAAGATTTTCCACCCATCGAACGAAAGTCTTTACATATCTTGGAGAAAGTATCTCCACGCGGAGGAATGACTGGAGCAGGGGGAGGAGGAGGAACATTGGCCGGACCCGCGGTAGTGGCCCTAGCCTCGAGATATTGACGAAACCAACCGGGTACATGAACACCCTCTGGTATCTCAGATTCTCCAGACATGCTGAAAAGAAAAAGAAAGAGTTTTAAAACAAGGGAAGCGAAAGAGAGATGTATGGCTTGCGGGGATTATGCTCTTCAAAGTAAACTTTCCTTGAAAATAGCTTCTTTAAAACAAGTTTTTGAAAATACTTTCTAGGAAAATAATACTTTTGAAAACACTTTTCAAAACTTTTTTATCTGTTCTTGTAACCATAGCTCTGATACCACGTGTAACACCCCATGTCCATTAATGTCACTCACAAAGGGAATGCATCAATGTCCATGAAGCGTTATTGTTGTATAGAACAGATAAATTACAAGAATAAATAAATAAATAAAACACATGGGAAGTTAAAATTTATTTCATAGCATCATAACTCAAAACGAGTTTACATAAGTAGTTCCAAAAACATTACAATAGGATCAGTAGTCTTTTCCAAAAACCTCAAAGTACATAAAGAAGAAAATACTTAAATAACATAAATGCATAAATCCCCACTGAGCATAAGCAAAGCCATAAAGATGAGAGAGTCCCAAGCGATACATCTACTCTCTTCAAGCAACTGAAAGAAATCGGCACTAAGCCGCAGTATTCCCTCCTTGCAAACCTGAGGGAGGGGAAAGGAAGAAAAGAGGTGGAAAGAAAAGGGGGCCAGACATAAAGTCTGGCGAGTGCGATAACTTTAACAATATAATTATCAAAATAACTAGGATAAGGCATAAGCTGGAAAATAAGGAAAAGACTGTGAACAATTGGGTATGACTGAGCAAATAAGGAAATAAGACGTTAAAGGCGCCCCTAATCACTATAGGATAATTACTATACTGCACCACCACTAGTCACTCTAAAGGTTGATCCCGCCTACAGAACTTAATACTGCTAATGGTAGTTTCGTGTACCCGTAGCTACCTTCATAGGTGCCGTCTGCCCCTATTTCCACTAGGTGTACCCACTACCCCTATTCGATCGGTTCCCTAACTCGTAGATACCCGTGCTAGCCCCACAGTAGGGTGTATCACTCCCCAAAGTGGCAAACCGATACAGCCAAAAATGCACGGCTTATATCTACACGATGCAACAACGTCTTACCTATCAGCCTGGGCCCACACACTCATATGAACCCGCTGGACTTACGTTGCCACCGCTGACCCGTTTTGACCTCTTACAACCAAATCCAGTACGCGTGTCCCGTCCTCGACTTGGGTCGATCCCACAAAGATACTTAATGGGTTACTGGTTTGAAAAGGGCCCCTATGCATGACACAAGCTTTCTACCAATGCTTGGTCCCCTCTAAGGTTTTCCCCCACTTAACCCCATTCTTAATCATGTCTTTTAACATGTTTCAATCTTGGTTAAGTGCATCTAATCGTATTTCAAATGCCACCCAAGGCACCCACTAAATTCCACATGCCACCCAAGGCACCCACTTAAGCCCCTCATGTCCCACTACATGTTTATCTGGTTAAGTGTTTCTTAATTCATTAAGACCGTAACCTTGTAAAGACCTCCCACATCAGACTGACATTTGTGGCAGCTGGATTTGCCGGGCGGGTCCGGGCAGTCTTACACCACAAACGAGCCTAACCTCGTATCTTTACAACTGTTACGCATTTAATTTATGCCAAAAAACCTCCAACATTAGACTGGCATTTGTGGCAGCTGGATTTGCCGGGCGGGTTCGGGCAGTCTTACACCACAAAAGAGTCTATCCTCGTGTCTTAGGCGGTTTATTATTACATATTTCATTTATCCCCAAATTGGATTAATATCCCTAATTTGAATTGTCAATCAATTACAAATTTAACTATGTCCATAATTAACACCTTAATTATGTCCATCTATTTATGGTATATAAAATTATACCAATTAATCATCACATTTAAGGCGTTTATGCCAATTCTCAATATTAAATCTTTTAATATTATTCCATTGCCCCACGTTGTATGTTCGTTCATTTAATGTGAAATATACATTAGACTCGAATAGTCTAACTTATGGAATAAAGAGAAAATATCACAACATGCATAGAATAAAAACTAGATCTAAACATAAGGGTGAACTTGCATGTGTGAATAAGGTTTTTCATCTAAAACTTACATAGGCCAAAGTCACAAACTTGCATAAACTATGGATGTCATAGATCTAATCATAAGGTTTAAACTTGCATAGGCAATAGTTGCAAACTTACATTACATGATTCATACTCCAATATATATATACTTGCATATGTGATTTATGCAACATAAACTATGGTGTAAACTTGCATCTAACTCACACATGTCATAACCTAACTTTAGATCCAATTTACACATAAAATAGATGTCATGAAACATGTAAGGTTGTATATGATTCTCACTAACTTGCATATGATTCATATCTAAATGAACATCTAAACTTGCATACATACATATGATTTAACATATGAATTGGTTCCAACAACATAACCAAACTAGCATATGAAGCATCATTATGAATTGATTGTACATAAGCCAATAATTAACATAGATTTACAACATAGATAATAACATTACAGCTTTACAACATAGATAATAACATCATAGATTTACAACATAGATAATTACATAACGGTCAATGATTCACAATATAACCATATAACCCAAATCATAACTCAACCTAATTAAATTGTTAATTATCTTAGTAAAGAAATCGAACTCACAAAAAGA
This sequence comes from Allium sativum, assembly GCA_030737875.1. Classification (NCBI taxonomy): domain Eukaryota; kingdom Viridiplantae; phylum Streptophyta; class Magnoliopsida; order Asparagales; family Amaryllidaceae; genus Allium; species Allium sativum. The sequence goes on along the minus strand of CM060919.1, from coordinate 602,599,251 downwards.
AGGTCTTGAGTTCTGAAATCTGATTCCGAAATTGATTTAGCTCTCCTTTGAAGAAGACAAATTCGTTGTTGTTTAGATTTGGGTTGAATAGAATTGAGTTGATTAGCTTTTCTTCCTCTCTAATTGGTGGCGGCTATTCTAGGTTGCAAGGTGATAGCATGACGATCATTGTTCTAATTTTTATTTGATTTTAGGGTTTGTATCTACATGTGTTTATATAGAGTTTAGAATTAATTTAGGCCATCCAATCAACCCAGAATTAACCACAGCCATTCAGACCAGATCAGAAACCCTAATGACTCAGCAAACAGTCAGAAAACCGTCATCAAAAAAATCTGCCCAGAGGGGCAGGTCGACCTATATGGGTAGGTCAACCCCCTGGTCGACCTGGCCCTGGCGGGAATTTCCCGCCTAGCCCATTCTGAGTCTGAAATTTGAATTTTTTGAAATCTGTTTGAATTTTTCGGAAAATTCCGATCGCCATAACTTCTTCATACGAAGTCCAATTCACGCAAACTCGGACTCTATCTGAACCAGAATTCCGAGATGAACATAATGTCGTAACCCGTTTCCCTTAATTCTCACATTCAAATTTAAATATTCTTTAATTCGTTACTTTAGTGTTAACAGAAATACGGGGTGTTACATGAAAGTTGTTTAATTAACCAACTCAACTTTCGTTCTGGCTTCCATTCTTCAACTTTTCAGTTTTGAAGAATTTTCCAATTTCTCAAAAATTTGGCTAACGCCTTGAATTTTCGGAAAATTTCGCCATAACCTCCTTTGTACAGGTTGACCGGTAAAACCGCAACTTGCCTCACAGGGCCCTCATCAATCCAAAAGGAAAAGAAAAACCAAGCGGCTGGCCAATCGGCTCATAAAATCATCAAGCCCAATGAATGTAGTAAATATGTACCTATTTGTCGGGCATACAATTTTATTCCTCTTCATTGCTTCTCTCCTATGACCTATTCATTATATACACATGTATATGCATGCAATTCCAATCAAATTTCGATTCAGTTCAATATTTAATTCTATCTTGGTAAATTTACCTTTCATTGTCATTTTGGTTTTATTAGTTAAACTAATAATCAAACATCACAACCAGCAATCAATTAGTCGAATAGCTTTTCAAACATATGTCTTTATATATGTACTTAAAAATCATATTTTAGTGCTAAATCACAATAATAAGTTCCAAATAAGTTTTGGTTCTCACACCAGTCAATTGGAAATATATGGATATCCCACTTTCAAAACTCGAACATTTATACTGATGATAATGCATTAATCACCAGGATCATCTTCGGGCGACTAGAGTGTGATTCTGTACCTATCCAGTATATTTAAGACTTCGAATATACGTTCATGACACGTATACACAAAATCTTCATATACTCGATTGTCCAAAATAAAATAAAATAATATACTCAAATACGTATAATTAGATCAATTTTTCAAAACAAAATTTGGTTTTTAATAAATAATACTCTTCTAACTCATTCTAGGATGCTACTGATTCTATCTCTAACGAGTTATTCTTATAGGAAATCTAATCCTATCTCTGATGAATTCTTTTGTTTGGTTCTAATGTGTCTTGTTCTCGGGCTTTGTAAACCAAAGCTCTGATACCAAATGAAATGACCCAAACATGCCCTTTCGGGAAAGCCCGAATTGAGTTGAGAACACGACGTGTCAGAACACAAACAATAGAACATTTCATTATTATTACAGCAATTTACGTCAGAGTATAAGAATATAACAGAGTATGAATAAATAATATACATCAGAAAAATATCAAAGATTTAAATTACATTTAAGTAGCAGCGGAAAAATAATACAAAATACAACCGAAAAAAATACATGGATACAGAGCTTTCCGAATATCACTTCAGCTGTAAACCAGGGTCTTGTGAATATAATATCTGCAAAACCAAAACTACTAGCTGCCCGTAACGACCCGTACTTTTACGAATAATAAATAATTTATATAATTATTTAAATAAAGGTTTGTTAATTTAAAATGATCAAAATTAAATAATAAGGAATATTTAATTAATATAATAATTAAATAATATATTTAATTTCAGAAATAATAAAAAATAGTGGAATTCACAATATTGTGTAATTTGGATTATTTAAAATATATAATTCAGTTTAGAGTTGAATTATATTCACGAATGTATTATTTGAACGAAGTTTGAACGTATAATTATATTATAATTAAAATCAAGCTCCAAATGGCATGGTAGTTCGTAATTTGGCGATTTGAACTTCAACTGAATATACAGGATTCGTTTTAAATCAGATTTCTATGAAACAAGAAACGCGCGGAGCTGGTGGAGTATATTTTTCTAATGGAAGAGAAAAACTGGATTTCGTCGGGTAGATTTTGATTTATGTCCAAATCAAATTTTTAAAAAGTCGCTATGGAATTCCTTTATAAATTATAGCGATTTATTTATATTATAAAAGGATTTTTCAATATAAATTGAATATCAATTCAACCGGGATTTGAATATCGAGTTAGAAATCCATATAGGATTATTCTGGAGCTGTATGATATTCTAGTGTGAATATATATATGATAATAATTATTTTTAAATATATTTATATATTTAAATGGGTTATTTAGAGCTTTAAAAATAGCCAGTTTTGCAAACGACCTTCGTTTTCGACGAAACTAATTTTATTGCATCCGCAATATTTAATTATTGCCAGATTTCAATTTCCGTGATTTTTGGGGTCATTGTGTGGCCGTATTGATTTTTAATGTGAAAATAGTCAATATTTTGATAGTAAAAAATACACTGTGTGAGCAAAGGAAGTCGGAATTCGATGAAACCAGCTTCGTTGGATCTGTAATGTGAAACTCTGATTGTATATCCATTTTCGTGATTTTTGGGTATCGTATGTGATCACAGGGATTTTTAATGATAAATACAAATAGCGTTTGTTTAAAAATGAATAAAATAATTAATTTAAAAATATTAAAATCACTCTATAAATACCCTACATCCCTTAACCCTAATTCACTTTCCTCCCCAAGTCAACAGAAAATGCGCCGCTCTCTTTTATCTTCCAAACAGAATTTATACGTCTTCAAAAAAAATCAAAACAAATCAAGGAAAATCATATAAAATAAATGGGCTTCATCCTTGGAGTTCTGAGCACAGGAGCTCCAACCTCGTGGGCTTAGATTATGGTGCGAACCAATCTTTGTCGAGCACGGAAATTTTACAGTAGGTAGGGTTGAAGATCGAGTTGTGTTGAGGCATCGGTTGATGGAATGAGTGGCAGATTCGGGTTGAGGGAAGGAAATGGCATCTTGTGTTAAGTTTTGGGTGATTCGATGGCATGAAGTGTCGCAGGTGATACTGTAGTTCGTGAGAGCTATAGTAGAACGCAATTCCAGATAAGCGATTGAACTTGATGATGTTTATATGAGGAGAGAGAGGAGATTAAGGGGAGATTCATGGAGATTTTTATTGGAATTTAAATGTACTGGAGAAGGAGAATGGTAAGGAGGAACTTCGGCTATGGTGTTTTACCGTGAGGAGCAGTATTGATACGGGGAGAAGAAGAGCGCAGTAATCTGGAGGAAATGTGATTAAAGGATTTGTGTTAAGTAATTAAGGGTGAGATTGGTTTTGAGAATGGAGGGATGTTGAAGGAGAGAATGGGAATTGAAGCCGTGTAAATGGCGTTCGAAATTGATTGTAGCAGGAAGATTTCAAACGAGGAAGAAGCTGTATTGTCGGGTCCGAATATTCAACATGTGGTGGGCCGGCTTCTATAGGTAAAGTCCATTTAGAATTTAATTAAATTTTAATTGAAATAAAATGTTGTATTAACTTTAAATTATCACATCTTGCTCTTACGATATCGAAATTCAGAAAAATAAGATCCGTTGGGATCGTATGGATGGTGGCTACACATTGGAACTGACTGGAAGTGAATCAGAGCTCATTACAATTTATTGCAAAATAAATTGTCTGTCTGAATCAAAGATAGTTAATCGTTATTAAACAATAACTGTCCAATGTGAGTAAAACTCACCAACTCTATCAGTTCATATTTTTATAACTTATTTTTAGAACTGATAAATGATGATTGATATCTGTGTGTTGACTGTTTGATTGAATTGCTGATTGATTATTTGAAATTATAGATAACGATATATATATATATATAAATTGTTAATCAAACATTGATTCTGTCTATCAGAATATTTCATATTGAAATGAAATCGATGTTAATTATATGGGTTAACATCTGTGGATGCAGGGAAACAGGTTGGAGGAATCCAACTGGATACATCAACATTTATGTTATTGTTTTTCATATATTGTGATATATGATGTGATGTATAATATGTTGTCGATTATGTGTGCTTGGATGAGATTGATCATGGTTATGGGGTATTTTAAATGCATAAGAAATACCGGAATGTAAAAAGGTAATTTTCAAAGTGTTTATTAAAAATAATATATTTATAAAATCAAGGGATTTTATAAAAAGGGAATTATTTATAAAATCAAAGGATTTTATAAAGAGGAATATTTATTGGGATAATAAATAAAATCATATAAGGATTATTTATTGGGATAATAAATAGAAGTATAAAATGAATTAATTATTTAGAAAATAAATAGAAGTATAAAGGGATTATTTATTTGGGAAATAAATAAGATATTATAAAGGTAATGTTTAGGAAATAAATAAGATTTTATTAGGGATATTTATTTGTAAAACAAATAGAAAAGGAAATATTTGTAAAACATTTACAAATAGAATTGAAAAGGGAATATTTGTAAAACATTTACAAATAGATTTGAAAAGGTGGTAAATGTAAAACATTTACAAATAGATTTGGGAAGGGAATATTTGTAAAACATTTACAGATAGAACTGAAAAGAAAATATTTATTTGTTAAATAAATAGGATTGGAAAAGAATATTTATTTGTTAAATAAATAGAATTGAAAAGGAAATATTTATTTGGCAAATAAATAAAATTATAAAAGGAATATTTATTTGGAAAATAAATAGGATTATGAAAGGGAGTTAATGAGATATAAAAGAGTTATGAGGAGATTGTTTAAAGTGGATATCGAATAGAGTTGATCAAATAGAGTTGATCGAATTAAAATTTATTCGAAATAGAGTCAATTGAATAGAGTTGATCGGATTAAAATTAATCAAATAGAGTTAATTGAATAAAGGTTGATCGAGTTAGAGTTAATCGAAATAGAGTAATCAATTAGAGTTAATCGAGTTATAGTTAATCGAATTAGAGTTAATCGATTTGAGTTATTGAATAGAGTTAATCGATTTGAGTTACTCGAGTTAGAGTTAATTATATTGAGTTAATCGAACAAGAGTTAGTCGAATATTAGTTATTCGAATAGAGCTAATTGAATTAGAGTTAGTCGTATTAGAGTCATTCGAATATAGTTTATTCGAAGAAAAGAGTTATCAGTTATAGTTATTCAAAGAAAGATTTTTGAATATAGTTTATTCGAAAGGAGTTATCGAATGTTAGTTTATTCGAAAAGGAGTTATCGGATGTAGTTTATTCTAAAGGAATTAATCAAATATTGGTTATTCGAAAAGAGTTATCGAATATTGGTTATTCGAAAAAGAGAGTTGATCGAATGTTAGTTATTCGAAGAGAGTTAATCGAATATTAATTATTCGAATAAGAGTTAGTCGAATATTAGTTTATTCGAAAGGAGTTAATCGAATATAGTTTATTCGAATGGAGTTAATTGATAATAGTTAATTGATTAGTCCAATAGACTTAATCGATTAGGGTTAATCAAATAGAGTTAATCCAATAGCGTTAATCAAATAGAGTTAATAGAATAGAGTTAATCAAATAGAGCTAACTGATAAGAGTTAATCGAATAGAATTAATTAAATAGAGTTAATCGAATATGGCTATTCGAAGAGAGATTATCGAATATAGTTTATTCGAAGGAAAGAGTTATCGTGTAGAGATTTATTCGAAAGAGATTTACGTAAGGAAGTTGTTAAAGATTTAGAAGGTGAACTTTTTCTATTTCGAAGTTCGAAATGTTGTTCAGTTAAGGTCTGAGAGGTAGTTATACCACAACTTGATTGACTTCGTTTTTAACTAAGTAGTGGTCAAGGTTCGATAGTAAAGTTCGGTTAAGTGAATATAGTTAATGAAGGTAATGGTTTGAATTGGCATAGCGATGTTTTATTTAAACATCTGTTTAAATCCAATGAATGAGTTTTGGAAACATTTTCCAAATAAAAATCAGAGATATTTTCTAATCCTAGAAAACGAAATGTTTGATGATAAAGAACACTGAAATGGCAGTGATACGTGAAAAAGAGATGGAAATGTTTTCCAATGATTAATGAAGTATATTTTCTGAATTTAGAAAATAAGAATTTCTGTATATATATACGGAAATAGGAAATGCAAAATGAATAAACTAAAGAGATAAATGTTCAATGATGATTGATCAATATAATTTCCATCTGGGAATAATACTGTTGTTTGCACACGTGTTTTTCTTTGATAGTTAACTCACCGACTATTGAAGTTTTTGACCATTTTTCCGTCGTCAATACGGAGAGACCGGGATAAGATTCATGACCTAAAAACCACTCTGTATGGGCGTTAGCGTTGCGAATCAAATATGATGAAGAAAATTGAAAACGGAGTTTTGCAAGGGCTGTTCTGACGATCCTAGGTAGCAATTGCCTAAGATGGATTTACAGAATAGTGCCTTCAGTTTGTCCAGTCCCTGGACGACCTGTATGGAAGAATGTCTGACAGAGTATATTTAATAGATCACGTAAGTTGATCTCTTCAAACGTATGTACGTTTGGTGGCGGAGGAATTCGTTTCTCTTAGCTGTATACCCGTTGTATTTTTGAGGAAATCAATTTGTGGTTTGGTGGGTATGACGATGTGACATTCCAAGTGAATAAATGTGTGATCTGTCAGAAATAAGCGTGGCCTCTAGCCTCACAACCGGGAAATGACAAAAATCGGGCAGGCAGCATAGCTAAGTGGTTGGCTGCCAATTAGGGTGTATTATCACCTATCTAGAGATATTCATTTCATTCTATAATCTATTGTCGCTGCTGTCCCATTCAGGAAACGGTTGCTGATCCCAACCGTTGGTGATATACATTCGATACACTCAAGCGAAATGAGTGGTCGGTCATGTGTGGCCGGGTTGCAAGATGTTCTTGTTGAACCCAGTGTATTCCTCTCTAGAGGTGCACTATCAGAAGTTGGTTCCATACCTTGTCATAGTTGGAAATCCATTACCCAATAAGTGATCATGGTTTTGATTCTATACTATATATGTGGAATGTGAGATGAAAGCATTCTGCTAGATGATTATTATATTGTGGTTGATAGACACTATTATAATATCAATGAGTTTTGATATAAAGTTTATCATTTCGTTTAAAAGGATTCTTGATGTTAAATCAAATGCTTTGGATTCTCATAAGGGAAAAACCGGTTCTGTTATACGGCATGGTCTTATGAGATATCATTTAATTGCTCAAACTTTTCTAAATTGTTTTACTCACGCCAGTCCCATGACTGACCCAGAGTTTGTTTTGTTTTGTTTTCCCTAAACTCTTGGGTGCCCAATTTTGTGCGGGCAGTCAAGTAGTCAGGATTTTACAGATATACTTGGAGAGCTTGGAGCAGAAGGCTTCAAGAATATATAGCTATTGTTTATTTCCGTTGTTTTGTATGTGTTGTACTCTGATAAGGTTACTTTATACATATACTGAGTTTATTTCAAAGTTATGTACCTATTATATATTGTTTGTTCCGCTGTGAGATTCGTGTTTACTCTGATGTTGTATGTTCTTCTTCTTCTTCTATTCTAAGTTTCTATCTTATCAATTCTCACCCTCTGTTTTCTTTCTATTAGTTCTCTGGCTTCCAGTGCAATGTGGGTTAGACTTCTGTTATTTGGTCAGCTTAAATTGTATCGGAATTTCGGGACACTACAGTTGGTATCAGAGCTTAAGGTTAAGTAATTACCTTGGCTCTGTGGCGTGACTCAGTAGAGATGGGGTAGTAGTACCCAAGATTGAGTTGAGTGTATATACGAGTGAAAGTATTTGTTATTTGATATAAAAATTGTTTTATATTGTGGAGATTTATTGATTGAGTTGTTTATGGGTTCTGGTCGATCAGTTTGATCCACTGTATCGATAGGAGTTTCTAAACACTTGAATACGATAAACCGACATAGTATGTTTTAAAGAGGGTAAATGAAATAATTTACCCAAATTATATATTTTGATATAAAGAAAAGTACATATATTGGAAATATTATAGTATATTGGATGTGTTAGTTGATATAATCGAGTAAGATTATAAATCAAAATGGTTATATATATATAACCAAATAAAATTCGTATAAGTGTTACGAAATGAATTGAATATGAAATTAAAATCAGAATTGGAATTAAGTTGGAGAAGTGTTTGTAAATGAATATCAGGGTTAAATATATGTGAATTTTAAAATCCTGGGAGATTTTAAATTTGTTACAAGCATTGAAAAGGATATTTTGAAATGAATTTCAAAATGGAAGTGTTTAGATATGGATTTGATAGTTATATAGTATTAAACTCACTTCAATAGCTGGAAATAGATTCTAATGATGATCATGACATCATCGGTGTTCATTTTCAAGTTGTAAGTGACGGATTACTACCAAAGGTTTTGTTTTTGGAAATGCTTTGCGAAAACAACTTGTTTAAATTTCGAAAAGGATAGTTTGATTTTTGAGAAAAGCGAAGCAGTTTAAAACTCCTAAGGAGAGACTGCTGAAATAAAAACAAGTTAAATAATACTTGTGAAAGTAAACTGGAATTTGAATTGAAACCAGTTAAGTGGAAATTGAATTGTAATAGAAAATATCAAATAAAATTGGATTTATGACATAGGAATCCAAAACGGTATTGAATTGATGAGTTAAGAATTTAAAAATCGGGAATGGAACTTTGATTTGAAATTGAATTCGACTTAGGTATGAGTGAATGGTTGGATTTGTGGATAAAAACAGATTGGAATTTGATTGGGATGACATTGGTATATGCGGAATTGGCAGCAAATGTCAAAGATTATAATTATATGCCCGACAAAAAGGTACCAGTTTATATTTATATGGGTATGAGATTTATGGGCCGATTTGGCAAGCTGCTTGGCTGTTTGATTTTCTTTCGGGTTGGAGAAGGCCTAGAGAGGCGAGTTGCAGTTGTACCGATTGACCAGTACAAAGGAGGTGCTGGCGAAATTTTTCGGAAATTTCGGGTGTTAGAAAATTTTCAGAGTTTATGGAAATTTTCGTTAGAAGGAATAAATTAATAATTTAGTTGAAATTAATTGGTTCAGTTGAAACTGAAGTTAAGAAGTGAACAAATAATTTCTAACTAGTTAATAGGGTTTGTTTTCTACCTTAGCAATTTCGAGGACGAAATTATTTTAAGGGGGAAAGAATGTAACGACCCGTAATTTTACAGATAATAAATAATTTATTTAATTATTTAAATAAAGGTTTGGTAATTTAAAAAGACCAGAATTAAATAATAAGGAATATTTAATTAATATAATAATTAAATAATATATTAAATTTCAGAAATAATCAAAAATAGTGGAATTCACAATATTGTGTAATTTGGATTATTTAAAATATATAATTCAGTTTAGAATTGAATTATATTCACTAATATATTATTTAAACGAAGTTCGAACATATAATTATATTATAAATAAAATCGAGCTCCAAATGGCGCGGCAGTTCGTAAATTGGCGATTTGAACTTCAACTGTATATACAGGATTCGTTTTAAATCGGATTTCTATGAAACAAGAAACGCACGGAGCTGGTGGAGTATATTTTTCTAATGGAAGAGAAAAATCGGGATTTCGTCGAGTAGATTTTGATTTGTGTCCAAATCAAATTTTAGAAAAGTCGCTATGGAATTCCTTTATAAATTATAGCGATTTATTTATATTATAAAAGGATTTTTCAATATAAATTGAATATCGATTCAACCGGGATTTGAATATCGAGTTAGCAATCCATATAGGATTATTCTGGAGCTGTACGATATTCTAGTGTGAATATATATACGATAATAATTATTTTTTAATATATTTATAAATTTAAATGGGTTATTTAGAGCTTTAAAAATAGCCAGTTTTGCAAACGACCTCCGTTTTTGATGAAACTAATTTAATTGGATCCGCAATATTTACTTATTGCCAGATTTCAATTTCCGTGATTTTTGGGGTCAGTGTGTGGCTGTATGGATTTTTAATGTGAAAACAGTCGATATTTTAATAGTTAAAAATAAGTTGTATGAGCAAACGAAGTCGGAATTCGATGAAACTAGTTTCGTTGGGTCCGTAATGTCGAACTCTGGTTGTATGTCCATTTTCGTGAATTTTGGGTATCGTATGTGATCACAGGTATTTTTAATGATAAATACAAATTGCTTTTGATTAAAAATGAATAAAATAATTAATATTAAAATATTAAAATCACTCTATAAATACCCTACATCCCTTAACCCTAATTCACTTTCCTCCCCAAGTCAACAGAAAATGCGCCGCTCTCTTTTATCTTCCAAACAGAATTTCTACGCCTTCAAAAAAAATCAAAACAAATCAAGGAAAATCATATAAAATAAACGGGCTTCATCCATGGAGTTCTGAGCATAGGAGCTCCAACCTCGTGGGCTTAGATTATGGTGCGAACTAATCTTTGTCGAGCACAGAAATTTTACAGCAGGTAGGGTTGAAGATCGAGTTGTGTTGGGGCATCGATTGATGGAATGAGTGCCAGATTCGGGTTGAGGGAAGGAAATGGCATCTTGTGTGACAACAAGGAATTTCGCTCAATCCGAATCGATCCCTAAACCGACCAAGACCGTTCGAAACCCCTGATTGTTTTGAGAACATGACAAATCGGAACACAAACAGAAGAACATTTCATTGCTTGTTACAACAATTCCATCAGAATACAAGAATATACAGAGTATGAATAAATATTATACATCAGAAAAATATCAGATATTTAAATACATTACTGCAGCGGAAAAATAATACAATACACAACTGAAAGAGATATACAGATACAGAGCTTTCCGGATATCATTCCAGCTGTAAACCAGGTTCCTGTGAATATAAATCTGCAAAACCAAAATTACTAGCGGCTCGTGCGGAAAACAGGGGCACCTAGAGTTTAGGTTATAACAATAAACTCCAGGTCAGTCATGTGACTAGTGTGAGAACTAAAACAGTTATTAATCTTTATTTTAAAGTTAGGTAAATCAAGGGACCACGCCGTATAACACGGAACGGGTTTCCTCCAAAGAATACCAGTGCATAAAACAACAGCGCAATGCTAAATAAAGATTAATGAAGCTATTATAAGATCCAGGTCCCATCACACAATGCAACACAAGCCGAAGGATAGGGTTTTACCTTATAATAGCCAAAGAATGCTTGATACGCTAAATTTCATCTTTTATTATTACTATAAGTGTATAATGTCAAAACAATTTTAATCATAAGTATCAATCATAGACGGCATAAGTGCCCTATACCACTATGTCGCCATATATAGGTATATAATCAAAACCGCACGATGTCGTATTTGGAAATTGGATTTCCATCTGTGAACCGAGGAAAAAGATAGTCCTCACCGAATCGAGACTCTCTAGCCCGAGCCTTAGGACCCAGACACAGATGAGCCCTTGAATCGTCAGGGTCGGTCCACCGATGTGGATTAAAATGCGTGAACACTGCATTTCCCCGCCCTTTGGGGCGTAAATGAGCCAAATGACTCCATCGGCTCCACATAGTCCCGATATATCCGAGGCGCCTCGCAACCCAATAACCACACAGGTGAAAATAATATAAATGTCAGGGCTGGTAGGTCACTGACACCACCCTAGGTAGAAGGAAACACATGCCCTCCCCGATATCCTCTCTCGTTTCTGGTTCACAACCGGGGTGTGAGGCTCGTGAATCAACGCTACACAAAGCTGTGCCACACAGGCAGTGCTTTGATCATCAACCACAAGACTCTGCTTTTCAACAGAAGCCTCGATCATTTGCATCTTCGCATGCCACAGGAAAACCACTCCATGCAACCGATATCCATCAATCACACAGAATGATATCCAATGTCAGACACACAGTCCATTTACAAGTCCGTTCTGGGTTTGAACGAAACCGGAGGCACCTTGTACCTCGCATATCCATCGATCTCCAAGTACGTCTGCACGATCACCAACTGATTTCCTCCTCTTGGGTGTACAGCCCAATCAAGATCATCAGTAATTATCCAAACGATGTGAAGACCTCCGGTCTTCGACCACCGTCTTCATCCTCGACACATCGTCGAATCAGTTATTCAGAATGGGATAAACCCAGTCTTTCTGAATAACTCGCGTATATAATAAACAAGTGTTACACAAACACAACCTACGCCTCATTCCAATTCAGAATATTCTTTTATTCAAATATTCTTATACTTCGGGAAAATTTCCCATTAATTTTATCAAAGATAAATTCTTTAAATTTATTCTTTAATCTTCTTTTGAATATCAATTCAAACCAAATTATGGTTTATCCAAACTAGTCGGGATTAGCGAACCTTACCTAAGTAATCACTTGTTAAATTTCCCAACCCCAACCTATTCATCCCATGAAGTAAAACTGGTAATACTTCAAATCTAACACCACGGTGTTATCGATTCAATTACCATTTCACATTCAAATCTAATTAAAGATTTAACTATCTCCTAGAGCAAAACTGGTGATACTCCATTCTCGATCATTTCAATCTAATTAAAGATTCATTAAAACTCCACTTGGTTTTAATCTTCCCAAAAATCAATATCAATGATTGTTTAACTTGGGAAATCATATCCTGTCTTTAACTGGGTTAAAGAACTAATGTCATTTAAAACACGGTTCACGATAAACCCAAAATCAAATTCCATTAATTATCGGGTTAAAGAACAAGTGTTATTTAAAACACCGTTCACGATAAACCCAAAAATCAGTTCAAATTCAATTCCAATTAAATATCATTTAATTGGTATACTTCATTAAATATAAATAAAAAGATTTAATATTTTTCTCAACTGGGTTTAAGAACAGTGTTAATGAAGACACCATTCACGACAAACCCAAATCCCATTTGATATTAAATACAAGGCTATGAATAGAAAATATATCGGCTTATATTCAATATCAAATTCTACGACCAACAAATATCGTATTGGAAATAACGATATAAATATATCTTTCAAACTTCCATAACAATATCTATATAATCACGAAATCCAACATCGAAATATTCCAAAGACAATTTCGATTCAAATCCATTCCAATTCAATTATTGGAAATTCTGGTTACTTTAAAACCATTTCAAATCCAATTTATTTATTAAAAATAAATGGATTATAATTCTAGTTCAAAACTAGTTCATTTCGATAAAAAACTATTTTTATCTTTTCAAATATGGAATTTTTCATCCCAATTCTTCCCAAATCATTTCTTATGATTTTACACAAATTATTACTATTTTTAATAATTTTATCAAGGCCCGTACATTCGATTTCCATCAACGGCCATCGAACTGCACTTACATCGACCTTTTCCAAATTTGATTTGGACATAATTCCAAATCCAACCGTTAGATTTCAAATCTCTAATATTCATTAGAAAGCTCTTTTCGATACAAACCCAACGGTTCCGGTTTTAGGAGAATCCGACGGTCGGACCTCCCATAATGTCTATTTGAAGTCAATGGCCGAAATTCGTGAACTACCACAGCGCGGCGCGTTCTATTCAGGCCATTATATATATATAATATAATATATATATTTCATCGATTTCCTTTTAAAACATGTTTTATAAATCGTTTTAAATTCATTTTCAAAATGATTTCAACTTCATATCCAATTTCAAATCAAAATTGAACATTCCATATCATCGATATATAAATGATAGTATTTTCAAAACGTTATATTTTGAAATCAATTCCTTTTCGATATTCATTATTAAAAATGAATAAAATCGATATAAATACCGTTCGCGTCAAAATGGCGCATCTCCAATCAACACGGTTTTATATTTTTCTACTTCAAATATTTCTTTTCAAATATTTTTATTCCAAAACTGGAATGAGGCCCAATCAATTACCACAGATTTTATTCCTATGGATTTCCATACAACACACACACACACACATATATATATATATATATCAATAGTGATAAACTGTCATCCAGAGTGCACTACTCAACTGCATAAGCATTGAATATAAATAATCAATGCTTACAATAGCCTGTCAACCAATCGATCTACATACAACTAAACAATTGGGATTAGTGTACGTCAATATCAGCCCAACACCCGTGTGGGGTTTCAATCAATCAAACACATATTTTATTTATGCAGTTGGGTGATGTGTAAAATTTATCTTCCCAATCAATATCAGTCAAATCAGTGTACATAAACAAATCGTTCGATTTGTAAAGGAATATTTATTTTATTTCAACACATGAATATATATTTTATTTCAACACATGAATTTTATTCTATTCAACACATGAATATATATTTTATTTCAACACATGAATTTTATTCTATTCAACACATGAATTTATTCTATTCAATACATGGATTTTATTCTATTCAACACATGAGTTTATTCTATTCAACACATGAATTTTTTACTTTCCATTCCACCTCACAATCAATTTTCACACAAACAAATCAATCCAAACGCAATCAAACAAACAAGTCGTCCATGGTCTGTGGACGACGGGGAAACAGTTCATATATGCAGTTATAAAATAAATAACTGAACACAGATAATTGTAGTGAGGAGTTCTTGTCGTGGGATCCACTCCTTCATTCTCTATTTCTGAACAGCTAAACCGTTTGGATTTGTTTGAAATTCCAATGTAGTCCTTACCACGCTGTTCATAATAAAAATTATATTTTTATTGCTTCATTCCACTAAACAAAAATCACATTTTTATTTCTATTTCATATATTTTTACGATGCTTCTTTCTATATAAAAATTATATTTTTATATTCCTACTTCTTATATAAAGATCGAATTTTTTTATCGCTACTATATATATATATAAATCGAATCTTTCTATCGCTAATGAATATATAAAAATCACATTTTTAGGTTGCCATTCAAACGATAAAAAGCTTATTTTTACTTCGCTACATATACAAAGATCAAATTTTTTATTATCTATATATTATAAAAATCGTATTTTTATTATTGCTATAATATAAAAATCACATTTTCATTATCTCTATAATATAAAAAATCATATTTTTATTATTCTACAAATATAAAAATCATATTTAAAAAAAATCTCCTTTCTATATTTTAAAAATCAAACCTTTATATGTTTCAAAAATCAAATCTTTCATGTTCTATTTTCAAAAATCAAAATAAAAATCACGTTTTAATCTTATAATTCATATCTAAGAAAATCCGATTTTATAAGCTAATATATATAAAGAAAATCGAATTTTTTATTACTAAAATAAATAAAAACTTACTTTGTTCTTCAGAGGTGGGGGGTATGCGGATCGAGGAGAAGGCGGATGGCAAGGCGGCGTTGGTCTCGAGGCAGTGGCGGCGGCTCCGGGCTGCGGGGCATCGGATTTAAGACGAGAGGGAGGAGAGAGAGAGAATCGAGAGGAGGAGAGAGAGAGAATCGAGAGGAGGAGAGGGTGCTGGAGAGGGTGGCCGACGGTGGGTAGGAGGGGCGACGACCTCCAGGTGCGGTGGCACTGAACGAATCGGATGGGGGCTCTGGGCAATGACGGGTTTTGGGTTCTTTTCTTTTATTTTCTCTTTTTGTTTGATCTGTTGACTTATTGAGGAGAGAGGGGAGAGATTTATATAGATATATTTACTTAATTAATTTAATTGTCAAAAAGCAACTTTTTCGTTCTATCTCAGAATCGAACCCAATGGCTGTCCTCCCTAGCTAATTACCCCCATCCCGAACATAATGGGACATGTTTCGTAAACCAATTCGGCTGTTACAATTAGTTTTCATCAAATTTAAAATATAAATCTGTATATATTCAATTTGAACGCACATTTCAATTTATCGGGGCCATATACAGTCTCTAAAAATCCCCAAAAAATATTTTCTAGCTTTGTATCGATGATACAGTTCTAACAAAACTAATTTCGTCAAATTTGAAGACCGTTTGAAAAATGGCCATTTTCTGGTCGATCCAAATTGATTGAAATTGTTAAAACACGTTTTACTTCGCCACGCTCACATATTAATTCGAAAAATTATGAATTTTGGAATCTAGCAATATCTCGACATCCCGAATCCAACAAAAGTGGTTTCATCGAAAACAGAGGTCGTCTGCAATATTTCCATTTTTAAGGGCCAAGATTCCATAGCGACTATTCTGAATTTTCGATTGGACATAACTTTTTATTCCCGCTATGAAATTTCAATTTTTCGGATTCGTTGGAAAGATATTCTCAAATAGATTCAAATATTTTTGGTTTCACTAAAATCTGGTTTATTTTGAATCCTGTACATTCATTTGAACTTTGAAATCGAATTTTCGAACTACCGCGCCATTTTCAATTCCTTTTATAGTTAAAATAAAATATTTATATTCTAATGTCGATCTATATAAATATATACGTTCTAATTCTATTCAAAATAAATTTTTCGTCGTTATTATTTAAAATAATTCATTTTACATATTCAAAATTCACTAAAATTGCCAAAATAAAAATTTTAAATTGGCTCAGATTTCCGGGTTATTACAATCTCCCCCACTTAAAACTTTTCGTCCCCGAAAAGGAACGAAGCTGAAAGTTGTTTCACAAACCAACTTAACTTTCATCACTTTAATTATGGCTTAAGTTCTTCACTTTTCAGTTTCTATGAACCTTTCCAATTTTTCAAAAATTTGGCTAACACCCTAAATTTTTGAAAAATTTCACCATAACCTCCCCTGCAATGGGAGCTTCAGGATATTTCAAATAGCCTTCCATGGCCCTCACCAATCCAAAAAGAAAAAGAAACAGCCAAACGGCTAGCCAATCGGCTCATAAAATCATCAAAAACCTAAGAAATACAATAAACATGTACCTATTTGTCAGGCAAACAATTTTATTCCTCTTCTCCAGCCTCCTTCCTATGACCTGTTCAATGTAAGTACATGTATATGTATGCAAATGCGACAAATTTTCAATACAATTCACTATTTGACTTGATTTGGCTAAGTGGTCCAAATTTTAATTAATCAACCAATAATCAAACAACACATTCAACAATCAATTAGTTGATTAATGTTTCAAATTCATAATTTTGATACATGTCCAAAAATAAGATTTTTGATGCCAAATTACAACAAATAATCCTATGTAAGTTTTGGTTCTCACACCAGTCAATTGGAATCATATAGATATCCCACCTTCAAAACTCGAACATAGACACTGATGATGAGGCCTCATCATCAGAATCATCTCCGGGCGACTAGATTGTGATTTTATATCTACCCAATATATTAAAACTTCGAATACCCGTGGATCAGACGTATATGCAAAATCTTTATATATTGGATTGCCCAAATTCAATATAAATAAATATTCAAATACGTTGAGTAAAGTTTAAATTTTCAAAACAAAATTCGTTTTCATTTTAAAAATATACTCTTTAAACTCGTTCTAGGATACTACTGGTCCCATCTCTAATGAGTCATTCTCATTGGATATTACTAATCCAATCTCTGATGAATTCTTTCGTTTGATTCTAACGTATCTTGTTCTCCGAGCTCTGTAAACCAAAGCTCTGATACCACATGTGACAACAAGGAATTTCGCTCGATCCGAATCGATCGCGAAACCGACCAAGACCATTCGAAACCCCTGATTGTTTTGAGAACATGACAAATCGGAACACAAATAGAAGAATATTTCATTGCTTATTACAACAATTCCATCAGAATACAAGAATATACAGAGTACAAATAAATATTATACATCAGAAAAATATCAGAGATTTAAATACATTACTGTAGTGGAAAAATAATATAATACACAACTGAAAGAGATATACGGATACAGAGCTTTTCGGATATCATTCCAGCAGTAAACCAGGTTCCTGTGAATATAAATCTGCAAACACAAAACTACTAGCTGCCCGTGCGGAAAATAAGGGCACCCAGAGTTTAGTGTAAAACAATAAACTCCAGGTCAGTCATGTGACTGGTGTGAGAACTAAAACAGTTATTAATCTTTATTTTAAAGTTAGGTAAATCAAGGGACCACGCCGTATAAAACGGAACAGGTTTCCTCCCAAGAATACCAGTGCATAAAACAACAGCGCAACGCTAAATAAAGAACAATGAAGCTATTATAAGACCCAGGTCCCATCACACAATACAACACAAGCCGGAGGATAGGGTTTTACCTTATAATAGCCAAAGAATGCTTGATACACTAAATTTCATCTTTAATTATTACTATAAGTGTATAGTGTCAAAACAATTTCAATCATAAGTATCAATCATGGACGACATAAGTGCCCCATACCACTATGTCGCCTTATATAGGTATATAATCAAAACCGCACGATGTCGTATTTGGAAATTGGATTTCCATCTGTGAACCGAGGTAAAAGATAGTCCTCACTGAATCGAGACTCTCTAGCCCGAGCCTCAGGACCCAGACACAGGTGAGCCCTTGGATCGTCAGGGTCGGTCCACCGATGCGGATTAAAATGCCTGAACACTGCGTTTCCCCGCCCTTTGGGGCGTAAATGAGCCAAATGACTCCATCGGCTCCACATAGTCACTGATATATCCGAGGCGCCTCGCAATCCAACAACCACACAGGTGAAAATAATATAAATGTCAGGGCTGGTAGGTCACAGCCACCACCCTAGCTAGATGGAAACACATGCCCTCTGTAACACCCCACGTCCATTAATGTCACTCACAAAGGGAATGCATTAACTTCCATGGAGGTTATAAGTGAATATAGAACAGAAAAATTACAACAAGACAGATAATAAGTAGTACTTGGAAATCTAAAACTTCATTTTATTTCAGCAGAAACATGTTTATTACATCACAAAACCATTAATCAGAGTCAAGTACATTATCCATCTTCATAAAACAAAATACATAATCCCATTACACAAATAGCCATTAAAGAAGATAACAAGATGGACTTTACTTCAAGGGTCCAAGCTTTCCAAAGAGATGAAGCAATCCAATCAAGCTCCACTAGAGCTGGGTCCAACCTGAGGACCTGGAGGGGAAAAGGATAGAAATGGAGGGGGTCATACATAAAGTCTGGCGAGTATGATAATTCTAACAATACTATTATAAAATAACTAGACTAAGGCATAAGCTGGAAGACAAGTAAATGTCTATGAACTCTTAGGAAGATAAAGATAGCGTTTAAGATAATGTTAAAGATAACGGTAAAGGCATACCTAATTACTAACGAATAATTACTATACTGCACCGCACATTACTACACTGCACCGCACCAGTCACCCTAAAGGTTGATCCCACTTGCTTCACACAGAAACATATAAATAGCCTTACGTACCCCTAGCTGACTACATAGGTGTCGTCTGCCCCTATCTCCACTAGGTGTACCCCACTACCCATTTTCGATCGGCTCCCTACTCGTAGATACCCGTGCTGGCCCCACAGTGGGGTGTATCACTCCCCTAAAGTGGCAACCCGATACAACTTGAGAATGCACGGCTTATACCTACACGATGCAACAACGTCTTACCTACCAGCCCGGGTCCACACACGCATATGAAACCCGTTGGACTTGCGCCGCTCCCCGTTTTGGCCTCTTATAGTCAAACCCATCATGCGTGTCCCGTCCTCGACTTGGGTCGAGCCCACAAAGATACGTTTGGGATACTAGTCGAAATGGGCCCCCACAAGCTACCCACCTAAGCTTGTCACTAGTATATCCCACTTAACCCTCTTAGTCATGTTCATTTACATGTGTGTTTGGTTAAGTCTTACTAATCGTATTTCACATGCCACTAAGGGCACCCCCTAGATTCCTCATGCCACCCAAGGCACCTACTTAACCCCCATGTCCCACCTTACATGTTTATCTGGTTAAGTATTTCTTAATTCATTCAGGCCATAACCTCATAAAGACCTCTCACATTAGACTGGCATTTATGGCAGCTGGATTTGTCGGGCGGGTCCGGGCAGTCTTACACCATAAAAGAGTCTAACCTCGTGTCTTTACAACCGTTATGCTTTAGTTTAGGCCTAGGACCTCTCACATTGGGTTGACATTTGTGACCATTGGATTTGTCGGGCGGGTCCGGGCAGGTTTACGTCACAAACGAGTCCAACCTCGTGTCCTAAGCATTGATTAACACTTAAAATCTTTTACCCCAGTTTTAATAATTCCCTATTCAAATTATTAATTAAGTCAACTTTTAATGATGTCCATAATTGACTCAATTATGGCCATCCACTTATGGCATGCAAAATCATATCAATTGCACCCCAACTTTTTAATATTAAATCCTTAATATTACCCCTACCCCACGTTTATACGTTCGCTTATTCAACGCATAATATAGGCTAGACTTGTATAGTCTAACACCTAGCACAAAGATAAATTATCACAACATATAGACAATTAAAATAAATCTAATCATAATAGGGGTGAAACTTGCATAAACTACACATGTTAAGGATCAAAAGGTGTCAACTTGTTAAATGTCTCAATTTATATGATATGATCATAGCCCAAATCTATACATAAACTTGCATATGGGGTTTTTAGGCGACATAATGATGGTGTGAACTAGCATAGGATATCACATATGTCATAGCATAATTCTAGGTGTCATAATAGATGTCTTGGTATATGTTCATAACTTTTCTAATCAATCTAACTTGCATATGTGACTTGTCATATAGATCAACATAACCCAAACATGATGATTTAATTAATATGAACTAACTAGCATAGATGGTAACATCATGGCCTTTTTAACATGTATGATTCATCACAACTTAGCATAGAAACTTTCAACATACATAACATCATCATAGCATGATTTACAACATATAAGATATCATCATCACATAACATTGGATTTACAATATACATGATAGCAAAAGGGGTTTACAACAACATATATGATAATTCACATCATCTACTCATAATCCATTCATAACTCAACCTAATTAAAATGATAATAATCTTGTTAAGATCATCATACTCACGATTTAGAGAAGAAAAGAGAGAGTTTTGCTTTGCTTTAGGGTTGAGAGAATTAGAATTGAATTTACTTTTCTTTTTTCTTAGTTGGCGGCGGCTCCATTGATTTCCATGGCGATGGTATGACGGTAACTATTCTATTTTAATTAGGTTTAGGGTTAGCATTAGGATGTATTTATAGGTGTAGGAAGTTATTTAGGACCATTAGATTAACCCTGAACCATGAGAACCAATCAAATGCAAAATCTGCATTTGAGTGAATCGGCCCATGGGTTGACAGCCAAACACCCTGGATTAACCCCTAGTCTACCCAGCGGGGCTCGGGTCGACCTCAAAAATGGGCCGGTTCGGTTATTCCCCCTCCCAATTCGCTGTTTTGAACTTTTTCGCATATTTATTTATTTAATTTTTAATTTATATATATATATCAATATATATATATTTCTCTGCGCAACCCATTTCACTTAATTATTTTCTAAAAATTAAGTATACTTTAATTTGTGAATTTTAATGTTATAAAATTACGGGGTGTTACATTCTCCCCTCCTTAAAGGATTTCGTCCCTGAAATCTCCAAGTCAAGAAGAATGTATATCCTACCATCTAATCGTCCATCTACTCAACCATCAAACACCAGCATCCATTATCCTTAAAGGACTTCTAATGCTTTAATGTTTATATGCACAGTGTGTGTATATGTCCATATCTAATGCAAAATTAGGCGGTCTACTGATTCATTCGACCTCCTTAGTGCAATTCATGATAGTGTCATGCGTCCAATATGTATGCAAAAGATTCCTAATGATACATATTAATTCTATATGCGTGCATAACCATCCACCCGAATGCAGCAACTATATGATAATACAACCATTATACATCCATTTTACTAAATACATCCATATATATGCAATATGCAATATGAAGTGACTGAGCCGATCTGGTGCCTAATAGTGTGTGTATATGCATCCACGAGCAACCACTAGCAAACACTTGCATCCACTTTGCATCCACCATACATAACATGTCTCAAACACATGTTTCAACCATAGGATTATCCTAACTAAAGGTCAAAGATACTAGCGAGAGGATACTTCTAAAGATAAGATAAGTACAAGCTAAACGATAAAGGAGAAATTAAAAGACATACCCTAAAAAAGAAAAGGGTATCGTGAACGCATCTTCTCTTCTGTCTCCCAAGTAGCGTTGCTCTCATCATCTCCCCATTGCACTTTGACTAGTCTGACCTCTCGATTCCTCAACCTCTTGATCTCCGACCCAAGAATGCGCGTAGGAGCTCGTCGAATTGTCGCATCACGCTCTATCTCCACCTCTCTAAGAAAGCTCGGCTCTACCACTTCTGCGGTCTCGTGCAAGCACTTCCTCAAATGTGACACATGGAATACGTCGTGTACACCACTAAGTCTCTCGGGCAACTCCACTCTATACGCCATCTGTCCAATTTTCTCCTTAATAGGAAACGCCCTACAAACCTTGGTGCTAATTTCCCAACGGACCCAAAGCAAACAACGTTTCGTAATGGAGACACTTTGACAAAGACCATGTCCCCAACTTCAAACTCGAGATCTGTCCTCCTCTTATCCGCATAAGATTTCTGCATATCCTGTGCTGCTTTCATCCTCCTTCGAATCAAGTCGATCTTCTCCGAAGTCTCCCTAATCATATCGGGCCCAAGTAAGATCTTATCCGTAGATTCCCACCAACATGTAGGTGAACGACAAGGTCGTCCATAAAGAGCTTCGAATGGTGCCATACCAATGCTGGACTGAAAGCTGTTATTATATGCGAACTCCACCAATGGAAGATGCTCTTCCCACGTACCCCCAAAGTCTAGGATACATAGCCTCAACAGATCCTCTAGAATGCGATTCACCCTCTCGGTCTGGCCGTCCGTCTGAGGATGATATGCGGTGCCCAAACATAACTGAGTCCCTACCGCCTCTTGTAAGCTTCTCCAAAATTCGCTAGTGAAAATAGGATCGCGGTCGCTCACTATGCTAGAAGGAACACCGTGCAAACGAACTATTTCTCAAACGTATACGGAGGCTAACCATGGAGCAGTCCTCTTACTCTTTACGGGAATGAAATGGGCGCTTTTAGTAAGTCTATCTACTATAACCCAAATTCCCGTATTACCCTTCCTTGATCGCGGTAACCCATCCACAAAATCCATCGAGACACTTTCCCACTTCCATAGTGGAACCTCCAATGGGTGAAGCAACCCATCGGGTTTCTTTTGCTCCGCTTTTACTTGTTGGCACACCAAGCATCTAGCGACATACTCGGCCACATCTTTCTTCATGCCGGCCCAAAAGTAAACTCTCTTCATGTCTTTGTACATCTTGTCCCCGCCGGGATGAATGGTCATTTCGAATGATGTGCTTCGTCAAGAATAGTCTTCCTTAGGTCATCGTCTTTTGGTACACAAAGTCTACCGTCCCTACGTAACCAACCCTTATCGTCTAGGGTATACCTACGGAGATGGCTTGATGACTCCCCTCCTTTGAGTTTTTCTACTAACTCAACCAACTGCGGGTCGTCTCGCTGTGCCTCGCCAATCCGTCCCAAAAGCGTAGGTCTGACCTCCAAGGATGCTAGCAAACCGGGTACGAGGTCAACGGAAGGTCTAAAGTCAAACATCGAAATGAATTTTAAACTTCACCGCTCAACAAACAAAGGACTTAAGGATAATCTTTTTCTACTTAAGGCGTCTGCCACCACGTTACCCTTGCCAGGGGTATAGGCTATTTCGAAGTCGTAGGACGCTAAGAACTCCATCCACCTTTGCTGCCTTAAGTTCAAGTCCTTTTGAGAGAATAGGTATTTTAAAGACTTGTGGTCAGTGAATAATTCGAATTTCTCGCCAAGAAGATAATGACGCCAAGACTTAAGCGCGAAAACAATAGCGGCCAATTCTAGGTCATGTGTAGGATAATTTTTCTCATGCGCTCTCAACTGCCTTCCACCATAGGCTATTACCCTACCCTCTTGCATTAAGACTGCGCCTAGTCCTGTCCCACAAGCATCAGTATAAACGGTAAACGGCTTACTCCCGTCTGGCAATACTAAGACTGGGGCTGAAGCCAAAGCGCTCTTCAAACGTTGGAACGCATCATCACAATCTACGTCCCATGTGAAAACTAGGTTCTTCTTCGTCAAGCGTGTCAATGGAGCTGATATCTTTGCAAAGTCTTTGATAAACTTCCTATAGTAGCCAGCCAACCCCAAGAAACTTCTCACTTCGGTAGCATTTTTAGGGACCTTCCAATCTTGGATGGCCACCACCTTTGCGGGATCCACGGCTATCCCTTCTTTGGAAACCACGTGCCCTAAGAATCGTACTTCCGTCCTCCAGAAGTGACACTTAGAAAATTTAGCCTTAAGGCTATGCGCTCGAAGAGTCTCCAACACTTCCCTAAGATGTAGGGCATGCTCTTCCTCATCCTTAGAAAAGATCAAGATGTCGTCTACAAAGACTACCACGAATTTATTAAGGTACTCCCTAAACACCCTACTCATCAAATCAACAAAGTATGCTGGGGCGTTTGTCAAACCGAAGGGCATCACTAGCCATTCATAGAAACCGTCCGGAGTCCTAAAGGCAGTCTTGTTTATGCTATCCTCAGCCACTCTCAACTGATGGAACCCAGTGGCTAAGTCCAACTGCGAAAACACTGAGGCACCAACTAACTGATCGAAGAGATCGTCAATCCTCGGCAGTGGGTGTCTGTTCTTCTTAGTAAGTTTATTAAGTTCTCTATAGTCCACACACAGTCTAAGGGACCCATCCGCCTTCGTGGCAAATACTACTGGAGCACCCCACTCCGATATACTTCGTCTTATGAACCCCTTCTCAAGCAACTCCTTCACTTGCTTATCGAGTTCCCTCCTTTCATGTGGAGCCATGTGGCATACTGGCAAAGATACTGGTTTCGCATTATCCACAAGATATATTCGAAAATCTATCTCCCGCTTCGGAGGCAAGCCCTTCACCTCCTCAAACACATCTGAATATTCTCGGACCACTCTAACAGATCGTAGATTTTCCTCAGACGCGTCAAGCGATTCTAGATAGCTTAGCATAACCGAATTTATGGGATTACAGAAGATTTCGAGAGTGTTGCCAAGGCGAGTCACGAGCCTAACTACTCTCCTTTCACAATCAAGAACGGCCCCATTTCTGGATAACCAATCCATTCCTAAAATTAGCCCATAGCCCGTGAAGCCCAACACATAAGCATCACATCTAAATTCAACGCTAAGTATGGAAATTTTCAAATCCAAACACATCATGGACAAATAAGCTGAGCCCCCAATTGGATTCGAAACAACTAAGGGATCCTCTACTAAACTGGTGTTTAAGTGCAGTGATTCAACTAATGATGTAGAGATAAACGAATGTGATGCGCCCGAATCGAATAAGGTACGGACAGGATGATCAAACAGAAAAACTAAGCTTTCAACAGAAATGGTTCTACCTCGTTCTTGCAGCGGTGGGACCGCGAGAGCCTGAACTTCTCCCCTAGCCTGCCCTGGTGCCATAAGAGCCTGCACCTGTCCTCCCGAGGTAGCTCCTGCCCTCTGCCCCTTCTTTGGGCAGTCCTTCACTAAATGTCCCGCATCGCCACAATGAAAACAACCTGTCTTTTTTTTTCTTTCGGCAATCCTTGCTGAGATGGCCTGGTGTCCCACAGTTAAAACATTTCTTCTTTCCCTTGCCGTTATTGTCTTTACCACCCTTCTTGTTTCGCTGTTATGGTTTCTTCTGATCCCCCTTCTTCTCGGGTGCCTTATCAGCTTTAGCGCTTTTCTCCTCATGCATGAGCGCCATTTCTACTAACTTCTCAAAGGTGGCCCCCATCGGGATGTGGGTCATAGCCAACCCTTGCAATGGTTCATTCAAGCCATTCACGAACCTTAGAGCCTTCTTCTCCGGCGTGTTTACTAAGTCCAAGCCAAACCTTGCTAACTGATTAAATTTACTGACATATTCTTTCATTGATGAGCTTCCTTGCTTCAATGTCAAGAATCTTTCCATATATAGATTTTCTTCCGCCCTTGAGAGAAACTTCGCCTCGAACCTACGTCTGAAATCCGCCCAAGAGTCAACAGGACGCTCCCCATTAGTGACCTCCCACCAAAACGAGGCCTCTCCCTTCATCAACCAAGCTGCTAAACGAACTCTCCTCCCTTCTTCTACTTCAAAGATTTCTAGCAATTCTTCCACCTCCTTAAGCCAATCTCTAGCTTCCACAAACGTTTCTGACCCTTGAAAGGGTTTTCCACCCATAGCTTTAAATTCCTTGCACGTCTTTGCAAAAGTATCTACGCGAGGAGGAGGAGGAGGAACGGGTGCAACTGGGGGTGGAGACATTGGCTGGACCTGCAGCGGTCCTAGCCTCTAATAGCCTCCTATACCATCCTGGTATCGTTACACCGTCAGGTAGGTTAAGATCTTCAGCCATGCTGAAATGAAAAAGGAAAGTTTCAAAATGGAGGATTCGAATGATAAAGATATATGGCTATTTGGGGATTATGTTTTTCATAAAAACTTCCTCTTTAAATTTCTCATTAAAACATGTTTTTGAAAACATTTCTTCCAAAAATAACTATTTTTCTAAAGTATTTTTATCTGTTCTGGTAACCTTAAGCTCTGATACCACGTGTAACACTCCACGTCCATTAATGTCACTCACAAAGGGAATGCATTAACTTCCATGGAGGTTATAAGTGAATATAGAACAGAAAAATTACAACAAGACAGATAATAAGTAGTACTTGGAAATCTAAAACTTCATTTTATTTCAGCGGAAACATGTTTATTACATCACAAAACCATTAATCAGAGTCAAGTACATTATCCATCTTCATAAAACAAAATACATAATACCATTACACAAATAGCCATTAAAGAAGATAACAAGCTGGACTTTACTTCAAGGGTCCAAGCTTTCCAAAGAGATGAAGCAATCCAATCAAGCTCCACTAGAGTTGGGTCCAACCTGAGGACCTGGAGGGGAAAAGGATAGAAATGGAGGGGGTCATACATAAAGTCTGGCGAGTATGATAATTCTAACAATACTATTATCAAAATAACTAGACTAAGGCATAAGCTGGAAGACAAGTAAATGTCTCTGAACTCTTAGGAAGATAAAGATAGCGTTTAAGATAATGTTAAAGATAATGGTAAAGGCATACCTAATTACTAACGAATAATTACTATACTGCACCGCACATTACTACACTGCACCGCACCAGTCACCCTAAAGGTTGATCCCACTTGCTTCACACAGAAACATATAAATAGCCTTACGTACCCCTAGCTGACTACATAGGTGTCGTCTGCCCCTATCTCCACTAGGTGTACCCCACTACCCATTTTCGATCGGCTCCCTACTCGTAGATACCCGTGCTGGCCCCACAGTGGGGTGTATCACTCCCCTAAAGTGGCAACCCGATACAACTTGAGAATGCACGGCTTATACCTACACGATGCAACAACGTCTTACCTACCAGCCCGGGTCCACACACGCATATGAAACCCGTTGGACTTGCGTTGCCACCGCTCCCCGTTTTGGCCTCTTATAGTCAAACCCAGCATGCGTGTCCCGTCCTCGACTTGGGTCGAGCCCACAAAGATACGTTTGGGATACTGGTCGAAATAGGCCCCCACAAGCTACCCACCTAAGCTTGTCACTAGTATATCCCACTTAACCCTCTTAGTCATGTTCATTTACATGTGTGTTTGGTTAAGTCTTACTAATCGTATTTCACATGCCACTAAGGGCACCCCCTAGATTCCTCATGCCACCCAAGGCACCTACTTAACCCCCATGTCCCACCTTACATGTTTATCTGGTTAAGTATTTCTTAATTCATTCAGGCCATAACCTCATAAAGACCTCTCACATTAGACTGGCATTTATGGCAGCTGGATTTGCCGGGCGGGTCCGGGCAATCTTACACCATAAAAGAGTCTAACCTCGTGTCTTCACAACCGTTATGCTTTAGTTTAGGCCTAGGACCTCTCACATTGGGCTGACATTTGTGACCACTGGATTTGCCGGGCGGGTCCGGGCAGGTTTACGTCACAAACGAGTCCAACCTCGTGTCCTAAGCATTGATTAACACTTAAAAATTTTTACCCCAGTTTTAATAATTCCCTATTCAGATTATTAATTAAGTCAACTTTTAATGATGTCCATAATTGACTCAATTATGGCCATCCACTTATGGCATGCAAAATCATATCAATTGCACCTTAACTTTTTAATATTAAATCCTTAATATTACCCCTACCCCACGTTTATACGTTTGCTTATTCAACGCATAATATAGGCTAGACTTGTATAGTCTAACACCTAGCACAAAGATAAATTATCACAACATATAGACAATTAAAATAAATCTAATCATAATAGGGGTGAAACTTGCATAAACTACACATGTTAAGGATCAAAAGGTGTCAACTTGTTAAATGTCTCAATTTATATGATATGATCATAGCCCAAATCTATACATAAACTTGCATATGGGGTTTTTAGGCGACATAATGATGGTGTGAACTAGCATAGGATATCACATATGTCATAGCATAATCCTAGGTGTCATAATAGATGTCTTGGTATATGTTCATAACTTTTCTAATCAATCTAACTTGCATATGTGACTTGTCATATAGATCAACATAACCCAAACATGATGATTTAATTAATATTAACTAACTAGCATAGATGGTAACATCATGGCCTTTTTAACATGTATGATTCATCACAACTTAGCATAGAAACTTTCAACATACATAACATCATCATAGCATGATTTACAACATATAAGATATCATCATCACATAACATTGGATTTACAATATACATGATAGCAAAAGGGGTTTACAACAACATATATGATAATTCACATCATCTACTCATAATCCATTCATAACTCAACCTAATTAAAATGATAATAATCTTGTTAAGATCATCATACTCACAATTTAGAGAAGAAAAGAGAGAGTTTTTCTTTGCTTTAGGGTTGAGAGAATTAGAATTGAATTTACTTTTCTTCTTTCTTAGTTGGCGGCGGCTCCATTGATTTCCATGGCGATGGTATGACGGTAACTATTCTATTTTAGTTAGGTTTAGGGTTAGCATTAGGATGTATTTATAGGTGTAGGAAGTTATTTAGGACCATTAGATTAACCCTGAACCATGAGAACCAATCAAACGCAAAATCTGCATTTGAGCGAATCGGCCCACGGGTTGACAGCCAAACACCCTGGATTAACCCCTAGTCGACCCAACGGGGCTTGGGTCGACCTCAAAAATGGGCCGGTTCGGTTATTCCCCCTCCCAATTCGCTGTTTTGAACTTTTTCGCATATTTATTTATTTAATTTTTAATTTATATATATATATATCAATATATATATTTCTCTGCGCAACCCATTTCACTTAATTCTTTTCTAAAAATTAAGTATACTTTAATTTGTGAATTTTAATGTTATAAAATTACGGGGTGTTACACCCTCCCCGGTGTCCTCTCTCGTTTCTGGTTCACAACCGGGGTGTGAGGCTCATGAATCAACGCTACACAAAGTTGTGCCACATAGGCAGTGCTTTGATCATCAATCACAAGACTCTGCTTTTCAACAGAAGCCTCGATCATTTGCATCTTAGCATGCCACACAGGCAAACCACTCCATGCAACCGATATCCATTAATCACACAGAATGATATCTAATGTTAGACACACAGTCCATTTACAAGTCCGTTCTGGGTCTAAACAAAACCGGAGGCACCTTGTACCTCGCATATCCATCGATCTCCAAGTACGTCTACACGATCACCAACTGATTCCCTCCTCTTGGGTGTTCAGCCCAATCAAGATCATCAGTAATTATCCAAACGATGTGAAGACCTCCGGTCTTCGACCACCGTCTTCATCCTCGACACATCGTCGAATCCGTTATTCAGAATGGGATAAACCCGGTCTTTCTGAATAACTCGCGTATATAATAAACAAGTGTTACACAAACACAGCATACGCCTCATTCCAATTCAGAATATTATTTTATTCAAATATTCTTATACTTCGGGAAAGGTTCCCATTAATTTTATCAAAGATAAATTCTTTAAATTTATTCTTTAATCTTCTTTTGAATATCAATTCAAACCAAATTATGGTTTATCCAAACTAGTCGGGATTAGCGAACCTTACCGAAGTAATCACTTAATAATTTCCCAACCCCAACCTATTCATCCCATGAAGTAAAACTGGTAATACTTCATATCAAACACCACGGTGTTATCGGTAAATTCAATTACCATTTCACGTTCAAATCTAATTAAAGATTTAACTATCGCCTGGAGCAAAACTGGTGATACTCCATTCTCGATCATTTCAATCTAATTAAAGATCCATTAAAACTCCACTTGGTTTTAATCTTCCCAAAAATCAATATCAATGATTGTTTAACTTGGGAAATCATATCATGTCTTTAACTGGGTTAAAGAACCAATGCCATTTAAAACACGGTTCACGATAAACCCAAAATCACATTCCATTAATTATCGGGTTAAAGAACAAGTGTTATTTAAAACACCATTCACGATAAACCCAAAAATAAATTCAAATTTAATTCCAATTAAATATCATTTAATTGGTATACTTCATTAAATCTAAATAAAAAGATTTAATTTTTTTCTCAACTGGGTTTAAAAACAGTGTTAATGAAGACACCATTCACGACAAACCCAAATCCCATTTGATATTAAATACAAGGCTCTGAATAGAAAATATATCGGCTTATATTCAATATCAAATTATATGACCAACAAATATCGTATTGGAAATAACGATATAAATATATCTTTTAAACTTCCATAACAATATCTGTATAATCTTGAAATCCAACATCGAAATATTCCAAAGACAATTTCGATTCAAATCCATTCCAATTCAATTATTGGAAATTCTAGTTACTTTTAAAACCATTTCAAATCCAATTTATTTATTAAAAATAAATGGATTATAATTCTAGTTCAAAACTAGTTCATTTCAATAAAAATCTATTTTTATCTTTTCAAATATGGAATTTTTCATCCCAATTCTTCCCAATTCATTTCTTATGATTTTACACAAATTATTACTATTTTTAATAAATTTATCAAGGCCCGTACAGTCGATTTCCATCAACGGCCATCGAACTGCACTTACAGCGACCTTTTCCAAATTTTATTTGGACATAATTCCAAATCAAACCGTTAATTTTCAAATCTCTAATATTTGTTAGTAAGCTCTTTTCGATACAAACCAAACGGTTCCGGTTTAAGGAGAATCCGATGGTCGGACCTCTCGTAATGTCTATTCGAAGTCAATGGCCGAAATTCGCGAACTGCCACAGCGCGGCGCGTTCTATTCAGGCCATTATATATATAATATATATTATATATATTTCGTCGATTTCCTTTAAACACGTATTTTACAAATCGTTTTAAATTCGTTTTCAAAACGATTTCAACTTCATATTCAATTTCAAATCAAAATTGAATATTCCATATCATCGATATATAAATGATAGTATTTTCAAAACGTTATATTTTGAAATCAATTCCTTTTCGATATTCATTATTAAAAATGAATAAAATCGATATAAATACCGTTCGCGTCAAAATGGCGCATCTTCAATCAACACGGCTTTATATTTTTCTACTTCAAATATTTCTTTTCAAACATTTCTATTCCAAAACTGGAATGAGGCCCAATCAATTACCATAGATTTTATTCCTATGGATTTCCATACAACACATGTATGTATCAATAGTGATAAACAATCATCCATCATCCAGAGTGCACTACTCAACTGCATAAGCATTGAATATAAATAATCAACGCTTACAACAGCCTGTCAACCAATCGATCGACATACAACTAAGCAATTGGGATTAGTGTACGTCAATATCATCCCAACACCCGTGTGGGGTTTCAATCAATCAAACACATATTTTATTTGTGCAGTTGGGCGATGTGTAAAATTTATCGTCCCAATCAATATCAGTCAAATCGGTGTACATAAACAAATCGTTCGATTTGTAAATGAATATTTATTTTATTTCAACACATGAATATATATTTTATTTCAACACATGAATTTTATTTTATTCAACACATGAATATATATTTTATTTCAACACATGAATTTTATTCTATTCGACACATGAATATATATTTTATTTCAACACATGAATTTTATTCTATTCAACACATGAATTTATTCTATTCAACACATGGATTTTATTCTATTCAACACATGAATTTATTCTATTCAACACATGAATTTTTACTTTCCATTCCACCTCACAATCAATTTTCACACAAACAAATCAATCCAAACGCAATCAAACAAACAAGTCGTCCATGGTCTGTGGACGACGGGGAAACAGTTCATATATGCAGTTATAAAATAAATAACTAAACACAGATAATTGTAGTGAGAAGTTCTCACCGTGGGATCCACTCCTTCATTCTCTATTTCTGAACTGCTGAACCATTTGGATTTGTTTGAAATTCCAATGTAGTCCTTGCCACGCTGTTCATAATAAAAATTATATTTTTATTGCTTCATTCCACTAAATAAAAATCACATTTTTATTTCTATTTCATATATTTTTACGATGCTTCTTTCTATATAAAAACTATATTTTTATTTTCCTACTTCTTATATAAAGATCGAATTTTTTTATTGCTACTATATATATATATATATAAATCGAATCTTTCTATCCTAATGAATATATAAAAATCACATTTTTACATTGCCATTCAAATAATAAAAAGCGTATTTTTACTTAGTTACATATACAAAGATCAATTTTTTATTATCTATATATTATAAAAATCATATTTTTATTATTGCTATAATATAAAAATCACATTTTTATTATCTCTATAATATAAAAATCATATTTTTATTATTCTACTTATATAAAAATCATATTTTTAAAAAAATCTCCTTTCTATATTTTAAAAATCAAACCTTTATATTTTTCAAAAATCAAATCTTTCATGTTCTATTTTCAAAAATCAAAATAAAAATCACGTTTTAATCTTATAATTCATATCTAAGAAAATCCGATTTTATAAGCTAATATATATAAAGAAAATCGATTTTTTTATTACTAAAATATATAAAAACTTACTTTGTTCTTCAGAGGTGGAGGGGTATGCGGATCGAGGAGAAGGCAGATGGCAAGGCGGCGGTGGTTTCCAAGAAGTGGCGGCGGCTCCGGGCTGTGGGGCGTTGGATTTAAGATGAGAGGGATGGGAGAGAGAGAGAATCGAGAGGAGGAGAGGGTGCTGGAGAGGGTGGCCGACGGTGGGTAGGAGGGGCGACGACCTTCAGGTGCGGCGGCACTGAACGAATCGAAGGGGAGGTATGGGCAACGACGGGTTTTGGATTCTTTTTTTTGATCTGTTGACTTATTGAGGAGAGAGGGTAGAGATTTATATAAATATATTTATTTAATTAATTTAATTTTCAAAAAGCAACTTTTTCGTTCTATATTAGAATCGAACCCAACGACTGTCCCCCTAGCTAATTACCCCCATCCCGAACACAATGGGAAATGTTTCGTAACCCAATTCGGCTGTTACGATTAGTTTTCATCAAATTTAAAATATAAATCCTTACATATTCAATTTGAACGCACATTTCAATTTACCGGGGCCACATACATTCTCTAAAAATCCCCGAAAAATATTTTCTAGCTTCGTATTGACGATATAGTTCTAACAAAACTAATTTCGTCAAATTTGAAGACCATTTGAAAAATGGCCATTTTCTGGTCGATCCAAATTGACTAAAATTGTTAAAAACACGTTTTACTTCGCCACGCTCACATATTGATTCGAAAAATTATGAATTTTGGAATCTAGCAACATCTCGACATCCCGGATCCAACAAAAGTGGTTTCGTCGAAACCAGAGGTCTTTTGCAAAATTTCCATTTTTAAGGGCCAAGATTCCATAGCAACTATTCTGAATTTTCGATTGGACATAACTTTTTATTCCCGCTATGAAATTTCAATTTTTAGGATTCGTTGGAAAGACATTCTCAAATAGAATCAAATATTTTTAGTTTCACTAAAATCCGGTTTATTTTGAATCCTGTACATTCATTTGAACTTTGAAATTGAATTTTCGAACTACCGCGCCATTTCCAATTCCTTTTATATTTAAAATAAAATATTTATATTCTAACGTCGATCTATATAAATATATACGTTATAATTCTATTCAAATAAATTTTTCGTCGTTATTATTTAAAATAACTCATTTTAAATATTCAAAATTCACTAAAATTGTCAAAATAAAATTTTTAAATTGGCTCGGATTTCCGGGTTATTACATCTTGTGTTGAAGTTTTGGGTGATTCAGTAGCATGAAGTGTCGCAGGTGATACTGTAGTTCGTGAGAGCTACTGTAGAATGCAATTCCAGATAAGCGATCGAACTTGATGATGTTTATATGAGGAGAGAGAGGAGATTAAGGGGAGATTTATGGAGATTTTTATTGGAATTTAAATGTACTGGAGAAGGAGAATGTTAAGGAGGAACTTCGCCTATGGTGTTTTACCGTGAGGAGCAGTATTGATACGGGGAGAAGAAGAGCGCGGTAATCAGGAGGAAATGTGATTAAAGGATTTGTGTTAAGTAATTAAGGGTGAGATTGGTTTTGATAACGGAGGGATGTCGAAGGAGAGAATGGGAATTGAAACCGTGTAAATGGCGCTCGAAATTGACTGTAGCAGGAAGATTTCAAACGAGGAAGTAGCTGTATTGTCGGGTCCAAATATTCAACATGTGGTGGGCCGACTTCTATGGGTAAAGACCATTTAGAATTTAATTAAATTTAAATTGAAACAAAATGTTGTATTAACTTTAAATTATCACATCTTGCTTATACGATATCGAAATTCAGAAAAACAAGATCCGTTGGGATCGTATGGACGGTGGCTACACATTGGAACTGACTGGAAGTGAATTAGAGCTCATTACAATTTATTGCAAAATAAATTGTCCATCTGAATCAAAGATAGTTAATCATTATTTAACGATAATTGTCCAACATGAGTAAAACTCACTAACTTTATCAGTTCATATTTTTATAACGTATTTTTAGAACTGATAAATGATGATTGATATCTGTGTGTTGACTGTTTGATTGGATTTCCAATTGATTATTTAAAACTATAGATAACGATATATATATAAATCGTTAATCAATCATTGATTCTGTCTATCAGAATATTTCATATTGAAATGAAATCGATGTTAATTATATTGGTTAACATCTGTGGATGCAGGGAAACAGGTTGGAGGAATCCAACTGGATTCCTCAACATTTATTTTACTGTTTTTCATATATTATGATATATGATGTGATGTATAATCTATTGTCGATTATGTGTGTTTGGATGAGATTGATCATGGTTATGGGGTATTTTAAATGCCATAAGAAATACCGGAATGTAAAAAGGGAATTTTCAAAGTGTTTATTGAAAATAATATATTTGTAAAATCAAGGGATTTTATAAAAAGGGAATTATTTATAAAATCAAAGGATTTTATAAAGAGGAATATTTATTGGGATAATAAATAAAATCATATAAGGATTATTTATTGGGATAATAAATAGAAGTATAAAATGAATAATTTATTTAGAAAATAAATATAAGTATAAAGGGATTATTTATTTGGGAAATAAATAAGATATTATAAAGGTAATGTTTAGGAAATAAATAAGATATTATAAGGGATATTTATTTATAAAACAAATCGAAAAGGAAATATTTGTAAAACATTTACAAATAGAATTGAAAAGGGAATATTTGTAAAACATTTACAAATAGATTTGAAAAGGTGATATTTGTAAAACATTTACAAATAGATTTGGGAAGGAAATATTTGTAAAACATTTACAAATAGAATTGAAAAGAAAATATTTATTTGTTAAATAAATAGGATTGGAAAAGAATATTTATTTGTTAAATAAATAGAATTGAAAAGGAAATATTTATTTTAAATAAATAAAATTATAAAAGGAATATTTATTTGGAAAATAAATAGGATTATAAAAGGGAGTTAACGAGATATAAAAGAGTTATGAGGAGATTGTTTAAAGTGGATATCAAATAGAGTTGATCAAATTAGAATTTATTCGAAATAGAGTCAATTGAATAGAGTTGCTCGAATTAAAATTAATCAAATAGAGTTAATTGAATAAAGGTTGATCGAGTTAGAGTTAATCGAAATAGAGTAATCAATTAGAGTTAATCGAGTTATAGTTAATCGAATTAGAGTTAATCGATTTGAGTTAATTGAAACGATTTGAGTTAATCGAGTTAGATTTAATTAAATAGAGTTAATCGAACAAGAGTTAGTCGAATATTAGTTATTTGAATAGAGCTGATTGAATTAGAGTTAGTCGGATTAGAGTCACTCAAATATAGTTTATTCAAAGAAAGTAGTTATCGATTATAGTTTTTCAAAGAAAGATTTTTTGAATATAGTTTATTCGAAAGGAGTTATCGAATATTAGTTTATTCGAAAAGGAGTTATCGAATGTAGTTTATTCGAAAGGAAATAATCTAATATTGGTTATTCTACAAGAGTTATGGAATATTGGTTATTCGAAAAAGAGAGTTAATCGAATAATAGTTATTCGAAGAGAGTTAATCGAATATTAGTTATTCAAAGAGAGTTAATCGAATATTAGTTATTCGAAGAGAGTTAATCGAATATTAGTTATTCAGATAAGAGTTAGTCGAATATTAGTTTATTTGAAAGGAGTTAATTGATAAGAGTTAATTGATTAGTCCAATAGAGTTAATCGATTAGGGTTAATCAAATAGAGTTAATCCAATAAAGTTAATCAAATAGAGTTAATAGAATAGAGTTAATCAGATAGAGCTAACTGATAAGAGCTAGTCGAATAGAGTTATTTGAATAGAGTTAATCGAATATGGCTATTCGAAGAGAGATTATCGAATATAGTTTATTCGAAGGAAAGAGTTATCGAGTGGAGATTTATTCGAAAGAGAGTTACATAAGGAAGTTGTTAAAGATTTAGAAGGTGAACTTTGTCTATTTCGAAGTTAGAAATGTTGTTCAGTTAAGGTCTGAGAGGTAGTTATAACCCAACTTGATTGACTTTGTTTTTAACTAAGGAATGGTTAAGGTTCAATAGTAAAGTTCGGTTAAGTGAATATAGTTAATGAAGGTAATGATTTGAATTGGCATAGCGATGTTTTATTTAAACATCTGTTTAAATCCAATGAACGAGTTTTGGAAACATTTTCCAAATAAAATCAGTGATATTTTCTAATCCTAGAAAATGAAATGCTAGATGATAAAGATTACTGAAATGGCAGTGATACGTGAAAAAGAGATGGAAATGTTTTCCAATGATTAATGACGTATATTTTCTAAATTTAGAAAATAAGAATTTCTGTATATATATACGGAAATAGGAAATGAAAAATGAATAAACTAAAGAGATAAATGTTCAATGATGAT
Source organism: Allium sativum (assembly GCA_030737875.1). NCBI lineage: Eukaryota > Viridiplantae > Streptophyta > Magnoliopsida > Asparagales > Amaryllidaceae > Allium > Allium sativum. The sequence goes on along the minus strand of CM060919.1, from coordinate 602,561,320 downwards.
TGATCGATATAATTTCCATCTGGGAATAATATCGTTGTTTGCACACGTGTTTTTCTTTGAGAGTTAACTCACCGACTATTGAAGTTTTTGACCATTTTTCCGTTGTCGATACGGAGAGACCGAGATCAGATTCATGACCTGAAAACCACTCTGTATGGGTGTTAGCATTGCGAATCAAATATGATGAAGAAAATTGAAAACGGAGTTGTGCAAGGGTTGCTCTGACGATCCTAGGTAGCAATTGCCTAAGATGGATTTACAGAATAGTGCCTTCGGTTTGTCCAGTCCCTGGACGACCTGTATGGAAGAATGTCTGTGTAAGATCCCGTAACTTCCCCGTGAAGGAAAGAGAGGATACTTTTAGGACAAGACAAAATAGGACGCAAACAGAAGAACATTTCATTGTTAATTACAACAATTCCATCAGAATACAAGAATATACAGAGTATAAATGAATAAATTACATTCGATAAATATCAGAGATTACAATAAATTACATAGCAGCGGAAAAACAGTATAAAACACAACTGAAAGTAATACACGGATACAGAGCTTTCCGAGCATCGTTCCAACTGTAAATCAGGACCCTGTGAATATAAATCTGCAAAACCAAAACTACTAGCTGCCCGTGTCGAAAATAAGGGCACCCAGAGTTTAGGTTAAAACAATAAACTCCAGGTCAGTCATGGGACTGGTGTGAGAACTAAAACAGTTATTAATCTTTATTTTTAAAGTTAGGTAAATCAAGGGACCACGCCGTATAACACGGAACGGGTTTCCTCCCAAGAATACTAGTGCATATAACAAAACAGCGCAATGCTTTTTGGAAAATGAAGCTATTATAAGACCCAGGTCCCATCACACAATGCAATGCAAGCCGGAGGATAGGGTTTTCCTTTATAATAGCCAAACATGCTTGGTACGTTTAAAACAAATCATTTGATACTATAATAAGTGTATAGTGACAAATCAATTCAAATCATAAATATCAATCATAGGCGGCATGGGTACCATCTATCCTGTCGCCATACTAGTTCTACAATTAAAACCGCAATATCACGTATTGGAAATTGGATTCCATCATGAGTCGAGGCAAGGGGCAGGCTCCTCTCCGTTCGAGACACTCTAGCAAATGCCTCGGGACCGCACACAGCAATCCCTGGATCCTCCAAGGCCGGTCCTCTCTTACTTTTGAGGATTGGCAATTCCTGAACACATGTTTCCCGGTCCTTACAGACCTATATCTGAGGCGCCTCGTATCCAACAACCACACAGGTGAAAAGTATATAAATGTCAGGGCTGGTAGGTCACTGATACCACCATAACTAGAAAGAAACGTCGTGCACTCCTTGGGTCCTTATCCCGTTTTTGACTCATACCGAGGTGTGAGGCTCACGAATCCACGTTATACAATATCAAATCCTGAAACTAACAAATATCGTATTGGAAATAACGATATAAATATATCTTTCAAATTCCCATAACAATATCTGTATAGTCACGAAATCCAACATCGAAATATTCCGAAGATAATTTCGATTCAACTGCAGTCCAATTCACGTATTGGGAATATTGATTATTTTTAAAATCACTTTCAAATTCAATTTATTTATTTCAAAAATAAATTAATTTTAATTCTAGTTCAAAACTAGTTCATTTCGATAAAAATCTATTTTTATCCTTTCAAATGTGGAATTTTTCATCCCAGTTCTTTCCAATTCACATATTATGATTTTACACAAATTATTAATATTTTTAATAATTTTATCAAGGCCTGTACAGTCGATTTCCAACAACGGCCATCGAACTGCACTTACAGCGACCTTTTCTGAAATTGATTTGGACATAATTCCAAATCCAACCGTTAGATTTCAAATTTCTAATATTCATTGGAAAGCTCTTTTCGATACGAACCCAACGGTTCCGGTTTTAGGAGAATCCGACGGTCGGATCTCCCGCAACGTCAATTCGAAGTCAATGGTCGAAATTCACGAACTGTCGCGGCGCGATGCGTTCTATTCAGGCCATTATATATATATAATATATATATATATATTATATATATTTCGTCGATTTCCTTTTAAAACGTATTTTATAAATCGTTTTAACTTCGTTTCAAAACCATTTCAACCCTATATTCAATTTGAAATCAAAATTGAATATTTCGTATCATTACTATATAAATGATAATATTTTCAAAACGTTATATTTTGAAATCACTTCTTTTCTATATTCATTATAAAAACGAATATAATCGATATAAATATCGTTCACGTCAAAATAGCGCAACTCTAATCAACACGGCTTTAAATATTTCAATAAATTCGTTATTTTATTCAACAAATGAATATATATTCTATTCAACACATGAATCTATATTTCTTTCAAGACACGACTAATCTCAACACATGAGTACTGTCAACACACGACTATTTTTGTTATGTAAAATATTTTATAAAACTATGGTATCTATCGTTTGATTTTTAAATCAGACTCCACCGTGAAGTAGTGTCTAATCTGAAATATGATAAAGATGTAAATTTTATTATTAAAATATTTTACTCAACACACGAATATTTTTAACACATAAATATTCTCAACACATGAGCATTTATTCTATTCAACACATGAATTTTCTTTTATAATATTCATTATTTTCCCGGTTGGAATGAGGCCCAATCAATTACCATATAACGTTAATTATATGGATTCCACCCAACACATGTATATAATAGCAACGATAAACAATCAACCATCATCCAAAGTGCACCACACAACTGCATAAGCATCAAATATAAATAATCAACGCTTACCCAGTCTGTCGACCAATCGATCGACATGCAATTAAATAATTGGGATTAGTGTACTCAAATATCATCCCAACACCCGTGTGGGGTTTCAAATCAACAAACACAGATTTTTATTTGTGCAGTTGGGCGATGTGTAAAATTTATCGTCCCAATCAATATCAGTCAAATCAGTGTATATAAACAAATCGGTTGATTTGTTTATAAATATTTATTCACATTCACGTTAGAAATTATATTTTTAACGATAAAATATTTTTAACTATATAAATATTTTATTTTCTTTCAACACAAGAATATTTTATTATTCAATCATTCCACAACACAATCAATTTTCACAACACATCAATCAAACAAACAAGTCGTCCATGGTCTGTGGACGACGGGTGTCGGGTGCTGCTAAGCACCGTCTGCATCCTAGTATATATATATATAACTAGAGAAAGAAATTTAGAGTGAGAAGTTCTCATCGACTAGCTAATCCAATCATCTCGACTCTTCTTATGTAGAAGTCATCGCTGTTCTTGCCCTTTGCCACTTTCGTTGCCCGTAGCCACTACATATATAAAAATCACATTTTTATATTCTTGCTATGTATATAAAAATCATATTTTTATAATTACTCCATATGGATAAAAATTCTATTTTTACATCGCTACTATATAGATAAAAATTCTATTTTTACATCGCTATTATATAGATAAAAATTCTATTTTTACATCGCTATTATATAGATAAAAATTCTATTTTTACATCGCTATTATATAGATAAAAATTCTATTTTTACACCGCTACTATATAGATAAAAATTCTATTTTTACACCGCTACTATATAGATAAAAATTCTATTTTTACACCGCTACTATATAGATAAAAATTCTATTTTTACATCGCTATTATATAGATAAAAATTCTATTTTTACATCGCTCTTATATTTTTAGAAATCAAATCTTTTCGCCACAAATTATAGATATTTTTATCATTTAAAAATCATCTTTTTCTATGTTCAAAAATCTAACTTTTCTCTTAATAAAAATCTATCTTTTCACTATTAAAAAAAATCCAATCTTGCTTGTTTAAAAATCTAATCTTGCCTTACTTAAAAATCTAATCTTTTGCCATATACATACATATAAATTTCAGATTTTAATTATATACATATATAACAAAACTGAAAATAAATAAATATAAATAAAATAATAAAAGAAAAACTCACTAGGATGGTGGCGCCGGAATTGGTAGTTGGAGGGGGAAGTAGGGCTGACCGGCGGCGGGGTAAAACAGTCGGAGGCGGCGGTTCTTGAGGTGGAGGACTGATTGCGGGGGAGCGAGGGCGGAGGGACTTCGATTGGCGACTGGGGTTGTATAGGTTTTGGGCTCGGAGGGCTTAGGGTTTCAGGAAACGACAGAGGGAGGAGGGCTTAGGCGTCGTCGATGGCAGGGGTAGGGGTCGGAGGCGGCTAACGCCGGCGGTCATCTCGATGGCGGCGAAGGACTGAACGGGAGGGGGCGAGATCGAGTAGCGGGTTTTTTTTTTATTCGGTGTTGACTGATTTTGAAGAAGGGGGGGTAAGGATATAGAGGGTTTTTTATTTAAATATATATTTATTATTATTATTTTTAACTTCCAAAAGGTAACTATTTATTTCGAAATCAAAATCAAACTCACCGACTGTCCTCCCTAGCTAATTACCCCCATTCCGAACACAATGGGATATGTATCGTAAGCTGATTCGACTGTTTCGATCAGTTTCCGCCAAAATCAACATATAACTCTATATATTGAATTTGAACGCGCATTTCAATTTACTGGGGTTACATACTAACTCGAAAAATTCCAAAAAAATATTTTCTAGCTTCGTATTGACGATATGGTCCTAACAAAACTAGTTTCGTCGAATTCTGAGACCATTTGAAAAATGGCCATTTTCCAGTCGATTAAAATCAACTGAAACTGGTCAAACGCGTTTTCCTTTACCACGCTCACATATTGATTCGAAAAATTATGAAATTTGAAACCTAGAAATAACTTGACATCACGGACCCAACAAAAGTGGTTTCGTCGAAATCCGAGGTCGTTTGCAAAATGGCTATTTTTAAGGGCCTGAATTCCATAGCGACTATTCATAATTTTCAACTGGACATATCTTTTGATCCCCGCTATGAAATTTCGATTTTTCGGATTCGTTGGAAAGATATCCTCAAATAGATCCTATAATTTTTGGTTTCACTAAAATCCGGTTTATTTTGCACCCGGTACATTCAATTGAAGTTTGAAATCGAATTATCGAACTACCGCGCCATTTTCAATTCCTTTTATAATTAAAATAATTATTTATATTCTAACGACGACATATATAAATATATACGTGTAAGAAATTTAGGGTTAATGGATCTACAAGAAACCCTAAATTAATTGCCGATTTAACACTTAAAACATGGATCTATGCAATAAGATTGAATTCGAAACAAATTTAGATTGAAATCATACCTTTATAGAAACAAATCGATGAAATTCCATATTAATCTGGAAGCGTGAAGATGATTGATGCATCAAATCAATGAAGAGCACAGCATGGCGCTGAGCCTCTAGAGGTATCCACTGGAACGTCCCCTTCACCAATCAGATTGAAGAAGAAATCGATGAAAGCAGTGCTAGCCACCATGACCAATTTATGGCTTTGAAAGGAGTAATAAAACCGAGTGGTACAATACCATCTAAACCCCTTGTTTTTTGTTTTTGGTTAATTCGTCTGTCTATAAAAGGAAAGAAGACCCCCTTTTTAAAATACAAGCATTAACCCAAAAATAGGATCCATTCTAATATCCTTCCAAATCCCAATAAAATAACAACAAATTGATATTTTATTTGTTCAAATTAGTTTCTTCATCGTAACGTTCCTTTTGTGTGACCCTGTAGGTTACTACAACGTTGGCAACGGTTTTAAATCGTATTTAAAGCCATAAACAGTGATTGGCATCTAGCAATGCGTCGCTGCTACCCAAGTTATAATAAAATTATCGATTCGATACAACCTTTTCTGTGATCAGTGTATCAATGTAATATAATCCTTTTAACCAGTATATCCAGGATTAAACTAGAGATATGGATCGTATCATTCTCTTTATAATTCAATCCGTTTTTCTTGATCGATGAGTAGACTGCTTAAAACAAATCATTATTTGAGCACGGCCATGCATTTCACAGTCTCACTCAATCAAGAGGCCCATGGATATCACTACGAATATATCGTAGGGTTAAATTCCATCTAGATCATTCATAATTTTTCATTCGATTCGAGATGTATCCAATAATCACCGTTATCATTACTCTGTTACGAAATAACTTTAGATGATATCAAAACACAAATATCCTCGAATAAAATTATAATGATTTCAGGTCTGAGGACCATTACATCACTGTCACTATGAGAATAACTTATGATACTTCAATTATATTCCAAGGAGTTATCTCACGGTGGGTCAGCCCAATACGATATTCTCTAATACGTATTTATATTTTGACTTTAATATCATGTATATTAATGATCAATGAGATGTGATCATCAGTCAATCAATATACTAGTCTCAACGCTTTATTGTTGTCCTATATAAACAATGAAACTCGACTAGGGACATTTAAGAATTATAATACTTAATAATTATATATTCTCAAGTTCAGTCTTACTCGAACTATATAATTCCGTATTATTATTCTAAGGACTTATATTATATTATTATTTATATTATGCAGTAAATATAACATAACAGAATATTTTATTCCAAATAAAACCAACGTTATTAATCACATCAAATGGATTGCCTCTAGGGCATAAACTCCAACAATCTCCCACTTGCACTAGAGTCAATCATTCATGTATCGTATACTCATGAAACTAGTGTGGCTATTAAACTTCTGCTGCAACAGAGTTTAACTCAGTAGGTCTGCAACATTACAACTTTTGCAACTTTGCAAATATGTTAATTTCTTGTGTGAACAATTTCACATAAGAATTATATTTCTTAAATATATGTTTGGATCAATGATGAGTTTAACGTTTTAGGCCTGAGCAATAGCCACATTGTTATCGCAATGTAAATCATTGGATCAACAATGAATTAAGTTCGATTATGAACTTCTTAATCCAAACATTTTCATTCTTAGAATCAGTATGTATATTTCTTGTTTTATAAACTAACATTATTCACAATAATTAATGTGTCATCAATGTAATATTAGAATTATTGTGTTACTCCCACTCAATTTCATGTCTATACAAGATTCAATGGTATTTCGTGGTCTTCGAGACATTTCGAATTCTATCTCATTCTCATCGGTATCTTAGAGACTGACTCTCCTTTAAATACCAATTCGAGCAATAAACATTTTTATTCTCATAGGATTTATAAAATTAATATCCATTTATTTCCTTTTGGATATTCCACGAAATCAGTTATCTGATTTGGGTCTAATCTTATCAGATAAAGGGCGTTTTAGCAAACGCCTTACTTCCCAAATCTTCGTATTAGACTTACAAGGACATTTCCTAGTCCATATCTTATATGGCGTCTTTAAAATCGTTCTAGTAGGACTAAATGCAATTGTTCTAAATTTATTTTATTGGAAGATCTACACGACCTATCATTAATCGTATCTTATCTTATAAGATGTGATTTCTCCTTTCAGACATACCATTTCACTATGGTGTTCTAGATGGAGTGAGTTATGAAACAATTTCAAATTTATCTTGATAGTCATTAAATAATTGGCTTAAATTTCCTCTTCGATCTGTTCGAAAGGTATTTATTTTCTATTAAAATTGGTTTCTATCTCCACTTTGAATTCTTTGAACTTTTCAAAGGATTCTGATGTGTTTCATAAGATACACATATCTAAATTTACTGATATCATCAGTAAATATAATGAAGTAATAAAACCTACCTCTAGTTTATGTATTCATTGCTCTATATACATCATTATGTACGAGACCCAATACTTATCACTCAATCACTGTGTCAAGTGAAAGGGGTTCCAGTTATTTTACCTAATAAACATGATCTGTATTCTTCATATGATTCGAAATCAATTGATTTCAAAATTCCATCATTATGGAGTTTTGATATACATTCTTGTTCACTGGGCTAACTGGTAATACTAAAGGTATATTGGATTTCAATCACTAAATTTAATCCAATCATTATTAATGTCAAGTACATTATAGTTAAGGATTTACAAAGATCATTAACTATTTGTGAAATTCCACACGATATTTCATTTAAATAAAATGAATAACAATTGTTCTTTTATTATAAATGAAATTCAAACTTGTCTAAACAAGTTATATTATAACATTTATTTTAAGTGGAATTTCGTAATAACAATTATTTTATTTATTTAATTAAGCCAGTATGTTCAACAAGAATCAACTTACTATGGATAATTTATCAACATTTGCTTCGTTTATAATCGTAAGTCCACTTGTCCTTTTATCTCATTTCTACTTAATTTTGTAATTTCTATAAATCAATATACATTTATGTGATTTATATCTAGTATCTAATACTAGAAATATATACATATAAGTAGATTTCATAACCTTTATATTTTAATTGGTTAAAGTCATACTTTAACTTTTGTTTTAGATCCTCTATATTTATTAGAACAATTACGTTTTAATTTGTTTGAGGACAATCCTCAAATTTCAATGTCAGTCAAGAAATTTGATTTAATTTAATTTACATCCTTCTCAAGGATTAATTTAAATTATCGAGTTATTTATTATTTAATATCTACAATAGATAATAAATAATAACTGATTCTTTAATATTTATTTATACAAATTTTGATAATCAAAATTTATATTAACATAAATATATAATATTTTATAAACTAAAATACGCTCCCACTCAAATTAACATCCCTCTGTTTATATACACATAATGGTATATATATGTATAATGGTGTTCCAAGATCCATATCTAATCATGTTTTGACTCTGCTATGGCAAATCCCCAAAACACAACCTTTTAGGTAGACATCTTATGTCAATTATATCGTCTATATAACTCTTGGATCGCATGTTGAACATTTTGTTCAGTATTATTCATTTGCTCAAAATATAGAATAATTCATGCTCTTGTCTCTAGGCCATAATCTTATTATGCAGCTCAGTTAAATCAGACCCAATAATACAGTCGAAGCACCACAATTACTCCTACCGCATATAACCAAAATAAAAGGTGAACAACGCTTTGGCGTTAGATACATCCAATTAGATTGGACAGTGATGGGTGTACTATTGGAAGACTTCACCATGACTTAATATAACAGAATTTGCTATGAAAGGAATTTATAATTCGAAGTGGAAACTATATTAGAGTTATTTACACATATCTGATATATGTGTTTTATATTCATAATATAATTAGATTTAAATAAAATATACATATCAAATATATATACATATTACATTTAAATTCAATGGTGTTTATCGGTTGCAAATCTATTGCCTTATTAACATTTCAAGGTAGACTGCCTTGAATATTATACCAATATAACCAGATTTGCAGAATTCAATATAAATGGTTTTAAACATTTTAACATGTGCACTGAACACTAAATTACATAACCCAACAAGAATGTAGATGAAGTAGAGACGTGCATATAATTGGTTTATAATACAAATATCAAGCCCATAGATTTAATTCTAAATCACACAGTAGGCTTCCAGTTCAATTCTTAATCCCAATCAAGAAGTTAATTACCATATAACACCCATTTACATTACTGACATTACCCACAAGTATTAATAAACAGATATACATATATTCCATTATACTTCATAGTATAATCAAAGTGGAACTCAGATCATTACACTAAAATACATAAATAGTGACATATATATATATATACAACATTTTGTATACATATCTTTCAAGTTCTAAACTTTTACATTAGTTACAGATATGCCAACTTAATCCCACAATAAAAAAAATCAGATTTGCTTCATAAGCAACGTTGATCTTGCATCGGCGTGTCCATCAAAGTACAAGTGACGGTTCCATTCTCAATGATCCATGCTTGAACTTCACAGACTGAAACAATTTCAGCTCACCTGAATATGTAAACACCCTGCAATATGATCATATCATATTACACTTTTGATTGAGAATAAGCAGTGTCTACAGTACATATACATATAATTATATATATGTGTGTATATATATATAACACTGTTGAAGATTTATTATGTGTATCAGTATACACATATATATTTATCAGTATACATATATATATATATATAATTCTGCCAAATTAGTGCCAGCATACTGATTAATTTGATTTGGCATTTTCTGTACTCTAACTATACATATATAATAACTATATATGTATGCATATATTTGTTTATACTCATAGTATAAATCAAATACTAAGATATAATTAGCTGCAATAGTTAAATCATATCTTAGCGATACATATGTCAACTAAAATATATTTATACAATAACAGGATTTGGTTCAAGTTCAGAAACTTGCTTAATGTCTGAGTGAATAGATGATGTACATTGTTGTATATAAACTGAATTTTCCTTTTCAGTTCAACCATCATTTTAATGTATCAATATACAAATATCACAGCAAATATCATTTCATCATATGAAATGTTCACTAGGGTATTTTGCTGCATACAAAATTTCAGTATGATTTCATCATATGATATGGTTGAATTCACATTCACACACATTATTATATAATATCAGCGCATATGATATACATGCAATTATACTAAACTTTTAAATTGTATCTGCAAGACAATATTAAACAGTAAAATAGACATTGCTTATATCCAATACACACACTATCACATACATATATTATAACCTACATGTCACATGTATTAGTTAGAGCAATACAATCTATATGTAAATCATGTTTAGAACAGCGATACATCACCATGTATCTCAACAATAATAAGATACTGTATTTGTTATCAACATAAGTGTGGATGCTTACAGATATGGTCCATCATGACCATTCAAAATTGTTAATCTGAAACAAGGCAGAACATATATATAGAAATATAAACCCAAGATAAGTTCAAAATAAATCATTAAGTTCCAAAACTTCTGCAATGATTCAAAATCATTCATCAGTTTTATTAACTTAGATTGAACTAATGTATAAATATATATTACAGTATTTCATATGTACCAAAATGAACATACATATAGTGTTATGATGTGAGATAGGAATTTGACATCATAAGCAGGATTGACTAGGTTATTCAAACCTTAATAAACTTGATCATATCAAACTTATATCTATTTCTGTATAGATTTAACTGACATTTCAATGTTACATTTTATAGCAAAATGTAATCACTTCAGTTATTTAATGGTACATTCTAAACACATACAAAAGTTAACAACATGTTTGCCCATATATGATAACAGTTAAAATTAGCAAATTGGTTACTAGGCTCAGATGATCAAATCATCTTATTTGCTAATGAATGATATAACTATTAAATCATGTCATTATTCATATGTCAACTTTTAATATATAGCAGTATTCTTATTCATATTATCATGTAAATATGATGCAGATCAGACAACATATGTTATTTACTCGTGTAAGACACATCAGTTATGTATTTCACAGAGTTGCCGAACCAAGATACAATTATAAAACTGTCTTGTGCATTATCTTTATAATGTTAATGAAAAGGGAATTTGGATTTATGAGTTTTAAGCACAAAAGAAATCATGAATGAATAAAACAGATTCATTTTACTTAAATTAACAATTTAATCAAGCACAAATGAAATCATGAATGAATAAAACAGATTCATTTTACTTAAATTAACAATTTAATCAAGCACAAATGAAATCAGCACCCTTGCTTACTGGTTTTTTTTTTTGATCAATCAAAACTATTTTGATTTATCAACAAGATATCATGATAAACAAATAGGATAAATTCTATTTGAGATAATTTGAAAAGTTAGAAAATTAAAAAAAAAATCAATGATTATGAAATCTTTCTAAGTAATATTATGATTGACATCAACCATAAGCAGACATGAAGAAGAAAACAATTTAACATCTTCGATTATCAGAACTAGTTTTTGATAAATATTCTGGATTCAATAAACCAGCAGGCAACCAATAGCAAGTTTAAAACTGAATAACAGTTCAGGATTGATCATGAATTCCTTTTTGATATTTTGTTACATATAACAATACTTAACTGCAGTAAACTAATTTACTTTAAATTCTGATAACAGGATTCTTATTACTTGTCTGGGTGAAAGTAATTTCAAAGCTTAACTCAAACTTGGATTTAGTCATTAATAAATCCATTTCAAAATTTTATAACAAGTATAAAACTTTGCTTTCATTCAAATGATTTAACAGACTGTATCAAATACAGATTTAATCCTCGATATTACAATTTCATCTTCTTGAATCATGTTTTTGGCATCCATAAATCAAACAGATTTGATTTTCATTTCCAAATATACTGATCAAATCAGAATCAGCCTTGACAAACCTTCATATTAGTGTATTCATTAAATCAAAGCAATATGAAGAGCATCCACCTAATTTATCAATCAGTAAATTCATTCTAATCATGAGAAAGAATCACATGATAAAATCAGTTCATAAATATCTGTCAATCAAACGTTTTGGATTATAATTCTAGGACTCTTTACTAGTATTAACAAATCAATACATTGATTTAGGTAAATCAATGTTTTTTTTTTAAAATATAACATTCTATAACCCAAAAGAAATTCGAGTAATATCAAAAACAAATACAGAGTCGAATTTACTTATTTCTGTAAACAATATACTCGATTAATCCAGAGATTCGAACAATATAGACCTAAATTAGAATTCGAAATACAATCCATTGCAAGCCTCGGCTCCGATACCATTGTAAGAAATTTAGGGTTAATGGATCTACAAGAAACCCTAAATTAATTGCCGATTTAACACTTAAAACATGGATCTATGCAATAAGATTGAATTCGAAACAAATTTAGATTGAAATCATACCTTTATAGAAACAAATCGATGAAACTCCATATTAATCTGGAAGCGTGAAGATGATTGATGCATCGAATCAATGAAGAGCACAGCATGGCACTGAGCCTCTAGAGGTATCCACTGGAACGTCCCCTTCACCAATCAAATTGAAGAAGAAATCGATGAAAGCAGTGCTAGCCGCCATGACCAATTTTAGGGCTTTGAAAGGAGTAATAAAACCGAGTGGTACAATACCATCTAAACCCCTTGTTTTTGTTTTTGGTTAATTCGTCTGTCTATAAAAGGAAAGAAGACCCCCTTTTTAAAATACAAGCATTAACCCAAAAATAGGATCCATTCTAATACCCTTCCAAATCCCAATAAAATAACAACAAATTGATATTTTATTTGTTCAAATTAGTTTCTTCATCGTAACGTTCCTTTTGTGTGACCCTGTAGGTTACTACAACGTTGGCAACGGTTTTAAATCGTATTTAAAGCCATAAACAGTGATTGGCATCTAGCAATGCGTCGCTGCTACCCAAGTTATAATAAAATTATCGATTCGATACAACCTTTTCTATGATCAGTGTATCAATGTAATATAATCCTTTTAACCAGTATATCCAGGATTAAACTAGAGATATGGATCGTATCATTCTCTTTATAATTCAATCCGTTTTTCTTGATCGATGAGTAGACTGCTTAAAACAAATCATTATTTGAGCACAGCCATGCATTTCACAGTCTCACTCAATCAAGAGGCCCATGGATATCACTACGAATATATCGTAGGGTTAAATTCCATCTAGATCATTCATAATTTTTCATTCGATTCGAGATGTATCCAATAATCACCGTTATCATTACTCTGTTACGAAATAACTTTAGATGATATCAAAACACAAATATCCTCGAATAAAATTATAATGATTTCAGGTCTGAGGACCATTACATCACTGTCACTATGAGAATAACTTATGATACTTCAATTATATTCCAAGGAGTTATCTCACGGTGGGTCAGCCCAATACGATATTCTCTAATACGTATTTATATTTTGACTTTAATATCACGTATATTAATGATCAATGAGATGTGATCATCAGTCAATCAATATATTAGTCTCAATGCTTTATTGTTGTCCTATATAAACAATGAAACTCGACTAGGGACATTTAAGAATTATAATACTTAATAATTATATAATCTCAAGTTCAGTCTTACTCGAACTATATAATTCCGTATAATTATTCTAAGGACTTCTATTATATTATTATTTATATTATGCAGTAAATATAACATAACAGAATATTTTATTCCAAATAAAACCAACGTTATTAATCACATCAAATGGATTGCCTCTAGGGCATAAACTCCAACAATACGTTCTAATTATATTCAAAATAAATTTCTCGTCAATATTATTTAAAATAATTCATTTTAAATGTTCAAAATTCGCTAAATTGCCAAAATAAAAAATTTAAACTGGCCCAGATTTTCGGGTTGTTACAGTCTGACAGAGTATATTTAAAAGATTCTGTAAGTTGATATCTTCAAACGTATGTACGTTTGGTGGTGGAGGAATTCGTTTTTCTTAGCTGTATACCCATTGTATTTTTGGGGAAATCAATTTGTGGTTTGGCGGGTATGACGATGTGACATTCCAAGTGAATAAATGTGTGATCTGTTAGAGATAAGTGTGGCCTCTAGCCTCACAACCGGGAAATGACAAAAATCGGCCAGGCAGCATGGCTAAGTGGTTGGTTTCCAATTAGTGTGTATTATCACCTATCTAGATATATTCATTTCATTCTATAATCTATTGTCGATGTTGTCCCATTCGGGAAACAGTTGCTGATCCCAACCGTTGGTGATATACATTCGATACACTCAAGCGAAATGAGTGGTCGGTCATGTGTGGCCGGGTTGCAAGATGTTCTTGTTGAACCCAATGTATTCCTCTCTAGAGGTACACTATCATAAGGTGGTTCCATACCTTGTCATAGTTGGAAATCCATTACCCAATAAGTGCACGCAGTTTTGATTGTATACTATATATGTGGAACGTGAGATGAAAGCGTTCTGCTAGATGATTATTATATTGTGGTTGATAGACACTATTATAATATCAATGAGTTTTGATATAAAGTTTATCATTTCATTCAAAATGATTCTTGATGTTAAATCAAATGCTTTGGATTCTCATAAGGGAAAAACCCGTTTCGTTATACGGCGTGGTCTTATGAGATATCGTTTAATTGCTCAAACTGTTTTAAATTGTTTTACTCACACCAATCCCATGACCGACCCAGAGTTTGTTTTGTTTTGTTTTCCCTAAACTCTTGGGTGCTCAATTTTATGCAGGCAGTCAAGTAGTCAGGATTTTACAGATATACTTGGAGAGCTTGGAGTAGGAGGCTTCAGGAATATATAGCTATTGTTTATTTCCACTGTGTTGTAAGTGTTATACTCTGATAATGTTACTGTATACATATACTGATTTTATTTCAAAGTTATGTATCTATTATATATTGTTTGTTCCGCTGTGAGGTTCGTGTTTACTCTGATGTTGTATTTTCTTCTTCTCCTTCTATTCAAATTTTTATCTTATCTATTCTCACTATCTGTTTTCTTTTTATTAGTTTTATGGCTTCCAGTGCAATGTTGGTTGGACTTGTGTTATTTGGTCAGCTCAAATTGTACCGGAGTTTCGGGACACTACAGTTGGTATCAGAGATTTAGGTTAAGTAATTACCTTGGCTTTGTGGCGTGACTCAATAGAAATGGGGTTAGTAATACCCTAGATTGAGTTGAGTGTATATACGAGTGAACGTATTTGTTATTTGATATAAAAATTGTTTTATATTATGGAGATTTATTGTTTGAGTTGTTTATGGGTTCTGGTCGATCAGTTTGATCCACTGTATCGATAGGAGTTTCTAAACACTTGAATACGATAAACCGACATAGTATGTTTTAAAGAGGGTAAATGAAATAATTTACCCAAATTATATTTTGATATAAAGAAAAGTATATATATTGGAAATATTATATTATATTGGATGTGTTAGTTAATAAAATCGAGTAAGAATATAAATTAAATGGTTATATATATATAACCAAATAAAATTCGTATAAGTGTTTCGAAATCAATTGAATCTGAAATTAAAATCAGAATTGGAATTAAAAGTTGGAGAAGTGTTTGTAAATGAATCTGGGTTAGATATATATGAATTTTAAAATCCTGAGAGATTTTACATTTGTTACAAGCATTGAAAAGGATATTTTGAAATGAATTTTAAAATGGAAGTGTTTAGATATGGTTTTGAAAGTAATATAGAATTGAACTCACTTCAATAGCTGAAAATAGATTCTGATGATGATCATGACATCATCGGTGTTCATTTTCAAGTTGTAAGTGACGGATACAACCAAAGGTTTTGTTTTTGGAAATGCTTTGCTAAAACAAGTTGTTTAAATTTCGAAAAGGATAGTTTGATTTTTTAGAAAAGCGAAGCAGTTTAAAACTCCCAAGGAGAGATTGTTGAAATAAAAACAAGTTAAATAATACTTGTGAAAGCAAATTGGAATTTGAATTGAAACCAGTTAAGGGGAAACTGAATTGTAATAGAAAATATCAAATAAAATTGGATTTATGACATAGGAATTCGAAACGGTATTGGATTGATGAGTTAAGAATTTAAAAATCGAGAATGGAACTTTGATTTGAAATTGAATTCGACTTAGGTATGAGCGAATGGTTGGATTTGTGGATAAAAACAGATTGGAATTTGATTGCGATGACATTGGTATATGCTGAATTGGCAGCATATGTAAAAGATTATAATTATATGCTCGACAAAAAGGTACCAGTTTATATTTATATGGGTATGAGATTTATGGGCCGATTTGGCAAGCCACTTTTCTTTTTGATTTTCTTTTGGGTTGGAGAAGGCCTAGAGAGGCGAGTTGTAGTTGTACCGATTGACCAGTACAAAGGAGGTGCTGGCGAAATTTTTCGGAAATTTTGGGTGTTAGAAAATTTCTAAAGTTTATGGAAATTTTCGTTAGAAGGAATAAATTAATAATTTAGTTGAAATTAATTGGTTCAGTTGAAACTGAAGTTAAGAAGTGAACAAATAATTTTTAACTAGTTAATAGGATTTGTTTTCTACCTTAGCAATTTCGAGGATGAAATTAATTTAAGGGGGAAAGAATGTAACGACCCGTACTTTTATGGATAATAAATAATTTATTTAATTATTTAAATAAAGGTTTGGTAATTTAAAATGACCAGAATTAAATAATAAGGCATATTTAATTAATATAATAATTAAATAATATATTTAATTTCAGAAATAATCAAAAATATTGGAATTCACAATATTGTGTAATTATTTATAATATCCTCATCCCATAAGTCCTATACAGGAGAGAGGTCCTCGCATATCTGTTGATCTCCAAGTACGTTTGAACGATCACCACTTATTACCTTGTCTTGGGTGTACAGCCAAATCAAGACATCAGTAATCATCCAAACGATGTGAAGAACTCCAGTCTTCAACCACCATCTTCATTGTTGATCTTTTAGTCGTCGTAGTAATTATTCAAAATAGGTTAAACCCGGTATTTTCAAATAACTCATGTATTTTATAATCACTAATCAAGTGCTATAAAAACACATCATACGCCTCATTCCAATTCAGAATATTCTTTTACTAAAATATTCACATTATTAGGGAAAGGTTCCCATTTATTTTATCAAAGATAAATTCTTTTAAATTAATTCTTTAATCTTCCTTTGGATATCAATTTCAAAAGATTTTATCCTTTTCAATTCTAAACCAAATTAAGGTTTATTAACTAGTTGGGATTAGCGAAACTTACCGCAATAATCATTTATTTATTAATCCCAATCCCAACCTATTATTCCCATAAAGAAAAACTGGTAGCACTCCATATCTAACACCCATTGTGTTATCGGTAAAATTAATTACCATTTCACGTTCAAATCTAATTATAGATTTTACTATCGCCTGGAGTAAAACTGATGGTACCCCATTCTCGATCATTTCAAGAATTCGATAAATTTAATTATCTCATTCCCATTTCAATCTAATTAAAGATTTATTCAAACCCCAATTGGTTTCAATCCCAAAAATCATTTCTTATTGATTGTCCAACTTTTTGGAAATTAATCCTGCTTTAACTGGGTTAAAGAACCAATATCATTTAAAACACAGCTCACGACAAACCCAAAATCATCCTCCATTAAATATGGAATCTTCACAGAAATCAGATCAATATATAATCGATATAAATTTCCGTATCAGACTAATAATATAAATAACGACAAAGCCTTTTAAATTCCATATATGGTAACGATCTTCTTTTACAGAAGCTCATCTCGACTATTATTATATCGAATTCCCTTCAATTCCAATTTATTCTATTAAATTGGAAAACTTTACTTTGGAAAATTTCCATTAAACCTAATAAAATATTTATAACTTCCAAATTATATTTTCACTATTAATTGGGTTAAAGAACAAATGTCGTTTAAAACACGTTCACGATAAACCCACAATCAACTTTCTTTTCAATTCCAATTAAATATTAATTAATTGGTAAACTTCTCTAAATCTTAATTAAAAGATTTATTCTTTTCTCAACTGGGTCTAAGAACAGTGTTATTTAAGACACCACTCACGACAAACCCAAAATCCAATTTATTTTATTCAATTCCAATTAAATATCAATTAATTGGAAAACTTCATTAAATCTTAATTTAAAGAATTTCTTTTCTCATAGGGGCTTAAGAACAGTGTTATTGAAGACACCAATCATGACAAACCCAAAATCCAATTTATTATAAATACAAGACTCTGAATAGAAATTATATCGGCTTATATTCAATATCAAATTCTAAAATCAACAAATATCGTATTGGGAATAACGATATTTATATATCTTCCAAATTCCTCAACAATAACCGTATAATCACGGAATCCAATATTGAAATATTCCGAAGATAAAATCCATTCCAATTTATATATTGGAAAGTTCTGGTAACATTAAAACCATTTTACAAATCCAATTTATTTATTTAAAAGCATTGGATTATAATTTCTAGTTAATAACTAGTTCATTTTGATAAAAATATATTTTTATCTTTCCAAACTTAGAATTTCTCATCCAAAAACTTTGCAAATTATTAATTATGATTTTACATAATTTTTCCATATTTTTAATAATTTTATCAAGGCCCGTACAGTCGGTTTCCAATAACGGCCACCGAACTACATTCATAGCAATCGTTTTCAAATTTGATTTTGACATAATTCTAAATCCAACCGTTAGATTTCTAATCTCTTATATTCATTAAAAAGCTCTGTTCGATACGAACCCAATGGTTCCGGTTTTAGGAAAATCCGACGGTCGGATCTCCCGTTACGCCAATTTGAAGTTAATGGTCGAAATTCGCGAACGGTCGCTGCGCGACGCGCTCTATTCAGGTCATTAAATATATATAATATATTTATTATATATATTTCATCGATTTTCATTTAAAACGTATTTTATAAATCGTTTATAAATTCGTTTTAAAACGAATTCAACTCCATTTTCAATTTTAAATCAAAATTGAATATTATATATCTTTATCATATTATAACTATATAATTATTTTTATGTTTCAAACATTTTATTCAATACATGAATATTTTATATAGTTTATACATTCAATAAAAATGATATTTTTATTGTTCGAATATTTTATTCAACATATGAATATTTTATATGGTTTATACATTCAATAAAAATAATATTTTTATTGTTCAAACATTTTATTCTCATTAACATGTTAAAGATGACATTTTTAATGTACAAAAATATAATTCAACATATGATTATTTTGTTTTCATTAACATGTTAAAGATGACATTTTTAATGTACAAAAATATAATTCAACAAATGATTATTTTGTTTTCATTAACATGTTAAAGGTGACATTTTTAATGTACAAAAATATAATTCAACAAATGATTATTTTATTTTCATTAACATGATAAAGGTGGCATTTTTAATGTACAAAAATATAATTCAACAAATGATTATTTTATTTTCATTAACATGTTAAATGTGACATTTTTAATGTACAAAAATATAATTCAACAAATGAATGTTTTATTTTCATTAACATGTTAAAGATGACATTTTTAATGTACAAAAATATAATTCAACAAATGATTATTTTATTTTCATTAACATGTTAAAGATGACATTTAATGTACAAAAATATAATTCAACAAATGATTATTTTATTTTCACTAACATGTTAAAAATGACATTTTTAATGTACAAAAATATAATTCAACAAATGATTATTTTATTTTCATTAACATGTTAAAGATGACATTTTTAATGTACAAAAATATAATCCAACAAATGATTATTTTAATTTCATTAACATGTTAAAGGTGATGTTTTTAATGTACAAAAATATAATTCAACAAATGATTATTTTATATTCATTAACATGTTAAAGGTGACATTTTTAATGTACAAAAATGTAATTCAACATTTTATTTTCATTAACATGTTAAAGATGACATTTTTAATGTACAAAAATATAATTCAACAAATGACTGTTTTATTTTCATTAACATGTTAAAGATAACATTTTTAATGTACAAAAATATAATTCAATAAATGATTATTTATTTTTCATTAACATGTTAAAGGTGACATTTTTAATATACAAAAATATAATTCAACAAATGATTATTTTATTTTCAAAATATTAAATTTTGAAATCATTTCTTTTATTCTTTATACATACAATAAAAAATGTGATTTTTATTGTTAGAACATTTTATTTTAAAATATTCTTTATTTTAAAATATTCTTTATTTTAAAATATTCTTTATTTTAAAAGATTCTTTATTTTTTTTTAAATATTCTTTATTTTAAAATGATCATTATATTAAAAATGTTCTTTTATTTCTGAATCGGAATGCGACTCAATCAATTACCATATAATTTCAGTTATATGGATTTCATACATCGCATATATACAACAATAATGACAAATAATCATCAAACAGTCCATTCATATCCAGAGTGAAATTTACAACTGTGTGAGCATTAAAATAAATAAATAACGCTCACTATAGACTGTCAATCCATCGATTGACATACAACTAAATATTGGGACTAGTGTATATCAAATATCATCTCAATACTTGTGTGGGATTTTCAAACAATAAGAGTGAATTTAAATAAATTATTGATTAACAAATCTAACAAATTCTAATTCAGATTGAATTATTTTTAAACTTAACCAATTTTCACTATTTTAAATTATAACTAAATATTTATAATTTTATTTCAACTACCACATTAATGTTAACATTATTTTTAATACGTTAAACATTTAAACATCACAAACAACACACAATACAGTCAATTTAAATCGTCCATGGTTTGTGGACGAGGGAGGTGATCTAACAGGCACCATGTACAATTTATAATGATTAAACTGATAAAAATCTACACTGGCAATTCTAAATATTTTTCAGTTATGAAAATAAATAAATAACTGTGCAGAATTTATAGTGAGGAGTTCTCACCTTTGGTTTCCACTCCGTCAGTTTTATTTCTGAATTTCTGAACAGTTTGGATTTGATTTTTCCCAAAATTCTAACGTGCTCGGTTTTGGTTCTGGTCAGTTCTAAAATGTAGAGTTTTCTGTCACGAGTGCAACGCAATTGAAATCGTTCAATTTGGACCTCGTATGAAGAAGACATGATTTTTATTATATTTCATTACATTAATTAAATTAATAATTTACTCAATTAAGTACACCTTCTCCTTAATCCCCCCCTCCATCGTCGTCTTCCTGTACAGCCGAAAACCCAAAATCATGTTCCCCCAATTCCAAAATGCACAGCACCCCAGGCACTTTGATGTCGATCCATCACCACCACACGACAACTCCACACCTCCTCCTTCAACGCCGGGAAGCACTCCCCATTCGTACAGCCCTTGTCCCTCGAAATCCGCTCCTAGCGATGGACCTTCGAACCCGTAATTCTCCCCAACGACCAAATTAAACCCTATCACAACCGTCAGTTCCAAAGATCTCATCTCCTTCTTCATTTTTGCTTTAAGAACCATGTTTCAATTCGAAGTAATTCGTTCGTGATTTGCAAATCAAAATCCGACATTTCTGGCCGTTGATAAAGGAGTGATGGCGGCTTCTAAATGTTAGGGTTTAGGAGATTTTATTTATTTAAATAAATATATATATATTAAATTACTATTTTAATTCACAAATTACTCGTTTATCGGTCCGGACCCCAAATGAGACCCAATGACTGTCGCCCCTAGCTAATTACCTCCATTCCTGACACAATGGAATATGTTACGTAAGCCAATTCTAATGTTTTGATCAGTTTTTCTTTAAATTAAAATATAAATCAATAAATTGAATTCTAAATGTACATTTTAATTTACTAGGGCCAAAAACTGACTCCAAAAATTTCAGAAAAATAAATCTAGCTATGTTTTGACGATATGGTCCTAAGAAGACAAATTTCGTCAAATTTGGAGACCGTTTGAAATATGGTCATTTTTCAATCGATTAAATTTAAACCGTAATTAGAAAACACATTTTCTTTTGCCACGCTCACATATTGATTCCAAAAATTATGAAAATTGGAATCTAGCAATAATTCGACATTCCGGATTCAACAAAAGTGGTTTCATCGAAAATGGAGATCGTTTGCAAAATGGCTACTTTTAAGGGCTATATATTATATAAAATATATATATATTCCACACCGACCATTTTAAATTTTAAATAGGACGTAACTTTCAATTCCCGTTATGAAATCTGAATTTTCCAATTAGTTAGAAAGATATTGTTAAACAGATTCAAATATTTATGGTTTTACTGAAATCCGATTTATTTTGAATTATGTACATTCAATTGAAATTTAAAATCGAATTTTCAAACTGCTGTGCCATTTTAGGCTCGTTTTAAAATTAAAATAAATTTATTCATTCTCACTTCGATTAAAATAATTTTTTAGTCATTATTATTTAAAATAAATTATTTTAAATATTTAAAATCTATTAAAATTGCTAAAATAAATTTTTTAAATTGGTTCTGAAAATCCGGGTTGTTACAACTTGTATCCTAGGCGTGTAGAAAAGGTTTTAATATTAAATTAAAAGTAGAGTATTCCATACATTCACACATGTATGTTTACAATCTATATTTCACCCAAATTCACCCTTTTTGTGGTGTTATGCACCCAAAAATGTTTACATTTGACTCATTCCAATTTATGAATGCGTTTACACCCAAATTAGGATCCGAACCCAATTCAACTATGAAACAAATTCAAATCCAAACCTTTTTAGGCCAAATCAAATGATAGTAACGGTGAATTGCATAAAATATAAATAATAATACAATACTCATTTTTACCTTCAATCCAATATAAAAACCATAATTCCTCAAAACCAATTCAACATGACAATTTCCTACGTGATTACAAAGTAGAAGATTTGGGGATTTTTCATGTTATATTATCACATAACCAAATCTTCATAGGCATAACAATTCATATAGAAAACTGATAATAATATGAATACACCTTTAATTAAAACTAGATTCCACTCACAAATTAAGGGGAGATGTAATAGAAATCTCAAGATCTGTGACGGTTCTCAACGTTCAAGTGGGCTTCGATTGATCTCCTAGCAATATAAATATAAGAAACATATAATTAGATTCTTATATATATATATTGTTTGTGCTAAATTCCAACTTCCTAAACTTATACAAATTTTTAAATGAGAAATATAGAATGGAGTTAGAGAAGTAGAAGAACCTTCATCCTTTTTCCCTTTATTTTTCTATGGAATTCAGCAGCATGGAGGAAGAGATTTAGAATAGTTAGGGTTTCTAGTGTGCTGTTTGAGGGGTTATTTATACTTGCTCGTGTGAGCAGGAGCCGTCAGATTTATTAATATTAATCTGAACCATCCATACAAACATATCCTCTAAGAAAACCCTAATCCACGTTGGCACAATTAGGCCTTCCAACCGACTAGAGGTCGACCAGCGGTCGACCCCCTTTATGGGGAGCGGTCGACCCCCCCTCCCTTCGGCTGGAACGCCCAATTCTGCTGCATTAATGAGATGTTAATTTTATTTATTATGTTCTTAACTTGCTTCATTGTTTTCCATATATTCAATATATGTTGTCCCCTGAATTTTATCTCCAATTTCAAATTTGAATTTCCCTCTTTTTATTTTAAATGATTATTTGGGCAATATATAATATTTACGCAATTATATATATTTTCTGCGTACACTGTCCAAATACATTTGTTCATAACTTCTTCATGCGTTGACTGTTTTCAGCATATTATATATGAAAACGATTAAGAATTTCGCCACGAATCCAAATCAAAGAGTTTCATAACCAAATTCCTAAAGCTGTAAAATCTCATTTTCCAGCCATATGATTTAATTTCTTATTTTTAATTATTTAATTTATTATTAATACTTATGAATTTTACGGAGTGTTACATTCTTCCCCCCTTAAAATAGATTTTGTCTCGAAATCTGTTTAAGGGGCGAAAAATACAACTCGCATGAAACATCCATGTTGTACACACATGTTATTTATAATTCCTCCACAAGCGTCCATGACTCGCAGTGATTATGAACTGCAGAGCCACTAAAGTGAGCTCTACCCTGGCGTGTAGTTGTAATAAGTGATGCAGTATGTATGCAAACAACCTAAATATACATATATTTCTATATGAGTGCTTGGTGTGATGGTTTTGCATCCATTCCCAAACATCCAATCTAGCAATCACGATGCATCCATAAATGAAAATTTAAGGGAAAAGTTACCCATGAAAAGTTCTGGGTGAGTCTGTCTCATTATATTCTCGGTTTCCCATATGCTTTATGCAGGGTCATTTCCTCATTGTATTCGGACGAGGCAAACAACTTTGTTGTGGAGTCTCTTGATTTCGTGCTCTACAATCCTTGCAGTTGCACGGGACACCCTGGACTCCAACTCGAGTTTCTCTATGTCCCCAATTTCATCAAGCACGAGTTTGATAGCAGAATCATGAAGGCAATTCCTTAGATGAGATACATGAAAAACATTATGGATTCTCAATAGACGCTCTTGGAGATCCATTCGATAGGCCAAAGAACCTATCTTCTCAATGACACTAAAAGGCCCAATAAATATGGGAGCCAACTTCCCAGTCTTTCAAAACTGAACAGTTTTCTTAAGGGGGGATACTTTTACGAACACCAAGTCTCCAACATTAAATTTTAGTTCCCTCTTTCATTTATCGGCATATGATTTCTGATGGTCTTGGGTTGCCTTCATTCTCTGCCTAATCGAAGATATCTTTTCTGTGGATTCACGGACGAAGCCTGGTCCGAGTATAAGCTTGTCGGTAGTTTCCTACCAACAAGTTGGCGATTTACATGGCCTCCCGTATAGATCTTCGAAAGGGGCCATAACAATCGTCGCTTGAAAACTATTATTATACGTGAATTTTACAAGCGATAGGTGCTGCTACCAAACTCCTCTAAAGTCGATGATACAAGCTCTGAGCAAGTCTTCTAAGATTCAGTTTACTCTCTGTCTATCCACTGGTCTGCAGACGATAAGCCATGCTTAAGCTAAGGGTCGTTCCCAATGCTGCTTGTAGGCTTCTCCAAAATTTGCTTATGAATAAAGGATCTCTAACACTCACAATACTTGAAGGAATACCATGGAGTCTAACTATCTCCTTAACATATAATTGGGCTAACGAGGCTGTAGTCCTTGTCCTCTTGACTAGTATGAAATGTGCGCTTTTGGTTGAATGATCTGCCACAACCGAAATGGCCTCATTCCCTTTTTGGCTTCTAGGAAGTCCATCTATAAAGTCCATGGAAATATGCTCCCACTTCCATGTGGGGATCTCTAAAGGTAACAACAGTCCTCCGGGATTTCCTTGCTCCTCCTTGACTTTTTAGCATGTCAAACATTTGGCTATGAACTCGGCTACGTCTCTCTTCATTCCTTCCCAAAGGAGATTCGTCTTCATATCCTTATACATTTTATCCCCACCGGTGTGTGTGGTCAATCTTGATCTATGACACTCCTCTGTAATTTATTTTCTAAAATCCTTCTTTCTTAGGGACATAAATTCGTCCATCCTAAAGTAAACTCACATCATCATGGATCCAATACCTAACTGAATGAGGAAAAGTCTCTCTCTTTCCCACTTTCTCCTTTATGCCTCTTAACTCTTCATCAAGGTCTTATGCACTTTGGATTTTTTCTCTTAGGGTAGGTCTAATTATCATAGCCCCAAGAAAACCATTGGAAGTGGTTGGTGAGAGTTTCAGATTAAAATTAGCAAGGAACTCTATTTATTTCCATTCTAGGATTGCATTCAAAGTCGCATGTTTCCTACTTAAAGCATCCACCACAACATTCCCCTTGCCTGTAGTATACTGAATCGTAAAGTCAAATGAGGCAATATATTCCATCCATCTTTGTTATCTTAAGTTTAAGTTACGTTGAGAAAATAAATAATTAAGGGATTTATGGTTAGTAAACAATTCAAACTTATCCCCTGCGAGATAATGCCTCAACATATTAAGGGCGAACACTACTGCGGCTAACTCAAGGTCATGTACTAGATATCTTTTCTCTGGATCCTTGAGTTGTCTACTAGCATAGGCAACTACTCTTCCTTCTTGCATAAGGACTGCTCCTAAACCGGTCCCGCATGCGTCAGTGTAAACGGTAAATGATTTTGAACCGTCGAGTATAATTAGGACTGGTGCGCTAGTTAATGCTTCCTTTAATTTCTTAAAGGTTGTATCACTTTTATTACTCCAAGTGAATACTAAATTCTTTCTCGTTAATTGAGTTAATGGAATAACAATATTTGCGAAGTCTTTTAATGAATTTCCTATAATACCTAGCCAATCCAAGGAAACTTATTTCCTCTATAGCATATCGAGGTATCCTCCATTCCTTGATTGCCTCGATCTTCATGGGGTCTACGGCCAAGACATTACTTGACACAATATATCCTAAAAATCTCACTTCTTCCCTCCATAAATGGCACTTCGAGAATTTTGCTTTTAGTTTATTCTTTCTAAATATCCCTAACACTTGTCTCAAGTGTTTTTTATGCTCTTCATGATATTTCAAAAATATAAGGATATTATCTACGAAGACTACCACAATTGTATTTAGAGTGCCCCTAAATACTCCACTCAGGAGGTCTACAAAGAAAGCGGGTGCATTTGTTAATCCAAAGGGAATAACTTCCCATTAGAACAATCCTTCTAGCATCTAGCATCCTAAATGCGGTTTTCTCCTTGTTGTCCTCCGCAATTCTCAATTAGTGAAATACAGTAGCAAGGTCTAGTTGGGAAAATACTCGAGCTCCTCCTAAGTGGTCAAAAAGGTCATCGATTCTTGGTAAAGGGTAACTGTTCTTTTCGGTTAATTTATTAAGTTCTCTATAGTCCACATAAAGACTCAAAGATCCATCTGCTTTAGTGACAAATACAATAGGTGCACCCCATTTTGAGGTATTTCGGCGAATAAAACCTTTTTGTAACAACTTTGAAATCTGCTTATCTAACTCCCTTCTTTCCTTGGGCGCCATACGCCACAAGGGAAGTGCTACAGGTCTAGCGTCCTCCTCCAGGTCAATGCAAAAGGATATTTCTCTGTGGGGCGGAAGCTCCGTAACTTCCTCAAAAATGTCCAAGAACTCACGAACTATAGGGAACGAAACTAGGGGACAAGAATATAAAAAGGCTTTGTCCTTGTTTCTAACATTACAAGGAATATTTAGGTTGCGTCCTCCTTGGCTCCTAAGACGAACGAGTTTCTTATCGCAATCTAGGACGGCCCTATAAAACGATAGCTAGTCTGTAACGACCCGTGTTTTTGGCCGTCAAATATTTAATTTATTATTTTAAATATTATATTTGGGATATTAATGGGTTTTAATATTTAATTCATTACTAAAAACGAAGTTTGAACATTATATAAATATAAAACGAGCTCGAAATGACGCTGCAGTTCGTAATATTTGATTTTGAACTTCAACGGAGAATACAGGATCCAATATAAGTCGGATTTCTTTGAAACAAGTAACGTTGAAACCGTATTAACGATAATTTTCATATGAAAGAGAAAAATTCAGATTACGTATTATAAATAGTAAGTTATGGCCAAATCAAATTTTGAAATAGTCGCTATGGAAAATCGTTATTAAATTATAGGCCTTTAAAATGGCCATTTTGCAAACGGTCTTCGATTTCGACGAAATCAGTTTCATTGGGACCGTAACGTTAAATTATTACACGGTGTTAAATGGTGTGGCAAACCGATGTCGTATGTGGCCACGGTAGCCGTAAACGCCCATTCATTTTCTATAGCGCGTAATTAATATAATAAAGGGATATTCGAGTGTAACTTGAGAAGACAACCGAATTAAGCCATGAAACTAGTTCCGTTGAGTTTGTATCATCGATTATAGTCAGGTTAGATATATAGTTTGTTATTTATGGAGATCGGGTAATTTGGTGTCCAAAATGGCATTGGGGTGCGCGTAAAAATAGCCTACCAGGAAAACAGTCTCAGAATACGACGAAACTGGTGCCGTTGGGTTCGTATTGATTAATTATTTTAAGATTTCAAAGTTTCAAGTTGGTTGGATTTATCTAGTGATCGTGAAAAATTGAAACGCGTGTTTATTTCTGGTTTTGTAAAGGAAAATTTTCATACGACCTCGGATTTCGACGAAACTTGTCCCATTGGGTCCGGAATACCTTTTTACACCAGGATTAGCCTTTTTATCAGAAAACAGAAATCGTTTGTAGTGGTTTTGGCGTGTTACTTCACCGTGAAGTTTAGTAAAATAATAATATAATAAAAAGAATAAACAAATCAAAAATATTTCCTTGCCAACCACATAACCGATTACTTGGGAGCCAAAATACTTCACAGCCAAGTATACGTGGTCTGCACGGTTTCCTCCTGTATAAATATAGCTTCCTTCTCTTAGTTTTCTTCTGGCTGAAACAATAACCCATCTTCACAAACAAAAATTTAAAACTCTCGATCTATTCAGTTTTTGGCTAAGGTACCAAAAGGAGAAGTGTAGACAACGGCCAGGGGGACTCACGGCTGGAGTTTGACGAGGCGCGGTGGCTTGGGGTGATGGCGATGAGCGATTATAGATCCGGTTTTCAGTTTTTGGTGACTTTTGGTTTTGGATTTTTCACGATCCCTAGAGGCCAAGTTTGATGGGGGTTTAAACAAGAAAGATGGAGAGGAGAGGGAGGCGGATCTGACGGTGGTGGTCGTTGGTAGTCCGATGTCCGGAGGAGATGGTAGCGGCCGTCTGAACATGGTGGTTTGCAGTTTGAGTGGAATTGGGTTTTGATTTTTTATGGGATGACTGATTTCGAATTAGGGTATAAGATCTGAAGGGAATTGGTGCCCGAGCTCTGGCGATCACGACGGTGGGGGCACGGAGAAGTTCGGTGGTCGGTGGGAGGCGCTAGGCTTCGATGATCGTAATCTATACAGTTACGTGTTTTCTATCCTGGCGGGGTCCACCGAAGGCTGTTGGAGGCGAGACCGACCGGAGGTGGAAGGTAGGAGGGAGGCGGTTCCGGTGAGGCTGAGGTTGTGGAGTCTGGTGGCATTGGGAGGTGGTGGCAATGGTTTAAAGGGAGGGCAGACTTCCGTGTTTGGCATCAGAAGGTAATCGGGTTTTTACCGTGAAGAAATCAAAAAGGAAAGGGATATTTTGTTTTGCCTGGTTAACACTTGATGATGACGTGGAGTTTACCAAATGATTAGCCGTGTAACACGTGAATCAGGGGATCTAATCTAATCAAGGTAATAAATAAAATGGATTAGTAAAATTTAATAATATAATTAAGGAATTTTAAAGTTTGATTAATTCATGTGCAGGTAAATTAGGGTAGAACGATGCATTCTGGCAAACAGTGATGCACTTTGAAACAAATGGAAAGGAAAAGTTGACCGTCCTGATTACACTTAGGCAAAGTAATTAGAAATAATATTTTATTTTATTTTATTTTATTTTATTTAAGAAATTAATTTATTTAAAATCATATAATTATAATATTTATAATTCGCACATATTTTATTAGACAAACCATACCGTTGGAATCGTCGTGACAAATACTACACGATGGAACGGAGCTGGATGCGACTGGAATCAACTGAGATTTTCAGTTAAATTAAACGCTCGTTTAATTTAACTGACATAGAACCGTTTTAACAGCAAATCAACTCAAGGTGAGTTAAACTCACTCAGTTTTCCCATTTATATTTAATAAATTGGGTTTTTATTTTGTGTGCTCTGCTTGCTAATGGTTGACTGTTTGCTAATTATATATTTATTTGCTGATTTAATTGATGAAATTAAACCGTTGTTTAATTTCAGTAAAATACCAAATCGTTATTTTAACGATTGGTACCAACAAAGGTAACTTACCTTATTGGTCACGTTTATCAATAAACGTGTTTAATGGTTTGAATTGTTTGATCTGTTTGAATTGTTTTAAACTGTGTAGAGATAACCGTTTGTGTACAGGGAAGAACAGGTTGGAGGGATCCAACCGGATTCCTCAAATATATTATTTATTTCCCTATTATCATATGAACTGTCATGATTGGGTTATCGATTTTAGTAGTGATCATTGACTGAAAAGTCAACATGTGTTGTGTTTTAACCAATGGGCTATATTGGTTGAGTAATCGGCAGTA
The DNA here is from genome assembly GCA_030737875.1 of Allium sativum. Lineage (NCBI taxonomy): Eukaryota > Viridiplantae > Streptophyta > Magnoliopsida > Asparagales > Amaryllidaceae > Allium > Allium sativum. The sequence goes on along the minus strand of CM060919.1, from coordinate 602,530,608 downwards.
AATGGGCCTAAAGGTAAATCGTTTTGTTTATATTGATTCACCGTCAGGTGAGTCGATAGAGATGAAGTTATAAAATTTATTTTAGAACTGGAGATAGATTTTGAAATATATTATTTTGAATAAAACTTTATTAAAAGGAAATAAACATTTATTTTTATAATTAATTTGATTTTACAAAGTAAATTATGAGATTAATCAGATTTATAAATATGGGTATAGAAATTAACCTTAACAGTTAAAATTTGAAAAAATTGGTTATTGAGAATAGTTTAGTGAATACTGTTTTAATTTTTTATAAGATCTTTAAAAAGGGACTTAATATTAGTTTTAGTAAATAAAGGAATTAACTACGGAAGTAGTTAACTATCGAAGTAAATTATTATTTTAATTGATAATAATTGGAGAAATACTTTTTAATTGAAATTCATTTAAAAAGTACTTGTAATGGACAGTGAAATCCAATGGAATAGTGAAGGAGTTTATAAACAGGTTTGTTTAAAACCTAAGTTTTTATAACAAAGTTATAAAAGAGTATTTTAAGCGAATATTATAGCTTAAATAAAATGTTACTTAATTAATTTAATTAAGTAAAAGGAGATTTAGAATAAAAGGGTTTTATAATAAACCAAGGTTATATAAAAGAGGTTTGAGGTGTTATATCGTTAATTCTAAATTAATGTTACTTAAAAAGATGGGATTAAGTACAATTGGGGTTTGAAAGAAGAATTCCAAGCAAGAAATGATGAAATACATTTGAAAAGAGATTGGAATAAGTGAATTTGGGTAAAGAAGGGGGTCATAAGGTTATATAACCAAATCTGATTTATAAATGAAATTATTTAAAGAGGACGAGTTAAAAGTGATGTTTTAATAAATATTACTTACTTAATGAATTAAGAAAGAACGGGCATATCAGATAAAGGGATTTTCAAAGCGTAAGCAGGTTATGAAACCATATTTTGGAAAAATGGTGAAATAGAATTTGTAATGATATTGGCATGAAATATTGGTGTTGGGATTACGACTGGTATCCATCTGAAGATATGAACGTTGTTGGTCAAGGTCTGAAAGGTAATTAAAATACCCCAACTTGAACGACTTTAGGATTATCTCAGGATGATATAAGTTGTAAATGGTGAAAGAGGTTAGTAAAAATTATTATTTCATTAGAGAAATAATAATGCAACATTTTGGATAAAGATTTGTAAAAATATATATAAAATGATGATTTCAAAGTAAAAGGGAATAAAAGGCGTTGCGTGAAATTATAACGACATTTTCAAGTTAGAAAGGAAATGTAAAGTGAGTTCTATTCTATAAGAGTAGGCATGTATTATTGTTTTCAAGAAGTGAATAAAAGATATTTTGTCGTGTTGTTTTACGAGTAGTAAATTGAATTGATTCCCCCATGTTAGATAATAGTGTGGCTAACGTTTTAATCGTAAAAATAGAAAGTTGGATAATATATAGGATTTTCCTAAGTGATGAAATGATTTGGTTAAAATATAATCTTATGTTAAATAATAAGCATAAAGTTATATTCGTAATATTTAAAAGTTTTAAATTTACATTTGTTTTAAATAAAAAGGCCAAGTGAGACCGAATACTGAACCAGTGAACTCACTGGATTGTCATGATTGAAACACTGTTTATTTTGATAGTTGAATCACCGACTATCAGATCTGTCCAATACGATAGTTGGTACGGAAAGACTGGGATCGAATTTATATTTGAAACCCATTCCGACCAACCAATACGTGAAGATACCAGAAGTTGATCAAGATGGAGCATTGTAGACCGTAGATTTTCGTAAACATCTAATAATCTCTGGCCTGCAGCCAGAGGTGTATTGTGGTTTTGTCGTGGTTGAAATCTACGGGTTGCAAGGACTTCTCGCTACTGATCCATGGGGTAATTCCTATATTGGATGCAGTAGGAGAGTACCTTCGGTTCATCCTATTCCTGGATGACTTGTATGGAAGAATGTCTGACAGAGTATTTTCCTGAAACCACGTACGTTGTTTTTTACAAATAAACCGAGTGGTGGCAAAGAGGGGCACTTCTTTTATACCCAAAGTATATTTGTGAACGTTAATTAGTGACTTGACAGATCTGACGATGTGGCATTTAAAGTGAATGGTGACCAAATGATTTGAAAGGATAATTTAAGCCTCAAGCCTCATCAACCGGGAAATGACAAAAATCGGGCAGGCAGCATGGCTATGTGGGTTGCTCCCATTAGGTTGTATAATCACCTATTGTGAAAACCCATTACTTCCCTGGTTAGGAAAGCCCAGATGATCCAGTGAACAAGACAAATTAGAACGCAGACGGAAGAACATTTCATTGTATATTACAACAATTCATCAGAATACAAGAATATACAGAGTATAAATCAATATTACACATTCGATAAATGTCAGAGATTACAATACATTACATAGCAGCGGAAAATAATACAATACACAACTAGAAGAAGATATACGGATACAGAGCTTTCCGGATATCATTCCAGCTGTAAATCAGGATCCTGTGAATGTAAATCTGCAAAACTGAAACTACTAGCTGCCCGTGTCGAAAATAGGGGCATCCAGAGTTTAGGTTAAAATAATAAACTCCAGGTCAGTCATGGAACTAAAATAGTTATTTAAAACTTTACTTTAAATCAGATATATCAAGGGACCACGCCGTATAACACGGAACGGGTTTCCTCCCAAGAATACCAGCGCATATAACAAAACAGCGCAATGCTTTTTGGAAAAATGAAGCTATTATAAGACCCAGGTCATATCACACAATGCAACGCAAGCCGGGGGATAGGTTTTTCCCTTATAATAGCCAAACATGTTTGGCACGTTTAAAACAAATCATTTGATACTAATAAGTGCATAGTGTATAAAACAACTTCAAATCATAAGTATCAATTATAGACGACATGGGTACCATATATCATGTCGCCATACTAGGCTCTGCAATCAAAATTGCAAAGTCACGTATTTGGAAATTGGATTTCCATCTGCGAACTGAGGCCAGGGATCGTCCTCAACCGATTCGAGACAATCTAGCCCATGTCTCAGGACCCAGACTCAGGTGGGCCCTTGGAGCGACAGGGTCGGTCCACCGATGTGGATTAAAATGCCTGAACACTGCGTTTCCCCGCCCTTTGGGGCGTAAATGAGCCAACGAATGGCTCCATCGGACCCGGATCGTCCGATCTAACCGAGGCGCCTCGCAACAGCAACAACCACATAAGTCAAACTCGTCAGGGCGTGTAAAACAACTGACTCCACTTCTAACTAGAAAGAAACGCATGTCCTCCCTGAGGTCCTCTCCTGTTTTTGGTTCACCACCGGGGTGTGAGGCTCGTGAATTCACGTTACACAAAGCTATGCCACACAGGCGGTGCTTTGATCATCAACCACAAGACTTTGCTTTTCAACAGAAGCCTCGATCAATTGCCACACAGGCAATTCATTCCATGCGATGGATATCCATCAATATATAACCCCTGAGCTCGTACATCTCAGAGAAGGGCGTTAAGCAAGAGAATAAATTCTCCGCCGCCAAACAGATATATATTTAATAGAAATCAATCACACAGACTGAAATCCAATGTCAGACACACAGTCCATTTACAAGTTCGTTCTGGGTCTGAACGAAACCGGAGGCACCTAGTACCCCGCATATCCATCGATCTCCAAGTACGTCTGGACGACCACTAATTGATTCCCTCCTCTTGGGTGTACGGCCCAATCAAGATCATCAGTAATCACCCAAACGACGTGAAGACCTCCGGTCTTCAACCACCGTCTTCATCTTCGACACCACGTCGAATCGGTTATTCAGAATGGGATAAACCCGGTCTTTCTGAATAACTCGCATATATAATAAATAAGTGCTACACAAACACAACATACGCCTCATTCCAATTCATCAGTCACTAACCGCAAATTAGCAAGAGAATAATTCCCTAAATATTAACCCCGAAGGCCGAAACCAACATCAGATCAATACCCAAGAAACCATTCAACTTAGCTAACCTACAGTTAGTTGCTAAATTTCACATTCTTAGGGAAAGGTTCCCATTAATTTTATCAAAGATAAATTCTTTTAAATTTATTCTTTAATCTTCTTTTGAATATCGATTCAAACTAGTCGGGATTAGCGAACCACACCGAAGTAATCATTTATTCTATTTCCCAATCCCAACCTGTTCATCCCATGATGTAAAACTGGTAATACTTCATATCTAACACCACGGTGTTATCGGTAAATTCAATTACCATTTCATGTTCAAATCTAATTAAAGATTTAACTATCGCCTGAAGCAAAACTGGTGATACTCCATCCTCGATCTTTTCAATCTAATTAAAGATTCATTAAAACTCCACTTAGTTTTAATTTTTAACTGGGTTAAAGAATCAATGTCATTTAAAACACGGTTCACGATAAACCCAAAATCACATCACATTTCAATCAGTCCCTAACCGTAAATTAGCAAGTGAGCAATTCCCTAAGTATTAACCCTGAAGGCCGAAACCAACATCAGATCAATACCCAAGAAACCATTCTGCTTAGCTAACCTACAGTTAATTTCTAATTTTCTTAACTCCTTTGGGTCTTCGAACAGTATTATTGAAGATACCGTTCACGACAACCCAAAATCACATTCCATTAATTATCGGGTTAAAGAACAAGTGTTATTTAAAACACTGTTCATGATAAACCCAAAAATCAATACCAATTCAATTCCAATTAAATATTATTTAATTGGTACACTTCATTAAATCTAAACAAAAAGATTTAATCTTTTTCTCAACTGGGTTTAAGAAAAATGTTAATGAAGACACCATTCACGACAAACCCAAATCACCTTTTATATTAAATACAAGGCTCTGAATAGAAAATATATCGGCTTATATTCAATATCAAATTCTACGACCAACAAATATCGTATTGGAAATAACGATATAAATATATCTTTCAAATTTCCAAAACCATATCTGTATAATCACGAAATCCAACATCGAAATATTCCAAAGACAATTTCGATTCAAATCCATTCCAATTCAATTATTGGAAATTCTGGTTACTTTTAAAACCCTTTTCTAATTCAATTTATTTATTTAAAAATAAATAAAATTATAATTCTAGTTCAAAACTAGTTCATTTCGATAAAAATCTATTTTTATCTTTTCAAATATGGAGTTTTTCATCTCAATCCTTCACAAATCATTTCTTATGATTTTACACAAATTATTACTATTTTTAATAATTTTATCAAGGCCCGTACAGTCGATTTCCATCAACGGCCATCGAACTGCACTTACGGCGACCTTTTCCAAATTTGATTTGGACATAATTCCAAATCCAACCGTTATATTTCTAATTTCTAATATTCATTAGAAATCTCTTTTCGATACGAACCCAACGGTTCCGGTTTTAGGAGAATCCGACGGTCGGATCTCCCGTAATATCCGTTCGAAGTCAATGGTCGAAATTCGCGAACTACCGCGGTGCGGCGCGTTCTATTCAGGCCATTATATTATATATATAATATATATAACATATACTTCGTCGATTCCCTTTTAAAACGCATTATATAAATCATTTTAAATTCGTTTTCAAAACGATTTCAACTTCCATCTCAAATTCCAATCAAAATTGAATTTTCCAATATAAATTCGTTTTAAATTCATTTCAAATCGATTTCAATTCAAATTGATTTCTAATTCAATTTCAGTTCTAATTCAATTCAACTCAATTTCAATTCGAATTCATTTATATTCAATTTCAATTCGAATTCATTTCTATTCAATTTCAATTCGAATTCATTTCTATTCAATTTCAATTCGAATTCATTTCTGTTCAACTTAATTCGAATTTCAATTCTTTTCAAAATATCAGATTTTGAAATCACTTTCGATATTCATTATAAAATGAATAAAATTGATATAAATATCGTTCACGTCAAAATGGCGTCAATCTAATCAACTCGGCTTCATATATTTCTATTTTCAAATATTCTATTTCAAATATTTCTTTTTCAAATATTTCTTTTTCAAATATTTCTATTTCAAATATTTCTATTCAAATATTTTATTCAAATAGTTCTCTTCAAATATTCTATTTCAAAACTGGAATGAGGCCCAATCAATTACCATAGATTTTATTTATATGGACTTCCATACAACGAATGTATATATCAACAACGACAAATAATCAACCATCATCCAAGTGCATTCTACACTGTATAAGCATCAAATATAAATATTCAACGCTTATAACAGTCTGTCGATCAATCGATCGACATACAGCTAATTATTGGGATTAGTGTACGTCATATATCATCCCAATACCCGTGTGGGGTTTCAAACAATCAAACACAGATTTTATTTGTGCAGTTGGGCGATGTGTAAAATTTATCGTCCCAATCAATATCAGTCAAATGTGTGTATATAAACAAATCGTCCGATTTGTTTATTTTTATTTCATTTCATATACACGTTAAAAATTCTATTTTTAACTATAAAATATTTTCCACTATAAAATATTTTATTTCAACTATATAGATATTTTATTTCATTTCACATCACACAATCAACTACACATCAAAATCAAACAAACAAGCATACAAGCCGTCCATGGTCTGTGGACGACGGGTGTCGGGTGCTACTAAACACCGTATGCATCCTAGTATATATTTTAACTAGAAAATTAAATTTAAAAGTGAGGAGTTCTCACCTACTAGCTATACCAAACGCCACGACTCCTCCTTGTGTAGAAATCTTCGCCGTTCTAGCCCTTTTGTCACTTTCGTTGCCCGTAGCCACTACATATATAAAAATCACATTTTTATATTGTTGTTATGTATATAAAAATCATATTTTTATAATCACTCCATATGGATACAAATTCTATTTTTACATCGCTACTATATAGATAAAAATTCTATTTTTACACCGCTACTATATAGATAAAAATTCTATTTTTACACAGCTACTGTATAGATAAAAATTCTATTTTTACACCGCTACTGTATAGATAAAAATTCTATTTTTACACCGCTACTGTATAGATAAAAATTCTATTTTTACACCGCTACTATATAGATAAAAATTCTATTTTTACACCGCTACTATATAGATAAAAATTCTATTTTTATAACGGTGTTCATATAATGAAGATTATATTTTTATCACGCTATTCTTCATATAAAGATTTATCTTTTTCAAATATAAAGATTTAATCTTTACTATCCATATAACATAAAAATCGTATTTTTATAATTCTACTTTATAAAAATTACATTTTTATTCTTTCTATAGTATAAAAAACATATTTTTAACTTCTCAAAATCAGATCTTTTTCATTATGAAAAATCGAATCCTTTTCATGAAGAAAATCACAACCTTTCTAGCGATAAAAAATCCTAACTTTTTATTTCTAAAAATCATTTCTTACTAAGTATTTATATATAAAGAAAAAAACGAATTTAAACAATGTATTTAAATAAACAAAAACAAATTGAATTTAAAATAAAAAGGGGAGCTCACTGTTAATTTCTTCAAAGGGGATGGAGGGTTTTCTGCGCGCCTGGAGGAAGGGGGGTGCTGAGCCGCGGTCGGGACCTGGACGAGGTGGTGGCGGCGCGTTTCTGGTATTGGGGGCGCGGGGCTCGATTCAAAGAAGGGGAGAGGGAAGCGGGAGAGGGAGGAGGAGGAGAGGGAGGATGTGGAGCTGGTTGGGGGTGGCGGGGCAAATCGGCAGGGGCGGCGGCGTGCGGAGGGGGGCGGTGCCTCCTGGGGCTGAGCGACGGCTTCGATTTCTTCTTTTTTCTTTTCTTTTTTTTGTTCTGTTCGAAATGAAATCGGGGGTGTGATCGTAGGTATAGAAGAGGGGAGAGAGAGAGTTTAGAAGGAAAATATATATTTTTTGTTATTTTAATTCCAAAAAGTTGGCTTTTTTATTCGACCTCTAAACGAGGGCCACCGCCTGTCGTCCATAGCTAATTACCCCCATTCCGAACACAATGGGATATGTATCGTAAGCTGATTCGATTGTTTCGATCAGTTTTCGTCAAAATTAACATATAACTCTATATATTGAATTTGAACGCGCATTTCAATTTACCGAGGCCACATACTTACTCGAAAAATTCCAGAAAAATATTTTCTAGCTTCGTATTGATGATACGGTCCTAACAAAACTAGTTTCATCGAATTCTGAGACCATTTGAAAAATGGCCATTTTCCAGTCGATTAAAATGAACTGAAACTGGTCAAACGCATTTTCCTTTGCCACGCTCACATACTGATTCGAAAAATTATGAAATTTGGAATCTAGCAATAATTCGACATCGCGGACCCAACAAAGGTGGTTTCGTCGAAATCCGAGGTCGTTTGCAAAATTCTCATTTTTTAAGGGCCTGAATTCCATAGCGACTATTCTGAATTTTCAACTGGACATATCTTTTGATTCCTGCTATGAAATTTCGATTTTTCGGATTCGTTGGAAAGATATTATCAATTAGATTCGAATATTTTTGGTCTCACTAAAATCCGATTTATATTGCACCCGGTACATTCGTTTGAAGTTTGAAATCGAATTATCGAACTACCTCGCCATTTTCAATTCCTTTTATAATTAAAATAAAATATTTATATTCTAATGACGACGTATATAAATATACGTTCTACTTCCATTCAAAATAAATTTCTCGCCGTTATTATTTAAAATAACTCATTTTAAATAATCAAAATTCACTAAAATTGCCAAAATAAAAATTTTAAATTGGCTCGGATTTCCAGGTTATTACACCTATCTAGATAAATTCCTTTTGCTTCTTTAATCTGTTTCGATGCTGTCCCTTTTCGGGAAACGGTGGTTTGAGCCCAACCGTTGGTGGTATACATTCGATACACTCAAGCGAAATGAGTGGTCGGTCATGTGAGGGTCGGGTTGCAAGACGTTCTTGTTGAATCCAGTATATTCGCCTCTAGAGGTACACTATCGAAAGGTGGTCCCATACCTTGTCATAATCGGAATCCAATCTCCAATAAGCGCCCGCGGTTTTGTTTGTATACTATATATGTGGAGCGTGAGATGCAAGTGTTCCACTAGATTGTTATTTACTTGTATTTAAACACTATGATAATATTAGAAAAGATATTGATTTCAAAAACATTTTAGGTTATCGTAAGGTAAAAACCGTCCGTATTTATGTGTGGATTTGGTCTTACGATTATCCTTTTCTTTTCGAAAAATTTTTAACTTTAAAATCAGGTGTGCGATACCCTTAAACTTAGTGTGTTTATCTCACTCTGGTTCACCAGATTGACCCGGTGTTTTGTAAATGCTCGGGTTAGCCCGGGGTGTACAGGTTCAGGTTATCGAATGTTGTGAAGAGACGAGCTGGAAGAGTCCAGACGTATGATATTATATAGCTATTATTCCACTGTGTGTTGTATATGGGAACAGGTTATTAGAACTGTCCCGTTATGTGATGTACTCTGGTATTGTAGGTATTTTTAAAGCTCTCAATAAAGATTTATTTCTGTATTATATTTAGTTCTGCTGCGATGTGAGACTCTGTATTGTGTTGGTCCTTCATCTTCTTCTATTCTAACATTTCTTTCTTTCTTATCTCACCCTCTAATTTCATTCTATAAACGTTCCAGTGTTTTCGGTGTTTGGAAGGTCGGCATGAGTTACGGTAAGGCATTTATGTTGATTTTCGAGGCCGAAAATCCATGGGTCGTTACAGTGGTATCAGAGCTATTGGTTTAGTAATAACCTTGGCTCTGTGGTGTAACTCGATAGAGATTGGGTTAGTAATACCCTAGATCGAGATATGGTGTCAATATATGAGAGCATATTTGTCAATTTTATATACAAATGTTTTATACTGTATTGTTGATCGGTTCAAGTGTTGAGAAGCATAGAACTGGTAATGGATACAGTATTATTTTGAAAAGAAGGTAAATGAAATAATTTTTCCCAAATTATATTTTTATATAGAAAAGAAATAATTTTATCAAATGATCGAAGTATTAGTGTGTTTGACCGATTTGAATGGAATTCGGATCGGATTGAAAATTTGAATTGAAATTTATCTTGGTTAAGTGTAATTTAATTAAGAATGATACTAAAATTAAATTAAATAAATTTGAATGGAATTTCAATAAATAATACTCAAATAGAAATCAATTGGATGTAAATCAGTTGATGTCCAAACATGTGAAACCAAAATAAAAAAAATATTGAATGTAAATTCGATTTATTTGGTTGATTTGGTTATGATGATTGTGAATTGTTGTTGCTATTAAATGATTGGCGGGTTGAATAAAATTAACCAACGATTTAAAATAGAATGGAATGAGTTGAAAATGAATTCCGGTATAATAAGAGAGGAATGCAATTGCATATGAATTGGAATTAATGATTAAACCCTGTATGTGGTAATGAATTGATATTGTGTGTTTGGTATAGTTATACCAGTTGATTAGGGAAGTATTATCTTAGCCGTTCATATATTTATTACTCATATGTGTATTAAGTTAAGTACAGGTGCCAGATGGATAGACAGATTGATATTGGTTGAGTAAATCACATATATGCTGAGCAAATATGCACAATAGCGCTCGTAAAAGGTACGCCTACGCGAAAATATGAAATTTTAGGTTCTGTTTTTGTTTTCTGACCATGTGGGTCGATGAATATATATTATTTGTTCCTGCGATATCGCAGATGTCACTTCGTGCAGGGGAGACTCTACCGAATTTTTCCGGGAATTTAAAGTGTTAGAAAATTTTCGATATTTTTGAAAATATTCATATACGGTATTAAATTGGTTTTCGATTTAAGATAAATAAGATTTGGAAATTAATGGGTTTGTAACATTCTTTTCTACCTTTGCAATTTCGAGGACGAAATTATTTTAAGGGGGGAAGAATGTAACGACCCGTGTTTTTGGCCGTCAAATATTTAATTTAATTTATTATTTTAAATATTATATTTGGGATATTAATGGGTTTTAATATTTAATTCATTACTAAAAATGAAGTTTGAATGTTATATAATTATATAAATATAAAACGAGCTCGAAATGACGCTGCAGTTCGTAATATTTGGTTTTGAACTTCAACTGAGAATACAGGGTCCGATATAAGTCGGATTTCTGTGAAACAAGAAATGTTGAAACCGTATTAACGATAATTTTCATATGAAAGGGAAAAATTCAGATTTCGTATTATAATTAGTAAGTTATGGCCAAATAAAATTTTGAAAAAATAGTCGCTATGGAAAATCGTTATTAAATTATAGGCCTTTAAAATGGCCATTTTGCAAACGGTCTTCGATTTCGACGAAATCAGTTTCATTGGGACCGTAACATTAAATTATTGCACGGTGTTAAATGGCGTGGCAAACCTATGTCGTATGTGGCCACGGTAGCCGTAAACGCCCGTTTATTTTCTATAGCACGTAATTAATATAATAAAAGGATATTCGAGTGTAACTTGAGCAGACGTCCGAATTAAGCCGTGAAACCAGTTCCGTTGAGTTTTTATCGTCGATTATAGTCAGGTTAGGTATATAGTTTGTTATTTTTGGAGACTGGGTAATTTGGTGTCCAAAATGGTATTGGGGTATGCGTAAAAATAGCCTACCGGGAAAATAGTCTCAGAATGCGACGAAACTGGTGTCGTTGGGTTCGTATTGATTAATTATTTTAAGATTTCAAAGTTTCAAGTTGGTTGGATTTATCTAGTGATCGTGAAAAATAAAAACGTGTGTTTATTTCTGGTTTTATAAAGGAAATTTTTTCATACGACCTCGGATTTCGACGAAACTTGTCCCATTGGGTTCGGAATACCTTTTTACACAAAGATTAGCCTTTTTATCAGAAAACAGAAATCGTTTGTAGTGGTTTTGGCGTGTTACTTCACCATGAAGTTTCATAAAATAATAATATAATAAAAAGAATAAATAAATCAAAAATATTTCCTTGCCAACCACACAACCGATTACTTGGGAGCCAAACTACTTCACAGCCAAGCAATCGTGGTCTCCACGGTTTCCTCCTGTATAAATATAGCTTCCTTCTCTTAGTTTTCTTCTAGCTGAAACAATAACCCATCTTCACAAACAAAAATTTAAAACTCTCGATCCGTTCAGTTTTTGGCTAAGGTACCAAAAGGAGAAGTGTAGACAATGGCCAGGGGGACTCATGGCTGGAGTTTGACGAGGCGCGGTGGCTTGGGGTGATGGCGATGAGCGATTATAGATCTGGTTTTCAGTTTTTGGTGACTTTTGGATTTTTCATGATCCCTAGAGGCCAAGTTTGATGGGGGTATAAATAGGAAAGATGGAGAGGAGAGGGAGGCGGATCCGACGGTGGTGGTTGCTGGTAGTCCGGTGTCCGGAGGAGATGGTGGCGGTCATCTGAACATAGAGGTTTGCAGTTTCGAGTGGAATTGGGTTTTGATTTTTTTGAGGATGATTGATTTCGAATTAGGGTATAAGATCTGAAGGGAATTGGAGCCCGAGGTCTGACGGTCACGACGGTGGGGGCGCGGCGAAGTTCGACGGTCGGTGGGAGGCGCTAGGCTTCGATGATCGTAACCTATACAGTTACGTGTTTTCTGTCCTGGAGGGGTCCACCAAAGGCTCTAGGAGGCGAGACCGACCGTAGGTGGAAGGAAGGAGGGAGGCGGTTCTGGTGAGGCTGAGGTTATGGAGTCCGGTGGCATTAGGAAGTGGTGGCGATGGTTTAAAGGGAGGGAAGACTTCCGTGTTTGGCATCAGAAGGTAATCGGGTTTTTACCGTGAAGAAACCAAAAAGGAAAGGGATATTTTGTTTTGCCTGGTTAACACTTGATGATGACGTGGAGTTTACCAGTTGACTAGCCGTGTAACACGTGAATCAGGGGATCTAATCTAATCAAGGTAATAAATAAAATGGACTAGTAAAATTTAATAATATAATTAAGGAATTTTAAAGTTTGATTAATTCACGTGCAGGTAAATTAGGGTAGAGCGATGCACTCTGGCAAACAGTGATGCAATTTGAAACAAATGGAAAGGAAAAATTGACCGTCCTGATTACACTTAAGCAAAGTAATTAGAAATAATATTTTATTTTATTTAAGAAATTAATTTATTTAAAATCATATATTTATAATATTTATAATTCGCACATATTTTACTAGACAAACCATACCGTTGGAATCGTCGTGACAAATACTACACGATGGAACGGAGTTGGATGCGACTGGAATCAACTGAGATTTTCAGTTAATTAAACGCTCGTTTAATTTAACTGAAATAGAACCGTTTTAACAGCAAATCAACTCAAGGTGAGTTAAAATCACTCATTTTTCCCATTTATATCTTATAAATTGGGTTTTTATTTTGTGTGCTCTGCTTGCCAATGGTTGACTATTTGCTAAATATATATTTATTTGTTGATTTAACTGATGAAATTAAACCGTTGTTTAATTTCAGTAAAATACCAAATCGTTATTTTAACGATTGGTACCAATAAAGGTAACTTACATTATTGGTCACGTTTATCAATCAACGTGTTAAATGGTTTGAATTGTTTGATCTGTTTGAATTGTTTTAAACTGTGTAGAGATAATCGTTTGTATACAGGGAAGAATAGGTTGGAGGGATCCAACCGGATTCCTCAAATATATTATTTCCATATTATAATATGAACTGTCATGATTGGGCTATCGATTTTAGTAGTGATCAATGACTAAAAAGTTAACATGTGTTGTGTTTTAACCAATGGGCTATATTATTTGAGTAATCGGCAATAAATGGGCCTAAAGGTAAATCGTTTTGTTTATATTGATTCACCATCAGGTGAGTCGATAGAGATGAAGTTATAAAATTTATTTTATAACTGGAGATAGATTTTGAAATATATTATTTTGAATAAAACTTTATTAAAAGGAAATAAACATTTATTTTTATAATTTATTTGATTTTACAAAGTAAATTCTGAGATTAATCAGATTTAAAAATATGGGTATAGAAATTAACCTTAACGGTTAAAATTTGAAAAAATTGGTTATTGAGAATAGTTTAGTGAATATTGTTTTAATTTTTTATAAGATCTTTAAAAAGGGAATTAATATTAGTTTTAGTAAATAAAGGAATTAACTACGGAAGTAGTTAACTATCGAAGTAAATTATTGGTTTAATTGATAATAATTGGAGAAATACTTTTTAATTGAAATTCATTTAAAAAGTACTCGTAATGGACAGTGAAATCCAATGGAATAGTGAAGGAGTTTATAAACAGGTTTGTTTAAAACTTGAGTTTTTATAACAAAGTTATAAAAGAGTATTTTAAGCGAATATTATAGCTTAAATAAAATGTTACTTAATTAATTTAATTAAGTAAAAGGAGATTTAGAATAAAAGGGTTTTATAATAAACCAAGGTTATATAAAAGAGGTTTGAGGTGTTATATCGTTAATTCTAAATTAACATTACTTAAAAAGATGGGATTAAGTACAATTGGGTTTTGAAATAAGAATTCCAAGCAAGAAATGATGAAATACATTTGAAAAGAGATTGGAATAAGTGAATTTGGGTAAAGAAGGGGGTCATAAGGTTATATAACCAAATCTAATTTATAAATAAAATTATTTAAAGAGGACGAGTTAAAAGTGATGTTTTAATAAATATTACTTAATTATTGAATTAAGAAAGAACGGGCATATCAGAGAAAGGGATTTTCAAAGCGTAAGAAGGTTATGAAACCATATTTTGGAAAAATGGTGAAATAGAATTTGTATTGATATTGGCATGAAATATTTGTGTTGGGATTACGACTGGTATCCATCTGAAGATATGAACGTTGTTGGTCAAGGTCTGAAAGGTAATTAAAATACCCCAAATTGAACGACTTCAAGATTATCTCAGGATGATATAAGTTGTAAATGGTCAGAGAGGTTAGTAAAATTTATTATTTCATTAAAGAAATAATAATGCAACATTTTGGATTAAGATATGGAAAAATATATATATAATGATGATTTCAAAGTAAAAGGAATAAAAGGTGTTGCGTGAAATTATAACGACATTTTCAAGTTAGAAAGGAAATGTAAGGTGAGTTCTATTCCATAAGAGTAGGCATGTATTATTGTTTCCAAGAAGTGAATAATAGATATTTTGTCGTGTTGTTTTACGAGTAGTAAATTGAATTGATTCCCCCATGTTAGATACTAATGTGGCTAACGTTTTAATCGTAAAAATAGAAAGTTGGATAATATATAGGATTTTCCTAAGTGATGAAAGGATTTGGTTAAAATATAATCTTATGTTAAATAAGAAGCGTAAAGATATATTCGTAATATTGAAATATTTAAAAGTTTTAAATTTACATTTGTTTTAAATAAAAAGGCCAAGTGAGACCGAATACTGAACCAGTGAACTCACTGGATTGTCATGATTGAAACACTATTTATTTTGATAGTTAAATCACCGACTATCAGATCTGTCCAATACGATAGTTGGTACGGAAAGACCGGGATCGAATTTATATTCGAAACCCATTCCGACCAACCAATACGTGAAGATACCAGAAGTTGATCGAGATGGAGCATTGTAGACCGTAGATTTTCGTAAACGGAAGAACTGCTAAAAATCTCTGGTCTGCAGCCATAGATGTACTGTGGTTCTATCGTGGTTGAAATCTACGGGTTGCAAGGACTTCTCGCTATTGATCCATGGGGTGATTCCTATATTGGATGCAGTAGGAGAGTACCTTCGGTTCATCCTGTTCCTGGATGACTTGTATGGAAGAATGTCTGACAGAGTATTTTCCTGAAACCACGTACGTTGATTTTTACAAATAAACCGAGTGGTGGCAAAGAGGGCACTTCTTTTATACCCAGAGTATATTTGTGAACGTCAATTAGTGACTTGACGGATCTGACGATGTGGCATTTAAAGTGAATGGTGACCAGATGATTTGAAAGGATAATTTAAGCCTCAAGCCTCATCAACCGGGAAATGACAAAAATCGGGCAGGCAGCATCGCTATGTGGGTCGCTCCCGTTAGGGTGTATAATCACCTATCTAGCGAAATTCCTTTTGCTTCTTTAATCTATTTCGATGTTGTCCCTTTTCGGGAAATGGTGGTTTGAGCCCAACCGTTGGTGGTATACATTCGATACACTCAAGCGAAATGAGTGGTCGGTCATGTGAGGGCCAGGTTGCAAGACATTCTTGTTGAACCCAATGTATTCGCCTCTAGAGGTACACTATCGATAGGTGGTCCCATACCTTGTCATAATCGGAATCCAATCTCCAATAAGCGCCCGCGGTTTTGTTTGTATACTATATATGTAGAGCGTGAGATGCAAGCGTTCCACTAGATTGTTATTTACTTGTATTTAAACACTATGATAATATCAGAAAAGATATTGATTTCAAAAACGTTTTGGGTTATCGTAAGGTAAAAACCGTCTGTATTTATGTGTGGATTTGGTCTTACGATTATCCTTTTCTTTTCGAAAAGATTTTAACTTTAAAATCAGGTTGTGTGATACCCTTAAACTTAGTGTGTTTATCTCACTCTGGTTCACTAGACTGACCCGGTGTTTTGTAAATGCTTGGGTTAGCCCGGGGTGTACAGGTTCAGGTTATCGAATGCTGTGAAGAGACGACCTGGAAGAGTCCAGACGTATAATATTATATAGCTACTATTCCACTATGTGTTGTATACGGGAACAGGTTATTAGAACTGTCCCGTTATGTGATGTACTCTGGTATTGTAAGTATTTTTAAAGCTCTCAATAAAGATTTATTTCTGTATTATATTTAGTTCCACTGCGATGTGAGACTCTGTATTGTGTTGGTCCTTCATCTTCTTCTATTCTAACATTTCTTTCTTATCTCACCCTCTAATTTCATTCTATAAACATTCCAGTGTTTTCGGTGTTTGGAAGGTCGGCATGAGTTACGGTAAGGTATTTATGTCGATTTTTCGAGGTCGAAAATCCGTGGGTCGTTACATAGTCCATACCTAAGATAAGGTCATACCCCATAAAATCCAACGCATACACTTTGCAATGGAACTCAACATTGTCGACCTCCAATACTAGGTCTTTACACAACATATCAAGATATTTAGATCCTCTGATAGGGTTGGCCACCTCAATCGGACTATCTGAGATAGATATGGAATGGTTCAACAGATTTACAAATCGCTTGGAGATAAAAGAATGGGTAGCTCTAAAATCAAACAAGGTATATGCTAATTTTCCTAAAGTAGAGATTATACCTTCAAGTGCGGGCTGGCCTTGATCTCTCGGGGGTCGGCTTTGAATTGGGGTTGCTTCAATTTCATATTCTGACCACTTTTGGTAGCTTTGGGCGGCCTTTGGACATGTGTCCTTCTTCGTGGCAGTTGTAACATTTTCTCTTGAACTCCTTCTTTGCCAATAAGACCCTACAATCCTCGGCCTTATGGCCCTTGAGGTTGCACCTCGCACAAGTCTTTGCATCCTTTTTGAAGTTCTTCTTCTTGTTTTTCCACCATTCTTTCTTCTTGTTCTTGTTGGAGCTTTCTCCTTTCTCACCCTCCTAATCCTTCTTGGAGCATTCAGCCATGCAAAGGGTAGCTGTCTCAATAGAGTCTCAAAAGTTTCCCCAATTGCTATTTAGGCTAATAAGGTTTCCTTCAATGGGGAGTTCAGTCCATTCACAAATCTAAGGGCTTTGTTCATGGGGGTGTCCACCAATCCTGTACCAAACTTACATGACTCGGTGAATTTGGATACCTATTCTTGCAAACTCAAGCTTCCTTGCTTGAGGTGGATGAATTTTCTAGCTGGATAGTCCTTTTTGCCCTTGGCAAAAATTTCAATTCAAAATGGGTCTTGAATTCGGACCATGTGAAGATCCGACCCTCGTTTTCCATTGATATTAAGTTCCACCACTCTATGGCTCCATCCTTCAAATTCCAGGCTGCTATCCTTCTTCTTATTTCATCAGGCCAGGCAGTAGCCTCAAATATTCTTTCACAGTCCATAACCCAAGATTGGACACTAGCAAAGCCTTCCTTTCTAGAAAACGGTTTCCCTCCAAAATTCGTAAATACCTTACATAAGCGAGAAAAATCAAAGGCCACATCAGCGACAAGAGCTGCGGGAGCCGCCAGGGCCGGATTAGCTACAGGGACCTACTCCATAGTACAGAGGTACTGTTGGAACCATTCTGGCAAATTGCGGGGTCTTGGCTGGTTGCCATACTCATTAGGATTTTCAGCTATCCTACTATCTTAAAAGAAAAGGAAGAAACCCTTAGTGGACACTCCTGAGATAGTATTTAAGATGAAAAAGCAAGAAACAATAAAGGTGCCTAGTATAAATGCGTATGCTTATTGGGGTAAACATATATTATATATATATTTTGAAAAATCTTTTTCAAATCACAAATATGTCTCTCATACGTATATTTCCCTTATAATCGGGTAACCTATGCTCTGATACCAGATGTAACAACTGACAAGAATGGGCCCAAGTTTCGACCCAGAAAAGGCCCATCGAAACTTAGAGCCATTCTAAGTGAGTCGTTAGTTCCTGTAAGGATTACATTTGCACAGATAATACTAACATATACTTCGAATGGAAATCTCACATAGCGGAAAGAGAAAATATAATACCAAAAATAAGATGTACCATTATTTCAAAAATCTCAGAAATACAAAGTTGCAGTTACATTTATTCAAAAGGTACATCAAATAGTTCAATCTCATAAGATTCCAAAAGAAGAAAAGCAATAACCGCTAATAATATCATAATAACTTCATCTTCTCCATCGTCTTCCGTCATGACTTCATCCATAGCTTTACCACATCAACTGACATGTTTGGATGTTAAGGAGAGGGGGTTAGAACATAAAGTTCTGTGTGATTGGAATATAGTATTACTTAATGTCCATACCTTATATTTTTAGCAGGTTACATATGTCAAAGAATTTCTATGCAGCACACAAGATTTCACACAAACATAAATATCTAACCAATGGGGGTGGATATCCAAGTCAATCGCCCATTAGTGTTTTTAGGGTGAAGACCCGGCTAGGTGGCATTCTAGGTCACTTATGGACCTATTAAAGGTGGATTTTTACAATCTCTTATGACCCGGAGGCAGACCCCTAGCCCTTTAAGAACCGCATCCTAGTACGTTAATGTTCTTAAGTATATTCTCTCGATTGTAATATGAGAAGTAGTATTGCGAACGTTACTACTTAACTGATGTTACCCGGTAGGACACCTATGTCAGTTAAGACTTCCCTTAGACAGTTGGTGAGCATGCAATGGCCACAAATTCTTCAATTACCAATCTATCCCTAGTTGAGCCCTTACAAGTTTCTAGAGGAAGTGGACAACCCCGCCAACTACCCTACTCCATTAACCATTTTATGCCTAACCACTTTTAAAGTAGGAGGACCCAAAGACTTACCTTAATACTAACAAGGGTGGGTCCACTGACTTGGGTTCCACTCCAAGGAATAAACCTTCGGAGGGATCCTAGTCCTAACCACTTAAAACCCGAATTAGATAAAGAGGTGAGTTGGCCACTTAAGACCTTCTTAAGGTGTAGTAATCCTATTTGTTTTCACACATCAACTTTTTTTTTTGAAAATTGGTACACATTATTGCTTATACCAACCATATCCTTCATTTATATGCCTCATCAAAACCTCATATCCTCCCTAACCTAAATGGGTACGATCTAAGGAAAAAGAGCACATATAAAATCCATATATTGACTGTACAATATAACAAGCCAAACTCTCGCTAACACTAACATTAGCCTCTCAGTATAACAAACCAAAGCTCTCGCTACCTCCCACCATACAACATTAACCTCTCAAAACAACAACAAAGAAAAAATACAACTAAAGTCAGCCTGTATCACATAGTTCCACCCCCCACTTCTTCATCCAATCTACTATTTACATCGTTCTAACCGTCTTACTTCCATTATGGTTTACCAGCAAACCAACTTCCTTCATAATCATCTGTACACGTATTTCCTTCCTCACAGCTCTCGTATTAAAGATTCTACTATTCCTTTCAAGCCAAATTTGGTATACAGAAATAGTAAATACCCCACATGCAATGTCCAACAACTGGTCTTTAGCTTTAAACTGCCTTAAAGATTTCATCGCTTCATTCCTCAAATGAGATTCCCCATACCAAGCCCAGTTTTCCTGCTATGTACCTCCAAATAAAATTAGAGTAAACAAATCTAAAAAATATATGGTCCTTTAATACTTCTTCCTTATTACACAAATAGCAGCAATTTTCATGTATCAGCCCAAAGTTTCTCATTCTATCTTTACTATAAAGTCTATTATTTACAGCCAAGTACACTATAAATGCAATCCTATTTGCATTCTTCTTATGCCATATAACCCTGTAAACCGCATCCTTTTCATTTCGAACCCTCACCAAATCCCAAGCTTTATGAAACATGAAAGAACCTCCCTCGCACCACTCATACTCATCCCTTTGAACTCTATCATTAACAACTACACTACTAACTTCTTGAATTACTTCTCTCGTAGCTGCATGTGATCCAGCATTAATTCTGCCATCATGTATTATAGAAGACACCAAATCTTCCTTTCTCCCAATAGCTTGAAATCTAGACATACCTAATAAATCCACCAAGCACTTACAATTCAACCACGGTTCAAACCATAATGAAGTTGACGAACCATTAGCAATCACTTTGTTAAATAACTGTTTACCATCTGTTCTCAGCCTAAGTATAACTTTCCAAGAACTCAAAGCATTATCACTTTTCATTTGCCAAAACATCTTTCCACAACAATATTTAGCATTCATCCATCGACTCCACAATGAAGACCCCAGCAGAAACTTCCACATCATTTTAATACATGCAGCTTTCTTGAGATCCAAGAAATTCTTAAGGCCAATTCCACCCTCATTTTTTGGAGTATACAGTATGTTATAGCTAACTTTATATATACTTCCTCCCCAAAAGAAATCTGCACACATAACATTCAATTTGTCCAACAAATGCTCTGGCAACTGGTACACAAATAACCAATATAGTATAGTAGGAGTAATTACCGTTTGAATCAATTCCGCTGTTCCAGCAAAGCTCAAAAAATTGGCGTCCCATGCTTGAATTTTGTTTTGAATCTTACTCGGCAAAGACTTGCAATCATCGTAGTGCACATAATTTGATGACAACATCACACCAAGGTACCTGACTGGCAACTGTCCTATTTGAAAGCCTAAAATAGATGCTATTACATTTGTATTATATGCAGACATACTGAAATATATCTTAGTCTTCAAAGATCTGACAGTTAGACCGCTAAACCTCTCCAAATTACCAAATATTATCTTAAGAGTATTAGCACTTCCCAAATATAACTAAGTCATCTGCATATAATAAATGTGTGACACAATGCTCGAATTTATGCACTGGCACAAATAGCTTCGAAACAGTGCTTCATTCATACTAAATTTGAAGTATTCCATAGCTATTGAAAACAAGTAAGGCGATAGCGGATCTCCTTGTCATATGCCTCTATTTGATGAAAGAAAACAACAAGAAATTCCTTGAACCATAATAGAAAAGGTAGGAGTCGAAAGAAATACACTCGTAAATTATGTTAATGAAATGAACTGGAAACCCCAACTTGGCCATTACAAAGCAAATTAACTCTCTACTTATCTTATCGTAAGCCTTGCGAAGATCAACTTTAAAACAAAATTTACTTACCCCCTGTTTTTTGAAATCTCTTAACAACTCGTGAACAAGTAAAATGTTCTCTCCAATTGATCTCGATGGTATAAAAGCACTTTGATTCTCTGAAACAATATGAGGCATGAACCATTTTATTCTTCTACATAAAATTTTACTAAAAAATTTATGATACAAATTACAGCATGCTATTGGCCTGAAATGAGACATTTCTGAAGGTCTTTCTATTTTTGGAACAAGAGTGATGAACGTATGATTCAGATTTTTAGGCAGTTTAGCAGATTGAAACATGTCTTGTAAAGCTAACAACATATCATGTTTAATCTCATCCCAATGTAAAATAAAAAAATGAGTTAAACCCGTCTGGTCCTGGACTGGTACCTATATGAATTGAATTCACTGCATATTTGAATTCTTCCATAGTAATAGGATTTAACAATACCTGATGGCCTTGCTCATTAATGATCGATTTAGCTTGGAATGAGGGAAACTCACCATTCTTGTCTCCATTGAATAAATAATTATAGCACTCAATAGCCTCTTTCGCAACTTCTTCCGGTTTAAACAACAAATCACCTTCAGAATTAATCAGAGCCTTCAAGTGGTTCGAAAATTTTCTTGTTGACATTTTAGAATGAAAGAACTTAGAATTAGTATCGCCATCTTGCAGCCAAGAAACCTTCGCCTTCTGTTTAAAACTCCAGAATTTAATTTGTTTTTGAATAGCTAACGCTTTCTTAGCCTCAATCATCCTTTCATAAAGCTCCAAATTCTATGGATCAAGATCAGAAGCCTTTTAAATTTCTTTGAACATAGATTCAGCCTCCGTTGATACATAATTATCCTTATGTCTGGTTTTATTCCATTGTTTCAGTTCCATCTTACATGCATTCAATTTATCTTGAAATATATAGCTCGGAAAACCCCAACTGTTAACATGTAACCCTTTGCTAATGCATTCACCATATCCATCTTTGTACTACCAATCGTTCACATACCTGAAAGGGAAACCTTTAGATATAGATGTAGCAATTAACACTAGAATTAAAGGATTATGATCACTCGAAAATTGAGATAAGGACATAGCTCTCATATCTGTAAATTTCTGTAAGAAAGCATGATTCACAAATATTTTATCAATGTTACTAGCTATTCCTCTTCGTATCCAAGTAAAATTAAACCTAAATGCCTTAATTTCTATTAAACCAGACTGAGTAATGCAGTTATTAATAGCCCTGATATGCTGGAAAGGAATAGCAAGCCCACCTTTTTTGTTAAAATGCGACGAACAATTATTAAAATCTCCCATGAGTACCCATTCTTCATTGACATTACCTGCTTCATTTATTATGTGCTGCCATAGATTTAGCCTTTCCTGGTAACTTCTGTTGGCATAAATACGGTGAAAACAATAGAGAGCCCTCCTATGTTGCTAGCTTGTACTGGTAAGTGTTGAACCGAAGAAGAAATAACTGAAATCTTCCAAACATCGGTTTTCCACAGTAAAAGAATTCTACCAAAGTACTATGAATCAACTTATGGAATGAACTCCCACCCATTTGGAACCAACTTCCTAAAGTTAATCAAATTAAATCTACTTAGCTTATTTTCCACTAAACTAACCAAAGTTGGCTTAAATTTTGTCAGAAGAAATAATACATCCCGCACTCTTGTAGGATTATTCATCCCTCTGACATTCCATGTCATAATCGTCATTTAATAGAGGAGTTGCTCCTTAAATCTCTTTTAGGAGGAGCTGTAAAATTTACTTTCTTCTTACCCTTCACATTTGCTAAATAATCAGAATTTGTTGAAACCCCAAAAGATACATCCTGATCATTTGTTTCCCTAGGCTTTTCAGATAAGTGATCCGCTACCAAATTCAAATCATCAGGAATTAACTCCTTAGGAAGTTCTATATTAAGGAAACCCATATCCCCACCATCCAGATTCCCATCATAATTAACATTTTCAGAATTATTATCATTAACTTCTATACTTTCCTCTTCATGGACTCCTCCACTTGATGATCCCACCTCCTTTTGCTTAGAAACCCATGCAGGCTCTGTGGAAGTTTCAGAACAATGATTTATGACCAAATTTACAACATTTTTCACATTTATAAGGCACGTATTCATACTCGACACCAATCTCCTTTATTGTACCACTATGCAGCTTAATAGGAATTTTATCAACCAACTTAGAGTCAAAATCAATTCCTCCTAAAACTCTGGCATACTTGGTTATCTTCTTACTCGTTGTATTTGCATGAACTCGGATTGGTTCCCCAATAAAACTAGAGATAACTGATAAAGCTTCATTCGTCTACATTTCCATTTCCAGGTTATGTAATTTCATCCAGATCTGAACACTTTTAGCACAAAATTTATCGAATTCATAAGCAGGAAACCATCTATACACCATCAATAGTCTTCCAAAATAAGAGTACGTTGATGTTTTTAAAATTGACAAATAATCAAACACCTCGTCGAATTGAACTGCATAAAAAATTCCCAGAGCTATATGAACATGAAAACTCCGCTTAGGCTTCCATACCTTTTGTATATACTCCTTAAGCATTACCACATGAAGCCGAAATCCACTAGATGAATAGCGACTGTATTCTTCCAAGATTCTGCTGAAGCCTTAAAAGTCTCCTCCTATAGTAAGACATATGAATCCGCAGGTTGAACAAAGTGAAGAGAATCATCGATTACTTCATGAGAAACATTATCATTTACCAGATCTGAACTTAGATTCGATTTATTAGTCAATTATTGATTTTGAAATGAATTAGAAGAGGATTTTGGCAAGACATCGTCCGTCATTTTAGAGGAAATTAAGTTTTTTTAGAGGAAATGAATTAAGTTTTCACACATCAACTTATATATATAGTTATATATATACACACACACTAGACCTCTCACATTAACCCATATACTTGCAGATGCTCGATATGTCGGTCGTTTCCGGGTAGGCTTCTACTACAAGTCAGTTTAACCTCGTATCCAATGTTCTAAGTTTATGAATGGCCCATGACACGTAGACATCTCACATCAGTTGGGCCTACTTGTGGTTGCTGGATACGCCTATCAGTTCCAGGCAGGTTCTACCAAAAGTAGCAACTAACATCGTGTCTTTTTGTCATTTATATATATATATATATACACGCGCACAAGCAAACAAATATATGTATATACTTGTTAAGGGGACATTTCAAATTCAAACTCTAACCTAATCGCATGTATTACGCTAATATAACGTCAACTACGTTAATTATGTTTAAATAAATAATATAATAATAGCGCCTAATTAACGTAACATTCGTATAAACGGGGAAACGTTCTAATTACAATGACAATTGTCATTTATCCAAATTAAGGCATACAAGTTTAGGTCTTTCATATTTTATCACTACAACATAACATGATGCCATAACGAACATATAGCAATTAGCAGTAATAGAAAATATACACATACATAACAATTACAACTTGTATCCTAGGCATGTAGAAAAGGTTTCAGTATTAAATTAAAAGTACATTATTTTATACATTCACACATGTATGTTTACAATTTATATTTCACCGAATTCACCCTTTTTGTGGTGTTATGCACCCAAAAATGTTTACATTTGACTCATTCCAATTTATGAATGTGCTTACACCCAAATTAGGATCAAAACCAAATTCAACTCTGAAAAAAATTCAAATCCAAACCTTTTTAGGCCAATCAAATGATAATAACGGTGAGTTGCATAAAATATAAATAATAATTCAATACTCATTTTTATCTTTATTCCAATACAAAACCATAATTCCACAAAACCAATTCAGCATGACAATTTCCTAAGTGATTACAAAGTAGAAGATTTGGGGATTATTTATGTTATATTATCGCATAACCAAATCTTCGTAGGCATAACAATTAATATAGCAAACTGCTAATAATATGAATATTCCTTTAAGCAAAACTAGATTCCCCTCACAAATTAAGTGGAAATGTGATAAAAATCTCAAGATCTACGATGGTTCTCAACGTTCAAGCGAGCTCTGATTGATCTCCTAACAATATAAATATAAGAAACATATAATTAGATTCTTATATATATTGTTTATGCTAAATTCCAACTTCCTAAACTTATATAAATTTGAAATAGAGAGATATAGAATGGAGGTAGAGATGAAGAAGAACCATCACCCTTTTTCTCTTTATTTTTCTATGGAATTCAACAGCATGGAGGCAGAGGTTTAGAAATTAGGGTTTCTAGTGTGTTGTTTGAGGAGCCGTCAGATTTATAAAAATTAACCTGAACCATTCATATAAACATATCCTCTAAGAAAACCATTATCCATGTAGGCAAATTGGGTCTGTCAGCCGACTAGCAGTTGACCGGCGGTCGTCCCCCCTTAAGGAGGAGCGGTCGATCCTCCTTCGGCTAGAACGCCCAATTATGCTGCGTTGATGAGCTGCTAATTTTATTTATTGCGTTCTTAATTTGCTTTAATGTTTTCCATATATTCAATATACGTTGTCCTCTAAATCTTATTGGGTCTGTCAGCCGACTAGCAGTTGACCGGTGGTCGTCCCCCCTTAAGGAGGAGCGGTCGATCCTCCTTCGGCTAGAATGCCCAATTATGCTGCATTGATGAGCTGCTAATTTTATTTATTACGTTCTTAATTTGCTTCAATGTTTTCCATATATTCAACATACGTTGTCCTCTAAATCTTATCTCCAATTTCAAATTTGAATTTCCCTCATTTCATTTTAAATTATAATTTGGACAATATATATAATATTTACACAATTATATAATATATTTTCTACGTACACTGTCCAAATACATTTGTTCATAACTTCTTCATATGCTGACCGTTTTCAGCATATTATATATGAAAATGATTCAGAATTTCGCCACAACTCCAAATAAAAGAGTTTCATAGCCAAATTCCTAAAGCTGCAAAACCTCATTTTCCAACTGTATGATTTAATTGCTTATTTTTAATTATTTAATTTATTATTAATACTTATGAATTTTACGGGTGTGACAAACGGTGATCGTACGGTGATGCTCACCTAAAAAGGTTGATCCACACGTTGATTCTGGGTTTGCCACTTTTCCTTTTGCCATTTCGCACCCTGGCTTTAGCCAACATTTTGCATTCCTAAATTCCACTTTGAATCCTGGAGTTGCGCATAGGGATTCTGTAACCAGAGCTGTTGTGATTAAGGGATTTCGCATCCCAATTTCATAGCCAAAAATAGTATCTGGGTTTTGTGCCAGTTTTCGTATCGCATCCCCATGATGCAAACTCGTGGTTTTTCGCATCCATCCCAGTGCAAACCAATGTTTTTGAGTTTTCAGATCCACTTGGAAAATTTTGTATCTGTGCCAAGCCAACAATTTCACATCGCATCCCCCGTGTCGATCACATGAATTTGAGTGATCAACATGTGAATTCGCATCCGGTTAGGGATGTAGAATTCCTGTGAAGCCATGCCAAATTCCTGGGCTAGATCGACCCGATGGGCATTCATGATTTTGAGTGATTTTCCCATGCCGATCACGTCATTTTGACATGCCAAATCCAGAGTTTGTCAAGTGCCAGATCTGTTAGGGATGGAGGAATGGATCGTTAAGGCAAAACAAACACTAGAGGGAGGTAAATAGTGTTTTTGAGAATTCAAACAAAATCTAAAACTTATGTGAACTACTTTATGAATCATACACCATAGAGACAATCAAGGACACAGAATCAAACACAAATATAAACAAAAGTAAAGTGCATAAAAGGAAAGAACACACCTGATTTTATACTCGTTCGGAATTGCTTCTACGTCCAGTCCCACGCAACGCTGGATTGCGCAGAGTTGTATTACTATATCAATAGTCAATTCCAACCTACTTGATTTCACGGCTACGAGGGATACCACCGATTCCAACCTCCTTGGTTTCACGGCTACAAGGGATACCACTGATTACCCATCCTTGATTTCACGGCTATAAGGGATACCGCCGATTACTTACACAACCCAAAAAATTACAAATATCCCTATAACTCTTTAATAACACTTGATTCGGAGAGTAATGGGTGGAGAGTGTGGGGAGAAGAAGATTAGTGAAAACAGAATTGAATTCGGCAGAGTATAGGTGTAGAATTCATAAAAAGATAAAGAATAATGGTGCAATGAAAGGGAACGAAGATGGAGAAGAAGAAGTTATAAAAAATTCAAATCGGCCCCTTTTTAGTTTTTTATAGTGTATGAAAGATTACAACATCTCAGAACTATCAAAAATAATGAAAAGACACTTCCTTTCAATTTTGAAAAAATGACAGTTATATGTCGACATGTATATATGTATGTCGACATATACATGTACAAAATTGAAATTTGAACATTTTTCAAGTGTTTTGATATATATATATATAATTCTGGAAATTCTTGAATTAAAATATAGTGTTACAAATAAATATTATAAAGTAGAAAATCATATGAAAACATAAATATAAACTATATAAACATATTTATAAAATTATAGAGTTTAAAACTATATAAAATAAAGTATAAAAATAAATATGTAAAACTTATAAAGTATAAACTTATAAAACATAAGTTTAAAATCAAAATACAAATAGAAAGTAAAATAGAGAAGAAAGAGATTGAAGGTAGAATTTGAAAAACAGAATTTGAAATTATTTTGAATTTGAACCTGGAGTGTTATTCAGAGTCTTACATAATCTAGACTCTATAACTGTATTTATCTTGAACTCTTGAAATCTTGAATACTCATGAGTCTTGAAAAATCTCTGAATCTCTAACATCTATAAACTGTACAGTCTTCAGTAATAATTTCTGTATATAAATACCGCAAATGTGTGTGTGCATGTGTATGTATGTATGTATATAATCTAGACAAAAGTGTTAGTATATGTTTTATAATAAATTAGTTTTGAAATAAGGTTGTTGTCGTCAAAACTCCATTCTCCAACAATCTCCCCCTTTTTGATGATGACAACCTTAGTTTATAAAATATCATACCTGTATATATCTGTTAATGATGATCCTTCAAATACTCTCGTCTATATGAATCCTATAAACTATGTCTATATTTTATAATTTTTTCCCCTTTGGCATTATCAAAAAGAAATCTTTAACTACTCCCCCTAAATTATATAACTATATAAATAAATCCTATAAGAAACT
This sequence comes from Allium sativum, assembly GCA_030737875.1. NCBI lineage: Eukaryota > Viridiplantae > Streptophyta > Magnoliopsida > Asparagales > Amaryllidaceae > Allium > Allium sativum. The sequence continues at coordinate 602,501,625 of CM060919.1, read as the reverse complement.
AAGTAACTACTAATTCAAAGTAGAATACTCCCCCATAATCTATATAATCCTATAATAGTAATTCTTAACATTATGATTATCAAATACAAACCAATCCAAATATTGTATTTACATTTGTTAAATGTCATATATACAAACCAAATCAAATCAGAGCACACCACACCATATATCTTGGTATATACAAGTTTGAAGTCATAGAATTCAAATTTCAAACAAATCAATCAAATCAACCATACCAATCAATTATACATTTCTTGGGACTTCAACCGAACTGTCATCTCCAAAGATTGGATCCTTCTTGATGACTTCCTAATCCTCGTCTTCTTTGGTTGGTGGAGCCTTTGCAAGATTATTATCTCCGTCTTTGAGAAGAGAAGAGATTAGTCACCGAATTGCATCAAAATGTTTCTCTTGCTGCTCAAACATATTTATTTGGCTTAGATCGAGATGATGCCAGTTTCATAGAACAATAGAGAGGATATTTTTTAAATAATTAAAGGTTTCATCTAGATTTTCAGTAAGATTATGAATTGGATTTTCCATGGATTTGATAAGATATGAATAAGGGAGAAGGAGAAAATGGATAATGAAATTTTCTAGAAGAAACAGACTTAAATTGGGTCTGGAATTCGTTGGATTTTGAATGGACATGAGTAGTTATTTATTTTTTAAAATTTGAAACAATTTGAAAATCTGACAGTTATATGTCGACATAAACATAAATGTATGTCGACATACCCTATTGATAATTTTTAAATTTGAATCTTTTTAACTTATATTAAACTATAATTGATTCTAAAGTTTTTACAGAGACTTAAAGATAATTTTAACATAAATAAAACTCCATTCATTACTTAATAAAAAGCAAATACATCCAACTTAATTAAGACATACTAAATACGAGTTTCGAAAGTAAAACATAAGCAAATACATAAAGATAGATTAAACTAGATAGACTAGTTTTATGATGATGATGAGGGAGGTGATATTCCAAGTTTTCTTCCCATCTTGATCATGAACTTGGTCATTTTGGATAAGTTCTTCTTAAGCTACTTTTAATTGTTGACAATTTTGACTTGATTTTGAACAATCGCCTCTTTGGAAATGCGTCTAGTATTGGTTGGACACTCAAAACTTTCTAAAGAAGTTTCTATTTCTTCGACTTCCATTGGCGCTTGTTTATTGTTGCATTCGAGCTTGTTTGGCTTCGAATGTCTCATATGGCTTGAAAGTGAGAGGAATTTGCATGGGATGTATGTTTGATGAGTCAAACACTTTTCTAGACACAAACTCTTTTCCATGAAGATCAACTGCAAAGTATTTGAAAATACGAGTGAGATAAACACCATAGTAGAGAGTGTTTTCTCTTGATGGTAATTCTATGAGTTTGATCTCTTTTAAGATCATGTCGGCCCAATTAATGTTTTGGTTACCTATAATAGCGAAAAGAGCTTTTTAGACTTTGAGAGTTGGGTTATTAAAATTTCCTAAACGAGGAATGGTGGTATGTTGGAGGAAAAGGTTTACGATTCTTGTTTTTAAGCGGAAAAAGTGATTTTTGAACTCCATTGGAGCATAGTCTTCAAATATATCATGATAGGTCTCAAAGTCGGTTTCATCAATAACAAAATCCGAGAAATCTGAGCCCGTGCTTCTAGAATTTAGAATAGTGCCTACGAGTTTGGCATCAGGAACAATTTGAGTTCCTTTGACACTACTCCAAATTTGGTCTTCGTTGCCTTCATAAAATCTGCGGGTAAGATTCGCATAAAACATCTTGACAAGTTTGGGATAACACACTTCATTATTATCACGAGAGTCAATTAGACTCAAGACTTCGTTGTGTTGAAATAGAAAGGTAAGACCATAGGAGGGAAATTCGCTAAAGATGGCGAAAGCACCCGTGTTAACTTAAGCATTTGCTACATACTTAACATAAGTCTTGATAGCTTCTTTGTCATTATGAAGATAACCTTTGGTGGTTTTGGTTAACTTCAATTTCTGAGTTGAACTTGAGGAAGCCATTGAATTGATAGTTTTGAAGAGAATAGATATGAAGAATACAGATTTGAGTTGTGAATGAAAGGTAGAGAGGATGAAGTGTATATATAGAAATTGAATGGATATGAATTGAATAGGCACAACTTTTCAGACTAAAATGACACCTTTTTAGACCTTGGGAGTTGGTGAAAAGTTGGAGGGAAGTTTGAAAGTTTAAACCTTTGAAATTCAATTTTTTGGTCAATATATGTCGACATATAGACATATGTATGTCGACATATGTGCCTAGTTTCAAAGGAAATTGAATTTTTATGAAATGTAATTCATATTATCGATTTATATTTCAGGTTTAACGATTTCCTGAAATAATTATAATCCTATCAAACATACATAAAATTTATTTTATTATTTTATTTGTTTTTTATTATTATTTTGAATTTCAAAATTCAAATTTCAAATCTGAATTTCAAATTTCAAATTTTAGAGTTTTTAAATTCAAATCAAAGCAAATAAACAAAGCAACCATTCAACCAAATAAAATTAAAAATTAATTAAGGTGTATCCGGTTTTTAGATCCTTTTCTTTGAAATTTTCTAAATAGCCGTAAAGCATATATTCGAACTTCCGGTTTTTGGCTTTTCGTCACTTGATGATAAATCTGAATCATCTAACATTGCTATGTATGCTTTTTTTTCTTTTTCTTGATGAATTGTTGTTGTCTATTTTTTGAGTCGATTTATCTGGATATGGACACATTTTCTTAATATAGCCTGGTTTGTTGCAATTATAACATCGACCATCATTACTTTTTGAACTTCCTTGGTTATAATTTTTCTTTCTATATCTCAAAAAATTTCTAAAATGATTTGTCATAAGAGTTGTTTCATCATCATCTTCACTACTTGAGTCAGAATCATCTGATGTTGCTTTTAATGTAATAGACTTCTTCTCAGTTGGCCTGTTTTATTTTCTCTTTTGTAATTGGACTTCATGAGACATCAGATTTCTGATTAACTCCTCAATCTTCATTCCATTGACATCATTGGCTTCTTCAATTGCCAAAGTTTTCTGATCCCATTCTGGAGTTATTAAACTTAATATTTTTCTGACTTAATCTGCTTCAGAATAGGTTTTTCCAAGTGCTGTTAATGAATGCACTATCTCTTGAAATCTGCAATACATATCGGAAATAGACTCATTCTCGTTCATTTTGAATAATTCAAACTGATTTACTAACATTGCTATTTTAGTTTGTTTAACTTTACTAGTTCCTTCATGAGTATTGTAAAGTTCTCCAAATTTCATAAGCAATTTTACATATTGACACTCTATTAAACTCATTCCTATCTAATAAACAAAATAACATATTCATGGTTTTAGAATTGCTTTGTGCAGCACTCTTTTGTTCATTTTTCCATTGTGCAAAAGCAGTTGAGGGTTCAATAAATTCATTTTGCATACTATTCCATGAATCTAATCCTACTAATTGTAAATATATCTTCATTCTACATGCCTAATACGAATAATTACTACCATTAAATAGTGGTGGTCTAACAGTAGACTGACCCTCTACAAAAGAACTATTATTGCTACCAGTGTTGGTTTCCATTATCACTATTTTCAAAAATTAGATTATGAACTTTTTGAAAGACCTTGCTCTGATACCAATTGTTTGGGATTGTGGAAAGGATCGTTAAGGAAAAACAAACACTAGAGGGGGGTGAATAGTGTTTTTGAGAATTTGAACAAAATCTAAAACTTATGTGAACTACTATATGAATCAAACACAATAGAGACAATCACAGACACAAAATCAAACATAAACACAAATATAAACAAAAGTAAAGTGCATAAAAGGAAAGAACACACCGGATTTTATACTGGTTCGGAATTGCTCTACATCCCGTCCCAAAGCAACGCTGGATTGCGCAGAGTTTTATTACTATATCAATAGTCAATTACGACCTCCTTGATTTCTCGGCTACAAGGGATACCACCAATTCCAACCTCCTAGATTTTACGGCTACAAAGGATACCACCGGTTATCCGCCCTTGATTTCACAGCTAAAAAGGATACCATTGATTACTTACACAAATAAAACAATTACAAACAGCCCGATAACTCTTCAATAGCACTTGATTCAGAGAGTAATGAGTAGAGAGTGTAGAGAGAAGATGATTAGTGAAAACAGAATTGAATTCGGTACAGTATAGGTGTAGAAATCATAAAAATAATAAACAATAATGGTGTAATGAAAGGGAATGAAGATGGAGAAGAAGAAGTTAAAAAAATTCGAAATCAGCCCCTTTTATAGTGTATGAAAGATTGCAACGTCTCAAAACCGTCACATATAATTAAAAGACACTTCCTTTTAATTTTGAAAAAATGACAGTTATATGTCGACATATACATGTACAAAATTGAAATTTGAACATTTTTCAAGTGTTTTGATATATATATAATTCTGGAAATTCTTGAATTAATATAGTGTTACAAATAAATATTATAAAATAGAAAATCATATGAAAACATAATAAACTATATAAACATATTTATAAAATTATAGAGTTTAAAACTATATAAATATAAAGTATAAAATATAAATATATAAAACTCATAAAGTATAAATTATAGAACTCAAGTTTAAAATCAGAATAAAAATAAAAAGTAAAATAGAGAAGAAAGAGATTGAAGATAGAATTTGAAAGCAGAATTTGAAAACAGAATTTGAAATTATTTTGAATTTGAACCTGGAGTGCTATGCAGAGTCTTACATAATCTAGACTCTATAACTAAATTTATCTTGAACTCTTGAACTCTTGCAATCTTGAATACTCATGAGTCTTGAAACATCTCTGAATTCTGAATCTCTAACATCTTTAAACTATACAGTCTTCAGTAATAATTCCTATATATAAATCCTGTAGATGTATATATATATTCTAGACAGAAGTGTTAGTATATATTTTATAATCAATTAATATTGAAATAAGGTTGGTGTCATTAAAACTCTATTCTCCAACAAGATCTTTGCCAAACCAAGTCGCGCGACCCTTTTTCCTTGATCGTACCATGCCGATCAACTGTTTTTTAGTGCGTGAAACAAGAATTTATAGAAATGGTCAAAAAAATTCCATCGATGAGTTTTGCCACATGATCGGACCAATGCACTCAAGGATCTTGAGATGATCGGATCGAGTCGGTCAGGTATATTTAACATGCCATATTTTCCAAGTTTATTAACGAGTTTTCCAATCTAATAATGATGATTTCAGGAATCAGCAGTATTTCCAACCTTTTCCGAACACGTCACGACTTCCATCAAATTGCTTCGTGTTTTCTAACGACGGTCTTGAGAGTTGAGCGCGTCGCTAACCATAATCATGAGGTGTGGCTGCTTTGCTAAAAATACGGTTTATATTTTTCCCCTAGAAACATAATTTTCTTATACGAAGGAAGATGTGTTTTGCAAGTAAACCAAAAATCGAAAAATCCGTAATTCAAAGCCAAGAGAAATCCAGTAACTAGAAAACCAAAGAACCACGATCGCACTGGATCGCATTAACCATAAAACCATGATCGCACCGGATCGTATTAACAAATGAACCAATGATAGAATTATGATGAAAACCGATGATCTCTCTGGTTTGTTTCTTAAGAGATAACCAGAATAACTGAATAACCAGAATAACCAAAGTAACCAGAATAACTGAGCGACCGCAAGAGCCAGAGAACCTGAGTAACCATAATAATCATAGCCGAGAAATCGGGAAAACCCGAAATCCATAAATCCAAAACAATTAATAACCATATAACTAGATAATCTAGATAGCCAATAGCCATAGCGAGCGATCTTGCTATATCACCAATGAGACCATTCGAGTATAACTAAGTGAGCAAACTACCGTGAGCCAACAGAAAAACCCAAAACTAAAAAAGTAATGACCTTACCCGCCACAAATCAAGGTGACCTTGCCGGAAACTGACAAGGCGACCAGGATAGCAAGAATTTTCCAAGGTGATCTTGACGAAGGAAGACGACCAAGGATAAGCCAAGTGAGCCGCCTTTGCGGGGCAACCCAAAGCCAAACGAGTAGGATATTATGCTCTCCACTAGACAAAGCAACCTTGTCGAAGTAGGATAAGATGACTTGTCCCTTCCCAAGCAAAGTCCTTGCTTGAGGTCCATATTATTAGAGTTGCAATTCAGTTCCAATTTCCCTGCAAGCAGGCGTCCTTACTTAGCGAAGTACTTCTATTAAAGTTGTAAAAATTAGGGAGTTTTTAGTAAAGCTTAAAAAAACACAATGGTTCATCATCCACAAATAACTTGCATAGGGGCTGGCCTACCCCTGTGCATGGGTATACAGACTTGACCGTGTTTAGATTTCAAATTCATTCGCGATGGAGTTTGAACAGTTTATCATTCGCAAGGAGCATGCCTAGGATGTTCCTGTTACAAGGGTAAGCAAACTTAGTCATTCATAATCCAAAGCCAGGAAAGTTATATTTTTCATTAATATCTAGAGGCGGTGATGGTGTATTGTCGGACAAATAGCATGCCTAGAGATCTTGTTGGTTCCTGTGCATAGGCAGGTCAACTAAACCATCTTACAGACAAAATAACCAAAAGGATACATCCCGAAGATCGATGTCCCTAAAGGCAAAACCATGGGCGGAGACCCGGAAGACCTAAAGCCAGATAACACCAAGAAACCCATAAATCGGAGAGCCAAAAGAAGGAAATCCATAAGTGGGTAGATGGTCATCCAAAAAAGCCGAAAATCCAAAAGGAAAATAACCAAAGATCCTAATATCCCAAGAGCCAAAGAATCGAAGAAAGCTAAAAGTCGAATAACCAAAAACCAAAGGTGGTAAACCAAGAAGTCCATCCCAAAAGCCGAAATTCCTAAATCCAAAGATGTAGAAAGCCAGAGCTAAGAAAACTAAACCAAGGCCTCGATCCGAAGAACCAACAAGAACCAAAAGCCGAGTAACCAAAGAATCTGCAACGCTAGAAAACCAAAAACCACAAGCCATAAGATACTGACATCCGGAAGGCTTGAATCCGGGATGCCAGAGCCAAAATTAGGATCAATTGATAAACGGACCGTGAGCACTAGTCCCTAGCCTGTCCTGAGTAGTAGTGGGGGTTTTCCCTGTCCAGGTGTAACAGCCCGAGCTCTAACAAATCATGCCAGCCCACTACGTCTGACACGCTTTTTGATTTTGTCCCAAAGATGTCGACCATCGTTTAGGTTGTGGCCGTCAAGATCGAGGAATAACCAATATCAAACATAATTTCTTTGTTTCTGAGTAGGCTCCTACCTAGGAGGTTGTTCGAATAGAGCAATGGATTGAAACTCCAAAAAGATCTCTTCCGGGGTGTGAGTAAGTTCTGATAAGATGGGAACTTAGATTTCTTTATAGCCGCTTAGTGATTGTACCCAGAAGAAGACTTGCCTTTACCTGAACCTTTAGCTCGACCAACCAAAGTTTCCACAACTACACTTCCATCAATATTGGGGATGCCTCTGAGTATAGCGGGAACGACAATGATCTAAGGATCTGTGTCATCCCGCTTTAGAGTTTGCAGGATTGCCCGCAAGTCCCTAGTCGAGGTCTGTGGAACTTTAGAACTTGTTCCTAAGATGTCCGCTTGGTCATACCTTCTGAACCCTCGTAATCAATCCTTAATCTGAGCGAGAAAAGTATTCATAACCTCCACTTGACGATCCATGCAAGCAATCAAACCTCTAGCCAACTCGGAAATCCTCTCGACTCACCAAGTCCAAGAGATCTTCAGTCATAGAACGTTCTTAACTTCCTTCACTACTTGTACTTTGAGCTTCAGAGGCGGCGTCAAGCCTTTTCTGCTTAACCATGATGAAAAGTAAAGTCAAATCCGAAATCTGAAACGAAATCCGAAAACCAAAACCAAAGCAGAGGTCGAAGTTGTAGTGCTCCCCTTCCTGGTATGCCAAATTATTGACGTGGGAAATTGGTTATTTACGTACGCCAACCCTAAGGGTAGTTTGGCAGTAAACTTACAATCTGAATATTCAATGTACGAGAAATGTAAAGGGTACAACTTTTATAGTGGTTCAACACTAAAACTTATGTCCACCTTATAGTAATCATTTATCATATATTTGTTGATTACAATGCTTGTATTAGTTCGGACAATTTGAATGCGCAAAGTTGTATAATCGAACAATAAATTGCTTGTTAATACATAACTTTGACCAAATTTTCATTTTTCTTCTTCGTTGAGTCAATGCATGTTGGTACGAGCAACAATGTCCAAAGAGTAGCTTCAACGTCCAAAGAGTAGCTTCAATGTCCAAAGAGTAGCCTTAATGTCCAAGAGTATGCATGAATGTCCAAAAGATGTCCAAAGGTCCGAGTGAATACCAAAACGTTGTAGATAAACGTTTATGCAACGTTCACAAGTCCATGAGATGTCCGAAAGCCATGAAGATGATGATGGCAGCCATTATTGATGCCTTGGAGCTCCGATACCATATACCCAAGTGTAGCTAAGGTCCAAAAATGACATTCCTTAAGAATGTCAAGATAGGGGTATTTATAGGTGAGGTTTGGAGGCATCAACCCAAATTTCATATCCCGAGGGGATGCAAAATTCGCATCCTGAAAAGATAGCCAAAAAACCAAGTCGCATCCAAAAAATCACATCCCGAAGTAGTGTAACCAAGAAACAGTGATCATACTGTGGTGCTCACCCAAAAAAGGCTGACCCGCACGTTGATTCTGGGTATGCCACTTTTCCTTCTACCATTCCGCATCCTTTCTTTTAGCAATGTTTCACATCCTAAAATTACATTTTGAATCCCTGGAGTCACGCATGGTGATTTCGCATCCCAAGTCGATGTGAACAAAGGATTTCACAGCCAAAAATTATATCTAGGTTTTGTGCCAGTTTTCGTGTCGCGTCCCATGATGCGAACTCTAGGTTTTTCGTATCCGTCCCGGTGTGATCCAATTTTTTCGAGTTTCCAGATCCACTTGAAAAATTCTTATTCGTGCCAATCCAACGATTTCGCATCGCATACCCCGTGTCGATCATATGAATTTGAGTGATCAAGACGTGATTTCGAATTCGGTCAAGGATGCGAAATCCTTATGAAGCCATGCCAAATTCGTGGGCCTGATTGACCCGACGTGCACTCAATATTTTGAATGACTTCCCTATGCCGATCACGTCATTTTGACGTGCCAGATCCAGAGTTTGCCAAGTGTCAGATCTATGCCACCCATATCCATTTTTCCTTGATCGTGTCATGCCATCAGCTGTTTTTGAGTGCGCAAAACCAGAATTTACCGAAATCCAAACATTTTTCATCGATGAGTTTTGCCACATGATCGGACCGACGCTCTCAAGAATTTTGAGCTGATCGGACTAAGTCGATCACATATTTTTACCACGCCAGATTTTCCAAGTGTATTAATGACTTTTCCAATACAATAACGATGATATCAGGAATCGACGATATTTCCAACTTTTTTAGAACATATCGCGACTTTGACCAAGTTGTTTGTGTTTTCCAATGATATTCTTGAGACTTGAGCACGTCGCTAACCATAATCTTGACATGTGACTGCTTTGCCAAAAAACTGGTCAACATTCGACATATGAGCCGTTCATTTTCAAATTCAAATTCTGAAAAGTTGTGTCTTTTGAATTCAAAACTATTCGAAAAGATTTGACTGTTCGGAGACTATAAATAGGCTTCTAAATTTGATTTTTTAACTAACTTTTCATTATCATCTTTTTTTTCTATCTCTTCTTACCATTATTATTATTAATTTCTTAAATTCCATACTTATACTTTGCCGATTTTCACAGAGAATTATATCAGTCTCTTTCAATTTCAATTCTCCATCAAACTCTCTATGAAATTCAAGTGATACTCAAGAGTTATAGGCTTTTTGTAATCAAAGATTGCAAGATCAAGTTCTATTGAGTCAATCTTCCTAAATTGATACTAATGAGAAAGGTGGTCGCATCCCGTACAAATCGATTGGGTGTGATTGTGTCTCGAAAAATCAATTGGGTGTAGGTTATGGCCCGAAAATCAACTGAGTCCCACCGTACTTCGAAAACTAGTTGGGGTGTGCCCTTATAGCCTGGATATCAAGGATTGTCATCTGGATATAATTTGAAAAGAAATCAACGTCAACCCAGCGTTGTGTGGGACTAGATGTAGGGTAACTCTAAACCAATCTCGATGTGTTCTTTCTTTTTACTATTTTTATTATTATTATCTACATCTATAATTGATTCTGTGATTATTAATATTTTTGTTTTACATAATATTCTAATTAACTTAAAAGGATTTAAATAAAACTATAAAATCCATAAAACACTATTCACCCCCTCTAATATTTAGTTTGCCTTAAGATCCTTAATCTGCATCCCCATCGTGAATGAGGGTGAGGGAGTGTTACTATTTTTTACATAGTTTTTGAACAAGCTTGATTGATTGAACTAGATTATGGAAGAATGATAAAATGGTTCCAAACTACTTAGAAGATAGAATAAGACGATGGAATGAACTACACAAAGAAAAGATAGCTAAAACTCGATGAAACTTCATAATTTGGAGGGAATAAGTTAGAACTATACTAAGCCAGGGTTGGAACCTATGAAAATGATAGAAAAAATTGAGTTAAACTAAACAAGGAAATGAATGAAGACATAAACCAAATTTCAAAGAATCTCTAGACTAAGCTCGAACAAAACCCCGACTTAATCCGTGTCTACCTCAATACGGGTCCGAGTTGTAATATTAGGTCAGGTTGGATATGATTTTTCTTTTGGAGTGACATGTGAATGTGGAGAAAACATAAGATCATTTTTAGAAGTTTGTTTCAGTGATTCCCATCTATTAGTAGGAGGAAAGACTCACTTTAAAAGGACTTTTATTATCTTCATTTTGAATTATTAATTACAATGAGTTGAGAAATACAAATCTGGAACAAATTATGTACAACTCACACTCGAGTTGAGTGATATCAGCTTGTAAAATATACTTCATTAAAGAAATGTATAATGCATAGAAAATGATTATATGGACATAAGTCGAAGTACTTATCGAATCACTATAAAAATTTCTTGTTCTTTTTTGCTTTTATCCTCTTTTCTTTTATAATTTTCATATTTGACACTTCATGGGGGTGTTTATGTCATTTTTGATGCAATAAAACTTCAAACTCTACAAGGACCAACTGGCTCACTCTCTTCACGTGTGTGTATAAAACAATTCAATGACACCACAAACATGGTAGCACCCCAATGATCCTCTGATTTTCACCTCAAGTTTATATTTAAATAATCATTCATTTATTTCCTCTTCACTTACTCCATTATTATAACGACCTGCCCTTTTAACCGCTTCAAGTTCGTAATTAGACCAACCCAAACCGTTCAAAAGAACATATTATTGTTTAGCTTACAGGGTTTAACAGAAATAAACACATGGAATCACAACACAAAAATAAATACAATAATATCTCATAATAGTATATTTTATTTCAAAAATATCAAAGTTTATGCAATATTTTTATACAACAAAATTTATATACATGAGATTTTAATAAAATAAAATTACAAATGGATGAACCCATAACGAGCATCTTTACCACTCTCTAACTTCATCGCCTGAAGTCTTTAAATCTGCAACACTCGGGTCTGATCCAAGCGTTTCATGTAAAACACAAAACACTCGATGCAGGATCAACTTTATACAAGTAAATCAATTCAAATAAACATTAAAATATAATAGTTAATCCTAACAAATTATTAAATTCGAGTATGTCGAACCCATGAGAAAACTGCCAAAAATGTTTTGACAAAAATTGAAGCAACTATGAATATAACAAATCAAGGCAACATATACTAAAAATATATACAAGCAGTTATTCGCATACCCAAGTACGAATAGCAATAGATACGGAAAATACACGGTGCCAAGTTGTATAAGTATGGAAAAATTAAAGTGGTAAAGGCAAACTTTCATTTAAATATCATCACAGCATAAATTAAGATAGTGATATGAACACAACCATACAGGTGAACAATGCATCTTTCATTTCAGTTTTATCACATATACATAGTTCAGGTTAAACAAGTAGGATTTGTTAGTGTAAAATGGTATGGTTAACATCATATGCTCATGTTTTACAAACTGGGTGAACACTTATGAACAAAATGTTTTTCTAATACGTAACTATATGTATCACCGCGTGCACCAGGGATGCAAGGCATAGGATAAATCTATTTAATGTTTAAAGTGAACAAGGCACAACAGGCACATGAAGTATATATACATCCAAACTAATAAAACAACATAGGAATAAAGCAGTAGTCTATCACGCTTACATATTTTGAATGTACAGTATGCATAGGACCATATACTACAAATGATCATGTATTTCCATGGATACTCAAGTTATTCATTAATGTATCATTGCAATTCACATAACATTTCAACCATTGACAATTTCAAGTTTCCTACATCATATATGGCCTTTATATAACATTCAAGACTGGTTAAATGATGTCCAAAGATTCGATACACCCTGGGTGACACGGCAAGGCAAATAAGACAACAAAGTGCATGAACAAGGTGGACCCTTCTAGTTTTCTTTTAAATACAGGCAAACTCAAGTAAGTGAATCCAAAACGAGGGCCAAGTATTATTTGTATAAATACATATATAAAATTGAGTAAACCTGGCATAAAAGATACATCATAAGTTTAATAGGCATAAGGTGAACCGAACCCATGTTTATTTCAATGACAGCATGCTTGATCATAAATAGACATAGCAAACATGTATTTTCATAAACCGAAATGGGCCGGGTAGATCAAGTCAAAGGTAAAAATACATGTAGCAGGTATTAATTTAGAAATAGTAATGAAATTATGTATGCCCATGCATTTTGAATCACAATCAGTAGGTTGTATGGCCAGGTGATATAAAAGGGTGTCTTAGCAAATAACAATTACCTAAGTCATAAAAAGGTGCAAGTATTGTCCAAACCAAATATGCAATGTATATGTGTGCTGGTTATAAACAAGGCAACTAAACGACCCAAACTCGCCCTTTCGGGAAAGCCCGGATTGAGTGGAGAACTAGATGCATCAGAACACAAATAAAAGAACATTTCATTGTTATTACAACAATTACATCAGAGTACAAGAATATTCCAGAGTATGAATAATTAATATACATAAAAAAAAAATAAGAAATTTAAATTACAAAGCAGCGGAAAAATAATACATAACACAACTGTAAGAAATACACGGATACAGAGCGTTCTGAATATAACTCCAACTGTAAACCAGGATCTTATAAGAATAAATATCTGCAAAACTGAAACTACAAGCTGCCCATATGTAAAATAAGGGCACCTAGAGTTTAGGTTAAACCAATAAACTCCAGGTCAATCATGTAACTGGTGTGAGAACTAAAACAGTTATTAATTTTATTTTAAAGTTAGGTAAATCAAGGGACCACGCCGTATAACACGGAACGGGTTTAACCCCAAGAATACCAGTGCATAAAACATACAATGCAATGCTAAATAGAAAAATGAAGCTATTATAAGACTCGGGTCCCATCACATAATGAACGCAGTCGAGGATAGAGTTTTACCTTATAATAGCCAAAAATGCTTAGTACGTGAAATTTCATATTTTATTATTATTACTATTAGTGAAGAAATCAACTTCAAATATACAATTGAAACCGCAAAGTCACGTATTGGAAGTTGGATTTCCATCATGAACAAAGGCAAAGGATCATCCTTACCAAATTCGACACAATCTAGCCTACCATGTCTCAAGCTTAGTCGCAACTGCACCTAGGAACGCCAGGGCCTGTCCACCTTAGTGGATTAGTAATCCCTAAACAATACGTTTCCCCTCCCTATGGGGCGTAATGGTCAGTATGTCGACCATATCATCCATCAGCCCCGTAGTGACCGAATATCCAAGGTACCTCGCTATCCATCATCCACATAAGTAAAAATGCCTGGGCTCCATACCATGACACCACTCCTAGCTAGAAAGAAACCCACGACCTCCCTGGGGTCCTTCAACCCGTTTCTGGTTCACACCAGGGTGTGAGGCTCGCGAATTAACGCTATACACAAAGTTATGCTATTTAAAGCCGTGCTTTGATCATCAACTACATGACTCTGCTTTTCAACAGAAGCTTTGACCATTTGCATCTCAGCATGCCACACAGGCAATTCACGCCATGCGACGGATGTCTATCGATATATAACCTCTAAGCTTGTACGTTTCAGAGAAGGGTGTTAAGCAAGAGAATAAATTCTCCGCCACCAAACAGATATATATTTAATAGATATCAATCAACACAGAATAGAATCCAATGTCAGACATACATCCATTTACAAGTTCGTTCTGGGTCTGAACGAAACCGGAGGCACCTTATTCCTCGTCCCATATGTCCAATACAGGAGAGAGGTTCTCGCATATCCAGTCAATCTCCAAGTATGCCTGGACGATCACCACTTATTACCTTTTCTTGGGTGTACAGCCAAATCAAGACATTAGTAATCATTCAAACGACGTGAAGACCTCCGGTCTTCAACCACCGTCTTCATCGTCGACATATCGTCGAATTAGTTATTCAGAATGGGATAAACCCGGTCTTTCCGAATAACTCGCGTATTTTATAAACAAGTGCTAAAAAACACAACATACGCCGCATTCCAATCCAGAATATTCTTTTATCCAAATATTATTTTCACAATTTAAACCAAATTAAGGTTTTCCAAACAAGTCGGGATTAGCGAACCTTACCAAAGTAATCATTTATTATATTTCCCAATCCCAACCTATTCAGCCCATGGAGAAAAACTGGTGGTACTCCATACTTAACACCGTGGTGTTATCGATAAAAATTAATTACCATTTCACGTTCAAATCTAATTAAAGATTTAACTATCGCTTGGAGCAAAACTGGTGATACTCCATTCTCAATCATTTCCCCCAATTTGATAATTTAAATTATCGCATTCATATTTCAATCTAATTAAAGATTCATTAAAACTTCATTTAGTTTTAATCTTCCCAAAAATCAATATTAATGATTATTTAACTTTGGGAAATCAAACATGCCGCATCGACAATCTACACTGTACTATCGATTTCTGCCGATATATAACCTCTAAGCTCGTACGTCTTAGAGAATGGTGTTATGTAAGAGAATAATTTCTTCACCACCAGACAAATATATATTTAGCAGAGATCAACCATATAGTTTGAAATACAATGTAAGACATGTAATCCTGTCTTTAACTGGGTTAAAGAACTAATGTCATTTAAAACACAGTTCACGATAAACCCAAAATCACATTCTGTTTATTATGGAATCTTCACGAAAACTAATCAATATATATAATCGATATAAATTTCCGTATCCGACTAATAATATAAATGGAATAATGACAAAGCCTTTTAATTTCCATACATATTAACAGCCTTCCTCCACAGAAGCTCACTTCGATTATTACCAAATTGAATTCCATTATATTCCAATTTAATATTTTAAACAGGAAAACTTTACTTTGGAATATCCCATTAATCTTAATTAAAAGATTTATAAATTCCAAATCTCATTTCACTGTTAATCGGGTTAAAGAACAAATGTCGTTAAAAACACAGTTTACAATAAACCCAATTCACATACCATTTTATTCCAATTAAATGTTAATTAATTGGAAACTCTAATAATCTTAATTAAAAGATTTATTCTTTTCACACGGGGTTTAAGAACAGTGTTATTTAAGACACCACTCACGACAAACCCAAAATCCAATTCTTTTATTCAATTCCAATTAAATATTAATTAATTGGAAAACTTCAATAAATCTTAATTAAAAGATTTATTCGTTTCTCAACTGGATTTAAGAATAGTGTTATTTAAGGCACCGTTCACGACAAACTCAAAATCCAATATCAATACAACTCCAATTAAATATTAATTAATTGGTAAACTTTTCTAAATCTTATTTAAAAGATTTATTCTTTTCTCAACGGGGTTTAAGAAAAGTGTTAGTAAAGACACCGTTCACGACAAACCCAAAATCCCATTTGATATAAATACAAGGCTCTAAATAGAAATTATATCGGCTTGTATTCAATATCAAATTCTGAAACCAACAAATATCGTATTGGTAATAACAATATAAATATATCTTCCAAATTTCCATAACAATATCCGTATAACCATGGAATTTAATATCAAAATATTTCGAAAATTATTTCCATTCCAAATCCAGTCCAATTTGTTCGTTAGAAATTTCTGGTTATATTAAAACCATTCACAAATCCAATTTATTTTATTTAAAAATTATTGAATTTCAAATCAAGTTAATAACTAGTTCATTTTGATAAAAATATATTTTAATCTTTACAAACGTGGAATTTTTCATCCTAATTCTTTCCAAATCATTTATTATGATTTTACACAAATTATTAATATTTTTAATAATTTTATTAAGGCTCTTTCAGTCGATTTCCATAAACGGTCATCGAACTGCATTTACAATGACCTTTTCCAAATTTGATTTGGACATAATTCCAAATCCAACCATTAGATTTTAAATCTCTTACATTCGTTGGAAAGCTCTTTCCGATACGAACCCAACGGTTCCGGTTTAGGGGAATCCGACGGCCAGATCTCCCGTAATGTCAATTCGAAGTCAATGGTCGAAATTAGCGAATAGTTGCTGCGCGGCGCGTTCTATCCAGGCCATTAAATATATATAATATATATATTATATATATATTTTGTCGATTTCCATTTAAAACATATTTTACAAATCATTTATAAATCCGTTTCAAAACGACTTTAAATTCATTTCAATTTTAAATCAAAATTGAATACTCCTTATCATTATAATATTTAAATGATAATATTTTCAAAATATCATATTTCGAAATAGTTTCCTTCACGATATTCATTATAAACATGAATAAAATCGATATAAATATCGTTCGCATCAAAATGGCGCACATCTAATCAATACTGCTTCACATATTTCAATATTTTCGTGTCCATCAAAAATAGGACATCAAAATCAGTTTTTAATCATTTGCTGAATATTATTTTAAAATATTCGTTATTTTAAAATATTTGTTATTTTAAAATATTCGTTCTTTTTGAACTGCAATCAGACATAGTCAATTACCATATAATGTTATTTATATGGATTGCATACACACATGTACACAACAATAATCATACACAGTCAACCATCATCCAGAGTGCATTACACAACTGTATAAGCATTAAATATAAATAATTAACGCTTACAACAGTCTGTCAACCAATCGATTGACATACAACTAAACGATTGGGATTAGTGTACGCCACATATCATGCCAATACCCGTGTGGGGTTTCAATCAACACACATAGATTTTATTTGTGCAGTTGAGCAATGTGTAAAATACATCGTCCCAATCAATATCAGTCAAATGAGTGTACATAAACAAATCGTCCGATTTGTAAATGAATATTTATTTTCATTCATATACTCATTAAAAATTATATTTTTAACGATAAATATTTATTTCAACACATGAATATTTTATATAGTTCATTTATACAATAAAAATGATATTTTTATTGTTCCAACATATTTTAGAAAATTTTGGCAGCATAACGGCGCGATACTAGAGCTGGAATAAGGTCTAGCCTTATCCCTCGCCTAATACTGGCTCGCGCCATACACAAACCAAATTCAATCAATTTCATTCACATCCTAAGCCAAATTCAAACGAATAAATCAATCAAAACAAACAACCAAACATCCATGGTTTCAATCAAAGGTGTCGGGTGCTACTAAACACCGTCTGCATCCTAGTATACATTTATTGTAAATAAAATTAGAGTTAGAAGAAGTTCTCACCTTTGATTTCCACTCTGTCATTCTTTAATTGAACGGTTTGGATTCTGTTTGCTTCCAGTCGGTTCCGTCGCAATCGGTTTCACGCGGTTTATATTAAAAACACATTTTTAATACAGTGTTATTTATTTAAAAATCACATTTTTATAACGCCACTACATATATAAAAACCACAGGCGGCGGAGCGGTCTGATTCGGGCTAGGGCACGGGGTTTTCTTGAATTGGGGAAAGAGGGGGTTGCGTTGGAGGATGGGTGGCCAGCGGTGGGTGAACGGCGACGGTGGCGACGCTCTGACGGCGGTGGGGGCGGCTGAAGGGGGAAGCGACGGGGTTTGGGGGATTACGGTTTGTTTTTCCTCGATCTGTAATGAATGGGAAAAGGGAGAGAGAGAATAAAGAGGGTTGACTTTTTAATTATATATTTAATATTTTAATTTTCCAAAAAGTTGATTTTTCATTCGAACTCCAAATCGAACCCAACGACTGTCACCCCTAGCTAATTACCCCCATTCCGAATGCAATGGTATATGTCCCGCAAGCCAATTCGACTGTTTCAATTGGTTTTTCTTTAAATTAAAATATAAATCAATATATATTGAATTTAAACATACATTTTAATTTACCGGGGCCACATACTGACTCCAAAAATTCCAGAAAATTATATCTAGCTTTGTTTTGACGATACGGTCCTAACAAAACTAATTTCGTCGAATTTGGAGACCGTTTGAAAAACGGTAATTTTCCAGTCGATTAAATACAAACTGAAATTACCAAACACGTTTAAATTCACCATGCTCACATATTAATTTCAAAAACTATGAAGCAATAATTTGACATTCCGGACCCAACAAAAGTGGTTTCATAAAAAACGGAGGTAGTTTGCAAAATGGCTATTTTTAAGGGCTATATATTATATAAAATAAATATAAATTTCATAGCGACTATTTTAAATTTTAAACTGGACATAACTTACAATTTATAAAGTAAAATCTCAATTTCTTACATTCGTTAGAAAGATATAATTAAATAGATTCAAATATTTCTGATTTTACTGAAATACGATTTATTTTGAATCTAGTACATTCAATTAAAATTTAAAAATTGAATTTTCAAACTACCGCACCATTTTAGGCTCGTTTTATATTTAAAATAAATTATTCATTCTAACTTCGCTTAAAATAAATTTTTAGTTGTTATTATTTAAAATAAATCATTTTAAATATTCAAAATCCATTAAAATAGCTAAAATAAAAAATTTAAATTAGTTCTGAAATTCCGGGTTGTTACAATCTCCCCCACTTAAAATCTTTTCGTCCTCGAAAAGGAACGGAGTTGAATGTAGTTTAATTAACCAACTTAACTTTCATTCTGGCTTTCATTCTTCAACTTTTCAATTTCTAAGAATTTTCAAATTTTTCAAAAATTTGGCTAACACACTAAATTTTCGAAAATTTTCGCCATAACCTCCTTTGTACAAGGAGAGCTTTAAAACCTCAACAAGCCACGCAGGGCCCTCATCAATCTAAAAGAAAAAGAAAAAGCCAAGCGGCTAGCCAATATGCTCACAAAATCATCCAAACCCAATAAATATAGTAAACATGTACCTATTTGTCGGGCAAACAATTTTATTCCTCTTCTTAGCTTCCATGCTATGACATGTTCAATGCATATACATGTACATATATGCAATTGCAATCAATTTTCAATTCAGTTCAAATTTTGATTCAATTTGGCTTAATGGTTCAAAATTTTAATTAATCAAACCAAAAATCAAACAACACAATCAGCAATCAATTAGTTGATTATCATCTCAAACACATAAATTGTTATATGTACTAAAAATCCATTTTTGATGCCAAATCACAACAATAACCCTATCTAAGTTTTGGTTCTCACACCAGTCAATTAGAGATATATAAATATCCCACTTTCGAAACTCGAACATAAATGTTGATGCTGACATGTCAATTACCAGTATCATCAGAGTCATCTTCGGGCGACTAAAGTGTGATTCTATATCTATCTAGTATATTTGAGACTTCGAATATACGTTCATGACACATATATGCAAAATCTTTATATACTCGGTTGTCCAAAATCAATTTAAATTTCAAAACAAAATTTGTTTTAAATTTTATTTTAAAAATAACACTCTTCCAACTCATTCTAGGACATAACTGATCCCATCTCTAACGAGTCATTCTCATTGGATATTACTAATCCAATCTTTGATGAATTCTTTTGGTTGACTCTAATGTGTCTTGTTCTCGAGCTCTGTAAACCAAAGCTCTGATACCAAGCTGAAACGACCCAAACTCGCCCTTTCAGGAAAGCCTGGATTGAGTGGAGAACACTACGCATCAGAACACAAATGAAAGAACATTTCATTGTTATTACAACAGTTACATCAGAGTACAAGAATATTCCAGAGTATGAATAAATAATATACATCAGAAAAAAAATCAGAGAATTAAATTACAAAGCAGCGGAAAAATAACACATAACACAACTGTAAGAAATACACGGATGCAGAGTGTTCTGAATATAGCTCAAGCTGTAAACCAGGATCCTATAAGAATAAATATCTGCAAAACCGAAACTACTAGCTGCCCGTGTGGAAAATAAGGGCACCCAGAGTTTAAGTTAAAATAATGAACTCCAGGTCAGTCATGTGACTGGTGTGAGAACTAAAACATTTATTAACTTTATTTTAAAGTTAGGTAAATCAAGGGACCATGCTGGGTTTAACCCCAAGAATACCAGTGCATAAAACATACTATGCAATGCTAAAGAGAAAATGAAGCTATTATAAGACTTGTCCCATCACACAATGAACGCAGTCGAGGATAGAGTTTTACCTTATAATAGCAAAAATGCTTGGTACGTGAAATTTCATATTTTATTATTACTATAAGTGAAGAAATCAACTTCAAATATAAGTGTATCAATCATTTACGGCATGGGTACCATATATCATGTCGCCATACTAGTTCTACAATTAAAACCGCAAAGTCACATATTGGAAGTTCGATTTCAATCATGAACAAAGGCAAGGGATCATCCTTACCGAATTCGAGACAATCTAGCCTACCATATCTCAGGCTACAGTCGCAACTGCACCTAGGAACGCCAGGGTCGGTCCACCTTAGTGGATTGGTGATCCCTGAACAATACGTTTCCCCGCCCTATGGGGAGTAATGGTCAGTATGTCGACCATATCATCCATCGGCCCCGTAGTAACCGATATACCCGAGGTACCACGCTATCCATCATCCACATAAGTAAAAATGTCTAGGATCCATATCATGATACCACTCCTAGCAAGAAAGAAACACACGTCCTCCCTGGGGTCCTTTAACCCGTTTCTGGTTCAACCGAGGTGTGAGGCTCACGAATTAACGCTATACACAAAGCTATGCTATTTAAAGCCGTGCTTTGATCATCAACCATAAGACTATGCTTTTCAACAGAAGCCTTGATCATTTGCTTCTCAGCATGCCACACAGGCAATTCACGCCATGCGACTGATGTCTATCGATATATAACCTCTGAGCTCGTATGTCTCAGAGAAGGGTGTTAAGCAAGAGAATAAATTCTCCGCCACCAAATAGATATATATTAAATAGAGATCAATCAACACAGAATAAAATCCAATGTCAGAAACACATCCATTTACAAGTTTGTTCTGGGTCTGAACGAAACCGGAGGCAGCTTATTCCTCTTCCCATATGTCCAATATAGGAGGAGGTCCTTGCATATCCAGTCGATCTCCAAGTACGTCTGGACGATCACCACTTATTACCTTGTCTTGGGTGTACAGACCAATAAAGACATCAGTAATCATCCACACAATGTAAAGACCTCCGGTCTTCAACTACCGTCTTCATCATCGACATATCATCGAATCAGTTATTCAGAATGGGATAAACCCGGTCTTTCCGAATAACTCACGTATCTTATAAACAAGGGCTAAAAAAACACAACATACGCCTCAATCCAATCAAGAATATTCTTTTATCCAAATATTCTTTTCACAATTTGAACCAAATTAAAGTTTTCCAAACTAGTCAGGATTAGCGAACCTTACCAAAAAAATCATTTATTATATTTCACAATCCCAACCTATTCATCCCTTGGAGCAAAACTGGTAGTACTCCATATCTAACACAGCGGTGTTATCGGTAAAAATTAATACCATTTCACGTTCAAATCTAATTAAAGATTTAACTATCGCTTGGAGCAAAACTGGTGATACTCCATTCTCGATCATTTCCCCCAATTTGATAACTTAAATTATCTCATTCATGTTTCAATCTAATTAAAGATTCATTAAAACTTCACTTAGTTTTAATCTTCCCAAAAATCAATATTAATGATTATTTAACTTTGGGAAATAAAACATGTCGCATCGACAATCTACACCGTACTACTGATTTTTGTCGATATATTACCTCTAAGCTTGTACGTCTTAGAGAAGGGTGTTAAGCAAGAGAATAAATTCTCCGTCACCAAATAGATATATATTTAGCAGAGATCAACCATACAGTTTGAAATACAATGTTAGACATGTAATCCTGTCTTTAACTGGGTTAAAGAACTAATGTCATTTAAAACACAGTTCACGATAAACCCAAAATCACATTCCATTTATTATGGAATCTTCACGGAAAACCGATCAATATGTATAATCAATATAAATTTCTGTATCCGACTAATAATATAAATGGAATAACGACAAAGCCTTTTAAATTCCATATATATTAACAGTCTTCCTCCACAGAAGCTCACTTCGATTATTACCAAATCAAATTCCATTCTATCCCAATTTAATATATTAAACTGGAAAACTTTACTTTGGAAAATCCCATTAACGTTAATTAAAATATTTATAAATTCCAAATCTCATTTCACTGTTAATCGGGTTAAAGAACAAATGTCGTTAAAAACATAGTTCACAATAAACCCAATTCATATTCCATTTTATTCCAATTAAATGTTAATTAACCGAAAACTCTAATAATCTTAATTAAAAGATTTATTCTTTTCACACGGGGTTTAAGAATAGTGTTATTTAAGACACCATTCACGACAAACCAAAAATCCAATTCTTTAATTCAATTTCCAATTAAATATTAATTAATTGGAAAACTTCATTAAATCTTAATTAAAAGATTTATTCTTTTCTCAACTGGGTTTAAGAACAGTGTTATTTAAGACACCATTCAAGACAAACCCAAATCCAATTTCAGTACAACTCCAATTAAATATTAATTAATTGGTAAACTTTTCTAATCCTGATTTAAAATATTTTTCTTTTCTCAACTGGGTTTAAGAACAATGTTAGTAAAGACACCGTTCATGAAAAACCCAAAATCCCATTTGATATTAAATACGAGGCTTTGAATAGAAATTATATCGGCTTATATTCAATATCAAATTTTGAAACCAATATATATCGTATTGGAAATAACGATATAAATATATCTTCCAAATTTCCATAAAAATATCCGTATAACCATGGAATCCAATATCAAAATATTCCGAAGATTATTTCCGTTCCAAATCCATTCCAATTTATTCATTGGAAATTTTTGCTTATATTAAAACCATTCACAGATCCAATTTATTTTAATTAAAAATTATTGAATTTCAAATCTAGTTAATAACTAGTTCATTTAGATAAAAATATATTTTTATCTTTACAAACATTGAATTTTTCATCCCAATTCTTTCCAAATCATTTACTATGATTTTACACAAATTATTAATATTTTTAATAATTTTATTAAGGCCCTTTCAGTTGATTTCCATAAACGGTCATCGAACTGCATTTGCAGCGACCTTTTCCAAATTTGATTTGGACATAATTCCAAATCCAACCGTTAAACTTCAAATCTCTTATATTCGTTGGAAAGCTCTTTCCGATACAAACCCAATGGTTCTGGTTTTAGGAGAATTCGACGGTCAGATCTCCCGTAAAATCAATTCGAAGTCAATGGTCGAAATTCGCAAACGGTCGTTGCGCGGCGCGTTCTATTCAGGCCATTATATATATATATTTTTTATATATTTCATCGATTTGCATTCAAAACGTATTTTATAAATCGTTTATAAATTCGTTTTAAAATGATTTTAACTTCATTTTAATTTTAAATCAAAATTGAATACTCCTTATCATTATAATATTTAAATGGCAATATTTTCAAAATATCAGATTTCGAAATAATTTCCTTCTCGATATTCATTATAAAAATGAATAAAATCGATATAAATATCGTTCGCGTCAAAACGGCGCATATCTAATCAATACGGCTTCACATATTTCAATATTTTCGTATCCATCCAAAATCAGACATCAAAATCAGATTTTAATCCTTTACTTAATACTATTTTAAAGTATTCGTTATTTTAAAATATTCGTTCTTTCTGAATTGGAATCAGACACAGTCAATTACCATATAATGTTATTTATACGGATTTCATACACATATGTACACAATAATAATCATACACGATCAACCATCATCCAGAGTGCATTACACAACTGCATAAGCATTAAATATAAATAATTAATGCTTACAACAGTCTGTCAACTAATCGATTGACATACAACTAAACAATTGAGATTAGTGTACGTCAAATATCATCCCAATACCCGTGGGGGGTTTCAATCATCACACACAGATTTTATTTGTGCAGTTGGGCGATGTGTAAAATATATCATCCCAATCAATATCAGTCAAATGAGTTTACATAAACAAATCATCCGATTTGTAAATGAATATTTATTTTCATTTATATACTCATTAAAAATTATATTTTTAACGGTAAAATATTTATTTCAACCCATGAATATTTTATACAGTTCAATTATTCAATAAAAATGATATTTTTATTGTTCTAACATATTTTAGAAAATTTTGGCAGCATAACGGCGCGATACTAGAACCGGAATAAGGTCTAGCCTTATCCCTCGCCTAATACTGGCTCGCGCCATACACAAAGCAAATTCAATCAATTCCATTCACATCCCAAGCCAAATTCAAACGAATAAATCAATCAAAACAAACAACCAAACATCCATAGTTTCAATCAAAGGTGTCGGGAGCTACTAAGCACCGTCTGCATCCTAGTATACATTTACTGTAAACAAAATTAGAGTGAGAAGAAGTTCTCACCTTTGGTTTCCACTCCGTCGTTCTTTAATTGAATCGTTTGGATTCTGTTCACTTCCAGTTGGTTCCAACGTAATCTGTTTCAAGCGGTTTATATTAAAAATCACATTTTTAATACAGTGCTATTTATTTAAAAATCACGTTTTTATAACGCTACTACATATATAAAAATCACATTTTTATAACACAATTCATATAATAAAAATCATAATTCTATAATGCTACTCATATAATAAAGATCATATTTTTATTTTGCTATTCCTATAATAAAGATCATATTTTTATTTCAAATATATATGTAAATCATATTTTTATTTCAAATCTATATATAAAAATCGTATTTTTATTTCAAATCTATATATATATATATATAATTCACATTTTTAATGCAATGTTATTTAAATAAAAACCACATTTTTATTTTTCTATATATATATATATATGTATATATATAAAAGAAATCACATTTTTATTAATTAGTTTTCTATATAAAACAATGCTATGTAAAAAACTGATTTTTAAGTAACATTATAAATACAGGAATTAATTAAACTAATCATAAAAAAACTCACCTTTTTCTCTTTTTTTTGTTGGGGGCCCCACGGCTGGAGGAGGAGTGGCGCCGGCGTCTCGAGGTGGCGGCGACGGTGTATGGGGTCGGGGTGGGGCGCTGGGGACCCACAGAAGGTGGAGTCGTCTGATTTGGGCTAGGGCACGGGGTTTTCTTGAATTGAGGAAAGAGGGGGCTACGCTGGAGAAGGGGTGGCCGGTGGTGGGTGAGCGGTGGCGGTGGCTACGCTCTAACGGCGGTGGGGGCAGCTGAAGGGGGGAACAACGGGGCTTAGGGGATTACGGTTTTTTTTCCTCGATCTGTAATGAACGGGAAAAGGGAGAGAGAGAGAAAATAAAGAGGGTTGACTTTATAATTATATATTTAATATTTTAATTTTCCAAAAAGTTGTTTTTTCATTCGAACTTCAAATCGAACCCAACGACTGTCACCTCAGCTAATTACCCCAATTCCGAACGCAACGGGATATGTCCCGCAAGCCAATTCGACTGTTTCGATTGGTTTTTCTTTAATTAATATATATTGAATTTAAACATACATTTTAATTTACTGGGGTGACATACTAACTCCAAAAATTCCAAAAAATATATATCTAGCTTTGTTTTGACGAGACGGTCCTAACAAAACTAATTTCGTTGAATTTGGAGACGGTTTGAAAAATGGTTATTTTCCAGTCGATTAAATTCAAACTGAAATTACCAAATACGTTTAAATTCACCACGCTCACATATTAATTCCAAAAATTATGAAAATCATAATCTAACAATAATTTGACATTCCAGATCCAACAAAAGTGGTTTTGTCGAAAACGGAGGTCATTTGCAAAATGGCTATTTTTAAGGGTATATATTATATAAAATATATATAAATTCCATAGGGACTATTTTAAATTTTAAACTGGACATAACTTACAATTTATAAAGTGAAATCTCAGTTCCTTACATTCGTTAGAAAGATATAATTAAACAGATTCAAATATTTCTAGTTTTACTGAAATCTGATATATTTTCAATCCTGTACATTGTATTGAAATTTAAAAATCGAATTTTCAAACTACCACGCCACTTCAGGCTCGTTTTATAATTAAAATAAATTTATTTGTTCTAACTTCGATTAAAATAAATTTATTTGTTCTAACCTGGGTTGTTACAGCAACATAGGTTTTAAGTTAGCATGCAACAAACAGAGCTCGTGTTTTGTCAATACACGGTGAAAATAAATCGAGCAACGGAGCCAAGCAGGATAGTGTTCAAAAACACATATTATTGAAATGCTAAGCATGAACAGGTCAGCTCTAAAAGTGTGAAAAATGTATGATATGCCAATTGTATTGGTCAGTCAAGCAAGGATATGGTGGCCAAAATAAACAAGTGCAAGACTAAACAATTAGCAGCAAGGAGCATAGATGTGCAACATCAAATCACAAGTTCAACATAGTGAACATGGAGACATGATGGAATAGGAGTGCACAACGTCTAGTGAGACAAATACCCAAGAAAATAATCAAAGTCAGAGAGTGCATGTACATGTCAACGCATGTATATATGCATATACATCTGCAGATCTAAGCCAATATAAACTGAGGTATTTCCAGATTTTTTCCACATGATAGGGTAAAGGTTTATTCAAATTCTGTAACCAACATGGGTTAAATGGCGACCTTAAAATCTATAATGGCGAATTCAAAAATGCATTCTCTTCTCTGGCATCTTCTCTTGCAATCATATTTCGCATAATGATAACGTTACTAAAGACAAGGCTCCAAATACATCGTACAAGGATTTTCTTACGTCCAGCTATAAAGCGATAGGTATTTTTTAATAGATCTAAAAACAAGAATCCCCAACTGATGCCTCGTAAAAATAACCATTATGATGCTAATCTCAGAAAAATCATATCGAATAATGGATGTTTTAGATTTGGATCGACAGATCATTGGGCACGATCATGTCATAACCCAATTTTATGTTTTAAATGTAACAAATCTAGCCATAAGGGTTTTAATTGTAAATCCTTTCGTAGTCCTCCTCAAAAAATGGCGAATTCCAAAATTTGCTCTCAGATCTCGGCTAAAAATTTTCTATATGAATTTAACTGGGCGTGTTTAATGATACTTATCTCGATTGAGCATGGATCCTTCTCAATTGCTCAAATCGAAGAACTCTTCAAATCTAGATTTGGAAGTATGGAGCCTTTCTGGAACTGGAATGTTAAGAGAATGGGGGATAATTTTGTTGTAAGATTTCCACCTTCGTTGCTAACCGAAATTTTTACTACGCCATCATTACAGCAAAAGGAACTTTCAATCTAAAGCATTGGGATGCACAATCTGACTATATTTCCAAAAAAAAAGGAGAGTGTTTGGGTCTCGCTGAAGATCGTGCTTCTTGTTTGCCGCAAATTGGAGGTTCTTCGTACGGCTCTGGCCGAGGTGGGGTATGTCAACAAAGTTGCAATATGGGGTGCTGCATGCAACTGACTATACTTTCTTAAGAGCGCAGTTGTTAATCGAGGAGTCGGCTATGATTCTTCCATCGACAATAGTTTCTATTAAAGGGTTCACCCTTGAAGTGCAAATCATAAGATGTGATGGATACTCGTCTGCTAGCACTGATGTACCGGGTTTTAAGAAGCGAGTTTTTGCGATGGGTAGTGATGGTAGACTTAAAGTTTTAACCAGCAAAGTGACGAATGCTCGGGATGATAGGTCGAAGGAGGTGGTGAACGATGGTGTTGCTGATAATCCGATTGTTGTCTTGTCGGATGACGTGAATATAGCTGAACGTGGAAATGGTAATGGGAATTCTGTTGTTAACTATGATGATGGCACTAAGGTGGAAATTGATGCTGAAGGTAACATAGTTAGGGTTGGAAATGTTCTAAATAATATCACTGATGGGGTTGGCTTCGATGATTTTAGTGATATGGGAGATAGCAACTTCATCGCTGATGATGTGGAGGGGAATAAACAAGAAAACTTCTCACAAGACTTGAATCTGATGGGTGACAAGGCTTTGGCTTTGACTACTTCTTGTGAATGCTCAACAACAAACAAGGGAAAAGGCAAAAAAACTACGGACTCTGACGTTGTTATGCTAAGAAGAAGTGCAAAGGGTCTGCCTCATCCTCTTGAAGGTAGTGTAACACCCCGAATTTTCCGTTAACTGTAAGATTAACAAATTAAAGTATAATTAATTTCAAATCAAAGAATTAAGGGAAACGAGATACGCCATTTCGTTCGTCTCGGAATTCTGCTTGAGATAGAGTCCGAGTTTGCGTAAAACGGACTCCGTATGAGGGAGATATGACCTCCGGAAGTTTCAGAATTCAGTTTAAAATTCAAACAGACAGAAACAGTTCAGAAACGAGTTCAAAATTCAAAATCGGACCCAAATAGGACTGGGCGGGAATTTTCCCGCCCAAGACCCAGGTCGACTGGGTAGTCGACCTAGGGCACCCAGGTCGACTGGGTAGTTGACCTGGGGGTCGACTGGGTAGTCGACCTGGCCCCTGAGCCAGGTCGAACCCAGCCCCTCCTGGCTGGCCTGGTCTGTGCTTGGCCGAATTTCTGGACATTGTCTTGTCACTAGGGCTTATGTGTCAATTCTTGATTGGTTTCTCTTTAAAACGAATGGCTTATATTAATCTAAGCTCCATCGACGGCTCTAATCAATTCACAAACTCTATAAAAAGGACCTAAGACTCCACCTAATTCACACAAATAAAAATGAGAATGGAGCTGTCATGCTGTTGAAGAAAGACTAGGAATAGCCGTCAAGTCGAGAAACGATTAGGAGTTGATTCAAAATCTTAAATCCACGACAATTAAATCAAAACAACGCCTACAACAAAGGATAGCATCTCCAAATTCAGAATTCAGAATCCTGAATTGAAGATTCGTCATACGTTGTAAGTAGAGTGCTATTCCGATGTGAATGAATAATTGAGATTTGATCTATGTAAAATGAGAAATGGAATTGTACTTAATTTGTGGTGATGATAATTCATAATTGTATGTTGCTACGATTCTAATTATGAATAGATTTGGGATGTTGTGGTATAATGATGTTAGATCTATTGGATATTTGCAAGTATATGATTCATGTTGAAAGTTAACAACTATATGTTTGTGGTAGTTTATTACAACCAAGTTGAGACTCATGCAAGTATATGATTCACTATTATGCCAACATGATTTTAGATCCTTCTATGTATATTTTTATGATCATTTTTAGTGTAGTTGGATCCATTTGGGTATTATGATTCATATGAATTTATGTTGAAATAGGCATTATGATTCAAGTGAAAACCATACTTTTGTATTAGTGACAAAAGTAAGCATCTTTGTGAACTTGGGTTAACTCTATGAACATGACTAGATTACGTTTGGTGTTATGCCTAATTGAAAATATGTTTTAGGCCTATGTTGTTATCAAAATCATATGATAATATATGCGACACATAATTAAGTTAGATTCACATTTTTAAATGCAAGTTTACATGACTAGATTAAAACCATGATTCATGTTTAGGTATTTTTATGTCAAGATTATATGCTATTACAATGCAAGTTCACAAGTGCCTAATTTATGTTAATTAGATCGCTATGTTGCAAGTTCATGCGTTCACACACCCCTTTTGATGTTACTTAGGATATATAAACACCATGTTCTAAGCCTCCCCTTTTTCATGTGGCTAAGTTGGGCTTATATGTTAAGCCCAACATATGTTATAATATAGTGAACGTATAAAACGGGGGTAATGACATTGGGTTAAAAATATAAAACATATGTGTTGGCATGTTTGACGCATGCCAACGACCTTGAGAACATTTAAGTGGTATAAATTAATTTTACCCAATAAAGATGAATTTGAATAATGGGCTGCAAATATTTACATATAAAAAGAAAAGAGACAAAATATGTAAACTTAGAAAATACGATGTGTTTAACCCGAGGTTGGATTGCGTTGTGACATAAACCTGCCCGGACCCGCCCGGCTGTCCAGTAGTCACAACAATACCTATCCAATGTGGGTGGTTAAACATTGAGCCCAATAAAGACCCGAGGTTAGACTGAGTTGTGACGTAAGACTGCCCGGACCCAACCGGCAACAGGCAGTCACAACAATACCTGTCTAATGTGAGTGATTGAGGCTTTAATAAGACAATTAAGGCTGAGTCGGGATTGATAGGATTAAGTAAATTGAATTAATACTTAATTAAATTGAACATGCTAAACTATACAGACTGATTGGGGCTTAGGTTTACAGAACACTTAACCAACTTAGCATGTTGGCTAGAAATAGAAAACCTAGTAGCGGGGGACCCTTTTCAGCAGTAACCCTACAAGGTGTATCAGGATACCCTGAACTAGGCAGGATGGGGCACGATTACTGGGCTGACTGTAAGAGGTCAAATCGACGGCGGTGGTGCAGCAGTGTAGGTTCTAACGAGGTGCGGGCGTGCACACACTCCGGCGCAGAAAAATTAGGCACTGGGCATCAGTAGTATACCTGTGCATTCTAGAACTGTGTCGGGCCGCCACCATGGGACTTGATACACCCCATGGTGGGACCATCATAAGTAGCTACAACATCGGGGGCCGTAAGACACATGTAATTATGCGAGTAGGAGCCGACCATTAGAAACGGATCACTTCACCCTGATTATGGGGTGCCTGTTGGGAACTAGTTAATAGGGGTGCAGAGATTAATATGGGGTACGATAGTATATTCGACTCTAGACAACTTAACTTAGTTTATGGTGCTTCCCCATTTCCAGTTTACACTTATCATGCTCTTTTTCTTATTCATAGACTGAATAGTCCTAGACTTACTCAGGCTTTATGTCTGACTCTACTTTTCTTTCGTCTTCTTTTCTTTCATTCCCCCCCCCCCCAAGGTCCACAGGGAGGGAATACCGCAGCTTGACCAGTTTCACATCCAGCTTGAAGAGAGAGAATGTATTGCTTGGATTTCTTTCGTTTTGGACAATGGCTTTGGATAGCAATTATGGGGACTTATGCAGTTTACTTATGTTTTTATGCTTCTTTAAGTTATGAAATCAAGACAGTTATGGAAATGTAATGTTTTTTTTGAAGTATTGTAAGACAATTATGGTATGGTTTGTGTAACACGTATTTTGATGAAATAAAAGTTGTTGTTGTTTCCGCTGTTCAAAAATATGTGTATTTATATCTGTCTTGTGTATCTGTGACTTTTACCTATAAACCTCCACCAAAATTAAGGCATTCCCTTTGTGAGTGACCTTAACGGAGATGGGGTGTTTCACTTGGTATCAGAGCATAGGTTAACCAGATTAGATAAAAAGTTTTGAAAACTTATTTTCAAAAGAAAATTTAAAGAAGCATTTTTTTTAAGATAAAATGTTATTTTATTTTAAAAAGGCATAGTCCCCCAAAGCCATAGGTACTATCTTTTATCCTTCGTTTTGAATCTGTCCTTTTTGTTTCAGCATGTCCGAAGAACTTAACTTGCCAGAGGGTGTACCAATACCTGGTTGGTTTAGACGATTCTTAGAAGCAAGGGCCAATTAGCCAGGTCCCACTGTTCCTCCTCCCCCAGCTGCAGGAAATCATCCAGCTGCAGCACCTCCTCCTCCACCTCCT
Organism: Allium sativum; assembly: GCA_030737875.1. Classification (NCBI taxonomy): domain Eukaryota; kingdom Viridiplantae; phylum Streptophyta; class Magnoliopsida; order Asparagales; family Amaryllidaceae; genus Allium; species Allium sativum. The sequence goes on along the minus strand of CM060919.1, from coordinate 602,469,279 downwards.
CCGCGTGGTAATACTTTTGCTAAGACATGTAAAGATTTCAAAGCTATGGGAGGGAAGGACTTTCATGGAACCGAGTCCTTCGTGGCAGCCAGGAAATGGCTGAAGGAAACCGAGGACTTATTCGTCATCTTTGAGGTAGAAGATAGGCAGAAGGTACAACTGGCAGTATGGCTACTTAAAGGCGAGGCTTCCTACTGGTGGGAAGTTACCAATGCAGAAAGACCAGTGGAAACATGGGAGGACTTTAGGGCGAGATTTGAGTCTAAATTTCTCTCAGAAGCTGAAAGGAGTCTCCAATTGGAAAAATTCTTATTTCTTAAGCAAGGGAATATGACAGTCAAAGAGTACGTTAATCAGTTCGATCAGCTGGCTAGGTTCGGACTGGACCTAGTCAACACTCCACACAAGAAGGCTCTCCGCTTTGTCAAAGGATTGAATGAGCCATTACACAGCTTGGCCATGACCCATATACCTATGGGAGCTACGTATGAAAGGTTGGTGCATATGGCATTGCTGAACGAAGAGGATAAGGCAAGAAGGAGACAAAGGCAGAAGGCTCTCAAGGGAAGAAAGAGGGTTTACAGCCTAAGAAGACAGACTTTAAGAAGGGCGGGAAAGACAACAAGTCCCAAGAGAAGAGGAAGTGTAATTTCCGTGGCAAAGTAGGGCACTTAGTGAAAGATTGCCGGAAAAAGAAGGCCAAGTTGAATGGTGGGTGCTTTTCTTGTGGTGAGACAGGCCACATGGCTAAGGATTGCCCAAAGAAGCGAGGGCAGGGGCAGAAGGCTGGATCCACCTCAGGGGCACAGGATCATGCACTAGAAGCACCACCTCTGCAACAGCGAGGTATAAATACTTCTGTAGAAAGTGTAGTTTATCTTTATGATCACCCAGTTCACACTTTATTTGATTCTCGCGCATCACACTCCTTTATTTCATCTGCTTTAGTAGAATCTCTGAACCTAGAAACTAGTATGGTAGAGGACCCCTTAATTGTTTCAAATCCAATCGGGGGCCCAGCTCATTTGTCTATGATCTGTGTGGGATTGAAAATTTCTATTCTAAGCGTAGAATTTAGATGTAGTGCCTTTGTTTTGGGTTTCTCGGGATATGGTTTGATTTTGGGCATGGATTGGCTATCCAGTAATGGTGCCATCCTTGATTGTGAGAAAAGGGTGGTTAGGCTTCTGACCCAACTCGGTAACACTCTGGAAATTATTTGTAATCCCTCGTATGTGGTTATGCTTAGTTATCTTGAATCGCTAGATGCTTCTGTTGAGAGTTTGCAATCGGTTAGAGTGGTCCGTGAATATCCGGATGTCTTCGAAGAAGTGAAGGGCTTACCTCCGAAGCGGGAGATAGACTTCCGCATATATCTTGTAGATAATGCAAATCCCGTTGCGTTGCCCGTTAGACACATGGCTCCACGGGAAAGGAAGGAGCTCAGTAAACAGGTTAAAGAGCTTCTAGAGAAGGGGTTCATTAGAAGGAGCATTTCAGAATGGGGCGCTCCAGTGGTGTTCGCCACAAAGGCAGATGGTTCACTCCGTCTATGTGTTGACTATAGGGAGCTCAACAAACTTACGAAAAAGAATAGGCACCCTCTCCCCAGAATTGACGATCTGTTTGATCAGCTTGTAGGAGCGTCAGTTTTCTCCCAACTCGATTTGGCGACCGGATTTCTTCAGCTAAGGGTGGCTGAAGATAGCATCGATAAGACAGCATTCAGAACCCTAGATGGCTTCTTTGAGTGGCTTGTCATGCCTTTTGGCTTGACAAACGCACCCGCTTACTTCGTGGACCTGATGAGTAGGGTGTTCAGAGAATTCCTCAACAAGTTCGTAGTGGTCTTCGTAGACGATATCTTGATCTTCTCAAAGAGTGAAGAAGAACATGCTCAGCACCTAAGCGCAATCATGGAAACTCTGCGAGTCCATCAACTAAAAGCCAAATTCTCCAAGTGCCACTTTTGGAGAGAGGAAGTAAGGTTTCTTGGACACGTAGTATCCAAAGAAGGGTTAGCTGTGGACCCTGCTAAGGTAGTAGCGGTACAGGATTGGAAGACACCAAGGAATGCAACTGAGGTCCGAAGTTTTCTAGGACTTGCAGGTTTCTACCGAAAATTCATAAGGGATTTTGCAAAAATCTCAGCTCCACTCACAAGGCTGACAAAGAAGAATCTAGTGTTCAATTGGGACTTGGATTGCGAGTTTGCTTTCCAACAACTAAAAAGGGCTCTTACAACAGCCCCAGTTCTGACGTTGCCAGATGGAAGCAAGATGTTCACAGTTTATACAGATGCATGCGGAACAGGGCTAGGCGCTGTCTTGATGCAAGAAGGGAGGGTAGTAGCTTACCCACGATCTTGAGTTAGCCTCCATCGTCTTTGCACTTAAGTCTTGGCGACACTATCTCCTAGGTCAGAAGTTCGAACTTTACACTGACCATAAATCGTTGAAATATCTTTTCTCGTAGAAAGATCTTAACTTGAGGCAACAGAGATGGATGGAGTTTCTTGCCTCGTACGATTTCGAGATCTCCTACACTCCGGGCAAAGGCAACGTAGTGGCAGACGCGTTGAGCCGAAAGAAACTGACCCTAAGCCCGCTCTTTACAGAAAGGCAAAGCTTGGAGTATATAGCCAGTTTTAACTTTAGGCCCTCCTCCGATTTTGTACCGGGCTTGCTAGCATCTCTCGAAGTACGCCCGACTCTAGTGGACTCAATAGGGACAGCACAACGCGAAGACCCTCAGCTTGTGGAGACGATTGATAGGCTAATTAGGGGTGAGACTTCAAGTCACCTCAACAGATACTCCATCGACGATAAGGGTTGGCTAAGGCGAGACGGAAGACTATGCGTCCCATGTACAAGGGATTTAGTAAAGATGGTTCTCGAAGAAGCACATCACTCCAAGATGACGATACATCCAGGCGGAGACAAAATGTACAAGGACATGAAAAGAGTTTTCTTTTGGAACGGCATGAAGAAGGATGTGGCAGATTTCGTTTCTAAGTGTATGGTATGCCAACAGGTTAAGGCGGAGCAGAAGAAGCTTGGCGATATGCTCCATCCTCTAGAGGTCCCACAGTGGAAGTAAGATAGCATTTCAATGGACTTCATTGATGGGCTGCCCAGGTCTAGAAGAGGCAACACTAGCATTTGGGTAATAGTGGATAGGCTTACTAAAAGCGCCCACTTTTTACCTGTCAAGAGTAGAAGGACTGCCTCATCCCTAGCATCTCTTTATCTCAAGGAAGTTGTTCGACTCCATGGAATACCCTCCAACATTGTTAGTGACCGAGACCCTATCTTCACAAGTGAGTTTTGGCAGAGTCTGCAAGAAGCGGTAGGCACACAGTTATGCTTGAGTACAGCCTATCACCCCCAAACCGACGGCCAGACAGAAAGAGTGAACAGAGTTTTGGAGGACCTTTTAAGACTGTGCATCCTTGACTTCGGAGGGACGTGGGAAGACCATCTTCCTTTGGTGGAATTTGCCTACAACAACAGCTACCAAGCCACCATCGGAATGGCGCCCTTCGAAGCTTTATATGGAAGACCGTGCCGATCGCCCACTTGTTGGTGGGAGTCTACTGACAAGCTCATACTTGGACTAGATATGATCCGAGAGACTTCATAGAAAGTAGACTTAATACGGAGAAGAATGAAGACAGCCCAAGACAGACAAAAATCCTACGTAGACAAGAGGAGGACCGACCTTGAATTTGAGGTTGGGGACAGGATTTTTCTTAAGGTATCTCCTTTAAGGAATGTCGTTCGTTTTGGAACCACAGGGAAGCTAGCACCAAGGTTCGTAGGGCCGTTTCCTATTATCGAGAAAATTGGGAAAATGGCCTATAGATTAGAGCTACCTGAAAAACTAGCTGGAGTTCACAACGTCTTTCATGTTTCGCACCTCCGAAAATGTCTACATGAATCTGCTGAAGTGGTAGAGCCAAACATCCTTGAAGAAGCTGAAATGGAACGCGAAGCAACCGTGAGGAAAGCTCTAACCCGCATATTAGGAACGGAAGTGAAAAAGCTACGCAACCGCGAAGTCAAGCTCGTCAAAGTTCAGTGGAGCGACGCCGAGGAAGACGCGACTTGGGAAACTGAGACTAGAATACGCGCAGCCTACCCTTTTCTTTTTGAGGGTACATCTTTGATCTCTCTTTATCCTTAAGTTATGCTTTATCTATCTTTTAGGGTATATCTCCTCGACCTTATCTTTTAGGTAGAAACCCTTTGGATGAAAACATGTAATTTAAACATGTTATGGATGATGGTTGCAAGTGGTTGCAAGTGATTGCTAGTGGTTGCTCGTGGTTGCATACACACACACAATCTAGGTTTTAGATCGGCTCAGTCACTTCATATTGCATATGCATATATGTGTTTGCATTCTTATATGGTTGAAGTTTAAGGTATTGTCATATGGATGTTGCATTTATATGAATGATTGTGCACTCATGTAGAATCATGAATAGGAAGGTTTGCATACATAATGGATTCATGACACTTACATAATTTGCATTAAGGAGGTCAACTGAATCAGTAGACCGACTGATTTTGCATTAGATAAGTACATGTACACACACTTCGCATATGATCATGAAGCATTAGAAGTCTTTTAAGGACAATGGACGCTCGTGTTTGATGGATGAGTAGATGGACATTTGGATGTTAGGATATACATTCTCCTAGACTTGAAGATTTCGGGGACGAAATCCTTTAAAGAGGGGAGAATGTAACACCCCAAATTTTCCGTTAACTGTAAGATTAACAAATTAAAGTATAATTAATTTCAAATCAAAGAATTAAGGGAAACGGGAAACGCCATTTCGTTCGTCTCGGAATTCTGCTTGAGATAGAGTCCGAGTTTGCGTAAAACGGACTCCGTATGAGGGAGATATGACCTCCGGAAGTTTCAGAATTCAGTTTAAAATTCAAACAGACAGAAACAGTTCAGAAACGAGTTCAAAATTCAAAATCGGACCCAGATTGGTCTGGGCGGGAATTTTCCCGCCCAAGACCCAGGTCGACTGGGTAATCGACCTGGGGCACCCAGGTCGACTGGGTGGTCGACCTGGGGGTCGACTGGGTAGTCGACCTGGCCCCTGAGCCAGGTCGAACCCAGCCCCTCCTGGCTGGCCTGGTCTGTGCTTGGCCGAATTTCTGGACTTTGTCTTGTCACTAGGGCTTATGTGTCAAGTCTTGATTGGTTTCTCTTTAAAACGAACGGCTTATATTAATCTAAGCTCCATCGACGGCTCTAATCAATTCACAAACTCTATAAAAAGGACCTAAGACTCCACCTAATTCACACAAATAAAAATGAGAATGGAGCTGTCATGCTGCTGAAGAAAGACTAGGAATAGCCGTCAAGTCGAGAAACTTTTAGGAGTTGACTCAAAAGCTTAAAGCCACGACAATTAAATCAAAACAACGCCTACAACAAATGATAGCATCTCCAAATTCAGAATCCCGAATTGAAGATTCATCATACGTTGTAAGTAGAGTGCTATTCCGATGTGAATGAATAATTGAGATTTGATCTATGTAAAATGAGAAATGGAATTGTACTTAATTTGTGGTGATGATAATTCATAATTGTATGTTGCTATGATTCTAATTATGAATAGATTTGGGATGTTGTGGTATAATGATGTTAGATCTATTGGATATTTGCAAGTATATGATTCATGTTGAAAGTTAACAACTATATGTTTGTGGTAGTTTATTACAACCAAGTTGAGACTCATGCAAGTATATGATTCACTATTATGCCAACATGATTTTAGATCCTTCTATGTATATTTTTATGATCATTTTTAGTGTAGTTGGATCCATTTGGGTATTATGATTCATATGAATTTATGTTGAAATAGGCATTATGATTCAAGTGAAAACCATACTTTTGTATTAGTGACAAAAGTAAGCATCTTTGTGAACTTGGGTTGACTCTATGAACATGACTAGATTACGTTTGGTGTTATGCCTAATTGAAAATATGTTTTAGGCCTATGTTGTTATCAAAATCATATGATAATATATGCGACACATAATTAAGTTAGATTCAAATTTTTAAATGCAAGTTTACATGACTAGATTAAAACCATGATTCATGTTTAGGTATTTTTATGTCAAGATTATATGCTATTACAATGCAAGTTCACAAGTGCCTAATTTATGTTAATTAGATCGCTATGTTGCAAGTTCATGCGTTCACACACCCCTTTTGATGTTACTTAGGATATATAAACACCATGTTCTAAGCCTCCCCTTTTTCATGTGGCTAAGTTGGGCTTAAATGTTAAGCCCAACATATGTTATAATATAGTGAACGTATAAAACGGGGGTAATGACGTTGGGTTAAAAATATAAAACATATGTGTTGGCATGTTTGACGCATGCCAACGACCTTGAGAACATTTAAGTGGTATAAATTAATTTTACCCAATAAAGATGAATTTGAATAATGGGCTGCAAATATTTACATATAAAAAGAAAAGAGACAAAATATGTAAACTTAGAAAATACGATGTGTTTAACCCGAGGTTGGATTGCGTTGTGACATAAACCTGCCCGGACCCGCCTGGCTGTCCAGTAGTCACAACAATACCTATCCAATGTGGGTGGTTAAACATTGAGCCCAATAAAGACCCGAGGTTAGACTGAGTTGTGACGTAAGACTGCCCGGACCCAACCGGCAACAGGCAGTCACAACAATACCTGTCTAATGTGAGTGGTTGAGGCTTTAATAAGACAATTAAGGCTGAGTCGGGATTGATAGGATTAAGTAAATTGAATTAATACTTAATCAAATTGAACATGCTAAACTATACAGACTGATTGGGGCTTAGGTTTACAGAACACTTAACCAACTTAGCATGTTGGCTAGAAATAGAAAACCTAGTAGCGGGGGACCCTTTTCAGCAGTAACCCTACAAGGTGTATCAGGATACCCAGAACAAGGCAGGGTGGGGCACGATTACTGGGCTGACTGTAAGAGGTCAAATCGACGGCGGTGGTGCAGCAGTGTAGGTTCTAACGAGGTGCGGGCGTGCACACACTCCGGCGCAGAAAAATTAGGCACTGGGCACCAGTAGTATACCTGTGCATTCTAGAATTGTGTCGGGCCGCCACCATGGGACTTGATACACCCCATGGTGGGACCAGCATAGGTAGCTACAACATCGGGGGCCGTAAGACACATGTAATTATGCGAGTAGGAGCCGACCATTAGAAACGGATCACTTCACCCTGATTATGGCGTGCCTGTTGGGAACTAGTTAATAGGGGTGCATAGATTAATATGGGGTACGATAGTATATTCGACTCTAGACAACTTAACTTAGTTTATGGTGCTTCCCCATTTCCAGTTTACACTTATCATGCTCTTTTTTTTATTTATGGACTGAATAGTCCTAGACTTACTCAGGCTTTATGTCTGACTCTACTTTTCTTTCGTCTTCTTTTCTTTCGTTCCCCCCCCCCCAGTTCTACAGGGAGGGAATACCGCAGCTTGACCAGTTTCACATCCAGCTTGAAGAGAGAGAATGTATTGCTTGGATTTCTTTCGTTTTGGACTATGGCTTTGGATAGCAATTATGGGGACTTATGCAGTTTACTTATGTTTTTATGCTTCTTTAAGTTATGAAATCAAGACAGTTATGGAAATGTAATGTTTTTTTTGAAGTATTGTAAGACAATTATGGTATGGTTTGTGTAACACGTATTTTGATGAAATAAAAGTTGTTGTTGTTTCCGTTGTTCAAAAATATGTGTATTTATATCTGTCTTGTGTATCTGTGACTTTTACCTATAAACCTCCACCAAAATTAAGGCATTCCCTTTGTGAGTGACCTTAACGGAGGTGGGGTGTTTCAGGTAGCATCTTTGTCCCTGCCTTTATTAACATTTTATCTAGTGATAAATTGTATGATCTAGCTCGTAGTTCTAGCTTATAGTTAACTGTTGATGTAATTAGTGATATTAAAAATAAAAAACTAGAGAGGGCTAATGTATCCCATGATTATAGTCACATGGAATGTAAGGGGCCTAGGAACTTTTGATAAGTGTCTTAGGGTTACAAACTATCTTAAATCTATTAAGCCTGATATTGTTTTGTTAAAAGAAACTAAACTTGAAAAACCAGAAGATAAAGTTTTTAGATGCATGGGTTGGGGAGTTACTGATGATGGTGCTATATTCCTGCTGTGGGAAGTAAAGGTCGTATGTTCATGGGGTGGAACAATAGACTTTGGATTTTGAAACAAGAGATTAAGCAAAGTCACTGCCTTCATATTGCACTAGAATGTAGAAAGTCCAAGGTTTTATACTTCATTTCTAATGTGTATGGGCCGAACACTAGATTAGAGAAGAAGGTTCTTTGGAAAGAAGGGATTGAGTTTCACAATTTGATGTGTGGTTCTTGGTTTATTGGAGGAGATTTTAATGCAACCAGATTTACCTTTGAGAGAATTAATAGAAAGGACAATTATGTAGGGGACATGGACGACTTCAGTGAATTTGTGAATGAATGCAGTTTAATTGACCTACCCGTTCAAATAGATGTCTTACTTGGAGTGATGGTAGATCCCCCCAAACTTGGTTAAACTTGATCGTTTTTTTTCATTAACCCTATTTTGAAGATTTACATCCTCTCACCTTTCAAAAAGGGTTGTCCTCGATTATTTCTGACCATTATCCTATTGTCTTAGACACTGGGGAGTTGTTAAGAAGAAAGTTTTTTTTTTTAGATTTGAAAAGATATGGTGCATAGAAGATAACTTTGATGACATGTTAAGTAGGAAATCGGCTAGTTTTGGGGACAGTGGTGATGCAGCTAGCATCATTTGTAGGAAGTTCAAGCTGTTACGATTTTTTTGACAAAATGGAACAAAGAAGTGCTTGGAAATGTTCAAATAAAAAAAGAAAAGCTTCAAAAGGATATTCTAGGGTTTAATATCTTGGAGGAGAGAAGATGTTTAAATGAGAACGAGAAGGCTTTGTTGTTACGTAAAGAGAAGGAACTGAATAAAGTTATGGATCAAGAGGAGATTTATTGGAAGCAGAGATCAAGATCCCAATGGCTCAAAGAAGGAGACAGAAATACTAGCTATTTTCATCGAGTTGCTAATGGTTGAAGAAGAACTAACAGGATCAGCAACATTTGGAAGGATGGGGAGGAAATTTGTGACCAACAGAAGTTAAGTGATACTTTTACTGACTTCTATAAAGGATTTTTTTGTGAGAGGATTGACCATTGTATCCCCGTTGATTGGAAAAAGCTTTATCCCATTGAATCAAGCTTAGCAGGGATGGATAGCGATTTTACTGAAGAGGAAATTGTTGATCCCCTTAACGAAATGCCTAGTGATAAGGCACCTGGTCCTAATGGTTTTCCCAATTTCTTCCTTAAAAAATACTGGAGTATGGTGAGAAATGATGTATTGAGTTTGTTTAAAGAATTCTTTGATGGTTCAATTAGGCTGGAAAGGTTAAGCTATGCAAATGTGGTTTTGATACCAAAGAAGGAAGGTAATGTCTCGGCAATAGATTTCAGACCCATTAGCCTTTTGAACAGTACTTTCAGACTAATTATGAAAGTTTTAGCTAATCGATTGAAAGAGAAGATGGATGATTTAATTGATAAATCTCAAACGGCTTTCATCAAAGGTAGATTTATTTTGGATGGGGTGGTGTTGGTTCAGGAGGTCATCTCGCATTGTGATCGTTTCAATGTGCCATTATTAAACTGGATTTTGCTAAGGCATTTGATATAGTTGATTGGTGGTTCATGATTGATGTTTTGACGGCGAGAGGTTTTCCCCATAATTGGATTAATTGGATTTACATGATTATATCATCTAGCAGATCAAATATTTGTGTCAACGGAGTTGTTGGCAGCATAATTATATCCAAGAGGGGATTGAGGCAAGGTGATCCTTTATCTCCTCTCCTTTTCAACTTGGTGGTTGATGTGTTCTCTCAAATATTAAAGGTCAGCCGTAGTAATGGCATCATAAAAAGCTTTGGGAGTGAGCACGTGGTTGGGGTATTAATTCTTTACACTATGCTAATGATACTATTATTTTTAGTAACCCTATATGTAAATATATTGCTGCTCTTAAATTTTTGTTGTATGCTTTTGAGAGTTTATCAGGCTTGAAAATTAACTTCCACAAAAGCAGTGTATAAACCCTCGGGTGTAGTGAAGAGTTAAGCAGAAATTATGCTCAGCTTCTCAATTTCAAGGAGGATAAGTCTCCACTAAACTATCTGGGCATGTGCATTCGTCCAAAGAAGTTAATGAAGAAAGATTGGCAATACCTCATTGAAAAAGTTGATGTTAAACTTGCTAGATGGAAAGGAAATTCTCTTTCAAGGGCAGGAAGACTGGTGCTGGTGAATCGGTTCTGTTCTCTTTGCCTATATACTGGTTATCATTTTTCAAATGTCCTGGATGGGTTCTTGATAAAATTGATGCACTTAGAAGAAATTTCTTCTGGGTTGGGGATAAGGAAACCAGAAAGCTCAGCTGCCTTGTAATTTGGGATCAGGTTTGTAAATCTAAATATCAGGGAGGTTTAGGTGTGCTTAATTTGAAAAACATGAACTCTTCTCTTCTTTGCAAATGGTTGTGGGTAATGATAATTGATAAACAAACTTTTTGGAAGGAATGGATCATTAACACTTGTTATGATGGTAGATTTGATTGGAATCACGATTCATCTCACTGTTTGGAGAGGAGTTATGCGTCATTCACATTAGATTAAGATTGGCACAAAAGTAGTTATGAGAGATGGATTTAACATTTCGTTTTGGTATGATTGTTGGTTGCTCCTTATACCATTAAAGGATGAATTTGAGAACTTTTTTGAGATTGCATGTAGTAGATTATCCACTGTTGGTGAGACGTACAATTCGAAGGCTACCAGATTTAAATGGGGACTGTCATTTTGTAGAATTGTTACAGGAAATGATCTTTATCAGTTGTGCCAATTGTTCAAGTTGCTAGAAGATGTTCACTTAAATAAGGAGCATGGTGACTTTGCTTTCTACGTGTGGACAAAGTGCATGTTTTTACTTAATTTGGACTTGGAGTGGGGGGTGTTCATCAAGGATCAATTCAATTTTTGGCAATACATTTTCCTACTTTGGATAACACATCTAATCGTCACTTACTTGTTTTGTTAAACTTCGCTTATACTTGGATGTTATGGCATGAACGCAACTTTAGAAAATTCAAATCCTCGAGAAGATCAGCTAATAAAACCATTTTCATCATTATTAAATATGTTTCCATGTAGGCAGGCAAAGACAGCTGGAAATTTGTTGATTCAATAGCTGCTAGAGTCCAAGATAGAGTTCGCAAAAGGACTGGAGATTAGCTCGTTTGATGTTGTGATGGAAGGTTGATCGGTGTCGCAGTACTTATTATATTTTACTATGATGTCGTAATATGTAATATGGTTATGCTATGTATTTTTTGGCGCACTGGTGTACTTTTTATGATGTTGGTTTTTGTTGGTTTTGTATATATGATGTATATATATGTACGATGTAACTCTGGACATGGTTGATGATATATATGAAGGCGTGAATCTGAAGATTCGCTATCTTTTTGCTTCAAAAAAAATTCTGTAACCAACACATATAAAACAATCTAGGCACAAACAAATTTATGCTACTCAATTTATATATGTGTATGCTACCGATACATACATACATATACGATAATATATATACATGTATATATGTTGGCCTCTACGCATATACACAAATCAAAGTTAAAACATCCAACAGGCAAGGACAAAATCACGCAGTAGCCAACAATATCCAGAATAGACTATCATATTTTAGATTAAATCAAAGTCAAAAAAACTTGAAACAAGATAATCGTGAGGTAAAACTCACCTATTAAGCAGTGGTGACAAAGGGTCGAACTGCTTCTAGCTAGCTTTGATTTATGAAGAAGGCAACGACAACTCAAGCGGCTTATGATGGTGGCAAAGAGCTGTAGGCTTTGATTTGATGGTGCACTGGTAAGGGCGAATGAAGGTAGTGATGGCGATGGCTTGACGAAGTCTACATCGATCGCGATTTTTTTGAGCTGGACATGGAGATTAGGGTTGAGGCCATTTTCAAATTTGGAGGAACTTTTGATTTTGGCTGAGTAAAGTGAAGGAGGGGAGAAAAGTTAGCAGAAGAAGCAAAGGGAGAAAAACAAAACAAGGGATGCATGGAAGAAATATCGGATAAAAGAAGACACGTTGAGGGTATGGTGTCCAATTTTTTAACAAGTGTTATAATTTTTTAAAAGGTGCCAAAATCTATTCAATTATTTCTCCAAGCGTATATACTCTTGTTATATACTAAGTATACGTACAACCTAAATGCATTTACATTTAAAATTTATGTCTTAGATTAAATCAAAATCTCCTAAATTTCAAACATATATGTTTCAATTAATTAAAATAACGTCTAATTTTACAAAACCATTTGATTCAAAAATCAAAATTAAATTTTTACTCACAAAACTTATTCAAAACCAAGTTAAAATAGACTAGATATAAAATTCTAAACATATTTCAAGTATGAACACAAATTTCAATACTAAATCTAAATTAACTACATATTTTTAAACATTGAAAGTCCTGGGTCGTTACAATCATGTAATATAAAGTTGTGTTGAAAAATGAAGACGAAATATGGGTGCTTCAAAACAGAAGTATCATAGAATGCACACACACACACACATAATATATATATATATAGAAAGATGGAGGAGCATTCCGGGGAACATCTGTTTTGCAACACCCCTACCCTATCGTGAGCTACACTAATCTAAATCCAACAAAATTTTGTAGATGTATAATCCACATATATATTATCATCTATCCAAAATTTGAGCTCGTTCCAACATTCATAATATTTTCAAAATCTTAGCTCAATTATTCACTGTTCAGACATTTATTCGAACCGTTAAATTTAAACATCAAATATATAATTCTGCGAATATCGAAATGAGCTCAAATTTTAGATAGATGATAATATATATGTGGATTAAACATCTACAAAATCTTATTGGATTTGGATTAGTGTAGCTCATTGTAGGGTAGGGATGCTGCAAAACAGGGGTGCCTCAGAACGCTCCTCTCTCTCACACACACACATACATGCACACACACACACACACACACATGTATATATATATATAGAGAGAGAGAGAGACGCACCCTACACACATGTATGTATGATATAACATTATGTATGCTATACATCTAGAAAAAATGATGTGTAGTTGATCTATGTGTGTGTATGTTTATATTCATGGTATGCGTGTATATATGTTTATATGCATGGGTGCACATATACACATACTGTTAGAACAAAAAATGGCACAAACAACCAAAAATCATATGTAAGGCATGGAATATGAATAAATGACCAAAAAAGCAAGAAAACACAAGACAACAATAATTTATAATGGTCCGACGTTAACGAGCCTACATCCACTTCATAATTCTCTTTATAACATCAAACAAGTGAAGATACAATGAACGAGATTGTCAGAATCTCCAATACAACACTCTTTCTATTGATTATCTCGAATTACAGTAGTGAATAAAACTAATATTTCGATATGAAAGTGGTTGGAAGCCATGGCTGAGTTGTGTAGAGCTTGTTGCGCCTAAAAAGTCTTTTTATTCTCTTTGAAACATTGCATTTATAGGTCTGGTAGGTGTCCAGATCGAACGGGAGACGTGGCATTAGATATGTGAAAGTGGGACGTAGTGTGCATGGTTACAAGGCAGTTACAACACACTTCGGAAGTTGTTGGACCGGTTGATGGACACGCAAACCGAGATCCGGGTTAGGAGGAATAGTGGGAGGAGTGGTAGTAACTGTCCCTTCTCGGATAGGAGAGGATCCAGATTGGATTCCATTCAATCCGGGCTTCGTTCAATCCGGATTCCATTATATCTGGGGATCTATTAGATCCGGATTCCATTAGTTTCGGGGTTCCGTTAGATCTGGATTCCATTAGATCCAGTTTCCATGTACCCTTCTCTTCTTTCTAGGTATGCTTTTGATGTTGCTGGACTTAGATGAGCCCAATGTGATTGAACTAGAGGTTGAGCCAGCAATGTTCGATCTTGTTCAGGCCCATGCTCGAGCCTTGATTGGCTCTGTCTATGGTAGCTCATAGGGTGACGACCTTGTCAAAAGGCGGGTCAACATTTTGCCCTCCAAAGTACATCGCCTGTCAGACATGTTGTACTTTGAATAATTTGAGATGCATCTCTTTGGAATTCCATACCCTTTAGAAGGTAGTGTCGAATTATTGTGTCTTCTTGAATAGTTCTGTCACTTGGGCTCTTTCCTGTATAAACAGCCTGTCATGTATCACACTGCTTTCATTGGGGCTTATCAGGCCAAAGTCTATGGCCGAAGTAGTTGAGATGATAAAGTAATCATTAAAACCTCATCAGGTCAAGAGGTCGAATTCTTTCACCATAAGTCTTGTTGGATCGTTGGCTCCTGTGTGTGTTTGAACATGCATAGGTCATCCCCAAATGATGTCGTCTTCCCGCATAAGTCAAGCGCATGGTCGAGTCAGACCTTCTTTTACATACAAGTCAATGCATGGTAAAGTTTCCCATGTCATAAGAGGCTAAGGAAGTGAAATTTCTCTTATTCTCTTTTTCAGGTCGATCATCGAGCCAAGTCCGGTTCGATGCTTCCAAGCCAATTTGTCTTCAATTTTCATTTTAGGTCAAAACACATTTCAAGACGTCCATTCATTTCGCATCCCTGTCCAGTCAATCAAAATTTGTCGCTATAATCTCGATTCAAGATCAATCTTCCTAAAGGTAACTCTCAACCGGGCCTGGTCTTTCGAACTTGAGTGAGAAGTTGGAGAATGGAAATGGTCGGTTCAGGAATGGCTGAATCGAAAAGTCAAGTTGGAGAAGTTATCCAAGTCATGAGGTAGTACAGAAAGTTTTAGGCTCTAAGCGAGCATCTGGACTGTTAGGATAGAGCATATCAGAACTAACATATGAATTCGACATTTGCATATGGCTTTGAATTACCCAAACATCAGAATATTAATTTAGGCATCAACGATTACCTCAGATCATATCAATAATAAGTCGGAAAACCATGATCACTCTGGATCGTACTTACAGAAAACCAAAAATCCATGGTTGCGTCAGACCATATTCAGATAAATCCAAGATCGCTTTGGATCTTAATATAGTCCAATGATCAAGTATGAGTCAGCATGAGATGCTGTTGAAATTATGTGAGTTAATGTCTGGTATGATCACCAAAAATCATAAGGCGGTAGAAAAATTTATACCACTTTCCATTCAATGTAGTAGTGATTTAAGTCTTTGAAGTCATGGTTGACCCATAAGCCAGCTCGCTTGTATGAGTAAAGCAAGTCGTGTGTAGCTCGTAAGCTATCTCTCTTGAATGGGCAAGACAAACATGCCATATCTCGGAGATATAGTGTATATGTTTTGGATTACGTGCCAAGTCAGAGTCATGTTCAAAGTCAGTCTATGAGACAACGGTTGTGCTCCCAATGCCAGTGGAGGAAAAGCTAAGTTAGTGCTTATTCCCCCAAAGTTGGTGGGGATTGAGCTAAGTCAATCAGGCATCCAGTCCTTAAGCCTTTATACTTTCCGTCATTGTATCGGGCTAGACTTGCAAGTTTTGCTATCTTAGCCGGCCCAAGCCATTTTATACCCTCTCTCGAGTTAGCGAGAGTTAGAATTGAATGTGTGGATGGTCGAATTATATTCGCTTAGGCATCATTCCTTCCTTTAGTCAGAAAGTGAGGATCACCTCATCGAGTGTCAGCGGACTTAGTAAATGTTGAATATGTATGGGTCCTCAAGCTTTAAGCCGACAGTTGATCATGATTCTCAATTTTCTCCCTATGCATAGTCAATCATGTAGGAACAAGTTGATTATGTATAAAATGATTGTTGTCTTAGTCATTCTCCTTCCCTCCTCATGGGCTATGGAGTGCAAGGCATCAAGACTTTGCATATGAAATAATTGTCATTCAGTCCTCTGCATATGATAAAAGAAGTGTTAAGTCAAGTTGAATTCCATGAATTGTACCGTAATGTCGGCGGCGTTTGCATTGAATGCCTGGGTGACATGCTTTCCATTTAATGTACTTGCGGTTCGTCACTTGTCATTTAATTTTCGATGATGATCTGTTGCTCAAATGTATAAGAGTATTGATCTATGGAGTTCAACGAGGAGCCATTCTTTCGATTGTAGTCTAGGGTCCTACGGAACTCCATATACAAATGTCATCAAGAGGATGTGACTTCCTGCTTCAAGTCTAATTTCACATTCGGGCCTTATCTGATGATAGTTCGGTGAGAAAATGTGCATAAAGTAGTCAGGTAGTCAAATCATGCCTTCAAAGCTCGCATCCCTCATCCCTAGTTATTGGGGTTTGGCTGAGTAGTATGCTTCAAATCCACGTCTTCTCTGAATTCATACTCCCTTGTCGAATGGTAAGTTAGAGTTGGATGCAAAATGATTTGTTGGTACTCAGCCCATGGTAATCTTTGGTCTCACATCCAGGCTCTAAGGATCGGAATTAGGTGATGAAAAGTCATAGTGTGATGAAAAAACTCATAGTGTAGTCACCTCGAGTGCTCCTATTTTCCCCCCTTCATCAAGGGAAAAAGCCGAAGACAAATTGGTTGCGCCACACCTAATAGTTGTATGAGATAGGACGTCAATCCATGTTTGTTCTTATGCGAGCTTTCCAGTCGGGAATCAGGATGGGATCAGTCAATGGAAGGTTACTCCACATCAGTTTCGTGGTCCTAATGAGGAAGCTTTACCCTCAGCTTAAGGGTAATGGTAAAATATAGATGATCGGATTATGTCCGCTTTAAGCTTAGACATGTATATGTGAAAATAAGTACTGCTTTCCAAGGTTAAACAATTGGGCCATCTAAGTGCTCGAGCTATTGCATTTTCCATTTAGTATACTTGCAATGGATTGCTCGTCGTTGTACTTGAGTTATGATCAGTCATAGGTGGATATGTGTGTCAGTCTGAGATATCACTCTCAAGGCCTTCTTTCGACCACTACCTTAAGTCGCGTGATATGTTATTGAATGTCCCACACTCAAGGCCTCCTTTGGGTCGTTTCCCTAAGTCATGCAGGAAGTTTAGCATTAGGTGTCCTTGTCAGCCCTCTAAGTCTCTGTACTAATGCCTTTTGTCACAAAGCTTGTTGAGTTAACGCGACCCTCATGCTTTTGCTGTGTATATGTTCATAAACCTGCAATATGAATAACTCGCTTTGCTTGCAAATTACTAAGTCAATTTTTAGGTTACAAGTAATTATAGCTTAAATTAAAAATGTGTTAAGCATTAAGCTATCTCTCTTATAATGACTAAGTGCTAAGATGCCTTGCTTAGAATGACCAAGTGCTAAGTTTGTCGACCCGTATGAATCATTTCAATTTCCTTAGTCATAATATCTGAAAATTCTTTATTCATTTTATCATTTGTCGACCCAAAGATTATATCATCAACATATATTTGTACTAATTGAATATCTTTATTATTTTTCTTAATAAACAATGTATTATCTAATTTTCCTATTTCAAAATTTGATTGTAACAGATAATTTCTTAACCTATCATACCAACTCTAGGAGCCTGTTTTAATCCATATAACGCTTTCTTTAACTTATATACATGATTTGGTAATTTTTCATCTTAAAATAGAGGTGATTGCTCTACATATACGTCTTCCTTAAAAAAAATACATTTAGAAAAGCACTTTTGACATCCATTTGATAAAATTTGAAATTGTTATGGTTTGCAAAAGCTAGTAAAATTTTAATAGCTTCTAGTCTTACTATAGGGGCAAAAGTTTCATCGTAATCTATTCTTTCTTCTTGAGTATATCCTTGTGCAACTAGTCGTGCTTTATTTCTTACGACCTTACCGTGTTCATTCAATTTATTTTTATAGACCCATTTGGTTCCTATTATAATTTTATCCTTTGGTTTAGGAACAAGTTCCTATACATCATTCCTAGTAAACTGATTCAGTTCTTCTTGCATAGCAAGTATCCATGAAGCATCGGAAAATGCTTCCTTTGGATTCTTAGGTTCAATAGTTGAAATAAATGCAGTATTACTCATGTTATTTAATTGATTGCGAGTTCTCACAACGGATTCAATATCTCCTAAAATATTTTCTTCAGGATGATCTCTAAGTAATCTAATTCTTTTACATGGTTGATTATCTTCATTACTTACTTCATTGATCTCATTTTCACAATCATTTTCACTATTTTGAATTATACTTTTATAGTTTTCGTCAAAAGATACATTTAGAGTTTCTTCTATGGTATTGGTTCGAGTATTGAAAACTCTATATGCCTTACTTCTATCTGAATATCCAATAAATATTCCTTTATCGGATTTCGAATCAAACTTGTCTAAATTATCCATTGTATTAAGTATAAAACATTTACTTCCAAATATTTTAAAATATGATACATCTGGTTTCTTGTTATACAAAAGTTCATATGAGGTTTTACGAGTTAAAGGTCTAATTGAAATTCTATTCATAATATAGCAAGCTGATGCAACTGCCTCAGCCCAAAAGTTCCTTGGTAAATTACTATCGGATAACATAGTTCTCGCACATTCTTGCATCGTCCTATTTTTACGTTCAACTACTCCGTTTTGTTAAGGAGTTCTTACAATCGAAAAATTATGAGTTATTCCCTTTTTGTTACAATATTTTTCAAAATTTTCATTTTCGAATTATCCGCCATGATCGCTACGTATTGTTTTAATTTTTAGTGATAATAAATTTTGAATTCTTTTAGAAAAAGTTTTAAATTGATCAAAAGCATCACTTTTATTTTTAAGAAACAAAGTCCAAGTAAATCTTGAAAAATCATCGACTATTACGTAAACATATCTATTGTGGTTTATCGATTGAACTTGAGATCGACCAAATAAATCTATGTGTATTAATTCTAATGGGTTTAATGTAGTGATTTCTTCTTTTGATTTAAATGAACTTTTCTTTAATTTTCCGAATTGACAATAAGTTATTGACTGTAAATTTCATTTTGGGTAATCATCTAACTGAATCTAGTTTAGAAATCCTAGAAATATGTTTGAAATTTATATGATCAAATCTCTTATGCCAAATCCAAGGGTCACTTGCATTGGCAATAAGACATAGATTATCGCTGGAGATTTTCATACTCAATACATAGATATTTTTCTTTCTATCTCCTCCGAATATAACTTTTGAATTCCTATCTTCTATAAAACATTTATTCTTCTCAAAGTTTATTTTATAACCCTTATCGCAAAGTTGACTTATACTTAGCAAGTTGTGTTTAATTTCCTAACTAATAAAACATCATAAATAGTAGGAGTTTCAAAATTACCGGCATTGCCGATTCCAATAATGTATCCTTAAGAGTTATCTCCGAACAACACCCTTCCACCATCTTCATATTTCAGATTATTGAGTAGTTTTGGACTTCCAGTCATATGTCTCGAACAGCCACTATCTAGTATCCATTTGTCCTTTTTCATTTCCACCAATTGCTTTCCATAATTTGAATTCTCAACATCCATATAACACACCAGTTTGGGATTTGAATTTCCAACAGCCACCTTTTAAGAATTTGACTTGCCAATAGCTATTTTAGCCATATTTTCAACTTTTGAATTTTCAAAAGTCACAAAACACGACTTTTCCTAAATTGAACAATATTTTAGTAGATCAAATGTCTGTTTATCATGATTATATGCAGACTCTTTCAACATTGATACAATGCATGAATTGACACTAGTACTAACAGAGATTCCAAATTTTGCCATTTTAAAAATTTTCAAAAATCAGATTATGAACTTTTTGAAAGACCGTGCTCTAATACCAATTGTTAGGGATTGCGGAAAGGATCATTAAGGCAAAACAAACACTAGAGGGGGGTAAATAGTGTTTTTGAGAATTTAACAAAGATCTAAAACTTATGTTATAAACTATATGAATCAAACACAACAGAAACAATCACAGACACAGAATCAAACACAGATGCAAAATAAACAAAAATAAAAATGTAGAAAAGGAAAGAACACCAGATTTTATACTGGTTCGTTACTCCTAGTCTAGTCACACGCAACACTGCATTGCACAGAGTTTTATTACTATATCAAAATCCAATTACAACCCTCCTTGATTTCACGGCTACAAGGGATACCACCGTTTCCACGCACACTTGATCAAGTTTTGCCCGTCCTTGATTTCACGGCTACAAGGGATACTACTGATTCCGTCTTTGATTTTATGGCTACAAGGATACCACCGATTCCGTCCTTGATTTTACGGCTATAAGGGATACCACCGATTCCTTTATTCAACCCAAACAAATTATAAACAGCCCTATAACTCTTCAATAGCACTTGATTCAGAGAGTAGAGAGTGTAGAGAGAAGAAGTTTGATCAAAACGGAATTGAATTTGGCAGAGTATAAGTGTAGAAATCATAAAAATGATTAAGAATAATGGTGTAGAGAAAGAGGATGAAGTTAGAGAAGAAGAGACGATAAAAAATCGAATATAAGCCCTTTTTATAGAGTTTGAAAGGATGCCATGCTTCAGAACCGTCACAAATAATGAAAAGACACTTCCTTTCAAAATTGAAAAAAATGACAGTTATATGTCGATATATAGTTTTTTGTATGTCGACATACTTAAAGAGTAAAATTAATTTTTGAGCATTTTTCAAGTGTTTTGATACAAATATAATTCTAGAAATTCTTGAATTCAAATATAGCATTATAAATTAATATTGTAAAGTAGGAAATCATATAAAAACATAAATATATACTATATAAATATATGTATAAAATTATAAAGGTTAAAACTATATAAAATGTGAAAATATAAATATATGAAACTTATTAAACATTGAGTTTGAAAACAAAATTAAAATAAGAAAAGAGAATAGAAAGGATAGAAAATAAAATAAAGAGAAAATAAAATAGAGAGGGTTTGAAGATAGAATTTGAAAACAGAATATGAAAAGCAAAATTTGAATTTGAACCTGGAGTGCTATTTAGAGTCTTATATAATCAAGACTCTAAAACTATATTAATCTTGAACTCTAGAAATCTTGAATACTCATGAGTCTTGAAATTTCTCAGAACTCTGAATCTCTAATATCTTTAAACTGTACAGTCTTCAGTAATATTTCCTGTATATAGATCCTGCATATGTGTGTATATATATATTTTTTATGCAAAAGTGTTAGTATATATTTTATAATCAATTAATATTGAAATAAGGTTGTTGCCATCAAAACTCC
The DNA here is from genome assembly GCA_030737875.1 of Allium sativum. NCBI lineage: Eukaryota > Viridiplantae > Streptophyta > Magnoliopsida > Asparagales > Amaryllidaceae > Allium > Allium sativum. The sequence goes on along the minus strand of CM060919.1, from coordinate 602,447,873 downwards.
ATTCTCCAACAATCTCCCCCTTTTTGATGATGACAACCTTAGTTTATAAAATATCATACCTGTATATACTTGTTGACGATGGTCCTCTTAAATACTCCCCCTGTCTATATGAATTCTACTATATCTATATTTTATAATTTCTCCCCATTTGGCATTTTCAAAAAGAAATTCTAAAAGTACTCACCCTAAATTATATAACTATCTAAATAGAACTTAAGTGACCAATTTAATATTCATCCTTAATCAATAACTAATTCAAGTAGAATACTCCCCCTAAGTTTAATAACATATATACCCCCTTAAACTTATATTCTTATGTTTATAAAATCATAACTAATTATAACACTTATCTTACAAGCATAAACAAATTTTCATTAAACATGAGTTTGTACAAATTATGATACACAAATATGTACAAACACGATATATCGTAAGAACACAAGGAAACGAAAACCTTAAACACTAATTATTTCTGACAATGGGAGATTTGTGAATTGGACAATTTGGAGAATGGAGACAAAATTCTCCATTCTTTTCAATCACATTCCCATTTTGGTCGAATAAAACCTCTCCTACACATACAACTTTATCATCTTCTTCCGTAATCATTGGTTGAGTCTCTAGTTGTTCTTCCTCTTCCATCATTTCTTCCTCTTCTGGTTCTTCCTCGGGATCTTCTTCTGGTTCTTCCTGTTCTTCCATGGCTTGATTATCATCATCAATGATAATCGGATTAGCCAGATTATCCATTATGTATTTAAGTAGACTACTTACTACTTTCCATTGCCTGTTTTACTCTTGATTCTTCCTACTCTGTAGTACTTGCATTTCAGCCATCATTTGAAGAACATACTCCATCTTTTCTTCAATTTTGATCGCCCGAGATAGAGCAGATCATTGAAAAGGACTCTTGGATGGTCCAGCGTGTGAATCGGAGTAGATTTGGGTGTTTAGATCAGTGGAGGCCATTGTATTTTTTGGTTTAGAGTTTTCATAGAGAAGAGAAATGGAAATGAAGAAGAAAAGTCGAAGTAGAAGATTTAAATACTTCAAATAACTAACTTTTGGTGAGAATTAAATTTGAAATTCTGGTAGTTATATTTTGACATATAAAAAGCTTTATGTCGACATACTTTAGTTTTAAATTTTATTTTCTAATTTCTTATGTTATTTTTTATATATATTATAAAATATTTGATTATTCTAACTCACTTAATGAACATATGCCTAATTCTCTCCTAAATTTAGTGAATGTTGCTTCATTTAATGGTTTTGTTAATATATCTGTTATTTTTTTATCAGTTTCTATAAATTCAAGTGAAATCTTTTCTTTACTTACGTTATCTCTAAGAAAATGATGTCTCACATCGATATGTTTGGTTTTTGAATGAAGAGTTGAATTTTTAGAAATATTTAGAGCACTTGTATTGTGTAACACCCCACATCCGTTAGTGTCACTCACAAAGGGAATGCACTGAGTTCTGTGGAGCATTTAAGGTAAAAGATGCGGATAAATTACAAGACAGACAAAATTAAAACAGTGGAAAATAAAACTTTACTTTATTGATAAAATAGTTTGTACAAGAATTTCTTTCCAATACCAGAGTATCATCTGCCTTAAAAAATAAAGAAGCATAAAATAACATTTATATTCCCCAATGTAGCATTAGCCAGCCATAGCGGTGGAAAAGAGAGTCCAAAGCAGCACAGCAAAGAGTCTTCAAGCTCGGAAAGAATAATGGTCCAAACTAAGCTGAGCAATTCCCTCCCTGACTACCTGGGGGGGACGGAAGAAAAGAAGACGAAAGAAAACGGGGTCAGACATAATGTCTCAGTAAGCTCAGTTATTTTCTAGCATGAGAACAAGAACAAAGACCATGACATTCATAAACTGAGAACAAGACAATACCAGAAAAACAAGATAACTTATGCAAGATAAGCATAAGATATTATAAGGCAAGATAAACTAAATACGCTGATAACTGAATGCGCTTCTACTCTTTCTCTGCTTCGCTACTACTCTGTTGTTCTGATTTCTATATCTTTGCACCACCTAACTAGTGTCCCAACTAGTAATCTGTATAAAACGATAACGTGATCCCAATCCCTGTAATTGTGATTGCCTTCAGGTGTACATCTATTATTTATTACCTTGATCTAATCTAGGGTTTTCCTATCGAGTGCTTCCTAGATTCAACTAGGGTTTACGCGACTTATCTAATGCTTCTCGGATTCAGGGTTTATGCGACCTAGGTCCAACTAGGGATTATGCTACCTATCGAACGATGCCCCCTAGTCTAGGACACACTACCTAGAGCGGTATATGTTCCTAGACTTTCCCCCACGTATGTGTTGCGAATCGTTATCGCCGTCTAGATGCACATGTCCTGTATATGTGCGACCCGAGTCCTGTGGCAGGGCTAATCAAGAAACACGGAACTCGGTCGGGAGCTTTCAGATATCTGCCGATGCAGATGCTAAGGTCTGTTTTTCCAGTGGATATGGTCCCACTTGACCCCTCCCTCAACTATTGAAAGGCACACCTTGAAAAATGAGAACTATACGCAGGCCCCCCTATGCCCCACTAACCTATGGCCATCCGCAACCATAACTAGATAGCAAGTATATGGTCTTTTGGAGTTCTCCGCCTTTTCGCTTCACGTATCTCGATTGACTCAAGATGGTGGGTAGACGACGAGTTGCTATCACAGGGCTACTGGTCTCGTCGAATCACGCTGGTCCATCCTAGTCTTTAGGTTGCCTTATATTGCAACCAAGGCATACCCTTAGTTCTTCTGACGCAGACCTTAACCTCTGTGAGCCCAGGCGGATCATCTGCAGCCTCACAGAGGGATACCAAGAGTACTCTCACGTCCCCTTGAAGCCGCATGCTTCATCACCCAGCTCGTTTGAGCCTCCCTTAAGATCAGATGGACGTTCGCTCCTTTTTGCGTTCCACTAAGGATTAATACTTAGTTCTCCTAACTAAGGTTTACCACTTAGTTTCCTGAATCGTGGTTTTCCTTTAACCAAGGTTTATTACTTAGCCCCCTTTAACTAAGGTTTACTACTTAGTTCTCTTTTCTCGTCAATTTGGATTGGTTAAGTGTCATCAATCAATTCAAGTTAACTTAACCCATTCATTTGTCCTGTTAAACTGGTTAAGTGTTATCAGTATTTCATGTTGACTTAACCCTACCACAAATCAAGTTATATTGGTTAAGTATTTCTTATTACTTAACCCCACCCCTTCATCTTGTATTGGTTCAGTGTTCCTTTTAACTTAACCCTGCCCATCTGTTTAGCTAACATGTTATAACGGTTAAGTGTTCTCTTAGTTAACTCAACCCTAACATCTGTTTAATCCACATGTTCTAATGGTTAAGTATTGTCCCTTCATGTTTTAACCTTGTTCATTTGTCACACTATGATGGCTAAGTGTTCTAAGTTTACTTAACTCCACCTTCTAGTCTAGTTAACATGTTAAATTGGCTAAGTGTACTTTACTTAACCCTACCTTCTAGTTTAGTTAACATGTTATAACGGTTAAACCTTCTCTTAACTTCACCCACTTGTCTAGTCAACATGTTATAATGGTTAAACATTTTCTTAAACTTACCCACTTGTCTAGTCAATATGTTATAATGGTTAAACCTTTTCTTAACCTTACCCACTTGTCTAGTCAACATGTTATAATGGTTATTTAACCCCTACAAGTCTTGTTTTGTTAACATGTTAAGTTGGTTAAGTGTTCAGATTAACCTAACCCCACCCATCAGATTTAGTTAACATGTTGAATTTGGTTAAGTGTTTCCTTAATTGACTTAACCCTACCAATCCTGACTTAGCTTTAATTTATTCATTAAAGCACCAACCACTCACATTAGACAGGTATTGTTACGGTTACTGGATGTGCCGGTCGGTTCCGGGTAGGTTTACACCGCAACTCAGTCTAACCTCGGGTCCTTATTGGGCTCAATGCTCTAACCACCCACATTAGACAGGTATTGTTGTGGCTGCCTGTATGCCGGTTGGTTCCGGGCAGTCTTACGCCACAACTCAGTCTAACCTCGGGTTAGGCATATTCGTATTTTCTAAATTATATTTTATTTATGTAAATTATCCACAAATTCATGTCTTGCCCAATTTCCCTCTAAATCAAGTTTATCATTTTGGGTATATAATTTATACCGTTTCATGCCATAAATCACTTATGTGATTATAAGCCAACTATGTCAATTTTCCTATAATTAAGTTTTTACCCAACGTTACCCCCGTCTAAATATTAGGCTAACAACTTAGCCTAATTTACCGTTCGCATGATTTCACATAAAGTATTAGGCAAATAACTTAGCCTAATTTAACGTTCACAAAATTGGCACAAAATCAACATGAACATAAACATATTGGTGTGAACTTGCAACTTTAATATAATCAACATAAACATGTACATAGGTGTGAACTTGCAACTTTAACATAATCAACAATAACATGTACATAGGTATGAACTTGCAATTTTAACATAATCAACATAAACATGTACATAATTAACAATTTGCATAGGTTCATGATCCTTGACATAACAACTTGCATAGGTTCATGAATTAACAACATAATTAACAACTTGCATGGGTTCATGAATTCATCACACACTAACTTGCATAGGTTCATGAATTAACAACTTGCATAGGTTCATGAATCTCAACATAATAACTTGCATAGGTTCATGAATTAACAACTTAATTAACAACTTGCATAGGTTCATGAATCTCAACATAATACATTTAGGACAAATTCTATATGTAAATAATTCCTAATTTACTTATGCCATAATTACTCTCTAAATGTACATTATCAACATTTATTATTTATTGCCAATCCATCAAACATAAATACGTATTTAATAGATACATCTTCCCTTTACCGTATACATATTCTTCCTCTTTAAAAAAACAAATCCTTGACAACCAAAAATGTGCAACGTACGCTATATGATGCGTACACGTCATATATATATATATATATAATTTCTTTTTCTTTTTATCTATCTTCCCAAATACCCATTTTCACACTAAACCACTTTTTGAACTGCGTTCACACTAGGCCATTTTTGAGCCATTCCCCTAAAACAAAAATATGGCACTAGCGGGGATCTAACTCTGAACCTCTTGTATGCAAGTCACGTGTTCCAACCAAATGAGCTACTAAGTCTTTTTCTTACAACCCTTAGAACAACGCTAAATATTTATCTTTTCTCATTCCTCTTTTTTTTTGGGTGCAATATTTAATTTAAGGACATCTTTTTCACACGGAGTCCAATTTACGTAAACTCGGACTCTATCTTAAGTAGAATTCCGAGACAAACGCAATGACGAAATCCGTTTCCCTTAATTCTTAAGTTTTGAATTAAGTATACTTTAATTTATCAATTTACTGTTAACCGAAAAACTCGGGGTGTTACATATTGTCACAGTATATAGGTGATTTATTTATTTTTAAGCCAAAATCATATAAAGTTTGTTGCATTTATATTACTTGTGAACAAGCCAAAGCAGTAGAGATATATTTTGCTTCATTTGTTGACAAAGATACAATATTTTGCTTTTTACTGAACCACGAGACTAGTGAATGTCCTAAGAAGTGACATGTTCCACTAGTACTTTTACGGTCAGATTTACATCCCACGAGCCAGCATCACAGTACGAAGTTAATTCGATTGAATCATCCTTAGGGTTAAACAATCTAAAATCTGATGTATGCTTTACATACCTTAGAATACGTTTTACGGCTTTTAAATGCGTTTCCTAAGGTTGTGATTGATATCTTGCACAGAGACATACACTATGCATTACCTTTGGTCTACTAGCGGTTATATACAATAATGGTCCTACCATTCCTCTATATAGTTTTCGGTCAACATCTTTTGATGTATCACCATTACTTAAAGTTATATTAGTTGTCATAGGTGCTGGTCTCCCATTTGTGGTTGTTAAATTATATTTATTAATCAGGTCTCTTGCGTATTTTTTTTTGATTAATAAATATTCCATTTTTCAATTGATGAATTTTTAGTCCTGGAAAGAACGACAATTCTCCCATATGACTCATTCAAATTCCTTGGTCATAATATCTGAAAATTCTTTATTCATTTTATCGTTTGTCGACCCGAAGATTATATCATCAACATATATTTGTAATAATTGAATATCTTTATTATTTTTCTTAATAAACAAAGTATTATCTAATTTTCCTATTTCAAAATTAGATTGTAACAGATAATTTCTTAACCTATCATACCAAGCTCTAGGAGCCTGTTTTAATTCATATAACGCTTTCTTTAACTTATATACATGATTTGGTAATTTTTCATCTTCAAATAGAGGTGGTTGCTATACATATACGTCTTCTTAACAAATCCATTTACAAAAAAGAACTTTGGACATCCATTTGATATAATTTGAAATTATTATAGTTTGCAAAAGCTATTAAAATTCTAATAGCTTCTAGTCTTGCTATGGGGGCAAAAGTTTCATCGTAATCTATTCCTTCTTCTTGAGTATATCCTTGTGCAACTAGTTGTGCTTTATTTCTTACGACCTCACCGTGTTCATTCATTTTTTTATAGACCCATTTGGTTCCTAATACAGTTTTATCCTCTAGTTTAGGAACAAGTTCCCATACATCATTCCTAGTAAACTGATTTAGTTCTTCTTGCATAGCAAGTATCCATGAATCATCGGAAGATGCTTCCTTTGGATTCTTGGGTTCAATAGTCGAAATAAATGCAGTATTACTAATGTTATTTAATTGATTGTGAGTTCTAACAACGGATTCAATATCTCCTAAAATATTTTCAATAGGATGATCTCTAAGTAACCTAATTCTTTTATTTGGTTGATTATCTTCATTACTTACTTCATTAATCTCATTTTCACAATCATCTTCACTATTTTGAATTATATTTTTATAGTTTTCATCAAAAGATACATTTAGAGTTTCTTCTATGGTATTGTTTCGAGTATTAAAAACTCCATATGCCTTACTTCTATCTGAATATCCAATAAATATTCCTTTATCGGATTTCGAATCAAACTAGTCTAAATTATCAATTGTATTAAGTATAAAACATTTACTTCCAAATATTTTAAAATATGATACTTTTGGTTTCTTGTTATACAAAAGTTCATATGGGGTTTTATGAGTTAAAGGTCTAATTGAAATTCTATTAATAATATAGCATGCTATTGCAACTGCCTTAGCCCAAAAGTTCCTTGGTAAATTACTATCGGATAACATGGTTCTCGCATATTCTTGTATCGTCCTATTTTTACGTTCAACTACTCTGTTTTGTTGAGGAGTTATTGCAATCGAAAAATTATGAATTATTCCCTTTTTATTACAATATTTTTCAAAATTTTCATTTTCGAATTCTCCGCCATGATCGCTACGTATTGTTTTAAATTTTAGTGATAATAAATTTTGAATTCTTTTAGAAAAAGTTTTAAATTGATCAAAAGCATCACTTTTATTTTTAAGAAACAAAGTCCAAATAAATCTAGAAAAATCATCGACTATTACGTAAACATATCTATTATGGTTTATTGATTGAACTTGAGATGGACCAAATAAATCCATATGTATTAATTCTAATGGTTTTGATGTAGTGATTTCTTCTTTTGATTTAAATGAACTTTTCTTTAATTTTCCGAATTGTCAAGCGTCGCATAAGTTATTGACTCTAAATTTCATTTTGGGTAATCCTTTAACTGAATCTAGTTTAGAAATCCTAGAAATATATTTGAAATTTATATGACCAAATCTCTTATGCCAAATCCAAGGGTCACTTGTATTGGCAATAAGACATAGATTATCACTGGAGATTTTCATACTCAATATATAGATATTTTTCTTTTTGTCTCCTTCGAATATAACTTTTGAATTCCTATCTTTTATAAAACATTTATTCTTTTCAAAGTTTATTTTATAACCCTTATCGCAAAGTTGACTTATACTTAGCAAGTTGTGTTTTAAGTTCCTAACTAATAAAACATCATAAATAGTAGGAGTTTCAAAATTACCGACATTGTCGATTCCAATAATGTATCCTTTAGAGATATCTCCGAAGTTCACTCTTCCACCATCTTCATATTTCAGATTATTGAGTAGTTCTGGACTTCTAGTCATATGTCTCGAACAGCCACTATCCAGTATCCATTTGTCCTTTTTCATTTCCACCAATTGCTTTTCAGAATTTGAATTCTCAACAGCCACATAACACACCAGTTTGGGATTTAAATTTCCAACAGCCACCTTTTCAGAACTTGACTTGCCATTAGCCACTTTACCCATCTTTTCAACTTTTTAATTTTCAAAAGTCACAAAACACGACTTTTCCTAAATTGAACAATATTTTAGTAGATCATATGTCTGTTTATCATGATTATATGCAGACTCTTTCAACATTGATACAATGCATGAATTGACACTAGTATTAACAGAGATTCCAAAATTTTCCTTTTTAAAAATTTTCAAAAATCAGATTATGAACTTTTTGAAAGACCTTGCTCTAATACCAATTGTTAGGGATTGCTGAAAGGACCGTTAAGGCAAAACAAACACTAGAGGGGGTTGAATAGTGTTTTTGAGAATTTAACAAAGATCTAAAACATATGTTATAAACTATATAAATCAAACACCACAGAAACAATCACAGGAAAAGAATCAAACACATATGCAAAATAAACAGAAACAAAAATGCAGAAAAGGAAAGAACACACCGGATTTTATATAGGTTCGGATTACTCCTACGTCCAGCCTACGCAACGCTGGATTGCGTAGAGTTTTATTACTATATTAAAATCCAATTACAACCCTCCTTAATTTCACGACTACAAGGGATATCACCGTTTCCATGCACGCTTGATCAAGTTTTGCCCATCCTTGATTTCACGGCTATAAGGGATACCACCGATTCCGTCCTTGATTTTACGGCTACAAGGGATACCACTGATTCCATTCTTGATTTTACGGCTACAAGGGATAGCAATGGTTCCTTTATTCAACCCAAACAAATTACAAACAGCCCTATAACTCTTCAATAGCACTTGATTCAGAGAGTAGAGAGTGTATAAAGAAGAAGTTTGATCAAAACAGAATTGAATTCGGCAGAGTATAGGTGTAGAAATCATAAAAATGATTAAGAATAATGGTGTTGAGAAAGAGGATGAAGTTAGAGAAGAAGAGACGATAAAAAAATCGAATTTAAGCCCTTTTATAGAGTTTTAAAGGATGTCATGCTTCAGAACTGTCACAAATAGTGAAAAGACGCTTCCTTTCAAAATTGAAAAAATGACAGTTCTATGTCGACATATAGGTTTTTGTATGTCGACATACTTATAGTGTAAAATTAATTTTTGAGCATTTTTCAAGTGTTTTGATATAAATATAATTCTGGAAATTCTTGAATTTAAATATCGTGTTATAAATTAATATTGTAAAGTACGAAATCATATAAAAACATAAATATAAACTATATAAATATATTTATAAAATTATAAAGGTTAAAACTATATAAAATGTGAAAATATAAATATATGAAACTTATCAAACTTTGAGTTTGAAAAAAAATAAATAAGAAAAGAGAATAGAAAGGATAGAAAATAAAATAGAGAGGATTTGAAGATAGAATTTGAAAACAGAATATGAAAAGCAGAATTTGAATTTGAACCTGGAGTGCTATTTAGCGTCTTACATAATCTAGACTCTATAATTATATCAATCTTAAATTCTTGAAATCTTGAATACTCATGAGTCTTGAAATTTCTCTGAACTCTGAATCTCTAATATCTTTAAACTGTACAGTCTTCGGTAATATTTCCTGTATATAAATCCTGCATATGTGTGTATATATATTCTATGCAAAAGTGTTAGTATATATTTTATAATCCATTAATATTGAAATAAGGTTGTTGTCATCAAAACTCCATTCTCCAACAAGTACCTGCGTCATTCATATACAAATTTACATGAGTTAGTCATGTCAATAACTCAGAAACCATGTAAAAGTAAGATGCATGATTGTAAACTAAGTATGTTGATGGGTAGTGTGGCCTCCTTTATTTGGATTTATGTAATCCAACAGCGTTGATTGCAGGAGTTAGTCATGTGGATGGTCGAACCACATCCATCTGGAGTCGGCTTCCAACTTTGAAATGCATAGATCGATGCACAATTGTCTTGAGATCTGCCACGCATGAGTCAAAGAGAGGATGGTAGAATCAGATCCACCTTGAGCTATATATCTTTTCTTCGATGGAGGGCATGGTTTTGTAAACAAGCGGTTTAGTTTGGCCCATCATGGAAGTGCTCCGTAATTCTGCATGTGAAGGTTAAATGTCTAATTGATACCAGACTCTGGGTACCTACACCATTCATATATAAATTCATATAAGTTAGTCATATCAATAACTCATAAAACATGCAAAGATAAGAGACATGGTTAAAAAAATATGTTGAAGAAATGCATAATATTCTGGTGAAAATGGCATCGCTTATTCTTCGCCAAACCATTTTGCTTTGTTCTGTCTCTGTCAGGAGATGACTGCCAAAAAATTTAGCCCATAAAGGATACCTTTTCAAATTATTATGCGGCGGTGGAGCCAAGAATGGATAGACCTTTCTCGGGGTATTGAAATGACAAAGACGGTTAGGTGGACTTTAGTGAGTGAAAGATGAGATTATGTTTCCTTTAGCTTGCCTTCTTACCCCCTATGTCAAAGGCAAGGGATGAGAGTCAGATAATCAGATAAAGGCTATTAATGGTAGCATCTCATCTTGTCGGTGCTAGGATGGTAATGGGAGGGAGAATAATAGATCCATGCTTATAGAAGCTTCGCCCTTTCCATGTCAGGAAGTGGGATACAGGGTCTAGGAAGATAAACATGTTGCGTTCATCCGCAGCTATGTCTTCAATCCTGCGTCTGGAATAAGGGTCGATGTGTAGACAATCAATAATCATCCAGGCTTAAGTGTTTCAAATCTTTAACTTACCAGTCTTCAGAAAAGACTAGAGTAGTAATTAGCCATACCTCGGATACAAGTACGGTCATGCAAGGCTATGATGTGTCAACTTTGGATTAGATGATGGAATCATGAGCAATCCGCGCTCAGAATTCCGAGTTCCCCTACGTTTGGGGCATGAGTCAATCAATAGGCGGTCCATGAAGGGAGTCGAATTGTGAATCTTCACATTCTAATAACAAAACGTTGTCCATCAGAAGTCTCATTCATATACATCTTCCATTAGATAGTCGGTCGACTACTACTTTTGAGGCATTATCTGGTGCAATGAACTTAGCAATGAGATTTGTCGATGTTTATCCCGGGATGACCTTCAAAGGGGAATAGGTAACGCCAAATTATTCCAATTCGATTTACTATTTATATAATCTTCAATACACCTCACGTCATTGTAGGACCCCTCGTAGCGGCACCCGGTCTTCTTTGCAAACTAAGGCTGAACCAATTGCATGCGGGGATACTGCCAGGTACATGAACAAGTTTTCACGATCAATGGGCGTTGACCGGATAGGAGGTCTCTCCAAGTGATCCAAGCGATTTTGGAATGCTTTGACACAATCAGGTGTCCAAGCGAAATTGTGCTTCCCCTGCTTGATCAACTCAAACAAGGGTAGGCATTTGTCAGTAGCCATAAATACGAATTTGCCCAATGCTGCCACTTTCCTAGCTAAACCCTGAACATCTTTGATCCTTCAGGGTTCTTGGATGCCTCCACTAGTCGCTATCCATTCAGGGTTGATTTCGATGCCTCGAGAGCTGACGATGAAAACTAAGAATTACCCTGATGCAACGCCAAAAGAGCATTTCAAAGGGTTGAGCTTCATCTCGTATTCGCAGAGAACACCGAGCATCTCTACCAAGTCGGAGGCATGATTGGTTGATTGCTTTGGCTTCACTAGCATGTCATCTACATATACTTCCATCATCTTTCTGATTTGATCATGAAACATGTTGTTGACTAGTAGCTGATATGTTGCCCCAACATTTTTTAGTCCAAACAGCACTACCACATAGCAATATGGTCTTAGATTTGTCATGAAACTGGTATGTTCTTGATCCAAGACATGCATTGCGATCTAGTTATATCCCCAATAAGCATCCATGAAAGAGAGGAGTTTGTGCCCAGCTATTGAGTCGACAAGATGATCAATCTTAGGAAGTGGAAAACTATCTTTGGGGGATGCCATGTTCAAATAAGAAAATTTGATGCATGTTCGCCACTTCCCGTTGGCCTTCTTCACAAGAACTGGGTTTGATGTCCACTTAGGATAGGTTGCATCTCATATGAACCCATTATTCTTTAGTCTTTCGATCTCTTCTTTCAAAGCTACTGACCTCTCCGAGCCAAGGATACGCCTTTTTTGCTTCACCGAGACATACTTCGGGTCAATATTCAGTGAATGAGTCATGATGGATGAAGATATCCCATACATGTCAATATGGGTCCATGCAAACACGTTAAGGTTCATGCGGAGGAATTCAATCAAGTCCCTCGTCCGGAGGGGGTTTAGGCTTTGACTGAGTAAGATTGAATACCATAGCCTGACTTGCTAGGCTTTAAGTGATGTTCGTATGTTCTGTCATAACAAAGGCATGAAGTGGAGAGAAGATGACTGAGAAATATTTGCTTTGATCTCAAGCTCATATCTTTGGTCTGAGGCCGCATGGTGGCTAATGAGCAGTCAAGTTGCTATCAACTTGGTAAGGATCCATAGGTTTGATCATAGACTATAGAGGTTTAATTGGTACCTGGCTCTTGGCACGTAGGTAGGTTGCTTTAACACTCCTCGGGTGGAAATTGATTGTCATCAGCATGGTTGAAAGAAAACGGTCATTGCAAAGGTCAACCAGGTTCCCTGGGGAGTAAATCGCAAAACATATGCTCTTCATCATGATATACGTGTGAAGTGTAGATTTCGAATGGTGGGATCCTTGGCCGCTTTCTAGTATCCCTGCCATTGAAAGTTATTGTTACGCAGGTCATCTGAGTCTTCTTCGGAATAGGGTCTGGACTGCTCCATATCAATGTCATTTGATACTTGGTCGTTTGGACAGGTTTAAGTCGTGTAAACCAGGTGGTCACCACTCATTTCAGGATGGCGTCTGCTGCATTGGTAAAGTTTATACACCATCGAAATCCTCAAAAAAGAGGCTGTCAAGAAGCAATCTTTCCCACATATGTTATCATATTTAGTATGTTGAATCTATACAGGAACTCCCCATGTTGGATAGTGTAAGTGAATGGGTTATGGCTCTAGGAAGAATCTTAGTCATCACCATTTTATTGTTGATATTCTTGGACTAACCGCTGAATCCCAATTGTGAAAATACCCGAAAATTGTATTTTATTACAGAAATGACCCTGTCTTGGGTCGATATGTAGGAGTATGGCTAGTCGTTAAGATCAGTGAAGTCGGTTCGATGTACATATCCGTTTAGATGTTGCTCATGTTCGATCCGGAGTATGTTCGATCTGGAGGAAGTTCGATCTGGATTTGGTGCCTGGCCTACTGAAGAAGTCGTGGGGGCAACCTTGCTTTCTCGGCTCAATATCGAACCGACAACTGGAGCAAATGCTAGACTTCATTTCTGGTCTTTGTTTCATTGTATGTTGTAGTTTGAAGGCCTGGAGGTGGCTTTGACATCTGGTAGCCACCATTGTCATGAAATATACAGACATGCTGGAATTGTTAAATATGCAGAAATTGTAGGAATTTTCCTTTAGACTTGGAGATTCAAACAGTGGATAAAACTCCTAGATGTCGAGAAATCTTCATTTCTCAGTGAAAGCACCAAACTATTAGACCAAAAAGGGCAAAAACAGCTAAGAACCGTATGTAGAGCATGAAATATGGATAAATGACTAAAAAAGTAAGAAAATACAAGACAATAGCAATTTATAATGGTTCGGCGTTAATGAGCCTACATCCACTTCGTAATTCTCTTCATAACATTAGACAAATGAAGATACAATGAACGAAATTGTCAGAATCTCCAATATAACAATCTTTCTGTTGATTATCTTGAATTACAATCATGAATAAAACTAATATTTCGAGATGAATGTGGTTGACAGCCATAACTGAGTTGTGCAGAACTTACTACGCCTAAAAAGACTTCTTAATTTTCTTTGAAACACTACATTTATAGGTCTGGTAGGTGCCCGGATCAAACGGGACACATGACATTTGATCCGGGGAAGTAGGACGTAGTAGGCACGGTTAGAAGACAATTACGACGCACTTCGAGAAGTTGTTGGGCCGGTTGATGGACACGTGGCGCGAGATCCGAGTTAGCAGGAGATGGTGGGAGGAGTGGTAGTAATTGTCCCTTTTCGGATAGGATAGGATCCAGATCGAATTCCATTCGATCCTGAATACATTAGATCAGAGCTCCATTAGATCGAGGCTCCGTTAGACTTGTGGCTCTATTAGATCTGGATTTCGTTAGATTTTGATTCCATTAGATCTGGGTTTCTATTAGATCCGAGTTCCATCAGATCTGGTTTTCTTGTACCCTTATGTTGTTGAGCTTAGACGAGCCTAAATATGATCGAATCGGGGGTTGAGCCAGCGATGTTCAAGCATGTCCAGGCCCATGCTCGAACCCAGATTGGCTATGTCCGTGGTAGCTCATAGGGTGACGGCATTGTCAAAAGGCGAATCAGCACATACGGATCGACTACATATCATTTTTGCTACTTCTCAATTACATGTTTCAAATTAATTGAAACGACAAGAGGAAAAAGTTATAATTATTTAAATTGGAACATTTGGAAACTAGAGGATTTGCGGTGCAACAAAAGTTAATTATATGTTAGATGGAGTTGCACTGTTTCAGTTTTTTTTTAATTGCTTTTTATTGCTTTTACAATATTCTTTGAAATTCACCGGATTGAAGAATAAAGAAACCACTCAATTCTTCCTTCTGGTTCTCTATCCTTTTCTCAACCACTCAATTCCTTGAATATTTCTCCTTCCTCTTTATCTAAACATAATCAAGCTACTGTTTGTTCAAATTCTTCCTTCTCAATCAATGGTTCATCCACTCTATTTACTTCTAAATCTGGTACTATGTCATGTGCATCTTCTTTCAGTTCTCAATCTCCTTCAAATTTTTCTTTCAGTTTCAATGTGCACTCTTCTTCCTCTTATTCACACTTATCTCTTCCTCCTCATATCAATTTACCACCACCTGTAAATGTTTCTACCGGGCAAAATTCTTTTTCTTCTCAAACATAAGTTTCCTCTTTTGGGAGTAAAAGAAAACAAAAAGGAAAACTATCTTGAAAGAAAATGTTCCTCCTATTGATGATTTGGATAATGGAAAAGATTACAATCCTGAAGAAGTTTTGCCATCCACTAGTTCAAAAACCTTTTCATCTAGACACACTAGGAGTCACCCAAATGTTATGGTTGACCCTATAATGTTTAAATGATTAGTCCTATTTGCTTTTGGAACATTCAAGGGGCTAATTTACCCTCAAAACAGTGTGAAATAAAATCTTTGATAAAGGAAAATAATATCCAGCTAATATGCATCTCTGAAACAAAGCTGGATTTGTTGTCCACTGACAAGGTAGCCAAATTTATAGCTCCATCTTGGTCTTATGATCATAATTTAGTTGCAGCATCTTTTGGTAGATTGCTAACTCTTTGGCATCCTGTTTTCTTTCAGCTTACTAAGCTATCTGAATCTGATCAGTATATCCACTACAAATGCATCTACATCCCCACAAATTCTACTTTTTTGCTAACATCAATCTATGCTCAAAACTCTCTTTCTTCTCGTATATCTTTCCTTGACTCGATTCATCTTTTAAATCCTTCTAATGATCCATGGATTTTGGGAGGTGATTTTAACTGCATGTACAGTTGCAATCAAAAATTAGGAGGTTGCCCTCTTGCTTTAAAGGACATTGCACCTCTTAACCAAATGATCATTAAATCCTCTTTGTGTCCAATTCAAAGTTATGGACTATCATACACCTGGTCAAATTGTGCTCGTTCAGGCCCAACAACATTATGCAAACTTGATCATCTATTTGCTAACAATTCCTTTTTTGATCTCTAGCCAAAATCTTACTGCTTAATTACTTCTCCAATTTTATCTGATCATTGTCCATTAGTGTTTCATTGGGGGAATGAAGGTGTCACTGACTTGGGTATTAAATCTTTTTAATTTTTTAATTTTTGGTGTAATCATCCAGAGTTTTCTAGTCTTCTTTTGCAGGTGTGGAATGCTGGTGCTGTAAAGAATCCAATGATAAATCTTCTCAACAAGATGAAATGATTAAAATCCAGGCTCAGATTTTGGTCATCTTTGACTTTTGGGAAGGGTTCACAGAAATCTGTTGCAATTTGGATGGAGTTAGCTAAAATTCAACATGAAATCCAGGAAAGGCCTTATGATGTTTCTTTGAAACAACTGGAAGTGGATAAAAGGAAGCAACTTCAATTTATATTAGATATGGAATTGCAATCTTCAAGACATCAAGCCTTTATTACACGTGAGTTAGAGGGGGACAGAAACACAAAATTCTATCATAATTCTATCAAAATTCACAAAGCAAGGAACTCAATATTCATGGTTAAAGATATGAATGGTATTGTTCATAATACTGATGATAGGATTAATGCAGCATTTGTAGATTATTTCTCCTCTATATTGGCTAATCCAAATACCCATAAAGTCAATATCAATCCTCTTTATTAAATTCTTTTGCCTGCTATTTCATATCGTCAATCTAAGAATTTAATTAAATTAGTGACAAAGGATGAAATTAAAGAGGCTGTCAATAACCTGGATTCAAGTAGCTGTGGTGGCCCAGATGGGTTTAACGCAATTTTTGTTTAGAAAAATTGGGAAATTATTGGTGAAGACACTTCTCAAGCTATTCCGCATTTCTTCGTTACAAATCATTTACCACTAGCTGGTCTGCCACTTCAATTGCACTTGTGCCTAAAGTGGATAATCCAGAATCAGTTGCTGAATACAGACCTATCTCTTACTGTACTATTTTTTATAAAATTATCTCCAAAGTTCTTGCCAATAGAATTCAGACCGTTTTACCATCTATCATTTCTTCCAACCAATTTGCTTTTATTCAAGGTAGATCGATTTCAGACAACATATTGTTAACTCAAGAGGTTTTGTATGGTTACAACATGAAGGGGATTTCTCCTAGGTGTATATTGATGTTAGACATTAAAAAGGCGTTTAACTCTATTGCTTGGCATTCAACTTTTGCAATTCTAGCCAGAATGAATTTTCCAATTCCTTTTATAGCATGGATTTATACTTGTGTCTCTTCTCCAAGATATTCAATTGCTAGGAATGGGAATTTTCATGGTTATTTCAGAGGTACTCAAGGGGTAAGGCAGGGAGATCCATTGTCAGCTTACCTTTTTATCATAGTGATGGAGCTTTTAAATTCTTTGTTGATAGAAAAGGTTAAGAGTAAAAAGTTGGAGCTTCATCCTAAGTGTAAGTCTTCTGTGATCATTCATTTACTTTTTGCAGATGATTTAGTATTATTTACTAAACCTACTAAAAGTAATATTCAATGTATCATAGACACTTTACACTCTTTTTACCTGTTAACTGGATTGCAAATCAATCTCAACAAGTCTCACATACTTATTACTGGACTTTCAAGTGCTAGGAAGAATGAATTAATATCTAAGTCTGGTCTTAAGGAAATGCCACAGAATTCTACTTATTTGGGTCTACCTCTAATCAGTTCACGTATAACAAAGAATAACTGTTTGCCTCTTTTTTAGAAGATTGTGTCTAAACTACAGCAGTGGCCTTCTTGTAGTTTATCCCAAGCATGTAGATTAACCATTGTGCAATCAGTAGTAATGGCCTTTACTACATATTGGACAAGACATTATATTTTGCCTTCTAAGTTGATTAGCATGATAATTGGTGCACTTAATAAGTTTCTTTGGCATGGTGATCTCTTTTCAAGGAAAATGATTCCTATATCTTCATATAAACTGTTTGATGATAAATTGCATGGAGGATTGGGCATAACAAACTTATCACTTTGGAATAAGGTAGCAATCTCTTTTTATTTTGAAAAGCTACATGTTAGGGATAGTTGTTTATGGTCTCAATGGGTCAAAGCTAATTTGACTGGGAAGAATCACTTCTGGACGATGGACATTCCACAAATTGCAGTTGGAGTTGGAGGAATATGCTAAAGTTAAGAAATACTTTTCTGCCTTTTTGTAACAACCCGAAAATCTGGGCCAGTTTAAAATTTTTATTTTGGCAATTTTAGCGAATTTTGATTATTTAAAATGAATTATTTTAAATAATATCGACGAGAAATTTATTTTGAATATAATTCGAACGTATATATTTGTTTGAATCGTCGTTAGAATATAAATATTTATTTATATTTATAAAAGGAATTGAA
This sequence comes from Allium sativum, assembly GCA_030737875.1. NCBI lineage: Eukaryota > Viridiplantae > Streptophyta > Magnoliopsida > Asparagales > Amaryllidaceae > Allium > Allium sativum. Next base: position 602,429,368 of record CM060919.1, on the reverse strand, counting down.
AATGGCGCGGTTCGATAATTCGATTTCAAACATCAATTGAATGTACCGGGTGCAAAACAATCCGGATTTTAGTGAAACCAAAAATAATAGGATCTAATTGATGATATCTTTCCAACGAATCCGGAAAATCAAAAATTCATAGCGGGAATCAAAAGATATGCCCAGTTGAAAATTCTGAATAGTCGCTATGGAATTCAGGCCCTTAAAAATAGAAATTTTGCAAACGACCTCGGATTTCGACGAAACCACTTTTGTTGGGTCCGTGATGTCAAATTATTGCTAGGTTTTAAATTTCATAATTTTTCGAATCAATATGTGAGCGTGGCAAAGGAAAACGCGTTTGACCAGTTTCAGTTGATTTTAATCGACTGGAAAGTGGCCATTTTTCAAACGGTCTCAGAATTCGACGAAACTAGTTTTGTTAGGACCGTATTGTCAATACGAAGCTAGAAAATATTTTTCTGGAATTTTTCTAGTTAGTATGTGACCCCAGTAAATTGAAATGTACGTTCAAATTCAATATATAGAGTTATATGTTGACTTTGACGGAAACTAATCGAAACAGTCGAATCAGCTCACGATACATATCCCATTGTGCTCAGAATGGGGGTAATTAGCTATGGGCGACAGGCGGTGGGTCTCGTTTCGAGGTCGAAAATAAAAGTTACTTTTTGAAGAGAAATTAAAATAAATTAATATACATTCTCCAAAGCCCTAACTAAAACCATTCATTGGTCAACGGGGTCAAACGTGTTTACAGCCGCCCCCTTTTCAAAATCAAAAGCCCGACGTGCCCTTCCTGAAACCGCCGCTCCTCCGATCCATCGCCTTCCCCTCCCTATCGCCGCCACCCACTGACGTCAGCCCCACCCAGTCAACCCTGCGTCTCCAGTCCCCGATCTCGTGAGCTCCCTCCGATGCCAGAAACCCCAAACCCGATGACCCCTACCTCGTTTCCTCAAATCGATCAGCCACCGCACCTGGAGCCCAACGCCGCGCCACCACCGATGTCAGCACCCTCCTCGCCTCCGTCGACAGCAGCTCCACAACCCTCCCTTCTCCTTTCCAAAGCGTAGAAACCCCCACCCAGTAGAAAACCAATCAAGGTAAGCCTTTATTTGTTTTATTTATTTACTTTTGTTTGGTTTATTTAAGGTAGATGATTTTAGAAAATCAAAAATCAGTTTTAAAAACATTTTAAATTCAGTTTGTATTTGAGATCGGTTTCTTCATGTAGCGTAGAATAAAAATGAGATTTTTATTGTATATAACATCGTATGAAGAAAGTAAGGATATTTATTTTATGAAAAGATAGAATTTTTATCGTAGCAAAGAGATGATTTTTACCGTAGGAAAGGCTATGATTTTTATTTATAAAATTTGATTTATAAAATGAGATTTTCATTTGTGAGGTAGCGAAGTAAAAATTCGATTTTTATATATTGAATAACGAAGTAAAAATTCGATTTTTATATATTGAATAGCGAAGTAAAAATTCGATTTTTACATATGTAGAGAATACAGGCAGTGAAAATTGACAAGAGGCAAGAACGACGAAGACTTCTGCATAAGAAGAGTCGTGATATTGGATTAGCAATTCGGTGAGAACTTCTCACTCAAAATCTCTTTTTCTAGTTATATATATATACTAGGATGCAGACGGTGTTTAGTAGCACCCGACACCCGTCATCCACGGACCATGGATGGCTTGTTTGTTTAATTGTTTGGTTGTGTAGTTGGTTAGATTATTTGGTTTGAATTGAATTGTTTGGTGAAATGAAATTGATTTGATTGATGTGTGAATGGCGTGGGCCTTCACTAGACCGGGAATAAGGCTAGGCCTTGTCCCGTTTCTAGTATCGTGCCGTTATGCCGCCGAAATTTTCTAAAATAAGTTAGAAAAATAAAAATATCATTTTTATTTTGTAAATGAACTGAATAAAAATTCATGTGTTAAAATAAAATATTTGATCGTTAAGAATTTTATTTTTAACGTGAATGTGAATAAATAAATATTCATTTACAAACCAGATGGTTTGTTTATGTACACCTATTTGAAGGACATTGATTGGGACGATAAATTTTACACATCGCCCAACTGCACAAATAAAACCTGTGTTTGATTGTTTGAAACCCCACACGGGTATTGGGATGATATTTGACGTACACTAATCCCGATTGTTTAGTTGTATGTCGATCGATTGATTGACAGGCTGTTATAAGCGTTGAATATTTATATTGGATGCTTATACAGTGTAGAATGCACTTTGGATGATGGTTGATTATTCATCGTTGTTATTGTATACATGTGTTGTAGAAAATCCATATAATTAACATTATATGGTAATTGATTGGGCCTCATTCCAGTTTAGAAGTAGAAATATTTGAAAAAGAAATATTTGAAGTAGAATATTTGAAAATCGAAATATATGAAGCCGCGTTGATAGAATGACGTCATTTTGACGTGAACGATATTTATATCGATTTTATTCAAATTGAAGTGAATATTAAAGTGAATTGAAATTCGAATTTAATTGAATTGATTTGAAATTCGAAATAAACTGAAATGGTTTGAAATTCGAATAGAATTGAAATAGAAGTGATATCGTTTTAAAATGAATTCGAATAGAAATTGAATAGAAATGAATTTGAATTGAAATTGAATTAGTTTGAAATTCAAATTGAATTGAAAACGAATGGAAATTGAATTAAAAATCGTTTTGAAAAGAAAATCGACGAAGTATATATTATATATATAATATAAGGGCCTGAATAGAACGCGCCGCGCCGCGGCAGTTCGCGAATTTCGACCATTGACTTCGAACGGATATTACGGGAGATCCGACCGTCGGATTCTCCTAAAACCGGAACCGTTGGGTTCGTATCGAAAAGAGCTTTCTAATGAATATTAGAAATTTGAAATCTAACGGTTGGATTTGTAATTATGTCCAAATCAAATTTGAAAAAGGTCGCTGTAAGTGCAGTTCGATGGCCGTTGATGGAAATCGACTGTACAGGCGTTGATAAAATTATTAAAAATAGTAATAATTTGTGTAAAATCATAAGAAATGATTTGTGAAGAATTGGGATGAAAAACTCCATAGTTGAAAAGATAAAAATAGATTTTTATCGAAATAAACTAGTTTTGAACTAGAATAGTAATTTATTTATTTTTAATATAAATAAAATGAGTTTGAAATGGTTTTGAAAATAACCAGAATTTCCAATGATTGCATTGGAATGGATTGGAATCGAAATTGTCTTCGGAATATTTCGATGTTGGATTTCGTGATTATACAGATGTTGTTATGGAAATTTGAAAGATATAGATATATATATCGTTATTTCCAATACGATATCTGTTGGTCGTAGAATTTGATATTGAATATAAGCCGATATATTTTCTATTCAGAGTCTTGTATTTAAAATCAAATGTGATTTGGGTTTGTCGTGAATGGTGTCTTCATTAACACTGTTCTTAAGCCCAGTTGAGAAAAGATTAAATCTTTTTATTTTAGATTTAATGAAGGGTACCAATTAAATGATATTTAATTGAATTGATATTGATTTTTGGGTTTATCGTGAACAGTGTTTTAAATAACACTTGTTCTTTAACCCGATAATTAATGGAATGTGATTTTGGGGTTTATCGTGAACAGTGTTTTTAAAGTGACACTGAATCTTTAACCCCGTTAAAGATTAAAACTAAGTGGAGTTTAATGAATCTTTAATTAGATTGAAATGATCGAGAATGGAGTATCACCAGTTTTGCTCTAGGCGTTAGTTAAATCTTTAATTAGATTTGAACGTGAAATGGTAATTGAATTTACCGACAACACCGTGGTGTTAGATATGAAGTATAACCAGTTTTACTTCATGGGATGAATAGGTTGGGATTGGGAAATTAAAAAAAATGATTACTTCGGTAAGGTTCGCTAATCCCAACTAGTTTGAATTGATATTCAAAAATAGATTAAAGAATAAATTTAAAGGATTTATCTTTGATAAAATTAATGGGAACCTTTCCCTATGAATGTGAAATTTAGAAACTAACTGTCGGTTAGCTAAGCAGAATGGTTTTCTGGATATTGATCTGATGTTGGTTTCGGCCTTCGGGGTTAATATTTGGGGAATTATTCTCTTGTTAATTTACGGTTAGTGACTGATGAATTGGAATGAGGCGTATGCTGTGTTTGTGTAACACTTATTTAAAATATACGCGAGTTATTCGGAAAGACCGGGTTTATCCCATTCTGAATAACTGATACGACGATAAGTCGAAGATGAAGACGGTGGTCGAAGACCAGAAGTCTTCACGTTGTTTGGGTGATTACTGATGATCTTGATTGGGTTGTACACCCAAGAAGATGGAAACAGTTGGTGATCGTCCAGACGTACTTGGAGATCGATGGATATGCGGGGTACTAGGTGCCTCCGATTTCGTTCAGACCCAGAACGAACTGGTAAATGGACTGTGTGTCTGACATTGGATTTCATTCTGTGTGACTGGTATCGGTTGCATAGAGTGGTTTGCCTGTGTGGCATGCTAAGATGCAAATGATCAGGGCTTCTGTTGAAAAGCAGAGTCTTGTGGTTGATGCTCAAAGCACGGCCTTTGTGGCGTAGCTTTGTGTAACGTGAATTCGCGAGCCTCACACCCCGGTAGTGAACCAAAAACGGGAGACGGACCTCAGGGGGGACATGCGTTTTCTTTCTAGCTAGGGTGGTGTCAGTGACCTACCAGCCCTGACATTTATATACTTTTCACCTGTGTGGTTGTTGCTGTTGCGAGGCGCCTCGGTTTGATCGGACGATCCGGGTCCGATGGAGTCATTCGTTGGCTCATTTACGCCTCAAAGGGCGGAGAAACGTAGTGTTCAGGCATTATAATCCACATCGGTGGACCGGCCCTGACGATCCAAGGGGCAGTTGCGGCTGTTCCTGAGACTCGGGCTAGACAGTCTCGAATCGGTTGAGGACTATCTTTTGCCTCGGTTCATAGATGGAAATCCAATTTCTAAATACGTGACATTTGCGGTTTTAATTGTAGAACTAGTATGGCGACATGATATATGGTACCCATGCCGTCTATGATTGATACTTATGATTTGAAGTTGTTTTATACACTATACACTTATAATAGTATCAAATGATTTGTTTTAAAACGTATCAAGCATTCTTTGGCTGTTATAAGGGAAAACCCTATCCCCCGGCTTGCGTTGCATTGTGTGATAGGACTTGGGTCTTATAACAGCTTCATTTTTCTTTATTTAGCATTGCGCTGTTTGTTTTATGCACTGGTATTCTTGGGAGAAAACCCGTTCCGTGTTATACGGCGTGGTCCCTTGATTTACCGAACTTTCAAATAAAGATTAATAACTGTTTTAGTTCTCACACCAGTCCCATGACTGACCTGGAGTTTATTGTTTTAACCTAAACTCTGGGTGTCCTTATTTTCGACACGGGCAGCTAGTAGTTTTGGTTTTGCAGATTTATATTCACAGGATCCTGGTTTACAGCTGGAATGATATCCGGAAAGCTTTGTATCCGTATATCTCTTCTAGTTGTGTATTGTATTATTTTCCGCTGCGATGTATTTAAATGTAATTTAAATCTCTGATATTTCTGTGTAATATTCATTCATACTATGTATATTCTTGTAATCTGATGGAATTGTTGTAATATATATATGAAATGTTCTGTCGTCCGCGTTCTATTGTGTCGTGTTCTCGAAACGATCAGGCGTTTCGAATGGTCTGGGTCGGTTTAGCGACTGATTCGGATCGAGCGAGATTCCTTTTCGTCACAGTTGGTATCAGAGCTTTGGTTTACAAAGCTCAGAGAACAAGGCACCTTAGAACCATACGAAAGAATTCATCAGATATTGGATTAGTAATATCCAAAGGGAATGACTCGTTAGAGATGGGATCAGTAGTATCCTAGAACGAGTGTGAAGAGTATATTTTTTTTAAATTGAAAACCAATTTTGTTTTGAAATTTAAGCCATTTCATACGTATTTGAATATTTATTTATATGAATTTGGACAATCCAATATATAGAGATTTTGCATATATGTCTTGCAAACGTGTATTCGAAGTTTCAATATACTGGATAGTTATAGAATCATACTCTAGTTGCCCGGGGATAATTCTGGTGATGGGGCACCGTCGCCAGTATTTATTTTCGAGTAACGAAAGTGAGATTTCTATATATTTCCTATTGACTGGTGTGAGAACCAAAATTAGATAGGGCTTATTGTTGTGATTTGGCATCAAAAATCTGATTTTTTGACTATATATCAAAGTTATGAATTTCAAAAGCTAATCAACTGATTGATTGATGGTTGTGTTGTTGATTATTGGTTGATTAATTAAAATTTGTACCATATAGCCCAATTGATCAAATATTAAATTGTATTGAAATTTGGTCGCATTTGCTTGCATATACTTGTACTTACCTTGAATAGGTCATAGCAAGGAGGCTAGAGCAGAGAATAAAATTTGTTTGCCCGACAAATAGGTACATGTTTATCATAATTTACTGTTTTGTTTGGGTGATGATGATTTTATGAGCCTATTGGCTAGCCGCTTGGCTTTTTCTTTTTCTTTTTGAGATCAGAAGGCCTATATGGCAATTTCGGGATTTTCCCGTGGCTCCCAGTGCAGGGGAGATTATGGCGAAATTTTTCGAAAATTCCGGGTGTTAGCCAAATTTTTGAAATTTTTGAAAATTCTCAGAAACTGAAAAGTTGGAGAATGGAAGCCAAATCTAACGTAGAGTGGATTAATCAAACCACTTTCGACTTTGTTCCTTTTCGGGGACGAAAAGTTTTAAGTGGGGGAGATTGTAACAACCCGAAAATCTGGGCCAGTTTAAATTTTTTATTTTGGCAATTTTAGCGAATTTTGATTATTTAAAATGAATTATTTTAAATAATATCGACGAGAAATTTATTTTGAATATAATTCGAATGTATATATTCGTTTGAATCGTCGTTAGAATATAAATATTTATTTATATTTATAAAAGGAATTGAAAATGGCGCGGTAGTTCGATAATTCGATTTCAAACTTCAATTGAATGTACCGGGTGCAAAACAATCCGGATTTTAGTGAAACCAAAAATAATAGGATCTAATTGATGATATCTTTCCAACGAATCCGGAAAATCAAAATTTCATAGCGGGAATCAAAAGATATGCCCAGTTGAAAATTCTGAATAGTCGCTATGGAATTCAGGCCCTTAAAAATAGAAATTTTGCAAACGACCTCGGATTTCGACGAAACCACTTTTGTTGGGTCCGTGATGTCAAATTATTGCTAGGTTTTAAATTTCATAATTTTTCGAATCAATATGTGAGCGTGGCAAAGGAAAACGCGTTTGACCAGTTTCAGTTGATTTTAATTGACTGGAAAGTGGCCATTTTTCAAACGGTCTCAGAATTCGACGAAACTAGTTTTGTTAGGACCGTATTGTCAATACGAAGCTAGAAAATATTTTTCTGGAATTTTTCTAGTTAGTATGTGACCCCAATAAATTGAAATGTACGTTCAAATTCAATATATAGAGTTAAATGTTGACTTTGACGGAAACTAATCGAAACAGTCGAATAAGCTCACGATACATATCCCATTGTGCTCAGAATGGGGGTAATTAGCTATGGGCGACAGGCGGTGGGTCTCGTTTCGAGGTCGAAAATAAAAGTTACTTTTTGAAGAGAAATTAAAATAAATTAATATACATTCTCCAAAGCCCTAACTAAAACCATTCATTGGTCAACGGGGTCAAACGTGTTTACAGCCGCCCCCTTTTCAAAATCAAAAGCCCGACGTGCCCTTCCTGAAACCGCCGCTCCTCCGATCCATCGCCTTCCCCTCCCTATCGCCGCCACCCACTGACGTCAGCCCCACCCAGTCAACCCTGCGCCTCCAGTCCCCGATCTCGTGAGCTCCCTCCGATGCCAGAAACCCCAAACCCGATGACCCCTACCTCGTTTCCTCAAATCGATCAGCCACCGCACCTGGAGCCCAACGCCGCGCCACCACCGATGTCAGCACCCTCCTCGCCTCCGTCGACAGCAGCTCCACAACCATCCCTTCTCCTTTCCAAAGCGTAGAAACCCCCACCCAGTAGAAAACCAATCAAGGTAAGCCTTTATTTGTTTTATTTATTTACTTTTGTTTGGTTTATTTAAGGTAGATGATTTTAGAAAATCAAAAAACAGTTTTAAAAACATTTTAAATTCAGTTTGTATTTGAGATCGGTTTCTTCATGTAGCGTAGAATAAAAATGAGATTTTTATTGTATATAACATCGTATGAAGAAAGTAAGGATATTTATTTTATGAAAAGATAGAATTTTTATCGTAGCAAAGAGATGATTTTTACCGTAGGAAAGGCTATGATTTTTATTTATAAAATTTGATTTATAAAATGAGATTTTCATTTGTGAGGTAGCGAAGTAAAAATTCGATTTTTATATATTGAATAACGAAGTAAAAATTCGATTTTTATATATTGAATAGCGAAGTAAAAATTCGATTTTTACATATGTAGAGAATACGGGCAGTGAAAATTGACAAGAGGCAAGAACGACGAAGACTTCTGCATAAGAAGAGTCGTGATATTAGATTAGCAATTCGGTGAGAACTTCTCACTCAAAATCTCTTTTTCTAGTTATATATATATACTAGGATGCAGACGGTGTTTAGTAGCACCCGACACCCGTCATCCACGGACCATGGATGGCTTGTTTGTTTAATTGTTTGGTTGTGTAGTTGGTTAGATTATTTGGTTTGAATTGAATTGTTTGGTGAAATGAAATTGATTTGATTGATGTGTGAATGGCGTGGGCCTTCACTAGAACGGGGATAAGGCTAGGCCTTGTCCCGTTTCTAGTATCGTGCCGTTATGCCGCCGAAATTTTCTAAAATAAGTTAGAAAAATAAAAATATCATTTTTATTTTGTAAATGAACTGAATAAAAATTCATGTGTTAAAATAAAATATTTGATCGTTAAGAATATAATTTTTAACGTGAATGTGAATAAATAAATATTCATTTACAAACCGGATGGTTTGTTTATGTACACCTATTTGAAGGACATTGATTGGGACGATAAATTTTACACATCGCCCAACTGCACAAATAAAACCTGTGTTTGATTGTTTGAAACCCCACACGGGTATTGGGATGATATTTGACGTACACTAATCCCGATTGTTTAGTTGTATGTCGATCGATTGATTAACAGGCTGTTATAAGCGTTGAATATTTATATTGGATGCTTATACAGTGTAGAATGCACTTTGGATGATGGTTGATTATTCATCGTTGTTATTGTATACATGTGTTGTAGAAAATCCATATAATTAACATTATATGGTAATTGATTGGGCCTCATTCCAGTTTAGAAGTAGAAATATTTGAAAAAGAAATATTTGAAGTAGAATATTTGAAAATCGAAATATATGAAGCCGCGTTGATATAATGACGCCATTTTGACGTGAACGATATTTATATCGATTTTATTCAAATTGAAGTGAATATTAAAGTGAATTGAAATTCGAATTTAATTTAATTGATTTGAAATTCGAAATAAACTGAAATGGTTTGAAATTCGAATAGAATTGAAATAGAAGTGAAATCGTTTTAAAATGAATTCGAATAGAAATTGAATAGAAATGAATTTGAATTGAAATTGAATTAGTTTGAAATTCAAATTGAATTGAAAACGAATGGAAATTGAATTTAAAATCGTTTTGAAAAGAAAATCGACGAAGTATATATTATATATATAATATAAGGGCCTGAATAGAACGCGCCGCGCCGCGGCAGTTCGCGAATTTCGACCATTGACTTCGAACGGATATTACGGGAGATCCGACCGTCGGATTCTCCTAAAACCGGAACCGTTGGGTTCGTATCGAAAAGAGCTTTCTAATGAATATTAGAAATTTGAAATCTAACGGTTGGATTTGGAATTATGTCCAAGTCAAATTTGAAAAAGGTCGCTGTAAGTGCAGTTCGATGGCCGTTGATGGAAATCGACTGTACAGGCCTTGATAAAATTATTAAAAATAGTAATAATTTGTGTAAAATCATAAGAAATGATTTGTGAAGAATTGGGATGAAAAACTCCATAGTTGAAAAGATAAAAATAGATTTTTATCGAAATAAACTAGTTTTGAACTAGAATAGTAATTTATTTATTTTTAATATAAATAAAATGAGTTTGAAATGGTTTTGAAAATAACCAGAATTTCCAATGATTGCATTGGAATGGATTGGAATCGAAATTGTCTTCGGAATATTTCGATGTTGGATTTCGTGATTATACAGATGTTGTTATGGAAATTTGAAAGATATAGATATATATATCGTTATTTCCAATACGATATCTGTTGGTCGTAGAATTTGATATTGAATATAAGCCGATATATTTTCTATTCAAAGTCTTGTATTTAAAATCAAATGTGATTTGGGTTTGTCGTGAATGGTGTCTTCATTAACACTGTTCTTAAGCCCAGTTGAGAAAAGATTAAATCTTTTTATTTTAGATTTAATGAAGGGTACCAATTAAATGATATTTAATTGAATTGATATTGATTTTTGGGTTTATCGTGAACAGTGTTTTAAATAACACTTGTTCTTTAACCCGATAATTAATGGAATGTGATTTTGGGGTTTATCGTGAACAGTGTTTTTAAAGTGACACTGAATCTTTAACCCCGTTAAAGATTAAAACTAAGTGGAGTTTAATGAATCTTTAATTAGATTGAAATGATCGAGAATGGAGTATCACCAGTTTTGCTCCAGGCGTTAGTTAAATCTTTAATTAGATTTGAACGTGAAATGGTAATTGAATTTACCGACAACACCGTGGTGTTAGATATGAAGTATAACCAGTTTTACTTCATGGGATGAATAGGTTGGGATTGGGAAATTAAAACAAATGATTACTTCGGTAAGGTTCGCTAATCCCGACTAGTTTGAATTGATATTCAAAAATAGATTAAAGAATAAATTTAAAGGATTTATCTTTGATAAAATTAATGGGAACCTTTCCCTATGAATGTGAAATTTAGAAACTAACTGTCGGTTGGCTAAGCAGAATGGTTTTCTGGATATTGATCTGATGTTGGTTTCGGCCTTCGGGGTTAATATTTGGGGAATTATTCTCTTGTTAATTTACGGTTAGTGACTGATGAATTGGAATGAGGCGTATGCTGTGTTTGTGTAACACTTATTTAAAATATACGCGAGTTATTCGGAAAGACCGGGTTTATCCCATTCTGAATAACTGATACGACGATAAGTCGAAGATGAAGACGGTGGTCGAAGACCAGAAGTCTTCACGTTGTTTGGGTGATTACTGATGATCTTGATTGGGCTGTACACCCAAGAAGATGGAAACAGTTGGTGATCGTCCAGACGTACTTGGAGATCGATGGATATGCGGGGTACTAGGTGCCTCCGGTTTCGTTCAGACCCAGAACGAACTGGTAAATGGACTGTGTGTCTGACATTGGATTTCATTCTGTGTGACTGATATCGGTTGCATAGAGTGGTTTGCCTGTGTGGCATGCTAAGATGCAAATGATCAGGGCTTCTGTTGAAAAGCAGAGTCTTGTGGTTGATGCTCAAAGCACGGCCTTTGTGGCGTAGCTTTGTGTAACGTGAATTCGCGAGCCTCACACCCCGGTAGTGAACCAAAAACGGGAGACGGACCTCAGGGGGGACATGCGTTTTCTTTCTAGCTAGGGTGGTGTCAGTGACCTACCAGCCCTGACATTTATATACTTTTCACCTGTGTGGTTGTTGCTGTTGCGAGGCGTCTCGGTTTGATCGGACGATCCGGGTCCGATGGAGTCATTCGTTGGCTCATTTACGCCTCAAAGGGCGGAGAAACGTAGTGTTCAGGCATTATAATCCACATCGGTGGACCGGCCCTGACGATCCAATGGGCAGTTGCGGCTGTTCCTGAGACTCGGGCTAGACAGTCTCGAATCGGTTGAGGACTATCTTTTGCCTCGGTTCATAGATGGAAATCCAATTTCCAAATACGTGACATTTGCGGTTTTAATGTAGAACTAGTATGGCGACATGATATATGGTACCCATGTCATCTATGATTGAAACTTATGATTTGAAGTTGTTTTATACACTATACACTTATAATAGTATCAAATGATTTGTTTTAAAACGTATCAAGCATTCTTTGGCTGTTATAAGGGAAAACCCTATCCCCCGTCTTGCGTTGCATTGTGTGATAGGACCTGGGTCTTATAACAGCTTAATTTTTCTTTATTTAGCATTGCGCTGTTTGTTTTATGCACTGGTATTCTTGGGAGAAAACCCGTTTCGTGTTATACGGCGTGGTCCCTTGATTTACCGAACTTTCAAATAAAGATTAATAACTGTTTTAGTTCTCACACCAATCCCATGACTGACCTGGAGTTTATTGTTTTAACCTAAACTCTGGGTGCCCTTATTTTCGACACGGGCAGCTAGTAGTTTTGGTTTTGCGGATTTATATTCACAGGATCCTGGTTTACAGCTGGAATGATATCCGGAAAGCTTTGTATCCGTATATCTCTTCTAGTTGTGTATTGTATTATTTTCCGCTGCGATGTATTTAAATGTAATTTAAATCTCTGATATTTCTGTGTAATATTCATTCATACTCTGTATATTCTTGTAATCTGATGGAATTGTTGTAATATATATATGAAATGTTCTTCCGTCCGCGTTCTATTGTGTCGTGTTCTCGAAACGATCAGGCGTTTCGAACGGTCTGGGTCGGTTTAGCGACTGATTCGGATCGAGCGAGATTCCTTTTCGTCACACTTTTGTTCAATGTAATTACAAGCATATAAAGAGATTATCCTTCTAGTTTGATCCATGGGCAAGGTCTGGTATGATTTTAAGTTTGGTTGTGGATTATAATTTGAGAAGATTATCTGGTATACCTGAAAATGCATATGTTGATGATTATATTCATGAAGGACATCTGATACTTCCCTACTCTAGTTCTTCAGTTTTGAGAGCATTATGGAGAGACTTATCAGAGAATTTTATGGTGCATGGTGAAAGTGAGATGGTCTGGAGCAATAAAACCTTTTCAATTCAGCATGTATATTCTTTACTTCAGGGTGTTAATCAGATTTTCCCTTGGGCTAAGAGGATCTGGTCGACGAGTAGTTCAGCAAAAGAGAATCTACTACTTTGGAAAGTCATAGCAAATGCAATCAATACGAAGGACAAATTAGTCAAGATTAGGGTAGTCAATGATGGTGTATGTTATTTGTGCAATTCTGCTATGGAAACGAATGTTCACCTGTTTTTTTAATGTAGTTTCTCTTTTCAAATTTGGGTGAGACTGATGGCCACTGGAGGTTATCACAGGCCTTCAAATATCTGCAGGATTGAATGGTTCAATCTGTTTAAAGGTACCAGATGGAAAACTAAGAGATCTATGTTGCTTTTAGTCATTTTGAAAAAGTTTATCTATGCAATATGGTCTGAAAGAAATTGTAGGGCTTTTGGACGAGGGAATATGAATGCAAGTCAAGTCTTTAATAGTATTCATGGGAAGATTTTGAAGAAATTATCAAGTATCTCCAAATAGCACATCAGGTTTCTCTGAAGTAATTGTCTGTGATGATGGAGCTGTAAATTTTGGTGCTGTGTGAAGTTTTATCCGTCTGGATTTGCAATGTTTGGACTGCTAACGGTTTTGAGTTTTTTTCTGAGCTTATGTGTTGTATGTTACAGTTTTTTTTCTCATTTCTATTAGGTAGTCTTGTATTAGTTGATTCAGGTTTTGTATTTGTTTTAATTGATACTGTTGTACTTGTTTTTGTTTAGTGAATAAATGTTTACCTTTGCCTTTTTTTTTAAGAAAAATAAAGAATAAAGAAACCAAATGGAATCCTTTTTCCGTTTCTGTTGATTGTTATAAAAAAGGCGAAACCGTTCGGGCATTTTTTTTGTATTCAATTGATGGGCCTTTTTGGTTGGACTGAAATGTGGAATTATCATCTAATTGAAACGAGGGGAATTAACCAGTAATTTTTCTCGTTTCCTCCAGTGTTGCGAAAGGAAAAAAACTTGACCTTCGCAGGCTAATAGAAATGGCATCAGCGGCGACTAGGGTTTTCAAACTCTCCTCTATTGCACGCTCTTCTTTGTCTTCTTCGTCAAATCCGTCTAATCTCATTCCTCGACGATTTATGAGTGGCGGTGGAGGTAATAATATCTCATCTGATTCGTGAATTCCAGTATCAGATTTGATCCTTTTTTGGTCTTATGTAATCCCTTTTCATTGATTTATTGTTGTACCGAGAATTGATGCTAAATTTGAATTGATCTGACAAGTTATGTAGATGCTGGGATTGTAGTATAATCTTACATACGATTCATATTTTATTTGGTTTGCTTCTGTATGTAGTCATCCTCAAGCTAATGCCTTGTTTCGTCTCCCTTTATTTTATTTTTGTTTTTTTGGAAAGACCGCACTAGATTAAGCAGTCATCAATTTTCATGTTCCATCCATAACCACGGGTTTTGAAAGCCACACTAGATTATACCTGAAAATATGTTGAAAAATCCAGCTCTGCTACTAGGTTATCGTTATATTTTTTGCTTCTTATTAATAAATTAATGGCCAAATGGATGCTTGTTTTGGATCTCGTATGCATTATTATGTTGCCTCGAATGATAAAGGTTTCATGGGTTTTTTTAATTTAGAAAAAACGTTAGTAACTTTACACTAAATTAATCTAAAGAAGTTTTGTTCAGGAACTCTCTAATATTATTCTAATCATATCTTTTGGGTTCATATACTGAAGTTTTCTGTTTAGTAAAAACCCTTGTATAGTTCTTCCCTGTTTTATAACACTGAATGATTGTAAATTTGGCAGATCACCATGGACCACCAAAGGTTAACCTATGGCAAGACCCACTCAGTCCGTCTAAGTGGAAGGAAGAGCATGTAAGCTTGTACTACTATATTTGATGTACTTGTGTTGTCTTAATTCTTAATCATGCAGTTTAAACTGTGTTTCAGCATGTAAGAGTTAATATGATGAAATTAGCTAAAACTCCATCTCATTGGATAAATGAATTAGAAAATACAACTTTGTAGTTCATGGTGGAGCACAGTATAAAAGTTGAATATTTATGGCCTTATCCTTCTTTTTCCAAGTATTTTTTTTTTTTTTGGAAATTGGGTACATATATGTACAAATTTGGGTAGTGTATAGTTTGCTTGGCATACATTATGATAATAGATAGTAAACACGCTACCTAATAAATACACCACTTGGTAGCTTACTGGAAACTAACGAGACACACATGTAGTTTGCTTGGCATGCATTATGATGATACATAGTAAACACACCACTTAATGGTGTATTCGTACAATTTTTTTGACATGAAACTTACCGTTTCTCCTGCTTTAATAAGAATGACTGAAATGTAGATGATTAGGATAGTCAATTTTTGGAGTCATGCCTTATGTGGTTGCAAGTTTGTTTTTTAGTCTAACTGTTTTATTAGCAATAGTCTTATTTATGAACGGTTATTTGTCTTATAACTCTTTCGCTGTCAAACTTTTAAGTTACAGTCTACAAATAGTGTAACTTATTAAGTTCTTGTTTTTTCCTCTCTTCACACTATGAAGAAAGCAAGTTAATTGAACCCCATCATTTTTTTATCGAGCTTGTTGCAAAATCTTGCTAATTGTAGATGTCTTCTGCTTATGACTCGATGTTCACTGGTGAGTGGTGAATAGATGAAAAGGTAAGAAACTGTTTTGTCATCGGAAATTAATGCTTAGTGCAAAATCTTTTTACAGTTTGTGCTTGCTAGCTTGGCCGGTTGGGGTTTACTAATTTATGGAGGAATGAAGGCTTTTGGTGGGAAAAAGAAAGAAGAGGTAATTTTTTTGAAATAATAATTGTTGCTGTTATTTCTAAACTAAGAACTTACTTTATAGCACAAGGTAGAGTAACCAAATAATATTATGTTCTTTAATCGTGCTTTGCCATTTTATGTGACGACATAAATTCATTTTCAAAGAAACAAAATAATATTTCCACTGATTTTTCTCCATTTTATCCTTTTCTTCCCACAATTTTTTTTTGGGGTATGACTTTAAAGTCATAACATGTGATTATTTTAATCTGGTATAGCTGATGACAGTGTAGCGTGGAACAATTGATATACATGGTCTACTCGGTTTATATCAAAATATTTAAGAACAAGTAAGTTGCTATTTATGTTATCAGTTCAACTAAGTGCAAACTTCTATTTCTTTTTTATTTTTCATCGAACTAATAGTTGCAAGGAATAAAGTAAAAATGGAAGTAATCTTATCAAAATCCTTCATATATTTTATTTTTCTCCAAACTTATCAATGTTTTGTTGTCAGGCCTCAAAATCATAGCATGTTATGATTTTAATCAATATATTTGATGACTTTGATCCAGTTTTTTTTAATAAAAAATAATAATTGATGTACATTGTCGAAAATTGAAACTTTTTGTGTGAAATTTGAGAACGAATAGGTTGTAAATATGTTATGGCACAGTCAGTAATCTTGAATTGGCTATAATACATTTATATATTCCTGTAGTTTTAATAGCTACTTCAAATTGAAGTTCATTGAGAGGATAAAAAGATATTTGAGAGAAGTTTCTAATATATAATTCATAATAGGCACGATAATTTATGAAGAAATTAATTTGAGGTTTCATTTTTTAAAATATATTTTCTTGGGTTGGTACTTGGATTTTGCGGTCATGGATTTTGCGACCTAGTTTGTACTTGGATTTTCCTAACTTATCCATGGATGCTCGATATATCCAAAATTCTCACTTCCATATCCAAAGAACAAGAAAATAATGTGGCGATATTTGCATCTGAGAATTATCCTTTTGTTTTCTATATTACTGTATTTTATGGGTACTGTTAAAGTGATTCTACCTTCTTCTTCTTTCTTTTTTGGGGGTTTGGGGGGGGGGGGGGTTATCTTCTACAATTTTCTTACAATCCCTAAGGGGGACAGTAAAAAATTGTCCCCCTCATAATAAATCCGTACGAGGGATAGTACAAAATTTTGTTCCCCCATAATAAACAAAAAATATTTTTGTTAGTGGAAAATAGGAAAATGGACAAACTTAACAAAAAAATTGGTGAAAAGTATGAAAAATTTAGAATTTAGTGAGAATGACAAATGATAGTGTAAATGGAAAAAGGTTAGTGGGCCCCCTGAATTCCACCTTTAGTGTAAATGTGTCTTCTCCCTAATTTTGAAACTTCCCGTACTTTTCACCAAATTTTTTCCAAAGCTTGTCCTTTAAAAGAAAATCCTCCTCCCTCCATAATTATGTCTCTTATCAAAACTGAAGTCTTGATTTGCTATGTGGAATGATTATTATCTGCTCTTTTATCAACACAATTTCCATATCATTTGTATGTAGTTGTCCACAAGTTGCATGCAGAAATCCAAAATTTACGTTAAACCTAATTCTTTTATTCATTGTTCCGTATATATTAATTATGAATGGATGCAAGCAAAAAATTTGGTGTTATTTTTTGCATTTGTTGGTGGTGTTGCCGTTGTCTGCATGTTGTCTAACATTGATTTTGCTGCAGGCTCCAGTCGAGGCAAAGCAGTAGGTTGTGATTGCTCCGCACTTCTGTTTTTATATTCCAAATGAATGAAAATAATAAGATGATGTAAAATTCGGAACTGGAACCCTGTGAAATTGTTATTGTTGGTTATTATTTCACCAGATTTTGTTATCGAGCTTTCCTGTGTTTTCCCCTTGTACCGTGTGTGGGATGTACGTTTCGTCAAGGCTTATTTTATTCGGTTTATCACACTTCCAAAATGTTCTATTTTTAGGACTTGGTTTGTTTTTTTTTTTTTTTTTAATCATTGAATGTGATTTTTTTTACACTTTTGCCTTCTTTATGTTGATCGTAAGGCTGTCAGCTTTTACGCAGGTTGCTTTGCTTAAACAATGTTGATGAACATTATGGTGATGTACTTGTAATGTTTTTTTGCGATTATTGACCCTTCCTCGCTTGGGAATGATATTAATGGCAAATCCAACGGTTACACCAATATCCAAATTTCTGAAATTCAACCCCAAAATGCATCCCAACAGCGTACAAATTATACTGATAGCGTGGATTTGAGGGAGAAAAATTCCGGAATATGCAAACTCTTGTAGCGCTTGTTGAACAACCGTTTGGATTTACGCGTTTGTTAAACGAGTGCGTATATCTACGCGTTTGTTAAACGAGCGCCTGTGTTTAGGTGGATGTTTAATAGACACGTGGATTTCTACCAAATTTACAGTACTGCATTATGATGAAATTTTGTGATATTTACGTTACTTCCACCGAAATTTAGACACGAAGATGTAATTAAAAAAAACGATCAACAGTTACAAAAACTT
This sequence comes from Allium sativum, assembly GCA_030737875.1. Lineage (NCBI taxonomy): Eukaryota > Viridiplantae > Streptophyta > Magnoliopsida > Asparagales > Amaryllidaceae > Allium > Allium sativum. The sequence goes on along the minus strand of CM060919.1, from coordinate 602,410,895 downwards.
AAATACATGATTTCACTAACAATTAACGGATACATAGTTTCAGATATTGTTAAATGATACAGTACACTATTAGAACTACTAAAGCAACAAAAACACAACAATTAAGGGTAAATAGTTTTACTGACTTTCAACAAAGTTTCATAGATGATCTGTTAAATCTTTCTGGAGTCTTGGATGAATCTGAGCGTTACGGTAGGACATTTGGCTTTCGACGTGAAACTCAAGCTCTAGTTCGCTTTCAATCATATTTTCGCATCAAATCTCAAGTGGTGGAGCAGGGCAGTCGTAATTAAAATCATCCTCCATGTCTCTTTCGTCCTCTATAATCATGTTATGTAAAAATTAAAATAACACAAGTATACATTATCCGAGTCATTTTAATTGGAGACCAAAGTCTGCATGGATTACTGACTATGGCAAATCTGAATTGTAAAACGCCAAATGCTTTTTCTACATCCTTTCTTTGTCCTTCTTACATTGCTGCAAACCTTGTTCGTTTATTGTTTTGTGGGTTCGGTATTGTTTTGACAATGGTACTCCATTGTGGGTATATACCATAGCCTAGATAATATCCATGGTCATACACGTGACCCTCTAAAGTAAAATGATATGGAACTGATCTACCGCTCGCCAAATCGTTAAACAACGTTGAGCGTTTAACTACGTTCAAATCATTCTTCGATCCTGGCATTCCCAAAAAAGCATGCCATATTTACAAGTCGTACGACGCTACAGCTTCAAGTATAATAGTTGACGTATGAGACTTACCCTGATAAGCTCCAACATATGCTTTTGGACAATTCTTCCACTCCCAATGCATGTAGTCTGAAGATCCTAACATCCCAGGTCATCCTCTACTACCGTGCATATCCATTAACATTGCAATGTCGGCTTCGTTTGGTCTATGCAAGTATTGATTACCGTAAACGTCTACGATTGTTTGGCAGAAATGGTCTAAGCATTCTAGTACTGTGCTTTTTGCCATTTTCAAATTTTCGTCTTGAGCGTCAGCAGGACCTCCATAGGCAATCATATGCAGTGCAGCTGTCATCTTTTGAATTCCGGTGAGCCCCATTGCCATAAACACATTGCGTTTGTTGATAAAGTAGGAATCATGTTGTTTAATACATTCTAAGATTGGAAGAAACATAGGACGCCTCATTCGGAATCTCCTTCTAAACTCTGTAGCTGTACACCTCGAATTTGAAACAAAATAATCTTCCATTAGTCTCTCGTTGTGCCATGCATGATGTCGATTTTTATATCGACGGCCTACAACAGAACCCTCATGTTTTTTGCTAGATTCACCATCTTCTAATGCAGCTATTAGCTGTCTTTGTCGACGAAAATGATCATCCACCATAATATCAAAGTCTTCGTCAGTATCATCGAACAACAAACACTCTGCGATGGCCATTGTGGACTTTTGAGTTTTTGAGTGTATATACTAAAAATAATGGACTGTGTTTGAGTAGTGAATGCTGCAAATTTTCTACCCTATATAACATAGTTTTTCTACATTCTGGTCTTCATTAGATACCAATATGTGGCATGCATGGGTTACCGCAGTATGATTGTCATTGGATACCGCATTTTGTCATGCATTGGTTGTCACATTCAAATGTTTGAAATAAAGTTGCAGTGGTTGTATCACTGACATAAAGCAACACTTTTTTAAAAGCAACATTTTTTTTATTACTGATATAAAGCAACAGTTGCATTACTATTGACATAAAACAATAATGACTTTATTGCTGACATAAAGCAACATAGAAATTTAAAGCAATAATGACTGTATTGCTGACATAAAGCAACATAGTTCTGATATAAAATAGTTCGAGTGGACAAAACTAATTAAATAGCACAGAAATTAGGTTACAACATGCTAGAAATAGCAAAATAGAAATTTAAACTAGGATACAATAAGGTAGAAATAGCAACATAGAAATTCCTAACCAGAATTAAAAATACGACAGACTTTATTAAAAGCACGAAATTTAGTAAACACACAATATAAACCTACTCATCCCGAGATCAGGTTAGCCAACTATAGCGAAGCTTGTAAGCTTTGTGACCCACGAAATCCATCCCGTGTTCAGACAGGTAACGAGTATCAAAAGTTGCTTGAGATGCTTGAAGTATGTCTTCATCTTCCACTGTCTGGACAATCGTATGGTAGCGATCGTAACCTTCTACAAAATGACGGTGAGCTAAATGAGTTTCAACTGTTGATCTTCTAATGGGACACCTACGGTGGCTGTTATGTAATCTTGCGATCATTGCCCAAAACTCTTTATGGCTTAAACCTCCACCTCCTTTAATCAATAACATATCTCGACGTTCAACTTCAATATACGCTTTCACGAGGATGTATCATTCATCTGCAGAATATTCTTTAGTTGAATCTAAGGAAGATGAGGCTCTATGGCTAGCACGAACTGGTTGAGCTTGTATGCTTCTAGTAGGTCGTGACATTGTAGCTCGCATTTGAGGCGCAGGAACCTCTTCAGGCACCTCGTTTATTTGAGTTTCTGGCACGAATCCTACCTCATTTTGGTGATCTTTGGTTTGTTCCCACTCATCGAACATTTGCTCCATTTGTTCATCACTTATATACCAATCTCCCATTTAACCTAAGGAGTTATTTACGAAAAAAAAGCAATCCATTATCTAGTATTTAAATGAAAAGATCAATCTCATTTAACTTTATGCGTGACGACCCCATAAACTAAGGATGTATTGCTCTTTCTTGATAAGACTAGTCAGTGCAGGGTTAAAGCAGTGCACATGGTAAAAGAGCAAATTGAAAGTGAATCTCGAATATTTTGTAAAGGTAACAGGTTTAAAGCCGATATGACTACTCAGTATGCTCGGTTTAGAAATTGTCCCCAATGATACACTGATATGGACAACCGGAAAAGAAAGGTGTACTAGTGAGCGTTCACATCATTGTTTGCTTTACCCTTTATTCACTAGTACACTACGCAGCTATGTATCTCTGTTGAATTACTCACAACTTACCTCCTCCAACATTTTTGTTTCCAACTACTCTTTACTTTACCACAACTATGCCTGTTTGCCCATCGTCTCCAGACTCTGATGAACAGGCGTATGAACAGATGCAACTTCAGGAGCTTGCAGATGAACTCGAGTTTCTAAACCAACTGAGACCTCGGGTTGAACCGCCGTTCGAACAACGGACCGTCCAACCTCCACATCAAGCCCAAGCACCAAACGTTCAACACACGCATGAACAGCCTGTCGTTCTACCATGACATGAAGTTGATTCTTATCAAGTACTATATGTTCCAATTCCTTATGAACAGAAAGGTGATTCTTATCAAGTTTGTTGCTATTGCAGTTATCCGGTTGACGTTGTGGTTCGAGCAGATGGAAACAATATTGGACGTCACATTCAGCAATGCCCATCCTATCTGAATGGATGCAATTACGCAGAATGGATAGACGAACCTCTGTGCCCAAGGGAATTACATATGCAAACGAACTCGAACACGAGATTAGACGTCTCCAAAACGTTATTGAACAATTGCGGTTTAACCGTAATGATTAGGCGACTTAAAATCCCAACGAACATGAATGAAGTTTTATTAACCGTAGTTGTATTATCTATTTCTGTGTTATTATATGTTGCATCCTAAGTTTCAGTACTTATTTCTATGTTACGATCTCTTGTAAGCAACTTTGTAGTCAAAATTTTGGCACCAGTTATGCTCTTCGAATATGAATATAAATTCAAATCAAATATGAAGCAGTATATAAACATATTTTAAAAAAAAAATAGGAATGGTTAAAATAATTACATACAATATATTAAAATAGGAGTAGAAAATTAAAAAAAAAGGAATAGGTAAAAAATTTACATACATTATATTAAAAATATGAATCAGTATATAAACATATTTTTAAACATATACGTATTCTTTAAATCAAATAGTTTTTTATTGAAATATTTTTGAAATTTTAAACCTATATAATTTACAAAATAGTTGAAAGGTACCAGGCGTTTGTTTAACAAACGCCTGGATCTACGCGTTTGTTTAACAAGCGCATAGATTTAGGCGTTTGTTAAACAAACGCGTGGCCTTTAAACTGTTGGGATATTTCATTGTTCCAATTATTCAGAGTGTAGAAATTTGGATTTCTATACCCGAATTGTTGGAGTTGCTCTAAGATTTAAATAAATTGTAATTTCTATCAAAATGAGGTGAGCTATATTTTGTAATTGTTAAAAGTGGTCCGCTTTGGAGCACAATTTTTCAATAGAGAGTTTGATGTTCAGTCGTTTTTAAACAAGTGCTCTAAAGGCAGTAGAACTTTGTGGTATTTCATTTTCAGCGTTCTTTTCCAAACCTTAGACGTTTGTTATAGAATGCCCACGTAAATTAAAGATTGATGCCATTTGCATATTCTATGATCCCAGCAGAACAACATCTAGAGCGGTTTCAAATCCATAACCAAATTTATTGGCTTTCTGTAATCTATTTAATAATAAAACAACTGATTTGAAGTTCTTTCATTAATTTTTAGAAATTATCTCTATTTTCTTGTATTTTTAAAGATTTGTCTTTAAACCTATTATTTACCAAATCTTTCACGGTTCTCTATTTAAATCCAAAAGTTAATTATGCAATCTACAATTTATACTAATGACCAGCTTTTTAGTCAACTAATATTTTTTCATAAAGCTAGAAGATGAAAGTTTCAATATGTATACTACATGCATATCAACAAATTGGTTAAAAAATCATTTGGATGCAAATATATATAAACCTCATAACATAAATTATATACGTTAGAAACAATAGTGAATTTGTTTATTATTTATTTAATAAATGAATTTATCATGCATTGTACTACAAATTATGCTAACTTTAAATAACTAAATTTTATTTTATTTTTAAATACAGAAAACCCTTCTTGATTATCTTTAGTATTTGACATATAAGTCTATGTATTTAATTAATTATATAATTGTAAATGAATTTATCATACATTGCATTGTAAAATTTAGTTAACTTCAACTAACTATTTTTTTCAAAGTACATCAAAACCCTTCTCAGTTACCTTATAATATTTGACATTCAAGTCCGCATATTTAGTTAAGGATAAATTGACACCATTAATTTGGAGTTTCACGCGTTCTTCCATATTAATTCAAAGTTTGAGTTATTTTTAGTTAATCCCAAGTATTGAGGGTCCCTTCACATATTGATCCCATTGACCTGGTAACTTGTTTAGCCGGCTAAAAAGAATTCCACTCCTTTTCCTCATACCTTCTTCTTCAAAGGCATATACACCATCTCCAGACCATAACAACCGTCACTTACTACTTCAACAATCACCCTTATTTGTCAAATTCAACAACACCCACAAATCCGATTGAATCACCTCACTGCCACATTAAACCAGAATCTTTGGATGTAAACTCCCATTGAATCACCTCACTGCCACAATACACCACACAAATCCGAACTCGCTTCCTCCTCATAACTGCAATTTCACCTCTGCAATATTTATACACACGGCGCCCAACCTGCTTAAAATCAGATCGGATATCAATTCGGAACTTTCTTCAAATTTCGTAGGAGCGAAAGAGTCCTTTCGAACTTCTACCATATAGGACTCCAAACTCTAATCATTTTTCTTACTTCTTATTTTTTTCCTTCCAACTTTTATACAAAATCGTTGCCTCCATCAATTTCTTAAAAATGAAACCCGCTGAAGCAAGAATTCAAGCATTGTGTATTACCAATCTGCATGACCATTTATTCACCGATCCCGCTTGTTGAACACATACCCTCTATCAAAGTTAATTGCGAATTCAGGTTGGGCTTTTAATTTTACTTATATGGAATCAGTTAGGAGTAGGATCGATTGTGAATGATAGGGTTTTGGTAGAGATGGGACAAGGATGTTGAGGTAGTGGACGTGCGGTCAAAGGTGATGCCAGCGGTTATAAAACATGGAGCAAATTAATTGTCGTGTTGAGTGTGGACTTGTGGTTATATCGGAGATTTTGAGACAGCTGAAAGTGGGTTTCATGCTTTTAAAACCGGCTAAACAAGTAACCAGGTCAATGGGATCAATATGGGAAGGTACCTCCAATACTTAAGATTAACTAAAAATAATCCAAACACTGGATTAATATGGGAAGACACGTGAAACTTCGGATTAATGGTGTCAATTTATCCTTTAGTTAATTGTGCAATCGTAAATGAATTTACCCTACATTGCAGAGTAAAATTAGGTTAACTTCGAATAACTAAACTTCAGGATTATTATTATTATTATTATTATTATTATTATTATTATTTTTGGTGAAAAATTGTGTCAAAACCTTTCTCAATTATGTTCTAATATTTGACACTCAAGTCTATATATTTAACTGACCATGTAACCATAAATTTAAACTATTTAAATGAGTATGATTAACAAATATTCATTAATCCATGTAATAAATCATAAAAATATGAGAGTTTCAACGTATGCAATATCCATATTTATCCATATTTATGGGGGAGAGAGATAAAATGATTTCTTCTTTATTTAAATATATAAAGATATTTAAATCATGTAACATACGTACACAAATAATAATGACTCTTTTAATTTCTGATTCACTTATCACAAAAAATTATTGTACATTACATAACATAATTTCATTTTATAAAGCCTATAAAAGAAAAGAAAAAAAAACATATTTTATAACATTATGATATTAACGTCCAAATTTTGCTAATATTAGATTATATAAACGAGCACAATTCAAGATGTTATTAAACCATACCCGACTATCAACTCAACTAAACACTATATGACATTATTTTACAATTCAAAATGAAAGCATGTCATTCCTATAGCAGTATGAAATATAAAGTTGATTACAAGGGAAATATTTTTTTCTTTTAAGAATAATAACTAAATATGGATAAAAGTACATATATAGAAAAACTTATCATAATACTAACGCTTTTCTCAATTATAAATATGTCCAAATCTCCATTAAATTTTCTCCATTTTTTTCTATGTTTAACTCCTTATATTTTTGATTTGTTATGTTAATCGTTAATTCATAATATCTAAATAAATTCAATTATTCAATGTTCATTAACCATTTATAATCCTGTAAAGAATATGACAATTCAGTATATATACAGAAATACACAACAGTCATATATTAATAAATTTTCCTTTTTATCTTTTCTTCTATTAATTTTTTTTATCATATATTAATAAAATGACAAAGTTACACATTCACAATAAATATAAAAATATATGTCATGGAACACAAATTATTTTTGTTATTAAAAGAAAACATAAATGATGTACAACTATAATATTAACAATTTAAATTTATAATTATTTTGGGTTTGGATAGAGGATTGAAACTTTAACCATATATCTAAGCTTCACATGTTATTTTGATTTATGGTTAATATAGTGCGATAAGTTTATAATATATTTCATAACAAAATAGTTTAACAATAATTAAAATACAAATACTGTTTTTTTAACAACATTACCGTATGGAACGAACAGTTTACACACTACATTACAAATTACAATGACTGTGACCAAAATACAAATACATAATGATTTCGTAATGTTGCCTTTATGTCACAGATAGATGCCCTTGCTTGACCAGCAATTTTATAACAATAATTCACGCAATGACCCCAATGTGCTTGCCTTCTAATTTACCCAATGAATTGGACTCGTATCATCGTTCAGTTTTCTTGTCTTCTGCTATCTTATTTGTAATCTAACATGAAAGATTTTAGTTGCCATTCTCATCAATCAAATCAATGAGTCCAACAGAAACAAGTCAAATCCGACCGAGCTTCACTGTTTGTTCCATTTTGGCATCTCTCCCCATGGCTCACAACTCATCCAAATGAGCTCCAGACTGCATTTTAAAATTGTAAAAAAATCAACTTCTGCATTTTATATCCATGTTAAATTCTAATAAAAATATAAAAAATGGGACACACATCCAAAGATGTATAACTTAGAACAAACCTCAATGCCGCCTGCTCAGACCACACGAATGGTTGGAAACTGATTCCACTCCGGTTTACCGCCTGATATGAGTAAATGTTACAGTTAAATAGTTGTGTGAACCAAAATATCCTGAGTAGATAAATTTTCGGATTTCTAGACACTGCTGCTGGCTGATACCATCAGATTTCAAACTGTTGAAGCTATTCCATGTACTTTTTGAGTTCTGATATTTGAATAGCCCATCTCAGATCGCTGGATTCGTGTAAGGTGTTAAAACTTAAAAGGTTATATGGAAACGGTGGTGAAGTTGGCTCCAATGCGTGTATACTTCAAATTATATCTAGCGCTGAAAGTTCAAAATAGTATATGTGTTGAAGCATTCATGAACATGTGATTTGAAGGAGATAAATCTCGAAGAAGCTCGATTTGATTAAGGATTCTCAGGTTTTGTTCGAAGTTGTATTACAATTGATCTATTTGGAGACGTTGCTCTGAAGACATGGTTGGTGTTTCGTCTCGTTTGGATTTGGTAGTTTGTTGGTTATTTGAATGACAGTTGGATATTTGTTGAATTGAATTGTTACAGTCCAAATTTAACTCCGATGGATTGAAGTTTGTTTATATTGGAGTCTTGGATTTTCTAATTCTTTTCTTGGTCCTATTCTTATGGATTTAGGAGGGATCGATGACTCAGGAAATTAGGCAAAAGGAAAAAGTTAATAGAAAATTTTAGGTTGAAGGACAACAAGTTGATAAAAGTTATTTTTTTATTTTGCATGTTAACTTTGTTTTCAAAAATGGTTGTTTTTCGTAATATACATGCATCGTACACATTTTTGTATTGACGAAAACCCAAAACTTAAAATGGTAAACCAAACACTATCTAAATTTTTCTCTTTAAGTTTTTCCTTCTTCCTAGAAACCCCTTTAGGATTTATGTTTTTTATCCATATTGTTAAAGATGGCAAGACCATATGAAACAGAAGCTCCGTTGTTGCAACCTTTCAACGGTTACCTTACCTTGAATGCTACCTACTCAGCTAGCTTTAAAATAATAAGAAACATAATTTCTCAAAAGGTTAAGGAGAACGATTCAAGAAACTAAATGTATTAAAATACAGACTCTAACCACTGTATATAGCAAAAACTGTGAAAATTATATGACTTGAAGGTTGGAATATGGCAAATCCAAGGTAAATAATCATCTTTGGTACGCAGGAAGAGAAGGGTGAAACATTGATCACCAAGAAACCAATAAACTGTTAACTGTGGTGACAGGTCATATTTAAACTATAATTCGAAGGAGAAGATCGATTGGTGACTCAATATTCCTAAAACCAGTCATGTAAAGTCAGGTCACCACTGCAATTTTTATGTTGATCGGTGGCAGTGCAAGATTTGTTTTGGACGGTCTAGATTAATTGTTTAATTATCCAATGGCTTCTATCAGCTTTGGGTTATCCTTTGAAATCTTTCTTTATTGTTTTTTATTTAAGGAAAAATATTGTTCAACATATTTACTAAATTATCAAGATTGCTGATTGCTGAGGTTAATGATAATTAAGAAAAGTGATTTGATTTGGCAGTCAAATTAAACAACTGTAATTCATTTATAGAATTCAGTAAAAAATGATTAATATTTATTAGAAGGAAATGCATGTTATTTTATTCTTCACTTCATATTCTGTTCTTAGTGTAGACATTTTTAGAAAAACATAGGTTGATACCAAAGCATAGTACACAAACTATTCCAAAGAAACGTTAGATGTTATTAAGACAGGGCTGGAAATATTGAATGAACAAAAATAAGGAATTTGAAAAGCAACCAATAATAATTTATATTTCAATGGTTTACACAGATCATTGGCAAAACAACGAGAGTAACCTGCATTACATGCGATGAAAATGGATAACAGATAAAAATTTGTTAAGAATATTTTTCTGAAGTTCAATGTTATGAGTTGTTGCCAATGAAACATGGATCTATGTATATGAGAAAAAAGTACTTACGCAAACAACTCAGCTACAAACAAGGTGCTTCTTATGAGAAAGCTAACCAATTTGAAGCTTATATAATTAAGATTACTTGACATGTCAGCGATTTTCAAGCCATATTTTGAATCAATTGACGGCCGTCTAATAAGGCCAATGATAAGATTAAAAACTTTGATGCCTAAAAAAATTGAAAGTTGTTCGCGATATCATTTAACAACTCAAAGTTGAATAAGTTGTTCCAATGAATTTGAAGGTTTTAGCCTGCTTTAAGCGAAGGATGAATCTTTAAAATAAAAGGGATGAACTTTGTTGAGGAGCCTAGCAGTTGATATACTACGTATAAAGGAAAACACCAATCCAGAAATGACATTATCTGCTACTAATGTAGAAAAACTAGGCCATGCACAAGGATTTTACAGAATCCTCAAAAAAGAGATAAATAAATATCAATGACATAAGGGGAAAGGTATAAACAAACATAAGAAAGATGGTGATGAAGACAATGATACTTTATTCAGATGACTGCATATATGTGTGTGCGTCTAAGTATAACATTAGGGGAAGGTAAAACAAACATAACAAAGACGGTGATGAAGACTGATGAATTTGTGTTCTAAGTTGAATGTATAAAAGGCAAAGAATGAGTGCTTAATTCAGATGATTGTATATGTACATAAGCAGAAAATGAAATCAATTAATGAATGCAAACGGTGTCGGATCATCATTTGAAGATGTTTGACAAAAAGCTGATAATGCTAACAGGGGTTAAGAATGTTTTGCAAATCAAAGGGAATCTTCTTATTATAGCATAATAAAGAGTACAACGAGAAGTTCTACACGCAAAACTGGAAGAAATACTTTATACAAGATGATAGAAGATGGTGGACACAGAAAATTTTCCACGGCAAATTGGAAATTTCACTTTAATCAAGCAAGAGATCAAAAGTCTGCATTGAACACCTTTGTTTGGATTAGCGGTAATGCATATTCCAATGGAAGTAAATGCACATCTAGCTTCTTTGTATGTTGTTCCAGTATTTAAACCAATGTAAAATTGTTACAAGTTTGAAATAGGAGTGTTAGAATTACACAACTCGTATTCAAATCAAATAGAAAGATAGTTTTGCAAGGAAAAAAAAACAAAGGGTAAAATAGGTCTCTCTCTCTCTCTCTCTCTCTCTCTCTCTCTCTCTATATATATATATATATATATATATATATATATAAAGAGCGAGAGAGAGGAGCATTCCGGGGCACCCCTGTTCTGTAGCACCCCTACCGATTCGTAAGCTACGATAATTCAAATCCAACAAGAATTTGTAGATGTTCAATCTACATATATATTATCATATATCCAAAATTTGAGCTTGTTCCGACGTTCGCAGAATAATATATTCGATGTTTAAATTTAACGGTTCGAATAAATGTCTGAATAATGAATAATTGAGTTAAGATTTTGAAAATGTTACGAATGTCGGGACGAGCTCAAATTTTGGATATATGATAATATATATGTGGATTGAACATCTACAAATTCTTGTTGAATTTCGATGACTGTAGCTCACGAACCAGTAGGGGTGCTACAAAACAAAGATGCCTCGAAACGCTCCATATATATATATATATATATATATATATATATATATATATATATATATATATACACACACACACACACAGTATTTGGACACAAAACATAGACACAATTGATGACACAATGCATCTCCACCATTGGATTCCCCCATGATTTCCACTCACCATATAAGGACAAAATGATCCAACGACCGAGGCTTTGTGTCTCTTTCTCTGTGTCTAATTTTGTGTCCAAATAGCCAGCCCCATATATATATAGAGGGAGGTTCTATGGCACCCCTATTATGTGGCACCCCATTTGCCCCTCATTAATAACCATTCATTTATATTTAAATAAGTTAGTGGATAGAGAGAGAGTTAGTGGAAGGAAAGAGAAACGAGAATGTGTGGTGGAAATCAGGGGGCTGTTGTGGTGCTGCACTATTTGGGGTGCTCTTGATCCTATCTCATACATACATATATATATATATATATATATATATATATATATATATGTGTGTGTGTGTGAGATACGATAGAGAGAGAAAGAGAGAGCGCACCGTTCAATGACACCCCAAACAGTGCAACACCCCTATAGCCCTCTGATTTCCACCACATCCCGATTTCTCTTCCCCCCACTAACTTATTTGACTAAAAATGGGTGGTGGGAATAGAGGGGCTATTGAGGTGTTGTTGAACGCTCCTCATACACACACGCATAAATGAGCAAAAATAGTTTTAAAATCAAAACTGATTTGCACAACAAACTACAAGAGATGGTCAATCCATTTGTCGTGGTCACCGGTTGCGTCAAAAAGAATTCAAGGGACAAGACCATCACCAGTTTAGTGCTCATGTTGATATCGCGCACCACTTCAATTTTGAAGTGACTGATTGATGTGTAGAGATAGCTCACCACTCCATTTTTTATGCCACCACCACTACTACTATTATTCAAGTTTTGGACACTCTGGATTGATTGTTCTTGTTCAGCTGTCCACTACCTCTTATCAACTTTGGGTAAGATGTTTAAGGAATGACATCTCACTTTGATTTGTTTATTTATTTAAAGATATCACTCAAACACACACCGGCGCACACGCGCACCCCGAATGGTAAAAATTGTTGGAGTTATTTCAGGAAAAGCATATCATGACTATTACTACTTGGTGACAACTTTAAGTAAGCAAAAAAGAATTGGCGAGACCAACATATATCCCTGGAGAACTAGTAAAGACTTCTGCCACGAAGAAGGGTTGTGATAAGAAGCGTTCAATTTTTCTTACAGTTAAAGGATCTTCTTCGGATAATTCGTCCAACCCCAGGATAGCTATAATGTCCTGAAGTTCTTTGTAACGTTGCAAAGTTTCCTTAACTCATCACCAATATAGGAATTAACAAGAGCTTGGTACTCTACTTGAACTACTTTGTGATTGTTGTACGCTTCTAATGGATTGTTGTATTCTTCAGTTCTGACTCTCTGCTCGACCTAACATCTGGAGATCCTAGGGAAAAAATAACAAAAACCAACAAACGTTAATTTTTTTTGCATGCTTCAATATAAATTTCGACTTGCAGCTCTAGTTCAAACTATAGTATATTCTTTTTTGTATTGAAATTCTTCTGGAAGTTTTAAACTTGAACTGAAATCATGATTTTCCATCTTGTATTTTTTATTATTCAAAAAAGGAGTTTGCATCACTTTCAGAAAATATAAAGTATACTGTAACTAATATAATCTTTAACCTGATATCTCTATTAAAAGATAATATATTTATTGGATTGAATTATATGAAAGAGTGAAGGTGATTAAAAACCATTACTAAATTTATTTAATTAATTTTAAACAAAACACCAGGACCTCACGAGGGAAATATTGGAGTTATATTTAGAATTGTTAAAAAAATTGTGAACTACATTAACGTCGAATTAAAAGCACAATTATTAGACTAATTTGCATTTTTTTAACATCCTCCTCCAAAGTTTGAGAAGAAATCATTGTTAGCTTATATACGATAGAAACCCCTCTGTACCAAAACAGTCTGATCAAGTGCTCGCAAATAATTCATGGCTCTCTTCAGTTTTAAAACCATCATATTTCAGAACTCTAATTTCTCATGCTAATACAAATACATGAAATTTGATTCATCAATAAACTAAAAGAAAAACACAAAAATAATTCATTTTTGTTGCTAGTATCAGTACTATTTATAGTATTTGCAGTTATTACCTTTTGTTATGCCACCCAAAGCTATTGTGAGAAGAAATTTTACAGCGATTCACTGCTAGGAGATTGTCCTCGGTGGAAAGGAAAGCTGATTGAGATGTGTGTGTGTGTGTAAAATAAAACCTAGGCAAACTGATACCAACATCACTAAGTTGGAAATACAGTTCCCATCATATTCATCAAGACTTCACCTCTCACTCTGTGGAACGTACTTTTAATATCAATTTGCATAGCTTTCATTGATCCATTGAAACCTTCTAAAAATTTGCCAGTCGATTGGTAAATCATTCGTTCTTGTTTGCATACAAGTTGAATGTTTTAAGTCTCAATTACATGCTCAATGGATTCAGTAATCATGTCCAACAAAAATGTAGTCAAGGTTAAATATTGATGGAAAAAATAACAAATTAAAACAGATCAAATATGTAACATAAGGAGACTATTAATTGCTTCTACATTATTTCAAAACTGGTGATTTCAAATAGGGGTCAGATTCAAGAATACAAGCAATATGCTGTTGGAAATAAGAACAGCTTACGCATTATGGCAAATAATGATGTCAATAAAAACAGTAAATATATTATAAATCAATCATAAGCAATTTGTATATATACCCATTCACATGACTGGATCACTTCAACATGAAAACTGCTAGACAAAGAATCTTTGTTCCGGCTGCATCTTCAGAATTGATATATTTCAAGTGACATCTCCAAATGCCGTCTTGGCATCCTTTGTCCACCGTTTCAGTATATAAAAATCAGGAATTGCACGCACATCAACTGTTAAAAAGACCCTCAATATATGCCTACACAATAAGCCCGAAGTTTCAAATTTGCAGCAGCTACAGCTTGTTCTTCTTTCTGATGGATTATACACCACAATACACATGCTTTCAAGGTCTTCATCTTTGGCAACATTATATTTGCAAACCAACCCATCCTCCTCGACTTTATCAGCATAATAAGCCAAAGATTCAATAAATTCCTCTTGAAATATATCAAAAACTGTTCTTGTGTAGATTTCTGAAAGTTGTTTTAACATATTGGATGGTGTGTATAATACTGGTCTTGTAAATGAAGTTGCAAAATCCTCTAAGTTCTCTTTATCATGCCAGCCATTTAGAGCATGTTCCAATAAATAAGCAAATGCAGGAAGAGTTGTCTTCATGTTAAAATACTTCTCAAAGAACTTATTCAAACACTCTGGTCTATGATTATTGGAAATTTCGGCAGTAAAAATATCCTTATTATAAGCTGGAACCCATTTTTCACGAATATTGTATAGAAATTCTAGCCATGAGCACTCGGTTAAGCTATATTTATCGAGTAGCGACTTCCAACGTAGTTCAAATATATCTACTGTTTGAGATTCATCAATACACCTCATCAAATCTCTTTCAAAAGTAGGCTGAGTGAAATATATATTTGACAACTTTTCCTTTGCTTTGTTCAGAATATACCACTTGTCAAGACGGTGAGGAGTATGAGGAAATACTTTGGAAATTGCTTGCATCACAGAATCATCATAATCTGAAACTATGGAAACTGGAGGCCGACCACACATGGCAATAAGCCAATTTTCAAGGAGCCACACAAATGAAAGCTCTGAGAAATCGGTAAGCAATCCACATCCAAATATGACCAACTGCAAGTGATTGTTAACACCACTAAATAAAAATAAAGGTATCATATTTTTATCATCCATGTAAGAAATGTCAAATTTTACTGCATCGCCGAAACAAAAATATGACATTTTAGCTTTTGCATCTGCCCAAAAGGCGTGAGTTAAACAATTATTCGCATCAACTTGGTATGCATAAACAAATGCTGAATTTTCTGCTTGCTTTCTTTTGAAGTTTTCTAAAAAGCTTTGAGTGTCTTCAAAACCATAAACAATTTGTCTGCGGTCTTTATTATCACTTCTCAAGTCTTGCTCAATAAAGGAATTAGTATCTATAATTGAATTGGCAGTAGAGGCCGTTTTCTCACAATTATTTGTGCTATTTCCAAGAACAACAACCTCACTTTGTGACTGTATGTAATGCACCTTGCTTGGTTCAACAACAAGTTCATGAGAATGCTCCAATACAAGCTTAGAAACAACCCACCTATCACATTCTTTCTTAATAACCTCAAACATCGCTTTACATCCTTCTCTCACTGGAGCTCTAGCCCTCTTTCTCTTATTCTCATCACCGTTTTCTTCGAAAGGAGTAAAGCCTTCTTTAGTGCATACAAATCTACGCATCACAAAAGATTCATCACGGGTTGAACGACGTGAAAGTCTAATTCGCACATCAAACCCAACCCGAGTAGCATATGCATAGTAAAATGTTTGTGCCGCTTCATGAGATGGAAACTCCATGCCAACAGATGGCTCAATATGAGCATATTCCTCAGGTGCAATATATCGGACCCTGCTTGGTGCTGCCACTACATGATTGTGCTCAGTCACTAGTTTAGTGACAACCCACCTGCCATAATATTTTTTAATTACCTCAATCATTGCATTACAACCTTCTCTTATAGTAGCCCTTCTCCTCTTCTTTTTACCATCATCTAAATTATCCTTTTTCATGTGAAATCCTTCTTTAGAACATACAAAACGACGCATGATAATTGATTCATCATTTCTTGATCGTCGGGATTTGCTGATGCGCACTGAGAAACCTACGCGGCTAGCATATGCCATGTAGAATAATTTTGCAGCATCTTCAGATTCAAATTCCATGCCTATAAATGGTTCGGTATTTTCCAAGCTTTGTTCAGGGGATGGAAAAATAGTATCTGCCTCACCTAAGTGGTTGCTCACATCCAACGTTAAATGGTCTAAGTTGTCATCATTGAGATCTACATTATTATCCCTAAGTGACTCATCATCAGAGCCACTATCCATAACAAAATACTAATAACCTGAAACAATAACAATAATTCAAACAGGCTTTTAGAAATGGAATTCCATGGACTAACTAAATATGAATGCAGGAATAATAATGCAATTAATTAAATCATCAAGCATACAACTTACCTAAAATACTCATGGTAGAAACAGGCTTCCTAAAAAAATTGTTGTAGGAGTAGGCCTCGTTTGAAATATTTTACAAAAATAAGACTCATTTTCAGCACGCATGACAACATACATATGCAAAATTTCAATGTGCACATGCATAGATTGAGAGGTACATTCACATTTTAGAAAATCGCATGCACAAAATAGGGAAAAAAAAACATGTGTATTTTTAAAACGCACAGAAGGGGAAGGGTGAGATTTTGAATTTGTCCTTTTCTTTTTCCTTTTTGGAATATTCGAATGCATAATTCAGTATTACGTTCCATCGTGGACATGGAAAGAAAAACAAGTTTATACCTTCCTTTTTTCCCCCTCCCTCCCTCCCTCTCCTTTCCCCCTTTTTTCCTTATATCCTACAACCTCATCACGGAAAAGAGAGAGAATTTACATGCAATTTTATAAGCATCCCCACCGTAGGAAAAAAAAAAAAAAAAATTGGAACCTTCGCGGAAATGTTTTTATCAAAGCAGCAATATTCTATTATACGCTTTAGTAAAAGATTTGTGCCTCATTGTGATCGTGACCTAGCAGCTTTAAAAATAACAGCACAGGCTTGTATAGAAAAATAAAGCAATCAAGTTAGAATCTAAGCTATTTTGTGTTCTGATGATCCAATGACTTGAATTAATCTTTTGTTATTCAGATTATAATTTACTTCAACATTGTATAACAAAGATCTGGAATATCGTTAGTAACATTAATTCAGAATTTCTGTTTTTCTACTGAATAAAGTGTCCAGCTACAGACATGAAACCAAACAAACTTGTTCAGTATGTATATGATACAACTTACCGCCACGTGACTTACGAGTTATAGTAAACATCAAAAATGTACAGCCAGCAACAGCTTTACATTCCTAATAAATTATGTTTGTAAGGGAAACTTTTTACTCTATCTGAAATAGCAAAACTGGATACTTTGTCCAATATATAAAGCGTCAGATGCTTGGTTACTTGATTTAGGCAAGGCAATATATTTAGTTTGATTTTAAGAACTTACAAACCAAACAATACTTGGCACTTCCTATAGATTCTATTTCATTTGGAATTTGACTATTTATGTTCCCCTGCCCACTCATGGTTAAAGTGTCCAACTAATCATTATTCATTATATATCAAGTACAAAATTTGAACTATTGAACTATCGACGAGGTCATTTAAGTTCAGTTTCAATCAAAAGATTATAAAAATATCTCAAGCTATGTTAGAATCCAAAAGCATATAAAATCAGATTAGGCAATACAAGTATTGCAATTTAAAAAGTAAAATCTTTCTACAGATTTAATGGAGTAGTGATAAAGTCGGTGTATTCACTTTATATCTTAATTAATATCTCAATTTCTCAAGATGTATATCTCAGATAAAGTATGCAAAAAAAAAAAAAGGAAAATAAATGAATATAATATCCACCACTGTTATTTTATTATACATTATGGAAATTGCTACTTTACCAAGCATACCAAAAACACCCGAAATTATATCCAGCCTTTAATTATAGGTTTAGTAATAGAATCCAACATTCACCCGTGAATTCCACATCAGCGTACTTGTCTTTTTCAGGTACTGTAGCACAGTTCATACATTATATAGTATATGATTCTATAAGAAACAATCTCAGAAAAGCACGAAAGGGAGAAACCATATCTGCATTGTTGTACAAGGTAGACTTAGGTGAAGTGGGCTGGATTTTAATGTTGTTTACTATTTCTTGTTCTTGTGTTCTTAATGGTACGGTTATTATAGTCACAGGGATGCACAAACAAAATATTTTACGGTAAAACTCGAAGTAAAAAAAAACTGACATAGTGATTGCAAAAATCGCGAGATCGAACGTTCCGAATCGTAATTTGGTATGAATCGCATCCTTATCCTTTCCGATCAAGGAGTTAAACTGGATCGCAACCTACGTAAATATGCGATTCCATATCAGAACGAAAACATTCGAGTCCAATACTGTATCGCGATTGCAATTTAAACTTGAGGTGAAACAAAATCGAAAGAGATTTAGTTTGGCAACGCGATCTTGATTCAAAAAAAAAAAAAAAAAAAAAAAAAAAAAGCTTAGAGGGAGGTAAACGAAGAAGAAAAGCAGCAGCAAACCTGAATCTTTAGGAAACCCTAAGCTTCAGGGACGGAGATGGTTGAAAGCACGGGCGGGCAGCAAAATTTATTTTTATTTCTTTCCTGTTTTCATGTTTCCAATAAAAACCATAATTGGTGACATCACTTCATTAGTTATACTTATACGGTTATACCCTATTGATTGTCGATATTGATTTTAGATTTTTTAAAAAAAAGAAAAAAGAAAGAAATATCCTTTTCAAATCATGTTATTTCATCGTTCAATTCAATTCATCAACGAAAGTGCATTAGGAAGTTGGTACCAAATACATATTCATAATCAAATATTTGGGTGAATCGATTGGATTATTTGAATGAAAAAGTTCTGCGTATTTTGCACATGAAGAATATTCAAGCCTAGAATTCTAATTTGGAGCATTCAAGAGTAATGACTCAACCAAAAGTATGCTATGCTCATAACTTTTCTATATCAAACTAGTTTGCGGAAATATCTTAAATATTGTAGATTATGCATTTAAGAGCTGCACCATTCCCAATCTCATCCGCGACTTTAAAACTATGTCATGCACCTTATCATTTTTCTAAAACTACATGTTATGGATGTTATTTAGAAAAAGATGAACCTGTTTTCAAATAAGTCAAGAGGAAACTTACTCTTCAACGTACAGACAATTCGTACGAATTTCTCCAAATGACTCTGTGGTGTTACCGTTGAAAACAAATACAGACTAGAATACAAAATGTGTTCAAACTTCTCACATACAACCACATTTGCAGTGATCACTTTTCAGC
Source organism: Allium sativum (assembly GCA_030737875.1). NCBI lineage: Eukaryota > Viridiplantae > Streptophyta > Magnoliopsida > Asparagales > Amaryllidaceae > Allium > Allium sativum. The sequence goes on along the minus strand of CM060919.1, from coordinate 602,391,134 downwards.
TAGAAAAACGTAAATAAGACATAGATATCATTTAAATGATACTTGAGAACCTTGAACAGGGATAAGAATGCATGTCTTAAATGTTGTACAATAATTCCAAGATAGAGATATTTTATTGTAAAAATATATTTTATTACCAACCGCCGCTAACGATTTAACTCAGCATCAAACCCAGATAACATACTAGGTTCGGTACTACCTAACTGCAAAAGGATTGCACTATGTCAACTCCCAAAGCAATGCTTTGGCTACAAGAGACACTGTTACCAGTTCGAGTAAGCAGTAATGTCACAGTAGGTGGAAATAGAAATAATTTATTAAAATACTTTTCTATGGTGTTGTGAGGACAATTATATGGGTAAATCCATGTGCTTTGAATAGCATATAATTAACTAAAATTAGTCAACTCTAACTATTCAGCTTATCAAACAACAACAACAAAATAACTCCATCATTTCAATTCATATATCCAGGGACATCGAATACACATGTTCAATACACATATTCAGCCTAGATGTGTGGTGTAGGCAGAAGCAACCATAGCTTATACCATATAAACTATCTTGATGAAGTCTATAGATCTAAAATAAATCAAATCCAAAGTTGTGCATTAGCATAGTTTATAAGCAGTTGCTAGAGCGGGTAACGATATTTACACTATTTGTCATTGTATAAGCACATAACTTGTATAGGATGGCTATTTATTGCATCCAGTAGATGTCCCATGATCTCATTCAAAGCACTATCTTGCTTCTACCACTAGTGACATTTTAGTTGGATCGTTTCTTTAAGAAGTCGACTCTTCACCGATCAACGTCTTAAAATGAATTTCATTGAAAAAGATTAATTTAAATATGAAAACGTGCATGAGGCTAGTTGAACTGAATGCTTATTTTTTTGGATTGCGATCACCTTAACACCCGGTGATTCAAGATTTAAACTCTCATAATCACTTATACATTTGTAGCAGGCTATAGGAGAGAATTATGTATATTATCAAGTAAAACAATTGGTAAGATCATTGAAAATATTATGAAAAATAGTCGAGATAAGAAATAAGATACCTAGTATTCTTCCAATCAAACCTTAATTATAGAATCCAACTGAAATAATTATCAAATATGAACAAACAATAAAGTACATGAAAAGTCGAACCTAAATTAAAACAAAAAAATAATACAAAAATGAATGGAAAACAAAGTATCGAAAAGAAAATATAAAAATGAATTGAAAATCAGACGATGAAGTGAATACTACCTCAACAAGCAATTAACATAAAAGAGAGATTTATTAATTTGATATTTTTGATGGTTAGCTATAAGGATAATGGAAATGAAAAAGAGGATATTAATAAATTAAACTGTGTTCCTTTTTTATTCCAACAAATAATGTAATGTTTGGTTGTGGATGGGCTATTTCTTTCTAATTAATTGAAATGAAATAGAATGTGTTAGACCAAAAATTGGGCCTAACACCCAAATGTAGATCGCAGATCACAAAATGCAGAAAAGAGTAAATAAAGAGGAGACACACAAGGTTTTTATAGTGGTTCGGCTGTAGATGTAGCCTACGTCCACTTTATAATCTTATTGTTATACTGACAGATTACAAGAATCAGTTATATGTAGACACACAATCCGTGTGTTAATTGTATTGAAAAGAGAATAATTTGAGTGTATGAAGGTGCAAAGTCGTTGCACTTCAGTAATGGTGGAAGCCGTGAAGAAGAGTGGCCAAAGGATCCTTAAAAATGCTCTCAAATGGTGTATTTATAGCTGTAGGAGGGCTCCTGAGTTGACCGGTTCGTGATCATGTACGTGGCAGGCGATCCATAAAAGTAGGAGTGAAAGTAGCCTCGAGAACAGGTCAAAACAGTGTGCGAATCTGCAGGTCAGGAGATCGGTTCGCGGTCCAGGGTCGGATCGTTGTTCATGGTCGGATCGTGATAGGAGCTTCACGAGTCGAGACCTGGTCGCGAACTGGAGTAGTGGAGTTGACGTCCACGATAGGGTCGTGGTCTGGGTGGCCACCACGAACCGAGGGGGCGATTCGAAGAGAGGCGATCCGATGGTGCTTCACGGATCGAAGTGGGCGATCCAAAAAGGGGCGATCCGATCCGGGAAATAGCCAGTTTGCACCAGTTTACGGAAACGGGCATAACTTTCAAACCGTAAGTCCGATTGAGCCAAACCGAAGCTCAAACTGAAGCTAACTCAGAGATCTACAAAAGTTACAGAGCTAAGCTCCGTAATCGCTGTTTTCGGGCCCAAAAGAGGTCGTCTGATAGGAGTTTCGGGCCTGTTTATGTTGAGGATGTGATTTTGACCAAATCTCTCAATGTCTTCTGACGTCGTTTCCATCGCTTGAGCATGTTATCATTCAGGAATTCCATGTGTGACACCTTTTGCCAAAAAATGTGTCAACAGAATGGAAGCATTGAATTTGTAAATGTAAATAGAGAGCAAAACAACATATATGATGTTTCAAACGTCGTGGAGCATAAAAGTCATTGATGTAAAAGATCGAAATCCAAAGTCTATAAGTTTACAAAATCTTTATAAATTAGAAGGGATGTATGAACCAAATAAGTTTAGAATTAAATGGTTTGTATGGATAAAATAACTATAGAAAAAGTTCATAAAAGATAATAAGAATGGAAGGAGATGTTATAAATAAAAATTATACGAAAGCAAACAATGCTTCAAACTTGAAAAACATAGAATTATGTCAAATATAATATGAACGGAAATGTACCATATCAGTTGTTTCATGCCGATCATTAATAAAACCTTAACACAAGGTGTTTCGTTAACAATCTTGGTAAAGACGTATCAGTGCATGATAAAAGGAATATATTAAAAATCATTTATTTTGTATAGGGTATGAGCAAAACTAAAATTTATAAGAAATAAACTGTGCATTATAATGTGTGTATATTAATTAGAGAGGTAAAAAGAATATATAAATTTAGACTATGAGCACTTCTAATTAAGATTTCATGATTTCTTCAAGAGAAAATAATGCATGAAGCAATTAATAATGCAAAATTATTTTCATCCTCACTTGAAATTTCATAGGAAATAAATAGTTAATGATGCATTATATTTTCATATCATTAATTATAAATTCATAATTCTGCTATGATAAAAATATAATTTTATTTGAAGAAAATGGTAATAATGACATAATAGTAAAAGGTAAGCGTAATGAACATGCAAACATATTTCTGAAATCAGATAAGGTGTTTTCATTGTGTCTCCTATTTTAAAAGTAAATCATACTAAAAACATGTAACATGACTCCTGATCAATAAATATTATGAGAATTTCCTTAATAAACTTATCGATACTCAATTTATATGTACAAATAACCTATTTCGTCAAACATGAATGCAAAACTCATGATGAAAACAATAAAAATCATTTTGAAAACTAACTTGAATAAGAAGTACTTGTTATTCCCACCAATGTATATGATAAGGATTGCCTAATATAGCCAAGCGTGCCTCTTACCTGGAAAACAAGAAATCACAATATAAAACAAAGATAATGGATAAGACGATCTGGAAGGTAAATATATAGTTTGTTATCATGTAAGGCAAGAAAATCAAAACTCTACAAGTGGAAATAGTTGATCTAGCATTGCGTAGGAATCAGTCCCAATTTTTATGGTAATGAGATGAAAATATATTAACAATAGTAACTACAATATCATGAAAATACAAGTACCATAAGGAGATACGTAAAAGGATAAGGTAATACCTAAACACTTTCACGGTACCAAATAACAATCATTTAACCATAATGTCTGTAACGACCCGACGGAAATTCGATGCTTGAATTTCGACAATAATACATAATCCCGTATTACTTGCCAACACCCAAATATCGAGAACACCATATAGTCAATAGAAAGAAATTAGAGGCTGAGAAGTAGAAAGAAAGAAATGTTAGAATAGAACAAACGAAGAAGAATAACAACACAACAGAATCAGAGTCTCATATCGCAGCGGAATAAAATATATTACAGAAATAAATCTTTTATCGAGAGCTTGAAATAATACTTACAATCATCAAACTACAGTAGACAACCAATACATTTGGACAGTGTTGTATATAACGGTGTTGTATACACAATTATATGATTTTTGTTTGATGATAACAAACAAATATATTTTATTTTAAATGTGTTTGTTATTGTACTGTTATATAACATCACAGACGGGAATATAATATTTATATTTAAATACAATACGACTGTACAGAATTTCATATATTCACACAGTATTTTATTTAAATATAAATATTTCAACATTCAAACAGTACAAATTATATGACTCCACTATTTGTACACATTCACAGATATTTGTACTTGTAAATAAACTGAATAAAATAGACAAGTTTTGTTTGACAACAATAAAATAATATTTTATTTCAAACAAATTTGTTTATAACAAATAACAGTACAATTCATATATACATACATTTTCACTGTCTGACTCATATACAGTTCACTCTACACTCTTTGTACATTCATTTACAAGTCATTTACATTCACTCTGCACAATTTCATTTTACACTCATTCACTGTTTTTTTCCTTGTCTCGTGTTTTCTGAATGCTTCACTATCAGTTCAGTCACTATCTTCTAACTTCAGTCTTCTGTCTTCACTGCTCAATGTCAGTCCAGTCACCATCTGCATACCTGTCATATATAGAAACACACACACACACACATAGTAGACTGCAATAGAATTTAAATTGAATATATGCGAATATAAATTTTATTTTTAAAATTTTATTTGCCTCAGATTTCGGTGTGTTTCTCATCATTTTTCTGACTCGATCTGATTTATCTGACTGTGTCTAGACAGCTTGTAATACTTACAGTGATACACTGTAAATATCACAAGGCAGACAACATATATTTCTCAATACAAGGACAAAAAATTTTGTCTGAATGGCTGCATATACACACATGTATATATACACGTGTGCACTGCCCCGCCAATTCAGTGTGAAACTGAGGAGTAGCCACGTGGACCATCTCGACTCAGTGCAACAGATAAGCCATATATGGATGAGCGTCTCAAAAGCAAAGCATATATACATACATGTATACACACACATACGTGCATATATACACATATGTATACATGAATGCAAAGTGGTCGAGTTCAAACTCATGTACTCAAGCAAACATTCAAAGTGAAAATCAAATATGTATTCAAACAGCCTAAATGGTCGAGCAGAACAAGCATGCTCAAGAACAACAAGGCTGGGTCATGTATCATGCACAAGCCAACTCAAAATATGGACAGAATGGTGCATCTAAATATGGTGAAAGTGCAAGACTCGTGTACTATTGCATACTCGACAACAACATTACAAGCAGCATGCAGGCAAGTGGAAGATGGGAGCATAAGTGAGTACACAAAAAGCATGTCAGAAACAGTTCAGGTACAAGACAGCAAAACAGCTCAAAGCCATGGATACAACATAGTCCAAAATGTCAAACAGTTCAAGTAGATAGCAACAACATGGATATGGCACAATGGTGAAGCATGGAGTAGTATTATATGATCATGCATGAGGATAAGAAAACAAAAGTGGACAAACTCTTAAGATCAACTCAGTCTTCTAAAGCATTCATAACAGCAGCATGGGAAAATTTCACACAACAATCAATATACAAGAAAACAGTTTAGTTCTGTGTGATGATGCTCAACAGGTTCAAGTGCGCAAGTCAACAAGCAAAAGCAAGGGCAGTTTTCATGCAAAAGTGAAAATGAGCAAGCATGGCTCAATTCAGTTTGATATTCAACTATGAAGGCAAAGTCAAAGCCGAAATTACAGCAAGGAATAAATGAAAGAGTTCCAGCTTTTGAGTAAATTGTTTTGGGCAAGTTTTAAATCTCAGATATGCACAATACAAATTGCAAAAATCACTTTTAACTTTCGATTTGGCGGCAATTTTTTTAAATTCCTGAAATCTAGTTCGACTTAAAGGGAAAGCTTTATTTTTTCTTTTCAGAATAATATTCAAAAGAATTATGGAAGGCAAGATATCTACTGGTTTTAAAATCCATAAATGGCAATCAATTTTTTTGAGGAAATCAGTTTTTAAATGGAGAGTCATTCAAGTCTTTCTCAAAGCTTTTTCGGCAATATAATATATTTCCAGATTTATTCAATCATGCTGTGGACCAAAATCAAACATGGATAAATGTGTTTCCAAAAGAATTACAATGCGGATTTTAGGAATATATTTTTTCTCAGAGCAAAAATTGGCAATAACAACGTCAAACCAGAATATATCAAGGGAATAATCCAGAAAACATGCAAAAGGGTGAAGATTAATTGCAGATATCTAAGTGTGAACTTGTGACTACAAACCGAGTAATAAATCCATCATCGAATTCACAACAAGCATTCATCACAGGAAATCACGCAACAATCAAAAGGGGAAACTGCAAATTATCAGACCAAATCGATTTTTTTGAAATCAGAGAGCTTAGGGTTTCATTCTACCCTATAAATACAACCATATCAACATCGGCAATTTAAAAAAAAACCACAAAATAAATTCAAGGAATTCAAAGAAAAATCCATAGAACTCACATCGATTTTCGATCGCAGAACATAAATCTCAAATCAGTGACAAGAGAGAGCCAAGCATCATTCGTTCGAGCTTCGAAGATTTAGCCAGAGAAATCTCTTTCTAAAATCGATTTTGATTTGGGGATTTAAATTGCATACCCTAGGGCAACCGCCATTTTCTTTCTCCAGAGAATAAAAGGAATCGAGACAAAGTGAAAAGGTGCAACCAGTTGAATAGTGGCCGGCCTTATTTTTCAAAAGGGGATGACCCTTATTATTTATCTCCTAGGGTTTAAATTTTCTATTTGAATTTGTATTTGTTTTGTATTTTTTTTGTTTGTAATACAATTCTGAACAGTTTCTAGAATTCTGTAAAAATCTAGGGGAATCAGTTAAGGTGTTGACTGACAGTTGCTAGAGTCTGTAAAATCTGGGTTACTGGTTACGGGGTCGTAACTAGGGGAAATCTGATCGAGGGGACATCAATCAGTCTAGGGTTTTGAGCGTAGGTTTAGAATAGGAGCAGGGATTGCGAGTGTACATGGTCTTGTATGCGGGATCTGTTCTATAACCTAGTAGAAACCTTAGGAATGCAGCAGTAGGCAGGATTTTGCCGAAGTTGGGTATATCTGGTGTCATTTACTTTCTACTTTTTATTTCTGCTGCATTCTGTGATCTGTTTATTATTTAATATCCCGTTAAATTTACAACTCTGCAAAAAATTGTGATAAACCCTATTCACCCTTCCTCTAGGGTTAATCTAGATCCAACAAGTGGTATCAAAACAGGTTTTCTGTTAACTCTAGAGAAATGGTGATCACTAGTTGTCAGTCTTCTGAGAGTCAGTCCAGTCGTATTCCATCTATTTTTAATGGTACTAATTTTTTAAATTGGAAATTAGAAATGGAATTATATTTAAAATCTATTGATATTAAATGTTGGGATACTGTTATTAATGGTTATGATATGGTCAATAGGAACGATATTGAATTTAATTCTCGTGCTATTCACATTTTGTATTCTTATATTGAAAATGTCCAATATAACCTTATCTCTCATTGCTTGACTGCGCAGGAAATATGGAATACTCTCGATATGAAGTATGGGAAAATTGACAACAGCAGCTCAAAACCCAAAATGGTCAACTCAGATTTAGATCAATGCTCAAGAGAAGAAACAAATGAAAATTCAAGTAAATCGGACGATGGAAACTCAACAGATAATGAGACTGAAAGCTTCTCATATGAAGAGTTGGTTTATATGTATACTGATTTAACAAAAATCGTTGATAAACTCCATCGTAAAAACAAAACTTTAAAATCTAAAAATCACGAGTTGAATTGCAAAATTAACTGTTTGGAATCAGAATTTACACATGTCATGAAATTGGAAAATTCTGATTGTGAAAGTTGTCTGAAATTGAAAACTGACCTCGATCATCTCAATAAAAATATTCAAAGGCTTAAAGAGGAAATTATGATTTTAAAAGATAACGAGATTGAGCTAAAAGATTCAAACAATTCTTTGCAAAAAGAATTTAATAATTTTAAGGCCATCAAAAATTCCAAACATGAAATTGCTAAAAAAGAAAGCTTGATGAAAAGTGATTTGATTTTAAATGAGCTTGAAAAAGAGATTGAAAATTTCAAGAAACTTGAATTTGAAAAACGAACTAATTTTGAATCTGAGATTCTTGAATCCAAGACCAAAATCAAGTTGCTTGAAAATGAAAATTTGTTTTTGAAACAAAATGATACTGAAAGTAGAAAGATCGGCATTAATCGTTGTTCAAATATGATAAAAGAAAATTCTGATCTTAAATCCAAAATTCAATGATTAGAATCAACTTTGGATAGATTTTCTAATGGGGAAAAATCGTTGCATATGTTGTTACAATACCAATTTTCAGTTGGACATAAACGAGGTCTTGGTTTTGGAAAAACAAGTGGTTTTGAAAAAGTGAATTCTTGTGATTTTAAAAATCCTTCAAACTACTTTGAAAATATTCGTTTTGAAAATTTGAATTCAAATAATTTCAAAGGGTTTTTAAATTGGAAGCGAAATGAGAATTTGTTTGATAATAATTCATCTAAACCATTTTGGAACCCAAAAAGAAATACAGTGAATTCATCAAAATTTAGACTGATTTGGGTCCCTTAAGGTACTTTGGTAAATTCTGATGGATTGTTATATAAACAAGTTTGGGTACCAAAACATATGAATCCAACTGTGAGTGGTTTTACTAATTTCGTTTGACCACTCGATCCTTTAAATTGTTAGGTACCGAAGATGGCTAAGGAACTGTTGCGCTGAAAGGAAATTTGAAATCAAGCTGGTATATAATTCTGTATCATTTACAGTTCCGTTAGCCAAGATTTGTTGAGGCAGAAATTTATTTACTCACGTCAATTTCAGGTATAACCTCTAAACTCAACCTTTGTAAATATTTTTTCTTTTTCCTTGTGTATTCCTCCTTCTACCCCTTCTGTTTATTTTCTTTATCTCTGCTGTTTTGTTTTGTCTCTACCATATATTTTTGTCTTTCTTTTGTAGTTTCTTAATCTTCCAATTGTAGAATTCATATTTTCTGGAAATCCACTTTAATTGATTAGAACTCTGATGTTTTAATTATTTCCAGATCTTGAATTCAAATTTGTAAATATTTATGCAATTGTTTTGAAGTTTATTTTCTGATTCCTGAATTTCTAACAGTGCTGAGGCATTCATATCATACCTTGAACACTGTTAGTATAAATTCTAAAATTTTGAAGATCTGAATATTTAATGGAATTTCACATATATCTGCTGTTTTGGGTTTCTTCTAATTCAGTTTAAAAAAAGCTTGAAATATTATACTCATTACAGCACATCAATATTTATCGGTTGTGATAATTTTATTGTTTTTCAGATTGGCTTGGATATGCTGATTTTTTATCTTGAATCAGTGATACATCTTGAATTCATCTTTATTCATGATCATTATGGTTGAAATTTGATTGTTTGAAATCATCTAAATTCTTGATATTTTGAATATCACACACCTCTTACATTTAAAATTATCAGTCTTGTGTGACTGATTCATTATATCCCAAAACGTGACATAAATTCAAGTGATTTCAAATAAATTATTTTAATTTTCTGAATCATGAATATTTCTTCAGTCGTATGTAAATGATCTGAAATTACTCTTGTGCTTGTCAGAAATTTCTTGTGAAAAATTCTTTGAAAATATGGTCTTAAAACGTATTGTTATTTCATGATTATTAAATTTGAATATCTGTTTGTTTAAAATCATTTGAAATTATTAATTTACTGAATCACACACATATCTAGAATCAAAAATTTATAATCTGGTGTGGTTGATTCATTAAATTCTGATATTTTCATATTCCTTCAAATGATTTAAAATAAACAATATTTTTAAATCTGGAATCATGAATCATCTTTTGTGATCTTCTATAATAATCTGTGAAACATCATTCTCTTATCAAGTTTGATTTGAAACTGTCTTTGTGATGTCCTGATATAGGTCTTGGAAAATTCTTTGTAACTGCATGCTTTGATAAATGTTTGTCTGTTGCTCTGATAAATGGAATCATCTTTGAATGTGATCTTTTGAAACCGCTTACTGCTCTGATAAAAATTTGTGTGCTAAATTTGTCTGATTGGGTTTTGTGTTTAAAATTCTTTAGTCTGAGATATCCTTGATAGGCCACTGGGGTGTGATTAAAATTTGTTAATAAGGACACCAATTGGTATCAGATATGATGGATTTTTTTTGTATATATTTTAATCCATCTTATCTGTATAGCTCTTCATATTCCTCTTATAATTGGTTTTTAATTTTAATATTATTTATTGATTATTCATTCAGAAATTGAAATCAATATCCAAATTGGACTGTATTTATAATTCATCAAAATTATTACCAAATTTTGAAATTGTGATGAATTTTGACTGCAGTATATTTCACAACAAAAGGAGATTTTATTTGGATTTTCATGATGGTTGAACATTTGTTATAATATCTTTGAATTGGCAATTACTTCACGACCATCTCCATTATCTATCATCTTTCTGTCATCCATTATGAGTTTATATTAATGTGGATAGTTTATTGAATTTTTTTTAAAATCTTTTTGAATAAATTGTGAAAATATTTGTGATAGAAATTGGACTATTTTATTATTCAGAATTAGTGATAACTGAAAATTTTCAATGATCCCGATATAGTCGAGCATATTTCATAATATAATTAATTTAGAAATTTATTTCACAGTCCATTTCTGTACCTACCAAAATTCTGTCATCCATATTGGTTTTATATACCGAGGAGTTTTTCATTTGAAGCTGAAAACGATATATATATAATTAATATATAAGTGTGGCTCTAACCTCATTTAAAAATCCAAGCTCTGGTCATGCATGGTTAAGAGACAACTTATAATTTAAGCTGCGACTGACCTCATTTAAAAATCCAAGCTTTGGTTATGCATTGTTAGTGCGCTCTTAAATAAAAAATAAAAGAAAAAGAAAAGAAAATTAAGTACATAAATTTTTATATGAAATCCTCCTTGGTGCATGAAAACTTGTCTACCAATCCATCTTTCTAATTTCTGAAATGTGTTAATGTTTTATGAAGTATTATGATTTGTTGATTGAAAACTATTGGGACTTGAGAGTATTTGATTTTGTCACTTAAATTGAATTATTAATTATAGTCCAAATCCATCACTGTTTTTTGAACTTCATCTTTATAAAATCTTTTGAAAATAATTGAAATTCATATTTATATAACTCTCCAAATTTTTATAAAATTCATTGTAAATCTATCGTTCTACAATGTGAAATATGCCACCTGTTCTCAATTTATTATGATTTTTGTTTGACTGATTGGGAGTTATGATGACCATTCTTCCTCTTAAGCTGATACTGTATTTATTAGTCATTATTCATATATATTTTAAATTCTGAATCCTTTTGATGATAACAAAAGGGGTAGAATGGATTGAGATTTTGATTTATGAGTGAATATTTTATAAATAATTTTAATTTTGAAAATTCATTCAATTTTCATGTTTTTTCACTCATGCACAGTTATAGGGGGAGTTTCTGTTGTAGGGGGAGCTTTCAAATAGGGGGAGTTCGGTTCTTCACTCTCAAACACATTTATTATGTTCAAAATCTTCATATTTGTTTGTCATCATCAAAAGGGGGAGATTATTGTATATAACGGTGTTGTATACACAATTATATGATTTTTGTTTGATGATAACAAACAAATATATTTTATTTTAAATGTGTTTGTTATTGTACTGTTATATAACATCACAGACAGGAATATAATATTTATATTTAAATACAATATGACTGTACAGAATTTCATATATTCACACAGTATTTTATTTAAATATAAATATTTCAACATTCAAATAGTACAAATTATATGATTCCACTATTTGTACACATTCACAGATATTTGTACTTGTAAATAAACTGAATAAAATAGAAAAGTTATGTTTGACAACAATAAAATAATATTTTATTTCAAACAAATTTGTTTATAACAAATAACAGTACAATTCATATATACATACATTTTCACTGCCTGACTCATATATAGTTCACTCTACACTCTTTGTACATTCATTTACAAGTGATTTACATTCACTCTGTACAATTTCATTTTACACTCATTCACTATTTTTTTTCTTGTTTTGCGTTTTCTGAATGCTTCACTATCAGTTCAGTCACTATCTTTTGACTTCAGTCTTCTGTCTTCACTGCTCACTGTCAGTCCAGTCACCATCTGCATACCTGTCATATATAGAAACACACACACACACAGTAGACTGCAATAGAATTTAAATTGAATATATGTGAATATAAATTTTATTTTTAAAATTTTATTTGTCTCAGATTTCGGTGTGTTTCTCATCATTTTTCTGACTCGATCCAATTTATCTGACTGTGTCTAGACAGCTTGTAATATTCACAGTGATACACTGTAAATATCACAAGGCAGACAACACACATATATATATATATATATATATATATATATATATATATATCAATACAAGAACAGAATTTTTTTTCTGAATGGCTGCATATACACATGTGTATATATACACGTATGCACTGCCTCACCTATTCAGTGTGAAACTGAGGAGTAGCCACGTGGATCATCTTGACTCAGTGTAACAGATAAGCCATATATGGATGAGCGTCTCAAAAGCAAAGCATATATACATACATGTATACACACACATACGTGCATATATACACATATGTACACATGAATGCAAAGTGGTCGAGTTCAAACTCATGTACTCAAGCAAATATTCAAAGTGAAAATCAAATATGTATTCAAACAGCCCAAATGGTCGAGCAGAACAAGCATGCTCAAGAACAACAAGGCTGAGTCATGTATCATGCACAAGCCAACTCAAAATATGGACAAAATGGTGCATCTAAATATGTTGAAAGTGCAAGACTCATGTACTATTGCATACTCAACAACAACATTACAAGCAGCATGCAGGCAAATGGAAGATGGGAGCATAAGTGAGTATACAAAAAGCATGTCAGAAACAGTTCAGGTACAAGACAGCAAAACAGCTCAAAGCCATAGATACAACATAGTCCAAAATGTCAAACAATTCAAGCAAATAGCAACAACATGGATATGGCACAATGGTGAAGCATGGAGCAGTATTATATGATCATGCATGAGGATAAGAAAACAAAAGTGGACAAACTCTTAAGATCAACTCAGTCTTCTAAAGCATTCATAACAGCAGCATGGGAAAATTTCACACACCAATCAATATACAAGAAAACAGTTCAGTTCTGTGTGATGATGCTCAATAGGTTAAGTGCACAAGTCAACAAGAAAAAGCAAGGGCGGTTTTCATGCAAAAGTGAAAATGAGCAAGCATGGCTTAATCCAGTTTGATATTCAACTATGAAGGCAAAGTCAAAGCCAAAATTACATCAAGGAATAAGTGAAAGAGTTCCGGCTTTTGAGCATTGGGAAAGTTTTAAATCTGAGATATGCACAAGATAAATTGTAGAAATCACTTTTAACTTTTGGTTTAGGGGCAATTTTTTTTATATTCCTGAAATCTAGTTCGACTTAAAGGGAAAGCTTTATTTTTTCTTTTCAGAATAATATTCAAGAGGATTATGGAAGGCAAGATATCTACTGGTTTTAAAATCCAGAAATGGCAATCAATTTTTTGTAGGAAATCAGTTTTTAAATGGAGAGTCATTCAAGTCTTTCTCAAAGCTTTTTCGGCAAGATAATATATTTCCAGATATTCAATCATGCTGTGGACCAAATCAAACATGGATAAATGTGTTTCCAAAAGAATTACAATGTGGATTCTAGGAATATTTTTTTCTCAAAGCAAAAATTGGCAAGTAACAAAGTCAAACTAGAATATATCAAGGGAATAATCCAGAAAACATGCAAAAGGGTGAAGATTAATTGCAGATATCTAAGTGTGAACTTGTGACTACAAACCGGGTAATAAATCCATCATCGAATTCACAACAAGCATTCATCACAGGAAATCACGCAACAATCAAAAGGGGAAACTGCAAATTATCAGACCGAATCGATTTTTTTGAAATCAGAGAGCTTAGGGTTTCATTCTTCCCTATAAATACAACCATATCATCATCGGCAATTTAAAAAAAAAACCACAAAATAAATTCAAGGAATTCAAAGAAAAATCCAGAGAACTCACATCGATTTTCGATCGCAGAACAGAAATCTCAAATCGGTGACAAGAGAGAGCCAAGCATCATTCGTTCGAGCTTCAGAGATTTAGCCAGAGAAATCTCTTTCTAAAATCAATTTCGATTTGGGGATTTAAATTGCATACCCTAGGGCAACCGCCATTTTCTTTCTCCAGAGAATAAAAGGAATCGAGACAAAGAGAAAGGGTGCAACCAGTTGAATAGTGGCCGGCCTTATTTTTCAAAAGGGGATGACCCTTATTATTTATCTCCTAGGGTTTAAATTTTCTATTTGAATTTGTATTTGTTTTGTATTTTTTTGTTTGTAATACAATTCTGAACAGTTTCTAGAATTCTGTAAAAATCTAGGGGAATCAGTCAGGGTGTTGACTGACAGTTGCTAGAGTCTACAAAATCTGGGTTACTAGTTACGGGGTTGTAACTAGGGGAAATCTGATCGAGGAGACATCGATCAGTCTAGGGTTTTTAGTGTAGGGTTAGAATAGGAGCAGGGATTGCGAGTGCACATGGTCTTGTATGTAGGATCTGTTCTATAACCTAGTAGAAACCTTAGGAATGCAGCATTAGGCAGGATTTTGCCGAAGCTAGGTATATCTGGTGTCATTTACTTTCTGCTTTTTATTTCTGCTGCATTTTGTGATCTGTTTATTATTTAATATCCCGTTAAATTTGCAATTCTGCAAAAAATTTGTGATAAACCCTATTTACCCCCTCTCTAGGGTTAATCTAGATCCAACAAACAGTTATAACAATTTGTCCTCATATACAGCACAAAGCTGAAAACACTAGATACGAATCATACGTCTGAACTTCTCTAGCTCTTCTTATGAAGTTCATAACATCCTATCCTGAACCTGCAAAACTTGGTCTAACCCGAGTATTATAAACAATACAGACTAGTCTGGTGATTTAGCATGAGAAAACTCACTAAGTTTATAGGTATCATCCAACTAATTTAAATTTAAAATTCATTTTGAAAGAAAAGGATAATCGTAAGACCAGTCTACACACAAACATGGACAGTTTTCCCCTTACGATAACCCAAAATATTTTTTATATTAACACTATTTATGATATTATAAAGTGTCTAAATCAAATAAATGACAATTTACTAGAACGCTTGCATCTCACGCTCCACATACATAGTATACAATCAAAAACTATGGGGCTTTTATTGGATATTGGATTCCGACTATGGCAAGGTATGGGACCACCTTCCGAACAGTGTACCTCCAGGGATAAATACAATAGGATTCAATAAGAACATCTTGCAATCCAGCTAAACATGACCGTCCACTCACTTCGATTGAGTGTACCAAATATATTATTACCACGGTTGGGGGCCAGCCAACCGAACCGAAAGCATACAAAAAGGGACAACCAAAGACATTTGATTTCTCCAGATCAGGTAATGATATACCCTAATGGGTGCGACCCACATAGCCATGCAGCCTACCCGATTTCTGTCATTTCTCAGTTGATGAGGCTTGAGGTTACAATTACCGTTTTGAATATCACATCATCATTTACTTTGAATGCTACATTGTAAGATCCACTAGAGATCACTAACTGATTTCCACAAAAATACTCAACGTACATGGCCCTTTTGGAAATACTCTGTCAGACATCTATCCATACAAATCATCTAGAAACAGGTAGAACCGAAAGCACTCTTCTTCCGCATCCTATATAGGTATCACCTAAGGATCAGTAGCGAGTAGTCCTTGCAATCCGTAGATTCCAACCACGACAGAACCACAGTTTATCTCTGGGAGCTAACTAGCGATTATAAGTAGTTCTTCAATTTTATGAAGATCTACAATCTTCAAATGCTCCATCTCAACCATCATCTGATATCTTCCACGTTTACGTATTTGCTGGTTCGGAATGGTATTCGAATATAAATTTGATCCTGGTCTTTCTGTACCAACTGTTGATAATAGGCCAGATTTGATAGTTGGTTATTTAACTATCAAATAAACAACCATTCAACCATGAACATATTATAGATTCATTGGTTCAGTACTCAACATCACTTGGCCTCTTTAATTAAACTAATTAACGAATGGTTAATTAAACTTATAAATCTTTTAATGTTTTTAGCATAACTTTTCACTTCTTATTTGATTATAAGAGTATTCTTAAAACATTTTATTTTAATACTTAGAAAATATTTCATACATACTTCACATTTTAGGTTCAAACAAAATGTTGTGTAAACATCGTTACGAAATCTCTTTTGTTTTCATTGCTTGAAAACAATAACTAACACTTATCCTTTAAGAATAAACCTATTCTAAAACTCATCTCTTTATTTCCTTTAGTTCTGAAAGTATCGTTATATTTTCACAAAACCTCCATTTAGTTCCTTTACTTTGGAAACATCATTGCATAATAACCCAATGGTATAACCTAATTACAAATTTTAAATATGGTCGAAAACGATAACATTCGACACATTGTTGAATATACAAACCAAATGGTTTTATTTAACTTGCTGATCATATCTTACGTTAATGCTTATGGAAATAATAAATTATTTCCAACATCTTTACCATTACAAACTAATATCATCCTCAGACATTCCTAAAGTCATTCAAGTTGAGGTATCCTATTTACCTCTCAGACCTTAATCGACAACATTCTTATCTTAAGAAAGACATAAGTTGTAATCCAAAAACTAATATCATAAAACCTTATTTATTAATCCATTTAAAAACATGGTTTTATAAACCATTCTTATTATATTTGAAAATCTCCTTTTCAAATATAATACTTAATTCTTTGATTAAGTAAATGGTTACTAAAACATCATGACCTTTTAACTTTAAATTCCTTCAAACAATTTGTTTTATAACTCGGATTTTTATTATAAAATCCTATTACCAAATCCTTTACCTAATACAATTAAAAAAAATCCCTTACACCGATCCATTTAACCATTCCTCTTTGAAAATCTCATTTCATTTTTCATTCATTTTACTTAATTCCATTATTAAGTAATGCTAATTTAAACATCACATTAGCTTTAAACTTCCTTTTATAAATCTTGTTTATATCACTTGGATTTTTATTCTAAAATCCTTTCATAAACATTTTATCAGATTCAACTATATTTCATTATCAACTTGATTATCCACTTGAATGAATCTCAACTAAAAAGATAACCACTTTAGTTATTATTAATTAAAATAATAATTAACTTCAACATTAACCAAATAAAAGTAGTTTATTACATTATTAATTAAAAATAAGTTGATTAATCTCTTTAGATAGTTATTAAAATAATAATTAACTTATTTAATGATAAACAACTTGATTATCACCTTTAAACAAAGTTAATTAAAGATTAATTAATTTTTAAGAATCTTCTTAAGTTTAAATATCTATTTGTTAAAACCATATTTACAACTCTAATAGAAAACAAATTAGTCAAATGACTAACTTCAAATTAAATAGTTGACTTAGTCAACTTGGAAACAAAATTGAAGTTTACCTCATAGGAGGATAAACTCTTTTTTTATATACTTTAAACAACGAGTTCAATTTATATATAAAATCTTAAAACATTATTCCAACAATTTCTTATTTAACGCCAGTGTTAAAGAATTAAACTACTGCTAAAATATCAAACTGTGAAATAAGGGTTTGTCTCATCCAATTTCACACTCAAACAAATACATTCATCATGTATGATTATCAATATTAGTGAGAAATCTCATTGGATCCCTCCAACCCGTATTTTCGTGCATCACAAACATGTTACCTCAAAATAATATCATCCAATTCAATATACATATATAATTTTCAACAATCAGCCAATAACAGCAATACAAGCATTCATCTTTTAATTTAATACATTTATATTACTATAAACATAACCAATAAGATAAGTTACCTCATTTGGTTATAATCGTTGAAATAACAATTTAATTTTGATTAAATTAAACGAACGTTTAGTTTAATCCATTTCATCCAATATATATAAAAATATGTTCAACATACATCAAACAATCATCAAACATAGCACACAAATAAAAATCCCGACTTATATGAAATATAAATAAGTCAAACTGAGTGAATTGTACTCACTTTGATTCCATTTGTCGCCATAGCGATTCAGTTTTAGTTAAATTAAATAAGCATTTAATTTAACTAAAATTTTCAGTTGATTCCTGATGCGTCCACCAGCTCCTGAATGTAGTGTTTGTCACCATGTTTCCAATGCTACTTGTTTCATCCAATTCTGATCACAAATGCACAAGTTATAATCATTAGAGTTATATTATTTTAATAAAACTAATTATTCTTAATTATATATTAATTTAACTTTAATTACTTTTGCTTAAGGAATAAACAGGACCGACATATTTTCTCCTTCATGTTGCTTCTTCGTTCCAATGCCTTCCCCCAATACTCACGATGCCAATAACCACTGCCGCATTAAACATTGATCACTGAAGTTCCATCAGACCCTACCAGCTCAAACATCTTAGCCTCTTCGACCCACGTCCCCAATATTACATCGCCCGACATCACCTTCCACCCGCAAATAGACCATGAACACCCCGCCTTTCAGATGAGATTCAGGCCAGCCGATCACACCACAACCCATCACCACCATTCACTTGATGGATCTCGATGCCCTCTACATGTTTGTTGTTGAACACTTTGGGATTTGATCAGTGGATTTGGAGAAATCGAGGAGCGAAGTTGGGTGAATTACGGTTGTTTGTTGTAATGGTGGAGGGGTTGGTTAAGTGGATGACCATGCAAAAATGTTTGATCGTGAAATTAGGGTATTGGGCCGATATATATAGAGAGGAAGAAATATTATTTTATTATTTTATGAAACTTACGCACGAAGTAACGCCTTAAAGCAACCACATACGACCCCTGATCGCGATGAAAGTAGTAATCCTAGCATAATTCAATATTCCGGACATGATGGAACTGGCTTTGTCGAATTTTGAGATCGTTTATAAAACTTCCTTTTTTTACTTTACAACGTGAATCGATACGCGTTTATATTGCGCACGATCACAAAACAAATTCAATTGACTTGAAACTTGAAATCTTACAATAATCAATCATTACGGATTTTATAATATTAGTTTCGTTGAAATTCGAGTTCGTCTGAAAATTGGTTATTCTTAAGTTCCATATTAAGTCGAATAAAACGATTAAATAAAACTCCATATGTTTACCATTCGCATGATCAAACGGTAAATCCGATCGATACGAAAATCGAAGTCCTACAATAACTTACTAATACGGATCCAATGGCACAAGTGTCATCGCATTTCGAGACTGTTCTTTCGAAATGATAATTTATACATAAAATGACATTGTTTTGGATACCAAATTACGTGATCTCCAAAAATAACGAACTGTATACATATCTTGACTCTAAACTTCAATACGATTTCAATGGAAATGGGCTTGCGTTTTAATTCGATCGTTATCTCAAATTACGTACAAATTCCTTTCAAATCAAATTAAATTTATTAAATTAATCATTATGGTTTAGAAACGATTTCATAGCGACTTTCTGAAAATTTAATTTGGACATAACTCAAAACCTATAATATGAAATCTTGTTTTTTTCTCTTTCATTAGAAAATTATAATCAAATAGATTCGAATGATTATTGTTTCAAAGAATTCCGACTTATATTAGATTTTGTATATTCAATTAAAGTTCAAAACGTAATGCTACGAACTATCGTGACGTTATGATCTCATTTTTAATTAAATATAAATTATACGTTCAAACTTTGTTTAATAAATAAATTCTATATAAAAATCCATTAATATTTCTACATCAACATTTAAAACTAATTTAAATGTTTACACTTAATGGTTAAAAATGTAGGTAACAACATATTTGTAACCAACTTTTATGATCAAACCGCTACCAAAAGACATAAAGATACACTAAATCAGATATAATAGAGGAAAAAGTCGAAATCATTAACAATATATGTTCATAAAACTAAAATGTATTAGGAATTATTCACTAATTTGAAGTTTTTATTAGCGACGAAGGAAAAAAAAATTCCCTGAATTTCATGTGAAGCAAAACAAAAAAGATAGATTGTAAATAATTATAAGAAGAAAATTAGCCTTTTTCATTCACCAAGTTAAATGCTTGAACCTCATTTGTATAGATTGTCACTTAGGGAAAGTTGATGCACGATGGTCGTTTTATATTCATAATAAATAAGATTTGGGCATAAACATCATTTTGTATAGACATAAACATCATTGAAGAGCACCGTCCCTTGACTGAATCCGAACGTCATAACCTGAAAGAACATGAATTAGAATTGGACAGATTAATCAAGCAGGAAGAGCTTGGTTGGAAACAAAGATCAAAAGCTAAATGGATTAATGAGGGAGACAAAAATACTGCTTACTTTCATAGAATTGCTAATTGCCATTGTCGTTCTTCATACATTCCTGAAATCATCCATAATAACACTTCATTCACTGATTCAAAAGACATCTGCCATCACTTCACTAATTACCATAGAAACATTCTTGGTTCTCTACCACCCTCGTCTCCTGATATAAACTGGCATCACTTATACCCAAACCCTACTCCTACAGACATTGATTACCCTTTCTCTGGTGAGGAAATTTGGATGGCCTTAAAAGAAATGGAGAATGACAAAGCCCCTGGGCCTGATGGGGTTGGCCTAGTCTTTTTCAAACATTTTTGGCCCACATTAAAAGATGACATCATTGAAATGTGCTCTGAATTCTATTCCAATCCTTTATCCATTGCTAAATTAAATTATGCTAACATCATCCTCATCCCAAAATTCTCGGGTGCTAACACTTTGCCTTCCTTCAGACCCATTAGTCTTCTCAACACAACTTTCAAAATCATCACCAAAATCTTAGCCATTAGACTACAGAACCACATTGATTCCCTGATTGATTCTGAACAATCTGCATTCATCAAAGGAAGAAACATTCTTGACTGTGTTGCTGCCACCCAAGAAGTTATCTCCTTTTGCCACAATTCAAATGCCCCGGTGTCCTTTTTAAACTTGATTTTTCAAAGGCATTTGACTCAATAAACTGGGATTTCATAATCTCTCTTATGTCCCATAGGAGGATTCCCCTTGAAATGGTGTAACTGGATCAGAGCAATTCTCCACACTAGCATTTCCACAATTTGCAATAATGGTGAATTCAGTGGCAAAATTAGATCTAAAAGAGGCTTAAGACAAGGCGACCCCCTTTCACCTCTCATCTATGTCCTGATCGCAGATGTCTTCAATCAAATGATTAAACAATCACTATCCCACAATATTTTCTCTAGCATCTCACTCCCAAATTCAAATGTACACACAACCTATCTGCAATTTGCAGATGTCACAATCCTCTTCACCACTCCAGCAGCCTCTAACATTTATTGCCTTAAAATTCTCCTCTATTCATTTGAAATGATTTCAGGCCTATCTATCAATTTCAACAAAAGCTCTATTATAATGTTGGGTAACTGCACTCATCTGGGTCCTAGAATTGCAGAATGCCTTAACTGTAAGCTTGATTCATTCCCAATCACATATTTGGGCATTCCACTCTGTCCCACCAAACTTCATAAATCTGATTGGCTACCCCTCATTTCTAAAATTGAAAATAGACTTACAAGCTGGAAAGCTAATTCCTTATCATCAGTAGGCCATCTTATCCTTGTTAAACATGTCCTCACATCCCTTCCAACCTACTGGATGTCCTTCCATACACTCCAATTTGGGTAATCAACAAAATCGATTCAATTCGAAGATCTTTTCTTTGGAACGGTGGCAAATTGAAAAAAACTAATCAATTGGCAAACTGTTTGCCTTCCTTTAAATCATGGTGGTCTTGGAATTCACGACCTCTTTACCTTCAACATGGCACTACTTGCTAAATGGCTATGGCGCATTCTCACTCCAGGGCATTTTATTTGGAAAAACTGGATCCTTCACAGGCTGTATCACACAAATCCCATTCTCATCCTCTACTTTAACCCATCATTTAAGCCATCGCCATTCTGGAAAGGAGTACTATCCATCGTCCCCAGAATTAAATCCCTCTTCCACGTTAAAATCAACAATGGTGATTCTTATTTATTTTGGATGGATATATGGAATGAGCAGATCCCCTTTTCCACTCTATTCCGCAACCTTGCAATATTAAACCAATATAACCTACTATCAGTTGCATCAGCGCATTCTCTGGGCCCAATGGGCTTTTTACCTTCCACCTATATTTGGCTTGAATCTATAAACGAGCTTATCAGCATTAGTCATATCCTTAACTCAACCCAATTCTGCATTGGGCCTGATGTATTCACATGGGCCTTGGGATCCAATTTTTCTGTATCGGCCTGTTATAAGTTTCTAATTCATCCAGGTCAATGCTTCGCTTTCTCTCGCATTTAGAACTGTCATCTTCCTCCTCGTGTCATCTTCTTTCAATGGCTTCTTATCCACAATCACATCAACACCAAAGACCGCCTTCATCGATTTAACAATAATATTGACCCTTCTTGCGTCCTCTGTAACCATCATAATGAATCCCTCACTTATCTCTTCTTCGAATGTGATTTTTCCTACGCTGTTTGGGCTGCAATTAGCTCCTTCCTCCTTGGCTTCATCCCTTCGATTCATTCTTTTTTTTTAGTATTGGCAGCATAACCCCCCAGACCCCATACTGGATTCTTTAGTGGCTTTCTTTGCATGGAGCATTTGGCTAGAACGCAACGCTCACATCTTCTGCAGACCCAAGAAATTCCTGATGGGTATTTGTCATCACATCCTGCATCTTTTCGATTCATGGACAGGATCGACCAAACCAGCTCGCTTCAGACTATCTCTACCTATGCCTCAGTCGTCTGGATCGCAAGAAAGTAGCACCCAAATCCCGCTTTGATTTCTGCTATGGTCTAGTATTGCCTGCTTTACTCTATTTTGGCTTGTAGTCTCTTACTATGTGTTATGTTCTAAGCTATCGGATGTATATTTTTGTTGTGTATTAAGCTTGTATTAGCTATATTGGCCTCCTTGGTCTGGACTTTTATGCCACCGGTTGGGCCTATCAACCAGATATATTTCTAGCTACTTATTGCTACGTGTAACCGGCTATGTAGTTCCACGCTACACACCCGTCTTCCTCCCAAAAAAATAAATAATAAGATTTCCCAAAAGTCATAAGAAATAGAAAAGAACAACAACTAATTTTCCTAATAGGAGTGCTTTGCACAGTCGCACAGGCGACTGTGCAAAATCACTCGAGGGCCTCCTGAGAGGAATTGAGGGGGCCCAATGTGTTATTTTTTTAAATATTTTTTAAATCAGGTGGGCCACTCTACTTTCTTTGTAGCGGGGCAAGCGAGTGTATGCACAGTCGTGCAAAGCACGGCTGTGCATATCATTTGTGTTTTCCTAAATGTTCAACTATTCCAAAGATTCAACTTACAAGTTGCCCAATTGAGTTGTAGTATACTGAAATTTTCCAGAACTTTGTCTACACTATATGTTGAATGCAATACTAATAAAATATCACTATATGTAAGGGAAAAAAGAAATTATATGCTAATCAATTTTTTTTCATACTGCATACCACATTTTTATGCCTATATCCAAATTAGAAGTTTAACAGTAAATATATTCGATATTTAAATAACGCTTAGTGATAATGATGTTGCATACGGAGTAAATATTGGGTTACACCGACCATGCCTCTTTTCAAACACAACCGTCCATCAGCTCACGTTTAAGCACTCAGAAACAATTTAGAAAATAGTTTGAATATCAATTAATTGAGAGCAACCTAGGAGACATTACTAAAAAGAATTGTTAAATTGCATATAGTTAGCCCATCTACATCTTGTAAATAATGATTGTGTTCAAGTCGACCTACAACTAAGTAATGTTTAAGAAACCCTTCAACCTAATAATTGTAGAAACCCAAAGCCTTAATATACTATCAATTTGTAAATTCAATACCTAGCTTGAACTGTACTATTATATTCATCTAAGAATTAAATTTCAAATCTAAAAAATAGATGGATGCTTCCTTATAACCTTGTATAATAGCAAACGTGCTGAAGGCATAATGGCATATTACATTAACTTAATGAAAGTATAAGAATATAAAGAAGATGAAATGCTCCTTTGCATTTATGGAAACACTTGTTCAAAAGAAAAGAATACGGAACAAATTTTATAACAAAACACACGCATGCTCTACTTCAAATCGAAAATCAATTGCAGCAGAGTAGACAGATATTTTAGTACGTTAATTAAAGTCACCGATTAATTATATGTTAGAATTTTACTACATATTATTGATTCATTGATAACCTATTTTTAAGTGAGTAAAATGTTCATTATAGCAAGGCGACATACTATAAGTTCCACTAATAGTTTAACTGGGTAAGAATTTGTATTTGCATCAACTTTGGTACATATAAAATTAAAAATATGTATATAAATAAATTTTGGTAATAACATTTAAATTCATGGTACATAATGAAATAAGAGGAAAAAACACCAAAAAATTATACTTTATTTATATTATAACCTAGGAAGCAAGGATACGGGTGCGGAGGTGCGGGTGCGTAGTACGGGGATACATATTTTCGACAAATATGAAAATATGAGGATTCGGATGCGGGGGGATACGACATGTGTAAAAAATATTATATATATATATATATGATAAAATCTATTACGAAATTAAGAGTTCCATTAAAATTAAACCAAATAGTCAAATACACTACTTTATCATCCTTAAACCTTAGTAGTGTTGTGATTTTTGTGCGCAGCGGAAGTTTGACAAAACGCCAATAAAAATTGGATCTTTTTCACCCAATCACTTGAAGATGAATTTGATTGAAAAATAGAAAAACAACACAAATAATATCGGAAATATGAGCACACGATATTCCACCCAACCACCCTCTTTATTGATTCACTAATAACAAATTGTTTACAATCGTTCTCAACTATCGTTACAAACAATTACAACTTGAATCAATAACCTTACTGAGAAATAGGTAGAGAATATCTAATGGCTAACAAATTTGAAGGAGAACACTCAATTTGGAATAGCTAGAATGATCACTCTTGGTGGCTCTCACCCACACCTAATGAAGATGATAGCTGACCCTTTTTATAGAGAGAATTGCTTCATGCCCAAGAAAACTTGGCATCCAAATTATCTTCATATATGTTATAAAACTAGTTGGATTAGCACCAAATATCCTTGCAATAAATGTCCACAAATATAGCAACCAATATCTCTCCGTAAAATCTAGCACCAAATCTCTTCATCAAATCTTGCACCAAATCTCTTCATCAAATCTAGCACCAAATCTCTTCATAAAATCTAGCAACAAATCTCTCCACAAAATATATAAGATTATTTGTTGCCCAAAATTGTGATTTGGGTATCACCAATTTCAACAAGTAGTTAAAAGACAAAAATTTAAACATTCATTTCACACTTGATATTCATCGTCTTGAATAATCATGGCTTCCATCTCCGGCTCATCAAATGAAAAATTCGCTATCTCAAGCTCCCCGGCACCATCAAGTGGATCAAATTGATCGCTCCTAACATCCCACAATTTTGTTTCTCCTTTCAAGTATTGTTCACTCTTCCTAGAAAGGAGTCGAAGATTGTTGTGTACAAAAATCAAGTCTTCTACTCGAGTTGGTAGTATCTTATTCCTTCGAATTGAGTGAATAAATGAATACTACTACAATTTCTCTCGCAACAAGAAGAAAACGGCTGTCCCAAAAGTCCCAAAATTTACCTTTTATGCCACCGACGCACCCCAAATCCGCACCCTTCCTGCACCCCGCAACTCAAATACGGGGACACGCCATATAGCGCATCCCATAGGCATGAAGCGACCCAAACTTCCCCGATCTCCGAAGAGAAGAGAAAGAACGAATTACTTTGAGGACAAGACGAATCAGAACATAAACGAAGAACATTTCATTGTTTATTACAACAATTCCATCAGAATACAAGAATATACAGAGTATGAATAAATATTATACAACAGAGAATATCAGAGATTTAAATACATTACTGCAGCGGAAAAATAATACAAAACATAACTGAAAGTAATACGCGGATACAGATCTTTCCGAATATCACTTTAGTTATAAACCAGGATCCTGTGAATATAAATCTGCAAAACCAAAACTACTAACTGCCCGTGGAAAATAGGGGCACCCAGAGTTTAGGTTAAAACAATAAACTCCAGGTCAGTCATGTAACTGGTGTGAGAACTAAAACGGTTATTAATCTTTATTTTTAAAGTTAGGTAAATCAAGAGACCACGCCGTATAACATGGAACGGGATTCCTCCCAAGAATACCAGTGCATAAAACAAACAGAGCAATGCTAAATAAAGAAAAATGAAGCTATTATAAGACCCAGGTCCCATTACACAACGCAACGCAAGCTGGATGATAGGGTTTTACCTTATAATAGCCAAAGAATGCTTGATACGTTAAATTTCATCTTTTATTATTACTATAAGTGAAGTAAACAACTTCAATCATAATGTATAAATCATAGGCGGCATGGGTACCATATATCATGTCGCCATACTAGTTCTACAATTAAAACCGCAAAGGTCGTATTGGAAATTGGATTTCCATCACGAGTCGAGGCAAGGGGCAAGCTCCTCTCTGTTCGAGACACTCTAGCAAATGTCTCAGGACCACACACAGCGATCCTTGGAACCTCCAAGGTCGGTCCTCTCTTACTTTTGAGGATTAGTATTCCTGAACACACGTTTCCCGGTCCTATAGGACCTATATCCGAGGCGCCTCGCATCCAACAACCACACAGGTAAAAATAATATAAATGTCAGGGCTGGTAGGTCACTGACATCCCCAATAGCTAGAAAGAAATGTCATGCACTCCTTGGATCCTCATCCCGTTTTTGACTCATATCGAGGTGTGAGGCTCGCGAATTAACGCCATACACAAAGCTATGCCACATAGGCCGTGTTTTGATCATCAACCACAAGACTTTGCTTTTCAACAGAAGCCTTGATCATCTACCACTTAGGCATGCCACACAGGCAACTCATGCCATGCGATTGATATCCATTACTACATAACCTCTGAGCTCGTACGTCTCAGAGAAGGGCATTAAGCAAGAGAATAAATTCTCCAATGCCAAACAGATATATATTTAATAGAAATCAATCACACAGAATAAAATCCAATGTCAGACACACAGTCCATTTACAAGTTCGTTCTGGGTCTGAACGAAACCGGAGGAACCTTATTCCTCGCATATCCATCGATCTCCAAGTACGTCTGGACGATCACCAACTGATTCCCTCCTCTTGGGTGTACAGCCCAATCAATATCATCATTAATCATCCAAACGATGTGAAGACCTCCGGTCTTCAACCACCGTCTTCATCTTCGACTTATCGTCGAATCGGTTATTCAGAATGAGTATAAACCCGGCCTTTCCGAATAACCCGCGTATATAATTCACAAGTGTTACACAAACACAACATACGCCTCATTCCAATTCAGAATATTATTTTATTCAAATATTCACATTCCTAGGGAAAGGTTCCCATTAATTTTATCAAAGATAAATTCTTCTAAATTTATTCTTTAATCTTCCTTTGGATATCATTTCAAACCATAATAAGGTTTTCCAAACTAGTCGGGATTAGCGAACCACACCGAAGTAATCATTTATTTTATTTCCCAATCCCAACCTATTCATCCCATGGTGCAAAACTGGTAATACTCCATATCTAACACGACGGTGTTATCGGTAAATATTAATTACCATTTCACGTTCAAATCTAATCAAAGATTTAACTATCGCTTTGGAGCAAAACTGGTGATACTCCATTCTCGATCACTCCAATCTAATTAAAGATTCATTAAAACTCCACTTAGTTTTAATCTTTCCAAAAATCAATATCCTGTCTTTAACTAGGTTAAAGAACCAATGTCATCTAAAATACGGTTCATGATAAACCCAAAATCACATTCCATTATTAATCGGGTTAAAGAACAGGTGTTATTCAAAACACCGCTCACGATAAACCCCAAAAACCAATTTAAATTCAATTCTAATTAAATACTAATTAACCGGACAATTTCGCTAAATCTTAATTAAAAGATTTATTCTTTTCTAAACTGGGTTCGAGAACAGTGTTATTTAAGACACCATTCACGGCGAACCCAAGATCCCATTTGATATTAAATACAAGGCTCTGAATAGAAAATATATCGGCTTATATTCAATATCAAATTCTGAAACCAACAAATGCCGTATTGGAAATAAAGATATAAATATATCTTTCAAATTTCCATAACCATATCTGTATAATCACGAAATCCAACATCGAAGTATTCCGCAGATAATTCCGATTCAAATCCATTCCAACTCGTATATTGGAAATTCTGATTATTTTAAAACCACTACAAATCCAATTTATTTATTCAAAAACACTGGATTATAATTCTAGTTCATAACTATTTCATTTAGATATAAATATATTTTTATCTTTTCAAATATGGATTTTTTCAACCCAGTTCTTTAAAAATCATTTATTATGATTTTACACAAATTATTAATATTTTTTATAATTTTAACAAGGCCCGTACAATCGATTTCCAATAACGGAAGTCGAATTGCACTTACATCGACCTTTTCCAAATTTGATTTGGACATAATTCCAAATCCAACCATTAGATTTCAAATCTCTTATATTCATTGGAAAGCTCTTTTCGATACGAACCCAACGGTTCCAGTTTCGGGAGAATCCGACGGTCCGATCTCCCGTAACATCAATTCGAAGTCAATGGTCGAAATTCGCGAAATGCCACGGCGCGGCGCGTTCAGGCCATTTAATATATATAATATATATATTATGTATACTTCGTCGATTTCAATTCTAAACGTATTTTATAAATCGTTTTAAATTCTTTTTCAAAACAATTTCAACTTCATATTCAATTTTAAATCAAAATTGAATATTCCATATCATTAATATATAAATGATAATATTTTCAAAATATTAGATTTTGAAATCACTTCATTTTCTATATTCACTATAAAAACGAATATAATCGAAATAAATATCGTTCGCGTCAAAATGGCGCAAATCTAATCAACACGGCTTTATATATTTCAATAACTTCGTTATTCTATTCAACAAATGAATATTTTCTTCAACACATGAATATTTATTAATTCTTACTTACAATAAAAATGTGAATTTTATTGTATAAATATTTTATTCAACACATGAATAGTTTCAACACATGAATAATTTCAACACATGAATAGTTTCAACACACGAATATTCTCAACACATGAGTATTGTCAACACATGACTATTTTGTTTGTTCAACACATGACTATTTTGTTTGTTCAACACATGGATATAATTTATTATAATCTTTATTTTCTAAATTGGAATGAGGCCCAATCAATTACCATATAATGTTAATTATATGGATTCCATACAACACATGTATATAACAGCAATGATAAATAATCAACCATCATCCAAAGTGCAATACACAACTGCATAAGCATTAAATATAAATACTTAACGCTTACACAGTCTGTCAACCAATCGGTTGACATACAGTTAAATAATTGGGATTAGTGTACGTCAAATATCATCCCAATACCCGTGTGTGGTTTCAGTCAACAGACACGGATTTTTATTTGTGCAGTTGAGCGATGTGTAAAAATTATCGTCCCAATCAATATCCTTCAAATGGGTGTACATAAACAAACCGTCCGGTTTGTAAATGAATATTTATTTTATTCACATACACGTTAAAAATTATATTTTTAATGATAAAATATTTTATTTCACACATGAATGTTTTATTATCCATTTCACATCAACATCACAAACAAACTTCACAACACATCAAACCAGCATACAAGTCGTCCATGGTCTGTGGACGACGGTGTCGGGTGCTACTAAGCACCGTCTGCATCCTAGTATATATTTTAACTAGAAAATTAAATTGAAAGTGAGAAGTTCTCACCGAGGGTTCCACTCCGCCATTTTTATTTCTGAACGGTTCGGACTTCGTTTTCCACCAGTTCCATCGCAATTCTTTTCAAGCTGTTCATAGTAAAAATCATATTTTTATCGCTTTATCCCAACAAATAAAAATAATATTTTTATTTCTACTTCATATATTTTTACAACGCTTCCTTCTATATAAAAATTATATTTTTATATCTCTATTTCTTATATAAAGATCGAATTTTTATTTCACTTCATATATAATAAAAATCGAATTTTTATCGTTTCTTCATATATATAAAAATCTAATTTTTACATAGCTAAAAATTATATTTTTACTTTGCCATTTCAACAATAAAAATCGAATCTTTATACACGCTACTTAATGATAAAAATCAAATCTTTTCTACTATAAAAATATGAACTTTTCTACTTCAAAGATCTAATTTTTTCTTATCATTCAAACAAATAAAAATCTAATCTTTGCTAAAGTATAAATCACATCTTTACTAATTTAAAATCGAAACTTTTCATGGGTTAAAAATCATAACTTTCATGTATATAAAAATCAAATTTTTATAATGTTAAAAATCCTATCTTTACTAACATAAAAATCAAATCTTCTATATGTTAAAAATCCCGTCTTATAATGTTAAAAATCTAAGCTTTATATAAATAAAAATCAAAACTTTTAAATAACTAAAAATCAATTTTTTTACTTCTTTAAAGATCTAATTTTTACTTCACCATTCAAACAACAAAGATCCAGTTTTTATTTGCCTCAAAAAAATCAAACATGAAAAGAAATAAACAAAACAAAATAAAAAAAAAACTTACAGCATCATTTTGGGGTAGGGGAGATGTCGGCGGAGGTCATGGAGGCGGGCGCAGGCCATCTGAGGTGGCAGGGCACTCTTGGGGTCGGCAGTTTGGGTGTGGGGCGTTTGGGTTCTTCAATCGGAGGAAGGGGCTGAGGAGGAAGGAGGGATTTGGAGAGAGGGAGACGCACGAGAGGGGAGGGGGGCTCGCGCTCGAGGGCGCGTCGGCGCCCTAACTTGAGGCGCGACGGCTGCTCCGTCATCTCTTCGTTTTTTTCTTTCTCTTTTGACGATTTGAAAAGTAAACCGAGGGGGGGGGGGCTGAGAGAGAGTATAGGGAGGGAGAGAGAATTTTATTATTATTATTTAATTTCAAAAATTATTTTTTTATTTTAAACTCGAAATCAAACCCACCGACTGTCATCCCTAGCTAATTAACCCCATTTCGAACGCAATGGGATATGTTTCGTAGGCCAATTCGGCTGTTTTGACTAGTTTTCGTCAAAATCCAAATATAAATCTATATATTGAATTTGAACGCATATTTCAATTTACCGGGGCCACATACTGACTGTAAAAATTCCCAAAAAATATTTTCTAGCTTCATATTGACGATACGGTTCTAACAAAACTAATTTCGTCAAATTCCGAGACCGTTTGAAAAATGGCCATTTTCTGGTCGATCGAAATTGACTGAAACTGTTAAAACACGTTTTACTTTGCCACGCTCACATATTGATTCAGAAAATTATGAATTTGGAATCGAGCAATAATTTGACATCTCGGATCCAACAAAAGTGGTTTCATCGAAAACAGAGGTCGCTTGCAAAATTTCCATTTTTAAGGGCTAGAATTCCATAGCGACTATTCTGAATTTTCAGCTGGGCATATCTTTTTTTTCTCGCTATGAAATTTTGATTTTTCGGATTCGTTGGAAAGATATTTTCAAATAGATTCTAATATTATTTGTTTCGCCAAAATCCGGTTTATTTTGAATCCTGTACATTCATTTAAAATTTGAAATCAAATTTCCAAACTACCGCGCCATTTTCAATTCCTTTTATATTTAAAATAAAATATTTATACTCTAACGACGATCTATATAAATATATACGTTCTAATTCTATTCAAAATAAATTTCTCGTCGTTATTATTTAAAATAATCCATTTTAAATATTCAAAATTCATTAAAATTGCCAAAATTAAAATTTTAAATTGGCTCGGATTTCCGGGTTATTACAATCTCCCTACTTAAAACTTTTTGTCCCCGAAAAGGAACGAAGCTGAAAGTTGTTTTACAAACCAACTCAACTTCCATTATTTTAATTATGGCTTAAGTTCTTCAACTTTTCAGTTTCTAAGAACTTTTCAAATTTTTCAAAAATTTGCCTAACACCCTAAATTTTCGAAAAATTTCGCCATAACCTCCCCTGCACCGGGAGCTTCGTGGTATTTGAAATAACCTCCCATGGCCCTCACCAATCCAAAAGAAAAAGAAAAAGCCAAGCGGCTTGCCAATCGGCTCATAAAATCATCAAATCCCCAAAAAATACATTAAACATGTACTATTTGTCGGGCAAACAATTTTCTTCCTCTGCTGTAGCCTCCTTGCTATGACATGTTCAATGGATATACATGTATATGCATGCAATTGTAATCATTTTCCAATACAGTTCAACTACTCGGTTCAATTTGGCATAATGGTTAAAAATATCAAATCAATAATCAAACAACACAACCATCAATCAATTAGTTGATTAGCTTTTCAAATTCATAACTCTGATATATATACAGAAAATCATGTTTTTGATGCCAAATCACAACAATAAACCTATCTAGTTTTGGTTCTCACACCAGTCTGATGGAAATATATAGATACCCCACTTTCGATACTCGTAAATAAATACTGGTAACGCTGCAGCATTATCAGAATCATCCTCGGGCAAATAGAGTGTGATTCTATATCTATCCAGTATATTAAAACTTTGAATATACATTCATGACGCGTATATGCAAAATCTTTATATACTCGATTGTCCAACTCAATACAAACAAAATACTCAAATACGTATACTTGAATTTAATTTTCAAAACAAAATTGGTTTTCAATTTTTTTTTATTTTAAAAATAACACTCTTCCGGCTCATTCTAGGATACTACTGATCCCATCTCTAACGAGCCATTCCCATTGGATATTACTAATCCAATCTCTGATGAGTTCTTTCGTTCGGTTCTAATGTGTCTTGTTCTCGAGCTCTGTAAACCAAAGCTCTGATGCCAAATGAAGCGACCCGAACTTCCCCGATCTCCGAAGAAAAGAGAAAGAACGAATTACTTTGAGAACAAGATGAATCAGAACACAAACAGAAGAACATTTCATTGTTTATTACAATAAATCCATCAGAATACAAGAATATACAGAGTATGAATAAATATTATACAACAGAGAATATCATAGATTTAAATACATTACTGCAGCGGAAAAATAATACAAAACATAACTGAAAGAAATACGCGGATACAGAGTTTTCGAATATCTCTTTAGCTATAAACCAGGATCCTGTGAATATAAATCTGCAAAACCAAAACCACTAGCTGCCCGTGGAAAATAGGGGCACCCAGAGTTTAGGTTAAAACAACAAACTCCAGGTCAGTCATGTGACTGGTGTGAGAACTAAAACAGTAATTAATCTTTATTTTTAAAGTTAGGTAAATCAAGGGACCATGCCGTATAACACGGAACGGATTTCCTCCCAAGAATACCAGTGCATAAAACAAACAACGCAATACTAAATAAAGAAAAATGAAGCTATTATAAGACCCAAGTCCCATCACACAATGCAACACAAGCCGGAGGATAAGGTTTTACCTTATAATAGCCAAAGAATGTTTGATAGGTTAAATTTCATCTTTTATTATTACTATAAGTGAAGAAACAACTTCAATCAAAATGTATAAATCATAGGCGGCATGGGTACCATATATCAAGTCGCCATACTAGTTCTACAATTAAAACCGCAAAGGTCTTATTGGAAATTGGATTTCCGTCATGAGTCAAGGCAAGTGGCAAGCTCCTCTCTGTTCGAGACACTCTAGCAAATGTCTTAGGACCACACACAGCGATCCTTGGAACCTCCAAGGCCGGTCCTCTCTTACTTTTGAGGATTAGTATTCTTGAACACACGTTTCCCAGTCCTATAGGACCTATATCCGAGGCGCCTCGCATCCAACAACCACACAGGTAAAAATAATATAAATGTCAGGGCTAGTAGGTCACTGACATCACCCATAGCTAGAAAGAAACGTCGTGCACTCCTTGGGTCCTCATCCCGCTTTTGCCTCATACCGAGGTGTGAGGCCAACGAATTAACGCCATACACAAAGCTATGCCACATAGGCCGTGCTTTGATCATCAACCACAAGACTTTGCTTTTCAACAGAAGCCTTGATTATCTGCCACTTAGGCATTCCACATAGGCAATTCATGCCATGCGATTGATATCCATCAATATATAACCTCTGAGCTCGTATGTCTCAGAGAAGGGCGTTAAGAAAGAGAATAAATTCTCCGCTGCCAAACAGAAATATATTTAGTAGAAATTAATCACACAGAATAAAATCCAATGTCAGATACACAGTCCATTTACAAGTTCGTTCTGGGTCTGAACGAAACCGGAGGAACCTTATTCCTCGCATTTCCATCGATCTCCAAGTACGTCCGGACGATCACCAACTGATTCCCTCCTCTTGGGTGTACAGCCCAATCAAGATCATCAGTAATCATCCAAAAGATTTGAAGACCTCCGGTCTTCAACCACCGTCTTCATCTTCGACTTATCGTCGAATCTGTTATTCAGAATGGGTATAAACCCGGCCTTTCCGAATAACCCGCGTATATAATAAACAAGTGTTACACAAACGCAACATACGCATCATTCCAATTCAGAATATTCTTTTATTCAAATATTCACATTCCTAGGGAAAGGTTCCCATTAATTTTATCAAAGATAAATTCTTCTAAATTTATTCTTTAATCTTCCTTTGGATATCATTTCAAACCATGTTAAGGTTTTCTAAACTAGTCGGGATTAGCGAACCACACCGAAGTAATCATTTATTTTATTTCCCAATCCCAACCTATTCATCCCATGGAGCAAAACTGGTAATACTCCATATCTAACACCACGGTGTTATCGGTAAATATTAATTACCATTTCACGTTCAAATCTAATCAAAGGTTTAACTATCGCTTTGGAGCAAAACTGGTGATACTCCATTCTCGATCACTTTAATCTAATTAAAGATTCACTAAAACTCCACTTAGTTTTAATCTTCCCAAAAATCAATATCCTGTCTTTAAATGGGTTAAAGAACCAATGTCATCTAAAACACGGTTCACGATAAACCCAAAATCACATTCCATTGTTAATCGGGTTAAAGAACAGGTGTTATTCAAAACACCGCTCACGATAAACCCCAAAAAACCAATTTAAATTCAATTTCAATTAAATACTAATTAACTGGACAATTTTGCTAATTCTTAGTTAAAAGATTTATTCTTTTCTAAACTGGGTTCAAGAACAGTGTTATTTAAGACACCATTCACGACGAACCCAAAATCTCATTTGATATTAAATACAAGGCTCTGAATAGAAAATATATCGGCTTATATTCAATATCAAATTCTGAAACCAACAAATACCGTATTGGAAATAACGATATAAATATATCTTTCAAATTTCCACAACCATATCTGTATAATCACGAAATCCAACATCGAAGTATTCCGAAGATAATTTCGATTCAAATCCAATTCCAATTCGTATATTGGAAATTCTGATTTTTTTAAAACCACTTCAAATCCAATTTATTTATTCAAAAACATTGGATTATAATTCTAGTTCATAACTAGTTCATTTCGATAAAAATATATTTTTATCTTTTCAAATATGGAATTTTTTATCCCAGTTCTTTCAAAATCATTTATTATGATTTTAAACAAATTATTAATATTTTTAATAACTTTACCAAGGCCCGTACAGTCGATTTCCAATAACAGTCGTCGAACTGCACTTACATCGACTTTTTCCATAATTGATTTGGACATAATTCCAAATCCAACCGTTAGATTTCAAATCTCTTACATTCATTGGAAAGCTCTTTTCGATACGAACCCAACGGTTCCAGTTTCAGGAGAATCCGACGGTCGGATCTCCCGTAACGTCAATTCGAAGTCAATGGTCGAAATTCGCGAACTGCCGCGGCGCGGCGCGTTCTATTCAGGCCATTTAATATATATATAATATATATATTATATATGCTTCATCGATTTCAATTCTAAACGTATTTTATAAATCGTTTTAAATTCGTTTTCAAAATAATTTCAACTTCATATTCAATTTTAAATCAAAATTGAATATTCATTTTCATTAATATATAAATGATAATATTTTCAAAATATTAGATTTTGAAATCACTTCCTTTTCTATATTCATTATAAAAACGACTATAATCGATATAAATATCATTCGCGTAAAAATGGCGCAAATCTAATCACCGCGGCTTTATATATTTCAATAACTTCGTTATTCTATTCAACAAATGAATATTTTCTTTAACACGTGAATATATACTTTATTCAACACATGAATATTTATTAATTCTTACTTACAATAAAAATGTGAATTTTATTGTATAAATATTTTATTCAACACATGAATAGTTTCAACACATGAATAGTTTCAACACATGAATAGTTTCAACACATGAGTATTCTCAACACATGAGTATTGCCAACACATGAGTATTGTCAACACGTGACTATTTTATTTATTCAACACGTGAATATAATTTATTATAATCTTTATTTTCTAATTTGGAATGAGGCCCAATCAATTACCACATAATGTTAATTATATGTATTCCATACAACACATGTATATAACAACAATGATAAATAATCAACCATCATCCAAATTGCACTACACAACTGCATAAGCATTAAATATAAATACTTAACGCTTACACAGTCTGTCAACCAGTCGGTCGACATACAATTAAATAATTGGGATTAGTGTACGTCAAATATCATCCCAATACCCGTGTGGGGTTTCAGTCAACAAACACAGATTTTTATTTGTGCAGTTGGGTGATGTGTAAAATTTATCGTCCCAATCAATATCCTTCAAATGGGTGTACATAAACAAACCGTCCGGTTTGTAAATGAATATTTATTTTATTCACATACACGTTAAAAATTATTTTTTTAACGATAAAATATTTTATTTCACACATGAATGTTTTATTATCCATTTCACATCAACATCACAAACAAACTTCACAACACATCAAACCAGCATACAATTCGTCCATGGTCTGTGGACGACGGGTGTCGGGTGTTGCTAAACACCGTCTGCATCCTAGTATATATGTAACACCCCACCTCCGCCAGGGTGGCTCTTGCAAGCAACTCTGACTTTGGTGGGGCGTTTTAAAACAAGGTAAACATGCATAATGATATAACAAGGCAGGACATGACATATATATATAAATAAACAGAGTAAGTAGATACAACAGCGGAAGATTTTTAAACCATTTCAAAACACAAGTCTGGTACATCAAAATGTCAATTTCCCAAAATTACAAGTCTAGATAAAAACATCATCTGATAAACTGAAATACTGAAATACATAGTGCTATCCCCAAATAAAAGATGATAAACCATAGCGAGCTCAATGTCCAGACATACATGAGCTATCCAGCAAACGAGCAAGCGATCCAAGCTAAGCACCACTATTCCCTCCCTGAGAACCTGGGGGGGGGGGAAACGGAAGAAAAGAAGCGAAAGAAAACAGGTCAGTCAAAAAGACTGAGTAAGCCCTGCTACGATCAGTCTATAAACTAATAAAGTTAACAGTATGATGGAAACCGAGATGATCATAGATAACAACATACTGGCATGATAAATTAACTACAAGATAGATAGAGGTGTCATCGCATAAACAAGGTTAAGATTTGCACCATGGTGTACTAGCAAACCAACATAACAGGTATTGATCCCTTGGCCCAAGCTTTGACCCAATAATCATGAAGTGACCTTAATATAAGGTCCAACCAAACGGTCTAGTCGATTGGCTCCCTATAAGCCTAACACGTCAAGTGTAGGTGTCCATACGGCCCACATATGGATGTAGTCAGACTGTGCTGGGTCCACCTTCGGGTGTATCAAGCCTTCGGGTGTCAACCCCAGACACTGAAGCAATAATGCACAGTCTAAATCTACTGGTACCCGTGCCTCGAGTTTGTCCAATACCGGACTACGTGCACGTCCGTAGCCCGCCTGGACCCGCACTGCTGTACCACTCGGCCATCGCTTTGGTCGCTTACATCCTTCCAGTAACCGTGCCCCGCCCTAGCCTAGCCTCTAGGGTTGTGATGATACCAAACTGGGATTACTGCTGGAACAGACCACGTTGCTAGGGTTTCCTAAGAGGGTTAGGTGCGATTTAACCCTTCCCTAATCATGGATTAAATTGGTTAAGTGTAACCGACAGTTCACAACTTAACCCCATTTCAATCCCTCGAACCCCCAAATGGATTAAATGGGTTAAGTGTAACTTAACCCCATTCCAATCCCTCGAATCCCCAAATTGGTTAAGTATTAGTGGACCCTGACTTAACCCTAATCATGAGGCATTAATTAATTTAATGCACCTTAACCTCTCACATTAGACTTTGTTGTGGTTACCTAGTTAAGCCGGTGGGTTCCGGGTAGATTTATACCACAACTTGGTCTAACCTCGGGTCTTGGCACCACATGACCAACTTCTCACATTGGGTCCTATTGTTTGTAGCCACTAGTTAAGCCGGTAGGTTCCGGGTAGAATTACGCTACAAACTCAACCCAACCTCGAGTTGGCCATACTTATGTTTTCTAAGTGTCATGTCCACTTTATTTCAAAACATAATTACAAGTCAACAAATACTTGGGTAGACCTAACTTAATAGGTAAATTCCCAAGGGGTAGACCTAACTTAATAGGTAAATTCCCAATCTTATATTTCCATGTATTTTAAGTTTACCCAAACCCCCCAACGTCATTCTATCGCTTACATATTCGTAATAACGCATAAAAGATAGGAAGAGGGAACTTGGCATAACATACATGATGAACTTGCATATCACAACAAACATGCATAACATGTTAGACTTGCATAACTTAGCATAGTGAACTTGCATATTGCCATAAACATGCATAACATGTTAAACTTGCCTAACATGGCATAGGGAACTCGCGTAAACATGCATAACTTGTCAAACATGCATAACATGGCATAGTGAACTTGCATAAACATGCATAACTCAATAAACTTGCAAATCATGGCATAGTGAACTTGCATAAACATGCATAACTCAATAAACTTGCAAATCATGGCATAGTGAACTTGCATAAACATGCATAACTCAATAAACTTGCAAATCATGGCATAGTGAACTTGCATAAACATGCATAACATGTTAAACTTGCAAATCATGGCATAGTGAACTTGCATAAACATGCATAACATGTTAAACTTGCAAATCATGGCATAGTGAACTTGCATAAACATGCATAACTCAATAAACTTGCAAATCATGGCATAGTGAACTTGCATAAACATGCATAACATGTTAAACTTGCAAATCATGGCATAGTGAACTTGCATAAACATGCATAACTCAATAAACTTGCAAATCATGGCATAGTGAACTTGCATAAACATGCATAACTCAATAAACTTGCAAATCATGGCATAGTGAACTTGCATAAACATGCATAACTCAATAAACTTGCATAAATCCCAACTTTCATCACATATTAACTTTAGAGTTTCTAAAATGAAGGTAAGAGGGCTTACAAATATTATGAAGACTCAAATCTATTAATAAAGATTGAGAAGCCCTTTATGCAAGCATAAAAACCCAAAACAAAGCTCCAATAAGAAACACCCTTAACAAAAATCCCAAAAACTCTAGCTTAGCAAATAAAACTTGCAACTTGATGATGTATGCAAGCTAATGATCATTCATACAACTTAGAAATGCTTGTATGAACATCATAATCTTCATAGGAATGATTTATGAAGAGGGTGGAGGCTAGGGTTTTTAAGTGGAGGCTATTTGAGAAATCAATTTGCCATAGTTTAACTACTAGAATGAATAATTTAGGTTTTAGGGTAGGATTAGGGTCTTATTTATAGAAGATTAGAGTGTTTTTAGCCCTAGGATTAACCCTAGGTTGAATTAGGTCCATCAGATTTCGGAATTCTCTAGAACCAAGCCACAAGACCAGACCAAGACCCAAAATGGTGCGCCAGGCAAAACTGCCCGGCCACCCTGTGTCGACAGGGCTGTCGACAGGGCTGTCGACTCCCTGGGGACCCTGTCGACATGCCTGTCGACATGGGGGTCCTGGCGGGAGTTTTCCCGCCTGACGCCAGTTAGCCCTAATCCTTGTTTTTAATTTAAAATTTAAATCTGTTTTTAACTTAGGAATTTTCTGAAAACTTCAATGGGCCTTAACTGGGTCATACGGACTCCGATTTTTCGAAATCTCGGACTCTATTTCGCGTATTTTTCCGAGACGAACGCAATGGCATAGCCCGTTTCCCTTGATTCAGATTTTAGAATTAAATTCTGCCTCGATTTACATTATTACAGGTTTATTGAAAATACGAGTTGTTACATTCTCCCCTCCTTAAAGGATTTCGTCCCCGAAATCTTCAAGTCAGGAAGAACATATCCTACCATCCAACATCCATCTACTCAAAACATCATCCACGAGCAATCATTGTCCTTAAAAGATTCTAAATGCTGTATGAACATATGCAAAAGTGTGTGTATATGTACTTACCTAATGCAAAAATCAGGCGGTTACTGATACAGTAAACCTCCTTAATGCATATGTATGTCAGTGAAATGAATCCATATGTATGCAAATTCCTAACATAATTCATAGTATCTATATGAGTGCACATAACATTCATCCATATGCAACATCCATGTGGTGGCACAACAAGTTCCAATCATGAATAAGTATAAACACTCATGCATATGCAACATGAAGAGTGTGTGAGCCGATCTAGTGCCTAATCGTGTATAATGCATCCACGAGCAACCACTTGCAAACACTTGCAACCACTTGCAATCATCAAGCATAACATGTTTCAAACACATGTTTCAACCAAAGGGTTTCTACCTAAGATTCTCATGACAAGATTAACACGATAAACTAGATAAACAAGACAAACATGGATAGCAAAAGATATGCTAAAGAGATCGGGATGATAAGCAAGATATACTCCTTTTGGATTACAAGAAATCCCTTCCTAACCCTGACATGTATTATTAACCAATAAGCCATACCTCCTGACAGGAATAGGACCGAAAATGGGACCGAGAGGATATACATAAGAAGATAATATGCGAGTAAGTTCCACAGGAAAACAAGGATCAAGGATGCACTCTTAAAAAGAGATATGATGCGCGTATCTAGCCTTCACTCTTCTTAGTCACGTTTCCTTGAGCTTAACTCCACTGTGCTTTGACCGTCTTTCACTTCATGATTCCTTGGCTTCCTAACTCCTATTTCCCAAATTCGAGTTGGAACTCATTTCATTATCGCCTCTCGTCTTCCTTTTCCACTTATTCTTCTTTCTGTATACTTGGCTTAAACATAATTATAACCTCATGATTCGTGCAAGCTCTCCAAAATTCACTAGTGAATCCTGGATCTCGTCTACTTACTATAAAGTATTCCACGCAGAAGAACTTTTCTTGAAAATACCAATCCACGTTGCCAATTGCCCTTATAAACGTGATTTTCTATAACTCATGCTTAATCGAAATGAACCATCCGCCAATGAGTGATAGGCCATACCTAGATTCAGTTGCCTACCCATGGCTTCCTGTCGGCTATTTCAAAACTGGCCAACTTCTTGAGGGTAAACCGTCGCTAACCATGATGCAGTCCTCTCGCTCTTCACCGGACTGAAATGAGCACTCTTCGTGAGTCTTCCTATAATGACCCACATACCCGTATTCCCTTTCTTTGATCTAGGTAGTCCATCCACATAATCTATCGAGAT
Organism: Allium sativum; assembly: GCA_030737875.1. NCBI lineage: Eukaryota > Viridiplantae > Streptophyta > Magnoliopsida > Asparagales > Amaryllidaceae > Allium > Allium sativum. The sequence continues at coordinate 602,348,768 of CM060919.1, read as the reverse complement.
GTTTTCACACTTCCCTTGCGGAACCTCCAATGGAGGTAATGGCCCGCCGGGCTTCTATGACTTGGCCTTAACCTGGTGGCACAACATGCATCATGAGACCAACTAGGCCACCTCCTCGAGTGATGCGCATCTTCAAGAACCTTCTTTACCAAGTCTTCCACTCGAGGAACACATAGTCTCTCATCGTGCCTTAGTCATCCCTTGTCATCTATAATATATCTAGTGAGGTGACTTAACATCTCGCCTCGAATCATCTGGTCCATGTTCTTGACTAACTGCGGGTCTTCTTCCTGTGAAACCCCCTTCTTGATCCAGAAGAGTAAGTCTAAGCTCAGGGAATGCTAACTAACTAGCCAAACGGAGAAAGCTTCTTACTTCAATTGCCCTCCTCAGAGTTTTCCGGTCTTAAACCGCACCCACTTTAGCGGAATCCACCGCTAAGCCTTACTTAGGAACTATGTGCCCAAGAAATCCAACTTCCTTCCTCCAAAGTGACATTTGGAGAACTTGACCTTCAACTGGTGGCTCTAAGCGTATCCATCACCTCCTTGAGATGTCTAGCATGCTCTTCCTCGTTCTTTTAAGGGGATCAAAATATCGTCTACGACGACCATGACAAACTTGTTCAAGGACTCCCTAAACACCCTACCCATCAAGTTCACGTAATATGCGAGTGCATTAGTCAATCCAAATAGCATGACTAGCCATTCTAAAAATCCATCTAGAGTCCTAAACGCAGTCTTGTCAATTCCATCCTCAGCCATCCTAAGCTGATGGAATCCGGTAGCTAGATCAAAAGAAAACAGATGCTCCTACAAGCTGGTCAAACAAATCATCGATCCTTGGTAACAGTTGTCTATTCTTCTCACGATAATCAACACATAAGCGAAGCAAACTGTCCACATTAGTAACGAATACTACTGGAGCACCCTACTCGAAAATGCTTCGTCTCAGGAAGTTCTTCTCAAGCAACTCCTTGACTTGCTTATGCGCCTAATCGGCCACGAAACTGGCTTGGTATCACCAACCAGATAATGCGGAAATCTATCCCACGTCTAGAGGTAACCCCTTTATTTCTCCCAAGATATCAGGATATTCTCGGACCACCCTCACAGATTGCAAACTATCGATAGACGAGTTGAGGGATTCAAGATAACATAACATGACGGGACCCATAGGGTTGCTAGAAATTTCTAGGGTATTACCGAGGCGAGTCATGAGCCTCACAACCCTATATACAAAAACCAAGAATGGCTCCAAAACAGGACAACCATTCCATGTCCAAAACCAACCCATATCCCCTGAAACCGAGAATATAAACATCCCACGAGAATTCTATACTCAAGATAGAAATTTTTCAAATCCACTCAGACCACAGACAAACGGGCAGAACCCCCGATTGGATTTGAAACACATACGGGATCATCAACTAGACTAGTACTTAGGTGCAAACTTTCAACTAGATCAGATGAAATAAACTATGCGATGTGCCGGAATCAAACAAAGTTCGAACAGGGAAAATCAGAAAATGTAAACAAGACTTTCAACAGAGACACTACCTCTATCATGAGCTGGAAGAACGGGGTTGAGGGGATGAACTCGCCCTCCAGATAGTCTTGCACACTGAGTCTGGCCTTGCCCTTGTTTCCTCGGGCAATCCTTGCTGAAATGTCCAAACTCACCACAATGAAAGCATTCGCCCCGCTTTCTTTTCTTCTTCCTACATTCCCTGGATATATGTCCAACTTTACCACAGAAGTTGCATTTCCTATTCTTTATTGGCTTGTCCTTGCGGTTGTTGTTATTCTTGCCTCGTTTCCCGGAATTTACCCTCTTGCCTTGAGACTCATCCGCCTTGACCTCTTCCTTGTCATTGTTATCTTCTTCTTGAAGTAGGGCCATATTCACCAAATTCTCGAAAGTCGCCCCCAAGGGTATATGAGACATGGCCAAACCATGTAATGGCTCGTTTAATCCTAGAGCAAAGTGTAGGGCCTTCTTCTGAGCTGTATTAACCAAGTCTAAATCGACCCGAGCCAGTTGATTAAACTTATCTATGTATTCCCTAATAGTCATGTCCCCTTGCTTCAGTGATAAGAACCTCAGTCCAAACCTTCCTCTAAAATCATCCCAAGTCTCAATTGGCCTAGTAGCGGTGGTGACTACCCACCAACGTGCAGCTTCTTCCTTTAGCAACCATACTACCAATAAAACCTTCCTGCGGTCACCTATATCAAAGGTGGCTAAAAGATCTTCGGTCTCTTTCAACCAATTCCTTGCCTCTACAAAAGTCTCTGTTCCACTAAAATTCTTGCCACCCATCATCTTAAAGTTCTTACAAGTTTCCGCAAAATCCGCTTGTGGAGGCTGAGGGAGAAGAGGAACATCAGCTACGGAAGGAGGAGGAGGAACAGCGGCCTTGACTGGAAAGACAACATTAGAGGCACCCGAGACTGGTGTCGTGATTTCCAAGTACCGATGAAACCAATCGGGTATTGTTACCCCTTCGGGTAAGATGAGATTATTAGACATGCTGGAAACGAAAAGAAAAGAGTTCAAACGAGGTGTCAAAGGATAGTGCTAATGGCTTTTGGGGAATAGCCTTTAAAAATAACTAGACTTTTCTTTGGAAAATACTTAATACTTGGTTTTGAAAATAGTTTTTCAAAAAGTTTTAAAAACCTTTTTTTTTTCCTTCTCGTAAACCATATGCTCTGATACCAAATGTAACACCCCACCTCCGCCAGGGTGGCTCTTGCAAGCAACTCTGACTTTGGTGGGGCGTTTTAAAATAAGGTAAACATGCATAATGATATAACAAGGCAGGACATGACATATATATATAAATAAACAGAGTAAGTAGATACAACAGCGGAAGATTTTTAAACCATTTCAAAACACAAGTCTGGTACATCAAAATGTCAATTTCCCAAAATTACAAGTCTAGATAAAAACATCATCTGATAAACTGAAATACTGAAATACATAGTGCTATCCCCAAATAAAAGATGATAAACCATAGCGAGCTCAATGTCCAGACATACATGAGCTATCCAGCAAACGAGCAAGCGATCCAAGCTAAGCACCACTATTCCCTCCCTGAGAACCTGGGGGGGGGGGGGGAAACGGAAGAAAAGAAGCGAAAGAAAACAGGTCAGTCAAAAAGACTGAGTAAGCCCTGCTACGATCAGTCTATAAACTAATAAAGTTAACAGTATGATGGAAACTGAGATGATCATAGATAACAACATACTGGCATGATAAATTAACTACAAGATAGATAGAGGTGTCATCGCATAAACAAGGTTAAGTTTTGCACCATGGTGTACTAGCAAACCAACATAACAGGTATTGATCCCTTGGCCCAAGCTTTGACCCAATAATCATGAAGTGACCTTAATATAAGGTCCAACCAAACGGTCTAGTCGATCGGCTCTCTATAAGCCTAACACGTAAAGTGTAGGTGTCCATACGGCCCACATATGGATGTAGTCAGACTGTGCTGGGTCCACCTTCGGGTGTATCAAGCCTTCGGGTGTCAACCCCAGACACTGAAGCAATAATGCACAGTCTAAATCTACTGGTACCCATGCCTCGAGTTTGTCCAATACCGGACTACGTGCACGTCCGTAGCCCGCCTGGACCCGCACCGCTGTACCACTCGGCCATCGCTTTGGTCGCTTACATCCTTCCAGTAACCGTGCCCCGCCCTAGCCTAGCCTCTAGGGTTGTGATGATACCAAACTGGGATTACTGCTGGAACAGACCACGTTGCTAGGGTTTCCTAAGAGGGTTAGGTGCCATTTAACCCTTCCCTAATCATGGATTAAATTGGTTAAGTGTAACCGACAGTTCACAACTTAACCCCATTTCAATCCCTCGAACCCCCAAATGGATTAAATTGGTTAAGTGTAACTTAACCCCATTCCAATCCCTCGAATCCCCAAATTGGTTAAGTATTAGTGGACCCTGACTTAACCCTAATCATGAGGCATTAATTAATTTAATGCACCTTAACCTCTCACATTAGACTTTGTTGTGGTTACCTAGTTAAGCCGGTGGGTTCCGGGTAGATTTATACCACAACTTGGTCTAACCTCGGGTCTTGGCACCACATGACCAACTTCTCACATTGGGTCCTATTGTTTGTAGCCACTAGTTAAGCCGGTAGGTTCCGGGTAGAATTACGCTACAAACTCAACCCAACCTCGAGTTGGCCATACTTATGTTTTCTAAGTGTCATGTCCACTTTATTTCAAAACATAATTACAAGTCAACAAATACTTGGGTAGACCTAACTTAATAGGTAAATTCCCAAGGGGTAGACCTAACTTAATAGGTAAATTCCCAATCTTATATTTCCATGTATTTTAAGTTTACCCAAACCCCCCAACGTCATTCTATCGCTTACATATTCGTAATAACGCATAAAGGATAGGAAGAGGGAACTTGGCATAACATACATGATGAACTTGCATATCACAACAAACATGCATAACATGTTAGACTTGCATAACTTAGCATAGTGAACTTGCATATTGCCATAAACATGCATAACATGTTAAACTTGCCTAACATGGCATAGGGAACTCGCATAAACATGCATAACTTGTCAAACATGCATAACATGGCATAGTGAACTTGCATAAACATGCATAACTCAATAAACTTGCAAATCATGGCATAGTGAACTTGCATAAACATGCATAACATGTTAAACTTGCAAATCATGGCATAGTGAACTTGCATAAACATGCATAACTCAATAAACTTGCAAATCATGGCATAGTGAACTTGCATAAACATGCATAACATGTTAAACTTGCAAATCATGGCATAGTGAACTTGCATAAACATGCATAACATGTTAAACTTGCAAATCATGGCATAGTGAACTTGCATAAACATGCATAACTCAATAAACTTGCAAATCATGGCATAGTGAACTTGCATAAACATGCATAACATGTTAAACTTGCAAATCATGGCATAGTGAACTTGCATAAACATGCATAACTCAATAAACTTGCAAATCATGGCATAGTGAACTTGCATAAACATGCATAACTCAATAAACTTGCAAATCATGGCATAGTGAACTTGCATAAACATGCATAACTCAATAAACTTGCATAAATCCCAACTTTCATCACATATTAACTTTAGAGTTTCTAAAATGAAGGTAAGAGGGCTTACAAATATTATGAAGACTCAAATCTATTAATAAAGATTGAGAAGCCCTTTATGCAAGCATAAAAACCCAAAACAAAGCTCCAATAAGAAACACCCTTAACAAAAATCCCAAAAACTCTAGCTTAGCAAATAAAACTTGCAACTTGATGATGTATGCAAGCTAATGATCATTCATACAACTTAGAAATGCTTGTATGAACATCATAATCTTCATAGGAATGATTTATGAAGAGGGTGGAGGCTAGGGTTTTTAAGTGGAGGCCATTTGAGAAATCAATTTGCCATAGTTTAACTACTAGAATGAATAATTTAGGTTTTAGGGTAGGATTAGGGTCTTATTTATAGAAGATTAGAGTGTTTTTAGCCCTAGGATTAACCCTAGGTTGAATTAGGCCCATCAGATTTCGGAATTCTCTAGAACCAAGCCACAAGACCAGACCAAGACCCAAAATGGTGCGCCAGGCAAAACTGCCCGGCCACCCTGTGTCGACAGGGCTGTCGACAGGGCTGTCGACTCCCTGGGGACCCTGTCGACATGCCTGTCGACATGGGGGTCCTGGCGGGAGTTTTCCCGCCTGACGCCAGTTAGCCCTAATCCTTGTTTTTAATTTAAAATTTAAATCTGTTTTTAACTTAGGAATTTTCTGAAAACTTCAATGGGCCTTAACTGGGTCATACGGACTCCGATTTTACGAAAACTCGGACTCTATTTCGCGTATTTTTCCGAGACGAACGCAATGGCATAGCCCGTTTCCCTTGATTCAGATTTTAGAATTAAATTCTGCCTCGATTTACATTATTACAGGTTTATTGAAAATACGAGTTGTTACAATATATTTTAACTAGAAAATTAAATTGAAAGTGAGAAGTTCTCACCGAGGGTTCCACTCCGCCGTTTTTATTTCTGAACGGTTCGGACTTCGTTTTCCACTAGTTCCATCGCAATTCTTTTCACGCTGTTCATAGTAAAAATCATATTTTTATCGCTTTATCCCAACAAATAAAAATCATATTTTTATTTGTACTTCATATATTTTTACAACGCTTCCTTCTATATAAAAATTATATTTTTATATCTCTATTTCTTGTATAAAGATCGAATTTTTATTTCGCTTCATATATAATAAAAATCGAATTTTTATCGTTACTTCATATATATAAAAATCAAATTTTTACATAGCTAAAAATTATATTTTTACTTTGCCATTTCAACAATAAAAATCGAATCTTTATATACGCTACTTAATGATAAAAATCAAATCTTTTCTACTATAAAAATATGAACTTTTCTACTTTAAAGATCTAATTTTTTTTCTTATCATTCAAACAAATAAAAATCTAATCTTTGCTAAAGTATAAATCACATCTTTACTAATTTAAAAATCAAAACTTTTCATGGGTTAAAAATCATAACTTTCATGTATATAAAAATCGAATTTTATAATGTTAAAAATCCTATCTTTACTAACATAAAAATCAAATCTTCTATATGTTAAAAATCCTGACTTACAACGTTAAAAATCTAAGCTTTATATAAACAAAAATCAAAACTTTTAAATAACTAAAAATCAAATTTTTTACTTCTTTAAAGATCTAATTTTTACTTTACCATTCAAACAACAAAGATCCAGTTTTTATTTGCCTTAAAAAATTAAACATGAAAAGAAATAAACAAAAAAAAACTCACAGCATCATTTTGGGGGTGGGGGAGATGTCGGCGGAGGTCAGGGAGGCGGAGGGAGGCGGGCGCAGGCCATCTGAGGTGGCGGGGTACTCTTGGGGTCGGCGGTTTGGGTGTGGGGCGTTTGGGTTCTTCAATCGGAGGGGCTGAGGAGGAGGGGGGCTTTGGAGAGAGGGAGACGCGCGAGAGGGGCGGGGCTCGAGGCGGCGTGCTGGAGGGCGCGACGGCTGCTCCGTCATCTCTTCTTTTTTTTCTTTCTCTTTTGACGATTTGAAAAATAAACTGGGGGGAGGGGGGGGGCTGAGAGAGAGTATAGGGAGGGAGAGAGAATTTTTTATTATTTAATTTCAAAAAGTATTTTTTTTATTTTAAACTCGAAATCGAACCCACCAAGGTCGTCCCTAGCTAATTACCCCCATTCCGAACGCAATGGGATATGTTTCGTAGGCCAATTCGGCTGTTTCAACCAGTTTTCGTCAAAATCAAAATATAAATCAATATATTGAATTTGAACGCATATTTCAATTTACCGGGGCCACATACGGACTGTAAAAATTCCCGAAAAATATTTTCTAGCTTCATATTGACGATACGGTTCTAACAAAACTAATTTCGTCAAATTCCGAGACCGTTTGAAAAATGGCCATTTTCTGGTCGATCGAAATTGACTGAAACTGTTAAAACACGTTTTACTTTGCCACGCTCACATATTGATTCAGAAAATTATGAATTTGGAATCTAGCAATAATTTGACATCCCGGATCCAACAAAAGTGGTTTCATCGAAAACAGAGGTCGCTTGCAAAATTTCCATTTTTAAGGGCTAGAATTCCATAATGACTATTCTGAATTTTCAGCTGGGCATATCTTTTTATTCTCGCTATGAAATTTTGATTTTTCGGATTCGTTGGAAATATATTTTCAAATAGATTCTAATATTATTGGTTTCGCCAAAATCCGGTTTATTTTGAATCCTGTACATTCATTTAAAATTTGAAATCAAATTCCAAACTACCGCGCCATTTTCAATTCCTTTTATATTTAAAATAAAATATTTATACTCTAACGACGATCTATATAAATATATACGTTCTAATTCTATTCAAAATAAATTTCTCGTCGTTATTATTTAAAATAATCCATTTTAAATATTCAAAATTCATTAAAATTGCCAAAATAAAAATTTTAAATTGGCTCGGATTTCCGGGTTATTGTAATCTCCCTACTTAAAACTTTTTGTCCCCGAAAAGGAACGAAGCTGAAAGTTGTTTTACAAACCAACTCAACTTCCATTATTTTAATTATGGCTTAAGTTCTTCAACTTTTCAGTTTCTAAGAACTTTTCAAATTTTTCAAAAATTTTCCTAACACCCTAAATTTTCGAAAAATTTCGCCATAACCTCCCCTGCACCGGGAGCTTCGGGGTATTTCAAATAGCCTCCCATGGCCCTCACCAATCCAAAAGAAAAAGAAAAAGCCAAGCGGCTTGCCAATCGGCTCATAAAATCATCAAATCCCCAAAAAATACATTAAACATGTACCTATCTGTCGGGCAAACAATTTTATTCCTCTGCTCTAGCCTCCTTGCTATGACATGTTCAATGGATATACATGTATATGCATGCAATTGTAATCATTTTCCAATACAGTTCAACTACTCGGTTCAATTTGGCATAATGGTTAAAAATATCAAATCAATAATCAAACAACACAACCATCAATCAATTAGTTGATTAGCTTTTCAAATTCATAACTTTGATATATATACAGAAAATCATGTTTTTGATGCCAAATCACAACAATAAACCTATCTAGTTTTGGTTCTCACACCAGTCTGATGGAAATATATAGATACCCCACTTTCGATACTCGTAAATAAATACTGGTAACGCTCCAGCATTATCAGAATCATCCTCGGGCAAATAGAGTGTGATTCTATATCTATCCAGTATATTAAAACTTTGAATATAAGTTCATGACGCGTATATGCAAAATCTTTATATACTCGATTGTCCAACTCAATACAAACAAAATATTCAAATAAGTATACTTGAATTTAATTTTCAAAACAAAATTGGTTTTCAATTTTTTATTTATTTTAAAAATAACACTCTTCCGGCTCATTCTAGGATACTACTGATCCCATCTCTAACGAGCCATTCCCATTGGATATTACTAATCCAATCTCTGATGAATTCTTTCGTTCGGTTCTAATGTGTCTTGTTCTCGAGCTCTGTAAACCAAAGCTCTGATGCCAAATGAAGCGACCCGAACTTCCCCGATCTCCGAAGAGAAGAGAAAGAACGAATTACTTTGAGGACAAGATGAATCATAACACAAACAGAAGAACATTTCATTGTTTATTACAACAATTCCATCAGAATACAAGAATATAAAGAGTATGAATAAATATTATACAACAGAGAATATCAGAGATTTAAATACATTACTGCAGCGGAAAAATAATACAAAACATAACTGAAAGAAATACGCGGATACAGAGTTTCCAAATATCTCTTTAGCTATAAACCAGGATCCTGTGAATATAAATCTGCAAAACCAAAACTACTAGCTGCCCGTGGAAAATAGGGGCACCCAGAGTTTAGGTTAAAACAACAAACTCTAGGTCAGTCATGTGACTGGTGTGAGAACTAAAACAGTAATTAATCTTTATTTTTAAAGTTAGGTAAATCAAGGGACCACGCCGTATAACACGGAACGAGTTTCCTCCCAAGAATACCAGTGCATAAAACAAACAGCGCAATACTAAATAAAGAAAAATGAAGCTATTATAAGACCCAGGTCCCATCACACAATGCAACACAAGCCGGAGGATTGGGTTTTACCTTATAATAGCCAAAGAATGTTTGATAGGTTAAATTTCATCTTTTATTATTACTATAAGTGAAGAAACAACTTCAATCAAAATGTATAAATCATAGGCGGCATGGGTACCATATATCATGTCGCCATACTAGTTCTACAATTAAAACCGCAAAGGTCTTATTGGAAATTGGATTTCCGTCATGAGTCAAGGCAAGTGGCAAGCTCCTCTCTGTTCGAGACATTCTAGCAAATGTCTCAGGACCACACACAGCGATCCTTGGAACCTCCAAGGCCGGTCCTCTCTTACTTTTGAGGATTAGTATTCCTGAACACACGTTTCCCAGTCCTATAGGACCTATATCCGAGGCGCCTCGCATCCAACAACCACACAGGTAAAAATAATATAAATGTCAGGGCTGGTAGGTCACTGACATCACCCATAGCTAGAAAGAAATGTCGTGCACTCCTTGGGTCCTCATCCCGTTTTTGACTCATACCGAGGTGTGAGGCCAGCGAATTAACGCCATACACAAAGCTATGCCACACAGGCCGTGCTTTGATCATCAACCACAAGACTTTGCTTTTCAACAGAATCCTTGATCATCTGCCACTTAGGCATGCCACATAGGCAATTCATGCCATGCGATTGATATCCATCAATATACAACCTTTGAGCTCGTATGTCTCAGAGAAGGGCGTTAAGAAAGAGAATAAATTCTCCGCCGCCAAACAGAAATATATTTAGTAGAAATTAATCACACAGAATAAAATCCAATGTCAGATACACAGTCCATTTACAAGTTCGTTCTGGGTCTGAACGAAACCTGAGGAACCTTATTCCTCGCATTTCCATCGATCTCCAAGTACGTCCGGACGATCACCAACTGATTCCCTCCTCTTGGGTGTACAGCCCAATCAAGATCATCAGTAATCATCCAAAAGATTTGAAGACCTCCGGTCTTCAACCACCGTCTTCATCTTCGACTTATCGTCGAATCGGTTATTCAGAATGGGTATACACCCGGCCTTTCCGAATAACCCGCGTATATAATAAACAAGTGTTACACAAACGCAACATATGCATCATTCCAATTCAGAATATTCTTTTATTCAAATATTCACATTCCTAGGGAAAGGTTCCCATTAATTTTATCAAAGATAAATTCTTCTAAATTTATTCTTTAATCTTCCTTTGGATATCATTTCAAACCATGTTAAGGTTTTCCAAACTAGTCGGGATTAGCGAACCACACCGAAGTAATCATTTATTTTATTTCCCAATCCCAACCTATTCATCCCATGGAGCAAAACTGGTAATACTCCATATCTAACACCACGGTGTTATCGGTAAATATTAATTACCATTTCACGTTCAAATCTAATCAAGGATTTAACTATCGCTTTGGAGCAAAACTGGTGATACTCCATTCACGATCACTTTAATCTAATTAAAGATTCACTAAAACTCCACTTAGTTTTAATTTTCCCAAAAATCAATATACTGTCTTTAAATGGGTTAAAGAACCAATGTCATCTAAAACACGGTTCACGATAAACCCAAAATCACATTCCATTGTTAATCGGGTTAAAGAACAGGTGTTATTCAAAACACCGCTCACGATAAACCCCAAAAACCAATTTAAATTCAATTTCAATTAAATACTAATTAACTGGACAATTTAGCTAAATCTTAATTAAAAGATTTATTCTTTTCCAAACTGGGTTCAAGAACAGTGTTATTTAAGACACCATTCACGACGAACCCAAAATCCCATTTGATATTAAATACAAGGCTCTGAATAGAAAATATATCGGCTTATATTCAATATCAAATTCTGAAACCAACAAATACCGTATTGGAAATAACAATATAAATATATCTTTCAAATTTCCACAACCATATCTGTATAATCACAAAATCCAACATCGAAGTTTTCCGAAGATAATTTCGATTCAAATCCAATTCCAATTCGTATATTGGAAATTCTGATTTTTTTAAAACCACTTCAAATCCAATTTATTTATTCAAAAACATTGGATTATAATTCTAGTTCATAACTAGTTCATTTCGATAAAAATATATTTTTATCTTTTCAAATATGGAATTTTTTATCCCAGTTCTTTCAAAATCATTTATTATGATTTTAAACAAATTATTAATATTTTTAATAACTTTACCAAGGCCCGTACAGTCGATTTCCAATAACAGTCGTCGAACTGCACTTACATCGACTTTTTCCAAAATTTATTTGGACATAATTCCAAATCCAACCATTAAATTTCAAATCTCTTACATTCATTGGAAAGCTCTTTTCGATACGAACCCAACGGTTCCAGTTTCAGGAGAATCCGACGGTCGGATCTCCCGTAACGTCAATTCGAAGTCAATGGTCGAAATTCGCGAACTGCCGCGGCACGGCGCGTTCTATTCAGGCCATTTAATATATATAATATATATATTATATATGCTTCGTCGATTTCAATTCTAAACGTATTTTATAAATCGTTTTAAATTCGTTTTTAAAACAATTTCAACTTCATATTCAATTTTAAATCAAAATTGAATATTCCATATCATTAATATATAAATGATAATATTTTCAAAATATTAGATTTTGAAATCACTTCCTTTTCTATATTCATTATAAAAACGACTATAATCGATATAAATATCGTTCGCGTCAAGATGGCGCAAATCTAATCACCACGACTATATATATTTCAATAACTTCGTTATTCTATTCAACAAATGAATATTTTCTTTAACACATGAATATATACTTTATTCAACACATGAATATTTATTAATTCTTACTTACAATAAAAATGTGAATTTTATTGTATAAATATTTTATTCAACACATGAATAGTTTCAACACATGAATAGTTTCAACACATGAGTATTCTCAACACATGAGTATTGTCAACACATGAGTATTGTCAACACATGACTATTTTATTTATTCAACACATGAATATAATTTATTATAATCTTTATTTTCTAATTTGGAATGAGGCCCAATCAATTACCATATAATGTTAATTATATGTATTCCATACAACAGATGTATATAACAACAATGATAAATAATCAGCCATCATCCAAAGTGTACTACACAACTGCATAAGCATTAAATATAAATACTTAATGCTTACACAGTCTGTCAACCAATCGGTCGACATACAATTAAATAATTGGGATTAGTGTACGTCAAATATCATCCCAATACCCGTGTGGGGTTTCAGTCAACAAACACAGATTTTTATTTGTGCAGTTGGGTGATGTGTAAAATTTATCGTCCCAATCAATATCCTTCAAATGGGTGTACATAAACAAACTGTCCGGTTTGTAAATGAATATTTATTTTATTCACATACACGTTAAAAATTATTTTTTTAACGATAAAATATTTTATTTCACACATGAATGTTTTATTATCCATTTCACATCAACATCACAAACAAACTTCACAACACATCAAATCAGCATACAATTCGTCCATGGTCTGTGGACGACGGGTGTTGCTAAACACCGTCTGCATCCTAGTATATATTTTAACTAGAAAATTAAATTGAAAGTGAGAAGTTCTCACCGAGGGTTCCACTCCGCCGTTTTTATTTCTAAACGGTTCGGACTTCGTTTTCCACCAGTTCCATCGCAATTCTTTTCACGCTGTTCATAGTAAAAATCATATTTTTATCGCTTTATCCCAACAAATAAAAATCATATTTTTATTTGTACTTCATATATTTTTACAACGCTTCCTTCTATATAAAAATTATATTTTTATTTCTCTATTTCTTGTATAAAGATCGAATTTTTATTTCGCTTCATATATAATAAAAATCGAATTTTTATCGTTACTTCATATATATAAAAATCTAATTTTTACATAGCTAAAAATTATATTTTTACTTTGCCATTTCAACAATAAAAATTGAATCTTTATATACGCTACTTAATGATAAAAATCAAATCTTTTCTACTATAAAAATATGAACTTTTCTACTTTAAAGATCTATTTTTTTTCTTATCATTCAAACAAATAAAAATCTAATCTTTGCTAAAGTATAAATCACAACTTTACTAATTTAAAAATCAAAACTTTTCATAGGTTAAAAATCATAACTTTCATGTATATAAAAATCGAATTTTATAATGTTAAAAGTCCTATCTTTACTAACATAAAAATCAAATCTTCTATATGTTAAAAATCCCGTCTTACAACGTTAAAAATCTAAGCTTTATATAAACAAAAATCAAAACTTTTAAATAACTAAAAATCAAATTTTTTACTTCTTTAAAGATCTAATTTTTACTTTACCATTCAAACAACAAAGATCCAGTTTTTATTTGCCTTAAAAAAATCAAACATGAAAAGAAAAAAAGAAAAAAGAAAAACTTACAGCATCATTTTGGGGTGGGGGAGATGTCGGCGGAGGTCAGGGAGGCGGAGGGAGGCGGGCGCAGGCCATCTGAGGTGGCGGGGTACTCTTGGGGTCGACGGTTTGGGTGTGGGGCATTTGGGTTCTTCAATCGGAGGAAGGGGCTGAGGAGGAGGGGGGCTTTAGAGAGAGGGAGACACGCGAGAGGGGCTGGGCTCGCGCTCGAGGTGGCGTGCTGGAGGGCGCGTCGGCGCCCTACCTGGAGGCGCGACGGCTGCTCCGTCATCTCTTCTTTTTTTTCTTTCTCTTTTGAGGATTTGAAAAATAAACCGGGGGAGGGGGGCTGAGAGAGAGTATAGGGAGGGAGAGAGAATTTTTTTTATTATTTAATTTCAAAAAGTTTTTTTTATTTTAAACTCGAAATCAAACCCACCAAGGTCGTCCCTAGCTAATTACCCCCATTCCGAACGCAATGGGATATGTTTCATAGGCCAATTCGGCTGTTTCGACCAGTTTTCGTCAAAATCAAAATATAAATCAATATATTGAATTTGAACGCACATTTCAATTCACCAGGGCCACATACAGACTCTAAAAATTCCCGAAAAATATTTTCTAGCTTCGTATTGACGATATGGTTCTAACAAAACTAATTTGGTTAAATTCCGAGACCATTTGAAAAATGGCCATTTTCTGGTCGATCGAAATTGACTAAAACTGTTAAAAAACGTTTTACTCTGCCGCGCTCACATATTGATTCAGAAAATTATGAATTTTGGAATATAGCAATAATTTGACATCCCGGATCCAACAAAATTGGTTTCGTTGAAAACTGAGGTCGTTTGCAAAATTTCCATTTTTAAGGGCCAGAATTCCATAGCGACTATTCTGAATTTTCAGCTGGGCATATCTTTTTATTCCCGCTATGAAAATTTGATTTTTCAGATTCATTGGAAAGATATTTTCAAATAGATTCTAATATTTTTGGTTTCGCCAAAGTCCGGTTTATTTTGAATCCTGTACATTCATTTAAAATTTGAAATCAAATTTCCAAACTATCGCGCCATTTTCAATTCCTTTTATATTTAAAATAAAATATTTATATTCTAACGATGATCTATATAAATATATACGTTCTAATTCTATTCAAAATAAATTTCTTGTTGTTATTATTTAAAATAATCCATTTTAAATATTCAAAATTCATTAAAATTGCCAAAATAAAAATTTTAAATTGGCTCGGATTTTCGGGTTATTACAACGCACCCCTTGCCGCACATCCGCACCCCCGCCGCACCCGATACGCAATACGTCACCTAGAAGAAGCACCCGTGCTTCCTAGATTATAACAAAGCTAATTTAAGAAACCAATCTAAAACATAAAATCATGTACCGTGATTCCTTAGTTACAAAAGGTTTCATTTTCTAAAATCACTTCAGCTTCATTTAGTTTGGAAATGGGATACACATGTCTAATACTTAAAATAATCCATACCATAAATGGTTCAGGTATGAAAAAAAATTATTTTATTGAACTGAAGTAACCATGTTGAAGCTAAAATAGAACTTCAGTTAGAAAATCTAATAGGTTAGACTACAAAGATTTTTAGTAGATATTGGGCATGTTTGCACTGTTATGTCCATCTCTTTATTATGCTAGTGTTCCCATTATTACTAGCTACTGATTTGAAGGCATCACTGTACTTGCCAGCGACAATCTTAAGGCATCACATACTTGCCTAAGACAAACCCGAGCTATTTGGTTAAATAGTAACACTGTAATTAGAAAATGAAACACATACCGATCAATTGTTAGAAATAACATAACCAACAAAACGATAGAACTAACAAACTAAAAAATTAGATTAAAATTGTATTGAACATCATGCTTATGATTAATATTTGAAATAGTAGAATGGATATCAAAATTAAATTAAATTGTAATTGAATGTACTAAAGACTAATAATATCTAGAAAGCAAATTATTTTGAAAGGTCAAAATTGAAAAGTTGGAGAATCAACGATAATAATTTGATCCAATCTGCTTCGGGTTACAAATTTATTCTCAAGCAAAGGATACCCATCTTTTTGCCCTACTAGCACAAATTCATTAAGTTTACTGGTAGATTTTTCGAATCATGCAAAAATCCTAGAAATCACGATTTTGTGAGGAATGAAAATAAAAGTTTAGCATGGCTTGAGAAGGAAGTGAACAATATGAAAAGGAGGAAATAATTTGTTGAGTGGTTGGATTAAATTTAGAGCATCTCCAATGCTTTCCCATGATCATGTCATGTAACACGTCAGTTTTTAGAGTGCGGATTCACTGTTATTCCATATAACGATGTGAAGAAAAAAAATTCCCAATGCTGCATTTGTAATTGACAATTTATTAATTATTTTATTAACTAAAAAACAATTTTTTAGCAGACCGACAACACACGTGGGTATATAATTGAAAATATGGTGACATGTACCACTTCAAATTGTGAAGTAGGTTGTCTAGAACTTGACATTGAGTTCAACAATGTCTAAAAAATTGAGTGTCACGTCAAATTTTAAATTCAAATCACAACAACATTGGAGAATATAATTTCTTTTGTTGATGTCAAATGTCTATGCACCCTTGACATTACGCTTCAATCACACCTCCATTGAAGATGCTCTTAGTGGGTACAAACGTCAAAGACCATGGGAGAAATTGGTAGGAGGCAAGTTACAAAACTGAACAATAAAACAGGAGTATAATATTTTGAAATAAGAGAAAATTGAATAGCCAAGTCACCTGAATTAAGTTTCAACGTTTATATTTAAAGGGTGAAATTTAAACTTAGTAACCTAAATTAGTACAAGTAGAAGAAGCAGCAACAAAGAGAAATTGTGAAAGGATGTGAGGAAAATTAATACCTTTACATCCAACTTGACTATACGATATGAGAAATTAACATTTCTTTACTGCTTGTAGTTGATTGCCAGCAAAATTGGATGTGGATATCGTGTTAATTAATGGAATTAAAAGAGATAAAGGATTTAGGGAATTAAGGGGTTAATGGTAAAGAAATAATTTGGGGAAGTCAGGTATAGTAAGGTAGCGTTTGATTTTCGGACTGGGCAGTTAATGTTCGCGTCGGCGTCAAACGTGTCTGACGCGTCTTCCGCAGGGCCCTTCCAAATGCCCCTTCGAGATGAACGGTTGGATAGTTAGCTTTCGCGTCAGAGACGTCCGACGCGTCTGAACCGAAAGAAAATTCTAGATCCCCGTTTTTCATTCTCCTTCCCCTATATAACTCCTTACCAATCCATGAGAACCATAAACCAGACTTCAATGATACACAAAATGAAATGAAGTCAGACAATGAAGTTTTCAGCTACTAGCATTCGAGTTTGCATATGGCAATAGAAAGAACTTTTGGTATTTAGAAGAAAAAAATTTCCATCTTACAAAACATACAAACATATCCATACAATGTTCAAGTACAAATTGTTACTGCTACAATGACTATTCACAACTATATCAGAAAATACAACGCTGGTGATCTAGATTTTATGCCGTATGATGACGACCCTGATTTAGTGCTAGATGAATATCTCAATGAGTATTACAGTATATCAAATCGCGGAAATAGAGATCGAGAACCCGTTTAAAGGACCGGAACATCATCCACCATGGCAGTTGTTCGAGACGATATATGAAACAAACTAGTTGCCGCGGAAATGCATTAAAAAGGTTTACTGTGTTGTGTATTTTATATTAGCATTTTCATATCTGCAATCATGTAATTTGTATTCTGCAATATACTATTCTGTTCGACAACAAACACACACAAACAATAAATTAATAAATACTAAAACAATAAAAATAATAACTCTTCCCCTTCCAATCTGCCCCTTTTGTAAAAGAAGCGCATACCCCATTCTCAACAATTCCCCTTCAAATACCCCTTCAAAATAACCCTTCCGGATACCCCTTCCCATTCAAAATCAAACACACCCTAAATAAAAACGTAGGATATGGCAATTTGTATTAGGTTAGAAAAAGGAAAAAAGGAAAAAAGAAAAAGGAACCACGGTTGAGTATTTCGAAATTTCCTAATAGCAACACGTACATGCAAGTTGTCCGTAGTTTCTATTTTTTATTTATATATTTGTTAACTTCAAAAATGGATAAATATATTAAAACTGATTATTGGGATTTTGTTGGGTTTAAATCCAGTGGATAGCAGAAAAAATCAAAGTGTAGAGAGGCATAATTTTTTTACAGTGGTTCGATAATCTCTTTTGTAGGTTCACTTCATAATTTTATTGATTACAAATATAAGAGAGTTAGTATAAAATTAAAAACCGCAAGTATATAAAGTTGACAAATTCTTAGGTCTAGAATTGTTAAAAGTAGTGTTTTGGAGACTATTTTGCAAAGGAAAACGTTGAAGAATAATGGATTCCTAGATCTAAAGTGAAGGGAAAAGATCCCTATTTAGTTGTAGTTAGGCTGATATTTATAGTAAAACAGACGCACAGGTTCATAAGTCTTCTTGCACTGAAGTCTAGGAGATAGCTTGATGTCGTACAAGTAAGCATGAAGGCCCACGAACCGAGAAAACAACTTGGCACTAGGTGTTCTCACTCGGTACCAATCTATTTTACTTGGTGGAAAGTGAACTCTTTCCCTTGTTTTGCTCTTCTATCCTTATTCCATGTGTTTCAAGCCATTTTTTGTAACACTCTTTCGAAAAGTTAATACACATTGGTTAGTGCATGGTGTTTTTTAGGGGTGGAGGGAAGGCAGTAGGGTTTGAGCCTCGTATTCATCACATTTGGTATCAAATCTTATACCTAGCGAAATTGTGAATATAATGTTGTGGATGTCATGATCCATCCTATTCGCACATCTTTTCTATGCCATTCATTTCTTTTTCCCAGTTTTCCGGTATTCGAGTCCCGACATGATTAGCGGATAGGTGGGCAGTTTCTCTTTTATTTTATTACAGCTATTATTCTCTACCGGGGATGAACTTATTGAGATAAACCTCTTCAAACATGAAAGTCGGGTTTGTTGCAGCTGCTACGCACCTTAATGTGAGAATTCGTCTCCTAATGCGTGTCTGGGTTTTATTGAAAATTTTCGGAAACATCAGGAAAGTAATAAAAATTTCTTGGTTTCAACCTTGCATCATAAAAGAACTAGGAAAGGAATATATAAAACGAGAAATGGTATGAGGATCAATATTTAGATGCTGAGAAGAGAGAAATCATAATCAAAGAAGAAAACTTTAGTCGCTTCGCAAGCATTGATCAATGAGAAGAAGTGTAACAACCCAGAAAATACGAGCCAATTTTAAAATTTTAAATCGGTTATTTTAAAGAAATTGGGGCAATTGAAATAGAATATTTCAATAAAATAAAGAGTTGGAAATGGTGCGGTAGTTTGTAAATGTGAATTCAAACTTTGACTGACTGTGCCGGGTGCAAAATAAAACGGATTTTAGTGAAACCAAAAATATTTAAATCTGTTTATGATTATCTTTCTAACGAATCTGAAAAACCGAAGTTTCATAGCGGGAATCAAAAGTTATAGCCAAACGAATTTTCAGAAAGGTCGCTATAGAGAATATATAGCCCTTGAAAATAGACATTTTGCAAATAACCTCAGAATTCTAGGAAACCACTTTTGTTGGATCCGGGATATCGAATTATTGCTAGTTTTCAAATTCCATAATTTTTGAAGTTAATATGTGAGCGTGGCAAAGGAAAATGTGTTTGGTCAATTTTTGTTAAATTGGGTCGACCAGAAAATGGCCATTGTTCAAACGCTCTCAGAATTCGATGAAACTAGTTTTGTTGGGACCGTATCATCAAAACATAGCAAGATTTATTTTTCTGGAATTTTTCGAATCAGTTTGTGGCCCTGGCAAATTGAAATGTACGTTCATACAGAATTTGAATGTTTTATATTTTAATTTGAAAAGAAACCGACTAAAATAGTCGAATGGGCCTACGAAACATATCCCATTGTGTTCGGGATGGGGGTATTTAGCTAGAGGCGGCAGTCGTTGGGTTTGGATTGGAGTTCGTATGGAGAAACACTATTTTAAAAATTAAATAAAGCACGGGCCAATCATATTTTTCCATCATAATTTAATTTTATAAAAAAATCTCAAAAACCCTCGACCCCCCTCGCGCTCGATGACAGATTAAACTCCATCATTCCCGGCCATTTTCCGATCGCCACAATCGTCGATAGCCCCTTCCCCTTCATAACTTTTTGAAGCCCTCACTCCCCTCTTCAAACCAACCCCCGCTGCACCCTCCCTCGTCTCGTATTTCGAGAGAACGAGCTCCCCGAAGTTCAGAACTTTGCCGCACCGCCACCATCACCAGAGGCGATCGAACCTGACCGCGACCCCACCCCCTGGTGCGTCTCTCCGCCCCCTTCAACGTCGCACCAGCCGATTGACCTCACGCTTCACGGATTTGCGGAAAATCCTAAACCTAGTTTGGAAGGTTCAAGGAAGGTAACAGCAGAGGGTTTTCTAAACTAAAAAAATAACACTTTTATTTGTTGTTAATTTTGATTTTCGTATAAAAATCGTATCGTTTTGCTATGTTGACGAAATTCGATGAAACATGAGACATCAGGACCGTGTCGACGGTCTCCACATTCTAGAAGTGTACGTGGATTTTTCTGAGCCTGCTACTATGTTTAGCAAAGCAACAAACCAGTGTGAGATTTCTAAACTGAAATGTGAATGGAAATGCATTGTATAAGTTATATAAGCGAAGTATAAATTATATACGTGTTGTATACCTCGTGTACATGTGTTGTATAAGTTATATGAGCTATGTATAAATTATACATGCATTGTATAAATCATATGTGTGTTGGAATGGAAATAAAATATACTTATATATATATACTCCCCTCGTCCACAAACCATGGACGATATTTATTGATTGTGAATTGGCGTGAAAAATTTGGTGAATAATGCGAATGGTTGATAGGATTGTTTGTGGTTGATATTGTTTGGATTGTGGTTGAAAAATACCATTGTGGTTGAAATATACCCGTTTGTGGTTGAAACAAAATTAGAATAGGTTATGGAATAGAATAACATACTCGCCTACGTGCGAACTAGATGTATGAAATCCCCATTGTCAAAAACCGCAAGGTTTTAAGGTAGAGCGAGGAGCCGTACTCGGGACGGTGCCGGTTTTAAATACCCTGCCGTTATGCTGCCGAAATTTTCAATAATATTCATATTTTAGAATATTTTCATGTGTTGAAATAATGTTCATGTGTTGAAACTATATTCATGTGTTAAAGCTATATTCATGTGTTAAATAGATATTCATGTGTTGAATAGAAATTCATGTGATGAATAAAATTCTTTGAAAGATAAAAATAACATTTTATCACATATACAAACTATATAATCTATTCTAGTTTTAAATAAATTGTTTTAACACTAAAAATCACATTTTTATTACATATATAAACTATAGAAAACATTCATGTGTTGAAAAAAGGACTAGAACGATAAAAATCATATTTTTATCGTATGTGTGAAGTCGAAAACATTCATGTGTTGAAGAATTGAACAATAAAAATATCACTTTTATTGCGAATATGAAGTCCTAAAAATATTCATGTGTTGAATAAATATTTTTGATGATAAAAATATCATTTTTATCACGTAACTGACTCGCTAAAAATACACAAGTGTTGAAATAAATATTTGTTTGCTATGAATATTATTTTTAACATGTATGTGAACTAAATAAAATAGTCATGCATTGAAATATATTATTGTTCACAAAAAATATCATTTTTATGCGAAATATGAAGTGTTAAAAATAATCACTTGTTCAAATAAATATGTGTGGGTTGAAAATTTTATTTTTAACATGTGTAGGAAGTGTTAAAAATAACCATGTATAGAAATAAACTTTTGTTCACTAGAAATATTATTTTTAGCTTAGTTTTGCACATATATATACATGTGTTGAACAGGAAAATGGATTAGCTGTTGAGTAAAGAATTTATTTGTGTGCCCGACAAATGGGTAAACCTTAATGAGTTGGATGCGCACTTTTATTATTATATCAACTCCTGTGAATGCCATTGGATGCGGAGTGCTGGTTGTTCTGTGTGTAATAATAAGCGTCGCCATAGGATAGTAACAATTAATTTTGAACTACACTACATGGCATACTTCATGAAGATAGGCATACTTCATCATATACCACATAAGCATTTGGAGCTTGTGTGACGAGGTTGAAGATTTACCGTACGAGCGAGAGGCTTGTATGGCGATGACTATATATTACAGGTTGAACTGATGACTGATCTGGACTATGTAAAATGTAACGGTAAATTGCAAGATTAATAAAAACCCCATATGGGTCTGGAGATGACAATAAACACGTCTCTCTGGTCATTAAGGCACAAAAACCATTTATAGGGTGACGAGAATTTATTCTCTGGAGTTATGATCTATACACACTCCCCTGTGGACACCGGAATATATCACTATAAATATGTGCATGCTTATTAGGATTTATTGGGTACCTAATACGGCCCAATAAATTTCCAAACCCCTTCCCGTACAAAGGAGGTTATGGCGAAATTTTCTGAAATTTAAAGGCGTTAGTGAAATATTTGAAGTGAAAACGATATTGAAATCGTCGAATAAATTATATATATATATATATATATATATATATATAAAAGTTAAATAAAACGAATTGAGCCCCTGCAGTTCGCGTTTTGAAATCGTAACTTTAAACGATTATACCGAAAGATCCGACCATCGGATTTTGACGAAACTGAAACCGTTAGGTTCGCTTTTGAGAGAACTTTCCAAAGATATAAACTTTGTTGAGATCCAACGGTTAGATTTTTAGATATGTGTAAAACAAATTTGGGGAAAAACAGCGCCAGTGCCTTGAAACGACCTAAAACGTCGTTTAATTAAATAGGGCCATTTTTAAATAAATAAAAATGGCGATATATCGTTATAAACTATTAT
Organism: Allium sativum; assembly: GCA_030737875.1. NCBI lineage: Eukaryota > Viridiplantae > Streptophyta > Magnoliopsida > Asparagales > Amaryllidaceae > Allium > Allium sativum. Next base: position 602,325,657 of record CM060919.1, on the reverse strand, counting down.
AGACGATATAGAATAGAAATAAACCGATTATACTTGGTTTGCTTGATATTTGATGGTTGAATGTGTTTGACATGAAAATTATACCAAAGAACTGAAATGTGAATGTCGAATAATTTAACCATGGGAAGAATTGATTTGAAATCTAAATATATGTGAATTATTTGAAAAGGCCGAGTTAATTCTCATTTCAAATAATTGATCGACGATTTGAACTCGAAGAGATGAAGACGGTTCAAGACCAACGATCATCACATCGGATGGATGGACGCTACTGAGGCTCATGATTGGAGTAGCTACCTTGAAAGGGCTGAAGTGGTAGCCGTCCGGACGTATTTATTGATTGTACGGATATGCAAAGAATATGGTGCCTCCGGCTTCGTTCAGTCCCAGAACGAACTTGTAAATGGACTGTGTGTCTAACATTGGATTTTGTTCTGTGTTGATTGATCTCTATTAAATATATATCTATTTGGCGGCGGAGAATTTATTCTCTTGCTTAACGCCCTTCTCTGAGACGTACGAGCTCAGAGGTTATATATCGATAGAAATCAGTCGCATGGAGTGAACTGCCTGTGTGGCATGCCTAAGTGGCAGATGATCAAGGCTTCTGTTGAAAAGCAAAGTCTTGTGGTTGATGATCAAAGCATGGCCTATATGACGTATCTTTGTGTATAGCGTTGATTCGCGAGCCTCACACCTCGGTATGAGTCAAAAACGGGATAAGGACCACTGGGAGAACACGGCGTTTCTTTCTAGCTATGGTGGTGTCAGTGACTTACCATCCCTGACATTGATATTATTTTCACATGTGTGGTTGTAGGAATGCGAGGCGCCTCGATTATAGGTCTGTAATGACGGGGAAACGTGTGTTCAAGAATTTCCAATCCTCAAAAGTAAGAGAGGACCGGCCTAGCCGTTTCCAAGGATCGCTGTGTGTGATCCTGAGACATTTGCTAGAGTGTCTCGAATGGAGAGGAGCTTGCCCCTTGCCTCGACTCATGATGGAATCCAATTTCCCATATGAAATTACGGTGGCGACATGATATATGGTACCCATACCGTCTATGATTGATATTTATGATGGAAGCTGCTTTTGAAACACATATGCACTAGTAATAATATCAAACACTTTTTTATATGTATCAAGCATTTCTTGGCTATTATAAGGTAAAACTCTATCCTCCGGCTTGCGTTGCATTGTGTGATGGGACCTGAGTCTTATAATGGCTTCATTTTTATAAAAAGCATTGCGATGATTTAATAATTTATGTTATTTCATGCGTTGGCAATCATTGGAGTAAACCCGTTCCGTTAAAGTGGCATGGTCCTGTGATTTTCCTTATTATTGTTGTTTAATTAGTTAAGTAGACTTCTCATACCAGTCCCATGACTGACTCGTAGTTTGTTTCACCTTGTAAACTCGGGTGCCCTTATTTTCACACGGGCAGCCTAGTACCAGGTAGCATGACATATTTTGGCTTTGGCACTATAGCAGGAGTGCATCTTTTGGCTTATATGGCGAGGCTTGACTTCTCAGTGTTGACTATTGATATTCCGCCATTATTATCTATGTATATGATTCCGCTTCTGGCGATGTAGACTGATATTTCTTTTATGTAGTGTCTATGTATATGTACCGCTTATGGCGATGTAGATTGATCATGTACTTTTATGCACTAAGTTGTATCCTACACTATGCTCTCTGATGTTGTGACATATTATGATTCCACTGTCATATTTATGTAAATTATTTTATTTGCTGCTTATGCTATTATCTGTACTCTGCAAATGATGATTAATGTGTTATATTCCAATGATTATCCTTAACACCGTCGTACCGGGTTTTGGGATCGTCACAAGAAGAAGGCAAGCAGGTTAGTTATTACTAAGCCCAGCTTAATTATAAGGATTGCTATTTATTTGCTTTATCCTGCTGGAAGTACTTTAAAGAGACGTTTCCTGATATCATCTCATTTATGAAAATGATTAATAATATTGGTTTCATATGTGCACCGCTATGGTGCTGATGTTGGTTACATGCACAACGTGTAGTTGGTGAGTGATGATGAGCCAACGTGGACATTGGGATCTTTAAGAGGGTTGTCTTTAACACTTGTTTCGAAAAGTCAACACAATTTTTTTAGTATAGTGGTTAGTGTGTGATCCTGTTTTCTAAGGCAGTGGGGTTTGAGTCTGTATTCCTCACATTTTCCATCAACTTGTAGTACATTCTACTAACTTTCAATAGTGCTTGAATTTTTTCGCTTTCTTCTCATAAATTCTTGGAACTGCTCGCCAAACATTTGGAAACCCATTTGATCACAAGTTGTTGGAGTAGTATATGTGGTATATGGACCCTATGAGGTTAAATAAAGAAAAAGAACTGCTCTTTACCACCAAAATGGATTGGTACCGAGTTATCTCCTTGGTCCATTTACATTAACTTCTACTATATGTTTATTATTTCTCCCGGTGTACTTATGAGTTTTTAATTTTTCATTCTTGTCTTTACCTTCAATTTCTTGTTGAAATCTGTTTGACTAAAAAGCAGGTTGACATTTGCCCTTCAAAGTATTGTTGTATATAACGGTGTTGTATATACAATTAAATGATTTTTGTTTGATGATAACAACCAAATAAATATTATTATTAATGTGTTTGAAATCGTACTGTTATTCTACATCACATACAGGAATATTATATTTAAATAGAATACGACTGTATAGATACTCATATTTTCTTACAGTATTTTATCTAAATATAAATATAATATTTCAAACACTCGAACATTACAATTATTTACAACTCCACTATTTAATCACTTCACAGAATTTGTACTTGTAAATACACAGTATATGAGCTTAGAGTGAGATCAAGGATATAAAATGGCGGAGACTCCTGGCCCCTTCAGCTTTCCCAATGCCCTACTTTCCCAATTCCCTCCTCTAAAACCTAATCCACCACCACCAGAACCCCCTCCAACGTCTCGAGCTCCAACTGCGCCACCTCAGACCTCTTTGTTCTCCGACCTGTTCGCCGCCAAACCAAGGAATGCCGGTACGTTCTCTCCTCCTTCCTTGACTTTGAAGTTTAATGGGCAACAACTTGTTCCTACTGAGGATATCGTCGGTGCTGGAGAAGAAGTTTGGCGTGACTATCTGGTAGGCTTCTTCTTAGAGAAGCCCCTTTGCTTCTCGGTAGTGACAAACTATCTCATTAACAAATGGAGGCTGAAAGGCTCAATTAAAATCAAGTCGAATGGAAAGGTTTTTTTCTTCCATCTGTCTGATCCTGAAGATAAAAAGAAGATTATTGAGGCCGATCCACTGTTTATACGAAGTAAGCTTTTTATCATAAAACCCTGGACTGCTACTTTCAACATTAAAGGAAACTGTGTTCGCAGTGTACCAATTTGGATCAAAATTACCGAAGTTCCACTATTTGCTTGGTCATTACGTGGTATTTGCTGGTTAGCTTCGAGAATAGGAAAGTGTCTGTGCTTGGACAATTCGACAGAAAAGCTTGAAAGGTTGGAATACGCAAAGTGTATGATTGAAATATCGCCTGAAAATGAACTACCTACTGAGTTTCCAGTTCTTCATCCAGATGGATCCGAATATATTGTCAAAGTTGAGTATATTTGGAAACCTGACGTTTGCCCTGTTTGTAAAGTATTTGGACACAACCTATCGAGCTGCCATATTGATAATGCGAATTCTGCTCCTATATCGGCGGAGATAGGCGGGAATGTCAAAAATGGAAAAGTGCTCAACAATGTCATAACCAGGAAGCGTTCTGGTCCGAGCAATGATACTGGGGCAGTTAATAATTCGAAGTCTGATTGGATTCTAAATAGCAAAAAGAGTAATTATAGAGCATCTCTTGTTGTAGCTTCCAAGGTTGGCACATCTAATAAGGAGACGGATTCTAATAAGGTACGCAAAGATGACAACTTGAAACAATATAACATGTTTGGGGTTCTTGACAGCATGTATGAGAATATTAGAAGCAAAGAGGTAGAGAATGATACTGATTGTAGAATAGAAGAGTGTGATATGCCAGTAACTGTCGGTAGCTGTGAACACTGTGTTTCTACTGCCAAAGATGTTATGGAAACGGAAGCTACTGAAGATGCTGTAACTGTGAACAAGGGAGGGGAAACTCGTGAGATTACGAATTTAAACCCAATGCAACAACTGCTGATTGAAGTGTCTGAACTTGAGACTAACGTTTTTAATGCGAAGGATGCTAATCCGAGCTCCGCTGACTTGAACAACACCGGGATGCTCTCTGTAGCTAATATGGTTGTTGAAGGACCAGGTTGCAATGCTGATGTCGCTATGGCAAGTGCGATTTCTAATCTTGTGAATGTAAATGCTCATCAAACTGACTTAGACAGCTTTCTTCAGAGCAACTTTGATGTGGTTCAAGATAAGGTCACTAAGGAGAGGGCTCCTATTATATATGATACAGTCAATGTCAGAAAAGAAGAGACTATGCAGGAAACTATAGAGCGTTTAAGCAAGGAACTGGCGTCTGGCCAAGTGAATGGAGAAGACTACGTCCACAAAAGCTTTTTCTTGGAAACATTAATTAAAAATCAACCTCACCAGCAAATTTACTTGAATTCAGATGTGAAAGGTAAAGGGAAAGCTGTTTCTAACCCCGCTACAACAGTCAAGAACAATGGAAAGAAACTATCCCCAATACCATTCAAACCTGGATTCTTGAATGCCCAAAGTCCTAAAAGTGACAGTTCCTCCGTGGCCAAGAGCAACCCCTATGCACATCTTGTTCCCCCGCCGGCCTACAGGGCTCCTCCTGAGCCTCTGGTTGTCGCCTCTGCTCAGGTTGCCTCTTCTTCAAACGCTGAGACAGTCAACCCCCATGTTACTCGTAGTAGGAAGAAAGAAATGATGCGATCTCAGCACGACAAGGGTTAGTGCCTTGTGTAGCTTGTAGTGCACGTGCGTTGCATAAGGTAATTACTATGGTCCTAGCAAGTCAGTAAAATACGTTATCCAAGGACAGTGTATGTCTAAGTTTGTGTTGTATTTCAACTTGGTATCCCATTCTGGGGAGCAACCATTTGTACTCTGTACCCTTTTCTTTTATTTAATAAAACAGTGTTACGGATCACTATAAAAACCGGTTAGCCTTGCAAAAAAAATATATATATTTTATTTTAAACAATTTGTTTATTACAAATAAACAGGACAATCTCTTCACTACAACTCTCACACTCAGTACATTTTGCATCTACACATACATCCACTCAGTTACAAATTGACACATACAGACTTATATACATTCACACACACTGTTTTTTTTCAATATCTTCTGTCTTTCATCTTTTGTCTTCACAGCATTCTTCAGTCAGTCCAGTCTTCATACCTGTCATATACAGAAACACACACACACAGTATATGGAACAGAAATAATATTCAAAATTCATGCAAATATAAATTTTAATTTTAAAATTCTATTTGCCTCATTTTTTTGGTGTGTTTCTCATCATTTTTCATGACTTGATCTGATTCATCTGTGTCTAGGCAGACAGTTTGTACATGTACAGGGACATGAAATTTTCTGAATGGCTGCATATACACACGTGTATATACACATGTGCACTGCCACGCCAATTCAGTATGCAACTGAGGAGTAGCCAAGTGGACCTTCTCAACTCAGTACACATGAAAACAAAGTCAACACATCTCAAAGTACAAAGCTAAAATGAATCATTATTGTATAAAATTCAGATTTTCAAGTATATTCAAATGCAACACCAAGTAAGTCAGCAATGAGCAAATGCAAGTAGTGCAAAGTAAATATGCAGAGAGGCTACAATAAAGTTTGGCAAGCATCAGTGTCAACATGTACATGATGTAAATAAAACAGCAGCATATTTTTCATGGCCAAGTTTGCATGTCAAGGCAAACAAAATGTTGCAACAGCATGGCCAACAAAGTCAATGTTAAAAAGGTACAAGCAGTCCAAGTGTATGGTTCAACCATTCAAGACAAGTATTCCAGGTCAAAGAGAGATATGAGATGTCAGATTTCAAGTGTTCTTGGTCATGTTTCAGGCAATGGTTCAACAACTAAAAGTAAAATAGCAATGTTTAAGCTAGAGTGATTGCAAGTGAGCAGCATAGTGAAAACAGACTGATGTGTGTGTGTGAAACTTCAAATGTATGATGACACAGCAACAACCATTCAAATATTCCCAGATCACATTCAAATCAATTCAGGAAAAACTGGTGGACAAACAATCATGGCAGATCAGCTACAGGGCAGTTTCAACACAACATGATGATCGGTGAATGTGAGCATACACAAGTGGTGATAAATGGACAGTGCAACTCTTACAAACAGCAATGGTGAATGGACCGTAAACAAGTTCATGTTCAAGACTGGTTCGAGATGGTCTGACCAGTCCAAGTTCACAAGCAAAACAGGCGCAATAGCAAGGAAAATGCAGCAGCAAGTTCAAGTACAAATGAATGGAGTACAGGGTCAAACACAAGTGGTACACTCAAGTGAAGGTGTTAAAATATTCATCTTTGACAAGGATGTTGGAAATCAAATCATGCAAACTTTCAGGAATTCAAAAGTGATCTCTCAAATGTCTTAAATGATCTCAGGAATTACTTAAGGCATCTTAGAATGTTTCAAGATATGCCAGAATTACACATTTTTTTTAAACTGTTTCCAGAAATGGTTCTTGGCATGTACATCAAAATGTTTCCACAAATTCAAGTATTCTCGGCAAGTAATAAGAGTTCCCAAAAATGACAAAGTTGGCATAATCCACAAACATAAACATACATATGGCAATTATATGATGTGAAAGGATCAAGGGAAAATCAATTCACAAATTATACATAAATGTGAGTAATCAAGGCACAGCAGAAACAAGATGATTGAAGACATTTTTAGGCAAGAGGCTTTTCATTTATTTTCCAGAAAAATAAATCGTTTATGGGTGCAACAACAAATTGGCAAGATAATCAATTTACAGATAAATTGGTTCCTGTTTCAAATTACTATTTTTTGGCCAGTTTTAATCTCAGACATGCACAGACAAATTGCAGAATTCACAATCCATATTTGGCAAGAGTTTAATAGGCAGAAAATCACTCAAATCAGTTTACAATCAAAAGCCGAGTGGATCATGGATTTTTGGAAACATTTCAAATAGTCCAGCAATCAAAGTGCAAATCAAAGGCAAGTTATAAAAACCAGATTCATTGAGAGCCAAGGACATGGCCAAGTTCATCATTTAAATTCAATCAAGCCGTGATCAAATCAAAAGAGGAAAGCAACGCAAAAAAATATATCAGCAAGTCATTATCATGAAATCAGAGATTATAGGATTTAAAAATCCCATTTTAACACTATCTACATCATTGGCAATGTGAGATCGAAACCACAAGCATCGAAAATAAACCCAAAAATTCAGAGCAAAAATCGAATCAAATTCAAAGAACTTACGAGATTCTCGATCATCTGATAGTTCCAAAATCAGTGAGCAAGAAAGCATCAAAGAGCCATCAAAATTCAGAGAGCATTCAAGTTCGACAGAGAAGCAAATCGAAGAGCGATCTCCATCGATTTTATTTGAGATTTTCAGAAAGCCTAATTATTTTTACGGCCGCCATTTCCTTTTCAAGAGCAAAGTAAAAGGGACAAATGAGAGGGTGCAATGCAAAGAAAGAGGGCCGGCGCATTTAAAAAGGGGATGACCCCTTTAAATTCAGTCTCCTTCATTCATTGTTTTAATTAGGGTTTCTCGTTTTTTTAATTTTCTATTTGTTGTATTGTCTTTTAATTTAAGTTGTAAAACCGTCGAGATAGTTTTCTAGAGTCTGTAAAATCTAGGGGATCCAGTCAGGGTGTTGACTGGCAGTTGACAGAGTCTGTAAAATCTGGGTTACGGATTACGGGGTTGTAATTCGGGGAAATCTGATCGAGGGGATATTGGTTAGTCTAGGGTTTTGAGCGTAGGGTTAGAATAGGAGCAGGGTTTGCGAGTGTACATGGTCTTGTATACGGGAACTGTTCTATCACCTAGTAGAAACCTTAGAAATGCAGCAGTAGGCAGGGTTTTGCCGAAGCTGGGTATACCTGTATGTGATTTATTTTCTGAATTTCTGTTTCTGCTATATTCTGTGATTTGTTTATTATTATATATCTCATTAGAATTTTAATTGAGTTAAAAACTGTGATAAACCCTATTCACCCCCCTCTAGGGTTAATCTAGATCCAACAAATGGTATCAGAGCTTGGTTTTCTTTAACCCTAGAATCATGGATCCTTGTTGTCAGTCTTCTAAGAATCAGTCCAGTCGTATTCCAAATATTTTTGATGGAACATATTTTTCAAACTGGAAATCCAAAATGGAAATTTATTTAAAATCTGTTAATATTAAATGTTGGGATGTTGTTATCAAGGGGTTTAATAGTGTAGATATTACTTTCAATGCTCGTGCTATGAAAATCATATTTGATTATCTTAATACTGAGCAGTTTAATCTTATCTGTCATTGTTTATCTGCACATGAAATCTGGGATACTCTCAATACAAAGTTTGGAAGATCTGACAACCATAGCTCAAAACCCGATAAAGTCAACTCAGATTCAGAGTTCTGCTTAACAGGATTTACAAATGAAAATTCAGATGGATCAGTGGATGGAGATTCAACAGACGATGAGACAGGAAATTTCTCATATGAAGATTTAGTTTATATGTGTGCTGATCTAACTAAGTCCGTTGATAAACTCCAATCTAAAAACAAATCTCTGAAATCTAAAAATCTTGAGTTGACTAGCAAGATTGATGATTTGGAATCACAACTGGAACATTTTAAAAATTCTTCAAATTCAGATTGCAAAAATTGTTTGAAATTGAAAACCAACCTTGTTCATATCAATAAGAATATTCAAAAGTTTGAAAAGGAAATTCTGATCTTAAAAGAAAACAAGATTGAGTTATCAAATTTGAATAACTTTTTACAAAAGGAATTTGAAAATTTTAAAATAGATATAAATTGCAAATTTGAAATTGCTGAAAAGGAGAACTTGTTGAAATCAAATTTGATTTTAGAAGAACTTGAAAATGAGATTGAAAAATCCAAGAAATTTGAGTCTGAAAAACAAAAACGATTTGAATCTGAAATCATGGAATCCCAAGCCAGAATTAAAATTCTTAAACATGAAAATTTGGTTTTAAAATCTGATTTTGAAAGATGTATGATCTCTAAAAATCATTGTTCAGATTTAATGAAAGAAAACGGTGATCTTAAAACTGAAATTCAACAACTTGAAACAATTTTGAATAAATTTTCTAATGGAGAAAAATCTTTGAATATGTTGTTGAAGAGCCAAATTTCTGTTGGAAATAAATGTGGTCTTGGTTTTGAAAATCGAAACTCAAATGATTTTAATCCTTCAAATTGTTTTGAAAAGAATCGATTTAAGAATTTAAATTCTGATATTTTCAAAGGATTTTTAAATCATAATCAAGATGAAAATTTGTTTTGTATCAATCCATTTAAACATTCTTGGATTCCAAAAAGAAATAAAACAACTTGGACTAAATTTAAACAGATTTGGATTCCTAAGGGCGCAAAGGTAGATTCAAATGGATTTTTGTATAAACAGGTTTGGGTACCAAAGGTTCGACACACAACTGTGAGTGGTCTTACAAATTTTGTTAGATCACTTGATCCCCTAAGTTGTTAGGTACCTAAGGTGGCTGAGGAGCTGCTGTGCAGAAAGAGAAACTGAATTCAATCTTGGAATCATTCACAGTTCCTTAGCCATGTCTAATGAGTTAGAGATTCTGGTTTAAATTGCTTTCAGGTATGATCTCTAAACTCACCTTTGTATATTCTTTCTGCTTTTATTTTCTATGTTTATTCCTTCCTCTATCCCTTCTATTTTTCTTCAGTTTTTTTTTTGATTTGATTTATCACAGCCATATTTTTTTTTTCTTCATAGGCTTTATTAACTTCCAATTGCAGAAGCCATGTTTTTTTTTTCTGGAAATTTGTTTCTCTTGAATAAAACTCTAATGTTTTTAATCTCTTCCAGATCTTAAACTTAATCCTGTAAATCCCTGCAATTGTTTTGGAGTTTGCTTTCTAATTCTCTGAATTCATAACAGTGTTGATGCATTAATATCATATCTTGAACACTGTCATTTCGAATTCTAAATTTTTGAAGATCTGAATAATTATTGAAATTTCACACACTTATGCTGTTTTGAGTTTCTTCCAATTCATTTTGGAAACGCTTAAAATATTATACTCATTACAGTACACTGCTTCTTATCATTCGTGATAATTTCATTGATTTTCGGATTGGCTTGAAATCAGTGATACATCTAGAATCTCATCTTTATTCATGATCATTTTTTGTTGAAAATTATTTGTTTGAAATCATTTGAAATCCTTGATATTTTGAATATCACACACTTCTTAAATTTGAAATTATCAATCTTTTGTGATTGATTCATTATATCTCAAAAATTAACATTGATTCAAGTGATTTCAAATAAATTTTCTTGATCATGAATATCCTTCAAATTAGATGTAAATGATCTGAATATTCTTTATACTTGTCAAAAATATTTGTGAATATTCTTTTGAAAATATGGTCATAAATATCACTGTTATTTCATGATTATTTGATTTGAATATATGTTTGTTTAAAATCATTTGAAATTATTGATTTATTGAATCTCACACATAATTTTGAATCTGAAATATAACCTGGTGTGATTGATTCGTTAAATCCTAATATTTTCACATTTCTTCAAATGATTTAAAATAAAGTATATTTTTTAATCTGGGATCATGAAATATTTTTTTCACCATCTTGTCTTGTCTGCTTGGAAACTATCTTTGTACTGCTCTGATACTGTTCTTAGATAACTGCTTATTTTTGATCTGTCTACTGCTCTGTGCTAAATTTGTCTGCTTAGGCTTTAAATTTCTGTTGTCTGCGATATCATGGTTTGTCTCCAGTATCTTGATACATTTTTCATTAATAGAGACACCAAGTGGTATCAGAAGTGCTTTATATTTGTCTCACTCATCTGTACTTAGATTCTAATCTTCACCTTGTCTTGATCCACATACTCTTTGCCTTGTACAAATTTTTCCCTCTTGTTCTGTATAAATCTCCATATCCCTCTTGTAATTGATTTTCAATTTTCAGATTATTTATTGATTATTCATTCAGAAATTGAAACCTATATCCAAACTGAATTGTACTCATAATTCATCGAAATTATTATCAGATTTTGAAATTATGATGAATTGTGACTGTAGTATATTTCACAATAAGAGGAGATTATAGTTAAAAATTTTCATGATGGTTGAATGTTTATTATAATATCTTTGAACTGGCAATTATTTCATGACCATCTTCATTATCTATCATCCTTCCGCCATCCATTATGATTTTATATTAATGTGGAGAGTTAATTTTTTTTCTTTTGAATAAATAGTGGAAATATTCGTGATAGAAATGGGACTATATTATTGTTCAAAATTAGTGATAATTGAGAATTTTCAGTAATCCCAGTGCAGTTGGTCATATTTCATAATATAATTAATTTAGAAATTTATTTCACAGTCCATTTTTGTACCTACCACATTTCTATCATTCACATTGGTTGTATATACTGAGGAGTTTTTCTATTTAAAGTTGAAAATGATAAAATATATAATTAATCATAAGTATGTCTCTAACCTCATATAAAAATCTAAGCTCTAGTTATGTATAAGTTGCGAATGACCTCCTTTAAAAATCCAAGCTCTGGTTATGCGTGGTCAGTGTGCTCTTAAATAAAATAAAAAGAAAAATGTGCTAAATAGAAATTAATTTGAAATTCTCCTTGGTGTGTAAAAACCATTCTATCAATCCATATTATATTCTGTGAAATATTCTGAAATTTTATGACATATTATGATTTGTTGATTGATAGCTATTGGGATTTGAGAATATTCGATTTTGTCACTTAGATTGAATTATTAATTATAGTCCAAATTCAATCACTGTTTTTGAACCTCATTTTTTAAAAAATTCTTTGGAAAATAATTGGAACTCATTTTTTAACTCTCCCCATTTTATATAAATTTCATCGTAAATCCGTCATTCTCTACAATGTGAAACATGCCACCTATTCTCAGAATATTATGATTTTTGTTTGACTGATTAAGATTTATGATGATCGTTCTTCCTCTTAAGCTGAAATTATATTTTTAGTCATTTTTCATCTGTATTTTAACCTCTGTATCCTTTTGATGATAACAAAAGGGGGAGAATGGATTAGATTTTGATTTATGAGTGAATATTTTATAAATATTTTTAATTTTGATTTTTTTTTAAATTCATTCACTTCACTCGTGCACAGTTACAGGGGGAGTTCTCTGTTGTAGGGGGAGCTAATAAATAGGGGGAGTTCAAGATTCATTGTCAAACACATTTATTGTGCTCAAAATCTTTTATTTGTTTGTCATCATCAAAAGGGGGAGATTGTTGTATATAACGGTGTTGCACACACAATTATATGATTTTTGTTTGATGATAACAACCAAATAAATATTATTATTAATGTGTTTGAAATCGTACTGTTATTCTACATCACATACAGGAATATTATATTTAAATAGAATACGACTGTATAGATACTCATATTTTCTTACAGTATTTTATCTAAATATAAATATAATATTTCAAACACTCGAACATTACAATTATTTACAACTCCATTATTTAATCACTTCACAGAATTTGTACTTGTAAATACACAGTATACGATAAACAAATTTTGTTTGACGACAATAAAATAATATTTTATTTCAAACAATTGGTTTATTACAAATAAACAGTACAATATCTTCACTACAACTCTCACACTCAGTACATTTTGCATCTACGCATACATTCACTCAGTTACACATTGACACATACAGACTTATATACATTCACACACACTGTTATTTTTTCACTGTCTTTTGTCTTCACAGCATTCTTCAGTCAGTCCAGTCTTCATACCTGTCATATACAGAAACACACACACAGTATATGGAACAGAAATAATATTCAAAATTCATGCAAATAAAATTTTAATTTTAAAATTCTATTTGCCTCAGTTTTCTGGTGTGTTTCTCATCATTTTTGATGACTTGATCTGATTCATCTGTGTCAAGGCAGATAGTTTGTATATGTACAGGGACAGGAAATTTTCTGAATGGCTGCATATACACACGTGTATATATATACACGTGTGCACTGCCACGCCAATTCAGTGTGCAACTGAGGAGTAGCCAAGTGGACCTTCTTAACTCAGTACACATGAAAACAAAGTCAACACATCTCAAAGTACAAAGCCAAAATGAATCATTATTGTATAAAATTCAGATTTGCAAGTATATTCAAATGCAGCACCAAGTAAGTCAGCAATGAGCAAATTCAAGTAGTGCAAAGTAAATATGCAGAGAGGCTACAATAAAGTTTGGCAAGCGTCAGTGTCAACATGTACATGATGTAAATAACACAGCAGCATATTGTTCATGGCCAAGTCTGCATGTCAAGGCAAACAAAATGTTGCAACAACATGGCCAACAAAGTCAATGTTAAAAAGGTACAAGCAGTCCAAGTGTATGGTTCAACCATTCAAGACAAGTATTCCAGGTCAAATAGAGACATGAGATGTCAGATTTCAAGTGTTCTTGGTCATGTTTCAGGCAATGGTTCAGCAACTAAAAGTAAAACAACAATGTTTAAGCCAGAGTGATTGCAAGTGAGCAGCATAGTGAAAACAGACTGATGTGTGTGTGTGAAACTTCAAATGTATGATGACACAACAACAACCATTCAAATATTCCCAGATCACATTCAAATCAATTCAGGCAAAACTGGTGGACAAACAATCATGGCAGATCAGCTACAGGGCAGTTTCAATACAACATGATGGTCAGTGAATGTGAGCATACACAAGTGGTGATAAATGGACGGTGTAACTCTTACAAACAGCAATGGTGAATGGATAGTAAATAAGTTCATGTTCAAGACTGGTTCGAGATGGTCTGACCAGTCCAAGTTCACAAGCAAAACAGGCGCAATAGCAAGGAAAATGCAGCAGCAAGTTCAAGTACAAATGAATGGAGTACAGGGTCAAACACAAGTGGTACACTCAAGTGAAGGTGTTAAAATATTCATCTTTGACAAGGATGTTGGAAATCAAATCATGCAAACTTTCAGGAATTCAAAAGTGATCTCTCAAGTGTCTTAAATGATCTCAGGAATTACTCAAGGCATCTTAGAATGTTTCAAGATATGCCAGAATTACACAATTTTTTTTAAACTATTTCCAGAAATGGTTCTTGGCATGTATATCAAAATGTTTCAACATATTCAAGTATTCACAACAAGTAATAAGAGTTCCCAGAAATGACAGAGTTGGCATGATCCACAAACATAAACATACATATGGCAATTATATGATGTGAAAGGATCGAGGGAAAATCAATTCACAAATTATACAGAAATGTGAGTAATCAAGGCACAACAGAAACAAGATGAGTGAAGACATTTTTAGGCAAGAGGCTTTTCATTTATTTTCCAGAAAAATAAATCGTTTATGGGTGCAACAACATATTGGCAAGATAATCAATTTACAAATAAATTGGTTCCTGTTTCGAATTACTATTTTTTAGCAAGTTTTAATCTCAGACATGCACAGACAAATTGCAGAATTCACAATCCATATTTGGCAAGAGTTTAATAGAAAGAAAATCACTCAAATCAGTTTACATTCAAAAGCCGAGTGGATCATGGATTTTTGGCAACATTTCAAATAGTCCAGCAATCAAAGTGCAAATCGAAGGCAAGCTATAAAAACCAGATTCATTGAGAGCCAAGGTCATGGCCAAGTTCATCATTTAAATTCAATCAAGCCGTGATCAAATCAAAAGAGGAAAGCAACGCAAAAAAAAAAATACCAGCAAGTCATTATCACGAAATCAAAGGTTATAGGATTTAAAAATCCTATTTTAACATTATCTACATCATTGGCAAAGTGAGATCGAAACCACAAGCATCAAAAATCAACCCAAAAATTCAGAGCAAAAATCGAATCAAATTCAAAGAACTTACGAGATTTTCGATCACCTGATAGTTCCAAAATCAGTGAGCAAGAAAGCATCAGAGAGCCATCAAAATTCAGAGAGCATTCAAGTTCGACAGAGAATCAAATCGAAGAGCGATCTCGATCGATTTTATTTGAGATTTTCTGAAACCCTAATTTTTTTTACGGCCGCCATTTCCTTTTCAAGAGCAAAGTAAAAGGGACAAATGAGAGGGTGCAACGCAAAGAAAGTGGGCCGGCGCATTCAAAAAGGGGATGACCCCTTTAAATTCAATCTCCTTTATTCATTGTTTTAATTAGGGTTTCTCCTTGTTTTAATTTTCTATTTGTTGTATTGTCTTTTAATTTGAGTTGTAAAACCATCGAACCAGTTTTCTAGAGTCTGTAAAATCTAGGGGATCCAGTCAGGGTGTTGACTGGCAGTTGACAGAGTCTGTAAAATCTGGGTTACAGATTATGGGGTTGTAATTCGGGGAAATCTGATCGAGGGGATATTGGTCAGTCTAGGGTTTTGAGCGTAGGTTTAGAATAGGAGCAGGGTTTGCGAGTGTACATGGTCTTGTACGCAGGAACTGTTCTATCACCTAGTAGAAACCTTAGAAATGCAGCAGTAGGTAGGGTTTTGCCGAAGCTGGGTATATCTGTATGTGATTTATTTTCTCCATTTCTGTTTCTGCTATATTCTGTGATTTGTTTATTATTATATATCTCATTAGAATTTTAATCCAGTTAAAAACTATGATAAACCCTATTCACCCCCCCATCTAGGGTTAATCTAGATCCAACAAGTATGTCTTTAGAATGTAAGGTGTGTTTTGCTTTTGAACAAGTTTCCAACATAGTCATTCATTGATAATTGATCTCTCTATCCATTTATTGATCTTAATCTTACTGAATCACCTGGTTCCTCCAGATTCTCCTATAAAGAAAGGCCGTTCTGCCCAGAATTTTATCGCTTTGATTGGAAATATTTAATTACTTTTAAATATTCAAAAGTAATTGTTTTTATAATTATATTACCTTATTTTAATTAAAAATAAATTATGTGAAAATCATTCTATAATTTTGTTTACAAAAATAAATAGTTTAAAGAAAAACAAAAATGTAAGCTTAAGAAATTTCAAAAAAGGCTGATTTTCAATCGTGTGAAAGTTATTTAAATTCCTATATTAAATATACACATTGATGTATGTATCATAAATCAAGTTATTTAGTAATTAATTAAGCTTAATAAAGTAAGATGTGATGTTAAGTTAGATTTAGTAAAGTAATAAAAGAAATGAGAAAAGAAGTACTAAAAATACACTTAAATTGTGGAAGTTTAGACACATATTATACTTAAGTCACCATGGAAGCGAAAAATGTATGGATAGGAAAGGGTTAACGTGTTAAATGAAGAGGAAGGGGTAGATGTGGATGGTAATGATATGGCATGCTTTTGGAAGTGGTCATTTTGGTAATTTCAGGCTTATTTCAATTGATATAAAACCTTTCATTTCTCTTCCTTTTATTCTGTTTCTTTCCTTTATTTTTTTCATCTTTTTCACCTTTTTAAAGCTTTTAGAAAAAAAAATGACTTCTATGCCTTTGAAATCTTTTCAAAATCAAAATTTTATAACTTAAAACACTTTATAAATCTTGTTCAAAGCTTTCTTTTACCACTTCCTTTTTCATTTTCAAGTGCTTTAGCACCATCTCATGTCCTTTTTTTAACCAGGAAAAGGAAGACATATATAAATACTAAAAAGGAGATAATAAACAATCTCCGGTGGCTAATAAAATGGTATAGAAAAAACTAGAACACGTGAAATCAGAAAAAACTGCCTAGAAAAAAAGACAACTCCAACATTGCACCCATACAACAATGGCTCACTCAAGATAGAAAAAGGATGAAACAGAGGAAACCAATAACGCAAGCAGTGACCTGAGACCAAAGAGCCAAGTCCTCGCAAGTCTAATCTAGAGCAAGCACTTGAAGCACCGTGCATCATCCAAAGAGACACACACACTAGCCGAAGAACCCGACGACCATACGCTGAACAGCTGGAATACAAGAAGCTACAGATGCACCAACCAAAGCTTCTGCGCAAGTTCTAGGTCCCCAAAGTTGCAGAGAAACCGACAGAACAAGAGTGAACTAGAGTAACCTTCTCAGAAAGAAAGCCAACCTGGATCCTGCACAAGAAACAAAAAAATAGGCAGAGGGGGGGGGGATGTGTAACACCCCACCTCCGTTAAGGTCACTCACAAAGGGAATGCCTTAACTTTGGTGGAGCATTTTAGTAAACAGAACAGAAACTTACAAGACAGATAAAACAGTACTTGAAAATTTTTAACTTTATTACAGCGGAAACAGAAATCAATACGGTTACATCCTTTCAAATCTCAGAATTCAAGTACAAAATATCAGTCTTGTACAAAAGCCTTCAAAATGCATGGTTTAAAATCATAATCCCCATAGAACGGAAGCTATACAGAGCCAAGCCATACTTTAAGCACTTCAAGCAAAGAGAAATCCGGATCAAGCTAAAGTATTCCCTCCTTGGATAACCTGGGGGGGAAACGGAAGAAAGGAGGCGAAACAACAAGGGTCAGACAAAAAGTCTGGCAAGTCCAGTGACTTTCAGCATATGAACAGATAATAATAATATGATATGAACATAAAACTGGATGTGAGATAACTGTAACAGATGTAGCAGATATAACAGAAGAACAGAATGACATAAACTATTGCTTCACACTTCTCTGCACTAACACGAGTACAACATAATTAGGTGTAACCCTAATGTCTAAACTGAAGCAGGAACGGGTACAGAATAATTTAACAGAAACAGAATGCTAATAATGGGCCTTTACTACCCGATCAAAAACAGACAGAAGCAGAAACAGATTAATCCCTACGAAAACAGAATGTAGAATTAGGTGTACACTAGTAATGGGCCTTTACCACCCGAACAGACGGTACCACACAGAAACAGACGGGTGTTACCACCCAACAGAAACAAACGGTACCAACAGAAACAGACAGAACTAAGTGTACCCTAAAACCCTACCCCAAGCGATCGGCTCCCTAATACTTAAATATCCTGTATCGGCCCCACAGTAGGGTGTATCACTCCCTAAAGTGACAACCAATTGGCACAGACCTATTTACAGATGTCACGGTGTCTTACATCCTCAGAGGCAGACCGGGATCCATGCACGCACATGACCCGGTTGGAACGCACCATCAACACCCCTCGCCATTATCAGAATGAACCACTTATAATTAGTTCAGTAAGCGTGCCCGGACCCTACCTACTGTTGGGTCAAAGTTTTGATACCAGAAAGGGTTACTGACTAATATGGGTCCCAAACAACAGATGACACAAGTAATTCCCCTCCTAACCTTGTGTCCCCAGACTAACAGATCTCAGATTAACTTGTTTACAAGTTCAGACATACAGAATTCAGATTTACTAGTTCACAGATTAAGTTAATAAGTTTTCAGACTAACAGATCAGATGTACAGATTTTTCAGATTTGTCTAACTTTGTATTGGGCCTACAGATTTACAAAATGGGTTGTCCGATTCATTAGTCCAGTTTGGCTTTTAACCCTATCCACCCAACACGTTTTAGATGTCATGTTTTCTCTCAGATTTTATCTCATATTTTATCTCAGATCTGCATTAATTAAATACTAATGCACAGACCTCTCACATTAGGTCGGTAGCTTGTGGCCGCTGGATATGCCGGGCGGTTCCGGGCAGACTTCTGCCACAAGCCAGACCTAACCTCGTGTCTTGAGCATGTTATGACTAACTTCTCACATTAGAACCTATTGTTTTTGGCCACTGGATGTGCCGGGCGGTTCCGGGCAGAATTACGCCGCAAACTCATTCTAACCTCGAGTTAGCCATGTTTATCTTTGCGGCCAATTAATTAATAATTTACCCTTTATGAGCACGCCCAATATATATGCCAATTCAGATTATATCAATAACAGGATGATTATATCAACATAGCAGATAACAGATTTTAGCAGATAACAGATTTTCCAGATTATATGACTTAACGGATTTAACCGATTTAGCAACTTAGCAGATTTTGGCATATAACAGGTTAGGCATTTCAACCGACAAATTTAACAGATTAGGCACTTCAACCTAATTAGCAGTCTAGGTAATATAACAAAACTAGCAGTTTAGGCAACTTGGCAAATTAGCAGATTTAGCAAATTTAATATTTCTAAAGGTTCTATTTACATGCCTTGCCTAATCATAAATTAGGCCTAAATTCATATGCCTACATAATTATCATGATTCACAATATGAACATATACTCCATGTTTGCATAAATTTACATAGCGCAGAATATGGACATAATTTACCATATAACATATGTTCCAATTTTTGTTAAACTAGCATTTTACAGCAGATTCACATATAAATTATACCAAATATAACCGTTAATTACAATGCATGCCATATATCCAAAAATCCCTATTAATGTAAATCTTTACACCTAAGTTTCCATATCTTCTTCTTTTTAAGTCATGAATCATTATGCAAACTATACCCAACAATCTAAATCTTTAAATCATATCTTCTAAAAATCAGATCTTGATTTTTATATGCATTTTGTCCAAAGTCTCAAATCATATGTAATCTTACAATGGTTCCTCTCTTCTTTTATCACAGAATATGCATAGGTCTAAAACTAGTTTACAACATATGCTTATTTTTCTAATTAATTACAGATCTAAATAACATATGTTCATTTCTCTAATTAGTTACAGATCTAGATTACAACGTACACTATGCATACAACATATATAAATTACATGTTTACCGTCAAATTCATGCATCCAATCCCAAGTCATATGTCAATATATTTTATGCCTCAGATCTAAAGTCATACGTTTAATTCAGTCTTGTCAAATTTCACATCATTCATTATTTGTCCCAAAATTTGCGTTCATACGTTAATCTCTTATGAGATTAGGCACAGGCTCGTGGTAGCCTGGCTATAGAAACAGAAAGGAAGCAGAAAGGGATACAGAACAGTCACAGAAAAACAGATCTGACAGATATACAATCTCAGATTCAGATTTAAAAGCATATCAGAATTATAATTAATGTTTATAGCAGAAAATAACTGTACTTGCCTTGATTGGATTAAAGAAAGAACTTTAGTTGTTACAGAATTGTTGCAGAAGCTTTTATCTCAAATTTGAATTGAATTGCTTAGGTTGATGTTGATTAGCTTCTAGTTTTGATTCCAGCAGAGTAGCGACGCCATTTTTATTTTTACTAGAACAGAGGCAGAGAAGAAGCAGAATAGAATTGTGTGTAGAGGAGGCTAGGTCTTAGGATGTATTTATAGGTGTAGTTAGTTGTCTTAGGCCTTTAGATAAACCCTAAAACAGATCAGAACCGTCAGAATTCGTCACAGGCTCACCAAAACAGCCCAAAAACCCATCCAGATGCACCCAGGCAGAAAAGCAGATTCGGAGGCAGGTCAACCCCCAGGTCGAAACTAGGGTCGACTCTAGGGTCGACCCCCTGGGGGCAGGTCGACTCTAGGGTCGACTCCCCAGTCGACCTGGTCTGTGCTGTTTAATTTTTTCTGAACTTTGGAAGGCCATAACTTGGTCATACTGACTCCGATTTACGAAATTTCGGACTCTATTTTGTGTATTTTTTCGAGACGAACGCAACCGCGAAACCCGTTTCCCTTAATTCTCACATCTGTAATAATTATTCTTTAATTTGTGGCTATTAATATTAACAGAATTACGGGGTGTTACATTCTCCCCTCCTTAAAGGATTTCGTCCCCGAAATCTTCAAGTTAAGAAGAATGTATCCTACCATCCGACATCCATCTACTCAATCGTCAATCACTGGCATCCATTGTCCTTAGAAACTTCTAATGTTGTATGAACATATGCAAAGGTGTATGTATATGTTCCTTATCTAATGCAAAGATCAGGCGGTCCACTGATTCAGCTGACCTCCTTAATGCGAATTATGTCAGTGCCATGAGTCCAACATGTATGCAATTTTCCTACTTGATACATATCATTTCTATATGAGTGCACAACCATTCAGTCATATGCAACATCCATGTGCTGAGTCAAGCATTTTGCATCCACAAAAATTGAAATATGCTCACACATCCATTTGCAGTATGAGAGTGTTTTCGAGCCGATCTAGTGCCTAGTGTGTGTATATGCATCCACAGGCAACCACTAGCAACCACTTGCATCCACTTGCAACCATCAAACATAACATGTCTCAAACACATGTTTACACCCATTAGTTTCTACCTAAAGTTCGAAGATTCGATCGATAGGATACAGTCGAATGATGGAGGCGAGTACAGATAGAACAAAAACTTGGTTCCCATTAGACATGGGTCCTAAGTATCGGCCCCAAAGACCGAAACCAACATCAAATTGACACCCAGAGGATTACCTTCTTTAGACAATGTCAAAATAGGAAATCTTATCAGAAGTATTCAGATATTTACAGGCTACTGGTACAGATCAGGTTCCCTAATGACTCTTAGGAAGTTAAGCATGATAAAATCATACCCCACGAAAACTCAGAATGTATGCGTCATACTTGACGCCTAACAAAGATATCCCTCAAACCCCAATCTCAAACAAATGAGCCATAACCCTTATGGGTCTGAGTCTACAGCAGAATTCAGAAATAATGCTAGTATTAAAGTGCAGAGTATCGATTACAAAATCAAAATACCAGAATCAGAAAAAGTCTTAACTCCATAATCAGATAAAGAAATTAAACCTACTATAGAAATTTTCCTATTTCTATCCTAGCCACTAGCCTCAAGATTATTCGCCTGCCCTCCTTGTCCTCGTCTCTTCGGGCAGTCCCTAGTGAAGTGTCCCATCTCCCCACAGTTGAAGCAAGCGCCCTTCCTTTTTTTGCAATCCTTGTTCAGATGAGTCGAGCTTCCACAAGTAAAGCACTTTTTCCCCTTCTTATCTTCAGACTTCTCATCCTTCTTTTGTGTTTCCTTTTTGGGCCCCGTTTTCTTATTCTGTGGTTCTTCCTTCTTTGTCTCTTTCGGGCCCTTGTCTTCCTCGTGCAGTAGTGCCATGTCCACCAATTTCTCGTAAGTCGCTCCCATGGCTAGGCTGTGCAGTGGCTCGTTCAATCCTTTAACAAAGCGGAGAGCCTTTTTATGCTGAGTGTTGACTAAATCCAATCCGAACCTAGCTAGTTGGTTGAACTGGTTGACGTATTCCTTGACCGTCATACTTCCTTGCTTAAGAGATAAGAACTTTTCCAATTGTAAACTTCGTTCAGCTTGCGAGAGGAATTTTGTCTCGAACCTTGTTCTGAAATCCATCCATGTCTCGACCGGCCTCTCGGCGTTAGTGACTTCCCACCAGTAGGAAGCTTCGTCTTTGAGCAGCCATACCGCCAACTGTACCTTCTGCCTATCGTCTACCTCGAAGATAACGAATAGATCCTCAGTTTCTTTGAGCCAATTCCTCGCTTCTACGAATGATTCAGTTCCTTTGAAATCCTTCCCACCCATGGCCCTAAAATCTCTACAGATCTTTGAGAAAGCAATTGCACGAGGAGGGGGTGGGGGAGGGGGATCATTTAGTGGACCTGCAGCGGCGGTCCTAGCCTCAAGATATTGACGAAACCAACCGGGTACATGAACACCCTCTGGCATCTCAGATGCTTCAGACATGCTGAAACGAAAAAGGAAAGGTTCAGTACAAAAAGGACTGAAAGAAAGATATATGGCTCTCGGGGATTATGTTTTTCAAAATAAGCTTTATTTTTGAAAATACTTCCTTTTTAGATCCTTTTTGAAAAATAGTTTTCAAAACTTTTTATCAAATCTGGTAACCTTCAGCTCTGATACCAAGCGTAACACCCCACCTCCGTTAAGGTCACTCACAAAGGGAATGCCTTAACTTTGGTGGAGCATTTTAGTAAACAGAACAGAAACTTACAAGACAGATAAAACAGTACTTGAAAAATTTTAACTTTATTACAGCGGAAAAAGAAATCAATATGGTTACATCCTTTCAAATCTCAGAATTCAAGTACAAAATATCAGTCTTGTACAAAAGCCTTCAAAATGCATGGTTTAAAATCGTAATCCCCATAGAACGGAAGCTATACAGAGCCAAGCCATACTTTAAGCACTTCAAGCAAAGAGAAATCCGGATCAAGCTAAAGTATTCCCTCCTTGGATAACCTGGGGGGGGGGAACGGAAGAAAGGAGGCGAAACAACAAGGGTCAGACAAAAAGTCTGGCAAGTCCAGTGACTTTCAGCATATGAACAGATAATAATAATATGATATGAACATAAAACTGGATGTGAGATAACTGTAACAGATGTAGCAGATATAACAGAAGAACAGAATGACATAAACTATTGCTTCACACTTCTCTGCACTAACACGAGTATAACAGAATTAGGTGTCACCCTAATGTCTAAACTGAAGCAGGAACGGGTACAGAATAATTTAACAGAAACAGAATGCTAATAATGGGCCTTTACTACCCGATCAGAAACAGACAGAAGCAGAAACAGATTAATCCCTACGGAAACAGAATGTAGAATTAGGTGTGCACTAGTAATGGGCCTTTACCACCCAAATAGACGGTACCACACAGAAACAGACGGGTGTTACCACCCAACAGAAACAGACGGTACCAACAGAAACAGACAGAACTAAGTGTACCCTAAAACCCTACCCCAAGCGATCGGCTCCCTAATACATGAATATCCTGTGTCAGCCCCACAGTAGGGTGTATCACTCCCTAAAGTGACAACCAATTGGCACAGACCTATTTACAGATGTCACGGCGTCTTACATCCTCAGAGGCAGACCGGGATCCATGCACGCACATGACCCGGTTGGAACGCACCATCAACACCCCTCGCCATTATCAGAATGAACCACTTATAATTAGTTCAGTAAGCGTGCCCGAACCCTACCTACTGTTGGGTCAAAGTTTTGATACCAGAAAGGGTTACTGACTAATATGGGTCCCAAACAACAGATGACACAAGTAATTCCCCTCCTAACCTTGTGTCCCCAGACTAACAGATCTCAGATTAACTTGTTTACAAGTTCAGACATACAGAATTCAGATTTACTAGTTCACAGATTAAGTTAACAAGTTTTCAGACTAACAGATCAGATGTACAGATTTTTTCAGATTTGTCTAACTTTGTATTGGGCCTACAGATTTACAAAATGGGTTGTCCGATTCATTAGTCCAATTTGGCTTTTAACCCTATCCACCCAACACGTTTTAGATGTCATGTTTTCTCTCAGATTTTATCTCATATTTTATCTCAGATCTGCATTAATTAAATACTAATTCACAGACCTCTCACATTAGGTCGGTAGCTTGTGGCCGCTGGATATGCCGGGCGGTTCCGGGCAGACTTCTGCCACAAGCCAGACCTAACCTCGTGTCTTGAGCATGTTATGACTAACTTCTCACATTAGAACCTATTGTTTTCGGCCACTGGATGTGCCGGGCGGTTCCGGGCAGAATTACGCCGCAAACTCATTCTAACCTCGAGTTAGCCATGTTTATCTTTGCGGCCAATTAATTAATGATTTACCGTTTATGCGCACGCCCAATATATATGCCAATTCAGATTATATCAATAACAGGATGATTATATCAACATAGCAGATAACAGATTTTAGCAGATAACAGATTTTCTAGATTATATGACTTAACAGATTTAACCGATTTAGCAACTTAGCAGATTTTGGCATATAACAGGTTAGGCATTTCAACCGACAAATTTAACAGATTAGGCACTTCAACCTAATTAGCAGTCTAGGTAATATAACAAAACTAGCAGTTTAGGCAACTTGGCAAATTAGCAGATTTAGCAAATTTAATATTTCTAAAGGTTCTATTTACATGCCTTGCCTAATCATAAATTAGGCCTAAATTCATATGCCTACATAATTATCATGATTCACAATATGAACATATACTCCATGTTTGCATAAATTTACATAGCGCAGAATATGGACATAATTTACCATATAACATATGTTCCAATTTTTGTTAAACTAGCATTTTACAGCAGATTCACATATAAATTATACCAAATATAACCGTTAATTACAATGCATGCCATATATCCAAAAATCCCTATTAATGTAAATCTTTACACCTAAGTTTCCATATCTTCTTCTTTTTAAGTCAGGAATCATTATGCAAACTATACCCAACAATCTAAATCTTTAAATCATATCTTCTAAAAATCAGATCTTGATTTTTATATGAATTTTGTCCAAAGTCTCAAATCATATGTAATCTTACAATGGTTCCTCTCTTCTTTTATCACAGAATATGCATAGGTCTAAAACTAGTTTACAACATATGCTTATTTTTCTAGTTAATTACAGATCTAAATAACATATGTTCATTTCTCTAATTAGTTACAGATCTAGATTACAACGTACACTATGCATACAACATATATAAATTACATGTTTACCGTCAAATTCATGCATCCAATCCCAAGTCATATGTCAATATATTTTATGCCTCAGATCTAAAGTCATACGTTCAATTCAGTCTTGTCAAATTTCGCATCATTCATTATTTGTCCCAAAATTTGCGTTCCTACGTTAATCTCTTATGAGATTAGGCACAGGCTCGTGGTAGCCTGGCTATAGAAACAGAAAGGAAGCAGAAAGGGATACAGAACAGTCACAGAAAAACAGATCTGACAGATATACAATCTCAGATTCAGATTTAAAAGCATATCAGAATTATAATTAATGTTTATAGCAGAAAATAACTGTACTTGCCTTGATTGGATTAAAGAAAGAACTTTAGTTGTTACAGAATTGTTGCAGAAGCTTTTATCTCAAATTTGAATTGAATTGCTTAGGTTGATGTTGATTAGCTTCTAGTTTTGATTCCAGCAGAGTAGCGACGCCATTTTTATTTTTACTAGAACAGAGGCAGAGAAGAAGCAGAATAGAATTGTGTGTAGAGGAGGCTAGGTCTTAGGATGTATTTATAGGTGTAGTTAGTTGTCTTAGGCCTTTAGATAAACCCTAAAACAGATCAGAACCGTCAGAATTCGTCACAGGCTCACCAAAACAGCCCAAAAACTCATCCAGATGCACCCAGGCAGAAAAGCAGATTCGGAGGCAGGTCGACCCCCAGGTCGACACTAGGGTCGACTCTAGGGTCGACCCCCTGGGGGCAGGTCGACTCTAGGGTCGACTCCCCAGTCGACCTGGTCTGTGCTGTTTAATTTTTTCTGAACTTTGGAAGGCCATAACTTGGTCATATTGACTCCGATTTACGAAATTTCGGACTCTATTTTGTGTATTTTTTCGAGACGAACGCAACCGCGAAACCCGTTTCCCTTAATTCTCACATCTGTAATTAGTTATTCTTTAATTTGTGGCTATTAATATTAACAGAATTACGGGGTGTTACAGGATGTTGGGGTGAAAGGACAACCCGCTACTACAAAACAGGTCAGTTGTTTCAGTTATTTACCCCATGTTGCTTCAGTTCTACAACTGAAGCAACTGCAAACGATGCAACAGGCCAAAAATTTGTTGCTACGGACAAGCAACCGAAGCAAATAAACTTTTTTGCTTCGGTTATTTTTCCTTTTTGCTTCAGTTCAACATCTGAAGCAAATGCAGAAGACGCTACAAAAATATAATTTGCTGTTTCGAATAAATAACCGAAGCAAAAAATAGTTTTTTACTTCTGTTTTAGGAACAATGTAAGCAAAAAATGGAACATTAGGCTCAAAAAAATTCCCCTTTACAAACAGAATTGCATCAAAATTATTCATCCATACACATGACTAGTACAATACACCACTCAAGACAATGAACTATACATACAACACAATTATTATCATGAAATACACAATGTGCCATAAATGTAATTATAAGCTCAAATATATATAGGAAAGTTGAAAGAAAATCATATGCATTCGACTAGCATAATACCATTGCTATAGGCGGAAAATATATCTGTAGGAAAGTCAAATAAAAATAACAAACATCTGATTATTTAATTATGTAGCCTAGCCATTTATTAACCACTAAAGAACAACAGTACATAGCAGAAATAAACATAAAACTTTCATGTAAAATAAACCAAAGTATATAAAACTAAACTAAAACAAAGAAGATACAAGGATAGTAAAGCTAGACCCTGAATATCGCCTCAGCTCTAAGCTTGAATGTGCACTTCTCTCTTGCACTGTATATCACAAAATGATGTTTCTATGTTTGGACGGTTCTCCAGGTTAATTTATCCCACTTCATGCGCAATTATTCATAGAAAGAAAGGAATTGGATCAAACTTGCTTCTACCACATTCATATGCTACTGCTAAATGCCTTGCTCCACAATTACTGCCCATTTAATCGAAAAACATCCCACGTTCTACTATCAAATACAAATTAGCAGTTAAGTTATAATAACTGATTTCAATGCGGACATCTTGTACATATTATAACACATAGTTTCCTAATGCTCCATTCATGAATATACAAAGCATCATTGTAAATTATAATTAAAAAACCATTAATCAACAAGCAACTGAAATATACAGAACAATTATTGAAAAACTATCAGCATAACAACGTCTTTAAATAGATTTGTGGATTTGGAAATTATCTACAAAGGATAATTCCTCTTCCAAAAAGCTTGGGAATTCATAAAAGGAGATGAAGTAAAAATAAGTTGGCGTAAAGTAATATGAAACAAGTCCAACTACCCAAAAATGTCACGCTATTCCTCTTTTGCCATTTTCTTAGAAGAGGCAGATGTTTAAAATGGAACAAAAAATGAAGAAATCATATGCTTATTATGCAAAAACCATCCAGAAATCACTGGCCATTTATTTTTTATTGTTCTTATTCGAATAACATTTGGTATATTGCCAAGTGCAATTTGAATTTCAATCAAACCAAAAGCATTCAAAATATCAAGGATGCCATTGTTTATATCTAGGAAAACTTCAAGATCAAATCCAAAGAATTTAAAATTGCATTCAAAATTTTAATTGCCGTTGTATATCATCCATGCTTTGGAAGAAATTAATGACTACATAACAACAAGAAAGAATCAGTCTCTAACTTCAGAAAATCGTAAACTCAAAATGTCAAATCCTTGTTCGAAAACTTGTTAGGCATCAAGATAGAGATGACATGAGTTATACTGACATTTTAGCTCAACTTAACTGTCCCTTTTAGCTCACCTTTCATGTAGTAGGTAACATCAATTGAATTCGTAAATAGAAGATAACATCAGTTCCTTAATTCTGCACAAAGTCTCTTTAGATGCGACTATCAGATTGAAGCTAAGGTAAGAATGGATTGTGACGGCCAACTTATACAAAACATTTCAAAAAATACTGCAAGTAATCAGTGGTTCATTTCATCAAACTACTTCTGTACCCAAACTAAATGAAGGCTATAGCAAGTACATAAGATAAGTACAGAAAGGAAGATGAACGTGGTGACGAGAGCAAACAAATGCACCGAACGCAGCATGTAAATGACTGCACAAAGATACCTTCATATTCATGTATCTAACTTTCTCCTAAACATGGCTATTTATTTAACTTAGTAAATAAATTATATAATATTTACTACTTAACAAATCAAATGAACCTATAATGTAACATGGACAAATAATTCACTGTAGAACAAGAGCTTGCTGGTGCAAATGAAAAATCTCCATCGTAATCTAATACAAGGAAGCAGCTTCAGTTGGTGACCACCGTGCAGTTGACAATGGCGTTCAGTTAGCTTTGCTATTGGGTTTCAACACCAGATCGATGAATTCTTCGTGTGACAGTGGTGTTTGAACATACTCAGTAGATCGACAAAGGTTCATATATCGGTCTTGGCATTTTTTCCCTTCGAGAGTTTTTTGGCAGCAGATTTCGCGAGAGGAGAAGATAAAGATGAGCATAACATTAAAAGAAGAGTTGTTTATTCAGGCGTACTATCTGATAAAAGGGAAACGTGTACTGCTACATTGATACGTGGGAAATAAAAATTGAAGGAGGAAAAAACGAAAATTAACGAGGGAAAAAGATAGCTAAGCGGCAAAGAAAAAAAATGGACAACGTTGTTTTACTAATGTCGTGAAAGATTTTATATTAACATTTATATATTAACAATCTTTAAATGAACCTGTAACAAAATGTTATTACTTTTTTATTGTAATTGAATACTAATTGATAATTATCAATTATTAGTTATTAAAAGTAATTATTAATTATTATATATATTTAATTTTATATGTCTACATTATCAATTATTAATCTTATATTATCTAAATACAACAATCATATTGATAATAATTAGGGTATTTAGTTTTAGGACACATTCCAACTAAAACATAAAAATTGTTCTAGATTTAGAAAACAAAAGTTGTTTATCTATAGATCTATTTTTTTATTCTTCTAATTTACGAATTGTTTGTTGATAATCATTCATTATAATAAATACTATATCTTAATCATTGAATATTGGATGTCAAATATTACTTCTCAATTGTTATATATCACTATCACTTGTTAATTATATTGTCTAGTCTTGGTTACAACATAAATATTAAAAATTATTTATTTATTAGTAATTATTAATTAAAACAATATTAAATACTAATTATTAAATATTACTTCTTAATTATTAAGCAATAAATGCTAAACATTAGTTATTAAATATTAACGATTGACTATTAAATGTAATCAATCCAATATAAATTATTACCAATATTTTTTAATTATAATAAATTTTACTTCTTAGTTGTTTTGTAATTTACTAATTATTAACATTGGTTTTTACAATTTACTAACTACAAATCATTAATTATTAAAAATGATGAATGATTATCTATTAAATTGAAATTATTAATTACTAATTAATTAAAAATCATTAATTATTAAAAATGATAAATTATTAACTATTGACAATTAATTAATTAATAATTATTACATACTAGTCTTAATTATTTTATAATTATTAACAATTAATTGTTAATTAAATAATAATTATAAAAATTAATTATTAAATATAAATATTACTTCTTAATTATAAAATATTACTTACTAATTAGATATTAAATGTTAAACATTAATAATTAAATATTGATTATAAATTATAAATTATTTAATATCAATTATTAATTTATCTATTTACTTGTTAAATATAATTAGAATATATTAAATATATATTTACTAGTTATCTATTAAATAAATATTAAACATTGCGTCTTAATTATTAAATATTTATTATTAGCTAAATGAGAAACATTAAACATTGATTACTAAATATTATTAATTATTCAATATTATTTATAAATTACTGAATGTAATTAATAAATATTTATTGTAATTTACTAATTATTAATAATTACCTATAATAAACTATTAAATGTAAAAAGTAATTATTTATAGCACTAGTAATTATAAATATTTATTGATAGTCATTAATTATAACCGATTATCAATAATGATATATGTATGTTGTTATTTATGGTTATTGATATGTACATTTGCTATAACTAAAATAATTTGCAGTTGCTTCCGTGCATTTGCTTCAGTTCCTAAGAAATCGATGCAAATAACAATATTTGCTTCAGTTCATTTGCTTCGATTCCTAAGAACAGGTGCAAATAACATTATTTGCTTCGATGCACTCGCTTCAGTTCCTAAGAACAGGTGCAAATAACATTATTTGCTTCGCTGCATTTGCTTCTATTTTTTATTAAACCAAAGCAATTGATACTAATTGCTTTTGTTGTGAACACAACCAAAGTAAATAACCCAATTTGCTTCTGCGCATTTGCTTTAGTTGTTAACTCAACAGAAGAAAATGATACTAGTTGCTTCTGTTGTTGGCACAACTGAAGCAAATAAGGCGAGGCAACATACATATTTTGTACTTATGACCCAAGATAACAACACTACTCATGCACTAAAACAAAGTAAATCAACCAACTCTAGCATGAGGAAAGGAACCCAAAAATACATCGGATACACGAGCCAAGCTCGACGAGCGAGGGCAAATGACACCCAAGAAAGGCTTGCCACGAAAAGCAAGGAAAACATCATCCCTAACTCGACGAATGACTGTAGATAAGTTCATGGGAACCTCATCGAACACAGCCAAATTGTTTGAGAACACCTTCCAACTGAAGCAAATCGAGAAAAGAGTAGGCGTTCCATAGAGGCCAACTAGATTCCCGAAGTAAGACTAGATAGCTTATAACGACCCGAAATCCTCGGCCAGCCTAGGCCGAACAAGAACGCGGATTGTTTGAGAACACAACGCACCGAAACACAAAAAATAGAACTTTTCATTGCTATTACAACAATATTACATCAGAGTACAAGAATATCAGAGTGAGAATAAATAATATATAGCGGGAATACAAATATTAGAGAATAAATTACAACAATGCAGCAGAAATAAAATGTATAAATACAATCACAGCAGAAATCCATCAACTAACACAGCTGAAAGAAATACACGAATACAAAGCTTTTCAAATATAGCTCCAGTCGTAACCAGACCTGTTAAGTAGAAATCTGCAAAACCAAAACTACTTGCTGCCCATGTGGAAAATATGGGCATCCAGAGTTTAGGTGAAAATAATAAACTCCAGGCCAGTCATGGGACTGCTGTGAGAACTTAAAACAATTATTAATTCTTTATATAAAAAAGTAGGAAAAATCATGGGACCACACCGTATGACACGGAACGAGTTTACTCCACATGAATACTAGTTTAAAATAAAACAATGTAATGCTTTTTGAAAAATGAAGCTATTATAAGACTCAGGTCCCATCACACAATGCAATGCAACGCAAGCCGGAGGATAAAGTTTTACCGTATAATGGCCAAATATGCTTGATACGCATAAACCAAAAATCATTTGGTATTTTTATTAGTGTTTAGATGTTTTTAAAACAATTTGAACATAAATATATCATTCCTAGACGGCATAGTACCCCATCCTACTATGTTGCCGATAGTGTACAACTAAAACCATACGGTGTCGTATTGGAAGTTGGATTTCCATCATGAGTCAAGGCAAGGTATGTCTCCTTACTGAATCCAGACCATCTCTAGCAAGATGTCTAGGACCACACCTATAGGCAACCCTTAGATCTTTAGGGCCGGTCCACACCTAACATTTGTGGAATGGTTATTCCTGAACAATACATTTCCCGATCCTATCGGACCTGTCACCTGGTCAGTATGTCGACCAATCTTAAGCCTTTTACAACCACATCCAAGGCGCCTCACAATCCATCATCCATATAAGTAAAAATGTCTGGGATCCATATCATGACACCGCTTCTAGCTAGAAAGAAACACATGCACTCCCTGCAATCCCTAATCTCCTTTTTTACTCATACCAGGCTGTGAGGCTCGCGAATTAACGCTATACACAAAGCTATGCTATATTAAAGTCGTGCTATGATCATCATCTAAAAAACTCTGCTTTTGAACAAAAGCCTTGATCATTGCATCTCAGCATGCCACATTGTCAGTTCATACCATACAACTGATGTCTATCAATATATAACCTTTGAGCTCGTACGTCTCAGAGAAGAGTGTTAAGCAAAGAGAATAAATTCTCTTTCACCAAATAGATATATATTTAGTAGAGATCAGATAATATAGCACAAATTATAATTTCAGATACACAAACCATTTGCAAGTTCTCGTCCCATATTTCCAATACAAGAGATAGGCCCTCGCATATTCGGTCGATCTCCAAGTACGTCTGGACGACCACAACTTATTACCTCGTCTTGTGTGTACCGCCCAATCAAGACATTAGTAATCATCCATATGATGTGAAGATCCCCGGTCTTCAACCACTGTCTTCATCGTCAAATTTTATCATCGTAATAGTTATTCAGAATGGGTTAAACCCGGTCTTTT
The DNA here is from genome assembly GCA_030737875.1 of Allium sativum. NCBI lineage: Eukaryota > Viridiplantae > Streptophyta > Magnoliopsida > Asparagales > Amaryllidaceae > Allium > Allium sativum. The sequence goes on along the minus strand of CM060919.1, from coordinate 602,292,522 downwards.
CGAATAACTGGCGCATCTTTATTATCGCGTGATAAATAAACAAAGATATCCCACATCTCATTCCAATCCAGAATATTATTTCATTCAAATATTCAAATCTTTAGAGGAAAGGATCCCGTTAATTTTGTCAAAGATTATTTCTTTTAAATTTATAGTTTAATCCATTCCTCCGAAATCATTTTAAAAGATTTTATACTATATTTTCATCTTCAAAAATCTTAACGCAATGATTATTCAACTTTTAGAAATTCATCTAGTCTTTAACTGGGTTAAAGAACAAATGTCGTTTAAAACATCATTTAAGATAAAGCCCAAAATCATCTTCCATTAATATGGAATCTTCATGGAAATCTGAATACTTTATAATCGATATAAATTTCCGTATCAGGCTAATACTATAAATGAAATAACGGCGAAGCCTTTTAAATTCCATAAATAATAAAGGCCTTCCTTTACAGAAGCTCATTTCGATTATTATGAATCGAATTCCATTCAATCCCAGTTTAATTGAATAAATTGGAAACCTCATTAAATATTATTTAAAAGATTTATTCCTTTTTACCATTGGGTTTGAGAACTGTAACACCCCGTGTATTCTATAACAGTGAAATTCACAAAATAAAGTATAACTAATTTCAAATCAAAGAATTAAGGGAAACGGGATACGCCATTACGTTCGTCTCGGAATTCTTCTTGAGATAGAGTCCGAGTTTGCGTAAAACGGACTCCGTATGAGGGAGATATGGCCTCCGGAAGTTTCAGAATTCTGTTTAAAATTCAAACAGACAAAAACAGCTCAGAAAACAAATTCAAATTTCAAAAATCGAGCCGGATTGGCCAGGGCGGGAATTTTCCCGCCCAAGGCACCCAGGTCGACTAGGTTGTCGACCTGGGCTACCCAGGTCGACTGGGTAGTCGACCTAGGGCACCCAGGTCGACTATGTAGTCGACCTGGGGGTCGACTGGGTAGTCGACTTGGCCCCTGAGCCAGGTCGAACCCAACCCCCCTGGCTGGCCTGGTCTGTGCTTGGCCAAATTTCTGAGCCTTGCCTTGTCACTAGGGCTAGGTGTCAGCTCCTGATTGGTCTCTCCTTCAAACGAACGGCTAATATTAATCCAAGCTCCATCGACGGTCCTAATCAATTCACAAACTCTATAAAAAAGACCTAAGACTCCACCTAATTCATACAAATAAAAATGAGAATGAGACCATCATGCTGCTGAGGAAAGACAAGGAGTAGCCGTCAAAATTGAGAGACGATTAGGAGACAATTCAAAAGCTTAAAGCAACGACAACTAAATCAAAACAACGCCTACAACAAAGGATAGCATCTCCAAATTCAGAATTCAGAAACCTGAATTGAAGATTCGTCATACGTTGTAAGTAGAGTGCTATTCCGATGTGAATAAATAATTGTGTTTTGATTTGTGTAAAATGAGAAATAGAATTGTACTTAATTTGTGGTGATGATAATTCATAATTGTATGTTGCTATGGTTCTAATCGATTTGGGATGTTGTGGTATAACGATTGGATATTTGCAAGTATGCGATTCATGTTGAAAGTTAACAACTATATGTTTGTGGTAGTTTATTTCAATACCTATTGGATAATTGCAAGTATATGATTCATGTTAACGACCATATGTTTGTGGTAGTTTATTTCAACACCTATTGGATAATTGCAAGTATATGATTCATGTTAACGACCATATGTTTGTGGTAGTTTATTTGAGATTCATGCAAGTATATGATTCACTATTATGCCAACATGATGTACGTTTTTTTATGATCACTTTTAGTGTGTAGTTGGATTCAATTAAGTATTATGGTTTATATGAATTTATGTTGGAATTAGCATCATGGTTCAAATGTAAAAACCATACTTTTGTATTAGTGACAAAATCAAGCATCTTTGTGAATTTGTATTAACTCTATAAACATGACTAAACTATGTTTGGTGTTATGCCTAATTGAAAACATGTTTTAGGCCTATGTTGTTATCAAAATCATATGATAATATATGTGACACATAATTAAGTTAGATTTACATTCCACTTGCAAGTTTACATGAATAGGTTAAAAACCATGATTCATGTTTAGGTATGTTTATGCCATGATTATATGCTATTACACTGCAAGTTCACAAGTGCCTAATTTGTGTTAATTAATTCGCTATGTTGCAAGTTCATGCGTTCACACTCCCCTTTTTATGTTACTTAGAATATATAAATACCCTGTTCTAAGCCTCCCCTTTTTCATGTGGCTAAGTTGGGTTTAAATGTTAAACCCAACATATGTTATATTTTAGCGAACGTATAAAATGGGGGTAATGATGTTTGGGTTAAAAATATAAAACATATGTGTTGGCATGATTGACGCATGCCAACGACCTTGAAAAACAATTAAGTGGTATAAATTAATTTTACCCAATAAAGATGAATTTGAATAATGGGCCGCAAATATTTACATATAAAAAGGAAAGAGACAAAATATGTAAATTTAGAAAATACGATGTGTTTAACCCGAGGTTGGATTGAGTTGTGATGTAAACCTGCCCGGAACCGCCCGGCTGTCCAGTAGTCACAACAATACCTATCCAATGTGGGTGGTTAAACACGGAGCCCAATAAGGACCCGAGGTTAGACTGAGTTGTGGCGTAAGACTGCCCGGACCCAACCGGCAACAGGCAGCCACAACAATATCTGTCTAATGTGAGAGGTCGAGGCTTTAATAAGACAATTAAGGCTGAGTCAGGATTGATAAGATTAAGTAAATTGAATTAATACTTAATCAAAATGGAACTTGCTAAACTATACAGACTGATTGGGGGTTAGGTTTACAAAACACTTAACCAACTTAGCATGTTGGCTAGAAATAGAAAACCTAGTAGCGGGGGACCCTTTTCAGCAGTAACCCTACAAGGTGTATCAGGATACCCTGAACTAGGCAGGGTGGGGCACGATTACTGGGCTGACTGTAAGAGGTCAAATCGACGGCGGTAGTGCAACAGTGTAGGTTCAAACGGGGTGCGGGCGTGCACACACTCCGACGCAGAAAAATAAGGCACTGGGCACCAGTAGTATACCTGTGCATTCTAGAATTGTGTCGGGCCGCCACCATGGGACTTGATACACCCCATGGTGGGACCAGCATAGGTAGCTACAACAACGGGGGCCGTAAGACACATGTAACTATGCGAGTAGGAGCCGATCATTAGAAATGGATCACTTCACCCTGATTATGGGGTGCCTGTTGGGAACTAGTTTATATGGATGCAGAGATTAATATGGGGTACGCTAGTATATTCGACTCTAGACAACTTAACTTAGTTTATGGTGCTTTCCCATTTCCAGTTTATACTTATCATGCCCAGTTCTTTATTCATAGACTGAATAGTCCTAGACTTACTCAGGCTTTATGTCTGACTCTACTTTTCTTTCGTCTTCATTTCTTTCGTTCCCCCCAGGTCCACAGGGAGGGAATACCGCAGCTTGACCAATTTTCACATCCATCTTGAAGAGAAAGATTGTATTGCTTGGATCTTTTTCGTTTTGGACTATGGCTTTGGACAGCAATTATGGGACTTATGCTGTTTACTTATGTTTTTTTATGCTTCTTTGAATAATGAAATCAAGACAGTTATGAAGATGTAATGCTTTTGGAAGTATTGTAAGACAATTATGGCATGGTTTGTGTAACACGTATTTTAATGAAATAAAAGTTGCTGTTGTTTTCCGCTGTTCAAAAACATGTGTTCTTATATCTGTCTTGTGTATCTGTGACTTATACTTATAAACCCCCACCAAAATTAGGGCATTCCCTTTGAGAGTGACCATAACGGAGGTGGGGTGTTTCACTTGGTATCAGAGCTGAAGGTTTACCAGATAAGATAAAAAGTTTTGAAATTTTATTTTCAAAAGAAAATTTAAAGAAGCATTTTTAAAGATAAAATATTATTTTATTTTAAAAAGGCATAGTCCCCCAAAGCCATAGGTACTATCTTTTATCCTTCGTTTTGAATCTATCCTTTTTGTTTCAGCATGTCCGAAGAACTTAACTTGCCAGAGGGTATACCAATACCTGGTTGGTTTAGACGATTCTTAGAAGCAAGGGCCACTCAGCCAGGTCCTACCGTTCCTCCTCCCCCAGCTGCAGGAAATCATCCAGCTGCAGCAGCACCTCTTCCTCCACCTCCTCCACGGGGAAATACTTTTGCTAAGATATGTAAAGATTTTAAAGCTATGGGAGGAAAGGACTTTCATGGAACCAAGTCCTTCGTGGCAGCCAGGAATTGGCTAAAGGAAACCGAGGACTTATTCGTCATCTTTAAGGTAGAAGATAGGCAGAAGGTACAACTGGCAGTATGGCTACTTAAAGGCGAGGCTTCCTACTGGTGGGAAGTCACCAATGCATAAAGACCCGAGGAAACATGGGAGGACTTTAGGGCAAGGTTTGAGGCTAAATTTCTCTCAGAAGCTGAAAGGAGTCTTCAGTTGGAAAAATTCTTATTTCTTAAGCAAGGGAATATGACAGTCAAAGAGTATGTTAATCAGTTCGATCAGCTGGCTAGGTTCGGACTGGACCTAGTCAACACCCCGCACAAGAAGGCTCTCCGCTTTGTCAAGGGGTTGAATGAGCCATTACACAGTTTGGCCATGACCCATATACCCATGGGAGCTACGTATGAAAGGTTGGTGCAGATGGCATTGCTGAACGAAGAGGATAAGGGCAAGAAGGAGACAAAGGCAGAAAGCTCTCAAGGGAAGAAAGAGGGTTTACAGCCTAAGAAGACAGACTTTAAGAAGGGCGGGAAAGACAACAAAGAGAAGAGGAAGTGTAATTTCTGTGGCAAAGTGGGGCACTTAGTGAAAGATTGCCGGAAAAAGAAGGCCAAGATGAATGGTGGGTGCTTTTCTTGCGGTGAGACAGGCCACCTGGCTAAGGATTGCCCAAAGAAGCGAGGGCAGGGGCAGAGGGTTGGATCCACCTCAGGGGCACAAGTTCATGCGCTAGAAGCGCCACCTCTGCAACAGCGAGGTATAAATACTTCTGTAGAAAGTGTAGTTTATCTTTATGATCACCCAGTTCGCACTTTATTTGATTCTGGCGCATCACACTCCTTTATCTCATCTGCTTTAGTAGAATCTCTGCACCTGGAAACTAGTATGTTAGAGGACCCCTTAATTGTTTCAAATCCAATTGGGGGCCCATCTCATTTATCTATGATCTGTGTGGGATTGAAAATTTCTATTCTAAGCGTAGAATTTAAATGTAGTGCCTTTGTTTTGGGCTTTTCGGGATATGGTTTGATTTTGGGCATGGATTGGCTATCCAGTAATGGTGCCATCCTGGATTGTGAGAAAAGGGTGGTTAGGCTTCTGACCCAACTCGGTAACACTTTGGAAATTACTTGTAATCCCTCGTATGTGGTTATGCTTAGTTATCTTGAATCTCTAGATGCTTCTGTTGAAAGTTTGCAATCGGTTAGAGTGGTCCGCGAATATCCGAATGTCTTCGAAGAGGTGAAGGGCTTACCTCCAAAGCGGGAGATAGACTTCCGCATATATCTTGTAGATAATGCAAAGCCCGTTGCATTGCCCGTTAGACACATGGCTCCACGGGAAAGGAAAGAGCTCAGTAAATAGATTAAAGAGCTTCTAGAAAAGGGGTTCATTAGAAGGAGCATTTCAGAATGGGGCGCTCCAGTGGTGTTCGCTACAAAGGCGGATGGTTCACTCCTTCTGTGTGTTGACTATAGGGAGCTCAACAAGCTAACGAAAAAGAATAGGCACCCTCTCCCCAGAATTGACGATCTGTTTGATCAGCTTGTAGGAGCGTCTGTTTTCTCCCAACTCGATTTGGCGACCGATTTTCATCAGCTAAGGGTGGCTGAAGATAGCATTGATAAAACGACATTCAGAACCCCAGACGGCTTCTTTGAATGGCTTATCATGCCTTTTGGCTTGACAAACGCACCCGCTTACTTCGTGGACCTGATGAGTAGGGTGTTCAGAGAATTCCTCAACAAGTTTGTAGTGGTTTTCGTAGACGATATCTTGATCTTCTCAAAGAGTGAAAAAGAGCATGCTCAACACCTAAGGGCAATCATGGAAACTCTGCGAGTCCATCAACTAAAAGCCAAATTCTCCAAATGCCACTTTTGGAGAGAGGAAGTAAGATTTCTTGGGCATATAGTATCCAAAAAGGGGTTAGCTGTGGACCCTGCTAAAGTAGTAGCGGTGCAGGATTGGAAGACACCAAGAAACGCAACTAAGGTCCAAAGTTTTCTAGGGCTAGCAGGTTTCTATCGAAAATTCATAAGGGATTTTGCGAAAATATCAGCTCCGTTCACAAGGTTGACAAAGAAGAATCTAGTGTTCAATTGGGACTTGGATTGCGAATTTTCTTTCCAACGACTGAAAAGGGCTCTTACAACAGCCCCAGTTTTGACGTTGCCAGATGGAAGCAAGATGTTCACAGTTTATACAGATGCATGTAGGACAGGGCTAGGCGCTGTCTTGATGCAAGAAGGGAGGGTAGTAGCTTATGGTGGAAGGCAATTGAAAGTTCATGAAAAGAACTACCCGACCCACGATCTTGAGTTAGCCGCCATCGTCTTTGCACTCAAGTCTTGGCGACACTATCTCCTAGGTGAGAAGTTTGAACTTTACACTGACCATAAATCATTGAATTATCTTTTCTCGCAGAAAGATCTTAACTTGAGGCAACAGAGGTGGATGGAGTTTTTTGCCTCGTACGATTTCGAGATCTCCTACACTCCGGGCAAAGGCAACGTAGTGGCAGACGCGTTGAGCCGAAAGAAACTGACCCTAAGCCCGCTGTTTGTTGAAAGACAAAGCCTAGAGTTTATAGCCAGTTTTGACTTTAGGCCCTCCTCCGATTTTGTACCGGGCTTGCTGGCATCTCTCGAAGTACGCCCGACTTTAGTGGACTCAATAGGGACAGCACAACGCGAAGACCCTCAGCTTGTGGAGACGATTGATAGGCTAATTAGGGGTGAGACTTCAAGTCACCTCAGCAGATACTCCATCGACGATAAGGGTTGGCTAAGGCGAGACAGAAGACTATGCGTCCCCCAGACAAGGGATTTAGTAAAGAAGGTTCTCGAGGAAGCACATCACTCCAAGATGACGATACACCCAGGCGGGGATAAAATGTACAAGGACATAAAGAGATCTTTCTTTTGGAACGGCATGAAGAAGGACATGGCAGATTTCGTTTCTAAGTGTATGGTGTGCCAACAGGTTAAGGCGGAACAGAAAAAGCCTGGCGGTCTGCTCCATCCTCTAGAGGTCCCACAGTGGAAGTGGGATAGCATCTCAATGGACTTCATTGATGGGCTGCCTATGTCTAGAAGTGGCAGGACTAGCATTTGGGTTATAGTGGATAGGCTTACTAAAAGCGCCCACTTTTTACCTGTCAAAAGTAAAAGAACTACCTCATCCCTAGCATCTCTTTACCTCAAGGAAATTGTTCGACTCCATGGAATACCATCCAGCATTGTTAGTGACCGAGACCCTATCTTCACAAGTGAGTTTTGGCGGAGTCTGCAAGAAGCGGTAGGCACACAGTTATGCTTGAGCACAGCCTATCATCCCCAAACCGACGGCCAGACAGAAAGAGTGAGCAAAGTTTTGGAGCACCTTTTAAGACTGTGCGTCCTTGACTTTGGAGGCACATGGGAAGACCATCTTCCTTTGGTGGAATTTTCCTACAACAACAGCTACCAAGCCACCATCGGAATGGCGCCCTTCGAAGCTTTATATGGAAGACCATGCCGATCGCCCACTTGTTGGTGGGAGTCTACTGACAAGCTCATACTTGGACCAGATATGATCCGAGGGACTTCAGAAAAAGTAGACTTAATACGGAGAAGAATGAAGACAGCCCAAGACAGACAAAAATCCTACGCCGACAAGAGGAGGACCGACCTTGAATTTGAGGTTGGGGACAGAGTTTTTCTTAAGGTATCTCCGCTAAGGAACGTTGTTCGTTTTGGAACCACATGAAAGCTAGCACCAAGGTTCATAAGACCGTTTCCTATTATCGAGAAAATTGGGAAAATGGCCTATAGATTAGAGCTACCCGAAAAGTTGGCCGGAGTTCACAACGTCTTTCACGTTTCGCACCTCCGAAAATGCCTACATGAATCTGCTGAAGTGGTGGAGCCAAATATCCTAGAAGAAGCTGAAGTGGAATGCGAAGCAACCGTAAGGAAAGTTCCAACCCGCATATTAGGAACGGAAGTGAAAAAGCTACGCAACCGCGAAGTCAAGCTCGTCAAAGTTCAGTGGAGCGACGCCGAGGGAGACGCAACTTAGGAAACTGAAGCTAGAATACGTGCAGCCTACCCTTTTCTTTTCGAGGGTACATCTTTGATCTTTCTTTTTCCTTAAGTTGCGCTTTTATTTATCTTTTTAGGTATATCTCCTCGACCTTATCTTTTAGGTAGAAACTCTTTGGATGAAAACATGTAATTGAAACATGTTATGGATGATGGTTGCAAGTGGTTGCAAGTGATTGCTAGTGGTTGCTCGTGGTTGCATATACACACAATCTAGGTTTTAGATCGGCTCAGTCACTTCATATTGCATATGCATATATGTATTTATATTCGTATATGGTTGAAGTTTAATGTGTTGTCATATGGATGTTGCATTTATATGGATGATTGTGCACTCATGTAGAATCATGAATAGGAAAATTTGCATACATAATGGATTCATGACACTTACATAATTTGCATTAAGGAGGTCAACTGAATCAGTAGACCGACTGATTTTGCATTAGATAAGTACATGTACACACACCTCGCATATGATCATGAAGCATTAGAAGTCTTTTAAGGACAATGGATGCTCGTGTTTGATGGATGGGTAGATGGATGTTTGGATGTTAGGACATACATTCTTCCTGAACTTGAAGATTTCGGGGACGAAATCCTTTTAAGTGGGGGAGAATGTAACACCCCGTGTATTCTATAACAGTGAAATTCACAAAATAAAGTATAACTAATTTCAAATAAAAGAATTAAGGGAAACGGGATACGCCATTGCGTTCGTCTCGGAATTCTGCTTGAGATAGAGTCCGAGTTTGCGTAAAACGGACTTTGTATGAGGGAGATATGGCCTCCGGAAGTTTCAGAATTCAGTTTAAAATTCAAACAGACAAAAACAGCTCAGAAAACAAATTCAAAATTCAAAAATCGGGCTGGTTTGGCCAAGGCGGCAATTTTCCCGCCCAAGGCACCCAGGTCGACTGGGTAGTCGACCTGGTCTACCCAGGTCGACTGGGTAGTCGACCTGGGGCACCCAGGTCGACTATGTAGTCGACCTGGGGGTCGACTGGGTAGTCGACCTGGCCCCTGAGCCAGGTCGAACCCAGCCCCCCCGGCTGGCCTGGTCTGTGCTTAGCTGAATTTCTGAGCCTTGCCTTGTCACTAGGGCTAGGTGTCAGCTCCTGATTGGTCTCTCCTTTAAACGAACGGCTAATATTAATCCAAGCTCCATCGACGGTCCTAATCAATTCACAAACTCTATAAAAAAGACCTAAGACTCCACCTAATTCATACAAATAAAAATGAGAATGAGACCGTCATGCTGCTGAGGAAAGACAAGGAGTAGCCGTCAAAATTGAGAGACGATTAGGAGACAATTCAAAAGCTTAAAGCAACGACAACTAAATCAAAACAACGCCTACAACAAAGGATAGCATCTCCAAATTCAGAATTCAGAAACCTGAATTGAAGATTCGTCATACGTTGTAAGTAGAGTGCTATTCCGATGTGAATAAATAATTGTGTTTTGATTTGTGTAAAATGAGAAATAGAATTGTACTTAATTTGTGGTGATGATAATTCATAATTGTATGTTGCTATGGTTCTAATCGATTTGGGATGTTGTGGTATAACGATTGGATATTTGCAAGTATGTGATTCATGTTGAAAGTTAACACCTATATATTTGTGGTAGTTTATTTCAACACCTATTGGATAATTGCAAGTATATGATTCATGTTAACGACCATATGTTTGTGGTAGTTTATTTCAACACCTATTGGATAATTGTAAGTATATGATTCATGTTAACGACCATATGTTTGTGGTAGTTTATTTGAGATTCATGCAAGTATATGATTCACTATTATGCCAACATGATGTACGTTTTTTTATGATCACTTTTAGTGTGTAGTTGGATTCAATTAAGTATTATGGTTTATATGAATTTATGTTGGAATTAGCATCATGGTTCAAATGTAAAAACCATACTTTTGTATTAGTGACAAAATCAAGCATCTTTGTGAACTTGTATTAATTCTATAAACATGACTAAACTATGTTTGGTGTTATGCCTAATTGAAAACATGTTTTAGGCCTATGTTGTTATCAAAATCATATGATAATATATGTGACACATAATTAAGTTAGACTTACATTCCACTTGCAAGTTTACATGAATAGGTTAAAAACCATGATTCATGTTTAGGTATGTTTATGCCATGATTATATGCTATTACACTGCAAGTTCACAAGTGCCTAATTTGTGTTAATTAGTTCGCTATGTTGCAAGTTCATGCGTTCACACTCCCCTTTTTATGTTACTTAGAATATATAAACACCATGTTCTAAGCCTCCCCTTTTTCATGTGGCTAAGTTGGGTTTAAATGTTAAACCCAACATATGTTATATTTTAGCGAACATATAAAACGGGGGTAATGACGTTTGGGTTAAAAATATAAAACATATGTGTTGGCATGATTGACGCATGCCAACGACCTTGAAAAACAATTAAGTGGTATAAATTAATTTTACCCAATAAAGATGAATTTGAATAATGGGCCGCAAATATTTACATATAAAAAGGAAAGAGACAAAATATGTAAATTTAGAAAATACGATGTGTTTAACCCGAGGTTGGATTGAGTTGTGATGTAAACCTGCCCGGAACCGCCCGGCTGTCCAGTAGTCACAACAATACCTATCCAATGTGGGTGGTTAAACACGGAGCCCAATAAAGACCCGAGGTTAGACTGAGTTGTGGCGTAAGACTGCCCGGACCCAACCGGCAATAGGCAGCCACAACAATATCTGTCTAATGTGAGAGGTCGAGGCTTTAATAAGACAATTAAGGCTGAGTCAGGATTGATAAGATTAAGTAAATTGAATTAATACTTAATCAAAATGGAACCTGCTAAACTATATAGACTGATTGGGGGTTAGGTTTACAAAACACTTAACCAACTTAGCACGTTGGCTAGAAATAGAAAACCTAGTAGCGGGGGACCCTTTTCAGCAGTAACCCTACAAGGTGTATCAGGATACCCTGAACTAGGCAGGGTGGGGCACGATTACTGGGCTGACTGTAAGAGGTCAAATCGACGGCGGTGGTGCAGCAGTGTAGGTTCTAACGGGGTGCGGGCGTGCACACACTACAGCGCAGAAAAATAAGGCACTGGGCACCAGTAGTATACCTGTGCATTCTAGAATTGTGTCAGGCCGCCACCATGGGACTTGATACACCCCATGGTGGGACCAGCATAGGTAGCTACAACAAAGGGGGCCGTAAGACACATGTAACTATGCGAGTAGGAGTCGATCATTAGAAATGTATCACTTCACCCTGATTATGGGGTGCCTGTTGGGAACTAGTTTATATGGATGCAGAGATTAATATGGGGTACGCTAGTATATTCGACTCTAGACAACTTAACTTAGTTTATGGTGCTTTCCCATTTCCAGTTTATACTTATCATGCCCAGTTCTTTATTCATAGACTGAATAGTCCTAGACTTACTCAGGCTTTATGTCTGACTCTACTTTTCTTTCGTCTTCTTTTCTTTCGTTCCACCCCAGGTCCACAGGGAGGGAATACCGCAGCTTGACCAGTTTTCACATCCAGCTTGAAGAGAATGAATGTATTGCTTGGATCTTTTTCGTTTTGGACTATGGCTTTGGACAGCAATTATGGGACTTATGCAGTTTACTTATGTTTTTTTTATGCTTCTTTGAATAATGAAATCAAGACAGTTATGAAGATGTAATGCTTTTGGAAGTATTGTAGGACAATTATGGCATGGTTTGTGTAACACGTATTTTAATGAAATAAAAGTTGCTGCTGTTTTCCGCTGTTCAATAATATGTGTTCTTATATTTGTCTTATGTATCTGTGACTTATATCTATAAACCTCCACCAAAATTAGGGCATTCCCTTTGAGAGTGACCCTAACAGAGGTGGGGTGTTTCAAGAACAATATTATTTAAGATACTATTCACAACAACCCAAATCAACTTCCATTTAATTCCAAATTAATTAATAAATTGGGAAATTTTACTAAATCTTAATTAAAAGATTTCTTCCATATCTTACATTTCAACAGGGTTTAAGAATTGTGGTATTAAAGCCACCATTCAAAACAACCCAAATCCAATTTGATATTAAGTATAAGGTCTTAAATGGAAATCAAAAGGATAAGTGTCCGCAACTCCCCAAGGAAAAGCAGATTGTGAAAGCATATGCTATCAATGTTGTTCCTTCTTCGTCGAATGCCCTAACTGTGGCGGAGAAAGGAAAGAATGTTGTTATTCAAGGTATGCTTTCTATTTATGATGTTCCTGTTCGAGTATTGTTTGATACTGGGGCTTCCCGTTCCTTCATATCTAGTGACCTGGTAGATTGGTTGGGATTGGAACCCGAGATAGTAGATAGACCTTTAGCACTGACGAACCCGATTGGCGGTTCGACTAGCCTTAGTATGATTTGTCGTAATGTGGTCTTATCGAGTCATGGATGTATGTTTTCTTGTGATTGCTTTGTTTTGGGCTTTACTGGGTTTGGTATTATTTTGGGAGTCGATTGGCTCCAAAGGTACGGGGGTGATGGTAGACTGTGAGGACTTTTTGGTGACATTTAGAGAGGATGATGGGAGGAGGGTAGTGTTTGGTGGTCTACCTGGTGATGGGGTAATGGCTAGTTTTTTAAATTCCCTCGACATCCCGCATGATGAGTTGTCAGATGTGCCTGTGGCTGGCCAGTATCCGGACATCTTCGAGGAGGTGACCGGACTTCCACCACACCGAGAGATTGAGTTTCGTATTGATTTAGTGAAAGATGCCAGACCTATAGTGATGCCACTTCGTCGTATGGCATAAAGGGAGCAGCGAGAGCTAGGGGTGCAAGTAAGTGATCTTTTGAAGAAGGGATTTATCAGAAGAAGTGTTTTTGAGTGGGGAGCACCAGTTGTGTTTGCTAATAAGGCATATGGTTCCCTTCGATTGTGTGTGGACTACCGCGAGTAGAATAAGGTGACAAGGAAGAATAAGTATCCTCTACCGTGGATAGATGATTTGTTTGATCAGTTGAGTGGCGCGAGAGTGTTCTCCCAGTTGGATCTCGTGACAAGTTTTCATCCGCTTAGGGTGGAAGTTGAGAGTATAGCTAAAACGGCCTTTCGGACGCCGTATGGATTCTATGAGTGGTTGGTCATGCCATTCGGGTTGACCAATGCACCAGCATATGTTGTGGATCTTATGAATAGATTATTCCGAGATTAATTGAATAAGTTTGTTCTTGTGTTCGTAGACGATATCTTGGTTTATTCAAGGACAGAGGAAGAACACAAGGAACATTTGAGGATAGTGATGGAGGTGTTGAGAAAACACCAATTGAAAGAAAAGTTTTCTAAGTGTCACTTTCGGAGAAGGGAAGTGAGATTCTTGGGCCATGTTGTTTCAGAGAATGGTATTACTGTGGACCCTGCGAAGGTGGCTACGGTACAAGATTGGTCTACGCCCAAGAATGCAGCAGACATAAGAAGTTTCTTAGGGTTAGCTGGATATTATTGTAAGTTTATCCAAGACTTCTCTAAGATAGCAACACCGTTGACTCAGTTGACCAAGAAGAATCAAGCTTTCGTCTGGGACGAAAAGTGCGGGAATGCATTCAAGAGTCTAAAGGAAAATTTGACATGTGCACCAGTGTTAGTCATTCCTAAGGGGAATGAAGAGATGACAATATATACAGATGCATGTGGTACCGGACTGGGTGTTGTATTGATGCAAGGAGGTAGGGTTGTAGCTTATGCAAGTCGGCAACTGAAACTGCATGAGAAAAGATATCCTACCCATGATTTGGAATTGGCAATGATTGTGTTTGCATTGAAGATGTGGAGACATTATCTCTTGGGAGAAAGATTCGAGTTGTTTACTGATCATAAATCGTTAAAGTAACTTTTCTCCCAGAAGGATCTAAATCTCCGACAGCAGAGATGGTTAGAATTCTTGGCTTCCTATGATTTCGATATTGCGTATACACCAGGAAAGGGAAATGTGGTAGCTGATGCATTGAGTAGGAGACATGCCAATTTAGGGGCTATGTTTCTAGAATGGAAGAAACTGGAGTATATCGCAGGGTACGATTTCAGACCAAAGTGCGAATTGGATCCAGAGACGCTAGCAAGTTTGACGATCAGACCCATTTTGATTGAGCGGACTGGTTCCAGTCAGAGGGACGATCCTAACCTATTGGAAATCATCTCCAAGCTAGAGATGGGAATCGACGAAGAGATGAACAAGTATGGGCTTGATCGAGATGGATGGCTTAGAAAGAATGGTAGATTGGTTGTACCCAATGTCAATGGATTGAGAGATGAAGTGCTTAGAGAATGTTATCACTCAAAACTAACTATGCACCCCGTTGGTAATAAAATGTATCGAGACATGAAACAGACCTACTACTGGGAAGGGATGAAAAGAGACGTTGGGAAGTTTATATCCAAGTGCATGAATTGCCAGTTAGTTAAAGCTGAGCAAAAGAAACCTAGTGGTTTGTTGCAATCATTGGAAATTCCAGAATGGAAATGGGAATAAGTCTCAATGGATTTCATTGATGGGTTACCAAGGACTAGATCAGGCCATGATAGCATTTGGGTGATTGTGGACCGATTGACCAAGAGTGTAAGGTTTATACCTATCAAGTCGAATAGAATGACAGCTAAGTTAGCGGAACTATATATGAAGTGGATAGTGAGATTTCATGGAGTACCTAAAAGCATTGTGAGTGACCGAGACCCGTTGTTTACTAGTGGGTTTTGGAAGAGCTTACAAGAGGCTCTAGGGTCAGAATTATATCTCAGTACCGTGTATCATCCTCAAACTGATGGTCAAGCAGAGAGGGTAAATCGTATATTAGAAGATCTCTTGAGAGCTTGCATATTGGATTTTGGTGGATCATGGGATGACCATTTGCATCTAGTAGAGTTTGCATATAATAATATTTATCAATCCAGTATTGATATGGCTCTATTTGAAGCTTTGTATGGAAGACCATGCAACTCACCGTCATGTTGGTTAGAAACTGGTGAGAAGTTTGTGTTTGGACCAGATGTGATAAGAGAAACTTCAGACAAGATTAAGATCATTCAACAGCGAATGAAGGCTGCCCAAGATAGGCAGAAAAGTTATGCTAATAAGAGGCGAAAGGATTTGAAATTCTCCGTTGGTGACCTAGTATTTGTCAAGATCTCTCCATTAAAGAATGTTATTCGATTTGGAAGGAGAGGAAAGCTGACGCCAAGATTTGTTGGTCCATTCCCAATCCTTGAGCAAATTGGGAATTTGGCATATAAAGTTGAATTACCAGAGAAGATGGCAGGAGTTCATAACGTATTTCATGTTTCCCAGTTAAGGAAATTCGTGCAAGACCCCGATATGACTATTTCACCTGATCAGTTGGATGATATCGAAGTAGAACCCGAGGCGGTTGGGAACCGCAAGCCGATTCGTATTGTCGAGCACGATACGAAGCAACTTCGAAGGAAAGCAGTGAATCTAGTCAAAGTTCAATAGGGGCGAGAATGAGAATGACTGTACTTGGGAGATAGAGGAGAGCATTAGGAAGGCTATCCAGAATTCTTTTCCTGGTAAGATTTTAATTGCAATTTAGTTTTCCGCATGCTAGGATAGACTTGTTTGTTGTTTTGTATGTTTGATTGTTGTGAATGGTTGGTAGGCATGCGGGATCCTTTTACTTGTCTCTTAGTTAAGGAATTTCGGGGGCGAAATTTCTTAAGGGGGAAGAATGTAAAGACCCGCATTCTACGCATAAGGGGATCGTAGAATATTTATTTCTTTCTCATGCGAAGTCGTATAGCCATGTAACTTTGGGAGACGACTATTGGGGTCATTTCCCATGTTCATGATTTTTGCCGATTTTTAAATGACTATCCCCTAGTTGATCTTGTTTCGGCCATAACTTTTGATTGGTAAGGAGTTTTGAACTGAAACCACTTCCATAAGATCCGAATGATGGTTTACCTTTCCGTAGAATAGTCGCATTAGCCAAACGGGCTCACTGTTTGGGAGATATGGCTGAAACAAGGTTTAGATGGTGAAAAACAGCTTAACCGGGCCTAATTAGGGTGATTAGCAAGAGGGCCCATAACCCATTTCGGGATTAGGGTTATGGGGAGGCTGAGAACAGTAGGAAAATGATTTTTATTTCATTTTCAGCCGCCTAAAACATTTCTCTAACCCTAGCCATGGCCTCCACCTTCTAATTTCATCCCAAATCGCTCCTAATCGCTTTTTAATTGAAGATTAAGCCAAACTATGCCAAATCAAGGAGAAATAACACCAAATCAGAGTTGGAGATGCCGTGTTGCATTAGAATTCGACCCAAAACAGATAATATTTCAGAACTATAGTTTGTTTGTGGCCAAGGTGAGTGATTTGCATCGTTTTTCACTAATTACGGCTAATTAGGGGTGATTAGTGGTAATTAACGAACTTATACGTAATTAAATTCTAGAAAAATTTGTAAAATTCTAAAATATTATTTTAGGGCTTTGTTAGAAATTTGGGTTAATTTGGATAAGTTTTGCTAATTGTATGCTTAAACATGATTAAGGGGGAATTAGGGGAAAACATGGGTTTTTGGGTATGTTTGATCCGTATTAACATGTTGAATTGTTGTTTTTGTGTTTATGGACAATTATGCATGTTGCTATGACTGTTTGAAATGATTTGTGATTGTTTAGAAAAGTTAGAATGGTCAAAAATGCCGTCGTATGGCGTAAACAGCTCGCTGGACAAAGTGCAGAAAACTACGCAGGAGGCCGGATCGGATCGCCCCACCATGATCGTGATACCCCCTCACGAACCGACCAGAAGCACACGAGCCGCCTGCTGAACTTGTTATCCCCAACCCGTTCGCCTCTGATGTCCTCCGATCCGAACCGCTCTGGCTCACTAATCATGAACCGATGCTTCGAAGAGGACATCACGAATTGAGGAGCCTAACCCGAACCCAATGGGTGCACACGATCCGACCCAGAGTGTATGCCACGAACTGATCTGACAGGAGCACCACGACCCGACCCGGACGAGGCACCACGAACCGAACCGCCAGGGGATGTGGACCACGACCAGGAGCTTGACCACGAGCGGAAGAATACCAAACCGAACCTAGGTGATGATCACGAACCAAATGGAGATCGAAGCTGGAGGAGACCAAAACCCTAGATACAAAGGTAGTCCAAAGGAGAAGTTTGTACTCAGGATCCAGTTGGGAACCAACGAGTTAACTTCATGGGTTGGACTTTGCTGCGGGACGTGTGCAAAGGGGTTATCGACGTCCATAATTTTGATTCACCACCAAGACAGATGTTAGGCTATGGATCAGTGCAGTGGGGTAGTTATTACTCCATAGGGCAGAGTGATCGTAGCATGGCTATGAGCCAGTGCAGTGGAGTCGTCATGACTTCATGGGGCAGAGTGGACATAGCAAGGGATTAGTGGCTATGGATCAGTGCAGTGGAGCCATCATGACTCCATGGGGCAGAGTGATCATAGCAAAGGATTTGGGTGGTCAAAGCAGCGGATATCGTATGCTTTACGCACTGAGTGAGAGATGTGAGGATGGTTGCTATGCTTGATTGTTTTCCATCACTATGACATGCACACCCCCTCCCCCGTATCTTTACACCATATGTCAGCGTCACCTTAGGGTATTGTACATCTTGTTGTGCTAACTCTTTGGTTGTAGATCCGGGTTCAGGTATGGTTTAGTATACCTGTTATTGTTCTATTTTGCTGCTTATCGCTCATACCAAACTTTTGTCTGACCCAGAGTTTTATGTCTCTTCTTATTACTCTGGGTGCTCTTAAACGGGCAGACTAGAGACAGGTTAGGTGGTATGCACGAGTAGCTGTACCAGAGACGAGCAAGAGGCTCCCTCGTATGATATATATAGATATGCTCCCTGTATCGCTGCTGGTCACTACTTTGGGCATTAGTAGTGCACCTTTCTTATTTTGCTTTAGAGACAGTTCTCCAAAGTTGTAATAATGATAATGTGGAACATAAGATGTATTTTGAATTTCGGCTGCTATGATGATTTTGGTTTAGTTCTCAGCTTATGCATTATCTCGCCTGTTTTATGTCAAGTATGTTATTATTATATTTTATTCCATGCGCTGTGAGACATTCTACAGGTTCCTTGTTAGTTCAAATTCCTTTCTTTGGCGACCATCCCGTGCTAGTTGGACATTGGCACATTGCACTTTCAATGGAAATGTCGGCTGGTGCGGGACGGATCGTCACAACATTATACCTAACCTGACGAATGACTGTAGATGCATTCATGGGAACCTCTTCAGACACATCCTTATTCTCAGAGCACCAAAAATGCCAACAAACCAGGCAAGGTATTAGACAAAAAAGGGTAGACTGAAGAGACTTCCCAGAAATACCTTCCCACCAAAGGTGAAGCAAATCGAGAAAAGAGGAGGCATTTCCACGAAGACCAATCAGATTCCCGAAGTAAGACCAAACAGCTCGAGCACAAAATCCCTCGAAGAACAGATGGACAGAAGATTCCAAATCCCCAGGAAAGCAACACCTACATCGAGACACAATAGGGATGCAGATCCTTCTAAGGTTCACATCTAGCGGTAATCCATCATGGAGGATTTTTCCATATAAGAATAGAAACCTTAGGAGGCGTGCGGGAATCCTCAATGCAAGCAATAGCCGGAATTCTTAGATGAGGGGTCCTAGTGGAATTCCATGCAATCCATAGGGAGAAAGAAATGCCATTCCAGCCAATACCACCTCCGTAAGAGTCGAAGGAGGTCTTCATATATTGCATTTGTTTCCATGTCTTACTAGCATAAGACGGTATCTCAGAGTAATACAAAGGCGATAGGATACTTAACATGAAGAAACGATGCCCAATGGGAATCAGTTGATCGGAATCAAACCCACAACTTATAAGCGTAAGCATGTAAATATCTCGGCTTCGCGCTTGGGACGATAAACGACGTTCCAAGAAACCCAATGGTGCCAGTTGTCATTGTCGGTCTTCCCTTAGAAAAAGGACAAGGCCAAAGCATGGTAAGAACATAAGAAGTTGGAAGTAGGAGTCATGGATGCAAAAACATGAGACCCAATGGAATCAAGCACCAATTTAATAAGCATCAGTCAAATTGCTTGGGAAAGGAGTGCAACGTTCCAACGAATAATCTTTCCCCTCGCTTTATCAGTAAGGGGATCGAAAATTACATTTCACCTGCAACCACGGTAGAGAACAATGCCAAGGTAAGGCAAGAGAAGGGAAGCCACCCTATAATCGGAGAAGGTTCCTATACAAGCAACCCTCTCCTTAGTCATTGTCTTGGAATGAACGAAACAATTTTCGATGAGTTGATGAGTTGGACAGAGCACCTCTCGTAAAGATGAATGAGACCGAGGAGACTACGAATGGATCGACGATTGTTGTTAGAGAAAATAATGATGTCATCTGCAAAAGACAAGGAAGATATCACCGGGCAACCGCTGGGTATACCGAAACGATGAATATGTCTACTATCATTTGTGAATGAATACCATGAATGAAAGCCTCCGCGGTAATGACAAAAAGCGTCGGTGAGAGAGGGCCTGCTTGTCGAAGGCCCCTCCCCGACTTGAAGAAACCATTGGCCGATCCGTTGATAAGAATGGAAAGCTAGCAGTTCCAAATAAGCTGCCAGATGGGATCAATAAGTGGCTCGGGGAAACCGAAAGCCCATAGGTCCCTAATAATGAAAACCCAATATATGCGATCATAAGCCTTCGCCATGTTAAGATTGATCACCACATTAGAGACCCTGACCTTTCCATCAATCTAAGAGATTAGCTCTTGAGCTAAGAGGACATTGTCAGTAATTAGACGTTGTTTCAGCTTGGGACGAAGAGATAATACAATCAAGAATCGGAAACATCCGACTAGACAACACCATAAAAATAACCTTGTTAGAAAAGTTACATAATTTAATAGGAAGGAGCTCAGATTCTTGCACTTCAGAATGAGAACAAGATTGGTGGAAGTCCACCCAAGAAAAATATTGGATAGTGATGCAAAAATCTGCTCTGCACAACGATAAAAAACACCATTGAACATGTCCGGACCACTCACACTATCCTTGCATTCCGAAAATATTGAAGATTGAATTTCCTCTAAAGAAGGAGGGTAAAAGAGACCATCACAATCAAAAGGAAGAACAAGCCTGGGGATAAAAGCCAACAATGACGGACCAAAAAGAAAGTTGAAGGGACATCAAGAAAAAATTGAAAGTGTGATAGGATAGTCTCTTTGACTTCTAGCGGAGTGGATGCCAATGATATATCTAGACGAAGAATTTTTTGGATGGACAAAACATTCTTCTTCTTTCTAATAGAAGAGTGGAAGAACTTGGAGTTCGAGTCACCTTCAACGACCCATTTGATCTTGGCTCGCTGGCAAAGAAAGTCGTTCTCGACGCATAACTCGGACAAGAATGCGGGTTGGTCCTGCGCCCAACTCGCCTTATTTGAAGCAAAAGGATCTTCATCATAAGATGATTCAGCTAAGATAAGAATCTCTTACGTCACCCTAAGACGGTCAAAGATATTCTTGAAAACCTAAGTGTTCCAAACATTCAGACAAGCTTTGAGACGCTTGAGTTTACGCAAAAACACAATAGCAGGATTTCCGGTGGTTGTGTCGGACCACGAGTCCTCCACCACCTCAAAGAAAGAATGATGGGATTGTCACATGGACTGAAACCGAAACGAAGAAGGACTCGACAGGGCGAAGGGCGAGCAACGAATAATCAACGGGGTGTGGTTCGATAAGGCGCGGTGAAGTTGAGAAATAGAAAAGGCGAAAGGGAGGTTGAACCATCCCTCAGATCTGAAAACCCTATCGAGATGGGAAAGAATCTGGCTTGGGCCTTCCTCGTTGTTACGCTATGTAAAGATGAACCAATGAAAGAAACCTTTGATAGACCAGATTCAATGATGAAAGAACTGAAGTCTCCGACCGCCGCATAGTTAATAGAAGAGCCCCCACACTTCTCAGCCTAGTAGAAAAATGATATTGAAATCTATGCCTAAGACCGAAGCCGCAAACCCCAAGTCAGCAAGAGACAGAAACTCAAACCACAAGCTTACACGCTCGATGCGATTGCATTTCATGTAAACAGACGAGAATAGGAAAAGGGAAGAAAAGGGGGAAAGAGAACAAACAACTAACAGAAGTTGCGAGGAATCAAAGAGGGAACGAACCGAAATTCCTTTAGCCCACAGAATCCAAACCTTATTGGATACAGTGTTGGGCCGTCTCCAAAAGCCGAGAGAAATGATAATGTTGGAAATCACCTCACACTATGCCATAAATTGCATACTGCAACACTGGAGAAGTGATGCATGAAGTGCCAAAAAGTGTTGCTATAGGCCAAAAATGATCTGTGGCAACACTTTCTCGGTGTTTCCTTTTGTCGGATTTCCTTAGAGTCAAAGGCAACACCTTTGCGACCCTATGGCAACATCGGTAAAGGTGTTGCCATAGGTACCACTACAACAAAAAAATACCCTTTCGCAACAGCCAAAAAAAGTTGTAATATGCCCAATATAGCTGGCAATCATAATAAAATCAACCTTTTTTACAGCTGTTTTATGACGACCCCATTTCCCGTACAGACGGAGACAAGGGTAATCTTTGGAATATAACACAGAAACAGATAATAGCAGAACAGAATTAAATAAATACACCAGAAAATGAACAATAGGATATACTGGATAAGAGTAATCATCAGAGTTACACGGTATACAGGATCATACTTAGTACAAATGCAGTTCAGATATACATAAATGTCTACAGCGGAAACAAACATAATGTACAATAGGAGCTGAACAGCATAAAAAGAGATAAATGATAGAATCCATCTTCAGCTCCAGCTATCCAGAAAGAACCAGCTAAACCTGAATACAAGGCTACCCGTGTAGAAAAAGGGGGCACCCAAGTTTGAAAGTGAAACAAACTACGAGTCAGTCATGGGACTGGTATGAGAAATCTACTCAACACATTCAAAATATGGCTAATCACAGGACCACGCCACTTTCGTGGAACGGGTTTACTCCATTGGATTGCCAGTGCTTTAAAACAAATCTTTCTTTTAAACAACGCAATGCTTTTTATAAAAATGAAGCCATTATAAGACTCAGTTCCCATCACACAATGCAACGCAAACCGGAGGATAGAGTTTTACCTTATAATAGCCAAAATATGATTGATACGAATAAAACAAAAGCATTTGATATTATTACTAGTGTTTATATGTTTCACATACAATTTCAATCATAACTATCAATCATAGACGGCATGGGTACCATATATCATGTCGCCATATATATATACAATCAAAACCGCACAGTCACGTATTTGGAAATTGGATTTCCGTCATGAACCAAGGCAAAAGATAGTCCTTACCGAATTCGAGACAATCTAGCCCATGTATCAGGGTCAGAGCGCATCGACCCTTGGATCGTCAGGGCCGGTCCACCGATGTGGATTAAAATTCCTGAACACTACGTTTCCCTACCCTATGGGGCGTAAATGAGCCAACGAATGACTCCATCGGACCCGGATCGTCCGATCTAACCGAGGCACCTCGCAACAGCAACAACCATACAGGTGAAAAGTATATAAATGTCAGGGCTGGTAGGTCACTGACACCACCCTAGCTAGAAAGAAACGCATGCCCTCCCTGAGGTCCTTCTCCCGTTTCTGGCTCATACCGGGGTGTGAGGCTCGCGAATTCACATTATACACAAAGCTACGCCACACAGGCGGTGCTTTGATCATCACCACAAGACTTTGCTTTTCAACAGAAGCCCTGATCATTTGCCACTTAGGCATGCCACACTAGCAATTCATGACATGCGACTGATGTCCATCGGTATACAACCTCTGAGCTCGTGCGTTTCAGAGAAGGGCGTTAAGCAAAAGAATAAATTCTCCGCCGCCAAACAGATGTATATTTAATAGAGATCAATCAACACAGAATAAAATCCAATGTCAGACACACAGTCCTTTTACAAGTCCGTTCTGGGTCTGAACGAAACCGGAGGCACTAAATACCTCGCAAACCCATCGATCACCACGTACGTCTGGACGATCACCACTCATTATCCATATTTCGGGATGCCTCCCAATCAGGACCTCGGTTACCATCCAAACGAGGTGAAGATCTCCGGTCTTCGACCACCGTCTTCATCTTCGACTTTCAATCGTCGGTCAATTATTTGAAATGAGAATTAACTCGGCCTTTTCAAATAATTCACGTATATTTAGAATTTCAAATCAATTTATTTCAATGGTTAAATCATTCGACAACACCAATTTTGTTCTTTAATGTAATTTTCACACCAAACACATTCAACCATCAAATACCACATAAATCGAGCAAATTCAGTTTATTTCCATTCCATATCGTTTATGATATTTTATAACGATTTATCGCTAGTTTTATTTATTTTAAAATAGCCAATTTATTCAAAACGACGCTTCGGGCCATAAAGCGGCCGTGGCGCTGTTTTCCTTCAGATTTGATTTACACATATCTGAAAATCTAACCGTTGGATCTTCACACAATTTACATCATTAGAAAGGTCTTTTCAAAACGAATCCAACGGTTCCAGTTTCGGGAAAATCCGACGGTCGGATCTCCCGGTACAATCGTTTGAAGTTTCGATTTCAAAATACGAACTGCAGCGTCGTTATTCGATTAAATATAATTATATATATATATATATATATATAAATATAATCGATTATGGCGCTGTTTTTCTTTAGATTTGAATTAAACATTCCAGACAATCCAACCGTTGGATTTTTACAAAGTTGGTGCCGTTGGAAAGATATTTCCAAGGCGAACCCAACGGTTGCGGTTTCGGGAAAATCCAATGGTCGGATTTCCCGCACTAGTTGCTTGAAATCACGGTTTCAAAACACGAACTGCACGGCCACATTTCGTTTTAATTTTATTTATATTTATATATTTATATAAATATAGTTCATTCAACAATTTCAATATCGTTTTCACTTCAAATATTTCATTAACGCCTTTAAATTTTGGAAAATTTCGCCATAACCTCCTTTGTACGGGAGGGGCTGGGAAAATTCCCAAATAGCCACACGGGCGTCTCATGTCAAAAAGAAAAAGAAAAAGCCAAGCGGCTAGCCAACAGGCTCATAAAATCATCACCCAAACAAAACAGTAAATGTGTACCTATTTGTCGGGCACAAAATTTTATTCCTCTTCTCTAGCCCCTTTGCTATAACCTGTTCAATAAATATGCACGTACATATATACAATTTTTATCACTTATCATTTTCCATTCAACTTCATATTTGATTTACTTTGGTTTAAAAACACCATTCATTCTAATGTTGCATGCATAGGCTAAAATCATATCATTAGCTAATTAATGTATATTTCAACTCATGCATATTTTATTTGAACAAGTGGCTATTTTTAACACTTCACATTTCAAAGATGATAATTTTGGCGAACTAAAACACATTTCAACACATGACTATTTTCTTTAGTTCCTATGCATGTTGAAAATAATATTTCTTCACAAATATTTATTTCAACGTCCGCATATCTTTAGCATATCACATAGATGATAAAAATGATATTTTTATCATTTAAAATATTTATTCGACAAATAGATGTTTTCAACACTTCATAGTTTCAATAAAAATGTAATTTTTTATTGTTCGATCTTTTTATTCAACACATGAACTTTTCCATTACACACACTTCTCAACACATGAGCATTTCTACACATGGATATTTTATTTATGTTGTTCATATAAGAAAGATAGAATTTTTTGTTGTTGAAACTATTTATATATAAGGCGAATATTTTACATACTTCATATATATTATAAAAATGTGATTTTTATTGTTTAGACACTTCATTCATTCACAAATGAATTTAATTTTCACACATCACTTTTCAACACATGAACATTTTCACACATGGATATAGTTTCAACATATGACTTTAATTTCAACGCATGAAAATAATTTCAACATATGAAAATTATTCTAACACATAAAGATTATTCAAAATTTCAGCAGCATAACGGCAGGGTAGTTAAAACCGGCACCGTCCCTAGTACGGCTCCTCGCTCTACCTTAAAACCTCGCGGTTTTTGACAATGGGGATTCATGCATCTAATTCGCACGCAGGCGGCATGTTTTATTTTTATTTCCACAAATATTTCCAATTCATTTCAATCACCAATGGGTATTTTTTTCAACCACAACCAATCAATATCAACCACAAACAATTCCAATCAACCATTCGCTATCAATCAATTTTCACACCAATCACAACCAATAAATATCATCCATGGTTTGTGGACGAGGGGTGTATATATATATATATAGCAATTCACTTCTATTTCAACACATATATAAATTTTACAACGCATATATAACTTATATATCGAACGCACAACTTATACAACGCTTATACATGAGGTGTACAACGCTTATATAACTCATACATCGACTATATAATTTATACATCGTCATTTTCCATATCGTTTATAAATTAGAAATCTCACATTGGGTTCCACTCCACCAAAAATAGCAGAAGGCTTAGAAAAATACGCGGTCTCTTCTAGAATGTAGAAGACGTCCACACGAGTCCACTGTCTCTTGTTTCACTGAATTTCGACCACAAAGCAAAAAGATATGATTTTTCAAAGTTTGCAACGGTTTAAAGGTGTTAAAACGGTTGAAAATAAAACAAGCCGATACCTCTCTGAATTCTTCAAAACTAGGTTTTGAATTTTCTTCAAATCCGTTGATTGTTGCTTCGATCGGCCAGCGCCACCTTGTCGGGCTAGGAGAGGCGCACGTGCGCCAGGGAGGGGGTCGAACTCGGTGGTCCCCGGGCGGCGGAATCCTGGCGCGAACGGCCGAACTTCTCGAGGGTGGTTCTCCTCCTATAGGCCACGAAAAAATCCAATACTTATATGGATTTGAAGATCATGAGAAGTACTACAAAAACCTTAACTGTGGCGTTGGATTTCATTGAGCGGATCAAAAGAAAAAGAGGAGAGAAGGCGGCGACCAATTTCCGTCGTTCGTTCGAGTCGGGGAGAGAGAAAACGGGGGTGGGGGGTGGGGGGGTGGTGCGTTCTGACGTGGACCAATGTATTTTTTTTTATTTATAAAGTTTTTAAAAATCCGAAAATACCCCTCGTCACACACGAACACCAATCCAAGCCCAACGACTGTCGTCCCTAGCATTTTACCCTCATTCCGAATACAATGAGATATGTTTCGTAGGCCCATTCGACTGTTTCAGTCAGTTTTCCTTCAAATTAAAATATAAAACATTCAATATTTGATTTGAACGTGCATTTCAATTTGCTAGGGCCACAAACTGATTCGAAAAATTCCAGAAAAATAAATCTAGCTATGTTTTGACGATACGGTCCCAACAAAACTAGTTTCGTCGAATTCTGAGACCGTTTGCAAAAAGGCCCATTTCTGGTCGATCCAATTTAACTTTAACTGACCAAAACACGTTTTCCTTTGCCACGCTCACATACTAGCTTCAAAAATTATGAAATTTGAAACCTAGCAATAACTTCACATCCCGGATCCAACAAAAGTGGTTTCGTTGAATTCCGAGGTCGTATGCAAAATGGCCAATTTCACGGGCTATATAAATTCCATAGCGACCTTTCTGAAAATTCATTTAGCCATGACTTTTGCTTTCCGCTATGAAAATTCGATTTTTCAAATTCGTTAGAAAGGTATTCACTAACAGATTTAAATACTTTTGGTTTCACTCAAATCCGTTTTGTTTTGCACCCGGTACAGTCCGACAAAGTTTGAATTCAATTTTTGAAACTGCAGCGCCAATTCAGGCCTTGTTTATAATTAGAACTAATTATATTCATTTTCAATTGTCGATTCAAACTCACTTTTCATCGCTATTATTTAAAATATTTACTTTAAATATTTAAAATCCATTATTTTAGCCAATTTAAAATTTTTAAATTGGTTCAGATTTTCTGGGTCGTTACAATCTCCCCCACTTAAAACTTTTCGTCCCCGAAAAGGAACAAAGTCGTAAGTGGTTTGATTAATCAACTCTACGTTGGATCTGGTTTCAATTCTCCAACTTTTCAGTTTCTGAGAATTTTCAAATGCTTCAAAACTTTTGGGCTAACACCCTGAATTTTCGAAAAATTTCGCCATAATTCTATCGTTGATTAAATTAACTATTGTTTCAATAATTGAATTAATCAAATCTACAGTCACCCAACACAACCAACAATCAAATTGTTTTTAACTTTTCAAAATCATACAAATTAATTCCTATTCTCTTTTAAAGTCATTCAGACTATAGAGTTAAAATTGCACATCCATGGAAAGAAAATAACAATAGAATAGAGCACTAAGTGGTAATGCAAAGTATGGTAAATGTACCTTGCACCGGAGTCAATCAGAGATATCCACTCGGCATCTAGGATAAGCTTTCTGAATGCTCTCCTCAGTTTCCCAAGTACAATCTCGCGGATCTCCACTCCATTGCACTTTGACTAAGTGAACCTTCTTGTTCCTCAGCTCTTTGGTTTCTTTGCCGATGATCTTTAGCGGCTCTCGTCTCACAGCTAATTCTAGAGTAATTTCAATATCCTGCTGAGCTGCTTCTTCCACGATCAAGTCTGGATCATGAACGTGCTTTCGAAGTTGAGATATGTGAAATACATCATGAACTCCAGGCAACCAATCAGGCAATTTAACCCTATAAGCGAGAGTTCCGATCCGTTCCAGAATAGGAAATGGACCAATGAATTTGGGCGCCAACTTCCCAGTTTTACCGAACCGGATTACTCCTCTCATCGGCGATACTTTCAAATATACATAGTCGCCAACAGCAAAGGATATATCTCTTCTTCTTCTATCGGCATAGCTCTTTTGCCGGCTTTGAGAGGCCAATAATCGTTTCTTAATAAAATCGACTTTGTCGGCAGCTTCTCGGATCATATCAGGCCCCAACACAAGTCTATTACCAGGTTCGACCCAACAAGCAAGAGATCGGCACGGTCTACCATATAATGCTTCGAATGGTGACATTGTCAGGCTCGCCTGGTAGATGTTGTTATATGAGAATTCAGCCAAATGTAGATGGTCTTCCCATGATCCGCCGAAATCTAGAACACAAGCCCGCAATAGATCTTCTAAAATACGATTCACCCTCTCAGTCTGACCATCTGTCTGAGGATGATAAGCGGTGCTCAAGTTCAACTTCGTTCCCAGTTCTACTTGAAATGCCTCCCAGAATTTGCTAGTAAATATTGTATCTCTATCGCTGACTATACTGAGCGGCACTCCGTGTAGTCTAACAATTTCCCTGAAGTATATCTGCGCCAGACTCTGAGCAGTCCTGTTTGATCTGACAGGTATGAAATGGGCGGTCTTCGTGAAGCGATCTACGATCACCCAAATACTGTCATTTCCTTTTCTGGTTCTGGGCAGACCATCAATGAAATCCATAGAAATATGTTCCCACTTCCAACCAGGAACGTCTAGCGGTTGTAATAATCCAGCTAGTTTCTGTTGGTCGCTTTTGACTAGCTGGCAAGTAGGGCATCGGCTAACATATAAAGAAATGTCCCTTTTCATCGACTTCCACCAGAAGGTGCGTTTGATGTCGTTATACATTTTGGCTACTCCCGAATGGATACTAAGTTTTGACTTGTGGCATTCATCCAATACTTCCTTTCGAAGATCAGGAATGTTAGGGACACAGATTCGACCTTTCAGCCTTAGAAACCCCTCATCATCAACTTGGAAACTCGAGGGTTCGCCTTGTTGAATTATCTCTCTGATCTTCTGAATGAAGTGATCATCCTTCTGAAGAGCAGATATTTTATCTATCAATGAAGTCGTGATGATAAAACTGGCGATCATTTCATTCTTTCGGCTCAACGCATCTGCCACGACATTGGCTTTCCCTGGAGTGTATATAATCTCAAAATCGTATGCTGCAAGGAACTCTAGCCAACGTTGCTGCCTCAGATTCAAGTCTTTCTGGGTGAACAGATATTTTAACGACTGGTGATCTGTAAACAGTTCAAATCTCTCACCCAGAAGATAGTGTCTCCAGATTTTCAAAGAGAATATGATAGCCAATAACTCAAGATCATGAGTTACATAGTTTTTCTCGTGCGGCTTCAGTTGACGACTAGCATAAGCAATCACTTGGCCCCTCTGCATTAACACTGCTCCAAGGCCTTCTCTAGAAGCGTCAGTCCAGACCTTTAAATCCTGATTGCCATCGATGATGGTTAACACTGGAGCTGTTGTTAATCTTAACTTTAGCTCTTCAAAAGCCTCTTCACATTCTGGAGTCCACTTGAATTTAGAATGCTTCTTTGTAAGCTTCGTTAAGTGACCAGATATCTTCGAAAAGTCTTTAACGAATTTCTGGTAATAACTAGCCAATCCGAGAAAACTGCAGACTTCAGTGGGGGTACTGGGCTGTTTCCAATTCTGAATAGCTGTGATTTTGCTTGGATCCACAGCAATTCCTTCTTTCGGTACGACGTGGCCTAGAAATTTCACTTCATCTTGCCAGAATATGCATTTGGACAGTTTGGCTTTCAATACATTCCGTCTCAGAATTTCCAGAACCTGTTCCAGATGCTTTTCATGTTCGGCCTTTGATTTAGAGAAGATTAGAATATCGTCAATGAAAACCAGAACGAATTTATTCAAAGCTCCTCTGAACACTCTATTCATCAGATCGACAAAGTAAGCTGGAGCGTTACATATACCGAACGGCATTACTAACCACTCATAGAATAAGTCGGGACCTCTGAATGTTGTCATTGGAACACACTCTTCGGCAATTCGAAGTTGATGGAAGCCTGTAGCTAGGTCCATTCGTGAAAATACTTGTGCGCCATTTAATCGATCCAACAAATCATCAATCCGCGGCAATGGATATTTGTTCTTTATGGTCTGCTTGTTTAAATCACGATAATCCACACATAGACGTAGAGTACCGTCAAATTTTGGGACAAACACCACTGCTGCTCCCCAATCAGAGAAACTAGGCCTGATCAGACCCTTCCATACGAGCTGTCGTGTTTGATTGTCTAATTCCTCTTTCTCTTTCAAGGACATTCTTCGAATAGCGTGAACTACCAGCCTTGCATTAGGAATCAAAGCGATCTTGAAATCTATTTCTCTCTGCGGAGGTAAGCGAACAACTTCTTCAAACACATCCGCATAATTTTTGATGACATGAATATCTTTGATGAGGTCAGGAATATTCTCTGTGATTTCAGGGATATTTTCTATTTGGGCTGGAGAAACATTCAAAGCTGCCCAGAAGTCTTTTCTATTAGCATTCTGACCTTCACAGGGAATGGTTATATAATCACCTGATTTTATCTTCGCCTTTACGACTCTGTCGGCGCATTTAACCTCAGCTTCATACTTGGTCAACCAATCTAACCCCAAGATAAGATTAAACTCAGTAAAATTCATGACGGCCGCGATAGTAGGGAACCGATAACGAGAAAAGGAAACCGGCACTCCACAAACCCAACTGAGATCAATGGAACCCCCAACCGGATTCTGGACAGTCATTGGTTCTTTGAGCTTCTTCAAATTCAAATCTAATTTCTTAGCTGCATTCTTGGCAATGAAGCTTCGTGACGCTCCTGTGTCAAACGATACTTTAACTGGAATATCTTTAACAGTAAGCGTGCCTTCTAAAACATCTGGCCTTTCCGGAGCAGACGAAGATGCAGGCACCTCTGCCACTTCATTCACTTGAACCACTTCGGGCTTGTTTAAGAGCGGGCAATCCTTTGCAAGATGACCAGCCTTATGGCATTGTTTACACTCCCTATCTTCTTGAAACTCTCCATCAGTTCTAAACCTCTTCTTCTTTTGCTTTCGATTGTCTCTATATCCATCCTTTCTTTGTTTCTTTAAAGATCTACAATTCCCTTGCAAATGCCCTTGCTTATGGCAGTTATTGCAAACGGCGGTCGTTACTGGTTCCTTATCTGATTTAGCCCTTTTTCTCTTCGCACTGGGCTTCTTACTGATACCAAACTTCTTACTGGCCTCAGGACGATCAGTTTCTGATTCAACCTTATTGCTAGAACTGACTTCCTCTTCGTCGCGCAACATGCCTTTCTTATGGAGATCTTCATACTGATAAGCCATATAAATCATTTCGGAAAAAGGAAGCTTCACATGCCCCATTACTTTATTCTGATATTTCCTTTGAAGCCCGTAAATAAATCTCAGATTCTTTCTCCTCGTATTCTGAATTAGATGGGGAGCAAAGTGAGAAAGTTCGTTGAATTTCTTATGATATTCTGGGATGGTCATATCTCCTTGTATCAAATAAGAAAATTCATCACATAGTCGCTCGGTCGCTTCGGGAAGAGTAAATCTTTCTAAGAAAATCACTTTGAATCTATCCCAGGTGATATCACCTTCTGGATTATCTTTAATAACTGAATCCCACCAAAACAAAGCTTCTTCTTTGAGTGCCCATGACGCCAGTATTCTTTTCTGATCGTCTCTCAGCTTTAAACCCTCAAAGATTTTCTCTGAAGAACGAATCCAAGCTTGTGTTTCCATAATGGACTCTTTGCCTAAGAATGGCGATCCACCCAGATTTCGAAATCTCTTGAATAGAACTTCTATATTGGATTCTGGCTGCGGGAGCACAACCGGCTCATTAGCTAGTCGAGTCATACGATTATTTCTTCTGTTCCTGTCACTCATTTTCTTACGTCTGCAATTAGCAGACAAAGTGTCAGGTCAACAGAAAAGATATTTCAAAACATAGAGACAAATACTTGAATGTAAATGTGTCTACTGGGGTGTATTTCATTCTGCTTTATTTATACTAGGATATTACTGGTCCTATCTGTATAGAGTTACCCGTCCTAGAACACTACTGGTTCTATTTCTGACGAGTTCGTTAATATGTTATATTCCAGAACTAAGCTTAACCAATGCTCTGATACCACGTTATGACGACCCCATTTCCCGTACAGACGGAGACAAGGGTAATCTTTGGAATATAACACAGAAACAGATAATATCAGAACATAATTAAATAAATACACCAGAAAATGAACAATAGGATATACTGGATAAGAGTAATCATCAGAGTTACAAGGTATACAGGATCATACTTAGTACAAATGCAGTTCAGATATACATAAATGTCTACAGCGGAAACAAACATAATGTACAATAGGAGCTGAACAGCATAAAAAGAGATAAATGATAGAATCCATCTTCAGCTCCAGCTATCCAGAAAGAACCAGCTAAACCTGAATACAAGAATGCCCGTGTAGAAAAAGGGGGCACCCGAGTTTGAAAGTGAAACAAACTACGAGTCAGTCATGGGACTGGTATGAGAAATATACTCAACACATTCAAAATATGGCTAATCACAGGACCACGCCACTTTCGTGGAACGGGTTTACTCCATTGGATTGCCAGTGCTTTAAAACAAATCTTTCTTTTAAACAACACAATGCTTTTTATAAAAATGAAGCCATTATAAGACTCAGTTCCCATCACACAATGCAACGCAAACCGGAGGATAGAGTTTTACCTTATAATGGCCAAAATATGATTGATACGAATAAAACAAAAGCATTTGATATTATTACTAGTGTTTATATGTTTCACATACAATTTCAATCATAACTATCAATCATAGACGGCATGGGTACCATATATCATGTCGCCATATATATATACAATCAAAACCGCACAGTCACGTATTTGGAAGTTGGATTTCCGTCATGAACCAAGGCAAAAGATAGTCCTTACCGAATACGAGACAATCTAGCCCATGTCTCAGGGTCAGAGCGCATCGACCCTTGGATCGTCAGGGCCGGTCCACCGATGTGGATTAAAATTCCTGAACACTACGTTTCCCCGCCCTATGGGGCGTAAATGAGCCAACGAATGACTCCATCGGACCCGGATCATCCGATCAAACCGAGGCGCCTCGCAACAGCAACAACCACACAGGTGAAAAGTATATAAATGTCAGGGCTGGTAGGTCACTGACACCACCCTAGCTAGAAAGAAACGCATGCGCTCCCTGAGGTCCTTCTCCCGTTTCTGGCTCATACCGGGGTGTGAGGCTCGCGAATTCACATTATACACAAAGCTACGCCACACAGGCGGTGCTTTGATCATCACCACAAGACTTTCCTTTTCAACAGAAGCCCTGATCATTTGCTACTTAGGCATGCCACACTAGCAGTTTATGCCATGCGACTGATGTCCATCGGTATACAACCTCTGAGCTCGTTCGTTTCAGAGAAGGGCGTTAAGCAAAAGAATAAATTCTCCACCGCCAAACAGATGTATATTTAATAGAGATCAATCAACACAGAATAAAATCCAATGTCAGACACACAGTCCTTTTACAAGTCCGTTCTGGGTCTGAACGAAACCGGAGGCACTAAATACCTCGCAAACCCATCGATCACCACGTACGTCTGGACGATCACCACTCATTATCCATATTTCGGGATGCCTCCCAATCAGGACCTCGGTTACCATCCAAACGAGGTGAAGATCTCCGGTCTTCGACAACCGTCTTCATCTTCGACTTTCAATCGTCGGTCAATTATTTGAAATGAGAATTAACTCGGCCTTTTCAAATAATTCACGTATATTTAGAATTTCAAATCAATTTATTTCAATGGTTAAATCATTCGACAACACCAATTTTGTTCTTTAATGTAATTTTCACACCAAACACATTCAACCATCAAATACCACATAAATCGAGCAAATTCAGTTTATTTCCATTCCATATCATTTATGATATTTTATAATGATTTATCGCTATTTTTATTTATTTTAAAATAGCCAATTTATTCAAAATGACGCTTCGGGCCATAACGCGGCCGTGGCACTGTTTTCCTTCAGATTTGATTTACACATATCTGAAAATCTAATCGTTGGATCTTCACACAATTTACATCATTAGAAAGGTCTTTTCAAAACGAATCCAACGGTTCCAGTTTCGGGAAAATCCGACGGTCGGATCTCCCGGTACAATCGTTTGAAGTTTCGATTTCAAAATACGAACCGCAGCGTCGTTATTCGATTAAATATAATTATATTTATATATAAATATAATCGATTCTGGCGCTGTTTTTCTTCAGATTTGAATTAAACATTCCAGACAATCCAACTGTTGGATTTTTACAAAGTTGGTGCCGTTGGAAAGATATTTTCAAGGCGAACCCAACGGTTGCGGTTTCGGGAAAATCCAATGGTCGGATTTCCCGCACTAGTTGCTTGAAATCACGGTTTCAAAACACGAACTGCACGGCCACGTTTCGTTTTAATTTTATTTATATTTATATATTTATATAAATATAGTTCATTCAACAATTTCAATATCGTTTTCACTTCAAATATTTCACTAACGCCTTTAAATTTTGGAAAATTTCGCCATAACCTCATTTGTACGGGAGGGGCTGGGAAAATTCCCAAATAGCCACACGGGCGTCTCATGTCAAAAAGAAAAAGAAAAAGCCAAGCCGCTAGCCAACAGGCTCATAAAATCATCACCCAAACAAAACAGTAAATTGTACCTATTTGTCGGGCACAAAATTTTATTCCTCTTCTCTAGTCCCTTTGCTATAACCTGTTCAATAAATATGCACGTACATATATACAATTTTTATCACTTATCATTTTCCATTCAACTTCATATTTGATTTACTTTGGTTTAAAAACACCATTCATTCTAATGTTGCATGCATAGGCTAAAATCATATCATTAGCTAATTAATGTATATTTCAACTCAAGCATATTTTATTTGAACAAGTGGCTATTTTTAACACTTCACATTTCAAAGATGATAATTTTGGCGAACTAAAACACATTTCAACACATGACTATTTTCTTTAGTTCCTATGCATGTTGAAAATAATATTTCTTCACAAATATTTATTTCAACGTCCGCATATCTTTAGCATATCACATAGATGATAAAAATGATATTTTTATCATTTAAAATATTTATTCGACAAATAGATGTTTTCAACACTTCATAGTTTCAATAAAAATGTAATTTTTTATTGTTTGATCTTTTTATTCAACACATGAACTTTTCCACTACACACACTTCTCAACACATGAGCATTTCCACACATGGATATTTTATTTATGTTGTTCATATAAGAAAGATAGAATTTTTTGTTGTTGAAACTATTTATATATAAGGCGAATATTTTACATACTTCATATATATTATAAAAATGTGATTTTTATTGTTTAGACACTTCATTCATTCACAAATGAATTTAATTTTCACACATCACTTTTCAACACATGAACATTTTCACACATGGATATAGTTTCAACATATGACTTTAATTTCAACGCATGAAAATAATTTCAACATATGAAAATTATTCTAACACATAAAGATTATTCAAAATTTCAGTAGCATAACGGCAGGGTAGTTAAAACCGGCACCGTCCCTAGTACGGTTCCTCGCTCTACCTTAAAACCTCGCGGTTTTTGACAATGGGGATTCATGCATCTAATTCGCACGCAGGCGGCATGTTTTATTTTTATTTCCACATATATTTCCAATTCATTTCAATCACCAATGGGTATTTTTTTTCAACCACAACCAATCAATATCAACCACAAACAATTCCAATCAACCATTCGCTATCAATCAATTTTCACACCAATCACAACCAATAAATATCGTCCATGGTTTGTGGACGAGGGGTGTATATATATATATATATAGCAATTCACTTCTATTTCAACACATATATAAATTTTACAATGCATATATAACTTGTACATCTAACACACAACTTATACAACGCTTATACATGAGGTGTACAACGCTTATATAACTCATACATCGACTATATAATTTATACATCGTCGTTTTCCATATCATTTATAAATTAGAAATCTCACATTGGGTTCCACTCCACCAAAATAGCAGAAGGCTCAGAAAAATATGCGGTCTCTTCTAGAATGTAGAAGACGTCCACACGAGTCCACTGTCTCTTGTTTCACTGAATTTCGACCACAAAGCAAAAAGATATGAGTTTTCAAAGTTTGCAACGGTTTAAAGGTGTTAAAACAGTTGAAAATAAAAAAAGCCGATACCTCTCTGAATTCTTCAAAACTAGGTTTTGAATTTTCTTCAAATCCGTTGATTGTTGCTTCGATCGGCCAGCGCCACCTTGTCGGGCTAGGAGAGGCGCACGTGCACCAGGGAGGGGGTCAAACTCGGTGGTCCCCAGGCGACGGAATCCAGGCGCGAATGGCCGAACTTCTCGAGGGTAGTTCTCCTCCTACAGGCCATGAAAAAATCCAATACTTATATGGATTTGAAGATCATGAGAAGTACTACAAAAACCTTAACTGTGGCGTTGGATTTCATTGAGCGGATCAAAAGAAAAAGAGGAGAGAAGGCGGCGACCAATTTCCGTCGTTCGTTCGAGTCGGGGAGAGAGAAAGCGAGGGGGGGTGCGTTCTGACGTGGACCAATGTATTTTTTTTTATTTGTAAAGTTTTTAAAAATCCGAAAATACCCCTCGTCACACACGAACACCAATCCATGCCCAACGACTGTCGTCCCTAGCGTTTTTCCCCCATTCCGAACACAATGAGATATGTTTCGTAGGCCCATTCGACTGTTTCAGTCAGTTTTCCTTCAAATTAAAATATAAAACATTCAATATTTGATTTGAACGTGCATTTCTATTTGCCAGGGCCACAAACTGATTCGAAAAATTCCAGAAAAATAAATCTAGCTATGTTTTGACGATACGGTCCCAACAAAACTAGTTTCGTCGAATTCTGAGACCGTTTGCAAAAAGGCCCATTTCTGGTCGATCCAATTTAACTATAACTGACCAAAACACGTTTTCCTTTGCCACGCTCACATACTAGCTTCAAAAATTATAAAATTTGAAACCTAGCAATAACTTCACATCCCGGATCCAACAAAAGTGGTTTCGTTGAATTCCGAGGTGGTATGCAAAATGGCCAATTTCACGGGCTATATAAATTCCATAGCGACCTTTCTGAAAATTCATTTGGCCATAACTTTTTCTTTCCACTATGAAAATTAGATTTTTCAGATTTGTTAGAAAGGTATTCACTAACAGATTTAAATACTTTTGGTTTCACTCAAATCCGTTTTGTTTTGCACCCGGTACAGTCCGACAAAGTTTGAATTCAATTTTTGAAACTGCAGCGCCAATTCAGGCCTTGTTTATAATTAGAATTAATTATATTCGTTTTCAATTGTCGATTCAAACTCACTTTTCATCGCTATTATTTAAAATATTTACTTTAAATATTTAAAATCCATTATTTTAGCCAATTTAAAAATTTTAAATTGGTTCAGATTTTCTGGGTCGTTACATGTTTTTAGCAGTTGTTAAAATTTACAACTACTAAAAGTAATTACACCTCAACTGCTATTAATCAAAGATTTCATAATATTATAATTATAACCGCTATTTCACTAAAACCAAACATAATTAATCAAATTAACAACAAAAAAACAATTCAAGTTTACCCCATTTGTGAATTAGTAACTTCATTACATAAAACAGCTGAACTCATTACATATGTCAATAAAAGTACATATACTTATCAACTGAGAAGTTTTCTACATAGTCTCATGACTACTTTACTTTCAATTATTACACAATAGCACAACACAATAATGATAATAAATTTCTAGTAAATAAACATAATCTAATACTACTATACCAACATTTCTTCTTCTGCTATACACGTCCACTCTCCCCAATATTCAGGCTATTACACCTACAAGCATAAGTTAACAAAGATAAAAAGCAAATGTGAATACATATATTAGCTCCCTACTGACTTTTTGAGAATGCAAAGAATTTTTAGTGCAGTACATATATTAGACCATCTTATTGCTTGGAAGAAATTTGCAATCAATTAAGTAAGACTTTTGTACTCAAAATATGGGCATCTAACTAAGTATATTAACATGATGAAGCAGTCCAATCATTCTAGATAACTATTAAACATTCAATATCTACACAAAAATGAAAGAATGTCGCTAAGAGAAATCTTGGTGACAATAAAGAGGCAAACTGCATGGACATATAGTACGATTTGAGTTGAATTAATGGACATCAAGAGTATCCAGACTAGCACAAGAAGCCCACTGAGCCACTGTTATGCAGCTCTATGTAATGGCATAATTAATTCCTCTCATATGTACTACCAAAACCAAATGGAAATTCCATGAGCCGGGACAACTAAAGCTGTATACATATGTGTTTGAGTCAAAATTGGCTCAAACACCAAGGGTGCTTCGGAAGCACTTCACCAAATAGTTGGGTTTAAGGAAAAAGGGGCCACAATCACTAAATAGCATAAAAGACAAGCGATTTTATAGTGGTTCGATCTTAGGTAGATCTACACCCACTTTGGCAAGCATTTCATTATGATATTAATGGTTACAAGACATAGAATCTCTCTTTGTACATTCATCTTCTCATATTACAAGTAATCTCACTTAGATCTATACAAATCGGTGGAGAAATGATTAGATCAGTGGAGAAATGATGAGATTAGTGGAGGAATGATGAGAAATCTTCAAATGCAAGGAGGATGAAAGAGGATCTTCAATCTCTAAGACACTTGATTGATCTTGATAGAAGCCATGGTGGATCAAGCTCTAGATCTTTGCTTGGAAGTGTTAGATGATGTTAGGACGGGTGAGGAAGCAATTTGGTAGCCCTTCGGGGTGGTGGAAATTGATCCTCTTTGTGATGGAAGCCATGGCCTATTTATAGGTGAGCTCCCATGAAGAAATGAGCTGAAATTCATATATGCAGGCTGCGGGTCGCTCATCCCTTTAATTACGAAAATGCCACCGCCTAGCTGTAACCAACTGTCAATAGCTATATTCAGTTGTCTCGTGCGAGCGGGCTTCATGTGTGCGAGTAGGTTGAACGAGTGAACGGGTGGTGAGTGTAAGGGCGACCGTCCAGAGGAATGTGCGAGCGTTCGTCCATGATGACCAGAAAGACATGCGACTGGCCAGGAATTAGCATAGGCCTTCCTCTTATCGACTGGTAGGTGGTATCTGAGTGAAGCAGTGGTATCCATCCAAGGGATGAACGAGCGACTGGTGTTGTAGATGCAGGCGAGCGAAGGGTGTAAGCACGACCTTGCCGTAGTTTGGGTTACTCGCCTAAGAGATATGTATCTCCGACCGAGGTTGTTTGAGCGAGTGACGGATGAGAAGAATCTGTGACCGACCCCAGAGTTTCTCCCTGCTTTGTACGACCGACCTCTTCGGTATAAGAATGAGTGACTTCCGTAATATGAGTGACCTCTCTACATGGTCGAGCTAGGTTGTATGCTCAACCCTGTTCTGATGAGCGGACGAGTCAGCTGTTCTGATGTGTACGACCCTCCTTGCTGCGCTCGACCCCAGTTGTGTGATTGATCCTTACCTTGCGCGAGCGGTCCGGATGCGTTGAACTATGTATGCACGACCGCGCCTTATGGCGCTTGACCCATAATTCTTATACAGATTTAATAACCAACATATGTATGGTTTTTGAGGGATAAACATTTGCCCCTCGAAGTTTGTAATTTTTATTTTGTAAAAAATTATAGGCTTCAAAATAATTGATCATAACATGTTTGGTAGATTAAATCTAGTTTTTCAAGGGATGATCACACATAATTTATGGTCGTACGCAGATAGATATGATCAAGTGAGGTTGAGCAAGGTTGAGATCGTTCTTTCACATGTTTCAACGAGCTTAGATCGCTCACACTTTTTTCTTTCAAATCAAAACGTCAAGTGGTCAAGCAGACCATTGAGGCTCGAGAGGACAAGCTGGATCGGGCCAACATACTAACGCGGTTAAGAAGGCCATTCAAGTTTGATCGAGCTGATGTGGCAAAATGGTCTAGACGAGTCTTTTAGTCTTTTCCCTCGTTTTCCTAGTCCTTACTTTATTTCTGTGTTCCAACTTTTGAAGAAAACAAATTAATGGCTGCCGCTTCATCTTTCTAAAGAAAACACGAATTCCGATTATCTCAAATTCGATTCTCCGCTGATTGAATCTGCATCACTAGTCGCATAAGGCCTCAAACTCCTTATTGAAGTCAATCTCTGGTGCAAAGTCTTACAAACCCCAGTTTATACTTGTGTATTCTCTTTAAATTAGGAGCGTCGTGTTCATCAGAGATAAATTTTCCTTCATGTATTTTATCGAATTGTTTTGAGGGTCCAAATAATTCCTGGGTATGTATAATGACCGAAGTTTTGAATTGAGATAATCTATGGGTACAATTTGTATTGTAATTGAATCCTTTGAGATGGTAATGATAAGAATTTGGGGTGGTCTTGATTTGGTTTGTGTATATAATTGTTTGAAGAAGTTCAATTACACTGTCCCTTTTTACTTTGATTCGGATCTTGTGTACATGAGATGTTTGGTGAAATGCCTCAAATAACCTATTAGTTCATACTTATGTGACCATGTTTCCGACAATATAGGCATTGATCTTATGATCATATGTGAGTGGTTTGAACCAAGTTTTTGCGCTCGAATGAGTACAAATTTTGATTGCACATATGATGTTTGATGGACTTCCCCTACTGTAGTGCCTTGTATGGACTCGATATTGTTGCTGTAGTTTCATGCTCTGATTCATATTTTGCATGTTGGTGGCACTTGTTTTCGTTTCGTGCTAAGTCTTGAAGCTTTTGGTCTCACAATCCTTGATATTCTCCTGCATTTATGCGACCGACTTAATATGGGGTTGTTCCTACTTGACTTAACATGAATTGTATTCACTCGACCCATAGGTGGGGTCGGTAACGCATGTTCTCGTTCAAGTTGGCTACGTGCGGCCCCTGATTTGGTATATGTAACAGCCCGCATTTTACTATTGGAAGATCGTAAAATATTTCTATTTTATTCCATGAGGGTTGGATCATTCTCATCTTTTAATATGTTGCTTATGGGGATGTGAGACATGTCCATAATTTTACCGATATTCTTTGTGACCATTTTAGCCTTGTTAGTCTTGTATAGGGCATAACTTTTGACTCAGGTTGAATCAGAGGGTGAGACCTATGCCATTGGAAATGAATTGATGATTGCCTTTTTGTAGAGTGGTTACATTAAGGATTTGGCTTAGCGGTTTGGGAGAAATTGCCATTTTAAGGTTTTTCAGTTGGATGTCTAGGTTTTGGGCGTCTAATGGGCTGATTTGGGGAAGGCCCATTAGTGGGTTGGTGAAGGGTATAAATAGGGGGTGAGGGATATGGGAAATGGTTTAGTTTCTCATTCTCCCATTTGGTGCCTTGTGCTCCTCCTTCCTCTAACACCTTTCCACCATTAGAAATCATAAACCAAGGAGGGAAATTGAAGATCTACACCATTGGAGGCTAGATCTACATCAATTGAGGCAAAGATTCATAAGATCAAGGTGTTTGGTGCAAGGTGCTTGCTATCTAGATTCATATTCCATTGATTTTAGCTTGTTTTGGAGAATCGGTGAGTGACATGCATCTCTCACATGGATTCAATGAAGTTTATGAGTAATTGTTCATGTTTTTCATCATACGCAAGTGTTTTTCAATAGATCAATGGATTGGTAAGTCCATTTTCATATAAATCACCTTATGATCTAATTTAGCAAGTTTAGATTAGTAATTTCTATGATATTTCATGTGAATGTGCAAGTTAGACCTATAATTTAGATCATATGTTCATTTATTATGGTTTTTGGTGAAATTTGCATAATTTGATGATAATTGTCATTTTCATGATGTTAGTGGTTTCATAACATTCGTATGATTGTATTGGATGTATTGGATGAGTAGATTTCGTCGATATAGTTGTTTGGCGAAGTTTTGGTTGAAATTGGAGTCGGATTGGAGCTGTACAGTGGACCGATCGGTCTAAAACCTTGTCTTGGGGAACAAGCTAGGGGTGTGCTTCAGGTATCGATCAGTGGGTGTGCTTCAGGTACCGATCGGGGGGTGTGCTTCAGGTACCGATCGGTGGGTGTGCTTCAGGTACCGATCGGTGGTGTGTGGTTAACATAGAAATGTGTTTATTTTATACTCTTATATCTTATCTTTTGTATATAAGTAAATATTACTTGGGTATTATTTTGTCACTTTTACAGATATGCCAACTAAGCCACATGCTGTCAAAAAAATAGAAAATAAAGATAAAAATGTTGTGTATATACATATGAAGATTTGCAGATATAGACTTAGCATTGTGTTGCTTTGGAGTTTAATATATGTTCATGTTTGGTTGAATAAGTCTTATGAAATCTTATCTCCCATCAATTAGTCACATGCCAAACAAGGAAGATATGGAAGGAATAATTGCTAATCAAGAGGCCCAGATATTCTCAAAGATAGTCACAAGATATTCTCAAGATTATTTCCTCCAAACAAGTCAAGAAAAGGGCATAAGATCTGATAAAACAATCCTTATGTAAATAGGCCCATATATGCATAGATCCGATTAGGGTTTTAGGTTGGCAAATCTATCCTATAAATACCCATGTAATCTCTTTGTAAACTTTTTATCCTGGAATCAATAAAGTTTTTCTTCTTTTTCTCTTTTCTGCATTTTTATTTTATTAGCAACTAGTGTTATCTACACAATTAGATTTGGTATAACGTTATTTGTATTTTGCACTTATTTTCAATAGTGAGTGACCGTCTGATTAGATTCAGCGGTAATCCTACTTTTATTTTCTATTTATTATTTAATTTCGCAATTTTTATTTCTTCTTTTTAATCGCTTTCCTAGGTTAAATTGGATTTGATTAGATTTAGATCTGATTCATAGTTTTATTTGCTTTTCAATTGAAAACTGTGATTTGATCGTCGGTTCAATTAGATTTGTTTTGAATCAAATTACAGTTTCAATTTTTATTATTTTTCAACCCAATCTCCAAGTTTTGTCTAACTCGCCCAAAAATAAAATTTAAGAAACTGCCCCGATAACGGCGTCAAAAACTTGATCGGCGCTTTCTAAGAACAAGAAAAGCGCGAAGTTTGTAATAATACCTACAAGCGCACAGATCGTGTAATATGCAGGTCGAACACAGGGAGGTGTTTTAAATTTTATTGTTTATATATTTCTTGGGCGAGTTATACAAAACTTGGAGATTGGGTTGAAAACTAATAAAAATTGAAACTGTAATTTGATTCAAAGCAAATCTAATTGAACCGACGATCAAATCACAATTTTCAATTGAAAAGCAAATAAAACTATGAATCAGATCCAAATCTAATCAAATCCAATTAAACCTAGGAAAGCAATTAAAAAGCAGAAATTAAATAACAAACAGAAAATAAAATTAGGATTACCGCTGAATCTAATCAGACAATCAGTCACTAATGAAAATAAGTGCAAAATACAAATAACGCACTGCCAAATCTAATTGTGTAGACAACACTAATTGCTAAATGCAAAAAAGAGAAAATGAAGAAAACTTTATTGATTCCAGGATAAAAAGTTTTCAATGAGAATACATGGGTATTTAAAGGATAGATTAGCTAACCTAAAACCCTAATCCGATCTATGCATATATGGGCCTATTTACACAAGGATTGTTTTATCAGATCTTATGCCCTTTTCTTGACTTGTTTTGAGGAAATAATCTTGAGAATATCTTGTGGGTATCTTTCAGAATATCTGGGCCTCTTTTCTATCAATTTGGGCACAAATTTTGCAAATCTTAATGAAATTATGACTTTTCTATCAATTTGGAAAGCTAATTCAGAGGGCTACAACATTGACCTATGGCACTTTTTTCTAGTTCGGTCGTTTGCATGCTCGAAAACTGGATGCAAAATGAGGTAAAAATCAGCCCGAAATAGGCATGTTAAAAATGCTCATGGTGTTTGATTGTATATATTAAATTGGTAAACGATTTTGAGGTTTTCTTTTGATGATAATTAAGTAGACAAAGATAGCTTCTTATTGTAAAATAATTGGAGTCAAAATCTATTTTTATCATAGAGAAACAGCGTCAAACATTTGCCCAAAAACAGGCTAAAATCTGATTTTCGGAACTTTATATAGTACTCCGAAACACTATCTTTTCTATTTATGAAGCACGGAACCAAGCAGAATCTTTTTATAGCACCTGGAAGCACTATAGTAGCTGATTTGAGTCTAAAATCATTATGAACAACCCAGAACTTTTCATAGCATGACTGAAATGCTGTTATAGACGTTTTGAGTATAAAATCATGGTAAACTATTCCAAATCCTCTCAAAATTTGGACTTGAGTTTCCATATAGTCTCATAAACAAACTGATAAAATCGAGGATGTT
Source organism: Allium sativum (assembly GCA_030737875.1). Lineage (NCBI taxonomy): Eukaryota > Viridiplantae > Streptophyta > Magnoliopsida > Asparagales > Amaryllidaceae > Allium > Allium sativum. The sequence continues at coordinate 602,247,717 of CM060919.1, read as the reverse complement.
AAATCAAAGTAAAAGAGGGTCAAAACGTGTCAAATTTAAGAACAAGGATGGTTGATGAATTTCGATGATTCGAGGAAAATAATTGATTAATTGTGATTGATAATAAGTACTATATGATGTTCCACGAGACTTTTGCACGAAAATAGCAAGGAATACTATAAGTATACCTATCATCTAATCATTATTTTTCATAAGCTTGTATTTTAACTTAAAGATGCCTATGACTTTAACATATTATATTGGTTGCGATCTTTGCTTTGACAAGCAATCAACATATACGACTGATGAGTGAGGGCATTTATGATTAGTGTTTAAACGAGGTATGAATAGTGCGTCTTTAACCAAGGTATGATTAGTGTTTAAAAGAGGTATGAATAGTGCATAAAAGAGGAATGAATACTGTTCAATTGAGGTATGAATAGTATGTGTTTAAACGAGGTATGATTAGTGTTTAAACGAGGTATGAATAATGTGTGTTTAAACGAGGTATGATTAGTGTTTAAATCAGGTATGAATAGGGTGTGTTTTAACGAGGTATAAATGGTGTTGAACTTAACTATTTTTGTTCAATCTTTGAAGATCTTTCTAAACGTATATTAGAGAAATATAAAGGTGGTTTGAGATTTGTTTAAGAAGGAGTTTTTGCATAATGAAGCTGATTAGTATTTATAATAAAAGATGTTTGTCTTTTGAAAGAAAGTTCTACAAGAGATATATAGATGTCTTTCAAAATGAGTATTTACAAAAGGTATTTCACCCCCACATGATAAAAGAGTATTTTGGAAGTAAACATTGATTTTAAATGTTTTGTGTAAAGAAAAACTATGTAGGCTTGATCCTGTATCTAATTGCTTACCCAATTAGATAAAGGTACATAGGCAGTCACATGGGGGTAGTGATGCAGCTGCTTTATTAATAAAAAATATTTTTGTTTATTATTGATTTTACATCTTGGGTTGATGCATCTTTCATATCATTTAAGCTATACTGACGTTTTATCAAGTGTGCAGGGATGAATATCGATGTCCATTTTGTTAGATTGCAGGATGGTTGATTTACGGTAATTGTGTTTAATTCATACTCTGACAAGTGCTATTTATATTATTTAAAAAAATTGCATTTAGAGATTTTGTATATTTATCAAATAAAATGGTAGCTTTCATTGTTTGTTTTGGACAGAAGGATTTTCAGCAATTATTTTTACTGGTCCGAAATTCTAGGGCGTTACAAAGTGGCATCAGAGCTTAGATTAGGTGCCTAAATAAAATTTCATTTAAGAATAGAAAATCATATTTAGAAATTTTAAAATGAAGTTACCTTAGTTTGATGAATAAAACTGGATAAGGTAAGGCACCATTCCTCTAACCAGGTATATGAGTAATATTTATTTGTTTAACTTTTGTTTATAGAATAATGTATTAATTCATTTTTAAGCACCGCATAAAGAGATTTAAAGAAGTTGTAAGTGCATATGATTAGCTATAAATTAACAAAGAAATAAATGAAGTGGCTTGTAAAGGAAGGAATGTGGTAGCTTGAAATGGATGCAACAGAGTGGCTTAAGAGGGATGAGGTATTGCAACTTATCGAAGAACGAATTAAATGAGCTTGGGCAAATAAACTAGAGGAGGGCCAAGAGGAGTAAAATTGAGCAATACATTCATGCAAAATCTAGGTGAGAAATTTTTATACAATAAGATATTATAATTGTTTAGCATTAATGGTGTTAGCTTAAAAAGTTGCTGAAACATCTCTCAGCAATTCAGTCATAACTATTGATTCCTTGATTTGGGTTTAGTCGAAGTTAATCTTATTGGGAAGCTAGATTAATTATCTAGAATACTTACATCATATATATTTTGAAATTTTGAAAGTTTGCTGTTTCAAAACATTTTTGCAAACTGAATTATGTGTTTGACAAAAAAAGAAGAAGAAAGGAGGGTTATACTTAAGATGATTTTCGAAGTTGAAATGTGGATTTTCCAAAATAAAATGGTTATTCATATGAGAGTAATGATTACAAAGTATACAAGTGTTTTGAGAGTATACTTTGTTTAAACTAACTAAAGATTTTTATTAATTATTTCATCAATGATGGATACCTTCAGGTGATGATGACGATGTGCGGTATGAGACAATAGATCTTCGGTAGTGCACTATTACTCTATGTTGGTATCGAGCCAAGTAGAGTACATCCTATTTGATGACGGGATGCCAGCACAAGACAATATATCTTGGATAGTGCAACTATTACTCTATGTTGGTATCGAGCCGAGTAGAGTACATTCTATTTGATGACGGGATGCCGAACGCAATAGGATAAAATATCCTAAATTGAGTGTGGATCCACTTTGATGAATATGATCCTAGTTTTAACAAAAGAAAAAAAAGAAATTATTTGACTTAATTAAAAAAATATTGATTAGAGTATATTTTGAAAAAATTACTCCCTGGTACATTTTGATGGGTATTGTAACAAGGAGAGTACAGCATAATTGATGAGCTAACTTTGATGAATATAATCATGTTTCGAAGATATTACATGAGATGTCTAGATTACTCTCTGGTACATTTTAATGAGTACCGCAATATGGATAATACATCCTTACTTGATGATGATGAGTCGGATGAGCCAAAGCATGATGAATCTTTGGTACATTTCGATGGGTACGACACAAAAAGAGAAGGAGACCGGGTATCGATGTGGATTGCAAAGAACATGATCCTGAATTTGGGCATAAAAAGAAACTACGGCGTGCTTGATCCAGTAATAGCTTGCAAATTTGATGGAATGTTGGTCACAAATTGACAGGTTCAGGTATGTATTAGAATTTTGAAAGTATCCTTTCAAGAAAATGCCTTGAATACTTAGAGTTTTATGTGTGGAACTTTTGTCATTCTTTTGATTAAGTATAACATAGAATTTTGGGGACAAAATCCCTTTTAAGGGGGGAAAGAGTGTAACAACCTGAAACTTCGAGCACTAAATATTTAAATATCGAGGTTATTTAAATATTTAAAACTTGGATTTATTGGTTTTATAACCTTAATTAAATCCTTTACAAAGATAAGTAGTTCGAAGAAAAATCGATAATGTGACCAAAAACAGTTTTATCGATAAACGAGGTTTTGCTTATTAAAAGTTGTTGGAATATCATGTTCATGCAGTAACATTAGAAGATCACATGTATGTGTATGTACATATCATAGAAGTAACATACAAATGGTAAATGTGTACATGTTCTAGAATACGAGAAATGGCTTAAAATGATAGGGACACGTGTCACCAAATGAAAGGAACACGTCTTGTAAATAAATAATGTTAAGACACATACACCCATTAAGTGTCCATGTGTAGAAATATTTGAAGACACCTAAGTAGACATGTGTCTTCATCCTAAAGCATGCATAAAGATAAGGTGGACAAGTGTCCAAAACCAAATTACGAAACTAACCTTAAAAACTACTATATAAAGGATGGAAAGGTTCATTTTCATATTATGCATTCACAAATCAAAATTAAGATAAGAAAAAGAAGAGAGGTTTAGGGGAAGACAAGAGAAGGAATACAAGTTCAATTTTCAAGTCTAAGGTGAGTAAAATTATTTAAGTTAATATATTCATTTCATATTTTGAAGGAAAGTTGAGAAATTCATGAATGAATGATTGAACTTGAAACCCTGAAAATGATGTTCGGTAATTTGGGCATAACTTTTGCAATTCTTAATGAAATTATGACTTCTCTATCAATTTGGAAAGATAATTCAGAGGGCTACAACTTTCACCTATGGCACTTTTTTCTAATTCAGCTGTTTGCATGCCCGAAAATTGGATGCAAAGCGAGGTAAAAATCAGCACGAAATAGGCATGTTAAAAATGCCTCATGGTGTTTGATTATACATATTAAATTGGTAAATGATTTTGAGGAGTTGTTTTTGATGATAATTAAGTAGACAAAGAGAGCTTCTTATTGTAAAATAATTGGAGTCAAAATCTATTTTTATCATAGAGACACAACGTCAAACACTTTGCCCAAAAACAGGCTAAAATTTGATTTTCGGAACTTTTTATAGCACTCCGAAACGCTATCTTTTCTATTTATGAAGCACGAAACCAAGCAGAATCTTTTTATAGCGCCCAGAAGCGCTGTATTAGTTGATCTGAGTCTAAAATCATTATGAACAACCCAGAACTTTTCATAGCATGACTGAAATGCTGTTATAGACGTTTTGAGTATAAAATCATGGTAAACTATTTCAAATCCTCTCAAAATTTGGACTTGAGTTTCCATATAGTATCATAAACAAACTGATAAAATCGAGGATGTTAAATCAAAGTAAAATTGAGTCAAAACGTGTTAAAATTAAGAACAAGAATGGTTGATGAATTTTGATGATTCGAGGAAAATAATTGATTAATTGTGAGTGATGATAAGTACTATATGATGTTCTACGAGACTTTTGCATGAAGATAGCAAGGAATACTGTAAGTATACTTATCATCTAATCCATTATTATTTCATAAGCTTGTATTTTAATTTAAATATACCTATGACTTTAACATACTATATTGGTTGCGATCTTTGCTTTGACAAGCAATCAACATATACGACTGATGATTTAGGACATTTATGATTAGAGTTTAAACGAGGTATGAATAGTGCGTCTTTAACCAAGGTATGATTAGTGTTTAAACAAGGTATGAATAGTGTGTAAATGAGGTATGAATACTGTTCAATCGAGGTATGAATAGTGTGCGTTTAAACGAGGTATGATTAGTATTTATACGAGGTATGAATAATGTGTGTTTAAATGAGGTATGATTAGTGTTTAAATGAGGTATGAATAGGATGTGTTTTTACGAGGTATAAATGGTGTTGAACTTAACTATTTCAGTTCAATCTTTGATGATTTTCTAAACATATATTAGAGAAATATAAAGGTGGTTTGAGATTTGTTTAAGAAGGAGTGTTTGCATAAAGAAGATGATTAGTATTTATAATAAAAGATGTTTGTCTTTTGAAAGAAAGTTCTACAAGAGATATATAGATGTCTTTCAAAATGAGTATTTACAAAAGGTATTTTACCCCCACATGATATAAAGATTATTTTGGAAATAAGCATTGATTTTTAATGTTTTGTGTAAAGAAGAACTACATTGGCTTGATCCTGTATCTAATTGCTTACCCAATTAGATAAAGGTACGTTGGCAGTCACATGTGGGTAGTGATGCAGCTGCTTTATTAATAAAAAAATATTTTGTTTATTATTGATTTTACATCTTGGGTTGATGCATCTTTCATATCATTTAAGCTATACTGATGTTTTATTAAGTGTGCAGGGATGAATATCGATGTCCATTTTGTTAGAGTTGCACGATGGTTGATTTACGGTAATTGTGTTTAATTCATACTCTGACAAGTGCTATTTATATTATTTAAAAAAATTGCATTTTGAGATGTTGTATATTTATCAAATAAAATGGTAGCTTTCATTGTTTGTTTTGGACAAAGGGATTTTTGGCAATTGCTTTTACTGGTCCGAAATTCCTAGGCATTTTAGTCTAAGAGTGGAATATTAACTCGAACTTGTTTGAAGATTTCAAGAATTTTTTTGAAATTGGCATCCTTCTTCTTATTGTTAAGTCTATGAGGATATGGAGCTACCGGTTTGTAGACTCTTTCAGGGATTTTGTAACAACCTGGAAAATCAGATCCAATTTAAAATTTTTATTTTAGCAATTTTAATGGATTTTAAATATTTAAAATTATTTATTTTAAATGATAACGACTAAAAATTTATTTTAATTGAAGTTAGAACGAATAATTTTATTTTTATTATAAAACAAGCCTAAAATGGCGTGGCAGTTTGAAAATTTGATTTCAAATTTCAGTTGAATGTACAGGATTCAAATTAAATCGGATTTCAGTATAACAAAAAATATATAAATCTGTTAAAAATTATCTTTCCAACGAATCTGAAAAATTGAAATTTCATAGCGGAAATAAAAAGTTATGCCCAGTTTAAAATTCAGAATAGTCGCTATGGAATTTATATATATATTTTTATATAATATATAGCTATTTTACAAACGAACTTTGTTTTGGACGAGACCACTTTTGTAAGATTGGAAATCTCAAATTATTGCTAGATTCCAATTTTCATAATTTTTGGAATTAATATGTGAGTGTGGAAAAAGAAAACGTGTTTTTGTCAATTTTAGTCAAATTGGATCAACCAGAAAATGACCATTTTTCAAACGGTCTCCAAATTCGACGAATTAATTTTGTTAGGACCGTATCATCAAAACAAAGTCAAAAAAAAATCTGTAATTTTCGGAGTCAGTATGTGGCCCCGGTAATTTAAAATGTACGTTTAAATTAAATATATATTTATTTATATTTTAATTTTGATAAAAACTAATCAAAACAGTCAAATTGGCCTACGAAACATATTCCATTGTGTCCGGAATGGGGGTATTTAGCTGGGGGCGACACTCGTTGGGTTTGATTTGGAGATCGGGACAATACAGGAGTTATATTGAAATTAAATGGAATTAAATAAATTAAATAAAAATAAAAATACATACATACACACACACACACACACATATATATATATATATATACACACACGCTGTATTTCCGTATAAACCCTAACTCTACTCAGGGAGCCGCCGCCTTCACTGCGATTAATGGCAGAGATGCTCCGATTTTTATTCCCTTTTTTCTCGAAATCAAATCCTTTAATTCACAAACTCTTAAAGCAAAATATGAAGAGATTCGAGAGGGCTATAAATTCATATGGTGAGATCTAAAATTGTGAAAAGAATCATTTGGATTTTCCCCTCAAAGGTGGAGCATTTGGATGGGTTTCTAGGCTAGGTGGCGCATGCGAGTTGGGCGGCGCTGGGGCTGGAGGAAGGCACCGCCACGCTCGTCGACGTCAGGTGTTCTGATCGGCGGTAGGAGGTCTGGGAAGGCATGCGATCTCGGTTGAAGGTTTGGAGCAAGGATGATGGGTTTTCCAGGCAAAGGAACGATTGCAGAAGAAAGGGAAAGAATGGCCAGATTTGCTTCTAAAGTAATTAAGCTTAATTATAATTTAAATATATAATAAATGTGATTAAAAATTGTTTATACTGTAAATAAAAGAACAATATAGTTTTGTAAATCAAAATCATATTGTTTTGTAAATCAAAATCATATTGTTTTGCAAATCAAAATCATATTGTTCTGTAAATCAAAATCATATTGTTTTGTAAATCAAAATCATATTGTTTTGTAAATAAAAATCATATTGATTTGTAAATAAAATTAACATTTATTTGTAAATAAAATTAACATTTATTTGTTAATAAAATTGACATTGATTTGTAAATAAAATTAGCATTGCCTTGAAAATATAAAGAACATTGTTTTAAAAATATAAAGAACATTGTTTTCAAAATATAAGGACTATTGTTTTGAAAATAAATATAAAGAACATTGTTTAAAAAATATAAAGACCATTGTTTTGAAAATAAATATAAAGACCATTGTTTTTTAAAATATAATATACCAGTGTTTTAAATGCAAATAAAATTGTGAAATAAAAATGTGTCATTTTTATATATGAAACATTGAAATAAAAAAAAATGTGTTATTTTCACACGTGATACATAGAAATAAAAATATGTTATTTTATATATATAAAAAGCATTTTAATAAAAAATATGATATATATATATATAATAGCGCTATAAAAATATGATTTTTAATATATATAGCATTTTAAAAATGTGATTTTTTAATTATAAAGATCGTTGCTTAAAATGTGATTTTTAACATAAACCGCGTGACACAGATTGCGATGGAACCGACTAGAAGCAAAACGGAATCCAAACCATCGTCTAATAAAGACTGACGGAGTGGAAACAAAAGGTGAGAACTCCTTACTAAAAATTCTGCATATTTATTTATTTATTTTCATAATTGGAAAATATATATAGAATTGCAGTCTATATTTTTATCAATTTAATCATTATAAACTATATACGGTGCATGTTAGATCACTTTCCTCATCCACAAACCATGGACGATTTGAATAGACTTTATTGGGTGATGTTTGTGTTGTTGAAATGTTTAACACATAAAAAATGTAAATATTAATGTGATAGTGAAATTAAATTATAAATATTCATTTATAATTGAACAGTGCAAATTGGTTAAAGAGAAAATAATTCAAACTGAATTAGAATTGGTTAAATTTATTAACCAATGTTTTATGTAAATAAACTATTGTTGATTGAAAACCCCACACGGGTATTGGGATGATACTTGACATACATGTAACGACACAGATTTTGCCCGGACTTAATCGATCACAAAATCGACCAAGACGGTTCAGTTCCCGCATACGTTAACTTTGGGCATACAACACATTAGAACAAATAACAGAAGACTTTTATAAACATTACAATAATGTTACATCAGAGTACAGAATATTAGAGTACATCGATAAATAAAAATACAGCGGAAGATAATTTTACAATACATTTAATACAGTGTAGCGGAAGACTATCAATGTGCTGGACACAGCTTTAAGCTTCGATCCAGGATCCTGCTAAAGAGATGAATATCTGCAAAAAGCTACTCGACTGCACGTGTGGAAAAGAGAGCACCCGAGTTTGCAAAGTGAAACAAACTACAGGTCAGTCACGGGACTGATATGAGAAATCTTACTTAACCTATCTAAAATTAAGGCTAATCATAGGACAACGCCGCTAACGCGGAACGTGTTTACTCCATTGGATTGCCAGTGCATAAACAACAACCATAAATAAACATATGGATCTAGAATGCATCATACAATATGCAATTTTCCCAATCTACCCATTCAGGCTTAACCCCAAAACTTAGATTTTCAAATCCAATTCTCTTTACAGAAATTATTTCTTTGGACTTTATTTCCCGATTTCTTTTATTTCAAATCATTTGAAATACATATCTAACTTTTACAATATCAAAGTAGATTTCACTTCGGGATTAGAAAACAAAACATTTGGAAATATGAATTCCAAAACATAACAATGCATAAAACAAGTATGCAACCAAATATCAGTCATGTTCCCTCAGACCAGGCAGTGCGCGCCCTAACCAATATATATATATATATATATATATGTGTGTGTGTGTGTGTGTGCACCTACCATCTAGGGGCAGGCTACACTAACGATGCACCATCCCACCTATGGGGGATAACATGCACCGTCCTCCACTTCTAGTCGCTCTTGGGTCACCCGATCTCTAGCCACATACTTGCTAAATCATTTTATATCCCAAAGTAGGGAAAATCATTTTACAACATAATCACAAGTATAATCAAATCTATATAGATTTCCAATTTCAAATCATCTCGAAATCATCGGGTATAGTCCTCGGAATCCTTTCTGTTTTATAAAACATTTTATAAAACACTCCCCATCCAAAATCGGGAGTAAGTCTTCTTTTTACTTAAGAAAATCACTTTTCAAAATCATTCATTAATTTTGAAATAAACAACATCGCTAAACACCTTATAGTCAAATCGTGAAGTGTTTCACAAGGTGTTAGCATACTTATATTTCTACCCAATCCAATGCTAAAAGTAAAACATATTTTGCTCATAAACTGGTCGAGCACAATTCATTCAATCAATCAACCATAACATGTCAATTTTATATGTTGCATTCGTATATTAAAATTTTAATGTTTCAACATTTATAGTCGTATAATGAATATTATATATATTCATTCAGTACATTAGAAATGTAATTTTCAATGTTTCAACATTTATGATCATATCATGAATATTGTATATATATATATATTCATTCAGTACATTAAAATGTAAATTTTTATGTTTCAACGTTTATAGCCCAACCATGAATATTTTCGTAAATCTTATCTTTACATTGAAACATACTTTTAATGTTTTCAACATTTCTATCCATACAATATATATTTTACATAAATAATACTTTACATTAAAAGTAGAATTTTTAATGTTTTCCATTTTTTTCTCAATACAATGAACATCTCATTTCATTCTTACATTAAAAATATGATTTTTAATGTTTCAATATTTTTATTTCAAACAAATGATCATTTTTTCATCTTTTCTACGTACACGATAAAACTGTAAATTTTATCGTTAACACATTTTAACAAAATGATTATTTTAATCCTTTCTATATATGCGATAAAAATGTGAATTTTATTGTTAACATGGTTTCAATACAAATAATGATCATCTTATATATTACATAAAAATGTGAATTTCTATACTAACATGTTTCAGTACAAATAAAGATCATCTTGATCTAATTTAGCATATCTAACACAAATGACAATTCTTTTTTTATTTTGACACAAATTAATTCAACAAAAATGGTAATTTTATCTTATCAATTTTATCTCAATAAAAATGTCATTTTTATTACATACAAATCTAATTCAATAAAAATGATAGAAATGGTTCTTTTCATTTCTGTTGAAAATCCTAATTCAACAAAATGAAAAGAAATCATATTTCTATTTGAAAAGTTTGATTTTGACAAAAATGTGAATTTTGTTTCAACAAATTTATTTTGACAACAATGACCATTTTGTTTTAACCAATTTACCTTAAAAATAACAAATTTGTTTTAACAAATTTATTTTGACAAAAAGCAGCAAATTTTTTTGTCTCAACCATTTTATTCAACAAAAATCAATATTTTTGTTTTCAAAATTTTTTATTACAACACGATATCATCCAATTAACAGATCTATACAACACATCAATCATAGAATCAAATCACGTCACATAACAAATAGAATTTTACCGTGGATTGATGATAACATAAACATAAATAATTTTAATTATTTAAAAAGAAATAAAATAGAATTTCTCACTTCAAATAAATGAACATTCCTAACCTTTTCTTTGATTACATTAAAAAAATGTAACTTTTTATTTCATTCTTTATTACATAAAAAATGTAATCTTTCTAATGAAATCTTTTATTTCATTAAAAATGTAAACTTCAGTGAAAAACATATTTTATATAGCAATAGACATTCTCAATTTTTCATTTACATTAAAAGTGTAAATTCCAATGTCAATACATTTTATTTCAAAATGTTTATTTTTAATATTGCATTTACATTAAAAATGTATATGTCAATGCCAATGCATTTTATTTATCCATGCCTAATTTTTAATGCTGTATATACATTAAAAATGCAAATTCCATATCAATACATTTCTATTTCAAATGTGTTCACTTTTAATGTTGCATTACATTAAAAATGTAAAATTTCATATCAATACATTTCTTTTTTAACTATTGATCATTTTCAAAATTCCATTTATATTAGGAGTGTATATTTCAAAGAAAACATACTTTATATAACAACGGACATTCTATTGTGTCGATTCTAATAGAAATAAAAAAATGACAATTTTAATTTCTATTTTTATTTACAACTAAAATATTAATAAAAATGTACTTTTTTATTTCTAATGTAACATTTTATAACCAAAATGTCATTTTTAATCTAAGGCAATTTTATATCAGAATGTCGTTTTCATTTACATAGCTTGATCCAAAACAAAATGTTATTTTTATTTATATAACAAATTCCTAATAAAGATGTTATTTTTATTAACATGACAAATCTCTAACAAAGATGTTATTTTTATTAACATGACAAATCTCTAACAAAGATGTTATTTTTATTAACATGACAGTTCTCTAACAAAGATGTTATTTTGATAACATTACAAATCTCTAACAAAGATGTTATTTTTATAACATGACAAATCTCTAACAAAGATGTTATTTTGATAACACAAATGTTTACATATAAATATTCTAACCAAACATGTTATTTTTGTTTACACAAAAATATAATTAGACAAATTATCATCAACACAATCAACCAATCTAAAATTTTCACGACGCATATAGTATGACAATCACAATCAATATGAATATATATAATTTTCATTTTAAATTAAAAACGAGAAATCTCACCCAACCAACTCACGCCATGTCAGCATCTACAGAACTGCTCCCTCTCCTTCCTCTTCATTGCGTACGCTGATTCCAGAAAAAGTACCCAACGCGAAATACTCCCAGAAATAACGCACCATACCACAAAAGCATAGAATCAAAGAGAATATTTATCTGAGTTGAATGAGACTAGTTTTAGAATTTTTTTTGATGAGAGGTTCACATGATATTGATTTTTTTGAATGAGGCAGAAGCCATTGTAGTTTTTTTTTTTTATCTTTTCTGAGAGTGACGGCTTGATCAGAGAATAGAAAATAAGGGTAGGGTTAGGTTAGAATAAGAGATTATTTATAGGTTGGAAATTTGGTTAAAATAGATTTGTATAAGATGTATTTCTAGTCAAAGAATTTCAACGGTCGAATAAACAAAGTATTCAAATTTTCATTTGTACATCTTTAATTCAATTTTAAAGATTAAATTATATTTGATTAAAGTTCATTAAATCGATTTATATATAAATCAAATGAATAAATTAACTTTCCTTAGTGAGTAACAAATTTTCTCGTTTTGATTATTCAAATGTTTACCATAATTTATGACAAATTCACATACCAAATTCAAAGTTAATTATTACACTAATTTGCAATGTTTGGTTTCAACTGTAATTAAATCTCATTAAGTATATATTTAATTCCACTAAATCGATTTGATTTAATCTGTTTTCTTTTTATTCAACCAATCTTGAATTTAAAGGTATAGTTAACATTTTTGTTCATATCCTACTACATTAGCAATTTCCGTTTATCGTTTAATGTATAGTAATGAAATATTTAATTGCAATCAGTTTTTGTGTAACAACCCGAAAATCTGGGCCAGTTTAAAATTTTTATTTTGGCAATTTTAGCGAATTTTGAACATTTAAAATAGATTATTTTAAACAATATCGACGAGAAATTTATTTTGAATAGAATTTGAACGTATATATTATATAGTTCGTCGTTAGAATATAAATAATTATTTATAATTATAAAAGGAATTGAAAATGGCGCGGTAGTTCGGTAATTCGATTTCTAACTTCAATTGAATGTACCGGGTGCAAAACAATCCGAATTTTAGTGAAACCAAAAACATTGGGATCTATTTGAGAATATCTTTCCAACGAATCAGAAAAATCGAAATTTCATAGCGGGAAACAAAAGATATGTCCAGTTGAAAATTCTGAATAGTCGCTATGGAATTCGGACCCTTAAAAATGAAATTTTTGCAAACGACCTCGGAATTCGACGAAACCACTTTTGTTGGATCCGGGATGTAAAGTTATTGCTAGGTTTCAAATTTCATAATTTTCCGAATCAATATGTGAGCGTGGCAAAGGAAAACGCGTTTTACCAGTTTCAGTTGATTTTAATCGACTGGAAAATGGTCATTTTTTCAACGGTCTCAGAATTTGACGAAACTAGTTTTATTAGGACCGTATCGTCAATACAAAGCTATAAAATATTTTTTTGGAATTTTTTCGGGTAAGTATGTGGCCCCGGTAAATTGAAATGCGCGTTCAAATTCAATATATAGAGTTATATGTTGATTTTAATGAAAACTGATCGTAACGATCGAATCAGCCTGCGATATATATCTCGTTGTGTTCGGAATGGGGGTAATTAGCTAGGGACGACAGTCGTTGGGTCTCGTTTGGGGTTCGATAGAAAAGTCAACTTTTTGAATTAAAAAGAAATTAAATTATAAATATATATTCACTCTCTCCCTCTCTCTTACTTCACTCAGAAGAAAAAAATATAAAATAAAAAAACCCTAAATCGATCGAGCTCCAGCCACCGCCTCTCCGTCCACTGCGCAGCCGCCGGAGCTGGCTCCGCCCCCCCCACCGTTCGAGATCCCCTCCGACCTCAGCCCCATCCCTCCGCACCTCCTCCACCGACCTCGAGACCAACCCACCTCCCCTTTTTTTCGAGCGCGTCCAGACCCCATTGCCCCGCCCGCCACCTCGCCCGCTCAGACCCGACACCACCCCGAGCCTGCGCCACCTCGAGGACACCACCGATCCACCTCCGGCGAGACTCCACCAGCGAGTTTTCATTTTTGGCTTATTGATTTTATTTGTTTGATAAATCTGAAATTTTAGTTGTTATTAAAAACTGAATTTTTATGTTATAAAAAAAAATAGAAATTTACCTTGTTTAAAAATTGAAATAGCAGTAGAAATACAATTAGTGAAATATATAGAACAGTATAGAAAATTATACTTTGTTTTGAAAATATAAAAATATAATCTTTTTATATCGAATAGCGTTGTAAAAATTCTATTTTTACATTATAGAAATAGCGATAAAAATTAGATTTTTATATATTGTATAGCGAAGTAAAAATTCGATTTTTATATATTGTATAGCGAAGTAAAATTTCGATTTTTATATATTGTATAGCGAAGTAAAAATTCGATTTTTATATATTGAATAGCGAAGTAAAAATTCGATTTTTATATATTGAATAGCGAAGTAAAAATTCGATTTTTATATATTGAATAGCGAAGTAAAAATGTGATCTTTACATATGTAGAGAATACGGGCAAAGAAAGTGACAAAGGGCGAGTGGCGAAGATTTTCTACAAAGAAGCATCGAGGCGTTGGATTTAGCTTTATGTGAGAATTTCTCACTTTTTAATTTTATTTCTAGTTGAAATATATACTAAGATGCAGACGGTGTTTAGTAGCACCCGACACCCGTCGTCCACAGACCATGGACGGCTTGTATGCTTATTTGTTAGATTTTGATGTGTAGTTGATTGTGTGATGTGAAATGAAATGAAATAAAAATTATATAGTTTTAAATAGTTAAAAATATAATTTTTAACGTGTATATAAAATGAAATAAAAATAAACAAATCGGACGATTTGTTTATATACACACCTTTGACTGATATTGATTGGGACGATAAATTATACACATCGCCCAACTGCACAAATAAAATCTGTGTTTGATTGTTTGAAACCCCACACGGGTATTGGGATGATATTTGACGTACACTAATCCCGATTGTTTAGTTGTATGTCGATTGATTGATTGACAGACTGTTATGAGCGTTAAATATTTATATTCGATGCTTATACAGTGTAGAATGCACTTTGGATGATGGTTGATTTTTCATCGTTGTTATTGTATACATGTGTTGTAGAAAATCCATATAATTAACATTATATGGTAATTGATTGGGCTTCATTCAATATTTGAAATAGAAATATTTGAAATAGAAATATCTGAATAGAAATATTTGAATAGAAATATTTGAAAAGAAATATTTGAAATAGAATATTTGAAAATAGAAATATATGAAGCCGTGTTGATTAGATTGACGCCATTTTGACGTGAACGATATTTATATCGATTTTATTCATTTTATAATGAATATCGAAAGTGATTTCAAAATCTGATATTTTGAAAAGAATTGAAATTCAAACCGAATTTGAATTGAATTGAATAGAAAACGAATTTGAATTGAATTGAATAGAAAACGAATTTGAATTGAATTGAATAGAAAACGAATTTGAATTGAATTGAATAGAAAACGAATTTGAATTGAATTCAATTGAAAACGAATTGAAATAGAATTGAAATCGATTTGAATTGAAATCGATTTGAATTGAAATCAAATAGAAGTGAATGTAAAAAGAATTTATAAGGGAAAATTCAATTTTGATTTGAATTTGAAATAAAGGTTGAAATTTTTTTTGAAACAAATTTGAAATGATTTATAAAATTCGTTTTAAAAAGGAAATCGACGAAATATATATAATATATATATAATGGCCTGAATAGAACGCGCCGCGCCGCGGTAGTTCGTGAATTTCGACCATTGACTTCGAACAGACATTGTGGGAGATCCGACCGTCGGATTCTCCTAAAACTGGAACCGTTGGGTTCGTATCGAAAAGAGCTTTCTAACGGATATTATAAATTTGAAATCTAACGGTTGGATTTGGAATTATGTCCAAATCAAATTTGGAAAAGGTCGCTGTAAGTGCAGTTCGATGGCCGTTGATGGAAATCGACAGTACATGCCTTGATAAAATTATTAAAAATATCAATAATTTGTGTAAAATCATAAGAAATGATTTGGGAAAAATTGGGATGAAAAACTCCATATTTGAAAAGATAAAAATAGATTTTTATCGAAATGAACTAGTTTTGAACTAGAATAATAATTTATTTATTTTTAAAATAAATAAAGTGGATTTGAAATGGTTTTGAAAATAACCAGGATTTCCAATATATTGATTGGAAATGGATTTGAATCGAAATTGTCTTCGGAATATTTCGATGTGGGATTTTGTGAGTATACAGGTATTGTTATGGGAAATTTGAAAGATATATTTATATCGTTATTTCCAATACGATATTTGTTGGTCGTAGAATTTGATATTGAATATAGGCCGATATATTTTCTATTCAGAGCCTTGTATTCAATATCAAATGTGATTTGGGTTTGTCGTGAATGCTGTCTTCATTAACACTGTTCTTGAACCCAGTTGAGAAAGGATTAAATCTTTTTATTTGGATTTAAGGAAGTGTACCAATTAAATAATATTTTATTGGAATTGAATTGATATTGATTTTTGGGTTTATCGTGAACAGTGTTTTAAATAACACTTGTTCTTTAACCCGATAATTAATAGAATGTGATTTTAGGTTGTCGTGAACGGTGTCTTCAATAATACTGTTCTTATATCCAAAGGAGTTAAGAAAATCAGAAACTAACTGGAGATTAGTTGAGTTGAATGGTTTCTGGGGTATTGATCTGATGTTGGTTTCGGCCTTCGGGGTTAATACTTAGGGAATTGCTCACTTGCTAATTTATGGTTAGGGTCTGATTGAAATGTAATGTGATTTTGGGTTTATAGTGAACCGTGTTTTGAAATGACACTGATTCTTTAACCCAGTTAAAGATTAAAACTAAGTGGAGTTTTAATGAATCTTTAATTAGATTGAAAAGATCGAGAATGGAGTATCACCAGTTTTGCTCCAAAGCGATAGTTAAATCTTTAATTAGATTTGAACGTGAAATGGTAATTAATTTTACCGATAACACTGTGGTGTTAGATGTGGAGTATTACCAGTTTTGCTTCATGGGATGAATAGGTTGGGATTGGGAAATAAAATAAATAATTACTTCGGTGTGGTTCGCTAATCTCGACTAGTTTAGAAAACCATAATTTGGTTTGAAATGACATCCAAAGGAAGATTAAAGGATAAATTTTAAAGAATTTATCGTGGATAAAATTAATGGGAACCTTTCCCTAAGAACGTGAAATTTAGAATCTAACTGTAGGTTAACTAAGAAGGATGGTTTCCTGGGTATTGATCTGATGTTGGTTTCGGTCTTCGGGGTTAATATTTAGGGAATTGTTCTCTTGCTAATTTACGGTTAGTGACTGATGAATTGGAATGGGGCGTATGTTGTGATTGTGTAACATTTGTTTACTATATACGCGGGTTGTTCGGGAAGGCCCCTTTATACCCATTCTGAATAACCGATTCGACGATAAGTCGAAGATGATGACGGTGGTCGAAGACCGAAAGTCTTCACATCGTTTGGGTGATTACTGATGATCTTGATTGGGCTGTACACCCAAGCTGAGGGAATCAGTTGGTGGTCGTCCAGACGTACTTGGAGATCGACGGATATGCGAGGAAAGTGCCTCCGGTTTCGTTCAGACCTAGAACGGACTTGTAAATGGATGGTGTGTCTGACATTGTATTCCTTTATATTGTATTCGTTGATCTCTGCTAAATATATATCTGTTTGGCGGCGGGGAATTTATTCTCTTTCTTAACGCCCTTCTCTGAGACATACGAGCTCAGAGGTTATATATTGGCAGAAATCAGTGGTACGATATGGATTGATAGTGTGGCATGCTGAGATGCAGTGATCTAGACTTTTGTTGAAAAGCAAAGTTTGGTGGATGATGATCAAAGCGCAGCTTTGATATAGTATGGCTTTGTGTATAGCGTTGATTCGCGAGCCTCACACCCCGGTATGGTGGTAAAATGATGGTTTGATCAGTATGCTTTTTAGTGGATGGGCACCTTAGTGGTGTCGTGGATTCGGTCGACCGAGATGAGCTTAGTGTTCAGGGATATATAGAGTAAGCGGTGTTTTCTCTCGCTGGGACGTAAGCCGCGGTGATACTCTGGTCCCAAAAGTGCGGATGTGCATTACGGTGTTTTCTCTTGCTGGGACGTAAGCCGTGGGGAATTGCACTACGCGATCGATCTTTCGAATCAGGAGCCACCATGATGGAAATCCAACTTTCCAATACGTGTATTTCGGCTTTATTTGTAGAGCCTAGTATGGCGACATGATATATGGTACCCATGCCGTCTATGATTGAAATTGTTTTGACACTATACACTTATTATAGTATCAAATGATTTGATTTTTAAAACGTACCAAGCATGTTTGGCTATTATAAGGGAAAACCCTATCCTCCGGCTGCGTTGCATTGTGTGATGGGACCTGGGTCTTATAATAGCTTCATTTTTCTCTATTTAGCTTTGCGCTGTTGTTTTATGCACTGGTATTCTTGGGAGGAAACCCGTTCCGTGTTATACGGCGTGGTCCCTTGATTTACCCAACTTTAAAATAAAGATTTACAACTGTTTTAGTTCTCACACCAGTCCCATGACTGACCTGGAGTTTATTGTTTTAACCTAAACTCTGGGTGCCCTTATTTTCGACACGGGCAGCTAGTAGTTTTGGTTTTGCAGATTTATATTCACAGGATCCTGGTTTACAGCTGGAATGATATCCGGAAAGCTTTGTATCCGTATATCTCTTCTAGTTGTGTATTGTATTATTTTCCGCTGCGATGTATTTAAATGTAATTTAAATCTCTGATATTTCTGTGTAATATTCATTTATACTCTGTATATTCTTGTATTCTGGTGCATTGTTGTAATATACAATGAAATGTTCTTTCGTCTACGTTTTGTTGTGGCTTGTTCTCGAACTATCCGCGCTTTCCTCACCGAGAAGTTACGGGTTTTCACAGTTGGTATCAGAGCTTTGGTTTACAAAGCTCAGAGAACAAGACACATTAGAACCATACGAAAGAATTCATCAGAGATTGGATTAGTAATATCCAACGAGAATGACTCGTTAGAGATAGGATCAGTAGTATCCTAGAACGAGTGTGGAGAGTAAATTTTTAAAGTGAAAACAAGTTTTGTTTTGAAAATTTAAATCAATTATTTGTATTTGATTATTTATTTATATTGATTTGGACATTCCAATATATAAAGATTTTGCGTATACGTCTGATCCGCGTATATTTGAAGTTTTAATATACTGGATAGATATAGAATTACACTCTAGTCGCCCGGGGATGATACTGATAATTGTGATCACATTATCAGTGTTTATATTTGAGTGACGAAAGTGAGATTTCTATATATTTCCTATTGACTGGTGTGAGAACCAAAATTAGATAGGGCTTATTGTTGTGATTTGGCATCAAAAATGTGATTTTGACTATATATCAAAGTTATGAATTTGAAAAGCTAATCAACTAATTGATTGATGGTTGTGTTGTTTGATTACTGTTTTGATTAATTGAAATTTTAACCATATAGCCAATTTGATCAAATAATGAGTTGTATTGGAAATTAGTCGCATTTGCATGCATATACATGTACTTACATTGAACATGTCATAGCAAGGAGGCTAGAGCAGAGAATAAAATTTGTTTGCCCGACAAATAGGTACATGTTTATCATAATTTACTGTTTTGTTTGGGTGATGATGATTTTATGAGCCTATTGGCTAGCCGCTTGGCTTTTTCTTTTTCTTTTTGAGATCAGAAGGCCTATATGGAAATTTCGGGATTTTCCCGTGGCTCCCAGTGCAGGGGAGGTTATGGCGGATTTTTTCGAAAATTCCGGGTGTTCGCCAAATTTTGGAAAAATTTGAAAATTCTCAGAAGCTGAAAAGTTGGAGAATGGAAGCAAGATCGAACGTAGAGTTGATTAAACAAACCACTTTCGACTTTGTTCCTTTTCGGGGACGAAAAGTTTTAAGTGGGGGAGATTGTAACAACCCGAAAATCTGGGCCAGTTTAAAATTTTTATTTTGGCAATTTTAGCGAATTTTGAACATTTAAAATATATTATTTTAAACAATATCGACGAGAAATTTATTTTGAACAGAATTCGAACGTATATATTATATAGTTCGTCGTTAGAATATAAATAATTATTTATAATTATAAAAGGAATTGAAAATGGCGCGGTAGTTCGATAATTCGATTTCTAACTTCAATTGAATGTACCGGGTGCAAAACAATCCGGATTTTAGTGAAACCAAAAACATTGGGATCTATTGGAGAATATCTTTCCAACGAATCAGAAAAATCGAAATTTCATAGCGGGAATCAAAAGATATGTCCAGTTGAAAATTCTGAATAGTCGCTATGGAATTCGGGCCCTTAAAAATGGATTTTTTGCAAACGACCTCGGAATTCGACGAAACCACTTTTGTTGGATCCGGGATGTAAAGTTATTGCTAGGTTTCAAATTTCATAATTTTCCGAATCAATATGTGAGCGTGGCAAAGTAAAACGCGTTTGACCAGTTTCAGTTGATTTTAATCGACTGGAAAATGGTCATTTTTCCAACGGTCTCAGAATTCGACGAAACTAGTTTTGTTAGGACCGTATCGTCAATACGAAGCTAGAAAATATTTTTCTGGAATTTTTTCGGGTTAGTATGTGGTCCCGGTAAATTGAAATGCGCGTTCAAATTCAATATATAGAGTTATATGTTGATTTTAACGAAAACTGATCGTAATGATCGAATCAGCCTGCGATATTTATCCCGTTGTGTTCGGAATGGGGGTAATTAGCTAGGGACGACAGTCGTTGGGTCTCGTTTGGGGTTCGATAGAAAATTCAACTTTTTGAATTAAAAAGAAATTAAATTATAAATATATATTCGCTCTCTCCCTCTCTCTTACTTCACCCAGAAGAAAAAAAATAAAAAATAAAAAAAACCCTAAATCGATCGAGCTCCAGCCACCGCCTCTCCGTCCACTGCGCAGCCGCTGGAGCTGGCTCTGCCCCCCCACCGTTCGAGATCCCCTCCGACCTCAGCCCCATCCCTCCGCTCCTCCTCCACCGACCTCGAGACCAACCCACCTCCCCTTTTTTTCGAGCGCGTCCAGACCCCATTGCCCCGCTCACCAACTCGCCCGCTCAGACCCAACGCCACCCAGAGCCTGCGCCACCTCGAGGACACCGCCGATCCACCTCCGGCGAGACTCCACCAGCGACAACGCCTTCCTCCCCGCTTCGAGCAGTGAGTTTTCATTTTTGGCTTATTGATTTTATTTGTTTGATAAATCTGAAATTTATTTGTTATTAAAAACTGAATTTTTATGTTATAAAAAAAAATAGAAATTTACCTTGTTTAAGAATTGAAATAGCAGTAGAAATACAATTGGTGAAATATATAGAACAGTATAGAAAAATATACTTTGTTTTAAAATATAAAAATATAATCTTTTTATATCGAATAGCGTTGTAAAAATTCTATTTTTACATTATAGAAATAGCGATAAAAATTCGATTTTTATATATTGTATAGCGAAGTAAAAATTCGATTTTTATATATTGTATAGCGAAGTAAAAATTCGATTTTTATATATTGAATAGCGAAGTAAAAATTCGATTTTTATATATTGAATAGCGAAGTAAAAAATGTGATTTTTACATATGTAGAGAATACGGGCAAAGAAAGTGACAAAGGGCGAGTGGCGAAGATTTTCTACAAAGAAGCATCGAGGCGTTGGATTTAGCTTTAGGTGAGAATTTCTCACTTTTTAATTTTATTTCTAGTTGAATTATATACTAAGATGCAAACGGTGTTTAGTAGCACCCGACACCCGTTGTCCACAGACCATGGACGACTTGTATGCTTGTTTGTTAGATTTTGATGTGTAGTTGATTGTGTGATGTGAAATGAAATGAAACAAAAATTATATAGTTTTAAATAGTTAAAAATATAATTTTTAACGTGTATATAAAATGAAATAAAAATAAACAAATCGGACGATTTGTTTATATACACACCTTTGACTGATATTGATTGGGACGATAAATTTTACATCGCCCAACTGCACAAATAAAATCTGTGTTTGATTGTTTGAAACCCCACACGGGTATTGGGATGATATTTGACGTACACTAATCCCGATTGTTTAGTTGTATGTCGATCGATTGATTGACAGACTGTTATGAGCGTTAAATATTTATATTCGATGCTTATACAGTGTAGAATGCACTTTGGATGATGGTTGATTTTTCATCGTTGTTATTGTATACATGTGTTGTAGAAAATCCATATAATTAACATTATATGGTAAATGATTGGGCTTCATTCAATATTTGAAATAGAAATATTTGAAATAGAAATATTTGAATAGAAATATTTGAATAGAAATATTTGAAAAGAAATATTTGAAATAGAATATTTGTAAATAGAAATATATGAAGCCGTGTTGATTAGATTGACGCCATTTTGACGTGAACGATATTTATATCGATTTTATTCATTTTATAATGAATATCGAAAGTGATTTCAAAATCTGGTATTTTGAAAAGAATTGAAATTCAAACCGAATTTGAATTGAATTGAATAGAAAACGAATTTGAATTGAATTGAATAGAAAACGAATTTGAATTGAATTGAATAGAAAACGAATTTGAATTGAATTCAATTGAAAACGAATTGAAATCGATTTGAATTGAAATCAAATAGAAGTGAATGTAAAAAGAATTTATAAGGGAAAATTCAATTTTGATTTGAATTTGAAATAAAGGTTGAAATTGTTTTTGAAACAAATTTGAAATGATTTATAAAATTCATTTTAAAAAGGAAATCGACGAAATATATATAATATATATATATTATATATATAATGGCCTGAATAGAACGCGCCGCACCGCGGTAGTTCGTGAATTTCGACCATTGACTTCGAACGAACATTGCGGGAGATCCGACCGTCGGATTCTCCTAAAACCGGAACCGTTGGGTTCGTATCGAAAAGAGCTTTCTAACGAATATTAGAAATTTAAAATCTAACGGTTGGATTTGGAATTATGTCCAAATCAAATTTGGAAAAGGTCGTTGTAAGTGCAGTTCGATGGCTGTTGATGGAAATCGACTGTACAGGCCTTGATAAAATTATTAAAAATATCAATAATTTATGTAAAATCATAAGAAATGATTTGGAAAAATTGGGATGAAAAACTCCATATTTGAAAAGATAAAAATAGTTTTTTATCGAAATGAACTAGTTTTGAACTAGAATAATAATTTATTTATTTTTAAAATAAATAAAGTGGATTTGAAATGGTTTTGAAAATAACCAGGATTTCCAATATATTGATTGGAAATGGATTTGAATCGAAATTGTCTTCGGAATATTTCGATGCGGGATTTTGTGATTATACAGGTATTGTTATGGGAAATTTGAAAGATATATTTATATCGTTATTTCCAATACGATATTTGTTGGTCGTAGAATTTGATATTGAATATAGGCCGATATATTTTCTATTCAGAGCCTTGTATTTAATATCAAATGGGATTTGGGTATGTCGTGAATGGTGTCTTCATTAACACTGTTCTTGAACCCAGTTGAGAAAGGATTAAATCTTTTTATTTGGATTTAAGGAAGTGTACCAATTAAATAATATTTGATTGGAATTGAATTGATATTGATTTTTGGGTTTATCGTGAACAGTGTTTTAAATAACACTTGTTCTTTAACCCGATAATTAATAGAATGTGATTTTGGGTTGTCGTGAACGGTATCTTCAATAATACTGTTCTTATATCCAAAGGAGTTAAGAAAATCAGAAACTAACTGGAGATTAGTTGAGTTGAATGGTTTCTGGGGTATTGATCTGATGTTGGTTTCGGCCTTCAGGGTTAATACTTAGGGAATTGCTCACTTGCTAATTTATGGTTAGGGTCTGATTGAAATGTAATGTGATTTTGGGTTTATAGTGAACCGTGTTTTGAAATGACACTGATTCTTTAACCCAGTTAAAGATTAAAACTAAGTGGAGTTTTAATGAATCTTTAATTAGATTGAAAAGATCGAGAATGGAGTATCACCAGTTTTGCTCCAAAGCGATAGTTAAATCTTTAATTAGATTTGAACGTGAAATGGTAATTAATTTTACCGATAACACTGTGGTGTTAGATGTGGAGTATTACCAGTTTTGCTTCATGGGATGAATAGGTTGGGATTCGGAAATAAAATAAATAATTACTTCGGTGTGGTTCGCTAATCTCGACTAGTTTAGAAAACCATAATTTGGTTTGAAATGACATCCAAAGGAAGATTAAAGGATAAATTTTAAAGAATTTATCTTGGATAAAATTAATGGGAACCTTTCCCTAAGAACGTGAAATTTAGAATCTAACTGTAGGTTAACTAAGAAGGATGGTTTCCTGGGTATTGATCTGATGTTGGTTTCGGCCTTCGGGGTTAATATTTGGGGAATTGTTCTCTTGCTAATTTACGGTTAGTGACTGATGAATTGGAATGGGGCATATGTTGTGATTGTGTAACATTTGTTTACTATATACGCGGGTTGTTCGGGAAGGCCGGGTTTATACCCATTCTGAATAACCGATTTGACGATAAGTCGAAGATGATGACGGTGGTCGAAGACCGAAAGTCTTCACATCGTTTGGGTGATTACTGATGATCTTGATTGGGCTATACACGCAAGATGAGGGAATCAGTTGGTGGTCGTCCAGACGTATTTGGAGATCGACGGATATGCGAGGAAAGTGCCTCCGGTTTCGTTCAGACCTAGAACGGACTTGTAAATGGATGGTGTGTCTGACATTGTATTCCTTTATATTGTATTCGTTGATCTCTGCTAAATATATATCTGTTTGGCGGCGGGGAATTTATTCTCTTGCTTAACGCCCTTCTCTGAGACATACGAGCTCAGAGGTTATATATTGGCAGAAATCAGTGGTACGATATGGATTGATAGTGTGGCATGCTGAGATGCAGTGATCTAGACTTTTGTTGAAAAGCAAAGTTTGGTGGATGATGATCAAAGCGCAGCTTTGATATAGCATGGCTTTGTGTATAGCGTTGATTCGCGAGCCTCACACCCCGGTATGGTGGTAACTGATGGTTTGATCAGTATGTTTTTTAGTGGATGGGCACCTTAGTGGTGTCGTGGATTCGGTCGACCGAGATGAGCTTAGTGTTCAGGGATATATAGAGTAAGCGGTGTTTTCTCTCGCTGGGACGTAAGCCGCGGTGATACTCTGGTCCCAAAAGTGCGGATGTGCATTACGGTGTTTTCTCTTGCTGGGACGTAAGCCGTGGGGAATTGCACTACGCGATCGATCTTTCGAATCAGGAGCCACCATGATGGAAATCCAACTTTCCAATACGTGTATTTCGGCTTTATTTGTAGAGCCTAGTATGGCGACATGATATATGGTACCCATGCCGTCTATGATTGATATTTATGATTGAAATTGTTTTGACACTATACACTTATTATAGTATCAAATGATTTGATTTTTAAAACTTACCAAGCATGTTGTTAACCAGCTGAAAAACAGCAAACTCCGGTCGCTCACAACTGATCAGTCACCAGCATCACCATCTGGTCGGTCTGCTCGCTAGCAACCTGGTCGGTCTTGAGAAGAGCACCATCTGGTCGGTCCAAGCTGAAGCTAATCTGGTCGGTCGTTCCATCAAGCACATGCAAGCAGGGGTCGTGCATAGCTTCCCAGAAGCCCAGGTCGTACTCCGCCTCTACAACGCGGTCGTTCATTACAGATTTGGTCGAGCAAGCGAACGGGGTCGAGCATCCTGTTCATTTAAGCCTGATCGGTTCGGAATGGCATCAGCGGATGGTCGATCTCATCAGTTTCGGATCGTTCTTTCTCACATCAGAGCGTCTGGTCGGTTCCGGCACCTCAACATATTTGATCGGTCCCGCTTTCCGGAAGCCCGCTCCGTCTTAATATTGGAAGATTCCTGGTCGATCCTCCCATTGCTGAAGCCTCCTGGTCGTACCTTTAGTCTCTGGTCGGTCCATACTCCATAAAGCTGGATCGATACTACAAGACATAAACATGCAAAGCCAATAGTGGCAAAGTTATAAAAAAGAGTGTATCGACCAGCATAAAAAAGGAGTGTAAAACCGACCAGCAGCATAAAAAAGAAGTGTAAAACCGACCAACAGCCTAAAAGGAGTGTAAAACCGACCACCAGCATAAAAAAGGAGTGTAAAACCGACCAGCGACATGAAAAAGGAGTGTAAAACCGACCAGCGACATAAAAAAGGAGTGTAAAACCGACCAGCAGCCTAAAAGGCGGAGTGTAAAACCGACCAGCAGCATAAAAACGAGTGTATGACCGGATAAAAACGAGTGTAC
The DNA here is from genome assembly GCA_030737875.1 of Allium sativum. Lineage (NCBI taxonomy): Eukaryota > Viridiplantae > Streptophyta > Magnoliopsida > Asparagales > Amaryllidaceae > Allium > Allium sativum. The sequence continues at coordinate 602,221,206 of CM060919.1, read as the reverse complement.
TGGCCAAAATGTAAAAAAAGAGTGGCAGTTTTGTAAATATGACATTGCCAACCTAGCGCCAACTTTACACTCTAAATTACAAGTTTGCCACTACCCTTCAACTCCAACTATAAATACCCCTCATAATTCACATGAAAGGGGGGGGGGGGGATTTTTTGGAGGGAAATACAAGGAGGTGCTGTCAAATAGCTTTTTGGATTTCTCCAAACATTTCAACATCTTTTTTTCACAATTCATTGAAGATCTAGCAAGCTTTCAATCATGGCTTCTATGGAAGGATTAGCATAATCTCTTCAAGCTCTCTACCATTCTTATGTGGATTCAAAGGCAAATGCATGTAAAAGGAGCTTTTATGAATGTATAAAGGAGCAAATGTTGTAAATCTCATGGTGATTAATGGAATGCTATCTTCAAAGTGGACGTAGACTCGAATAAGAGTCGAACCACTATAAACTCTTGTCTTCTTTTCCTTCTTTTCTTGATTTTGGTATTTTGATGCTTATGGAATGTTGGATACGGCCTCATATATGATTCTAAAGGTTTTCTAACACCCCGCCTTTGAAAAGGTGACGTGCTTTCCAAGCATCTCGCCTCTGATTTGGTAACGTGTTCAGAAACACCTCTTTGGTTGTTATACCAATTTTTGGTGTAAACAATTAGGCGCCCACCGTGGGGCCGTGATCACATCTTCAATCTCAATCACCCGTCCGGAGTTGGAATCCCTGGAGAAGCTCTCTTCGAAGTTCGGATCTATAACCGAAATGATGGCGAAATCCAAAAAGGCGAATAGCAAATCCGTTGGAGGAGCCGAAGGTATCGCCAACAATGAAGCTACACCTCAAACTAATCTTCTGGAGGTTGGCCAAAATTCCATAAGCGGAGCTGGTGTCACAAAAGGCGAGCTAGATGTTGTGGTTGCCAACATAAACCAACGAATTGATGCCGCTTCCAAAGCTATGATGGAGAAATTGGATGCCATCCTCGGTGTTCGCCCTAATCCTACTCTTCAAAGGGCTCAAGTCAATCTCGATGAGAAGGAAGGTTCTTCCGCTTCCGACCAAAATCTTAATAATGGCATGGAAGATGCTGAAGGCCGAGAACATGATGATAATGGAGCCAAGGTTGTGGACGCCAATCCATGTGCTAACAATCATTCTGCCCGATATACTCGAAATGTTGTTAGTCCCGCAAGGGCACTTCCTACATCTTTAAACCGTGTTGACTTGCTAAGGCAAAGATCCGGTAAATGGATCGAAGTTGGTACCGCGGAACAACGCAACACTGAAGAGTATATTGCAGGAATGATTGAGCAGGCTATGAAAAAGAACCAAGCTTGCAAGGATGACGAAAGGGACTGGGACTTCTCTCCAAGTCGAACTCCATTCACCGAGAGGGTCCTGCAAGCGGACTGTCCAAAGAAGTTCACTCCTCCCACTTTACCTCCATACAATGGTCTTACTGATCCCAATTATTTCTTGTTCAAGTATGAGTGGGGCATGACCGCAGCTAAAGCTACCGACGGGATGAGATGCACTTACTTTCCCCTTTATTTGGAAGGAGCTGCCTCACTATGGTTCACCAAGCTGCCACCAGAATCCATTGATCAGTTTTCGGATCTGACCAAAAAGTTTAAGGAGCAATTTCGCTTATATGCTGTTAAGTCTAAGGATGCTATAACTCTCTCATCGATGAAACAAAATCCCGGCGAAACAGTCAAAGCATTTCTTAGTCGCTTTAATGTTGCTCTTTCCGAAGTACGAAATGCGGAGCCTCGCATAATCCTCATGTCACTTCTCAGCGCAATAGATGCAGATAGCGAATTTGGCAAATGGATTAAAATGAAAGAGCCAACCACACTTGATAAATTTTACAAGAAAGCGGAAGAATACATGAGGATAGACAAAGATCCTTCAGTTGACCTAAGTAATACTACAGAGGATAAAAGGAGTGATAATGCCCACAAACCTCAGTGGCAAAAATGATTCAATGATGGGAATGGGAACAAAGCTAACAAGAAATCTCGCCTCCCCGATCTTCCCGAATTGACTCCTTTGAATGACTCTATTGTAAACATCTACTTGGCCTCGAAGGATACCGAAGATTATCCAGAACCTCGCCCGATAAAGATGAATGACCATTTGCTCAAATCTGGGAAGTACTGTATTTACCACAAGCAGTCTGGCCACGACACCAATGATTGTAGACAACTAAAGTTGTTATTTGAAGAACTAATCAAGAAAGGTCATCTGCAACAGGACATAAAAAGCCCTCAAGCTACAACATCTCAAGGGCAGGGAGCTGCTCAAAATGATTCAAGGCCAATAATCAACTGACAACCACTGTCATTCTTAATGGGCCAAGAATAAGCGATCATCATCGCTCTCCTTTTACTTACCATTTTATTGCTTTATTTTCACCTTCTGTTACATTTGAAATTTCATGTAAACAGTTTGTAATAATTGCTAAGTAAAGCATTGAACTATAGTCCTGTAACCAAAAGCATATATGCTTAGTTGAATTCCTTGCTTACAATGTTATGAACAATTCAAAGTTCGAACTTTGCTAAGGAATGATTTCTCATTACAGGTCATCCAATAAATGCTTGATTTCCTCAACAATCTGATGAAATATGGCGACCCCCAATGATTCCAAATTTCATAGTGCAATAATATCAGCGCAACGATGAAGGGCACATCATGGAACATGAGCAAGGGAAACTGCCAAAAGTCAGATGGAAAAAATTCAACAAACACAAAGTGTAACCTCATGGAGGTCCAGGCTCCTTCAGTCGGGATGCGAAATACTCCTGATATTGGGTAACTTAGCTAATAACTGATGCCCGCTCCGTGAGACAAACACAAGGCATAACCTCATAGAGGTTCAGCTCCTTCAGTCGGGAGGCAAAACACTCATAACAATGAGTGGAAAACCCAAGACCTCTCCGGGGGCACAAAGCCCAAGACCTCTCCGGGGGCACTAAACCCAAGACCTCTCCGGGGGCACAAAACCCAAGACCTCTCTGGGGGCACTAAACCCAAGACCTCTCCGGGGGCACTAAACCCAAGACCTCTCCGGGGGCACAAAACCCAAGACCTCTCCCGGGGCACTAAACCCAAGACCTCTCCGGGGGCACTAAACCCAAGACCTCTCCGGGGGCACTAAACCCAAGACCTCTCCGGGGGCACTAAACCCAAGACCTCTCCGGGGGCACAAAACCCAAGACCTCTCCGGGGGCACTAAACCCAAGACCTCTCCGGGGGCACTAAACCCAAGACCTCTCCGGGGGCACTAAACCCAAGACCTCTCCGGGGGCACTAAACCCAAGACCTCTCCGGGGGCATTAAACCCAAGACCTCTCCGGGGGCAAATAAAAAAAGTCCTCCCATAGTGAGGCGAGACAAAGTCCTCCCATAGTGAGGCAAAACAAAGTCCTCCCATAGTGAGGCGAGACAAAGTCCTCCCATAGTGAGGCAAAACAAAGTCCTCCCATAGTGAGGCGAGACAAAGTCCCTCCATAGCAAGGGTCAAAGACCTCCCATAACAGAGGCAAAATAAAAACCCCAACCTTCAAAGGTTCATGGAGGTTCAGGCTCCTTCAGTCGGGATGTGAGCACTTATGACGATAAGTGACTTTAGCCGATGACTGATGCCCGCTCCATGGATTAATACCTTTACCATAAAATCTCACGGAGGTCCAGGCTCCTTCAGTCGGGATGCGAGCACTTATGACGATAAGTGAATGCAGCCGATGACTGATGCCCGCTCCGTGGATCAATATAACCTTCACCCAATGGTTTGCGGGAATCCGTACGCGCAGAACGAAGCACGGGAGCTTGCTAAGGCGAGACGAAGTGTGGGAGTTTATAGCGCGGAGCAATGCAACCCTCACTTAAATGTCGCTCAAATTCGCAATAAGAAACAATGCGACAATCTACAAATCCTTTCCATAGAAAAAGTTATCTCTCCAAAGCAGAGATCAAAGATACAATGGCTTCTCCAAGTAGAAGTCCCAAATTTATCAATTAAATTCAAAATCGAATACCATGTTTATGCAAATAACGCTTAACAAATCATAACTGTTAAGTAAAGCAGTTCTGCATAGATATGACATTCAATTTATTATACATCATTCATCAATGATTAACTAATCTGTTATTGATGTGGACGATCAATAACAACGTATAAGTCCAAAACCGTGCAAGTGCTTGTTTTCATTACAGAACAGGTGCTATAGAACATATAAATCCAATCAACAAGTTCATAACTTGGAGCGTATGGAATCAATGAGTCAAAGCAAGATTTGCCATAGCAAGTAAAAGGCTACGACTGGATTCCAACGAAGACCATGACAGCAATGATCATTTCGAAGCCCGCATTTCTCGCAAGCGAAAAATACAAGCTTCGAGGGGCAAATGTTAACCAGCTGAAAAACAGCAAACTCCGGTCGCTCACAACTGATCGGTCACCAGCATCACCATCTGGTCGGTCTGCTCGCTAGCAACCTGGTCGGTCTTGAGAAGAGCACCATCTGGTCGGTCCAAGCTGAAGCTAATCTGGTCGGTCGTTCCATCAAGCACATGCAAGCAGGGGTCGTGCATAGCTTCCCAAAAGCCCAGGTCGTACTCCGCCTCTACAACGCGGTCGTTCATTACAGATTTGGTCGAGCAAGCGAACGGGGTCGAGCATCCTGTTCATTTAAGCCTGATCGGTTCGGAATGGCATCAGCGGATGGTCGATCTCATCAGTTTCGGATCGTTCTTTCTCACATCAGAGCGTCTGGTCGGTTCCGGCACCTCAACATATTTGATCGGTCCCGCTTTCCGGAAGCCCGCTCCGTCTTAATATTGGAAGATTCCTGGTCGATCCTCCCATTGCTGAAGCCTCCTGGTCGTACCTTTAGTCTCTGGTCGGTCCATACTCCATAAAGCTGGATCGATACTACAAGACATAAACATGCAAAGCCAATAGTGGCAAAGTTATAAAAAAGAGTGTATCGACCAGCATAAAAAAGGAGTGTAAAACCGACCAGCAGCATAAAAAAGAAGTGTAAAACCGACCAGCAGCCTAAAAGGAGTGTAAAACCGACCACCAGCATAAAAAAGGAGTGTAAAACCGACCAGCGGCATAAAAAAGGAGTGTAAAACCGACCAGCAGCCTAAAAGGCGGAGTGTAAAACCGACCAGCAGCATAAAAACGAGTGTATTGCCGGATAAAAACTAGTGTACTGGCCAAAATGTAAAAAAAGAGTGGCAGTTTTGTAAATATGACATTGCCAACCTAGCGCCAACTTTACACTCTAAATTACAAGTTTGCCACTACCCTTCAACTCCAACTATAAATACCCCTCATAATTCACATGAAAGGGGGGGATTTTTTGGAGGGAAATACAAGGAGGTGCTGTCAAATAGCTTTTTGGATTTCTCCAAACATTTCAACATCTCTTCTTCACAATTCATTGAAGATCTAGCAAGCTTTCAATCATGGCTTCTATGGAAGGATTAGCATAATCTCTTCAAGCTCTCTACCATTCTTATGTGGATTCAAAGGCAAATGCATGTAAAAGGAGCTTTTATGAATGTATAAAGGAGCAAATGTTGTAAATCTCATGGTGATTAACGGAATGCTATCTTCAAAGTGGACGTAGACTCGAATAAGAGTCGAACCACTATAAACTCTTGTCTCCTTTTCCTTCTTTTCTTGATTTTGGTATTTTGATGCTTATGGAATGTTGGATACGACCTCATATATGATTCTAAAGGTTTTCTAACACCCCGCCTTTGAAAAGGTGATGTGCTTTCCAAGCATCTCGCCTCTGATTTGGTAACGTGTTCAGAAACACCTCTTTGGTTGTTATACCAATTTTTGGTGTAAACACATGTTTGGCTATTATAAGGGAAAACCCTATCCTCCGGCTGCGTTGCATTGTGTGATGGGACCTGGGTCTTATAATAGCTTCATTTTTCTCTATTTAGCATTGCGCTGTTGTTTTATGCACTGGTATTCTTGGGAGGAAACCCGTTCCGTGTTATACGGCGTGGTCCCTTGATTTACCCAACTTTAAAATAAAGATTTACAACTGTTTTAGTTCTCACACCTGTCCCATGACTGACCTGGAGTTTATTGTTTTAACCTAAACTCTGGGTGCCCTTATTTTCGACACGGGCAGCTAGTAGTTTTGGTTTTGCAGATTTATATTCACATCATCCTGGTTTACAGCTGGAATGATATCCGGAAAGCTTTGTATCCGTATATCTCTTCTAGTTGTGTATTGTATTATTTTCCGCTGTGATGTATTTAAATGTAATTTAAATCTCTGATATTTCTGTGTAATATTCATTTATACTCTGTATATTCTTGTATTCTGGTGCATTGTTGTAATATACAATGAAATGTTCTTTCGTCTACGTTTTGTTGTGGCTTGTTCTCGAACTATCCGCACTTTCCTCACCGGGGAAGTTACGGGTTTTCACATTTTGTGTCATAACTTAAATTTGATTAAGTTGCATTTCATTCGATATTTACTTTATTATTCCATACATCATTACATTTTGGTCCCACTTAACGCTTGTTTAAAATCTATTATGTCAATCTTCTACAGTTACAAGTTTATCTCCTTAAATAGAGTAAATGGCACTTGGTTTCATAGACTAATCAATTTATGTATTGTAATCGTTATTTTTTAAAATTGGTTAAACATTCGGTTTATTCCTTTAATTACTATTCTTAATTTCCATTAACTACACCATTCAATTATGTTTATTGCAATTTGTTTCTACTTTATTTCAATACATTAACCTTGGGTTTTGCAATTTATGACTAGTTACAACTTCTAATTAAATATTATATGCTTATTGTTGTAAACAAATAAATAGATGTATACACATACAAGTTAATTATTCTAACTTAATAATTTTCAATTGGACACGTAAAATCTTACCATTTATTTACAATATTTGATTGAATTCCTATTATTTCAAATAAACAACCAAATCATGACTATCTTTACAATAAATGCATATAATTATGTTTATAACTAGTTGAAATTTCATTGCACATTCAAATGGATCTATATTATTTCCATATTCCATAAATTAAGATTACCAATATAAAATAAATCCCAAAATTAGTTATTCCATTTTATATTGTTAATTCAACATAAATTTCAAATTCCATTATAAATAGATTATCAAACACTGTCATTATCATATATATAGCCATTTAGAATCAATTCTCAATAAATCAAGTTAAGTTCATATTTTAACAATCGATGACATAAAACATTAATTTTAATATTTATACCAACATTGTTCAAAATCACATTAAAATTTGTTAAAATAAAATTTTTAAATTGGTTCTAATTTTCCGGGTTGTTACAATCTCCCCCACTTAAAAACTTTTCGTCCTCGAAAAGGAACGAAGCTAAAAGTTGTTAAATTAACCAACTAAATTTTCATTCTTTTTTATTAGTTTCAATAATTTTATTAGTTGATTAACTTTTTTTAAATATATATATAGCTTTCATACATTCAAAAATTATATTTTCTAAGATCAGATTATATATATAATCAAAAATACGCTAATTAAAATCTTGTTTCTCTCAACTCACTCTAGGGCATTACTAACCCCCCATCTCTAATGAGTTTTCTCATTCTAGGATACTGCTGATCTTATCTCTAATGAGTATTCCTGTTGGATATTACTAATCCAATTTCTGATGAGTCTTTTGTTTAGTTCTAACGAGTTATACCCCAAATATTTGAGGTAACCAGAGCCCTGATACCAACTGTAACGACACGGATTTTGCCCGGACTTAATCGATTGCGAAATCGACCAAGACGGTTCAATTCCCGCATATGTTAACTTTGGGCATACAACAAATTAGAACAAATAACAGAATAATTTTATAAACATTACAATAATGTTACATCAGAGTACAGAATATCAGAGTACATCGATAAATAAAAATACAGCGGAAGATAATTTTACAATACATTTAATACAGTGCAGCGGAAGACTATCAACGTGCTGGACACAGCTTTAAGCTTCGATTCAGGATCCTGCTAAAGAGATAAATATCTTCAAAAAGCTACTCGACTGCCCGCGTGAAAAAGAGGGCACTTGAGTTTGCAAAGTGAAACAAACTACAGGTCAGTCATGGGACTGGTATGAGAAATCTTATTCAACCTATCTAAAATTAAGGCTAATCACAGGACCACGCCGCTAACGCGGAACGGGTTTACTCCATTGGATTGCCAGTGCATACAACAACCATAAATAAACATATGGATCTAGAATGCATCATACAACATGCAATTTTCCCAATCTACCCATTTAGGCTTAACCCCAAAACTTAGATTTTCAAATCCAATTCTCTTTACAGAAATTATTTCTTTGGACTTTATTTCCCGACTTCTTTTATTTCAGATTATTTGAAATACATATCTAACTTTTATAATATCAAAGTAGATTTCACTTCGGGATTAGAAAACAAAACATTTGGAAATATGAATTCCAAAACATAACAATGCATAAAAACAAGTATGCAACCAAATATCAGTCATGTTCCCTCAAACCAGGCAGTGCGCGCCCTAGCCAATATATATATATATATATATATATGTGTGTGTGTGTGTGTGTGCACCTACCATCTAGGGGCAGGCTACACTAACGATGCACCATCCCACCTATGGGGGATAACATGCACCGTCCTCCACTTCTAGTCGCTCTTGGGTCACCCGATCTCTAGCCACATACTTGCTAAATCATTTTATATCCCGAAGTAGGGAAAATCATTTCACAACATAATCACAAGTATAATCAAATCTATATAGATTTCCAATTTCAAATCATCTCGAAATCATCCGGTATAGTCCTTGGAATCCTTTCTGTTTTATAAAACATTCCCTATCCAAAATCGGGAATAAGTCTTCTTTTTACTTAAGAAAATCACTTTTCAAAATCATTCATTAATTTTGAAATAAACAACATCGCTAAACACCTTATAGTCAAATCGTGTAACAACCCGTAAAATCTGGGCCAGTTTAAAATTTTATTTTGGCAATTATAGCGAGTTTTGATTATTTAAAATGAATTATTTTAAATAATATCGACGAGAAATTTATTTTGAATAGAATTCGAACGTATATAGTATACGCGTCGTCGTTAGAATATAAATAATTATATATAATTATTTATATAGAATTGAAAATGGCGCGGTAGTTCGATAATTCGATTTCAAACTTCAATTGAATGTACCGGGTGCAAAACAATCCGGATTTTAGTGAAACCAAAAATAATGGAATCTAATTGTGAATATCTTTCCAACGAATCCGAAAGATCAAGATTTCGTAGCGAGAATCAAAAGATATGTCTAGTTGAAAATTCTGAATAGTCGCTATGGAATTCAGGCCCTTAAAAATGGACATTTTGCAAATGACCTCGGATTTCGACGAAACCAGTTTTGTTGGGTCCGTGATGTTAAGTTATTGCTAGGTTTCAAATTTCATAATTTTTCGAATCAATATGTGAGCGTGGCAAAGGAAAACGCGTTTGACCAGTTTCAGTTGATTTTAATCGACTGGAAATTGGCCATTTTTCAAACGGTCTCAGAATTCGACGAAACTAGTTTTGTTAGGACCGTATCGTCAATACGAAGCTAGAAAATATTTTTCTGGAATTTTTCTAGTTAGTATGTGACCCCGGTAATTTGAAATGTACGTTTAAAATTCAATATAAAGTTTTAAATGTAAATTTAATGGAAACTGATTCAAACAGTCGAATCAGCTTGCGATACATATCCCATTGTGTTCGGAATGGGGGTAGAACGCTATAGACGACAGGCGGTGGGCCTCGTTTAGAGGTCGTATTTGAAAGTCAACTCTTTAGGATAAAATAAATTAAAAAAAAAAAAAAAAAAAAAAAAAAAAAATTTCTCTCCCTTAAAACCTTTTGGCCCCCCCCCCGATCATTCTTCTGTAAAGGATAAAAAAGAAAAAAAAAAAACCCCAGACATCGTCGAACTTCCGCCGCCGCCCTCCTCTCAGCGCGCCGCCACTGGCGCGACAACCCTCCCCCAAGTCAACCTCCGGCGCCGCTTCCTCCCACTAGCCGCAACCCCCGATCGAACCCCCCTCTCCTCCGCAGTCCCCTTTCCCCCTCGAAATAGCCGACGCAACCCCTTCATCCCCCCCCCCCCCCCGCGCCACCGCACTGGAAGCCGCTCCACCCCTCCTCCTCCCTCTTCGTACAATAACAGTAAGTTTTTTTCTTAATTTCGTTTTTATTTTAATTCTTTAAAGCATTTAAAAACTGATTTGTATTCATTTTAAAACTGATTTTTATTCATTTTAAAAACTGATTTTTATTCATTTTAAAAACTGATTTGTATTCATTTTAAAACTGATTTAAGGAAAATATAAAATCAAAATTTTAAAAGTAATTTGAAACTGATTTTTGAAAGGTGAAAACTTTTAATTTAAAAAGGTGAAAACTTTTAATTTAAAAAGGTGAAGACTTTAATTTAAAATGGTGAAAACTTTTAATTTAAAAAGGTGAAGACTTTAATTTAAAATGGTGAAAACTTTATTTTTATAAAGGCGAAATCAATATTTTTGAAATGAGATTATTGTCTATATATTAGCGGAATAAAAATTCGATTTTTAAGTATTGAACTTTGAAATAAAAATTCGATTTTTAAGTATTGAACTTTGAAATAAAAATTCGATTTTTAAGTATTGAACTTTGAAATAAAAATTCGATTTTTATATATTGAACTTTGAAATAAAAATTCGATTTTTATATATTGAACTTTGAAATAAAAATTCGATTTTTATATATTGAACTTTGAAATAAAAATTCGATTTTTATATATTGAACTTTGAAATAAAAATTCGATTTTTATATATTGAACTTTGAAATAAAAATTCGATTTTTATATATTGAACTTTGAAATAAAAATTCGATTTTTATATATTGAACTTTGAAATAAAAATTCGTTTTTATATATATAGTGGCCTTGGGCAACGAAGGTGACAAAAAGGCGAAACGACGAAGACTTCTGCAAAAGAAGAGTCGAGATGGTTGGATAGCTAAAAGTGAGAATTTCTCACCTTTCTATTTTATTTCTAGTTATATATATATACTAGGATGCAGACGGTGCTTAGTAGCACCCGACACAATCGTCCACAGACCATGGACTTGTTTGTTTGACTGTTTGGTGATTGATTGCGATATTGGTTTGAATGTGGTTTGTGGTGTGAAAAATCGAATCGATAAATTGGTTAGGATTAGACGTGCGCCGTTATAAGGCGAAGGAGTAAGGCTAGGTTAGATCCTTACTTCAAAGTTTGTGGTTTGCATAACGAATTGATTTGATTGATGTGTGAATGGCGTGGGCCTTCACTAGACCGGGGATAAGGCTAGGCCTTGTCCCGTTTCTAGTATCGTGCCGTTATGCCGCCGAAATTTTCTAAAATAAGTTAGAAAAAAAAAAAATAAAAATAGCATTTTATTTAACGAATGAACTGAATAGAAATTCATATGTTAAAATAAAATGTGTTATCGTTAAAAATATAATTTTTAACGTGAATGTGAATAAATAAATATTCATTTACAAACCAGACGGTTTGTTTATGTACACCTATTTGAATGACGTTGATTGGGTCGATAAATTTTTCACATCGCCTAACTGCACAAATAAAATATGTGTTTGATTGTTTGAAACCCCACACGGGTGTTAGGATGAAATTTGAAGTTCACTCATCCTGATTGATTAAATATGTCGATCGATTGATTGACAAGCTGCTATAAGCGTTAAATGTCTATATTTGATGCTTATACAGTGTAGTGCACTTTGGTTGATGGTTGATTATTCATCGTTGTTGATATATACATGTGTTGTAGAAAATCCATATAATTAACATTATATGGTAATTGATTGGGCCTCATTCCAGTTTCAAAAAAAAAAAAAAAAAGAAATATTTGAAATAGAAATATTTGAAATAGAAATATTTGAAATAGAATATTTGAAAATAGAAATATGTGAAGCCGTGAGGATTAGATTGACGCCATTTTGACGTGAACGATATTTATATCGATTTTATTCATTTTAAAATGAATATTGAAAAGTGATTTCGAAATCGAATATTTTGAAATGAATTGAAATCAAATATTTTGAAATGAATTGAATAAAACGATTTCGAAATGAATTGAAAATAAAACGATTTCGAAATGAATTGCATTGAAAACGATTTCGAAATGAATTGAATTGAAAACGATTTCGAAATGAATTGAATTGAAAACGATTTCGAAAAGAATTGAATTGAAAACGAATTGAAATGGATTCAAATTGAATTGAAATTTGAATTGAATAGAAATGAATTTTGAAACGAATTTATAAAGAAGAATTCAATTTTGATTTGAATTGAAAAGGAGGTTGAAATTGCTTTTGAAACGAATTTAAAACTATTTATATAATTCGTTTTAAATAGAAATCGACGAAGTATATATTATATATATTATATATATAATATAATGGCCTGAATAGAACGCGCCGCGCCGCGGCAGTTCGTGAATTTCGACCATTTATTTCAAACGGACATTGCGGGAGATCCGACCGTCGGATTCTCCTAAAACCGGAACCGTTGGGTTCGTATCGAAAAGAGCTTTCTAATGAATGTTAGAAATTTGAAATCTAACGGTTGGATTTGGAGATACGTCCAAATCAAATTCGAAAAAGGTCGCTGTAAGTGCAGTTCGATGGCCGTTGTTGGAAATCGACTGTACGGGCCTTGATAAAATTATTAAAAATAGTAATAATTTGTGTAAAATCATAAGAAATGATTTGTGAAAGTTTGGGATGAAAAACTCCATATTTGAAAAGATAAAAATAGATTTTTATCGAAATGAACTAGTTTTGAACTAGAATTATAATTCTATTTATTTTTAAATAAATAAATTGAATTTGAAAAGGGTTTTGAAAATAACCAAAATTTCCAATGATTGCATTGGAGTGGATTTGAATCGAAATTGTCTTCGGAATATTTCGATGTTGGAATTCGTGATTATACAGGTGTGGTTATGGAAATTTGAAAGATATATATTTATATCGTTATTTCCAATACGACATTTGTTAGTCGTAGAATTCGATATTGAATATAAGCCGATATATTTTCTATTCAGAGCCTTGTATTGAATATCGAATGTGATTTGGGTTTGTCGTGAATGGTGTCTTCACTAACACTGTTCTTGAACCCAGTTGAGAAAAGATTAAATCTTTTTATTTAGATTTAATGAAGTGTACCAATTAAATAATATTTAATTGGAATTGAATCGATGTAGATTTTTGGGTTTATCGTGAACAGTGTTTTAAATAACACTTGTTCTTTAACCCGATAATTAATGAATGTGATTTGGGTTTGTCGTGAATGGTGTCTTCACTAACACTGTTCTTGAACCCAGTTGAGAAATGATTAAATCTTTTTATTTAGATTTAATGAAGTGTACCAATTAAATAATATTTAATTGGAATTGAATGAATATTGATTTTTGGGTTTATCGTGAACAGTGTTTTAAATAACACTTGTTCTTTAACCCGATAATTAATGAATGTGATTTGGGTTTGTCGTGAATGGTGTCTTCACTAACACTGTTCTTGAACCCAGTTGAGAAAAGATTAAATCTTTTGATTTAGATTTGATGAAGTGTACCAATTAAATAATATTTAATTGGAATTGAATGAATATTGATTTTTGGGTTTATCGTGAACAGTGTTTTAAATAACACTTGTTCTTTAACCCGATAATTAATGGGATGTGACTTTGGGTTTATCGTGAACCGTGTTTTAAATGACACTGATTCTTTAACCCAGTCACAGATTAAAACTAAGTGGAGTTTTAATGAATCTTTAATTAGATTGAAAAGAATCGAGAATGGAGTATCACCAGTTTTGCTCCAGGCGATAGTTAAATCTTTAATTAGATTTGAATGTGAAATTTAGAAACTAACTGTCGGTTAGCCAAGCAGAATGGTTTTCTGGATATTGATCTGATGTTGGTTTCGGCCTTCGGGGTTAATATTTGGGAAATTATTCTCTTGATTAATTTACGGTTAGTGACTAATGAATTGGAATGAGGCGTATGTTGTGTTTGTGTAACACTTTTATAATATATACGCGAGTTATTCGGAAAGACCGGGTTTATCCCATTCTGAATAACTGATACGACGATAAGTCGAAGATGAAGACGATGGTCGAAGACCGGAGGTCTTCACGTCGTTTTGGGTAATTACTGATGATCTTGATTGGGCTGTACACCCAAGAAGATGGAAACAGTTAGTGATCGTCCAGACGTACTTGGAGATCGATGGATATGCGGGGTACTAGGTGCCTCCGGTTTCGTTCAGACCCAGGACGGACTTGTAAATGGACTGTGTGTCTGACATCGGATTTCATTCTGTGTGACTGATATCGGTTGCATAGGATGGTTTGCCTGTGTGGCATGCTAAGATGCAAATGATCAAGGCTTCTGTTGAAAAGCAAAGTCTTGTGGTGATGATCAAAGCACGGCCTTTGTGGCGTAGCTTTGTGTAACGTTTACCTCGCGTGTTTCACACCAGGTATGAACCAAAAACGGGAGACGGACCTCAGGGAGGACTTGCGTTTCTTTCTAGCTAAAAGTGGCGTCAGTGGTTTTACACGCCCTGACGAGTTTGACTTATGTGGTTGTTGCTGTTGCGAGGCGCCTCGGATTGATCGGTCGTTCTCGAACCGATGGAGTCATTCGTTGGCTCGTTTGCGCCCCAAAGGGCGGGGAGACGTATTGTTCAGGCATAATAATCCACATCGGTGGACCGGCCCTGACGATCCAGGGGGCAGTTGCGGCTGTTCCTGAGACATGGTAGGCTAGATTGTCTCGAATCGGTAGAGGACGATCCCTGGCCTCGGTTCATAGACGGAAATCCAATTTCCAAATACGTGACTTTGCGGTTTTATTTGTAAACCTATATATGGCGACATGATATATGGTACCCATGCCGCCTATGATTGATACTTATGATTTGAAGTTGTTTTATACAATATGCACTTATTATAGTATCAAATGATTTGTTTTAAACGTATCAAGCATTCTTTGGCTGTTATAAGGGAAAACCCTATCCCCCGGCTTGCGTTGCATTGTGTGATAGGACCTGGGTCTTATAACAGCTTCATTTTTCTTTATTTAGCATTGCGCTGTTTGTTTTATGCACTGGTATTCTTGGGAGGAAACCCGTTCCGTGTTATACGGCGTGGTCCCTTGATTTACCTAATGATTTAGAATAAAGATTAATAACTGTTTTAGTTCTCACACCAGTCACATGACTGACCTGGAGTTTATTGTTTTAACCTAAACTCTGGGTGCCCCTATTTTTGACACGGGCAGCTAGTAGTTTTGGTTTTGCAGATTTATATTCACAGGATCCTGGTTTACAGCTGGAACGATATCCGGAAAGCTTTGTATCCGTATATCTCTTCTAGTTGTGTATTGTATTATTTTTCCGCTGCTATGTAACTTATTGTTAATCTCTGATATTTCTGTGTAATATTTATTCATTTATACTCTGTATATTCTTGTAATCTGATGCATTGTTGTAATATACGATGAGATGTTCTTATGTATGCGTTATGTTGTGGCTTGTTCTCGAACTATCCGACGCTTTCCCTTACGGGGAAGTTGCGGGTCTTTACACGTGGTATCAGAGCTTTGGTTTACAAAGCTCAGAGAACAAGACACATTAGAACCATACGAAAGAATTCATCAGATGTTGGATTGGTAATATCCAATGGGGATGACTCGTTAGAGATAGGATCAGTAGTATCCTAGAACGAGTGTGAAGAGTATATTTTTCAAATGAAAACAAATTTTGTTTTGAAAATTTAAATCAATTATTCGTATCTGATTATCTATTTATATTGAATTTGGACAGTCCAGTATATATATAGTCTTTGCGTATGCGTCTGATCCACGTGTATTTGAAGTTTTAATATACTGGATAGATATAGAGCCACACTCTAGTCGCCCGGAGACGATTCTGATGATAGTCTAGACATCATCAGAATTGGTATTCGAGTTTCGAAGGTGTGATTTTCTATATATTTCCATTAGACTGGTGTGAGAACCAAAACTTATATAGCTAGATTTATTTGTTGTGATTTGGCATCAAAAATCTGATTTTTGACTATGTATCAAAGTTATGAATTTGAAACTCTAATTCACTAATTGATTGATGTTTGGGTTGTTTGTTTAATTTTTTGATAATTTTGAACCGTTTAGCCTAATTATATCAAATATTGAACGATATTGAAAATTGGTCGCATCTGCTTGCATATACATATATATCTTTGAACAGGTCATAGCAAGGAGGCTAGAGCAGAGAATAAAATTTGTTTGCCCGACAAATAGGTACATGTTTACTACATAATTTCCTGTTTTGTTTGGGTGATGATGATTTTGTGAGCCTATTGGCTAGCCGCTTGGCTTTTTCTTTTTCTTTTTGAGATCTGAAGGACCGGGGAAGCTATTTGAAATTCCCCGATGCTCCCGGTGCAGGGGAGGTTATGGCGAAATTTTTCAAAAATTTAGGGTGTTAGCCAAATTTTTGAAATTTTGAAAATTCTCAGAAACTAAAGAGTTAGAGAATGGAGGCCGAATCGAGCGTAGAGCTGATTAATCAATCCACTTTCGACTTTGTTCCTTTTCGGGGACGAAAAGTTTTAAGTGGGGGAGATTGTAACAACCCGTAAAATCTGGGCCAGTTTAAAATTTTATTTTGGCAATTATAGCGAGTTTTGATTATTTAAAATGAATTATTTTAAATAATATCGACGAGAAATTTATTTTGAATAGAATTCGAACGTATATAGTATACGCGTCGTCGTTAGAATATAAATAATTATATATAATTATTTATATAGAATTGAAAATGGCGCGGTAGTTCGATAATTCGATTTCAAACTTCAATTGAATGTACCGGGTGCAAAACAATCCGGATTTTAGTGAAACCAAAAATAATGGAATCTAATTGTGAATATCTTTCCAACGAATCCGAAAGATCAAGATTTCGTAGCGAGAATCAAAAGATATGTCTAGTTGAAAATTCTGAATAGTCGCTATGGAATTCAGGCCCTTAAAAATGGACATTTTGCAAATGACCTCGGATTTCGACGAAACCAGTTTTGTTGGGTCCGTGATGTTAAGTTATTGCTAGGTTTCAAATTTCATAATTTTTCGAATCAATATGTGAGCGTGGCAAAGGAAAACGCGTTTGACCAGTTTCAGTTGATTTTAATCGACTGGAAATTGGCCATTTTTCAAACGGTCTCAGAATTCGACGAAACTAGTTTTGTTAGGACCGTATCGTCAATACGAAGCTAGAAAATATTTTTCTGGAATTTTTCTAGTTAGTATGTGACCCCGGTAATTTGAAATGTACGTTTAAAATTCAATATAAAGTTTTAAATGTAAATTTAATGGAAACTGATTCAAACAGTCGAATCAGCTTGCGATACATATCCCATTGTGTTCGGAATGGGGGTAGAACGCTATAGACGACAGGCGGTGGGCCTCGTTTAGAGGTCGTATTTGAAAGTCAACTCTTTAGGATAAAATAAATTAAAAAAAAAAAAAAAAAAAAAAAAAAAAAATTTCTCTCCCTTAAAACCTTTTGGCCCCCCCCCCGATCATTCTTCTGTAAAGGATAAAAAAGAAAAAAAAAAAACCCCAGACATCGTCGAACTTCCGCCGCCGCCCTCCTCTCAGCGCGCCGCCACTGGCGCGACAACCCTCCCCCAAGTCAACCTCCGGCGCCGCTTCCTCCCACTAGCCGCAACCCCCGATCGAACCCCCCTCTCCTCCGCAGTCCCCTTTCCCCCTCGAAATAGCCGACGCAACCCCTTCATCCCCCCCCCCCCCCCCCCGCGCCACCGCACTGGAAGCCGCTCCACCCCTCCTCCTCCCTCTTCGTACAATAACAGTAAGTTTTTTTCTTAATTTCGTTTTTATTTTAATTCTTTAAAGCATTTAAAAACTGATTTGTATTCATTTTAAAACTGATTTTTATTCATTTTAAAAACTGATTTTTATTCATTTTAAAAACTGATTTGTATTCATTTTAAAACTGATTTAAGGAAAATATAAAATCAAAATTTTAAAAGTAATTTGAAACTGATTTTTGAAAGGTGAAAACTTTTAATTTAAAAAGGTGAAAACTTTTAATTTAAAAAGGTGAAGACTTTAATTTAAAATGGTGAAAACTTTTAATTTAAAAAGGTGAAGACTTTAATTTAAAATGGTGAAAACTTTATTTTTATAAAGGCGAAATCAATATTTTTGAAATGAGATTATTGTCTATATATTAGCGGAATAAAAATTCGATTTTTAAGTATTGAACTTTGAAATAAAAATTCGATTTTTAAGTATTGAACTTTGAAATAAAAATTCGATTTTTAAGTATTGAACTTTGAAATAAAAATTCGATTTTTATATATTGAACTTTGAAATAAAAATTCGATTTTTATATATTGAACTTTGAAATAAAAATTCGATTTTTATATATTGAACTTTGAAATAAAAATTCGATTTTTATATATTGAACTTTGAAATAAAAATTCGATTTTTATATATTGAACTTTGAAATAAAAATTCGATTTTTATATATTGAACTTTGAAATAAAAATTCGATTTTTATATATTGAACTTTGAAATAAAAATTCGTTTTTATATATATAGTGGCCTTGGGCAACGAAGGTGACAAAAAGGCGAAACGACGAAGACTTCTGCAAAAGAAGAGTCGAGATGGTTGGATAGCTAAAAGTGAGAATTTCTCACCTTTCTATTTTATTTCTAGTTATATATATATACTAGGATGCAGACGGTGCTTAGTAGCACCCGACACAATCGTCCACAGACCATGGACTTGTTTGTTTGACTGTTTGGTGATTGATTGCGATATTGGTTTGAATGTGGTTTGTGGTGTGAAAAATCGAATCGATAAATTGGTTAGGATTAGACGTGCGCCGTTATAAGGCGAAGGAGTAAGGCTAGGTTAGATCCTTACTTCAAAGTTTGTGGTTTGCATAACGAATTGATTTGATTGATGTGTGAATGGCGTGGGCCTTCACTAGACCGGGGATAAGGCTAGGCCTTGTCCCGTTTCTAGTATCGTGCCGTTATGCCGCCGAAATTTTCTAAAATAAGTTAGAAAAAAAAAAAATAAAAATAGCATTTTATTTAACGAATGAACTGAATAGAAATTCATATGTTAAAATAAAATGTGTTATCGTTAAAAATATAATTTTTAACGTGAATGTGAATAAATAAATATTCATTTACAAACCAGACGGTTTGTTTATGTACACCTATTTGAATGACGTTGATTGGGTCGATAAATTTTTCACATCGCCTAACTGCACAAATAAAATATGTGTTTGATTGTTTGAAACCCCACACGGGTGTTAGGATGAAATTTGAAGTTCACTCATCCTGATTGATTAAATATGTCGATCGATTGATTGACAAGCTGCTATAAGCGTTAAATGTCTATATTTGATGCTTATACAGTGTAGTGCACTTTGGTTGATGGTTGATTATTCATCGTTGTTGATATATACATGTGTTGTAGAAAATCCATATAATTAACATTATATGGTAATTGATTGGGCCTCATTCCAGTTTCAAAAAAAAAAAAAAAAAGAAATATTTGAAATAGAAATATTTGAAATAGAAATATTTGAAATAGAATATTTGAAAATAGAAATATGTGAAGCCGTGAGGATTAGATTGACGCCATTTTGACGTGAACGATATTTATATCGATTTTATTCATTTTAAAATGAATATTGAAAAGTGATTTCGAAATCGAATATTTTGAAATGAATTGAAATCAAATATTTTGAAATGAATTGAATAAAACGATTTCGAAATGAATTGAAAATAAAACGATTTCGAAATGAATTGCATTGAAAACGATTTCGAAATGAATTGAATTGAAAACGATTTCGAAATGAATTGAATTGAAAACGATTTCGAAAAGAATTGAATTGAAAACGAATTGAAATGGATTCAAATTGAATTGAAATTTGAATTGAATAGAAATGAATTTTGAAACGAATTTATAAAGAAGAATTCAATTTTGATTTGAATTGAAAAGGAGGTTGAAATTGCTTTTGAAACGAATTTAAAACTATTTATATAATTCGTTTTAAATAGAAATCGACGAAGTATATATTATATATATTATATATATAATATAATGGCCTGAATAGAACGCGCCGCGCCGCGGCAGTTCGTGAATTTCGACCATTTATTTCAAACGGACATTGCGGGAGATCCGACCGTCGGATTCTCCTAAAACCGGAACCGTTGGGTTCGTATCGAAAAGAGCTTTCTAATGAATGTTAGAAATTTGAAATCTAACGGTTGGATTTGGAGATACGTCCAAATCAAATTCGAAAAAGGTCGCTGTAAGTGCAGTTCGATGGCCGTTGTTGGAAATCGACTGTACGGGCCTTGATAAAATTATTAAAAATAGTAATAATTTGTGTAAAATCATAAGAAATGATTTGTGAAAGTTTGGGATGAAAAACTCCATATTTGAAAAGATAAAAATAGATTTTTATCGAAATGAACTAGTTTTGAACTAGAATTATAATTCTATTTATTTTTAAATAAATAAATTGAATTTGAAAAGGGTTTTGAAAATAACCAAAATTTCCAATGATTGCATTGGAGTGGATTTGAATCGAAATTGTCTTCGGAATATTTCGATGTTGGAATTCGTGATTATACAGGTGTGGTTATGGAAATTTGAAAGATATATATTTATATCGTTATTTCCAATACGACATTTGTTAGTCGTAGAATTCGATATTGAATATAAGCCGATATATTTTCTATTCAGAGCCTTGTATTGAATATCGAATGTGATTTGGGTTTGTCGTGAATGGTGTCTTCACTAACACTGTTCTTGAACCCAGTTGAGAAAAGATTAAATCTTTTTATTTAGATTTAATGAAGTGTACCAATTAAATAATATTTAATTGGAATTGAATCGATGTAGATTTTTGGGTTTATCGTGAACAGTGTTTTAAATAACACTTGTTCTTTAACCCGATAATTAATGAATGTGATTTGGGTTTGTCGTGAATGGTGTCTTCACTAACACTGTTCTTGAACCCAGTTGAGAAATGATTAAATCTTTTTATTTAGATTTAATGAAGTGTACCAATTAAATAATATTTAATTGGAATTGAATGAATATTGATTTTTGGGTTTATCGTGAACAGTGTTTTAAATAACACTTGTTCTTTAACCCGATAATTAATGAATGTGATTTGGGTTTGTCGTGAATGGTGTCTTCACTAACACTGTTCTTGAACCCAGTTGAGAAAAGATTAAATCTTTTGATTTAGATTTGATGAAGTGTACCAATTAAATAATATTTAATTGGAATTGAATGAATATTGATTTTTGGGTTTATCGTGAACAGTGTTTTAAATAACACTTGTTCTTTAACCCGATAATTAATGGGATGTGACTTTGGGTTTATCGTGAACCGTGTTTTAAATGACACTGATTCTTTAACCCAGTCACAGATTAAAACTAAGTGGAGTTTTAATGAATCTTTAATTAGATTGAAAAGAATCGAGAATGGAGTATCACCAGTTTTGCTCCAGGCGATAGTTAAATCTTTAATTAGATTTGAATGTGAAATTTAGAAACTAACTGTCGGTTAGCCAAGCAGAATGGTTTTCTGGATATTGATCTGATGTTGGTTTCGGCCTTCGGGGTTAATATTTGGGAAATTATTCTCTTGATTAATTTACGGTTAGTGACTAATGAATTGGAATGAGGCGTATGTTGTGTTTGTGTAACACTTTTATAATATATACGCGAGTTATTCGGAAAGACCGGGTTTATCCCATTCTGAATAACTGATACGACGATAAGTCGAAGATGAAGACGATGGTCGAAGACCGGAGGTCTTCACGTCGTTTTGGGTAATTACTGATGATCTTGATTGGGCTGTACACCCAAGAAGATGGAAACAGTTAGTGATCGTCCAGACGTACTTGGAGATCGATGGATATGCGGGGTACTAGGTGCCTCCGGTTTCGTTCAGACCCAGGACGGACTTGTAAATGGACTGTGTGTCTGACATCGGATTTCATTCTGTGTGACTGATATCGGTTGCATAGGATGGTTTGCCTGTGTGGCATGCTAAGATGCAAATGATCAAGGCTTCTGTTGAAAAGCAAAGTCTTGTGGTGATGATCAAAGCACGGCCTTTGTGGCGTAGCTTTGTGTAACGTTTACCTCGCGTGTTTCACACCAGGTATGAACCAAAAACGGGAGACGGACCTCAGGGAGGACTTGCGTTTCTTTCTAGCTAAAAGTGGCGTCAGTGGTTTTACACGCCCTGACGAGTTTGACTTATGTGGTTGTTGCTGTTGCGAGGCGCCTCGGATTGATCGGTCGTTCTCGAACCGATGGAGTCATTCGTTGGCTCGTTTGCGCCCCAAAGGGCGGGGAGACGTATTGTTCAGGCATAATAATCCACATCGGTGGACCGGCCCTGACGATCCAGGGGGCAGTTGCGGCTGTTCCTGAGACATGGTAGGCTAGATTGTCTCGAATCGGTAGAGGACGATCCCTGGCCTCGGTTCATAGACGGAAATCCAATTTCCAAATACGTGACTTTGCGGTTTTATTTGTAAACCTATATATGGCGACATGATATATGGTACCCATGCCGCCTATGATTGATACTTATGATTTGAAGTTGTTTTATACAATATGCACTTATTATAGTATCAAATGATTTGTTTTAAACGTATCAAGCATTCTTTGGCTGTTATAAGGGAAAACCCTATCCCCCGGCTTGCGTTGCATTGTGTGATAGGACCTGGGTCTTATAACAGCTTCATTTTTCTTTATTTAGCATTGCGCTGTTTGTTTTATGCACTGGTATTCTTGGGAGGAAACCCGTTCCGTGTTATACGGCGTGGTCCCTTGATTTACCTAATGATTTAGAATAAAGATTAATAACTGTTTTAGTTCTCACACCAGTCACATGACTGACCTGGAGTTTATTGTTTTAACCTAAACTCTGGGTGCCCCTATTTTTGACACGGGCAGCTAGTAGTTTTGGTTTTGCAGATTTATATTCACAGGATCCTGGTTTACAGCTGGAACGATATCCGGAAAGCTTTGTATCCGTATATCTCTTCTAGTTGTGTATTGTATTATTTTTCCGCTGCTATGTAACTTATTGTTAATCTCTGATATTTCTGTGTAATATTTATTCATTTATACTCTGTATATTCTTGTAATCTGATGCATTGTTGTAATATACGATGAGATGTTCTTATGTATGCGTTATGTTGTGGCTTGTTCTCGAACTATCCGACGCTTTCCCTTACGGGGAAGTTGCGGGTCTTTACAAATCGTGAAGTGTTTCATAAGGTATTAGCATACTTATATTTCTACCTAATCCAATGCTAAATGTAAAACATATTTTGCTCATTAACTGGTCGAGCACAATTCATTCAATCAATCAACCATAACATGTCAATTTTATATGTTGCATTCATATATTAAAATTTTAATGTTTCAACATTTATAGTCGTATAATGAATATTATATATATTCATTCAGTACATTAGAAATGTAAATTTCAATGTTTCAACATTTATGATCATATCATGAATATTTTATATATATTCATTCAGTACATTAAAATGTAAATTTTTATGTTTCAACGTTTATAGCCCAACCATGAATATTTTCATAAATTTTATCTTTACATTGAAACATACTTTTAATGTTTTCAACATTTCTATCCATACAATATATATTTTACATAAATAATACTTTACATTAAAAGTAGAATTTTTAATGTTTTCCATTTCTTCTCAATACAATGAACATCTCATTTCATTCTTACATTAAAAATATGATTTTTAATGTTTCAATATTTTTATTTCAAACAAATGATCATTTTTTCATCTTTTCTACATATACGATAAAACTGTAAATTTTATCGTTAACACATTTTCATTTTAACTAAATGAATATTTTAATCTTTTCTATATATGCGATAAAAATGTGAATTTTATTGTTAACATGGTTTCAATACAAATAATGATCATCTTATATATTACAAAAAAACGTACATTTCTATACTAACATGTTTCAGTACAAATAAAGATCATCTTGATCTAATTTAACATTTCTAACACAAATGACATTTCTTTTTTTATTTTGACACAAATCAATTCAACAAAAATGGTAATTTTATCTTATCAATTTTATCTCAATAAAAATGTCATTTTTATTACATACAAATCTAATTCAATAAAAATGATAGAAATGGTTCTTTTCATTTCTGTTGAAAATCCCAATTCAACAAAATGAAAAGAAATCATATTTCTGTTTGACAAGTTTGATTTTGATAAAAATGTGAATTTTGTTTCAACAAATTTATTTTGACAACAATGACCATTTTGTTTTAACCAATTTACCTTAAAAATAACAAAATTGTTTTAACAAATTTATTTTGACAAAAAATAGCAATTTTTTTGTCTCAACCATTTTATTCAACAAAAATCAATATTTTTGTTTTCAACAATTTTTATTACAACACGATATCATCCAATTAACAGATCTATACAACACATCAATCATAGAATCAAATCACGTCACATAACAAACATAATTTTACCGCGGATTGATGATAACATAAACATAAATAATTTTAATTATTTAAGAAGAAATAAAATAGAATTTCTCACTTCAAATAAATGAACATTCCTAACCTTTTCTTTGATTACATTAAAAATAATGTAACTTTTTATTTCATTCTTTATTACATAAAAAATGTAATCTTTCTAATGAAATCTTTTATTTCATCAAAAATGTAAACTTTAGTGAAAAACATATTTTATATAGCAATGGACATTCTCAATGTTTCATTTACATTAAAAGTGTAAATTCCAATGTCAATACATTTTATTTCAAAATGTTTAATTTTAATATTGCATTTACATTAAAAATGTATATGTCAATGCCAATGCATTTTATTTATCCATGCCTAATTTTTCATGCTGTATATACATTAAAAATGCAAATTCCATATCAATACATTTCTATTTCAAATGTGTTCACTTTTAATGTTGCATTACATTAAAAATGTAAAATTTCATATCAATACATTTCTTTTTTAACTATTGATCATTTTCAAAATTCCATTTATATTAGGAGTGTATATTTCAAAGAAAACATACTTTATATAACAACAAACATTCTATTGTGTCGATTCTAATACAAATAAAAAAAACGACATTTTTAATTTCTATGTTTTTATTTACAACTAAAATATTAATAAAAATGTACTTTTTATTTCTAATGTAACATTTTATAACCAAAATGTCATTTTTAATCTAAGGCAACATTTTATATCAAAATGTCATTTTCATTTACATAGCATGATCCTAAACAAAATGTTATTTTTCTTTATATAACATATTCCTAACAAAGATGTTATTTTTATTAACATGACAAATCTCTAACAAAGATGCTATTTTTATTAACATGACAAATCTCTAACAAAGATGTTATTTTTATTAACATGACAGATCTCTAACAAAGATGTTATTTTGATAACATGACAAATCTCTAACAAAGATGCTATTTTTATAACATGACAAATCTCTAATAAAGATGTTATTTTGATAACACAAATTTTTACACATAAATATTCTAACAAAACATGTTATTTTTGTTTACACAAAAATATAATTAGACAAATTATCATCAACACAATCAACCGATATAAATTTTCACGACGCATATAGTATGACAATCACAATCAATATAAATGTATATATATAATTTTCATTTTAAATTAAAAACGAGAAATCTCACCTAACCAACTCACGCCATGTCAACATCTACAGAACTGCTCCCTCTCCTTCCTCTTCATCGCGTACGCTGATTCCAGAAAAAGTACCCAACGTGAAATACTCAAGAAATAACGCACCATACCACAAAAGCATAAAATCAAAGAGAATATTTATCTGAGTTGAATGAGACTAGTTTTAGAATTTTTTTCGTTGAGTGGTTCACAAGATATTGATTTTTTTGAATGAGGCAGAAGCCATTGTTGTTTGTTTATTTTGTTTGTTTATTTTTTTTATCTTTTCTGAGAGTGACGGCTTGATCAGAGAATAGAAAATAAGGGTAGGGTTAGGTTAGAATAAGAGATTATTTATAGGTTGGAAATTTGGTTAAAATAGATTTGTATAAGATGTATTTCTAGTCAAAGAATTTCAACGGTCGAATAAACAAAGTATTCAAATTTTCATTTGTACATCTTTAATTAAATTTTAAAGATTAAATTATATTTGATTAAAGTTCATTAAATCGATTTATATATAAATCAAATGAATAAATTAACTTTCCTTAGTGAGTAACAAATTTTCTCGTTTTGATTATTCAAATGTTTACCATAATTTATGACAAATTCACATACCAAATTCAAAGTTAATTATTGCAATAATTTGCAATGTTTGGTTTCAACTGTAATTAAATCTCATTAAGTATATATTTAATTCCGCTAAATCGATTTGATTTAATTTGTTTTCTTTTTATTCAACCAATCTTGAATTTAAAGGTATAGTTAACATTTTTGTTCATATCCTACTACATTAGCAATTTTCGTTTATCGTTTAATGTATAGTAATGAAATATTTAATTGTAATCAATTTATGTGTCATAACTTAAATTCGATTAAGTTGCATTTCATTTGATATTTACTTTATTATTCCATACACCATTACATTTTGGTCCCACTTAACGCTTGTTTAAAATCTATTATGTCAATCTTCTACAGTTACAAGTTTATCTCCTTAAATAGAGTAAATGGCACTTGGTTTCACACAGTAATCAATTTATGTATTGTAATCGTTATTTTTTAAAATTGGTTAAACATTTAATTTATTCGTTTAATTACTATTCTTAATTTCCATTAACTACACCATTCAATTATCTTTATTGCAAATTGTTTCTACTTTATTTCAATACATTAACCTTGGGTTTTGCAATTTATGACTAGTTACAACTTCTAATTAAATATTATATGCTTATTGTTGTAAACAAATAAATAAATGTATACACATACAAGTTAATTATTCTAACTTAATAATTTTCAATTGGACACGTAAAATCTTACCATTTATTTACAATATTTGATTGAATTCCTATTATTTCAAATAAACAACCAAATCATGACTATCTTTACAATAAATGCATATAATTATGTTTATAACTAGTTGAAATTTCATTGCACAATCAAATGGATCTATATTATTTCCATATTCCATAAATTAAGATTACCAATATAAAATAAATCTCAAAATTAGTTATTCCATTTTATTTTGTTAATTCAACATAAATTTCAAATTCCATTATAAATAGATTATCAAACACTGTCATTATCATATATATAGCCATTTAGAGTCAACTCTCAATAAATCAAGTTAAGTTCATATTTTAACAATCAATGACATAAAACATTAATTTTAGTATTTATACCAACATTGTTCAAAATCACATTAAAATTTGTTAAAATAAAAATTCTAAATTGGTTCGGATTTTCCGAGTTGTACAACACTAATCCCAATATTTAATTATATGTCAATCGATGGACTAACAGGATGTGATGAGCGTTATTTATTTATTTTAATGCTCACACAGTTGTAAATTTCACTTTGGATGTGAATGGACTGTTTAATGATTATTTATCATTATTGTTGAATACATGCGGTGTGTGAAATCCATATAACTAAATTTATATGGTAATTGATTGAGTCGCATTCCGATTAAGAAATAATGTTTTATAATAAATAATGTTTTATAAATAATGTTGAATAAAATATCATTTTAGAATGAAATACCATTTTTGAATAAAATATCATTTTAGAATGAAAGATCATTTTAGAATGAAAGATCATTTTAGAACAAAATAACGTTTTTAATGATAAAAGACATTTTCAATGATAAAGGCATTTTTAATGATAAAGACATTTTTAATGATAAAAGACATTTTTAATGATAAAAGACATTTTTAATGAATAAGACATTTTAATGATAAAGAACTCCTTTAATGTAAAAGAACATTTTAATGTAAAGAATATTTTAATAAAGAATATTTTAAAATAAAGAATCTTTTAAAATAAAGAATATTTTAAAATAAATTGTTTTAACAATAAAAATCACATTTTTATTGCATGTATAAAGAATAAAAGAAGCATATGTTAAAATACATTTTTGTTAGATAAAAATATTATTTTTAACATGTTAATGAAGTGAATAAAATATTGATGTATTGAAATGAATTTTTAAACAATAAAAATTATATTTTTATTGTACATATGAGTTATAAAATGTACATGTAATGAAATATATATTTGTTCATTAAAAATATTCTTTTTAATGTGAATAGGAATCTATAAAAATGTACATGTAATGAAATATATATTTGTTCATTGAAAATATTCTTTTTAATGTGAATAGGAATCTATAAAAATGTACATGTAATGAAATTTATATTTTTTCATTAAAATATTCTTTTTAATGTGAATTTGAGGCGCATAAAATGCACATATAATGAAATATATTTTTGTTCATAAAAAATATTCTTTTTACATGTAACGAAATAAATGGTTGGAATCGCCAAATTATAAATATATAAATTAAAATAATGCTCAATGAAGAATAAGGTTATGATTTTGATGTTCAATTTTGAATGGACACAAAATATAAAAATATGAAGCCAAGTTAAGTAGCAAACGCCATTTTTAACCCGAACGGGTTTATCGATCGATTTTATTCATTTTATAATGAATATCGAAAGGAAGTGATTTCAAGATATAATATTTTGAAATATTATCATTTTAATATGATAAAGATATAAAATATTCAATTTTTATTAAAAATTGAAAATGAAGTTGGAATCATTTTGAAATGAAATTATAAATATTTTATAAATATGATTTAAATGGAAATTGATGATATATATATAATATATATATATATTATATATATTTAAATGGCCTGAATAGAACGCGCATCGATCGTTCGCGAATTTCGACCATCAACTTCAAATGGGCGTAACGGAAGATCAGACCGTCAGATTCTCCTAAAACAGAACGTTGGGTTCATATTGAAAAGAGATTTCCAATGAACATAAGAGATTTGAAATCTAACAGTTATATTTGGAGATATGTCCAAATCAATTTCAGAAAAGGTCGCTATGGATGCAGTTCGGTGACCGTTATTGGAAACCGACAGTACGGGTGATAATAAAATTATTAAAAATATGGAAAAATTATGTAAAATCATAATAAATGATTGGAAAGATTTTTGATGAAAAATTCCAGTTTTGAAAAGATAAAAATATATTTTTATCGAAATGAACTGTTTAATGAACTAGTTATTAACTAGAGTAATAATTTAATTATTTTTAGAAATAAATAAATTGGATTTGAAAATGGTTTTAAAATAACCAGAATTTTCCAATATATATTTATATATATTGGAATGGAAATTATCTTCGGAATATCTTGATATTGGATTCCGTTATTATACGAGTATTGTGAGGAATTTGGAAGATATATATATATATATATATATATATATATATATATATCGTTATTCCCAATACAATATTTGTTGGTTTCAGAATTTGATATTGAATATAAGCCAATATAATTTCTATTCAGAACCTTATATTTAATGTCAAATTGGATTTTGGGTTTGTCGTGAATAGTGTCTTTAATAACACTGTTCTTAAACCTAGTTTAGAAAAGAATATATCTTTTAATTAAGATTTAGGAAATTTTACCAATTAATTAATATTTGATTGGAATTTAATTGAAATGGGAATTGGGTTTATTGTGAACGGTGTTTTAAACAACATTGG
The DNA here is from genome assembly GCA_030737875.1 of Allium sativum. NCBI lineage: Eukaryota > Viridiplantae > Streptophyta > Magnoliopsida > Asparagales > Amaryllidaceae > Allium > Allium sativum. The sequence continues at coordinate 602,191,194 of CM060919.1, read as the reverse complement.
TACTTTACCCAATTAACAATGAAAATATAATTTTGGAATTTATAAATCTTTTATTGAGATTTAAATGGAAAATTTTCAAAGTAAAGTTTTCCAATTTAATAAAAGAAATTGGAATTAAATGGAATTCGATTTAATAATAATCGAGATAAGCTTCTGTAAAAGAAGACTGTTACTATATATGGAATTTGAAAGGCCTTGTCGTTATTCCATTTATATTATTAGTCTGATACAGAAATTTATATCGATTATATATTGATCTAATTACTGTGAAGACTCCATATTTAATGGAAGATGATTTTGGGTTTGTCGTGAACTGTATTTTTAATGACATTAGTTCTTTAACCTAGTTAAAGATAAAATAAATTTCTTAAATTTGAATAATCATTAAGTAATGATTTTTGGAGATTAAAACCAAATTGGTGTTTTAGTGTATCTTGTTAATTTCAGGAAGATTAAAGAATAATTTAAAAGAATTTATCTTTGATAAAATTGATGGGAACCTTTCCCTAATAATGTGAATATTTTATTAAAAGAATATTCTGAATGCATGAGGCGTATGATGTGATTTTATAGCACTTGATTATAAAATACACGAATTATTCGGAAAGACCGGGTTTAACCCATTCTGAATAATTACTACGACGACTAAGAGTCGAAGATGAAGACGGTGGTTGAAGACCGGGGTTCTTCACATCGTTTGGATGATTACTGATGTCTTAATTGTGCCATGCACCCAAGACATGGTAATAAGTGGTGATCTTCCAAATGTACTTGGAGATTGACGGATATGCGAGGACCTCTCTCCTGTATTGGACACATGGGATGAGGAATAAGGTGCCTCCAGTTTCGTTCAGACCCAGAACGGACTTGTAAATGGATGGTATGTCTGACGCTATATTCCTTTATGTTGTATTCATTGATCTCTACTAAATATATATCTGTTTGGTGGCAGAGAATTTATTCTCTTGCTTAACACCCTTCTCTGAGACGTACGAGCTCGGAGGTTATATGTTGGCAGAAATCAATGGTATGTTATGGACTGACAATGTGGCATGCTAAGATGCAAATGAACAAGGCTTTTATTGAAAAGCAGGGCCTTTTTGTTGATGATCAAAGCACAGCTTATTTAGGCATAGCTTTGTGTAACGTTACTTCGCGAGCCTTACACCCCAGTATGAACTAAAAACGGGATAGTGACTGCATGGAAATGGACATATATTAGTTCTAGCTACAAGTAACGTCATGATATGGATCCTAGACTGTTTACTTATGTGAAAGTCCCTTATTATTTGTTGGAAAGCGAGGTGCGTCAGATATGTTTTGAGTCCCTAGTGGCTCTATAGTGGTCGACATTACTAACCCATTTTTAGAGGTTCAATAGAACTGGCTAACATATAATCTATGTTATAACTAATCATCGACGGATGACCGACCATGTAGATCCAAGGGCTCGCCAGCGTCCGAGTCCTGAGGCACTTGCTAGTGTGTCTCAAAAATCGGTGAGGATAATCCCTTGCCTCGGTTCATAGATGGAAACCCAATTTCCAATACGCGATATTCGGTTTTAGTTGTAAATATATATATGGCGACGTAATATAATGGTACCTACGCCGCCTTTGATTGATACATCTATATTCAAAGTTGATTTCTTCACTTATGACAATAATAAAAGATGAAATTTCGCATATCAAGCATATTTGGCTATTATAAGGTAAAGCTCCAACTGCGTTCATTGTGTAATGGGACCTAAGTCTTATAATAGCTTCATTTTTCCAAAAAGCACTGCGTTGTTTTATTTTAAACTAGGGTTCATATGGAATAAACCCTCCTGTGATTTACCTAACTTTAAAATCAAGTTTAATAACTGTTTTGACTTCTCACACCAGTCCCATGATTGACCTGGAGTTTATTGTTTTAACCTAAACTCTGGGTGCCCATATTTTCCACACGGGCAGCTAGTAGTTTTGGTTTTGCAGATATTATACTCATAGGATCCTGGTTTACAGCTGAAGCGATATTCGAAAGCTCTGTATCCATGTATTTCTTTCAGTTGTGTTTTATATTATTTTTCCACTGCTATTTAAATGTAATTTAAATCTCTGATATTATTGTATTTCCAATGTGTAAAAATTATTCATACTATGGAATATTCTTGTACTCTGATGAAAATTGTTGTAACAACAATGAAAATGTTCTTCTGTTTGTGTTCTGATTTGTCGTGTTCTCAATTCAATCTTGGCTTTCCTTTACGGGGAAGTTTGGGTCGTTTCAGATTTGGTCATTTGAGGAAGAAGGTGTCGATAAGGGAAGTCAAGGAGGTAAGGGCGTAGAATATGTGATGTTGGGATTGCCAATATTAGAGGAAGATATATTGTCAGGGTTGCCAACATTAGAAGAAGAGATGTTGGGATTGCCAACATTCAAACAAGATGGAGATATAGAAAGTTTAGAAGAATTGGCCTTGGTTTCCATTGGAAGAGTGTCAAGCTTTTCAATTGGGGTCGAAATCGAATGGTTGTCGGGATTGCCAACATTATTGTAAATCATTTTTCCAGACCCAAGGGTGGTGACAACGTTAACCGAATTATTTCCATCCTCACAAGAATTCACAGTACGATAGTTAAATGTTGGATTCTCCTTGGGTTGACTGGGCAACTTTCCTTTCTCATTAGTTTTCATTAGTTCCTTCATCATATTCATCATTTGTTCGAGTTTAGCATCTTGATTATTTATTTGTTTCTCTAATCGAACAATTTCTTGAGAAGAATGAGGAGACTGAGTTGATGATTGAAATTTGGATTGCCTATATGGTTGATTCGAAGTCTTGGATCATGGTAGAACTTGAGAAGTTTGAGGATTGGAAATTGGAATTTGGTAATTCTAATTTGGTATCATGTGAGATGATTCGCAACATTATTGGGATTTGACCACGAGAAATTTGGATGATTTCTCCAACTAGGGTTATACGTCGATGAGTAAGGACCATTTTGAACTATGACATCTACTTGATCTTGAGGGTAATAATGAGGTTGTCCTTCTATGATTTGAGGAGTTTGAGTTTCTAAGGGAATTTGAACTGGATCAACGGCATGCACTCCTCTTGTGGAAGTACAGATGGGAACACGAATTGATTCCCATTGCATGTCCTTTTCAGAATAATTTTCTAAGAATCCCCAAGCTTCATCGGCTGTTTTAGACATAAATTCTCCTCCACACAATGGTTCTAGTTGTGTTCGAGTTTGACAGTTTAGCCCTTCATATGCAATTTGACATAAGTGGTATTTGGGAATTGCATGATAAGGAAAACTATATAATAATAGGTTGAATCTTTCAAAATATTCTGAAAAAGTTTCCCCTTCATTTTTAGAAAACTGATTTATTTCAGTTCGAAATTTCAGTGTTTTAGGTAAAGGGATTTTTTTTTCAAGAATACAGTGACAAATTCATCCCAACTTTTTATGGATTGTCTTGGAAGAGAATTTAGCCATCTTTTAGTGCTTTCAAAGAATGCAAATGGAATTAGCCTTAGTTTGATTGATTCATTAGACAAATTTTGCATTTTGGTTGTGAATGAATACAATTCAAATTCACTTAGAAATCCATAGGCATTTTCAGAACTAGTAAATTTTGGTACCCCTTGGATAAAAGAATGTTTAAGCTCAAAATTTCCTTCAACTGGTGGATATATAGTGACAAAAGGTTGAACAATCCTAGTTGGGTAACATTGATCTTGAAGTTATAAGGGACTATTCGTTCCACATTGAGATTTGGAAAGTTTTGATTAATTTGAGAACCACCAGGAGAGTTACGGCGGCTTTAACTTTTCTCACTCATCGTTATCATTAGGAAAATCCTAGATTGAAGTTTTACACAATTAGCTCCTATTCAAAATAAATAACGTACTCAAATATATCTCATTAGTTGATAATCTCGATTTGAAAGAGGAAGAGGGTCTTATGGCCGTTCACGTATATTATAAATACTAAGGGATACGACCAATGATTTACGTGTAGTATACAACCTCTTTTGCTAGAAGTCCAATAATTTGAACTAATATGTATCTGCGATCAAACCCTTGAGAAAATCAATTTCATAAAGTACACTCTTGTTGTTAAATATTTTGCAAATCAAATCAAGTTTTGTAATCGAAAACGATGAGAGTGATGACCGCACCCATATAAAGACACGCTTAAGAAAAATAAAAGCAAGCTATCACGCACCCAAATATAATACATGGTCAGAAATCAGAACTTACAAAACCAAACCTAAAACTCCAAAACAATTTCCAGAACCAAAACACAACCGCGACAAAATCTCGATAATTTAGGTTTGAGGATCTTCGAATTGATTCGAGTGATGGCTGTTCGGAGAGAGTTTCGAATGATGATATGGGTTGAGTTGATGCTTGTGACAGTGGTCGAAAGAGGTTGCGTGTAACACCCCACGTCCATTAATGTCACTCTCAAGGGGAATGCATTAACTTTCATGGAGCATTATTAGTGTATAGAACAGAATATAACAAGACAGATACATATATTGGTACTTGAAAAAATTAAAACAACTTTATTGCACCGGAGAAATAGTTTGATTACAATAACTTCATAAACCAACAGTAAAACCAAATACATTGAATATCCATCTTGACAAATTGTTTTCTAAGTACATAAAGTAAAAAAGCATAACCCCAACAGAAGTAGCCATAAAAGAGATGAGTTGAACTTTATTTTCAGCAATCCAAGCACTTCCAAAAGAGAGAGAAAGAGATCCAAGATCAAGCTCCACTAGTACTAGTCCCACCCTGAGAACCTGGGGAGGGGGGAGGGAGGAAGAAAAGAGGCGAAAACAAGGGGGTCAGACATAAAGTCTGGCGAGTATAATAACTTTAACAATATAATTATTAAAGTAATTAGGTTAAGGCATAAACTGGTAAAACAAAGTATGACCATGAAACAAGTGGGCCTGACAAAGCAAAGAAGAGGAAATTATGGCATTAATCTCGTTCCTAATCACTTTAGGATAATTACTATACTGCACCATTACTAGTCACCCTAAAAGTTGATCCCGCCTACATAACATAACAATGATAATGGTAGTTCCGTGTACCCCTAGTTGCCTTCATAGGTGTCGCCTGCCCCTATCTCCACTAGTTGTACCCACTACCCCCATGTGATCGGCTCCCTAACTCGTAGATACCCATGCTGGTCCCACAGTGGGGTGTATCACTTCCCAAAGTGGCAACCCAATACCACTAAAGATGCACGGCTTATATCTACATGATGCAACAACGTCTTACCTACCAGCCCGGGCCCACGCACGCACATGACCCTATTAGGCTTGCATTGCCATCGTTAACCCGTTTTGACCTCTTACAATCAAACCCAGTAAGCGTGTCCTATCCTCGATCTAACTCGAGCTCACAAAGATACTTAATGGGTTACTGATTTGAAAAGGGTCCCCATACTTGACACAAGCTTTCCACCTATGCTTGGTCCCCACTAAAATTTCCCACTTAACCCCTTCTTATTCATGTCTTCTTACATGTTTTCAACTTGGATAAGTGTTTCTAATCGTATTTCACATGCCACCCAGCCCACCCACTTAACCCCCATGTCCTACCACATGTTTATCTGGTTAAGTGTTACTTAATTCATTAGAACCGTAACCTTATAAAGACCTCCCACATTAGACTACCGTTTGCGGTTGCTGGATTTGCCGGAAGGGTCCGGCAGTCTTATACTGCAAACGAGCCTAACCTCGTGTCTTTACAATTGTTACGCATTTAATTTGAGCCTTTGACCTCTCACATTAGACTACCATTTGTGGTTGTTGGATTTGCCGGGCGGGTCCGGGCAGTCTTATACCACAAACAAGTCTAACCTCGTGTCTTAGGCGGTTAATTATTACACATAATTATTTAACCCCAAATTGGATTAATATCCCTATTCAAATTTGTCAATAAATTCCAAATTAATTTATGTCCATAATTGTCACCTAAATTATGTCCATAAATTCCAGGTATATAAATTTATACCAATTAATGTCTCAAATTAATTATATGCCTTTAAGGCCATTTTATGCCAATTCACAATTATGTATATTTAATATTTTCCCATTGTCCCCACGCTATTCATACGTTTTAATATGACATATGTTAGACTCGCAAATAGTCTAATTTATAAAAAGAAAAGCAGCATCACAACTTGCATAACACATAAAATAGATCTTAGAATCATGACATAAGTTTGCATAGCCAATAACTTGCATAGGCAATGGATATACATAAATTTGCATAAACTATCATGGATCTAAATATAGATCTAAACATGTAATCGTGAACTTGCATATATGGATATGGTTTTCCTATAACTTGCATATGAATTTCATTCAAACTAGCATATGATTCACATACAAAACTAGCATAGGCAATGGGCATATAGAACATAAATTTGCATTACTATGTACTGCCATGGATCTAAATATAGATCTAAACACAAAGATGTGAACTTGCATATGGATCTAAACATGTAAATTAATGTTACATGTTTGCATATAAACTAGCATATGTATCTACATGATTCACATATGAACTTGGGTATAATGCACCTACAGACTTGCATAAGATTCATAAACTAGCATATGATTTAACATCCCAAACTTGCATAAGATTCATATACATATGATTTAACATCCCAAACTTGCATAAGATGAATCAAGTTAAACATGTACAATTCAACATATGAAATAGATCCACAATAACAAAACTGTCAACGATAACATCACACGATTCAAAGTCATATTCTCATAATCCCAATTATAACTTATCATAATTAAATTAATTAATTATTTTGTGAAAGAAATTGTACTCACAAACAAAAAAATGGTCTTGTTTTTCTGGGATCTGTATTCTGAAACTGAATTGCTCGCCTTTGATGTGGACTAATTGTTATCCTAATTTAGATTAGATTTGATTTTGATTCTTGCTTCTATCTTGTTTTTGAGTTAAAAGAGAACGGCGGCTACTCTAGGTTCCCCATTGACGGCATGGCGACTCTTGGTATGAATTTGTGTGATTTTAGGTTGAGAGTTAGGTTGCTTATATAGAATTTTAATTAATTAAGAGCCGTCAGATTAACCTAGAAGCAATCAAGACCATCCAGACAAGATAGAATAACACCTTAGCCCTAATGACTCAGCACTGAGTCAAAACATCGTCATCTTTCAGATCTACCCCGGGGTGGGCAGGTCGACCCTCAGGTCGACCGCCTGGTCGACCTGTATAGGGTGGTCGACCCCCTGGTCGAACCCCTAGTCGACCTGGCTTTGGGCGGGAATTTTCCCGCCCAGCCCGCTTCCCTGTTTGAAATTTTGAATTTCAAATTTTCTGAACCTGAGCTATTTTTAATTTATTTAAATTCTGAAACTTTGGAAGGCCATAACTTCTTCATACAGAGTCCAATTCACACAAACTCAGACTCTACCTCAAGCAGAATTTCGAGACGAACGCAATGGCGCAACCCGTTTCCCTTAATTCTCATATGTGAAATTAAGTATTCTTTAATTCATTAATTTTAATATTTAAAATCACAGGGTGTACCATTGCTGATTGTAGGTGGGTGATGTGACGTTCGATTTGGGGGTTCAGAAGATTCCAAAGAGTCGCGATGAGGCTAATAGTTTCAATTTATGAGTTGCTTTTGGGTTGTTCAAATGGGGAAACTGTGGTACGAGTTTTGAATTATGTAGAGAACAATGTCGATGGATGGTGGTTTGATCGGGTGTGGAAGATGATCTGATGTGTTGATATGTGGTTTGTACAAGGTGCGGTTTGGCAGATGGTTTGAATTGGTGATGTTTTTGAAGATGCAGGGTGGGAAATAGATAGTAGGCATTGCTCTGTAGATGAGGTTGGAGCTTGTTCGGTGTGGAACCGATGGTATGTGCTTTAGACAGGGATGGTGAGGCTATGCAAACTATGGTATGGTAGTAGAAGTTGTTGTTGAGAGTTAAGGGTGAGCATGGATTGAACAGTAATGGGTAGTTTTAGATGGATGCTGGAATTACATGGAGCAGGAAGGTGTTGGTGGAATTTGTGTAAATGAAGGAAGTGATGGCACTAGCAGTGAATTGGTCATTGATGTCTACAAGTGCAGTTGAACTTGCGGAAAAACTGGTGATGGGAACAACATGATGATCGGTGGAGTTATGATGCGATGTATTCGAAGATGGTTGGATTTCGGATGAGGTGTTGTTTTGGAAAAATGTCAGAAATTGTGGCAGATGGTTTTCTGGGTGAACATTCTGATATGGATTGAACGGGGTATGGTGAAGTCACTAACTGATGTAGATTGTACGAGTTTGTGGATTTGTTGATGGGGGATTTTGGAGGCTGATGTGTATTGGCAGTGAAGAAATAGAGAAAAGAGGATTTGTTTTTTTTCCTTTTTGTATATTTTTTCTTTTTGAAGAAGAAAGTAGATTGAAAAGGGATTTGAAGAAAAGAAAGAAAGAAATCGAGAAATTAATGTCAATGTTTTTTTTTGGAAAGAAATTGCTAACAAAAGAAAAACTATGTACTGAAAATAGGAAAGAAGATCGAAAGGAAAGAAATCAAAGGAAATTTGACAAATTTTTTCTCTTATGTAGAAGATTGCAGTATCAATGATCAATATCAATCAACTAAGCAAGATTTTTTTATATATATACAACAAAATAAAAGAAAAATAAAATAAAATAAAAACTAGCACGAATTGAAAATTAAACAAATAATAAAATCTAAATGTTACCTCCTTGGCAACGGCGCCAAAAATTTGATCGACGCTTTCTAAGAACTAGAAAAGCGCGAATTTTGTAATAATAACTACAAGCACACAGATCATGCAATATGCAGGTCGAACACAAGGAGGAATTTTCAATATTATTATTTATATATTTTTTGGGAGAGTTAGATAAAACTTGAAGGTTAGGTTGAAAAACAATAAAAATTGAAACTGTAATTTGATTCAAAACAAATCTAATTGAACCAACGATCAAATCACAATTTTCAATTGAAAAGCAAATAAAACTATGAACCAGATATGAATCTAATCAAATCCAGTTTAACCTAGGAAAGCAATTAAAAAGCAGAAATTAAAATTGCAGAAATTCAATAACAAACAGAAAATAAAATTATGTTTACCGCTGAATCTAATCAGACGGTCAATCACTAATGAAAATAAGTGCAAAATACAAATAGCGCTCTACCAAGTCTAATTGTGTAGACAACACTAATTGCTAAGAAAATAAAATTGCAGAAAAGAGAAAAAGAAGAAAAATTTATTGATTCCAGGATAAAAAGTTTACAATGAGATTACATGGGTATTTATAGGATAGATTAGCCAACTTAAAACCCTAATCCAATCTATGCATATATGAGCCTATTTACCCGAGGATTGTTTTGTCAGATCTTATGCCATTTTCTTGACTTGTTTTGAGTAAATAATCTTGAGAGTATCTTGTGAGTATCTTTGAGAATTTCTGGGCCCTTGGTTAGCAATTATTCCTCTCATATCTTCCTTGTTTGGCATGTGACTAATTGATGGGAGATAAAATTTCATAAGATTTATTCAACCAAACATAAGCATATCTTAAACTCCAAAGCAACACAATGCTAAGTCTATATCTGCAAATATTCATATGTATATACACAACATTTTGATCTTTATTTTCTGTTTTTTGACTGCATGTGGCTTAGTTGGCATATCTGTAAAAGTGACAAAATAATACCCAAGTAATATTTATTTATATACAAAAGATAAGATATAAGAGTATAAAATAAACACATTTCTATGTTAATCAGTGTGCTTCCAGAAGGTCAGATCCATAGGTGCAGGCAGGGGACCAACCGGTATGTGTGTGTCCGGGGAACCGATCGTTGTGTGTGTCTAGGGGGCCAATCGGTGTTCTGGGGGAAGGTTCGGTAGATCAGTGCTTTAAGAAGATGGGTCGTTCTCACAGGGTTATTTCTGAAAAATTATATTTTTGTGTACGACTTAGATTTGAACAAAATGGGTTGAAAAAATATTTTCCGGGGGCAACCCCCCGAACCCTAGCCGCAACACAGTGATGTAATTTAGCGCAGTGATGGTGTGACTTTGAAGTAAACTCAAGTAGGGATATTCGAAGTGTTGAATGTGTTCGTTGATCGGTGTAGAGCAACGAATGGTAAGACAACACAAAGGTGTCCTGAGTGGGGTGATAATGCTATAGACTATACTGATCCTTATATTGAAGTTGTTTGGTTTGATGGCGATGGTGGCTTCGACCAGAGTCTAGATGAGGATGTTCAAAGTGATGTGATTTGTTTTTTGTATACAACGAATGTGGAAATAACTCAGGGATGTATTGAGTTCATGTGAAAGAACGACTCAAGGATGTGTTGAGCTCGTGTGAAGTAATGGTTGCTCTAAAGTGTTCTGAGCTTATTGATAGTTGCAAGTGAAGAGGACTAGAGAAACTGAAGGCCAAGGAATTATCGTTGTCGTAGGTTCTAGCAGGTTCAAAGTAAGGGTATAATAGGGGCACCTAAAAGACCGGATGTAGGTCGAGTACCCTGGGTATCGTTGAAAGGCATAGGTACGTATTGTTGAAAGGCGTATGGGTTTTTTGCTAGAACCGAGGTTACCATTAGCCCTTGACAGATGGCAGTATGGGCAAGTCATACGATTACGATGGTTTCAAAGTAGGATTGGCGGTGATAGCCAGAGTCAGTCATGGATGATTGGTTGTTTTGTTATACCATCTCACGTGGATTATCCAAAGTCGAGGAAGATGTTCCTTTAGTGCTTGACTGATATTGGTTTAGGCCTCTAGGGAGAGTGCTTGAGGGATGTTAAACTCTATTAGGATTGTCTACGTGAGACCTAAGTAATCTGGATGCTATGAATGTTACCGACGGTTGTTTTGATTGCCATGGATGAATTGCTGTTACCTTGGATGTTATGGATTGTAAAGGCTATCAATGTCCGATGTGGGGAGGATGGATGTTGTGTTCTTCTCTGATGCTTGGTAGATTGGTTTGTTAATCTATCTATTCTCATATACTTTATGGATGAAGTTGATTAGCTGTTTTATCGCTCATTAAGAGTATTGTCTGACTCAAGGTTTTATGTTTCCCTCTTATTACCTTGGGTTGTTCATCCAATTTTGGGTGGGCAGACTAGGTGATAGCTTAGTAAGGACGATGTAGTAGTTCGGAGGCGAGCAGGAGGCTGGCGTACTATCTCTCTTACTATATAGTATTTGGATTTCCGCTATTTGTTATTCTACTCTTAGTGCTATAGTGAGGCAAATTTTTACAGACATATGTAGCAACCCTGATGACTTTCTTGTTGTTTATAAAATTTGAGATTTCTGCTCAAATATGCTTCACTAATATTACATGTTGTATATATGCAATTATATTTTATCCTTGCGATGTGAGTTCTAAGACAGGTTCCGATGTTGTTTACCTACTCTGATGATCTTCCATAGCTGCCAATCATACCTTTTAGCACATAATTCCTCTTGTAAGTGCGGGGGCTGTGGGCAGTCGTCACAATATAGGTCATTCGTACAACCTTTAACTCGTTAGGTTGTCCTTGAGCGACTCCTGTGTGAGTCCGTTACACGCGACCCACTTTGTCTGGTCATGCACGACCTCTACCATTTTGGGCCATGCTTGTTCTATCTTAAAGCCAAAGTCTTTACAGATCGTTGAACCTCCCTGTAGTATGAATTTGTAATGACAAACGCCTGCACCTATTTTCGAGCTTATAATCTTACCATTGGATGCTCATCTCAAACTGTATTGTCGCTTTTGTTTCTTTCCCTAGATCCAACGATGAAATTACTTATGTTAACAAAAATGGAGAGAAAGACGGTGGAGAAAAATAACAGGAAGATCAAGCTGAATAAAAATGGGAAGACTTTGGACAAAGGTGATCTCCGAAGGTGTGATAAATTGGGCGAACCTCCCTTGCCAAATATCCAGATTACCTCCGATCAACCATCTTTGGCTTCTCCATCCATCACTCCAACTCCTTTTGATCTTCAAATGATCATAGACAGGCCTCGTCATGTTCCTAAATCGTGTAGCCCTGTGTTTGCTGAACGATTCGAGGGTTGGTGTCTACAAGGTATGAACTTTAACTTGGACATAGACCCGTATGACAAGTGGACTGTTGCTGGCAAGATGGATGCTATGAAAGATTGCATGCTTGCACAACATGATGCTGTTAAGGATCAGCCAGAAACACAAATGAATATGGTTAGGGATCATGCTGTAAGGCAATTGGGCGGTTGGCATACACTTTTTTGTGATCACCAAAGGTTAAATAGGGAGAACATCGAGCGAATTTATACTTTAGAGAACTACAAGATTGAGCTTATTAAGGTCCTTGAATCTCAGGATAGAGTCATTTCCTCCTTTGCCCAAAGGAGCATGGAACTGGCTGAGTTGGGAGACGAGAACAAGAAGGTTAAGTTTTCAATGTATTCTCGGTTCAGGGGAGGAAAGCGCATCATTCTGGAACCAGGAAGATTCGACGATGGAAAAAAATATGGGCTTTGACCGACTTGCCCAATCTCCCGCTACTTCCTTTAATATGCTACGTTTAGACTGGCTGTATATGCGGCTGCCAATCCTCACTTACTGCTTTATGCTACTTAATGCTTGAAACTTCTATGTGAAACCTGTGACCTTGTGTTGTTGTGATGAAACTATATTCTGTGCACTGCTTGTTATACTTTTTGCATTATTTCTCTTCATGCTCACAAAACAACTTTTCTATATTACAAGTTCTTCCGTTGCTGCAATGCCTGGTATTATAATGACCTTGTGGTATGATTTTTCTGCTACAGCCATGAATCACTATTAACTGGTTTTACTTGGCCAACTATGTTGAATTTTCTTGATTTCGACTGGGGAAGTGTTTGAGACTCTTCTCTTCTTCTTTTAAAAGTAACCACCTTTTGTGTTTACCACTGTATCGAAGTTCTCAAGTTAGCATTAGCCATTCCAAGAGATTCAACTTTGTTGGTCAAAGTAATCCTTGTAAGTGCCAAGCTTTTTAGCGTAAAGTTGTGGCGAGCTTATGGTATGTTTTAAGTGAGCATTAATGGTTTGCTTTTGGTGCTACGGTTATTTCCCCATACCAAAGTTCGTTACAATTTTGTTAGGCCAAAAATGATCAGTTTTTCTAAATTCTCGTAGTTATAACTAGAACTCAGTTAGCTAATCGATTTGTGCCATTTTTCTAATGCCCCCTTTTGAGGGGTTTTATATTTTTCATGTATTCAGTCATATTCTCACCAGCCTGGCAGTCTAGGTCCTTCGGAGATTAAACTTGAATACATGCCTCCGAAGAGGGTTTTTTTCCGGTGTATTCAATCGTATTTCTCGCTAACCTGGCAGTCCAAGTCCTTCAGAGAATAGCTCTAAATACATGTAAGCGTAACCCAATTTCATGTGTTGTTCATTCCGATTAACTCAGAATTGGGAAGACTAAATTGGATACCCCTTTCAGTTAGGATTTCTGTTAATGCTGGTCCTTCCAGCTTGTTGCCGGTCCTTCTGGCCTAGGATGGGGTGTCCAACCTAGGTTTTGTCGGTCCTTTGGACTGCCGGTCCTTCCAGCTTGTTGCCGATCCTTCAAGCTTGTTGCCAGTCCTTCCGGCCTTATGTTAATACTTCCAATAACAGGTTTTGTCGGTCCTTCCGACTGCTGGTCCTTCCAGCTTGTTGTCGGTCCTTCCATCCTGATGCTAGTACTTCCAACATCAGGTTTTGTAGGTCCTTCCGATTACTTGTCCTTCCAGATTATTGCCGATCCTTCCGACCTGATGCTGGTACTTCCAACATCATGTTTTGTCAGTCCTTCCAACATGTTGCTTCATCCTACGAGGTAGACGCCAGTTCTTTTGTCAAGTATTGTCTCGATTTGGAGAACTGATGTTGTGGACCTTTCATTTAAAAAGGTGCCTCCATGGTGGAACTTGCAATCTTTTGCTTGTTGGTCAGATTGGATTGCTTCCACCTTTGCATCGTTTTCCAAGTTTGATACCAATCCTTTTTGTTAAACGCTTGTCAGGGATTTGGCATCTTGACTCTGGATAGATTATTCCTTTTAGATTTGCAAGGTGGTGCATTCAATCATCTCATTTAGCTTGTATGATGCTTTTGCCATTCAATGCTTAAGCTGTTCCAACCGGGATACTCTTAGGAAGCTTCCAGGTATGGTTGGACTGTAAATGAGTGGTTGTTCTTATTTTGGTTACATTTAAAAGATCAATTTTAGCAAGAGTTTGCAAATATATGATTCATGTAAGTAAATAGAATTCCTCATCCATGACTTTTCATATGTACATAGCACAAATGTAAAGTTTGCAAATATTTAATACTTATTTGAACAATGAATTATAGAAAGTAATGGCGAAGATGCTCGCTATTCCATGCTCGAAGGATCAGGATTCCAATTGTGGTGGACAATTTGAAGGTGCCATCATGGAGTTTCTGGTTTATAACATAAAGTCCTTCCCAATTCGGCCCAAAAACCTCGGTTCCAGTCATTACTTTTTTCAGTACAAGATCTTCGATCTCAAAAGTCCTGTATTTGACTTTTGAATTAAAATGTCTGGCCACCCTTCTTTGATGTGCAGCAACCTGGAGTTCTGCTTCCTTCCTTTTTTCCTCGAGCAGATCGACGGCCTCAAGCTGTAACCTCTCATTTTCTTTTTGATTGAAGTGAATTATCCTATAAGTGGGGACTTCCAGCTCCACAGGAATCATGGCTTCAGAACCGAAAGCCAAGAAAAGGGAGTGTGCCCGGCCGTAGTTTTATGAGTTGTACGGTATGCCCATAGTGCGAGTGGAAGCTCATCTACCCAACCACCTTTGGATTTCTCTAAATGCTTCTTAATGGTCGACTTTATGATCTTATTTACCGCTTCCACTTGCTTATTTGCCTACGAATAGGCCACTACTGAAAAGATCTTTTGGATCTTGTACTTGGCACATAAACTCAGGAATTCTTCAATTTAAAATTGATTTCCATTATCTGTGATTATCTTTTGTGGCACTCCAAACCTACAAATGATGTTTTTCAAGACAAAGTTAATAACTTTCTTTGAGGTTATGGTTGCCAACGGTTCCGCTTCAGCCTACTTGGTAAAGTAATCAACGGCGATAATGGAGTATTTGAAACCGGACTTTGCAGTGGGAAGTGCTCCTATAAGATCAATGCCCCAAATGGTGAATGGCCATGGGTTGACCATTTGAGTTATGGCTATGGATGGCATTCTCAGAATCTTTGCAAATCTTTGACATCTATCGCACTTTTTAGTGTATGCTATGGAGTCTTGATTTATATTTGGCCAGAAATAACTGTATCGCAGAATTTTCTTGGCCAATGTCTAACCTCCAGTATGACCTTTGCATTCACCCTAATGCAATTCCATCATGATTGCCTTTGATTCCTTCTTTGCAACGCATCAAAGCAGGGGAATAGAAAACCCTCGCCTGTATAGTCGTTCATCCTGAATGAGATACATAGGAGCTTTTCATAAAATCTTCCTTCGCTTCTTAGCTTCTGCCGGGAGTGTGTCGGTTGTAATATACTGTTTGATTGGTGTCATCCATGAGTATGGATCATCAGTTACTTCCACGACCCAATCCATATCAATCTGCTCCATGCCGGGACTGGAAAGGACCTCCACTAGAACTAATCTCATAAGTTGCGCATCTCATGTGCTTGCATACTTTGGCAATCAATCTGCCTTGTTGTTTTCCTCTCTCGGGATGTGATATATGGTATAGTGTTCAAAGCTCTCCAGTAGTTCCAAAGTTTTGCTAAATAAGTTGGCAAGTTACCCATTTTAGCCTGGAACTCCTTCCAAAACTTGACATACCACCAATTGCGAATCACTGAAAATTTGGGAGGTCTTTAGCTGTAATTCCCTTGCCAATTTTATTCCTGCAATGAGAGCTTCATATTCGACGTCATTATTTGTTGATGGAAATTCCAATCTTAGCGCATAGTAGATAGATCTTCCTTCAGGAGTTTCCAGGATTACTCTTGCTCCAGAACAGTAGTCGTTTGATGCTCCATCAACAAAAAACTTCCATTGAATGTTGGCCTCAGTAGCAGACTCTTCTTCCTCCTCTCCTCGATCAGTGAACTCTGCGATGAAATCCGCAAGCGCTTGTCCATTGATTTCTCTCTGGGGGTGGTATGTAATGTCATATTGACTGAGCTCGATATTCCATTTCAATAACCTCTCAAAAGTCTCTGGACGGAACAAGACTTGCCTCAAAGGCTGATCAGTGAGGATCTTAATAGGATGGCCTGGAAATAGGGACAGAGCTTCTTTGAGTCAATAAGCAAGCAATAAGTGAGTTTTTCTAACTTTGGGTAGTTCAACTCTACCCCAGTCAGCCTTTTACTAATGTAATAGACGACCCTCTGGACTTTCGAATCTTCTTTTACCAAGGCTGCACTCAGAGCATAGGCAGACACCGCCAAATATAAGAACAAATCTTCCCCTTCATTGGGCTTGTAAAGCATTGCAGGCGTGGCAATATACTGGATTAGCTCCTCAAAAACTTTCTGGTATTCTGGAGTCCACTGAATATCTTTCTTTCCTTTTCTGAGGGCATCAAAGAAAGGAAGGCACCTATCCGTTTCCCTTGATATGAAGCGATTTAAAGTTACAATTTTCCCATTCAAGCATTGAAGTTCCCTCTTGGTCCTTGGAGCACGCATCTCTCACAAAGCTGATATCTGAGCTGGGTTGGCCTCTATGCCCTGGGAATTGACCATAAATCCCAGGAACTTGCCTGAACTGACTCCGAAGGAACATTTTAGAGGATTCAGCTTCATACTGTATCAGTGTAGAATATCAAACCTTTGGGCTAGGTTTTCCAAATGATCGACTCCCTTTTACGACTTTACCAGCATATCGTCAACATATATGTAACACCCCGTATTTCCTGTGGATATTAAAGTAATGAATTAAAGAATACTTAATCTTAAAATTAGGAATTAAGGGAAACGGGTTACAACATTGCATTTGTCTCGGAATTCTGCTTGGGATAGAGTATGAGTTTGCGTAAATCGGACTCCGTTTGAAGAAGTTATAAGACTTAGAAGTTTGAATACGCCCAAGGAAGTATATATATACATATAAAATAATTCTAGAAGTCAAAACAGGGTTCAAATATCGAATTTGGGTCAAAGCAGGCCGAGCGGGAAATTTCCCGCTCAGAGGTGTCGACCCCCCTATAGGGGTGTCAACATAGGTGTCGACCCCCCTATAGGGGAGTCGACCCCTTTTGGCCCAGATATAGCCGATGACGTGTTTCGCCACGTGTCACTCTGTATGACATGGTATTCTACTCTAGACGATTCTGATGACTTTTAGACTGATCTGAAGGCTCTAAATTTCCTTATACACCTATGAAAAGACCCATAAACCTATTGTTTTCTCAACACAAATTCATAGGCGTTTATATGCTGCTAAAACCTGAAGTGACCTAGCCTCCACCTTAATCAATCAAATTAGATTTTTCAAGTTAACAATCAAAGTCTACATCAAAGGAATAACTAATCAAATTCAGAAATAAGATCCCAGAATTCAATACCGTTCTGTAATTTGTAAGTTCATGTTACTTTCAGAAATAAAATTTAATTCTGATTCTGTCATTGTAATAAATCTGAATCTGAGATTATGCCTATTTCTATCTGTCTTTCTATATCCATTGAATTTATCTCATTGATATTATTATGTCCATTCTTTGTCTCTTCTTTCCTTTTTCCCTTTTTGTTTTTATAGCCAGGCTACTGCGAGCCTGAGCCAAATCTCATAAGAGATGAACATACGTTGGGAAAAATTGGACATAATATATGATTTGGACATGGCCAGCGCTAAAATTGGGAAAAGTATTAAATTATGTATAATTGGGCATAACTGATTTGTAACGGATTTGAGGACATAACACATGTTGTATTTAAAACATAAAGTGTATTGAACATATGACTTGAGATCTGAGGCATAAAGTATATTGGACATATGACTTGGGATCTGGGGCGTAAATTGAACTATAAACATGTAAGGTATAGTACATGTTGTGGTTTAAGACCTAAAATTGGGGCATATTATATATGATAGTTTATGACTTAAAAGAAGGAGATTATGGTGTATAGTGATGTATGGCTTAGGCATGAAAACCTATAGTAAGATAGGGATAACTGTTAAATGTGAACACGCCTAATTTGGGGTTTTGGGTAATTGGCATGCACTGTAATTAAAGGCTATAATTTGGCATAGTTTATACTGTGAATCATGATTAGGGGTTTTTGGAGAATATTTTGTAGGTGCAATATGACTAAATCTTAGGGCATGTGTTATATTGTGATTTTTGGGGCATGACTATTATTGCAAATTTAGGAAAATTGGGTGTAACCTATTTTAAGTAATAACTTGAATTTGAATTTGTGGGTCATAACTTGCAATAAGCTTTGTTGGGGTATAACTTGAGAATTGGAACATGACTAGTTTTGTGAATTTGGGATGATTAGCATATAAAATCTAGACTTGGACATGTATGGTAAATATGCTGAAAGATAAACATGCCTAACCCGAGGTTAGATTGAGTTGCGGTGTAAAACTGCCCGGAACCGCCCGACACATCCAGTAATCGCAACAACACAGATCTAATGTGAGAGGTTAACGCATTTAGCCCAAAACCCGAGTTTAGAATGAGTTTGCGGTAGAAGTCTGCCCAGAACCGCCCGACACATCCAGCAACCGCAAACAACGGTTCTAATGTGAGAGGTTGGGGCATTTATAAATTAATTAATGCCAATAAACAGACATGCTAAGAATGGTAAGGTTAAGTAAAATTTAGAACACTTAACCATTATAACATGTTAATTAGACAAGAATGTGGGGTTAAGTAAATTTGGAACACTTAACCGTTATAACATGTTAATTAGACAAGTGAGAAGGGTTAAGTTAACCAATATGATATGATGAATGAGAAGGGTTAAGTTAATAGGAAACACTTAACCAATATGACATGATGAATGAGTAGGGTTAAGTTAATAAGAAACACTTAACCAATATGACATGATAAATGGGTAGGGTTAAGTTAAAACAAGAGAGCAACACTTAACCAATATAACAGGATGCGTGGAAGGGTTAAGTTAACACAAGAAGGCAACACTTAACCAATGTAACACGACAAGTGGGTGGGTTAAGTTAACTCGAATTGATTGATGACACTTAACTAATATAGCATGATGAACGCGTATGGTTAAGTTAATAAGAAACACTTAACCAATGTAACTTGATGAACGAATGAGGTTAAGTCAATGGGAAATACTTAACCAATATAACATGATG
Organism: Allium sativum; assembly: GCA_030737875.1. Lineage (NCBI taxonomy): Eukaryota > Viridiplantae > Streptophyta > Magnoliopsida > Asparagales > Amaryllidaceae > Allium > Allium sativum. The sequence goes on along the minus strand of CM060919.1, from coordinate 602,171,778 downwards.
AATGAACGGGGTTAAGTTAATAGGAAACACTTAACCAATCCAACATGACGAGTAAGAAGGGTTAATAAGAAACACTTAAATAACATGACATGATGAGTGGGTGGGTTAAGTTAACATGAATGGACAACACTTAACCAATATGACATAATGTGTGGGAGGGTTAAGTACATGTCGGGTTGGTGGGTAATATTAGTAAATATTGGCCCACAAACTTAACCATTAAGTAAACATGTTTGAATCAGTGGAAGGGTTAAGTACATATCGGGTTGGTGGGTAATATTAGTAAATATAGGCCCACAAACTTAACCAGTAAAGAAATCCTAGTAACGGGGACCCATTTCAGCAGTAAGCCACATAGATGTATCAAGGTACCCTAAAACTAGGCAGGTTGGGGCATAATTACCGGGCTGATTATAAGTGGTCAAAATAGCGGCAAGGGGTACGTCGGTGTAGGTTCCGATGTATTATGGCGTGCACGTACTCCGAAGTGGGAAAAAGCAGGCACTGGGTACCAGTAGTTATACATTGTGCATCTTGAATCGTGTCGGGTTGCTGTCATAAGGATTGATACACCTTATGTTGGGACCAGCATAGGGTATCTACACGCAAGAGAGGGACGATTGACATAGACACAAGGAAAGTTAATATGAGTAAGGAGCCGATCGATAGGGTAGTAAGGGTATGTCTAACATCTTCATGGCAATTAGGCTGTTTGAGGTAAGATCCTCACACTAGATGTACACCTGAAGGCTACCACAATTGCTGGGATTGGGATCACATTATCATATGATCATTTTATACAGATTACTAGTTGGGACACTAGTTAGGTGGTGCAGAGATATAGAAATCAGAATAACAGGGTAGTCGTGAAGCAGAAAAGAGTAGAAGTGCATTCAGTTTATCTTTCCTTATCATATCTATGCTAATCGTATGTTATCTTGTTATCACGGTATTGTCTTATATTCAGTTTATTCATGTTATGATGCTTTCGCCTATTTACATGCTGAAATTAACTGGACTTACCAGACTTATGTCTGACCTAGTTTGTTTCGCCTCTTTTCTTCCGTTTCCCCGTTTGGCCTAATCTATTTTTTTGTACTATTGGGCGTAACTTGTAATTGAGGTTTGGGCATAACTTGTAATTGAGATTTTGGGCATAACTTGTAACTGAGATTTGGGTATAACTTGTAATTGAAATTGGGCATTATTATCGTTATAACTGCAAGATGGGTTAATTTGCATATAAATCAAGTTTTGGGCATGATTGTTATTGTTCCGAATTTGGGGTAACTTGAAACATTAAACCTAGATTAGGGGGAAAATGTAAATTGGAATATTAAATCTAGATTGGGCCTAACTATTGGCTGGGACGCCAAGTATAATGAATATTGTAATTTTGGGGCATGATTATTATTGCAAATTTGGGAAGATTGGGTGTAACCTACTTTGAGTTATAACTTGCAATTAAATTTGCGGGGCATAACTTGCAATTAGCTTTGTTAGGTATAACTTGAGAATTGGAACATGACTAGTTTTGTTAATTTGGGATAATTAGCATATAAAATCTAGACTTGGATTTGTATGGTAAATACGCTAAAAGATAAACATGCCTAACCTGAGGTTAGATTGAGTTGCGGTGTAAAACTGCCCGGAACCGCTTGGTACATCCAGTAACCGCAACAACATAGATCAAATGTGAGAGCTTAGCGCATTTAGCCTAAAAACCCGGGGTTAGAATGAGTTTGCGGTAGAAATCTGTCCGGAACCGCCCAGCACAACCAACAACCGCAAATAACAGTTCTAGTGTGAGAGGTTAAGGCGTTAATGAATGAATTAATGCTAATAAATACTTAACCAATATAACGTGATGTGTGGTAGGGTTAAGTTGAAACAAGAGAGCGACACTTAACCAATATAACATGATGAATGAGTAGGACTAAGTTAACACAAGAAGGCAACACTTAACCAGCGTAATATGACATGATGAGTGGGTGGGTTAAGTTAACATGAATGGACAACACTTAACCAATATTACATGAATGAAGTGGATAGGGTTAAGGCAAGCTTAACCAATAATACATATTGGCTTGATCAGTGGGAGGGTTAAGTACATCTCGTGTAGCTGGGTAATATTAGTATATATAGGCCCACAAACTTAACCGTTAAATAAACATGCCTGAATCGGTGGGAGAGTTAAGTACATCTCGTGTAGGTGGGTAATATTAGTATATATATAGGCCCACAAACTTAACCATTAAATAAACATACTTGAATCAGTGGGAGGGTTAACTACATCTCATGTAGGTGGGTAATATTTGTATATATAGGCCCACAAACTTAACCAGTACGAAACCCTAGTAACGGGGGCCCATTTCAGCAGTAACCCACATAGATGTATCAAGGTACTCTGAACTAGGAAGGGTGGGGCACGATTACTGGGCTGATTATAAGCGATCAAAATAGCGGCAGGAGGTACGTTAGTGTAGGTTCCGACGGATTACGGGCATGCACATACTCCGGAGTGGGAAAAAGTAGGCACTTGGTACCAGTAGTTATGCACTGTGCATCTTGAATCGTGTCGGGTTGCTATCATAAGGAGTGATACACCTTATGGTGGGACCAACACAGGGTATCTACACGCAAGAGAGGGTCGATTGACACAGACACAAGGAAAATTAATATGAGTAAGGATCCGATCGATAGGGTAGTAAGGGTACGTCTAACATCTTCATGGCAATTAGGCTGATTGAGGTAAGATCCTCATACTAAATGTACACCTGAAGGCTACCATAATTGCGGGGATTAGGATCACATTGTAATATTATCATTTTACACAAATTACTAGTTGGGACAGTAGTTAGGCAGTGCAGAGATATAGAAATTAGAATAACAAGGTAGTAGCGAAGCAGAGAAAGAGTAGAAGTGCATTTAGTTTATCTTGCCTTATCATATCTTATGCTAATCTTAGGTTATCTTGTTATCCATGTTATCACGGTATTGTCTTATATTCAGTTTATTCATGTCGTGATGCTTTTGCCTATTTACATGCTGAAAGTCACTGGACTTACCAGACTTATGTCTGACCTAGTTTGTTTTTCCTCTTTTCTTCCGTTCCTCCCTCAGGTTCACAGGGAGGAAATATTACCTCTTAGCTCAGTTTTCTTTCCAAGCTCAAAGATAGTCGATGTATTACTTTGGACTCTCTCTTCCACTGCTATGGCTGGTTCATGCTTTATTATGGAATATCATTGTTATTTTTATGCTTCTTTTATACTTGGAAGTTTTGAACCAAGACAGAAGTTTTATGTATTACTTTTAAGTATGATTGAGACAATTGTTGTAAAAGCTTGACTGAACCACATTGTTTATAAAATGACTTTATTTTCCGCCGCTTAATTTGTCTATCTTGTAATTTACCTGCATCTTTTACCTAAAACGCTCCACCGAAGTTAAGGCATTCCCTTTGTGAGTGACCTTAACGAATATAAGAACAAATCTTCCCCTTCATTGGGCTTCTAAAGCATTGGAGGCATTGCGATATACTGGATTAGCTCCTCAAAAGCTTTCTGGTATTCTGGAGTCCACTGAATATCTTTCTTTCCTTTTCTGAGGGCATCAAAGAAAGGAAGGCACCTATCCGTTTCCCTTGATATGAAGCGATTTAAAGTTATAATTTTCATATTCAAGCAATGAAGTCCCCTTTTGGTCCTTGGAGCACGCATCTCTCTCAAAGCTGATATCTAAGCTGGGTTGGCCTCTATGTCTTGGGAATTGACCATAAATCCCAGGAACTTGCTTGAACCGACTCCGAAGGAACATTATAGAGGATTCACCTTCATACCGTATCGATGTAGAATATCAAACCTTTGGGCTAGGTTTTCCAAATGGTCGACTCCCTTTTTCCACTTTACCAGCATATCGTCAACATAGACCTCCATTGTCCTGCCGATCTGTGCTTTAAACATAGTGTTGATCAGTCGTTGGTCGGTTTCCCCTGCATTTTTTGGCTAAATGGCATCACTTTGTAGCGGTACAGGTGGAGATCAGTGGTAAAGCTTGTATCTTCTTGATCTGGTCCATATATCATGATCTGATTATAGCCTGAATATGCATCCATAAAGGACAACAACTCATGCCCAACTGTAGAATCCACCAGTTGATCTATTCTGGGGAGAGGGAAGCTAACTTTTGGACAGGCTTTATTAAGATCTGAGTAGTCTATACACACCTGCCATTTGCCATTTGCCTTCTTCACAAGTACGGGGTTGGAGACCCAGTTTGGATAGGGAGACTCCCTTATGAATCCATTTTCCATTAATCTGTCAACTTCTTCCTTTAGGGCTCTCAATCTTTCTGGCCATTGGGTCCTCCTTTTCTGCTTAACAGATGGAACACATGGGTCAATATTGAGCTTATGCACTGCCACATCTGGAGATATGCCATACATGTCAGAATGACTCCACGCAAACACATCTAAGTTGGCTTTTAAAAAGACAATCAATCGAATCTTCAATTTTGGACTCAATTGGGATCCTATATAAAGCACATGATTTGGATCTTTGGGATTAATAGCAATAGGAATTGTGATCTCAGCTGGAGCCGCCCTTTCGTCCCTTGCACTGGCTTTTCTAAGATCAATTTCTTTTTGTGCTCCACTGTTTTCACCAGTACAGGGACCTTGCTTTAATTGCTATTAGTGGAGGTTTCGAATGCGGAGCGGAGCCTCCACACTCTTCCCCAACTCTTTCTTCCCGGCCTTACGCAGCTCTGTGATATAACAATCCCTTGTAGTGGTCTGATGCCCCTTGATTACACAAGCTCCATTCTTGGTTGGAAACTTCATGGTTAAGCACCATGGAACTAGTGCGACTTTGAAGCCAGTCAGGGTTGGTCTACCGAGGAAAGTGTTGTAGGCGGAGAGTTCATCTACCAAGACAAAAGTTTGTACCATGGATACTTTGTGTTCTCCATTCGCCAATTCTACGAGCAAATCGATTACACCAATGGGTTGTGTAGGCTGTCCTGTAAATCCATGAATTTTACTCGCACATGCCTTCACATCTGTCATCGACAGATTCATTTTCTGAAAGTCATTTATGAAAAGCACATTAACTGAGGCACCTGTGTCAACCAGGACTCTTTTCACAATTGCAGGACAGAGTCCGACTGTGATCACCATGGGATCAACAGTTGGAGTAAGTAGTCCGTCAGAATCTCTATCCTTGAACACCACATCATCAGCTGAAGTTTTGGGCATTTTCATTAGAAATTCATTGCTTAAGATCAGGCATCTCTCTTTTTCCGGGGCACCCTTCGGTTCATTAGCATACTTTTCCATATCTGCCCAGCTTCTTCCGGCTGGGTGGGGTCCTCTAGAAATTGTGTTGACTACCGGCCTTGAGTCAATAGGAACCTGAGCTTTTTCACTGGAGCCGGGTTGATTGGTAGCATTACTCTGCCCCTGGGCAGTTGGAGCATTTTGAGGATTCCTCACATATTGTTGAAGTTAATTCTTTCCGATGAGCTCCTCAATCAGGCTCTTCAGGTGCCGACATTCATTGGTGTTTTGCCTCAGTTGGTTATGAAAGCGAAAGAATTTACCGGAGTTGGCTTACTACTCCATAATTTTCTACGGCTTTATCTGAGGGAAAAATGCCCGAATCCTTTGTAGCCGATTAAATCCTCTCTGGAGTATCGTTTAGGGGAGCTAATTCCGAGTGCTTGAAGAACCTTGTCTTTTTGTAAGACTTGTTATCCTTCCCTTTATTTTCTCTTTTTGGGCTTCACTAGCTTTCCCTTCTTCGATAGCACTACTTTCTACAACATTCCGGACAGTTGGTGGATCATCCTCCATGCTCATATACTCCTCAGCTTTCTTATAATTTTTTTCCAGAGTTTTGGGTTTCTTCATCTTGAGCCACTTCCCAAAATCTGACTTCTTATCAATAGAACCTTCCAAAGCTGCCAATAAGTACCAAGGTTCTGGTTCTATAACTTCAGCTGCCGCAATGTGGAACCTTGTAAGAAAAGCTTTGATCGTTTATCCAGGCATTTGTTCCATTTCGGTTAGCGACATCACATCCCTTTCTTTGGTAGTTTGTAGTCGGAACTGGTCTTGGAATCTTCTTTCCAAATCAGCAAATTGATCGATACATTTATGCAGGAGCCTAGTGAACCACAGTGAGGCTACCTCTTCCAAGCATATGGGGAGGTATAAGCATTTTATCTCGTCTGTGGCCCTATCTCCATTCATGTGTTAATCATACTTGAACAGGAAGATGTTCAGATCTCCAGTCCCACTATAGGGTGCTATTGTCGGGGGTGTGAACTTTTTAGGGAATTTCGCTTGGTGAATCCTTTCTGTAAATGGGTTCTTGCTAGGCAAAAATTCCCATCCCTTCTCATCATCTTGACAGGCCATGTTTTCTTTTATTATTTGTTGGATCATGTCTGAGATGTGCTCCTCATTGCTAGTTCGTTCCACGAAGCAAGCATCGGTCCTTTTACCGGTATGATTACGGTTCAAGTTCTGATGCCCTGGACCTCCCTTGGGAGGTGCCCCTTTGGTGGGACTTGTAGCACTTCGAGTTATACATTTCTCGACATGTTGTGGTGCTTTGAATTTAGAGCCCTCAACATCGGCCTCCTCCTTGTCTTCCATTAAGAAGTGGGACTGATTTGGGGTCTAAGGCAGAAGAGTCCTCTTTTTCGTCAGTATCGACCACAACCTTTGGAGGCGGAGGATTCGCTTGAGAATTAAGCACAGCATCTAGTTTTTCCATCATCATTTTAGTTGTAGCATCCATTTTTCATTCAAGCCGTTTACCACCACATTCAATTCCTCTCGAGTTACATTTGTCCTTAAGGACTCTCCAACTTCTCAATTGAGAGTTTGTGGTGTAACTTCATTATTTTGAGCATTTTCAACACTTGTAGTAGCTCTAGCGGAATTGCTGTTCTTCTTCGAACCAACCATGATTTCTGACAAGTTTTTGAACTTTGAATCAAATTCTTCAATGGGCCTACTCTTTAGGCCTCGGGAGCCTATCGTAGGTAGCGGGATTCCAGAAAATACTTCAACACACCACCAAGGCTACGGACCTCGTGGAAAGCGAAAGCGGCCCCACGGTGGATGCCAAATGTTTAGGTCAAAATTGGCTCAAACACCAAGGGTGCTTCGGAAGCACTTCACCAAGCAGTTGGGTTTAAGGAAAAGGGGACCACAATCACTAAATAGCAAAGCAAAAGACAAGAGGTTTTATAGTGGTTCGATCTTAGGTAGATCTACATCCACTTTGGAAAGCATTTCATTATGATATTAATGGTTACAAGGCATAAAATCTCTCTTTTTACATTCATCTTCTCATTTTACAAGTAAATCTCATTTAGATCTATGCAAATTGGTGGAGAAATGATTGGATCAGCGGAGAAATGATGAGATTAGTGGAGGAATGATGAGAAATTTTCAAATGCAAGGAGGATGAAGGAGGATTTTCAATCTCTAAGACACTTGATTGATCTTGATAGAAGCCATGGTGGATCAAGCTCTAGATCTTTGCTTGGAAGTGTTAGATGATGTTAGGATAGGTGAGGAAACAATTTTGCAGCCCTTCGGGGTGGTGAAAATACGTGCAACTGACTAGGAATTAGCATAGGCCTTCCTCTGATCAACCGGTAGGTGGTATCTGAGCGAAGAAGTGGTATCCGTCCAAGTGATGAACGAGCGACTGGTGTTGTTGATGCGGGCGAGCGAAGGGTGTAAGGGCGACCCTGATGTACTTTGGGTTACTGGTCTAAGAAACATGTATGTCCAACAGAGGTTGTTTGAGCGAGCGACTGAGGAGAAGAATGTGTGACCAACCCCAACGTTTCTCCCTGCTTTGTACGACCGGCCTCTTCGGTATAAGAATGAGTGACTTTCCCTAATACGAGCGACCTCTCTACATGTCGAGCTAGGTTGTACGCTAGACCCTGTTCTGATGAGCGGATGAGTTAGTTGTTCTGATGTGTACGACCCGCCTTGCTGTGCTTGACCCCAGTTGTGTGATTGATCCTTACCTTACGCGAGCGGTCCGGATGCGTTGAACTATGCAAGCATGACCGAGCCTTATGGTGCTTGACCCTAATTCTTATCCAGATTTAATAACCAACATATATATGATTTTTGAGGGATAAACAATATGTGTGTACATCTTTATCCTATACTATAAAGGTAACTGGTTGTATACCTAAACTGACTGCTAACATTTACCTGTCATTTGTATTCAAATAAGCAATATATGGTAATACATGGCATTTTCTAATTGGTTAGAAAATACAAGAGAAATGCATACTATTAGTGAAAATGTCATCCAAAAGAAGATAAAAGATTAAAGTTTACTGACATCATAATTGGTTAAAAAGACTTTAAAAAAAAGAATAGGAATACAGGGCATTTGCTTCCCTTTTCAGTCATCTTCACTTGTGCAAGTTGAAAAGCATGGTCAAAATTTTTGTAAGTTTGATTTTCTGTGAAGTAAGTTTTCTTTTCTCGTACTTTGCTGTGAAAGCTTGGTCATACTTTGCTGTGCAAGTTGAAAGTCAATCCTTCTTCTATTTAACAGACTCAGACATCTCATATATCAAGTTTCTTTTCGCAAACCAAAGAGTTTACAACTTGTTGGTGCTCGTAGCACCATACTTGTAGCTAAAAGAAATATAAAACAAGTTACTTATTAGCTAACCCAAATTACAGTTACTAGTTACTAGCTAGCTAACCCAAAGCGTACTTGTAGCGACACCTAAATTACAACTAATGACAATAATAATAATTAAAAGAAATTGAAAAGGAGAAAAGATGACAAAGAAATGATATGTGTAGGTTAAAACAGGTGTTTACATACACTTAATCATTAAATGCATCTTCATTCTGTGGGTTTTAATCTGTCATATGTTTTTTGAACAAAGTTGTCGCATCCTCTCTCTCTTCTAGCTATCTGAGTGAATTGTGAACAACTTCCTTTAAGTAATATGCTTTCGAAGCCTTTTCATGATACTGCATTAGGAAGCACATGTTTTAGCGTTAACTATAAAATGACTAGCTGGAAGTAGTGTGATTGGGCTTGAATGATTTAACATACCTCTAATACTTTAAGTTCATCTGCAGCTTGAGTCAAGAGGTCTAACACACTTTCAGGGTTATCGTGAACTGAAAGGAATGCTATTTGAGGAAATCAGAGATTATACCCATTTAACAAAAGAGTGTTACTATTTTTATACCTGAAACTGTAAATCGATAAATAAATATGCAAATAATTCCTATTTCAAATGGAAACAAATTTCAGATCATAACAAACTCCTCTAAAAATTTTCAACTATGGCTATAAGTTATGATTCGACTATTATGGAATTCAACAGAACAAAAATAGTATATTATGGAATTCAGCAGACCATCATGCTGCTTCACAGTTGTAGACTTGCATACATCCCACCGGTGCATGCTTTTCAAGAACGCCAACCATATCTTCCCCATTTTCCAGGTTAGGATCACCAGAATTAGGTTCACATAGCATTAGTTCATTTCCTAAGTTCACTTCAGGGTTAGTAATTAAATTAACATCAATGAAGAAGCTAATAAACTAACTGTTAGACCAAAATCTGGGCCGAACACCCAAATGCAGATCACATATCACAAAAATGCAGAAAAAATCAAAAACAGAGGAAACACGAAGTTTTTATAGTGGTTCGGCTCAAACCAAGCCTACGTCCACTTTGTCTCTCTTAAGTCCTAAGAAGTTACAAGTACAATTCTCTTGGTTTATACACGAAATCCTCGTGTTTACAATGAAAAGAAGTAGGAAATTATAAGACTATACACGAAATCCTCATGTTATAATGTGGAATTTGGCTCCTTCGCTACTGGAAATGTTTTGCAGAGAGCAATGGTGGAACCCGTGAGGAGTTAGAGCCAAAAAGATCCTTCAATTTGCCCGCAAATGGTGTATTTATAGGCGTTTCCTAAAAGCGGTTCGTGAGACACGTGGCACGCATCCCAAGAATCTCGAAATGTGGTGGAAAATGTCCAGAAATCCTCTCCAAGTCGTTATATGCCATGTGTAATGAGATCCGAGTCCATAGGAATAGGAATAGCCTTAAGAATAGGTCAAGATCATGTGCAGGAGCGTTAGTCCCAGGCGGTTCGTGACCATGGTGGGCGAACCGGGATGACGAGCTGGAGTGGAGAGAAGCTGGTGCTTGATTCCAAGGCAGGTCGGGTCGTGGTCTTGGGGTCGTGACCCCTATGTGCATCATGACCAGGTCATGATCTAGGGGGGCGAGCCAGGCTAGTCCACGAGCCAAGGGGGGTCGAACCCAAAGGGGTCGAGCCCAAAGGGGGCGAGCCGGGTTCGTTCACGGTCCGAGGGGGATCCCACGAGCCAAGGTGGGTCCCACGAGCCGGTCCATGATCCGAGCTAATGACGCTTCATCACTTCATCCAAGTGACTGCCAGTCGATGCCAAATTACACCCGTTCATGGAAACAGGCGTAACTTCCAAACCGTAAGTCTGTTTTGCCTAAACGAAAGCTCTACCTGACGCTAATTCAGAGAGCGACAAGAGTTACTGAGCTAAGCTCTGTAATTGCTGTTTCCGAGCCCAACATAGGTCGTCTGATAGGAGTTTCAGGGCTTTCTTTGTTTGTGATGTGACTTCAACCAAATCGCTTTCTGTCTTCTGACGATATTCTCCATATCCGAGCGCGATGCTATCCAGATATTCCATGTGTGACAGCTTTTACCAAAAAGTGTGTCAAAAAGTTTGCCCCTAGAACATATCTTGCTGGTTGAAGGAAGATGTGTTCTGGATAATCTGAGAAATCCATATCTATATGGAGATAGAAGTAAAACAAATGTACCAAATCCTGACAGTATTATTCAAAGTTTCCCAAGCATAAACCATACTCGAGGAACGTCCAAGTCATCCTACCAAATCCTGGCAAGGGCCAAACTTTCTAGGCATAATCCATACCAAGAAGTCCAAACTGAGTATAATCCATACTCGATTTCTTTTGTCACATCCTGACAAGACCGTTTGCAATTCCTTAAGTATAATCCATACTCATGATTCCAAAGTGAGTATAAACCATACTCGAGTTACCAATTTGAGTATCATCCATACTCATATCCAGAGAAAGCTATACTTGCCACAACCTGGCAAGATAGTCCGACCCTAGGCGTAATCCACACCTAATGTTTCAAAATAAGTATAAGCCATACTTTAACCGAGATTGAGGATCTTGCCACATCCTGACAAGATACTTAAATTCACCAAACATAATCCATGCTTGGAAAACCCTTCCTTATTCAATTCAAAATGCAAAACTAAAGCAAATCCTAATTGGTTTGACACTGAGTCCAGAGTGCTTTGGGGCTACAGCCTAACCCTGTACGTGTGTAATCCGATTCAACCAATCGAAAAACCTAATGAAATCAAAAAAAAATATTAAAGCCTAAGAGATGCAGAAAATGAAAGTTGATCTCATCCAGATCAGTTGATAATGGTCCCACGAGAGCTCGATCCAGGGTCATTCCCTCTTCGGGGACCAGGAGGTGGCAGCGCAGGTGCAGGTGTTGTTGGTGGTTTCACATACTTGGATAGCTGTCCATGTCTAACCCGTTCCTCAATCAAATCACACAGATGCCTGTAATCATTCATGTCATGGCCGTCCATATTGTGGAATATGCAGCGCTTTCCAGAATCACGTTCTCTTTGCGATGGCTCCCTCCTGGGAGGATTTTGGTAGGAGACAACACCGTTTGTGTTCATGTAGATGTCAGATAATGAAGCACTGAGTTCAGTGTATTTTTCGTATCTGAGCCCTCTCCGGGGATGAGTGTTGCGGTCATTCTTGACGGCGGCTTTTCCTTTGCCATTTCCAAAATCAGACGGTTCTCTATCTTTAACCATGTTGACGTCGAGAAGACGTTTCTCAAAAGTTTCATCTTCTTCCCATAGAAATCTTTCTGCTTCAAGGTAGAATTCGCCGAGATTGCGTGGTGGATCTCGGTATAAAGACTTCTTGAACTCCGAGTTATCCAAGACACTGGATACCGCTGCCATAAGTACCATCGATGGTTCAGGGAAATCAGCTGATGCTGCTGCAACATTGAATCTTTCCAGAAATGAGCGTAGAGTTTCTCTGGGCCTCTGCTTGATTGTAGTGAGTGACATGACGTTCTTGGGTCATGCGATGTGAACCCGAAATTGTTCAAGGAAGCGAGCGACCAACATATTTCAACTGTTGATCGATTCCATTTCTAGCTGCCAAATCCACATAGCTGCTATATCAGTCAAAAAGAGGAGAAAACATTTAGCCATGACGTTTTCCGACGTCGATTGAACTTCCATATGCCATTTGTAGCGCATCAGGTACACAGTAGTGTAACACCCTATAATTTTAAAATGGGACATAATAGATAGTTAAAGAATAATTAATCTTTAAATGAAGAATTGGGTGAAACATGTTACATCATTGAGTTCATCTCGGAATTCTGCTTGAGATAGAGTCCGAGTTTGCGTGAATCGGACTCTGTATGAAGAAGTTATGGAGGTTAGAAGTTTTCAAGTTTAAGCAGAAATTAAATTAAAATAATTCAAGCAGATTCGAATTTCAAAACTTCAAAAAACAGCCGAGCGGGAAATTTCCTTCTTAGGGGTGTCGACATAGGTGTCGACCCTCGAGGGAGGTCGACCCCCCTGTAGGGTCGACACCTACGAACTAATCTGGACAGTGACACTTTTCTGAGGTGTTAGGGCATATGTGTCATGTTCTGGTTGGCTCTCTCGGGTTTGGATGGCTTTGATGACTCCTAGGTTGACCTAAAAGCCCATATTAATCCTAAACATCTATATATACATAGCTAAACCTAAACCCTAACCTCACAACCCTAAACTATGATGCCGTCATGCTGTTCATCTACAAACTAACCTAGCCACCACCATAACAAATCAAATTCTAGATTAAAGATAAAAAGATAAGAGATAAAGATTCAAAGCCTAGGAATTGAGAAAAGGAATTCTAGAATAAGAACGAACGAATCAATGCCCACATCAATGGATTAGCTTAGCAATTTTAGAAATCAGATCCCAAAATTCAAGATCCGTTTTCTGTGAGTGCATTTACTTTCACAAGATAATTGTTTAAACGTAATTGTGATGAGTTATGAATTGGACTGTATGAAAATGTTTGTAAATCATATAAAGTTTATGTCTTTGCAAACTATGTTTTGATTTATGCTTGATTTGGTTCATTAGATGCAAGTTATGTTCTACGTTAATTCATATATGCCTAACTACATATGCGTGTTATGTATGCAAGTTTGCTCGATCTATGCAAGTTATAAAAGATTATATGCAAGTCATGTTCATATATGCAAGATCATTTAGATCTACATGTTTATATGATTAGATCCACATTTGTCCATATGTTTAGAACTATATGTTCATATGTTTAGATCTATATGTTTATATGATTAGATCCATATCAGTCCATATGTTTAGAAATACATGTTCATATGTTTAGATCTACATGTTTATATGATTAGATCCATAGTCCATATGTTTAGAACTATATGTTCATCTTTTTAGATCTACATGTTTATATGATTAGATCCATATCAGTCCATATGTTTAGAAATATATGTTCATATATTTAGATCTACATGTTTATATGATTAGATCCATACCAGTTCATACGTTTAAATCCGTGCAAGTTTATGTTTAGGTCTATTCTAGTTCGCATTCCATATGTTGATTGGATCTATTTTTATATGTTTACTAGATTTATGCTGTCTTAGATCTATATTGTTTATGACAGTTATGATGTCATGTGTTTCTTCCCTTTTTCCTTTTTTTATGAGTTGGGCTACTTGCGAGCCTATTGTATCACATAAACTATACGTACGAACAACGTGGGAACGTTGGGGAAAAGTTTGGGTAAAAGTTGAATATTATGTAATTGGCATAAAAAGGGGTTGTAATCATATAATTAATTTTGGGCATAACTAGAAAATGTGGCATAACTTGAATTGACCACACTTATGGATAATCTACATATAAACTTGGACATGAATGGTAAATATGTAAATTGGCTAAAAGATGAACGTGCATAACCCGAGGTTAGATTGAGTTGCGGTGTAAGACAGCCCGGAACCGCTCGGCACATCCAGCAACTGCAACAACATAGATCTAATGTAAGAGGTTAGCGCATTAAGCCCAAAAACCCGAGGTTAGAATGAGTTTGCAGTAAAAGTCTGCCCGGAACCGCCCGGCACAACCAGCGACCGCAACAACATATATCTAATGTGAGAGATTAGTGAAAACCCGAGGTTAGAATGAGTTTGCGGTAGAGGTTTGCCCGGAACCAACCGGCACATCCAGCAACCGCAAACAACAGTTATAATGTGAGAGGTTGGTGCTTTAATCAATAAATTAAATCTAAGGAACAGACATGCTAAAATGGAAAGGTTAAGTAACATATGAACATGTGTCACTTAACGAATACAACATGTTAGGCGGGTGGGCTAAGTTAACACGGACAAGAAGACAATTTAGCCAATATTACATGAACAAAGTGGATAGGGCTAAGGCAAGCTTAACCAATAATACATATGGACTTGATAAGGGGAAAAGTTAAGTAAATCTTGGGTAAGTGGGTAATATTAGCATATAAAGGCCCACAAACTTAACCGTTAAATAAACGTGTGTGAATCAGTGAGAAGGTTAAGTAACATATGAATAGGCAACACTTAACCAGTACAACATGTTAATTAAGCAAATGGGTGGGGTTAAGTTAAACTGAGAACACTTAACCGTTACAACATGTTGATTAGGAAACCCTAGTAACGGGGAACCATTTCAGCAATAACCCACATAGATGTATCATGGTACCCTGAGCTAGGCAGGGTGGGGCATAATTACTGGGCTGAATATAAGCGGTCAAAGTAGCGGCGAGTGGTGCAGCAGTGTAGGTTCCGGCAGAGTATGGGCGTGCACGTGCTCCAGAGTGGAAAAAACAGGCACTGGGCATCAGTAGTATACACTGTGCATCTTGAATCATGTCGGGTTGCCATCATGGGAATTGATACACCCCATGATGGGGCCAACACAGGTATCTACATACAAGCAAGGCCAAATGACACAAGTAATAATACATGAGAGTTAGGGAGCCGATTTAACGAGGAAGGTAGTGGGTACAACTCGTGGGGGTATGAGCAAAAAGGGGCACCTATGATAGCAGCTAGGAGTACATGAAACTACCATTATCATGATTAGTAAGAGGGATCAACTTTTAGTAGGGGACTAGTAAGGGTGCAGTGTAACTAGTAATGATATAGTGTTACTAGCATTGGTGCAGTGTAGTAATAATTATCCTGTAGTGATTAGAAGCGCAATCAAAGTTATATCTTGTTCATCTTGTCTGCTTGGTCATACCTGTTTATACTACAGCCATTTCTTGCTTTCCAGTTTATGTTCTTATCCTGTTACTTTAATGATTATATTGTTAAAGTCACTGGACTCACCAGACTTATGTCTGACCTAGTTTGTTTCGCCTCTTTTCTTCCGTTCCCCCCCAGGTGCTTAGGGAGGAAATACTCAAGCTTAGTTCAGATATCTCTTTCTTCCAACTTAAAGTTGAAAGGTGTATTGCTTGGCTTTGATTCTGCATATGGCATTTTTCTGTTGGGGATTATGGCTTTAATATTATGTACTCTGAAGGTTTTGTACAAGACTGATATTACATATTTGACTTTGATATTTGGAAATGTAATCAACCTTGTTTATGTTTCCCTGCAATAAAATTACAAAATTTTCAGGTACTACTTTTTCTGACATGTAATATTCCATTCTGTTTACTTATAATGCTCCACGAAACTTAATGCATTCCCTTTGTGAGTGACATTAATGGACGTGGGGTGTTACTCGTGGTATCAGAGCTGAAGGTTACTAGAACAGATAAAAGATTTTTAAAACCGTTTTCAAAAGTATTATTTTCAAAAACATGTTTCAAAGAAGAAGTTTTCAAGAGAAAGATTTAGTATGAAAAACATAATCCCCAAAAGCCATGTATCTATCTTTCGATTCTTTGTTTCGAATCTCTTCCTTTTTCCTTCTTGATCTCTTTCTCTTCGTTTAGATGCCTTTCCTAAGATATGGAAGGACTTCAGTGCGATGGGAGGAAAACCTTTTCATGGGACTGAGACGTTTGTCGAGGCTATAAATTGGATCAAGGAAGTGAAGGACTCATTTGGTATCTTGGAGATAGACAATGGAAGGAAAGTTCAGCTAGCTGCTTGGTCAATGAGGAAGTTTAGGCCGAGGAACACAACCCAAGGATGAGGAATTTGTTGATGTGGCTCTAATCCACGAAGAAGGTAAAGGAGAAAGTGGAAAGAATAATTAACCCCCGTAACAAAAGAAGATGTCTTTATTTTGGTATAACTGGCCATATAATTAAGGACTGTAGGAAGAAGAAGAAGCATGGTTGTTACCATTGCGGCGAGGCAGGACATATGATTTAAGATTACCCAAGGAGGAAGGGACAAGGGCATGGATAGAGGATAGGACCTACTTCTGGAGGACAGGTTCATGCTCTCATGGCACCAGGACAGGAGAGAGATAGAAGCATTTTTGTTGAAAGTTTGATTTTCCTTTTTCAGTCATCCTGTTCGAACTTTGTTTGACTCTTGCGCTTCACAATCATTTGTATCTGCTTCATTAGTAGAAACACTGCACCTAAATACTAGTCTAGTTATGGATCCCATTGTAAACTCAAATCCTATTGGTGGTTCGGCTCACTTATCTATGGTTTGTCGGGTTTTGAGAGTGTCTATCTTGGGCGTTGGGTTTGGATGCAATGCCTTCGTTCCTGGTTTCACGGACTATGGCTTGATTCTAAGGATGGATTGGCTAGCCAGGCATGGTGCCATCCAAGACTGTGAAAAGAGGGTAGTTAGACTATTGACTCGTTGTGGAATGACCCTTGATATTTCTTGTGACCCAAGGGGTTCAGTGATGCTTAGCTACCTAGAATCTCTTGACGCATTCATCGATGATTTGAAATCTGTTCGTGTAGTCCGTGAGTTTGGTGACATCTTTGATGAGGTACTAGGTCTACCCCCAAGGCGCAAGATAGACCTCCGAATATACTTTGTAGATAATGAAAAGCCGGTTGCATTGCTAGTGCGCCACATTTCTTTGAGAGAGAGAGGAGGAAACTCAGTAAACAAGTAGGGGAGCTACTTGAGAAAGGGTTCATAAGAAGAAGCATTTTGGAATGGGGTGTTCCAGTTGTTTTTTCTACGAAGACTGATGGTTCGCTTAGATTGTGCGTGGACTATAGGGAGTTGAACAAGCTCACGAATAAGAGTAGACACTCATTGCCGAGGATAGATGATTTGTTCTATCAGTTAGTTGGTGCTTCAGTTTTCTTGCAGTTGGACCCAGCTACAGGATTTCATCAGTTGAGGGTAGCTGAGGATAGCATAGATAAGACTGCTTTTAGGACTCCTAACGGTTTCTTCGAAGGGTTCGTCATACTTTTCTTTTGGTTTGACGAATGCACCCACATGTTTCGTAGACTTGATGAGTAGGGTGTTTAGGGAGTTTATTTTGATTTTCTCTAGAAGCGAGGAAAAGTATGTCCTACATCTTAGGGAAGTATTAGAGACCATAGAGCGCCTCAACTCAAAGCTAAGTTCTCCAAATGTCATTTTTGGAGGAAGAAGTGAGGTTCTTAGGACACGTGGTCTCTAAGGAAGGGTAGCAGTGGATCCTACAAAGGTGGTGGCAATCCAAGATTGGAAGGTTCCTAGAAAAGCAATGGAAGTAAGAATTTTTCTAGGGTTGGCGGGCTGCTATTGGAAGTTCGTTAAGGGCTTTGCGAAGGTATCAGCCCTAGTTTTGACTTTGCTAAATGGGAGCAAACCATTCACAGTATATACCGTTACTTGTGAGGCAGGGCTTGGAGCAGTTTTCGATGTAAGAGGAAAATGTGATATGCAAAAGGCAGTAGGTACGCAGTTATGTTTGAGCATCGCGTATCATCCACATACGGCTGGACGGACAGAAAGGGTGAATAGAATCCTTGAAGATCTTTTGAGGTTATGCATCCTAGATTTTGGAGGACATGAGAAGAGCACTTTCCATTTGTGGAGTTCGCTTATAGCAACAGTTATCAAGCTAGTATTAGGTTTTTTATGGACGACCATGTTGATCACCAACTTGTTGGTGGGAATCTATGGATAAGATTTTACTTGGGCCAGATATGGTTAGGGAAACTTCTGAGGAGATAGACTAAATTTGAAGATGAATGAAGACGGCGCAGGGCCGACAAAATTCAAACGCTGACAAGAGATGAACCGACCGTGAGTTCGATGTTGGAGACAGGATTTTTATTAAAGTGTCACCACGGAGGAACGTAGTTCACTTTGGGGAGTGTGGGGAAATTAACACCAAGGTTCGTAGGGAAATCCCCCATTACAGAAAGAATTGGACAGACTATAGAGTGAAGTTGCCAAAAAAGCTTAGTGGTGTTCATGACATGTTTCACGTGTCGCATATGAGGAAATGTTTACATGATACCGTAGAAATAGTGGAGCCAAGCATGCTTAGAGAAATGGAAGTGGAGCAAGATGCCACGATTAGTCAAGCTCCTACATGCCTCCTTGGATCGGAGAATAAGAAGTTATGCAACAGAGAGGTCAAGTTGGTTAAAATCTAATGGAGAGATGATCAAGGAGACGCGACTTGGGAGACGGAAGACAAGATGCGTACAGTGTACACTTTTTTTGAGGGGATATTCTTAAATTCTCCTTTTTCTATCGCTTTGTTTAGACTTATTCTATCATTTAGTATGTCCTCTCGATTATGTATTTGATCTTTAGGTAGAAAATCCTATGGTTGTAAACATGTGTTTGAGATATGTTATGTTTGGTGGATGCAAGTGGATGCAAGTGTTTTCTAGTGGTTGCTCGTGGATGCATTGACACACACATTAGACACTAGATCGGCTTAGTCACTTTCATATTGCATATGCATATATGTATTCGTATATGGATTGAAACTTGATGTGTTATCATATAGATGTTGCATTTGTATGAATGACTGTGCACTCATGTAGAAGTTATAAAGTATGATTAGGAATAATTGCATACATGATGGACTCATGGCACTGACATAATTCGCATTAAGGAGGTCAACTAAATCAGTAGACCACCTGAGTTGCATTAGATAAGGACATATACACACACTATGCATATGACCATGAAAGCATTAGAAACCTCTTTAAGGACAATGGATGTCTGTGATTGAATGGTTGAGTAGATGGCTATTGGATGGTAGGATACACATTCTTCTTGACTTGAAGATTTCGGGGACGAAATCCTTTAAATAGGGGGAATGTAACACCCCGTAATTTTAAAATGGGGCATAAGAGATAATTAAAGAATAATTAATCTTTAAAAGAATAATTGGTTGAAACGAGTTACGCCATTGCATTCGTCTCGGAATTCTGCTTGAGATAGAGTCTGAGTTTGCATGAATTGGACTCCGTATGAAGAAGTTATGGAGGTTAGAAGTTTTCAAGTTTAAGTAGAAATTAAATTAAAATAATTAAAGCAGATTCGAATTTCAAAACTTCAGAAAACATCTGAGCGGGATATTTCCCGCTCAGGGGTGTCGACCCCCCAGGGGGGTCGACATAGGTGTCGACTCCCCTAGGGGTGTCGACCCCGCTGTAGGGTCGACACCTGTGAACTGATCTAGACAGTGACGATTTTCTGAGGTGTTAGGGCATATGTGTCATGTTTTGGTTGGCTCTCTTGGGTTTGGACGGCTTTGATGACTCCTAGGTTGATCTAAAGGCCCATATTAATTCTAAACATCTATATATACATAGCTAAACCTAAACCCTAACCTCACAACCCTAAACTATGATGCCGTCATGCTATTCATCTACAAACTAACCTAGCCGCCACCATAACAAATAAAATTATAGATTAAAGATATAAAAATAAGAGATAAAGATTCAAAGCCTAGGAATTACGAAAAGGAATTCTAGGACAACAACAAACGAATCAACGCCTACATCAACGGATTAGCTTAGCAATTTCAGAAATCAGATCCCAGAATTCAAGATCCGTTTTCTGTGAGTGCAGTTACTTTCACAAGATAATTGTTTAAACGTAATTGTGATGAGTTACGAATTGAACTGCATGAATTTTTTTGTATATCATATAAAGTTTATGTCTTTGCAAACTATGTTTTGATTTATGCTTGATTTGATTCATTAGATGCAAGCTATGTTCTATGTTAATTCATATGCCTAATTACATATGCAAGTTATGTATACAAGTTTGTTCGATCTATTCAATTTATGAAAGATTATATGCAAGTCATGTTCATACATGTAAGATCATATTTTATATGTTCATATGTTTAGATCTACATGTTTATATGATTAGATCCATATCAGTCCATATGTTCATATGTTTAGATCTACATGTTTATATGATTAGATCCATATCATTCCATATGTTTAGAACTATATGTTCATATGTTTAGATCTACATGTTTATATGATTAGATCCATATCAGTCCATATGTTTAGAACTATATGTTCATATGTTTAGATCTACATATTTATATGATTAGATCCATATTAGTCCATATGTTTAGAACTATATGTTCATATGTTTAGATCTACATGTTTATATGATTAGATCCACACCAGTTCATATGTTTAATTCCATGCAAGTTTATGTTTAGATCTACGCTAGTTCGCATTCCATATGTTGATTGGACCTATTTTTATATGTTTGCTGGATTTATGTAGTCTTAGATGTATATTGTTTATGCTAGTTATGATGTCATGTGTTTCTTCCCTTTTTCCTTTTTTTTACGAGTTGGGCTAATTGCGAGCCTAACGTATCATATGAACTATACGTACAAACGACATGGGAATGTTGGGGAAAAGTTTGTGTAAAAGTTGAATATTATGTAATTGGCACAAAAAAGGGTTGTAATCATATAATTAATTTTGGGCATAACTAGAAAATGTGGCATAACTTGAATTGACCACACTTATGGATAATTTACATATAAACTTGGACATGAATGGTAAGTATGTAAATTGGCTAAAAGATGAACGTGCCTAACCCGAGGTTATATTGAGTTGCGGAGTAAGACTGCCCGGAACCGCCCGGCACATCCAGTGACCGCAACAACATAGATCTAATGTGGGAGGTTAGCGGATTAAGCCCAAAAACCCGAGGTTAGAATGAGTTTGCGGTGGAAGTCTTCCCAGAACCGCCCAGCACATCCAGCGACCGCAACAACACAGATCTAATGTGAGAGGTTAGCGAAAACTCGAGGTTAGAATGAGTTTGCGGTAGAGGACTGCCCAGAACCGCCCGGCACATCCAACAACCGCAAACAACAGTTCTAATGTGAGAGGTTAGTGCTTTCATTAATAAATTAAAACTAAGGAGCAGACATGCTAAAAATGGAAAGGTTAAGTAACATATGAACAAGCTACCCTTAACCAGTACAACATGTTGGGTGGATGGGTTAAGTTAACATGGATAAGAAGACAACTTAACTAATATTACATGAACAAAGTGGATAGGGTTAAGGTAAGCATAACCAATAATACATATGGACTTGATAAGGGGAAGGGTTAAGTAGATCTTGGGTAAGTGGGTAATATTAGTATATATAGGCCCACAAACTTAACCGTTAAATAAACATGCATGAATCAGTGAGAAGGTTAAGTAACATATGAATAGACAACACTTAACCAGTACAACATGTTAATTAAGCAAATGGGTGGAGTTAAGTTAAATTGAGAACACTTAACCATTATAACATGTTGATTAGGAAACCCTAGTAACGGGGACCCATTTCAGCAGTAACCCACATAGATGTACCATGGTACCCTGAGCTAGGCAGGGTGGGGCACGATTACTGGGCTGATTATAAGCGGTCAAAGTAGCAGCGAGTGGTGCAGCAGTGTAGGTTCCGACGGAGTATGGGCATGCACGTGCTCCGGAGTGGAAAAAATAGGCACTGGGCATATACACTGTGCATCTTGAATCGTGTCGGGTTGCCATCATGGGAATTGATAAACCCTATGATGGGGCCAACACAGGTATCTACATACAATCAAGGCCGAATGACACAAGTAATAATACATGCGAGTTAGGGAGCCGATCAAACGAGGAAGGTAGTGGGTACAACTCATGGGGGTAGGAGCAAAAAGGGGCACCTACGATAACAGCTAGGAGTACAGGAAACTACCATTATCATGATTAGTAAGAGGGATCAACTTTTAGTAGGGGACTAGTAAGGATGCGGTGTAACTAGTAATGATACAGTGTTACTAGAATTGGTGCAGTGTAATAATTATCCTGTAGTGATTAGAAGTGCAATCAACGTTATATCTTGTTCATCTTGTCTGCTTGGTCATGCCTGTTTATTCTACAGTCATTTCTTGCTTTCCAATTTATGTTCTTATCCTGTTACTTTAATGATTATATTGTTAAAGTCACTGGACTCACCAGACTTATGTCTGACCTAGTCTGTTTCGCCTCTTTTCTTCCGTTTCCCCTCCCCCCTCAGGTTCTTAGGGAGGAAATACTCAAGCTTAGTTCAGATATCTCTTTCTTCCAGCTTGATGTTGAAAGGTGTATTGCATGGCTTTGATTCTGCATATGGCATTTTTCTGTTGGGGATTATGGATTTAAAATTATGTACTCTGAAGGTTTTGTACAAGACTGATATTATGTACTTGATTTTGGTATTTGGAAATGTAGTCAAACTTATTTCTATTTCCGCTGCAATAAAATTAAAAAAAATTCAAGTACTACTTTTTCTGTCTTGTAATATTCCGTTCTGTTTACTTATAATGCTCCACGAAACTTAATGCATTCCCTTTGTGAGTGACATTAACAGACGTGGGGTGTTACAGGTAGGATCTGTCCTACCGTTATAGGGCTCCAGTTGTGGAAGTTTGAGATCTGGGGGATTGCAGGAATTCCTGATTTCCTGAGTGAACGGGTTGTGATTGACGTCATCCACATCGTTCTGATAAGTGCGGCCTCTCGAGAGGCGTTGAATGAGATTGGCGAGCCGGTCGCCCTCAAAAAGTTGTTGTAAATTACCAAGATCAGAGCGGGTTCCCCCAGCGTTGAATGGGAGAGAAGGAAACTGCCGGTGAGCTGCTGGGAGTGAGTCGCTGGGACCGGTTCGTGAGACAGGGGGTGCATCACGAGCCAGGTCATGGAGGTCTGCGGCTCGTGAGTCAGGGTTGTGGAGGCCGGCTCGTGGTTCGAGGGGGCGACTCGACCCGATCGTGAGTCCCCATCACGAGCCGCTCCTGGCTCTGCATCACGAGCCGCTCCTGGCTCTGCATCACGAGCCGTGTTCTATTGCTGAGCGAGGAGGTTGCCCCCGAGTTCTAGTGATGCACGAGCCGCTTCAATGGCTTCATTCCAGTGTGTTGATCGTTAAAGCTCTGTCTGCCATCCATCCGAGCGAAGAATCCATAGATCATCTCCTGTTGTTTCTTGAGGAGATTGTCCTTCTTTGCCATTTGATCTCTCAATTCAGCAAGAACGTTGTCCATCTCGTCTCTAGTTGAGTATGCAGAAGGATCTCCATGAGAGGAAGCCTCCTGGATCGCCTCGTTCCTTACGCCTTCAGCGTTAGCATCCTCAGCATGAGAGGAAGTTCCAGTTTTCTTCCTTTTGATTGCCTGCCCCCTTCCTGGCACGCCAAACTGTTAGCCGAGGGGGCTCGAGCCGAAAGGGGGCGAGCCGGGTTCATTCACGGTCCGAGGGTGATCCCACGAGTCGAGGTGGGTCCCACGAGCCGGTCCGTGATCTGGGCTAATGATGCTTCGTCACTTCATCCAAGTGACTACCAGTTGATGCCAGATTACACCCGTTCACGGAAACAGCCGTAACTTCCAAATTGTAAGTCCGTTTTGCCCAAACGAAAGCTCTACCTGAAGCTAATTCAGAGGGCTACAAGAGTTACAAAGCAAAGCTCCGTAATTTCTATTTTCGGGCCCATAATCGGTCGTCTGATAAGAGTTTCGGGCCATTCTTTGTTTGTGATCCGACTTCAACCAAATCACTTTCTGTCTTCTGACGATATTCTCCATATCCGAGCGCGATGCTATCCAGATATTCCATGTGTGACAGCTTTTACCAAAAAGTGTGCCAACACTAACCTTTGAAATCACACCTATTTGATTTTTCTCCTGAATGTGTTACCAAGTTCTCATGCTCTGAGTCAGAAAGTTTCTCCTTAGACAGATGAACAATTTCCCCTTCCTTGGTTTCCTGACCAACACCCTCTTGTAGCACATCAGAATGGTTGTTAGAAACAACAGCGTTACTTTGTTTCATATTAGTTACTTGTCGTTTAAATCTATCCCTTTAGAGTCCTGAATAACATTGGTTAAACTATCACCAATCACATTATTTTGAAACCCTACATTTGGCTTGATGTTTGAATTTAACTCAGCAAGATTGGTTTGCCTTGTTCAATCACTTTCCTATTTTTATTCTTCCTTCCTCTTGCAACTCTCTGCCATATTCGAATTTTTCCCTTCTGGTCATTTTTGCTTAGATTGGTCTGATTAGTCACCTTCTTCCTTTTGCCCTTTTGCCAAATTGCTCAAGTAGCGTCGACTGCGAGACCGTAGGCAATAAATAGAGAACAACAATTTTAACTTTCAAAGATGGTAAGCATGGGTACATAATAGATTAGGGTTTTGATTTTAAGGACCGTTTATCTTGATTAATTACTACACCCGATAAAATACGCTGTAGGATTAAGCAGCAGTCATCTCGATTAATTACTACACCCGATAAAATTAGGGATCTGAAATTTTGGAAATTTGGGGTGTGTGAAAGAAACAAAAGGAAAGGGGATAATGAAAATAAAAGCGGGAATAGAAACATGTGAGGTATGGAAATGTGGATGGACGACTGAGATTTTGTTTTAACTAATGGTGTGGATTGCTGAGGTGTAATTTTTTTAAATTAGAATATATCTAGAGCTACTACAACATCTGTTGATATCCATCCTAAAACGCTGAAACTTGCGTTGCAATAGACGAAAATCAGCATAGCTATGGTTACACTGTAGCTAGTAACACCTTGGATTTTTGTTGTAATAGGCCATCTATGGCGTAGTTCAGAGCCCATAAATGGATCTAACAATGCCACCAAATGGGCAGAATGCTTCTTAATGATACATTTAAGCCTCTCTAAGGAGGCATCATTACCGTTGCCTCAAATGTTCCAAAATAGAAAGTTCGCCATTAACACAGAGAACTAGATAAACAGAAGCCACAGAAACAGAAATCCCCCACTCAGACAAGTATGCCGAGTAGATCAAACAATCCTCTCGGCCGCTGCTAGCGAGCATGGGTGAATAGTGCAAGGGGTCAAGGCCCAGACCTCAATTTCCCACAGAGTGAACGTAAGGAAAAGACAGGCTTAAGAGAAGAAACCAACTTACTATCAGAAAACGTGAGACCCGAAGAAGTGGAAGAAGCAAAAGGAATGGGCGAAAAACTGATACATCTAGAAGGAAGACAGTTCTTATAAGTCGAGATAAACGATCGTTAATGATCGGTATCTCCTCCTTGTTAATAAAAGGGAAGGAGAATGAGAGAGAAGAGGAAGACGAGACAACCAAAGAGCAAGTGATGGAAATCCGAAACCAAAGACGAAGATGTGGAAACGCACTTTAGTTGCGTTTTACCGTGTTGTAAGGACCCTCTCTTTGTTGAATTATCATTAAATTCACAACTCCACATCGATGGGATCATCATACCCATAAAAACATCGATAGGACATGAAAACCGAGGGGACAACAGAAAAGAAGATAATAGAACAACCCTTCTAATCAGAGGGATCGCACATGCCAATAAATCCTGTGGTCTACCATCATTCATTGTATAACAATTGGAGAGCGCGAATGGTATATGACTATGATAGCGAACGCACACAAATCTTGAGCTAATACATTAAGCCACAACCACCAAGCATCCAAAGAGCAACCCAAGCCCAAACAGCCACATATAAGTCATAGAGTGATGTGTTGTGCCTAACCCAAAGAAGCTAAAACCAGACAGCAAACAGAAGAGAAAATCTGAATCTGAAGAGATCACCCACAACCGAATCCCAACCAAACTCGATACCCAACCTAAAAGGGCCATAAGTGAAGAATAAAACAAAATTAAACCACACCGAAGATACCAAGATCAAACCATGCACCGGCTGCGGCTACTGACTACGGCCATGGACTTGCGGTAACCAACAATGAAAAAACCACCACAAAGATCCACCGGTGGCAAAAGCCTCAAAGATAAGAGAGACCGATAACCACCTATGGAGATTCTGGCACAAGTGCCAACAACTAGGGAAGAATGAAAATGCAGAGACTAGGAGACAGGCTCTCTAACAAAAACACATTAACCAAAGGCGAATCAATATTAACCTCAAAGCAGGACAACATAAAGGCAACAGTAAACATGTTGGATGAAGAGAATCGTACCTAACCAGCGAGCCAAAGATCAAACACAAGATGCAAAAAAAACTCCTCCAAAGGAACCACCAATGTCGACGAGCTTGTCTCCGTTGCCTCGCCAGCATCAGCATGGCCTGGCTGCGAACGAAGACAAGGAGCTCCCCTACAATCCAAAGCAAAAGAAGCAGCCTTCCTTTCCTGAACCCACTTCCCCGAAGGCAACGATGACTGGCCACGACCGGAGCAGCGCTCCCACAGGTAGGCATCGGTAACTCTACAATAGCCGTATCCAAAGACAGCACCTCAAAGATGTTAAAGGTGGCAAGCGGTGAGAGTGCACGAGCCTGTGCACCACCCTCAACCCCCGATAGAGTAGCTTGCCCATAGATAACAATAGCAGGTGACTGGGTAACAACCCTAGCCTCAAACATCGAACAACGCGACTTCCGTCAGCGATGATGTCGAGCAGGGGCACCAACCGTGCCACCAAGAGATGGCCATTCCCTCACTGGCAATGAACAACAAGGAAAAAACTTGGGAAGAAAATGGATAGGGGGATGAAATCCCCTAATCCATTCCCAACCACCAAAGAATAGAAACCCCCGGCATCACTAAAAAGAGCTTAACAACCTCTGGTGGAAGCCGAACCCCTCCACATATCAGAGATCGAAGGAACCATAAAAACCCCTACCGTCTTTGGCAAAAAAAAGATTAAGGGGATCAAATCCTCAAAAATATAGGTTAATCGGAAACAACAACATGAGCAGCAAAGCACTTAAACTCTAATGAACAACCTCCAACTGAAGGAGGAACCAAACCCAGAGAAGTTGAGTCCATTTAGGAGAAACCGCAGATAAAAAACAACAAAGCAACAATTCCATAAACATAATATCAACAAGAATAAACCGATGTCGTGATATCGCCTTGAAGGACGAGAAGACATCACCTGAACCACGATAGAAGTGGCATTTATAACTGCCACCGACTGGCCAATAGCTGCGGAAACCGCTTCTAAGATCCACTCCAAATTAGGGTAGGAACCAAAGAAGGTACCCACCGCAAAATAATTGAAACCCATTTCAACCCAATAACGAAGCCCTAATTCGAGTAATGGGCCAAAACACGAACAAAGAGGCAACCAAGAAATCAATCACCAAAGAGGAGCTCCAACAAGCATAGCAAGACTGCATAGAAGAACTAGGGAAAGAAGAACGGAGAAATCGCTCAGAGAAGAGATGGAGAAATCGCTCAGAGAAGAGTAATTGAAGCAGCCATTATTTTAGAAGAAAGAGCCATTAAGATTAACCAATTGGCATTTCATGTCTTAATCAAGCCCATTATACTCCAAGGCCAAACCATATTAAGCCCATGATGATCAATTTGCTTTTTTACGTAGAAAAATATTGAGATCTAGGTGTATTTACAAATTCCAATGAAGTTGTTAAGCTTTAAGTTGAGAAAGCTCAAATTTTTGCTCCAATTTATAAATTTAATTTGTGTTTCAATTTGCGGTTGTGTTATGTTATAAATTATCATGTTAGTATGATGCACGAGGTGGTTGATATATGCATGTATAATGCTTGTATTTTGTGTGGTTGATAAGTTGGGAAAAAGGTAGTAAGCAGAATTCATTATAATTTGCAAGTTATTATAGATACGATTTAGTGTTTGGTTATGAGTGTTTATGTTACCATCATGTATATTAGTCATTATAATCATGTTTTAATGTC
The DNA here is from genome assembly GCA_030737875.1 of Allium sativum. NCBI lineage: Eukaryota > Viridiplantae > Streptophyta > Magnoliopsida > Asparagales > Amaryllidaceae > Allium > Allium sativum. The sequence goes on along the minus strand of CM060919.1, from coordinate 602,143,466 downwards.
AGAAATGTTAAGTTTTAATTTTTTACATTGATTTGTGATCTTTATGAGATGAATAGTGCATTTTTTGATTTCATTCCAAAAGAAGTGTTTTAATTACTAATTTGTTTTAAAATTTTCAAAAATGTTACTTTTGTTTTAATACCCAATTAGTAAGCCTATAAAGTTTTAAGTATGAAAGAAATGAATTTTGAAGTTGTTTTGTGCAAAATTACAATTTTGAAATTATGGGTTTTATAGCGATAGTCGTTATAAGTGCAATTCACTAAAGCGAATTATTTTCCAAATTAAAACTTGTTCTTAATTTAACTATAAATTAATTCGAAACCTAATTTAAGTATAGAAAAGTAAGTAACATTTTTTAATAAATTACTTGTTTATTCAATGGTAATTAAATAGGGTAATTAGTACTTAATTACCAAGCTATTAAGGAATTTTGTACTTAACTTTTATTTTAAATAAGTCAATCAAAATTTGATGATTAACAAAAGTTAATCATTATATTGACTTTATTTAAGTATTAAGTATGATTAATGATGCAATTAGGATTTATTTTTAATTAACTATTAATTTAGTTAAGGTCTAATTATTTAATTATTATTATTAATTAAATTAATTTTTTACTTAAGATTTTAATTAAGGCTTTTTAATTACTAATTAAAGTCTAAATATTTATTTAATTATTTAATAATGGTTAATTTGAATTTTAATAAATTAATTAAGAAATAATTACTATTTATTATCATTCAAGAGTTAAATAAATGTTTATAATTTACTTAAAGGCTATTAGTTATTTAATTATTTATTTAGATATTAATTTGGAATTAAATTATTTGTATAATATTTTGCTTATTATTTAGAAGTTTATCTATTATTTAATAATGAGTTTAATATTATTTAATTATTAAATAAAAGTTTTTTAGTTTGAATTTATTTTTGTCCAAGGATATTTCGTAAAGATATTTTTACCTATGAGGTCTTAATGTCAGTTACCTTTATGTAATCTCATGGATGAGGGATTATGTGACATTGTTTAACCAAATACAAACTGCTAACAGTCTAATTTGATTGGATTGTAGGAACACATGTTAGTAGAATTAAACACCATTATACTAGTAAGCTAAGTTGGATTTGGACATATGTTTAACATATTAGTCACGCTCATGTTGCTATATTGTTGTGGACATGTCATATGTTAGTTGTGGTTGACATGATTTGAAATGTATGATATATGTTGACATCTATTAGTTGAATTCATCCTATTTTACTGTAACTTGGTTATTAACTATGTTGGACATCTATTAAGCAGGAAAAAACTCATTTTGCTATATTGTCAACTTTGACATGTGTTTAGCAGAACAATTCCCTATCTGGTATGATTGTAAATTGGTTTAGTTAAACCTAATTAGATAAGAACCACTAGGGTTGTCAATGGATACCTGGAAAATCCGAATTTCGTCCGCATTCGCATCCGAAAAGCGAATAAATATCCGATATCCGCAAAAATGGATGCGGATGCGGATATAGACACATCCGCATCCGAAAATTATCCATCCTCTTTTTTTCATGATTATAGCATAAATTACGTGTATTTTAACATAATTAAATATACTAATTTATTATTTTGTAAAGTTGAAAGTCAACTAAGCACGTATTAATTACTCAAAATTACATATTATCATCATATTTACTTACTTTTAGAATTTAGCAATCAATTGGGTTGAAAAAGCTTAATATTAAGATAAAAAAATTCATTTATGTTCATCTATTTACAACCTTTGGCGGAGCGGATAATTATCTGATATCCGTCTGTATCCACGGATGCAGATATCCGATATCCGAAAATGATTTCAATGGTAGATATGGATATGGCACTATCCACATTCGTAAGTATCCGTTGACAGCCCTAACCATCGTGGTCTCAAAGCCTCTTTCTTATTTTGAATAGATAACTCATTATTTTGAAAAGTGCTCAACTTATTATCATTTTAAATATGATATTTAAAGGAGGTTTAAGTAACGATTTTATTAAAGGTATTTTGAAGTAATTTAATATATTTTGATTGTTGTTAAAAGCCACCGTTTTGTTACTTGGGTTTAGGATAATTCGAAAGAAGAATGTTTTAAACAATAACTTCTTTAAAAGCGTTTTGAATCATGTTTTAAAGGGAATTTATAAATATTTTTGATTTTATGAATAAAGTTTTCAAATGATTTTTTAATAATTATAAATGGAATTTTCAAATTATCTTGATATTTATAAGAGAAGTTTATAAAAAAATTGGATACTTATAAAGATTTATAAATGGTTTGATATTTGTTAAAGAGTTTTTTAAATAAATTTGGATTTTATAAAGAACTTTATTTAACGGATTTGGAAATTAAGTAATAGTTTCCATAAATGGAATGGATTTATTAAAAGGAATTGATAATAGAAGCTGTAATTGAATTTATGGTTTGGGTTATTCTTATCCCCAATATAAAAAAAGTTATTTAATCATGGATATGATTTTGAATTGAGAACTCCTTTTAAATGTTTTGTGAATATGCTTTTACTAAGGGATAAGCATATGGATGCTTTAAAGAGACTTTTAAAAATGAGACTAATAAATGAAAGATTATATTAATTGAAGCTTAGGGTTTGACATGAGTAATTAAATCTCTGGATTATTCTATTATTTATTATTCAATAGTTAAATAACCGACTATCAAATCTCGACCAAAATCTTACTTTGGAAATATAGAAGAAACACATGAGTTATACTGCACACTCATCCTCGATAATCATTCACTATGAGTATAAACCTCGTTTCATTCTCTTAGGACAAGTGAGAAGGAAATATTTTCACTAAACGATTAGGATGTGAACTTCGCTCTTATCCTTTGTCTATCTATTTTCTTAAAACTGGGATTGAGCTTACTGAAATTATCCATCACCGCTTCTAAGGGACAAGGATCATATCAAGTTATCCTAAGACCACTTCAGTTCGATTATACGACGAATGTAGCATTTATCAACGATGACGAAATCAAAGATGGAGCCTTGACATGCAATGGCTATTTCTACTCATCTTGGGGGTAATTCTAAAATGGAAGTAGTAGTAGTGCCTTTGGTTCATTTAAACCCATAATGACTTGTATGGATGACTATTATCAGAACATTGCCATTAGAGGGCAATGGACATTCAAAGTGAAATATGTTAGAGAATGGTAAAGAATGTAGTCTCAAACCCCATCAGTCAGAATGACTAAGATCTGGAGCAAAGGTTGCAGGGCTAAATGGGTTACTTCCTTTAGGCTATCATCACCACCCATTCTAGATACATTATTGAATTATATTATGTATGCTACAGTGTGATTACTGATCCCAATCGCGGTGCTGGAATATTCGGTACTATCTAGAAAGGATGAAACGACATGCTTCCTTGACCCACGATAATTGATACTAATATATGCACGGTATTCACATGCCGCAAAACTAAGTGCATGAGAATTAAATTATTTGTGGTAAGAAAAACAGAAATAAAGTAGACAAAACATATCTTCCACAATGGAAAAATGTGTGTATATATATATTCACCATATATAATCATTACAATGGAAATTTTAATATTACTCATCAGAGTGTTTATTAATGCCAGCCTGGGAATTTATAGAATCTGTCCTTACAAGTGCTAAATGAAACTAAATATAGGTGGGAATAGGAGAATATCTCTAGATTTTTAAACTCCAAGCTCCATCAAACTGATCCAAGTAAAACCCGAGCTACTAGCGTGTCTGAAGAAATTTGGGCACTTGGAGCTTAAGGAAGAATTAACTCCGGGTTAGTCATGAGACAGGTACGAGAAACTTAAACCTTTCACTTTGAAAATAATACCCTATAAGACCACGACTACACATAAACATGGCATAGGTTTTTATCTTATAAACCAAATCTTTACTATGTAAAGTCTTTTAATATTATTTTTAATGGGTTATGGGATAAAATCCATTTAAAGTAAACCAAATTAAAGGGCGAAGTTATTACCATTATTAAATCCCACACCCTAATGGGGATCTACGAACAAAACCGTGAGATCTTAGGGAAAATGGATTTCCATAAAATGGCAAGATATGGGACTACATTTTCGTACATTACATCTATAGAGGGATGTACCAAGGACCACTGCCCTTCAGTGTTTTTGGCAAGGCCAGGACAGTTACATAAACACTGTAACACCCTATAATTTTAGTGACACTAAAAAAGGGTAAATTAAATTATAATTAATTTAATATTTGAAATTAAGGGAAATGGACTATGCCATTACGTCCGTCTCGAAATTCTAGTCAAGATAGACATTTGGTTTGCATAAAACGAACACCGTATGAAGAAGTTATGAGGGTTTTAAGTTTGTATACGCACATAAGAAATATGTATATACACATGATACACATATGAGTCAGATATGAGTCAGCACCTATCCAGAAGTGTTCAAAACTAAAAATTTCACATGGCAGCAAAATTCCCACTCTAGGGGGTCGACCCCCCTTAAGGGGTGTTGACACCAGGGTCGACCCACCTACATGGGTGTCAACACCCCTAGGGATGATGTGGCAATCGGTTTCAGGGTGAATGGCAGCTATAAATACGTGTCCTTTTTTCCTGTTTTCTTCATTGAGAATCCAACGGGGCTAAACTCTACCGGTATCTGAACTTAATTGGATCCGTTATTCTCCTACAATATCAACCTAAGAAAATCAGTTAGAGATTCAAGATCCATTCTTTCTCTATTTTCTAATCCAAACTCTGTGAGTTCCTAGTTGCTTTTTGATTTAAAGATATAAAAGTAAACGTGATCTGACAATAGTTTGGATTTGTTCATGTGCCTATATTTTACTGGATCCATTGTGAATTGCGAACATATGACATTCTAAGTTGAGTATAACTTGGATCTAAATCTCTATCTTGTTGGATCTGTTGTAACTTTTGTGGCATTTTATGATGTGGATCTTGACCTTATTTGTGCTAGATCTAAGTTTAATTGCTGATCTAAATCTCTATCTTGTTGGATCCATTATGACATTCTAAAGTGGATCTTGACCGTGATTGTGTTAGATCTAGTTTTAACCATTGGATCTGAATCATGTGGACATCTAAATTGCTAATCAGATCTAGTTTATCACCTTGTGCTTATTATATTAGATCTAAACCAGTTGACATATAAATTGTTAATTTAGATCTTATTATGCTTATTATGACATCATAGTTAAGTTTGAATCAATTAATTGCCACGAGTTCATCAGGTTTATGCTTATGTGTCCACCTTATCACCATGTTAGTTTATGTTTATGCCAAAACAATTGCCTTTGTCATATTCCCATCACTTTTCCCTTTTTATTGTGCATGACTAGGCTACCTTCTAGACTAGATGCCACTGAATATATGCGAATGCGTTAGTTAGAGAACAGGGGAAAAAGGGTTAGAATTGGCATAATTTAAATCATGTTTATATGAATTGGACATATAATTCAAATTGGGGAAGTGGGGACATAATCACCTATAAAGACATAGGTAAGAATTGGATAAGAATGGAATGTCTAGTAATTACAATTAATTGTAATTGCACTTATGACATGAGGTTAGGTTGCATTAGTGGTGGAATTCTGCCAAGACCCCATCGGCATATCCAGCAACCACTAATGTTGAGCCTAATGTGAGAGATCTAAGTGCGCAAATACGAGACGGGCTATGACACGAGGTAGGCCCAACTTGTGGAATAAGACTGCCCGAATCCGACTGGCATATCCAGCATCCACAAGTTGTAGGCCTAATGTGGGAGGTCTAGCCCATTACAAACCATAAATGGACATGGTAATAAATTGGACTTCTTAACCAAATCTAATCCATAGGGATTGTATGATTGTGAACTAAAGTTAGGGTTAAGTAAAATTAGTTGGACAGTGGATGGGTTAAGTAATTCCGAGAGGGTGGGTAATATTTAAATATAGGCCGACAAACTTAGCCCGATAAGGTTATGTAATCAAAGACACCTAGTGGTAAGCATAACAGGTAGAAAGATTGGGGTTATATATTTAAAGACACCTTTTAGGGTAAATATAACCTGTGGACAACCTAGTGGGGGATACAAGACAAAGGAGAGAGCTTGTATCGTATTGTATGGGACCCGTTTCAGTCAGTAACCCGGAGTATGTATCGAGTAGAGAACTCTGAACTAGGTCGGAGAAGGGATACGCTTACGGACTGATTGTAAGAGATCCAAACGTGGAGGCAGTGTTGACGGCGCAAACCGACCGGGCCAGGCACGTGCATGAGCTGGGCCGAAGAGGATAAGACGACCATGACACCTGTAGATATGAGGCTGTGCATATCAGCGAGGGGTTGCCACTTTAGGACGTGATACATCCTACTGTGGAGCCGGCACAGAGTATCTACGGAGTAGGGAGCCGATCAATTAGGGTAGTATTTAGGGTATGTTTGGACGTATGCCTAAGTCTACCATCTTAAAGTGTACGGGATCATCTCATTCGGGTTATACTAGTAATAGTGCAGAGTAGTCATTAGTGAAGTGCATATACCTTATCCTGTCTACCTTATCACACCTGCCATTTATGTAGTGATCTCTCTTATCCACTTTATATGCCTGTCATGCTACTTTTATTTATTTACTTGCTAAAAGTAACTATACTCGCCAGACTTTATGTCTGACCCTTTTGTTTCCTCTTCTTTCTTCCGTTTCCACCTAGGTTCTCAGGGAGGAAACACTCAGGCTTAGTCAGGACTCAGATATCATCTTGCTAGAGCTTCTTTCGAAGCATGACTCAGGTTCTTATCTCTACTAGGCTTTGTCTCTTTTATTTGGGGAATTATGTTTTCTTTTAAGTATTTATGTACTCTGATGGTAAAAGACAGAAGTTATATTGTTGTAATGGTTTTTGTGACTTATGGTATTTTGGACCATGACGTATGATTTGTGTTTGAATTTTTTTTTTTTGAATTTTCGCTGCTATCTTAATTATATCTGTCTTGTAATATTCTATGTCTGCTTACCTATAACGCTTCATGAAAGTTAATGTATTCCCTTTGTGAGTGACATTAACGAACGTGGGGTGTCACACTTGGTATCAGAGTTGAAGGTTACCAGATTGGATAAAGTTTTTGAAAATTATTTTCAAAAAGGTTTTAAAAGAAAGCATTTTCAAAAAGAAAAGTCTATTTTGAAAGACATTCCTCAAGAAACCATATGTAATATCTTTCGGTCATTTGTCTAAATCTCTTCCCTTTTTCATTTCAGCATGTCTGGGGAACCAAACATTCCTAATATCCCAGAGGGCGTTACGATACTCGGATGGTTCCGTAGGTATCTGGAAGCCACGGCGCCTGCCGAACACCAAGGAAACGTTCCTCCCCCAGCTGCACCAGTAATTCCTCCTCCTCTACCTCCAAGAGCAGATAATTTCACTAAGATCTACAAAGTCTTCCGTGCTATGGGAGGGATGCCATTCGATGGGAATGAGATATTCGTAGAAGCGCGGAATTGGCTCAAGGAAACTGAGGACTTGTTCATAATCATTGAAGTAGAGGACAGAAGGAAGGTTCAGTTAGCCGCCTGGCTATTAGAAGACAAAGCCTCATTTCGGTAGGAAGTTACCCAAGTTGGACGTCTGGTCGAAACTTGGGAAGATTTTAACGAAGATTTAAAATAAAGTTTTTTCCCAAGCCGATAAAAGCATGCTGATAGAGAGTTTCTTGGCACTCAGACAAGGGAACTTGACGGTGAAAGAATATGTAAACAAATTCAATCAACTAGAAAGGTTCTAGTTAGAATTAGCGGATACTCCTCACAAGAAGGTGTTGCGGTTTGCTAAAGGGCTAAACGAACCCCTTCATGGGTTAGCCATGTCCCATATTCCAATGGTAGCCACTTTTGAAAAGCTTGTCGATATGGCCTTAATACATGAGGAGGACAAGGGAGAAAAGAAGGAAGTAAAGGCTGAGGAAACATCACAAAATAAAAAGGTGTGGCCCAAGAAGGGGGCAACAACAACAACAACAAAAGAAAGGTAGAAAGAATGATAAGGGAAAGGATAAGAGAAAATGTCACAATTGTGGGAAAGAGGGTTACTTGGTCAAAGACTATAAGCGAAGGAAGAACTCTTGCTACCATTGTGGAGAGGTCGGACACTTTGCTAGGGAGTGCCCAAAGAAACAATGATCGCAGGGACAAGGTCAAAAGGAAGGAACTCCTGGAGGGTAGGTGCATGCTCTCGCGATCAATGCTCCCGATAGAGGTTGAAAAATTTCTGTGGAAGGTTTAATTTCTCTTTCAAACCATCCTATTAGAACACTTTTTGATTTTGGCGCTTCACATTCATTTATATCTAGTTTTATGGTTGAATCTCTGCACTTAATTACTAGTATAGTAGTGGATCCTGTAGTTGTCTCAAACCCTGTTGGTGGTTTGGCACATTTATCTATGATTTGTCGGGGTTTTAGGATATCTGTATTAGGCGTCGAGTTTGAATGTGACGCGTATGTGCCTGAGTTTATGGGCTATGGGTTGATTCTAGGAATGGATTGGCTTACGACGTATGGTGCTATTCTGTATTGTGAGAAGAGGGTTGTTAGGCTTATGACTTGTCATGGAAGGACCCTCAAGATTTCTTGTGACCCACAAGGGTCGGTTATGCTTACTTTCCTAGAGTCTCTTGATGCATCTATCGATGACTTGCAATCTACTACAGTTTTTCAAGATTATTCCGATATTTTTGATGAGGTACGGGGTTTACCTTCGAGGCGCGAGATCGATTTTCGTATATATCTAGTGGACAATGCAAAGCCAGTTGCATTACCGGTGCGCCATATGGCTCTAAGGGAAAGAAGGGAGTTGAGTAAGCAAGTAGGGGAGCTACTTGAGAAAGGATTTATCAGACGAAGCATATCTGAATGGGGTGCTCCAGTTGTATTCGCAACTAAGGTGGATGGTTCGCTTTGTTTGTGGGTTGACTATAGAGAGTTGAATAAACTCACTAAGAAGAATAGGCACCCGCTCCCGAGGATTGATGATTTATTTGATCAACTTGTTGGTGCCTCGGTATTTTCCCAGTTAGACTTGGCCACGGGGTTTCATCAGTTGAGGGTGGATGAGGACAGCATAGATAAGACTGCTTTTAGGACTCCGGATGGTTTCTTTGAATGGGTAGTTATGCCTTTTGGGCTGACGAATGCACCGCCTATTTTGTTGATCTCATGAGTAGGGTGTTTCAAGAGTACCTAAATAAATTTGTCGTAGTCTTTGTTGATGATATTTTGATCTTCTCAAGAGTAAAGAAGAGCATGTCCAGCATTTGAGAGAAGTTTTGAAAACTCTCCGTGTGCATCATCTTAAGGCAAAGTTCTCCAAATGTCATTTTTGGAGAAAAGAGGTGAGATTCTTAGGACATGAGGTCTCCAAAGAAGGGATAGCTGTAGATCCCGCAAAGATGGTTGCAGTACAAGATTGGCAGATTCCTAAAAATGCAACCAAGGTGAGAAGCTTCCTTGGGTTGGCAGGTTATTATAGGAAGTTCATTACAGACAACTCACCAGGCTGACAAAGAAGAACTTGGAATTTTCATGGGATATAGATTGTGATGTTGCTTTCCAACGGCTGAAGAGGGCTCTGACAACAGCCCAAGTCTTGACCTTGCCTGATGGGAGTAAAGTGTCTACCATTTACACTGATGCATGTGGTACAGGGCTTAGTGAAATTCTGATGCAAAAAGAGAAAGTGTTGTGTTATGGGGGTAGACAGTTGAGAGTTCATGAGAAGAACTACCCCACCCATGATCTAGAGCTAGCTGCCATAGTATTCGCGCTTAAGACGTGGCGCCATTATTTACTTGGAGAGAAGTTTGAGTTATACACCGATCATAAATCTCTCAAGTATTTGTTCTCGTAGAAGGATCTCAATTTAAGGCAACAACGGTGGATGGAGTTCCTAGCTTCTTATGATTTTGAGATTGCTTATACGCCTGGCAAGGGTAATGTGGTGGCAGACGCATTAAATAGGCAGAGGATGGCCTTGAGTCCTCTGTTGTGGAGAGGTAGAGCTTGGAGTTCATATCAGCTTTTGATTTTAGACCCTCCATCGAGATTTTGCCTGATTTGTTTGCATCCTTGGAGATAGGACCAAGTCTTATGGATCAGGTATGAGCTTTACAACAAGGTGACTCACAGATTTTAGACATCATGGAAAAGCTCAGAAAAGGGGAGACTTCTAGTCACCTCAGTAGATATGCCATAGATGAAAAGGGGTGGTTGCGGCAAGATAGAAGGCTTTGTGTTCCTCAAACTGGAAGCTTGATAAAAGCAATCCTAGAAGAAGACCACCATTCTAAGATGACGATTCATCCAGGTGGTGATAAAATGTACAGAGACATGAAGAGGGTTTTCTTTTGGACTGGGATGAAGAAAGATGTGGCAGAGTTTGTTTCTCAATGTCTAGTTTGCCAGCAAGTTAAAGCTGAGCAAAAGAAGCCTGGTGGTTTACTTCATCCTTTGGAGGTTCCTCAGTGGAAATGGGAGAGCGTCTCTATGGATTTCATAGATGGTTTTCCTAGATCGAAGAAAGGCAACACCAGTATCTGGGTTGTGGTAGATATACTCACTAAGAGCGCTCACTTTATTCCAGTTAAGAGCAAGAGGACGACATCATGGTTGGCAGCAATTTATGTTCGCGAGATAGTTCGTATTCATGGAGTGCCTTCCAGCATCGTAAGCGATCGTGACCCCATCTTTACTAGTGAATTTTGGAGGAGCTTGCAAGAAGCATTAGGTACACAGTTGTGTTTGAGCACCGCTTATCATCCTCAGACCGATGGGCAGACGGAGAGGATGAATAGAATTCTAGAGGATCTTTTAAGGCTGTGTATCCTAGACTTTGGAGGGACTTGGGAAGAGCACCTTCCTTTAGTAGAGTTTGCCTATAGTAACAGCTATCAATCCAGCATCAGCATGGCACCCTTCGAAGCGTTGTATGGACGACCCTGTAGATCACCAACTTGTTGGTGGGAATCTACCGAAAGATTATTACTTAGACCAGATATGGTTAGAGAAACATCCGAAAAGATTGAACTTATTCGGTGGTGGATGAAGATAGCTCAAGATAGGCATAAGTCCTATGCAGATAGGAAAAGGACTGACATTAAATTTGAAACGGGAGACTTAGTTTTTGTCGAAGTATCAACTTTGAGGAATGTGGTTCGCTTCGGATCGGTAGGGAAGTTGGCACCTAGGTTTGTGGGACCATTTCCCATAACTGAGAGGATTGGCCAAATGGCTTATAACGTAAAGCTCCCAGAAAATATATCTGGCATTCATGATGTTTTCCACGTTTCTCATCTACGGAAGGGTCTACATGACACCGCAAAAGTTGTTGAGCTGAGTATATTGGAAGAGGTAGAAGTGGAATGGGAGGCGACAGTCAGGCAAGTCCCTACCCATATTCTTGGATCAGAAGTTAAGAAGCTATGCAATAAAGAGATCAAGTTGCTAAAGGTTTAACGGGAAGATAACCCAGAGGAAGCGAATTAGGAGACCGAAGCCAAGATTTGTGCTTCATACCCTTTTCTTTTCGCGGGTATGTCCTTAACTCCTTTTCCTAAGTTTTATCTATGCTTGTTTCTATCATTTGAGTATATCCTATCCATAGTATTTTTGACCTTTAAATAGGAATCCTATGGATGTAAACATGTGCTTGAGACATGTTATGTTTGATGGATGCAAATGGATGCAAGTATTTGCTAGTGGTTGTTCGTGGATGCATATACATACACATTAGGCACTAGATCGGCTCAATCACTCTCATACTACATATGGATGTGTGTGTATTTTCTTTTCTTTTATGGATGGAAATGGAAGTATTACCATATTGATGTTGCATTTGGACGAATGAGTGTGCACACATATAGAATTCACATGTTATAATAGGATTATTTGCATACATATTGAATTCATGGCACTAATATACATTGTATTAAGGAGGTTAACTGAATCAGTAGACCGCCTGATTTCCGCATTAGTGTTAGGACATATACACACCCTTGCATATATTAATATAAGCATTAGAAGTCTTTAAGTACAATGGATGCCAGTGATTGATGGATGAGTAGACGGATGATGGATGGTAGGATATGCATTCTTCTCAACTTAGAGATTTCGGGGACGAAATCCTTTGAGTAGAGGAGAATGTAACACTCCGTAATTTTAACAACAGTAAAAAAGGGTAAATTATAATTTAATATTTGAAATTAAGGGAAATGAACTACGCCATTGCGTCCATCTCGAAATTCTGGTTAAGATAGACATTTGATTTGCATAAAACGGACATCGTATGAAGAAGTAATGAGGGTTTTAAGTTTGTATACGCGTAGAAGAAAAATGTATATACACATGATACACATATGAGTCAGATATGAGTCAGCACCTATCTAGAAAGTGTTCAAAACTCAAAATTTCGTATGGTAGCAAAATTCCTGTTCTAGGGGGTCGACCCCCCTAGAGGGGTGTCGATACTGGGGTCAACCCCCCTTAAGGGGTGTTGACACCAGGGTCGACCCACCTACAAGGTTATCGACACCCCCAGCGATGATGTGGCAGTCGGTTTCAGGGTGGCTGGCAGCTATAAATACGTGTCCATTTCTCCTGTTTTCTTCATTGAGAATGCATGGGGGATAAACTCTGCCGGTGTCTGAACTGAGTTGGATCCGTTATTCTCCTACAACTATCAACCTATGCAAATCAGTTAGAGATTTAAGATCCATTCTTTCTCTATTTTCTAATCCAAACTCTGTGAGTTCCTAGTTGCTTTTTGATTTAAATATTTAAAAGTAAACGTGATATGACAATAGTTTGGATTTGTTCATGTAACACCCCGTAATTTTAAATATTAAAGTTAACAAATTAAATAATACTTAATTTCAAATTTGAGAATTAAGGGAAACAGGTTGCGCCATTGCGTTAGTCTCGAAATTCTGCTTGAGATAGAATCTGAAATTGCGTAAAACGGACACCGTATGAAAGAGATATGGACGAATGAAATTAGGCAGAAAAACCGGAAAAAAGACCAGAAATGCACTGGCGCACCTGCCATGTGTGCCCAGGTCGGGCTGAAAGCCTGCACAGATTTCTGGAGTGTTCTGATCCGAACAGTGAGTCATTGCTGAGTCGTTAGGGCTTAGGTGGCTATCTAAATGGTTCTGGTTATTCCTAGGTTAATTCGATGGCTCTTAGTTAATTAATCTTCTATAAAAACACCTAAACCCCTAACCTGGATCACACAAATTCATAACAAGAGCCGCCATGCCGTCAATGGGGAACCTAGAGTAGCCGCCATACACTTTCAACCCTAAAGCAAGATAGAGGCTTGAATCAAATCAAATCAAATCAAATCAAATCTAAATAACAACTAAGTCTACATCAAAGGCGAGCAAATCAGTTTCAGAACACAGATCCCAGAAAGACAAGACTATTCTTTTTTATTGTGAGTATGATATCTTTCACAAGATAATACGTTAATTTAATTATGATAAAATATAATTGGGATCATAAGAATATGATTTTGAATCATGTGATGTAAATTATATGTATTTTGTGGTGTTGAATCATATGTTAGTTCTTATGTGAATTTTATGCAAGTTGGATCATATGTTAGTTCTTATGTGAATCCTATGCAAGTTGAATCATATATCTTATGCAAGTTTGTGGTGATTGGATCATATATCCTTATATGAATCTTATGCAAGTTTGGGTTGTTAAAATATATGTGAAACATGTAGATGCATATGCTAGTTTATGTGACATTAATCTATATGTTATGCAAGTTCACACCTTTATGTTTAGATCCATAAGCAAGATTATATCTTCATGTTTAGATCCATATGAAAGTTCACACCTTTATGTTTAAATCCATATGCAAGTTCACACCTTTATGTTTGGATCTATAGCAGTACATAAGTTATGCAAGTTTATGCCCATTACCTATGCTAGTTTTGTATCATATGCTAGTTTGAATGAAATTCATATGCAAGTTATTGGCTATGTAATCTTACATCATGATCCTTAGATCTAATTTCTGTGTTATGTGATGTCTTTTTTCCTTTTATGAGTTAGACTATTTGCGAGTCTAACATATGTCATATGAAAACGTACGAATAGCATGGGGATGATGGGATAATATTGAATATACATAAAATTGTGAATTGGCATAAATGGCCTTAAAAGGGCATATAATTAATTTGAGACATTAATTGGCATAATTGGTATTTATGGACATAATTTTAAGAGACAATTATGGACATAAATAAATTTGGAATTTATTTACAAATTTGTATAGGAATATTAATCCAATTTGGGGTTAAATAAGAATGTGTAATAATAAACCGCCTAAGACACGAGGTTAGACTCTTTTGTGGTGTAAGACTGCCCGGACCTGCCCGGCAAATCCAGCAGCCACAAATACCAGTCTAATGTGAGAGGTCAAAGGCACGAATTAAATGTGTGACAGTTGTAAAGGCACGAGGTTAGGCTCGTTTGCGGTATAAGACTGCCCGGACCTGCCCGGCAAATCCAGCAACGGCAAATGCTAGTCAAATGTTGGAGGTCTTTACAAGGTTACGGTTCTAATGAATTAAGTAACACTTAACCAGATAAACATGTGGTGGGACATGGGGGGTTAAGTGGGTGCCTTGGGTGGCATGTGAAATTAAGTAGGTGCCTTGGGTGGCATGTGAAATATGATTAGATGCACTTAACCAAGATTGAAACATGTAAGAAGACATGAATAAGAATGGGGTTAAGTGGGGAAACCTTAGTGGGGACCAAGCATAGGTGGAAGGCTTGTGTCAAGCATGGGGGCCCTTTTCAGACCAGTAACCCATTAAGTATCTTTATGAGCTCGACCCAAGTCGAGGACGGGACACGCTTACTAGATTTCATTGTAAGAGGTCAAAACGGGCTAGCGGTGGCAACGCAAGTCCAATGGGGTCATGTGCGTGCGTGGGCCCAGGTTGGTAGGTAAGACATTGCTGAATCATGTAGATATAATCCGTGCATCTCTAGTGGTATCTGGTTGCCACTTTGGGGAGTGATACACCCCACTGTGGGACCAGCACGGGTATCTACGAGTTAGGGAGCCGATCGAATGGGGGTAGTGGGTACAGCTAGTGGAGATTGGGGCAGATGACACCTATGAAGGCAGCTAGGGGTACACGAACTACCATTATCATTATTGAGTTTTGTAGGCAGGATCAACTTTTAGGGTGACTAGTGGTGGTGCAGTATAGTAATTATCCTATAGTAATAGGAATGAGATTAACGCCAGTATATTCCTCTTACTTGCTTTGTCATGCTCACTTGTTTCATGGTCATATCTTATCTTACCAGTTTATGCCTTATCCTATTTACTTTAATAATTATATTGTTAAAGTTATTATACTCACCAGACTTTATGTCTGACCCCCCTTGTTTTCGCCTCTTTTCTTCCTCCCCCCTAGGTTCTTAGGGTGGGACTAGTACTAGTGGAGCTTGATCTTGGATCTCTTTCTCACTCTTTTGGAAGTGCTTGGATTGCTGAAAGTAAAGTTCAACTCATCTCTTTATGGCTACTTGTGTTGGGGTTTATGCTTTTTATTTTATGTACTCTGAAACAATTTATCAAGATGGATATTAAGTGTACTTGGTTTATGAAGTTGTTGTAATCAAACTATTTCTCCGCTGCAATAAAAGTTGTTTTAAAATTTTCAAGTACCCTTATTTATGTTTGTCTTGTTATATTCTGTTCTATACACCAAATACGCTCGATGGAAGTTAATGCATCCCCTTTGTGAGTGACATTAATGGACGTGGGGTGTTACACGTGGTATCAGAGCTAAAGGTTACCAGACCAAATTTGAATTTTGAAAAAATTATTTTTCAAAAAGCATTTTATAAAGAAATACTTTCAAAAGTATGTTTTAAGGAAAGTATTTTCAAGAGAAAAGTTTGTTTTAAAAACATAACCCCCAAGAGCCATATATCTTTCTTTCGAATTCTCCATTTTGAATCTCTTCATTTTCTTTTCAGCATGTCTATAATTCCCGAGATACCCGAGGGGATACCGATACCAGGATGGTTTAGAAGGTATCTGGAAGCTAGGGCCAATGTACAGGCCCAGCAAATGCTCCTCCTCATCCCCGTGTTGATATTTTTGCAAATATATGCAAAGATTTTAGAGCAATGGGCGGGAAATCTTTTCACGGATCAGAGACGTTTGTTGAAGCTCGAAATTGGCTTAAGGAGGTGGAAGATCGATTTTGTATTTTTGAAGTAGAAGATGGAAGGAAGGTCCAATTGGTTGCTTGGTTAATGAAAGAAGAAGCCTCATTTTGGTGGGAGGTCACGAACAGAGAGCGTCCAGTGGGGACATGGATGGATTTCAAGTGTAGGTTCGAGATGAAGTTTGTCTCACGAGAAGAAGAGAATTTATATATGGAGAGATTCTTGGCGTTGAAGCAAGGGGATTTATCTGTAAAGAAGTACGTCAACAAGTTCAATTAGTTGGCGAGATTTGACTTGGAATTGGTAAACATACCTGAGAAGAAGGCTCTAAGGTTCGTTAAGGGTTTGAATGAGCCACTACATGGGTTATCTATGACCCACATTCCTATGGGGGCTACCTTTGAGAAATTTATTGACATAGCGCTTATGCATGAGGAAGAGAAAGGTGCTAATCCTGATAAGGCACCGGAGAAGAAAGGGGACCAAAAGAAACCACAAAACAAGAAAGGCGGGAAGAACAATAATGGCAAAGGAAAGAACAAGTGCTTTAATTGTGGGACACTAGGCCATCTGAGTAAAGACTGTAGGAAAAAGAAGAAGACTGGCAGTTTCCACTGTGGAGAGGCAGGTCATCTAGTTAAGGACTGCCCAAGGAAACAAGGGTAAGGGAAAAGAACTTCTGGAGGGTAGCTTCAGGCTCTCATGGCACCAGGGCAGGCGAGAGGGCAAATTCAGGCTCTCATGGCACCATGACAGGAGAGAGGTAGAAACATTTCCATTGAAAGTTTAGTTTTTCTGTTTGATCATCCTGTTTGTACTTTGTTTGACTCTGCCGCTTCACACTCGTTTGTATCTGCTTCTTTAGTTGAAACACTACACCTAAATACTAGTCTAGTTACGGATCCCATAGTAGTCTCAAATCCTATTGGTGGTTCGGCTCATCTTTCTATGATTTTTCGGGATTTGATAGTGTCTATCTTGGGCGTTGGGTTTGAATGCAACGCCTTTGTTCTTGGCTTCACGGGCTACGGCTTGATTCTAGGTATGGATTGGCTAACTAAATACAGTGCCATCCTAGATTATGAAAGAAGGGTAGTTAGATTGTTGACTCGTTGTGGAAAGACCCTTGATATTTCTTGTGACCCTAGAGGCCCGGTAATGCTTAGCTACCTAGAATCCCTAGACGCATCCAATGATGATTTGAAATCTGTTCATGTGGTTCGTGAATATAGTGACGTCTTTGATGAAGTTCGAGGTTTACCCTCGAGGCATGAGATATACTTTCGAATATATCTAGTAGATAACGCAAAGCCAGTTGCATTACCAGTGCGCCACATGGCTCCGAGAGAGAGAAAAGAATTCGGTAAGCAAGTGAAAGAATTGCTTGAGAAGGGGTTCATAAGAAGAAGTATTTCGGAGTAGGGTGCTCCAGTCGTTTTTGCTACAAAAGTTGATGGTTCACTTAGATTGTGCATGGACTATAGAGAGCTAAATAAGCTAACAAAGAAGAACAGGTACGCATTGCTGAGGATAAACCATTTATTCGATCAGTTGGTGGGTGCTTTAGTTTTCTCGCAACTGGATTTAGCTACCGGGTTTCATCAGCTAAGGGTGGCTGAAGATAGCATCGGTAAGACTGCCTTTAGAACTCCTGACGGTTTCTTTGAGTGGCTCGTCATACCTTTTGGTTTGACGAATGCACCCGCATACTTTGTTGACTTAATGAGTAGGGTGTTCAGGGAGTTTCTAAACAAGTTTGTGGTAGTCTTTGTAGACGATATTCTGGTTTTCTCTAAAAATGAAGAAGAGCATGCCCTACATCTTAGGGAAGTCTTAGAGACCCTACGAACGCATCAGCTAAAAGCTTAGTTCTCCAAGTGCCATTTTTGGAGAAAAGAAGTGAGGTTCTTAGGACATGTGGTCTCTAAGGAAGGGATAGCTGTGGATTCCGCCAAGGTGGTGGCAATCCAAGATTCGAAAACTCCTAAGAACGCAACTGAAGTAAGAAGCTTTTTAGGGCTGGCTGGTTATTATTGGAAGTTCATTAAGGACTTCGCGAAGATATCAGCCCCTCTCACTCAATTAACGAAGAAGAACTTGACTTTTTCTTGGGACGTTGACTGTGACGATTCTTTCCAACGTCTAAAGAGGGCTTTGACGACCGCTCCAGTTTTAGTTTTGCCAGACGGGAGTAAGACATTCACTATATATACCGATGCTTGCGGGACAGGGCTTGGCGCAGTTTTAATGCAAGAGGGAAGGGTGATATGCTATGGTGGAAGGCAGTTGAAAGCCCACGAGAAAAATTACCCTACCCATGACTTAGAGTTGGCGGCCATAGTTTTTGCGCTTAAGTCATGGCATCATTATTTGCTTGGCGAGAGGTTTGAGTTGTATACAGACCATAAGTCGCTGAAGTACTTATTCTCTCAGAAGGACCTAAACTTGAGGCAACAGAGATGGATGGAGTTCTTGGCATCCTACGATTTTGGGATCGCATATGCTCCTGGCAAGCGTAACGTTGTAGCTGATGCCTTAAGTAAAAAGAAGTTAACTTTAAGTCCCTTGTTCGTAGAGCGGCAGAGTTTGGAGTATATATCTTCCTTTGACTTCAGACCCTTTATCAATTATGTATCCGGATTATTGGCATCGTTAGAGGTGCAACATACACTTTTGGGTCGAGTTAGATAGGCACAGCAAAACTACCCACAATTGGTTGAGATAGCTGGCAAGCTTATAGGTGGGGAGTCCTCAAGTCATCTGAATAGATATACTATAAATAAGAGAGGTCGGCTACATAGAGATGGAAGACTTTGCGTACCACAAGACGAGATTTTGAAGAAGGCAATTCTTGAAGACTCACATCGCTCTAAGATGACCATACATCCCGGTGGTGATAAGATGTACAGGGATATAAAGCGATTTTTCTTTTGGGTCGGAATGAAGAAGGACGTGGCCGAATTTGTTGCTAGATGCTTAGTGTGCTAGCAAGTCAAGGCGGAGCAAAAGAAGCCCGGAGGTTTGCTCCATCCTTTAGATATTCCGCTTTGGAAATGGGAAAGCGTTTCCATGGATTTTGTAGATGGGTTACCAAGATCAAGGAAGGGTAATACGGGGATTTGGGTAATTGTAGACCGACTTACTAAAATTGCCCATTTTATTCCCATTAAAAGTAGAAGGACCGCCGCATGGTTAGCATCCGTTTACCTTCGAGAGATAGTCCGTTTGCACGGCATACCCTCTAGCATTGTGACCGATAGAGATCCCATTTTCACGAGCGAATTTTGGAAAAGCTTACAAGAGGCGGTTGGAACGAAATTATGCTTAAGTACCACTTATCATCCTCAGATAGACGGCCAGACCAAGAGAGTAAATTGGATTCTAGAAGACCTTCTAAGGCTATGCATTCTAGACTTTGGAGGAACATGGGAAGAACATCTTCCACTAGTGGAGTTCGCCTATAATAATAGTTTTCAGGCTAGCATTGGCATGGCACCTTTTGAGGCTCTTCATGGACGACCGTGCCGATCACGTACTTGTTGGTCGGAATCCACGGACAAGGTTTTACTTGGACCCGACATGATTAGGGAATCTTCGGAGAAGATAGACCTGATTCGACGGCGAATGAAGACGGCGCAGGACCGACAGAAGTCATATGCTGATAGGAGACGAACTGATCTTGAGTTCAATATTGGAGACATGGTTTTTGTTAAGGTGTCACCGTTGAGAAACGTAGTCCGCTTTGGATCAGTAGGGAATTTGACACCAAGGTTCATAGGACCCTTTCCAATTACAAAGAGGATTGGGCAGATGGCGTATAGAGTAAAGTTACCAGAGAAGCTCAGCGGAGTTCATGACGTGTTTCAAGTTTCGCATTTGCGTAAGTGTTTGCACGATACGACGGAAGTGGTAGAGCCGAGCACGCTCGAAGAAGTGGAAGTAGAGCGCAATGCCATGATCAGATGAGCTCCTACACGCATTCTCGGATTGGAGGTCAAAAATCTTCGCAACAAAGAGGTCAAGTTGGTCAAAGTGCAATGGGGAGATGATCAAAGAGACGCGACTTGGGAGACGGAAGATAAGATGCGTACGCTGTACCCTTTCCTTTTTGAGGGTATGTTTTATTTTCTCCTTTTTATACCGCTTTGTTGATATTTGTCCTATCTTTTAGTATTATCTTTGCGATGACATCTTCGATCTTTAGTTAGGAAGAACCCAATGGTTGCAAACATGCGTTTGAGACATGTTATGTTTGATGGACGCAAATGGATGCAAGTGGTTGCTAGTGGTTGCTCGTGGATGCATTTACACACACCTTGGGCACTAGATCGGCTCAATCACCTTCATATTGCATATAAATGTGTGTGCATATTTAAATTAATGGATATATAATGGTTGTGTTATCATATGGATTCTGCATTTTGATGAATGGTTGTGCACACATGTAGAAATAATGTGTATCGATAGGATTCTTCCGCATACATAATGGACGCATGGCACTATCATGATTTGCATTAAGGAGGTCAACTGAATCAGTAGACCGCCTGATTTTGCATTAGATAAGGAACATATACACACACTTCCTGCATATGTTCATACAGCATTAGAAATCTTGTAAGGACAATGGATGCTTGTGTTTGATGGTTGAGTAGATGGATGATTGGATGTTAGGATATGCGTTCTCCTTAACTTGGAGATTTCGGGGGCGAAATCCTTTAAGGAGGGGAGAATGTAACACCCCGTAATTTTAAATATTAAAGTTAACAAATTAAAGAATACTTAATTTCAAATGTGGGAATTAAGGTAAACGGGTTGCGCCATTGCGTTCTTCTCAAAATTCTGCTTGAGATAGAGTCCGAGTTTGCGTAAAACGGACACCGTATGAAGGAGATATGGATGAACGAAGTTAGGCAGAAAAACCGGAAAAAAAAGACCAGAAATGCACTGGCGTACTTGTGAAGTGTGCTAGTACAAAAATGCACTGGCGCACTTGTCAGGTTGAAAGCCTGCATAGATTTCTGGAGTGTTCTGATCCGAACAGTGAGTCATGGATGAGTCGCTAGGGCTTAGGTGGCTATATGAATGGTTCTGGTTATTCCTAGGTTAATCCGACGGCTCTTAATTAATTAATCTTCTATAAAAATACCCTAAACCCCTAACCCTGATCACACAAATTCATAACAAGAGCCGCCATGCCATCAATGGCTAACCTAGAGTAGCCGCCATACACTTTCAACCCTAAAGCAAGATAGAGGCTTGAATCAAATCAAATCAAATCTAAATAACAACTAAGTCTACATCAAAGGCGAGCAAATAGTTTCAGAACACAGATCCCAGATAGACAAGACTATTCTTTTTGATTGTGAGTATGATAGCTTTCACAAGATAATTCGTTAATTTAATTATGATAAGATATAATTGGGATCATAAGAATATGATTTTGAATCATGTGGTGTAAATTATATGTATGTTTGTGGTGTTGAATCATATGTTAGTTCTTATGTGAATTTTATGCAAGTTGGATCATATGTTAGTTCTTATGTGAATCCTATGCAAGTTGAATCATATATCTTATGCAAGTTTGTGGTGATTGGATCATATATCCTTATATGAATCTTTTGCAAATTTGGGTTGTTAAAATATATGTGAAACATGTAGATGCATATGCTAGTTTATGTGACATTAATCTATATGTTATGCAAGTTCACACCTTTATGTTTAGATCCATAAGCAAGATTATATCTTCATGTTTAGATCCATATGCAAGTTCACACCTTTATGTTTAGATCCATATGCAAGTTCACACCTTTATGTTTGGATCTATAGCAGTACATAAGTTATGCAAGTTTATGCCCATTACCTATGCTAGTTTTGTATCATATGCTAGTTTGAATGAAATTCATATGCAAGTTATTGGCTATGTAATCTTATGTCATGATCCTTAGATCTATTTTATGTGTTATGTGATGTTGTTTTTCTTTTTATGAGTTAGACTATTTGCGAGTCTAACATATGTCATATGAAAACGTTCGAATAGCGTGGGGATGATGGGATAATACTGAATATACATAAAATTGTGAATTGGCATAAATGGCCTTAAAAAGGCATATAATTAATTTGAGACATTAATTGGCATAATTGGTATTTATGGACATAATTTTAAGAGACAATTATGGACATAAATAAATTTGGAATTTATTTACAAATTTGTATAGGGATATTAATCTAATTTGGGGTTAAATAAGAATGTGTAATAATAAACCGCCTAAGACACGGGGTTAGACTCTTTTGTGGTGTAAGACTGCCCGGACCTGCCCGGAAAATCCAGCAGCCACAAATGCCAGTCTAATGTGAGAGGTCAGAGGCACGAATTAAATGCGTAATAGTTGTAAAGTCACGAGGTTAGGCTCGTTTGCGGTATAAGACTGCCCGGACCCGCCCGACAAATCAAGCAACCGCAAATGCCAGTCTAATGTGAGGGGTCTTTACAAGGTTACGGTTCTAATGAATTAAGTAACACTTAAACAGATAAACATGTAGTGGGACATGGGGGGTTAAGTGGGTGCCTTGGGTGGCATGTGAAATTAAGTGGGTGCCTTGGGTGGAATGTGAAATACGATTAGATGCACTTAACCAAGATTGAAACATGTAAGAAGACATGAATAAGAATGAGGTTAAGTGGGGAAACCTTAGTGGTGACCAAGCATAGGTGGAAGGCTTGTGTCAAGCATGGGGGCCCTTTTTAAACTAGTAATCCATTAAGTATCTATTTGAGCTCGACCCTAGTCGTGGACGGGACACACTTACTGGATTTGAATGTAAGAGGTCAAAACGGGTTAGCGGTGGCAATGCAAGTCGAACGGGGTCATGTGCGTGCGTGGGCCCGGGCTGGTAGGTAAGACGTTGTTGCATCGTGTTGATATAAGCCGTGCATCTCTAGTGGTATCATGTTGCCACTTTGGGGAGTGATACACCCCACTATGGGACCAACACGGGTATCCACGAGTAAGGGAGCCGATCGAATGGGGGTTGTAACACCCCACACCTGCTAAGGTCACTCACAAAGGGAATGCCTTAGCTTCGGTGGAGTATTTAAGTGAATATAGAACTGAAAAATTACAACAAGACAGATATAAGTAATACTTGAAATTTAAAAACATCATTTCATTGCAGCAGAAGGTAAACATGTTTGGTTACATCTCAAAAACCAACAAGAGTCAAGTACAAAATATCCATCTCGTTAAAACATAAGTACATAATCCCACTACATACTAATAGCCATAATAGAAAAGATAACCGAGCTTTTCTTCAAGAGTCCAAGCTCCAAAAGATAGATAAAGCAATCTGATCAAAGCCCACTAGTGCTAGGCCCACTCTGAGAACCTGAGGGTTGGGGAAAAATATAAAAACAACGGGGTCAGACATAAGTCTGAGTGAGCCCGATAACCTTAACAATACAATCATTAAAGTAATTAGGGTATGATATAAACCTGGTACGGTACGACTGGGGATAAATGACTACACTAAGTAGCCAACTAGACTTAGGATAAACTAAGATAACGGTAAAGACGCGCCTATCCACCCAAGGATAAATACTACACTGCACCACACTAGATCTACCCACCCAAGGGTAATTCCTACACTGCACCACACCAGATCTACCCACCCAAGGGTAATTCCTACTTAAAGGTTGATCCCACTAAGTGTACTTAGTAATTTTTAATAATAGTTTCGTGTACCCCTAGCTGACTACATAGGTGCCGTCTGCCCCAATCTCCACTAGGTGTACCCACAACTTAGTAATTTTAATAGTAGTCTCGTGTACCCCTAGCTGACTACATAGGTGCCGTCTGCCCCTATCTCCACTAGGTGTACCCACTACTCCCATTCGATCGGCTCCCTAACGTAGATACCCGTGCTGGCCCCACAGTGGGGTGTATCACTCCCCAAAGTGGCAACCCGATAATAAATGGTGCACGACTTATACCTACACGATGCAACAACGTCTTACCTACCAGCCCGGGTCCACACACGCATATGAAACCCGTTGGACTTGCGTTGCCACCGCTAACCCGTTTTGGCCTCTTATAGTCAAGCCCAGTACGCGTGTCCCGTCCTCGACATGGGTCGAGCCCAATAAGATACATATGGGTTACTGGTTGAAATGGGCCCCCACAAGCTACCACCTAAGCTTGTCATTTTTTTTCTAGTGCATCCCATGAAATGGGCCCCCCCACAAGCTACCACCTAAGCTTGTCATTTTTTTCTAGTGCATCCCACTTAACCCTTTTTAATAATCATGTCCACTTACATGTTCAAAGTTTGGTTAAGTCATCTACTCATATTTCAATTGCCACTTAAGGCACCCACTAGATTTCCCCATGCCACCCAAGGCACTTACTTGATTTCCACATGCCACCCAAGGCACTTACTTAACCCTTTAATCATGTTTAATTACATGTTCCACTTTGGTTAAGTATTTTAATATTATCTTCCATTGCCACCCAAGGCAACCACTAGATTTTCCCCATGCCACCCAAGGCACTTACTTAACCCTTTAATCATGTTTAATTACATGTTCCACTTTGGTTAAGTATTTTAATCTTATCTTCCATTGCCACCCAAGGCAACCACTAGATTTTCCCCATGCCACCCAAGGCACCCACTTAACACCTCATGTCCCTCTACATGCTAATGTGGTTAAGTATTTCTTAATTGATTAAGGACGTAACCGTTGTAAAGACCTCTCACATTAGACTATCTTTTATGGAAGCTGGATTTGCCGGTCGGGTCCGGGCAGCCTTACGCCATAACCGAGTCTAACCTCGTGTCTATACACTTGTCACGTATTTAGTTTGTGCCTAAGACCTCTCACATTGGGCCAATCATTTGTAGCCGCTGGATTTGCCGGTCGGTTCCGGGCAGTCTTATGCTACAAAAGGGTCCAACCTCGTGTCTTAGTCGATTAATTACACCTAATTAATCACCCCCATATTTCGAATTAATTTTCCCTAATTAATTCCAATTTTAACGATGTACATAATTGACTCAATTATGTCCATCTACTTTATGGTATGCATAATCATACCAACTTCACAACATTTCATTAACATGTATATTAACCCCATCGTTCCCCACGTAATTCGCCAACATGACATAAAAGGGAAGATTCATCACAAATACAATGGGTTCAACTTGCATAACATTAATATCAACATGGGTTTAAAGGTGTCAACATGCATATAGCATCAACCCAACTAGCATAAATAATCAACCCAAACTTGCATGAATCACATATGTCATAAAGAGGTTAACTTGCATAAGTTATTTAAGTCATACAAAGGGGTAAACTTGCATATGTATGTATGACATACAAAGGGGTTAACTTGCATATGTATGCATATCATACTAAGGTGTAAACTCGCACATGTTACTTGCATATAATCAAACACCAAACTTGCATAACATGTCATATATGAACTTGCATATAATCATACACCAAACTTGCATAACATATCATGTATGAACTAGCATATAATCATACACCAAACTTGCATAACATATCATGTATGAACTAGCATATAATCATACACCAAACTTGCATATCATGGTGTCATAATGGATCAATGTTTCTCATATGACTTGCATATCTTGCATAACATCATAAACACATAGCATATGACTTGCATAACTTGCATAACATCATGAACATGTAGCATATGACTTGCATAACTTGCATAACATCATGAACATGTAGCATATGACTTGCATAACTTGCATAACATCATGAACATATAGCACATAACTTGCATAACATCATTAACACATAGCATATAACTTGCATATCATGCATAACATCATTAACACATAGCATTCAACTTGCATAACATGCATTGATCCACATTCATAGCCATAACCTCATTATATCCTATCATAATCATTTCAACAATTGGTCATTAAGGCTATAGAAAACTCACAACTTGTTGATTAGCACTCCTAAGAAGAAGATTAAGTTGCTAGAGTTGATTAGAGATTGATTTGAGAAGCTATCTTCCTCTT
Organism: Allium sativum; assembly: GCA_030737875.1. Taxonomy (NCBI): domain Eukaryota; kingdom Viridiplantae; phylum Streptophyta; class Magnoliopsida; order Asparagales; family Amaryllidaceae; genus Allium; species Allium sativum. Next base: position 602,117,116 of record CM060919.1, on the reverse strand, counting down.
TAGATTGATGGAGGCTCCTTCAAGTTGCATTTTGACGGCATAACGGTGTTGTAGCTATTTTTAGTATGAATTAGGGTAGTCTTAGGGTGTATTTATAGATTAGTTAGGTGTTTTAGGCCCTTAGATTAACCCTAAATCAGATTAGAGCCGTCATATCACGTCCTAGCCACCAAAACACAGCCCAAAAGCCAAACTGATGCACCCAGGTCACCTGGGCTCGACCAGGGAGGTCGACCCCCAGGTCGACACTAGGGTCGACTCCCCAGTCAACCTGGTGGGAAGGTCGACTCCCCAGTCGACCCCCAGGTCGACTCCCCAGTCGACCCCCAGGTCGACCCCCTGGGTCTGGCGGGAATTTTCCCGCCACTTCTGAAATTTGAAATTTCTGTTTTTAAATCTGTTTTTAAATTTTCTGAAACTTCTTCGGGCCATATCTGGGTCATACGGACTCCGATTTTCGAAAACTCGGACTCTATTTCGCCTATTTTTCTGAGACGAACGCAATGGCATAGCCCGTTTCCCCTGATTCAGATTTTAAAGTTTAATTCTGCCCTGTTTTATATTATAGCAAGTTATTCAACATACGGGGTGTTACATTCTCCCCTACTTAAAGGATTTCGTCCCCGCAATCTCTAAGTCAAGAAGAACGTATCCTACCATCCAAACAACCATCTACTCAAACCATCAAACACTGGCATCCATTGTCCTTAAAGTTTCTAATGCTGTATGAACATATGCAAAAAGTGTGTGTATATGTTCCCTGTCTAATGCAAAATTAGGCGGTCTACTGATTTAGTTGACCTCCTTAATGCAAACCATGATAGCACCATGCATCCACTATGTATGCGAAAGAACCTTATCGACACATACTATCTCTACATGAGTGCACAATCATTCACCAAAATGCGTCATCCATGTGATAACACAACCATTATACATCCATTAATATAGCTACCTACACACGATTTTATGCAATATGCAATATGAAGTGATTGAGCCGATCTAGTGCCTAAAGTGTGTGTATATGCATCCACGAGCAACCACTAGCAACCACTTGCATCCACACGCATCCATCAATCATAACATGTCTCAAACACATGTTTCAACCATAGGTTTACCCTATCTAAAGGTCAAAGGTACTAATGAGAGGACATACTAAAGATAAGATAAGTACTAGACAAACGATACAGGAGAAGTTAAAGGACATACCCTCAAAAAAGGAATGGGTACAATGAACGCATCTTCGCTTCTATCTCCCAAGTAGCATTGCTCTCATCTTCTCCCATTTTCACTTTGACTAGTCGAACCTCTCTGTTTCTCAACTTCCTTATCTCTGACCCAAGGATGCGGGTAGGAGCTCGTCGAATAGTCGCATCACGCTCTACCTCCACTTCTCTAAGCAAGCTCGGCTCTACCACCTCTGCGGTCTCATGTAGGCACTTCCTCAAATGTGACACATGGAATACGTCATGTTCCCCACTGCTTCTTGCAAACTCTTCCAAAACTCGCTAGTGAAGATAGGATCTCGATCGCTCACTATGCTAGAAGATACACCATATAACCGAGCTATCTCTCGAAGGTAAACTGAAGCTAGCCATGGAGCAGTCCTCTTGCTCTTTACGGGTATGAAATGGGCGCTCTTAGTAAGTCTATCTACCACAACCCAAATTCCAGTATTACCCTTCCTCGATCTCGGTAACCCATCAATAAAATCCATCGAGACGCTATCCCACTTCCATTGCGGGCCTTCCAATGGGTGAAGCAACCCACCGGGTTTCTTTTGCTCCGCTTTCACTTGTTGGCACACCAAGCATCTAGCGACATACTCGGCCACATCTTTCTTCATACCGGCCCAAAAGAAAACTCGCTTCATGTCTTGGTACATCTTGTCCCCACCGGGATGAATGGTCATCCTAGAACGGTGTGCATCATCAAGAATAGCCTTCCTCAAACCCTCGTCTTGCGGTACACAAAGTCTACCGTCTCTACGCAAGCACCCCCTATCGTCTAGGGTGTACCTACTCAAATGGCTGGACGACTCCCCCCTTATGAGCCTCTCTACCAACTCAACCTACTGTGGGTCGTCCCGCTGTGCCTCGCCAATCCGTCTCAAAAGAGTAGGTCTGACCTCCAAGGATGCTAGCAAACCGGGTATAAAGTCAATGGAAGATCCGAAATCAAACATCGAGATAAATTCCAAGCTTCGTTGTTCCACGAACAATGGACTCAAGGACAACCTTTTTCTTCTCAAGGTGTCCGCCACCACGTTACCCTTACTGGGGTGTACGCTATCTCGAAATCATAGGATGCTAAGAACTCCATCCACCTTTGCTGTCTCAAGACTATACGCTCGAAGAGTCTCCAACACTTCCCTAAGATGTAGGGTATGCTTTTATCCACTTCTGGAGAAAACCAGGATATTCTCCCATACAAAATCGTCACAACTATCCATCTCTCACGCAGACCATCCTAGTCGAACTCGACATCCCCCAAGTGCAAGCCCCAAAGGCCTAAACCAATATCAGACAAACACCCAAGGGATACCTCCTTCGAATTCAGACGACCTACGTGAGATGATACTAGTAAAACGGCTAAATGATTAAGCCCTTGTCCAACTCTGGATGTCCTTGCCAGTCTCGCTCCAAAACCACCGTTGATCAAATAACTGGCTTTGCTTAACCTATTAAGCACATACGAAAACTTGTTAAGGAACTCCCTGAACACCCTCATCAAATAAACAAAGTATGTAGGGGCGTTTGCCAAACCAAATGGCGTCACCAGCCACTCATAGAAACCATCCGGAGTCCTAAAGGCAGTCTTGTCTATACTATCCTCAGTCACTCCCAACTGATGAAACCCCGTGGCTAAGTCTAACTGTGAAACACTGAGGCGCCAACCAACCGATCAAAAAGATCATCAATCCTTGGCAATGGGTGTCTATTCTTCTTTGTGAGCTTGTTAAGCTCTCCATAGTCTGCACAAAGTCTGAGGGACCCATTCGCCTTCGTGGCAAAAACTACTGGAGCACCCCACTCCGATATACTTCGTCTTATGAACCCCTTCCCAAGCAGCTCCCCTACTTGCTTATGGAGTTCCCTCCTCTCACGAGGAGCCATGTGGCGCACTGACAAAAATACTTGCTTAGCATTTTCCACCAGATATATTCGGAAGTCTATCTCCCGCTTCGGAGGTAAGCCCTTCATCTCCTCAAACTTATCCGAGTACTCCCGGACCACTCTAACAGATCGCAAACTCTTGACCGAAGCGTCAAGCGATTCAAGATAACTTAGCATAACAAAATCTATGGGATTACAAGAGATCTCGAGAGTGTTACCCAAGCGGGTTATGAGCCCAACAACTCTCTTTTCGCAATCAAGAACGGCACCATTACTGGGTAACCAGTCCATGCCCAAAATCAACCCATAGCCCGTGAAGCCCAAACAAAAGCATCACCCCTAAACTCAACGCTAAGTATGAGGATCTTCAAACCCAAACATATCATGGACAAATAAGTGGAGCCCCCAATTGGTTTTGAAACAACCACGGGATCATCTACTAAACTGGTGTCTAGGTGCAGTGACTCAACTAATGATGATGAGATAAACGAATGTGGTGCACTAGAGTCGAATAAAGTTCGAACAGGATGATCGAGATAACCAAATTTCAACTTAGACGGTCCTACCCCCATCAGGTATACCCGTCGTGAGGGAATACATCTACCCTCCAGAAGATCCTGTACTTCGTCCTTACCTCTTTGGACAACCCCAAGGTGTCCTATTTCTCCAAGACAACTAGCCTTCCCTTTCACATTCTCCTTTCGTGGCCTTCTTACCACGATGAGGTTTCGTCCTTTATTTACCTAATAGCTATTTGAACCTTCCTCTCTCGTCCATCTTAAAGGTACCTATAAGTCCTCCACCTCCTTGGACTAACTTCTTAGCCTGGCAAACGTCTTAGTCCCTTGAAGTGGTTCTTCCGTCCTTCATACGGAAGTCCTTATGTATCCTAAAAAAAGACATCTATACGCGGAGGGGAAATTCAAAAAGAGAAAGAGGAAGAGATTCAAAACGGAGAATCCGAAGGATAAAGACATGGCTATTGGGGATTATGCTTTTCTTTCAAAAACTTTTCTCTTAAAAGACATGTTTTTGAAAATACTTCTTCCGAAAATGTATTTAGAAAAATAGTTTTCTAAATTTTTTATCTGTTCTGGTAACCTTGAGCTCTGATACCACGTGTAACACCCCACACCCGCTAAGGTCACTCATAAAGGGAATGCCTTAGCTTCGGTGGAGTATTTAAGTGAATATAGAACTGAAAAATTACAACAAGACAGATATAAGTAATACTTGAAATTTAAAAACATCATTTCATTGCAGCAGAAGGTAAACATGTTTGGTTACATCTCAAAAACCAACAAGAGTCAAGTACAAAATATCCATCTCATTAAAACATAAGTACATAATCCCACTACATACTAATAGCCATAATAGAAAAGATAACCGAGCTTTTCTTCAAGAGTCCAAGCTCCAAAAGATAGATAAAGCAATCTGATCAAAGCCCACTAGTGCTAGGACCACTCTGAGAACCTGAGGGTTGGGGAAAAAGATAAAAACAACGGGGTCAGACATAAGTCTGAGTGAGCCCTATAACCTTAACAATACAATCATTAAAGTAATTAGGGTATGATATAAATCTGGTACGGTACGACTGGGGATAAATGACTACACTAAGTAGCCAACTAGACTTAGGATAAACTAAGATAACGGTAAAGACACGCCTATCCACCCAAGGATAAATACTACACTGCACCACACTAGATCTACCCACCCAAGGGTAATTCCTACACTGCACCACACCAGATCTACCCACCCAAGGGTAATTCCTACTTAAAGGTTGATCCCACTAAGTGTACTTAGTAATTTTTAATAATAGTTTCGTGTACCCCTAGCTGACTACATAGGTGCCGTCTGCCCCTATCTCCACTAGGTGTACCCACAACTTAGTAATTTTAATAGTAGTCTCATGTACCCCTAGCTGACCACATAGGTGCCGTCTGCCCCTATCTCCACTAGGTGTACCCACTACTCCCATTCGATCGGCTCCCTAACGTAGATACCCGTGCTGGCCCCACAGTGGGGTGTATCACTCCCCAAAGTGGCAACCCGATAATAAATGGTGCACGACTTATACCTACACGATGCAACAACGTCTTACCTACCAGCCCGGGTCCACACACGCATATGAAACCCGTTGGACTTGCATTGCCACCGCTAACCCGTTTTGGCCTCTTATAGTCAAGCCCAGTACGCGTGTCCCGTCCTCGACATGGGTCGAGCCCAATAAGATACATATGGGTTACTGGTTGAAATGGGCCCCCACAAGCTACCACCTAAGCTTGTCATTTTTTTTCTAGTGCATCCCATGAAATGCCCCCCCCCCCACAAGCTACCACCTAAGCTTGTCATTTTTTTCTAGTGCATCCCACTTAACCCTTTTTAATAATCATGTCCACTTACATGTTCAAAGTTTGGTTAAGTCATCTACTCATATTTCAGTTGCCACTTAAGGCACCCACTAGATTTCCCCATGCCACCCAAGGCACTTACTTGATTTCCACATGCCACCCAAGGCACTTACTTAACCCTTTAATCATGTTTAATTACATGTTCCACTTTGGTTAAGTATTTTAATATTATCTTCCATTGCCACCCAAGGCAACCACTAGATTTTCCCCATGCCACCCAAGGCACTTACTTAACCCTTTAATCATGTTTAATTACATGTTCCACTTTGGTTAAGTATTTTAATCTTATCTTCCATTGCCACCCAAGGAAACCACTAGATTTTCTCCATGCCACCCAAGGCACCCACTTAACCCCTCATGTCCCTCTACATGCTAATGTGGTTAAGTGTTTCTTAATTGATTAAGGACGTAACCGTTGTAAAGACCTCTCACATTAGACTATCTTTTATGGCAGCTGGATTTGCCGGTCGGGTCCGGCCAGCCTTACGCCATAACCGAGTCTAACCTCGTGTCTATACACTTGTCACGTATTTAGTTTGTGCCTAAGACCTCTCACATTGGGCCAATCATTTGTAGCCGCTGGATTTGCCGGTCGGTTCCGGGCAGTCTTATGCTACAAAAGGGTCCAACCTCGTGTCTTAGTCGATTAATTACACCTAATTAATCACCCCTATATTTCGAATTAATTTTCCCTAATTAATTCCAATTTTAACGATGTACATAATTGACTCAATTATGTCCATCTACTTTATGGTATGCATAATCATACCAACTTCACAACATTTCATTAACATGTATATTAACCCCATCGTTCCCCACGTAATTCGCCAACATGACATAAAAGGGAAGATTCATCACAAATACAATGGGTTCAACTTGCATAACATTAATATCAACATGGGTTTAAAGGTGTCAACATGCATATAGCATCAACCCAACTAGCATAAATAATCAACCCAAACTTGCATGAATCACATATGTCATAAAGAGGTTAACTTGCATAAGTTATTTATGTCATACAAAGGGGTAAACTTGCATATGTATGTATGACATACAAAGGGGTTAACTTGCATATGTATGCATATCATACTAAGGTGTAAACTCGCACATGTTACTTGCATATAATCAAACACCAAACTTGCATAACATGTCATATATGAACTTGCATATAATCATACACCAAACTTGCATAACATATCATGTATGAACTAGCATATAATCATACACCAAACTTGCATAACATATCATGTATGAACTAGCATATAATCATACACCAAACTTGCATATCATGGTGTCATAATGGATCAATGTTTCTCATATGACTTGCATATCTTGCATAACATCATAAACACATAGCATATGACTTGCATAACTTGCATAACATCATGAACATGTAGCATATGACTTGCATAACTTGCATAACATCATGAACATGTAGCATATGACTTGCATAACTTGCATAACATCATGAACATATAGCACATAACTTGCATAACATGCATAACATCATTAACACATAGCATATAACTTGCATATCATGCATAACATCATTAACACATAGCATACAACTTGCATAACATGCATTGATCCACATTCATAGCCATAACCTCATTATATCCTATCATAATCATTTCAACAATTGGTCATTAAGGCTATAGAAAACTCACAACTTATTGATTAGCACTCCTAAGAAGAAGATTAAGTTGCTAGAGTTGATTAGAGATTGATTTGAGAAGCTATCTTCCTCTTTAGATTGATGGAGGCTCCTTCAAGTTGCATTTTGACGGCATAACGGTGTTGTAGCTATTTTTAGTATGAATTAGGGTAGTCTTATGGTGTATTTATAGATTAGTTAGGTGTTTTAGGCCCTTAGATTAACCCTAAATCAGATTAGAGCCGTCAGATCACGTCCTAGCCACCAAAACACAGCCCAAAAGCCAAACTGATGCACCCAGGTCACCTGGGCTCGACCAGGGAGGTCGACCCCCAGGTCGACACTAGGGTCGACTCCCCAGTCGACCTGGTGGGCAGGTCGACTCCCCAGTCGACCCCCAGGTCGACCCCCTGGGTCTGGCGGGAATTTTCCCGCCACTTCTGAAATTTGAAATTTCTGTTTTTAAATCTGTTTTTAAATTTTCTGAAACTTCTTTGGGCCATATCTGGGTCATACGGACTCCGATTTTCGAAAACTCAGACTCTATTTCGCGTATTTTTCCGAGACGAACGCAATGGCATAGGCCGTTTCCCCTGATTCAGATTAAAAGTTTAATTCTGCCCTGTTTTATATTATAGCAAGTTATTCAACATACGGGGTGTTACAGGGGTAGTGGGTACAACTAGTGGATATAGGGGCAGACGACATCTATGAAGGCAGCTGGGGTACACGAACTACCGTTATCATTATTGAGTTTTGTAGGCGGGATCAACTTTTAGGTTGACTAGTGGTGGTGCAGTATAGTAATTATCCTATAGTGATTAGGAACGAGATTAACGCCAGAATATTCCTCTTATTTGCTTTGTCATGCCCACTTGTTTCATGGTCATATCTTATCTTACCAGTTTATGCCTTATCCTAGTTACTTTAATAATTATATTGTTAAAGTTATTATACTCGCCAGACTTTATGTCCGACCCCCCTTGTTTTCGCCTCTTTTCTTCCTCCCTCCCTAGGTTCTTAGGGTGGGACTAGTACTAGTGGAGCTTGATCTTGGATCCCTTTCTCTCTCTTTTGGAACTGCTTGGATTGCTGAAAGTAAAGTTCAACTCATCTCTTTTATAGATACTTGTGTTGGGGTTTATGCCTTTTATTTTATGTACTCTGAAACAATTTATCAAGATGGATATTAAGTGTCCTTGGTTTATGAAGTTGTTGTAATCAAACTATTTCTCCGCTGCAATAAAAGTTGTTTTAAAATTTTCAAGTACACTTATTTATATCTGTCTTGTTATATTATTGTTCTATACACCAAATATGCTCCATGGAAGTTAATGTATTCCCTTTGTGAGTGACATTAATGGACGTGGGGTGTTACAGTTCATGTGCCTATATTATACTGGATCCATTGTGAATTGCGAACATATGACATTTTAAATTGAGTATAACTTGGATCTAAATCTCTATCTTGTTGGATCTGTTGTAACTTTTATGGCACTCTATGATGTGGATCTTGACCTTATTTGTGCTAGATCTAATTTTAATTATTGATCTAAATCTCTATCTTGTTGGATCCATTATGACATTCTGTAATGTGGATCTTGACCTTAATTGTGTTAGATCTAGTTTTAACCATTGGATCTGAATCATGTGGACATCTAAATTGCTAATCAGATCTAGTTTATCACCTTGTGCTTATTATATTAGATCTAAACCAGTTGGACATCTAAATTGTTAATTTAGATCTTATTGTGCTTATTATGGCATCATAGTTATGTTAGAATCAATTAACTGCCACGAGCTCATCAGATTTATGCTTATATGTCCACCTTATCACCATGTTAGTTTATGTTTATGCCAAAACAATCACCTTTGTCATATTCCCATCACTTTTCCCTTCTTATTGTGTATGACTAGGCTACTTTGTAGCCTAGATGCTGCCGAATATATGTGAATGCGTTAGTTAGGGAACGGGGGAAAAAGGGTTAGAATTGGCATAATTTAAATCATGTTTATATGAATTGGGCATATAATTAAAATTGGGGAAGTGGGGACATAATCACCTATAAAGACATAGGTAAGAATTGGATAAGAATTGAATGTCTAGTAATTACAATTAATTGTAATTGCACTTATGGCACGAGGTTAGATTGCATTAGTGGTGGAAGTCTGCCCAGACCCGACCGACATATCCAACAGCCACTAATGTTGAACCTAATGTGAGAGGTCTAAGTGCACAAATACGAGACGGGCTATGATACGAGATTAGGCACAACTTGTGGAATAAGATTGCCCAGACCCGATCGGTATACCCAGCATCCACAAGTTGTAGGCCTAATGTGGGAGGTCTAGTCCATTATAAACCATAAATGGACATGGTAATAAATTGGACTACTTAACCAAATCTAATCCATAGGGATTGTATGATTGTGAACTAAAATTAGGGTTAAGTAAAATTGGTTGGACAGTGGGTGGGTTAAGTAATTCTGAGGGGGTGGGTAATATTTACCTATAAGCCCACAAACTTAGCCCGATAAGGTTATGTAATTAAAGACACCTAGTGGTAAGCATAACCGGTAGAAAGATTGGGGTTATATAATTAAAGATACCTTTTAGGGTAAATATAACCTGTGGAAAACCTAGTGGGGGATATAAGACAAAGGGGAGAGCTTTTATCATATTATGTAGGACCCGTTTCAGTCAGTAACCCAGAGTATGTGTCGAGTAGAGAACTCCTAACCAGGTCGGAGAAGGGACACGCTTAATGACTGATTGTAAGAGATCCAAACGTGGAGGCAGTGTTGGCGGCGCAAACCGACCGGGCCATGTGCATGCATGAGCTGGGCCGAAGGGGATAAGACGTCCGTGACACTTGTAGATATGGGTTTGTGCATATCAGCGAGGGGGTTGCCACATTAGGACGCGATACATCCTACTGTGGGGCTGGCACAGAGTATCTATGGAGTAGGGAGACGATCGAATAGGGTAGTAGTTGGGGTACATTTGGACATATGCCTAAGTCTACCATCTTGAAGTGTAAGGGATCATCTCATTCGGGTTATACTAGTAATAGTGCAGAGTAATCATTAGAGAAGTGTATACACCTTATCTTGTCTCCCTTGTCGCACCTGCCATTTATGTAGTGATCTCTCTTATCCACTTTATATGCCTGTCATGATACTTTTATTTATTTACTTTCTAAAATTAACTAGACTCGCCAGACTTTATGTTTGACCCTTTTGTTTCCTCTTCTTTCTTCCGTTCCCGCCCAAGGTTCTCACGGAGGAAACACTCAGGCTTAGTCAGGACTCTGATATCATCTTGCTAGAGCTGCTTTCGAAGTATGGCTCAAGCTCTTATCTCTACTATGGATTTGTCTCTTTTATTTGGGGAATTATGTTTTCTTTTAAGTATTTATGTACTCTGATGGGAAAAGACAGAAGTTATATTATTGTAATGGTTTTTGTGACTTATGGTATTTTGACCATGATGTATGATTTGTATTTGAAATAAAAATTTGAATTTTCGCTGCTATTTTAATTATATCGTTCTCGTAATATTCTGTGTCTATTTACCTATAATGCTTCACGAAACTTAATGCATTCCCTTTGTGAGTGACATTAACAGACGTGGAGTGTCACAGAAACTTCAGTGGTGCACTGCTCAAATAGTCATCACCGCTGTCATAACCAATCTATCTAAGATATCTCTTTCTCCACTACTCGACATATAATGAGTAATCTAGAAGAGTTATAATTACCTCCTAATGGGCGCTACCTACTTAACCTCACTACATTCCCTTTACTGCCTACTCCGATTGATGAGGCTAGATGTCTCGGTTATCTTTCTTTAAGCACGATCTTCACTTCGATTGCCATGTTGCCAAGTCTAACACATGCAAAAAAATTCCACTAATGTACAATCTATGAGCTCGTACGTCTCAAATAAGGGTGTATATAGTGTAGGGGAGGTACTTTCCACAACACCAAACAGCTGTACATTCATGGAGATCAATATATGCAAGGTAGAAATGCACTGTTAGACATTCATCCATGCAAGTCATCCTAGGTTTGAATAAACCGAAGGTAGTAATCCCACTAGATCGTGTGATTTGTTAAAAAGTAGACCTTACACCAAAATGAAGAACTACGGTCGATTTGTAATATGGGAAAATCCCCCATAGGGTCAATGGAAACAACCCATCATTCAATCTACATAATTCTTCCTTATTCAATCCTCGTATTTCGAAATGTTTAATTGATCGAAGTGGTTTTCAGATAGGAATCACCCTAAATTCGATCAACGCCTCCTCAAATTAATCATCGCAAAATATTGTTTGAGTAAGTATTATTGGTTGTTCTTCATTTCTTAATTAATTACTTTATAAAACATCTATTAAGAATGTGCAACTTCGAATATTATTCTTCATGAGCATATATGGAGTTATTAAACCTTATTCATTTAGTCATCTTGGATGGTAAGGCTACTTTAGTATAGTAGATCTGAAAAAATCATACTCAGTTTCCTCGATATCAATTTCTATGTTCAATCTCTACTATTCGTCAAATAACGGTGTAAACATTTTTTAAATTCCCGTGGATAGTAGCGATTCCCTCCTCGGAATTTGATACAAACAATAGCAAGATCATCTCTAAGAAATCCGATTCATTTATCTTAAGAAAACTTGATCTTTTATACTTAACTCGTTTCCGACATTCCAACCTTATTGATCCCTATTCAGCCAAGGGCTAGGTGAGCCACGGTACTGGTTGCTTCTGAACATCTTCATAGTTAAACACCCTACCGAATCTCGTAGATAGAGAAATCATGTATACACGTCAGCTAATTAGAGCGAAGATTACATTAATTAATTATTATAGCTGTTTGATTCGATTCAATTCAATTATTTAACATCTTTAAGTAACTTATAGAATTTCAATGATATCTTTAAATTACTTCATTAATCATTTAAAAGCACTAACCGAAGGCTTGGAAAAGATTTGTTAAGTTTAGCCTTCCATTTTTGATTGTTATTGAAGAGTGCCGCGGAAAGTGCTATTTTAGCTTAATTGATAAAAATGACTTTTCTATCATTGGAAAGTTCATATATTCAACTTAACTTACTTTTAAGACATTTTAATTGATTTATAAGATTTATTCCATATTTTTAAGAGATAAAATTCTCAATGTCAGACAATTTCATTTTTTATATTTTGTACTACAAAACCACGATGTTTTTCAAACCTAATTTTGGGCATATTTCAATATCTACTCAATGGAATCTTGTTTTTTTCTCCAGTTCATTGGAAATCTTTGGTTATGAGGATTTGGAAAAATCTTACTTCAAAGAATTTGGATTCATATTTTTTCTTTACAAAAGATCCACTTTTTAAGGAGTGGTATAACGAGTTACCGTTTCGTGACACGGATTTGTTCTAATTTTGCATTCTTTCCAAACTTCATACCTACACTTAGAATGTTTTTTTGCAAGGCTAACCGATTTTTATAGTGTTCCATATCACTTTTTATTTAAAAAAATAGAGAAATACATGAGAGGACAGGTGATATACAATGTACATATCAGTTGTATCTTCCACACTTGGAAGACAGATACTACTTTCACTATGTTGGATTGTCATGTTCACATTAGATATTAAATTTTCTCTTTTTGTCTGCTAAATCTGTACTGCCGAACAAAGACTGCTAGCCATTCTCGTTTAGATTCCTAAGCATTTCCTTCTTCATGCTCCTTGTCACAGGAGTTTTAGGTCATGTTCTTTCATTGGAGCATGTCGTCTGTTGTTCAGTGATGATGTCAGGCGGTCTCACCCTGAAAGCAGTTGGGGGTGCAATATGCACATATGGGTTGGCCGCTTTGTCTTTGACGGTCGGTGACTTTCGAATCTTCTTCTTTCCACTTGCTATAGTTTTCTGCAGTACTGCTGATACGTTGTCAAGCTACTCGGTATGTAGCTGATCATATACAAGACCTATACAGAACGTTTTAAAATCTTCCATCTTCTTCTCTGTCGCATGAAACTCCGGACTGTTAGCTTCCCGTCATGCTAGCTCTGCTTTGAGGGCGCTAGTGATAGTCAGTATGTCTGCGCTGATTGTTTTTATGTGGGCCGCCCTGACAGATTCAGTGGGACTCTGTTGTATCCTGTCCTTGGAAGATGTAGTCTCGCAAGTCACAACAGAGTCATTGCATTTCATATTTCCAGATTTGGAAGTTTGTAACTTTCCTTCAGTGTTTACTTCTTTTGGTGTAACTGGCGTTCCTGGAGGTACCTCTAGTTCGCAAACCTTCTTGTTTATCAAATTTGCGTCCATGTTATAATTTTCTTTAAAGTTTACAAATGTTGTCATTAGAACTTCATCAACTAGGGCTATTTGACTTGCACGAGTCTCCTTCATTTTGTTATCATCCTCCATAAAGTTAACTTGCGCACTATTGTCCTGATATTGTACGTTTTCGCTTTTCTCATTGAATTTTTTCACTTCTCCTCCATGCTAACGTTTCTACCAATCTCATCAACTTGGTCATTTTCAATCTCCTCGTCCTCAATCTCATAGTTAATTTTATATGAGTCAACATTTACGTCGTTATCTTACAGTGTCGAGAAGAAGTTAGAAGTGCCAACTGCATCCACAACTGGCAAAGACACATCATGGAATACTTGTTTACCTTTTTCTTTACCTACAGAAGCAAGTCCAATCGCTTTCTTCTTCATTACTCTGGTCCAGTGATTGTCGTTATTAGTTGCTGCATAATGGGAGCACTGTATCACTCTGCTCGGTTTCTCGTGGTTAATAGTAACCTCAACATTGGTACTGCTCACAGTGGCATTATCCTTTACCTTTTGATGCTTCGATGTATTATCGCTATTGTCTGTAGCTTTACCAGATTTGTCGGTTTTCTTTCCATTTTGATTTTGTCATCTTCTAGTCGAGTGCCCAAAGACTTTGCAACGTATGCAAACTTCTGGTTTCTAGAGGTCATATACTTTCACTATTTGAATGGTTCCATCTAGATTACGAACAGGAAAAGCATCTGGTAAGGGTGAGCTAGCTGATACCTCTACCATGCACTTGGCGAATTCGAGCATGGTTAAACTTTCTGTGTTGGAGTCCACACAGAAATTTACCAACCCTGGTGGTCGTATAGCTAATTCCCCTCTTGGGCCATGCAACGAGCGGGACGTTATACATTTTTATCCACACTGGAACTGCTTTGACGCTATTGGAGACGTTGCTCAAACTGGGTTCCCATTGTTTAACAATAAATAGTTTATTGCATATTACGACAGTGTCAGCTTCCAGAACCCTTATACGATCAGCCAATGACGAAAAATAAAAGACACTACCATTCGATTTAAAGTCTACTGTACCTTGTACCCTCAGTGTTATTTCAAGTAGTTGATTACAGTAGTATAGGGCAGCGGCGAGTCAAGGAAGAACCCTACAAGATACCCACTCCATTGCTCTACACTAGCCTATACTATATCGCTAGTTATGATTTGGTTGTCCCCATCAAATTGCAACTCCAAATCATTGAGTTCGTAATTGCCAGCGTTCTTTGGCTTCAAAGCGAATAGCGTGGACCATTTTATCTGCAAAAGAGGGTTTGGGTTCGCGATAGCATGAGGGTCCGACATGAGGAAAGGGTTAACTGTGGGAGGCGGGTCTGGCGTGTATGGAGTAGGTATTGGTAGTGGATCAGCGATGGCTAGATATTGTGGATTTGGGTTGGTGTTAGCTAGTGGGTACGGCGAGATGGAAGGGATAGCGAAGGGGGTCGGGTCTGGCGAGGGTGGTATTTGTTTTGGCGGTGGATCCAGGGGTTGATTTGATGGAAGAGAAGCATTGGAAATTGGTAGAGGAATTTGGGTATGGGTTTGGAATGGGAGTTAGCTGTCGCCTTTTTTGCAGGGAGATGGAAGGGATACCAACTAAGAAGTGTTGCTATTCATTCTAAAACATTTCCAACTATTTTTAATATGTTTAATCATTCCATTTTCACCATTTCATTCAATAAAGGAAAGCGGTTTCCTATGTACTTATCGACGTTATTTAACTTGACTTGTCAAATAATCCATATTATAAACATATCATCCACTAAACTAGGTAAAAAATCATTATGGCATACATAAATATCATTTAACATCATCCTAGAAATCATAATTACTTCATTAGCATATGGATAGTTAGGGACATTTATAGCTTAGTTTCTCATCTTCATTAGTTTCTAGAGTTCCGAAAATTTTGCTATAGTTTTGATATGATTACACCGAATCAACTCGAACTTGCTCCTCTTTATTGATTGGGCTCAGCCTAACTTGGATGGTTCCTCAAATCTTCTCATCTTAACTTCAAACATGGCGTAGTGTCTTCTAATGATGATATAAGAGTTTTAGAAGAGTTTGAGAATCTTCAGATCGTTTGATGTAGTTTACAAAAAGTTAGTAAGGAATGAGAATTTTTTTCTTAATTTCTAGAAGCCATTTATGAGTTTAAGAAGAGCAAACATGAAACAGCCCACCTCCGTTAGGGTCACTCTCAAAGGGAATGCCCTAATTTTGGTGGAGGTTTATAAGTATAAGTCATAGATATACAAGACAGATATAAGAACACATATTTTTGAACAGCGGAAAACAGCAACAACTTTTATTTCATTAAAATACGTGTTACACAAACCATGCCATAATTGTCTTACAATACTTCCAAAAACATAACATCTTCATAACTGTCTTGATTACATTATTTAAAGAAGCACAAAGAAAACATAAATAAACTGCAAAAGTCCCATAATTGCTGTCCAAAGCCATAGTCCAAAACGGAAAGGATCCAAGCAATACATTCTTTCTCTTCAAGCTGGATGTGAAAACTGGTCAAGCTGCGGTATTCCCTCCCTGTGGACCTGGGGGGAAACGAAAGAAAAGAAGGCGAAAGAAAAGTAGAGTCAGACATAAAGCCTGAGTAAGTCTAGGACTATTCAGTCTATGAATAAAGAACTGGGTATGATAAGCATAAACTGGAAATGAGAAAGCACCATAAACTAAGTTAAGTTGTCTAGGGTCGAATACTATCGTACCCCATATTAATCTCTGTACCCATATAAACTAGTTCCCAACAGGCACCCCATAATCAGGGTGAAGTGATCCATTTCTGATGATCGGCTCCTACTCGCATAGTTACATGTGTCTTACGGCCCCCGTTGTTGTAGTTACCTATGCTGGTCCCACCATGGGGTGTATCAAGTCCCATGGTGGCAGCCCGACACAATCCTAGAATGCACAGGTATGCTACTGGTGCCCAGTGCCTTATTTTTCTACGCCGGAGTGTGTGCACGCCCGCACCCCGTTAGAACCTACACTGCTGCACCACCGCCGTCGATTTGACCTCTTACAGTCAGCCCAGTAATCATGCCCCACCCTGCCTAGTTCAGAGTATCCTGATACACCTTGTAGGGTTACTGCTGAAAAGGGTCCCCCGCTACTAGGTTTTCTATTTCTAGCCAACATGCTAAGTTGGTTAAGTGTTTTGTAAACCTAACCCCAAATCAGTCTGTATAGTTTAGCATGTTCCATTTTGATTAAGTATTAATTCAATTTACTTAATCCTATCAATCCTGACTCAGCCTTAATTGTCTTATTAAAGCCTCGACCTCTCACATTAGACAGGTATTGTTGTGGCTGCCTGTTGCCGGTTGTGTCCGGGCAGTCTTACGCCACAACTCAGTCTAACCTCGGGTCCTTATTGGGCTCCGTGTTTAACCACCCACATTGGATAGGTATTGTTGTGACTACTGGACAGCCGGGCGGTTCCGGGCAGGTTTCCGTCACAACTCAATCCAACCTCGGGTTAAACACATCGTATTTTCTACATTTACATATTTTGTCTCTTTCCTTTTTATATGTAAATATTTGCGGCCCATTATTCAAATTTGTCTTTATTGGTTAAAATTTATTTATGCCACTTAATTGTTTTTCAGGGTTGTTGGCATGCGTCAAACATGCCAACACATACGTTCTATATTTTAACCCAAACGTCATTACCCCCGTTTTACACGTTCGCTACAATATAAGATATGTTGGGTTTAACATTTAAACCCAACTTAGCCATATGAAAAGGGGAGGCTTATAACATAGTGTTTATAAGGTAACATAAAAAGGGGAGTGTGAACGCATGAACTTGCAACATAACGATTCAATTAACATGAATTAGGCACATGTGAACTTGCATTGTAATGGCATAAACAATACTTAAACATGAATCATTCTATTCATATAATCATGGCATAAACAATACTTAAACATGAATCATTCTATTCATGTAATCATGGCATAAACGATACTTAAACATGAATCATTCTATTCATGTAATCATGGCATAAACAATACTAAAACATGAATCATTCTATTCATGTAATCATGGCATAAACAATACTTAAACATGAATCATTCTATTCATGTAAACTTGCAATTGGAATGTAAATCTAACTTAATTGTGTCACATATATCACCATATGGTTTTAATAACAACTTAGGCCTAAAACATGTTTTCAACTAGGCATAATACCAAACATAGTTTAGTCATGTTCATAAAGATGCTTACTTTTGTTTTTAATACAAAAGTATGATTTGCCAATTTCAGCATAGGTTCATATAAACCATAGTACTTAGTCGAGTCCAATTACACACTAAAAGTGATCATAAAAGTATGTACATCATATTGGCATAATAGTGAATCATATACTTGCATGAATCCCAATTAAAATTTCACAACATGTGGTTGTTAACATGAATCGTATACTTGTCTGAATCCCTAAATAAAATACCACAACATATGGTTGTTAACTTCCAACATAAATCACATACTTGCAAATATCCAATCGTATACCATAACATTCCCAAATCGTTTAGAATCAAAATAACATACAAGTATAGATTATTATCGCCACAATTCCATTTCGTTGTTAACTCCCAACGTAAATCACATACTTGCAAATATCCAATCGTATACCATAACATTCCCAAATCGTTGAATCAAAATAACATACAAATATAGATTATTATCGCCACAGTTCCATTTCGCATTTTACACAAATCAAACACAATTAATTATTCAAATCGGAATAGCACTCTACTTACAACGTATGACGAATCTTCAATTCAGGAATCTGAATTCTGAATTTGGAGATGCTATCCTTTGTTGTAGGCGTTGCTTTGATTTAATTAACGTTGCTTTAAGCTTTTGATTTATCTTCTAATTGTCTCTCAATTTCTGACGGCTATCTCTAGTCTCTCCTCAGCAGCATGACAGTCTCATCTCCATTTTTGTTTGTGTGTATTAGGGTGAGTCTTAGGTCCTTTTTATAGAGTTTTTGAGTTGATTCGGACCGTTGATGGAGCTTGGTTTAATAATAGCCGTTCGTTCAAAGGAGAGACCAACCAGGAGCTGACACCTAGCCCTAGTGACAAGGCAAGGCTCAGAAAATCGACCAAACACAGACCAGGCCAGCCAGGGGGGGCTGGGTTCGACCTGGCTCAGTGGCCAGGTCGACATGCCAGTCGACACTGTGTCGACTTGGCAGTCGACACGGGTGACCCAGGTCGACTGCCCAGTCGACCTGGTTAGCCCCAGGTCGACTGCCAAGTCGACCTGGGTGCCTTGGGCAGGAAAATTCCCGCCTTGGCCGATTGGGCCCGATTTTGAATTTCAAATTGGTTTTTCTGAGCTGTTTTGGTCTGTTTGAATTTTAAACTGAATTCTGAAACTTCCGGAGGTCATATCTTCCTCATACGGAGTCCGTTTTACGCAAACTCGGACTCTATCTCAAGCAGAATTCCGAGACGAACGCAATGCCGTATCTCGTTTCCCTTAATTCTTTGATTTGAAATTAGTTATACTTTAATTTGTAAAATTTCACTGTTATAGAATACACGGGGTGTTACATTCTCCCCCACTTAAAAGGATTTCGTCCCCAAAATCTTCAAGTTCAGGAAGAATGTATATCCTAACATCCAAACATCCATCTACTCATCCATCAAACACGAGCATCCATTGTCCTTAAAAGACTTCTAATGCTTCATGATCATATGCGAAGTGTATGTGTGTACATGTACTTATCTAATGCAAAATCAGGCGGTCTACTGATTCAGTTGACCTCCTTAATGCGAATTATGTAAGTGCCATGAATCCATTATGTATGCAAATTCTCCTATTCATGATTCTACATGAGTGCACAATCATTCATACAAATGCAACATACATATGACAACACATTAAAGTTCAACCATATACGAATGCAAACATATATGCATATGCAATATGAAGTGACTGAGCCGATCTAAAACCTAGATTGTGTGTGTATATGCAACCACGAGCAACCACTGGCAATCACTTGCAACCACTTGCAACCATCATCCATAACATGTTTTCATCCAAAGGGTTTCTTCCTAAAAGATAAAGTCGAGGAGATATACCTAAAAAGATAGATAAAAGCGCAACTTAAGTAAAAAGAAAGATCAAAGATGTACCCTCGAAAAGAAAAGGGTAGGCTGCGCGTATTCTAGCTTCAGTTTCCCAAGTTGCGTCTCCCTCGGCGTCGCTCCACTGAACTTTGACGAGCTTGACTTCGCGGTTGCGTAGCTTCTTTACTTCCGTTCCTAATATGCGGGTTGGAACTTTCCTTACGGTTGCTTCGCGTTCCACTTCAGCTTCTTCTAGGATATTTGGCTCTACCACTTCAGCAGAATCATGTAGACATTTTCGGAGATGTGAAACGTGAAAAACGTTGTGAACTCCGGCCAATTTTTCGGGTAGCTCTAATCTATAGGCCATTTTTCCAATTTTCTCGATGATAGGAAATGGCCCAACGAACCTTGGTGCTAGCTTTCCTGTGGTTCCAAAACGGACAACGTTCCTTAGTGGAGATACCTTAAGAAAAACTCTGTCCCCAACCTCAAATTCAAGGTCGGTCCTCCTCTTGTCGGCGTAGGACTTTTTTATGTCTTGGGCCGTCTTCATCCTTCTTCGTATTAAGTCTACTTTCTCTGAAGTCTCTCGGATCATATCTGGTCCAAGTATGAGCTTATCAGTAGACTCCCACCAACAAGTGGGTGATCGGCACGGTCTTCCATATAAAGCTTCGAAGGGCGCCATTCCGATGGTTGCTTGGTAGCTGTTGTAGTAGGCAAATTCCACCAAAGGAAGATGGTCTTCCCATGTCCCTCCGAAGTCAAGGACGCACAGTCTTAAAAGGTCCTCCAAAACTCTGTTCACTCTTTCTGTTTGGCCGTCGGTTTGGGGATGATAGGCTGTGCTCAAGCATAACTGTGTGCCTACCGCTTCTTGTAGACTCCGCCAAAACTCACTTGTGAAGATAGGGTCTCGGTCACTAACAATGCTGGATGGTATTCCATGGAGTCGAACAATTTCCTTGAGGTAAAGAGATGCTAGGGATGAGGAAGTTCTTTTACTTTTAACAGGTAAAAAGTGGGCGCTTTTAGTAAGCCTATCCACTATTACCCAAATGCTTGTGTTGCCTCTCCTAGACCTAGGCAGCCCATCAATGAAGTCCATTGAGATGCTATCCCACTTCCACTGCGGGACCTCTAGAGGATGGAGCAGACCGCCAGGCTTTTTCTATTCCGCCTTAACTTGTTGGCACACCATACACTTAGAAACGAAATCTTCCACGTCCTTCTTCATGCCGTTCCAAAAGAAAGTTCTCTTTATGTCCTTGTACATTTTATCTCCGCCTGGGTGTATCGTCATCTTGGAGTGATATGCTTCCTCGAGAACCTTCTTTACTAAATCCCTTGTCTGTGGGACGCATAGTCTTCCGTCTCGCCTTAGCCAACCCTTATCGTCGATGGAGTATCTGTTGAGGTGACTCGAAGTCTCACCCCTAATTAGCCTATCAATCGTCTCCACAAGCTGAGGGTCTTCGCGTTGTGCTGTCCCTATTGAGTCCACTAAAGTCGGGCGTAATTCGAGAGATGCTAGCAAGCCTGGTACAAAATCGGAGGAGGGCCTAAAGTCAAAGCTGGCTATAAACTCTAGGCTTTGTCTTTCAACAAACAACGGGCTTAGGGTTAGTTTCTTTCGGCTCAACGCGTCTGCCACTACGTTGCCTTTGCCCGGAGTGTAGGAGATCTCGAAATCATACGAGGCAAGAAACTCCATCCATCTCTGTTGTCTCAAGTTAAGATCTTTCTGCGAGAAAAGATATTTCAACGATTTATGGTCAGTGTAAAGTTCGAACTTCTCACCTAGGAGATAGTGTCGCCAAGACTTGAGTGCAAAGACGATGGCGGCTAACTCAAGATCATGGGTTGGGTAGTTCTTTTCATGCACTTTCAATTGTCTCCCGCCATAAGCTACTACCCTTCCTTCTTGCATTAAGGCGGCGCCTAGCCCTGTCCCACATGCATCTGTATAAACTGTGAACATCTTGCTTCCATCTGGCAATGTTAAAACTGGGGCTGTTGTAAGAGCCCTTTTCAGTCGTTGGAAAGCAAACTCGCAATCCAAGTCCCAATTGAACACTAGATTCTTCTTGGTCAACTTTGTGAGCGGAGCTGATATCTTTGCAAAGTTTCTAATGAATTTTCGATAGAAGCCTGCTAGCCCGAGAAAGCTTCGGACCTCTGTTGCGTTCTTTGGTGTCTTCCAATCCTGCACCGCTACTACCTTAGCCGGGTCTACAACTAACCCTTCCTTGGATACTATGTGCCCAAGAAATCTTACTTCCTCTCTCCAAAAGTGGAATTTGGAGAATTTGGCTTTTAGCTGATGGACTCGCAGAGTTTCCATGATTGCCCTTAGGTGCTGAGCATGTTCCTCTTCACTCTTTGAGAAGATAAGGATATCGTCTACAAAGACCACTACGAACTTATTGAGGAAATCTCTGAACACCATACTCATCAAGTCCACGAAGTAAGCAAGTGCGTTTGTCAAGCCGAAAGGCATGACAAGCCATTCAAAGAAGCCGTCTGGGGTTCTGAATGCCGTTTTATCGATGCTATCTTCAGCCACCCTTAGTTGATGAAAACCGGTCGCTAAATCGAGTTGGGAGAAAACAGACGCTCCTACAAGCTGATCAAACAGGTCATCAATTCTGGGGAGAGGGTGCCTATTCTTTTTCGTTAGCTTGTTGAGCTCCCTATAGTCAACACATAGACGGAGTGAACCATCCGCCTTTGTAGCGAACACCACTGGAGCGCCCCATTCTGAAATGCTCCTCCTAATGAACCCCTTCTCTAGAAGCTCTTTAATCTGTTTACTGAGCTCTTTCCTTTCCCGCGGAGCCATGTGTCTAATGGGCAACGCAACGGGCTTTGCATTATCTACAAGATATATGTTGAAGTTTATCTCCCGCTTCGGAGGCAAGCCCTTCACCTCTTCGAAGACATCCGGATATTCTCGGACCACTCTAACCGATTGCAAATTGTTGACAGAGGCATCTAGCGATTCAAGATAACTAAGCATAACCGCATACGAGGGATTACAAGTAATTTCCAAAGTGTTACCGAGCTGGGTCAGGAGCCTAACAACCCTTTTCTCACAATCAAGGATGGCCCCATTACTGGATAGCCAATCCATGCCCAAAATCAAACCATATCCCGAAAAGCCCAAAACAAAGGCACTACATTTAAATTCTACGCTTAGAATAGAAATTTTCAATCCCACACAGATCATAGACAAATGAGCCGGGCCCCCAATTGGGTTTGAAACAATTAAGGGGTCCTCTACCATACTAGTTTCTAGGTGCAGAGATTCTACTAAAGCAGACGAGATAAAGGAGTGTGATGCGCCAGAATCAAATAAAGTGCGAACGGGGTGATCATAAAGATAAACTACACTTTCTACAGAAGTATTTATACCTCGCTGTTGCAGAGGTGGCGCCTCTAGCACATGAACTTGTGCCCCTGAGGTGGATCCAGCCCTCTGCCCCTGTCCTCGTTTCTTTGGGCAGTCCTTAGCCATGTGGCCTGTCTCACCGCAAGAAAAGCACCCACCATTCATCTTGGCCTTCTTTTTCCGGCAATCTTTCACTAAGTGCCCCACTTTGCCACAGAAATTACACTTCCTCTTCTCTTTGTTGTCTTTCCTGCCCTTCTTAAAGTCTGTCTTCTTAGGCTGTAAACCCTCTTTCTTCCCTTGAGAGCTTTCTGCCTTTGTCTCCTTCTTGCCCTTATCCTCTTCGTTCAGCAATGCCATCTGTACCAATCTTTCATACGTAGCTCCCATGGGTATATGGGTCATGGCCAAACTGTGTAATGGCTCATTCAACCCTTTGACAAAACGGAGAGCCTTCTTGTGCGGGGTGTTGACTAGGTCCAGTCCGAACCTAGCCAGCTCATCGAACTGATTAACATACTCTTTGACTGTCTTATTCCCTTGCTTAAGAAATAAGAATTTTTCCAACTGCAAACTCCTTTCAGCGTCTGAGAGAAATTTAGCCTCAAACCTTGCCCTAAAGTCCTCCCATGTTTCCACTGGTCTTTCTGCATTAGTGACTTCCCACCAATAGGAAGCCTCGCCTTTAAGTAGCCATACTGCCAGTTGTACCTTCTGCCTATCTTCTACCTCAAAGATGACGAATAAGACCTCGGTCTCTTTCATCCAATTCCTAGCTGCCACGAAGGACTCAGTTCCATGGAAGTCCTTTCCTCCCATAGCTTTAAAATCTTTACATATCTTAGCAAAAGTGTTTCCCCGTGGAGGAGGTGGAGGAAGAGGTGCTGCTGCAGCCGGATGATTCCCTGCAGCTGGGGGAGGAGGAACGGTAGGGCCTGGCTGAGTGGCCCTTGCTTCTAAGAATCGTCTAAACCAACCAGGTATTGGTACACCCTCTGGCAAGTTAAGTTCTTCGGACATGCTGAAACAAAAAGGATAGATTCAAAACGAAGGATAAGAGATAGTACCTATGGCTTTGGGGGACTTTGCCTTTTTAAAATAAAATAATATTTTATCTTTTAAAAAATGCTTCTTTAAATTTTCCTTTGAAAATAAATTTTCAAAACTTTTATCTTATCTGGTAAACCTATGCTCTGATACCAAGTGAAACACCCCACCTCCGTTAGGGTCACTCTCAAAGGGAATGCCCTAATTTTGGTGGAGGTTTATAAGTATAAGTCACAGATATACAAGACAGATATAAGAACACATATTTTTGAACAGCGGAAAACAGCAACAACTTTTATTTCATTAAAATACGTGTTACACAAACCATGCCATAATTGTCTTACATTACTTCCAAAAACATAACATCTTCATAACTGTCTTGATTACATTATTTAAAGAAGCACAAAGAAAACATAAATAAACTGCAAAAGTCCCATAATTGCTGTCCAAAGCCATAGTCCAAAACGGAAAGGATCCAAGCAATACATTCTTTCTCTTCAAGCTGGATGTGAAAACTGGTCAAGCTGCGGTATTCCCTCCCTGTGGACCTGGGGGGGGGGGGACGAAAGAAAAGAAGGCGAAAGAAAAGTAGAGTCATACATAAAGCCTGAGTAAGTCTAGGACTATTCAGTCTATGAATAAAGAACTGGGTATGATAAGCATAAACTGGAAATGAGAAAGCACCATAAACTAAGTTAAGTTGTCTAGGGTCGAATACTATCATACCCTATATTAATCTCTGTACCCATATAAACTAGTTCCCAACAGTCACCCCATAATCAGGGTGAAGTGATCCATTTCTGATGATCGGCTCCTACTCGCATAGTTACATGTGTCTTACGGCCCCCGTTGTTGTAGTTACCTATGCTGGTCCCACCATGGGGTGTATCAAGTCCCATGGTAGCGGCCCGACACAATCCTAGAATGCACAGGTATGCTACTGGTGCCCAGTGCCTTATTTTTCTGCGCCGGAGTGTGTGCACGCCCGCACCCCGTTAGAACCTACACTGCTGCACCACCGCCGTCGATTTGACCTCTTACAGTCAGCCCAGTAATCGTGCCCCACCCTGCCTAGTTCAGGGTATCCTGATACACCTTGTAGGGTTACTGCTGAAAAGGGTCCCCTGCTACTAGGTTTTCTATTTCTAGCCAACATGCTAAGTTGGTTAAGTGTTTTGTAAACTTAACCCCAAATCAGTCTGTATAGTTTAGCATGTTCCATTTTGATTAAGTATTAATTCAATTTACTTAATCCTATCAATCCTGACTCAGCCTTAATTGTCTTATTAAAGCCTCGACCTCTCACATTAGACAGGTATTGTTGTGGCTGCCTGTTGCCGGTTGGGTCCGGGCAGTCTTACGCCACAACTCAGTCTAACCTCGGGTCCTTATTGGGCTCCGTGTTTAACCACCCACATTGGATAGGTATTGTTGTGACTACTGGACAGCCGGGCGGTTCCGGGCAGGTTTACGTCACAACTCAATCCAACCTCGGGTTAAACACATCGTATTTTCTACATTTACATATTTTGTCTCTTTCCTTTTTATATGTAAATATTTACGGCCCATTATTCAAATTTGTCTTTATTAGTTAAAATTTATTCATGCCACTTAATTGTTTTTCAGGGTTGTTGGCATGCGTCAAACATGCCAACACATACGTTCTATATTTTAACCCAAACGTCATTACCCCCGTTTTACATGTTCGCTACAATATAAGATATGTTGGGTTTAACATTTAAACCGAACTTAGCCATATGAAAAGGGGAGGCTTATAACATGGTGTTTATAAGGTAACATAAAAAGGGGAGTGTGAACGCATGAACTTGCAACATAACGATTCAATTAACATGAATTAGGCACATGTGAACTTGCATTGTAATGGCATAAACAATACTTAAACATGAATCATTCTATTCATATAATCATGGCATAAACAATACTTAAACATGAATCATTCTATTCATGTAATCATGGCATAAACAATACTTAAACATGAATCATTCTATTCATGTAATCATGGCATAAACAATACTTAAACATGAATCATTCTATTCATGTAATCATGGCATAAACAATACTTAAACATGAATCATTCTATTCATGTAAACTTGCAATTGGAATGTAAATCTAACTTAATTGTGTCACATATATCACCATATGGCTTTAATAACAACTTAGGCCTAAAACATGTTTTCAACTAGGCATAATACCAAACATAGTTTAGTCATGTTCATAAAGATGCTTACTTTTGTTTTTAATACAAAAGTATGATTTGCCAATTTCAACATAGGTTCATATAAGCCATAGTACTTAGTCGAGTCCAATTACACACTAAAAGTGATCATAAAAGTATGTACATCATATTGGCATAATAGTGAATCATATACTTGCATGAATCCCAATTAAAATTTCACAACATGTGGTTGTTAACATGAATCATATACTTGTATGAATCCCTAAATAAAATACCACAACATATGGTTGTAAACTTCCAACATAAATCACATACTTGCAAATATCCAATCGTATACCATAACATTCCCAAATCGTTTAGAATCAAAATAACATACAAGTATAGATTATTATCGCCACAATTCCATTTCGTTGTTAACTCCCAACGTAAATCACATACTTGCAAATATCCAATCGTATACCATAACATTCCCAAATCGTTTAGAATCAAAATAATATACAAATATAGATTATTATCGCCACAGTTCCATTTCGCATTTTACACAAATCAAACGCAATTAATTATTCACATCGGAATAGCACTCTACTTACAACGTATGACGAATCTTCAATTCAGGAATCTGAATTCTGAATTTGGAGATGCTATCCTTTGTTGTAGGCGTTGCTTTGATTTAATTAACGTTGCTTTAAGCTTTTGATTTATCTTCTAATTGTCTCTCAATTTCTGACGGCTATCTCTAGTCTCTCCTCAGCAGCATGACGGTCTCATCTCCATTTTTGTTTGTGTGTATTAGGGTGAGTCTTAGGTCCTTTTTATAGAGTTTTTGAGTTGATTCGGGCCGTTGATGGAGCTTGGTTTAATAATAGCCGTTCGTTCAAAGGAGAGACCAACCAGGAGCTGACACCTAGCCCTAGTGACAAGGCAAGGCTCAGAAAATCGACCAAACACAGACCAGGCCAGCCAGGGGGGGTTGGGTTCGACCTGGCTCAGTGGCCAGGTCGACATGACAGTCGACACCGTGTCGACTTGGCAGTCGACACGGGTGACCCAGGTCGACTGCCCAGTCGACCTGGTTAGTCCCAGGTCGACTGCCAAGTCGACCTGGGTGCCTTGGGCGGGAAAATTCCCGCCTTGGCCGATTGGGCCCGATTTTGAATTTCAAATTGGTTTTTCTGAGCTGTTTTGGTCTGTTTGAATTTTAAACTGAATTCTGAAACTTCCGGAGGTCATATCTTCCTCATGCGGAGTCCGTTTTACGCAAAATCGGACTCTATCTCAAGCAGAATTCCGAGACGAACGCAATGGTGTATCCCGTTTCCCTTAATTCTTTGATTTGAAATTAGTTATACTTTAATTTGTAAAATTTCACTGTTATAGAATACACGGGGTGTTACAAAACATGTAGAGTTTTGGTGTAAATAATTTGAGAAGAATGGTGTGATATTTATAGAAAAACTTAGAAAATAAAATACTGGTTGGAACATTATTGAAAAACCATGACCTCTCTCTCCCCCCCTTGAGTTCAGCTAAACACCCTATCCCTTTTGTCATAGTTGTCCTTGTGTGTAAAAATATCTGAAAGGGTGATGTGTATGTAAGAGTATAGTACTTTTTAAAAATTAAACTCCTTTTGTTTTCTTATGCTTACTTTTCCTAATCTCTCTTACTTTATTTAACCACTTCATTAATTTAATATGTTTATGTTATCACATGCACATACACACGTATATATATGTGCATGGGTATTATAAAGGGTTTACAACGTTGTACGACTTCCATTCATCAAACTGTTGAGAATTCGAAGTCGATTTATTGGTCATATTTTCAATCAAACTATTTGTGTAAGTAAACAAAATTTAAAAATGAACATCTTATCATATTTAATGAATTAAAACTTAATTATTTAGTCATTATAACCATATTAATAATATTTAGTCGTTATCTATGAAATTTGAGATTTTACTAGTAAAAAGATATTGATTTTCCTTATATTTGCAGGTTAAGCATAGTCTTTTATATAACTTGTTCACCCTTGATATGTTATCACTATATACCATATTTAAAATGGTTCCTTATTATTTAAGACAATTATTTGAATAATTATAATAATTATTAAATCACTAAAATCTTCATTTAAACTCATAAATCACTTATTTGGTAAAATATTTACCTTCAATAAAAAGCTACAATTTTTCTTACATTCTTGCTTTTTTGGGGAAATAAGTGTGTATTTAAAATCGTTTGTGGTCGTTATGGTTAGAAATCAATTTTAAATGGTTTCAGCCATTTTATTAGCATTTTTCTTGAGGAAATAAATCCTTGAATAATTCTCCAACATGAATTCATTATCATTAGACTTGGTTATTAGTTGGAAATGATCCATATTTTAAAATTTTAAAATGATTCAAGTATCCTTAACTAAGGTGATTAAATTCCGAGTTGTTACATTCTTCCCCCTAAAAAGAATTTCGCCCTCAAAATTACAATAAATAAACCCAAGGTAGTTTCCCGCTAAATTTTATTTTGCATACTTGTAGATCATCTATGCGCATTGTTTAATCCGATCCTTTATTCAAATACACAACTTTTCCTTCTAAGCTATATTTATCCTTCGATACTGTAATATGGATTCTGATCAAACTTTTTGGTTAAAAAACTTTATTTTCCTTATATGGTTATCAAGCATGGTAGAAAACTATGTGTTTAATCACATACAATAATCAACATTCGCCATTAAAAATCAAGTTATAAATACTTTTCGGACTGGTGTAAACACCTCAAACTTCCATACTCGTATCTAGATTAAGATGTGATGAAACAATTTACGTATAAGTTACATAATTATACTACTAATTTCCTGACCACTAGTATATTTCTCAGATTCATATAGTGCATCGTTACTTTAAGCTTAAACATATTTTAGAATTAAGCTTATACTTGTGTAACACTCCATTACGTCCCACGAGTACATACAAATATCAAGTTCATTTTCTAAACAAGTACGTTCCATAAATTTTCTTAATTTGTTATCTTCTTAATTCAACTGTCACGTAGACTTGACTATATATTCTCATAAATAGTTTAACATTAACTTCTAAATCCATTTCGTGGTTTCCTACTATCCAAAGTCGTCGAAAATCTCAATTAATTCAATCGTTAGAATTTTACCAAGTTACTTATTATTCTATTATTCATTTATGAATATTTTTCGCAACGATGAAGTTTTATTTTCCTTAATTTAATTCATAATTTAAAAGTCTAATACCAAAATGAAGCCAAATGGAATGTTCATAGGGTTTTTCAATTATTAGATGGTGGTTAAAACCATCGTGGATTTCATTGATATCAAATGAGATGTTATAGCCTGGTATAATTTACTCATCAAAAATCTCCTTTTGAAATCTAAACCTATCCTTTGTGATAGTTATTCCTTAATACCTTATCTTTTTTTTGGGAGAGATTCACGCAGAGTATATAACAATGAAGATTTTTTATTAAAACAAAGTTCTTATAATCTTACTACTGCGATACCATATATAACTGGTTACCAGATACAATACTTTTATAATCGAATCTATTCTTTGGAGTCTGAAGGGGTTCCTTGGTGCCAAAAATCCACCTTAAAATATATCTCTTCATCTTGGCAAATTCTATTCAGACCCAAAAAATAGCTGAGTTGCCTTTTTTTTAAATTTCACATGACCAAAATACCCTTTACCTTGTAGAGCCACTACGAGGTTAGCAACATTACCTCGTAGAGTCTCTAAGAGGTAATGCTGCTAACCTCGTAGGCCCCCTACGAGGTAATGATACCAACCTCGTAGGCATACTGCGTGGTTGGACCACAATCCTCACACCGCACTGCGTGGTTGACGGGAACGTATAAAAAATATATTCAGCGAAGGGTATTTCTGTCCAGCAAATTTTTAAATTAAAAAAGGGGGGCAACTCAGCTATTTTGTAGGTCTGAATAGAATTTGCCATTCATCTTTTTCCCCTTTGTCATTAGCTCCATTCCCATTCCCTTCTTTCTAGGGCAGGTTTCCATATAAGGGTGCTATGGGACTTGACCTGTGGCAATAAGGTGTCCCTCCAAATTATTACCCTCGTCTGAGGGTTGGTTCTTCCTTGAGGGTTCTTCTTTTGCTTCTTCTTCGCATCAACTTACATTCCATCTTAATTCGATGAAGTCACTTCCCATTGACTATACGATGTTACTTTCCTGGCTGTTTCCAGCTTCATCTCGAGGGAATTCGTTCATCCACTATTCGTAGTATATAGAGTTTTGGCTGTTGAGCTCAACCTTTATTTCTTTCTCCTCTCCCGTGGGTTCTTCTATGGGTTGGATTCCTCGATCTCAATGATTGGTACCGGTTCCTTATCATTGGACAAGATGTTCGGGAGCCCCGCGAGGCATAAGCCACTCTGTCTTTGGCATATTTTCCTAAATAAAGTGGGAGAATGGGAAACTAGGATATCTGCTACTGTCACTATAAATAGGTGCATTCTCCTTAACTTTGGAGGACTCCCCTTTGTAAATCTTATTTCCATCGAGATTCTACAAAGAAAAAGGATACTTATTAATGATATATTCATATTTCATATTTTGTAGGTATACAAGTATACTTCTATTCCAAATTTTATGGGCATTTATATCCAAGGGTTGATATTATAATTCGTGAATCTATCGTTTATAGTTTTTATCGTTATTAGCTATACCTTTCAAAGATATTATTCAATTTGGAGGTAAATCTTAGGTAAAGTTATTTCTTTACTAACTTTAAAGGAAAATTATTTATTCTTAAAGACACATGCTTGGTAAATTTACTCTTAACTCATTCAAGGATATTTCCATCTTTATCTCTAATGCGTTACTCACCCTAAGGTATTGCTAGCAATATCTTCAATGAGTGTTTAACTCAAATCAACCTTTGGTGTTTGATCAACCCAAGCTCTGATACTAAATGAAACGACCTACTTCCTCGGCCCATAAAACTCAACAATAATACGTCCACGTTATTCACATGCCACTAAAATAGGTGTCGGAGAAGCGAATTATTTGTGATAAGAAAGAAAACAAAAGGAAAGTAGAAAGATTAGAATCTTACACATCAAAAAAATGTATATGTATATTTGTCATATAAAATCATTACAATGGAAATTTTAATCATACTTATTAGAGTGTCGATTAATTTCAGCCCAGGCGGTTGTATTATCTGTCCTCAAAAATGTTGAATGAAACTAAGTATAGGTGGGAATAAGTGTCTATCTTTAGATTCTTCAGCTCCAAGCTCCATCCAGTTGATCCAAGTAAAACTTAAGCTACTAGGCTGCTCGAAGAAAGTAGGAGCACCCGACACTACAAGAAAAACTGCAAATAGCAGCGGAAAAATCTGCTTCAAATTTGTCGCTAAACAGGCCTTGGCGACGGATTTCCTACGTATCATGGTGGTCGGTAAAAACCATGACGGTATCTATGTCAGATTTTGCGATGGAAATTTGCAAGAGGCTTCCGACATTTTACTAATTTTATAATAAAAATAAAATTTATTTATTAATTTAATTTTAATTTAAATTAAATTTATATACCGACTTTTTACCGACGGATAAGTAAATTATAATAAAATATTTATTATGCAAGTAGTTGGTAAACCCTTGCTAATTACCAAGGGATTAGCGACAAAAAAAATTCACAAAGACAATCAGGTTCTTAGTTTTGTCAGTAAACCCTTTCAATTCAGCAAAGGATTAGCGACGGAAATTACATTGGCGTATATTACATTTTTATTATTTTTGTTGGTAATTGGACGGTAAAATCTTTCAAATTAGCCTCGGAATATCGACGCATCGTTGTCGACGTTTTCAAATTCAGCAAAGGTTCCCTTTCTATTCCGTCGGTAAATGTTACTACAATAGAATACTAATTTACATCTGATGCACGTCAATGTTAATTAAGATACTTAGTTAATATAAACTCAAAAATAACACCATTCATAATCAAATAACGGCATAGAATATCAATTAACATACAAACAAAATATATAAATTAAGTTGCTAAATTCAATACATAATCAATACTTCTATAACAATTATGGAATAACAAAAGACAATGTATATTTCATACAATAAAAGAATTTTAAGCAGTAACCCTCAGCAGCTCAGCGCCTCTCAGATGCCACAGATTCATTTGAAAACGAGTACTTGACTTGAGAAAGCACAAAGTCGTATGTCAGATCATATGGATGATCTTTTGACGGCATCTCCAATATTGCTGGAATTGGCTTGTTATAGCTATCAACAAGAAACCTTATCATGTTTCCACCTGCAAAGATCTCTGTATACCAAATATGACTAGTTACATTTCCAGCTAATCGGTTAAGTACACTGTACACATGCACTAATAACATACCGACAAGAAACATGCATTAGACCATTCTGCATTGAAATCATACTCATAGTTCAGAATTTGACCATATTTAATTCTCACTGACCAAATCGACCCAGACTAGTTGCCTACATCGGCAACTATTGAAACCTTCATACAAGGATTACCGTATGTCATATTGAAGTTGCTATGTAAAAATCAAGCATTATGTTATATGAAATGAAAAGGACTAGCTAGACATAAGTACTGCTAAAATAGTTTTTAGATAACTCTAATACTTTTGTTTGTAATCTTATTCACTCTATCAACAGTTTTTCTAATTTTGTTCAATGGCAACTACATACACCGCAATAGCTTTGCGAAATTTATCCTACCATATATAAACATAGTACCAGCCATTTCATTCATATATTATTCTTATGACTTGTATCATTGACCAGTTGATAGGTTGAGTCATACACGGCTGTTTTGTCACCTTACAATAGCTACTTAAAATCAAGAAATCAAAAATTCATCTTAAGTTGAAAGCAACAGAATGAAGAGGATACCTAAGCTTATCATAGATTTATTTTGGATGGGTCATATCTGGCAACATCAACAAAATCTTTCCGTTCAGTCCCAAGACTTCCCTGTTTTGCTACAACAACAAAATTAAATATATAATAAATTTTCTTAAAAAATAGAACACTGAAAAGTAAAAAAAGTAATTAAAAAAATTGACATTATAGTTTGGATAAATTTAGGAGCAAGTTGGATCAATGTTTCGGAGATTTATACATAGAATACATTTCAGTAACGAGTAGAATAAGCATCACTCTTGTTAACAATTATAGACTATACCAATATATCACTAATTTATTCGCCTTCAGCTCGTATGTTCTAAAGAGGAAAATTAGTTTTATATTAAAACTGCCTAAAAAATCCTAACTTGAACAATATTAAGTTTCTATAATCGGCCATTACCAGAAGTTTTTAGTTCTATGCAGTATGCACTCAGATCGTATATGAGGATGATGACTTTGACATAGTCTTACCAAATGTTCAATTTACCACACAAACTAAAGCTAACCTTATTATGACAATAGCATGTTAGTATTTGCCTGCAGCTCCTAAGTTCTAAAGGGTAAATTAGAATGGCTAAAAGTTTGTAACTTGAACAATATTACATTTCTATAATCAGCTATTACCAAAGGTATATTTTATTAAATTTAAAAACCAAATATCAACAATGTGTTATAAGGATAACGATACATAGAGCGAACATGTTTCCATCATAATGATGATCAACCAAAACAAGAAACAAGAGCATAATGCGCAATACCTGCCTTAGCACAATAACTAAATAATGATGCTATTACTTCTATATACTGTAAATATGTTAACATGCTATTACTTCTATGTACTGTAAATATGTTAACATGCTATTCAGTTGTGCTGATACATATCTTATGGATGAACTGAACATAGCATGAGCTAGGATGCTGGGAAATTCCCTATTCTATTCTCTATAGAGAATGAACATGCATTGGAGAGTTGTTTTGAGAGTCTAAAAATGGAGTTAGGTTTTCCGCCGCCTCTCTCTTTCGTCCCTCTTTTCCTCTCTTCGTCTTCTCGTTTCTAACCCTCCCTCTCAACGAATCGTCCTCCATTTTCTTTAACACCTCATCTGCGTTTCTTTTGGTTTTTTTTTTCTTTTCCGCTTTCCTTTGCTTTTTCGACTTTCGATTCCTATCACCAATCTTGCAACCTCGGTTTCCTCAACTCTTTTTGCTTTCTCGTTCAGATCTGTGAGCTTTTTCATAGATCTCTTATTTTCTTTTGAGATCGGGGTCTCTGGTTTGTTGTCGTGGTTAGGTTGTGGGACCAGATCTTGGTCGATCTGCTTGTTCCCCTTTCCGCTTGTTCCATCTTCTTGTTTTCAATGGGCCCAAGCCGTTGGTCCTTATCCTAGAGTCAGGTTTCAGACTACTCGGCTTTCTTTGATTTCCAACGGAGTACAGTTTCGCCTTCTTCCACGATCTGCACTGTGTCACGTCTCCCTTGGTCTGGTAAGCTTCTTCTTGCT
This sequence comes from Allium sativum, assembly GCA_030737875.1. NCBI lineage: Eukaryota > Viridiplantae > Streptophyta > Magnoliopsida > Asparagales > Amaryllidaceae > Allium > Allium sativum. The sequence continues at coordinate 602,082,371 of CM060919.1, read as the reverse complement.
CTTGTAGTGTGTTCATCACCTTTCGGTGGACGGTTACATGTGTCTCTGCTTCATCATTCTCGGGATTGATTGTGCTGGCAGTGAGTGGTGTGGAGGTACTTTTTGTACTCTAGCTTGCTGGCTTGTTCTTTTCTTTTTGTGGTCTGTATCAGGACTGTGGAGATTATGGGTTATCGGCGTTCATTGGGTTATCTTATTCGAAGATTGGATATGGGAGCCTGTTTTTTGCTTGCTCTGCCTTTCTTTGTTGCTTGCTCTGGTTTTAGTTCTGCTGCTTGTCGGGTTGCCGGTCAACCTGTCGTTGGAGGTGGTTGTGGTTCTCTGTTATCTGCGACCTTTGGTTTCGGTGGTGTCCAAGATTGGTGAAAGGAATCTGTTTTTGTTTTGTTTGTTGGTTCATGTCTGTTGTGTGGAGTGTTCGTTTTAAGTTGGATGTTCTTTCTTTTTTCCTTTTGGTTTTGTGTCTGTAGTAGGAATTGTAATAGCTTGTTTTGTTGAATGGATTTCTATTTGCCTTAAAAAAAAAAGAAGCTAGGATGCTGGAGACACAAATGCAAGGAAATGTGACTAAAAGTGGCACTGTGTGGCGGTATGACAAAACATCTGGGCAGGTGGCAAGAGGTTATGGTTCATTAGCATAATAAGGCACTGAATGAAAGGCGTGGAAAGAAGGATTTTGCATGAGAATATCTTTAGACATGACAGTATAACAACAAGATAGAAAGAAGCAAAAGTGTATATCATTGGAATAAATAGTACAACAATATGCTAAGTGGGACTAAGAAAAGTGACATTTTGTACCTGAAGATTCTCACTGACTGAAAAATGAAGCATCGACGCTGAACACAATTCGAACACAACATAAACATAGCAGCAGACCTGGAAAATTGAAAGAAAAAAATATTATCAACAAAAGTTATTACTATTATTATTATTTATTGAACTAGCACTTTACTATTTAAAAAACTCGACCGAAATATAAATAACTTAACCATTAAATAACAATCTCTGCTTTATTGAAATAAAAAATTGTATTACAAGTTTATAGAAAATTTTAGTTCAAGTAAGACTCACAGTTACAAATGAACAATACAGCTAAAAGAAACATTTAAAACCAATTAACAACATTAAGTTGCATAAAATAATAAAGCAATTACAAGTATTATTGTTAGTTGATCTAACAAGTACTTGGTGTAGTCGATGTTGGTTTTGTTGATGTTCGAGCTATTATAGAAAATGAAGTTTCTTCTTTAATTGGGATACGGACCGCAATATGTATGAGCTATTTTTTTGGCAATTGACTTTCTCATTTTGAGTGTAGTGTGCATTTCATCCTGAGTTTTCAGTGGTTTTAAATTAGTACATGTAAACTACATCAAAATGAGGATAACATGATTGTATATGTTTGCGATCATAGTAATATTTTGCTGCTACACCACAATTTAGCATGTTAGAAGTATGACTTGGTGTATAAACTCAAACTCTTAAGCATGACGAATCAACCGAAATCAAAAATGAAAAGTTCAAGAAAAATCATTGACGGAAGCAAGCTGCAACTATCTTAGGCATGAGGTAACTTGTATTGGATTTTTTTATGTGATTTAATTTTTTCCCTTTAGCTCTGCCAAATCTAGTCTTCTTTTGTGATGTTTTTTAAATTTATACCAGAATCATTTACTTGTACTTGCCTATCAACCTATGTTTTCTTTGACAATAATCATAGAATAAACCTTTAGTGGCTAACGATACATTTTATCATTGCAAAGGAAACAAAAAGATTGGGTGAAGGATGAAAATTTAGTTAACCTATTGAGTAACACTATCATACCAAAAATACTTTAGCAAGATAGTCATGCACAAACTTTCAACATGAACTGATGAGATAATGGTAAGAATACGATATATAATCATATGACGCATGACTATTTTATACACGTGCACATTCATGGCCAAATAAATCATCTTTAGGGAACTTAACTTTTCTGCCATGAGTTCATAAATAGAAAACAAATATAACAGTCGGCTTAGAACATTAGTTTACATGTGGTAACTGGAAGAGAGTTACATATTTAAACCAAACAAGGTAATCAACTGAAGGGATAATGATTGCAATTTTGTAAAAGCTATCCATCGCAATATAATATTCCTTGTATAAACTAAAGATTTAAAATGTTTCGAGGTTGATTCCATAGTCATATTTTGAACAAATACGCGGTCACATTCATCATTCACGAACGTATGAAAAGAGAGTCTAGCAAGTTTTATATGAACATTTAAACATAATATTTTTCAAAATAGGATGTCACAGCATAAACTGAATTCAGTCACCAAGCGTTCCTTGAAGTACTTGAACCATGCTGGATTCCAAATCTTAATGCTATAATTTGACAATTCATGAGTTAATACTACCCTCATTCTCCTTAAGTTCGTGAGTAAATATGTAAACTTTGATGATCGAATGACTAAAAAAATTGATTGGATAACTTAAAGAATGAAAAAGAACACATATTGCTAAGTTTATGGTTGATTATGCAAAACATTGGCTTGTGGTAGCAGTAGAAAAAGACCTAGGAATAATTTCAAGCAGGATTTCATCTCTTTTGGATATGCAGTAATAAATCCAGCGATCCTTTAGGGCTGAGAGAAAAAGCACAATCAAAATGAATGGCACAAACACATACACTTTTAAAATTGTGTGTAAAAAGCAGGAAACGAACCGAACTAAAGTGAAGTAAGCAACGACAGTAGTTGAACTAAAGGCATAGTATATGCTAATACCCATAGAAGTTGGAGAGAATGGGTAGCAAACTTGGGCAAGGATGACAATTGTAACGACCCAGAAAATCTGAACCAATTTAAAATTTTTTAAATTAGCTAAAATAATGGATTTTAAATATTTAAAATAAATATTTTAAATAATGGCGATGAAAACTGAGTTTGAATCGACATTTGAAAACGAATATAATTAATTATAATTATATATAGAATTGAAAATGGCGCGGTAGTTCGATAATTCGATTTCAAACTTCAATTGAATATACCGGGTGCAAAATAATCCGAATTTTAGTGAAACCAAAAACATTAGGATCTAATTGATAATATCTTTCCAACGAATCTGACAAATCGAAATTTGATAGCGGGAATCAAAAGATATGTCCAGTTGAAAATTCTGAATAGTCGCTATGGAATTCAGGCCCTTAAAAATGAACATTTTGCAAACGACCTCGGATTTCGACGAAACCACTTTTGTTGGATCCGTGTTGTAAATTTATTGCTAGATTTCAAATTCCATAATTTTTTGAATCAATATGTGAGCGTGGCAAAGGAAAACGCGTTTGACCAGTTTCTGTTGATTTTAATCGACTGGAAATTGGACATTTTTCAAACGGTCTCAGAATTCGACGAAACTAGTTTTGTTAGGACCGTATCGTCAATACGAAATTAGAAAATATTTTATTTGGAATTTTTCTAGTTAGTATGTGACCCCGGTAATTTGAAATGTACGTTTAAAATTCAACATAAGGATTTAAATGTAAATTCAACGGAAACCATTCGAAACAATCGAATCAGCTTACGATACATATCCCATTGTGTTCGGAATGGGGGTAAAACGCTATGGACGACAGGCGGTGGGCCTCGTTTCGAGGTCGTATGTGAAAGTCAACTTATTTGAAAAATTAAATAATAAAAATAATAAAAATAAATTTTAATTCCCTCCCTTTATCTCCCTTTCTGGCCCCCCCCCCCCCCGATTCATTAAACAGAAAAAAAAAGAAGAAGAAGAAAGCAACAGCAGTAGCCGCCCGCCTTCACCGTCGACCAGACCTCCACCGCGCCCTCCGATCTTCTTCCCCCCTCTTCCTTGCTCTCGCTCCCTCCTCCTCCTTCAATCCGACCCCCCCCGAAGCCATCGCGATACCCTAAATCCGCGAGCCCCGTTCGAGATGCCACCGCCGACGAACTGAAGGCCGCCCCACCTCCAGCACCTCCTGCGCCGCCACCTGACGAAAAACCAACCCCCCTTCTTCGCAACAATGTAAGTATTTCTATTTTATTTTTAATTCTGAAAACAGATTTTTAAAAAGAATTTAAAACAGATTTTATAAAGGTTAAAACAGATTTTATAAAGGTTAAAACAGATTTTTAAAAAGAATTTAAAACAGATTTTATAAAGGTTAAAACAGATTTTATAAAGAATTTAAAACAGATTTTATAAACAATTTAAAACAGATTTTATAAAGAATTTAAAACAGATTTTATAAAGAATTTAAAACAGATTTTATAAAGGTTAAAACAGATTTTTAAAAAGATGTTAAAACAGATTTTATAAAGGTTAAAACAGATTTTTTTTAAAAGGTTAAAACTGTTTTTTTAAAAAGGTTAAAACTGTTTTTTTTTAAAAGGTTAAAACTGATTTTTTAAAAAGGGTTTAAAAACTGATTTTATTTTGAGATTTAAAAAGAAAAAGATTTAAAATTTAAAAAGAAAAAGATTTGAACTTTAAAAAGGAAAAGATTTGAACATCGAAACATAGTAAAAATTCGATTTTTACATATGTAGAGAATACGGGCAACGAAAGCGACAAAAGGCGAGATTGGCGAAGATTTCTATAAAGGAAGAGTCGTAGTATTGGATAGCTATTGGTGAGAATTTCTCACTCTTCAATTTCTTTTTCCATATATATATATGTGTTGAAATAAAAGTGAATTGCTATATATATATATATATATATATATATATACGCCCCTCGTCCACAAACCATGGACGATATTTATTGGTTGAAATTGTTGTGAAAATTGATTGATAGCGAATGATTGTTTGGGATTGTTTGTGGTTGATATTGATTGATTGTGGTTGAAAAATACCCATTTGTGGTTGAGAAATATTTGGTTGAAACCACATAGGATTAGTTTGTGGAAATGAAATAAATATATACATGCCGCCTGCGTGCGAACTAGATGCATGATCCCCATTGTCAAAAACCGCGAGGTTTTAAGGTAGAGCGAGGAGCCGTACTAGGGACGGTCCCGGTTTTAACTACCCTGCCGTTATGCTGCCGAAATTTTGAATAATATTCGTGTGTTTGAATTATTTTCATATGCTTAAACTATATTTATTCATTGATTAGAAAACATTCATGTGTTGAATTGATATTCATTCGTTGATTAGAAATTCATGTGTTGAATGGTATTCATATTTTGAAATAAATTGTTTGAATATAAAAATCACATTTTTATCTATATATAGAAACTATAGAAAACATTCATGTGTTGAATTGATATTCATTCGTTGATTAGAAATTCATGTGTTGAATGGTATTCATATTTTGAAATAAATTGTTTGATAATAAAAATCACCTTTTATCGACTATATGAACTGTGTAAAATAATCTCGTTTTAAAAGAAATTGTTTTATGATAAAAATCCTATTTTTATCACCTATATGAACTATATAGAAAAATAGTGTTTTGAAATGAATTGTTTTACAATAAAAATCACATTTTTATTGTATGCATAAATCGTTGAAATGTGAAGTGTTAAAAATAGCCACTTGTTCAAAATAAACATATATGAGATGAAATATTCATTAATTAGCTAATGAAATGATTTGCACCTATGTATGTAACATTAGAATAAATGGTGTCTTTAAACCAAACAGAAATCAAATATGAAGTTGAATAGAAAATGATAAATGATAAGAACTGTATATATATGTACATGCATATTTATTGAACAGGTTATAGCAAAGGGGCTAGAGAAGAGGAATAAAATTTTGTGCCCGACAAATAGGTACACATTTACTGCTTTGTTTGGGTGATGATTTTATGAGCCTGTTGGCTAGCCGCTTGGCTTTTTCTTTTTCTTTTTGAGATTAGAAGGACCGGGAAAGCTATTTGCGATTTCCCGATGCTCCCGGTGCAGGGGAGGTTATGGCGAAATTTTCCAAAAATTTAAGGCGTTAGTGAAATATTTGAAGTGAAAACGATATTGAAATCATTGAATGAACTATATTTATATAAATATATAAATATAAATAAAATTAAAACGAAACGAGGCCGTGCAGTTCATATTTTGAAACCGTGATTTCAAACAACTAATGCGGGAAATCCGACCATTGGATTTTCCCGAAACCTCAACCGTCGGGTTCGCCTTGGAATAATCTTTCCAACGGCACCAACCTTGTAAAAATCCAACGGTTGGATTGTCTGGAATGTTTAAATCAAATATGATGAAAAACAGCGCCAGAAGCGATTATATTTATATATATATAAATATAATTATATATTTAATCGAATAACGATGCTGCAGTTCGTAATTTGAAATCGAAAATTCAAACGATTGTACCGGGAGATCCGACCGTCGGATTTTCCCGAAACTGGAACCGTTGGATTCGTTTTGAAAAGACCTTTCTAATGATGTAAATTTTGTGAAGATCCAACGGTTAGATTTTCAGATATGTGTAAATCAAATCTGAAGAAAAACAGCGCCACGGCCACTTTATGGCCCGAAGCGTCGTTTTGAATAAATGGGCTATTTTAAAATAAATAAAAATAGCGATAAATCGTTATAAAATATTGGAAACAATATGGAATGGAAATAAACTGAATTTGCTTGATTTATGTGGCTTTTGATGGTTGAATGTGTTTGGTGTGAAAATTACATTAAAGAACACAATTGGTGTTGTCGAATAATTTAACCATTGAAATAAATCGATTTGAAATTCTAAATATACGTGAATTATTTGAAAAGGCCGAGTTAATTCTCATTTCGAATAATTGACCGACGATTGAAATTCGAAGATGAAGACGATGGTCGAAGACCGGAGATCTTCACCTCGTTTGGATGGTAACCGAGGTCCTGATTGGGAGGCATCCCGAAATATGGATAATGAGTGGTGATCGTCCAGACGTACGTGGTGATCGATGGGTTTGCGAGGTATTTAGTGCCTCCGGTTTCGTTCAGACCCAGAACGGACTTGTAAATGGACTGTGTGTCTGACATTGGAGTTTATTCTGTGTTGATTGATTTCTGTTAATATACATCTGTTTGGCGGCGGAGAATTTATTCTTTTGCTTAACGCCCTTCTCTGAGACGCACGAGCTAAGGGGTTGTATATCGATGGACATCAGTCGCATGGCATGAATTTCCCGTGTGGCATGCTAAGATGCAGTGATCAGGGCTTCTGTTGAAAAGCAAAGTCTTGTGGTGATGATCAAAGCACCGCCTGTGTGGCGTAGCTTTGTGTATAACGTGAATTCGCGAGCCTCACACCCCGGTATGAACCTAAAACTGGAGAGGACATCAGGGAGGGCCTGCGTTTCTTTCTAGCTAGGGTGGTGTCAGTGACCTACCAGCCCTGACATTTATATACTTTTCACCTATGTGGTTGTTGCTGTTGTGAGGCGCCTCTGTTTGATCGGACGATCCGGGTCCGATGGAGTCATTCGTTGGCTCGTTTACGCCCCAAAGGGCGGAGAAACGCAGTGTTCAGGAATTTTAATCCACATCGGTGGACCGGCCCTGACGATCCAAGGGCCCACCTGTGTCTGGGTTCTGGGACACGGGCTAGAGCGTCTCGAATTCGGTAAGGACTATCTTTTGCCTTGGTTCATGACGGAAATCCAATTTCCAAATACGTGACGATGCGGTTTCGATTGTATATATATTTGGCGACATAGTGGCATGGGACGCTCATGTCGTCTATGATTGATAGTTATGATTTGAAATTGTTTTCAAAACATATAAACACTAGCAATAATATCAAATGCCTTGTTTTATTCGTATCAAGCATATTTTGGCCGTTATAAGGTAAAACTCTATCCTCCGGTTTGCGTTGCATTGTGTGATGGGAACTGAGTCTTATAACGGCTTCATTTTTATAAAATGCATTGCGTTGTTTAAAAGAAAGATTTGTTTTAAAGCACTGGCAATCCAATGGAATAAACCCGTTCCACGAAAGTGGCGTGGTCCTGTGATTGGCCAATTATATATGTGTTGAGTGGATTTCTCATACCAGTCCCATGACTGACTCGTAGTTTGTTTCACTTTCAAACTTGGGTGCCCCTTTTCCTACACGGGCAGCCTTGTATTTAGGTTTAGCTGGTTTTTCTTCTGGATAGCTGGAGCTGAAGATGGATTCTATCATTCATTTCTTTTTATGCTGTTCAGCTCCTATTGTACATATTTTGTTTATTTCCGCTGTAGACATTTATGTATAGCTGAACTGTATTTGTACTAAGTAAGATCCTGTATACTGTGTAACTCTGATGATTACTTTTATCCAGTATATTCTATTGTTCATTATCTGGTGTATTTATTTAATTCTGTTCCGCTATTATCTGTTTCTGTGTTATATTCCAAAGATAACCCTAGTTTCCGTGAGAACGGGATTTCGGGTCGTCTCAACGTGGTATCAGAGCTTTGGTTAAGCTTAGTTCTGGAATATAACATGTGAACGAACTCGTCAGAAATAGAACCAGTAGTGTTCTAGGACGGGTAACTCAATACAGATAGGATCAGTAATATCCTAGTATGAGTAGCAGAATGAAATTACACCTCGATAGACACATTTACATTCAGGTATTTGTCTCTATATTTTGAAATATCTTTTCTGTTGACCTGACACTTGATCTGCTATTTGCAGAAGAACTAGAAAATGAGTGCCAGAAACAGAAGGAATACTGACCCGGATATAGAAACTCTATTCATGAGGTATAGAAATCTGGGTGGGAAACCCTTTTCGGGGGAAGAAACAATTATGAAGACACAAGCTTGGATTCGTTCGGCTGAGAAGATCTTTGATGGTTTAAAGCTTAGGGACGATCAGAAAAGATTACTAGTGTCTTGGGCACTCAAAGAAGAAGCTTTGTTTTGGTGGGATTCTGTTATCAAAGATAATCCAGAAGGTGATATCACCTGGGACAGATTCAAAGTGATTTTCTTAGAAAGATTTACTCCTCCCGAAGCAACCGAGAGACTATGTGACGAATTTTCTTATCTAATACAAGGTGACATGACCATTCCCGAATACCATAAGAAATTCAACGAACTTGCTCACTTTGCCCCTCATCTAATTCAAAATTCGAAAAGGAAAAATATGAGATTTATTCACGGACTTCAAAGGAAATACCAGAATAAGGTATTGGGGCATGTGAAGCTTCCTTTCTCAGAAATGATTTATATGGCTTATCAGTATGAAGATCTCGACAGGAAAGGTATGCTACAGTACGAAGAAGAAGTCAGCTCTAGTAATAGAAATGAGTCTGAAACTGATCGTCCTGAGGCCAGTACAAAGTCGGATGCCAGTAAGAAGCCCAGTGCTAAGAGAAAAAGGGCTAAATCTGAAAAGGAACCAGTAAAGACCGCCACTTGCTCTAACTGCCATCTGAAGGGGCATTTGTCGATAAACTGCGGACCCTTAAGGAAGAGATTAAAAGGTGCACTTCAATCCCAAGAAGGACTTCAATCGAATAGAAAATGCAATCTTTGCCATCAGGCTGGTCACGTAAAGCAAGATTGCTGGCAGTTGAAAAAGACTGAAATAGTTCAAGTGAATGAAGTAGCAGAAACTTCTGATCCCTCAGCAAGTCAAGGAAGATCTGATGTTTTAGAAGGAACGGTTACTGTCAAAAACATTCCAGTCAAAGTACTGTTTGACACAGGCGCGTCACGAAGCTTTATTTCAAAGAGTGCCGCTAAGAAACTAGATTTGAATTTGAGGAAGCTCAAGGAACCAATGACTGTCCAGAATCCGGTCGGGGGTTCTGTCAATCTCAGTTGGATTTGTGCAGTACCTGTCTCCTTTTCTTGCTATAAATTCCCTATTATCTCTATCGTCATGAATTTTGATGAATTCGATATCATTCTGGGATTGGATTGGCTAACCAAATATGAAGCGGAAGTTAGATGCGCTGAGAGAGTGGTTAAAGCAAAGGCCCAATTGGGGAATTATATAACCATATCATGTGAAGGCCCAACTGCTAATAGAAAAGACTTCTGGGCAGCTTTGAATGTTTCTCCAGCCCAAATTGAAAAGGTTCCTGAAGTCACAGAGAATATTCCTGACCTCATCAAAGACATTCCTGTCGTCAAGAATTATGCGGATGTGTTTGAGGAAGTCGTTCGCTTACCTCCGCAGAGAGAAATAGATTTCAAGATTGCTTTGATTCCGAATGCAAGGCCGGTAGTTCACGCTATTCGAAGAATGTCCTTGAAAGAGAAGGAGGAATTAGACAATCAAACAAGACAGCTAGTATGGAAAGGTCTGATAAGGCCTAGTTTCTCTGATTGGAGTGCAGCAGTGGTATTTGTCCCAAAATCTGACGGTACTCTACGGCTATGTGTGGATTATCGTGATCTGAACAAACAGACAATAAAGAACAAATATCCATTGCCGCGGATTGATGATTTGTTGGATCGTCTGAATGGCGCACAAGTATTTTCACGAATGGACCTAGCTACAGGATTCCATCAACTTCGAATTGCCGAAGAGTGTGTTCCAATGACAGCGTTCAGAGGCCCCGACCTATTCTACGAGTGGTTAGTAATGCCGTTCGGCTTATGTAACGCTCCAGCTTACTTCGTCGATCTGATGAACAGAGTATTCAGAGGAGTATTGAATAAATTTGTTCTGGTTTTCATTGATGATATTCTAATCTTCTCTAAATCAAAGGCCGAACATGAAAAGCATCTGGAACAGGTTCTAGAAATCCTCAGACGGAATGTGTTAAAAGCCAAAATTTCCAAATGTATCTTCTGGCAAGATGAAGTAAAATTTCTGGGCCACGTCGTATCGAAAGAAGGAATTGCTGTGGATCCAAGTAAAATCACAGCTATTCAGAATTGGAAACAGCCTAGTACTCCCACTGAAGTCCGCAGTTTTCTTGGATTGGCTAGCTATTACCGGAAGTTCGTTAAAAACTTTTCGAAGATATCTGGTCATTTAACGAAGCTTACAAAGAAGCATTCTAAATTCAAGTGGACTCCAGAAAGTGAGGAGGCTTTCGAAGAGCTAAAGTTGAGATTAACAACAGCTCCAGTGTTAACCATCATCGATGGCAACCAAGATTTAAAAGTATGGACTGATGCTTCTAGAGAAGGCCTTGGGGCAATGTTAATGCAAAGAGGCCAAGTGATTGCTTATGCTAGCCGTCAACTGAAGCCACACGAGAAGAACTACGTAACTCATGATCTTGAGTTATTGGCTATTGTGTTTGCTTTGAAAATCTGGAGGCACTATGTTTTGGGCGAGAGATTCGAACTGTTTACAGATCACCAGTCGTTAAAGTATCTGTTCACTCAGAAAGACCTGAATCTGAGGCAACAGCGTTGGCTGGAGTTTCTTGCAGCATATGATTTTGAAATTCTATACACTCCAGGGAAAGCCAATGTCGTGGCCGATGCGCTAAGCCGAAAGAATGAGATGATCGCCAGTTTCATCATTGCGACTTCGTTGATTGATAAGATATCGGCTCTCCAAGAAGACGACCAATTTATCAAAGGAATGAGTCAGCGAATTCGGGAAGGCAATGCTTCGGATTTCCAGCTAGATAGCGAAGGGATTCTGAGGTTAGAAGGGCGAATTTGCGTTCCAGATATTCCTGAACTCAGAAGGGATGTACTGGATGAATGTCACAAATCTAAGCTCAGTATCCATCCAGGTGTGAATAAAATGTATAACGATATCAAATGCACATTCTGGTGGAAGTCGTTAAAAAGAGACATCTCGATATACGTTAGCCGATGCCCTACTTGCCAGCTAGTCAAGAGCGACCAACAGAAATTGGCTGGATTATTACAACCGCTAGAAGTTCCTGGCTGGAAGTGGGAACATATTTCTATGGATTTCATTGATGGTTTGCCCAGAACCAGAAAGGGAAATGACAGTATTTGGGTGATCGTAGATCGCTTCACGAAGACCGCCCATTTCATACCTGTCAGATCAAATAGAACCGCTCAGAGTCTGGCGCAGATATACTTCAGGGAAATAGTTAGACTGCATGGAGTGCCGCTCAGCATAGTCAGTGATAGAGATACAATATTCACTAGCAAATTCTGGGAAGCATTTCAAGTCGAGCTCGAAACGAAGTTAAACTTGAGCACCTCTTATCATCCTCAGACAGACGGTCAGACTAAGAGGGTGAATCGTATTTTAGAAGATCTATTGCGGGCTTGCGTTATAGATTTCGGTGGATCATGGGAAGACCATCTGCATTTGGCTGAATTCTCTTATAACAACAGCTACCAGGCGAGTCTGACAATGTCGCCATTCGAAGCATTATATGGTAGACCGTGCCGATCTCCTGCTTGTTGGGTCGAGCCCGGAAATAAACTTGTGTTGGGTCCTGATATGATTCGAGAAGCCGCCGACAAAGTCGATTTTATTAAGAAGCGATTACTCGCCGCTCAAAGCCGACAAAAGAGCTATGCCGATAGAAGAAGAAGAGATATATCCTTCGAAGTTGGCGACTATGTATATTTGAAAGTATCGCCGATGAGAGGAGTTATCAGGTTCGGTAAAACTGGAAAGTTGGCACCCAAATTCATTGGTCCGTTTCCTATTCTGGAACGGATTGGAACTCTCGCTTACAGGGTCAAACTGCCTGACTGGCTGCCTGGAGTTCATGATGTATTTCATATATCCCAACTTCGAAAGCACGTTCATGATCCAGACTTGATCGTGGAAGAAGCAGCTCAATAGGACATTGAAATTACTCCAGAACTAGCTGTGAGAAGAGAGCCGCTGAAGATCATCGGCAAAGAAACCAAAGAGCTGAGGAACAAGAAGGTTCACTTAGTCAAAGTGCAATGGAGTGGAGATCCACGAGATTGTACTTGGGAAACTGAGGAGAGCATTCAGAAAGCTTATCCTAGATGCCGAGTAGATATCTCTGATTGACTCTGGTGCAAGGTACATTTACCCTACTTTGCACTACCATTCAATTCTCTACTCTATTGTTATTTTCTTTTCATAGATGTGCACTTTTAATTATATAGTCTGAATGATCATTAAAAGAATAAAGGATTTGATTAGTATATTTTTAAAGGTTAAAAACAATTGGATTGGTTGTTGTGTTGTGTGATTGTAGATTTATCAAACCACTTTCGACTTTGTTCCTTTTCGGGGACGAAAAGTTTTAAGTGGGGGAGATTGTAACGACCCAGAAAATCTGAACCAATTTAAAATTTTTTAAATTGGCTAAAATAATGGATTTTAAATATTTTAAATAAATATTTTAAATAATGGCGATGAAAACTGAGTTTGAATCGACATTTGAAAACGAATATAATTAATTATAATTATATATAGAATTGAAAATGGCGCGGTAGTTCGATAATTCGATTTCAAACTTCAATTGAATATACCGGGTGCAAAATAATCCGAATTTTAGTGAAACCAAAAACATTAGGATCTAATTGATAATATCTTTCCAACGAATCTGACAAATTGAAATTTGATAGCGGGAATCAAAAGATATGTCCAGTTGAAAATTCTGAATAGTCGCTATGGAATTCAGGCCCTTAAAAATGGACATTTTGCAAACGACCTCGGATTTCGACGAAACCACTTTTGTTGGATCCGTGTTGTAAAGTTATTGCTAGATTTCAAATTCCATAATTTTTCGAATCAATATGTGAGCGTGGCAAAGGAAAACGCGTTTGACCAGTTTCTGTTGATTTTAATCGACTGGAAATTGGCCATTTTTCAAACGGTCTCAGAATTCGACGAAACTAGTTTTGTTAGGACCGTATCGTCAATACGAAATTAGAAAATATTTTTTTTGGAATTTTTCTAGTTAGTATGTGACCCCGGTAATTTGAAATGTACGTTTAAAATTCAACATAAGGATTTAAATGTAAATTCAACAGAAACTATTCGAAACAATCGAATCAGCTTACGATACATATCCCATTGTTTTCGGAATGTGGGTAAAACGCTATGGACGACAGGCGGTGGGCCTCGTTTCGAGGTCGTATGTGAAAGTCAACTTTTTTGAAAAATTAAATAATAAAAATAAATTTTAATTCCCTCCCTTTATCTCCCTTTCTGCCCCCCCCCCCCCGATTCATTAAACAGAAAAAAAAAAAAAAGAAGAAAGCAACAGCAGCAACCGCCCGCCTTCACCGTCGACCAGACCTCCACCGCGCCCTCCGATCTTCTTCCCCCCTCTTCCTTGCTCTCGCTCCCTCCTCCTCCTTCAATCCGACCCCTCCCGAAGCCATCGCGACACCCTGAATCCGCGAGCCCCGTTCGAGACGCCACCGCCGACGAACTGAAGGCCGCCCCACCTCCAGCACCTCCTGCGCCGCCACCTGACGAAAAACCAACCCCCCCTTCTTCGCAACAATGTAAGTATTTCTATTTTATTTTTAATTCTGAAAACAGATTTTTAAAAAGAATTTAAAACAGATTTTATAAAGGTTAAAACAGATTTTATAAAGGTTAAAACAGATTTTTAAAAAGAATTTAAAACAGATTTTATAAAGGTTAAAACAGATTTTATAAAGAATTTAAAACAGATTTTATAAACAATTTAAAACAGATTTTATAAAGAATTTAAAACAGATTTTATAAAGAATTTAAAACAGATTTTATAAAGGTTAAAACAGATTTTTAAAAAGATGTTAAAACAGATTTTATAAAGGTTAAAACAGATTTTTTTTAAAAGGTTAAAACTGTTTTTTTAAAAAGGTTAAAACTGTTTTTTTTTAAAAGGTTAAAACTGATTTTTTAAAAAGGGTTTAAAAACTGATTTTATTTTGAGATTTAAAAAGAAAAAGATTTAAAATTTAAAAAGAAAAAGATTTGAACTTTAAAAAGGAAAAGATTTGAACATCGAAACATAGTAAAAATTCGATTTTTACATATGTAGAGAATACGGGCAACGAAAGCGACGAAAGCGACAAAAGGCGAGATTGGCGAAGATTTCTATAAAGGAAGAGTCGTAGTATTGGATAGCTATTGGTGAGAATTTCTCACTCTTCAATTTCTTTTTCCATATATATATATGTGTTGAAATAAAAGTGAATTGCTATATATATATATATATATATATATATATATATATATATACGCCCCTCGTCCACAAACCATGGACGATATTTATTGGTTGAAATTGTTGTGAAAATTGATTGATAGCGAATGATTGTTTGGGATTGTTTGTGGTTGATATTGATTGATTGTGGTTGAAAAATACCCATTTGTGGTTGAGAAATATTTGGTTGAAACCACATAGGATTAGTTTGTGGAAATGAAATAAATATATACATGCCGCCTGCGTGCGAACTAGATGCATGATCCCCATTGTCAAAAACCGCGAGGTTTTAAGGTAGAGCGAGGAGCCGTACTAGGGACGGTCCCGGTTTTAACTACCCTGCCGTTATGCTGCCGAAATTTTGAATAATATTCGTGTGTTTGAATTATTTTCATATGCTTAAACTATATTTATTCATTGATTAGAAAACATTCATGTGTTGAATTGATATTCATTCGTTGATTAGAAATTCATGTGTTGAATGGTATTCATATTTTGAAATAAATTGTTTGAATATAAAAATCACATTTTTATCTATATATAGAAACTATAGAAAACATTCATGTGTTGAATTGATATTCATTCGTTGATTAGAAATTCATGTGTTGAATGGTATTCATATTTTGAAATAAATTGTTTGATAATAAAAATCACCTTTTATCGACTATATGAACTGTGTAAAATAATCTCGTTTTAAAAGAAATTGTTTTATGATAAAAATCCTATTTTTATCACCTATATGAACTATATAGAAAAATAGTGTTTTGAAATGAATTGTTTTACAATAAAAATCACATTTTTATTGTATGCATAAATCGTTGAAATGTGAAGTGTTAAAAATAGCCACTTGTTCAAAATAAACATATATGAGATGAAATATTCATTAATTAGCTAATGAAATGATTTGCACCTATGTATGTAACATTAGAATAAATGGTGTCTTTAAACCAAACAGAAATCAAATATGATGTTGAATAGAAAATGATAAATGATAAGAACTGTATATATATGTACATGCATATTTATTGAACAGGTTATAGCAAAGGGGCTAGAGAAGAGGAATAAAATTTTGTGCCCGACAAATAGGTACACATTTACTGCTTTGTTTGGGTGATGATTTTATGAGCCTGTTGGCTAGCCGCTTGGCTTTTTCTTTTTCTTTTTGAGATTAGAAGGACCGGGAAAGCTATTTGCGATTTCCCGATGCTCCCGGTGCAGGGGAGGTTATGGCAAAATTTTCCAAAAATTTAAGGCGTTAGTGAAATATTTGAAGTGAAAACGATATTGAAATCATTGAATGAACTATATTTATATAAATATATAAATATAAATAAAATTAAAACGAAACGAGGCCGTGCAGTTCATATTTTGAAACCGTGATTTCAAACAACTAATGCGGGAAATCCGACCATTGGATTTTCCCGAAACCTCAACCGTCGGGTTCGCCTTGGAATAATCTTTCCAACGGCACCAACCTTGTAAAAATCCAACGGTTGGATTGTCTTGAATGTTTAAATCAAATCTGATGAAAAACAGCGCCAGAAGCGATTATATTTATATATATATAAATATAATTATATATTTAATCGAATAACGACGCTGCAGTTCGTAATTTGAAATCGAAAATTCAAACGATTGTACCGGGAGATTCGACCGTCGGATTTTCCCGAAACTGGAACCGTTGGATTCGTTTTGAAAAGACCTTTCTAATGATGTAAATTTTGTGAAGATCCAACGGTTAGATTTTTAGATATGTGTAAATCAAATCTGAAGAAAAACAGCGCCACGGCCACTTTATGGCCCGAAGCGTCGTTTTGAATAAATGGGCTATTTTAAAATAAATAATAATAGCGATAAATCGTTATAAAATATTGGAAACAATATGGAATGGAAATAAACTGAATTTGCTTGATTTATGTGGCTTTTGATGGTTGAATGTGTTTGGTGTGAAAATTACATTAAAGAACACAATTGGTGTTGTCGAATAATTTAACCATTGAAATAAATCGATTTGAAATTCTAAATATACGTGAATTATTTGAAAAGGCCGAGTTAATTCTCATTTCGAATAATTGACCGACGATTGAAATTCGAAGATGAAGACGATGGTCGAAGACCGGAGATCTTCACCTCGTTTGGATGGTAACCGAGGTCCTGATTGGGAGGCATCCCGAAATATGGATAATGAGTGGTGATCGTCCAGACGTACGTGGTGATCGATGGGTTTGCGAGGTATTTAGTGCCTCCGGTTTCGTTCAGACCCGGAACGGACTTGTAAATGGACTGTGTGTCTGACATTGGAGTTTATTCTGTGTTGATTAATTTCTGTTAATATACATCTGTTTGGCGGCGGAGAATTTATTCTTTTGCTTAACGCCCTTCTCTGAGACGCACGAGCTCAGGGGTTGTATATCGATGGACATCAGTCGCATGGCATGAATTGCCTGTGTGGCATGCTAAGATGCAGTGATCAGGGCTTCTGTTGAAAAGCAAAGTCTTGTGGTGATGATCAAAGCACCGCCTGTGTGGCGTAGCTTTGTGTATAACGTGAATTCGCGAGCCTCACACCCCGGTATGAACCTAAAACGGGAGAGGACATCAGGGAAGGCCTGCGTTTCTTTCTAGCTAGGGTGGTGTCAGTGACCTACCAGCCCTGACATTTATATACTTGTCACCTATGTGGTTGTTGCTGTTGCGAGGCGCCTCGGTTTGATCGGACGATCCGGGTCCGATGGAGTCATTCGTTGGCTCGTTTACGCCCCAAAGGGCGGAGAAACGCAGTGTTCAGGAATTTTAATCCACATCGGTGGACCGGCCCTGACGATCCAAGGGCCCACCTGTGTCGGGGTCCTGGGACACGGGCTAGAGCGTCTCGAATTCGGTAAGGACTATCTTTTGCCTTGGTTCATGACGGAAATCCGATTTCCAAATACGTGACGATGCGGTTTCGATTGTATATATATTTGGCGACATAGTGGCATGGGACGCTCATGTCGTCTATGATTGATAGTTATGATTTGAAATTGTTTTCAAAACATATAAACACTAGCAATAATATCAAATGCCTTGTTTTATTCGTATCAAGCATATTTTGGCCGTTATAAGGTAAAACTCTATCCTCCAGTTTGCGTTGCATTGTGTGATGGGAACTGAGTCTTATAACGGCTTCATTTTTATAAAATGCATTGCGTTGTTTAAAAGAAAGATTTGTTTTAAAGCACTGGCAATCCAATGGAATAAACCCGTTCCACGAAAGTGGCGTGGTCCTGTGATTGGCCAATTATATATGTGTTGAGTGGATTTCTCATACCAGTCCCATGACTGACTCATAGTTTGTTTCACTTTCAAACTCGGGTGCCCCTTTTCCTACACGGGCAGCCTTGTATTCAGGTTTAGCTGGTTTTTCTTCTGGATAGCTGGAGCTGAAGATGGATTCTATCATTCATTTCTTTTTATGTTGTTCAGCTTCTATTGTACATATTTTGTTTATTTCTGCTGTAGACATTTATGTATAGCTGAACTGTATTTGTACTAAGTAAGATCCTGTATACTGTGTAACTCTGATGATTACTTTTATCCAGTATATTCTATTGTTCATTATCTGGTGTATTTATTTAATTCTGTTCTGCTATTATCTGTTTCTGTGTTATATTCCAAAGATAACCCTTGTTTCCGTGAGAACGGGATTTCGGGTCGTCTCAACAATATTATTAGCCAACCTTAAGTTTGTCTATTATGCTTTGTATTTTTAAAACAAAAATTGATGGAAGACATTCTAAAAAAATTATGCTGAAAATAGCTACTACAAAAAACAAAAGCAGTTCTTAATTCATAACATTTATGAAATGTAATATTAAAAGGTCTGTCTGTAAAGTATCATGATCGAAGTTATATATTTTCATGGTTAGTTATACAAAAAATACAGCTTGCAAAACATTGTGTAGTGTCCAGAAATATCAATTTAAGCATTTTATATGGGTAATGTAACACAATTGGAGTATGTTTAGAATCTGCATCTTTTTGCTGGATATATAAGCTGATTACAGCCAAAGAAGATATTCTTAAGATTTCAATAAAAGATTTCCCCCTTTTTTGATTGCATTTCATTTAGGTTGATAGGCTTTCTATCTTTTATTTTCAAGCACTTCATAACCCACATAAACAAACTCACGTACTGGGAGCATCATGTCATAAGCAACATAGGAAGAAAACACCAGCTCTTTTTTTAAAGCCATTATGAGTACCGGAGTCTTTGAACCTTAGAAAATACTTCAGCACAATGTCACTAACACATATACATGGAAATAATATTATATAGTACTTTCTTTGTACTCTTTGCATTGAACTTGGTCATTTAAAATGTGATTGGCCTTATGCGATAGTGGCTGTTCTCTCAGAGAATAATAGGTTTTTTCATTTACCTTCTGATTACTGAATGAATAGATACCTAAATCATGCAAAGTGCTCAATAATGATCTAAAATACCTTGTTGAACACTTCTCCAAGCCAATAATGAAAACGGACCTTTCTACTGCTACCCAACGACGACCTGATTCCGATCAGCACATCAACATCGATGACACAAAATCCTCGGATTAACCCAATAATTTTTGTTGTGAAATTTTGAGAAGACGACAAGTAACCTTCCCAATCTATTTCCTCCCTTTCCTCTTCTTGGCATTTCATTCCCCTTTTACTTTCTGAATTTGTGAAATAAGGTTTAGCACGGACTGATTAAGAGAAAAATTGGGGGAGGATTTGAGATTCGATTCGATTCTGGGTCTAAGTTTTGAGAGATGGAAATTTGAAAGGGTGGATAAATCCATGGCTTACATTACATCCATTGGATTTCAGATCAACGACCCCTGTTTATTTTGGCTTTAATGCAGATCGCTGAGAAGAATTGTGTCCTTTGTTGATAAATGCATGAATAAATGCTGTGTTACATATTTTAATTTTATTTTATTTAATAGTATACATATTTTAAATAGTATTATTACAAGTTAAGTGGTGTTACATAGTTAAAACCCATACTTAAAATTTTAAATATCAATATAACTCAAAATTATTTATAAATATACAATTTTAAATTTATTGCAACTAAGATACTATTTTTGTTCTTCAAAATACCAATAAATATTAAGTAAAATATCTCAAATAAGATTATACCTAGCATTATGCAAAAAAATGATATGAAAACTATTATATTGAAACTTTAAAAAATTTCTTTATGATAACTATTATTATTAATATAACAACAACATACGCCGAAAATAGAATATACATCGTTAAAATAAAAAAATTAGATAAGAATTAGTTATATTTCTATCATAAAATTACTAGTGCAAGTATTTGGTTCTGTTCAGTTTAATATGGTTGGGTAAACAGTTCAAACCGCAACCAAACCATACCATTGCAGGTTGGTTCAGTTTGGGTTATTTGTTTTAGAGAGAGATTCGATTTGGTTTTCCGTGCCGTTTTTACGGTCCGGTCTGAGCGGTTTCCTTAAACTACAAGTATCAGATTGTAAGTGTGTGTTGAGATCGAATTTAATAAAGAAATTTTATCTGGAATTTTTCTTTAAAGTATTATTTTCTCAACACTGTAGTTCTCTGATTATATGCTTGTGTCATTAGTTAAATATTCGACAATTCAACTGTTTCTTATACTCGGTTCTAATCATCTCCTCAAGTCTGCAATAAATATCTTCTTTTACTTTCATTTTTTTGACTGAAATTTACAACAATGAGTTAGAAGGAACAAGGCAAAATAAAAAAAGTATCCAAACTGCTCTACATATTAAAGAGCATCAAGGGTTATTACAAGAACTCAATGCCAAGGTAGACATCATGAGTGAATCTATAAATGGCATTACCAATGAATTAAGGGAATTCATCACTCAAAAGTTACTACCCTAAGAACCATATGTTCCTCCTGCACAAAGAAATCAGCCAAGACCAAATCAAAAAAATACCATAATGAAACCACCCTCAACAACCAATCATGAAATGCAATTTCCATGACCTTTGATGCACAAAATATACCAAGACTTCTTCCGAACACTGTGATTAAATTGGAATGGTGACAATGAAAATGTTGAATGGGTTAACAAAGTGAAACATCACTTTCAATGTTGAATGGGTTAACCAAGTGAATGTTCAATGGTGACAATGAGAATGTTGAATGGTGTCAATTTATTACGGTTCCATTTCGATGAGGAAAGCAAGCTCGGGAACAGAGGTAACTTCTTCTTCGACCATAAGTGGCGGCAGCATAGATATGTTTAGAATTAGAGATTAGGTATGAGAATAAGATTGAACTTTTTAGATATGGGAATAAATAAATATAAATCAACGATGGGTTATGAAACTTGAATGAAACCCAAACGATGGAGCCAAAAGTTTCACGCATTGGAGCCAAAATTTCACCTGTGGAGCCAACATTTAAAAAAATTGAACTTTATCTTAGTCGGAATTTATAGGAAATTTTAAAACTAGAATATGAAGTATTATACAATTAAATTCAAATATTAAATGAACTTTTTCAATATTTTAAAGTTCAGAAATTTTGGTTATTTCGTGTTAAACAATAATTAGTTTTATAAACTTTATGATTTATTTCAAATTTATTAAAGATGATTTCAAATTTTAAATTAAAATATAAAATATACTTATCAACTATACTTATAAAATATAAGTATCATATATAATTATCAACCGTAATTATTAAATACAATTATTTAAAATTAATTATTAAATACTAGATATCTTTTCATAAGTATTCAATTTTATTATTAATTATTAGATAATTATTATAATAAACTAATATTTTCATTATTTAGGGGAATAATTACAAAAGAACAATTTAAAATTTTGGGATTTAGCATAAAATATATTACTGACAGAAATTTGTGGTGAAAGCAGAGCACTTAATTAAGAATTTAGTAATTACACTGGTTATGAGCAAAGATTATTTTGCTAATTCTAAATATGCAATGATTATAAGTTATTTATTATAGAAATTACATTATTATTTATTATTAGTTATAAATTATTAATTACGATTTGCCAAATAAATCATTAATTAGAACAAATTAATTATTAATTATTGAACATGTTAATAATTATTAAAAAAATAACGCAAAATATCTTAGAAAAATAATATAAACATCTCTTGCAAATCTGTTTAAATTCTACTGCAAAATAGCTTCGATAAATAATCGTCGGTATTCTGCCTAGATTTGCAGCGGAAAATAGCAGCAGAAATGTTTTGTTGGTAATTTAACGCAATTTGCAACGGCTTAGCGACGGATGATAGAAGACAACGGTAATAAATAAAAGGAAAAAAGTTGAAAAAGAAAAAAACTATCCCTTGTAGATCACAAGAAAATCTGTCGCTAATTAGTGATGGAAATTTCCGCTTCTGAAATTATGATGCTAAATCAGTCTTTTCTTGTAGTGCAGTGTTTAAGGAAGAAATAGCTCCGGTTCGGTTATAGGGCTGGTGTGATAAATAAATTCCTCCATTTAAAAAAAGTATCATATAAGACCATGACCACACATAAACATGGCACAAGTTTTAACTATATGGTAACCAAATCTTTTCTACGTAAAATTTTCTGATATTACTTATAATGACTTTTACGATAAAGCCCATTTAAAATAAATCAAATGAAAGGGAGAACTGTTATCATTATTAAATTTTGCATCCCTAATGGGGGATTTACATGAAAAAACTGTAAGCTCTTAGGGAAAATGAATTTCCATACATGGCAAGGTAAGGGATTACCTTTACGTAGAGTACACTCTAGAAGGATGTACCAAAAACCACTCCCTTCGCTCCTCTGGCAAGACTAGGAGGGTTATGCAAACCCTTCATTGGTTCATTGCCCAAATACGTCATTATGCCTATCGTAACCAACTAATCCGAGACATCTCTATCTCTACTATTTTATAGATAATGTGTAATCTAGAACAGTGATAGTCATCTCCTAATAGGCACTACCCACTTAGCCTCACTGCGTTCCCTTTTTCTGCCAACCTCGATTGTTTAGGCTAAAGGTCTCGGTTACCATTTCTTCAAGCATGTTCTTCATTTATAGTTCCATGTCCACCAATGTACAACCTTTGAGCTCATACATCTCAGAGAGGCATGAAAGTTACTTCTCACACTACTAAACAGATGTACATTCATGAAACAACCATTATGCGTATTAGAAATGCAACTTCAGACATTCATCCATACAATTCATCCTAGGTTTGGATAAACCAAATGCACTACTACCACTAGATTGTGTGATCTTGTAAAGATAGCCCTTACACCGAAGATCTAAATGCAGAATTGTTGTCAATTTGTAATATAGGTGAATTCTCCCGAGGGTTAGTGACAATAAACCCTTCATTCAGTCTCCATAATACTTCCTTCTTCAATCTCCATAATTAGAAACATTTAATTGATCTGAAGTGGTTTTCATATAGAAATCATCCAAATTCGATCTCGGTCTCCTCGAATCAATCATCGCAAAAATATTGTTTAAATAGTATTGGGTGTTCTTTATTTCTTAATTCATTACGTCATAAAACATCAATTAAAGATGTATAACTTTAAATATTCTTCAGGAATATATATATATATATGAAATCATTAAACCTCATTCATTTAGCCTTCTTGGATGGTAAGCTCGTTTTAGTATAATAGATTCGAAAAAATCATACTCATTTTACTCGATATTAATTTTTTTGTACAATCTCTACTATTCATCGAATAACAGTGCAAACACCTTTAAATTCTCATGGATAGTAAGGATTGCCTCCTCGTAATTTGAGAACACTTGATCATTATAGCTAACTCGTTTCCAACATTTCAAACTTATCTATCCCTCGTTTAGTAGAAGGGCCAGGTGAGCTTAGGCCCTAGGTTCTCCTGAAAATCTTCTTTGTTAAATACCCCATTAGATCACACAGATTGAGAAATCAGGTATACACTTTGGCTTATTAGAGCCAAGATTAAATCAATTGCTTATTATAGATTTTTGATTCAATTAAATTATTTAACATCTTTAAATACTTATAGAATTTTAGAAAAATCTTTAAGTTACTCCATTAATCATTTACAAGCATTAACCAAAGGTTTGGAGAAGATTTGTTATGTTTAAACCAAAATTTTAATCGTTGTTGAAAAGTGATTCAATAAGTGTTGCGGAAGTACTATTTAGCTAATTGATCAAAATGACTTTTCTATCATTGAAAAATTCATATATTCAACTTAAATCACTTCTGAAAATTTATAAATGATCTATAATATTTATTCTGTATTTTAAGAGATAAAAAATCTCAATTTCAAATAAATTCATTTCTGAATTTTGTATTGCAAAATTGTGATGTGTTTTTTCAAGTCTTGTTTTGATCATATTTCAAAATCTACTTAACAAAATCTTGATTTTTTTTTTGGCAAAGCTTTTAAAAAAAAATTAGCAAAGAAAATCTGGATTTTTACCATTTGTTGGAAATCTATAGCAATAAGAATTTTTAAAAATCTTACTTCAAAGAATTTGGATTCATATTTTCCATATATAAAAGATCCACTTTTAAGGAGGGATATCGCGAGTTAATATTTCGTGACACAAATTTATTCAAATTTCATATTCTTTCCAAATTTCATGCTTACACTTATAAGTGTTTATTGAAACATTTAAAACCATTTTTAAGAGGCTTAACCATTCTATTTTCACTCATTTCATTCAATATAAAGCGATTTCCTTTATGTTTATTGACGTATATTTAACATGACTTGTTATATAATCCATACAACAAACTTATCATCAATCAAATTTGATAAACAATCATTTTACATCATTACAACAATCATAATTAGTTTATTAGCATATGGATAGTTAGGGTCATTCTCACCTTTATTGGTTTCTAGAGTTCCCAAAATTTACTATAGCTTCGCTTCGATCGCACTGAAGCAACTTGAAATTGCTCCTCTTTATTTCTTTGGCTCTTCCTAACATAGATGGTGCTGAAAATTTTGTGATCTTGACTTCAAACTTGGTGTAGAGTCTTCTAATGACGATATAAGAGTTTTGGAAAAGTTAGAGATTATTTTAATTTCGTTTGATGTGGTTTTGAGGAAGTTGATAAGGAATGATTTTAACTCACTCTAAAATCCTATGTAAATGTAGATGGATCAGTGGAATGAAATGGATTGGATCATTACTTGATACATGGGTCGTTTACATGCATCATGGATGGATTGCTAGCTCATGTATATGATGGATCGGTGGCATCTGCAAGATGGATTGCTCGCATATCCATGGATCGGTCACGAAATGAAAATGATGGATCAGCCATCAATAGACCGCTGGGAAACACTATATCTGGTCTTATGTTTGAGATGGATCATCCATTTTTTTTGAGCTAAATGCTGATGGATCGTGGCATTCATTCCGAGGATGGATGCAAACGCTGCACATAATAAAACATTTGATTGGGTCGGTCCCCACACGATTGATCGGCTAGGATCTGAAGGGTCATGCTCACATGATACAATCATGGATCGGTGAACAGCTAAAAGGCCTGGTCGCACCAATGTAAACCGTGATTCGGTTTCACACAAGGTCACGGACCGCTCATGTAAATGATGGATCGCCGGCCAATCCAGACAATGCACACACTTTATTTCCCACTCCAATCCACTCCAAACTTCACCTATAAATACCATACCCCCTCACACATGAAAAGGATTAGAATTTCTCTCCTCGAAGGGATGCCATTATTGATCTCCAACAACAATCAAGCTTCTACAACTTCATCAAAGCTTCTTCAGGCATCATCCAAAGATCTCCATCATCATTCTCATCGAGAAATCATCGAAGATCATCATCGATCTCAATTTTTGAAGATCAAGTTCAATAATCTCCGCTGCTAGTGAGAATTCGAAGATACTCGAGGGAGAAAGAGATTTATTATGAGAATGTAGAGAAGAGAGAAAGAATTATTGTGAAAGACAAAGAAAAGTGTAAAATGAGATCTATTATGTACCTTGTATTAGCGAGAGTAATGAAATCCCCATTCAAAATGGATGTAGGCCAAAATCGAGGCTGAACCACTATAAATTTCCTCTCTGCTTTACTACTTTCTGCATTTACTTGCTCTTAACCTTGCTATACGTAGTTTAAAGGTGTTCATACACCTCTCTGGGTGTTAGTGTCATTCTTGGTATTAACATTTTTGGCACCCACCGTGGGGCTCGAACCCACGACCACAAGGTTAAGAGCCTTGTTGGAGGAAAGTTGTTGAAGCTTGATCTTTCACTATAGATCCACGAAGTCTAAAAGACAAGCCCATTGAAAGAACTTCTACGAAGCTTTGAAAGTTGTTCGATATCATAGCACCATCGAAAAAGACTATCAGATATATGAGAGCTTATGGAAATTTTGTCGATGATGCTACAACTACACCACAAACCAACAATCTGGCTACTTCTCAAACTCCGGTTGCTGGTGTGACTCAAGGAGAATTGTATGTTGTTGTTTTTGGATTGAATCAGCAAATGGAAGCATCGAATAAAGCTCTAATGGATAAGTTGGACACTCTTATTGTTGCTCAAGCCAATCCTATAAAGCCTAGAGTCGAGATTGACTTGGAAGAGAATGCACACTCATCAGCTTCAGATCGCAATCATGATAACAATGTTTAGGAGGTGGATGATTGGTCAAGTGATAAAAATGACGCCGACATTGAGGATTCCAATGCAAACACTAAGAATCATTCCGCAAAACATACTTATCATAAAGTTGCTAGTCCCACAAAAGGGGCACCTCCAAAGATGGAGGTCCAAGGCCCCGGTTCTCTAACCACGATCGCTTGCTAATACAAGCATCCGGTGAAGGAACTAGCGTCCACCCCATGGAATGACACAATGACAAGGGGGTGCCTTTCGGAGATGATTAAGTAAATTATGGAGGAGAGCATAGCCAGAAATGATGATGAGAGAATGGGGTTTTGCTCCAAGTAAAACTTCCTTTACTGAGAGGATTCGAAAAGTTGAGTTTCCAAAGAAGTTTGTTCCTCCGATTATGCCAGCTTATAATGGAGGTACTGATCCTAATTTGTTTTTGTACAAGTATGAGTTGCACATGAACAGAGCAAGGGCAATGGATGAAATCAAATGTCTGTACTTTCCCATCTATTTGGAAGGGGTAATTTCGCTTTGGTTCACCAAAATGCCACTGAGATCTATAAACCAGTTTTTTGATTTGGCAAAAAAGTCCAGGGAGCAATTTCGGTTGTACATTGAGAAAGCCAAGGACATTATGCCACTATCAGAGTTGAAGCAAAACCCAGGAGAATCAGTGAAAGCTTTTCTTGTTCGTTTCAATGCTGGTGTGACAGAAGTTGGAAATCCAGAGTCTCGGGATGATATTGATGGCATTATTCCGAGCCGTGGACAAGAAGATTGACTTTGGGAAATGGGTGAAAATAAAGGAGCCTAATATGCTCGAGGAGTTCTTTAGAGTGGTAGCTGATCCTTCAATCACCCTGAATGTCGTCGGAAGCAGTGCTGTGCTGGAAAAGAAGGATAATGATGCTCAGGGCAACCAAAAGAATACCGGAGGGCAGAAAAGGGGAAATGACGGGAAAGATAGCAGGAATAGCAAGAGGTTTCGCTTGTTCAAACCTGCAGAGTTGACTCCTTTGACGGATACCCCGGAGAATATTTACTCTGCCACTAAAGACACAGAAGATTGTCTAGATCCGAAACCGCTAAGAGTGGGAGATAGCCAGGTGAAGTCTGGAAGATTCCGCCGATTCCATAACCAGCCCGGTCACAACACTAATGAATGTAAACATTTGAAGAGTTTGATTGAAGAGTTGATTAGGAAGAACAGGCTGCAGCAGTATGTCAGGAAGCCGCATACTACAAATCCTTCTTCATCCCCTATGGGCAGAATGCACCTGCTAATCTATCAGGTCCGAGCGACAAAGCTCCAGCGCAAACTAGTGCAAGGCCGGTGATTAATACCATTTCCGGTGGTCTTCATATGGCGGGTAGCAATGAGGAGATATTGAAAGATACTTGAATGCTTTGAAGTATGTTCTGAAGGAAGAAAGGTGCCTAATCCTCAGCAATACCATCCTCATGATGCAGCTGTTGACACCAAAAAGTGGTCATCAACGGCCAAAAGTCGGATTTGAGCGTGATATATGAAGAAATAATAGAAAAAGCGAGAAATAACAAGAAAACATCATTTTTATAGTGGTTCGGCGTTAACGAGCCTACGTCCACTTCATAATCTCTTAATAATATCATAAAGTCGAAGATACAATGAATGAGATCATCAGGGTCTCTATTACATAGTCGTTTTTGAGGAATATAGCAAGTATTTCATGATGAAAGTGGTTGGCAGCCATGATTGAGTTATGCATAGTCCAAAGAGTTATGCTCTAATCTGAGTCGAGAGTCCTCTCTTTGTTGTATAGCTTGGTGTATTTATAGGCAGTAGGATTCAATAATTGGAGGCGCCATGTGTTGGTTGATCCATGTGAATAGCAGATAATGGAGCTGAGTCTTGATTACGTGGAGAAGTTCCCTCTAATATGTGACAGCATAAATGTAGCTAGATCCGAGTTTATAGGCTTTAGAATAGGTAGTTGGACCAAGTAAGTAGGCTATGAAATAGATTTCATGACCAAGTCATTGCTGTAGTGTAGATGATCTCAAGACCACCTAGCCTAGGTCTTTAGGGCTGAAGTGCCTCTATCCAAGAGCCCTCGAGCCAAGGAGCCTCAGGCCTATAATGTATGGGCTTGTGCAAGCTCATGCTCGAGTCCTAAGCGATCCTATGACGGGCCCATGGGTTGACGGCCTTGCCAAAAGGCGGGTCAACACTTTGCCCCCCAAAGTACATCGTGTGGTAGACAAGATGTACTTCGAATAAATCAAACTGCATCTCTTTGGAATGTCATTCATCTTCGAGAAAGCAATGTCGAATTGTCATGTCTTTGGGAGTAGTCCTGAAGCTTGAATTCTTTTTTTTCTTTTCTTTTCTTTGTGCAAAAAGCATGTCATGTGTCACACCATCATCTGTTGTACCTATCAAGCCAAAGTTCGAGGCTGGAGTAGTTGAGATGATCACTTAATCACTTATGCCTCGTCGAGTCAAGAGGTCGAAATCACCATAAGTCAAGCTGGGCCGCTGGCTTCTGCACATGGTCATTCGTAAATAGTCTTCACCAAATGGTGTCATCTTCTTATGCAAGTCAAGAGCATGGTCAAGTGTAAGGTCAAGTCAGATCATTAGTCACACACAAGTCAGTGCATGGTTCGGTTATCCAAGTCACGAGATAGTGTAGAAAATCAGAAATGGTGTGTTAACTTGACATCACATATGGGTTTTTCCTTCTCGGGTCATTGGAATAGTAGTCTAGGAATACATGATCGCGCTATATCTTACCGATAGAACACCAAAAAACCATGATCAATTCGAATCGTATTAACAGAAGACCAGAAATCCATGGTCACGTCAGACCATATTTAAAGAAATCCATGATCGCTTCGGATCGTTTTTATGGTCCAAATGATCACGTATGAGTCAGTACGAGATATTGTCGAAATCATTAGGCATTAGAAATCTTAGTGTGGCTCTCCATTCAATATATTCGCGATTTTAGTCTTCAATATCAGGCCTAACTCGTAAGCTGTCTCGCTTGAATGAGTAAAGTCATGTCGAACTCATAAGCTGTCTCACTTGAATGAGTAAGACAAGTTGTGCCATAGCCTGAAGGTATAGTATATATCATTTGAATCACATGTCATGTCAAGGACGTATTCAAAGCCAGTCTGTAAGCTGATGCTCAAGCCCACAACGTCGGTGGGGCACAAACAAAGCCAGTGCTCTTTCCCCCAGCGTCAGTGGGGGTCAAGCAAATCAGTTGGACATCCAATCCTTAAGTCTTCATACTCTCCATTATTGTTTCAAGATAGAGTTGCAGGTTCGGCAGTCTTAACCAACCTAAGTCGTTTTATACTCTCTCTTTCGAGTCAGCAAGAGTTAAAGTTGAACACGCAAACAGTCGAATCTCATTTGCCTAGGCATCGTTCCTTCACTTTAGTCAGAAAATGAGGATCGGCTCATCGAGCACCAGTGAACTTAGTTATTCTTATCATTCAAGCCAGTTAGGTCGATCCCCGTTGTTTATGTTTTATCGTAGTCCAAAATGGCCATCATACTCTTGTTGAGTTTGTTCTTCATGCTCGGTTCCATTGAGGTCATCAATTTTGGTTTTCATGGCTTGCACTCTTCGTCCCTAGTCATTGGTGCTTGATCGAGTTGTGGACTTTAAATCCTTGTCTTCTCAGGATTCATACTTCCTCATCATGTCGTGAGTTAGAGTTGGATGCAAAATAATTTGTTGGTACTCAACCCATACTAGTTTCTGCTCTCCCATCCAAGCTTTGAGGATAGAAATGGGGCTACGAGAGGTCAGATAGTAGTCACTTTGAATGCTCTCATTCTTCCTCTTCCCATTGGGAAGTAGATTGGGGTTATCCAATGGGTGGTCACTCTGCACCCCTTTCGTGGTCCACATGTGGCCTGTCAGGATCAAATCATAAGTCATGTACATGCAAATAAGTTATTCCGTTTGTAAATACTTTCAATAGTTATGCCCCCAGTCCAGGGGTAATGGCAAAAGACAGGTGGTTAGACCACACCCTTTTCAAATTTGGACATGTATGTATAAAAAAGGTGTGGCTTTCAAAGTTTTAGCGTTTATGTTATCCAAGTTCTCGAGTCATTGTATATTTCATGCAGTGTACTTGCAATGTGAAACTCGTCGTTGCACTTGGGCTATAGCCAGTCACATATGGATATGTGTATCGATTCCAGATATCGCTCTTAAGCCCCCCCTCGGTCGTTGCCTTAGGTCATGTGATGTGTTAATGAACCTCCCACTCTCAAGGCCTCCTTTTGGCCATTGCGTTGAGTCGTGTGGGAAGTTTAGAATTAGGAGCCGAAGTCATCCCTTCGAACGTGAACCTTCGTTGGTGTATGTGAGTGTGGCCCTCATGTTTGTGTTTGGTATCTACGCATGAACTTGCAATTCGAAATAAAATAATTCATTTAGACTTGCAAGCCACTAAGTCTATCTTTAAGTCACAAGCAATTCTTGCTTGAAATGAAAACATGTTAATGCTAAGCTATCTAGCATAAAGTGATTAAATGTCCAAGTGTCAAGTGTCGTAGTTTGGAGGTATAGTGTCTGTAATCTCCATTTAACTTTGAAACATGGGTCGTGTCTGAAGCGTGTTTGAAGTTAATTCAGAAGTCTATGCTCGTTCCCCCAGCATTGGTGGGAACCGGGTTAAGTCATTCAGACGTCCGGTCCGTAAGTCTTTTATACTCCTGTCCTCAGTCGGAGGGCGATGGAGATTGCATGCACGTCACAGCATTGTCCTTTATACTCTCTACCAAGTCGTGAGAGTTAGAGTTATGGACGTCATTGTTCGTCCTTTATACTCTCCCTTCGTCGGTCTGGGTTAGAGTTATGGACGTCGTTGTTCGTCCTTTATACTCTCCGTTCGTCGGTCAGGGTTAGAGTTGGGGGTTTAGCGGTCTTAAGTCATGGTGCACCATTCACACTAACCCAATAGGTTTATACTCTCTCTCTCAAGCCATGATAGTTAGAGTTATGGACGTCATGGCTCGTCCTTTATACTCTCCCAAAGTCAGTTTGGGTTAGAGTTGTGGATCGAGTGGTCTTAAATCTTGGCACGCCTGTCACACTCGTCCTAAGTTTATACTCATATCCAAGCTCTGAGGATTAGAGTTAGTCAAGCAAACAGCCGGATCATATTTGCCTTGGCATCGTCCCTTTGCTCCCACGTTAAGGGCAAAGGTTTCCATCAAGGGTGGTCAGTTCACGCCACTATTTAGTTTATACTCCTCCTGTTAGAAGCATGGGAAAGAGTTGAATGCATCGTTGGAGAGCGGTCGAGTCATACTTATCCTCGTCTTAACATTTATGTTTCGCCCCTACGTCGAAGGAAAAAGTTATTATGTTGTTCATGAGATCGTGCCCCTGTCATTGTTGCACTCTTCCCGTTGGATCAAGGGATGGAGTCATAGAACTTCTAAGTGGTTATGTCACACCCGAGTATATCTCTATGTCGTGTCTTGTGTAACAACCCGAATTTTTATAACATGTTAAAACCATAAATCAAGACAGAATTAAATTTTAAAATAAGAATCAAGGGAAACGGGTTATGCCAATGCGTTCGTCTCTAAATTTTACAAGAAATAGAGTACGAGTTTTCGAAAATCGGAGTCCGGATGAAGAAGTTATGGCCTGTACAAGTTTCAGCAGTTTTCAGGCAGCACTGGACCAGGGGGTCGACCATAGGGTCGACCTACCTCCCCCCTAGGTCGACCATAGGGTCGACCTACCCCCCCAGGTCGACCATAGTGTCGACCTCCCCCCCTTACAGGTCGACCTGGTCGGCCTATTTTGACCCAAAACTCAATTTTGAAGCCTGAGACGTGTTTTGATGGTCCGGATTGATTCTAGTGTTAATCTAAGGGCCTAAACTAGTTGCTACACTTATAAAAACACCCTTAGACCTAACCTAATTCATATCAAATCATTCTTACACCATTATGTTGCTAAAATACCTCTTGAACCATGGCCGCCATCTCCAAATCAAAGTACAAACATTCAAACTCAAATCAATCCAAAGTACAAGGCTTCTACAACGATTCAAGACAATAAATTAACAATGCCGCGACATTTTTACAACAAATTCAGTTCTTAATTCATTAGCCATGCTCTGTAAGTTCTAGTTGTTTTTAGATTTAAACATTTAATTATAATATGGCCATGGAATAAAGTGGAAGTGGATTTAAGTATGTTTACCGATCTATTTCTGTTGCTTGTTGGATCTTGAGTTTAGAGACTTGTCTATCTTTATTCCCATGTCTAGTTTATGATCTATTCAGCCTATTATAAATTAGTTTTCTTGATTCATATTGATATTATTACTAAGTTTTAATCTTCATGCCTGTGATGATGTTTTTCTCTCTGATCATATTTTTATGCAAAATTCTACCTTCCCCTATTTATTTTCTTTTGATGAACCTAGGTCAATTTCGGACCTAGGCCTAAACTACGATATACATGGGATGGTATATGGGGAAAATATTGGATTATTGCCTAGTGGAATATATGTGTTTGGTGGAATTGATGGCATAACATAAAAATTGGATATTTGGGTGTTACTACCATTAACATGAAATTGGATATTTAGGTATTGTCAATATAATTGAAATTGCAAGTTTGGGCATACATGAATTGGCATGTAAATTAAATCACGAGTTTAGGACTATGTAAATTAAATCAAAAGATTGGGCTTATGTTAGTTAGGCATATGTAGAATTGAGAATTTGAACATGAAAGCAATCGTAAACTTGATAGTTGGCATAAACATGTATTATGAACTTGGGCAATTGACATGTACTGTAATAAAAAGATTATAGTTTGGGATAACTACATCATGAATCATGATTTGGGTTTATTGGGTATGAAACTTGATACATGTAATTTTGGCTAGAACTTGATATGGTAAAATGGCATAAAATTGGTATACATGTAAAACGGCATAAATTGAACATATGTAAATTTGGTACGAATTGGGCATATGTAGAAACTAACATGTAATCTAGAACTTGGGCGTATGTTAATTATGTAAAATTTTGGAGTTGGAACATATGTGAAAATTTATGACTTGGTAGAGTTTTAATATGAACGCGCCTAAGTTGGGTTTTGAGTAGTTGGCATGTATCGTAAATAAAAGGCTATAACTTGGCATAACCTTATAGTGAATTATGATAATAATTTGGGAATACGTTTTGGGGAAAAAACGTGAATTATGAACTTGATAATTGATATGTAACTGGAAATATGAATGTGGTTGGAACATGAACATTTCTATATGTTAAACACATGAACTGATATTGGGGTTTTGGGTGGAATACGACCATTAATGAACCTTTGACACGAGGTTAGACTCAGTTTGTGGTGTAAATCTGCCCAGAACCGCCCGGCAAATCCAGTAGCCACAAAGTGTCAGTCTAATGTGAGAGGTCGAAGGCCAAATTGTAGGCGTAACGGTTTATGACACGAGGTTAGACCCAGTTTGTGGTGTAAATCTGCCCGGAACCGCCCGACAAATCCAGCGGCCACAAAATGCACGGTATAATGTGAGAGGTCATGATTCGTTCGTCATAATGAATGAATTAAGGAATACTAACCATAATAAGATGTGGGTATGGTTAGAGGGTTAGGTGGGATGACATGGAAATTCGACATGTAAATGTGGACCTAACCGGTATGAGTTAAAAACACGTAAAACTTACGAATGTAGGCTTAACCTACATAATAGTTAATCAGACCAATTTGTGGGTTAAGTAATATGACTAGATTAATGACACTTAACCAATATAACATGACACGTGGCAGGGTTAAGTCAACTTGAATATATAGATAATACTTAACCAACTTAGCATGATACGTGGGCGGGTTAAGCCATGAATTATTTGAATATACTTAACCAGTTGGACACGATGATTTGATAGGGTTTAATCATGAACCGCTTGAATATACTTAACCAATTAGACATGATGATTTGATAGGGTTAAGTCATGAACCGCTTGAAAATACTTAACCAATTGGACACGATGATTTGATAGGGTTAAGTCATGAACCGCTTGAATATACTTAACCAATTTAACACGATGATTTGATATGGTTAAGTCATGAACCGCTTGAATATACTTAACCAACTTGACAGATGATTCGTAGGGCTAAGTCATGAACTTGAACGACAACACTTAGGCAATTTGACCTGACACGTAGGTGGGTTAAGTCACGAACTTGAATGACAACACTTAACCAACTTGACATGCTAGACCGATGGGGTTAAGTCTCGAATTTAAATGACAACACTTAACCTACTAGACGGAAACCCTAGTTACGCGGTCCTTTTCAGCAGTAACCCACTAGATGTATCACGGTACCCTGGAACTAGGTAGGGTGGGGCACGATTACTGGGCTGATTGTAAGCGACCAAAACGACGGCTGAGTTGGTGCGCCATTGTAGGTTCAGGCGGACTATGGTCGTGCACGTAGTCTGGAGTTGAAAAAGCAGGCATTGGGCACCGGTAGGTTTACACTGTGCGTGCTTGATTCGTGTCGGTGGTTGGCACCCTAGGGCTTGATACACCCTATGGTGGACCTAGCACATGTGACTACATTTCGTGATCGAGCTGTATGGCATAGACACGTGAACGAGCTAGGACTTGTAGGGAGCCGATCGATTAATAGATCGTTACGTGGAAAAAGGGTGTTGTTCGTTAGGTAGCATAATCCCTAGTGGTCCTAGGTGGCATAAACCCTAATCGAATCTAGAAAACGTTCAATAGGTAGCATAATCCTTAGTGATCCTAGGTGGCATAAATCCTAGTTGAACACGCGATAGTTCATGATATGGAAACCTAGCCAAAACAAGGATGGCGGTCCAAACGATTTCAAGAATGGTGGCACTACGTTGAAGTAGTATATAAATACATGATGAAACCCGTACGATATACGACAAGGGACTGTACATATACATGGAAAGGATGATACAGGTTGGGGTACTAGTACAGTTGGTGCAGAGAATTTAGGAAATCAAAGAAAATAGTGGAATTGTGAAGCTTAGAAATCTTGCGATGTTATACTTAATAGAAACCTTGCAATGTGATACTTGGTAGGAACCTTGTGATGATACTGTTGATAGGAAGCATGGAGTGTTATACTTGATTCATCGTGCCTGTAGCTTACCTTGTCATTATGCTTATGTTTACTTTCAGTTCATTCATGCCATATTATCTTCACCTGTTTTTATGATGAAAGCCACTAGGACTTACTCAGTCTTTATGACTGACCCAGTTTGTTTCGCCTCTTTTTCTTTCGGTTCCCCCCAGGTTCTCAGGGAGGAAGCACTACTACTTAGTTTGGACTTCTTTCTGCTTCAAGATCATCATATATGGCTTGGACCTTTCTTGGCTATGGCTGCTTACTGTTTTACTTGGGGAATGATTTATGACTATGGTTTTATGCTTCTTTACTACTGCAAGACAGATTTCGATGTAATGGATTTAATGGCATTTTGATGTAAAAGGCTTTAAACCTTACTAGATTTTAAAGAAATGAAATTTAGTTTTTCTTCCGCTGTTTTATATATGTTCTGTCTTGTAATATTTCTATGTATGTTTACCTAGATAATGCTCCACCAAAGCTAGTGCATTCCCCTTGTGAGTGACCCTAGCGGAGGTGGGGTGTTACATTTGGTATCAGAGCAGAAGGTTACCAGACTTGGCAAAAACTTTTAAAAACCTTCTGAAATTATTTTCAAAACATTTACAAAGAAGCATTTTTCTAAGAAAAGTTTTGTTTTACGAAAGGCATATTCCCCAAAGCCATATGCACTATCTTTTGATTCTCTCTTTGAATCTCTTCTTTCTCTCTTTTCACCATAGTCTTGTAGGCGTGTGTCAGAGGGAAAAGTAGTGTCCAACCTCCATCTGTAGCCGCAGTAGTTTTACTTGTGACTAATCTTATTTCAAGCTTTGTAGGGTTGTCGTGTGATGGAAGTAGCTTTCGAGAAACTTTTCAACAAGCTATACAAGGATAGTAGGAACGAGGATAAAGAACACAATTCTAAGGATGAGAAACTTGTTGATATGGCTTAATCCACGAAGAGGAAAAAGGTGAAAGGAAAGAGGCCAAGTGAAAGAATAATAAAAACCCATGACAAGAGAGAATATCTTTAGTATGGTAAAAAGGGACATGTAATTAAGTATTATAGGACAAGGACAAGGGCAAAGAACAAGATCGTCGAGAGGGCAATTGTATGCTCTCACTACTAGCGTACCTAAGAGAGGTGGTAACGTTTCTGTTAGAGGCTTAGCTTTTCTTTTCTATCATCCCGTTAGAACTTTGTTTTGTACATCGCATCCTTTTAATTCTGCTTCGATAGTTGAGTCTCTGCACCTTAGTACTAGCGTAGTAGAGGATCCCCTTTTTGTCTCAAATCCTATGGGGAATCGGCTCATTTATTCATGACTTGTTTGGATTTGAGAATGTCTATGCTAAGTGTTGAGTTTAGAAGTAATGCTTATGTTTTTTTTGGGCTATGGGTTGATTCTAGGGATGGAATGGTTATCCAGTAATAGTGCCATTCTTGAGTATGAAAAGAGGGTAGTTAGACTCTTGACTTGCCGTGGCAATACCCTCGAAGTCTAGTGTAACCCTTAGGATTCTGCCATGCTTAGTTACCTAGAATCTCTTGATACATTTATTGATCCGCTCGAGTAGTGTTCGCCACTAAGGTGAATGGTTCATTTCGCTTATGCATGAGTCATAGAAAATCACCTTAGTAAGTACATTTGGCAACATGGTTGGCATTTGTTTGTTTTCAAGAGATAGTTCTTCTGCGTGGAATACCTTATAATAAGTAAACGAGATCCGAGATTCACTAGTGAATTTTGGAGAGCTTACATGAAACCATGAGTACGCAGTTATGTTTGAGCCGAATATACTAGAAAAAGAATAAGTGAAAGTGGAATGAGAGGCGATAGTGAAATGAGTTCCAACTCATATTTTGGAAATAGGAATTAAGAAGCTACAAAATTGTGAAGATAAAGACGGTCAAAGCACAATGGAGTTAAGCTCAAGGAAATGCGACTTAGAAGATTGAAGACTAGACATGCGCATCATATCTCTTCTTTAGAGTATATCCTTGATCCCTCTTTTCCTGTAGAGCTTACCTGTATGCTATCTTTTAAGTATAACCTCTCGGTCCTATTCTCCATCCTATTTCTGTTGCAAACCCCATAGGGAGTATGACTCATCTGTTAGTAATACATGTTAGGGCTTGAGGGTGTCCGTTGGGTTGACTAAACTTTTTGGGTTTTATAGGATATGGGTTGGTCTTAGGAAGGGATTTCTTGTGACCAAAAAGTAGTCCATCATGCTTAGTTTCCTAGAAGCATATATATTGGTTGGTTAATTCTTTGGGTGTCAGCCTGATGTTGATTTCGGTCTTCGGGGATGGTGCTCAGGGAGTTCTTCTCCAAATCAGTATATATGTGACATAGATTTCCAGTTTTGACATTGCCTAATGGGCACAAGGTTTTTACTTGCTTCTATCGTTCGACTATACCTTTAGGTAGGAACAATTGGGTTTAAACATGTGTTTGAGACATGTTATGATTGATGGTTGCAAGTGGTTGCAAGTGGCTGCTAGTGGTTGCTCGTGATTGCATAACACACATTAGGCACTAGATCGGCTCAGACACATTTCCATATTGCATATGCATGAGTGTTTATACTTGTCTATGGATGAAATTGGATGTGTTATCATATGGATGATGCATATGGATGGATGTTTGTGCACACATATAGTGTTTATGTGACTAGGACTATTTGCATACATGTTGGACTCATTGCACTAAACATATTTTGCATTAAGAAGATCAATCAGGCCCGATCATTTGCAATAGACAAGGAACATATACACACACTTCTTGCATATGTTCATACAACATTAGAAATCTTTTAAGGACAATGGTTGCTTGTGAATGATAGTTGAGTAGATGGTTGATTGGATGATAGGATGCATTCTTCTTAACTTGAAGATTTCGGGGACGAAATCCTTTAAGGAGGGAAGAATGTAACAACCCGAATT
This sequence comes from Allium sativum, assembly GCA_030737875.1. Taxonomy (NCBI): domain Eukaryota; kingdom Viridiplantae; phylum Streptophyta; class Magnoliopsida; order Asparagales; family Amaryllidaceae; genus Allium; species Allium sativum. The sequence continues at coordinate 602,043,550 of CM060919.1, read as the reverse complement.
TTTATAACATGTTAAAACCATAAATCAAGGCATAATTAAATTTAAAAATAAGAATCAAGGTAAACGGGTTATGCCATTGCGTTCGTCTCGAAATTTTACATGAAATAGAGTCCGAGTTTTCGAAAATCGGAGTCCGGATGAAGAAGTTATGGCCTGTACAAGTTTCAGCAGTTTTCAGGCAGCACTGGACCAGGGGGTCGACCATAGGGTCAACCTGCCACCCCCCAGGTCGACCAAAAGGTCGACCTACCCCCCAGATCGACCACAGTGTCGACCTCCCCCCTCTTACAGGTCGACCTGGTCAGCCTGTTTTGACCCAAAACTCATTTTTGAAGCCTGAGACGTGTTTTGATGGTCCAGATTGATTCTAGGGTTAATCTAAGGGCCTAAACTAGTTGCTACACCTATTAAAACACCCTTAGACCTAACCTAATTCATATCAAATCATTCTTACACCATTATGCTACTAAAATACCTCTTGAACCATGGTCGCCATCTCCAAATCAAAGTACAAACATTCAAACTCAAATCAATCCAAAGAACAAGGCTTCTACAACGATTCAAGACAATAAATTAACAACGCCACGACATTTTTACAACAAATTCAGTTCTTAATTCATTAGCCATGCCTTGTAAGTTCTAGTTGTTTTTAGATTTAAACATTTAATTATAATATGGCCATGGAATAAAGTGGAATTGGATTTAAGTATGTTTACTGATCTATTTCCGTTGCTTCTTGGATCTTGAGTTTTGAGACTTGTCTATCTTTACTCCCATGTCTAGTTTATGATCTATTCAACCTGTTGTAAATTAGTTTTCTTGATTCATATTGATATTATTACTAAGTTGTAATCTTCATGCCTGTGATGATGTTTTTCTCTCTGATCTTATTTTTATGCAAAATTCTACCTTCCCCTATTTATTTTCTTTTGATGAAACTAGGTCAATTTCGGACCTAGGCCTAAACTACGATATATGTGCGATGGTATACGGGGGAAATATTGGAATATTGCCCAGTGGAATATATGTGTTTGGTGGAATTGATGGCATAACATAAAAATTGGATATTTGGGTATTACTACCATTAACATGAAATTGGATATTTGGGTATTGTCAATATAATTGAAATTGCAAGTTTGGGCATACATGAATTGGCATGTAAATTAAATCACGAGTTTGGGACTATGTAAATTAAATCAAAAGATTGGGCTTATGTTAATTAGGCACATGTAGAATTGGGAATTTGAACATGAAAGCAATCGTAAACTTGATAGTTGGCATAAACATGTATTATGAACTTGGGCAACTGACATGTACTGTAATAAAAAGATTATAGTTTGGGATAACTACATCATGAATCATGATTTGGGTTTATTGGGTATGAAACTTGATACATGTAATTTTGGCTAGAACTTGATATGGTAAAATGGCATAAAATTGGCATACATGTAAAACAGCATAAATTGAACATATGTCAATTTGGTACGAATTGGGCATATGTAGAAACTAACATGTAATCTAGAACTTGGGCGTATGTTAATTATGTAAAATTTTGGAGTTGGAACATATGTGAAAATTTATGACTTGGTAGAGTTTTAATATGAACGCGCCTAAGTTGGGTTTTGGGTAGTTGGCATGTATCGTAAATAAAAGGCTATAACTTGGCATAACCTTATAGTGAATTATGATAATAATTTGGGAATACGTTTTGGGGCAAAAAAGTGAATTACGAACTTGATAATTGATATGCAACTGGAAATATGAACGTAGTTGGAACATGAACATTTATATATGTTAAACACATGAACTAATATTGGGGTTTTCGGTGGAATACGACCATTAATGAACCTTTGACACGAGGTTAGACTCAGTTTGTGGTGTAAATCTGCCCGGAACCGCCCGGCAAATCCAGTAGCCACAAAGTGTTAGTCTAATGTGAGAGGTCGAAGGCCAAATTGTAGGCGTAACGGTTTATGACACGAGGTTAGACCCAGTTTATGGTGTAAATCTTCCCGGAACCGCCCGACAAATCCAGTGGCCACAAAATGCACGGTCTAATGTGAGAGGTCATGATTCGTTTGTCATAATGAATGAATTAAGGAATACTAACCATAATAAGATGTGGGTATGGTTAGAGGGTTAGGTGGGATGACATGGAAATTCGACATGTAAATGTGGACCTAACCGGTATGAGTTAAGAACATGTAAAACTTACGAATGTAGGCTTAACCAACTTAATAGTTAATCAGACCAATGGGTGGGTTAAGTAATATGACTAGATTAATGATACTTAACCAATATAACATGACACGTGGTAGGGTTAAGTCAACTTGAACATATAGATAATACTTAACCAACTTAGCATGATACGTGGGCGGGTTAAGCCATGAATTATTTGAATATACTTAACCAATTGGACACGATGATTTGATAGGGTTAAGTCATGAACCGCTTGAATATACTTAACCAATTGTACACGATGATTTGATAGTGTTAAGTCATGAACCGCTTGAATATACTTAACCAATTTAACACGATGATTTGATAGGGTTAAGTCATGAACCGCTTGAATATACTTAACCAACTTGACAGATGATTCGTAGGGCTAAGTCATGAACTTGAACGACAACACTTAGCCAATTTGACGTGACACTTAGGCGGGTTAAGTCACGAACCTGAATGACAACACTTAACCAACTTGACATGCTAGACTGATGGGGTTAAGTCTCGAATTTAAATGACAACACTTAACCTCCTGGACGGAAACCCTAGTTATGCGGTACTTTTCAACAGTAACCCACTAGATGTATCACGGTACCCTGGAACTAGGCAGGGTGGGGCACGATTACTGGGCTGATTGTAAGTGACCAGAACGACGGCTGAGTTGGTGCGCCATTGTAGGTTCAGGCGGACTATGGTCGTGCACGTAGTCTGGAGTTGAAAAAGCAGGCATTGGGCACCGGTAGGTTTACACTGTGCGTGCTTGATTCGTGTCGGTGGTTGGCACCCTAGGGCTTGATACACCCTATGGTGGACCTAGCACAGGTGACTACATTTCGTGATCGGGCCGTATGACACAGACACATGAACGAGCTAGGACTTGTAGGGAGCCGATCGATTAATAGATCGTTACATGGAAAAAGGGTGTTGTTCGTTAGGTAGCATAATCCCTAGTGGTCCTAGGTGGCATAAATCCTAGTTGAACACGCGATAGTTCATGATAAGGAAACCTAGCCAGAACAAGGATGGCGGTCCAAATGATTTCAAGAATGGTGGAACTACGTTCAAGTAGTATAGAAATACGTGATGAAACCCGTACGATATACGACAAGGGACTGTACATATACATGGAAAGGATGATACAGGTTGGGGTACTAGTACAGTTGGTGCAGAGAATTTAGGAAATCAAAGAAAATAGTGGAATGGTGAAGCTTAGAAATCTAGCGATGTTATACTTAATAGAAACCTTGCAATGTGATACTTGGTAGGAACCTTGTGATGATACTCTTGATAGGAAGCATGGAATGTTATACTTGATTCATCGTGCCTGTAGCTTACCTTGTCATCATGCTTATGTTTACTTTTAGTTTATTCATGCCATATTATGTTCACCTGTTTTTATGCTGAAAGCCACTTGGACTTACTCGGTCTTTATGACTGACCCAGTTTGTTTCGCCTCTTTTTCTTTCGTTTCCCCCAGGTTCTCAGGGAGGAAGCACTACTACTTAGTTTGGACTTCTTTCTTCTTCAAGATCATCATATATGGCTTGGACCTTTCTTGGCTATGGCTGGTTACTGTTTTACTTGGGGAATGATTTATGACTATGATTTTATGCTATTTTACTACTGCAAGACAGATTTCGATGTAATGGATTTAATGGCATTTTGATGTAAAAGGCTTTAGACCTTACTAGATTTTAAAGAAATGAAATTTGGTTTTTCTTCCGTTGTTTTATATATGTTCTGTCTTGTAATATTTCTGTGTATGTTTACCTAGATAATGCTCCACCAAAGCTAGTGCATTCCCCTTGTGAGTGACCCTAGCGGAGGTGGGGTGTTACATCTAGCGAATCAAAGGCTAGATGTTGAGTATGCCTCATTACTATGCCTATGCATAGATAGCTCATGTCGAAATTATGTGCATATATTCTCTTTCCCCCTACTTCAAGGGAAAAGAGTTGGTGAATGAATGGTCAAACTTCATTTATGTCAGGTCGTTGGCATCAGGCCATGAGTAGGAGGGTGAATAGTTGAATCACGTTTGCCAAAGCTTTACGTTCCTCCGACCAAACTATGGAAGGAGTGGTTGGTACCAAACCTTGGGTACCTACATCATTTATATACAAATTTGCTTGAGTTAGTTATGTCGATAACTCAAGAGTATGTAAAGGAAAAATGCTTGATTGGAAAATAAGTAGGTAGATGGGCGGTGCTGCCTCCTATATTTGGATTCATGTTACCCGATGGCGTCGAGCACAGGATCCATCCATATGGACAGTCGAATCGCGTCCATCTGTAGTCAGATTCTGACTTTGAAACGCAAAGATCAATGCATAACTGTTGGTCTGCCACGCGTGAGCCAAGGAGTGGATGGTCATGTTAGATCCACCTTGAGTTGTATAACTTTTCTTGGACGGAGGGCATGGTTTTGTAAACAAGCAGTTCAGTCAGGCTCGTTATGGCAATGCTCTGTAGTTCTGGGTGCAAGTGTTGGAGGTCTGATCCGTACCAAACTTTGGGTACTTGGAAAAGTTGGTTCGAAGCAGGTCGGTCTGGAGATCTTCAGAGGAGTCGGTCGACCTGGAGAGCTTCAGACGTGTCGGTCGATCCGAAGTCGGTCGACCTAGAGAGCTTAAACATCACTATTACGATGGTTGTTCGAACTGATCTCACCCAGACCCAAGATCTGCTTCGAGCCAAGCAGCATACAGGGAGCTTTTCAGTATGCAATTATTACTGGCGGGTCTTCTGGTCGGGCCGAACAAAGAAATGGGGAAAAAATCAATTTTTTTTTTATGCAGATGGTGCTGCTTCTGCTTTCCAAGGCATGTGTAGAATTATTGGAAACCATAGCTGCTGAAGATGACTGAAACTAGGATTTCGTCTTGGTCTTGGTGATCCAAAAGTTGAATAAAACCCTTATGACAATGAAAATTCATTTCTCAGTGAAAGCACCAAACTGTTGACGCCAAAAGTGGTCATCAACGGCCAAAAGTCGGATTTGAGCGTGATATATGAAGAAATATCAGAAAAAGCGAGAAAAACAAGAAAACATCATTTTTATAGTGGTTCGGTGTTAACGAGCCTACGTCCACTTCATAATCTCTTAATAATATCATAAAGTCGAAGATACAATGAATGAGATCATCAGGGTCTCTATTACATAGTCGTTTTTGAGGAATATAGCAAGTATTTCGTGATGAAAGTGGTTGGCAGCCATGATTGAGTTATGCATGGTCCAAAGAATTATGCTCTAATCTGAGCCGAGAGTTCTCTCTTTGTTGTATAGCTTGGTGTATTTATAGGCAGTAGGCTTCAATAATTGGAGGCGCCATGTGTCGGTTGATCCATGTGAATAGCAGATAATGGAGCTGAGTCTTCATTACGTAGAGAAGTTCCCTCTAATATGTGGCAGCATAAATGTAGCTAGATCCGAGTTTATAGGCTTTAGAATAGGTAGTTGGACCAAGTAAGTAGGCTATGAAATAGATTTCATGACCAAGTCATTGCTGTAGTGTAGATGATCTCAAGACCACCTAGCCTAGGTCTTTAGGGCTGAAGTGCTTCTATCCAAGAGCCCTCGAGCCAAGGAGCCTCGAGCCTATAATGTATGGGCTTGTGCAGGCTCATGCTCAAGTCCTAAGCGATCCTATGATGGGTCCATGGGTTGATGGCCTTGCCAAAAGGCGGGTCAACAGCAGCAAAAGCTCATGGTGATATTGCATTTGGAGAAAGGGATGTAGAAGGTGTGTTAGCCCCAACTCAATATCTGATGGTAGTCGCAGTCGGAATAGGCCCAACAATGGTCAGAAGGGTGCTTGTTGATTGTTGTTCCTCTATTAATGTCCTACTTCGTAAGACGTTCAATCAAATGAATCTCTCAATGACTGATGTTCAAGCTTGTCATACAAATATCCTTGGGATCACAGGAGAGCCAAAGCAACCAATCGGAACTATTGACTTTCTTGTAGAGTTGGGAGAAGGAGAAAGGAGGGCTATACTAAAGAAAACCTTTATGCTTGTTGATGAAGTTTCTACTTACAATGCATTCTTGGGTAGACCTGCACTGGCTGATTTCAAGATTTCACTAGAGCCATGGCGTTTGGCTATGAAGTTTCCCATGGAGAAGGGCATTGGTGTAGTGAAAGGAGATCAGGGTACTGCCAGAGTATGTTATCTTACAAAGCCACGAGAAGCTAAGAGGAAAGACAAGGGGAAGAATGTGGAGGGATCCCTCCGCATTCGCGAACCTTCATTATAGCAACTAAATCATGATCCCTGCACTGGAGAACATAGTGGGGCTCAGAAAGGGATGGATACGCCGAAGTCTAGTGCAGGGGAGAATCGAGCGGCGCCAGCAGAGATCATAATTCCTACTGCAATTCATCTGAAAGATCCCGACCGAGTGTTGAATGTAGGATCTCAACTGGATTAGAAGTTGTCGAGAGAGTTGATTATGTTTCTTAAAGCTAATTTGGATGTATTCGCGTGGAGTCATGCAAATATGTGTGGGATTTCTCTAGGAGTGACCGTTCACGCATTAAATATTGACCCTCGTGTCTCACCCGTGAAGAAAAAGCGAAGAATACAAGGTCCTAAAAGATCGATGGCTCTCAAGAAAGAAGTAGATCGATTGATGGAGAATCGCTTCAGTAGAGAGTCAACATATCCATATTGGGTGTCCAACCCGTTCTGGTGAAGAAACCCAATGGTAAGTGGCGTGTGTCATTGATTATTCAGATCTCAATAAAGCATGCCCAAAAGATAGCTTTCCATTTCCAAGAATTGGTCAGCTTGTGGATTTGACAGTGGGGCATGAGTTGTTATCATTTATGGACGCTTATTCTGGCTACAATCAGATAATGTTGCACGAGCCGAATCAGGAGAATACGAGCTTCGTCACCGATATGGGTTTGTACTGGCACAAGGTGATGCCATTTGGGTTGAAGAATGCATGAGCGGCTTACCACCGCCTTCTCAATGCAATGTTCAAGTCACATATTGGCAAAACTATGTAAGTCTATGTTGATGACACGCTGGTGAAGTCAAAAAGAGTGGCAGATCATATGTAAAATTTAGTTGAAAAGTTTAACATTCTAAGAAGATACAGCACGAAATTGAATCTGCTCAAGTGTTCGTTTGGAGTCGCATCTGGAAAATTCTTGGGCTTCGTGGTCAATGCCAGGGGCATCGAGGAGGATCCTACCCAGATTTTAGCATTGAGGGAAATGCGGGCTCCCAGGACAAAGAAAGAGCTTCAAAGTTTGAATGGGATAATAGTTGTGTTGAAACAATTCATCTCGAAAGCAACTGACAGGTGTATTCCGCTCTTCAATTCATTGAGAAAAGGAAAGAAGGACTTCAAATGGACTTCAACTTGTCAAGCATCCTTCGAAGAACTAATCAAGCACATGGAATCGCCTCCAATGCTTTCAATGCCAGGTGATGGTGAGGATTTATTTTTATATTTGGCAGTGTCATCCCATGCTTTAAGTGCGGCATTGGTGCAAGAGGGGTCGAAGATTCAGAGGCCTGTATAATTCATCAACAAAAGGCTTACTGGGGCAGAGTTGAACTATCCAAAGTTATAGAAGCTCACATATTGTCTACTCGTCATGTCAAAGAAGCTCAGGCCATAATTCCAAGCTCACTCCATCAAAGTGCTCACGGATCGGCTGCTAAAGCAAGTCCTATTTCTCTAAGAGACTTCAGGAAGGATGTTGAAGTGGAATATTAAGCTCAGCCAGTATTATCACGTACCATCCCAAATAGCAATCAATGGACAAGCTTTAGCAGACTTCATTGCCAAGTTCATAGATAGAGGTGACGAAAAGGAAGAGCTTGTACATACAGTGGTCGGATGTAAGTTATTTGTTAATGGAGCCATGAATGAGTATTGTTCAGGGGAAGGAGTAGTTCTAGAGACTCCAGAATGTCGTTTAGTATGCTATGCATTGAAACTAGAATTTCCATCAATAAACAACGAAGCCTAGTATGAGGCATTGATAGTTGGATTGAAGATAGCAAAGGAGTTGAACTTGAAAGCCTTGCAGATTTTTAGCGACTCACAATTGGTGTGCCAAGTTCAGAGAGAGTTCCAAGCCAAAGGAGGAAACTTGCTGGCTTATCTATCCAAAGCTTGGAAACTACTCGACAACCTCGACTATTACACCATCTCTCATATCTCTAAGGAAGAGAATATGAAGGCGGACTCACTAGCCAAATATGCCAGCAACGGAGATGCTCAACTGTTGGGGTTAGTGCCCATTGAAGTTCTCTCAAATCCCAACATTGAAGACGTTGATGTTGATTGATAATAGAAACTGCTTAAGAGTCAGAATAATGGATGACTCCAATCAAAAGATTATCTTCTCAATGGAGTGCTCCCTACAGATTCGAAGAAGCAGAAGAAGCTGCTAAGAAAAGCCCCTATGTATCTCATGCAGGATGGTCGGTTGTACAAGCGAGGCTTCTCTATGCCTTTGCTTCTATGTGTCTCCAGAGAGGAATCTAGAATTTTTTTGGCAGAATTGGATGAAGAAGAGTGCGGAGGACATATGGGTGGTCAGACATTGGCTAAGAAGATTCTTCAATATGGTTATTTCTGGCCTGACTTAACACGAGACTCCGTAGCATATACCAGAAAATGTGATAGATGCTATAGGTTCGCTAAGATTCCAAGAGAACCAACCACAAAATTAACTCAAATGGTCAGTCCAAGCTCATTCACTGTTTCGGGGATTGATTTAATTGAAGCATTGCCAACTGAAAAGTCTAATATGAGATATGCCATTGTCGTCGATGATTGTTTCACCAAGCGGGCTGAAGTAGAGCCACTAGCCACCATCACCTCAAAGAAAGCTATTAACTTTGTGCTGAAAAATATTATTTGCAGGTTTGGCATGCCTCAGAAATTAATAACATACAATGGGACTCAATTTAAGAGTGAGGAATTCAAAGCTTTCTGTGCTAAGTATAAGATCCAGAAAAGCTTCATAGCTGTGGCCCATACGCAGGAAAACGGGCAAGTGGAAGCAGTCAACAATATCATAAAAAACCATCAAAAAGCATCTCGAGAAAGCTAAAGGTGGTTGGGTGGATGATCTCCCTCTTGCACTATAGGAGTATTGAACGACTCACAAATCTACGAATGGGCACACACCATTTTCTTTGGCATTCGGTCCTGAAGCTATGATTCCTGTAGAGCTAGAAGTTCCCACTCACCGCAGAATTCACTTTAATCAAGTGGAGAACGAGCAGATACAACTGGAAGCGCTCGATTAGCTTGAGGAAAGAAGAGGTGAAGCAGAGCTCCAAATTGCAGAGCTCCAAATTGCAGTGCACCAGAGGAGGATAGCCAGGCACTTCAATAGCAAAGTCTGCCAGAGAACTTTGAAGTTGGTGACCTTATGCTAAAGAGGGTGATGACTGCCACAAGAGTATTCGGGCCAAATTGGGAACAACCACACTAATCATCCAGAAGCTTTTAGATGCCACGTTCAAGCTATCAATAGTTGATGGGATCCCAATACCAAGGGCTTGGAACAGCAACCACCTTTGTTGATATTTTACTTGATGCTTTGTTCAATTCCTATAAAAATGGGTGTAAATATTTTGCTACTACTGTAATGGAACATCATCTCTATAAATGAATGCATGCCTGCTTGTCTCAACCATACATTTGCAAATTTTTTGTTTAAATAATTCAAAAAAATTGCTTTAACATCAATTTAACATTGCAAGCTACCAAAAGAGCGCTTGCTTCCTCAAAATCCGACAAAATCTGGTGATCCTTATGACACATCCCAGCAGAAAGAGCTCAAGTGTTGAGTGCCACAAACATCAATTTATACAAATGCGAGGAGGTAGTGCACTGCCTTGAAGATCGAAAGGGGGAGTCACTAGGAGTCAAGTGGTGAAGAGAACAACAAGCAAGCACGAAGCACAAAATTGAAATTTCCACCAAAGGGGCACCTTTCCAAGTGAGAGGCAAAGGGCCCTGGTTCTCTAACCACGATAGCTTGCCAGTTAAGCATCCGGTAAAAGGACTGGGGTCCGCCCCATGGAACAACGCAGCGACAAACGCTTCCCAAGTGAAGAAAAAATCCCTTCCCAAGTGAAGGTAAAAGTCCTCCCAAGTGAGGCAAACGCTTACTAAGTGAAGCAAAATGTCCTTCCCAAGTGAAGGCAGCCTTCCAAAGTGAAGGTAAAAGTCCTATCAAGTGAGGCATACACTTTCCAAGTGAAGCAAAATGTCCTTCCCAAGTGAAGGCAACCTTCCCAAGTGAAGGTAAAAGTCCTCCCAAGTGAGGCACCTAAACCAAAGACCTGTCTGAGGGCACAGGAACTAAAGACTTCTCCAAGAAGAAGCACAAGATCAACCAATAAAGCTGAGTTTCCTAGATGTAGTAGCAAGCTCAGAAGCTCTCAATACACTGGCAAAAGCTAAAAGACTTCGCCAACAAAGTGGAAGCTTTTAGTTCCTTAATCAAAATCAAAGGAACTCGACAGAGTTGATCACACCCCGCCTATGCAATTCGTGATGACCTATGGTATAGGGGTAACACAACCATATTGGAATGGAACAATGCTCAGAAGACAAACCACAAGCTCATCACGACATCGCAGCAAATAAAAGACTTATACTCTACAAAGAGGTGAATACATGAAAGTACGACAAAGCAAAAGCAAGGGCTAAAGTACAGCAAGCCAAAATCAATATTATTACACCAAAGTGAGACTTAAAATCAAGTCTTTACAAATTCAAAAGCGAGGTCCAACACTCGCAAAACATTCGGTCAGAAGAAACTACAAGCAAGAAACCTAAACAAGCAGAGTGAGCAGTCCAGCGCATCAATCCTTCTTCTTTCCACCTTTGGAAGTGCTACTTGACCTAAGTGTGAGCATGCCAAGTCTTGTTGGAGGAGGTGCAATAGCGGGCTAGCTCTCATCCTTAGCTTCTTCATCATCTTCATCGTTCTCAGGAATGAGAAAGGAAGGCGAAGTGAGCACTTTCTTATGGGCACTAGGTTTTTTCCTGCTCCTTTTTTATGGAGACTTGGCATCTTTTCCTGAGCAAGCCTTAACGTCCTCCTGGCTTTCTTCAACGTCATCCATGCCCCCTCCATATAAGCTAGTCGGGTCATCCAATTCACGAAGTATATCAATTTTCTCTGATTGGGACCTAAGTTGAGAAGCAGAAGCGGGGGTGGACTAGAGAGATAAGGAAGGATCGCCTGGTGAAGGAGTAGCAGTTAAAGCACTCTCCATCACTTGAATCGAAGGAGTAAAGATGCATTCAGTTCCAGCTCCTTCAGCCATATCTGGGGAAGGCTTCGTAGTAACCAGGTCTAATTCAAACAAATGATAATCAAGGAATTCATCGTATCCATATGGAGAGAATATGAAGTTCAAATCCTCTAAGCTTGAATCAATGTTGGTTTTAGCTGAGGTAGAAGAGCTTCTGAGCTTTACTTCAAAGACACTTGGATCCTTGTCGTTTCCATCATCGCCTTCTGAATGTTCCTCATTAGTCTCCTTCTTTTCTTCAGGATTGGTAGTGGGCTCCATGGAAGGCGAAACGGTAGACTTGGGACCAGAAAGCATAGCTTCAGCGGAAGTAGCCATCGTAGTGGTAGTGGCTGTATATGAGATATGCTCCTGAGAAGGTCCAACTCCAACCACTAGGCTACGATCTTTACTGAGTTCTTCTTTTGCCTTAGCAAGGGAACACAACTTTCATCGTCTAAGTAATGCTTTAAAAGCTCCTCCTCCGTGTAACCACTGCTATCAAGATATGCAAGAACAGACTCCCAAACCTTGGTTAAAGTGATCAGATATGCATCTTGTAGGAAAGATAAACTCCCACGCCCCATGATGCCGGAAGTGTAGAACTTAACAAAGCGTCATTGAAATTGTCCTTGTTATCTGCATATTCTTGCTTAGCAGTGGGCTTATCAGAAAGAGTTTGATTCCTCTCTCGCTCTAGTTCCTCCACTCTAACCCTCAGCATAAAAATTTCCAAGTCCTGAGAACTAACTCTTTTCTCCAAGCGGGTGGTGCTTTGCTACTCCACGGCCAATTTATCTTCAGCATTCTTTTGAGAAAAATGAGCATATTTAAGTTGAGCGCAAGGCTTCCTTCTTCTTATAAGAAGAAGTGGCAGCAGTAAGATCCTCTTTAAGCCTTCAGGTTTTGGCCTCTAGCTCCTCGTTCTTCTTGGAGAGAGATTTAATACTGGCATCACGCGCCTTGAGATTTTTATCCCATTCATCCTTATCATTCTCCATGGTTAGAATAGCTTTAATGTTACATCTATTGATTCTTTGGAATTCGTCAGCTAGCTTTTGCCAGTATGTCAGCTTCTCAATGTTACCCTTCACTGTGTCGAGATTCCTAAGCATGGATATTTGTCTATTGGAGTTATGTCCACATCAAAATGAACTCCTATCAAGAACCAGTGAGGAAAATCGGAAGAGAGTGTGCTAGGCGCTTGCGGGAGAGAGTAAGGTGGACTTTGAATGATGTGTTGAATATCCATAGGAGGAGAAGTAGTCACTAGAGGTCCAACGGGTATGAGGCTCGCGGATGTTTGAACAATGGGAGCATGATCTTTGTCTGTTCTGGAACTCTTATGTGAATCATCTCCACCATGATCCTTATCCCTGTCATCCAGGTCTCACTTCTTCTTTCGATCATCCTTCTCCCGCCTGTCCCAGTCATAATAATCATCACGAGTTTGCTTACCCTGCCCGTCTTTATCATGTCGATCCCATGCCTTCTGAGCTTTTCTCGTTCTTCTCTTCTCATCAATTTCTCCATGAGAATGCGATGGTTCATAATGCCACGGGTTGTAAGAACTTGAATAGCAGTTGAATTTATCCACATAAGAATGACTCATGGTTTGACCTGAAACGAAGGAAAGTGAGAGTTCGGTATTTAAAGCAGGAAGCACTGGGGCAAGACAAAATATATATGCAAGATATTGAAAGCTCTGTGTGTGTGTGTTGTGTGCGATCTAATGCACATCAAGCAACAGACCATTCATCGTTGTCAGAGTCAAAGAAGCTGCAATTTCAGAAATGAGTTTTTGAGAAGGCGTTAGAGCCAATTCGGAAGACATCTTTGTAACCAATGCAGCAAGTATGGTAGTTACAGTATTACCCATAGAAAGTTCGCTTGAAGTGACATTAAGATCGCTCAAACCCTCGTATACATCCAAAAAGTCATCCCCGGTAGCGGTCGGGATTGTGGGGTTGGTATCGACTCTTTCAATGGTAGGATCGCCTTTGCTCGCAATCTCTTCTTCCTCGAGTTTCTCAGTAGTCTTTGCAGAAGCTTTACACTCGCGATGAACAAACTCTTCCTCAACAATAGGAGGTAGTTTGGACTGAGCAGACAAACTGGCCTCCCTAGCATAATATGTGCACTTCTTCAAAATAGATTCCTCAATAGAACTTAGCAATGTAGCACCTTCTCCAGAAGCTAGGGAATCTGATGCTGTAGGTGTAGAAGGAGAAGCAAAAGAAATTTCTTGAGAATGAAAAGATCGAGACGGGTCAAGCAACCCAAATTGACGAAGGAACTCTTTCTTTATCAAGAAATTTTTAGTCTTCTCTTGATCAACAACAGCTTTAAACCTCTCAAGAGTAGATTTGCAAACGACAGAGTCTTTGAACGAAAGTCGGCAGTTCGGTAAGAGAAAAGGAAGATTTAATAACCAAAACTTGGAAAAAAAACTAGATGAAGAGTTCTGAGCAAATATGTTCTCCTCCTTCCATCCAGATTCCATAGAATCTCTCTGAGCATCAAACATAAAAGAATTGGTTTAGGAATCCTAAAGCGCTATCTGATACGTCTAGGATAAGCTTGCGATTTCGAGCACCTTGACAAAGATAATAGAGGGACTTCCTTTTAAAAATGCATAGATAGCAGATGTTCTGAAGTGTAGTCATACAGAATATTGTCCTCATAAAAAGCATGCAACGCTCTATTAAAATGGCATAGCCATTAGGGTGTAGCTGAAAAGGGGCGAACACTAAATATCGGAGGACCACATCTGTAGAAATGTGTTGAAAGGAGGAATGGCCCCGCTCATTAACATATGATGATTAACTACAATAAAATCGAAGGATGGGCGGTCAAAAAACACATCCTTCGCTGGTAATCTCGCGCCAGTCTTGGGGATGAAAAATTGAGCACATAGCTACTTAAAAGTACGGTGAATAAGCGTTAAAGAGCATCTCTCAGAGGCAGACCGCTAAGAGAACGGGGAACATAAATAGGCTGATTTATTCCAACCTAGGAGCTGCAGTCGCCATAGCTCCAGAAGTTTGAGTAGAAGCTCCAACTTGGGCAAAAGTAGTTGTCTCTTCCAATTGATGACGAACTGTGACATTCCACGTCCGTTAATGTCACTCACAAAGGGAATGCATTAAGTTTCATTAAGCGTTTTAGTAAACAGAACATAAACATTACAAGACAGATATAAAAAATTTCCAGCGGATAAAAACAACTTTCATTAATCATAAAGCATGGTTACACCATATGTCTGAAAATACATAAACTCTGTTCATCGTTATAACTTCTGTCTTGTACTTTAAATATCAGAGTACAATAATAAAGAAAGCATAATTCCCAAATCATAAGCCATAGTAGCAAAGATATAACCTTGAGAAATACATCTAGAAGCTCCAAGCAAGATGATAGCAAAATCCTGACTAAGCCTGAGAATTCCGTCCCTTCAGAACCTGGGGGGGAGGGGGGGCGGAAGAAAGAAGGAGAAACAAAAAAGGTCAGACAATAAGTCTGGCGAGTATAGTTAACTTTAGCCAGTAGATAAACAAAAGTAATGTGACAGGCATATAAAGTGGATAAGGGAGATCACTACATAAATGGAAGGTGTGACAAGGTAAGCAAGATAAGGTATACATGCCTAATTAATAATTTCTATGCACTGTTACTAGTATATCCAGAAAGAGATGATCCCTCCAACTATTTAGGTATACGTCCAAATGTATCCTAATTACAACCCTGATCGATCGGCTCCCAAACCCTCGTAGATACCTTGTGCTGGTCCCACAGTAGGAGGTATCACTTCCTAAAGTGGCAACCACTCGTTAATAATGTGCACAACCATATCTACAGGTGTCACGGTCGTCTTATCCCCCTCTACCCAGCCCATGCATGCACATGTCCCCGGTCGGTTTGCGCCGTCCACACCGTCCTCCTCGTTTGGATATCTTACAATTAGTCCAGTAAGCGTGCCCCTTCTCCGACCTAGCTCGGAGTATATACTTTATTCCAACTCTGGGTTACTGGCCGAAACGGGTCCCACATAATATGATACAAGCTCTCCCCTTTGTCTTGTATCCCCCACTAGATTTTTCACTGACTATGTATACCCTTAGGTGTCTTTAATTACATAGCCCTATGTCAGGTATGCTTACCTATAGATGCCTTTAATACATAACCCTCAATCTTTCTACCGGTTATGCTTACCTGTAGCTCTCTTTAATACATAACCCTACCATTTCAATAACTTATGCTTACCCTAAAAGGTCTCTTTAATTACATAACTTTATTATTTCCCTCGGTTATGTATACCACTTGGTGTTTTAATTACATATCCTTATCAGGTTAAGTTTGTTGGGCCTATATATACTAATATTACCCACCTACCCAAGATTTACTTAACCCTCCCACTGATTCAAGCATGTTTATTTAACGGTTAAGTTTGTTGGCCTATATATTATAATATTACCCACCAACCCAAGATTTACTTAACCCACCCCTTTTGTTCAACCAAGTTTACTTAACCCCCAACTTCAATTTAAGTTCATACAATCTCTTTGGATTAACTTAGGTTAAGCAGTCCAATTCATTACCATGTCTATTTATGGTTTATAATGGGCCAGTCCTACATTAGGCCTACAACATGTGGATGTTGGATATGTCGGTTGGGTCCGGGAAGAATTATTCCAAAGTTGGGTCTAACCTCGTGTCATAGCCCGATTTGTATTTACATACTTAGACCTCCCACATTAGGTTTACCATTAGTGGCGGCTGGATATGTCGGTCGGGTCCGGGCAGACTTCCACCACTAATGTAACCTAACCTCATGTCATAAGTACAATTACAATTCCTAATTGTAATTACTAAACATTCCATTTTTAATTAATTAATCAATTAATTAATCCTTTCCTTTTATAGGTGTCAATACCTATTTTGCTATTTGAATTACATGTCCATAAATGTTCGCATTCAAATTATGCCATTTTTAATTAATTTACTAGTTAATTAATCCTTTCCTTTTATAGGTGTCAATACCTATTTTGCCCAATAATTTGAGTCACATATCAATTAATTTAAAGATTACATGCCAATTATAAACCCCTTTTCCCTCGTTTCCTTCACTAACATATTCGCATGTATTTTGGCGGCATCTAGGCTAATAAGCAGTCTAGCCATAACAATGAAAAGGGAATATGATAGCGGTGATAGTTTCAACATATATTGGCATAAACATACTAGTATGATAACAAAGTGAATGGACAAGTAATTAACATCATATCAAGGTGAACATACATATTGTCATGAACATGTAATCATCATCATAACGGGATCTAACATAAATATTGCTTTAGATCTACATAAAAAATGTCCACATGCTCTAGATCTAATAGATTAAATTAGATCTAATCATAAATAAAGGTTTAGATCTACAGGTTTATAAATAGATCTACCCAAATCCACATCATAGAGGTTACAATTAAGATAAAGGTGTGGACCCAATCCTAATCAATTCAAGGTGGCATATGTTCATGGTACACATAAATGATTTGATCTATCCAAATGAAACAAAAATAACATACTAGGAAAATCA
The DNA here is from genome assembly GCA_030737875.1 of Allium sativum. NCBI lineage: Eukaryota > Viridiplantae > Streptophyta > Magnoliopsida > Asparagales > Amaryllidaceae > Allium > Allium sativum. Next base: position 602,026,446 of record CM060919.1, on the reverse strand, counting down.
CAATTGAATTGGATCTCGAGAGATAGATCTCTCATAGCATAAGATATGATCATAAAATAGATCTAGCATAAAGCATGATCATAAAGTGGATATAGCATAAAACATGATCATAAAGTGGATCTAGCATAAAACATGATCATAAAGTGGATCTAGCATAAAATATGATCATAAAGTAACAATTTTAAATCAAATAGGATAGATCTAACATGAATCATAAGGTGACAATTTTAAATCATATAGGATAGATCTAACATGAATCATAAGGTGAAATTTTCAGATCACATAGGATAGATCTAACATGATAATTTTAGATCACATAGAATAGATCTACATACATCCGCATCATAACATATCATAAAAGTTACAACCCAAGATCCATAATGATAACATAGTAGAACAATTGAATTGGATCCAAAGAAATAGATCTATCATAATATAGCATGAGATCTACCAACAACATATATTTAAAGTCTACAATCGTATCCACATCACAGTCTTTCATAGTTTCACTATTATTTATCTAAACCTAAAAGCAACTAGAACTCACTGTGATTGGATTGCTAAAATGATAGAAAAGGTGCTGAGTCTATGTTTGAATCTCAGAATTTGATAAGCTTTAGAAGAAGATGAGAGACCCTAATTCAGTCCAAAATCCAGCAGAGTCCGGCCACCATTGCTTTTCTTTGAATAAAACAAAGGATATGAGATATATTTATAGCTACTGGGTTACATAATTCGGATGCCACCTCAGCCCTAATGAAATTGGGTCAGGTCACGGGTCGTCACTCACTCGAAAAAGGCCCAAACACCCAGAAACTGTTCTAGGCGCACTTGCCAGGTGCATCAGTGCAAAAATACATTGGCGCACTTGTCAAGTGCGCTAATGCATTCTGTTTTCATCGCAAAACTTTAACCATCTATAACTTCTTCAAACGTTATCCGTTTTACACAAACTCGGACTCTATCTCAAGAAGAATTCCGTGATGAACGCAATGGCTTAACCCGTTTCACTTACTTCTGAATATTAAATTTATTATTCTTTAATTTATCCTCTTTTACATCGTTAAAAATTTGGGATGTTACATTCTCCCCTACTCAAAGGATTTCGTCCCCGAAATTTCTAAGTTGAGAAGAATGCATATCCTACCATCCATCATCCATCTACTCAACCATCAATCACCGGTATCCATTGTCCTTAAGAATTTCTAATGCGTTCATGAAAATATGCAAAACTGTGTGTATATGCCCCAACACTAATGCGAAAATCAGGCGGTCTACTGATTCAGTTAACCTCTTTAATGCAATGTATGTTAGTGCCATGAATCCAATATGTATGCAAATAAGCCTATTATAACATATAAGCCCTACATGTGTGTGAACTCATTCATCCAAATGCAACATCCATATGCTAGTTCATCCATTTCCATCCATAAAAGAAAAGAAAATGCACATACATCCATATGCAATATGAGAGTGATTGAGTCGATCTAGTGTCTAATGTGTGTGTATATGCGTCCACAGGCAACCACTAGCAAACATTTGCATGCATCAAACATAACATGTCTCAAACACATGTTTAAAATCATCGGATTTCCTATCTAAATGTCAAAGATTCGATTGATAGGATATACTCAAAAGATAGAAGCAAATGCAAATAAAAGCTTTTGGAAGAGAAGTTAATAACATTCCCTTGAAAGGGAAAGGGTACGAAGCGTAAAAAAAAATCTTGTCTTCGGTCTCCAAAGTTGCATCTTCTTGATTGTCTCTCCACTAGACCTTCACCAACTTGACTTCTCGTTTGCGTAGCTTCTTAAACTTCGATCCAAGTATGCAAGTCGGAACTCATCCAATCATTGCTTCCTTCTTTATTTTCACTTCCTTTCGCAAGTTTGGCCCCACTACCTCGAACTCTATACATTTTATCTCCACTTGGATAAATAGTCATCTTGGAATGATGGGCTTCCTCAAGGACTATCTTCAATAGGTTTCCCATCCTGATATGATTTGCCTATCAAATCGCTTCTCAAGTAGCCCCGCCACTTGCTTATCAAGTACCCTCTTTTCTTTTAGGAGCAAATGGCGCACAGTTAATGCAACTGGCTTTGCATTGTCCACCAGGTATATACGGAAATCAATCTCGCGCCTCGGGGGTAATCCCCGAACCTTGTATAAGACATCAGGATACTCACGGACTACTGGTGCCAACCAAAGGTCATTGATAGACACCTCAAGAGACTCTAGGAAACTAAGCATGACTGACCCTTGTGAGTCACAATAAATTTCGAGGGTCTCCCCATAACAAGTTAGAAGCTTAACGGCCCTCCTCTCACTGCCCAAAATGGCATCATATGTGGTAAGCCAACCCATCCCTAGAATCAACCCCTAGCCCATGAAACAAGATGTGCGTCGCACTCAAACTCGACGCCTAACACAGATATTCTCAAACCCCAACAAATCACAGATAAATGAGCCGAACCACCAATAGGGTTTGAGAAAACAATGGGATACACTACCATACTAGTAATTAAGTGCAGAGATTCAACTACAGAACTAGATATGAACGAATGTGAATGCGCAAGAATCGAAAAGAGTTCTAATCGGTTGATTGGAAACCATGGAAACTTTCCTACCTCTATCTGGTGCACTAGCCACGAGAGCATTCGCTTGCCTTCCTGAGGTTCCTGCCCTTTGACATTGCCCTTGCTTCCTTGGGCACTCCCCCAGAATAGTAACCAACCTCTCCACAAATGAAGCAAGCATTCTTCCTTTTCCTGCAGTCCTTGGCACTTCCCCTTATCCTTAGCCTTGTCATTTTTTTCCGTCCTTCTTCTGTTGTCATTATTGTTGTCCTTTCTTGGGCCATACCTTTTTCTCATCCTTGGGCTGTGCTCCTTAGCCCTAACTTCCTTGTACTCCTTTTTACCCACGTTTGTGTAACAAGCTAACAAGTCTTTTGAAAGTTGCCTCCATCGCACAGAAATCCTTATGAAGCTCGAGAAAATTAACCGCAAGTGAAACCACTGTGGCTACGGATGGAGGTTAGGCACTTCATTGCCTTTCGACATGTGCTAAACATGCCTATGACATCATGCCGGAATGGGGACGCCTTTTGAGAAGAATCGGTTACCCAGAAAAAAGGGAAAAGGAATCAAGCGGAGAATCGAGAGATATTACATATGGCTTTGGGGAATATATTTTTCAAAACAGGCTTTTCTTTTGAAAATGCTTTCTTTTAAAACCTTTTTGAAACTAATTTTCAAAAACTTTTATCTAATCTAGTAACCTTTAGCTTTGATACCAAGTGTGATACCCCACGTCCGTTAATGTCACTCACAATGGGAATGCATCAACTTTCATGAAGCGTTTTAGTGAACAGAAACATTACAAGACAGATATAAATTTTGCAGCGGGCTAAAAACAACTTTTATTAATCATAAAGCATGGTTACACCATATGTCTTAAAATACATAAACTCTGTTCATTATTAAAACTTCTGTCTTGTACTTTAAATATCAGAGTACAATAATAAAGAAATCATAATCCCCAAGTCATAAGCCATAGTAGCAAATATAGAACCTTGGGCAATCTAGAAGCTCCAAGCAAGATGATAGCAGAATCCTTACTAAGCCTGAGAATTCCCTCCCCAGAGAACCTAGATGGGGGGGACGGAAGAAAGAAGGAGAAACAAAAGGGGTCAGACAATAAGTCTGACGAGTCTAGTTACTTTTAGCCAGTAGATAAATAAAAGTAACATGATAGACATATAAAGTGGATAAGGGAGATCACTACATAAATGGCAGGCGTGACAAGGTAAGCAAGATAAGGTTACATGCCTCACTAATAATTTCTCTATACTGTTACTAGTATATCCAGAAAGAGATGATCCCTCCAACTATTTAGTTATATGTCCAAATGTATACTAATTACTACCCTGATCGATCGGCTCCCTAACCCTCGTAGATACCTTGTACTGGCCCCACAGTAGGAGGTATCACTTCCTAAAGTGGCAACCCTTCATTAAAAATGAGCACGACCATATCTACAGGTGTCACGGTGTCACGGTCGTCTTAGCCCCCTCTACCCGGCCCATGCACGCACATGTCCCCAGTCGGTTTGCGCCGCCCACACCGTCCTCCTCGTCTGTATCTCTTACAATCAGTCCAGTAAGCGTGCCCCTTCTCCGACCTAGCTCGAAGTATATACTTGATACCAACTCCGGGTTACTGGCTGAAACGGGTCCCACAAAATATGATACAAGCTCTCCCCTTTGTCTTGTATCCCCCACTAGGTTTTTTAGTGACTATGTATACCCTTAGGTGTCTTTAATTACATTGCCCTATGTCAGTTATGCTTATCTATAGGTGTCTTTAATACATAACCCTCAATCTTTCTACCGGTTATGCTTACCTATAGGTGTCTTTAATACATAACCCTACCATTTCTATAAGTTATGCTTACCCTAAAAGGTGTCTTTAATTGCATAACTTTATTATTTCCCTCGGTTACGTATACCATTTGGTGTTTTTAATCACATAACCTTACCAGGTTAAGTTTGTTGGGCCTATATATATACTAATATTACCCACCTACCCAAGATTTACTTAACCCTCCCACCGATTCAAGCATGTTTATTTGACGGTTAAGTTTGTGGGCCTATATGTCATAATATTACCCACCTACCCAAGATTTACTTAACCTGCCCCTTTTGTTCAACCAAGTTTACTTAACCCCCAACTTCAATTTAAGTTCATACAATCTCTATGGATAAACTTAGGTTAAGCAGTCCAATTCATACCATGTCCATTTATGGTTTATAATGGGCCTGACCTCCCACATTACACCTACAACATGTGGATGCTAGATATGTCGGTCGGGTCCGGGAAGACTTATTCCATAGTTAGGCCTAACCTCGTGTCATATCCCGATTCGTATTTACGTATTTAGACCTCCCACATTAGGTTTACCATTAATGGCTGCTGGATATGCCGGTCGGGTCCGGGCAGACTTTCACCGCTAATGTAACCAAAACTCGTGTCATAAGTACAATTACAATTCCTAATTATAATTACTAAACATTCCATTTTTAATTAATTAATCAATTAATTAATCCTTTCCTTTTATAGGTGTCAATACCTATTTTTCCCAATAATTTGAATTACATGTCCTTAAATGTTCGCATTCAAATTACGCCATTTTTAATTAATTTACTAATTAATTAACCCTTTCATTTTATAGGTGTCAATACCTACTTTGCCCAATAATTTGAATCACATATCAATTCATTTAAAGATGACATGCCAATTATAAATCCCTTTTACCCATTTCCTTCACTAACATATTCGCACGTATTTTGGCGGTAGCTAGACTAATAAGTACTCTAGCCATAACAATGAAAAAGGGAATATGATAGCGGTGATAATTTCAACATATATTGGCATAAACATACTAGTATGATAACAAAGTGAATGGACATGTAATTAACATCATATCAAGGTGAACATACATATTGTCATGAACATGTAATCATCATTATAACGGGATCTAACATAAATATTGCTTTAGATCTACATAAAAAATGTCCACTTGCTCTAGATCTAATAAATTAAATTAGATCTGATCATAAATAAAGGTTTAGATCTACAGGTTTATAAATAGATCTACCCAAATCCACATCATAGAGGTTACAATTAAGATAAAGGTGTGGACCCAATCCTAATCAATTCAAGGTGGCATATGTTCATGGTTCACATAAATTATTTGATCTATCCAAATGAAACAAAAACAACATACTAGGACAATCACAATTGAATTGGATCTCGAGAGATAGATCTATCATAGCATAAGATATGATCATAAAATAGATCTAGCATAAAACATGATCATAAAGTGGATCTAGCATAAAACATGATCATAAAGTGGATCTAGCATAAAACATGATCATAAAGTGGATCTAGCATAAAACATGATCATAAAGTGACAATTTTAAATCACATAGGATAGATCTAACATGAATCATAAGGTGACAATTTTAAATCACATAGGATAGATCTAACATGAATCATAAGGTGAAATTTTCAGATCACATATGATAGATCTAACAAGATAATTGTAGATCACATAGAATAGATCTACATACATCTGCATCATAGCATATCATAAAAGTTACAACCTAAGATCCATAATGATAACATAGTAGAACAATTGAATTGGATCTAAAGAAATAGATCTATCATAATATAGCATGAGATCTACCAATAACTTATATTTAAAGCCTACAATCATATCCACATCACAGTCTTTCATAGTTTCACTATTATTTATCTAAACCTAAAAGCAACTAGAACTCACTGTGATTGAATTGCTAAAATGATAGAAAAGGTGCTGGGTCTATGTTTGAATCTCAGAATTTGATAAGCTTTAGAAGAAGATGAGAGATCCTAATTCAGTCCAGAATCCAGCAAAGTCCGACCACCATTGCTTTTCTTTGTAGAAAACAAAGGATATGAGATATATTTATAGCTGCTGGGTTACAGAATTCGGATGCCACCTCAGCCCTAATGAAATTGGGTCAGGTCATGGGTCCTCACTCACTCGAAAAAGAACCAACCACCCAGAAACTATTCTGGGCGCACTTGCCAGGTGCTCCAGCGAAAAAATACATTGGAGCACTACTCAAGTGCGCCAGTGCATTCTGTTTTCATCGCAAAACTTTAACTGTCTATAACTTCTTCATACATTATCCGTTTTATACAAACTCGGACTCTATCTCAAGAAGAATTCCGAGACAAACGTAATGGGGTAACCTGTTTCACTCACTTCTGAATATTAAACTTATTATTCTTTAATTTATCCTCTTTAATGTCGTTAAAAATTTGGGGTGTTACACGAACTTTCTGTTAAGTATCCATTCTACATAAGGAATCTTGTTTGTAAATAAATTACAGGTGCCTAATTCCTAAGTGTGAAGTGTCGTGCAAAACTATACAAGTTAATGAAAAAATGAAGCTTGAAATACTCAGTCGACGTGCGTTAATTAGTCGATTCCAAGCATCGTTGCGAAATCGAATTAGTGTTTCGTGTCTATGCAAGTGTTGTTCGTTAAGTTATAAACGGTTGAACGAAACAATCTTATATAGGAACTTCATTCAGTTCAAGCCAGAAAATTCGCTGTAGTTAATTTTTTAATGGTTAAACTAATATGTCGATGATGTGGGCAATCGACGGCAAAATATTCCCCTAAAATCGTGCAAGTGTTTGTCTTGTTACAGGGTAATAAGCAAAGAAAAACACATTCAATTTACAAATTGCAAGTTTGGATCATTCAAAATGTAACAACAGTGATCGCTTGAAGCTTGCATTTCATTGAAAGTGGTGATCCAGTTAGCTCACGATCCACTAACGGGTCGCTCACCACCCATCGACGGATCGCTCATGACCCATTCAAAATAGACGTAGACCAAAATCGTGGCTGAGCCACTATAAATTTCCCCCTTACTTTACTATTTTCTGCATTTACTTGCTCTTAACATTGCTATTCGCAGTTTAAAGGTGTTCATACACCTCTCGGGGTGTTAATTTCATTTTTGGAATTAAAAAATGATTTTTTTTCCTTAATGTTTAGAAGCCATTAAAGAGTTTTGGAAAAGTTTGAGCATATCTTGATTTTGTTTAATGTCTAGCTCCAGTCTCTTTTACAACCAATTTTCATTTTACACACCATGGTCATTATATTTAAACAAAACATCGTATTTTAAATCATAAATTGACTTAGTTCATATTCCAATTTAACTTTATCAAAAATATTTCAATATTGGATTTCAATTCCAGTTCCGTAATTCCATATCACAAATCAGTTCATTATCAAAAATTCATATTTCATTTTAGACCTTCATGTCACATTATCATTATCCGAATGAAATCTTGTATTCAAACAATTCAGGCTCAATAGCTTGGATTGGAAAAAAATTCCGTTCAAAATAGTTCGTATATACATAAGGATAAATATAATTAAAAATAGTTTAATAAACATAGTTATTCATAGAGTAGCATTGTTGAGGTAGGAATTGGTCCTTTTAAGCTAACACCCAAATTGTATGAGTTAAGTAGTACACCAATACACCGAGATGCAAAAAATTGTAAATGGCACAGAAAATTATAGTGGTTCGACAAGTATGCCTACGTCCACTTTGAAGATCCTTTGTATATTTGTACAAGTACAATCCCTTTAGTTACAAAGTTATGTGTTTAACAATGGCAAAGTCCTTGCCCAAAACCAACAAGTCCTTCTACAAAATCCGAGGTCTAAATGTTTTCTTTAATGTCCAAGAGAGTCCAAATATCAATCCAACAGCCAAGTGGAAGTCCACAAGCCCAAGAAGCATTTCCACGTCCAGATAGCCATGAAGTAACACATTAAAATGCTCTAAGTACAAATCTGATGTAGAATAAAGGCCAAAAGATCCCAGAACCAGCCAAGTGAAGTGGTATTTATAGATGTAGTGGGGTCGTGGGACAAAGCCCACAAAATTGGTATCTGGGGATCGGTGCCGATCCGGGGATCGATACTGAACCCGATACTTAACCATTTTGCTGCTTCATTTTTGAAGCACTCCATTCCATCTTACCAAGCCGTTTCGTACCCTGTGATAAGATCACGTATCCCAATAGCCTTGTTACCTTTTTCGTATTTCATATTTTGGAATACAAAATACTCCATGCCGATCCTGGAAGTTGTTTGAAATTAAGCTGATCCTAAGCCACTTTTGGGATATGAAATAAATACCAACACTAGGATACAAAATCCCCTATAGAGCAAGATACGAAATCCCGTATACCACGAATACTGATCCCTGAATCGTTATGCTAATGTCGGCCCCAGGATACTTAGTAGAATTTTACCACGTTCTAAAATTCTGTGAGTTATACCGATCCGAACTTGTTTTTGGGCATTGTACCTATCCCTAAAGAGTTAACCAAATTTGTGAGTTTCTGAAGACTTTGTGCAAATTGCTCCGAACTTTCCACAGTTCGTTCTCGAGTCTCGAGCACTCCAATAGCCAAAAATTCAACATGTGACTGCCTTGTAAAAAGGCGGGCCAACATTTCCCCCTTGAAACATGTGTTTCTATAGAAGACATGTTTTGTATAATCAAGAAATCCGCAAACCCAGAAACCACAATCTGAGAGTAGTCCGAACAGAAATCTGATAGTCGTAAATCAGAAACCTAGAAAACCATGATTGCGTCGGATCATACTTAGTAGAAAGCCAAATATCCAAAAGTTTGCGATCGCTTAAATGGAAAATTAAAAAAAACCAAAGAAATCCAGTTGACCTAAGGAATACCACGATCGCTCTGGATCGCACTACAAGAGAATACCAAAACCAGAGTACCCGAAATCCAGGGAACCCGAATAACCAATAACCATGGAATCGATGGAACCCGAAATCCAGAAAACCAGAGCCAGTGTAGTCCATACCTGCAAAAAACCAAATGAATTACTTTGCCAAGTCCTGACAAAGCATCCTACGACCAAATGAATCATTTTGTCAAGTCCTGACAAAACAACCCATAACCAATCAAGCGCCATGACTGAGCGGCCTTGCTAAGTCCTGACAAGATGTTCCTACTCTTCCCAAGAAAAGTCCTTACTTGAGGACAAATTTATTTTTATACTTAATGAACAAAGTCCTTATTCACCAAGTCCTTAAAGTTTGAAACTCCAATTCTCAATCTCATACTTTGCAAGCAAATTCCTTACGAGCGAAGTAATTTTATTATAGTTTTGGAAAAGTTTTAAATTTTAATAAATCCAAAAGAATACCTAATGGTTTTTCGTCGAATACATATCACACCTAGGGGCTAAGTCCTAACCCCCTACGTAGGTGAACCAACTTAGCAGTTCTCGATTTCAGGTTCATTGGGTCTCGTTAAGTATGGAGGGGGCAGTTTATCATTGGGTATATAGCATGCTTAGGGATTAAGCCCCCAATATCATACATGGTTAGGCCGACTTAGCCATTTTAAGCTAGAAAACCAGAAAAATAGAAATTAATTAACCATAATATGGATGGCTTGTAGTCCAGTGCAGAGCATGCCTAGAGATTAAGTCATAATCCCATACATGAGTAGGCCGAATAAGTAGATAATATCCTGAAATCAAAGATACAATATCCAGAAGGTCGAAGCCTATACAACCAAATCCCAAAATGGCAAAAGCCAAAAGCCAAGTCCTAATAAGTAGATAACCGAAATCATGAAATCCCGAGAAATCCAAAAGACAGAAGATCGAAATACCAAGCTCCAAAAGCCAGAATGCCAAAGTGCAAAAGCCAAAGAGCCAAAGAGACAAAAATCCATAAATTAGAAAACAAATCTAAATCAATTGATGATCAATCCATCCAAGCCACGCCCTAGTCCATTTCTATTCCGAGCCGGAGCAGGCAGCTATGCTTGTTCTAGTACCACAACCCAATTCCTACATATTGTGCCAGCTTTCCTTGTTTGACACGCTCCTAAACCATATCCCAAAGATGCCTGAAATCGTTTGTATTATGGCCATCAAGCTCATGAAACAAACAATGCTTACCTGACTCCCTTTCCCTCCGAGTTGGCTCTCTCAAGGAAGGATTTCTGAATGGAGCAACCAGGGGAACTACTTGATTAATCTCCTCCGGGGAGTGAGTAAGTTCTGTTTACAAAGGGAATTTCAGTTCCCTTTATTGGATATTCCAATCATTCATAGATGGAAATTTTCCTTTACTTTTATCCCTGCTAGAATCGGACAATCCTTTACCCTTAACCATGTTAACCTTGATAACTTCCTAATCAACACGAGCATCCACTTCTCGCTGAATTCTGTCTGCTTTGAAGTAGAATTCACCAAGATTCCTTAGTGGATCCCGCTGAAGCGAGACTTGAAATATGTCTTATCTAGAATTCTAGATGCATCAACCATCTAAACCATAAATAGATCAGGTCGATCAACCGACACCACTATCGCATTAAACCTTTCCAAGAATTTCTACAAAATTTCTCCAGACCTTTGCTTGATTGTCGTAAGAGTCATAACGTTCTTTGGTTGAGAGATGTGGACCCTAAACTGTTCAATGAACTTTTCAACTAGAATATTCCAACTCCTAATGCTTTCCGATTCCAACCGCCGAAACTATATGGCAGCAATACCCGTGAGGCAAAGCGGAAAGCATTTTTCAATAATATTATGCATCGCCGCTAACACTTCCATGTGGTACACATAATGCATCAAGTGAACAATAGGATCCTTCCTATCGTCATAAGCATCCAAAACCGAAAACTATAAGTCCGGTGGATTCTGAGAATTCCTTATAGCCTAGGTGAACGGGATGCGATTAACACAGTCCAAATCTAAGTGACACACTCAGCCTCGAGTAAACCGTCGGATCACATTCGCAATTCGATTATCATTTCCAAGCGACTGCCTCCAATCGTCAAACCCATACCGGTTCCCCCAAAGTCCAATCCAGCCTGATCCATCTGTTGACTTCCTACCTAAATATCGATTTCAACCTGAACGTGAGGAGCTATCGCGGGTGCTAACCTAAGTTCCAAAGTCATAGGAGTTTTTCGAGCATCTGTACCCTCATATACCGACGCTTGAGTCACGATTCCAACTCCAGGTCCCTTTGCTCGACTAACCAAAGCATCACGAACCATACTCCCGTTAAGATTGGGGGAGATGCCATCGAGCCGAGTCAGATTGGCTTGGAGCTGATTTGGGGGAATTTCCCCCAAATCTTGTAAACATAGAGTGCATTGTGCACTTGTTATAGTTTGAGTTCCTTGGCCTGTCGGCCCTCCGATTCCTTCCATCCAAGCCATAAAAGCGTTCATGGCCTCCTGTTATCTCCTGAAGAGTCCTTATTGCTCCAAGCATGTATTGAAATTATTAACCATTTCATCCATCTCCTCTCTAGTTAGATAGTTTGGTGGATTTCTAGTAGAGGAAACCTCTTGGCTTCTCTCTACTCCTGCTCCTTCCGAACGAACTAAAGTGATCTGTTTCTTTTTAACCATCCTTGAAATCCCAAGAAATCCTAAGTTGTTATAGTCCTCTTCTTGGAACGCCAAAAATATTGGCGAGGGAAAATGGTCCACTCATGCCAACACCCAAGTTGTATGAGTTATGAAGTATATCCAATCACAGAGATGAAAAAAATGTAAATGGCATAAATATTTATAGTGATATGCCTACATCCACTTTGAAGACCCTTTGCATATTTGTACAAGTACAATCCTTTTAGTTACAAAGTTATGGGTTTACCAATGGAAAAGTCCTTGCTCAAAGCCAACAAATCCTTCTACAAAATACAAGGTCTAAAAGTGTGCTTCAATGTCCAAGAGAGCCCAAATATTAATCCAAGTGCGAAGTGGAAGTTCACAAGCCCATGATACATCCCAAAGTCCAAAAAGCCATGAAGGAAGCCATTAAATTACTCTAAGTCCAAGAATACCGAGTTCAGAATGAAGGCCAAAAAGATCCCAAAACCAACCAAGTGAAGGGATATTTATATAGGTATAGTGTGGTTGTAGGCCGAAACCCCACAAAATTCATATCCTGGGATCGTCATCGATCTGTGGATTGGTACCAAACTCGGTACTTAAACGTTTTGCTGCTTCATTTTCGAAGCACTCCATTCCATCTTACCAAGCCATTTCATTCCCATGATATGATCACCAATATCGGTAGCCTTGTTTCCATTGTCTTATTTGTTGTATGTAACAATATGATTTTTTTTTATGATAATAAACATATATATATATATTATAATATAAATTTGTTTGTAACTGTACTATTCTATACGACATCACATATAGAAATAAATATATATTTCTGAATAGAATACTATAGTACAAAAATTTAGATATTCAAACAGTGTTTTATTCAAATATAATATTTTATTTCAACATTTGAATAATACATACTTCTATCTCCACTATTGTATATTCCAATGATATAATACATCCAATTTCATATATGCTTGTTCCTTACTCAGTTCACTCATTTTAGTTACCTTTCACTCAGTTCACTCATAAACATTCATTCACTCACTCACTGGCACATTTTTGTTTTCAGTCTGCTTCAAAGTCATCTAGTCACCTGCATACCTATCACATAAACACACAGTAAACGGGAACAAAATAGATTCAAATTCTAGCAAATATAAATTTACTTTAAATTTTGTTTACCTTATAATTTTGGTGTGTTTCTCATCATATTTCTTGACTTGGTCTGATATGTATATACATCTATCTGTGTCTAGACTGCTTGTGATAATCATAGTGATTCACTGTAAATACCACAAGGTAGACAATATATATCTTGTGCTTGCAGATCAGCCTCAACGCAACTATAGTGGTCTACGGATCAAGACCATCCTCAACTCACATTTGTGGTCTGCTGATCTTGACTAGCCATGACACAACGTATAGTCGTCTGTTGATGTAAATAGAAAATATATCTGCATATGCACAATACATGTATACACATACATGTGTATGTACACACACACACACACACACACACATATATATATATATATATTAATTTGCAGGTGCATAATTCGGATATGCAAGACAACATGAAATGCAATCCAAACCAGTATATACAAACAATAAGAAGATAGGCTCAACCCAAGCAGTCACAAAATCATGCACCCACAAGAAAGTGCTCGAGCCAATGCACATTCATACAAGCACACAAATCTGGACATTCAAATGCAGTGCACAAGTTTCAAGTAGAAAGTTCCAATATATATATATATATATATATATATATATATAGCCTCATGCTAAGTAATAAACACAATGCACTACAACAATGGGGACAAGTCGAGTTCACATATCTATAGAAAAATTGGCTCAGCAAATGCCAAGAAATATAGTGCAAGTCAAGATAGAAAGTGGTATGCAAGTGTACAGGTTAAAGACCAGCATGGATATGGGAACCAACTAATCACAAAGGCAAATGCACACCCAAGAATGTACACAACAAGCAAGTTTCAAGTTCAAGTACAAAGGAAAATTTGGAAAAGGCCAATATATACAAATCAGGGTGAACGACATGCACAACCAAACCACCATGGCAAATACATGCACTGGTTTAGACATTCTCAGATTGGCATGCATAAGACATAATGGTGCATCCACAAAATGGGCCAGCAGTGTGTACAAAAACACAGAGCAATCACGCATGGACTCGGTATAGCCGAGAACACAGTGGTTCAATGGTTTAGCAATGAGAACACAAGGAAGCACTGTACATATGCATGTATATACATGATGCACAAATGGGACAAATGTTTGCACGGATACCAAATGGATCAAGTTATGAACAAGACGTGTACTAATACAAAAATGCAATCCAAAGCAGTCAAGGAAATGTAGCAAAGCATGACAAAGTGCAAACAAGTACAACATAAATATTTCAGGTTCATGGGACAATATACAAATGAATAAGCAAGTTAACTACACTTGTATAAGGAGACTCAATCATTAATAAAACAGGACAAAGACATGGTCCAAATTAGTATGCATGGCAGTACCCTAGAACACAAGGCAACAAACACAAACAAGCCACACGCAACAAATGCACAGCAGACATGAATAAGTGAAGCAACTATTCTTATCAATATTTCAAGTGAAACAACATTGGCCATAGTTTTATACACATATATATACACACATCTATGTATATATATACATGCATATATATATATATATATATATATATATGTCAGTATGAAGAATGAATGCTAGCCAAAACATGGATGATGAAGCCATGCTATGAACATAAAAAAATGGCAACAAATTCACGTGTACATATTCAACAAAGAAGAAATCTTCATGGAGCAAATAATTCAAACAAAGACTAAAAAGCACAAATTTTCATGCTTGGCAAACTCAGCAAGTTTTTATTTCCAAAAATTGAATTGGCAAGTTCCAGAAATTACTTTCCATAATTTAAATCCTTTTAAATTGGCATGCAAGAATATCCGTTATTTTTTCAAATGCACAATGGGTAAAAACACGACACGGTTCATTGAAGGAAAACTTGTAGAAATCATTCAACATGATTAAAGGTTCGTCTTTGGGAAGAATAAATTCACGTAACATCTGTTCCTAGAAATCGTTTAGGGTTTCATGAAAATTCGTGATTCCTAGAATCAAGCAAATCATAGACCAAATCATGCGAGAAATCAGAGAGTATAAAGGGTTTATATAACCTATAAAATCCCATTCATCACAGATAGAAAACCATCAAATACCACAAACAAATCAGATGAAAAAGAAGAACAAAGATACTCACATACTTTTGTGTTTTCGATCAGTGAGAAAAGCAAATCATTGATTAGAGATCAACAAGCATGAAATCATCAGAGAATCATTTTTCAACCTTTTGAGTTGCAATTTGATTTGGAGATACAAAACCCTTAATTTCGATTTGGGTCATCCATCAAAGAAAAGAGGGAGCTGATTAGTAAAGTGACAAAGGGGAGGCAAACTTACATTTTATATGTGTTAAGTGTTATAGGGTTTTTTTTAATTTGTTTTTATATTGTTTTTTGATTTTTTTGTAACCAATCCATAGGTTTTCTAGTTTACTTTAAACTATGGTTTACGAGTTACAGGTTTGTAATTCGAGGAAAATCTGATCTTGGGGATAAAGATCAGTTCAAGGTTTTGGTGTAGGATTAAAACAGTTGTGAGCAAGCATCGTGAGTTTATAGGGATTTTTTAAGTGTAGAGATTGTTTTAATTCTAGTAGAAACCTTGGGAATGCAGCAGTAGGCAGGGATTTTCCAAAACTGGGTAAAATATTTGTCATTTATTTTCTCTAATCTAATCCATGTTGTGAAAATTTTAATATCTCGTAAAACTGCAATTAACCCTATTCACCCACCCATTTAGGGTTAATCTAAATCCTACAAGTGGTATTAGAGCCTGGTAATTTTCATTAACTCTAGAGTATAGATCTCCCAAACTGTGATTACTCTATTTATTTGTCTAGCGAAAGTCAGTCCATAATATTCCGACTATTTCAATGGAACATATTTTTTAGTTTGAAAATCAAAAATTGAATTCTATTTAAAATCTGTTAATTACGAATATAAGAATATTATTGAAAATATGGTTGATATGCAAGATAAGAAGAATAAATTTATCAATTCTCGTGCTATGCATATTATTTATTCTTATATCAGTAATGATCAGCTTAATCACATCTCCCACTGTTTAACTACGTAGGACATCTGAAAAACTCTCGATGCAAAGTATGGATGAAAACACAACTTCTCAAAAACCTCAAAGGCCAACTCAAATTTAGATTTGTGCTTAATAATTTTTTCAGATGAAAATTCAGATATATCAGACGATAAAGACTCAACAGAAGATGAGACAGGAGATTTCTCATACGAAGATTTAGTTTATTTTTGTACTGAATTAACAAAAGATGTTGATAGTCTCAAATCGAAAAATAAAATTCTAAAATCTTGAGTTGATCAACAAAAATAATATTTTGGAATCAAATTTTGAAAACATCAAGAAATTTTCAAACTCTGATTGGAAAAATTGTTTGAATTTGGAAAATAATCTCGTTCATCTCAATGAAAATATTCAAAAGCTTGAAAAGGAAATACTGTTTTTCAAAGAAAATGAGATTGAGCTAAAAAGTAAAAACAATTTTTGGAAAAAGGAATTTGAAAATTTTAAGACTACCAAAAATTCCAAACATAAAATTGCTGAGAAACAAAATTTGCTGAAAATAGAATCAATTTTGAAAGAGCTTGAAAATGAAATTGTAAAATTCAAGGAATTTGAAAATCTTGAGAATGAAAAACAAAAACAATTTAAATCTGAAATTTCTGAGTCCCAAGCCAAAATTAAATTGCTTGAAGATGAAATTTTGGTTTTGAAACAAAATGATTTTGAAAAAGGGAAGATCACTAATAATCGTTGTTCAGATTTAATGAAAGAAAATAGTGATCTTAAATTTAAAATTCAACAACTTGAATCAACTTTGGATAAATTTTCTAATGGAGAAAAATCGTTGAATATATTGTTGCAAAACCAATTTTCTGTTATAATATAATCAGACCGATGTCATTCACCTCTTTGTTAATGGCGGCCTCACAGGAAAATCCCTCTTCTTCTTCTACCTCCTTCGCCTTTGACTCTACCTTCCCACCTTTTCCCTCACGTCCTTCTCTACCGATTCCCCCTCTCTCTGACCCACCCCCCACTGACGAGAATCCATCCTCTGCCAAACCTTCCAACGCAAATCAAGGATCTATTTTATCGGATCCACGAAATTTCTCTCCTAGATCTACTTCAACCTATGTTCCTCCTCCTTAGGGTACCTGTTCTAATGTCAATTTGACAATCCCCACTCTCACTACCAATCAGTCATCATCTTCTGCATCATACCCATCTTTTACAAAATTGGACTATGCCCCTCTTTTTAATTCGCTCCCACGAAACACTAGCAATTTCCAAACACATCATTTTGACATTCCTAGGGATGATAAACCAAAGAAAATTCCTAAGGAAGTTCGATCAGAAGGCATGAAATATTGGAGTGATTTCCTGGTAGGCTTTTCCTCAATAGCACTTCTTCCTATCATACAGTGGTAAACTTCCTAACTCATTCTGGAAATTAAATGGAGAAGTCAGTATTAAAACAGAAGGAATTCAATTTTATTTCAAGTTTTCAAATGAATCGGACAGAGAAAGAATTTTAAAACCTGTTCCCATTTTTATTAGAGGGCATATGTTTATTATAACTAGATGGGATCCATTATTGGTAATTCACAAGCATAGATCAAGAAAGTTCCTACTTGGGTTCATTTTTATTGTATTCCCACTATTCTTTGGACGTTATTGGGTATTAACTGTCTCGCTTGTCATGTGGGTAGACTAATTTGTTTTGATAGTAGCATGGAAAGGTTGCAGAGATTTAGATAAGCTAAGGCACTAGTTGAGATTTCTTCTGAGTTCGAGCTACTAGATAAAATACTTTTAAATGAGTTAGGTAAAGATTGCCCATCAGTCAGGCTAACCTATGACTGGAGACCCAATATCTGTACTAGTTGTAAGGTATTTGGCCATACAACTACAAAGTGTGAGTTCAATGCAAAGACAGATGAGGATATTGATCGTGAAGAGGATTTTGAAAACAATTTTCATCACAAGCCCCCGGTCCAACTCAACAGTATAACAGGAGAGGCTCTACAAACGTAAATACTAATAGTTGGACATCAGTTAATACTAAGGCAAAGAAGTATTGGAGAAAAAAAGGTGTTATTAATGATAAAGCTAATGTTAATGTTGAAGATGAAGTGCCTAATGTTGACACAAATCCTTTTGATGCCTTAGCAAATGAGCAGGATGGAAATGGTATAACAGGGACAGTAAATGATGATGTTAATCCTAATTCCAATAAGCAAGTTAATGGTGAAGAGGTTGAACATAATAAAGGACATAATGTTGATGCTTCCGCTAGTCTTGAAGTGCAAGTCAACATTAATCAAGAGACAACAGATCTTTCTAAATGGGAAGTTGATCAAGATGAAGTGGTGGGGGATCTGGTAGGCAATTTATTTGAAGAAATTCTATTAATGGTGATATATTGGCTAAAGGAAAATCAGGTTTGTTAAATTATGAAGCATCATGTGGTTCAATGAGTTCAACGGCAGTTAGTTCTATAAATTCTAAATCCTCTCCTTTTGTCGCTAATTCCTGCATATCAAGAAATACTACTTCTACACCCTCGAAATCTTCCCCTTATGCCAACTTGAAACCTCCCTCAAACATTTAACTCCCTCCACCAAATGTTACCGGCTCTGGCCTGACTGTTCCTTTAGTTAATGCTGCTTTGATATCATCTGCGGTGCCCACAAATTCACTTCCATCATTCAATTCCAAAAGCAATAAACTCAAAGGAAAATTCTAGGCAGATGACGATCTGGATGAAGGACATGATTATGGTACAGAAGATGTAATGCCACTCAGTAGTAAGCTGAAAACTTCAAGAAGGAATACGCGGAAAAATACAATGTACGACCCTTCTCTTACTTGATGAACTGCTGTTACGTGATATACTATGTTAGGGATTTCATTGCTTCATGTATTTGTTATTTTTGAAGCGAACTTCGCATTGACCAATCTGATGACTGACATAAATCTGAGGTGATAAACTGTTTTGGCGATTACTGCTGGGTGTAAGTTTTATTTATTTTCATCTATGCTACAAGAGATATTAGTACGCAAAAGGATTTTCTGGTAATTCATGAATGTATGGTGAGGATCTGTGAGGAGGTTTAGAGATGATAATGATTGCTATAATTGTAAACTGTAATTATTTTTTAGTAATAAAAAGTTTTACACTGCCTTTCAAAAAAAATCAATTTTCTGTTGGAAATGAATCTGGTCTTGGCTTTGGGAAAATTAATGCTTTCGAATAGCTGAATTCAGATGATTTAAAAATCCTAATTGCTTCGAAAAAGACTGTTTTGAAAATTTGAACTTTAAAATTTCAAAGGATTTGAATCATAAACGAGATGAGAACTTGTTTAATTACAATCCAATTAAATGATTTTGGATCCCAAAAGGAAATAAAACAAATTTGGTTAAATTTAAACAGATTTGGGTTCCTTAGGGTACTATGGTAAATTCATATGGATTGTTGTACAAACAAGTCTGGGTACGAAAATGTGTGAACGAAGCTATGAGTGGTAGAACAATTTTTGTTAGACCACTTAATCCTATAAACACTTAGGTACCAGAAGAAGGCTAAGGAACAACTTCTCAAAAGAGAGATAATATTCAAGTTGTTCCATATCATTGAAGTATTCAGAGTTCCTTAGCCAAAAGTAATGAGTTGGAGATCCACAACGTCTACTGTAAATCAAGTATGATCTCTAGACTCACATTTTTTTTGTTTATATTCTTTGTTTTTATTCTTACTTTTTATTCCTCCTTCTACTACTTTTATTCTTTCTTCTGTTTATTCTGATTCATTTTGGTACTACAATAACATTTCTTATGCTTTCTTAACTTCAAATTGCAAAGTTCTTGATAATCTGCAAATTAGATTCATTTATCTAAAACTCCCATGTTTTGATGTTTTTCAGTTTTTGAACCTAAAATTGTAAATATTTTCCAATTCTTTTGAAGTTTAATTTCTTGACAGTTACCTGAATTTCTAATATTGCTGTAGTATCTTGTATATACCTTGAACATTGTTCCTTGAAATTCTGAAATTTCTTGAAGTTCAGAAAAGCTAATTAAATTTCACACAACTTTGCTGTTTTGAGTTTCTTTTAATTCATTTTGGAAAGACTTAAAATACTACACTCATTACAGCACACTGCTATTTTTTCAGTTGTGATAATTTCATTGGTTTTTGGATGATCTTGACTATTTTGAATTGAAAATCTTTTGGCATAGATTGTTGTGTTGCATCTTGAAACTCACTTTTAAATCATGATCATTTGGCTTGAATGTCTGATTTTTGAAATCATTTGTCATTATTGATATCGTGAATCTCACACACTTCTTGGATTTGAATTTGATAATCTTGTGTGATAGATTTATTGAACCTTGAAATTTACACATCTCCTCAAGTGATTTCAAAGGAACTATTTTTAATCTTGGCTCATGAATTATCTCTTATGCTTGTTGTAAATATTCTGAAAAATTCTCTTATAAATCTTATTCTACTACCGCTTTGTTAAAAGGAACTGAATCGTTAGATTTGTCTGCTTGGGCTTGGATACTTTGTAATTATGGAAATTAGGACCTATATGTGATATCTGTTTTAGGAGTTTTGAAAATCTCATATTCAACTAATTTTTTCAAACTGATTTTCAAACTGTATGGATCTTTCAGAATACCTCTTGTAATTAGTAATTTCAATTTTAAAATCATTTTTGGTTATTTATTCAAAAATTGAAATCATTGACCAAACTGAACTATATTTGGAACTCATCAAAATTATTATCAAAATTTTGAAATTGTGATGAGTTATATTATATCTCACATCAAGAGGAGATTTTATTTAAATTCTCATGATGTTTGAACATATTTTTATAATATCTTTATATTGGCGCTTATTTCATGAACATCTTTGATTCCTATCACCTTTCCGTCATCCATCATGCTTTTATTTAATGTCGAGAGTTTACTTTTTTATCATTAAAAAAATATACAATTTCAAAATTTATGATGAAATGTGACTATATTATTTTTCAAAATAAGAGATAATTGATTTTTTTTCAAAAAATCCAAGTACAGTTGAGCATATTTCATAATATAATTAATTTAGAAATTTATTTCACGACGATCTCAATCTCTACCACATTTCTATCATTTATTTTAGTTTTGAGGAGATTTTGTATATAATAAGTGTTTCTCTAACCTCATTTAAAATACCTAGATATGGTCATGCATGGTTAGATTACTTATAATTTAAGTTACAGCTGATCCTATTTAAAAGTCCTAATAGGCTATGTGTGGTTAGTGCGCTCTTAAAATAAAAATAAAGAAAAGAAAATAAATAAAAATAAAGTTATATAAAATCTTCCTTGCTACGTAAAAAACCAACCAATCAATCCATCTTCTGTATTGTGAAATGTGTTACTATTTTAGGAAATATTATGATTTTTAATTGAATTTTTTTGGGATTTACAATTATTTGATTTTTTCGCTTGATTTGAATTTATAACCATAGTCCAAATCCATCATTATATTGTGCTCAATTGTTTTTTAAAATTATCTGAAAATAATTGGAAATCATATGTTTCAAAACTCTCTCTCCATTTTATAAAATTCAGCGTAAATCCACCATTCAATGTGAAATTTGCCACTAGTGTGAAGAATATTATAATTTTTGATTGATAAAATGAGATTTATGATGTACATTCTTTCTCTTGATATGATTTTATATTTCTAGTCTATATTTCATCACTATTTCGATTTATATATCCTTTTGATGATAACAAAATGGGGAGAATGGTTAAGATTTTGATTGATGAGTGAATATTTCATGAATATTTTTACTATTGAAAATTCAATCATAATTTTTCTTCACTCAGATGCAAATGTATGTGGGGAGTTCTATTGTAGGGGAAGCATACAAATTAGGGGAGTTCTATACTTCACTGTCAAACACATTTATTGTATTCAAAATCTTATGTGTATGTTTCTTATCATCAAAAGGAGGAGATTGTTGTATATAACAATATGATTTTTGTTTGATGATAACAGACATATATATTATAATATAAATGTGTTTGTAACTGTACTATTCTATACTACATCACATATAGAAATAAATATTTATTTCTGAATAGAATACTACAGCAAAAGAATTTAAATATTCAAATGGTTTTTTATTTAAATATAATATTTTATTTCAACATTTGAATAATACGTACTTCTAACCCCATTATTGTACATTCCACTGATATAATGCATTCAATTTCATATACATTGGTTCCTCATTATAGTTCCCTCATTTTAGTTACATTTCACTCAATTCACTCATCTACATTCATTCACTCACTAACTGACACATTTTTGTCTTCAGTTTTCTTCAGAGTCAGGCTAGTCACCTGCATACCTGTCACATAAACACACACAGTAAACTGGAAGAAAACAGATTCAAATTCTAGCAAATATAAATTTATTTTAAATTTTATTTGCCTCTTAATTTTGGTATGTTTCTCATCATATTTCTTGACTTGGTCCGATATGTATATACATCTATCTATGTCTAGACTACTTGTGATATTCACAGTGATTCACTGTAAATACCACAAGGTAGACAATATATCATGTGCCTGCAGATCAGCCTCAACACAGCTATAGTGGTCTGGTTATCAAGACCAACCTCAACTCACATTTGTGGTCTGCTGATCTTAATCGGCCACGACACAATGTATAACGATTTGCTAATGAAAATATAAAATATATCTGCAAATGCATGATATATGTGAGGACCGCCCACAACTCCTGCACTTAAAAAGGGGAAATAATACGCTGAAAGACGTGCTAGAAACATATACAACATGCAATAATAGTGAAGCATAACTGCATAGAAATTCAAACTTCTATATCCATAAAAAATATCCATAACATCTTTATGATTACATCAATAACTCTGTAAAAGAAGCCTCACTACATCACTCAGAGTATATTTCAGACAATGAAATCAGAAATACTAGATAGTAGTAAGAAACTAGTACGTAAGCCTCCAGCTCATCATCCGTCTGTAGCATCGTCTCCTAAGATCTACTACCTGTTACCGGCTACTCAGTCCACCCATTCACAACAGGATGAACAATCCAAGGTAATAAAAGGGAAACATAAAACTTTAAGTCAAACAACAGCCTTAGTGAGCGATAAAATAAATATCTAACTTCATTAATAAAGTATATGAGGATAGGCGGATTAATCAACTAATCTACCAACATCAACAGAGAAGAACCCAACCCGTCTTCCCCAGAACCGATAGTGATATCCTTTACAATAAGCATTTAGAAATAATAGTACATTCATGGCAATCAGTTATCAACTGTAGACCATTCTAATTGACATTGACATCTCCCAAGCATAAGTCCAGAGGCCTAAACCAATATCAGATAAGAACCTAAGAAATATCCCCTTCGACATCGAATAATCTGCATATGACGATACAAGCAAAACAATCATCATCCATGACGCTGCCTATCACCGCCAATCCTGCTTCGAAACCATCGTTAGTCATATGACCGGCTCAACCTTGTCGTCCATCAAGGGTTAATGGTAAACCCTGATTCTAGCAAAACTCTATACTCCATCGTGACTCGTGTCTCTAGGCCCATCGTGACTGCCTAGGGTATCTCTAGGCCTATCGTGACTGCACCATTGTACCCCTTCTTTGAGTTTGCTAGAACCTACAATAGTGATAATCTCTCGGCCTTCATTATCTCTAGTCATCCAACCTGATGACTATTCATAAGCTCAAGCGCCTTCTCGAGCTACAATTACCCACGAACTCACCACCTTGTGCCGTCTTCGTATTCGTTGCAATATGACGATCAATGAACACATCACATAACTTCGAACATTCCTGATTGAATATACTTATAAGTTTCATTCATTATGGAACTAGAATAACATTATCTTAGTCAACCATAATCAGGTCGTCCTCACCTTAGGTCCTGACTGACCTACGACCTCCGACCCAACCCATTAGGTCAACTTACCAGACACGCGACCTTAGGTTGTGTAATGACTTGACTTCACCAATCTAGGTCGACCCAAGTTCCTACGACTAAACATGAGTCAAACCCAATCCTACCGTGAACACTCAACGACCTGACCTAACTAGGTCGTTCCACACCCATCGCCTTCTAGACTGACCCGCCTGTTTAAGTCACTAACGACCGTGACTTAGGGCATGCATGATCCAATCCCCAACAACCTGAAGGCCTTCAACGACCTGGACACCATTTCTTGGAGAATAAGCCACGACCCGACCTATCTCCGAATGACCAGTCCCCACAACTGGCCAAAATAACTCCAATCTTGATCAAATCATCACCAAATGATAACATCAATTCAAACAACTCATCCAATTCAACCATAAACACTTCATGAAACCATCAACAACATCAAAATGACAATTTTCATTAATAATCATATAAAAATTCACCAAATCATGATAAATCAATACATAAACTAAAACAATGGATCTAACTTGCATAAACATATGAATTAACATAAGAACTTACATGTTTTAAGTTGCTAGATTAGATCCTATGGTGATTCACATGAAAATATACTTACCTTGAGGTAGATTTTGGTGAAAACAACTTTAAATGATGAAAACAAGATCAAACAACTCATATACTTCATTGAATTCGTGTGAGAGATGCTTATCACTCACCAATTCTTCAAAACAACAAAAAATCATTGAATCACGAATCCGAACAGCAAGGACCGCTCTTAAAACCTTCCAATTTGATGAGATATCTCTTCACTTGACGCAGATCTAGCTTCAAATGGTGTCGATCTTCGATTCTCTTATGTAGATCAATAATTTTAATGGTGGAAACTGTATTTGATTGAGCAAGGAGGATCACGAGCTCAACCATATGAGAGAATGAAGAAAGTAAACTATTCTCCGTGCCTCTAACCCCCTGTTTATAGCCTCCCACAATCCCATCAACGGGCCACTCCAAATCAGCCCACTAATGGTTTAAAAAACCTGAACATAAATTGTAAAACACTAAAACAGTGATTACTCCCAAACCACTGAACCAAATCTTTAATGTGACTATTCTACGGAATCGAAAACACCATTTCCTTTCCAATGAAATCGATCTCAGCACTTAATTCGATCCCAATCAAAAGTTATGCCCTATACAAAATTGACTGGGGCAAAAAGGTCACAAATAAAATTGATAAAAATTACGGACATGTCTCACATCCCGATAAACAACATATCAAAATATGGGAATGATCCAAACCTCAGGGTATTAAATAATTTTTTTATGATCCTCCAATATGTAAAATGCGGGTTGTTACATTCTCACCCTTTAGGAATTTCTCTCCCGAAATCCCAACAAATACAAGCAACCAAAACAATTCTGCATGCCTACGATCCATGAGAAGCCAATTTACCATCCAAACTAGCAACCATCAAGCCATGAATCCATAGCCTTATCCTAGCATGTGGGATTCTAATGGTACAAGTTACAATGATGTAAGGTGGCACGATATCAATAGGTCATACTGACAAAGAGTTCTGGATGGGTTGTCTTCATACTCTCTTCCGTCTCCTACGTACAATCGTCATCGTCCTTACTCCATTGCACCTTGACTAGCTTAACCGTCTTTCTCATAAGCTATTTTGTGTCATTCCCCACAGTGCGAAGAGGCTTACGAGGTTTCGTAGCTACGGTCTCGACTTATAGGTCTTCATACTACTCTGAAGATACCACCACATTCGAATCGTGCACACACTTCCGTAGGAACGACACATGGAAAGCATTATGCACACTCGACATCTTCTAGGGTAAATCAAATCTATATGCGAGCTTTCCAATCCGCTCGACTATCGGAAACGGTCCAATAAACCTAAGAGATAACTTTCCTTTACTTCCGAATCGAACCACATGCTTCAGTGGAAAAATCTTTATGAATAACATATCACCAACGTTGAATTCCAAATACTTTCGATGCTTATCAGCATAACTCTTCTGATGATCTTGGGCTGCCTGCATTCATTGTCGAACAATCTCAATACAATTCAAGGTCTCTTTGATCATTTCTGGCCCAAGTATCAACTTATCTCTAGCTTCTAACCAACATGCCAGAGAATTACACGGTCTTTCATACAACGCCTTGTATGGTGCCATCCCAATGCTCGATTGGTAGCTATTATTATATGCGAACTCAACTAGATGTAGATGGTCTTCCCATGATCCTCTGAAGTCCGATACACAAGCCCTCGAGATAACTTCCAAAACTCGGTTAACCCTCTCGGTTTGACCATCAATTTGGGAATGATAAGTCGTACTTAAACACAACTTGGTCCCCAAAGCTTCTTGCAAACTCTTCCAAAATCTGCTCGTAAATAATGGATCTCGATCACTCACTATTCTCTTCGGGATACCATGGAATCAAACTATCCATTTAATATAAAGCTCATCTAACTTTGATGTTGTCCTAGTCGATTTGACAGGAATAAACCTTGTACTTTTGGTCAAGCGGTCCACAATGGCCCAAATTCCCTCGTTTCCTGCCCTCGTTTTAGGTAATCCATCGATCTTTGTGCCCATTTCCACTTAGGAACTTTCAATGGCTGAAGCAATCCACTCGGTTTCTTCTGTTCAGCTTTCACCAATTGACAGTTCATGCACTTGGAAATAACCTTTCCAACATCCCGCTTCATCCCTTCCCAGTAGTAGGTTCGCTTCGTGTCATGATACATCTTATTACCACCGTGCTGGATCATCAACTTCAATTGATGACATTCCCTCTGAACCTCATCTCTGAGTCCGTCGATATTAGGAACTACCAGTCGTCCTTGTTTCCGAAGCTAACCTTCTCGATTGAACTCAAACTCTTTATCCTATGGTTCCAACTTATAGATAATCTCGACATGCTTTGCATTACGCTTTTGGATTTCGCCAATCCTTTCGATGAGAGTAGGTCTTATCGATAAGCATGCCAACATTTAAGGTTCCAACTCACACCTTGGTCTGAAATCAAATCCTGCTAAGTACTCGAGGTGCTTCCATTTTGAAAACATCGCTCCCAAACTTGCGTGTCTTCGACTCAACACATCCGCCACTGCGTTACCTTTACCAGGAGTATAGGCTATACCAAAATCATACGATGCTAGAAACTCTAACCACCTTTGCTGCCAAAGATTCAAATCCTTTTGGGAGAAAAGATACATCAACGACTTGTAATCTGTAAACAACTTAAATCAGACTCCCAACAGGTAACGTCTCCACATCTTCAGAGCAAACACGATCGCTGTCATCTCCAAATCATGACTTGGATAATTCCTTTCATGCGGCTTCAGCTGTCGACTTGCATAGGCCACAACTTTATCCTTTTGCATTAGCACTGCTCCAAGTCCAGTATTGCATGCATCGGTGTATACCAGCATCTATTCATTCCCACTTGGAATGATCAAATTAGGAGCACTCATCAACCTCTTTTTCAGGTTTCCGAAAGATTGCTCACACTTCGCATCCCATGCGAATACTTGATTCTTCTTCGTTAATCCTGTTAATGGTCAGCTATCTTGGAGAAATCCTTGATAAAACGACGATAATATCCCACCAACCCAAGGAAACTTTGAACATCCATCACATTCTTAGGTCATTCCAGTCCTGGATTGTTGCCACCTTAGCGGGGTCAACCGTTATTCCATTCCCAGAAACAACATAGCCTAAGAATCTCACTTCACTCTTCCAGAAGTGACTCTTCGAAAACTTAGCTCTCAGCTGATGCTTTCGCAAGATTTCCAAAACAACCCACAAGTGCATCTTATGCTCTTCGTCATTCCAGGAGTAAACCAGAATATCATCCATGAACACAAGCACAAACTTGTTTAACTAATCTCTGAGAACCTGATTCATAAGATCCACAAAATACACTGGCGCGTTAGTCAACCCGAATGGCATCACCAACCATTCGAATAAACTGGATGGTGTCCTAAAAGCAATCTTCGGCACACTATCCTTAGCCACCCTCAACTGGTGGAATCCCATTGCTAAATCCATCTGAGAAAACACTTTGGCCTCGTGAAGATGATCGAACAAGTCGTCTATCCTCGGCAGCAAATACTTGTTCTTCTTGGTCACCTTGTTCAGCTCACAATAGTCCATACAAAATCTCAAAGATCCATCAACGTTGATTGCAAACACAACCGGTGCACCCCATTCGGATACACTTCTTCGAATGAATCCTTTTCCCAAAATGTCACATTCTTGCATCTCTATCTCTCGTTGTTCCTTAGGCGCCATCGGCCTAAGAGGCATGATGATAAGTCTAGCGCCCTCATCAAAATCGATTCTGAACTCAATCTTACAATGCGGTGGAAACCCTTTGACCTCGTCAAAGACATCCTCAAACTGATTAGCGATCAGCACAGATGTAACGACCCGTATTCTACGCATCATAGGATCGTAGGATATTTATTTCTTTCACATACGAAGTCGTATGGTCATGTAACTTTGGGAGACGACTATTGTGGTCATTTCCCATGTTCATGATTTTTCCCGATTTTTAAATGACCATTTTACCCCTAGTTGGCACTGTTTTGGCCATAACTTTTGACTGGAAAGGAATTTTGACCTGAAATCATTTCCATTGGCTCCGGATGATGGTTTACAATTCCGTAGAGTGGTCACATTGGCCAAACGGACTCACCGTTTGGGAGATATGGCTGAAACAAGTTTCAGATGGTGAAAAACAGCTTAATTGGTCTTAACCGGGTGATTAACAGCTAGGCCCAGAGGGGAATTTCGGGTTTAGAGATATAGGAGGACTGATTTGGGTTAGGAAACCACTTTCATTTCAGTTTTGAGCCGCCACAAACCTTCTTGAGACCTTAGTAATGGCTTTCATCCTCTAAAACCACTCCAAAACACATTTTTAGTGAAGATTAAGCCTAAACTACATCAAAACAAGGCCAAATAGCATCAGAGCAAGGTTGGAGCTGCTGCTATACATAGGGATTCGACCCAAACAGAGAGTATTTCAGATTTGGTGTTTTATTTTGTGGCAAAGGTGAGTGATAGCATCGTTTTGACACTAATTACAGTTAATTAAGGGTGATTAGTGAAGATTAGCGTATTGATACACTAATAAATTCTGGAAAAATGTTTAGAAATTCTTAAATAATATTTTATGCCTCTGTTAGAAATTTGGTTCAATTTGGTTAAGTTTTATTAATTCTATGATTAGTTTTATTTAATCATGCTTAAGGGAAAATAAGGGGATTTTGGGCATCTTTAATCCATTTTGACATGTAAATTCATTGTTTTGGTGTTTGTGGTTAGTTTGCTATGTTGCTATGACTGTTTGACATGATTTGTGATTGATTAGCATAGTTAGATTTGTCGAAAACGTCGTCGAATGGCGTAAACAAGTTGCTGGAAAAAGTTGCAGAAAGTTGTGCAGGGTTTCGAATCGGATCGGATATGGGCTCGGATCGGATAGGAGACCTGGGCAAGGAACCCGACCCGAACCAGAAATCTGGCACATAAGAAGCTTGGCAAAAAGGAAGGCCACGCTGGTTAAGCTGGGGATCAGACTAACTTAAAGACGAAGGGCTCGGATCGGACCGACGTAAGGATGAAAGGCTAGGATTGAAGTAAGGCGGAGGGATCGGATCGGCTAAAGGGAGGAGGATCGGATCGGAGTAAATGGAGGACAAGGGAGCTGATCGGAGAAGGAGCACGAACTGGAGGGAAGATGGCAACCCGACCCGACCCGGAGGAGGACACCCGACCCGACCCAAAGTGGAATACCCGAACCGATGCGACGCTGTGGACCCGAACCGAACCGCTACAGGAGAAGACTACGAACCGACTTGAAGTAGAGGACCCGACCCGAGCCGATGGCTAGAAGGAGAACCCGACCCGACCCAGTATTGACCAATAACCCGAGATGCAAAGGTAGTCCAATATGGGAAGTTAGAGCTCAGGATCCAGTTGGGAACCAATGAGTTCACTTCATGATTGGGCTTTGCTACGGGACGCGTGCCAAGGGGCAGTCGATGTCTATGACTTTGGATCACTATGTATGGGAAGTACGTGAACGGATTCAGGGCTGCAATGGCCTAGGTACGACTAAAGGGCTATAGACCAATGAAGTGGGGTCATTTGTAAAGATTTGGTCATGACTCCATGTGGTAAGCTTGGTAGTAGCAGTAGTTGTACAAGTCGAACTCTGTCACTACTTCAATGGGTCTAGTGATTGACAGTGGTGGACATCGTATGCTTTACGCACTGAGTGAGAGATGTGAGGATGGTTGCTATGGATGATTTGTTTGCTACCATTATGACATGCACACCCCACCCCCGTATTCTTACACTATTTATTATGGCACCTTAGAGTATTGTACAGTATGTGGTACTAACTCTTTGGTTGCAGGTCCAGGTTCAGGTATGGTTTAGTATACCTGTTATTATTCTATTTAGATGCTTATCGCTCATACCAGGCTTTTTGTCTGACCCAGAGTTTTATGTCTCCTCTTATTACTCTGGGTGCTCACACGAGCAGACTAGAGACAGGTTAGCTGGTGATGCACGGGTAGATGATCCGGAGACGAGCAGGAGGCTTCTACGTAATATATATATATAGTATTCTCCCTGTGTTGTTGAAGATCACTGCTTGGGCATTGGTGGTGCATCTTCTACTTTAGCTTTCTTTTGTTAGAGACAGTAAATTTGAAAAGTTGTAATAAGCTGTATTTGGATTTCCGTTGCTCTGACGTTGATGTTGGTTTTAGTTATCAGCTTATACACTGTCTTACCTGTTTTATGTCAAGTATTTTGTTATTATATTTTATTCCATGCGCTGTGAGACATTCTACAGTTTCCTCGTTTAGTTAATTCCCTTCTTTCCTTTCTTCTGACGACCGTCCCGTGCTAGTCGGGCATGTGTACAGCGCACTTTCGGAGGAAATGCAGGCTGGTGCGGGGCGGGCTGTCACACTTGGTATCAGAGCTCTAGGTTGCGTAGTTAACCTAGGGAAGTTATCAGGGAGAGATAATATACGTATACGAGAGAGCGTATTTGTGATTACTTTGGTTTTTAAAAGCTATATATATACTATTACTAGTATAAGTATGAAGTCGTACTGCACTAGCACCACTATGGAGTCGGCCACGGATGTTCAAGATTGGTTGGATAGTTGCGAACGTATCTTCGAGGATTTGGGTATCGAGGATGCGATGAAGAGAAAGCTAGCGTCCCGTCAGCTGCAAGGGCGGGCAATGAATTGGTGGAATGCTATAAAGGCAGCTACTCCCGAAGATCAGATTACTTAGGAGCAGTTTAAAGCTCGCTTTAGCGAGAAGTTCATTCCAGCTGCTCAGAAGTCAGTGCTGTTTAAGAAATTCTTGGAGCTCAAGCAGAATGGCAGAGCTGTCTCGGAGTACATTGCTGAATTCGACACTTTGTCGAAGTATGGGTTATCTCTTATTGATACTGCCGAGAAGAAGAATGAGAAATTCATAACTGGTGTAACACCTCGAATTTCAATTAACACTAATGGTTAGTAATTAAAGTATAATTAATCTCAGATGTGAGAATCAAGGGAAACGGGCTGCGTCATTGCGTTTGTCTCGGAAAAATACGCGAAATAGAGTCCGAGTTTTCGAGAATCGGAGTCCGTATGGCCCGGTTATGGCCCAAAGAAGTTTTCAGAAAATTCAAAGTTAAAAACAGATTTAAAATTCAGTTCTAAAACAAGTTTGGAGCCAAAAGCGGAAAGGTTGGGAAAGTTCCCGCCTAGCCCCGTGTCGACAGGCATGTCGACAGGGGTGTCGACAGGCATGTCGACAGCCCTGTCGACAGGGGTGTCGACACAGGGTGTCGGCCCTGTTGATCTGGGTGCACCAGATCTGGTTTTTGGGTTAGTCTTGGGCTGTGTTCTAGAGATTTCCGAAATCTAAGGGTCCTAATCTAATCTAGGGTTAATCTAAGGGCCTAAAACACTCACCTAATCTATAAATACACCCTAAACCTACCCTAATCCATACTAAAAATAGAATTGAGGGCTACATGCCGCCAAATTAAACCTTAGAAGGAGCCTCCACTAATTTATGAAGAGGGTTGCAAGCTAATCACTCTCTAATCAACCTCTAATCCATTCTAAGCATCTTAATCTTCTTCATTTGGAGTGCAAATTTGCTAGTTGTGAGTTTCTATCACTTTGATGATCAATTGCTAAACTAAGTAGATGAGATGTGATGAGATCTATGGTCTTGTATGCGGATTAATGAGTCTTGAATCATATGATATGATGTTAACATTAATCCTATGTTTATGCATGTTGAGTATGTAAGTTTATGCAAGTTTAGTATGATGTATGTTATGTTTGCATGATGCTAAATATGCAAGTTGTGGGCTATGTGATCATATGCATGTTATGCAAGTTCATGGTGATATGCTATGCAAGTTACATGTTTGTTAATATGCAAGTTACATGTTTGTTAATATGCAAGTTACATGTATGTTAATATGCAAGTTCATGATGATATACTATGCAAGTTACATGTTTGTTAATATGCAAGTTACATGCATGTTAATATGCAAGTTCATGATGACACATTATGCAAGTTCATGAGTTAATATGCAAGTATGTTATGCAAGTTCATATGCAACATATTATATGCAAGTCATGTATTTGTTAATATGTAAGTTTATGTAACATGTTATATAAAATTATATGCAAGTTATGTGACATGTTATACAAGATTATATGCAAGTTATGTGACATGTTATTCAAGATTATATGCAAGTTATGTGACATGTTATACAAGATTATGTGCAAGTTATGTGACATGTATGCAAGTTCATATGCAAGTTATGTGTTTGTTAATATGCAAGATGGCACCTTTGAAACATGTTCATACATATGCAAGTTGACACCTTTTATATGTGTTATGTCATGAGAACGAAATTACGTGGGAACGATGGGGTTAATTCAATGCATAAGTTAATAAGATTGTGTAAAATTAATATAATTATGCATAACATAAAATAAATGAACATAGTATGGGAATTTGCCTATTAAGTTAGGTGTACCCATACTATGTGTTGGGAATTTTCCTATTAAGTTAGGTGTACCCACACTTTGGAGTTGGGAATTTGCCTATTAAGTTAGGTGTACCCATATTCCTAAAATAAAAATGGTAATTAATACAAATTATGGGGGGGTGATTAATTAGGAGTAATTAATCGATTAAGACACGAGGTTGGACCCGTTTGTAGTGTAAGACTGCCCGGAGTTTACCGGCTTAACCAGGCATCTACAAATGACGGTCCAATGTGAGGGGTCTTAATCATAAATTAAATACGTAACAAGGGTAAATGACACGAGGTTGGACCCGTTTGTAGTGTAAGACTGCCCGGAGTTTACCGGCTTAACCAGGCATCTACAAATGACGGTCCAATGTGAGGGGTCCTTTACACGGTTACGGTGTTAATCAATTAAGAAACACTTAACCAGATAGTCATGTAGTGGGGCATGGGGGTTAAGTGGGTACCTTGGGTGGTATGTGGAAATTGCTAGTGGTTGCCAATAGAAAATATGATTAAATACTTAACCAAGATGAAACATGTAATTAAACATGGTTAAAGGGTTAAGTGGGAAACACTAGTGTGTGGGCCAAGCTTAGGGGGGATGGCTTGTGCCGGGGGCCCATTTCAACCAATATCCCAAACGTATCTTAGTGGGCTCGACTCTAGTCGAGTGACGGGACACGCATATTGGGCTTGACTATAAGAGGCCAAAATGGGTTAGCGGTGGCAACGCATGACCAACGGGTTTCATATGCGTGTGTGGACCCGGGCTGGTAAATAAGACGTTGTTGCATCGTGTAGATATAAGCCGTGCACCGTTAATTTTATCAGGTTGCCACATTGGGGAACGGTACACCCCACGGTGGGGCCAGCACGGGTATCTACGTTAGGGAGCCGATCGAATGGGGAGTAGTGTGTACACCTAGTGGATTGTAGGGCCCTGTGGCGTCTACTCAGTCACCTAGGGGTACGCGAGAACTATTGAGTTAATTTTATAAGTCCAGGGGTGGGATCAACCTTTAAGTTAGGAACGACTAGTGTGGTGCAGTTTAGTAATTTACCTTTGGAAGGGTAGATGCGTCTTTATCTTTTATCTTAGCTTAGTTGATTGCTTAGTGTAGCCATTCATCCCCATATGTTACCGTATATCAGTTTATGTCTTCTCTGGTTACTTTAACGATTGTATTGTTAAAGTTATAGGACTCGCTCAGACTTATGTCTGACCCCGTTGTTTTTATCTTTTTCCCAACCCTCAGGTCCTACGGTGGATCCTAGCAGTAGTGGAGCTTGATCGGATTGCTGTTCCAGTCTTTAGGAGCTTGGATAGATGTAAAGCTCCAGTTACCCAGTTATCTTTTCTTTCGTCATGGCTATTGTATGAGAGTGGGATTATGTACTTCTTTATTTTGATGGATATTGTACTTGACTTTTATTGTGGTTTTATGATGTAACCAGACATGTTTTACTTCCGCTGTTATGAGATGATGTTTTAAATTTCAAGTACTATTTATATCTGTCTTGTTGTAATTTTTCTGTTCTATATTCACTAAAATACTCCACCGATGCTATGGCATTCCCTTAGTGAGTGACCATAGCGGGAGTGGGGTGTTACACGTGGTATCAGAGCTGAAGGTTACCGGAACAGATAAATTTTTGAGAAATTTTTTTTTTTTTAGAAAGTAGTAAAGGTATTATTTTTGGAAAAAGTATTTTCAAAAACATGTCTTTTAAGAGAAAAGTTTTTGAAAAAGAAAAGCATAATCCCCAATAGCCATATCTTTATCTTTCGGAATCTTCTTTTTGAATCTTTCCTCTTTCGTTTCAGCATGGCTGAAGATCTTAACATCCCGGAGGGTTTAGTTATACCACTATGGTATAGGAGGTTACAAGAGGCTAGGGCCGCGGCTGCGGGTCCAGCCAATGCTACTACACCAGAGGCAACCGCTCCTCCTCCTCAGCCTAGAGTGGATAATTTTGCTAAGATTTGCAAGGAGTTCAAGGCTATAGGAGGAAAACCTTTTCTTGGTTCAGAGACTTTCGTAGAGGCTAGAGATTGGCATAAGGAAGTGGAAGAGTTGCTAGATATCTTTGAAGTGGAAGAGGGAAAGAAAGTCAAGTTGGCGGCTTGGTTAATGAAGGGAGAGGCCTCATTCTGGTGGGAGGTCACTAATGGAGAGCGCCCTGTTGACTCTTGGGCAGATTTTAAGCAAAGGTTTGGAGCTAAGTTTCTCTCAAGGGCGGAAGAGAATCTGTTTATGGAGAAGTTCTTGAATTTGAAGCAAGGGAATCTCACGGTGAAAGAATATGTCAACAAATTCAATCAATTAGCAAGGTTTGGCATAGAGTTGGTGAACACACCAGAGAAGAAGGCTTTGAGGTTCGTTAGAGGCTTGAACGAACCATTGCAAGGAATAACTATGACTCACATTCCTATGGGGGCCACCTTTGAGAAGCTTGTCTACATGGCACTTATGCATGAGGATGATAAGAGTTCTAAGGCACCAGAGAAGAAGGGGGATCAGAAGAAACCGCAACAACAACAACAAGGCAAGGGTGGAAAAGGCAATGGTGACAAGAAGAAGAAGAAGAAGAAGTGCTTCAATTGTGGGACCCCAGGCCACCTCAGCAAGGATTGTCGCAAAAAGAAGAAGACCGGTTGCTTTCATTGTGGTGAAGCAGGACATCTTGTGAAGGACTGCCCAAAGAAGGGGCAGAAGACGAGGTCTACCTCAGGAGGACAGGTGCAAGCTCTTATGGCACCACCTCAGGCAGGGGGGCAAGTTCAGGCTCTCTCAGTTCCACCGATTCAGCAGAGAGGTAGAACTATTTCCGTTGAAAGTCTGGTTTTTCTGTTTGATCATCCAGTTCGTACTTTGTTTGACTCTGGCGCATCGCATTCTTTTATCTCATCATCGTTAGTTGAGTCACTGCACTTAGACACCAGTCTAGTTGATGATCCCTTGGTTGTTTCAAACCCAATTGGGGGCTCCACTTATTTGTCCATGATATGTTTGGGTTTGAAGATTTCTATACTTAGCGTTGAGTTTGGATGTGATGCTTTTGTATTAGGCTTCACGGGCTATGGGTTGATTTTGGGCATGGACTGGTTGTCCAGTAATGGTGCCGTTCTTGATTGTGAAAGGAGAGTTGTCAGGCTTATGACCCGCTTGGGTAATACTCTCGAGATCTCTTGTAATCCCATGGAATCTGTTATGCTAAGTTATCTTGAATCGCTCGATGCTTCGGTCGAGAGTTTGCGCTCTGTCAGAGTGGTCCGGGAATATCCGGATGTGTTTGAAGAGGTGAAGGGTTTGCCTCCGAAGCGGGAGATAGATTTCCGAATTTATTTGGTGGATAATGCCAAACCAGTGTCTTTGCCAGTGCGCCACATGGCTCCTCGTGAGAGAAGAGAACTTCATAAGCAAGTAGGGGAGTTGCTTGAGAAGGGGTTCATAAGGCGAAGTATATCGGAGTGGGGAGCTCCAGTAGTGTTTGCCACGAAGGCGGACGGGTCCCTCAGACTTTGTGTGGATTATAGAGAACTTAATAAGCTCACGAAGAAGAATAGACACCCATTACCGAGGATAGATGATCTCTTTGATCAGTTGGTTGGCGCCTCAGTGTTTTCGCAGATGGACTTAGCTACAGGGTTTCATCAGTTAAGAGTGGCGGAGGACAGTATAGAGAAGACTGCTTTCCGGACTCCGGATGGTTTTTATGAGTGGCTTGTGATGCCATTTGGGTTGACAAACGCCCCTGCATACTTTGTTGATCTAATGGGTAGAGTGTTCAGAGAGTATCTGAATAAGTTTGTAGTAGTCTTTGTGGATGACATCTTGGTCTTTTCCAAGAGTGAAGAAGAGCATGCCTTACATCTCAGAGAAGTGTTGGAGACTCTTCGAGCACATAGTCTTAAAGCTAAATTCTCTAAATGTCATTTTTGGAGAAGAGAAGTGCGATTCTTAGGGCATGTGGTCTCTAAGGAAGGGATAGCCGTGGATCCCGCAAAGATAGTATCTATCCAGGATTGGAAAGTTCCTGGAAATGCTACCGAAGTAAGAAGTTTCTTGGGGTTGGCAGGATATTATAGGAAGTTCATCAAAGACTTCGCGAAGATATCAGCCCCATTAACCCGCTTGACGAAGAAGAATCTGGTTTTCTCATGGGACGTAGATTGTGATGATGCTTTCCGACGGTTAAAGAGAGCTTTGACCACCGCTCCAGTTTTAGTGCTTCCAGATGGGAGTAAGCCGTTTGTTGTTTATACCGATGCTTGTGGGACAGGATTAGGCGCAGTCTTGATGCAGGAGGGAAGGGTAATAGCCTATGGAGGGAGGCAATTGAGAGTGCATGAGAAGAATTACCCTACCCATGATCTAGAGTTGGCCGCGATTGTTTTCGCACTTAAGTCTTGGCGCCATTATCTTCTTGGTGAGAGATTCGAGTTGTTCACTGACCATAAATCATTGAAGTACTTATTCTCTCAGAAGGATTTAAACTTAAGACAGCAAAGGTGGATGGAGTTCTTAGCATCCTATGATTTCGAGATAGCGTATACTCCTGGCAAGGGTAACGTGGTGGCGGACGCCTTGAGTAGAAAAAGGCTATCTTTGAGTCCATTGTTCGTGGAACGGCGAAGCTTGGAGTTCCTTTCTTTGTTCGACTTCAGACCTTCTGTTGACTTTGTACCTGGTTTGTTGGCATCCTTGGAGGTTAGACCTACTCTTTTGGGACGGATTGGCGAGGCTCAGCGAGACGACCCACAGTTGGTTGAGTTGGTAAAGAAGCTTATAAGGGGGGAGTCGTCCAGCCATTTGGGTAGATACACCATAGATGATAGGGGATGGTTGCATAGAGACGGTAGACTTTGTGTACCGCAAGATGAGGGTTTGAAGAAGGCTATTTTGGATGATGCACATCGTTCAAGGATGACTATTCATCCCGGTGGAGACAAAATGTACCAAGACATGAAGAGAGTTTTCTTCTAGGCCGGTATGAAGAAAGATGTGGCCGAGTATGTGGCTAGATGCTTAGTGTGCCAACAAGTTAAAGCGGAGCAAAGGAAACCCGGTGGGTTGCTACACCCATTGGAAGTTCCGCAATGGAAGTGGGATAGTGTCTCGATGGATTTCATCGATGGGTTACCGAGATCGAGGAAGGGCAATACGGGAATTTGGGTTGTGGTAGACAGACTTACCAAGAGTGCCCATTTTATACCCGTGAAGAGTAAGAGGACCGCTCCATGGCTTGCTTCAGTCTATGTTAGAGAGATTGTTAGATTGCATGGTGTACCATCCAGCATTGTGAGTGATCGAGATCCTATCTTCACTAGTGAGTTTTGGAGAAGTTTGCAAGAGGCGGTAGGGACTCAGTTGTGTTTGAGCACCGCATATCATCCTCAGACGGACGGTCAGACCGAGAGGGTGAACCATATCTTAGAAGATCTCTTGAGGCTTTGTATCTTGGATTTTGGAGGTACATGGGAAGAACATCTTCCTTTGGTGGAGTTCGCATATAATAACAGCTTTCAGTCCAGTATTGGTATGGCTCCTTTCGAAGCTCTTTATGGAAGGCCTTGTCGATCTCCTACATGTTGGTGGGAATCTACGGATAAGATCTTGCTTGGGCCAGATATGGTTAGAGAGACTTCAGAGAAGATTGATTTGATTCGAAGAAGGATGAAGGCAGCGCAAGATAGACAGAAATCTTATGCGGATCGGAGAAGGACGGATCTTGAGTTTGAGGTTGGGGACATGGTTTTTGTCAAAGTATCTCCGTTGAGAAATGTTGTTCGCTTTGGGTCCGTTGGGAAGTTAGCACCAAGGTTTGTTGGGCCATTTCCTATTAAGGAAAGGATTGGACGGATGGCATATAGGGTGGAGTTGCCCGACAGACTTAGTGGTGTTCATGATGTATTCCATGTATCACATCTGAGGAAGTGCTTACATGAGACCGCAGAGGTGGTAGAGCCGAGCTTGCTTAGAGATGTAGAGGTAGAGCGTGATGCGACGATTCGACGAGCTCCTACTCGCATCCTTGGGTCAGAAACTAGGAAGTTGAGGAACAGAGAAGTTCAGCTAGTTAAAGTGCAATGGGGAGATGACGAAAGCAATGCTACTTGGGAGACGGAAGCGAAGATGCGTTCTTTGTATCCATTTCTTTTTGAGATTATGTCTTTTAACTTCTCCTTTATCGCTTGCCTAGTACTTATCTTATCTTTGGTGTCCTCTCATTAGTACTGTTTGACCTTTAGATAGGGTAAACCTATGGTTGAAACATGTGTTTGAGACATGTTATGGTTGATGGATGCAAGTGGATGCAAGTGTTTGCTAGTGGTTGCTCATGGATGCATATACACACACTCTAGGCACTAGATCGGCTCAGTCACTTCATATTGCATATTGCATAAAATTGTGTGTAGGAAGCTATATTTATGGATGTATAATGATTGTGTTATCATATGGATGATGCATTTTGGTGAATGATTGTGCACTCATGTAGATATTGTATGTGTCAATAGGGCTTCGCATACATATTGGATGCATGGCACTATCATGGTTTGCATTAAGGAGGTCAACTGAATCAGTAGACCGCCTGATTTTGCATTAGTATACGGACATATACACACACTTTCTGCATATGTTCATACATCATTAGAAGTTTCTAAGGATAATGGTTGCTCGTGGTTGATGGTTGAGTAGATGGTTGTTTGGTTGGTAGGATACGTTCTTCTTGACTTAGAGATTTCGAGGACGAAATCCTTTAAGTAGGGGAGAATGTAACACCCCGAATTTCAATTAACACTAATGGTTAGTAATTAAAGTATAATTAATCTCAGATGTGAGAATCAGGGGAAACGGGCTACGTCATTGCGTTCGTCTCGGAAAAATACGCGAAATAGAGTCCGAGTTTTCGAGAATCGGAGTCCGTATGGCCCGGTTATGGCCCAAAGAAGTTTTCAGAAAATTCAAAGTTAAAAACAGATTTAAAATTCAGTTCTAAAACAAGTTTGGAGCCAAAAGCGGAAAGGTTGGGAAAGTTCCCGCCTAGCCCCGTGTCGACAGGCATGTCGACAGGGGTGTCGACAGCCCTGTCGACAGGGGTGTCGACACAGGGTGTCGGCCCTGTTGATCTGGGTGCACCAGATCTGGTTTTTGGGTTAGTCTTGGGCTGTGTTCTAGAGATTTCCAAAATCTAAGGGTCCTAATCTAATCTAGGGTTAATCTAAGGGCCTAAAACACTCACCTAATCTATAAATACACCCTAAACCTACCCTAATCCATACTAAAAATAGAATTGAGGGCTACATGCCGCCAAATTAAACCTTAGAAGGAGCCTCCACTAATTTATGAAGAGGGTTGCAAGCTATCACTCTCTAATCAACCTCTAATCCATTCTAAGCATCTTAATCTTCTTCATTTGGAGTGCAAATTTGCTAGTTGTGAGTTTCTATCACTTTGATGATCAATTGCTAAACTAAGTAGATGAGATGTGATGAGATCTATGGTCTTGTATGCGGATTAATGAGTCTTGAATCATATGATATGATGTTAACATTAATCCTATGTTTATGCATGTTGAGTATGTAAGTTTATGCAAGTTTAGTATGATGTATGTTATGTTTGCATGATGCTAAATATGCAAGTTGTGGGCTATGTGATCATATGCATGTTATGCAAGTTCATGTTGATATGCTATGCAAGTTACATGTTTGTTAATATGCAAGTTACATGTTTGTTAATATGCAAGTTACATGTTTGTTAATATGCAAGTTACATGTATGTTAATATGCAAGTTCATGATGATATACTATGCAAGTTACATGTTTGTTAATATGCAAGTTACATGCATGTTAATATGCAAGTTCATGATGACACATTATGCAAGTTTATGAGTTAATATGCAAGTATGTTATGCAAGTTCATATGCAAGTTATGTGACATATTATATGCAAGTCATGTATTTGTTAATATGTAAGTTTATGTAACATGTTATATAAAATTATATGCAAGTTAAGTGACATGTTATACAAGATTATATGCAAGTTATGTGACATGTTATACAAGATTATATGCAAGTTATGTGACATGTTATACAAGATTATGTGCAAGTTATGTGACATGTATGCAAGTTCATATGCAAGTTATGTGTTTGTTAATATGAAAGATGGCACCTTTGAAACATGTTCATACATATGCAAGTTGACACCTTTTATATGTGTTATGTCATGAGAACGAAATTACGTGGGAACGATGGGGTTAATTCAATGCATAAGTTAATAAGATTGTGTAAAATTAATATAATTATGCATAACATAAAATAAATGAACATAGTATGGGAATTTGCCTATTAAGTTAGGTGTACCCATACTATGTGTTGGGAATTTGCCTATTAAGTTAGGTGTACCCACACTTTGGAGTTGGGAATTTGCCTATTAAGTTAGGTGTACCCATATTCCTAAAATAAACATGGTAATTAATACAAATTATGGGGGGGTGATTAATTAGGAGTAATTAATCGATTAAGACACGAGGTTGGACCCGTTTGTAGTGTAAGACTGCCCGGAGTTTACCGGCTTAACCAGGCATCTACAAATGACGGTCCAATGTGAGGGGTCTTAATCATAAATTAAATACGTAACAAGGGTAAATGACACGAGGTTGGACCCGTTTGTAGTGTAAGACTGCCCGGAGTTTACCGGCTTAACCAGGCATCTACAAATGACGGTCCAATGTGAGGGGTCCTTTACACGGTTACGGTGTTAATCAATTAAGAAACACTTAACCAGATAGTCATGTAGTGGGGCATGGGGGTTAAGTGGGTACCTTGGGTGGTATGTGGAAATTGCTAGTGGTTGCCAATAGAAAATATGATTAAATACTTAACCAAGATGAAACATGTAATTAAACATGGTTAAAGGGTTAAGTGGGAAACACTAGTGTGTGGGCCAAGCTTAGGGGGGATGGCTTGTGCCGGGGGCCCATTTCAACCAATATCCCAAACGTATCTTAGTGGGCTCGACTCTAGTCGAGTGACGGGACACGCATATTGGGCTTGACTATAAGAGGCCAAAATGGGTTAGCGGTGGCAACGCATGACCAACGGGTTTCATATGCGTGTGTGGACCCGGGCTGGTAAATAAGACGTTGTTGCATCGTGTAGATATAAGCCGTGCACCGTTAATTTTATCAGGTTGCCACATTGGGGAACGGTACACCCCACGGTGGGGCCAGCACGGGTATCTACGTTAGGGAGCCGATCGAATGGGGAGTAGTGTGTACACCTAGTGGATTGTAGGGCCCTGTGGCGTCTACTCAGTCACCTAGGGGTACGCGAGAACTATTGAGTTAATTTTATAAGTCCAGGGGTGGGATCAACCTTTAAGTTAGGAACGACTGGTGTGGTGCAGTTTAGTAATTTACCTTTGGAAGGGTAGATGCGTCTTTATCTTTTATCTTAGCTTAGTTGATTGCTTAGTGTAGCCATTCATCCCCATATGTTACCGTATATCAGTTTATGTCTTCTCTGGTTACTTTAACGATTGTATTGTTAAAGTTATAGGACTCGCTCAGACTTATGTCTGACCCCGTTGTTTTTATCTTTTTCCCAACCCTCAGGTCCTACGGTGGATCCTAGCAGTAGTGGAGCTTGATCGGATTGCTGTTCCAGTCTTTAGGAGCTTGGATAGATGTAAAACTCCAGTTACCCAGTTATCTTTTCTTTCGTCATGGCTATTGTATGAGAGTGGGATTATGTACTTCTTTATTTTGATGGATATTGTACTTGACTTTTATTGTGGTTTTATGATGTAACCAGACATGTTTTACTTCCGTTGTTATGAGATGATGTTTTAAATTTCAAGTACTATTTATATCTGTCTTGTTGTAATTTTTCTGTTCTATATTCACTAAAATACTCCACCGATGCTATGGCATTCCCTTAGTGAGTGACCATAGCGGGAGTGGGGTGTTACAACTGGTTTAGACCAGTACTTAGGGGAAAGACTTATTAACCACATCGATGAGACGTTTGAATCGATTGTGGGGAAAGCATTAAGATCAGAAAGTCTCTACCCTAAGCTGAAGACTGAGATTGCATCTGCAGAAGAGCCAAAACCACAAGCGAGTGGTGGAGGCAAGGGTGGTTCCCAGAATAAGAGAAAGCAGAATCAGGCTAAGGATGGCCAGAAGAAAAAGAATAAGCAAGATGTTGAGTGCTTCAGCTGTGGTAAGAAGGGCCATTATGCTAGTAATTGTCGGGCCAAGCCAGCGGATAGGAAGTGCTTCAACTATGGCCAAATGGGACATCACAAGGACAAGTGTCCGCAACCCCCTAAAGAAAAGTAAATAGTGAAAGCCTACGCCCTTAATGCTATTCCTTCTTCGTCGAATGCCCCAACAGCGGCGGAGAAGGGAAATAATGTCGTCATTCAAGGTATGCTTTCTGTTTATGATGTTCCTGTTAGAGTTTTATTTGATACCGGAGCTTCCAGTTCTTTCATATCTAGTGACCTGGTAGATAGGTTGGGATTGGAGCCCGAGATTGTCGATAGACCTTTAGTAGTGACGAACCCGATTGGTGGTTCGACTAGCCTTAGCATGATTTGTCGTAATGTGATCCTATCGAGTCATGGATGCATGTTTGTTTGTGATTGCTTTGTTTTGGGCTTTACTGGGTTTGGCATTATTTTGGGAGTAGATTGGCTCCAAAGATACGGGGTGGTGGTAGACTGTGAGGGCTTTTTAGTGACAGCTAGAGCGGATGATGGGCGGAGGATAGTGTTTGGTGGTCTACCCAGTAAGGGGGTATTGGCTAGTTTTCTAAACTCCCTCGACATTCCGCATAGTGAGTTGTCAGGTTTGCCCGTGGTTGGCCAGTATCCGGATGTTTTCGAAGAAGTGACCGGGCTTCCACCACACCGAGAGATTGAGTTCCGTATTGATTTGGTAAAAGATGCCAGACCTATAGTGATGCCACTTCGTCGTATGGCACCAAGAGAGCAGCGAGAGCTCGAGGTGCAAGTCAGCGATCTTTTGAAGAAGGGATTTATCAGAAGGAGTGTTTCTGAATGGGGAGCACCAGTTGTGTTTGCTACCAAGGCGGATGGTTCCCTTCGTTTGTGTGTAGACTACCGCGAGTTGAATAAAGTGACGAGGAAGAACAAGTATCCTCTACCGCAGATAGATGATTTGTTCGATCAGTTGAGTGGCGCGAGAGTATTTTCTCAGTTGGATCTCGCGACAGGTTTTCATTAGCTTAGAGTGGAAGCTGAGAGTATAGCTAAAACGGAATTTCGGACGCCGTCTGGATTTTATGAGTGGTTGGTCATGCCATTCGGGCTGACCAATGCCCCAACATATTTTGTGGATCTTATGAATAGGGTATTCAGAGATCAGTTGAATAAGTTTGTCCTTGTGTTCGTTGATGATATTTTGGTCTATTCGAGGACAGAGGAAGAACACAAGGAACATTTAA
Source organism: Allium sativum (assembly GCA_030737875.1). NCBI lineage: Eukaryota > Viridiplantae > Streptophyta > Magnoliopsida > Asparagales > Amaryllidaceae > Allium > Allium sativum. Next base: position 601,981,615 of record CM060919.1, on the reverse strand, counting down.
AAGTAGTGATGGAGGTGTTGAGAAAACACCAATTGAAAGCAAAGTTTTCTAAGTGTCACTTCTGGAAGAGGGAAGTGAGGTTCTTGGGCCATGTTGTATCAGATAATGGTATTGCCGTGGACCCGGCGAAGGTGTCCACGGTACAGGATTGGCCTATGCCCAAGAATGCAACAGATGTAAGAAGTTTCTTGGGATTAGCTGGATATTATCGTAAGTTTATCCAAGGTTTCTCCAAGATAGCAGCACCATTGACCCAGTTGACCAAGAAGAATCAAGCTTTTGTCTGGGATGAAAGGTGCGAGAATGCATTCAAGAGTATAAAGGACAATTTGACAAGCGCACCAGTGTTAGTCATTCCTAAGGGGGATGAAGAGATGACGGTATACACGGATGCCTGTGGTACCGGACTGGGTGCTGTATTGATGCAAGGCGGTAGGGTTGTAGCTTATGCAAGTCGGCAATTGAAACCGCACGAGAAAAGATACCCTACCCATGACTTGGAATTGGCAGCGATCGTGTTCGCGTTAAAGATGTGGAGACATGATCTCTTGGGAGAAAGATTTGAGCTGTTTACAGATCATAAGTCGTTGAAGTATCTCTTCTCCCAGAAGGATCTAAATCTCCGGCAACAAAGATGGTTAGAATTCTTGGCTTCCTATGATTTTGACATCGCATATACACCGGGAAAGGGCAATGCGGTGGCTGACGCATTGAGTAGAAGACATGCCAGTTTAGGGGCTATGTTCCTTGAATGGAAGCAACTGGAGTATATCGCGGGGTTTGATTTCAGACCAAAGTGCGAATTGGATCCAGAAATGTTAGCAAGTTTGACGATCAGACCCACTTTAATTGAGCGGATCGGCTCTAGTCAGAGGGACGATCCTAACCTATTGGAAATCATCTCCAAGTTAGAGATAGGTATCGATGAGGAGATGAACAAGTATGGGCTTGATCGAGATGGATGGCTTAGAAAGAATGGAAAGCTTATCGTACCCAATGTCGATGAATTGAGGGATGAAGTGCTTAGAGAGTGTCATCACTCAAAGCTGACTATACACCCCGGTGGTAATAAGATGTATCGAGACATGAAGCAGACCTACTACTGGGAAGGGATGAAAAGGGACACTGGGAAGTTTATATCCAAATGCATGAATTGCCAGCTAGTTAAAGCCGAGCAAAAGAAGCCTAGTGGGTTGTTACAGCCCTTAGAAATTCCCGAATGGAAATGGGAGCAAGTCTCGATGGATTTCATCGATGGTTTACCAAGGACTAGATCGGGACATGATAGCATTTGGGTAATCGTGGATCGATTGACTAAGAGTGCAAGATTCATACCAGTCAAATCGACCAGAACGGCAGCTAAGTTAGCAGAATTGTATATGAAGTGGGTAGTGAGATTTCATGGAGTACCTAAAAGCATTGTGAGCGACCGAGACCCGTTGTTCACTAGTGGGTTTTGGAAGAGCTTACAAGAGGCTCTAGGGTTAGAGTTACATCTCAGTACCGCATATCATCCTCAGACCGACGGTCAGACGGAGAGGGTGAATCGTATTTTGGAAGATCTCTTGAGAGAGTGTATATTGGATTTTGGTGGATCATGGGATGACCATTTGCATCTAGTAGAGTTTGCATATAATAATAGCTACCAATCCAGTATCGGTATGGCTCCGTTTGAAGCTTTGTACGGAAGACCGTGCAACTCACCATCATGTTGGATAGAGACTGGCGAGAAGTTTATGCTTGGACCATATGTGGTGAGGGAAACTTCAGATAAGATTAAGATAATTCAAAAACGAATGAAGGCTGCCCAAGATAGGCAGAGGAGTTATGCTGATAAGAGGAGAAGAGACTTAAAATTCTCCGTTGGTGACTTGGTGTTTGTCAAGATTTCTCCGTTGAAGAGCGTAATACGATTTGGCAGGAAAGGCAAGTTGGCACCAAGATTTGTTGGCCCGTTCCCTGTTCTTGAACTAGTCAGGAATTTGGCATATAGAATTGACTTACCAGAGAAGATGGCGGGAGTTCACAATGTATTTCATGTTTCCCAGCTAAGGAAGTTCGTTCACGACTCAGATATGACTATTTCACCTGATCAGTTAGAGGACTTCGAAGTAGAACCCGAGGCGGTTGGGAACCGCAAGCCGGCCCGTATTGTCGAACATGACATGAAGCAACTTCGAAGGAAGGCGGTGAAGCTAGTCAAGGTTCAGTGGGGCGAGGACGAGAATGATTGTACTTGGGAGACAAAGGAGAACATTAGGAAGACACACCCAAAACTCTTTGCCTGGTAAGATTTTGACTTCGATTTAGTTTTCCGCATGCTAGGATAGGCTTGTTGGCTTGTTTTGCATGTTTGATTGTTGTATGTGGTTGTTAGGCATGCAGGATCCTTTGTATGTTTTGGGTTAAGGAATTTCGGGGACGAAATTTCTTAAGGGGGGGGGGTGAGAGTGTAACGACCCGTATTCTACGCATCATAGGATCGTAGGATATTTATTTCTTTCACATACGAAGTCGTATGGTCATGTAACTTTAGGAGATGACTATTGTGGTCATTTCCCATGTTCATGATTTTCCCCGATTTTTAAATGACCATTTTACCCCTAGTTGGCACTGTTTTGGCCATAACTTTTGACTGGAAAGGAATTTTGACCTGAAACCACTTCCATTGGCTCCGGATGATGGTTTACAATTCCGTAGAGTGGTCACATTAGCCAAACGGACTCACCGTTTGGGAGATATGGCTGAAACAAGTTTCAGATGGTGAAAAACAGCTTAATTGGGCTTAACCGGGTGATTAGCAGCTAGGCCCAGAGGGGAATTTCGGGTTTAGAGGTATAGGAGGACTGATTAGGGTTAGGAAATCACTTTCATTTCAGTTTTGAGCCGCCACAAACCTTCTTGAGACCTTAGTAATGGCTTCCATCCTCTAAAACCACTCCAAAACACATTTTTAGTGAAGATTAAGCCTAAACTACATCAAAACAAGGCCAAATAGCATCAGAGCAAGGTTGGAGCTACTGCTATACATAGGGATTCGACCCAAACAGAGAGTATTTCAGATTTGGTGTTTTATTTTGTGGCAAAGGTGAGTGATGGCATCGTTTTGACACTAATTACAGTTAATTAAGGGTGATTAGTGAAGATTAGCGTATTGATACACTAATAAATTCTGGAAAAATGTTTAGAAATTCTTAAATAATATTTTATGCCTCTGTTAGAAATTCGGTTCGATTTGGTTAAGTTTTATTAATTCTATGATTAGTTTTATTTAATCATGCTTAAGGGAAAATAAGGGGATTTTGGGCATCTTTGATCCATTTTGACATGTAAAATCATTGTTTTGGTGTTTGTGGTTAGTTTGCTATGTTGCTATGACTGTTTGACATGATTTGTGATTGATTAGCATAGTTAGATTTGTCGAAAATGTCGTCGAATGGCGTAAACAAGTTGCTGGAAAAAGTTGCAGAAAGTTGTGCAGGGTTTCGGATCAGATCGGATATGGGCTCGGATCGGATAGGAGACCTGGGCAAGGAACCCGACCCGAACCAGAAATCTGGCACATAAGAAGCTTGGCAAAAAGGAAGGCCACGCTGGTTAAGCTGGGGATCGGACTAACTTAAAGACGAAGGGCTCGGATCGGACCGACGTAAGGATGAAAGGCTAGGACTGAAGTAAGGCGGAGGGATCGGATCGGCTAAAGGGAGGAGGATCGGATCGGAGTAAATGGAGGATGAGAGAGCTGATCGGAGAAGGAGCACGAACTGGAGGGAAGATGGCAACCCGACCCGACCCAAAGTGGAATACCCGACCCGAACCGATGCGACGCTGTGGACCCGAACCGCTACAGGAGAAGACTACGAACCGACCTGAAGTAGAGGACCCGACCCGACCCGATGGCTAGAAGGAGAACCCGACCCGACCCAGTATTGACCAATAACCCGAGATGCAAAGGTAGTCCAATATGGGAAGTTAGAGCTCAGGATCCAGTTGGGAACCAATGAGTTCACTTCATGATTGGGCTTTGCTGCGGGACGCGTGCCAAGGGGCAGTCGATGTCTATGACTTTGGATCACTATGTATGGGAAGTACGTGAACGGATTCAGGGCTGCAATGGCCTAGGTACGACTAAAGGGCTATAGACCAATGAAGTGGGGTCATTTGTAAAGATTTGGTCATGACTCCATGTGGTAAGCTTGGTAGTAGCAGTAGTTGTACAAGTCGAACTCCGTCACTACTTCAATGGGTCTAGTGATTGACACTGGTGGACATCGTATGCTTTACGCACTGAGTGAGAGATGTGAGGATGGTTGCTATGGATGATTTGTTTGCTACCATTATGACATGCACACCCCACCCCCGTATTCTTGAACTATTTATTATGGCACCTTATAGTATTGTACGGTATGTGGTACTAACTCTTTGGTTGCAGGTCCAGGTCCAGGTATGGTTTAGTATACCTGTTATTATTCTATTTAGATGCTTATCGCTCATACCAGACTTTATGTCTGACCCAGAGTTTTATGTCTCCTCTTGTTACTCTGGGTGCTCACACGAGCAGACTAGAGACAGGTTAGCTGGTGATGCACGGGTAGATGATCCGGAGACGAGCAGGAGGCTTCCACGTAATATATATATATATATAGTATTCTCCCTGTGTTGTTGAAGATCACTGCTTGGGCATTGGTGGTGCATCTTCTACTTTAGCTTTCTTTTGTTAGAGACAGTAAATTTGAAAAGTTGTAATAAGCTGTATTTGGATTTCCGTTGCTCTGACGTTGATGTTGGTTTTAGTTATCAGCTTATACACTGTCTCACCTATTTTATGTCAAGTATTTTGTTATTATATTTTATTCCATGCGCTGTGAGACATTCTACAGGTTCCTCGTTTAGTTAATTCCCTTCTTTCCTTTCTTCTGACGACCGTCCCGTGCTAGTCGGGCATGTGTACAGCGCACTTTCGGAGGAAATGCAGGCTGGTGTGGGGCGGGCTGTCACAACAGATGACAAGTCTTCCTGTGGAATCACACGCGAATACAAATAGCTTACGAAGACAACATCCTCAGGCTTACATCTAATCAAAACCTTTCGCCCTTCCACATCCCCGACTCTCACCTCAAACTTATCACAATTAACTCTTGTTGCGTACCTCTTGAGCCAGTCCATACCCAAGATATTCCCAAACCCAACGAAGTTCAAAACAAAACCATCACACACAAAGGAGCAACCATGACTCGATAACACAAGGCCATGACAAAGCATACAAAGGCTGAAAGAACCGCCAATTGGATTAGTCACAACCAAAAGTCTATCGCAAATCTCGAGTTCCAAGCCCAAGCGACACACAAGCTCATTACAAATGAATGAATGTGATGCTCCAATATCAAACAACACTCGAACTGAAACACCCCTAACTGAAAGAGTACCTCGGAAGACAACACCCTTTCCTTTCATATCTACAGTAGGAGCCCTTGGAGATGATGGAACAACTTCCAAAGCATATGCCTTCACAATCTACTTTCCCTTAGCTGGGTCTAGATAGTCCTTCTAGAGATGCCCAGGTTTGCCACAGTTGTGACTCTTCCTTTCAAACTACGAATTCTTGCAATCCTTAGAATAATGGCTCTTCTGCTGGCAGTTAAAGCAAACCACTTCGCCTTCCTGCTTTTTCTGATCATCCTTTCCTTTCTGCGTTTGTTGCTTCCTCTTCTTGTTGTTACCACCTTGTTGTGACTTCTATTCTTCCTTGGCTGCAACAACAGGCTCTTCCTTAGGAAACAGACTTTCATGCCTCAAAGCCTTCTCAGTGATCTTCTCATAAGTGTCATCAAGATGATCAACTAGTTGATTACCAAGATATTTGTCCAAGCCCATAACAAATTTATCATTCTTCTGATAAGGAATCTCAACATATGAATGAGCATACTTCGACAAAGTTTCGAAGTCAGAAACGTACTCAAGCACTAGTCGATCATTCTGCTTAAGCTCAAAAAACCTCTTAAATAGAATAGATTTCTGGATGGTAGAGATAAACTTTGCCTCGAACTTGACTTGGAACTGCTCCCATGAAATATCATCTTCAGTAGTCACAAGAGTGACAGAGTTCCAGCAATCCATATCTCTGCTCTGTAGCTGCCTCGACGCAAGCTTTCTCTTGGTTACATCATCTGTACCCAAGTCTCCAAAAATACATACAAAAACATCTAACCACCTTTGAACCTCTTCAGTCGGCTATGTCCCCTTGAATTGCTTTCCTCATAGAGATGTGAAGTCTTTCCACAACTTTGCGAAGTCCAAGGCTCTAGGAGCCTGCACTCGAACTCCTACATCTACCACGACTGATCTTGGAGTGGGAGCCCTCCTCATGATCACTGACATCATGGCCTCAAACATAGCTGGGTAGTTCGGTGTACCGCCATTACCCCCTACAAGGATAGTCTCCTCCCTAGCAGCATGTCTCGATGTTCGACGACTCGTTCTAAATCTACAATATAGAATGATTAGTCCACGCACGAGAGAAACTGCAAATGGAGTTCAAATGCTATTATACTATACACTCATATATAGTATACATCCATCAAAAAACTACAAATACGTCTCTCATACGTAAATACGCCCTCGATCTTGGGCTAAAATCAATTACCAGAGCTATGATACCAAATGTGACGATTATCCACAACTCCTACACTTAAAAAGGGGAAATAATGCGCTGAAAGACATGCCAGGTAGCTATGGATGATCATCGGGTTATGATAACACATGCGAAACCTGTCGTATAACTCACAGCGCAAGGATAAAATATAATAGAACATGTACAACAGGCAATAGTAGTGAAGCATGATTGCATAGAAATTCAAACTTCCATATCAACAAGAAATATCCATAACATCTTTATGATTACATTAATAAGTCTGTACAAGAAGCCTCACTACATAACTCAGAGTATATATCAGACAGTGGAAAACATAAATACTAGATAGTCATAAGAAACAGATACGTAAGCCTCCAGCTCGTCTTCGATTTGCAGCATCCACTACGCCATTGATTGCATACTGCAACACCAAAGAAGTGATGCAGGAAGTGCCAAAAAATGTTGCTATAGACACAAAATTATCTGTGGCAACACTTTCTTAGTGTTGCGTTTTGTCGCGGTGCCTTAGAGTCAAAGGCAACATCTTTGCGACCATATGGCAACATCAGTACAGGTGTTGCCACATGTACTAAATTTACAAAAAGGCGGGGCCCACTAAAATCTGCATCCCGAGTTCACTGAATCCCTACTAAAATCTGTAGCCCGGGTTCATGGAATCCTGTTGTGGGGCCCACATGCATTAATCTGTGGCAACACTTTTACCATCCAATGGCAACACTATATCATAGCTATGCAACATTTAACACATCACATACTGCAACATTATATCATAACTATGACAACATTACATAACATGCTGCAACACAACAACAATTAAAATCACACTGAAATTAACAAAGAACTTTTTATTTCAAATTAACAAGCAACAAAAGTACTACTTAGTCAACTACAAAATAACAAAACATAACCACTATATTCAATTTTACAGACATTTCAGTTACAAACACAGCCAATACTAAATTCATGTTTACATCAAACTAAAAGTTTCAAAATATAGTGCGAGCCTCCAATGCGTTCAGTGCTTCTACTACCTCGAGTACCTCTAGTGCCTTCATTAACAAGTTCTTGAACAACCTCAATACTGCCTCCTTTACCTGCATGCCCCAGTTCATTTGCATTTCAGCACAAACTGCGTTTCATTTGCATTTCAATTGCATAATTGAGTTTCATTTGCATTTCATTTGCATAACTAAGTTTCATTTGCATTCCAGTTGCATTTCAGCACAAAGACATTTCAATTGCATTTCAGTTGCATACCTCAGTTTATGGCCTGCATGCCTCAGTTGCTAATTGATGCAATGACTCAATTTGTTCAAAGCACAAACGATACTGAGTAAATAATTAGACAATTACAATGTGGATAAAATTATCACTAATTAGCACTTTAAGTTTAATGGGTAATGTGGCAAAAATTATCACTAATCTGCAATGTGGCAAAAGTTATCACTAATCTATAATGTGTCAAAACTTAATATTATACCTGAAAAACTGTCCAAACATTGCCATACCAACACACAAAAGAACTTCAAATATGATCCAGGACATAGCTAAAGCTGTTGCAAAGAAATTTCCTCCTTTCTCGTGTTTTCCACATTTAATGCGCATTAGGGCCAACTCTTCCTTCAAATCTGCCGCAAATTCATCGGCTTTTGCCCTCTTTTGCTTTTGCTTCAGCAGCTTTTCTTATATTGTCTTCCTTTCCACGAGCAATTGCGAAATAGTCTTTTCTTTTTCCATCAATTTAACAGTAGTATCATCCAATTCCCCATTGCTATTGATCTCATACACTTCATTATGCCACATAAAATACCCGCAATTGCCATTCTGCACATGTCTTAAATTTTCGACTAAAACATCACTGAAAGATATGATGATCGACAAAGTAACCAAAAAACTTAATTTATACTTACCGGCCACATGGAGCAACCAAAAAACTTCTTCCCCGCATTCGACACTACCTTCACAATCCTCATCTTTAATGGGATTTTGTGGTGACGGTTCTTTCTTGCAGTCGCTGTTGATGAATTTGAAGTAAAAATTGATTGAGCGGTCATTGAACTCGAACTGAAGGAAGAATTGAAGTGATATCACAAACTGCAAATCATTTCAGTAATCTCACAAACTGCAAATGATTATGATATATTCCATATCCTAAATTTCATGCAGTAGGCTTTCAGGCATGTATTTCATGCATTCAGTATTTGTATGCATATATTAATTTGGCAGTCTTATACACACACACCCCAAAACAAAGCTCACATAAAATTTTAGAAGCATGCATCATGAAGAAACAATCATCCATTAGCAGTTTATTGATCCTTGTGTGCAAATATATACTTTGAAGCATATTCAAGCATTACTTAAACAATGCTTGGTTAACTGGCATACAATGATGTCAATGGTGATGCACAGATCAATGTACAACAGGTTTCTTATGACATTTCTGATTAGGAACTAGGTGAAAAATCATGCATATGACAAACATGAAAATACTCAAGAAATGAATAGTATCATGTATATGTAAGCATCCTTATGAAACCATTTTTATAAACCATTGTATATATTATAAAAAAGATAGCAGTATCATGTCCCAATCATCACCGGCAACAGCAACCTGGGAAACCTGAGCAGTTGTTTAGAACATGTAGCTCATATAAGGTCGATGGTCTAATTGTTCACAACCACACTTCACTAGGAAAGTTATGTGTTATTAAATTGATTAACAACCCAATAGCTGCTCAAAGAACATTTTAGTGAATCAACATGCAAAAGAACCACAAATAACAGAAACTAATTGTATACAACTTCAAACTGAAAAAAGTGTGGATTCATTGACAAATAAAAAACAAGAATTGTAATCACCTAACACCAATTATACTCATGGTGATAATAATTTCAGTTTCTCGATAGGCTAATTGATAGCGGTGATAAAAAAAAGCAACAAAAACGTACATGAGAAACACAGGATAAAAAGCTAACACCTTTCTTCTTGGATTGACTGTCGTTTCATGACGGAGAAGAGAATAAGTGGGTGCGTTTGGAGTTGGAGTCGAGGACTAGCTGGAATAAGTGGAGGACGCAGAGAGGATTGGAGTGGAAGAAGTAGGTGAATGAAAATTAGGGATTGGAAATTTGGGGGTGAACGAACATATCTGAGAAGTTGAGAAAGAGTAATGGAATGAGTACCATAAGTTGATTTCCTATTGTGGTGGAGGATTATAACGGATTAGTGAGGTGTCAACTACATATGTTGTTTTTAAAAGGTAAATTGACAGATAAATATGCATCTTTTTATAGATGCAGATCGATGACGTGTCAAATTAAACTTATAAGTTTATAACTATAGCTACTGTAACACAATTTGATATCTATGATAACACATTGAAGAGTGTGTTGCAATAGACAAAAAGCACCATAGCTGTGGCAACATTTTAGCTGGCAACACCTTGGATTTTCATTGCAGTAGGTCGTCTATGGCATAGTGATCGTCCACCAAGATCTGCTACCTGTTACCTTCTACTCAGTCTGTCCATCCACAATAGGATGAACAACCCAAGATAATAAGCACTACAACAAATATGTCTATTCACAGCATTGGAAAAAACGCTATATAGCCTTTAACAACGTTTTAGTGAACGCTGTCTAACAACACGTTGTTATAGGTCTTGGATATATCACAATACATTCAAAAACGCTGCATAAAATTGACATACTACAATGTTTCAAATGGTGTTGTCCTTATATTTATACATCATTTTATATTATTTCAGAAATGTTGTTATCTTCCCTTTTCTACAGCGTTTAGCCACATATCACAGCATTTCTCGAAGTTTACATGTTCTTTACTATCACAACATTTAGCCATATATCACAGCGTTTTTGCAAGTTTACACGTTCTTTACTATCACAACATTTTTCCACATATAACAATGTTTTTTTCATCTATCACAGGATTAACATATTGTAATATATTCATGCACAAACATATTAACATGTAAATATATATCAACCAACTAATTATATAACACAATATTCATACACAAAGACATCATCAATAAAAAAACTTTACATAATTTCCATAAATAAAATAACACCATAAACTAAATTTACACAATATCCGTCGAACAAAGTCACGATATCTATAAATTAAACAAATTTTCCATGAAACAAGTTTGCGTCGAATACCAACAAAATAAACATCTAAAAGTTATCGCTTTCTCCGTAATCAGATATCATAAGTGGTCTTATTCTTGAGGGATCTTCAGAAGCGCCTAACGATAGTCTGATTATAGCCGAATGCACAATGATGCCCATCTACAATACTTATACGCCTGTGTTCATGTTAGCAATTGGTCATGCTTACACACTAACAAGAAAACAATTCTCAACAACAATAAAAAAGAATACAAGGAGAAAGTTGAAGCTAACAATATAGCATACTTGGTAATATTTTATAATAGTTAGTTAATTTTTATAATGCTTAGTTAATTTTTAATTATTGCTATTATTATAGAATACTTGGTAATATTTTATATTTTTATATACTTAGTTAACTTTTATAAACTACTTCTTTGTTTTTGTAACATCCCATATATTTCAACCATTTAATTATTGAATTTAATTTAATTATTGAATGTAAAAATGGGTTTTAAATAAAGTTTTTTTGTTATTAATGAAATTTATTAATTTCTGCTGAATGTTTGATTGAAAATAATATGTGGCTTTTAGATGAAATAAATTCTAACAATATATATATATATATATATATCTTTGTCCATTGTCTTTAGTTATTTCCTTGTCTTTTCAAAATATAACGTGTAGAAATTTCAAATGGGGATTACATGTTCAAACCTTCATTAATTGATTTACTTTAAATTGTGAATAGCTACATTTATTTTAAGTGTCCCCCTTTCTTAATTATTTCATTAATACTGCATCATTCTGCTCCTTCAAAATTAACACATTCTTTTATTTATCCTTTAATAAATATTGCATTGTATTTCCTTCTTCTCCTCTTCTTTCCCTTTTCACTTCTATCTCATGCAACTTTTCCTTATATTTAAAATAATATTTTCCATATTAATGCTTTTCAAAGAAAAATAAATTATGCATAATTTCTTTATCCATTGACGTTTCTTGAAAGTTATTTTCTTTCATTAACCATGCATTTCTTTCTTTCATTCATTCAATTAATGTATTTCCCTTATCTTATATATCATATTGTTTATATTTAGTAGAAAAAAGAAAATACCATAAAACTTTTAACATTATTTATGTAAAACCTTTAACACATGTTATTTAATATAATGTGATTTGAAATTTGAAAAGTCACAAACTTTCTAACAATTAGAATTAAACAATAAATCATGTATTAATTACTTTCCATTTTTCTCTTTTTATTAATGTAATTTTCTTTTGAATTTTGAATGAGAGATAAATATTATCACCTCAGCCTTAGTCAGCCACATTTAATTTATTTGTAACTTGCCTAATACAAAGAGGCAACTTAGTTAAATAAATCATGTCATTTCCTTCTTTCTCTGCCTCTCTCCACGTTATTTTCATCTCTAACATTATATCATTTCCTCCGTTCTTAAAAACACATAAAAATAAAAATAAGTAAATTAATAAACGCATGACAAAAAAATGAATTGAAAAGGTCCCGCACCATTATGTGTATATATAAAAAAAGAGTCATGTTCATTCTTTTTAAATTAATGAATAAAAGGAAAGGACATCATTTAGTTTTCCTTCCCTTCTCTCTCCGCTGTAACATTTTATATTACATATATTCATAAATACTTCATATTCTTTCCTATTCTTCCCTAAGCACGTTTTAATGACTGCATCTAATATATAACATAAAACGTTTTATAAAACAAAATGCATGCATAAATTCATTTATGCACATTAATTGCTCCCACTTATGTTTCCAAGCCATGCATACGTTTCTTACAACATGTCTCTCCCCTATTTTATTTTCCATAACAATCTTACAAAACAATGAAAATTTTATATGAATATTAATTAATGAGTTTTCATTATGGACTAGCAGACCAAAATGATATCTTATTTTATACGCATGGATTGAATTTTAAATTATTAGTGGATTTGTTCATAATATATCTGGCTAAGTTATACCATTTCAAATTTTAAATCAAGCTACTTTGAATGGTAAACGCTGATATTTTTAATTCTATAAAGTCGGTGGAATTGTTCAAAGAGAGACGTGTGAGATTTATTGCAACCTTTATTTATATGGGTGCACTCTCTCTCCCTGCTTCTATCTTCACGTTTGCTTTGCCATTCTAGAAATTAATTCCTCCCCAAAAATTCTCATTAATGGCCTCCACTAGAAAATAAAAATAAAAAAAATACCTTCTTTTTAAAATTAAATATGTCATCCTTAAACAATGGCCTCCGATTGGATTTCACACATACGCTAGCTGCCTCCACTATGTTTGCAAATCACTTAAACCACCGTAGTCGCCCGCCAGGAGACCACCACGACAACCCTTCGCACCACCGACTCATATCTCCTTCATCCGCTCTGACCTCCTTGGCCGCCAACGAACCCTCCAGTCTCCAACACGTCGCCTCCATAGCAAAGCACCCCAACTTGTTCTTGCTTTTTCTTGCTGTGCAAGTGAGTTCAGTACTCACCACAGTAAATTCAAGTTCTCCAATTTTGTTTCATTACATATTGTTGCTTGGTTTTCCTGTACACTCGAGCATTCTTATGCTATCCATGTTTATCATGATGTTAATATGATTCATGTTGAAGCGGTAGGGTCTGCATGCATTTTGGTGGGGGTTAAGTTGTGGTTATACTTACTGGACGGTGTCCTTAATTTAATTTAAGTTTGATTTGTGCAACTGTAAAACCATTTATAAAAATAAATGTGTAGGGGAGAAGGGATGTTCAAGGGCTGGAATTTTGGTCATAATGTTGAGAAGGTTGAGGTTAAATCAATCCAAAATTGTCGTTATAGTGATCTGAATTAGAAGTAAATTTGAAGTTGGATTTCGAGTATGAAAAGTTTAGTTATACATGTTCTGTCACTTGTTACTTTTGAATAATTAAACTTAAATATAGAAATTTTAAATGGTTCAGACCATTAGGAATTTTGATTAGTTACCAAATTTATAAGTGTATTTTGAATAATTTACCTATATTATTCCTTAATCATAAACTTAGTGTAAAGGTTATTAGATGATAAACTTGGTAGGTATATATATTCTTTAATTAAGTTGGACTTAACTTGACAACAAGTTGAAAATTCTGAGATGTCATTTGTAATTAATTTATGTTTCATTTAAATTGGAAAAATACAATTCTGTTACATCTGCATAGTTTGGGGACATCATCTTTCTCTCCCCTCTTATTATCTGCATTGTAAATTGTCATAGTAGTACCCATGCTTTGTTAAATCTTTAAATATGTGTGTTTCATGCTTGCAACTGTACAAAACATGCCATGAATTTATGGGACCTGCATGACTTTCGCTTTGTTCACCATTCTAGTTGAAATTACAAGTTGACATGGAACTCTTGTTGTGGTAATACTGGATATTTATGTATGTTGTTGCCATGTTGAGTTCATAACCAGTGATATGCATGCTATGTCATATTTTTCACAACCTACACTTGACTTATATTGAAGTTAGGATTTTCATGAGTCTAAAATATGATTATTTCATTTGATATATAGTTGTTTTACTTGAATACAACCTGTTTGAGTTTTTCTTTTGCTCGGGTCGGGGTCAGACATGAGTAAATTACAACTTAGGTTCGAAGTTGACGATAACGAAGGATTCATGAAGATTCGTGAAGACGCACGTACGCACGCACTCCCAATTTAAAGTGTAAAGCTTTATTTTAAAATTCATGTATATATTTTTATTCCGTTGTGGAAAATGTTTTGTAAAACTTTGATATTTGTATACAAATTATTCCGCTGTAAACATTTATATTCTGTGATTTTCTATGTACTGGTTCTGTTAAACCTCATAAGCAATAATAATTTGTCATTTCGAGCGGTTTAATTTGGTTTAGTTACCGACTTGAAGCGGTCGAAAAGGCAGGTTGTTACAAGTGGTATCAGAGCTTTGGTTTGACAAAGCTTAGCTTATCGGGTTTAAAAACTCATTAGAGATAGAGTACCAATACTCTAGAATGAGTGGAATTATCACAAGAATCAATGTTGAGAGAACGTATTTTGAAAATATGAATTATTTTGAAAATAAATAAATATTTTTGAAAAGAGAAATTATTTTGAAATATAATTTATGATAAGAGTTTTGAGTATTTTATTCGATGTCGAGATTGGACTGTTGGTATGAGAAGATTTCGTATATACACCTGGCCAGTGTATGTACAAAGTCTTATGCATACTAGACAGATATTGAATCACGCTCTAGTCTCCTGAGGATGAATCTGATGATTGATGCATCATTATCAGATATTTATTTTCGAGTTTCAAAAGTGGGATGACTGTATGGTTCCGATTTAAACGTCGAAAATACTTGAAACCGTTTAGATAAGTGATTGAATGGAAATATTCAATTGATTAATGATATTTGTGATATGTAACCCAAATAGAAAGTGAAGCTTTAATAATGAATTGATTGGCAATATGAACTAGATTTGAAATGATATTGAATATTCAAATCAATTGTGAAATCAAAACTAAATTGATATTGAAATGAAAATTTTGAAGATTTATCGACTTATGAATATTGTGATTTAAAATGTTTGAAACTTATATGACTTATGTATGTATGAGATTAATTAAAAAAACGCTGATTTGGAAGATAACTGATTGAAATAGTAGTCTTATATTATAGAATTTATATGAGAATGATATTTTGGAAAACGTGATTTGAAAAGAAAATCTTATGTAAATTGATAGTTATGTAAGTGCGATATATGCGAAACATGAAATGAAATACTATATATATTTAGTATGTATGTTTTCCAAATGAAGATATGGAAAGTACCTTCCACTGAAAATTGAAAATTGAAAATCGTAGTTACGTTGGTGCTCCGTTGATTGGAGTATCAATCGATATCGAAATCCCACTTGGTGGGATCACATTGATTATTATTACTTATCTGTTCTAGCGTAATTCCAGGGGGGCGAAGCCAACAGTTACGAGCGGATCCACTGAGATAGTGGTCGTAACCATCGCGTAACTGCGACCTAGACGCCATAGCGAAATTCGAGGGGCGCGATGCCTACAGTACAAGTGGTTCCACTGAGATAGTGGTCGTAACCGCTGTGTAACTGCGATCTCTGGCAACAATCACGGCGAAATTCGAGGGGTGTGATACCTATGGTTACAAGCGATTCTACTGGGATAGTAGTGTAACCGCCGAGTAATCATGATCTATGGGGGGGCGTATTTTCCATATCTATTTTAAATGTTTTAAGTATTTTTACTGGGAGTTAAAACAAGTATATTTAGTACTTAGAGATTCTAGTCATGCGCCTGGCCAGTGTATGACAAACATCTGTAAGAACGACAGTAAACTTGTTAAACTTCGAGTTATCAAGCATTTTTAAACGCTAAATAACAAACCAGTAACCAGTAATTAAATTTATATAACTTCAACATAATAAATTAAGAAAGAAAAGTTTTAAATGCCTTAAGAAATACAATAGCTTTAAATTTTCAATAAAATTATTATTTCCTATTTCAAAAGTTGTTTTCAAACACGGGAATCATATTTTCAAATTTTAAGTTTGTTTAAAATTCTATTTTTATTTTGTTTAAACTAAATTTTGTATTAGTATGTATTTTGTTATAGACATATGCATATTTTTTTAACCTCTCCTATTCGAGGACGAAAAGTTCTGAGTGGGGGAGATTGTAACATCCCATATATTTCAACCATTTAAGGTATTGAATTTAATTTAATTATTGAATGTAAAAATGGGTTTTAAATAAAAAAAATTGTTATTAATGAAATTTATTAATTTCTGCTGAATGTTTGATTGAAAATAATATGTGGCTTTTAGATGAAATAAATTCTAACAATATATATATATATATATATATATGTGTGTGTGTGTGTGTGTGTATATATATATATATCTTCGGCCATTTTCTTTAATTATTTCCTTGTCTTTTCAAAATATAACGTGTAGAAATTTGAAATGGGGATTACATGTTCAAACCTTCATTAATTAATTTATTTTAAATCGTGAATAGCTACATTTGTTTTAAGTGTCCTTCTTTTTCCATCATTTCATTAATACCGCATCATTCCTCTCCTTCAAAATTGACACATTCTTTTATTTATCCTTTACTAAATATTGCATTGTATTTCCTTCTTCTCCTCTTCTTTCCCTTTTCACTTCTATCTCATGCAACTTTTCCTTATATTTAAAATAACGTTTTCCGGATTAATGCTTTTCAAAGAAAAATAAATTACGCATAATTTTTTTATCCATTCACGTTTCTTGAAAGTTATTTCTTTCATTAATCATGCATTTCTTTCTTTCTTTCTTTCTTTCAATTAATGTATTTCCCTTATTTTATATATCATGTCATTTATATTTAGCAAAAAAAGAAAATACCGTAAAACTTTTAACATTATTTAGGTAAAACTTTTAACACATGTTATTTAATATAATGTGATTTGAACTTTGAAAAGTCACAAACTTTCTAACAACTAGAATTAAACAATAAATCATGTATTAATTACTTTCCATTTTTCTCTTTTTTTATGTAATTTTCTTTTGAATTTTGAATGAGAGATAAATATTGTCACCTCAGCCTTAGTCTATAACTTGCCTAATACCAAGATAAATCACGTTCATTGCCTTCTTTCTCTCGCTCTCTCCACGTTATTTTCATCCATAACATTATATCCTTTCCTCAATTCTTAAAAAACATTAAAAAACAAAAAATTAACAAACGCATGACAAAAAAAGAATTGAAAAGGTCTCACACCATTATGTGTATATATATAAAAAAGAGTCATGTTCATTCATTTTAATTAATGAATAAAAGGAAAGGACATCATTTGGTTTTCCTTCCCTTCTCTCTCCGCTGTAACATTTTATATTACATATATTATTTATAGTACAACATAAATACTTCATATTCTTTCCTATTCTTCTTTAAGCACATTTTAATGACTGCATCTAATATGTAGCATAAAATGTTTTATAAAACAAAATGCATGCATAAATTCATTTATGCACAATAATTGTTCCCACTTATGTTTCCAAGCCATGCATACATTTCTTATAAGATGTCTCTCCCCTGTTTTGTTGTCCATAACGTTACAAAACAATGAAATTTTATATGAATATTAATTAATGAGTTTTCAATGTGATATTACCTAGTTGTATGGCTCACAGACCAAAATGATATCTTATTTTATACGCACAGATTGAATTTTAAATTATTACTGGGTTTGTTCGTAATATATCCAGCTAAGGTATACCATTTCAAATTTTAAATCAAGATACTTTGAATGGTAAACGCTGATATTTTTAAGTCTATAAAGTCGATGGAATTGTTCAAAGAGAGACGTGTGACATTTATTGCATCCTTTATTTATATGGGTACGCTCTCTCTCCCTGCTTCTATCTTCACGTTTGCTTTCCCATTCCAGAAATTAATTCCTCCCCAAAAATTCTCGTTAATGGCCTCCATCGAAAAAAACCTCCTTCCTAAAATTAAATATGTCATACTCAAACAATAGCTGCCGACTGGATTTCGCACGTACGCTGGCTGCCTCCACTATGTTTGCAAATCACATGAACCACCGCAGTCTCTCGCCCAGAGACCGCCATGACAACCCTTCTCACCACCGACTCATAGCTCTTTCATCCGCTCTTACCTCCTTGGCCGCCAGCGAACCCTCCAGTCTCCGGCACGTCACCTCCATAGCCAAGCACCCCAATCCAGTTCCTCCTTTTTCTTGCCATGCAGGTGAGTTCAGTACTCACCACAGTGAATTCAAGTTCTCCAATTTTGTTTCTTTACCTGTTGTTTCTTGGTTTACCTATGCACTCAAGCTTTCTTATGTTATCCATGTTTATCACGATGTTAATATGATTCATGTTGAAGCAGTAGGGTCTGCATGCATTTTGGTGGGGGTTAAGTTGTGGTTATATTTACTGGACGGTGTCCTTAATTTAATTTAAGTTTGATTTGTGCAACTATAAAACCATTTATAAAAATGAACGTGTAAGGAGAAAGGATGTTTAAGGGCTGGAATTTTGGTCATAATGTTGAGAAGGTTGAGGTTAAATCAACTTAAAATTGTCATTATAGTGATCTGAATTTGAAGTCAATTTGAAGTTGGATTTCGAGTATGAAAGGTTTAGTTATACATGTTCTGTCACTTGGTACTTTTGAATAATTAAACTTAAATATAGAAATTTTAAATGGTTCAGACCATTAGGAATTTTGATTAGTTATCAAATTTATAAGAGTGTATTTTGAATAATTTACCTAGATTATTCCATAATCGTAAACTTAATGTAAAGGTTATTACATGATAAACTTTTTTTTTGAGTAGAACGGATGTGTAGCACGAGACTACATAGCCGATTAAGCATAATACTAATATATATATATATATATTCCAGTTGACAAGCCCAACTGGTGGCTAATAGTACGAAAGTTTAAAAGAGATAATTATACAATAGGTCACACCATAACATCAATTACAGCAAAAGCAAAACATCCCAAGAACAACTTCGATAATATGCAGTACCATTGCTAGCCAAAATATGAAACCATAGAAGAAGAACATACTAAACCAAACAACCATATCCAGGTTAATGCAAGTATAGACTTGAATCACCATGATTTGAACCCACTGATTCAACTGGGCTATTCGTCACTGGCAGAGCAAGGATGAACCTAACTGGAGAAGAAGAAGGTTGACATGTCCAAGAGTTAAAGTAGAAAATAATGAGTCCGCTTAATCCTCCAAACCGCTTCAGTGGTTTATTAAAAATCACTGCATTCCTTTCTTTCCAAATGCACCAACAATATATTGCTAAAAAGAAATCTAAAGCAATATTAGCAGCATTGAATTCCCAATAATCAAACACTGAAACAATGTTGGGCACCAATCCAAGAAAATGAGAGCTAGTGGCTGCAAAGATAGGGAATGAGAATTCACAATCAAAGAAAAGATGATCAATAGTCTCTGCATGATTTGCACAAAAAGCACAGAGAGGACTCTCAATCAAGTTAAGTCTATGCAACTTAGCTCTGGTATTGATTTTACCATGAATCAAACACCAATTAAAGAAGAGAACCTTTGGAGGAAGACGAATTTTCCAAAGTCTTAGGAAAGAGAATACTCTACCAGTGAAATTAATGATATTGTACACTGAAGCAATTGAAAATACTTTTATTAGAGATAAAGCCCAAAGGTAGCAATCAGGAGAGTGAGAAGAATGAGTATGCAGGATCAAATTAGAAGCATCTAGGAGATTATCAAGGACATGAACATCAAATAAAGTTGATGGGCAAAACGCAGGGGGACCAATATGAATCAAATTTGCCAATGAATAGAACTCATTGGAAATAAAAGGGAAAAGAGAAGAAAATGTTTGATAAAGAGGAAAATGACCATGCCAAATGTCATGCAAAAATAAACAAGATTCACCATTCCCCAACTTAACGTGAAATAAGTTTTTAATACGAGGAATGCAAGATATTACATGTGACCAAAAAGGAGAAGGCTTAACAGAGGGGGAAGAGTGCAATACTAAGTGGGGATTACTTGAATAATAAAGAGAAAGGATTCAGTCTTTCCAAATGAAGGAACCTGATGATACTCTACGCCATAACCATTTTGATAGAAGAGCCACATTGAAATTAGAGACATTAATAATACCCAAACCCCCCTGATTAATATGTAAGCGTACAGTTTGCCAATTAACAAGTTTTTTGACCTTACTTCCATTCCAAAGGAAAGCACTCCTTATTGAATCAATTTTCGAAATTACCCACTTAGGAAGTTTGTGAAAAGATATCCAATAAGTTGGCAAAGCAGATAAAACCGCTTTAACCAACACTAAACGACCAGCAGAAGATAGAGAATTAGCCTTCCAGGAAGATAACCTCTGTTCGACCTTGTGAATGAGTGGCAACCAATCTGATTTATGAAGTCTAGTGGGTCCGAGAGGGATTCCCAAATACTGAATTGGGAACCTATGGATAGAATAATTAAGGATGGAAGAGATGGAAGGATCAAGATGATAAGCATTCCCTAACATAATAATTGAGCTTTTAGAGAAGTTAATGGACAGACCCGAGATAAGCTCAAATTCATAAAGCACCACTTTCACACAATGAATTTGATTTAGGTCAGAAGAGGAAAAGATAATTGTATCATCTGCAAATTGGAGGTTAGAAATTGCTAAAGAAGAATTAGGAAGATGAATTCTATCAAATAGATTATTAGCAATCACTCTCTTAACCATCCGATTAAAAACATCTGCAATTAGAATGAATATGAGGGGAGATAATGGATCTCCCTGTCTCAATCCCCTATTGGATTTAATTAAACCACCAATACTGCCATTAATAGAAACAGACGAATAAATCGTTTTAAGAATACATTCAATCCAATTGCACCAACGCTGAGAGAAACCCCTGTTCTTAAACATTTGTAAAATAAATATCTAATTCACAGAGTCAAAAGCTTTTGAAAAGTCTAATTTGAGGAGGACACCAGGTGTAATAGAATTATAACAATACGAGATTACCTCTTATGTAGCTGCAATACAATAGAAAATGTTGCTTCCTTGAATAAAAGCTGAATGATCAACATTAATAAGATCAGAAATCACAGATTGAAGCCGATTAGCAAGAGTTTTGGTAATGATTTTGAAGGTGTTGTTAAGCAAACTAATGGGACGAAAATCGGAGAGCGAGATGGCACCAGAGAATTTAGGAAGAAGCACAATGTTTGCATAATTCAGACGAGAGATAAGATAAGGGTTATCATAAAATTCATTGCACATGTCCAAAATATCTTTTTTCACCACGGCCCAAAACGATTTAAAGAATGAAGACCCAAAACCATCATACCCAGATGCTTTGTCATCGTTCATTTCGTTTAGAGCAGCCCAAATTTCTTTTTCAGAGAAAGGTTGGTCAATAGAAATAGCTACAGGAGAAGGGTAGAGAGAGCTCCAATTAATGAATGGGATATCATCAAACGATCGACCAAGAATGGAATGATAGAAATTGGAGAAAAGAAGAAGGATATCATCATTATTTGAATATGATTGGCCTTCATGAGAAATTTCAAGAATGTTGGAAGCTCTTCTCCTTCCATTAGCAATTCTATGGAAGTAAGCTGTATTTTTGTCCCCTTCTTCTAACCATTTAGCTTTAAATCTTTGTTTTCAACCAATTTCTTCCTGCTTAAACAATCTATCCAATTCCATTTCAAGATTCTTCAAGGAGTTAAATTCCTCCTCATTTAAGGGACAAGATTCTTCCAAGATGTTGAGATCTAAAATGGCTTCTTGAATGTTAGAAATACGAGCACGAATTGAACCCCAAATATTTTTGGCCCATGGTTTAATTAGCTTTCTCAGAGATCTCAATTTAAGGACAATTTTATGAGTAGCCGATTGAGATTGAATACGTTGAACCCAGACTATTTAGATAAAATCCTTAAAAGTTGGTTCAAGTAACCATAAACGTTCAAATATAAATGGACGCTTAAGATTAGAAAGGGAACCCGAATCAAGGATAATAGGGCAATGATCAAAATTGATAGAATCAAGACCAGCTACAAAAGATAAAGGATGAATCTCCTCCCAAGAAGAATTAAAGAGAAAGTGGTCGAGCTTAGCAAGAGAAGGATTCATTCTGTGACTTGACCAGGTATAAGAACATTGCAAATAGGAGGGTCAATGAGGCAACAATCAAAAATAAAGGAATTGAAAGCATCATTGTCAGATGAAATCGTTCTAGATTTTCTTCCATTAACACTTCTTATGGTGTTAAAATCACCCCCTACAACCCAAGGACCTTGAAAACAGTTAGCCATTTCTTTGCAATGTTCCCAAAGAGTTATTCTTTCATGAGAGTCTTGAGGACCATATATATTGGAGAAGAAGTAAATTTTGTTAGAGGAAATATGATTAAGAGCTACATGCAAAGCAGATTGGGAGGAAAAGTTTGATATAATGACCACACAGATTAATTCCATGCAGTAATGAGACCACCTCTAGTTTCAGTTGCATTAACATTTGTCTGTCCTCTCAAAGAAGACCAACCAATCAAACTAAAGTGGAAATTCGAAGGATCAGAGAATTTGGTTTCTTGAATGAGAAGTATATCTAAATTAAGAGGGGACAAAACTAGATTAATAGCATGACATTTTGAATGGTCCCCTAACCCCCATACATTCCATGTGACCACTTTCATTGATGTCGATTAATATGCTCTTGTTCTAATGCCTGCATGGCTTTATAATGTGAGTCGCATACCATGCAGCTTGATATCTTTTTGTTCAAACATTTATTAGTAGAGGAAAAAAACAACAGGATTTAGAAAACTACCTATGACTTCAGGATTGTTGCGTCTCCCACTTCGACGAACGAAAATAGGAGAGAGAAAATGAGGCCAATCTTGACCATCAGACCATGGTTGCTGAGGAGGAGATTGCGGCGGGGGTATAGAGCTAATGTCAAATGGAATAGTTTGAATAGGGATCATAGAGACATCATTGGCTTGAGGGGGACTTGATTGAAAGGTGGATTCAGATCAACATGCAAATCCAGACTCTGATCAACTTGCATATCTTGGTTTACTTCATCTTGTTCATTTTGCTCTTGAGGATCAAAATCTGATAAGTTGAAATTCATATTAACTTCTCTAAAAATGGATGGAAACGGTGGTAACATCACTGCCTCTTCGATCATAGCATCCACCCGATCCTCCGAGCTAAACTCTTGAAAATTATGGATATATGGCACCACTTGCTCCTCTTCATTACCAATAAACACAAGTTCTGATCTTGTTCCTGGATGTTTGTGTTTGCAACGTTGTACCTTAATAATATGGACTTTGTTGTTAAAACAGGCTGCAAATTCGTTTTTTGAACCTATTCCTTCAAAAAATTGCAACTTCACCAGAAAATCTATATGATCAAAGTGACACCAGTCGCAATCATCAACAGCAAGAACCCTACCCATAGGTTTTAGAATTTCCTTCACAGCTTCATCGTTATTTTTGAGAAACTACGGAAATCCTTCCACTTTAGCCCATAACTCAGTTTCCAATGCAGGTTCTAGTTCTCTCTCGTCAGCATCCCAAGCTTCCAAACTTATCGCAGCTCCAGGTTTGGTCAGAATTTTGAGGAGTAATGCATGATCTCTTTTACCAAAAGTAGGACAGTAAACCAAGAAGGAGTTGTTTGTGATGATCGACATCGGCCAATAGTCATATTCAAGGTTAACTTCCAAAGCTTGATGCAAAGTTTCTATATTCCATTTTCCAGTCAGTGTTTTGGCTACAATGCATTTCGAAGAATCTTCCATTCTGAAGTTTCGTTTTTTAGGGGATTAAACTTGTGGAGACTGAGCTGGAGGTCGATGTAAATTAGGCTTAGTAAATTTCCTAACATTTGAATTTACATGGTAATTAATCTGACGGGTGGAATTACGAAGCGATGGCTGACAAGCAGTATTTGCAGGGTAATTGATTTGTTTAGGGACCCAGCGAGCGTGATAATTAGTTTTATTACTGAAGGCTTTGTGTGCAGAAGATGAGGAGCTTCCAACATAAAAAAAATTCTTTGGACAACGATACACAGAGTGGCCCAACGTACCGCATTTGAAACAAATTTTTGGGTCTCTGCACGTGTTTGCCACGTGACCCTTGAATGCACATTGTAAACACCTCCTTTCTTTTTTCAGTTGATCAACTGTTTGATGAACGGAGACAAATTCTGGTAGATGTGGTTTGATCAACTTTTTAGGTGGAGGTTTGGGCGGCGCTGAAGGTGGCGAAGCCACCGCCTGAGCATAAGACTTCGGTGGTAGTTCTGCATGTTGATCAGAAAGAACAGAAAAACGGTTTGATGAGTGAAGAAAAGAAGAATGGGGATGAAGAGGACGAGAATGATTAGGGACAGATACATCAACAGATTGAGAGAAAGCAACACGAGGAGGAATATGACTAGGATTCTGCTGGGCACGATCAGAATGAGGACGAAAAGATGAAGCACGAGAAGGCAAACAAGGAGCCTGAGAGCGAACAGAATTAGGATTAGAAGACCAAGCATGCTTAAAGGAAGGGTTAACGGAAGAAGGAACAAAAGAGCGATGGGAAGGTGAAGATGACGAGGAAGAAACAGAATGGGGGAGAAGAAAGGACCTGTATCTAGAAAGTTATTTGAAAGAAAGGGAGGGGAAGAAGGAAGAGAGGACGCCATTAACGAGTGTTAGCTGCTTGAAATGAACTAGTTATGTTTTTCAATCGTACATGATAAACTTGGTAGGTATATATATTCTTTAATTAAGTTTGACTTAACTTGAAAACTGGTTGAAAATTCTGAGATGTCATTTGTAGTTAATTTATGTTCATTTATCTTGGAAAAATACAGTTCTGCTATCCGCATAGTTTGGGGATATCACCTTTCTCTTCCCTCATATTATCTGCATTGTAAAATGCCGTAGCAGTGCCCATGCTTTGTTAAATCCTTAAATATGCATGTTTCATGCTTGCAACTGTACAAAACATGCCTCGACTTTGTGTGACCTGCATGACTTTCGCTTTGTTCACCATTCTAGTTGGAATTACAAATTGACATGGAACTCTAGTTGCGGTAGTATTGGATATTTATGTGTGTTGATGCCATGTTGAGTTCATAACCAGTAATATGCATGCTATGTCATTTTTTTCACAACATACACTTGACTTATATTGAAGTTAGGATTTTCATGAGTCTAAAATTAGATTATTGCATTTGATGTATAGTTGTTTTACTTGAATACAACCTGATCTGAGTTTTTGTATTGCTCGGGTTGGGGTCAGACCTAAGTAAATTACCGCTTAGGTTCGAAGCTGACGATGACAAAGGATTCATGAAGATTTGTGAAGACGCACACGTACGCGCGCAAACCCGATTTAAAGTGTAAAGCTTTATTTTAAAATTCATGTATATATTTTTATTCCACAGTGCAAAATGTTTTGTAAAAATCTGATATTTGTATAAAAATTATTCCGCTGCAAACATTTATGTTATATTGGTTCTGTTAAACCCCATAAGCAATAAAAATTTGTCATTTCGAGCGGTTTAAGTTGGTTTAATTACCGACTTGAAGCGATCGAAAATGCATGTTCTTACAGTTTTTATAAAATTAGTATTTAGTTAACTTTAATAATACTTAGTTAATTTTTAATTATTGCTATAATTATTATAGAATACTTGATAATATTTTATATTTTTATATACTTAGTTAACTTTTATAAACTAAACTTCTAAATTTTTATAAAGTTAGTAAACTAACTTAATTTTTATAATACTTAGATAATTTTTATAATAGTTAGTTAATTTATTATAAATTTAGTAAACTTAGTTAATTTTTATAATAGTTAGTTAATTTTTATAAAATTAGCAAACTTAATTATTTTTTTAGAATAGTTAATTAATTTTTATAATACTTAATTAACTTTATAATACTTAGTTAATAATTAGTTAATTTTTATAATACTTAGTTAATTTTTGTAAAATTAGCAAACATAGTTAATTTTTTATAATAGTTAGTTAATTTTATAATACTTAGATAATTTTTAATTCTTGCTATTATTATTATAGAATACTTGGTAATATTTTATATTTTTATATACTTAGTTAACTTTTTTA
This sequence comes from Allium sativum, assembly GCA_030737875.1. Lineage (NCBI taxonomy): Eukaryota > Viridiplantae > Streptophyta > Magnoliopsida > Asparagales > Amaryllidaceae > Allium > Allium sativum. Next base: position 601,955,091 of record CM060919.1, on the reverse strand, counting down.
AACTAAACTTCTTAATTTTTATAAAATTGGTAAATTAGTTAATTTTTTTATAATAGTTAGTTAATTTTTATAGTACTTAGTTCATTTTTATAAATTTATTTAATTTTTTATGAATATTAGTTAATTTACTACTATTATAAATCATATTGTTATTATTATTACAGAAGTTTAGCTATGTTTTGTATTTTTATATACTTTGTTAATCCTACATGAATGCCAAGAACATGAAGTGTGATGAATATAATTATTGATAGAAAAATATGTTGAAGCATCGTCATCATCGTCGCCATTGGAAAGGCTCAAGACATGTCTCATTAACAAAGGGCCGTAAGCTGCACAAGAATATCAAGTAATAAGTTGACATTGCATACAACCAACTGGTCAATAGAAGGAATACTAGAAACAACAACAGATTTCAGACGTCTGAACATATTTTTAGACGTCTGACCTGGTTCAGACGCATGAAAATAGGTTTCAGACATCTGAAATGGATTTCGATTAGTGCCCTGAGGCCATTTCAGATGTCTGAAATTTATTTCAAACACCTAAAAATGTTCTCGGGCAATTCCTAGGTCTGGTTCAGACATCTGAAATTTATTTCAGACGTCTGACCTGCTATGATATCAAGGGTGGTCAATGTATGAAAGTCACGGCTTATGCATTACATAACACTGATTTGACAACATTATATTACAATGTGAAGCAAAGAGTATATGTAGGTAAGAATGCTAGTACCTTAGATGTTAGGCATAGATGCGGAATCAAGTTCCCAGTAACCATGCAGCGCACCACCCACTTGATCGGTTAGCTTGATAGTAAGGAAGATACAACTTAATTCACCTCTCCTCTGTCCCCTACTTTCTACCATAAAACAAGCAAAGTCAGAGCAAAAAATTCAACAAACAGAATCACTATAACATAAGATGGAAGTGTGAAGGAACATACCTGTTTTAAAAAATTATAAATCAACCTTAATAGTTTTTGAAGTTATTTATCGTACTTTTATAATGTCGATACAACATCTAAAGTTTATAATTGATAGTAAAATAAAAGAATACTGATGGAAAGGTAAAATTTGGATCCTCGTATATGGTAACTTCAGGAGCACACCCATATTCTATTAAGCATATACCTTGAGCATCATCACTAGCATGTTGAATATATGTTTATTTTTATTTTTTTATCTAGGAAAAGGCTGAATGCAGACCAAGCGCATGATCAACTAACTTTACGATAGTAGCTTCTGGACGATGTTCAATCAATATCAAGTATCAACTGCAGTACCTGATGGCTGAAAAGTATCAACTGTAGACAATTGGTACCAACCTGGAAGTGATGTATGACTACGTTTTAACTTCTTAAATCTATTAATGAACCTAGAAATTTTAATGAACATGAATATACTCTGACATGAGCCAATAGAAAAAGGAATACCTTCCTCTACATGAGAAATCTTTGGAACTCTTTTTTGAGCAAGAGCACTGCCCATTAGTGTCAGCTCAAGCAGTGCAGAAGCAATGCCAGAGTCGATCATCTTTGATATACGGTTCCGATCTCTGTATGCCATTATCATTAGAATTTATGCAGCTCTCTCCTGAGAAATGAATATGTAACGACCCGCATTCTATGTATCGAAGGATCGTAGGATATTTATTTCCTTTTCGTATGAGGTCGTATAGTCGTGTAACTTTGGGGAACGACTATTGGGGTCATTTCCCATGTTCACGATTTTTGTTGATTTTTAAATAACCATTTTGCCCCTAGCTGGTCTTGTTTCGGCCATAACTTTTGATTGGTAAGGAATTTTTACTTGAAACCACTTCCATTAGATCCGAATGATGGTTTACCTTTCCATAGAGTGGTCACATTGGCCAAACGGACTCACCGTTTAGGAGATATGGCTGAAAAAGATTTAGAAGGTGAAAAACAGCTTAACCGGGCCTAATTAGGGTGATTAGCAAGAGGGCCCATAACCCATTTCGGGATTAGGGTTATGGGGAGGCTGAGAACAGTTAGGAAACAATTTTTATTTCATTTTTCAGCCGCCTAAAACATTTCCCTAACCCTAGCAATGGCCTCCAACACCCAAATCACCTTCTAATCACCATTTAATCAAGTTTTAGCCTAATCTACATCAAATCAAGGCAAATTAACATCAAGTTTGGGATAGAGCTGCTGGAACACACAGAGATTCGACCTATATCAGAGATACTTCCAGATCTATAAGTAGTTTGTGGCTAATGTGAGTGATTTGCACTGTTTTTCAACAATTACAGCTAATTAGGGGTGATTAGTGATAATTAGCGAAATTATAACTCAGAAAAATCTGGTAAAATTTGTAAAATTCTAAAATATTATTTTAGGGCTGTGATAAAATTTGGGTTAACTTGGTTAAGTTTTGCTAATCCTAAGGTTAGTTATGTTTAAACATGATTATGGGGAAAGCAAGGGTTTTTGGGTATGTTTCATCTATATTATCGTGATTATTTGTTGTTTTAGTGTTTGTTGATGACTATACATGTTGCTATGACTGTTTGAAATGTTTTGTAATTGTTTATAATAGTTAGAATGGTCGAAAACGCCATCGTGTGGCGTAAAAACAGTCGTTGGATGTTGTAGGAAAAATATGCAGGAGCCGGACCGGATCAGATCGCCCCTACCCGAACCGAATCGTTCGTGGAGCACGCCTCCTCCGACCCGAACCGTGGCCCATCCCCATTCGAACCGTGAAGTTGTTGAACTGATGTCTAGACCACGAACCGATGAGAAGGCTCACGAGTCGCTGATGTAATCATGAGCCGACCCGATGTTGGAGAGGAGGACCGAACCAGAGCTTGGCATCATGGACCAAATGAAGGAGCCTGGAATCCGAAGCATGCAATCATGACCCGATCCGGAGGACAACATGACTCACGAACCGAACCGGAAGTTGTTCCATGAGCTGTGGACCACGACCCGAACTGGATGGGTAGCTACGAGCACGAACCGAGAATGCACTGAACCGAGCCAAGGATGGCTGGAGCATTGATCACGACCGAACCGATCCAGAGGAGACCAAAACTCGAGGTGCAAAGGTAGTCCAAATGGGAAGTAGAACTCAGGATCCAGATGGGAACTAACGAGTCAACTTCATGATTGGGCTTTGTTGCAGGACGTGTGCTAAGGGGTTATCGACGTCCATAACTTTGATTCACCACCAAGATGAATGTTAGGCAACGGATCAACGCAGTGGGGTAGTTATTACTCCATGGGGCAGAGTGATCGTAGCAAGGCTATGAGCTAGTGCAGTGGGGTTGTTATGACTCTTTGGGGGCAGAGTGGACATAGCAAGGACTAGTGGCTATGGATCAGTGCAGTGGAGTCGCCATGACTCCATGGGGCAGAGTGATCATAGCAAGGATTTGGGTGATCAAAGCGGCGGATATCGTATGCTTTATGCACTGAGTGATAGATGTGAGGATGGTTGCTATGCTTGATGATTTGTAATCATTATGACATGCACACCCCCACCCTCATATCTTTATACCATATGTTAGTGTCACCTTAGAGTATTGTACATCTTGTTGTGCTAACTCTTTGGTTGCAGGTCCAGGTTCAGGTATGGTTTAGTATACCTGTTATTGTTCTGTTTTGCTGCTTATCGCTCATACCAGACTTTTGTTTGACCCAGAGTTTTATGTCTCTTCTTATTACTCTGGGTGCTATTAAACAGGCAGCCTAGAGACAGGTCAGGTGATTATGCATGAGTAGTTGTACCGGAGATGAGCAGGAGGCTTCAACGTATGATATATATATGTATAATCTCCCTGTGTCGCTGCTGGTCACTACTTTGGGCATTAGTAGTGTACCTTTCTTATTTTGCTTTGGAGACGGTTTTAAAAGTTGTAATAATGATGATGTGGAACATAAGCTGTATTTTGGATTTCCTCTGCTATGATGGTTTAGTTTTTAGCTTATGCACTGTCTCACCTGCTTTATGTCAAAGTTATGTTATTATTATATTTTGTTCCATGCGCTGTGAGATATACTACAGGTTCCTTGCTAGTTCAAATTCCTTTCTTTTCCTTTCTTTGGTGACCGTCCCGTGCTAGTCGGGCATTGGCACAACGCACTTTCGTTGGAAATGTCGGATGGTGCGGGGTGGGCCGTCACACTTGGTATCAGAGCTCTAGGTTGCGTAGTTAACCTAGGGAAAGACACCAGGGAGAGATAGTACGTATATGAGAGCATGTATTTGTGATATTTTGGTTTTCAATATATATATATATATATATATATATACTATTAGCATATTTAAGGATGGAGTCGCACTGCACTGGCGCTACTGAAGAGATGGTTAATCGTTTTGTTCTTACAGATTGAACGATGAGCCAACATACGAGGGGTACTGGTAGAGGAGCTAATAATAGGAATTGTAACGACCCAGAAAATCTGAACCAATTTAAAAATTTTAAATTGGCTAAAATAATGGATTTTAAATATTTAAAATAAATATTTTAAATAATGGCGATGAAAACTGAGTTTGAATCGACAATTGAAAACGAATATAATTAATTATAATTATAAACAAGGCCTGAAATGGCGTGGCAGTTTCAAAAAATGAATTCAAACTTTGTCGGACTGTACCGGGTGCAGAACAATCCGGATTTTAGTGAAACCAAAAACATTAGGATCTAATTGATGATATCTTTCCAACGAATCTGACCAATCGAAATTTGATAGCGGGAATCAAAAGATATGTCCAATTGAAAATTCTGAATAGTCGCTATGGAATTCAGGCCCTTAAAAATGGACATTTTGCAAACGACCTCGGATTTCGATGAAACCACTTTTGTTAGATCCGCAGTGTCAAGTTATTGCTAGGTTTCAAATTTCATAATTTTTCGAATCAATATGTGAGCGTGGCAAAGGAAAACGCGTTTGACCAGTTTCTGTTGATTTTAATCGACTGGAAATTGGCCATTTTTCAAACGGTCTCAGAATTCGACGAAACTAGTTTTGTTAGGACCGTATCGTCAATACGAAGCTAGAAAATATTTTTCTGGAATTTTTCTAGTTAGTATGTGACCCCGGTAATTTGAAATGTACGTTTAAAATTCAATATAGTGATTTAAATGTAAATTCAACGGAAACTGATTGTAACGATCAAATCAGCTTGGGATACATATCCCATTGTGTCCGGAATGGGGGTAAAACGCTATGGGCGACAGGCGGTAGGCCTCGTTTCGAGGTCATATGTAAAAGTCAACCTTTTTGCAAAATATAAATAATTAAATAATAAAAAGGGAAAAAAATTTAATTTAATTCCCTCCCTTTATCCTTCTTTCTCCCCCCCCCCCCGATTTCATTAATCAGAAAAAAAAAGAGAAAAGAAGAAGAACGGAGCAGCAGCGACGCCGCCACCACCGGAGCTCCACCCACGAAGCCGCCTTCCCCCGTTCGAAACCCTAGCGCCGCCTTTTCCCCGTTCGAGACCACGAAGCCGCCTTCCCCCGTTCGAAACCCTAGCGCCGCCTTGCCCAGTTCGAGACCACTGAAGCCCCCCCCCTCTCGAAGCCAGCGCCGACTCTGACGACGCCTCCCCCCTTTTTTTCCTTCGCAGACAGTAAGTGTTTTATTTTATTTTTATTTTTATTTTAATTACGAAAATACTGATTTTTAAAAAAAAGCATATAATACTGATTTTTAAAAGCATATAATACTGATTTTTAAAAGCATATAATACTGATTTTTAAAAGCATTTAAAACTGATTTTTAAAAGCGTTTAAATTCTGATTTTTAGAAAAGTTTAAAACTGATTTAGAAAAGATTTGAATTTTAAAAAGGAAAAGATTTAAACTTTAAATAGGAAGAGATTTAAACTTTAAATAGAAAAAGATCATATTTTTTTTTGAATAGAAAAGATCATATTTTTAAAATAGAAAAGACGGAATTTTTATTAAGTAGAAGAAGTAAGATATGATTCTTATATTTTTAAAGCAATAAAAATATAATTTTTACATCATAGGAATATTAAAAATATAATCTTTATTTTTAAAATATGATCTTTATATATTGAATAGCGAAGTCAAAATTCGATTTTTTTTATATATTGAATAACATAGTAAAAATTCGATTTTTACATATGTAGAGAATACGGGCAACGAAGCGACAAAAGGCGAGATTGGCGAAGATTTCTATAAAGGAAGAGTCGTGGTATTGGATAGCTATTGGTGAGAATTTCTCACTCTTCAATTTCTTTTTCTAGCTATATATATATATGTGTTGAAATAAAAGTGAATTGCTATATATAAATATATATCTATATATATATATATATACGCCCCCTCGTCCACAAACCATGGACGATATTTATTGATTGAAATTGTTATGAAAATTGATTGATAGCGAATGATTGTTTGGGATTGTTTGTGGTTGATATTGATTGATTGAGGTTGAAAAATACCCGCTTGTGGTTGAAAAATATTTGGTTGAAACCACATAGGATTAGTTTGTGGAAATGAAATAAATATATACATGCCGCCTGCGTGCGAACTAGACGCATGATCCCCATTGTCAAAAACCGCGAGGTTTTAAGGTAGAGCGAGGAGCCGTACTAGGGACGGTCCCGGTTTTAACTACCCTGCCGTTATGCTGCCGAAATTTTGAATAATATTCGTGTGTTTGAATTATTTTCATATGCTTAAACTATATTTATTCATTGAATAGAAAACATTCATGTGTTGAATTGATATTCATTCGTTGATTAGAAATTCATGTGTTGAATGGTATTCATATTTTGAAATAAATTGTTTGATAATAAAATTCACATTTTTATCTATATATAGAAACTATAGAAAACATTCATGTGTTGAATTGATATTCATTCGTTGATTAGAAATTCATGTGTTGAATGGTATTCATATTTTGAAATAAATTGTTTGATAATAAAAATCACATTTTTATCTATATATAAAAACTATAGAAAACATTCATGTGTTGAATTGATATTCATTCGTTGATTAGAAATTCATGTGTTGAATGGTATTCATATTTTGAAATAAATTGTTTGATAATAAAAATCACATTTTTATCTATATATAAAAACTATAGAAAACATTCATGTGTTGAATTGATATTCATTCGTTGATTAGAAATTCATGTGTTGAATGGTATTCATATTTTGAAATAAATTGTTTGATAATAAAAATCACATTTTTATCTATATATAGAAACTATAGAAAATATTCATGTGTTGAATTGATATTCATTCGTTGATTAGAAATTCATGTGTTGAATGGTATTCATATTTTGAAATAAATTGTTTGATAATAAAAAATCACCTTTTATCGACTATATGAACTGTGTAAAATAATCTCGTTTTAAAAGAAATTGTTTTATGATAAAAATCCTATTTTTATCACCTATATGAACTATATAGAAAAATAGTGTTTTGAAATGAATTGTTTTACAATAAAAATCACATTTTTATTGTATGCATAAATCGTTGAAATGTGAAGTGTTAAAAATAGCCACTTGTTCAAAATAAACATATATGAGTTGAAATATTCATTAATTAGCTAATGAAATGATTTGCACCTATTTATGTAACATTAGAATGAATGGTGTTTTTAAACCAAATAGAAATCAAATATGAAGTTGAATAGAAAATGATAAATGATAAGAACTGTATATATATGTACATGCATATTCATTGAACAGGTTATAGCAAAGGGGCTAGAGAAGAGGAATAAAATTTTGTGCCCGACAAATAGGTACACATTTACTGTTTTGTTTGGGTGATGATTTTATGAGCCTGTTGGCTAGCCGCTTGCCTTTTTCTTTTTCTTTTTGAGATTAGAAGGACCGGGAAAGCTATTTGCAATTTCCCGATGCTCCCGGTGCAGGGGAGGTTATGGCGAAATTTTCCAAAATTTTAAGGCGTTAGTGAAAAATTTGAAGTGAAAACGGATTGAAATCATTGAATGAACTATATTTATATAAATATATAAATATAAATAAAATTAAAACGAAACGTAGTCGTGCAGTTCGTGTTTTGAAACCGTGTTTTCAAACAACTAGTACGGGAAATCCGACCATTGGATTTTCCCGAAATCTAAACCGTCGGGTTCGCCTTGGAAATATCTTTCCAACGGCACCACCCTTGTAAAAATCCAACGGTTGGATTGTCTGGAATGTTTAAATTCAAATCTGAAGAAAAACAGCGCCAGAAGCGATTATATTTATATATATATATAAATAATTATATATATTTAATCGAATAACGACGCTGCAGTTCGTATTTTGAAATCGAAACTTCAAACGATTGTACCGGGAGATCCGACCGTCGGATTTTCCCGAAACTGGAACCGTTGGATTCGTTTTGAAAAGACCTTTCTAATGATGTAAATTTTGTGAAGATCCAACGGTTAGATTTTCAGATATGTGTAAATCAAATCTGAAGAAAAACAACGCCACGGCCGCTTTATGGCCGAAGCGTCGTTTTGAATAAATTAGCTATTTTAAAATAAATAAAAATAGCGATAAATAGTTATAAAATATCATAAGCGATATGGAATGGAAATAAACTGAATTTGCTTGATTTATGTGGCTTTTGATGGTTGAATGTGTTTGGTGTGAAAATTACATTAAAGAACACAATTGGTGTTGTCGAATAATTTAACCATTTAAATAAATTGATTTGAAATTCTAAATATACGTGAATTATTTGAAAAGGCCGAGTTAATTCTCATTTCGAATAATTGACCGACGATTGAAATTTGAAGATGAAGACGACGGTCGAAGACCGGAGATCTTCACCTCGTTTGGATGGTAACCGAGGTCCTGATTGGGAGGCATCCCGAAATATGGATAATGAGTGGTGATCGTCCAGACGTACGTGGTGATCGATGGGTTTGCGAGGTATTTAGTGCCTCCGGTTTCGTTCAGACCCAGAACGGACTTGTAAATGGACTGTGTGTCTGACATTGGAGTTTATTCTGTGTTGATTGATTTCTGTTAAATATACATCTGTTTGGCGGCGGAGAATTTATTCTTTTGCTTAACGCCCTTCTCTGAGACGCACGAGCTCAGAGGTTGTATATGGATGGACATCAGTCGCATGGCATGAATTGCCTGTGTGGCATGCTAAGATGCAGTGATCAGGGCTTCTGTTGAAAAGCAAAGCCTTGTGGTGATGATCAAAGCACCGCCTGTGTGGCGTAGCTTTGTGTATAACGTGAATTCGCGAGCCTCACATCCCGGTATGAACCTAAAATGGGAGAAGGACCTCAGGGAGGGCATGCGTTTCTTTCTAGCTAGGGTGGTGTCAGTGACCTACCAGCCCTGACATTTATATACTTTTCACCTATGTGGTTGTTGCTGTTGCGAGGCGCCTCGGTTTGATCGGACGATCCGGGTCCGATGGAGTCATTCGTTGGCTCGTTTACGCCCCAAAGGGCGGGGAAACGTAGTGTTCAGGCATTTTAATCCACATCGGTGGACCGGCCCTGTCGCTCCGAAGGCTTGACTGAGTACTTGCCTGTGGCTCGGGCTAGAGAGTCACGAATTCGGTAAGGACTATCTTTTGCCTTGGTTCATGACGGAAATCCAATTTCCAAATACGACATCGTGCGGTTCTGATTGTATATATATATTTGGCGACATAGTGGCATGGGACGCTCATGTCGTCTATGATTGATAGTTATGATTTGAAATTGTTTTCAAAACATATAAACACTAGCAATAATATCAAATGCCTTTGTTTTATTCGTATCAATCATATTTTGGCCGTTATAAGGTAAAAACTCTATCCTCCGGTTTGCGTTGCATTGTGTGATGGGAACTGAGTCTTATAACGGCTTCATTTTTATAAAAAGCATAGCGATGTTTAAAAGAAAGATTTGTTTTAAAGCACTGGCAATCCAATGGAGTAAACCCGTTCCACGAAAGTGGCGTGGTCCTGTGATTAGCCAAACTATATATGTGTGGAGTAGATTTCTCATACCAGTCCCATGACTGACTCGTAGTTTGTTTCACTCTCAAACTCGGGTGCCCCTTTTTCCACGGGCAGCCTTGTATTCAGGTTTAGCTGGTTCTTTCTGGATAGCCGGAGCTGAAGATGGATTCTATCATTTATCTCTTTTTATGCTGTTCAGCTCCTATTGTACATATTTTGTTTATTTCCGCTGTAGACATTTATGTATAGCTGAACTGTATTTGTACTAAGTAAGATCCTGTATACTGTGTAACTCTGATGATTACTTTTATCCAGTATATTCTATTGTTCATTATCTGGTGTATTTATTTAATTCTGTTCTGCTATTATATGTTTCTGTGTTATATTCCAAAGATAACCCTGTTTCCGTGAGAACGGGATTTCGGGTCGTCTCAACGTGGTATCAGAGCTTTGGTTAAGCTTAGTTCTGGAATATAACATTCGAACGAACTCGTCAGAAATAGAACCAGTAGTGTTCTAGGACGGGTAACTCTATACAGATAGGATCAGTAATATCCTAGTATGAGTAAAGAAGAATGAAATTACACCCCAGTAGACACATTTACATTAAAGTATGTGTTTCTATATTTTTAAAATACCTTTTCTGTGACCTGACACTTGATCTGGCATTTGCAGAAGTACTAGAAAATGAGTGGCAGGAACAGAGGAAATAATCGTATGGCTCGACCAGCTAATGAGCCAGTTGTGCTCCCGCAGCCAGAATCCAATATAGAAGTTCTATACAAGAGATTTCGAAATCTTGGTGGATCGCCATTCTTAGGCAAGGAGTCCATTATGGAAACACAAGCTTGGATTCGTTCTGCAGAAAAGATCTTTGAGGGTTTAAAGCTGAGAGACGATCAGAAAAGATTACTGGCGTCCTGGGCACTCAAAGAAGAAGCTTTGTTTTGGTGGGATTCAGTTATTAAAGATAATCCAGAAGGTGATATCACCTAGGACAGATTCAAAGTAATTTTCTTGGAAAGATTTACTCCTCCCGAAGCGACCGAGAGATTATGTGATGAATTTTCTTATTTGATACAAGGTGATATGACCATCCCAGAATATCATAAGAAATTCAACGAACTTTCTCACTTTGCTCCCCATCTAATTCAGAATACGAGGAGAAAGAATTTGAGATTTATTTACGGGCTTCAAAGGAAATATCAGAATAAAGTATTGGGGTATGTGAAGCTCCCGTTTTCTGAAATGATATACATGGCTTATCAGTATGAAGATCTCCATAAGAAAGGAATGTTGCGAGACGAAGAAGAAGTTTGTTGTAGTGACAAAGAAGAGTCGGAAACTGATATTGCTGGAGCCAGTACGAGGTCTGAGATCAGTGAGAAGCCCAGTGCCAAGAGAAAAAGGGCTAAGTCTGGGAAAGAACCGGTGACAACAGCTATTTGCTCTAACTGCAATAAGCAAGGACATTTCTCGATAAGTTGCAGATCTCTAAAGAAGCAGATCGAGAGTGGGTATAAACGCGCTATGAAACAAAAGAACCCGCATGGGGAAAGGAGATGCCATAAGTGTCGTCAAGCAGGTCATATTGCACGGGAGTGTCAACTCTCAAAGAAATCCGAGGCAGTACATATAAACGAAATAGCAGAAACTTCTGAGCCCTCAGATAAGCAAGGAAGGTCTGATGTTTTAGAAGGCACGCTCAATGTTAAAAACATTCCAGTTAAAGTACTGTTTGACACAGGTGCATCACGGAGCTTTATTGCAAAGAGTGCAGTCAAGAAGTTGGATTTGAAATTGAAGAAGCTCAAAGAGCCAATGACTGTCCAGAATCCAGTTGGAGGTTCCATCAATCTCAGTTGGATTTGTGCAGTACCCGTCTCTTTTTCTTGCTATAAATTCCCCATTGTCTCTATCGTCATGAATTTTAATGAATTCGATCTTATTTTGGGATTGGATTGGCTAACCAAATACGAGGCGGAGGTTAGATGCGCCGAGAGGGTTGTTAAGGCAAAGGCACAATTGGGAAATTATATAACCATACCATGTGAAGGCCCGACTTCTAATAGAAAAGACTTCTGGGCTGCTTTGAATGTTTCTCCAGCCCAAATTGAAAATGTTCCTGAAGTCACAGAGAATATTCCTGACCTCATCAAAGACATTCCCGTCGTCAAGAGTTATGCGGATGTGTTTGAGGAAGTCGTTCGCTTACCTCCGCAGAGAGAAATAGATTTCAAGATTGCTTTGATTCCGAATGCAAGGCCGGTAGTTCACGCTATTCGAAGAATGTCCTTGAAAGAGAAGGAAGAATTAGACAATCAAACACGACAGCTAGTATGGAAAGGTCTGATCAGGCCTAGTTTCACTGATTGGGGTGCAGCAGTGGTATTTGTCCCAAAATCTGACGGTACTCTACGGCTATGCGTGGACTATCGTGATCTGAACAAACAGACAATAAAGAATAAATATCCATTGCCGCGAATAGATTATTTGTTGGATCGATTAAATGGAGCACAAGTATTTTCACGAATGGACCTAGCTACAGGCTTCCATCAACTTCGAATTGCCGAAGAGTGTGTTCCAATGACATCGTTCAGAGGTCCCGACCTATTCTACGTGTGGTTAGTAATGCCATTCGGCTTATGTAACGCTCCCGCTTACTTCGTCGATCTAATGAACAGAGTATTCAGAGGAGTATTGAATAAATTTGTTCTGGTTTTTATTGACGATATTCTAATCTTCTCTAAATCAAAAGCCGAACATGAAAAGCATCTAGAACAGGTTCTAGAAATTCTGAGACGGAATGTGTTAAAAGCCAAATTTTCCAAATGTATCTTCTGGCAAGATGAAGTAAAATTTCTGGGCCACGTTGTATCTAAAGAAGGAATCGCTGTGGATCCAAGCAAAATCACGGCCATTCAGAATTGGAAACAGCCCAGCACCCCCACTGAAGTCCGTAGTTTTCTCGGATTGGCTAGCTATTACCGGAAGTTCGTTCAAGACTTTTCAAAGATATCTGGTCATTTAACAAAGCTTACAAAGAAGCACTCTAAATTCAAATGGACTCAAGAGAGCGAGGAGGCTTTCGAAGAGCTAAAGTTGAGATTAACCACAGCTCCAGTGTTAACCATCATAGATGGCAACCAGGATTTAAAAGTATGGACTGATGCTTCTAGAGAAGGCCTTGGCGCAGTGTTAATGCAAAGAGGCCAAGTGATTGCTTATGCTAGCCGTCAACTGAAGCCGCACGAGAAAAACTACGTAACTCATGATCTTGAGTTATTGGCTATAGTGTTCGCTTTGAAAATATGGAGACACTATCTTCTGGGTGAGAGATTTGAACTATTTACAGATCATCAGTCGTTAAAGTATCTGTTCACTCAGAAGGATTTAAATTTGAGGCAGCAGCGTTGGCTGGAGTTTCTTGCAGCATATGACTTTGAAATTATATATACTCCAGGGAAAGCCAATGTCGTGGCCGATGCGTTAAGCCGAAAGAATGAAATGATCGCCAGTTTCATCATTGCGACTTCGTTGATTGATAAGATATCGGCTCTCCAAGAAGACGACCAATTTATCAAAGGAATAAGTCAGCGAATTCGTGAGGGCAATGCTTCGGATTTCCAGCTAGACAGCGAAGGGATTCTGAGGTTAGAAGGACGAATTTGCGTTCCAGAGATTCCTGAACTTAGAAGAGATGTGCTTGATGAATGCCACAAATCTAAGCTCAGTATCCATCCGGGTGTGAATAAAATGTATAACGATATCAAACGCACATTCTGGTGGAAGTCGTTAAAAAGAGACATCTCGATATATGTTAGTCGATGCCCCACTTGCCAGCTAGTCAAAAGCGACCAGCAGAAATTGGCTGGATTATTACAACCGCTGGAAGTTCCTGGTTGGAAGTGGGAACATATTTCTATGGATTTCATTGATGGTTTGCCCAGAACAAGAAAATGAAATGACAGTATTTGGGTGATCGTAGATCGCTTCACGAAGACAGCCCATTTCATACCTGTCAGATCAAATAGAACTGCTCAGAGTCTGGCGCAGATATACTTCAGGGAAATAGTTAGACTACATGGAGTGCCGCTCAGCATAGTCAGTGATAGAGATACAATATTCACTAGCAAATTCTGGGAAGCATTTCAAGTCGAGCTGGGAACGAAGTTAAACTTGAGCACCGCTTATCATCCTCAGACAGACGGTCAGACTGAGAGGGTAAACCGCATTTTAGAAGATCTATTGCGGGCTTGTGTTCTAGATTTCGGTGGATCATGGGAAGACCATCTGCATTTGGCTGAATTCTCTTATAACAACAGCTATCAGGCAAGCCTGACAATGTCGCCATTCGAAGCATTGTATGGTAGACCGTGCCGATCTCCTGCTTGTTGGGTCGAGCCAGGGAATAGACTTGTGTTGGGTCCTGATATGATCTGAGAAGCTGCCGACAAGGTCGATTTTATTAAGAAGCGATTACTCGCCGCTCAAAGCCGACAAAAGAGCTATGCCGATAGAAGAAGAAGAGATATATCCTTTGAAGTTGGCGACTATGTATATTTGAAAGTATCGCCGATGAGAGGAGTTATCCGGTTCGGTAAAACAGGAAAGTTAGCGCCCAAATTCATTGGTCCGTTTCCTATTCTAGAACGGATCGGAACTCTCGCTTACATGGTCAAACTGCCTGACTGGTTGCCTGGAGTGCATGATGTATTTCATATATCTCAACTTCGAAAGCACGTTCATGATCCAGACTTGATCGTGGAAGAAGCAGCTCAACAGGACATTGAAATTACTCCAGAATTAGCCGTGAGGCGAGAGCCGCTGAAGATCATCGGCAAAGAAACCAAAGAGCTGAGAAACAAGAAGGTTCACTTAGTCAAAGTGCAATGGAGTGGAGATCCGCGAGATTGTACTTGGGAAACTGAGGAGAGCATTCAGAAAGCTTATCCTAGATGCCGAGTGGATATCTCTGATTGACTCTGGTGCAAGGTACATTTACCCTACTTTGCACTACCATTCAATTCTCTACTCTATTGTTATTTTCTTTTCATAGATGTGCACATTTAATTATATGGTCTGAAGGATTTTTAAAGGGGTATAAAATTTGATTAGTATATTTTTAAAGGTTAAAAACAATTGGATTGGTTATTGTGTTGTCTGATTGTAGATTTATCAAACCACTTTCGACTTTATTCCTTTTCGGGGACGAAAAGTTTTAAGTGGGGGAGATTGTAACGACCCAGAAAATCTGAACCAATTTAAAATTTTTAAATTGGCTAAAATAATGGATTTTAAATATTTAAAATAAATATTTTAAATAATGGCGATGAAAACTGAGTTTGAATCGACAATTGAAAACGAATATAATTAATTATAATTATAAACAAGGCCTGAAATGGCGTGGTAGTTTCAAAAATTGAATTCAAACTTTGTCGGACTGTACCGGGTGCAGAACAATCCGGATTTTAGTGAAACCAAAAACATTAGGATCTAATTGATGATATCTTTCCAACGAATCTGACCAATCGAAATTTGATAGCGGGAATCAAAAGATATGTCCAATTGAAAATTCTGAATAGTCGCTATGGAATTCAGGCCCTTAAAAATGGACATTTTGCAAACGACCTCGGATTTCGATGAAACCACTTTTGTTAGATCCGCAGTGTCAAGTTATTGCTAGGTTTCAAATTTCATAATTTTTCGAATCAATATGTGAGCGTGGCAAAGGAAAACGCGTTTGACCAGTTTCTGTTGATTTTAATCGACTGGAAATTGGCCATTTTTCAAACGGTCTCAGAATTCGACGAAACTAGTTTTGTTAGGACCGTATCGTCAATACGAAGCTAGAAAATATTTTTCTGGAATTTTTCTAGTTAGTATGTGACCCCGGTAATTTGAAATGTACGTTTAAAATTCAATATAGTGATTTAAATGTAAATTCAACGGAAACTGATTGTAACGATCAAATCAGCTTGCGATACATATCCCATTGTGTCCGGAATGGGGGTAAAACGCTATGGGCGACAGGCGGTAGGCCTCGTTTCGAGGTCGTATGTAAAAGTCAACCTTTTTGCAAAATATAAATAATTAAATAATAAAAAGGGAAAAAAAATTTAATTTAATTCCCTCCCTTTATCCTTCTTTCTGGCCCCCCCCCGATTTCATTAATCAGAAAAAAAAAGAGAAAAGAAGAAGAACGGAGCAGCAGCGACGCCGCCACCACCGGAGCTCCACCCACGAAGCCGCCTTCCCCCGTTCGAAACCCTAGCGCCGCCTTTTCCCCGTTCGAGACCACGAAGCCGCCTTCCCCCGTTCGAAACCCTAGCGCCGCCTTGCCCAGTTCGAGACCACTGAAGCCCCCCCCTCTCGAAGCCAGCGCCGACTCTGACGACGCCTCCCCCCTTTTTTTCCTTCGCAGACAGTAAGTGTTTTATTTTATTTTTATTTTTATTTTAATTACGAAAATACTGATTTTTAAAAAAAAGCATATAATACTGATTTTTAAAAGCATATAATACTGATTTTTAAAAGCATATAATACTGATTTTTAAAAGCATTTAAAACTGATTTTTAAAAGCATTTAAATTCTGATTTTTAGAAAAGTTTAAAACTGATTTAGAAAAGATTTGAATTTTAAAAAGGAAAAGATTTAAACTTTAAATAGGAAGAGATTTAAACTTTAAATAGAAAAAGATCATATTTTTTTTTGAATAGAAAAGATCATATTTTTAAAATAGAAAAGACGGAATTTTTATTAAGTAGAAGAAGTAAGATATGATTCTTATATTTTTAAAGCAATAAAAATATAATTTTTACATCATAGGAATATTAAAAATATAATCTTTATTTTTAAAATATGATCTTTATATATTGAATAGCGAAGTCAAAATTCGATTTTTTTTATATATTGAATAACATAGTAAAAATTCGATTTTTACATATGTAGAGAATACGGGCAACGAAGCGACAAAAGGCGAGATTGGCGAAGATTTCTATAAAGGAAGAGTCGTGGTATTGGATAGCTATTGGTGAGAATTTCTCACTCTTCAATTTCTTTTTCTAGCTATATATATATGTGTTGAAATAAAAGTGAATTGCTATATATAAATATATATCTATATATATATATATATCTATATATATATATATATATATATATATACGCCCCCTCGTCCACAAACCATGGACGATATTTATTGATTGAAATTGTTGTGAAAATTGATTGATAGCGAATGATTGTTTGGGATTGTTTGTGGTTGATATTGATTGATTGAGGTTGAAAAATACCCGCTTGTGGTTGAAAAATATTTGGTTGAAACCACATAGGATTAGTTTGTGGAAATGAAATAAATATATACATGCCGCCTGCGTGCGAACTAGACGCACGATCCCCATTGTCAAAAACCGCGAGGTTTTAAGGTAGAGCGAGGAGCCGTACTAGGGACGGTCCCGGTTTTAACTACCCTGCCGTTATGCTGCCGAAATTTTGAATAATATTCGTGTGTTTGAATTATTTTCATATGCTTAAACTATATTTATTCATTGAATAGAAAACATTCATGTGTTGAATTGATATTCATTCGTTGATTAGAAATTCATGTGTTGAATGGTATTCATATTTTGAAATAAATTGTTTGATAATAAAAATCACATTTTTATCTATATATAGAAACTATAGAAAACATTCATGTGTTGAATTGATATTCATTCGTTGATTAGAAATTCATGTGTTGAATGGTATTCATATTTTGAAATAAATTGTTTGATAATAAAAATCACATTTTTATCTATATATAAAAACTATAGAAAACATTCATGTGTTGAATTGATATTCATTCGTTGATTAGAAATTCATGTGTTGAATGGTATTCATATTTTGAAATAAATTGTTTGATAATAAAAATCACATTTTTATCTGTATATAAAAACTATAGAAAACATTCATGTGTTGAATTGATATTCATTCGTTGATTAGAAATTCATGTGTTGAATGGTATTCATATTTTGAAATAAATTGTTTGATAATAAAAATCACATTTTTATCTATATATAGAAACTATAGAAAACATTCATGTGTTGAATTGATATTCATTCGTTGATTAGAAATTCATGTGTTGAATGGTATTCATATTTTGAAATAAATTGTTTGATAATAAAAAATCACCTTTTATCGACTATATGAACTGTGTAAAATAATCTCGTTTTAAAAGAAATTGTTTTATGATAAAAATCCTATTTTTATCACCTATATGAACTATATAGAAAAATAGTGTTTTGAAATGAATTGTTTTACAATAAAAATCACATTTTTATTGTATGCATAAATCGTTGAAATGTGAAGTGTTAAAAATAGCCACTTGTTCAAAATAAACATATATGAGTTGAAATATTCATTAATTAGCTAATGAAATGATTTGCACCTATTTATGTAACATTAGAATGAATGGTGTTTTAAACCAAATAGAAATCAAATATGAAGTTGAATAGAAAATGATAAATGATAAGAACTGTATATATATGTACATGCATATTCATTGAACAGGTTATAGCAAAGGGGCTAGAGAAGAGGAATAAAATTTTGTGCCCGACAAATAGGTACACATTTACTGTTTTGTTTGGGTGATGATTTTATGAGCCTGTTGGCTAGCCGCTTGCCTTTTTCTTTTTCTTTTTGAGATTAGAAGGACCGGGAAAGCTATTTGCAATTTCCCGATGCTCCCGGTGCAGGGGAGGTTATGGCGAAATTTTCCAAAATTTTAAGGCGTTAGTGAAAAATTTGAAGTGAAAACGGATTGAAATCATTGAATGAACTATATTTATATAAATATATAAATATAAATAAAATTAAAACGAAACGTAGTCGTGCAGTTCGTGTTTTGAAACCGTGTTTTCAAACAACTAGTACGGGAAATCCGACCATTGGATTTTCCCAAAATCTAAACCGTCGGGTTCGCCTTGGAAATATCTTTCCAACGGCACCAACCTTGTAAAAATCCAACGGTTGGATTGTCTGGAATGTTTAAATTCAAATCTGAAGAAAAACAGCGCCAGAAGCGATTATATTTATATATATATATATAAATAATTATATATATTTAATCGAATAACGACGCTGCAGTTCGTATTTTGAAATCGAAACTTCAAACGATTGTACCGGGAGATCCGACCGTCGGATTTTCCCGAAACTGGAACCGTTGGATTCGTTTTGAAAAGACCTTTCTAATGATGTAAATTTTGTGAAGATCCAACGGTTAGATTTTCAGATATGTGTAAATCAAATCTGAAGAAAAACAGCGCCACGACCGCTTTATGGCCTGAAGCGTCGTTTTGAATAAATTAGCTATTTTAAAATAAATAAAAATAGCGATAAATAGTTATAAAATATCATAAGCGATATGGAATGGAAATAAACTGAATTTGCTTGATTTATGTGGCTTTTGATGGTTGAATGTGTTTGGTGTGAAAATTACATTAAAGAACACAATTGGTGTTGTCGAATAATTTAACCATTTAAATAAATTGATTTGAAATTCTAAATATACGTGAATTATTTGAAAAGGCCGAGTTAATTCTCATTTCGAATAATTGACCGACGATTGAAATTCGAAGATGAAGACGACGGTCGAAGACCGGAGATCTTCACCTCGTTTGGATGGTAACCGAGGTCCTGATTGGGAGGCATCCCGAAATATGGATAATGAGTGGTGATCGTCCAGACGTACGTGGTGATCGATGGGTTTGCGAGGTATTTAGTGCCTCCGGTTTCGTTCAGACCCAGAACGGACTTGTAAATGGACTGTGTGTCTGACATTGGAGTTTATTCTGTGTTGATTGATTTCTGTTAAATATACATCTGTTTGGCGGCGGAGAATTTATTCTTTTGCTTAACGCCCTTCTCTGAGACGCACGAGCTCAGAGGTTGTATATGGATGGACATCAGTCGCATGGCATGAATTGCCTATGTGGCATGCTAAGATGCAGTGATCAGGGCTTCTGTTGAAAAGCAAAGCCTTGTGGTGATGATCAAAGCACCGCCTGTGTGGTGTAGCTTTGTGTATAACGTGAATTCGCGAGCCTCACATCCCGGTATGAACCTAAAACGGGAGAAGGACCTCAGGGAGGGCATGCGTTTCTTTCTAGCTAGGGTGGTGTCAGTGACCTACCAGCCCTGACATTTATATACTTTTCACCTATGTGGTTGTTGCTGTTGCGAGGCGCCTCGGTTTGATCGGACGATCCGGGTCCGATGGAGTCATTCGTTGGCTCGTTTACGCCCCAAAGGGCGGGGAAACGTAGTGTTCAGGCATTTTAATCCACATCGGTGGACCGGCCCTGTCGCTCCGAAGGCTTGACTGAGTACTTGCCTGTGGCTCGGGCTAGAGAGTCACGAATTCGGTAAGGACTATCTTTTGCCTTGGTTCATGACGGAAATCCAATTTCCAAATACGACATCGTGCGGTTCTGATTGTATATATATATTTGGCGACATAGTGGCATGGGACGCTCATGTCATCTATGATTGATAGTTATGATTTGAAATTGTTTTCAAAACATATAAACACTAGCAATAATATCAAATGCCTTTGTTTTATTCGTATCAATCATATTTTGGCCGTTATAAGGTAAAAACTCTATCCTCCGGTTTGCGTTGCATTGTGTGATGGGAACTGAGTCTTATAACGGCTTCATTTTTATAAAAAGCATAGCGATGTTTAAAAGAAAGATTTGTTTTAAAGCACTGGCAATCAATGGAGTAAACCCGTTCCACGAAAGTGGCGTGGTCCTGTGATTAGCCAAACTATATATGTGTGGAGTAGATTTCTCATACCAGTCCCATGACTGACTCGTAGTTTGTTTCACTCTCAAACTCGGGTGCCCCTTTTTCCATGGGCAGCCTTGTATTCAGGTTTAGCTGGTTCTTTCTGGATAGCCGGAGCTGAAGATGGATTCTATCATTTATCTCTTTTTATGCTGTTCAGCTCCTATTGTACATATTTTGTTTATTTCCGCTGTAGACATTTATGTATAGCTGAACTGTATTTGTACTAAGTAAGATCCTGTATACTGTGTAACTCTGATGATTACTTTTATCCAGTATATTCCATTGTTCATTATCTGGTGTATTTATTTAATTCTGTTCTGCTATTATATGTTTCTGTGTTATATTCCAAAGATAACCCTGTTTCCGTGAGAACGGGATTTCGGGTCGTCTCAGGAATGCTCCTGATATGAGGACGATGTTCACTGATTTCATGAGAGAGATGCTTAGAGATGTGCAAGGAGCAGTTCCTAATGCTGCTAATGGTGCTGGTGCAGTGGTGCACACACCTAGGGCCGATTTCGCCAAGCTTTGTAAGGACTACACTAGTCTTGGTGGGAAGCCGTTCCACGGAACGGAATCGGCTACAGAAGTTCAGGATTGGCTTGATAGTTTTGAGCGTATCTTCGAAGATCTGGGAATTGAAGATGTGATGAAGAGGAAGCTAGCATCCCGTCATCTTCAAGGGCGGGTAATGGATTGATGGAATGCTATTAAGGCAACTACCCCTGAGGATCAAGTTACTTGGAATCAATTCAAGGCCCAATTCAGTGATAAGTTCATCCCAGCTGCCCAGAAGTCAGAATTGTTTAGGAAGTTCTTGGGACTTAAGCAAAATGGTAGGGCGGTCTCAGAATATATTGCTGAATTCGATACTTTATCCAAGTATGGATTATCCCTTATCGATACTCCCGAGAAGAAGAATGAGAAGTTCATAACAGGCTTAAATCAGTATTTGGGGGAAAGGCTTATAAACCATATTGATGAGACTTTTGAATCGATTGTTGGGAAAGCATTGAGGTCAGAGAGCCTTTATCCTAAGCCCAAGACTGAAGTCGCTGTTGCATCTGCAGAGGGGCCAAAGCCGCAAGCAAGCGGTGGAGGAAAGAATAATTCCCGGAATAAGATGAAGCAGAATCAAGCTAAGGATGGTCAGAAAAAGAGTAAGAAAGATGTTGAGTGTTTTAGCTGTGGCAAGAAGGGCCATTATGCTAAAGAATGTTGAGCAAAGCCAACAGATAGGAAGTGCTTCAACTGCGGCCAAGTGGGACATCACAAGGATAAGTGTCCGCAACCCCCTAAAGAAAAGCAGATTGTGAAAGCATATGCTATCAATGTCGTTCCTTCTTCGTTGAATGCCCCAACTGCGACGGAGAAAGGAAAGAATGTCATCATTCAAGCTATGCTTTCTGTTTATAATGTTCCTGTTCGAGTACTGTTTGATACTGGGGCTTCCCGTTCCTTCATATCTAGTAACCTAGTAGATAGGTTGGGATTGGAACCCGAGATAGTAGATAGACCTTTAGCAGTGGCGAACCCGATTGGCGGCTTGACTAGCCTTAGTATAATTTGTCGTAATGTGTTCTTATCGAGTCATGGATGTATGTTTGCTTGTGATTTCTTTGTTTTGGGTTTTACTGGGTTTGGGATTATTTTGGGAGTCAATTGGCTCCAAAGGTACGGGGTGGTGGTAGACTGTGAGGGCTTTTTGGTGACAGTTAGAGCGGATGATGGTCGGAGGGTAGTGTTTGGTGGTCTACCTAGTGATGTGGGTAATGGCTAGTTTTCTTAATTCCCTCGACATTCCGCATGATGAGTTGTCAGATATGCCCGTGGCTGGCCAGTATTCGGACGTCTTCAAGGAAGTGACCGGGCTTCCACCATACCGAGAGATTGAGTTTCGTATTGATTTAGTGAAAGATGCCAGACCTATAGTAATGCCACTTCATCGTATGGCACCAAGGGAGCAGCGAGAGCTCGGGGTGAAGTGAGCGATCTTTTGAAGAAAGATTTATCAGAAGAAGTGTCTCCGATTGGGCAGCACCAGTTGTGTTTGCTGCCAAGGCAGATGGTTCCCTTCGATTGTGTGTGGACTACCGCGAGTTGAATAAGGTGACGAGTAAGAATAAGTATCCTCTACCGCGGATAGAAGAATTGTTTGATCAGTTGAGTGGCGCGAGAGTGTTCTCCCAGTTGGATCTCGCGATAGGTTTTCATCATCTTAGGGTGGAAGCTAAGAGTATAACTAAAACGGCCTTATGGACGCCATCTGGATTCTATGAGTGGTTGGTCATGCCATTCGGGTTGACCAATGCACCAGCATATTTTGTGGATCTTACGAATAGGGTATTCAGAGATCAATTGAATAAGTTTGTTCTTGTGTTTGTAGACGATATCTTGGTTTATTCGAGGACAGAAGAAGAATAAAAGGAACATTTGAGGATAGTGATGGAGGTGTTGAGAAAACACCAATTAAAAGCAAAGTTTTCTAAGTGTCACTTCTGGAGGATGGAAGTGAGATTCTTAGGCCATGTTGTTTTAGAGAATGGTATTGCCATGGATCCTACGAAGGTGGATACGGTACAAGATTGGTCTACGCCCAAGAATGTAATAGATGTAAGAAGTTTCATGCGATTGGCTGGATATTATCATAAGTTTATCCAAGACTTCTCCAAGATAGCAGCACCGTTGACTCAGTTGACCAAGAAAAATCAAGCTTTCGTCTGGGATGAAAAGTGCGAGAATGCATTTAAGAGACTAAAGGAAAATTTGACATGTGCACCAGTGTTAGTCATTCCTAAGGGGAATGAAGAGATGACAGTATATACAGATGCATGTGGTGCCGGGCTAGGTGCTGTATTGATGCAAGGAGGTAGGGTTGTAGCTTATGCTAGTCGGCAACTGAAACCACATGAGAAAAGATATCCTACATATGAATTGGAATTGGCAGCGATCGTATTCGCATTGAAGATGTGGAGACATTATCTCTTGGGAGAAAGATTCGATTTGTTTACTGATCATAAATCGTTAAAGTACCTTTTCTCCCAGAAGGATCTAAATCTCCGACAACAGAGATGGTTAGAATTCTTAGCTTCCTATGATTTCGATGTCGCATATACACTAGGAAAAGTCAATGCGGTAGCTGATGCACTGAGTAGAAGACATGTCAGTTTAGGGGCCATGTTTCTTGAATGGAAGCAACTGGAGTATATCGTTGGGTATGATTTCAGACCAAAGTGCAAATTGGATCCAGTAATGTTAGCAAGTTTGACAATCAGACCCACTTTGATTGAGCAGATTGGTTCCAGTCCGAGGGACGATCCTAACTTATTCGAAATCATCTCGAAGTTAGAGATGGATATCGATGAGGAGATGGACAAGTATGGGCTTGATCGAGATGGATGGCTTAGAAAGAATGGGAGAATAGTTGTACCCAATGTCAATGGATTGAGAGATGAAGTGCTTAGAGAATGTCATCACTCAAAATTGACTATACATCCCGGTGATAACAAAATGTATCGAGACATGAAGCAGACCTACTACTGGGAAGGAATGAAAAGGGACGTTGCGAGGATTATATCCAAATGCATGAATTGCCAGCTAGTTAAAGTTGAGAAAAAGAAACCTAGTGGTTTGTTGCAACCATTAGAAATCCCAGAATGGAAATGGGAACAAGTCTCAATGGATTTCATTGATGGGTTAGCATTTGGATGATTGTCGACCGATTGACCAAGAGTGCAAGGTTTATACCTGTCAAGTCGAATAGAATGACAGCTAAGTTAGCTGAACTGTATATGAAATGGGTAGTGAGATTTCATGGAGTACCCAGAGGCATTGTAAGTGATTGAGATCCGTTGTTCACTAGTTGATTTTGGAAGAGCTTATAAGAGGCATTAGGATCAGAATTACATCTCAGTACCACGTACCATCCTCAAACCAACGGTCAGGCAGAGAGGGTGAATCGAGTATTAGAAGATCTCTTCAGAGCTTGCATATTAGATTTTGGCAGATCATGGGATGACCATTTGCATCTAGTGGAGTTCGCATATAATAATAGTTATCAATCCAGTATTGGTATGGCTCCATTTGAAGCTTTGTACGGAAGACCATGCAACTCACCGTCATGTTAGTTAGAAACTGGTGAGAAATTTGTGCTTGGGCCAGATGTGATAAGAGAAACCTCGGATAAGATCAAAGTT
The DNA here is from genome assembly GCA_030737875.1 of Allium sativum. NCBI lineage: Eukaryota > Viridiplantae > Streptophyta > Magnoliopsida > Asparagales > Amaryllidaceae > Allium > Allium sativum. Next base: position 601,930,130 of record CM060919.1, on the reverse strand, counting down.
ATCCGACAACGAATGAAGGCTGCCCAAGATAGGCAGAAGAGTTATGCCGATAAGAGCAGAAGAGATTTAAAATTCTCCATTGGCAACTTGGTGTTTATCAAGATTTCTCCGTTAAAGAGCGTGATTCGATTTGGTAGGAGAGGCAAGTTAACACCAAGATTTGTTGGTCCGTTCCCAGTTCTTGAACCAGTTGAGAATTTAGCATGTAAAGTTGAGTTACCGTACAAGATGGCGGGAGTTCACAACGTATTTCATGTTTCCCAGTTAAGGAAATTCGTGCACGACCCCGATGTGGCTATTTCACCTGATCAGTTAGATGGTGTCGAAGTAGAACCCAAGGCGGTTGGGAACCGCAAGCTAATTTGTATTGTCGAGCACGATACGAAGAAACTTCGAAGGAAAGCGGTGAATCTAGTCAAGGTTCAGTGGGGCGAGGATGAGAATGACTGCACTTGGGAGACAGAGGAGAGGATTAAGGAGACGTATCCAGAACTCTTTGCCTAGTACGATTTTAGTAGTATAGTTTCATCCCTTGTTAGTAAACCACATGCTAGGGTAGGCTTGTTGTGCTTGTTTTGCATGTTTGATTGTTGTATATGGCTGATAGGCATGCAAGATCCATCGTTTGTTTCTTAGTTGAGGAATTTCGGGGGTGAAATTTCTTAAGGGGGGAGAGTGTAATCACCCGCATTCTACGTATCGAAGGATCGTAGGATATTTATTTCTTTTTCATATGAGGTCGTATAGTCATGTAACTTTGGGGAATGACTATTGGGGTCATTTCCCATGTTCTCGATTTTTGCCAATTTTTAAATGACCGTTTTTCCCCTAACTGGTCTTGTTTCGGCCATAACTTTTGATTGATAAGGAGTTTTGACCTGAAACCACTTCCATTAGATCCGGATGATGGTTTAACTTTCCATAGAGTCGTCACGTTAGCCAAACGGACTAACCGTTTGGGAGATATGCTGAAACAAGGTTTAGAAGGTGAAAACAACTTAACCGGGCCTAATTAGGGTGATTAGCAAGAGGGCTCATAACCCATTTCGGGATTAGGGTTATGGGGAGGCTGAGAACAGTTAGGAAACGATTTTTATTTCATTTTTCAGCTGCCTTAAACATTTCCCTAACCATAGCAAAGGCCTCCAACACCCAAATCACCTTCTAATCACCATTTAATCAAGTTTTAGCCTAATCTACATCAAATCAAGGCAAATTAACATCAAGTTTGGGATAGAGCTACTGAACACACTGATATTCGACCTATATCAGAGATACTTTCAGATCTATAAGTAATTTGTGGCTAAGGTGAGTGATTTGCATTGTTTTTCACTAATTACGGCTAATTAGGGGTGATTAGTGATAATTAGCGAAATTATAACTCAAAAAAATCTGGAAAAAATTGTAAAATTCTAAATTATTATTTTAGGGCTCTGATAAAAATTTGGGTTAATTTGGTCAAGTTTTGCTTATCCTAAGGTTAGTTATGTTTAAACATGATTATGGGGAAAGCAAGGGTTTTGGGTATGTTTGATCTATATTATCATGATTATTTGTTGTTTTAGTGTTTTTGGATGAGTATGCATGTTTCTATGACTGTTTGGAATGTTTTTTAATTTTTTAAAATAGTTAGAATAGTCAAAAACGTCGTCGTGTGGCGTAAAAACAGTCGCTGGAAATTGTAGGAAAAATATGCAGGAGCCGGACTGGATCGGATCGCCCCTACCCGAACCAAACCATTCGTGGTGCACCCCTCCTCCACCCCAAACGTGGCCCATCCCCCTTCGAACCGTGAAGTTTTTGAACTGATCTCTGGACCACGAACCGATGAGACAGCTCGCGAGCCGCTGATGTAATCATGAACCGACCCGATGTTGGAGAGGAGGCCCGAACCAGAGCTTGGCATCAGGAGCCAAATGAAGGAGCCTGGAATCCGAAGCATGCAATCGCGACCCAATCCGGAGGACAACATGACTCACGAACCAAACCGGAAGGTGTTCCCACGAGCTGTGGACCACGACCCGAACCGGATGGGTAGCCACGAGCATGAACCGAGAATGCACTGAACCGAACCGAACCAAGGACGGATGGGGCATTGATCACGACCGAACCGATCCGGAGGAGACCAAAACCCGAGATGTAAAGGTAGTCCAAATGGGATGTAGAACACAGGATCCAAATGGGAACCAATGAGTCAACTTCATGATTGGGCTTTGCTGCGGGACGTGTGCTAAGGGGTTATCGACGTCCATAACATTGATTCACCACCAAGTTGAATGTTAGGCTACGGATCAGTGCAGTGGGGTAGTTATTACTCCATGGGCAGAGTGATCGTAGCAAGGCTATGAGCCAGTGCAGTGGGGTTGTTATGACTCTATGGGGGCAGAGTGGACATAGCAAGGACTAGTGGCTATGGATCAGTGCAGTGGAGTCGCCATGACTCCATGGGGCAGAGTGATCATAGCAAGGATTTGGGTGATCAAAGCGGTGGATATCGTATGCTTTATGCACTGAGTGAGAGATGTGAGGATGGTTGCTATGCTTGATTGCTTGCCATCATTATGACATGCACACCCCACCCTCATATCTTTACACCATATGTTAGTGTCACCTTAGAGTATTGTACATCTTGTTGTGCTAACTCTTTGGTTGCAGGTCCAGGTTCAAGTATGGTTTAGTATACCTGTTATTGTTCTGTTTTGCTGCTTATCGCTCATACTAGACTTTTGTCTGACCCAGAGTTTTATGTCTCTTCTTATTACTCTGGGTGCTCTTAAATGGGCAGACTAGAGACAGGTCAGGTGATTATGCATGAGTAGCTTTACCAGAGACGAGTAGGAGGCTTCTACGTATGATATATATATATATATATATATAATCTCCCTGTGTTGCTGCTGGTCACTACTTTGGGCATTAGTAGTGTACCTTTCTAATTTTGCTTTGGAGACAATTTTAAAAGTTGTAATAATGATGATGTGGAACATAAGCTGTATTTTGTATTTTCCGCTGCTATGATGGTTTAGTTTTCAGCGTATGCACTGTCTCACCTGCTTTATGTCAAAGTTATGTTATTATTATATTTTGTTCCATGCGCTGTGAGATATACTACAGGTTCCTTGCTAGTTCAAATTCCTTTCTTTGGCGACCATCCTATGCTAGTCGGGCATTGGCACATCGCAATTTCATTGGAAATGTCGGCTGGTGCGAAGTAGGCTGTCAAGATTAACAATTGTGTTAAACGCAAATCACAATCAGATTGTGGTACTTATTGATGTTCAGATGAATTTGATACTGTCCTTGAACTCTCATCATCGCTATATTCTACAACTACAACAATATGAAGTTAGAAATCAAGACTTCTACATGATAATTTTGGAGATTTACTTGACATTCTGGTGAATCGCACTAACTTAGTACATTCGCCAAAATTTCAATCCACTCTGGCAATCTGCTAACCGCCCTTCTCCCTTCGGAAAAATCTACAATATTTGAAACGATCACCAGTATATCTGAGTCCTTTTCCAAGATGAACATTGCAGTACATTTAATTATGTAAACAGACATCCTTATTCGAAGATGAACATGCTTATTCAATGCATCATCGTATGTGTTTTCACTTGTATAAATTACATACCATACCAATTCATACAAATGAATGGACTGCGTTTAGCAAGTGCGACAAGGATGTACTAACGTTAAAGTATTGTATTGCAAATTTTACTCAGGTAAATGAACAACTAGTTAAATATACCTGAATTTTACAAAATTTGCTAAACTGGCAATTCAAAATGAATCTAGAAAGTTGAACCATATCAATCCAGTGCACTCTGTTGATTGATATCAGTCTTGAAAGTATCCACCATGAATAGAACTACCAAAAGAAACATAGAAACTGATTGATTATTGAACACTATTATTAAAGATTATTATATTATATATAATATTTTACAGTTGCTAATTGAAAACGTAAACTTACTGTGATGCTGTAGCAATAAATGCGTGTCGGAAAAAGGTCACAAAAAGTCTTAGCACACAAAAAAGGCCAGTATAATCATGTCCCCAGTATGCAATAGAAAGTTCAAACCATGTATTAAAATCAATCCAATATGCAATTGCTAACCTCTCAGTATGTACACAAAGCATTCTCTCTTTCACCTTCTCCTCAACATCATCATGCATGTTCCCAAACTCATGGTTTTAAACATCAGGTTCACCTACACGAAAAACAATAGTCTTACATACTAAAAAGCAGTTTTTGAGAATTCAGGCGTTAACTGATGTTTCTTTCAAAATATTTTTGCTAACAATAGTGTAATAGTTTATGACAGCGTAAGAAGTTGGTAAACTACTATGCACCTCTTTTATTCGAGAAGATTGTTGCAATACAACCATAGCTGTTATGTGAAAAGATCCATCTTTGCAAAGAGAAGATGATATCGATTTATAATGCACAGAATCAGGATAATGTATGCAATGCCATCAATTTGTTTCAGAATTGCTCACCAAACTTCAAGATCCTAATATGCAGGTTGATTTCTCATTACCTCTTAGTAATTTATCCCATTTGACAATCTTTCTATGAACCAAATTTTCATCTAAAACTCTCAATTTGAGATAATCGAGTCACTTCTAAAGGAATGCAACAAGGCAGAAAATTTTAAACAAGAGGTGAGATATTCTTACTGTGATATATCAGAATGATTTCTATATACTTTCTGGATTGCTAATGCATAATTTGATCTAGTGTAAGAAATTGGTGTTCGAGTTGGACCAATAATTCTTGCAAACGCAGAGAAGTTTGTAGAGACGACTGACATATGTGCAGCTCTTCGTGTATGCAAAGCTGATGGACATGCTACTTCGCTTAAAGAAATATTTGTTTCATCTGCATGAAAGCCTAAATTTTTATAGAGAAAACTTCTAATATAATCAAGAATTTGATGTTATTGGAAGTCTAATTTCATTGCTATAGCAATAAACTCAACGTACTATAAAATGATCAAAGGCTGCATGCATGAATATAAATGATAATTTTAATACTTGAAGTAGCATGTGTTTGCCTCCAATTTCATATGCATTCAGGTATAGAGCAAATATCCAAAGGATTTAATCTGTAAAAGCTGATAAATGAGACTAGACATACAATTATACTGAAATTTGTAAAGTATTTCAGAGAAGGCTGGGCTTGAAGCTTTAAATGCAAAATTATTGAACTGATCTAATATAGTTCCATGTTCATAATCATGACAACAAATGCAAAATTACTATCCTACATGATTCTGTAAGTTTACATGATACACACTTCGTCCACGACTTATTTTCACAAATCACTAAGTTTTAAGTTATACCGTTTTTTCTTTAAAGGGGCCAAATTTATTGCATTCTTGCATACCAAACTTTCCACAGTCACTACTTGCATCACAAAGGGGACAAAAGCGCATAGACAAGCAACCGTGATGCCATACAAACATGATAAAAAATGAAGGAAAATAATTACAAATCAACAACAGCAAGTCACGACAATTGCATGCATGGATAGTTAGACCAAGCCAAGGACAAGGCAGCGAAACAGAGATGATAATGGAAATCAAAGTGCATCGCAACTCAATGATAGTGCAAACATGTATATGCATACAAAGTTCAGGAAAGTAACCAACTAATAACCCGGTTAAGTCACAAGCAAATGCCAAGGAGCAACAACATATTGGTGCAAATCATCAAGTCAGACAAGCTTAAAGAGGATAAACACATACAAGACAAAACTAAGTACACCTAGGAATTGTATGCAACTTAAACAAATACACAAGGAAAAGGCTAAAGTGTGGCACAAGTTGAAGGCAAGGAATTGTGCATGGTTTAAGAGCACATGTATCAATACTAAACCAAAAGATAACATCAAGTAATAAAGAAACGTACCTGACATGGTTGGAAAGAACCGAACTCAGGCATAACTCTCATACCATATCAACCAACAATTCATACTTAATACCTTTATTTTTTTCTAACTACTGCTGGTAAGGCAGCAGTTACCCCTGTCTTAGTACTTAGCAGCAACCATACTGCTACTATTAAAATAGACAGAAGTCTGCCAATATTTCTAAAAGAATTATTGTTAATGGCTCCCTTAAGTCATTATGGTTTGATAACTACTAGTAACTACTAACTACTACTATGCTCAATGAAACACATAGTGCGCTTAACAAAACACACACACACACAACTAACTACTACTATGCTCAATGAAATGTACAACATAAATTTGGTGCATATATATCTCTTCTTTAACATTCATTAATACTATCACCAATACTCAGTTGTTATTAACCATTTCTATTGACCGGTAATACTCTCAAATCCAAATGAAACTCTAGCTCCAAAATTCCCAAATCGACTCCAACTCGAGAATTCCTAGATCCAAATAAAAAATATAAGTTCAATACAAATTGGTTGTTTATATAGTTCAACTAAAAAACTAAAAACTAATGTTAAGAATAAAAAACTCACCAGTTTCGACGTGTTTAGGGTTTCGACGCTGGTACAACGACCAGCAATGGAGATGCTTAATTGAAATCAGAGGCGCGGGATAAAAGGAAGATGCGACTTGCAGTGCAGGCGAATTGAAATAAAAATTGATAGGCGGGAAAATGAAATTTGGCGAAGAGGGAAATGGATCAGATTTTCATTTGACGCGACCAAAATTAGTAGGACTGGAGGGAAGCAAAATAATCTCCCGCCTTAGTTTATCTCAGCGTTTTTGGCTTTAAAATCACTTATTAATATTAGTTTTTTACAACAAGGAGAAGAGAAGGCTGTCTTTTGCTATTGTGGATAACCACTTTTCTTGTAGTGAAGAGGGAAACATAAAACCTTGAGTCAGACAACAGTCTTAGTGAGCGATAAAACAACTATCTAACTTCATCAATAAAGTATATAAGGATAGGCAGATTAATCAACTAATTTACCAACATCAACAGAGAAGGACCCAACCTGTCTTCCCCACATCCGACAGTGATAGCCTTTACAATAAGCATTTAGAAATAACAGTACATCCATGAAAATTAGTTATCAGGTGTAAGCCATTCTAATTGACATTGACATCTCCCAAGCACAATCCCCATAGGCCTAAACTAATATCGGACAAGCATCCAAGAATTATCTCCTTCCATGTCGAATAATCTACATAAGACGATATAAGAAAAACAATCATCATCCATAACTCTGGCTATCATTGCCAATTCATCTTCGAAACCATCGTTAATCGTATGACCAGCTCAACCTTGCCGTCCGTCAAGGGCTAATGGTGAACCTCGGTTCTAGCAAAACTTCATATGCTATCATGACTCATATCTCTAGGCCCATCGTGACTGCCCCATTGTACCCCTGCTTTGAGTTCGCTAGAACCTATGACAACGATAATCTCTCAGCCTTTATTATCTCAAGTCATCCAACTTGATGCCTATTCATAAGCTCAAGAGCCTTCTCAAGCAACCATTATCCATGAACTCACCACCTTGAGTCGTCTTCATATTCATTGAATTATGACGATCAACAAACACATCACGTCACTTTGAACATTCCCACTTGAATATACCTCGAAGTTCATTCATTATGGAACCAAAATAACATCATCTTAGTGAACCATAATCAGGTCGTCCTCATCTTAGGTCGTGACCGACCTACGACCTCCGATTCGACCCATTAGGTCAATTTACTAGACCCACGACCTGACTTCACCAACTTAGGTTGACCCAACTCCCTCGAATGACCCAAGTTCCTGTGACCCAACATGAGCCAACCCAATCCTTCCATGAACACTCAACGACCTGACCTAACTAGGTCGTTCTGCACCCATCGCCTTCTGGACTGACCCGCCTGTTTAAGTCACCAACGACCCAGGACTTAAGGCATGCACGATCCAATCCCCAACGACTTGAAGGATTTCAACGAATTGGCCACCATTTCTTGGAGAATAAGTCGCAACTCTACCTATCTTCGAACGACCTGACTCTAGATCTGACCAAAATAACTCCAATCTTGACCAAATCATCACCAAACGACAACATCGATTCAAACAACCCATCCATATCATCCAGTTCAACCATAAACACTTCATGAAATCATCAACAACATCAGAATGACAATTTTCATCAATAATCATATAAAAATTCACCAAATCATGATAAATCAATACATAAACTAAAACAATGGATCTAACTTGCATAAACATACGAATTAACATAAGAACTTACCGGTCTTAAGTTGCTGGATTAGATCCTATGGTTATTTACATGAAAATATACTTACCATGAGGTAGATCTTGGTGAAAACAACTTAAAATGATGAAAATAAGATCAAACAACCCATATACTCGATTGAATCCTTGTGAGAGATACTTATCACTCACTAATTCTTCAAAACAACACAAAATCAATGAATCATGAATCCGAACAGCGAATAACACTCTTCAAACCATCCAATTTGATGAGACCTGTTTTCATTGACGTAGATCTAGCTTCAAACGATGTAGATCTTTGATTCTTTTATGTAGATCTATAATTTTAATGGTGGAAAGTGTATTTGATTGAGCATGGAGGATCACGAGCTCAACCAAATGAGATAATGAAGAAATAAACTATTCTCCATGCCTCCAACCCCCTATTTATAGCCTCCCACCAGCCCACTAATGCACCACTCCAAATCAACCCACTAATCGTTTACAAAACCTAAACAGAAATTGTGAAACACTAAAACAGCGATTCCTCCCTAACCACTGAACCAAATCTTTAATGTGACCACTCTGCGGAATTGGCAACACCATTTCTTTTCCAATGAAATCGATCTCAGCGCCTGATTTAACCCCATTCAAAATTTATTCTATGTACAAAATTAACTGGGGTAAAATGTTCACATATAAAATTGGTAAAAATTATGGATATGTCTCGCATCTCCATAAACAACATATCAAAATACGAGAATGATCCAACCCTTAGGGAAATAAATAAAAAATATTTTATGATCCTCCGATACTTAAAATGCGAGCTGTTACAATACATGTATGCACACACATGTATATGTGTGTATATATATATATATATATATATAAATGTGCAGGTGCATAAGTCGGATATGCAAAACAACATGGAATGCAATCCAGACTAGTATATATAAGCTACAAGAAGATAGGCTTAACCCAAGCAGTCAACGATCATGCACACACAGGAAAATGCTCGAGCCAATGCACATTCATGCAAGTATAAAAATCTAGACATTCAAGTGCAGTGCACAAGTTTCAAGTAGAAGGTGCCAATATATGTATGCACAACATGGCATATATATAGCCTCACGCCAAGTAACAAACACAAAGTGCTACAGCAATGGGGAAGGGTCGACACAACACCAGAAAAAGGTTTTTCTAATAGTTATTACAGTTACTAATTAACTTTGTAACAGTTATAGCCGTTACTACAATATACGTGACAAACTGTTGTCAGGAATACTATAACGGTTATAACCGTTATAAAGTATGTATATTAACAGTTATAACCCTTACAAAACTATGATTATGTCGCACTTATAACCGTTGGTACTGAAAAATTTATAACACTTATAACTGTTATTATATTTATTTTTATAACACTAATTACAGTGACAAATATGAAATATGTAACCATTATTACTATTAGTATGTAAAATTGACTATTTCATGCAATAAATATAATAGTTATAATTGTTACAAACTTGAATATTATACCAAGCCTAATTTATTTAAACAAGCAACAATCATAATATGCCCAACTAATTTCATAAAGCATATACCAATAAGAATATACAACATATAATATAAGAATATCTCAAAGAAAATACAATAATATATCATAATTTGTATCCTAAAGCAAATTCCATTTCGACAAACATCAAACTATCAAGATTTAACATACAACCATTCATTAACTATAACTAATATCAAATAACATCGAAGTATCATAATTTAACACATAACCATTAAACAAAACGCAGACGATAAATGGACCACATCATAAAATCACCATCGTCATTATCAGATAGTGTTTGCATACCATTTTGGGGTTATCAAAAATTGACGCATCAGGATCCATAATTATCTGGATTTGGAGTTTCATCGCCACCTTCTAATCTTTGTTCTGCTTCCGCTGCTTCAACCAAAGCCTACGATGTTCAACAAAATAATAATATGAGTCAAGACATGAAAACAATGTATAGTATCCCTTCTAACAAATATTTTTATAACTCAAATATTTCATACCTAGAAACAAGCATAAAATAACATGATGATAAATTATACGGGATGCAGACATCAATAGTAAATGATCGCTCGACTCAGTTTTCAACTGAGCCTACATGGCTAAGTTTTATCTTGAACCACTATGGATAAATGTGATCTATTTATCAGGGAATTCTATAACAACTGCTAACATATTGATAGTGCATGCATGTCAAGCAGGTTTGGTGAATTTTTCTTTTTCTCAGGTTTTCAGGTAGAACTGATCTTTTTTCCAGCTTCGTAATTATCAATATGATGAACGCTTTAATTGCTTATAAATTACATCATGTTTACATATAGTTTAGAATTCGTGTACTAGAAGACTGTGTTTTTAACATCGACTAAAAATAAGAATAGATATTTCTTCTACTTGTCAGATTGAACCTTCAGTATTTGATAAATCCCAACATACCAACTAAAAGCAAATATATATATATATGTATATGTATGTATATGTATATGTATATGTATGTATGTATATGTACCCATTATATAATATTCAGTTTAGCTGAGCCAAGTGACTCTGGTAAAATGAATCTTGTAGGCTCATTTTTGAGCTCAGTAAAATTGAGCATATGGCTCAGTAAAATGAGCCTACAAGACTCCGTTTAAAACTGAGCCACTAGGATCATGTGAAACAAGCCTTGTAGGCTTATTTTTACTGAGCCTGGCTCGGTTTAAACTGAGCCTACAAGACTCAGTTTACTAGGGCCACTCGACTTAGGTAAACTGAGCCAACAAGGTTCAGCTTAAAACTGAGCCACTTGTCTTGGGCAAACTGAAACATAAATTTGCAACAAACATGGTATATAAAAAAAAATTAGACCAAAACAATGAGTTAGAACATTTTTATAAACATACTGTAAGTAAAAGGAAAAAATGAGGTAGAATAGTGTTACCTGGATAGCAGCCACCAAACACATTTAGTCCATTCCTTCTTGTACTACAATTCCCTTAATTCAACATAGTTACGTCTGACCTGCTCACCAAAATATTTGAAAGTCATGTCATAGCAATGATTGATATACTATATAATGGGATGCGATTTGACATATTCATCAGAAGTCATAATTCCAAAGTTTGACTATTAACAAATCAACGAAGATACAACAATTAATAAGCAAAACTTCGACTTTGTTATTGAATCTTAAAGAAACCTCTATTTACAAGCCTATTTCGTGTTTTATAATTTGACGATGAATGGAGAAAAGGAAAATAAAAATAAAGGTGCTATCCCTTCTACTCAAGAATTTAAGCATTGAAAAGTATAAAGCGTATAAAGCAAACTCATGAACCAGTTAAAAAAATGCGTTTGGATAGTATTTTTCATATGTTTTTCCAGCATTAGATTAGCGTAGGAATAATATTTTTAAAGAAACACCGTGTAGCATATCTAGAAAGGGAGGCATGAAGCGATTTATTCAAAATATTAACTAAATTTATGAAGCTCATAAATATAGATTTGTAAAGTAATAAGTTGAACATACTTGGAACCAAAAGTAAGCTATATAAATATTCATGGACAATATTACCAATGTATATTGAATCAATCATTGTTAAACAAATGTTTAGAGAGTATCTTAAAAAATCAAATATAATCCTGCACAAACGACCACATCAGGATAATGATTTTCAAATAGGGTTCAAATTTGGATATTTATTTACGAAATTTAGTAACTATCAATGTTACTAAATTAAACGTGAAGCCTCAGTAAAATATTGTGGTAACTAGGCGAAATTCCACCGTTTTAACCTAAACCTAATATAGAGTAAATTGAAACCTAACTAATAGTGAAATTCACAGTGGACTTAGTATCTAGTATTTGCCACTGGCAATTATAACGTTCTCTATAACCTTGCTAACTTATAGGTAGAATAAAACTCATGCATATAGTAGAATCCATTAAGATCAATGTGAATTTTGATTTTTTTTGCTGAACCTATTCAGGTAGACTAATGATAGTTCCATCCTCAAATATAAAACAATAAATAGTGGTAATACGTCTTAATAGTAAATTGAAACAGTCAACTTATCAGTAGTCAGCAAGAAGAGTAATAGAATTTGTTTATGGGTATCATTATTTTTTTGACATATGTAAACATTTTAAGGGAATGGTTAGTATAGTCGATGGGGTAACCATGGCAGAGGCTCACATGAAAATTAATGCTCATACCTCACTTTATCAGACTACGTCAAATTTGAAAATTGCATAATAACTAATATGGTTGAAGTAAGATATTTCAAGCATAGTGACGTAGAAGTAGTTCAATGTAAAAGAAATAGGAGTAGAAAAGTGAAATCATCTTAACTAAGATACGGTGCCACAGGAAAGAACACAGAAAGCATGAACATATATTTATATTCCAGGCTAAAGTAGTAAATAAATTTGATAATTGTGTTTTAGTTATCATTCAAATGGTATCAATATAGTGTATTTAAATGTCAAAACTTCAATGTTAGAATAAACTGGAATCATTCAGTGAGTGTTGGAATAGAGCAAGGAACTCCGATCGTCAGAACAGTGGAACAAAGTATAATGTCCCGTATTTTTAGTGTTCTGATATTTGAATTATTCTATTGTTTTAAATATTATATTGGATATATTAAACTATTTTTAATATTTAATTCGTTTATTAAAACAAAGTTTAAACATTAAATTTATATTTAATTTATAATGAGCTCGAAATGGCGCGGTAGTTCGTAATATTGAGTTTTGAACTTCAATTGAATATACAAAATCCATTTTAAGTCAGAATTCTAGAAACATTTGAATCTAATTGATTATAATTTTCTAATTAAAAAGAAAAATCAAGATTTCTAGTTATAGATTGTTTGTTATGTCTAAATCAAATTTTAAAATAATCGCTATGGAATTCGTTAAAAAACGATAACGTTTATTTAATATATTTACTAAGGTTGTTATATAATTTGGATACCGTTTTAACTCGAAATTGATGATACTAAGTTTGAAATCCATATTAGTTTATGTTTGAAGATATAGATATATTCTGTTAGGATATTTACATTAATAATAATTAATTATTACTTAATTGAGTTAATTTTGAATTTAAATAATATTTCAATCGATATTATATCGGCCTTTAAAATGCCCATTTTGCAAACGATCTCGGTTTTCGATGAAATTACTTTCATTGGAATCGTAATGTTAAGTTATTGCAGGATTTCGATTTCCGTCTCAATCGGATTTACCGGTTGACCGTGAGAGTAGTAAACGCTTAATCGTTTTGTCGATTTAATTTGGTAATTTAGAATAATGGATTATCTAACAAACTTAGAATTTAATGAAATTAATTTTATCAAATCCATAATGATTTATAATTGTTAGAATTCAATTTTCAAGTTAATTGGATTTATTTTGTGATCGTATGCAATTTAACTGCGTGTCGATTCACATACATGAGTTATAAATGAATTTTCACAAATGATCATGGAATTCGACGAAACCTTTTCCATCATGTCCAGAATATTATTTTATACTAGGATTTGCATTTTTATCTCGATCGGAAGTTGTTTGTTGTGATATTGGTGCGTTACTTCATGATGAAGTTTCAATAATAATATTTTAATAATATGTCACCCTATATAAGCGATCACAAACTTTAAATTTTGTCCACTTCTTTCTTGCATGGTCAAACTTTTTCTGACACCACCCTATAATTAACCAACACACAGAGTTCTCCAACCTTCCTCCTCAAATCACAAAAAATCCGTTCATCGATTCAATGATTGTTCAATAACAATATTGTAGAGGGCTTCGTGATCTCCCTGTCTGACGATTGCGATTGGATTCTATTTGCTGAATTGGCCGGAGAATGGCTCGAAGTTGCCAAAGTTCAAAGGGAAGCTACAGGCAAACGGCGCAGCTAGGTGGCGAATGGTTTCAAATAAATATCGACTGGGATGGGATGCTTTTTCGGGTGTCATCAGATCTGACTCCAGTCATCGGAGTAGGGCGTAGCTTGGGTGAATTGAGGGGCGAACGTGGTTTTGCAATGGGAAAGAAGAATGCCTGGAGCGAAGGAACAAAGAAGAATGGAAGGGAAAAATAACAAATCGGGATGGAAGGAGTAGCGTAAAATAGAAGTAAGGAGTCTGGCCAGTTATTCCTAAACCTTGTAATTTGTGAAAGTTAAAATTTCTTAAGGAAATAACTGGGCATTTTTGAACAATCAGAAATCATCATCCAACGTGGCTTAATAACGAAAAGTAATTATATTTAACTAAGTATATAATTAAAGAAATTAATTATATAATTAAATCATGATGCTTATAATATAAATAACTTTTTATCCTGTTAACAAAATTAAACAAAACAAAGAGCATTGGGATTGTAACAACTAGATCTACATTCTGGAACTGTTCTGGACATATTTGGAAGCAACAGGATTTTTCAGTTAAATTAAATGACTGTTTAATTTAACTGAAAACGAACCGTTTCAATGACAAATCAAAACAAGGTGAATATAACTCACTCAGTTCTTCCCACTTATATTTTATATAAGTCGGGTTTTATAATTGTGTGCTATGGTTGCTAATGGTTAATTATTTGTTAATTATATATTAATATGTTGATTGAACCAATGAAATTAAACGTTTGTTTAATTTCAGTGAAAAACTAAATCGTTATTTTAACTATTGGTCCCAATTGAGGTAACTTACCTTGTTGGTCACATTTATAATATAAACTTGTTTAATTTAATTGTTTGAATTGTTTTGTTAAATAAATTGGTTGATGTTAAATAGTCGTTATTTACCATTATAGAAATTATTAGTTTAAATTTTATAATTCTTATTGAATGATTTTATTTGAGGTAACGGATTTGAATGTTGGGAAAAACAGGTTGGAGAGATCCAACTGGATTCCTCACCGATAGTTGTTAAATATTATTATATTATAATATATGTTGAGATACTAAATTTGTGATGCAAGGATTGACAGGTTGGAGGAATCCAACAGGATTCCTCACTGATATTGATAATGTTTATCAACATGATTTTTTGTGTGTTCATTTGGATGTGAAATTAAGTAATATTTCACAGTTGGTTACTTAAGTAGACATTGCTTCTTTAAGTACCATTGACGTGAAATAAAAGATTAGTTGAATCGATTTTAAGTCGATTTTGAAATATATTTTTAAAATTATTCAAATACGACGTGTGTTTTAAAATAAACAAATATTTATTTAATTTTATAAATAACGATGGAATGATTTTACAAAGCTAATTCTGATGTTATAAGAAAGTGAATAGGAATTAACCCAACGATTAATAACTGAGATTAATTGTCTTTAAAAACAATTAAATGGAATTTATTAGATTAATTATTCTTATAAATTAATTTAAAGAAAGGATTAATTGAAGAGATTATTATTTATTTGATAATAATCAAAGTAAATGAGATTATTTAAATTTATTATTTTATTAGTTAATTCAAAAGAAAGACTGATTAGACTTTAAGTAACAAGTTAGCCATATTGAATTGACTAAGTCAGGTGCCTAAGTGGGAATCACTTTGTTAAATTAATTTGTTATAGTTTAATTTAATGGAAATGGTTAATAAGGAGTAAACTATTGTTTTTAAAAGTTGAAACCGATTATTATTTATTAATAATCAAAGTGGTGAAAAGGCATTAACGGAGATTTAGGAAACTATAAGGCCTGTTATAATCAACTGATATTTTAAACGAATTTATGTTAATAGTAATATAAGTTAAGTTTAATTTTAAATCTTATTGGAATTCTATTAACTGGATTGATAAAATCTAAGATTTGACAAAATGTTAAAAACAAGTTTATTGAATGTGTTGCGAATGATTTCAATTACTTAAACGAGTTAATAAAGTTATAAACTTCGAAATGGTTTATGAAATGAACGAATGGTTAGAAGTTTGAAATATGTAATGGAAATCGAAAATGAAACCCAAATTGAATTAAAGATGGTTAGACGAACTAAGTTATAAGAAGTCGATCTAAAATCGCATATTTAAAGAAAAGATGGTGTTTTTATTTAAAAGAATTGGAAAATGTTTTTTCAATAACAAATGAACATTTTTTGTAAACGTTGATTATAAATATATGAAATGTGATTAAATAGTTTTTCGTGAATGATATTAGAGAAATAACGGAATTGAAAATCGAATATTAGCGTATAATTGGAATTGAGATAAATTGTATTTTAAGGCAACATTTGCCGAAAGGGAGTTATAAATGGAGATCTATATATACTGGATATTTTGGAGGAAGTTGTAAAAGGAATGTATATTTGCAAATAGAAATATATTTATAAAATGAATGCTTGTGGATTTATAAAATGATTGTTAGTGGATTTATAAAACGATTGGTTATGGATTTATAAAACGAATGGTAAAGGGATTTTATAAATGAAAGGTTAATGATTTTGTAAACAAAAGGTGAAGGGTTTTTGAAAGGAATTTGTAATATTTATTTGCTGATGTTAAGTTGAATTATTTAGTTAATTTTATGAAATGATATTTTAAATGAAATTGGAAATGATTAGTCAGATTATAAGAAATATTATCAGTTTAAAAATGGTATAATGGATTATAATGTGGTTTTTAAGGAATTAGAACTTGTTGTACGTGGTTGAGTTGAGCAATTTTCGAGGTGTCAAATCTGATGTTGGTTTCGGCCTTCGGGGTTGATACTGAGAGATTTATTCACTTGCAAATTTACAATAAGAATCCAATGAATAAAATTGGCATGATAATTAATATACTTACATTAAAATAAGAAAGGGAAACGCTTTTCGAATTAGCAGTTTTGACTATTTAATTTACGACTGGTCAATTAAAGAGGCTAAATGATGTTGGGTACCGAATCGGTAAATTTATTTTGTTTTATAAATGAATGGTTGTTCATTTGATAGTTAAATAACCGACTATCAAACCTGGCCTATATGATTGTCGGTACATAAAAACTGGGATCGAATTATATTTGGAAACCATTCCGAACTAGCAAATACGTGGAAGACGCTTAATGAAGGTAGAGCAATTGAAGACCGTTGATCTTCATAAGCAAAAGAACTACTTGTTGAATTTCTAAAGGTACCTCCCGATGATATTTTGACTTATGATTCTATTGTGATTGGAATCTTCAGATTGCAAGGACTACTTGCTACTAATCCATAGGGTGATACCTAGGATGTGGTAGGAGGGTAACTTCGGTTCATCTTGTTTATGGATGACTTGTATGGACCGATGTCTGACCGAGTATTTCTAGAGGGATTACGTACGTTGATTTCCTCAAACATATTTGTATTGGTGGCGAAGAAGACACCTTCTCTTAGCTTAACAACTAAAATATTTTGTGGACGTCAATCAGTGATATCTGGCGGATCTAACGATGTGGCATTCAAAGTGGATGGTGACACGTTGTTCTGAAAAGCTAATTTATATCTCAAGCCTCATCAACCGGGAAATGGTATAAAATCAGGTAGGTCGCATGGCTATGTGGGTCGCTCCCATTAGGGTGTATTGTCACCATCTAGAGAAATTTCATTATTGTTCTTCTTTTCACTTCTGTATCTCACGGGAACGGTTATGTTGGTACCAACTGTAAGTGACAATATATTCGGAACATTCAAGCGAAGTGAGTAGCCGGTCATGATTAGCTTGGGTTGCAAGATGTTCTTGTTGAACCCGTGTATTCCTCTCTGGAGATACACTATCGGAAGGTGGTCCCATACCTTGCCATAGTTGGATATCCATTCTCCAATAAGAGCCAGAGGTTTTGATTGTATAGTATGCATGTAGACACTATTATAATATCAGAATAAGATATGATTTAAAATTGTTTTGGGTTATCATAAGATAAAAACCATCCGTGTTTATGTGTGAATCGGTCTTACGATTATCCTTTTCTTTCAAAAAAAGTTCTGTTAACTTAAAAATCAAGTTGGACATTGCTTATAAACTCAGTGGGTTTCTCACTCTAGTTCACCAGACTGGTCTGACGTTTATAATGCATGGGTTAGACTAAATTTTACAGGTTAAGGTTATCGGATACTATGAAGAGACAAGCTGGAAGAGTTCAGACGTATGACATTGGATAATTATTATCCCGCTGTGTGATTGTATATGAGGACAGGTTATTATAACTGTCTAGATGTGCGATGTACTCTGATGATTGTAAGTTTTTATATCAAGCTCTCAATAAAGATTATTTCTATATCATATTTTATTCTGCTGCGATGTGAGACTGTGTTGTGTTGGTTCTTCTTATATTATAATTTTTTCTTATCTCAACCTCTAATTTCTTTCTCCTAACTATCTTCTTTCCTGTGCAATTTAAGTTGACATGGGATGTCAGATGTTGGCTTAAACTGTGCTGAAAAAGTGGGACGCTACATAAAGTAACCACATCTGTAGTCAATCTGCTAGCTGGATGTGGAAAATATAGTGTTAAGAGTAAAAAAAAATAGCGAAAAAAATAAAGAAAACATGATCGTGGTGGATGATGCTATCAATGACTGACCTATCGAATTTTGATGCTATGGGAGGTAAAGGGAAAGAAGGATGACAATCACAAGTATAAGGAGATGGCAGTGGAACTATCTGGTGAAGTAGAGTAAAGAAATGTTGGTTGAAGAAAAGTAGATGAAACGATCATAGTTTTCCTGAGCTTTGAACCGACCATAAACCACACAGGTCTGATCCAAAGAGACAGGAAAGCTTGGATTTTCATGAGAACACGACACATCAGAACACAGAACAAGAGAACTTTTCATTGCTATTACAATAATTTACATCAGTGTACAAGAATATCAAAGTACACAAATTAATACACAACGGAAAATATCAAAGATTAATAAATTACAAAACAACGGAATTATAAATACATAGATACAAATACAAAAGAAGACTACAATATAATCCAGAGTGCAGCTTCTTCCATAATCCAGGATCCTATTAAAGAAATATCTGCAAAACTACTAGCTGCCCATGTGGAAAATATGACCACCTAGAGTTTAGGTGAAAAAATTAAACTTCGAGTCAGTTATGGGATTGGGATGAGAACCAAAACAGTTACTATCTTTATTTTAAAGTTTGGTGAATCATGGGACCACTCTGTATAACACGGAATGGGTTTACTCCCACGAATACCAGTGCATAAAACAGACAACACTATTAATCCATAAAACATGACTTGGAAAATGCTAAATGTGGTTAGGTCATCCTCATAGAGTAGCGTAGGTCATGAGAGCGCTTGTGTAAGTCCGTTTGCATTTTTAGCCAGTAAAAGAGCATTTAGGTCGCTACAGCAATTTAGCACGTTCGTACACAGTTTAGGTCGTTATACCTCTACCTTCTTACCTCCTTAGTCCACCAGAATTTTGTCTCCAAAATTTTTTAGCCCACTATTCAATTTAGGTCATGCCGCGGAGGATGTTAAGACACCCTATGATCTAACGAAGCAAGAATGGGAAAGACAAGCTAGCACGTGGCACCAATTTTTCTCTGGGTCGTTCTGCCATACCACATGGAGTCTTTAGCCCGCTCTATAAGTTTTAGGTCGTTCCACCATGCCGCCTGAAGGTTATAGCTCATTCCGCATGAATTGGGGTCATTGAACACAAGTACAGGTCTTTAAGCTGCGCCGATAGTCTAAAGAGGGTTCAGAATAATTACAGAATTGTCACCTGGCATGAAAATCACCTATAAATATCCCCCTCATTCTTTCATTTTAGGGGACCGAATTTTATGACCCCGAAGGGCTGTCCAAATATTTCCTAAGCAATTATAAGTGATTTCTACCTCTCCTAACTCCTCCAATTGAAGATCAAATATGGAATTCTCCATCGAATCATGGAAATCTACTTAAAGGCTTGTTGAATCAGAGATCTTCTTCTCAAGTTGCTATACTTAGAGGATTTCACTACTTCTTTTAGCTTTTTGGATTAAATCAAGAGAAGAGTGTGTGAGGATGAAGATCTATGTAATGAGAGAATATTCAAGCTTTGTAAACTTGCATGTGATAATGAATGTTTCTTTCAGAGTGGATGTAGATCTTTCCTAAGATTGAACCACTATAAAATTTGTTGTCTTTTATTTGCATTTACGATTGTGGCTCCTTGTTATCTCTTACCATATTGGTGAAGTACTAGTTTTGTATCTTTGGTGTTAAAATCTAATTTGGGTTTTAACATTTGGCGCCCACCGTGGGGCCGCATTCACTAATCCTTCTCTCACGCTCTCTCACAAGGTTGAAGGCCTTGCATTGAAGTTCAAAGTCTACTTCTACCGTCTAGACCAATCGACGAATTTGCATTAGACTTTAAAGCCTTGTCTGAAATCATGGGTAGGCCATCAAAGAAGACCACTAGTAAAACTATCGAAGAGATCGACAACGCTGTTAACAACGAAACTACTCCGCTCACCAACCAATTCGAAATTGGTGGAAGTTATATGGCCGGAACTGCCATGACAAGAAGAGAATTAGACGAAGTTGTTGCAGGTATACCAAGTCAAATGGACATTGCAAGTAACGTCATGCTAATGAAACTTGAGTTTATGTTTGCTATGCAAGCCACCACGGCAAAACTTACCATGAATGCTACCTGTGCTAAGTCCGTTCAGGCTTATCATACAGAAGATTCAGGTTCTTCTTCTTCAAGTCTGAACCAAGGAAATTCTGTCCAAGAGGTTGTCGATCTTAATCATAAGGAGACAAAACCACCTACCCAACCACTCTGATAAAGCAACTTCTCAACAAGCGCTTGGCTCTACTAAAGGGGCACCTCCCCAAGGGGGAGGCCCAGGGCCCCGGAATCCAAACCATGACCGTTTGCCTAGGCAAACAACCGAAAAGGAGGATGGCATGTGCCTCGTGGACCAACACAATGAGGATGAGCGTATATCGGAAATGGTACACAAAATCATGGAGAAAAGCTTGAAAAATGAGGATAATGAGAAAGAGTGGGGGTTTGCTCCTACGAAAACTCCACTCACAGAAAGGATCAAAATGGCTCCATACCCAAACAAGTTCAAACCTCTGGTGCATGCTTATAACTGGACCGGTGACCCCAACGTGTTCCTATTCAAATATGATCAACATATGGACTGAGCATGTGCCACAGATGAGCTCAAGTGCCTATACTTTCTAACTTACATAGAAGGGTTAGCATCTCTCTAGTTCACAAAGCTGCCACCAAAGTATGTGGACGATTTTGCCACCTTGGCCAAGCTGTTTAGGCAGTAGTTCAGGCTCCAAGCAACCAAGGTACGAGATGTGATGGAATTGAATGAGCTGGAGAAAAGGCCAAGGGAATCCATAAAAGATTTACTCACTCACTTTAACACTTTCGGAGCCAAGGTCGGGAACCACGAGCCTCGCTTGGTTCTGATGGCTTTAAAAAGGGCCATAAGTAAAAAGACTAAACTCGGGTGATGGATCAAGAAGAAGAAGCCTAGCACACTCGAGGAACTATTTGATAAGTCTGAAGAATATATAGGTGTGGATGAGGATCCAACCTATGCATTAGATATTCCATAAAGTAGTGCATGGCCTGAGAAGAAGGATGTTAATGTGCAAGGAGGACAGAGAAATCCTAGTGGTGGTCAAAAGAGGGGCAACGATGGAAGAGATAATCGAAGCAATAAGAAACTCCGTTTCTTCAAGAATTCTGAGTTGAATTCCCTCAATGACACCATAGAAAACATATACATGGAAACCAAGGATACCGAAGAATATCTAGATCCAGGAAAAGTGAAAGTCAGTGATGCTACGATAAAGTCAAGCAGGTTCTGTTCGGTTCCATAACCAGCCAGCACACAATACTAATGAATGTAGGCATCTGAAAAGCTTAATCGAGGAGCTGATAAGGAAAAATAGACCCCAGCAATATACAAAAAACCCGCAGAATACCCAAGCTGCTCAGGGACAAGGGTCATCTACAAGGCAGTCTGTATAGAGAGAGGTAACTCCAGTTATAGTTATTCCCAGGCCAATCATAAACACAATTTCAGGGGGACCCCACCTAGCCGGAAGAAGCTGTAGGGACATGGTGAAATATTCTGATGAAATGAAGAGCCTTCCTAATGAAGGACTCATGGTCATGAATAACACTTTTCCCGCGAAAGTACCAAGGACTCCATGGGACGACATTGTGTTCAGAAATAGAGACTCAAATGGATTGCTAACACCGACTGTTGATCCCATGGTTGTTACCATCAATCTGGGCCCAAAACTAGTCAAAAGAGTCTTGGTAGATAGCGGGGCATCCGTCAATATTCTTTTCATAAATGTGTTCCACAAAATGGATCTTTTGATGGACGATGCGAAAGCTTGTCATAATAAAATACATGGGTTCACGGGATAACACACTCAACCGATTGTCACCATTGACTTACTCGTTGAGCTTGGAGAAGGAAAACAACAAGCGACCAAGACGCAGACCTTTGTCACAGTCGACGAGCTTTCAGCATACAATGCCTTTCTCGGTAGACCCACTCTTGTTGCCTTCAAGATTGCAATGGCTATGGTGTATGACCATGAAGTTCCCAACTGAACATGGAGTCGGAGTGTAAAAGGCGATCAAAAAGCAGCAAGAGAATGCTATCTGGTAGAACTTGTTGATGCCAGGAAGAAAGAAGTGAAGAAGAATGTGGAGGCTCCACTCCACATTCACGACTCCCCTTTGAAGCAAATAAAGATGGGCCCCCATACTGGCGAGCACAGTTGTGCTCAAAAGGAGATTGATCCAAGAAAAGCTCGTATGGGGAAAAACAGAGCGGCGCCAGCTGAAACAACAATCTCTATCTTAGTAAACGACAAAGATCCCGACCAAGTTTTGACAATAGGTTCCCAGCTGGGCCTGAAAATGCAAAGAGATTTAATCTTGTTTTTAAAAGCAAATTTAGATGTTTTCGCTTGGACGCACTGCGACATGTGCGGAATATCACCCGATATAATTGTTCGTAAGTTGAATATTAATCCAAGTTTAACTCCTATAAAACAAAAAAGACGAATTCAAGGACCTGAAAGATCTGTAGCATTGAAAGAAGAAGTAGATAGGTTATTCAAAAATGACTTTATATGAGAATCTACATATCCTGATTGGGTTTCCAATCTAGCCTTGTCAAAAAGTCCAACTGCAAATGGAGAGTGTGTATAGATTACTCGGACCTCAACACAAGCATGTCCCAAAGACAGTTTTCCATTGCCCAGAATTGATCAACAGGTTGATGCAACAGCGGGGCACGAATTACTATCCTTCATGGACGTGTATTTCGGATACAATCAGATTATGATGCATAAGCCGGATGAGGAAAATACGAGTTTCATAACTGATAGAGGACTATATTGCTATAAAGGTATGTCATTTGGACTAAAGAATGCAGGAGCAACATACCAGCGCCTCGTGAATTCCATATTCAAATCCTAGATCGGAAATACAATGGAAGTCTACGTAGATGATATGCTAGTGAAATCAAAGAAGGCAAACGATCATATAGAGAATCTGGCTGAAATGTTTCATATTCTCAGAAAATACGGGATGAGACAATCCGCTTAAGTGCTCATTCGAAGTTTCATTGGGAAAATTTATGGGATTCATAGTAAATGTCAGGGGCATCGAAGCAAATCCTTCTCAAGTCACAGCCCTACGAGAAATGCGCGCCCCTACAACAAAGAAAGAACTTCGAAGCTTAAATGGAAAAGTAGCCACACTTAACCGTTTTATCTCCAAGGCAACAGATCAGTGCATTCCACTCTTCGATGCTTTGAAAAAGCGAAATAAAGACTTCCAATGGACTCCCGAATGTCAGACAAATTTCAAGGAGTTGATTAAGCACATGAAATCTCCACCGATGTTGTCCAAGCGCAAAGATGAAGAGGATTTGTTCCTATATTTAGCTGTCTCATCACATGCGTTAAGTGCCGCGCTTGTTCGAGAGGATGCCAAATTCCAATGGCCAGTCTATTACATTAGTAAGAGGCTCCCTGGGGCAGAACTAAACTTTCCAAAGTTAGAAAAACTTGCATATTGTCTGCTTATAGCCTCGAAAAAGCTAAGGCCGTACTTCCAATCCCATCCTGTAAAGGTTCTCACTGATCAACCGCTAAGACAACTTCTCTTTCTCCCAAAAACTTCATGGAGGTTATTGAAGTGGAATATACAGCTTATTAAATACATCACTTATCACCCTCGAATAGCTATTAATAGGCAAGCTTTCACGGATCCATCGCTGAATTCATGGATACGGGGGAGGAACCAGTAGAGGCAGTGGCTAGTTGGAAGCTGTACTTCAATGGATCCAGAAATGATTATTGTTCAGAAGGTGGAATAGTCCTGGAAACTCCAAATGGCCATTCTCTATGCTATGCTTTAAGGCTGAATTCCCAACAACTAATAATGAGGCTGAATATAAAGCATTGATAGAAGGACTGAAATTTGCAAAAGAGTTGATTCTAAAAACTTTGCAAATTCTTAGTGATTCACAATTAGTAGTATGCCAAGTTCGCAAGGAGTTCCTGACCAAAGTCGGAAACCTAACTACTTATCTTACCAAAGCTTTAGAACTTCTTGATGACCTTGATTACTACACTATATCTCACATTCCAAGTGAAGAAAATTCAAAGGCAGATTCTCTCGCCAAGTATGCTAGTTCTTCATATTCACAGCTATTGGGTCTCATATCTGTCGAAGATCTTTTAGCCCCTACCATTGAAGAAGAAGATGTTGATTGGATCATGGAAACGATTGAAGAGCCCATATCCTAGATGACTCCAATTAAGGAATATATCATTAATGGAACACTTCCAGAAGAACCGAAAAAACGAAGAAAGATATTACGCAAAGCTGCCTTATGCCTTATTCAAGACGGAAGGTTATATAGAGGAGGTTTCTCTATGCCATTGCTCCATTGTGTAACTAAGGAAGAATCCAAAGCAATCTTGGCAGAATTGCATGAAGGAGAATGTGGAGGTCACATAGGCGGTCAAACACTAGCCAAGAAAATTCTGCGACATGGCTACTTCTGGCCCGATGTGAACATAGATGCCATGACCTATGTTAAGAAGTGCGACAAATGACAAAGATTTGCAAAGATTCCAAGAGCACCTCCCACAGAGCTAACTCAAATGGTCAGCCAATGGCCATTTGCCATTTGGGGCATAGATTTGATTGGAGTATTGCCTACAGCTAAATCAAGCATGAAGTGTGCAATAGTAGCAGCCAACTACTTCACCCAATAGGACAAAGCTGAACCATTAGCTACTATTTCATCAATGAAGGTGATCAACTTTGTTTTGAAGAATATCATCTGCAGGTTTGGGGTGCCACAGAGAATAATCACTGATAACATAACTCAATTTGAGAGCAGTGAATTTATAGATTTCTGTGCTAAATATAAAATCAAGAAGAGTTTTGTAGCTGTTGCTCATCTATAGGCCAACGGGCAAGTCGAATCCATCAACAAAATTCTAAAGTTAACCCTCAAAAAGCATCTTGAGAAAGCTAAAGACAATTGGGTTGATGAGCTTCCCCTTGCACTATGGGCATATCGGACAACTTATAAAACTACCACGGGGAACGCCCCATTCTCACTTGCATTCGGATCAGATGCTATAATCCTGGTAGAGCTGGAAGTTCCCATTCACTGCAGAATCCACTTTAATCATAAAGAGAATGAGAAGCTATAACTCGAAGCACTTGATTTGCTCGAAGAGAAAAGGAAAGAAGAAGAGCTTAGAATTGCTGCCCATTAGAGAAGGATCGCCAGACATTTTATTGCTAAAGTAAAACGGAGAACCTTCCGAATTAGGGACCTTTTTCTGAAGAAAGTTATGACAGGAAATGGAGTGTTTAGACCCAATTGGGAGGGTTGTACATGATAAGCTAAAAATTTACAGATGGCACCTTCGAGCTGATAACGACGGACGGGATCTGGCTTCTTAGAGCATGGAATAGCATACACCTCCGTCATTACTTTGTTTGAAGTTTCTTTCTTATATCTTGCAAAGTTGTAAATACCATGCATTGTAAATATCATGCAAACATCATCGCAAACTTTGTACATATTAATGAAAGAAATTGCTTTACTTGCCTAAATCGTACATTTGCAAATTCTTGTTTACAAGTTGCTAGAATTCGATTTTGATTGCAGGTCGCCTAAAAAGGACAATGACACATCTATAGCCAAGTAAAACCCGGTGACCGTTGCAGCACATCCCGGTTGAGATAGCTGAAGCGCCCATTTCTCAATACTTGAAACACCATTCACAACAAATATGAAGGTGTAGAGTACAAAATTGCAAGTAAGGGACACCAGAGCATGATAGTCAAACGATGTGGTGTTCTGACTACAAACAAAGTTGTAAGTTTCACTATAGGGGCACCTTCTTAATTATAAGCTTCAAGGCCCTAGTTCTAACAAATCGCGATAAAATCTAATAAATGAACTAGCGTCTACCCCGTGAAACGACACAATTTTAAACCAAAGACGTCCCCAAGGGGCACCCAGTTAATTGTCGCCAATAATACATGGCTGGATTGCGATAAAAATACAGGACCTTTAAACCAAAGACCTCCCGGAGTGGCACCTAGTTAATCGTCGATGCCATTAATACATGGCCGGATTGTAATAAAAATACTGGACCTTTAAACCAAAGACCTCCCCGAGGGGCACCCAGTTGATCGTCAGTGCCATTATACATGGCCCAATAACGACAAACCTGGTACTTCAATGACCTCTTCGAAGGAATCCAATCAGATGCTGGATCTTCCAAATCCAGCTATTAACTCTGGATCTTCCAAATCCAGTTACTGACAGACTTCAAAGACCCTTTCGGGGCATTCGATCATAAGCCGGGTTTTCCAAATTCGGTTAATGACGGACCTAAAGACCTTTTCAAAGGCGTCCGACAAATTCTACAAGTGGCTAAATCATTCGGTCACAACGAATAACAGATTTACGAAAAGCCAAGACCTCTTCGGGGGCACATGTTCAAATCTGATCTTCGAAGGGCCTGGACTGCCAGGTTAGTGGGAAATATGATTGAACATGGTAAAATATAAGACCTCTCAAGTAGGGGCATGAAAACGGAAAATCTTCTCTATAGAAAGAGAAGTTTGGATACAATCAATGACAAGTTCCGCATACAACCTTTGAAGTTTGGGACAAGTTCTGGTATGAGGGCATTACCACTGCATTATGGAAGTTCAATATTGCTCACTAAAACATACCATGAGCTCGTCACAATTTAACGAAGGCTTCGCACTTGCAAGGATTATTCCATCCAATAAAGATGAATTCCTTGAAATGGCTAAGGCAAATTAGAGAACTCCGACACTGTGATAAGCACAAAGGTTATCATTCGCGGAGAAGAAGTCTCAAAAATTGCCCTGGTCGAAATCAAGGAAATCCAATAAAATTGGTCAAATAAACCCGGTTAATAATGATTCGTGGTTACAACTGAAAATTATCATTTAAAAAAGGTACCTTGAGGTCATTATTATGTCAAACATTGCAGTTTTAAGCAACTTGTAATGTGAAAAATTTGTGTTGAAAGCATGTAAAGAAAACAAGTATGGGAAGTAAAGGCTTAAAGTACAATAAGCAGAACACAATTCCATCATAGCAACACAGAGTCAAAGTCACAAAGCCCCAAATCCAGTACAAAAGTATCAGACACAAAGAAACATAAAGTAATAGGCGGGGACCGGCACCCGCATAAATAACCGATCTGAATACAGCATATAAAAGAAAGTAGTCAGAAAGCAAAATGAAACAAGATGGTCTTGAGCACTACTTCTTCTTATCACTTGACCTCAAATTTGGTTTGTTGAGAGGAGGAGGAGTCTCTTCCACGTCACTTGGATTTTCTTGAGAAGATAAAGTAATAGCTTCAGTATTCTGAGTAGCATGCTTCTTCTTCTTCATGCGCTTCACAGGTGACAAGGACTTAGCAGTTTTCTTTACTTTACCCTTCGCAGCTTCCTTCGGAATTTCATCTGTCACGGTGGCGCCAGGATCATCGCTAAGAGTAAAATCGACATCATCTAAGTCATAAAAAGCACCGATTCTTGCATCTTGTGACCTGGGAGCTGTAATAACAAGCAGGGTTTTGTTACTAGGAGGAGGGGAAGTAATAACGAAAGCTAGAGAAATGGTCTCCAGGGGTGAATCATTTATAGCATCTTCAATTGTTGTTGCATTGCCTATAGCGGGAGAAGATAGGAGTGAAATCAAACTTAGATTATGGGAATAACGAGCATAAGAGGCAAGAGACATAAGAGAATCAAAAATGGATTCTAAGTATGACATGGTATAATTGGTTTCGATTTTACTTGCATCTAGAAGATTTTCCTGGACATCCCTATGCTCAATTCTCCAATTTTCTCTATTTTCATTATCACCTTCGTCATCTTCGCAGTGTTCCTCGGTAATATTCTCTATAGCAACATGCCCTTCAGTAACTATATCCTTCTCTTTGGAAGCATCGGTGGGTTAACCGATGTCTGTCAGCTGGATGCTCCAATTTTTATAGAGTCGGCAGGAGGATTGGTATCGGTTTGGTCTTAGTCTCTTCCCTAGAAGTACCAGCCCTCTCACTTGCCAACTGTGCCCTTCCCTCCGCTAATGCCTTCTTGGATCTATCATCTAAAAGGTTATTAATGAGGTCATCTTCGCTGCGATCATCGCCATTAATTTCAAGTACTCCTTTATAGAAAAATGCCACAGTAGTTGGAAAGTTGTCCCCTAGGTTGTGTATACTCCCGTGGATCATGACACTGAGAACATAAAACCGGAATATGTCAGCATCAGCCTCTTCTATAGCCCTTTTGTGAGTTTCCTCGGCAGTCATCTTGTCTTTCTCAAGTGATTCAACCTTAGCTGTCAATGTTTGATTGGAAGCCTTTAAGGAATCAATGGTTTTTATAAGTTGGGCATCTTCATCCCGATATTGTTTGGAAAAATCCTTTTCCACAGATAATGTAGCTTCAGCATTGCATTTAGCGGTTAGGGTTTCCTTTCCCTTTGTTTAGCAGCTTCAAGTTCTTCTTGGAGTTTCTTGTTCTCACTATTTAATCCTCCTAACTCTGCAATTCTTTTATTAAAGGAGGCAATGGTAGCATACGAGAATCTAAGACTTCCTCCCACGATCAAACATAAGCCGTTTCAAATTCCAACTTAGGAATCGTTTAGAGAGAGGAACGTTTGCTGGTTCAGGTTCGTAGTGAGGCTTATGAATGATTGAGTGGATTTCAGCAGAAGGTCCAAGGGGGCCAGAAGATGGAACCGGTTGGAGTATAAAAGGAAGCTTTTCCAGTTGAGAATGCCTACGTGACCCATCTTTCCTTTGATCGTCTCTTCCTCGCTTCTCACCGTGGCCCTCTTTATCAGGAGTATCATCCCTAAGCCAAAGTCGTCTTCTTTTCTCCTTGTCTTCTTCCTCGCGTATTTTTCACCTTCGCTCATAGTCAATTCATATTCTAGTACATGCGAAGGCTTGTGAGAGGATTTTTAGGTGGGAGAGAGTGCGGCTGCTTGGAGTGTTTCGACTGTCGTGGAGGGTCTTGTTGCTCATATTGTAATAAATGCTTCAGGTTGTATTCTTTACTTTTCCTAATGCCTGACAAGTGTTTTCCATGCATATCTGAACCTGAAATAAGAAACAAGATTTTAGTACTTAAGAAAAAAGTACTGGGGCAAGTTGTGAAAAATGTGAAGGAATTTAAACAATATGCATATTAGAAATGTTTTCTAAAAACACTGCTGCTAACGAACCAGTTTTTCTAGTTAGTTCAAAAGAAATTCCTAAAGATTTCGGCAACTTTCCTAGCTCAGAGATAGGATTCTCCATTATGCTGGCTCCTGTAATTGTTTTTTGAGGATTAAGAGGTTGGGTAACAGTATCGCCTTGGCTAAGATACTTAGCTGAGTTAAGATCGCCCAAGTTATCGAAGGTACCCGCAAAACCTTCCTCTGTTACATTTTGAACAAGAGGGTCCTCGGTCATCACTTCGACATTTGGATCAATCTTTAGTGTGGTTTCACC
Source organism: Allium sativum (assembly GCA_030737875.1). NCBI lineage: Eukaryota > Viridiplantae > Streptophyta > Magnoliopsida > Asparagales > Amaryllidaceae > Allium > Allium sativum. The sequence goes on along the minus strand of CM060919.1, from coordinate 601,899,789 downwards.
TTCCCCAGCATGTACATTTGGGTTAATATCTAGTGCGGTCTCACCTTTCCCAGCATGTACAGTTTCATGTGCAAATTCTGAAACATCGCCCTCTATGACTTCTCTTTCAGTTTGCTCAGACTCCGTTTCTGATTCAGGACTCAGGGAAGTATCTTCTTTCTCAACTAGTTCAGTTGAATCCACAAGACCCTTGCACTTACGTTGGTTGAGTGTTTTCGATGGCGACATACTACCACCAACAGGTTTAGAACACTTTTTCAGAGCAGGATCAACAGTTTGGTCCTGAGTCTCATTATCGCCACCAGAAGTACTAGTGTCCGTCTTTGTAGGATTAGTTTTGGGAGTTGGAGGCCCAGCTCTAGAAGGAAACTTCCTCAAAGGATGGAGTAATTCGTATTGACGAAAATTTGTTTCTGTAACTAAAACTTTTCTACTTTTCCTAGTCTCATTGACAGCTTTCAGTGTCTCAAATATAGCCTTGAGTGGGGCAGATGCCTTGTTATCCTTAATTGGGGTTGGGACAACTAAATTTAAAAGGAAGAGTTATAAGGAACCATTATTTAAATAAGGTGAGATAAAACTGCCCATAGAGCGTGTTTTCCTCCTTCTATCCAGTTCCCGCGAAAGGTTTCAGGGTAGCGAACGAAGAAAAATTGAGTTAAGTACCCTGACACACTCTCTAATAGATTGGTTATAAGCCTATGATTTATGTCACCCTTAACATGTATGATATGTTGGGTGTCCTTCCTTTTTTTGAATGAATAAAGGTAGCATATCTCTGAAAAAGTCAGTTCGCACTCCTTAACTTGCATGGAAAGAATATAAAGTCCTAATAAGATGGTGTAACCATTCGGATGATGTTAAAAAGGAGCAATGGCTAAATGGTTCAGAATTGTGTCTATGTAAGTGTTAAAAGAGGGAACACCACCACCTGCTAGCATATGGAAATTCACAGTTACATATCCCGCTGGGGGTTGATTCGCAAATACGCCCTCGTCCGGTAAGATAACATCTGTAATAGGAATGCCAAATTGGCTACACAACTGTTCAAAGTGTTCCTGGTCGAGCGTAGTAGAGTGTCTTTCTGTCGGCAAGATGCTAAGCAGAACAGGATTTGGAAAAGGCTGAGGGGCTGCAATTGCCGTAGAAGTATCAATTGGAGCAGATGATGTCCCTTTAGTATGAGCACGTGTTTTCTTCCTAGTAGTCATTCTACAAAAACAACCTCATCCATAAATAAATCACAGGACAAGAAGCAGAAAAGATGTCCTACATCCTAAAGAACTGAAACTTTGAAGAATAAAAGGACTAGAACCTTAAATTCAAACACTAGGAGTTTAGATCGTTGTAATATAAAAAGGATTTAGTCCGTTTCATAACTCAGAAGCTTAGGTCGTTTCATAGCTCAGAAGCTTGGGTCGTTTTGAAGTTCAGGTGATTTAGGTCCTCTCGATGTTCCAACAATTTGAATCATCTTGACATCCTAAAAATCCACAAAACTTGCAATCAAATGAACTAAGGTCATGTTAACAAACTTAGATGTTAAGTTGTTAATAACTTAAAGCCTAAGGCCGCACTCATGACCTAGAAGACCTGGGATGTAAAAACGCGCTAACATGTTAACAACCTAAAGCTCAAAGTCGAGATAACAACCCAAATTCTCTAAATCTAATGATGACCTAAAAGTCTCGAACCCTTTTTCTTATGATCTAAGATTCAAGGGCGCAATGGCAGTCCAAAGGTCTTTTGATTGATTGACGAATTAGAGCCCGAGCTCGCAATGACGGCCTAAAATTTGTTATGGCTCTACGTCCTAAAACATGAAGTGTTCTAGTGATATGATGGTATAAGACATTCAGCAAGGAAGTAAAGCAATCTTATGGGGTTTCTGATTAAAGCTTAAAAGCTATTCAATTATACTCTAACCGGTGATAACCTCTGAAATATGAAGTGTTCAAGGCCAAGAGTTTCAAATTTCAAGACCCTAAGTCACTCAAAACATCCAAAGAATTGAGACACGAACCAAGGCTCTAGGTCATGTCTATGAACTAAAGCTCTAGCTTGTGATAGTAAAATTGAACCTTAGGTCGCGCTAACAGGATGAGATCTTAGGTCACTAGCAACTTAAAAGCTTTAAGTTGCACTTATGACTCAAAGGTTTCAAGAACTGCAAAACGACCTGGGATCTCGAATCACCGTAGCGACCTAAGATTAAGAATCAAGACCACGACCTATAACTTATGGATGCTTAAAATGACTTAAAGCTATATGAGAAAAAACTAAGTATGGATCAACAACAAATCTCCATATACAATCAATAAAACAGTTAATCAAGTGTATATCAGAGATTATCCAAAATCATGCTCAAACTATGAAGATCAAGGTTACAACAGTACCAAATTCGATATAAAATGATTTACATAATTAAGGATCCTTGAATTGAGTTCAAGAACCAAGCATTGAAATCAAACAAAACATGAGAAAACCTAAATTCAGGAACTATTCGTGTTGAAAGTTGCTTATAGTCTCGGATTTAGTTGGATTGATCTTCGATTTGATTTGAGGAGTTGGTTGAATTTAAATCAGCGCCGATGACGTAGTAGAATATGTTGATCAGAAAGTGGTGAGATATTGATCAAGTTTTGAATTGTTTTCAGGAAGCCATCATTAACGTGTCTTCTAGCTCAAAGGAAGAGTAAAGGGAATGTCGGTCTAAGGTGGGAATATAAGAGGATGCAATATTAGCAGGCCAAATTGAAAGGCCCATGATGACCTAAAAAGCAACGTTGGAATCGACGACTTAAGCTAAGATTTAAAAGGCTAGAACGACTTGAACGAGCTAAGAACTGTAGCGACCCAAAGAGTAACGCGATCTAAGGCCTATCATGACCTAACTTCATATGTAAGAAATAACGACTTAACACGTATCAAAATTGTCTGAATCGAAGCCTGTATTATTTTCAATAAATACAAGCTTCAAGGGGGAAATGTTAATCCATAAAATATGATTTGGAAATGCTAAACGTGATTAGGTCGTCCTCATAGAGTAGTGTAGGTCATGGAGAGCTTGTTTAAGTCCATTTGCATTTTTAGTCCGCAAAAGAGCATTTAGGTCGCTGTAGCAATTCATCCCGTTCATACATAGTTTGGATCGTTATGCCTCTACCTCACTAGCTCCTTAGTCCACCAGAATTTTGGCTCCAAAAGTCTTTAGCCCACCATTCAATTTAGGTCGTGCCGCGGAGGATGTTAAGATGACCTACGATCTAACGGAGCAAGAATGGGAAAGACAAGCTAGCAAATGGCACCAACTTGTTGTCTGGGTCGTTCCGCCATACCATATGGAGTCTTTAGACCACTCCACAAGTCTTAGGTCGTTCCGCCATGCCGCTTGAAGGTTATATCTCATTCTGCATGAATTAGGGTCATTGAACACAAGTGAAAGGCCTTTAAGCCACACCGTTCTAAAGAGGGTTCAGAATAACTACAAAACTACCACCTGGCCTGAAAATCACCTATAAATACCCCCCTCATTCCTTCATTTGAGGGGATCGAATTTTATGACCTTGAAGGGCTGTCCCAATATTTCCTAAGAAACTCTAAGTGATTTCTACCCCTCCTAACTCCTCCAGTTGAAGATCAAACATGGAATTCTCCACCAAATCATGGAAATCCACTTAAAGGCTTGTTGAATCAAAGATCTTCTTCTCAAATTGCTATACTTAGAGGATTTCACTACTTCTTTTAGATTTTTGGATTAAATCAGGAAAAGAGTGTGTAAGGATGAAGATTTATGTAATGAGAGAATATTCAATCTTTGTAAACTTGCATGTGATAATGAAAGTTTCTTTCAAAGTGAATGTAGATCTTTTCTAAGGTCGAACCACTATAAAAATAGTTGTCTTTTATTTGCATTTACGATTGTGGCTCCTTATTACCTCTTACCATATTGGTGAAGTACTAGTTTTGTACCTTTGGTGTTATCTAATTTGGGTTTTAACAAACGCAATGCTAAAAGGAAAAAAGAAGCTATTATAAGACTCCGGTCCCATCACACAATGCAAGCACAAACCGGAGGATAGAGTTTTACCTTATAATAGCCAAACATGCTTGATACGCAAAATTTATCTTTTATTATTATTATAAGTACAGAAATCAATTTCAAAAATAAATGTATCAATCTTAGACGACATAATACCACATCCTACTATGTCGCCATATAGGTTTATAACTGAAATCGCAAGATCACATATTGGAAATTGGGTTTCCATCTATGAACCAAGGCAAGAGATCTTCTTTTCCAATTTGAGACACTCTAGCCCATGCCTTAGGGATAGAACACATCAACACTTGGAGCAGCAGAGTAAGTCAGCCGTTGCTGATTCGGGTTTCTCCTGAACAATACATTCCTCGGTCCTATCGGACTTAAAACCTGGTCAGTACGTCGACCATCTTGGTCAGTATGTCGACCATCAAGGGCCTTTGTACAACCATTTTCGAGGTACCTCGCTGTCCAACATCCACATAAGTAAAATGTCTGGGCTCCATACCATGACATCACTAGAAGGCAACGTATGTCCTTTCTCTGCTGTCCTTCATCCCCTTTTTGGTTCATATTGGGGGGTGAAGCCCACGAATTAACACTATACACAAAGTTATGCTATATTAAAGCCATGCCTTGATCATCATTCACAAAGCTCTGTTTTTTAACAAAATATTTGACCCAAGCATCTCAACAAGCCAAATTGTCAATCCATGCCATGCTATTGATTTCCAACAATATATAACCCCTAAGCTCGTATGTCTCAAAGAAGGGTGTTAAGCTAAGAGAATGAATTTTTCGCCACCAAATAGATATGTATTTAGCAGAGATCAACAAATACAACACGAAGTACAATGTCAGACATGCAATCCATTTGCAAGTCCATTCTGGGTCTAAACGAAACCGGAGGTACCTTATTCCTTGTCCAATACATGAGAGAGGCCCTCGAATATTCGGTCGATCTCCAAGTACGTTTGGACGACCACCACTTATAATCTCGTCTTGGTTGTACCTCCTAAGCGAGACATCAGCAATAATCCAAACAATGTGAAGATCTCCGGCCTTCAACCATCGTCTTTAAATCTTCGACTTTTAATCATCATATCAGTTATTCAGAATGGGTTAAACCCGGCCTTTCTGATAACCCACGTATCTTATAATCAAGTGATATAAAAACCCATCATACGCCTCATTCCAATCCAGAATATTATTTTATTCGAATATTTTTTATACCGGGAATTATTCCCATAAATCTTATCAAAGATTTACTTTATTTAAACCTCTTGTTTAAATCTTCACTTTGAAAATCAATTCAAAAGATTTTGTAATATCTTTTCACAATCTTAAACCAAATTAAGGTTTACAAAAATAGTCAAGATTAATAAGCCTTACCGAAGTAATCGTTCATTTTGTTATCCCAATCCTAACCTATTTATCCCATGGAGAAAAACTATTAGTACTCTATATCTAACACCGATTGGGTTATCGATAAATTTAATTACCATTTAACGTTCCATATCTAATTAAAGATTTTACTTTCGCATGGAGTAAAACTGGTGGTACTCCATTCTCGAACACTTCTCAAATTCGGTAAATATAATTACCACTTTACATTTCAAATCTAATTAAAGATTTATTAAAACTCCGACTTAGTTTTAATCTCAAAAATCATTAATTAATGATTATTCAACTTTAGGAAATTAATTCTGCCTTTAACTGGGACAAATAACAAATGTCATATAAAACATTGTTCATGATAAACCCAAATCAACTTCCATTTAATTCCAATTAAATTTATTAATTGGAAAATTTCCTTAAATCTTAATTAAAAGATTTATAAATTCCATTTCTTAACTTCACTATTAATTGGGTTTACAAACTAATGTTATTTAAGACACTATTCATGACAAACCAAAAATCTAATTTAATATTAAATACAAGGCTCTGAATTGAAATCATATCGACTTATATTCAACATCAAATTCTGAAACCTGCAAATATCGTATTGGGAATAATGATATCTATATCTCCCAAATTCCTCAATGATATCCGTATAATTACGGAATCCAATATTGAAATATTCGAAGATTATTTCCATTCCAATTCATATGTTGGAAATTTCTTATTACATTAAAACCGTTCGCAATCCAATACGTTATTTAAAACCACTGAGTTCTTACACTAGTTGTTAACTAGCGTATTCAAATAAAAATATCATTTATCTTTTCAGAACTGGAATATTTCATCCAAAATTTTTTCAAATCATTTATTATGATTTATCATAATTTATTCATATTTTTGATAATTTTATTAAGGGCTTTACAGTCGATTTCCAATATCGGCCATTGAACTGTACCCATAGTGGCCTTTTCCAAAAGTGATTCAGACATATTTTAACATCTAACCGTTGGATTTTAAATCTCTTATATTCATTTGAAAGATCTTTTCGATATGTACCCAATGATTTCGGTTTCAAGAGAATCGACGGTTGGATCTTCCGTTACATCAATTCAAAGCTACAGGTTGACGTTCACGAGCTTTCGCTGCCCGACACATTCTATTCAAGCCCCGAATTCTATTTATAAAATAATTTCGAAAACGTTTCCAAAATAATTTATAGATATTATAAATTATTCATATCTGCTATTTTGAATTCTATTTCAATCTTTTCCTTTCAAATCAAATATCTTCATATTAAGCCATTATATTATATATAATAGATTTAGTTGATTACTATTCAAAATGTATTATATAAAACGTTTATAATCTCGTTCAAAAACAATTTCAACTCCCGCTTCAATTTTAAATCAAAATTGAACATCCCGTATTATTATAATATTAAAATAATAATATTTTCAAAATGTCAAATTTTGAAATCCAATTTTCTCGATATTCATTATAATTTTATAATCTTTGTATCCATCCAAAATCGAACATCAAAATCAAACTTTGATATTTACTGAATATTAAATTAAAATATTTGTCTTTATTCCGGACTGAAATGAAATTCAACCAATTACCATATAATTATAGTTATATGGATTTCATACATCACATGTATTCAACAATAGTTACAAACAACTATTAAATATCCAATTCACATCCAAAGTGCATCTACAATTGTATAAACATTAAATATTTAAATAATGTTTATAACGGTCTGTCAATCAATTGATTGACATACAACTACACATATGGAGATGTGTGAATTAATTATCATCCCAAGACCCGTGTTGGGTTTTCAACCAATAAATAATCAATTAATAAATTATTTATTCATTCCAATCGATATTTCTTAAATTGGTGAACATAAACAAGTCGTTCGACTTGTAAATGGATGTTTAATCCAAATCAACTATTGCAAATATTTTAACAATGTTTTTAACATGTTAATTAACTCAGAATAAATATTCACAATATATCACATTCATTCATTCATTCATATGGTTTTTAAACAACTGGTGATGTGAGCTACCATATACCATATTACAATTTGTGATAATTAACCAGATAAAATCAGCATAGGCAATCAATATATATTCAGTTATAAAATATAATAATTGTAAAATTTGTTGAATGAGAGAGTTCTCACATTGATCGGTTTTGAAATTGTAATAAAAACAACTGTTTTAATTAAATTAAACATGACGTTTAATTTAATCAAAATTTCCATGTAACAACCCGGGGAATTCGACTCGAATTTCGACAATAATACGTAAAATCGTGTCACTTGCCAAAATCCAAGTATCAAAAACATCAGATAGTTAATAGAAAGAAATTAGAGGGTGAGATAAGAAAGAAATATTAGAATAGAAGAAGAACCAACACATCAGAATCAGTGTCTCACATTGCAGCCGAATAAAATATAATATAGAAATAAAACTTTATTGAGAGCTTTGAGATAAATAGTTACAAACACCAAAGTACATCAACACATCTGGACTATTATAATAATCTATCCTCATATACAACACACAATGGAATAATTATATATCATATGTCTGAACTCCTCCAACACGTCTTCCTGAAATTCATAGCATCCAGATCTAAACCTGTACAACCCAGGCTAACCCGAACATTACAAACGCCGGATCAGTCCGGCGAACCAAAGTGAGAAAACTCGCTAAGTTTAATTGTATCATCCAACTTGATTTTAAAGTCAAAACATTTTTTTCGAAAGGAAAGGATAATCGTAAGACTAATCCACAAATAAACACGGACGATTTTTACCTTATGATAACCCAAAACAGTTTTTGAAATCATATCTTATTCTGATATTACAATAGTGTAAATATCAATCTAGTTGAATGCTTGCATCTCACGCTCCACACATATAATATACAATCAAAACCGCGGGAGCTTATTGGAGAATGGATTTCCAACTATGACAAGGTATGGAACCACCTTCCGATAGTGTATATCTAGAGGGGAATACACTGGGTTCCACAATAAAAGCTTGCAACTTGGCCACACAAGACCGACCACTCATTTCGCTTGAGTGTATCGAATGTATATCACCAACGGTTGTATACGGCAACCGTTTCCCAAAAAGGGACAGCATCAAAAATAGATTAAAGAATGAAATGGATTTTCTCTAGATAGGTGATTAAACACCCTAATGGGAGCGACCCGCATAGCCATGCTGCCTGCCCGATTTTTGTCATTTCCCAATTGATGAGGCTTGAGGTTATAATTACCTTTTTAAGAACGTCACAATCACATTGAATACCATATCATCAGATCCGCCAAATCACTAACTGACGTCCACAAAAATATTCTGGGTGTTTATGCTAAGAGAAGGTGTCTTCTCTACCACCTACAGAAATACGTTTGTAAAAAATCAACGTACATGATTCTTAAGAAATACTTTGTTAGACATTCGTCCATACAAGTCATCTAGGAACAGGATGAACAAAAGGTACCCTACTGCCACATCGTAGGAATCACCCTATAGATCAGTAGCGAGTATTCCCTGCAAATTCATAGATTTCAACCACGATTGAACCACAGTCTATCTCTGGTTAAAAATTATAAATTAAGTTAACATATAGTAGACTTTGACAACTATAGGAGTTAACTAGAGATATAAGTAATCCTTCCGTTTTATGAAGATCTATGGTCTTCAATGGCTCCATCTTGATAAACATCTGATATCTTCTCAATTTCGTATTTGCTGGTCAGAATGGTTTTCGAATATAATTCGATCCCGGTCTTTCCGTACCAATAATCGTATAGTTCAGATTTGATAGTCGGTTATTTAACTATCAAACAAACAACTATTCAACCAAGAAAATAAAACGGATTCACTAGTTCAATATTCAGCATCACTTGGCCCTTTTAATTAAAAATAATTAAAAACATCTTAACCTTTAAATATTTTAAAACATGGTATTACTTCTTATCTTATCAAAAGAATTCACAAAACCCTTTTTAAACACTTTAAAATTTATTCATACATATATACTCTAAACATTTGAGTTCAATCAAATCCCACATAATAACGTCATCACACAACTCTTTGATTTTTATTGCTTGGAAACAATAACAAATACTTATCCCCTTTTTGATAAACCATTCAAAATCATCCCATTAAATCCTTTACTTTATAATATCATTATATTTTTACCAATCTCCTTTTTATTTCTGTTACTTTGGAAATATCTTTTATATATATTCACAACTCCTTTTTATTTTCCTTTACTAAACTCCTTATCGATCCATACCATTCCCCTCAACCGTTTCCTGCTTTGAAATTCTCATTTTAATCCCATTCATTTCACATAGTCTCTTATTAAGTATCATCCACTTAAAATCCACATTTTAGCCTCACGCCCTTTAATAAAACCTTATTTACACAGCTCGGTTTAATATTAAACCCTTTTTATTCTTGATTTACCTTTACTTAATTCAAATATTAAATAAAACATTTATTTAATCTATCACATCTACTCGAAATCTCTTTTATAACTTTGTCATAAAATTTTGGGCTTTACCATAAAATTCGATCATAAACTCTTCCATTTCAACTCGATTCTGTTTCAAACTCCGACTTCTTATTTAAATGAATTTCACTTAAAAAGAAATCTCTTAAATTATTAATAATTAAATTAACAATTTATTTCATCACTAACTACTGTAAAAGTAGTTGAATTCTTAATTAACTAAAATAAATAATAATTTCCTTATTTAAAATCTTATTAAAATTAACAAATACTCATTAAACAGTTTCATTAGATTTATTCAAAACTAATTTCATTTAATAATCAATCCTAGTTAAAGTGGTCAACTTAGTCAATTCAAAATATGGTTATCTCGTTACCTAATTCCAATTAAATCCTTTCTTTAAACTAATTAATAATAAAAATAATTTAAATAATTCAATTTAATCCAAATCAAACTTTGAACCCATTAGGTTAATTTCTGCTCATCTGCTTATGATTCTTATTAACATAAGATTTTTTTGTATAAAAACAATTTAATAATGACTTATAAACCTTATATAATAATAATTAATATTTATTTCCTGTTAAATAACTTTCATAAAAAATAGATTTAAAAATCTATCTTCAGTTATAAAAATAATTTTCATCACTTCATTACTGTCGACACACCTAACGGTAAATCAATGTTTATAAAAAGATTGATTTATAGGCCATATGATGCCAACTACACAACCAATATTGTCCATTAGTTAATATCAAACAATCGTTGAATTACGATTCGACGATCAATAAATGTAACGACCCGCATTCTACGCATCGAAGGATCGTAGAGTATTAATTCTTTCACATACGAAGTCGTATGGTCATGTAACTTTGGGAGATGACTATTGGGGTCATTTTCCATGTTCATGATTTTTGCCCATTTTTAAATGACCGATTTGCCCCTAGCTGATCTTGTTTCGGCCATAACTTTTGATTGGAAAGGAGTTTTGACCTAAAACCACATCCATTAGATCCGGATGATGGTTTAACTTTCCGTAGAGTGGTCATATGTGAAAAATGGACTTACTGTTTGGGAGATATGGCCAAAACAGGGTTTACGAGGTGAAAAACAGCTTAACCGGGCTTAGTTGGGTAGTTAACAGCTAGGCCCATTGGGGGATTTCGGGATTAGGGGGTATATAGGGGCTGATTAGGGTTATAAAACATTTCTTTGGACACATTTTCAGCTGCCACTGAGACGACCCAAAGCCCGTACTGACGGCGACAAGGGTAATCCTTGGAATATAACACAGAAACAGATAATAGCAGAACAGAAATGAATAAATACACCAGATAATGTACAAATAATACACTGAATAAACGTAATCATCAGAGTTACACAGTATATAGGATCATACTTAGTACAAATACAGTTCAGCTATACATAAATGTCTACAGCGGAAACAAACATAATATGTACAATAGGAGTTGAACATCATAAAAAGAGATAAATGATAGAATCCATCTTCAGCTCCAGCTATCCGGATAAAGCCAGCTAAAACCTGAATACAAGGCTGCCCGTGTAGAAAAAGGGGCACTCGAGTTTGAAAGTGAAACAAACTACGAGTCAGTCATGGGACCGGTATGAGAAATCGACTCAACACATTTAAAATATGGCTAATCACAGGACCACGCCACTTTCGTGGAATGGGTTTACTCCATTGGATTGCCAGTGCTTTAAAACAAATAATTCTTTTTAAACATCGCAATGCTTTTTATAAAAATGAAGCCATTATAAGACTCAGTTCCCATCACACAATGCAACGCAAACCGGAGGATAGAGTTTTACCTTATAATGGCCAAAATATGCTTGATACGAATAAAACAAAAGCATTTGATACTATTACTAGTGTTTACATGTTTCAAAAACAATTTTGAATCATAACTATCAATCATAGACGGCATGGGTACCATATATCATGTCGCCATATATATATATAATCAAAACCACACAGTCACGTATTTGGAAATTGGATTTCCGTCATGAACCAAGGCAAAAGATAGTCCTTACCGAATTCGAGACTGCCTAGCACGAGCCTCGGGATCAGAACGCATCAACCCTTTGGATCGTCAGGGTCGGTCCACCGATGTGGATTATTATGCCTGAACACTACGTTTCCCCGCCCTTTGGGGCGTAAATGAGCCAACAAATGACTCCATCGGTCCCGGATCGACCGATATAACCGAGGCGCCTCGCAACAGCAACAACCACATAAGTCAAACTCGTCAGGGCGTGTAAAACCACTGACGCCACTTCTAGCTAGGAAGAAACGCAGGCCCTCCCTGATGTCCTCTCCCGTTTCTGGTTCATACCGGGGTGTAAGGCTCACGAATTCACGTTATACACAAAGCTACGCCACACAGGTAGTGCTTTGATCATCACCACAAGACTTTGCTTTTCAACAGAAGCCTTGATCACTGCATCTTAGCATGCGACACGGGCAATTCACACCGTGCAACTGATAACTATCAATCACACAGAATAAATTCCAATGTCAGACACACTGTCCATTTGCAAGTCCGTTCTGGGTCTGAACGAAACCGAAGGCACTATATACCTCGCAAACCCATCGATCTCCACGTACGTCTGGACGATCACCACTCATTATCCATATTTCGGGATGCCTCCCAATCAGGACATCAGTTACCATCCAAACGAGGTGAAGATTTCCGGTCTTCAACCACCGTGTTCATCTTCGATTTCTTATCGTCGATTCAGTTATTCAGAATGGGATAAACCCGGTCTTTCTGAGCAGCTCGCGTATATAATAAACAAGTGCAACACAAACACACATATGCATCATTTCAATTCATTAGTCGCTAACCGTAAATTAGTAAGAGAACGATTTCCCAAATATTAACCCCGAAGGCCGAAACCAACATCTGATCAACACCCAGGAAACCATTCAACTTAGCCAACCTTCAGTTAGTTTCTAAATTTCACATCTATATCGTTTATAATATTTTATAACGATTTATCGCCATTTTTATTTATTTTAAAATAGCCAATTTATTCAAACGACGCTTCGGGCCATAACACGGCCGTGGCGCTGTTTTTATTCAGATTTGATTTACACATATCTGAAAATCTAACCGTTGGATCTTCACAAAAGATCTTTTCAAAACGAATCCAACGGTCCCAGTTTCGGGAGAATCCGACGGTCGGATCTCCCGGTATAATCGTTTGAAGTTTCGATTTCAAAATACGAACTGCAGCATCGTTATTCGATTATATATATATATATATATATATATAATCGATTCTGGCGCTGTTTTTCTTCAGATTTGAATTAAACATTCCAGGCAATCCAACCTTTGGATCTTTACAAAGTTGGTGCCGTTGGAAAGATATTTCCAAAGCGAACCGAACGGTTGCGGTTTCGGGAAAATCCGATGGTCGGATCTCCCGCACTAATCGTTTGAAATCATGGTTTCAAAATACGAACTGCAGCTTCGTTATTCGATATATTTCAATTCTATATATATATATATATATATATATATCGATTCTTCGATTTCAAAACTATATGATTTTCATACATTTGATAAAAATGAGATTTTTATCTAACTGTCTTCTATTTCAACTCTTCACTATTTTTAACAATTCATGTATATAATAAAAATGTGATTTTTAATGTAAAACAATTTATTTCAAAACACGACTATTTTATATAGTTCATATAGATGATAAAAATATGATTTTTATTATAAAACAATTTATTTCAAAATATGAATACCATTCAACACATGAATTTCAATTCAACGAATGAATTTCGGTTCAACACATGAAGGTTTTCTATAGTTTATATATATAGATAAAAAGGTGATTTTTATATTTAAAACACGAATACCATTCAACACATGAATTTCTATTCAACGAATGAATATCGATTCAACACATGAAGGTTTTCTATAGTTTGTATATATAGAGTAAAAATGTGATTTTTATTGTTAAAACAATTTATTCAAAACACGAATACCATTCAACACATGAATTTCTATTCAACGAATGAATATCGATTCAACACATGAAGGTTTTCTATAGTTTGTATATATAGAGTTAAAATGTGATTTTTATTGTTAAAACAATTTATTCAAAACACGAATACCATTCAACACATGAATTTCTATTCAACGAATGAATATCGATTCAACACATGAAGGTTTTCTATAGTTTGTATATATAGAGTAAAAATGTGATTTTTATTGTTAAAACAATTTATTCAAAACTCGAATACCATTCAACACATGAATTTCAATTCAACGAATGAATATCTATTCAACACATGAAGGTTTTCTATTCAACGGACGAATATAATTTCAACACAGGAAAATAATTCTAACACATGAATATTATTCAAAATTTCGGTAGCATAACGGCAGGGTAGTTAAAACCGAGACCGTCCCTAGTACGTCTCCTCGCTCTACCTTAAAGCCTCGCAGCTTTTGACAATGGGGAATCATGCATCTAGTTCGCACGCAGGCGGCGTGTATATTTTTTTCATTTCCACAAACTAATCCTATGTGGTTTCAACAAAATATTTCTCAACCACAAACGGGTATTTTTCAACCACAATCAATCAATTTCAACCACAAACAATTTCAATCAACCATTCGCTATCAATCAATTTTCACACCAATCACAACCAATAAATATCGTCCATGGTTTGTGGACGAGGGGCGTATATATATATATATTTATATATAGCATTTCACTTCTATTTCAACACATATATAATTTTTACAACGCATATACAACTTATACATCGAACGTACAAGTTATACAACGCTTATACAAGAGGTGTACAATGCTTTTATAACTCATACATCGATTATATAATTTATACATCGTCGTTTTCCATATCGTTTATAAATTAGAAATCTCACATTGGGTTCCACTCCACCAAAAATAGCAGAAGGCTCAGAAAAATATGCGGTCTCTTCTAGAAGGTAGAAGACGTCCACACGAGTCCACTGTCTCTTGTTTCACTGAATTTCGTCAAGAAACGAAAAAGATATGATTTTTACAAGTTTGCAACGGTTTAAAAGTGTTAAAACAGTTGAAAATAAACAAAGCCGTATACCTCGTTTGAATCTTCAAAACTAAGGTTCGAATTATGATCAAATCCGCTGCACTTCGTCGAGATCCAACTACACCACGTTGACGGGCCTCGAGAGGCGCCTCTGCGCCAGGAAGATGGTGGAGCTCGAACTCCAACCCTTGCCGGAAATCGGTGCGAAACTGGCGAACTTTGGAGGGTTCGTTCTCGCGATAGGCTGCACGATAGGAGGTGCGGTTTGTTTTGATTTGAAGAGGATGATGAGTACTTCAAAAACCTTAACTGCGGCATGTAACGACCCAGAAAATCTGAACCAATTTAAAATTTTTAAATTGGCTAAAATAATGGGTTTTAAATATTTAAAAGGAATATTTTAAATAATGGCGATGAAAACTGAGTTCGAATCGACAATGGAAAACGAATATAATTAATTATAATTATATATAGAATTGAAAATGGCGCGGTAGTTCGATAATTCGATTTCAAACTTCAATTGAATATACCGGGTGCAAGACAATCCGTATTTTAGTGAAACCAAAAACATTAGGATCTTATTGGTAATATCTTTCTAACGAATCCGACCAATCGAAATTTGATAGCGGGAATCAAAAGATATGTCCAGTTGAGAATTCTGAATAGTCGCTATGGAATTCAGGCCCTTAAAAGTGGACATTTTGCAAATGACCTCGGATTTCGACGAAACCACTTTTGTTAGATCCGTAGTGTCAAGTTATTGCTAGGTTTCAAATTTCATAATTTTTTGAATCAATATGTGAGCGTGGCAAAGGAAAACGCGTTTGACCAGTTTCCGTTGATTTTAATCGACTGGAAATTGGCCATTTTTCAAACGGTCTCAGAATTCGACGAAACTAGTTTTGTTAGGACCGTATCGTCAATACGAAGCTAGAAAATATTTTCCGAGAATTTTTCTAGTCAGTATGTGACCCCGGTAATTTGAAATGTACGTTTAAAATTCAATATAGTGATTTAAATGTAAATTCAACGGAAACTGATTGTAACGATCAAATCAGCTTGCGATACAGATCCCATTGTGTTCGGAATGGGGGTAAAACGCTATGGGCGACAGGCGGTGGGCCTCGTTTCGAGGTCGTATGTAAAAGTCAACTTTAAATAATTAAATAAATAAAAAAAAAATTATTCCCTCCCCTTTATCTTTCCTCCTGGCCCCCCCGTTCAATCATATTTCAAACAAGAAAAAAAAAAAAAACCCTAGTGACATCGACAGACCGCCCCCCCCCCCCCTGAAGCGCCGCCGCCGCCCATCTTCACCCCCCCTCCATCGATCGAAGAGCCGAAGCCCTCGAGCCCCCAGTCGACGCAAATCGAAGCCGCCACCCTCGAACCCTGCCGCCGCACCTCCCTGAACCGCCGATCGCCACCAGAAACCCCCCCTTCGCAGCTTCGGTGAGCATTTTCTTCTTCTTTTTATTTATTTATTTTATTTTCTTTTTTTTTATTTATTCTGTAAAACTGTTTTGTTTTAAAAATAAATACTGTTTTTAATAAAAAAAAAAAAATTAAAACTGATTTTATAAAAGAATTTAAAACTGATTTATTTTAAATAGAATTAAAACAAATTATGTTATAAAGTATTAAAACTGAAATTTTTAAAAGATTTAAAAACTGATTTGAAAAGAATAAAACTGATTTTTGTTTTAAAAATAAAAACTGATTTTATTTTTAAAAATTAGAAACTGATTTGGTTTTTAAAAAAGTTAAAAATGGATTTATAAAGGAATATAAAAACTGATTTTAAAATGATTTATAAACTAAAAAGAGATTAGAAATTTAAAAGTAAAAATTAGATTTTTATATATTGAAAGCCGAAGTAAAAATTCGATTTTTATATATTGAATAGCATCGTAAAAATTCGATTTTTACATATGCAGAGAATACCAGTGAAAGCGACAAATAGGCGAAGATTTCTATTAAGAAGTGTCGTGAAGTTGGATAGCTATTGGTGAGATTTCTGATTTAAAAATATTATATATATGTGTTGAAATGAAAAGTGAATTGCTATATATAAATATCTATATATATATATATACGCCCCTCGTCCACAAACCATGGACGATATTTATTGGTTGAAATGGTTGTGAAAATTGATTGATATCGATTGATTGTTTGGGATTGTTTGTGATTGATATTGGTTGATTGTGGTTGAAAAATACCCATTTGTGGTTGTGAAATATTTGGTTGAAACCACATAGGATTAGTTTGTGGAAATGAAATAAATATATACATGCCGCCTGCGTGCGAACTAGATGCATGATTCCCATTGTCAAAAACCGTGAGGTTTTAAGGTAGAGCGAGGAGCCGTACTAGGGACGGTGCCGGTGTAACTACCCTGCCGTTATGCTGCCCAAATTTTGAATAATATTCTTGTGTTTGAATTATTTTCATATGCTTAAACTATAGAAAACATTCATGTGTTGAATTGATATTCATTCGTTGTTTAGAAATTCATGTGTTGAATGGTATTCATATTTTGAAATAAATTGTTCGATAATAAAAATCACATTTTTATCTATATATAAAAACCATAGAAAACATTCATGTGTTGAATTGATATTCATTCGTTGTTTAGAAATTCATGTGTTGAATGGTATTCATATTTTGAAATAAATTGTTGGATAATAAAAATCACATTTTTATCTATATATATAAAAACTATAGGAAACATTCATGTGTTGAATTGATATTCATTCATTGTTTAGAAATTCATGTGTTGAATGGTATTCATATTTTGAAATAAATTGTTTGATAATAAAAATCACCTTTTATCGACTATATGAACTATATAGAAAAATAGTGTTTTGAAATGAATTGTTTTACAATAAAAATCACATTTTTATTGTATGCATAAATCGTTGAAATGTGAAGTGTTAAAAATAGCCACTTGTTCAAAATAAACATATATGAGTTGAAATATTCATTAATTAGCTAATGAAATGATTTGCACCTATTTATGTGACATTAGAATGAATGGTGTTTTTTAAACCAAATAGAAATCAAATATGAAGTCGAATAGAAAATGATAAATGATAAGAACTGTATATATATGTACATGTATATTCATTGAATAGGTTATAGCAAAGGGGCTAGAGAAGAGGAATAAAATTTTGTGCCCGACAAATAGGTACACATTTACTGATTTGTTTGGGTGATGATTTTGAGCCTGTTGGCTAGCCGCTTGGCTTTTTCTTTTTCTTTTTGAGATTAGAAGGACCGGGACGCTATTTGCGATTTCCCGATGCTCCCGGTACAGGGGAGGTTATGGCGAAATTTTTCCAAAATTTAAGGTGTTAGAAAAATATTTGAAGTGAAAACGATATTGAAATTGTTGAATGAACTATATTTATATAAATATATAAATATAAATAAAATTAAAACGAAACGAAGCCGTGTAGTTCGTATTTTGAAACCGTGATTTCAAGTGACTAGTACGGGAAATCCGACCATTGGATTTTCCCGAAACCTCAACCGTCGGGTTCGCCTTGGAATAATCTTTCCAACGGCACCAACCTTGTAAAAATCCAACGGTTGGATTGTCTGGAAGGTTTAATTCAAATTTGAAGAAAAACAGCGCCAGAATCGATTTTATTTATATATAAATATAAATATAATTATATATTTAATCGAATAACGACGCTGCAGTTCGTATTTTGAAATCAAAACTTCAAACGATTGTACCGGGAGATCCGACCGTCGGATTTTCCCGAAACTGGAACCGTTGGATTCGTTTTGAAAAGACCTCTCTAATGATGTAAATTTTGTGAAGATCCAACGGTTAGATTTTCAGATATGTGTAAATCAAATCTGAAGAAAAACAGCGCCACGGCCGCCTTATGGCCCGAAGCGTCGTTTTGAATAAAATGGCTATTTTAAAATAAATAAAAATAGCGATAAATAGTTATAAAATATCATAAGCGATATGGAATGGAAATAAATTGAATTTGCTTGATTTATGTGATATTTGATGGTTGAATGTGTTTGGTGTGAAATTACATTAAAGAACAAAATTGGTGTTGTCGAATAATTTAACCATTGAAATAAATCGAATTGAAATTCTAAATATACGTGAATTATTTGAAAAGGCCGAGTTAATTCTCATTTCGAATAATCGACCGACGATTGAAATTCGAAGATGAAGACGATGGTCGAAGACCGGAGATCTTCACCTCGTTTGGATGGTAACCGAGGTCCTGATTGGGAGGCATCCCGAAATATGGATAATGAGTGGTGATCGTCCAGACGTACGTGGTGATCGAAGGGTTTGCGAGGTATTTAGTGCCTCCGGTTTCGTTCAGACCCAGAACGGACTAGTAAATGGACTGTGTGTCCGACATAGGAGTTATTCTGTGTGGCATGCTAAGATGCAGTGATCAGGGCTTCTGTTGAAAAGCAAAGTCTTGTGGTGATGATCAAAGCACCGCCTGTGTGGCGTAGCTTTGTGTATAACATGAATTCGCGAGCCTCACACCCCGGTATGAACCTAATACGGGAGAACGGACCTCAGGGAGGGCCTACGTTTCCTCCTAGCTAAAAGTGGCGTCAGTGGTTTTACACGCCCTGACGAGTTTGACTTATGTGGTTGTTGCTGTTGCGAGGCGCCTCGGTTAGATCGGACGATCCGGGTCCGATGGAGTCATTCGTTGGCTCGCTTACGCCCCAAAGGGCGGCGAAACGTAGTGTTCAGGCATAATAATCCACTCCGTGTGGACCGGCCCTGACGATCCAAGGGTCACTCGAGCTCTGATCCTGAGACTCGGGCTAGGCATTCTCGAATTCGGTAAGGACTATCTTTTGCCTTGGTTCATGACGGAAATCCAATTTCCAAATACGACATCGTGCGGTTTTGATTGTATATATATATGGCGACATGATATATGGTACCCATGCCGTCTATGATTGATAGTTATGATTTGAAATTGTTTTCAAAACATTCTAACACTAGAAATAATATCAATTGCCTTTGTTTTATTCGTATCAACCATAATTTGGCCATTATAAGGTAAAACTCTATCCTCCGGTTTGCGTTGCATTGTGTGATGGGAACTGAGTCTTATAATGGCTTCATTTTTATAAAAAGCATAGCGATGTTTAAAAGAAAGATTTGTTTTAAAGCACTGGCAATCCAATGGAGTAAACCCGTTCCACGAAAGTGGCGTGGTCCTGTGATTTGCCATATTATATATGTGTTGAGTAGATTTCTCATACCAGTCCCATGACTGACTCGTAGTTTGTTTCACTCTCAAACTCGGGTGCCCCTTTTTCCACACGGGCAGCCTTGTATTCAGGTTTAGCTGGTTCTTTCTGGATAGCTGGAGCTGAAGATGGATTCTATCATTTATTTCCTTTTATGTTGTTCAGCTCCTATTGTACATATTTTGTTTATTTCCGCTGTAGACATTTATGTATAGCTGAACTGTATTTGTACTAAGTAAGATCCTGTATACTGTGTAACTCTGATGATTACTTTATCCAGTATATTTTGTTGTTCATTATCTGGTGTATTTATTTAATTCTGTTCTGCTATTATATGTTTCTGTGTTATATTCCAAAGATAACCTTGTTTCCGTGAGAACGGGAATTCGGGTCGTCTCACGGCAGTGGCTATCGGTGCGTGTGGGAGGAGGAAAGGAGGAGAGAAGGGGGCAACCTTATTCCGTCTGTCGCGAGGGGGCTACCGCGGAGAGAGAAAACAGAAGGAAGAATATGATTGGCTGCCCCTATTTTTTTATATTTATTTATTTTATAAAATCCGAAAATACCCCCTTCCACACACGAACTCCAATCCAAACCCAACGATTGTCGTCCCTAGCATTTTACCCTCATTCCGAACACAATGGGATATGTTTCGTAGGCCCATTCGACTGTTTCAGTCAGTTTTCCTTCAAATTAAAATATAAAACATTCAATATTTGATTTCAACGTACATTTCAATTTGCCAGGGCCACAAACTGATTCGAAAAATTCCAGAAAAATAAATCTAGCTATGTTTTGACGATACGGTCGCAACAAAACTAGTTTCATCGAATTCTGAGACCGTTTGTAAAATGGCCCATTTCTGGTCGATCCAATTTAACTGTAATTGAACAAAACACATTTTCCTTTGCCACGCTCACATACTAGCTTCAAAAATTATGAAATTTGAAACCTAGCAATAACTTCACATCCCGGATCCAACAAAAGTGGTTTCGTCGAATTCCGAGGTCGTTTGCAAAATGGCCATTTTCACGGGCTATATAAATTCCATAGCGACCTTTCTGAAAATTCATTTGGCCATAACTTTTGCTTTCCGCTATGAAACTTCGATTTTTCAGATTCTTAGAAAGGTATTCACTAACAGATTTAAATATTTTTGGTTTCATTCAAATCCGTTTTGTTTTGCACCCGGTACAGTCAGTCAAAGTTTGAAATGAAAATTTGAAACTACCGCGCCATTTTAGGCCTTGTTTATAATTAGAATTAATTATATTCGTTTTCAAATGTAGATTCAAACTTACTTTTCATCATTATTATTTAAAATATTTATTTTAAATATTTAAAATCCACTATTTTAGCCAATTAAATTTTTTTAAATTGGTTCAGATTTTCCGGGTCGTTACAACCACTTTCATTCTTGGAACCCTAGTAATGGCTTCCACTTACTAAACCACCCCAAATCACCTTCTAATTGCTAATTAAGCCAAATCTACATCAAATCAATGCGGATTAGCACAAGAATCGAGGTAGAACTGCTGTATAGCCTTGGGAATAGCGCCAAACAGAGAATCATTTCAGATTTTGTATTTTATTGTGGCTAAGGTGAGTGATTAGCATTGTTTTTACATTAATTACAGTTAATTAAAGTGATTAGTGCTAATTAACGAAATTATGCATGTTAAAAATCTGGAAAAATATTTATACAATTCGAAATATTATTTTAGACCTCTGCTAGAAAATTTGGTTAAGTTTTGCTAATTATATCATTAGTTATGTTTAAACATGATCAAGGGAAAATACGGCATTTTTGCTTTGTTTGATCCATTTTAATATATCATATTGTTGTTTTGGTGTTTATGGTTGATCCTATATGTTGCTATGAATATATGCTATGTTTTGTGTTCGATTAGAAAAGTTAGATTGGTCGAAAACGCCATCGAATGGCGTAAAACAGTCGCTGGAAAGAAGTGCAGGAAATTAGTCGAACCGGATCGGATCAGAGAAGGGGAGCATGAACCGAACCGTGGAGCACCATGCAGCTCTGAACCGACCCGTTATCCTGGAGTGCGCCACAAAGTCACGATCCAAGGTTAAATAGGGATACCGACCTGAACCTCTTCAGAAGTCCATGAGCTGATGGCCAAAGGTGATCACGAACCAGAACACTCTTCCGACCAGAACCCATCGGGTGTTCCCGATCCGAACTGGGTGACATAGCATGAACCACGAACCAGTGACAAGGGGATGGAGCACGAATTGGTTCCCTTCTCCGAACCAAAGCACTACCGATCTGACCCGTATGGAGCAATCCGAACTGAACCAAGAGGGGTGCCACGAGCCGATGTGTTGAGCACGAGCTGAAGGGGACCGAACCAAACTGGTGCATCACGAGCCAGATTGGGTGTTGCCATGAGCTGGAGCCAGGATAACGAACCGAGTCTATACGATTGTTACGAATCGAACTAGGAGTAAGATCTGAAGTGAAGAGAAGTGCAGAACCGAACCGATCCGGAGCAGACCAAAACCCGAGATGCAAAGGTAGTCTAAATGGGAAGTTTGTACTCACGATCCAGTAGGGAACCAATGAGTCAACTTCATGATTGGACTTTGCTGCGGGACGTGTGTTAAGGGGTTATCGACGTCTATAGCTTTGATTCACCACCAAGACGGATGTTGGGCTACGTATCAGTGCAGTGGGGTAGTTATTACCTCATGGGGCAGAGTGATCGTAGCAAGGCTATGAGCCAGTGCAGTGGAGCCATTATGACTCCATGGGGCAGAGTGGACATAACAAAGGATTAGTGGCTATGGATCAGTGCTGTGGTGTCATTACGACTCCATGGGGGCAGAGTGATCGTAGCAAGGAATTGGGTGGTCAAAGTGGTAGATATCGTATACTTTACGCACTGAGTGAGAGATGTGAGGATGGTTGCTATGATTGATTGTTTGTCACCACTATGTCATGCACACCCCTACCCCGTGTCTTTATACCTTATATTTAATGGCACCTTAGAGTATTGAGCGGTATGTTATGCTAACTCTTTGGTTGCAGGTCCAGGTTCAGGTATCGTTTAGTATACCTGTTATCGTTCTGTTTTGTTGCTTATTGCTCATACCAGAATTTTGTCTGACCCAGAGTTTTATGTCTCTTCTTATTACTCTGGGTGCTCTTAAACGGGCAGACTAGATACAGGTTAGCTAGTTATGCACGAGTATCTGATCCGGAGACGAGCAGGAGGCTCCTGCGTATTATCTACATATATTCTTCCTGTGTCGCTGCTAGTCACTACTTTGGGCATTAGTAGTGTACCTTCCTTATTTGCTTTAGAGACAGTTTTCAAAAGTTGTAATAATGATGATGTGGAACATAAGATGTATTTGGATTTTCCGCTGCTATGATGTTTAGTTTTCAGCTTATGCACTGTCTCGCCTGTTTTATATCAAAGTATGTTATTATTATATTTTATTCCATGCGCTGTGAGAAATGATACAGATTCCTTGTCAGTTCAAATTCCTTACCTTTCCTTTATTTGACGACCGTCTCGTGCTGGTTGGACTTTGGCACATCGCACTTTCATTGAAATGTCGGCTGGTGTGGGGCGGGCCGTCACACTTGGTATCAGAGCTCTAGGTTGCGTAGTTAACCTAGGGAAAGACACCAAATGGAGATAATACATATATGAGAGCACGTATTTGTGATTATTTTGGTTTTCAAAACTTATATATATGTATATACTATTAGTATATTTAAGGATGAAGTCGAATTGCACTGGCACCACTGAAGAGATGGTTAATCGTTTTCTCCTTACAGATTGAACGATGAGCCGATATACAAGGGGTACTGGTAGAGGAGCCAGTAATGGGAATGCTCTTGACATGAGGACTATGTTCACTGACTTCATGAGAGAGATGCTTAGGGACGTTCAGAGGCCAGTTCCTAATACTGCTAATGGTGGTGGTGCAGCGGTGTAGGCGCCTAGAGCCGATTTCGCCAAGCTATGCAAGGATTACACTAGTCTTGGTGGAATGCCGTTCCACGGAACGGAATCGGCCACGGATGTTCAAGATTGGTTGGATAGCTGTGAGCGTATCTTCGAAGACTTGGGTATCGTGGATGCGATGAAGAGAAAGCTAGCGTCCCGTCAGTTGCAAGGACGGGCGTTGAATTGGTGGAATGCTATTAAGGCAGCAACTCCAGAGGATCAAGTTACATGGGATCAATTTAAGGCCCAATTCAGTGATAAGTTCATCCCAGCTGCCCAGAAGTCAGAGTTGTTTAGGAAATTTCTGGAGCTTAAGCAGAATGGTAGGGCAGTCTCGGAGTACATTGCAGAGTTCGATACTTTATCGAAGTATGGATTATGCCTCATTGACATTCTCGAGAAGAAAAATGAGAAGTTCATAACAGGCTTGGATCAGTACTTGGGGGAAAGCCTTATTAACCACATCGATGAGATGTTTGAATCGATTGTGGTGAAAGCTTTGAGATCAGAGAGTCTATACCCTAAGTCGAAGACTGAGGTTGCATCTCCAGAGGAGCCAAAGTTGCAAGCAAGCGGTGGAGGCAAGAATGGTTCTCAGAATAAGAGAAAGCAGAATCAGACCAAGGATGGCCAGAAGAAAAAGAATTAGAAAGATGTTGAGTGCTACAGCTATGGTAAGAAGGGCCACTATGCTAAAGAAAGTCAGGCCAAGCCAGCGGATAGGAAGTGCTTCAATTGTGGCCAAGTGGGACATCACAAGGACAAGTGTCCGCAACCCCCTAAAGAAAAGCAGATTGTGAAAGCATATGCTCTTAATGCTGCGGAGAAAGGACAGAATTCGTCATTCAGGTATGCTTTCTGTTTGATGTTCCTGTTCGAGTATAGTTTGATACCGGAGCTTCCCGTTCCTTCATATCTAGTGACCTGATAGATAGGTTGGGATTGGAACCCGAGATAGTCGATAGACCTTTAGCAGTGACGAACCGATTGGTGGTTTGACTAGCCTTAGTATGATTTGTTGTAATGTGGCCTTATCGAGTCATGGATGCATGTTTGTTTGTTATTGCTTTGTTTTGGGCTTCACTAGGTTTGGCATTATTTTGGGAGTCGATTGGCTCCAAAGATACGGGGTGGTGGTAGACTGTGAGGGCTTTTTGGTGATAGTTAGAGCGGATGATGGGCAGAGGGTAGTGTTTGGTGGTCTACCTAGTGATAGGGTAATGGCTAGTTTTCTAAATTCCCTCGACATCCCGCATGATGAGTTGTCAGAGGTGCCCGTGGCTGGCCAGTATCCGGACGTCTTCGAGGAAGTGACCGGACTTCCACCACACCGAGAGATTGAGTTCCGTATTGATTTAGTGAAAGATGCCAGACCTATAGTGATGCCACTTCGTCGTATGGAACCAAGGGAGCAGCGAGAGCTCGGGGTGCAAGTAAGCGATCTTTTGAAGAAGGGATTTATTAGAAGAAGTGTTTCTGAGTGGGGAGCACCAGTTGTGTTTGCTACCAAGGTAGATGGTTCCCTTCGTTTGTGTGTGGACTACCGAGAATTGAATAAGGTGACGAGGAAGAATAAGTATCCTCCACCGCGGATAGATGATTTGTTTGATCAGTTGAGTGGCGCGAGAGTGTTCTCCCAGTTGGATCTCGCGATAGGTTTGCATCATTTTAGAGAGGATGCTGAGAGTATAGCTAAAACAGACTTTCAGACGCCGTCTGGATTTTATGAGTGGTTGGTCATGCCATTCAGGTTGACCAATGCACCAACATATTTTGTGGATCTTATGAATAGGGTATTCAGAGATCAGTTGAATAAGTTTGTTCTTGTGTTCATGGCCAATATACTTGTTTATTCAAGGACAGAGGGAGAACACAAGGAACATTTGAGGATAGTGATGGAGGTGTTGAGAAAACACCAATTGAAAGCAAAGTTTTCTAAATGTCACTTCTGGAGGAGGGAAGTGAGATTCTTGGGCCATGTTGTTTTAGATAATGGTATCGTCGTGGACCCTACGAAGGTGGCTACAGTACAAGATTGGTCTTCACCCAAGAATGCAACGGACATAAGAAGTTTCTTGGGATTAGCTAGATATTACTGTAAGTTTATCCAAGACTTCTCCAGGATAGTGGCACCGTTGACTCAGTTGACCAAGAAGAATCAAGCTTTCATCTGAGACGAAAAGTGTGAGAATGCATTCAAGAGTCTAAAGGACAAATTGACATGTGCACCAATGTTAGTCATTCCTAAGGGGAATGAAGAGATGACGGTATACACGGATGCCTTTCGTACTGGACTAGGTGCTGTATTGATGCAAGGAGGTAGGGTTGTAGCTTATGCTAGTCGGCAACTGAAACTGCATGAGAAAAGATACCCTACCCATGATTTGGAATTAGCAGCATTCATATTCGCATTGAAGATGTGGAGACATTATCTCTTGGGAGAAAGATTCGAGTTGTTTAGCGATCATAA
Organism: Allium sativum; assembly: GCA_030737875.1. Lineage (NCBI taxonomy): Eukaryota > Viridiplantae > Streptophyta > Magnoliopsida > Asparagales > Amaryllidaceae > Allium > Allium sativum. Next base: position 601,873,021 of record CM060919.1, on the reverse strand, counting down.
ATCATTAAAGTATCTTTTCTCTCAGAAGGTTCTAAATCTCCGACAGCAAAGGTGGTTAGAATTCTTGGCTTCCTACGATTTCGATATCGCATACACACCAGGAAAGGGCAATGCGGTAGCTAATGCATTGAGTAGAAGACATGCCGGTTTAGGGGCTATGTTTCTTGAGTGGAAGCAACTGGAGTACGTCGCTGGGTATGATTTCAGACCAAAGTGCGAATTGGATCCAGAAGTATTAGCAAGTTTGATGGTCAGGCCCACTTTGATTGAGCGGATTGGTTCCAGTCAGAGGGATGATCCTAACTTATTGAAAATCATCTCCAAGTTAGAGATGGGCATCGATGAGGAGATGAACAAGTATGGGCTTGATCATGATGGATGGCTTAGAAAGAATGGAAGACTAGTTGTACCCAATGTCAATGGATTGGGAGTTGAAGTGCTTAGAGAATGTCATCACTCAAAACTGACTATACACCCCGGTGGTAACAAGATGTATCCAGACATGAAGCGGACCTACTACTAGGAAGGGATGAAAAGAGACGTTGGGAAGTTTATATCCAAATGCACGAATTGCCAAACATTAGAAATCCCCGAATGGAAATGGGAACAAGTATCGATGGATTTCATCGACGGGTTACCAAGAACTAGATCGGGCCATTATAGCATTTGGGTGATTGTGGACCGACTGACCAAGAGTGCAAGATTTATACCCGTCAAGTCAAATAGAACAGCAGCCAAGTTAGCTGAGCTATATGTGAAATGGGTAGTGAGATTTCATGGAGTACCTAAAAGCATTGTGAGTGACCAAGATCCGTTGTTTACTAGTGGGTTTTGGAAGAGCTTACAAGAGGCGTTAGGATCAAAATTACATCTCAGTACAGCATATCATCCTCAAACCGACGGTCAGACAGAGAGGGTGAATCGAGTGTTAGAAGATCTCTTGAGAGCTTGCATATTGGACTTTGGTGGATTATGGGATGACCATCTGCATCTAGTAGAGTTTGCATATAATAATAGTTATCAATCCAGTATTGGTATGGCTCCATTTGAAGCTTTGTATGGATGACCATGCAACTCACCGTCATGTTGGTTAGAAACTGGTGAGAAGTTTGTGCTTGGACCAGATGTGATAAGAGAAACTTCAGATAAGATCAAGATTATTCAACAACGAATGAAGGCTGCCCAAGACAGACAGAAGATTTATGCTGATAAGAGGAGAAGAGATATAAATTTCTCCATTGGCGACTTGGTGTTTGTCAAGATTTCTCCGTTAAAGAGCGTGATACGATTTGGCAGGAGAGGCAAGTTAACACCAAGATTTGTTGGACCATTCCCAATTCTCGAGCAAATTAGGAATTTGGTATATAAAGTTGAATTACCAGACAAGATGGCGGGAGTTCATAATGTATTTCATGTTTCCCATTTAAGGAAGTTTGTGCACGACCCTAGTGTGGCTATTTCACCGGATCAGTTGGATGATATCGAGATTGAACCCGAGGTGGTTGGGAACCCCAGGCCCATGCGTATTGTTGGGCACGATACGAAGCAACTTCGAAGGAAGGTGGTGAGACTAGTCAAAGTTCAGTGGGGTGACGATGAGGAAGACTGTACTTGGGAAACAGAAGAGAACATAAGGAGGAAATATCCAGAACTCTTTGCCTGGTAAGGTTTTTATATCGGTATAGTACTCCCTTGCTAGTAAACCGCATGCTAGGATAGGCTTGTTGTGTTGTTTTGTTTGCTTTATTGTTTTGTTAATGATTGGTAGGCATGCGGGATCCTTTGTATGATTTGGGCTAAGGAATTTCAAGGACGAAATTTCTTAAGGGGGAAGAATGTAACGACCCGCATTCTACGCATCGAAGGATCGTAGAGTTTTAATTCTTTCACATACGAAGTCGTATGGTCATGTAACTTTGGGAGACGACTATTTGGGTCATTTTCCATGTTCATGATTTTTGCCGATTTTTAAATGACCGTTTTGCCCCTAGCTGATCTTGTTTCGGCCATAACTTTTGATTGGAAAGGAGTTTTGACCTGAAACCACTTCCATTTGATCTGGATGATGGTTTACCTTTCAGTACTGTAGTCAATGTGAAAAAAGGACTTACTGTTTGGGAGATATGGCCGAAACAAGGTTTACGAGGTGAAAAACAGCTTAACCGGGCTTAATTGGTTAGTTAACAGCTAGGCCCATTGGGGAATTTCGGGATTAGGGGTATATAGGGGCTGATTAGGGTTAGAAAACATTTCTTTAGACACATTTTCGGCCCCCACTTTCATTCTTAGAACCTAGTAATGGCCTCCACTTGCTAAAACACCCAAATCACCTTCTAATCGCTAATTAAGCCAAATCTACATCAAACCAAAGCGGATTAGCACAAGAATCGAGGTAGAACTGCTGTATAGCCTTGGGAACAGCGCCAAACAGAGAATCATTTCAGATTTTGTATTTTATTGTGGCCATGGAGAGTGATTAGCATTGTTTTTACACTAATTACAGTTAAATAGGATGATTAGTGTTAATTAACGAAATTATGCATGTTAAAAAACTAGAAAAATAATTATAAATTTCGAAATATTGTTTAGACCTCTGTTAGAAAATTTGGTTAAGTTTTGCTAATCATATCATTAGTTATGTTTAAACATGATTAAGGGAAAAAACGGTATTTTGGCTATGTTTGATCCATTTTAATACATCATATTGTTGTTTTGGTATTTATGGTTGATCCTATATGTTGCTATGACTGTATGGTATGTTTTGTGATTGATTAGAAAAGTTAGATTGGTCGAAAACGCCGTCGAATGGCGTAAAACAGTCGCTGGAAAGAAGTGCAGGAAATTAGTCGAACCGGATCGGATCAGAGATGGGGAGCACGAACCGAACCATGGAGCACCATGCAGCTCTGAACCGACCCGTTATCTTGGAGTGCGCCACGAAGTTACGATCTGAGGTTAAATAGGGATACCGACCCAAACCTCTTCAGAAGTCCACAAGCTGATGGACAAAGGAGATCACGAACCAGAACACTCTTCCGACCCGAACCCATCGTGAAGCGACCCGAACTCCCCCGGTCTCCGAAGAGATGAGAAAGAACGAATTACTTTGAGAACAACACACAAAAGGACGCAGACGGAAGAACATTTCATTGTTATTATAACAATTCCATCAGATTCAAGAATATACAGAGTATAAATGAATAAATTACATTCAATAAATATCAGAGATTACAATAAATTACATATCAGCGGAAAATAATACAAAATCACAACTAGAAGTGATACACAGATACAGAGCTTTCCGAGCATCGTTCCAGCTGTAAATCAGGACCCTGTGAATATAAATCTGCAAAACCAAAACTACTAGCTGCCCGTGCGGAAAATAGGGGCACCCAGAGTTTAGGTTAAAACAATAAACTCCAGGTCAGTCATGTGACTGGTGTGAGAACTAAAACAGTTATTTAAAACTTTACTTTAAAGATAGTAATTCAAGGGACCACGCCGTATAACACGGAACGGGTTTCCTCCCAAGAATACTAGTGCATATAACAAAACAACGCAATGCTTTTTGGAAAAATGAAGCTATTATAAGACCCAGGTCCCATCACACAATGCAACGCAAGCCGGAGGATAGGGTTTTCCCTTATAATAGCCAAACATGCTTGGTACGTTTAAAACAAATCATTTGATACTATAATAAGTGTATAGTGTCAAAACATTTCTATCATAAATATCAATCATAGACGGCATGGGTACCATATATCATGTCGCCATACTAGTTCTACAATTAAAACCGCAATACACGTATTGGAAATTGGATTCCATCATGAGTCGAGGCAAGGGGCAAGCTCCTCTCCGCGTTCGAGACACTCTAGCAAATGTCCCAGGACCCCACTTTGATCCTTGGAATCGGCTGGGCCGGTCCTCTCTTGCTTTTGAGGATTAGTTATTCCTGAACACACGTTTCCCGGTCCTTACAGACCTATATCCGAGGCGCCTCGTATCCAACAACCACACAGGTGAAAAGTATATAAATGTCAGGGCTGGTAGGTCACTGACACCACCCTAGCTAGAAAGAAACGTCGTGCTCTCCCAGCGGTCCGTCTCCCGTTTTTGACTCATACCGAGGTGTGAGGCTCGCGAATTCACGTTATACACAAAGCTACGCCACACAGGCCGTGCTTTGATCATCACCACAAGACTTTGCTTTTCAACAGAAGCCCTGATCAATTGCCACTTACGCGTGCCACATTGGCAATTCACTCCATGCGACTGATGTCCATCGATATACAACCTCTGAGCTCGTATGTCTCAGAGAAGGGCGTTAAGCAAGAGAATAAATTCTCCGCCGCCAAACAGATGTATATTTAATAGAGATCAATCAACACAGAATAAAATCCAATGTCAGACACACAATCCATTTACAAGTTCGTTCTGGGTCTGAACGAAACCGGAGGCACTTTCCTCGCATATCCATCGATCTCCAAGTACGTCTGGACGATCACCGACTGTTTCCCTCATCTTGGGTGTACAGCCCAATCAAGATCATCAGTAATCACCCAAACGATGTGAAGACTTCCGGTCTTCAACCACCGTCTTCATCTTCGACATCTCGTCGAATCGGTTATTCAGAATGGGTATAAACCCGGCCTTTCTGAATAACCCACGTATATAATAACCGAATGTTACACAAACACAACAAACGCCTCATTCCAATTCAGAATATTCTTTTATTCACAATAACACATTCTTAGGGAAATGTTCCCATTAATTTTATCCAAGATAAATTCTTCTAAATTTATCCTATAAACTTCCTTTGGATATCATTTCAAACTAGTCGGGATTAACGAATCACACCGAAGTAATTATTTATTTTATTTCCCAATCCCAACCTATATCCCATGGAGAAAACTGGTGATACTCCATTCCTAACACCACGGTGTTATCGGTAAAATTAATTACCATTTCACGTTCAAATCTAATTAAAGATTTAACTATCGCTTTGGAGAAAAACTGGTGGTACTCCATTCTCGATCACCTTTCAGATTTGATAATTTAAATTATCAATTCACATTTTTAATCTAATTAAAGATTCATTAAAACTCCACTTAGTTTTAATCTTTTCAAAAATCAATATCCTGCCTTTAACTGGGTTAAAGAACCAATGTCATCAAAACACGATTCACGACAAACCAAATCACATTTGATATTAAATACAAGGCTCTGAATAGAAAATATATCGGCTTATATTCAATATCAAATTCTGAAACCAACAAATATCGTATTGGAAATAACGATATATAACATATCTTTCAAATTCCCATAACAATATCTGTATAGTCGCGAAATCCAACATCGAAATATCCCGAAGATAATTTCGATTCAGCTCCAGTCCAATCCACGTATTGGAAATATTGATTATTTTCAAAATCACTTTCAAATTCAATTTATTTATTTTAAAAATAAATTGATTTCAATTCTAGTTCAAAACTAGTTCATTTCGATAAAAATCTATTTTTATCTTTTCAAATGTGGAATTTTCCAGCCCAAATCTTTCCAATTCACATATTATAATTTTACACAAATTATACATATTTTTAATAATTTTATCAAGGCCCGTACAGTCGATTTCCAACAACGGCCATCGAACTGCACTTACAGCGACCTTTTTCGAATTTGATTTGGACATAATTCCAAATTCAACCGTTAGATTTCAAATTTCTCATATTCATTGGAAAGCCCTTTTCGATACGAACCCAACGGTTCCGGTTTTAGGAGAATCCGACGGTCGGATCTCCCGCAATGTCCGTTTGAAATAAATGGTCGAAATTCACGAACTGCCGCGGCGCGGCGCGTTCTATTCAGGCCATTTTATATATAATATATATATATCGTCGATTTCCTTTTAAAACGAATTTTATAAATAGTTTTGAATTCGTTTCAAAAGCAATTTCAACTTCCATTTCAATTCAAATCAAAATTGAATTCTTCTCTATAAATTCGTTTTAAAATTCATTTCTATTCAATTCAAATTTCAATTCAATTTGAATTCATTTCAATTCAATTCATTTCGAAATCGTTTTCAATTCAATTCATTTCGAAATCGTTTTCAATTCAATTCATTTCGAAATCGTTTTCAATTCAATTCATTTCGAAATCGTTTTCAATTCAATTCATTTCGAAATCGTTTTCAATTCAATTCATTTCTATTTTATTCAAATTCAAATTCACCTCCTATTCAATTCGAATTTTAATCTAATTCAATTTGAATTTCATTTCAAAATATTTAGTTTTGAAATCACTTTTCAATATTCGTTGTAAAACGAATAAAATCGATATAAATATCGTTCACGTCAAAATAGCGCATCTCTAATCCACACGGCTTTATATATTTCAAAAACTTCTATTCAATTCAACACATGAATTTTCTTTCAACACACGACTAATCTCAACACATGAGTACTGTCAACACATCACTATTTTTGTTATGTGAAATATTTTATAAAACTATGGTATCTATCCTTTGATTTTAATTAGACTCCTACTGAGAAGTAGTTCTAACTTTAAATATGATAAAGATGTAATTTTTATTGTATAAAATATTTCACTCAACACATGCACATCGTCAACACATGACTATTTTTTTCATTCAACACATGAATTTTCTTTTTTAATATTCCTTATTATCCCAATTGGAATGAGGCCCAATCAATCACCATATAACGTTAATTATATGGATTTCCATACAACACATGTATATAATAGCAGAAATAACAATCAACCATCAACCAAAGTGCACTACACTGTATAAGCATCAAATATAGATATCTAACGCTTATAACAGCCTGTCAATCAATCGATCGACATATTTAATCCATCAGGATGAATGAACATCAAATTTCATCCCAACACCCGTGTGGGGTTTCAAACAATCAAACACAGATTTTATTTGTGCAGTTGGGCGATGTGTAAAATTTATCGACCCAATCAATATCCGTCAAATCAGTGTATATAAACAAATCGGTCGATTTGTTTATAAATATTTATTTATTCACATCACGTTAAAATTTATATTTTTAACGATAAAATATTCTATTTCAACACTTGAATTTCTATTCATTTCATTTACACAATAAAAATGATATTTTTATTTTTCTAACATATTTTAGAAAATTTCGGCGGCATAACGGCACGATACTAGAAACGGGACAAGGCCTAGCCTTATCCCCGGTCTAGTGAAGGCCCACGCCATTCACATATCAATTTTAATCAATTTCCAATTCAACCAATCAATCAAATCCAAATCAAATAATCTAACCAACTACACAACCAAACAAACAAGTCCATGGTATGTGGACGGGTGTCGGGTGCTTCTAATAAGCACCGTCTGCATCCTAGTATATATATATATAACTAGAAAAATAGAATTTGAGTGAGAAGTTCTCACCGAAAGCTATCCTAGCTCCATGGCTCTTCATTTGATAGAAATCTTCATCTTCATCGTATCTTCGTCATCTTCGTTGCCCGTAGTCACTATATATATAAAAATCACATTTTTATATTTCGATGTCTTTAAAATAAAAATCACATTTTTATTTATTCACTTTCAATTTGAAAGTCATATTTTTATCGCTAACTTCATATTGTGAAAATAGAATTTTCATCGCTATTTCATATTTGTAAAAATAGAATTTTTACTTCGCTATTCAATATATAAAAATCGACTTTTTACTACGGTGTTCAATATATAAACATCGACTTTTTATCACTATGTCAAATAGATAAAAATTATATTTTTATCGCGCTATTTTCCACCTAAAGATTTCGCCTTTTCTAAAATAAAGTTTTAGCCTTTTCAAAAATAAAGTTTTCGCCTTTATAAAAATAAACACTTCATTTCAACGTATATAAAATAAAAATCAGATTTTTATTTTGCTATATACACAAAGATGATATTTTTAATATTTCTACATAGTAAAGATTATATTTTTAATACTTTAAAAATATAAAAATCATATTTTTATTACTTCAACACATAAATAAAATTCAGTTTTTAAAAATAAATAAAATCCAGTTTTAAAAATAAAGAAAATCCAGTTTTAAAAATATTGAAAAAAAACAGTTTTAAAAATATTGAAAAAAAACAGTTTTAAAAATAAAGAAAATCCAGTTTTCAAAATATTGAAAAAAAAACAGTTTTAAAAATATTAAAAAAAAACAGTTTTAAAAATAAATAAATAAAATAATAAAAAAAAAATCTGTAAACTTACAGGGGGGTTTGGGCGCTTTTCAGAGGAGGGGGACGGCGCCGAGGTCGAGGAGAGGGCGGAGGCGGTCAGAGGCCGGAGCGGTGGGCTGGAGGAGGGACAGCGTCGTGGTTTTTGGTGATTGGGGGTCCCGGGTTCGTGTGGAGGAGAGAGGGAGGTAGGGGAAGAGAGGAGATCGATTCGGGGGGGGGGCTGACTGCGAGCGGCGGCGGAGGAGGGGGTGGACGTCGGTGGCGGTGGCTCCGTCGAAGGGCTAGGGCAGCGCAGTATATTTTTTTTTTCTTCTTTTCTGAAAATCGACGGTGGAGGGAAAATAAAGGGGGAAGGGGGGTATTTGGGGAATATATATTTATTTAATTTTATTTTATTTTATTATGAAAAAGTTAACTTTTTATTTCGACCTTAAAACGAGGCCCACCGCCTGTCGTCCATAGCGTTTCACCCCCATTCTGAACACAATGGGATATATATCGCAAGCTGATTCGATCGTCTCGATAAGTTTCCGTTGAATTTACATTTAAATCGCTATATTGAATTTTAAACGTACATTTCAAATTACCGGGGTCACATACTAACTCGAAAAATTCCAGAAAAATATTTTCTAGCTTCGTATTGACGATACGGTCCTAATAAAACTAGTTTCGTCGAATTCTGAGACCGTTAGAAAAATGGCCAATTTCCAGTCGATTAAAATCAACTGAAATGGTCAAAACACATTTTCCTTTGCCACGCTCACATATTGATTCGAAAAATTATGAAACTTGGGATCTAACAATAATTTGACACTGCGGATCCAACAGAACTGGTTTCGTCGAAATCCGAGGTCATTTGCAAAATGTCCATTTTTAAGGGCCTGAATTCCATAGCGACTATTCAGAATTTTCAACTGGATATATCTTATCATTCCCGCTACGAAATTTTGATTATTCGGATTCGTTGGAAAGATATTATCAATTTGATCCTATTATTTTTGGTTTCACTAAAATCCGGATTGTTTTGCTCCCGGTACATTCAATTGAAGTTTGAAATCGAATTATCGAACTACCGCGCCATTTTCAATTCTATTTATAATTATATATAAATATTTATATTCTAACGAAGACGTATATAATATATACGTTCGAATTCTATTCAAAATAAATTTTCTCGTCTATATTATTTAAAATAATCCATTTTAAATAATCAAAATTCGCTAAAATTGCCAAAATAAAAATTTCAAACTGGCTCGCATTTTGCGGGTTATTACAATCTCCCCCACTTAAAACTTTTCGTCCCCGAAAAGGAACAAAGTCGAAAGTGGTTTGATTATTAAGCTCTACATTCTATCTGGCTTCCATTCTCCAACTTTTCAGTTTCTGAGAATTTTCAAAATTTCAAAAATTTGGCTAACACCCTAAATTTTCGAAAAATTTCGCCATAACCTCCCCTGCACCGGGAGCATCGGGGAATTTCAAATAGCTTCCCCGGTCCTTCAGATCTCAAAAAGAAAAAGAAAAAGCCAAGCGGCTAGCCAATAGGCTCACAAAATCATCATCACCCAAACAAAACAGGAAATTATGTAGTAAACATGTACCTATTTGTCGGGCAAACAAATTTTATTCTCTGCTCTAGCCTCCTTGCTATGACCTATTCAATGTAAGTATATGTATATGCAAGCAAATGCGACCAATTTTCGATACAATTCAATATTCGGTTATATTAGGCTAAATGGTTCAAAATTATCTAACATATAAACAAACAGCACAAACATCAATCAATTAGTGGATTAGAGTTTTTCAAATTCATAATTTTGATACATATATACAAAAATCATGTTTTTGATGCCAATTCACAACAATAAATCTATCTATATAAGTTTTGGTTCTCACACCAGTTTAATGGAAATATATAGAAAATCACACCTTCGTAACACGAACATAAATATTGATGATGCGATCGCTATCATCAATATCATCTCCGGGCGACTAGAGTGTAACCCTATATCTATCCAGTATATTAAAACTTCGAATATACGTTCATGACGCGTATACGCGAAATCTATATATACTCGATTGTCCATATTCAAAATAAATAAATAATCAAATACGAATAAAGCGATTTAAATTTTAAAACAAAATTGTTTTCATTTGAAAAATATACTCTTTACACCCGTTCTAGGATATTACTGATCCTATCTCTAACGAGTCATTCTAATTGGATATTACTAATCCAATATCTGATGAATTCTTTCGTATGGTTCTAATGTGTCTTGTTCTCGAGCTCTGTAAACCAAAGCTCTGATACCAACTGAAGCGACCCGAACTCCCCCGGTCTCCGAAGAGATGAGAAAGAACGAATTACTTTGAGAACAACACACAAAAGGACGCAGACGGAAGAACATTTCATTGTTATTACAACAATTCCATCAGATTCAAGAATATACAGAGTATAAATGAATAAATTACATTCAATAAATATCAGAGATTACAATAAATTACATATCAGCGGAAAATAATACAAAATCACAACTAGAAGTGATACACAGATACAGAGCTTTCCGAGCATCGTTCCAGCTGTAAATCAGGACCCTGTGAATATAAATCTGCAAAACCAAAACTACTAGCTGCCCGTGCGGAAAATAGGGGCACCCAGAGTTTAGGTTAAAACAATAAACTCCAGGTCAGTCATGTGACTGGTGTGAGAACTAAAACAGTTATTTAAAACTTTACTTTAAAGATAGTAATTCAAGGGACCACGCCGTATAACACGGAACGGGTTTCCTCCCAAGAATACTAGTGCATATAACAAAACAACGCAATGCTTTTTGGAAAAATGAAGCTATTATAAGACCCAGGTCCCATCACACAATGCAACGCAAGCCGGAGGATAGGGTTTTCCCTTATAATAGCCAAACATGCTTGGTACGTTTAAAACAAATCATTTGATACTATAATAAGTGTATAGTGTCAAAACATTTCTATCATAAATATCAATCATAGACGGCATGGGTACCATATATCATGTCGCCATACTAGTTCTACAATTAAAACCGCAATACACGTATTGGAAATTGGATTCCATCATGAGTCGAGGCAAGGGGCAAGCTCCTCTCCGCGTTCGAGACACTCTAGCAAATGTCCCAGGACCCCACTTTGATCCTTGGAATCGGCTGGGCCGGTCCTCTCTTGCTTTTGAGGATTAGTTATTCCTGAACACACGTTTCCCGGTCCTTACAGACCTATATCCGAGGCGCCTCGTATCCAACAACCACACAGGTGAAAAGTATATAAATGTCAGGGCTGGTAGGTCACTGACACCACCCTAGCTAGAAAGAAACGTCGTGCTCTCCCAGCGGTCCGTCTCCCGTTTTTGACTCATACCGAGGTGTGAGGCTCGCGAATTCACGTTATACACAAAGCTACGCCACACAGGCCGTGCTTTGATCATCACCACAAGACTTTGCTTTTCAACAGAAGCCCTGATCAATTGCCATTTACGCGTGCCACATTGGCAATTCACTCCATGCGACTGATGTCCATCGATATACAACCTCTGAGCTCGTATGTCTCAGAGAAGGGCGTTAAGCAAGAGAATAAATTCTCCGCCGCCAAACAGATGTATATTTAATAGAGATCAATCAACACAGAATAAAATCCAATGTCAGACACACAATCCATTTACAAGTTCGTTCTGGGTCTGAACGAAACCGGAGGCACTTTCCTCGCATATCCATCGATCTCCAAGTACGTCTGGACGATCACCGACTGTTTCCCTCATCTTGGGTGTACAGCCCAATCAAGATCATCAGTAATCACCCAAACGATGTGAAGACTTCCGGTCTTCAACCACCGTCTTCATCTTCGACATCTCGTCGAATCGGTTATTCAGAATGGGTATAAACCCGGCCTTTCTGAATAACCCACGTATATAATAACCGAATGTTACACAAACACAACAAACGCCCCATTCCAATTCAGAATATTCTTTTATTCACAATAACACATTCTTAGGGAAATGTTCCCATTAATTTTATCCAAGATAAATTCTTCTAAATTTATCCTATAAACTTCCTTTGGATATCATTTCAAACTAGTCGGGATTAACGAATCACACCGAAGTAATTATTTATTTTATTTCCCAATCCCAACCTATATCCCATGGAGAAAACTGGTGATACTCCATTCCTAACACCACGGTGTTATCGGTAAAATTAATTACCATTTCACGTTCAAATCTAATTAAAGATTTAACTATCGCTTTGGAGCAAAACTGGTGGTACTCCATTCTCGATCACCTTTCAGATTTGATAATTTAAATTATCAATTCACATTTTTAATCTAATTAAAGATTCATTAAAACTCCACTTAGCTTTAATCTTTTCAAAAATCAATATCCTGCCTTTAACTGGGTTAAAGAACCAATGTCATCAAAACACGATTCACGACAAACCAAATCACATTTGATATTAAATACAAGGCTCTGAATAGAAAATATATCGGCTTATATTCAATATCAAATTCTGAAACCAACAAATATCGTATTGGAAATAACGATATATAACATATCTTTCAAATTCCCATAACAATATCTGTATAGTCGCGAAATCCAACATCGAAATATCCCGAAGATAATTTCGATTCAGCTCCAGTCCAATCCACGTATTGGAAATATTGATTATTTTCAAAATCACTTTCAAATTCAATTTATTTATTTTAAAAATAAATTGATTTCAATTCTAGTTCAAAACTAGTTCATTTCGATAAAAATCTATTTTTATCTTTTCAAATGTGGAATTTTCCAGCCCAAATCTTTCCAATTCACATATTATAATTTTACACAAATTATACATATTTTTAATAATTTTATCAAGGCCCGTACAGTCGATTTCCAACAACGGCCATCGAACTGCACTTACAGCGACCTTTTTCGAATTTGATTTGGACATAATTCCAAATTCAACCGTTAGATTTCAAATTTCTCATATTCATTGGAAAGCCCTTTTCGATACGAACCCAACGGTTCCGGTTTTAGGAGAATCCGACGGTCGGATCTCCCGCAATGTCCGTTTGAAATAAATGGTCGAAATTCACGAACTGCCGCGGCGCGGCGCGTTCTATTCAGGCCATTTTATATATAATATATATATATTATATATATTTCATCGATTTCCTTTTAAAACGAATTTTATAAATAGTTTTGAATTCGTTTCAAAAGCAATTTCAACTTCCATTTCAATTCAAATCAAAATTGAATTCTTCTCTATAAATTCGTTTTAAAATTCATTTCTATTCAATTCAAATTTCAATTCAATTTGAATTCATTTCAATTCAATTCATTTCGAAATCGTTTTCAATTCAATTCATTTCGAAATCGTTTTCAATTCAATTCATCTCGAAATCGTTTTCAATTCAATTCATTTCGAAATCGTTTTCAATTCAATTCATTTCGAAATCGTTTTCAATTCAATTCATTTCGAAATCGTTTTCAATTCAATTCATTTCTATTTTATTCAAATTCAAATTCACCTCCTATTCAATTCGAATTTTAATCTAATTCAATTTGAATTTCATTTCAAAATATTTAGTTTTGAAATCACTTTTCAATATTCGTTGTAAAACGAATAAAATCGATATAAATATCGTTCACGTCAAAATAGCGCATCTCTAATCCACACGGCTTTATATATTTCAAAAACTTCTATTCAATTCAACACATGAATTTTCTTTCAACACACGACTAATCTCAACACATGAGTACTGTCAACACATCACTATTTTTGTTATGTGAAATATTTTATAAAACTATGGTATCTATCCTTTGATTTTAATTAGACTCCTACTGAGAAGTAGTTCTAACTTTAAATATGATAAAGATGTAATTTTTATTGTATAAAATATTTCACTCAACACATGCACATCGTCAACACATGACTATTTTTTTCATTCAACACATGAATTTTCTTTTTTAATATTCCTTATTATCCCAATTGGAATGAGGCCCAATCAATCACCATATAACGTTAATTATATGGATTTCCATACAACACATGTATATAATAGCAGAAATAACAATCAACCATCAACCAAAGTGCACTACACTGTATAAGCATCAAATATAGATATCTAACGCTTATAACAGCCTGTCAATCAATCGATCGACATATTTAATCCATCAGGATGAGTGAACATCAAATTTCATCCCAACACCCGTGTGGGGTTTCAAACAATCAAACACAGATTTTATTTGTGCAGTTGGGCGATGTGTAAAATTTATCGACCCAATCAATATCCGTCAAATCAGTGTATATAAACAAATCGGTCGATTTGTTTATAAATATTTATTTATTCACATCACGTTAAAATTTATATTTTTAACGATAAAATATTCTATTTCAACACTTGAATTTCTATTCATTTCATTTACACAATAAAAATGATATTTTTATTTTTCTAACATATTTTAGAAAATTTCGGCGGCATAACGGCACGATACTAGAAACGGGACAAGGCCTAGCCTTATCCCCGGTCTAGTGAAGGCCCACGCCATTCACATATCAATTTTAATCAATTTCCAATTCAACCAATCAATCAAATCCAAATCAAATAATCTAACCAACTACACAACCAAACAAACAAGTCCATGGTATGTGGACGGGTGTCGGGTGCTTCTAATAAGCACCGTCTGCATCCTAGTATATATATATATATATAACTAGAAAAATAGAATTTGAGTGAGAAGTTCTCACCGAAAGCTATCCTAGCTCCACGGCTCTTCATTTGATAGAAATCTTCATCTTCATCGTATCTTCGTCATCTTCGTTGCCCGTAGTCACTATATATATAAAAATCACATTTTTATATTTCGATGTCTTTAAAATAAAAATCACATTTTTATTTATTCACTTTCAATTTGAAAGTCATATTTTTATCGCTAACTTCATATTGTGAAAATAGAATTTTCATCGCTATTTCATATTTGTAAAAATAGAATTTTTACTTCGCTATTCAATATATAAAAATCGACTTTTTACTACGGTGTTCAATATATAAACATCGACTTTTTATCACTATGTCAAATAGATAAAAATTATATTTTTATCGCGCTATTTTCCACCTAAAGATTTCGCCTTTTCTAAAATAAAGTTTTAGCCTTTTCAAAAATAAAGTTTTCGCCTTTATAAAAATAAACACTTCATTTCAACGTATATAAAATAAAAATCAGATTTTTATTTTGCTATATACACAAAGATGATATTTTTAATATTTCTACATAGTAAAGATTATATTTTTAATACTTTAAAAATATAAAAATCATATTTTTATTACTTCAACACATAAATAAAATTCAGTTTTTAAAAATAAATAAAATCCAGTTTTAAAAATAAAGAAAATCCAGTTTTAAAAATATTGAAAAAAAACAGTTTTAAAAATATTGAAAAAAAAACAGTTTTAAAAATAAAGAAAATCCAGTTTTAAAAATATTGAAAAAAAAACAGTTTTAAAAATATTGAAAAAAAACAGTTTTAAAAATAAATAAATAAAATAATAAAAAAAAAGAAAAATCTGTAAACTTACAGGGGGGTTTGGGCGCTTTTCAGAGGAGGGGGACGGCGCCGAGGTCGAGGAGAGGGCGGAGGCGGTCAGAGGCCGGAGCGGTGGGCTGGAGGAGGGACAGCGTCGTGGTTTTTGGTGATTGGGGGTCCCGGGTTCGTGTGGAGGAGAGAGGGAGGTAGGGGAAGAGAGGAGATCGATTCGGGGGGGCTGACTGCGAGCGGCGGCGGAGGAGGGGGTGGACGTCGGTGGCGGCGGCTCCGTCGAAGGGCTAGGGCAGCGCAGTATATTTTTTTTTTCTTCTTTTCTGAAAATCGACGGTGGAGGGAAAATAAAGGGGGAAGGGGGGGTATTTGGGGAATATATATTTATTTAATTTTATTTTATTTTATTATGAAAAAGTTAACTTTTTATTTCGACCTCAAAACGAGGCCCACCGCCTGTCGTCCATAGCTTTTCACCCCCATTCTGAACACAATGGGATATATATCGCAAGCTGATTCGATCGTCTCGATAAGTTTCCGTTGAATTTACATTTAAATCGCTATATTGAATTTTAAACGTACATTTCAAATTACCGGGGTCACATACTAACTCGAAAAATTCCAGAAAAATATTTTCTAGCTTCGTATTGACGATACGGTCCTAATAAAACTAGTTTCGTCGAATTCTGAGACCGTTAGAAAAATGGCCAATTTCCAGTCGATTAAAATCAACTGAAATGGTCAAAACACGTTTTCCTTTGCCACGCTCACATATTGATTCGAAAAATTATGAAACTTGGGGTCTAACAATAATTTGACACTGCGGATCCAACAGAACTTGTTTCGTCGTAATCCGAGGTCATTTGCAAAATGTCCATTTTTAAGGGCCTGAATTCCATAGCGACTATTCAGAATTTTCAACTGGATATATCTTATCATTCCCGCTACGAAATTTTGATTATTCGGATTCGTTGGAAAGATATTATCAATTTGATCCTATTATTTTTGGTTTCACTAAAATCCGGATTGTTTTGCTCCCGGTACATTCAATTGAAGTTTGAAATCGAATTATCGAACTACCGCGCCATTTTCAATTCTATTTATAATTATATATAAATATTTATATTCTAACGAAGACGTATATAATATATACGTTCGAATTCTATTCAAAATAAATTTTCTCGTCTATATTATTTAAAATAATCCATTTTAAATAATCAAAATTCGCTAAAATTGCCAAAATAAAAATTTCAAACTGGCTCGCATTTTGCAGGTTATTACACATCGGGTGTTCCCGATTCGAACCGAGTGACATAGCATGAACCACGAACCAGTGACAAAGGGGATGGAGCACGAATTGGTTCCCTTCTCCAAACCAAAGCACTACCAATTCGACCCGTACGGAGCAATTCGAAACGAACCAAGAGGGGTGCCACGAGCCGATGTGTTGAGCACGAGCTGAAGGGGACTGAACCGAACCGGTGCATCACGAGCCAGATTGGGTGTTGCCATGAGCAGGAGCCAGGATCACGAACTGAATCTATGCGATTGTAACGAATCGACCTAGAAGTACAATCTGAAGTGAAGAGAAGTGCAGAACCAAACTGATTCGGAGCAGACCAAAACCCGAGATGCAAAGGTAGTCCAAATGGGATATTTGTACTCAGGATCCAGTTGGGAACCAACGAGTCAACTTTGTGATTGGACTTTGCTGCAGGACGTGTGATAAGGGGATATCGACGTCTATAGCTTTGATTCACCACCAAAACGGATGTAGGGCTACGTATCAGTGCCGTGGGGTAGTTATTACCTCATGGGGCAGAGTGGTCGTAGCAAGGCTATGAGCCAGTGCAGTGGAGCCATTATGACTCCATGGGGCAGAGTGGACATAACAAAGGATTAGTGGCTATGGATCACTGCAGTGGTGTCATTACGACTCCATGGGGCAGAGTGATCGTGGCAAGGAATTGGGTGGTCAAAGTGGTAAATATCGTATACTTTACGCACTGAGTGAGAGATGTGAGGATGGTTGCTATGATTGATTGTTTGCCATCACTATGTCATGCACACCCCCCACCCCCGTATCTTTATACCTTATGTTTAATGGCACCTTAGAGTATTAAGCGGTATGTTGTGCTAACTCTTTGGTTGCAAGTCCAGGTTCAGGTATGGTTTAGTATACATGTTATCGTTCTGTTTTGTCGCTTATCGCTCATACCAGACTTTTGTCTGACCCAGAGTTTTATGTCTCTTCTTATTACTCTGGGTGCTCTTAAACGGGCAGACTAGAGACAGGTTAGCTGGTTATGCACGAGTAGCTGATCCGGAGACGAGCAGGAGGCTCCTACTTATTATCTACATATATTCTTCATGTGTCGCTGCTAGTCACTACCTTGGGCATTAGTAGTGTACCTTCCTTATTTGTTTAGAGATAGTTTTCAAAAGTTGAAATAATGATGATGTTGAACATAAGTTGTATTTGGATTTTCCGCTGCTATGATGTTTAGTTTTCAGCTTATGCACTGTCTCGCCTGTTTTATATCAAAGTATGTTATTATTATATTTTATTCCATGCGCTGTGAGAAATGCTACAGATTCCTTATCAATTCAAATTCCTTACTTTTCCTTTCTTTGACGACCGTCTCGTGCTGGTGGGACCTCGGCACAACGCACTTTTATTGAAATGTCGGCTGATGTGGCGCGGGCCGTCACACTTGGTATCAGAGCTCTAGGTTGCATAGTTAACATAGGGAAAGACACCAGAGGGAGATAATACGTATATGAGAGCGCGTATTTGTGATTATTTTGGTTTTCAAAAGCTATATACATACATATATATATGTATATACTATTAGTATATTTAAGGATGAAGTCGCATTGCACTGGCACCACTGAAGAGATGGTTAATCGTTTTCTCCTTACAGATTGAACGATGAGCCGATATACAAAGGGTACTGGTAGAGGAGCAAATAATGGGAATGCTCCTGACATGAGGACTATGTTCGCTGACTTCATGAGAGAGATGCTTAGGGACGCTCAGAGGGCAGTTCCTAATAATGCTAATGGTGGTGGTGCAGCGGTGCAGGCGCCTAGAGCCGATTTCGCCAAGCTATGCAAGGATTACACTAGTCTTGGTGGAAAGCCGTTCCACGGAATGGAATCGGCCACGGATGTTCAAGATTGGTTGGATAGCTGTGAGTGTATCTTCGAAGACTTGGGTATCGAGGATGCGATAAAGAGAAAGCTAGCGTCCCGTCAGTTGCAAGGATGGGCGATGAATTGGAGGAATGCTATTAAGGCAGCTACTTCATAGGATCAAGTTACATAGGATCAATTTAAGGCCCGGTTCAGTGATAAGTTCATCCCAGCTGCCCAGAAGTCAGAGTTGTTTAGGAAATTTCTGGAGCTTAAGCAGAATGGTAGGGCAGTCTCGGAGTACATTGCAGAGTTCGATACTTTATTGAAGTATGGATTATCCCTCATTGACACTCCGGAGAAGAAAAATGAGAAATTCATAACAGGCTTGGATCAGTACTTGGGGGAAAGGCTTATTAACCACATCGATGAGACATTTGAATGGATTGTGGGGAAAGCTTTGAGATCAGAGAGTCTATACCCTAAGTCGAAGACTGAGGTTGCATCTGCAGAGGAGCTAAAGCCGCAAGCAAGCGGTGGAGGCAAGAATGGTTCTCAGAATAAGAGAAAGCAGAATCAGACCAAGGACGGCCAGAAGAAAAAGAATAAGAAAGATGTTGAGTGCTACAGCTGTGGTAAGAAGGGCCACTATGCCAAAGAATGTCTGGCCAAGCCAGCGGATAGGAAGTGCTTCAACTGTGGCCAAGTGGGACATCATAAGGACAAGTGTCTGCAACCCCCTAAAGAAAAGCATATTGTGAAAGCATATGCTCTTATGTTGTTCCTTCTTCGTCGAATGCCCCAACTGCAACGGAGAAAGGAAAGAATGTCATCATTCAAGGTATGCTTTCCATTTATGATGTTCCTGTTTGAGTAATGTTTGAGACCGGAGCTTCCCGTTCCTTCATATCTAGTGACCTGGTAGATAGGTTGGGATTGGAACCCGAGATAGTTGATAGACCTTTAGCAGTAACGAACCCGATTGGTGGTTCGACTAGCCTTAGTATGATTTGTCGTAATGTGGTCTTATCAAGTCATGGATGCATGTTTGTTTGTGATTGCTTTGTTTTGGGCTTCACTGGGTTTGGCATTATTTTGGGATTCGATTGGCTCCAAAGATACGGGGTGGTGGTAGACTGTGAGGGCTTTTTGGTGGTAGTTAGAGCGGATGATTGGCGGAGGGTAGTGTTTGGTGGTCTACCTAGTGATGGGGTAATGGCTAGTTTTCTAAATTCCCTTGACATCTCGCATGATGAGTTGTCAGAGGTGCCCATGGCTGGCCAGTATCCGGACGTCTTCGAGGAAGTGGTCGGACTTCCACCACACCGAGAGATTGAGTTCCGTATTGATTTAGTGAAAGATGCCAAACCTATAGTGATGCCACTTCGTCGTATGGCACCAAGGGAGCAGCGAGAGCTCGGGGTGCAAGTAAGCGATCTTTTGAAGAAGGGATTTATCAGAAGAAGTGTTTCTGAGTGGGGAGCACCAGTTGTGTTTGCTACCAAGGTAGATGGTTCCCTTCGTTTGTGTGTAGACTACCGCGAAATGAATAAGGTGACGAGGAAGAATAAGTATCCTCTACCGCTGATGGATGATTTGTTTGATCAGTTGAGTGGCGCGAGAGTGTTCTCCCAGTTGGATCTCATGACAGGTTTTCATCAGCTTAGAGTGGAAGCTGGAAGTATAGCTAAAACGGCCTTTCAGACGCCGTCTGGATTCTATGAGTGGTTGGTCATGCCATTCAGGTTGACCAATGCACCAGTATTTTTTGTGTATCTTTTGAATAGGGTATTCAGAGATCAGTTGAATTAGTTTGTTCTTGTGTTCGTGGACGATATACTTGTTTATTCAAGGACAGAGGAAGAACACAAGGAACATTTGAGGATAGTGATGGATGTGTTGAGAAAACACCAATTGAAAGCAAAGTTTTCTAAGTGTCACTTCTGGAGGAGGGAAGTGAGATTCTTGGGCCATGTTATTTCAGAGAATGGTATCGCCATGGACCCTGCGAAGGTGGCTACGGTACAAGATTGGTCTACGCCCAAGAATGCAACGGAAATAAGAAGTTTCTTGGGATTAGCTAGATATTACTGTAAGTTTATCCAAGACTTCTCCAGGATAGCGACACCGTTGACTAAGTTGACCAAGAAGAATCAAGCTTTCGTCTGGGACGAAAAGTGTGAGAATGCATTCAAGAGTCTAAAGGACAAATTGACATGTGCACCAGTGTTAGTCATTCCTAAGGGGAATGAAGAGATGACGGTATACACGGACGCCTGTTGTACCGGACTAGGTGCTGTATTGATGCAAGGAGGTAGGGTTGTAGCTTATGCTAGTCGGCAACTGAAACCGCATGAGAAAAGATACCCTACCCATGATTTGGAATTAGCAGCGATCGTATTCGCGTTGAAGAAGTGAAGACATTATCTCTTGGGAGAAAGATTCGAGTTGTTTACCGATCATAAATCGTTAAAGAATCTATTCTCTCAGAAGGTTCTAAATCTCTGACAGCAATTAGAATTCTTGGCTTCCTACGATTTCGGTATCGCATACACACTAGGAAAGGGCAATGCGGTAACGGATGCATTAAGTAGAAGACGTGCCAGTTTAGGGGCTATGTTTCTTGAGTGGAAGCAACTGGAGTACATCACTGGGTATGATTTCAGACCAAAGTACGAATTGGATCCAGAAGTATTAGCATGTTTAACGGTCAGGCCCACTTTGATTGAGCGGATTGGTTCCAGTCAGAGGGACGATCCTAACTTATTGAAAATCATCTCCAAGTTAGAGATGGGCATCGATGAGGAGATGAACAAGTATGGGCTTTATCGAGATGTATGGCTTAGAAATAATGGAAGACTAGTTGTACCCAATGTCAATGGATTGAGAGATGAAGTGCTTAGAGAATGTCATCACTCAAAACTGACTATACACCCCGGTGGTAACAAGATGTATCGAGACATGAAGCAGACCTACTACTGGGAAGGGATGAAAGAGACGTTGGGAAGTTTATATCCAAATGCATGAATTGCCAGCTAGTTAAAGCTGAACAAAAGAAGCCTAGTGGTTTGTTACAACCATTAGAAATCCCCGAATGGAAATGGGCACAACTCTCGATGGATTTCATCGACAGGTTACTAAGAACTAGATCGGGCCATGATAACATTTGGGTGATTGTGGATCGATTGACCAAGAGTGCAATATTTATACCCGTCAAGTCGAATAAAACGACAGCTAAGTTAGCTGAGCTATATATGAAATGGGTAGTGAGATTTCATGGAGTACTTAAAAGCATTGTGAGTGACCGAGATCCGTTGTTTACTAGTGGGTTTTGGAAGAGCTTACAAGAGGCGTTAGGATCAGAATTACATCTCAGTACCGCATATCATTCTCAAACCGACGGTCAGACAGAGAGGGTGAATCGAGTGTTAGAAGATCTCTTGAGAGCTTGCATATTGGACTTTAGTGGATCATGGGATGACCATTTGCATCTAGTATATTTTGCATATAATAATAGTTATCAATCCAATATTGGTATGGCTCCATTTGAAGCTTTGTACGGAAGACCATGCAACTCACCGTCATGTTGGTTAGAAACTAGTGAGAAGATTGTGATTGGACCAGATGTGATAAGAGAAACTTCAGACATGATCAAGATTAATCAACAGCGAATGAAGGCTGCCCAAGATAGGCATAAGAGTTATGCTGATAAGACGAGAAGAGATTTAAATTTCTCCATTGGCGACTTGGTGTTTGTTAAGATTTCTCCGTTAAAGAGCGTGATACGATTTGGTAGGAAAGGCAAGTTAACACCAAGATCTGTTGGACCATTCCCAGTTCTCGAGCAAATTGGGAATTTGGCATATAAAGTTGAATTACCAGGCAAGATGGCGGGAGTTCATAATGTAGTTCATGTTTCCCAGTTAAGGAAGTTTGTGCACGACCCTAGTGTGTCTATTTCACCGGATCAGTTGGATGATATCGAGGTTGAACCTGAGGCAGTTGGGAACCGCAGGCCCATGCGTATTGTTGGGAATGATACGAAGCTACTTCGAAGGAAGGCGGTGAGACTAATCAAAGTTCAGTGGGGTGACAATGAGGAAGACAGTACTTGGGAAACAGAAGAGAACATAAGGAGGAAATATCCAGAACTCTTTGCCTGGTAAGGTTTTTATATCGGTATAGTACTCCCTTGCTAGTAAACCGTATGCTAGGATAGGCTTGTTCGGTTGTTTTGTATGCTTTATTTTTTTGTTAATGATTGGTAGGCATGCGGGATCCTTTGTATGATTTAGGCTAAGGAATTTCAAGGATGATATTTCTTAAGGGGGAGAAATGTAACGACCCGCATTCCACGCATCGAAAGATCGTAGAGTATTAATTCTTTCACATACGAAGTCGTATGGTCATGTAATTTTGGGAGACTACTATTGGGGTCATTTTCCATGTTCATGATTTTTGCCGACTTTTAAATGACCGTTTTCCCCCTAGTTGATCTTATTTTGGCCATAACTTTTGATTGGAAAGGAGTTTTGACCTGAAACCACTTCCATTAGATCGGATGATGGTTTACCTTTCCGTAGAGTGGTCATATGTGAAAAAAGGACTTACCGTTTGGGAGATATGGCCGAAACAATGTTTAGGAGGTAAAGAACAGCTTAACTGGGCTTAATTGGGTAGTTAACAGCTAGGCCCATTGGGGGATTTCAGGATTTGGGGTATATAGGGGCTGATTAGGGTTAGAAAATATTTCTATAGACACATTTTCACCCGTCACTTTCATTCTTGGAACCCTAGTAATGGCCTCCACTTGCTAAAACACCCCAAATCACCTTCTAATCGCTAATTAAGCAAAATCTATATCAAATCAAAGCGGATTAGCACAAGAATCGAGGTAGAACTGCTGTATAGCCTTGGGAACAGTGCCAAACAGAGAATCATTTCAGATTTTGTATTTTATTGTGGACAAGGTGAGTGATTAGCATTGTTTTTACACTAATTACAGTTAAATAGGGTGATTAGTGTTAATTAACGAAATTATGCATGTTAAAAATCTGGAAAAATATTTATAAATTTCGAAATATTGTTTTAGACCTCTGTTAGAGAATTTGGTTAACTTGGTTAAGTTTTAATAATCATATCATTAGTTGTGTTTAAACATGATTAAGGGAAAATACGGTATTTTGGCTATGTTTGATCCATTTTAATACATCATATTATTGTTTTGGTGTTTATGGTTGATCCTATATGTTGCTATGACTGTATGGTATGTTTTGTGATTGATTAGAAAAGTTAGATTGGTCGAAAACGCCGTTGAATGGCGTAAAACAGTCGCTAGAAAGAAGTGCAGGAAATTAGTCGAACCAGATCGGATCAGAGAAGGGGAGCACGAACCGAACCGTGAAGCACCATGCTGCTTTGAACCGACCAGTTATTCTGGAGTGCACCACGAAGTCACGATCCAAGGTTAAATAGGGATACCGACCCGGACCTCTTTAGAAGTCCACGAGCTGATGGCCAAAGGAGATCACGAACCAGAACACTCTTCCGACCCGAACCCATTGGGTGTTCCCGATCCGAACTGGGTGACATAGCATGAAGCACGAACCAGTGACAAAGGGGATGGAGCACGAATTGGTTCCCTTCTCCGAACCAAAGCACTATCGATCCGACCCGTATGGAGCAATTCGAACTGAACTAAGAGGGGTGCCACGAGCCGATGTGTTGAGCACGAGCTGAAGGGGACCGAACCGAAACGGTGCATCACGAGCAAGATTGGGTGTTGCCATGAGCTGGAGCCAGGATCACGAACTGAGTCTATACGATTGTCACGAATCGAGCTGGGAGTACGATCTGAAGTGAAGAGAAGTGCAGAACCGAACCGATCCGGAGCAGACCAAAACCCGAGATGCAAAGGTAGTCCAAATGGGAAGTTTGTACTCAGGATCCAGTTGGGAACCAACGAGTCAACTTAGTTATTGGACTTTGTTGCGGGACGTGTGTTAAGGGGTTATCGACGTCTATAGCTTTGATTCACCACCATGACGGATGTTAGGCTACGTATCAATGCAGTGGGGTAGTTATTACCTCATGGGGCAGAGTGATCGTAGCAAGGCTATGAGCCAGTGCAGTGGAGCCATTATGACTCCATGGGGCAGAGTGGACATAGCAAAGGATTAGTGGCCATGGATCAATGCAGTGGTGTCATTACGACTCTGTGGGGCAGAGTGATCGTAGCAAGGAATTGAGTGGTCAAAGTGGCAGATATCGTATACTTTATGCACTGAGTGAGAGATGTGAGGATGGTTGCTATAATTGATTGTTTTCTATCACTATGTCATGCACACCCCCACCCCCGTATCTTTATACCTTATGTTTAATGGCACCTTAGAGTATTGAGTGGTATGTTGTGCTAACTCTTTGGTTGCAGGTCCAGGTTCAGGTATGGTTTAATATACCTGTTATCGTTCTGTTTTGTTGCTTATCGCTCATACCAGACTTTTGTCTGACCCAGAGTTTTATGTCTCTTCTTATTACTCTGGGTTCTCTTAAACGGAAGATCCCGCCCAGTGTCCCCCTCTTTCCCCCGCCGCCTTCCGACTCGCGGGAGTATCCAATGAAAACTTCCGGATACTCATGCCCGATCGTGAGACTGCCTGTTCAAACTAGAGACAGGTTAGCTGGTTATGCACGAGTAGCAGATCCGGAGATGAGTAGGAGGCTCCTACGTATTATCTACATATATTCTCCCTGTGTTGCTGCTGGTCACTACTTTGGGCATTAGTAGTGTACCTTCCTTATTTGCTTTAGAGACAGTTTTCAAAAGTTGTAATAATGATGATGTGGAACATAAGCTGTATTTGGATTTTCCGCTGCTATGATGTTTAGTTTTCAGCTTATGCACTGTCTCGCCTGTTTTATATCAAAGTATGTTATTATTATATTTTATTCCATTCGCTGTGAGATATGCTACAGATTCCTTGTCAGTTCAAATTCCTTACCGTTCCTTTCTTTGACGACCGTCCCGTGCTAGTTGGACCTCGGCACAACGCACTTTCATTGAAATGTCGGCTGGTGTGGGGTAGGCCGTCACAATAAACAAATCAATCATCTAACTAGGTTGGTCAAACAGTTCATATAATGTGATATGAAAATAAACAATAAATTTTAAGAGATCCCGTTGGATCCCTCCAACCTATTTTCCCTGCATCCAAATACGTTACCTCAAATTCAATTCAATAAATAGATATAATATTCAACAATAAATAAATAACGACAATTCAAACATCCGTATTTCAATTAAGTACGTTTATATTATTATAAACGTAACCAACAAGGTAAGTTACCCTGTTTGGAAATAATCGTTCGAATAACGATTAAATTTAAATTAAATTAACTAACATTTTAAATCAACTAATTCGACCAATATATCAATATTCAGCAAACAACAAATAATTATCAACCATAGCACACAAAATAAAACCAATTTATATAAAATATAAGTGGGTAAAAACTGAGTGAGTTATACTCACTTTAGTTTTGTTCGTTGAATGGTTCGGTTACAATTAAGTTAAACAGTGTTTAATTTAACTATAAATTCCTAGTTGTCTCTGTCTTTGTCCAAAGCAGTCCCAGAATTTCATGTTCTTCATCACAATTTCAACGTAGCTTGTTCCATTTTACTCTGTAAAAATATGCGCAATTTATAAACGTTTTAAGTCAAATCTAATTTAGTTTAGATTAATAATTCCTTCTAATTAAATTATTATTAACTAATAACTTGCTTAACCAGATAGGCTGACTTTTCAAAATGCCCGCGTATACTCAAATTCCTTCATGCTTGATTACTTTGAACTGGAAAACACGGCTCGATGTTCACGTTACAAAAAATGCACGATTATAGCTTCATCTATTTTCCCTTCAGTCCGTTCTTCTGTTCAATCCACGACACCACATCCAACTAAATGGGCCGTCATTTTTCCTTTGATTCCATCGTGTCTTTATTCAAATAAAACATGTATGTTACCCCACTTCACTTCCCTTAAATTCAAGAATACTATTGCTTCCGTCATCATTCATTATTACAATACCATTTTCTATAACATGCCCACGCTTGGAACTTTGATGCACTTCATGTCCCATGTAATTCTTCCCTTCACCAACATTTTTTTTTTAATTGGATTGGCTACAAGCCCATCAAAACAACCATTTTTCCGCGCTATCTTCTTCCCGTATGCGCTTTCAGTTCTCTCCACTTTGTTTTGATTTCCTGCTCATGTAAATTCCCTCACCTTCCCCACAAATTATTCTTCACGTACAATACTGCTGCTCAACCCATTTCATTTACTTCCCAACTTCTTCAGTGTTCCGAGGTTACCTATGTATGTGCTACCCCAATTATTCCTTCATGCATGAACAATGCTGACTTCTGACGCAGTATAAAGTAGCCTGGTACTTAAACTCCTTCCTACCACAATTCACAAAACACACAGCTCCCCCCATATTTATTCAGAAACTTCTCTGTTACTTTCGTCTTCGAACTATTGCTATCCGCCGGTGTGCCTCACTGGCCTGATTCACCGCCTGATATTCTAAGCAACTGGACGGACTCCTTCACCTCCACATCATATATTTATCTCTATCGGGAAAGAAAATTCCACCGCAGTTGAGTCACGCCATCATCCATAGGATTGTTATTTGTTTAAGAAGAATATGGGTTTGGATTAGTTTTTGGTTTTCAGCGAATGAGGGAACTAAGAGAATGAGCTATATTTATAGTGAGGAAAAGAAATGGATAGAATCGAAGTCCATTTTTTATGCATAAGTAGCTGTGTATGGGGTAGGTTTTGTTGTTCAGTTTCACATGGTAGTACGAAGCTTCGAAGAGAAGGTTGGAAGTGTTTGCAGCGTAGAATAGGAGATAGGAGCTAGGCATGCATCATGTTTACTTTTCCTATGTTGTACTAGCGTTTCTCTACAAATAGCGTTAGTTCGTGTTGTCATGTTAGACAGAGTAGCTGATCATTTAGGATAGCTAAAATTTTAGGATAGCTGAAATTTTCGATGTGTAGGCTGCCGTTGTGTTTCCTTCTCACTGATGGAACAATACAGGTTTGTACATTGATTTTGAGGAAGGCCGTAGGAACGCAGGTTTTAAAGTGTACCCGTTTTTCTTAAGTGTGAAATTTTATTTATGGTCCTTTATTTTGTATTGCTACAGAAGCTCTAACTACGATGAACTGCCGTGCCATTATTTATGTTGAGCGCTATACATTCGTACCAACACGCACGAACCCCAGTCACAATGAAAATGGAAACAATGTTACGTTTCAACTTTCCGGTCCCAATGAAATTAATTTTGTTGAAAACGGACTTCGTTTGCACAACGACATTATTTAAATTCCAAATTATTTATCGGGTGACCTTTAAATTTCGCGTGTCAACGAAATTATTTCAATTGACCCCAAATTGGAAATCTACCAATAATTAATACTACACATTCCAATAAAATTCGAAAAATAAATCACTCCTGAGGCCTATATAATATCGATAGAATATGTTTAAATCTAAAACAATTCATTTTAAATAATAATAAATCATTTTTTTTGTATTTCTTCAAATAAAATATTACACATCTTCAGAATAAATCAATATATATTTATATATACAGTTTCGGGTTAAGCGATATTCAAAACATATACAAATCCTTCATATATTATTTAATAAACGTTATCATTTATTAGGGAATTCCATAACGGCTATTTGGAAATTTGAATGGGACATAACTAACAATCTATAATACGAAATCTCCATTTTTCTCTTCCATAAGACAAATATAATCAAATAGATCTGGATGATTCTTGTTTCACAAAATTCCAACTTAAAATGGATTTTGTATATTCAATTGAAGTTTAAATCGTAAATTACGAATTCTCGCGACATTTACGAGCACAATTATAATTATATATAAATTTAACGTTCAAACTTCGTTTATACGAATGAATTATATATTATAAATCTATTTAAAATTCAAAATCGATATTTAAAATAATAAAATATATTAAATATCTGAATACTGAAAATACGGGACGTTACATTCCAACTACTTCTGAGTCTGTTTAGGTCTGTTCCATGGCGTAGTGCTCGACTCCACGATTCTAATGCACGTGAATTTGTGCTATTCTGCTTGCATTTGAAGAAGTTATGACATCTTAAATGTTAATTAATTAAGTAAACTTAACTAATACAATAAATTGTTTTACTTAACCTAAACATTTCTTCTATCATCGTTTACACCTACAGGCTTCTCACGAAACCCATGCTCGCGACCTCAACCTTGAACCGTGCCCGCCCAACGTCCTCCTGCCAGCGATCGTCGGCCATCACATGAAAGCCACGAACTTCCTCCTCCATTGCCTAAGATCACGTACAACTCAGGCTTAGCATAGCTCGAGAAAACGAACCTAAAGCCACCACCTTCCAGCTCACAATCCGGTCACTTTGCCTTGTTAAATCCAATCTTAGACATTCAAAATGGAGATCTTGTTGAGCAACACAAATTTCTAGTTGGAGGATTATTGATTTGATGATTGGAGTGATCGGATTTGGAAGGGAAATTTTCGGAAATTCTTCTCGTTCATTCTAATGGAGGCGGTTGCACTGAAAGAGGAATTAGGGTTTAGTGTTCATAAAATTATATATTATAATTATATTATTATTTAATTCTCATTT
This sequence comes from Allium sativum, assembly GCA_030737875.1. Classification (NCBI taxonomy): domain Eukaryota; kingdom Viridiplantae; phylum Streptophyta; class Magnoliopsida; order Asparagales; family Amaryllidaceae; genus Allium; species Allium sativum. Next base: position 601,843,375 of record CM060919.1, on the reverse strand, counting down.
TAGTTAACGTTGAAGTTTAACGCTCCGAACTCCAAACAAATCCCGACAACTGACGTCCCTAGCCAAATACCCCCATTTCGGACATAGTGGAATATGTTTCGTAAGCTGATTCGATCGTTTCAATCAGTTTTTCTCAAAATTAAAATATAATCAATATAACGTTAATTATTAAATTTGAACATATGCTTTAATTTACCAGACTACAAACTGACTCCAAAAATTACGAAATTTGAAATCTTGCTATGTTTTACAATTACAGCTAACAAAATTTATTTTGTCGAATTTGGAGATCGTTTGAAAAATGGCCTTATTATTAGCTTTTATTAAATTGTACTGAAATTTAATATACGGTTAAATTTACCATGCTTACATACGACGTCTAATTGACTTGAAATTTTAAACTTAATAATATTTTGACGTTCTAGATCCGACAAAATTGGTTTTGTAAAAACGGAGGTCGTCTGCAAAATGCCTATTTTTAAGGCCTATATAATATTATAATAATATTATTAAATTTCAACATTATTCAAATTAATAATAAACTAATTATTATTATCGCATATATATTCTAATGAAATGTCATATGACAGTAAAATAAATATACCTGAGTTTTAAACTCGATATCTACATTTTCTAGTCAAATGGCACTAAATTCACATTAAAATCCTTTTATTATATTCAATAAATCGTTAGAATTTATTAACGGTTTCATATAGACTATTTGAAATTTTAATTTGTACATAACTTACAATTTATAAAATGAAATCTCAAATTTTCATATTTGTTAAACATTACAGTTCAATATTTCCTAAAGTTTCATATTTTACTGAAATCCGACTTATATCGCATTCTGTACATTCAATTGAAATTCAAAACTAATTTTTCAAACTACCGCGACGTTACGCATTCGTTTTATAATTATATTATATTATACGTTCAAACTTCATAGTTAAATAAATTCTTAGTCGTTTATTCTAAAAATAAGACGTTTAAAATATTTAGTTTCCATTAAAATCAATTAAAAATAAATTTTAAATTGGTTTCAAAATTTTGGGTTGTTACAATCTCCCCCACTTAAAAAATTTTTTCCCCGAAAAGGAAGACAGAACTGAAGATCGCTTACTTAACCAACTTAACCTTTATTCTAGCTCAAGTTCTTCAACTTTTCAGTTTTTAAGAACTTTCCAGTTTCTCGAAATTTGGCTAACGCCTTAAATTTTTGAATTTTTTTGCCATAACCTCCTTTGTACTGGTTGATCAGTACAATTACAACTTGCCCCTACAGGCCCTCATCAATTAAAAAGAAAATAAAAAGCCAAGCGTCTTGCCAATCGGCTCATAAAATCATTAAACCCGATTAATACAGTAAATATGTACATGTTTGTCTAGCATACAATTTTATTCCTCTTCTTAGCTTCCATTTAATAACCTGTCCAGTATATATTACACATCCAATTCGAACAAATTTTCAATTCAGTTCAACATTAGATTTAATTTGGCATAATTTACCTTTCATTCCTATATTGGTTTTATTATTCCAATATTTTTATTAGTTAAACTAATAATCATACATCACAACCAGCAATCAATTGGTTAATTAACTTTTCAAACATATATCTTTTACATATACTCAAAAATATAATTTCAGTGCCAAATCTCTAACATTAAATTCTAACTAAGTTTTGATTCTCACACCAGTCAATTGGAAATATATAGATATCCCACTTTCGAAACTCAAAAATAAGCACTAATGATGCGGTTGTCATCATCAGAATCATCCCCGGGTGACCAGTGGTTGATTCCATATCTATCCGGTATATTTGAGACTTCGTATACACGTGGATCATATGTATATGCAAAATCTACCTATACTCGATAGTCCAAATTCAAAATCAAATCAAAATACTTAAATCTTTATAGTAAGATATAAATTTTCAAAACTAAATTTATTTTTATAAATAACACTCTTCAAACTCATTCTAGGGTATTACTAACCTTACCTCTAACGAGTCATTATTATAGGATATTACTCATCTTGTCTCTAATGAATTCTTTTGTTTAGTTCTAATGTGTCTTGTTCTTGAGCTTTGCAAGTCAAAGCTCTGATACCAAATGAAACGACCTGAATTTTGTCGACCTTCGAACCGACCATAAAAAACACAGGTCTGATCCAAAGAGACAGGAAAGCTCAGATTTTCACGAGAACATAACGCATCAGAACACACAACAAGAGAAATTTTCATTGCTATTACAAAAATTTACATCATAGTACAAGAATATCAGAGTACACAAATTAATAGCAGCGGAAAATATCAGAGATTAATAAATTATGAAACAATGGAATTATAAATACATAGATACAAATACAGTGGAAGACTACAAAATTATCCAGAGTACAGCTTCCTCCATAATCCAGGATCCTGTTAAAGAAATATTTGCAAAACCAAAACTACTGGCTGCCCGTGTGGAAAATATGGGCACCCAGAGTTTAGGTGGAAAACAATAAACTCCGAGTCAGTCATGGGGCTAACATGAGAACCAAAATGTTGTTAACTTTATTTTAAAGTTGGGTGAATCACGGGACCACGCCGTATAACACGGAATAGGTTTACTCCTATGAATACCAGTGCATAAAACAAACAATGCAATGCTAAAAGGAAAAATGAAACTATTATAACACTCAGGTCCCATCACACAGTGCAAGCGCAAGCCAGAGGATAGAGTTTTACCTTACAATATCCAAACATGCTTGATATGTGAAATTTATCTTTTATTATTATTATAAGTACAGAAATGAATTTCAAAAATATATGTATCAATCATAGACGGCATAGTACCCCATCCTACTATGTCGCCATATAGGCTTACAACTGAAATCGCAAGATCATGTATTGGAAATTGGGTTTCCATCTATGAACGAAGGCAAGGGATTTTCCTTTCCTATTCAAGACACTCATGCCTATTCCTTAGGGACAGAACGCATCGACCGTTGGAGCGGCAGAGCTGGTCAGCCGTAGTTGATTCGGGTTTCTCCTGAACAATACGTTCTCCGGTCCTATCGGACCTAAAACCTGGTCAGTACGTCGACCATCTTGGTCAGTATGTCGACCATCAAGGGCCTTTGTACGACCATATACGAGATAACTCGCTATCCAACATCCACATAAGTAAGATGTCTGGGCTCCATACCATGACATCACTTCTAGCTAGAAGGCAACATATGTCCTTTTTCTGTTGTCCTTCATCTAGTTTTTGTTTCATACCGAGTGACACTACTGAATTAATGTTATACACAAAGCTAGCTATATTATTTCCATTCTTTGAACATCATCCACAAAGCTTTGATCCATGCATCTCAGCATGCCATATTGTCAATCCATACCATACCATTGATTTCCATCAATATGTAACCCCTAAGCTTGTACTCTCAGAGAAGGGTGTTAAGCTAAGAGAATGAATTCTCCACCACCAAATAGATATATATTTAGCAAAGATCCACGAATACAGCGTAAAGTGCAATGTCAGACATACAATCCATTTGCAAGTCCATTTTGGGTCTGAATGAAACCGGAGACACCTTATTCCTTGTCCCGTATGTCCAATACAGGAGAGAGGCCCTCGCATATCTGGTCGATCCCCAAGTACGTCTGGACGACCACCACTTATAACCTCGTCTTGGGTGAACCTCTTAAGCGAGACATAGGCAGTAATCCAAACAATGTGAAGACCCCGGTCTTCAACCACCACATTCAAAATTTTCACCTTTTAATTGTCTTATTAGTTATTCAGAATGGGATAAACCTGGCCTTTCCGAATAAATCGCGTATCTTATAATCAAGTGATATAAAAACACATCATATGACTCATTCCAATCTAGAATGTTCTTTTATTCAAATATTCTTTATACTGGGAATTATTCCCATAAATCTTATCAAAGATTTACTTTATTTAAACCTCTTGTTTAAATCTTCACTTTGAAAACCAATTCAAAAGATTTTGTAATATCTTTTCACAATCTTAAACCAAATTAAGGTTTACAAAACTAGTCAGGATTAATGAGCCTTACAGAAGTAATCGTTCATTTTATTATCCCAATCCCAACCTATTCATCCCATGGAGCAAAACTGGTAGTACTCCATATCTAACACCCATTGGGTTATCTGTAAATTTAGTTACCATTTAATGTTTCAAATCTAATTAAAGATTTTACTATCGCAAGGACTAAAGTTGGTGGTACTCATTATCGAACACTTCTCGAATTCAGTAAATATAATTACCACTTTACATTTCAAATCTAATTAAAGATCTAATAAAACTCCAACTTAGTTTTAATCTCAAAAATCATTACTTAATAATTATTCAACTTTAGGAAATTAATTTTTTTCTTTAACTGGGTCAAAGAACAAATGTCATTTAAAACACTGTTCACGATAAACCAAAAATCAACTTCCATTTAATTCCAATTAAATATATTAATTGGAAAACTTCTTTAAATCTAATTAAAAGATTTATAAATTCCAAATCATAACTTCACTGTTAATTAGGTTTAAGAACTAATGTTATTTATGACATTATTCACAAAAAACCCAAAATCAAATTTGATATTAAATACAAGGCTCTGAATAGAAATCATATCGACTTATATTCAACATCATATTCTAAAACCAACAGATATCGTATTGGGAACAACGATATCTATATCTTCCAAATTCCTTAATGATATTCACATAATTGCAAAATCCAATATTGAAATATCCGAAGATTGTTTCCATTAAAATTCATTCCAATTCATATGCTGGAAATTTCTGGTTACACTAAAACCATTCGCAATTCAATACGTTATTTAAAAAACCACTGAATTCTTTCACTAGTTTTTAACTAGCCTATTCAGATAAAAAATATTATTTATCTTTTCAAAACTGGAGTATTTCATCCAAAAGTATTTTCAAATCATTTATTATGATTTACCATAATTTATTCATATTTTTAATAATTTTATTAAGGGCCTTATAGTCGATTTCCAATATTGGCCACCGAACTGTATCCATAACGACCTTTTCCAAAACTGGTTTGGACATATTTTAACAACTAAGCGTTGGATTTTAAATCTATTACATTCATTTGAAAGATCTTTTTGATACGAACCCAACAATTCTGGTATCAGGAGAATCCGCTGGTCGGATCTTCCGTTATGTTAATTCAAAGTTACGGCTTGACGTTCCCTATGTACGGCTCCTCATGCTACCTTAAAGCCTCGCAGCTTTTGACAAAGGGGATTTAAATAATCTATTTCGTTTGCAGACAAATATATTTTCATAATATCAATCAATTTCAATTTCTTTCTTTTTTTTCTTTTTCAACAACAAACAAACACCAAAATTCAACCAATCACAAATCAATCAAGTCGTCCATGGTATGTGGACGACGGGTGTTAGGAGTTTCTAAACTCCGTCTGCATCCTAATATAAATTTATTTCTTTTATTTCTAAATTCAGATATCTCACCTTGATTTTGATGATACCAAAAATTTTAACAAGCTCTAAAAATTCTCCGGTCAGTTTAAAATGTAGATCTCATTGTCTCGAGTCCAACGCTTTTAGTTTCGTCGAATTCTGACAAGAAATGAACGAGTTATGATTTTACAAAGGTTGTAAACAATTTTAAATAAAATAAATTATTTAATTAGTTAAAACAATACTCCATCTTCTACCTCAGGACTAATGTAACACCCACGTCCATTAATGTCACTCTCAACGGGAATGCATTAACTTTCATGGAGTATTATTGGTGAATAGAACAGAATATAACAAGACAGATACATATATTGGTACTTAAAAAATTTCAAAACAACATTTATTGCAGTGGAGAAATAGTTTGATTACAACAACATCATAAACCAACAGAAAAACCAAGTACACTTAGTAAACATCTTGACAAATTGTTTTCTGAGTACATAAAATAAAAAGCATAACCCCAACATAAGTAGCCATAAAAGAGATGAGCTGAACTTTACTTTCAGCAATCCAAGCACTTCCAAAAGAGAGGGAAAGATCCTGATCAAGCTCCACTAGTACTAGTCCCACCCTGAGAACCTGGGGGTTGGGGGGAGGGAGGAATAAAAGAGGCGAAAACAAAGGAATCAGACATAAAGCCTGGCGAGTACCATAACTTTAACAATATAATTATTAAAGTAATTAGGGTAAGGCAAAAACTGGTAAAATAAGGAATGAATGTGAAACAAGTGGGCAAGGCAAAACAAACAGGAGGAATATTCTGGCGTTAATCTCGCTCCAAATCACTATAGGGTAATTACTATACTGCACCACTACTAGTCACCCTAAGAGTTGATCCCGCCTATATAATAATCATAATGGTAGTTTCATGTACCCCTAGCTGCCTTCATAGGTGTCGCTTTCCTCTATCTCCACTAGTTGTACCCACTACCCCCATGCGATCGGCTCCCTAACTCGTAGATACCCATGCTGGTCCCACCATGGGGTGTATCACTCCAAAAAGTGGCAACCCGGTACCACTAAAGATGCACGACTTATATCTACACGATGCAACAACGTCTTATCTACAAGCCCGGGCCCACGCACACGCATGACCCCGTTGGACTTGCGTTGCCACCGTTAAACCATTTTGACCTCTTACAATCAAGCCCAGTAAGCGTGTCTCGTCCTCGATCTAACTCGAGCTCACAAAGATACTTAATGGGTTACTGGTTTGAAATGGGTCCCCCATGCTTGACACAAGCTTTCCACCTATGCTTGGTCCCTACTAGAATTTTCCACGTAACCCCCTCTTATTCATGTCTTCTTTACATGTTTCAATTTGGTTAAGTGTTTCTAATCGTATTTCACATGCCACCGATGTCACCCACTTAATCCCCATGTCCCACCACATGTTTATCTTGGTTAAGTGTTACTTAGTTCATTATAACCATAACCTTGTAAGACCCCCACATTAGACTCCCGTTTGCGGTTGCTGGATTTGCCCGGCGGGTCCGGGCAGTCTTATATTGCAAACGTGTCTAACCTCGTGTCATTACAACTGTTACGCATTTAATTTATGCCTTCGACCTCTCACATTAGACTACCATTTGTGGTTGCTGGATTTTCCAGGCAGGTCCGGGCAGTCTTACACCACAAACGAGTCTAACCTTGTGTCTTAGGCATTTATTATTACACATTATTTCACCCCCAATATGAATTAATTATCCCTATTCAAATTTCCAATAATTTCCAAATTAATTATGTCCATAATTGTCACCTAAATTATGTCCATACTTTTTAGGTATAAAAATTATACCAATTAAGTCTCAATTTAATTATATGCTTTTAAAGCCATTTTATGCCAATTCACAATTTACATAATTAGTATTTTCCCATTTGTCCCCACGCTATTCGTACGTTCAAATATGAAATATGTTAGACTCGCAAATAGTCTAACTTATATATATATATAGGGGAACATCACAACTTGCATAACACATAAAAATAGATCTAACTTGCAAATTGGAATTCTAATATAAAATTGCGTAGCCAACAATTTGCATAGACAATGTCATATAGAATCATATATTTGCATAAACTGCCATGGATCTAAATATAGATCTAAACAGAAAATTGTGAACTTGCATATATAAACTATGGGTCTCACTTAACTTGCATATGTGAATATAATTTTCACCCAAAAATGTGAATATAGTTCTTCACCTAAACTTGCATATGGATTTCTACAACTTGCATATGAATTTCTACAACTTGCATATGAATTTCTACAACTTGCATATGAATTTATCACATGATTTTGCATATAAACTAGCATATTTATATACTTGATTCACATATAAACTTATGTACAATTCACATATAGACTTGCATAAGATTCATATTCAAACTAACATAAAATTCAGCATCCCAAACTTGCATAAAATTCACATACAAACATGATTTAACATCCAAACTTGCATAAGATTTACATATGAATTAACATATGATTTAATATCCCAAAACTTGGATAAGATTCACATATGATTTAACATCCCAAATTTGCATAAGATTCACATATGAATTAACATATGACTTAACATCCCAAACTTGCATAAAATGAATCAAGTTAAATATAAAATAGATCTACAAAGTTAAACAACATCATGTTATTCAACAGACATGTTCTCATAATCCAATTACACCCCATCATAATTAATTTAATAATTACATTGTGAAAGAAATAGTACTCACAAACAAAAGAATAGTCTTGTTTTTCTGGGATCTGTATTCTGAAACTGAATTGCTCGCCTTTGATGTAGACTAATTATTATTCTAATTTAGGTTAGATTTAATTTTGATTCTTGCTTCTATCTTGCTTTTGAGTTGAAAGAGAACGGCGGCTACTCTAGGTTCACCATTGACAGCATGATGGCTCTTGGTATGAATTAGTGTGATTTTAGATTGAGGGTTAGGTTGCTTATATAAAATTTTAATTAATCAAGAGCTGTCAGAATAACCTAAAAGCAATCAAGACCATCCAGACAAGATAGAATAACCACCTTAGCCCTAATGACTCAGCAGTGAGTCAAAACATCGTCACATTTCAGATCTGCCCAGGGGGTAGGTCGACCCCTTGGTCGACCTGTATGGGTAGGTCGACCCCCAGGTCGACCCCCTGGTCGATCTGGCCCTTGGGCGGGAGAATTCCCGCCGAGCCTGCTCCCTTGTTTGAATTTGAATTTCAAATTTATTATTCTGAACTTTTTTTAATTTATTTGAATTCTGAAACTTCGGAAGGCCATAACTTCTTCATACAGAGTCCAATTCACGCAAACTCGGACTCTATCTCAAGCAGAATTCCGAGACGAACGAAATGGCGTAACCCGTTTCCCTTAATTCTCACTATAATAATTAAGTATTCTTAGGATTGTTAATTTTTATATTCACAGAAAATTCAGGGTTTTACATTCTCCTTTCCTTATAGGATTTCGCCCCTGAAATCTCCAAGTTAAGGAGAATGTATATTCTAACATCCAATCATCTGTCTACTCAACCATCAAACATAGGCATTCATTGTCCTTACAAGATTTATAATGCCGTATGAAGATATGCAAAAAGTGTGTGTATATGATCCTTATCTAATGCAAAATCAAGCGGTCCACTGATTCAGTTGACCTCCTTAATGCAAATCATGATAGTGCCATGCGTCCATTATGCATGCAAAAGAATCCTAATGATACATATTACTTCTACATGTGTGCACAACCATTCACAGAATGCAGCATCCATATGATAACACAACCATTATACATACATTAATTTAAGTATGCACATACATTTATATGCAATATGAAAGTGATTGAGCTGATTTAGTGCCTAAAGTGTGTGTACATGCATCCACGAGCAACCACTTGCAACCACTTGCAATTATCAATCATAACATGTTTCAAACACATGTTTACATCCATCGGTTTCTACCTAAGGATAAAGAATAGGACTGAGGAGATATACTTAAAAGGTAGATGTAAGCATGAATAAACTTATGGAAAAAGAGATCAAGGAGATACCCTCAAAGAGAAAAAGGGTAGGCTGCGTGTATTTTCCTCTCAGTTTCCCAAGTCGCGTCTTCCTCAGCGTCACTCCATTGAACTTTAACAAGCTTGACTTCATGGTTGCGTAGCTTTTTGACTTCCATACTCAAGATACGAGTTGGAACTCTTCTCATGGTTGCTTCCCGTTTCACTTCTACTTCCTCTAGTATACTTGGCTCCACCACTTCTGCAGATTCATGTAAGCACTTTCGTAGTTGAGAAACATGAAAAACATTATGAACTCCAGCCAGTCTCTCGGGTAGCTCTACTCTGTAAGCCATCGTCCCAATCCTTTCAATGATAGGAAATGGACTTACAAATCTTGGTGCTAGCTTTCCTACGGACCCAAAGCGAATGACATTCCTCAAAGGAGATACTTTAAGGAACACCCTATCCCCAACCTTAAACTCAAGGTCGGTCCTTCTTTTGTCTACGTAGGACTTCTCTCTATCTTGTGCAGCCTTCATTCGTCTTCTTATCAAGTCCACCTTTGTTGAGGTCTCTCTAATCATGTCTGGCCCAAGCACGAGCTTGTCTATAGACTCCCACCAATAAGTTGGTGATCGACACGGTCTTCCATATAAAGCTTCGAAGGGCGCCATTCCTATGGTGGCTTGGTAGCTATTGTTGTAGGCGAATTCCACCAAAGGAAGATGATCCTCCCATGTCCCTCCAAAGTCAAGAATGCACAATCTCAAGAGGTCTTTTGATACCCTGTTCACCCTTTCCGTCTGACCATCGATTTGGGGGTGATAGGCCGTGCTTAAGCATAATTGTGTGCCTACTGCTTCTTGCAAACTCTTCCAAAACTCGCTCGTAAAGATAGGATCTCGATGTTCACTATGGTGGAGGGTATCCCATGGAGTCAAACTATTTCTTTGAGATAAATGGATGCTAGGTACGAGGCAGTCCTTCTCCTTTTAACAGGTATAAAGTGAGCACTTTTAGTAAGCCTGTCCACTATTACCCAAATACTGGTATTGCCCCCTTCTTGACCTAGGAAACCCATCAACAAAGTCCATCGAAATGCTATCCCACTTCCACTGTGGGACCTCAAGAGGATGAAGCAGACCACCGGGCTTCTTCTGCTCTGCTTTGACTTGCTGGCATATCAAACACTTAGCGACGAACTCAGCTACATCACTCTTCATGTCATTCCAAAAGAAAACCCTTTTTATATCTTTATACATCTTATCTCCGCCTAGGTGTATGGTCAGTTTAGAATGGTGCGCCTCTTCGAGAACCGTCTTCACTAAATCCCTTACTTGTGGGACGCATAGCCTTCCATCCCGTCTCAACCAACCCCTATCATCGATGGAGTATCTATTGAGGTGACTAGAAGTCTCACCCCTAACCAGCTTATCCATCACATCAACCAGCTGAGGGTCTTCCCGTTGCGCGGTTCCTATTGAGTCCAAAAGAGTAGGTCGCACCTCTAGCGATGCTAACAGACCAGGCACAATTTCAGAGGAGGGTCTAAAATTAAAGTTTGCTATATACTCCAAGCTTTGCCTTTCTACAAAGAGAGGACTCAAGGTCAGCTTCTTCCTACTTAAGGCATCTGCTACCACATTGCCCTTGCCTGGGGTATAGGAAATCTCAAAATCATAAGAGGCCAGAAATTCCATCAACCTTTGTTGTCTTAAGTTAAGATATTTCTACGAGAAAAGGTACTTCAATGATTTATGGTCAGTATATAATTCAAACTTCTCACCTAGGAGATAATGGCGCCAAGACTTAAGCGCAAAGACAATGGCAGCCAACTCTAGATCGTGGGTCGGATAGTTTTTCTCATGTACTTTCAACTGTTTGCCTCCATAAGCTATTACCTTCCCTTCTTGCGTCAAGATAGCACCTAGTCCCGTACCACATGCATCCGTGTATATGGTAAACATCTTGCTCCCATCTGACAATGTCAGAACTGGGGCTGTTGTTAGAGCCCTTTTCAAACGTTGGAAAGCAATATCGCAATCCAAATCCCAAGCGAAAGTTAGCTTTTTCTTTGTTAATCTTGTGAGTGGGGCAGAGATTTTAGCAAAGTCTTTAATGAATTTTCGGTAAAAGCCTGCTAGCCCGAGAAAGCTTCGGACTTTGGTTGCATTCCGTGGAACCTTCCAATCTTGCACCGTAACTACTTTTGCGGGGTCCACAGACATGTCTAAGAAATCTCACTTCTTCTCTCCAAAAATGGCATTTGGAAAATTTGGCTTTCAACTGATGTGCTCGAAGGGTATCCATAACTTCTTTCAAATGCTGAGCATGCTCTTCCTCACTCTTTGAGAAAATCAAAATGTCATCTACGAAGACCACCATAAACTTATTGAGGAACTCCCTGAACACCCTGCTCATCAAGTCAACGAAATAAGCGGGTGCGTTTGTCAAGCCGAAAGGCATGACAAGACACTCGAAGAAACCATCCGGAGTTCTGAACGCGGTCTTATCAATGCTGTCTTCAGCCACTCTTAGCTGATGAAACCCGGTGGCTAGATCTAATTGGGAGAAAACCGAGGCACATACGAGTTGGTCAAACAAGTCGTCTATTCTAGGAAGTGGGTGCCTATTCTTCTTAGTCAATTTGTTTAGCTCCCTATAGTCCACGCACAGGTGAAGTGAGCCATATGCTTTCGTTGCAAACACCACTGGAGCACCTCATTCAGAAATACTCCGCCTTATGAACCCCTTTTCAAGCAACTCTTTAACTTGCTTGCTGAGTTCTTTCCTTTCCCTTGGGGCCATGTGTCTAACGGGTAAAGCAACAGGTTTTGCGTTATCAACAAGGTATATGCGGAAGTCTATCTCTCGCTTCGGAGGTAAACCCTTTACCTCTTCAAAGACATCCGAGTATTCACGGACTACTCTAACAGATTGCAAGTTTTCAACAGACGCATCAAGAGATTCTAGATAGCTAAGCATGACAGAATTCATGGGATTACAAGAGATTTCGAGAGTGTAACCGAGGCGAGTCATAAGCCTAACCACTCTCTTTTCACAATCGAGGATGGCCATATTTCTGGATAACCAATCCATGCCTAGAATCAACCCATAGCCCGTGAAGCCCAAAACATAAGCATTACATCTAAACCCAACGCTTAGTATAGAAATTTCCAAATCCAAACAAATCATTGACAAATAAGCCGAGCCCCCTATTGTCTTCAGCCACTCTTAGTTGATGAAACCCAGTAGCCAAATCTAGTTGGGAGAAAACCAACGCATCTACAAGCTGATCAAACAAGTCATCTATTCTAGGAAGTGGGTGCCTATTCTTCTTGGTCAGCTTGTTTAGCTTCTTATAATCAACGCATAGGCGAAGTGAACCATCCGCTTTGGTTGCGAATACCACTGGAGCACCCCATTCAGAAATACTCCGCCTTATAAACCCCTTTTCGAGCAGCTCTTTAACTTGCTTACTGAGCTCTTTTCTTTCCCTAGGAGCCATGTGTCTAACAGGTAGAGCTACGGGTTTTGCATTATCAACAAGGTATATGCAGAAGTCTATCTCCCGCTTTGGAGGTAAGCCCTTCACCTCTTCAAATACATCTGAGTATTCACGGACTATTCTAACAGACTGAAAGTTTTCAACAGACGCATCAAGAGATTCTAGGTAACTAAGCATAACGGAATGTATGGGGTTACAAGAGATTTCGAGAGTGTTGCTAAGGCGAGTCATAAGTCTAACCACTCTCTTCTCACAATCGAGGATGACACCATTACTGGATAACCAATCCATGCCTAGAATTAATCCATAGCCCGTTAAGCCAAGAACGAAGGCGTTGCATTCAAACTCAACGCTCAAGATAGAAACTCTCAAATCCCGACAAATCATTGAAAGATGAGACGAACCACCAATAGGATTTCAGACTACTATGGGATCCGTAACTAGACTAGTATTTAGGTGCAGTGTTTCAACTAACGAAGCAGACACAAATGAGTGTGAAGAGCCAGAATCAAACAAAATACGAATAGGATGATCAAACAGAAAAACCAAAGTTTCAACAGAAATATTTCTACCTCTCTCCTATCCTGGTGCCATGAGAGCGTGAACCTGCCCTCTTGCCTGCCCTGGAGCCATGAGAGCCTAAATTTGTCCTCCATAAGTAGACCCTGTTCTTTGCCCTTGTCCTTGTTTCCTCGGGCAGTTTTTAATTAGATGTCCTGCCACTCCACAGTGGAAACAGCCATACTTCTTCTTTTTCCTACAGTCCTTGCTCAAATGGCCTGGTGTTCCACAATTAAAGCATATTTTATTTCCTTTGCTATTGTTGTCCTTACCACCTTTCTTAGGTTGCTACTGTGGTTTCTTTTGATCCCCTTTCTTTTCTGGTGCCTTATTAGCATTAGCGCCTTTCTCCTCTTTATGCATAAGTGCCATGTCAACTGGTTTCTCAAAGGTAGCCTCCATAGGAATGTGGGTTATAGCTAACCCATGTAGCGGCTCATTCAAACCTTTAACGAACCTCAGGGCCTTCTTTTCAGGTGTGTTCACCAACTCTAAGCCAAACCTCGCTAACTGATTGAACTTGTTGATGTACTCCTTTACTGATAAATTCCCCTGCTTCAATGCCAAGAATCTTTCCATGTATAAATTCTCTTCTACTCGTGAGAGAAATTTCATCTCGAACCTATGTATAAAATCCATCCACGTCTCTACTAGACGCTCTCCATTCATGACCTCCCACCAAAAAGAGGCTTCATTAACCAAGTGGCCAATTGGACCTTCCTTCCATCTTCTACCTTGAAGATACCAAACAAGTCATCTACCTCCTTAAGCCAATTTCAAGCTTCAACACACGTCTCTGATCCTTGAAAAGGTTTTCCGCCCATTGCTTGAAAGTCTTTGCATATCTTTGAAAAAGTATCAACACGGGGAGGGGGAGGAGGAGGAGCGGCTGCAGCTAGGGGAGGAGGGATGTCTGCTGGGCCTGCGGCGGTGGCCCTAGCCTCCAGATACCTTCTGAACCAGGTGGGTATTGGTATTCCCTCGGGTATCTCGGGTAACCCAGACATGCTGAAAAGAAAGTGAAGAGACTCAAAACGGAGAATTCGGAAGAAAGATATATGGCTCTTGGGGGTTATGTTTCTAAAACAAACTTTTCTCTTGGAAATACTCTCCTTAAAACATACTTTTGAAAGTATTTCTTTATAAAACACTTTTGAAAAACAGTTTTTCAAAATCCCTTATCTGTTCTGTTAACCTTCAGCACTGATACCACGTGTAACACCCCACGTCCATTAATGTCACTCTCAAAGGGAATGCATTAACTTTCATGGAGTATTATTGGTGAATAAAACAGAATATAACAAGACGGATACATATATTGGCACTTGAAAATTTTCAAAACAACATTTATTGCAGCGGAGAAATAGTTGGTTTACAATAACATCATAAACCAACAAAAAAACCAAGTACACTTAGTAACCATTTTGATAAATTGTTTTCAGAGTACATAAAATAAAATGCATAACCCCAACATAAGTATCCATAAAAGAGATGAGCTGAACTTTACTTTCTGCAATCTAAGCACTTCCAAAAGAGAGAGAAAGATCCTGATCAAGCTCCACTAGTACTAGTCCCACCCTGAGAACCTGGGGAGAGGGGGGGGAAGGGAGAAAAGAGGCAAAAACAAAGGGGGTCAGACATAAAGTCTGGCGAGTACCATAACTTTAACAATATAACTATTAAAGTAATTAGGATAAGGCATAAACTGGTAAAATAAGGAATGACTGTGAAACAAGTGGGCAAGGCAAAACTAACAGGAGGAATATTCTGGCGTTAATCTCGCTCCTAATCACTATAGGATAATTACTATACTACACCACTACTAGTCACCCTAAGAGTTGATCTCGCCTATATAATAATCATAATGGTAGTTTCGTGTACCCCTAGCTGCCTATATAGGTGCCGTCTGCCCCTATCTCCACTAGTTGTACCCACTACCCCCATGTGATCGGCTCCCTAACTCGTAAATACCCGTGCTGGTCCCACCGTGGGGTGTATCACTCCCCAAAGTGGCAACCCGATAACACCAAAGATGCACGACTATATCTACACGATGCAACAACGTCTTACCTACCAGCCCGGGCCCACGCACGCACATGACCCCGTTGGACTTGCGTTGCCACCGTTAACCCGTTTTGACCTCTTACAATCAAACCCAGTAAGCGTGTCCCGTCCTCGATCTAACTCGAGCTTACAAAGATACTTAATGGGTTACTGATTTGAAATGGGTCCCCCATGCTTGACACAAGCTTTCCACCTATGCTTGTTCCCCACTAGAATTTTCCACTTAACCCCCTCTTATTCATGTCTTCTTTACATGTTTCAATTTGGTTAAGTGTTTCTAATCATATTTCACATGCCACCAATGTCACCCACTCAACCCCCATGTCCCACCACATGTTTATCTTGGTTAAGTGTTACTTAGTTCATTATAACCGTAACCTTGTAAGACCTCCCACATTAGACTCCCGTTTGCGGTTGCTGGATTTGTCGGGCGGGTCTATGCATTCTTATACCGCAAACGTGTCTAACCTCGTGTCATTACAACTGTTGCGCATTTAATTTATGCCTTCGACCTCTCACATTAGACTACTGTTTGTGGTTGCTGGATTTGCCAGACGGGTCCGGGTAGTCTTACACCACAAACGAGTTTAACCACGTGTCTTAGGCGTTTATTATTACACATTATTTCACCCCCAATATGAATTAATTATCTCTATTCAAATTTCCAATAATTTCCAAATTAATTATGTCCATAATTGTCACCTAAATTATGTCCGTACTTTTTAGGTATAAAAATTATACCAATTAAGTCTCAATTTAATTATATGCTTTTAAATCCATTTTATGCCAATTCACAATTTACATAATTAGTATTTTCCCATTTGTCCCCACGCTATTCGTACGTTCAAACATGAAATATGTTAGACTCCCAAATAGTCTAACTTATATATATATATATATATATATATATATATATATATATAAAGGAACATAACAACTTGCATAACACATAAAAATATATCTAACTTGCAAATAGGAATTCTAATATAAAATTGCATAGACAACAATTTGCATAGACAATGTCATATAGAATCATATATTTGCATAAACTACCATGGATCTAAATATAGATCTAAACAGGAAATTGTGAACTTGCATATTTTAACTATAGTTCTCACTTAACTTGCATATGTGAATATAATTTTCACCCAAAATGCGAATATAGTTCTTCACCTAAACTTGGATATGGATTTCTACAACTTGCATATGAATTTCTACAACTTGCATATGGATTTATCACATGATTTTGCATATAACTAGCATATTTATATACTTGATTCACATATAAACTTATGTACAATTCACATATAGACTTGCATAAGATTCATATTCAAACTAACATAAAATTCAACATCCCAAACTTGCATAAAATTCACATACAAATATGATTTAACATCCAAACTTGCATAAGATTCACATATGAATTAACATATAATTTAATATCCCAAAACGTGTATAAGAATCATATATGAATTAACATATGATTTAACATCCAAATTTGCATAAGATTCACATATGAATTAACATATGACATAACAATTCAAACTTGCATAAAATGAATCAAGTTAAATATAAAATAGATCTACAAAGTTAAACAACATCATGTGATTCAACAGACATGTTCTCATAATCCAATTACAACCCATCATAATTAATTTAATAATTACATTGTGAAAGAAATAGTACTCACCAACAAAAGAACAGTCTTTTTTTTCTGGGATCTGTATTCTGAAACTGATTTGCTCGCCTTTGATGTAGACTAATTGTAATTCTAATTTAGGTTAGATTTGATTTTGATTCTTGCTTCTATCTTGCTTTTGAGTTGAAAGAGAACGGCGGCTACTCTAGGTTCACCATTGACAGCATGATGGCCCTTGGTACGAATTTGTGTGATTTTAGGTTGAGGGTTAGGTTGCTTATATAGAATTTTAATTAATTAAGAGCTGTCAGATTAACCTAGAAGCAATCAAGACCATCCAGACAATACAGAATAATGACCTTAGCCCTAATGACCCAGTAGTGAGTCAAAACATTGTCACATTTCAGATTTGCCCGGGGGGGGGGGGGGTAGGTCAACCCCCTGGTCGACCTGTATGGGTAGGTCGACCCCTCGACCTGGCCCTTGGGCGGGAGAATTCCCGCCCAGCCTACTCCCCTGTTTGAATTTGAATTTCAAATTTATTATTCTGAGCTGTTTTTAATTTATTAGAATTCTGGAACTTCGGAAGGCCATAACTTCTTCATACGGAGTCCAATTCACGCAAACTCGGACTCTATCTCAAGCAGAATTCCAAGACGAACGAAATGGCGTAACCCGTTTCCCTTAATTCTCACTTTAATAATTAAGTATTCTTAGTATTGTTAATTTTTATATTCACAGAAAAATCAGGGTGTTACAACTAAGGCCGACCGTAATTTCACTTTGATCAAAACCTAGGTCTTGCTTTTGTTTGAAATTGGCAGCACTTGAGGTCGATCGGCTTTCACTACTCGAACAGGCTTGGAAAGGCGCCCCTGAACCTCCCCCTCTTGACCAACTCATACGCCGCCCGAGGTGATGATTCGCCAATGAACGGCGGTAGTTTGGTTTGGTGATTCGGCCACTACAGGACGCGGTTTTAGATCACAACCGTACAGAATTGTAGATCTCGAACCCTACTTCGATTTTCCCTCTAGAACCAGATTTTAATTCAATGTGGATTAGGAGGAATTAGCAATTTAAAATCGGAGAACCATGGCCATTGGAAACCCTAGACGGTGGCTACAGGAGATGTATCAGGGTTTAGACCGTATACTGTATTTTATATGGTATATATACGTATTTTAATTTTTATTTAATTCTTTTTAAATTTCTATATCGCTTTTGATTCCAAATCAAACGCAACGAGTGACGCCCCTAGCCAAATACCCTCATTCCGGACACAATAGGATATGTTCATAGGCCCATTCGATTATTTCGGTCAGTTATTCTTCAAATAAAATAATAAAACATTTAATTATTTAATTTGATCGAACATTTTAATTTACTGGGGCCACAGACTTACTCAAAAAATTCCCAAAAAATAAATCTGGCTATGTTTTGCCGATATGGCCCCAATAAAACTAATTTCGTCGAATTTGGAGACTGTTGGGAAAATGGCCATTTTCAAGTCGATCGAAATTGACTGAAATTGTCAAAACACATTTTCTTTTGCCACGCTCACATATTGATTCCAAAAATTATGAAAATTGGAATCCTGCAATAATTTGACATTCCGGATCTAACAAAAGTGGTTTCATCGAAAACGGAGGTTGTTTGAAAAATGGCTATTCATACGGGCCATATATTCTATTAAATTCCATAGCGACTATTCTGAAAATTCAACTGACCATAACTTTTGATCCCCGCTGTGAAATTTCAATTTTTCGGATTCGTTGGAAAGATACTCTTAAACAGATTTAAATATTTTTGGTTTCACTAAAATCCGATCTATTTTGCATCATGTACAGTCGGTCAAATTTTGAATTCTAATTTTCAAACTGTCGCATCATTTCTAACTCCTTTTGAAGTTAAAATAAATATATTCGTTCTAACTTCGATTTAAATAAATTTTTAATCGTTTTTATTTAAAATAAATTATTTCAAATATTCAAAATTCAATAAAATAGTCAAAATAAAAATTTTAAATTGGTTCTGATTTTCCAGGTTGTTATAATCTCCCCCACTTAAAATCTTTTCGTCCCCGAAAAGGAAACTATAGTAAAGTAGGAAAAAAACGCAAAATGTAATATGGTAAATGTACCTTGCATTAGAGCTAGTCATAGATATCCACTCTGCAACGGGGATAAGCCTGTTTGATGTTATCCTCTGTATCCCATGTACTTTCTCTTGGACCTTCGCTCCACTGCACTTTGACTAGATAAATTCTTTTGTTCCTCAGAAGTCGGGTTTCTTTATCATTGATCTTTACCGGCTCCCTTCTTACTGCTAAGTTCGGGGTAATTTCCAAATCTAGCTGTGTAGCTTCCTCCAATCAAGTCTGGATCATGTAAATGCTTCTAGAGTTGGGACACATGGAATACATCATGTACCCCTGGAAATCAATTAGGCAACTGAACCCTGTAAGCGAGAGTTCCAATTCTTTCTAGAATAGGAAATGGACCAATGAATATAGGAGCCAACTTCCCAGTCTTCCCAAAGCAGACAACTCTCTTAATGGGGAAACTCTCAAGTATACATAATCGCCAACAACGAATTCTAGATCCCTTCTTCTTGCATCTGAATAACTTTTCTGTCGGCTTTGAGCTATTAGTAATCGCTTCTTGATAAAATTAACTTTGTCTGAAGCTTCTCGAATCATGTCGGGACCCTATACCAATCGATTGCCTGGTTCCACCCAACATGCGGGAGATCTGCATGGCCTGCCATACAATGCTTCGAATGGCGACATTTCCAAGCTTGCTTGGTAACTGTTATTATAAGAGAACTCGACCAAATGCATGTGATCTTTCCATGATCCGCCAAAGTCAAGAATACAAGCCTGCAACAAGTCTTCCAGTATACGGTTCACCCTCTCAGTCTGGCCATTGTTTGAGGATGATAAGCGGAGCTCAGATTTAATGTTGTCCCCAGCTCTCCTTGGAAAGCTTCCTAGAATTTACTAGCGAATATAGGGTCACGATCACTTACAATGCTACTGGGGACTCCATGTAGTCGGACAATTTCTTTGAAATAAATTTTTGCCGAACTTTGAGCTGTTCTAGTCGATTTAACAGGAATAAAATGGGCAGTTTTTGTGAGATGATCAACAATTACCCATATACTGTCATTGCCTTTTCTAGTTCGGGGCAAGCCATCGATAAAATCCATGGAAATTTGATCCCATTTCCAACTTGGAACTGGTAGTGGTTGTAACAAGCTGGCAGGTTTTTGCTGATCACTTTTGACTTGTTGGCAAGTAGAACACCTGCTGACATAAATGGAGATGTCTCTTTTCATAGATTTCCACCAGAACATACGCTTGAGATCATGATACATCTTGCTCACCCCTATATGAATACAAAGCTTGGATTTATGACATTCATCCCTTACTTCTCCTCGAAGCTCAGGAATATTTGGAACACAAATTCGGCCTTTCAACCTTAGAACTCCTTGGTTATCAATTTGGAAACTCAAGGGTTCGCCTTCCTGAACTCTTTTACTAATTCTCTGTATAAATTCATCATTCTTCTGAAGAGCAGAGATTTTGTCAATGAATGTGGGTGTAATGATGAGATTGGCGAGGATAAGATTGGCGACGCTCGCATTCTTCCTACTAAGTGCATCTGCCACAACATTGGCTTTTCCTGGAGTATACAAGATGTCCAGATCATAAGGTGCAAGGAATTTAACCCAACGTTGCTGCCTCAAGTTCAAATCTATTTGGGTGAACAGATACTTTAAGGATTTGTGATCAGTATACAGTTCAAACTTTTCACCCAAAAGATAGTTCCTCCATATCTTTAGAGCAAATACGATCGCCATTAGCTCTAGATCATGAGTGGCGTAATTCTTCTCATGCGGTTTTAACTGATGGCTAGCATATACAACTACTTTGTCCCTTTGCATTAGCACCATACCGATACCTTCTCTAGAAGCGTCTATCCAGACTTTCAGATCCTGATTGCCATCTATGATGGTCAACACCGGAGCAGTGATCAACCTCTGTTTTTGCTCTTGGAAAGCTACCTCACATTTGGGTGTCCAAATGAACTTTGTATGCTTCTTTGTAAGCTTCGTCAATGGACAAGCTATCCTTGAAAAATCTTTAATGAATTTTCGATAATAACCAGCCAATCCTAGAAAGCTTCTGACTTCGGTAGGCGTGTTAGGCTGCTTCCAGTGTTGAATGGCTGTGATTTTGCTAGGATTCACTGAAATTACTTCCTTCGATACTACATGACCAAGGAATTTCACTTCTTCTTGCCAGAAGACACATTTAGAAAATTTAGCTTTTAATACATTCTTTCTCAGAATTTCCAAAACTTGTTCCAAATGTTTTTCATGCTCGACAGTTGACTTGGAGAAGATTAAGATGCCATCAATGAAAACCAGCGCAAATTTGTTTAGGACATCCCGGAATACTCGATTCATCAAATCGACAAAATAGGCTGGAGAGTTGCGTAAGCCGAACGGCATCACTAACCATTCATAAAATATGTTTGGACCTCTGAAAACTGTCAAAGGAACACACTCTTCAGCAATACACAATTGATGGAAACCTGTAGCTAGGTCCATCTTTGAAAACACTTTCGCTCCATTCAAACGGTCCAACAAATCATCTATACGAGGCAATGTATATTTATTCTTGAGTGTCTGTTTATTCAAATCTCGGTAATCCACACACAGTATGAGAATACCGTCTGACTTTGGGACAAACACTACTACTGCACCGCACTGCGAAAAACTAGGCCTAATCAGACCTTTCCATAAAAGCTGTTTAGTTTGTTTACTCAATTCCTCTTTCTCTTTCCATGCCATTCTACACAACTGGCCTTGCATTTGGAACTAAATCAATCCTGAAGTCGATTTCTCTTTGCGGAGGTAAGCTATCAACTTCTTCAAACACATCTGCATAATTTTTGACGATAGGAATATTTTCAAGAGCAGTGGGAGTAACCTCAAGAGCAGCCCAAATTTTTTTTCTATCGGATTCTGAGCCTACGTAGGAAATAACAATATCTACAAGCTTCGTTTTAACTTTAACAAACCTTTCAGCACATTTAACCTTGGCTTCATATCTCATTAACCATTCCATCCCAAGAATGACGTCGAACTCGGAAAAATCCATGATAATCAAATTAATAGGGAACCGATAACAAGAAAATGAGATCGGCACTCGGCAATATATACCAAGAACAAGGGAACCACCGACCAGACTATGGACACTAATCGATTCTTTAAGATCCCTCATTTTTAGATTGAGCTTCTTGACTGTATTACACGAAATGAAACTTGTGATGCACCTGTATCAAATAATACTATGAAAGAAATATTTTTAATAGATAGAGTGCCTTTCAAAACATCTGGCCTTTCTTGGCTTGCTGCGGGTGTTGGAGCTTCTGCCACCTCATTGACTTGAGCCACTTTGGTCATTTTCGAAAACCGGCAAGCTATACTTATATGACCCGACTTAGATTGCATTCCCTGGTCTCTTGAAACTTCTTATTGGATTTAGATTCATTATTCTTTCATTTCTTCAAAGATTCGCAATTCCTTATCGAATGCCCTTGCTAATTACACTTAAGATATACGACTGTCTTTAGCTTCTTCTGACATACTTTAGGCTTCTTACTGACCTCAGGTTGCGTATTCGCCTCTGGACTGTCAGTTTCAAATTTCCTTTTGTTGCTAGAACTGCCTTCTTCTTCCTCTTCCAAAACACCTTGCATATTTAGATCCTCATAGCGAAAGCCGTGGTTATCATTTCAGAAAAAGGGAGGTGAATATGTGCAGTTGCCAAATTTAGGTATTTACTTTGAAGTCCTTTAATAAATCTCCGATTTTTCCTCAAAGGATCTTTGATTAGTTCTGGAGCAAAGCGGGAGAGTTCCTCGAATTTCTTCTGATATTCCTGAATGGTCATATCACCTTGTTTCAGATTGTAGAACTCATCGTATAAAAGATCAATTTCTCCTGGAGGAATGAATTTTTCTGTGAAAATTTCTTTGAATATATCCCAGGTAATACTACCTTCTGGATTCTCCTTTGTAACGGCTTCCCACCAAAATAGAGCTTCGCCTTTGAGTACTCAAGATGCTATTAGTCTTTTCTGATCATCTTCCAACTTTAAGCCTTCAAAAATTTTCTCAGCAGAACGCATCCATGCTTGAGTTTCAATAATGGACTCTTTGCCTGAGAATGGTTCTCCACCCAGATTTCGATACCTCTTTACTACAGCTTCTAGATCTGGTTCTAGTTGTGGGAGCACAACTGGCTCATTAGATTGCTGAACCAAAGATTTACTTCTTCTGTTTTCGCCACTCATTTTCTACAATGTCTGCAAATAACAGACAAAGAGTCAGGCCAACAGAATAGATATTGTAAAACATAGAGACATATATTTAAATGTAAATGAATCTATGGGGGTGTATTTATACTCATTCTAGGACATTACTAGTCTTATCTATGATGAGTTTTTCATTTTGGAATTCTGCTGATTCTATCTCTGACGAGTCTGTTAATATGTTATATTCCAAGCTAAGTTTTACCAAAGCTCTGATACCAACTGTGATGACCCCAAACTTCCGCAGTACGAAAGTAAGGATAATCATTGGAATACAACCCATAACAATAATAATAGAACAGAAATAGAGAATTACAATAGATAATGTTCATCAAATTACACAGGAAGTAATACATCATCAAAGTTACACAGCATAATTGGATCATACTTAGCATAGAATACAGTTTTCAGCTTAATACAAAATGTCTGTAGCGGAATAAAAACATAATATACTAAGTAAAGACTGGACAGCAAAACAAGAATGAGAATATCCATCTTTAGCTCCATAGCTATCCATAATGAATCTGCTAAACCTGTATACAAGGCTGCCCATATGGAAAGGAGGGCACCCAAGTTTGCAAAGTGAAACAAACTACGAGTCATTCATGGGACTGGTATGAGAAGTTTTATTTAACCTATTTAAAAATAAGGCTAATCACAGGACGATGCCGCTAACGCGGAATGGGTTTACTCCATTGGATTACCAGTGCATAAATAAAGTAAATCATTAAACAACGCAATGCTTTTTACAAAATGAAACCATTATAAGGCTCAAGTCCCATCACACAATGCAACGCAAACCAGAGGATAGAATTTTACCTTATAATGGTTAAAATATGCTTGATACGATAAAACGGATTTGATATTATTATTAGTTCATATATGTTTCAAAAAAAACCATTTCAATCAATATCAATCTAGACGGCATAGCTACCATATACTATGTCGCCATACTATTATACAATCAAAACCGCATGGGTCGTATTGGAAGTTGGATTTCTATCATGAACCAAGGCAAAAGATAGTCCTTACTGAATTCGAGACAATCTAGCCTACCAAGTCTCAGGATCAGTCGCAACTACACCTTGGATCTTCAGGGCTGGTCCACAAATATGTTAGTGAATTAACAATGCCTGAACAATACGTTTTCCCGCCCTTTGGGGGCGTAAATAGAGCCACTAGGGACTCAAATAACTGAGTCGCCTCATTCCATCATCCACATAAGTAAAAAATGTCAGGTCTTGTAAAAACCATGACCCCACTTCTAGCTAGAAAGAAACGTATGTCCTCCCTGTAGTCCTTACTCCCGTTTCTGGTTCATACCGGGGTATGAGGCTTGCGAAGTAACGCTATACACAAAGCTATGCTATTTAAAGCTGTGCTTTGGTCATCAACCACAAGGCCCTGCTTTTCAACAATAAGCCTTGATCATTTGCATCTTGGCATGCCACACTGACAATTCATGCCATGCGACTAAGATCTACCAATAAATAACCTCTAAGGGTGTTAAGCAAGAGAATAAATTTTCCGCCACCAACGGATAAATATTAAATAGAAATCAATCAGCACTGAATAAAATTCAATGTCTGACATACATCGATTTACAAGTCCGTTCTGGGTCCGAACGAAACCGGAGACATTGAGCATATCTGGACAATCAACAAGTACGTCCGGACAACTACCACTATAACAAATCCTGGGAGCTAACCGATCCAGGGCATCAGTAATCATCCATTCGATGTGAAGATCGCCGGTCTTCAATCACCGTCTTCAAATCTTCGACTTCCAATCGTCGTATAATTATTTGAAATGAGATTTAACTTGGACTTTTCAAATAATTCTCGAATATATATAGTTTACGACTATCTTTTCATTCCATATCCTTTATAATATTTTATAATGATTTATCGCTATTTTTATTTATTTAAAAATAGCCATTTTAATTAAACGACGCTTTGGGTCATTACCTGGCCCTGGCACTGTTTTCATCAAAATTTGATTTACACATTTCTCCAAATCTAACAGTTGGATCTTAACAAATTTTATGTCTCGGAAAGATCTTTCCAAAACGAAACCAACAGTTCCAATTTTGGGAAAATCCGACGGTCGGATCTCTCGGTATAATCGTTTGAAGTTACAATTTCAAAACGCGAACTGCAGCAGCGCGATTCGTTTTATTTTAGTTTATATAATATAAATATAAATATAATTCGTTCGACGATTTCAAACTATTTATTCTTCGAATAATTTCGTAAACTTCATATTCATGTTATCTTTGTTATTCCTTACATGACAATAAAAATGCAAATTTTTATTGTTTATCACTTCTATTTCAAACGATGAATATTTTTCTTTATTTAATCACATTACATTAAAAATGAATTTTTTTAATGTTAACTTGTTTCATTTTACAATAACGAACATTTTTATATTTTCTTTCTTTACATTAGAAATGTGATTTTTAATGTAATCATGTTTTTCTATTTTAAAACATGCCATTTTTCTAATCTCATGCTTGACATTAAAAATATGCCTTTTAATATAAACATGTTTTATATTTTAAACGTGACCATTTTTCTATTTCATTCATCACATTAGTAATGAAGTTCATATTACATAAAAATGTGACCTTTTTACATTCTAAAAAAAATGTAATCTTTTATATTCATTCTTTAATTACATTGAGAAATTGTAACTTTTATATCTTTCTTTAATTACATTGAAAAATGTGACTTTTATGTCTTTTATTAGATTATAGAAAAAAAATGTAATCTTTCTATCTTTCTTTACATTATAGAAAAAATGTAATCTTTCTATCTTTCTTTACATTATAGAAAAAATGTAATCTTTCTATCTTTCTTTACATTATAGAAAAAAATGTAATATTTCTATCTTTCTTTACATTATAGAAAAAATGTAATCTTTCTATCTTTCTTTTCTAACCTATGTTTATAATCATGTTAAAAATGATGTTTTAACATCTTTATCCTTTTCTTTCTTGCATATCGATCTTTACATTATAAAGGTGATTTTATATTCACAGAAAATTCAGGGTGTTACAACTAAGGCCGACCGTAATTTCACTTTGATCAAAACCTAGGTCTTGCTTTTGTTTGAAGTTGGCAGCACTTGAGGTCGATCGACTTTCACTACTCGAACGGGCTTGGAAAGGTGCCCCGAATCTCCCCCTCTTGACCAACTCGCACGCCGCCCGAGGTGATGATTCGCCAATGAACGGCGGTAGTTTGGTTAGGTGATTCGGCCACTACAGGACGCGGTTTCAGATCGCAACCGTACAGAATTGAAGATCTCAAACCCTACTTTGATTTTCCCTCTAGAACCAGATTTTAATTCAACAAGGATTGGGAGGAATTAGATAAACTTCAATATCGGGTGGTGGCTTTGCCGGAATTCGATATTGAAGTATGATGGGCAGTGGTTTATCCGGAGCTCATCTGTCTACTTTCCTTTGCTTTCTTTTAGTCGTGTTTGTATTGTTTTTGTCTCCTTATCGGATATTGTATCTTTTTTGTTTTTTATTTTATATGTGTGCTCCCTTCTTGTTAGAAGATCACACATTTTTGTTTTCAAAAAAAAAAAATCAGAGAACCATGGCCGTTGGAAACCCTATACGACGGCTATAGGAAATGTATTAGGGTTTAGACCATATATTGTATTTTATACGGTATATATACGTATTTTAATTTTTATTTAATTCTTTTTAAATTTCTATATCGCTTCTAATTCCAAATCAAACCCAACGAGTGATGCCCGCAGCCAAATACCCCCATTTCAGACACAATGGGATATGTCTCATAGGCCCATTCAACTATTTCGGTTAGTTATTCTTCAAATTAAGTAATAAAACATTTAATTATTTAATTTGATCAAACATTTTAATTTACCGAGGCCACAGACTGACTCTAAAAATTTCCAAAAAATAAATCTGGCTATGTTTTGACGATATGGTCCCAACAAAACTAATTTCGTTGAATTTGGAGACTGTTGGAAAAATGGCCATTTTCAAGTCGATCGAAATTGACTGAAATTATCAAAACACATTTTCTTATGCCACGCTCACATATTGATTCCAAAAATTATGAAAATTGGAATCCTATAATAATTTGACATTCCGGATCCAACAAAAGTGGTTTCGTCGAAAACGGAGGTCGTTTGAAAAATGGCTATTCATACGGGCCATATATTCTATTAAATTCCATAGCGACTATTCTGAAAATTCAACTGAATATAACTTTTGATCCCCGCTATGAAATTTCAATTTTTCAGAATCGTTGGAAAGATATTCTTAAACAAATTTAAATATTTTTGGTTTCACTAAAATCCGATCTATTTTGTACCCTGTACGGTCAGTAAAAGTTTGAATTCAAATTTTCAAACTGCCGCACTATTTCTAACTCCTTTTGAAGTTAAAATAAATATATTCATTCTAACTTCGATTTAAATAAATTTTTAACCGTTTTTATTCAAAATAAATTATTTCAACTATTCAAAATTCAATAAAATAATCAAAATAAAAATTTTAAATTGTTTCTGATTTTCCGGGTTGTTATAATCCGATGGTCGGATCTTCCATTATGTCAATTCAAAGTTACGGCTTGATGTTCGCGAACTATCGCTGCGCAACATGTTCTATTCAAACCTGAATTCGATTTATAAAATAAAATCGAAAATGTTTCCAAAAATAATATATATATTATAAATTATTCACAACTGCCATTTTGAATTCTATTTCAATCTTTTCATTTCAAAATCAAATATCTTCATATTAAGCCATTATATTATATATAATAGATTTAGTTGATTACTATTCAAAACGTATTACATAAAGCGTTTATAATCTCGTTTGAAATCGAATTCAACTTCCACTTCAATTTTAAATCAAAATTGAACATCCCATATTATTATAACATTAAAATAATAATATTTTCAAAATGTCAAATTTTGAAATCCAATTTTGTCGATATTAATTATAATTTTATATTCTTTGTGTCTATCCAAAATCAAACTTTGATTTCTACTGAATTTTATATTAAAATATTCATCTTTATTCTAGATTGAAATGAGATTCAACCAATTACTATATAATTTTAGTTATAAGGATTTCATACATCACGCGTAATCAACAATAGTTATAAACAACTATTAAACATCCAATTCACATCCAAATTGCATCTACATCTGTATAAGCATTAAATAATTAAATAATGCTTATAATGGTATGTCAATCAATTGATTGACATACAACTACACACAAGGGAGATGTGTGAACTAATTATCATCCCGAGACCCGTGTGGGGTTTTCAACCAATAAATTATCAATTAATAAATTATTTATTTGTTCCTATCGATATTACTTAATTGGGTGAACATAAACAAGTCGTTCAACTTGTAAATGGATGTATAATCCAATATCAACTATCACAAATATTTTAACAATGTTTTTAACATGTTAATTAACTCTGAATTACATTCACAAAAGATCACAATCAACTATTCATTCATCCATATGATTTTCAAACAACTAGTGATGTGAGCTATCATATACCGTATTACAATTTATAATAGCTAACCAGATAAAAATTAGCATAGGCAATCAATATATATTCAATTATAAAATAGAATGACTATAAAAATTTGCTGAGTGAGAGAGTTCTCACATTAATCGGTTTTGAAATTGTTATAAAATAATTGTTTTAATTAAATTAAACATGAGTTAATTTAATCAAAATTTCTAACTGCTTTTAAATCTATTTGGATCTATTCAGTGGCGTAGTGCTCGACTCCACGATTCCAATGCACTTGAGTTTGAGTGATTTTGTTTTCGTTTGAAGAAGTTATGACATTTTAAACGTTAATTTCATAATTAAACTTAAGTAATATAATTAATTATTTAAATTAACCTAATACGTTTCTTCTATCATCGTTTACACCTACAGGCTTTTCACAAAACCCATACTCGTGACCTCGACCTTGAACTGCGCCCTCCCATATCCTCCTGCCACCGATTGTCGGCCATCACATAAAAGCCACGAGCTTCCTCCTCCATTGCCTAAGATCACGTACAGCTCAGCCTTACTATGGCTCCAGAAAATGAATCTAAAGTCGCCACCTTCTAGCTCACAATCCGGTCACCTCTCCTCGTTAAATCCAATCTTAGTGGTTCAAAATTGAGATCTTGTTGAGCACAGTAATTTTCTAGTTGTAGGATTATTGATTTGATGATTGGATTGATCGAATTTGGAAGATGAATTTTCGAAAATTCTGCCTGTTCGTTCTAATGGAGGTAGCTGCGTTGAAAGAGGAATTAGGGTTTGGTGTTTATAACGTTATGTATATAAATATATCTCTACTACTAATAAGGTAAATTCCTTACATTAAATTACTTGACGTCTTTTTGAAATACCTAAACTAGCCTTGCCACTCAATTAGTTTTACAATCCTCGGTGGTTTTTAATTTCGCATGCTCCAGCGTCCCATCTCTAATGGCGACCATCGCCTTCTATTTTCCATACCAAGAACATCCGCTCTCTCCTTCTACATTGATCCACTCTCAATTCTACCTGTACCACGAACCCTAGATTATATGCACTCTCAGTTCTACGTATATATCTACCGTGAAACCTGGATTCTCTCCCTTAGGCGACTGACACGATATACGCATGAACACTAGATTCTCTCCCTCAGGAGACTGACATGATATCCGCGTGAACCCTAGGTTCCCTCCCTCAGGCGATTATCATATCTTAAAGGTAAACCCTATATCGTCTTCTGCTTATTTCAAAACCTCTACGCGCTAACCCTAGATGCTCTCTCTCAGGTGACTGCCACTGCTGATTCCACTATCAATTCCACTGCTCTAGGTATGAACCAGCTCCCTCAGCTCTCGATTCCACTGTTAATTCCACTACTGACTGGCACCTTCTGCTTATTTCTCTTCCTCTATGTAAAAACCTAGATCGTCTTCTGATTATTTCAATACCTCCACGTGCGACTGACACGATAACAGTTCTCATATTATTAGACTTTGTGTTATTGCTATATTCATGCTATGGCCGTGTGTGTCCTTCTTAACAGTTCGCATGCTTTTCATGCCTAAACCATTTTGATATATCAAGGGCTACAAACTTATCCACCATTGGTAAATCAAACAGTGCATTTGTTATATATACATGTCAGTGCAAATAATAGAATTTTTTTGCTAAATAAAGTTATATGGTGTTGTGAGAAAAAATGTAATTGATTCTGAACCTCACCACAGATCTTTTTTCTACCATTTCTTAAAAATGCCTTGAGTCCTAAAGAGAAGTACCACTGTCACTCAGGGAAGACATTTGTAGCCAAAATATTATGCACATGCTAAGACATATAACCTTTAGCACAAAATGCAATTGAATGGTACCATATTTTATTCTTCTATCATAAGTGATGAAATATGACCATTTTTTTCCTCTAGCACTTACAATTAATATGTAATGAAGTGGAAAGGTTTAAGTCCTTTATTCGGACGACCTTTTGATTTTTTAAAGAAGGATTGCAGTTGGATAAAGCATTTAATTCTCGACCGCATTCAATTTTGTGTCTGCATAAGTGTCCATGTTTATAAATACATGTCTGTGTGTATTTACATAGTGATAATAAAAAATTTACGCTTATAATTTTTGTAAGGAGTTGTCACTTTTGACATGTGTGGATCTTGTAGTTTGGAGTGTGGATTATTATATATATGCATGATTTGTAAACTTCTGTAGAATAGGTAGTTAATGCTAATCACTTCTGTAGAATAGGTAGTCAAAGTAAAAAGACAATTAAGTTTAAAATTAAAGTGAAGTTAAAGTAATAATCATAAAATAAATTTTATTTATATATGTCCCTTAGAGAGTTTTTGGCCCACGACAAGTGTTGTATATGATCGTTATATGAATGTTTGTTTTTTTTCACAAAATGGATATCTATATTCATCTAATACAATATTTGTTGGATTTGTCCCAGTATTGGACAAGTTACAAATATAATAACATAAGCATATTTTATAAATCAATTCAGTTTAAACTATTAACAAAATTTCTTTGACACTTCTTTTTTGTTCCCTAAGTAAACGCATTTGTGTATGATACAGAAACCAAAGGGAAGTGCTGCCGAAATTTTATTGAACCATGTAACCTGAAATGATTTATAAAATATGCTTACATCATTATATTTGTAATGGGAAGTAGGTTAACCGACCGTCAAAGTAAAAAAACAATTAAGTTTAACATTAAAGTGAAGTTAAAATAGTAATCATAAAATGAGTTTTATTTATATATCTCTACTACTAATGAGGTAAATTCCTTACACTAAATTACTTGACGTCTTTTTGAAATACCTAAACTACCCTTGCCACTCAATTAGTTTTTGGTCCTCGGTGGTTTTTAATTTCGCCTGCTCCAACATCTCATCTCTAATGGCGACCATCGCTTTCTATTTTCCCTACCACTAACATCCGCGCTCTCATTCTACGTTGATCCACTATCAATTCTATGTTCATCTCTATCGCGAACCCTAGATTCTCTCCACTCTCAGTTCTATGTATATCTCTACCACGAACCCTAGATTCTCTCCCTTATGAGACCTAAATGATATCCGCGTGAATCCTAGATTCTCTCCCTCAGGCGACTAACACGATATTCGCGTGAACCGCAGGTTCTCTCGCTCAGGCGATTGTCACGTCTTGCAAGTAAACCCTATATCGTCTTCTGCTTATTTCAAAACCTCCACGCGCTAATCGTTGGTGCTCTCCCTCAGGCGACTGTCACTGCTGATTCCACTGCTCCAGGTACGAATTAGCTCCCTCAACTCTCGATTCCACTGTTGATTGTCACCTTCTACTTATTCGCATCCTCTAGGAAAAAACCTAGATACTCTTCTAATTATTTCAACACCTCCACGTGCGACTGACACAATAACAGTTCTCATACGATTAGACTTTGTCTTATTGCTATGACCGTGTGTGTCCTTCTTAATAATCTGTAGCCTTTTCATGTCTAAACCATTTCGATATATCAAGGGCTACAAACTTATCCACTATTGGTAAATCAAACAGTACATTTGTTATACATACATGTTAGTGTAAATAATAGAAAAATTTTGTTAAATGAAGTTACATGTATTGTGAAAAAATGGAATTGATTCTGAACCTCACCATAGATCTTTGTGACGGCAAGGAATCTCGCTCGGTCCGAACCAGTCGCTAAACCGATCCAGGCCGCTCGAAACGCCCTATCGTTGAGAACACGACAAAACAGAACTCATATAAAAGAACATTTCATTGTATATTACAACAATGCATCAGATTACAAGAATATACGGAGTATATGAATAAATATTACACAGAAATATCAGAGATTTAAATTACATTTAAATACATAGCAGCGGAAAATAATACAATACACAACTAGAAGAGATATACGGATACAAAGCTTTCCGGATATCGTTCCAGCTGTAAACCAGGATCCTGTGAATATAAATCTGCAAAACCAAAACTACTAGCTGCCCGTGTCAAAATAGGGGCACCCAGAGTTTAGGTTAAAACAATAAACTCCAGGTCAGTCATGGGACTGGTGTGAGAACTAAAACAGTTAATCTTTATTTTAAAGTTAGGTAAATCAAGGGACCACGCCGTATAACACGGAACGGGTTTCCTCCCAAGAATACCAGTGCATATAACAAACAGCACGATGCTAAATAAAGAAAAATGGAGCTGTTATAAGACCCAGGTCCTATCACACAATGCAACGCAAGCCGGGGGATAGGGTTTTCCCTTATAACAGCCAAAGAATGCTTGATACGTTTAAAACAAATCATTTGATACTATTATAAGTGCATAGTGTATAAAACAACTTCAAATCATAAGTATCAATCATAGGCGGCATGAGCGTCCCATGCCACTATGTCGCCATGTATAGGTTTACAAATAAAACCGCAAAGTCACGTATTTGGAAATTGGATTTCCATCTATGAACCGAGGCAAAAGATAGTCCTCAACCGATTCGTGACTCTCTAGCCCGAGCCACAGGATCAGAACGCATCAACCCTTTAGATCGTCAGGGCCGGTCCACCGATGTGGATTATTATGCCTGAACACTACGTTTCCCCGCCCTTTGGGGCGTAAATGAGCCAACTAAATGACTCCATCGGTTCGAGAACGACCGATCGATCCGAGGCGCCTCGCAACAGCAACAACCACATAAGTCAAACTCGTCAGGGCGTGTAAAACCACTAACGCCACTTCTAACTAGAAAGAAACGCAAGTCCTCCCTGATGTCCTCTCCCGTTTTTGGTTCATACCGGGTGTGAAACACGCGAGGTAAACGTTACACAAAGCTACGCCACAAAGGCCGTGCTTTGATCATCACCACAAGACTTTGCTTTTCAACAGAAGGCTCGATCAATTGCCACTCAGGCATGCCACACAGGCAATTCACTCCATGCGTTTGATATCCATCAATATATAACCCCTGAGCTCGTACGTCTCAGAGAAGGGCGTTAAGCAAGAGAATAAATTCTCCGCCGCCAAACAGATATATATTTAATAGAGATCAATCACACAGACTAAAATCCAATGTCAGACACACAGTCCATTTACAAGTCCGTTCTGGGTCTGAACGAAACCGGAGGCACCTAGTACCCCGCATATCCATCGATCTCCAAGTACGTCTGGATGATCACTAACTGTTTCCATCTTCTTGGGTGTACAGCCCAATCAAGATCATCAGTAATTACCCAAACGACGTGAAGACTTCCGGTCTTCGACCACCGTCTTCATCTTCGACTTATCGTCGTATCAGTTATTCAGAATGGGATAAACCCGGACTTCCCGAATAACTCGCGTATATTTTAAATAAGTGTTACACAAACACAACATACGCCTCATTCCAATTCATTAGTCACTAACCGTAAATTAATCAAGAGAATAATTCCCCAAATATTAACCCCGAAGGCCGAAACCAACATCAGATCAATATTCAGAAAACCATTCTGTTTGGCTAACCGACAGTCAATTTCTAAATTTCACATTCATAGGGAAAGGTTCCCATTAATTTTATCCAAGATAAATTTCTTAAATTTATTCTTTAATCTATTTTAGAATATCAATTCAAACTAGTCGGGATTAACGAACCTTACCGAAGTAATCATTTGTTTTAATTTCCCAATCCCAACCTATTCATCCCATGAAGTAAAACTGGTTATACTTCATATCTAACACCACGGTGTTATCGGTAAATTCAATTACCATTTCACGTTCAAATCTAATTAAAGATTTACTTATCGCCTGGAGCAAAACTGGTGATACTCCATTTCGATTATTTCAATCTAATTAAAGATTCATTAAAACTCCACTTAGTTTTAATCTTTGACTGGGTTAAAGAATCAGTGTCATTTAAAAACACGGTTCACGATAAACCCAAAATCACATTCATTAATCATCGGGTTAAAGAACGAGTGTTATTTAAAACACTGTCCACGATAAACCCAAAAATCAATATCGATTCAATTCCAATTAAATGTTATTTAATTGGTACACTTCATTAAATCTAAATAAAAAGATTTAATCTTTTCTCAACTGGGTTCAAGAACAGTGTTAGTGAAGACACCATTCACGACAAACCCAAATCACATTTGATATTCAATATAAGGCTCTGAATAGAAAATATATCGGCTTATATTCAATATCAAATTCTACGATTAACAAATGTCGTATTGGAAATAACGATATAAATATATATCTTTCAAATTTCCATAACAACATCTGTATAATCCCGAATTCCAACATCGAAATATTCCGAAGACAATTTCGATTCAAATCCACTCCAATGCAATCATTGGAAATTCTGGTTATTTTTAAAACCCTTTTCAAATTCAATTTATTTATTTAAAAATAAATAGAATTATAATTCTAGTTCAAAACTAGTTCATTTCGATAAAAATCTATTTTTATCTTTTCAAATATGGAGTTTTTCATTCCAAATCTTCACAAATCATTTCTTATGATTTTACACTAATTATTGCTATTTTTAATAATTTTATCAAGGCCCGTACAGTCGATTTCCATCAATGGCCATCGAACTGCACTTACAGCGACCTTTTTCGAATTTGATTTGGACATAATTCCAAATCCAACCGTTAGATTTCTAATTTCTAATATTCTTTAGAAAGCTCTTTTCGATACGAACCCAACGGTTCCGGTTTTAGGAGAATCCGACGGTCGGATCTCCCGTAATATCCGTTTGAAATAAATGGTCAAAATTCGCGAACTGCCGCGGCGCGGCGCGTTCTATTCAGGCCATTATATTATATATATAATATATATAATATATACTTCGTCGATTTCTATTTAAAACGAGTTATATAAATAGTTTTAAATTCGTTTCAAAAGCAATTTCAACTTCCATTTCAATTCAAATCAAAATTGAATTCTTCTTTATAAATTCGTTTTAAAATTCATTCCTATTCAATTCAAATTTCAATTCAATTTGAATTCATTTCAATTCGCTTTCAATTCAATTTGAATTCGTTTTCAATTCAATTCATTTCGAAATCGTTTTCAATTCAATTCATTTCGAAATCGTTTTCAATTCATTTCATTTCGAAATCGTTTTCAATTCAATTCATTTCGAAATCGTTTTCAATTCATTTCATTTCGAAATCGTTTTCAATTCATTTCATTTCGAAATCGTTTTCAATTCATTTCATTTCGAAATCGTTTTCAATTCTTTTCATTTCGAAATCGTTTTCAATTCATTTCATTTCGAAATCGTTTTCAATTCATTTCATTTCGAAATCGTTTTCAATTCAATTCATTTCGAAATCGTTTTCAATTCATTTCATTTCGAAATCGTTTTCAATTCATTTCATTTCGAAATCGTTTTCAATTCATTTCATTTCGAAATCGTTTTCAATTCATTTCATTTCGAAATCGTTTTCAATTCATTTCATTTCGAAATCGTTTTTAATTCATTTCATTTCGAAATCGAATAAAATCGATATAAATATCGTTCACGTCGAAATGGCGTCAATCTAATCAACACGGCTTCATATATTCCTTTATTTTCAAATATTCTATTTCAAATATTTCTTTTTCAAAATAGTTGTTATTATCAAAATATTTCGTTCAACACATGACCAATCTCAATGGATGAGTACTGTCAACACATGAACTTTTATTTTATATTGATAAAGATGTAAATTTTATTACTAAAATATTTCGTTCAACACATGACCAATCTCAATGGATGAGTACTGTCAACACATGAACTTTTATTTTATAATAGATAAAGATGTAATTTTATTACTAAAATATTTCGTTCAACACATGACCAATCTCAATGGATGAAACTGTCAACACATGAACTTTTATTTTATAATATTCTTTATTTTTCAAATTGGAATGAGGCCCAATCAATTACCATATAAAGTTAATTAAATGGATTTTCATACATTACACACATGTAATAGCATTGAAGAATAATCAACCATCAACCAAAGTGCACTACACTGTATAAGCATCAAATATAGATATCTAACGCTTATAACAGCCTGTCAATCAATCGATCGACATATTTAATCAATCAGGATGAGTGAACTTCAAATTTCATCCTAACACCCGTGTGGGGTTTCAAACAATCAAACACAGATTTTATTTGTGCAGTTGGGCGATGTGTAAAAGTTATCGGCCCAATCAATGTCAGTCAAATCAGTGTACATAAACAAACCGTCTGGTTTGTAAATGAATATTTTATTTATTCTCATTCACGTTAAAAATTATATTTTTAACGATAAAACATTTTATTTCAACATATGAATTTCTATTCAGTTCATTTATTAAATAAAATGATATTTTTATTTTTCTAACATATTTTAGAAAATTTCGGCGGCATAACGGCACGATACTAGAAACGGGACGAGGCCTAGCCTTGTCCCCGGTCTAGTGAAGGCCCACGCCATTCACACATCAATCAAATTCATTCAATTCACCCAAACAACTCAATTTCAATTCAAATATCCAACTAATCTATGAAACCAAACAAACAAGTCCATGGTCTGTGGATGATTGTGTCGGGTGCTACTAAGCACCGTCTGCATCCTAGTATATATATATAACTAGAAATAAAATTGAAAGGTGAGAAATTCTCACATATAGCTATCCTAGCTCCACGGCACTTCTTTTGCAGGAAATCTTCATCGCTATCACATCTTCGTCATCTTCGTTGCCCGTAGCCACTACATGTATTAAAATCACACATTTTTATATTTCGATGTCTTTAAAATAAAAATCACATTTTTATTTATTCACTTTCAATTTTAAAAAGTCATATTTTTACAATCACTTCATACATTTAAAAATTGAATTTTTACTACGATGTTTTCTATATAAAGATCTCGTCTTTTCAAATATTTCGCCTTTTCTACTTTAAAGATTTCACCTTTTCTAATTTAAAGATTTCACCTTTTCTAATTTAAAGATTTCACCTTTTCTAATTTAAAGATTTCACCTTTTCTAATTTAAAAATTTCACCTTTTCTAATTTAAAGATTTCACCTTTTCTAATTTAAAGATTTCACCTTTACTAATTTAAAGATTTCACCTTTTCTAATTTAAAGATTTCACCTTTACTAATTTAAAGATTTCACCTTTACTAATTTAAAGATTTCACCTTTTCTAATTTAAAGATTTCACCTTTTCTAATTTAAAGATTTCACCTTTTCTAATTTAAAGATTTCGCCTTTTCTAATTTAAAGATTTCACCTTTACTAATTTAAAGATTTCACCTTTTCTAATTTAAAGATTTCACCTTTACTAATTTAAAGATTTCACCTTTACTAATTTAAAGATTTCACCTTTATAAAAAATCTCATTATAAAAATCACATTTTTATTTTTCCACACTTATAAAGATGCTATTTTTAATATTCCTAAAATGTAAAAATTATATTTCTAATTCTCTACATAAGCAAAAATCATATTTTTACATCATCTATATAGTAAAGACTATATTTTTAACTCTTTAAAAATATAAAAATCATATTTTTAATACTTTAAAAATATAAAAATCATATTTTTACTTCCACTATATAAAAGATTACATTTTTATAACTTAAATAAAAAAACAGTTTTTAAGGTAAATAAAAATCAGTTTTTCAAGTAGATAAAATTCAGTTTTTTCCTTCTTATAAAAATATATTTCTTTTCCTGTATACATAAAAACTATATTTTTCTTTTGCTACTCAAACAATAAAAATTCTACTTTTAGTTTACTACCTTTAAAATAAAAATCAAAATTTTATCACGTTACTATATAAATAAATCAAATCCGAACTCTTCATGTAAAAAATCAAACAATGTTAGAACTGAAAAATCAAACCCTGTTTTATGTTGCATAAATAAATTAAAACGAAAATAAAATACTCACGGTTGCTTATTGTAGAGGGGGAGCTGATTCCGGGCCAGAGGTGGGTGTCGGAGAAGAAGGCGCGCATGGGAGGGCGGTGCTCCGGGCTTGGGCGATGGGCTGCTCGATTTAGGCATTAGGGTTAGGGGGGCTCGAGCTGCGGAGGAGAGGAGGAGCAGGCGGGGAAGAAGGAGGGAGGCGCGGGTGTGACTGGGGATGGAGGCGGTGGAGGAAGGTGAGGCGGCGACGGCGAGAGCTGCCTGGTGGAGCACGAGATCGATATCCGATTTTATATTTTTTTTTTCTTTTTGTTATGAAATGAACGGGGGGGGTCGGCTGATAAAGGAAAGGTTTTTTTTTTAATTATTTAATTATTTAATTATTTTACTTGCAAATAGTTGACTTTTACATACGACTTCGAAACGAGGTCCACCGCCTGTCGTCCATAGCGTTCTACCCCTATTTCGAACACAACGGGATATGTATCGTAAGTTGGTTCGAACGTTTTGATCAGTTTTCGTTGAATTTACATTTAAATCACTATATTGAATTTTAAACGTACATTTCAAATTACCGGGGTCGCATACGAACTCGAAAAATTACAGAAAAATATTTTCTAGCTTCGTATTGACGATACGGTCCTAACAAAACTAGTTTCGTCGAATTCTGAGACTGTTAGAAAAATGGTCATTTTCCAGTCGATTAAAATCAACTGAAACTGGTCAAACGCGTTTTCCTTTGCCACGCTCACATATTGATTCGAAAAATTATGAAATTTGGAATCTAGCAATAACTTTACATCCCGGACCTAACAAAACTGGTTTCGCCGAAATCCGAGGTCGTTTGCAAAATGTCCATTTTTAAGGGCCTGAATTCCATAGCGACTATTCAGAATTTTCAACTGGACATATCTTTTGATTCCCGCTATCAAATTTCGATTGGTCGGATTCATTGGGAAGATATTATCAATTAGATCCTATCATTTTTGGTTTCACTAAAATCCGGATTGTTTTGCACCCGGTACATTCAATTGAAGTTTGAAATCGAATTATCGAACTACCGCGCCATTTTCAATTCTATTTATAATTATATATAAATATTATATTCTAACGATGACGTATATAATATATACGTTCGAATTATATTCAAAATAAATTACTCGTCGATTTTATTTAAAATAATTCATTTTAAATATTCAAAATTCGCTAAAATTGCCAAAATAAAAATTTTAAACTGGCCCAGATTTTCCGGGTTGTTACAATCTCCCCTACTTAAAACTTTTCGTCCCCGAAAAGGAACAAAGTCGAAAGTGGTTTGATTATTCAGCTCTACGTTCGATCTGGCTTCCATTCTCCAACTTTTCAGTTTCTGAGAATTTTCAAATTTTCAAAAATTTGGCTAACACCCTAAATTTTCGAAAAATTTCGCCATAACCTCCCCTGCACCGGGAGCATCGGGGAATTTCAAATAGCTTCCCCGGTCCTTCAGATCTCAAAAAGAAAAAGAAAAAGCCAAGCGGCTAGCCAATAGGCTCACAAAATCATCATCACCCAAACAAAACAGGAAATTATGTAGTAAACATGTACCTATTTGTCGGGCAAACAAATTTTATTCTCTGGCTCTAGCCTCCTTGCTATGACCTGTTCAATGATATATATGCATATGCAAGCTAATGCGACCAATTTTCAATACCATTCATTATTCGATCAAATTAGGCATAATGGTTCAAAATTATCAAACAATTAAACAAACAACACAAACATCAATCAATTAGTGGATTAACGTTTCAAATTCATAATTTTGATACATATACAAAAATCATGTTTTTGATGCCAATTCACAACAATAGGCCCTATCTAATTTTTGGTTCTCACACCAGTCTAATGGAAATATATAGATATCACACCTTCGTCACACGAATATAAATTCTGACGATGAGTACTCAACCATCAGAATCATCTTCGGGCCACTAGAGTATGATTCTATATCTATCCAATATATTAAAACTTCGAATACACGCGGATCAGACGTATACGCAAAATCTATATATACTGGATTGTCCAACTCAATAT
The DNA here is from genome assembly GCA_030737875.1 of Allium sativum. Lineage (NCBI taxonomy): Eukaryota > Viridiplantae > Streptophyta > Magnoliopsida > Asparagales > Amaryllidaceae > Allium > Allium sativum. The sequence goes on along the minus strand of CM060919.1, from coordinate 601,802,188 downwards.
AAATAGATAATCAGATACGAATAATTGATTTAAATTTTCAAAACAAAATTTGTTTTCACTTTTATTTTAAAATTTTACTCTTCACACTCGTTCTAGGATACTACTGATCCCATCTCTAACGAGTCATTCCCATTGGATTTTACTAATCCAATTTCTGATGAATTCTTTCGTATGGTTCTAATGTGTCTTGTTCTCTAGCTTTGTAAACCAAAGCTCTGATACCAACTGTGACGGCAAGGAATCTCGCTCGGTCCGAACCAGTCGCTAAACCGATCCAGGCCGCTCGAAACGCCCTATCGTTGAGAACACGACAAAACAGAACTCATATAAAAGAACATTTCATTGTATATTACAACAATGCATCAGATTACAAGAATATACGGAGTATATGAATAAATATTACACAGAAATATCAGAGATTTAAATTACATTTAAATACATAGCAGCGGAAAATAATACAATACACAACTAGAAGAGATATACGGATACAAAGCTTTCCGGATATCGTTCCAGCTGTAAACCAGGATCCTGTGAATATAAATCTGCAAAACCAAAACTACTAGCTGCCCGTGTCAAAATAGGGGCACCCAGAGTTTAGGTTAAAACAATAAACTCCAGGTCAGTCATGGGACTGGTGTGAGAACTAAAACAGTTAATCTTTATTTTAAAGTTAGGTAAATCAAGGGACCACGCCGTATAACATGGAACGGGTTTCCTCCCAAGAATACCAGTGCATATAACAAACAGCACGATGCTAAATAAAGAAAAATGGAGCTGTTATAAGACCCAGGTCCTATCACACAATGCAACGCAAGCCGGGGGATAGGGTTTTCCCTTATAACAGCCAAAGAATGCTTGATACGTTTAAAACAAATCATTTGATACTATTATAAGTGCATAGTGTATAAAACAACTTCAAATCATAAGTATCAATCATAGGCGGCATGAGCGTCCCATGCCACTATGTCGCCATGTATAGGTTTACAAATAAAACCGCAAAGTCACGTATTTGGAAATTGGATTTCCATCTATGAACCGAGGCAAAAGATAGTCCTCAACCGATTCGTGACTCTCTAGCCCGAGCCACAGGATCAGAACGCATCAACCCTTTAGATCGTCAGGGCCGGTCCACCGATGTGGATTATTATGCCTGAACACTACGTTTCCCCGCCCTTTGGGGCGTAAATGAGCCAACTAAATGACTCCATCGGTTCGAGAACGACCGATCAATCCGAGGCGCCTCGCAACAGCAACAACCACATAAGTCAAACTCGTCAGGGCGTGTAAAACCACTGACGCCACTTCTAACTAGAAAGAAACGCAAGTCCTCCCTGATGTCCTCTCCCGTTTTTGGTTCATACCGGGTGTGAAACACGCGAGGTAAACGTTACACAAAGCTACGCCACAAAGGCCGTGCTTTGATCATCACTACAAGACTTTGCTTTTCAACAGAAGCCTCGATCAATTGCCACTCAGGCATGCCACACAGGCAATTCACTCCATGCGTTTGATATCCATCAATATATAACCCCTGAGCTCGTACGTCTCAGAGAAGGGCGTTAAGCAAGAGAATAAATTCTCCGCCGCCAAACAGATATATATTTAATAGAGATCAATCACACAGACTAAAATCCAATGTCAGACACACAGTCCATTTACAAGTCCGTTCTGGGTCTGAACGAAACCGGAGGCACCTAGTACCCCGCATATCCATCGATCTCCAAGTACGTCTGGACGATCACTAACTGTTTCCATCTTCTTGGGTGTACAGCCCAATCAAGATCATCAGTAATTACCCAAACGACGTGAAGACTTCCGGTCTTCGACCACCGTCTTCATCTTCGACTTATCGTCGTATAAGTTATTCAGAATGGGATAAACCCGGACTTCCCGAATAACTCGCGTATATTTTAAATAATTGTTACACAAACACAACATACGCCTCATTCCAATTCATTAGTCACTAACCGTAAATTAATCAAGAGAATAATTCCCCAAATATTAACCCCGAAGGCCGAAACCAACATCAGATCAATATTCAGAAAACCATTCTGTTTGGCTAACCGACAGTCAATTTCTAAATTTCACATTCATAAGGAAAGGTTCCCATTAATTTTATCCAAGATAAATTTCTTGAATTTATTCTTTAATCTATTTTAGAATATCAATTCAAACTAGTCGGGATTAACGAACCTTACCGAAGTAATCATTTGTTTTAATTTCCCAATCCCAACCTATTCATCCCATGAAGTAAAACTGGTTATACTTCATATCTAACACCACGGTGTTATCGGTAAATTCAATTACCATTTCACGTTCAAATCTAATTAAAGATTTACTTATCGCCTGGAGCAAAACTGGTGATACTCCATTTCGATTATTTCAATCTAATTAAAGATTCATTAAAACTCCACTTAGTTTTAATCTTTGACTGGGTTAAAGAATCAGTGTCATTTAAAAACACGGTTCACGATAAACCCAAAATCACATTCATTAATCATCGGGTTAAAGAACGAGTGTTATTTAAAACACTGTCCACGATAAACCCAAAAATCAATATCGATTCAATTCCAATTAAATGTTATTTAATTGGTACACTTCATTAAATCTAAATAAAAAGATTTAATCTTTTCTCAACTGGGTTCAAGAATAGTGTTAGTGAAGACACCATTCACGACAAACCCAAATCACATTTGATATTCAATATAAGGCTCTGAATAGAAAATATATCGGCTTATATTCAATATCAAATTCTACGATTAACAAATGTCGTATTGGAAATAACGATATAAATATATATCTTTCAAATTTCCATAACAACATCTGTATAATCCCGAATTCCAACATCGAAATATTCCGAAGACAATTTCGATTCAAATCCACTCCAATGCAATCATTGGAAATTCTGGTTATTTTTAAAACCCTTTTCAAATTCAATTTATTTATTTAAAAATAAATAGAATTATAATTCTAGTTCAAAACTAGTTCATTTCGATAAAAATCTATTTTTATCTTTTCAAATATGGAGTTTTTCATTCCAAATCTTCACAAATCATTTCTTATGATTTTACACTAATTATTGCTATTTTTAATAATTTTATCAAGGCCCGTACAGTCGATTTCCATCAATGGCCATCGAACTGCACTTACAGCGACCTTTTTCGAATTTGATTTGGACATAATTCCAAATCCAACCGTTAGATTTCTAATTTCTAATATTCTTTAGAAAGCTCTTTTCGATACGAACCCAACGGTTCCGGTTTTAGGAGAATCCGACGGTCGGATCTCCCGTAATATCCGTTTGAAATAAATGGTCAAAATTCGCGAACTGCCGCGGCGCGGCGCGTTCTATTCAGGCCATTATATTATATATATAATATATATAATATATACTTCGTCGATTTCTATTTAAAACGAGTTATATAAATAGTTTTAAATTCGTTTCAAAAGCAATTTCAACTTCCATTTCAATTCAAATCAAAATTGAATTCTTCTTTATAAATTCGTTTTAAAATTCATTCCTATTCAATTCAAATTTCAATTCAATTTGAATTCATTTCAATTCGCTTTCAATTCAATTTGAATTCGTTTTCAATTCAATTCATTTCGAAATCGTTTTCAATTCAATTCATTTCGAAATCGTTTTCAATTCATTTCATTTCGAAATCGTTTTCAATTCAATTCATTTCGAAATCGTTTTCAATTCATTTCATTTCGAAATCGTTTTCAATTCATTTCATTTCGAAATCGTTTTCAATTCATTTCATTTCGAAATCGTTTTCAATTCATTTCATTTCGAAATCGTTTTCAATTCATTTCATTTCGAAATCGTTTTCAATTCATTTCATTTCGAAATCGTTTTCAATTCATTTCATTTCGAAATCGTTTTCAATTCAATTCATTTCGAAATCGTTTTCAATTCATTTCATTTCGAAATCGTTTTCAATTCATTTCATTTCGAAATCGTTTTCAATTCATTTCATTTCGAAATCGTTTTCAATTCATTTCATTTCGAAATCGTTTTCAATTCATTTCATTTCGAAATCGTTTTCAATTCATTTCATTTCGAAATCGTTTTCAATTCATTTCGAAATCGAATAAAATCGATATAAATATCGTTCACTTCGAAATGGCGTCAATCTAATCAACACGGCTTCATATATTCCTTTATTTTCAAATATTCTATTTCAAATATTTCTTTTTCAAAATAGTTGTTATTATCAAAATATTTCGTTCAACACATGACCAATCTCAATGGATGAGTACTGTCAACACATGAACTTTTATTTTATATTGATAAAGATGTAAATTTTATTACTAAAATATTTCGTTCAACACATGACCAATCTCAATGGATGAGTACTGTCAACACATGAACTTTTATTTTATAATAGATAAAGATGTAATTTTATTACTAAAATATTTCGTTCAACACATGACCAATCTCAATGGATGAAACTGTCAACACATGAACTTTTATTTTATAATATTCTTTATTTTTCAAATTGGAATGAGGCCCAATCAATTACCATATAAAGTTAATTAAATGGATTTTCATACATTACACACATGTAATAGCATTGAAGAATAATCAACCATCAACCAAAGTGCACTACACTGTATAAGCATCAAATATAGATATCTAACGCTTATAACAGCCTGTCAATCAATCGATCGACATATTTAATCAATCAGGATGAGTGAACTTCAAATTTCATCCTAACACCCGTGTGGGGTTTCAAACAATCAAACACAGATTTTATTTGTGCAGTTGGGCGATGTGTAAAAGTTATCGGCCCAATCAATGTCAGTCAAATCAGTGTACATAAACAAACCGTCTGGTTTGTAAATGAATATTTTATTTATTCTCATTCACGTTAAAAATTATATTTTTAACGATAAAACATTTTATTTCAACATATGAATTTCTATTCAGTTCATTTATTAAATAAAATGATATTTTTATTTTTCTAACATATTTTAGAAAATTTCGGCGGCATAACGACACGATACTAGAAACGGGACGAGGCCTAGCCTTGTCCCCGGTCTAGTGAAGGCCCACGCCATTCACACATCAATCAAATTCATTCAATTCACCCAAACAACTCAATTTCAATTCAAATATCCAACTAATCTATGAAACCAAACAAACAAGTCCATGGTCTGTGGACGATTGTGTCGGGTGCTACTAAGCACCGTCTGCATCCTAGTATATATATATAACTAGAAATAAAATTGAAAGGTGAGAAATTCTCACATATAGCTATCCTAGCTCCACGGCACTTCTTTTGCAGGAAATCTTCATCGCTATCACATCTTCGTCATCTTCGTTGCCCGTAGCCACTACATATATTAAAATCACACATTTTTATATTTCGATGTCTTTAAAATAAAAATCACATTTTTATTTATTCACTTTCAATTTTAAAAAGTCATATTTTTACAATCACTTCATACATTTAAAAATCGAATTTTTACTACGATGTTTTCTATATAAAGATCTCGTCTTTTCAAATATTTCGCCTTTTCTAATTTAAAGATTTCACCTTTTCTAATTTAAAGATTTCACCTTTTCTAATTTAAAGATTTCACCTTTTCTAATTTAAAGATTTCACCTTTTCTAATTTAAAGATTTCACCTTTACTAATTTAAAGATTTCACCTTTTCTAATTTAAAGATTTCACCTTTACTAATTTAAAGATTTCACCTTTACTAATTTAAAGATTTCACCTTTTCTAATTTAAAGATTTCACCTTTTCTAATTTAAAGATTTCACCTTTTCTAATTTAAAGATTTCACCTTTTCTAATTTAAAGATTTCACCTTTTCTAATTTAAAGATTTCGCCTTTTCTAATTTAAAGATTTCACCTTTACTAATTTAAAGATTTCACCTTTACTAATTTAAAGATTTCACCTTTATAAAAAATCTCATTATAAAAATCACATTTTTATTTTTCCACACTTATAAAGATGCTATTTTTAATATTCCTAAAATGTAAAAATTATATTTCTAATTCTCTACATAAGCAAAAATCATATTTTTACATCATCTATATAGTAAAGACTATATTTTTAATTCTTTAAAAATATAAAAATCATATTTTTAATACTTTAAAAATATAAAAATCATATTTTTACTTCCACTATATAAAAGATTACATTTTTATAACTTAAATAAAAAAACAGTTTTAAGGTAAATAAAAATCAGTTTTTCAAGTAGATAAAATTCAGTTTTTTCCTTCTTATAAAAATATATTTCTTTTCCTGTATACATAAAAACTATATTTTTCTTTTGCTACTCAAACAATAAAAATTCTACTTTTAGTTTACTACCTTTAAAATAAAAATCAAAATTTTATCACGTTACTATATAAATAAATCAAATCCGAACTCTTCATGTAAAAAATCAAACAATGTTAGAACTGAAAAATCAAACCCTGTTTTATGTTGCATAAATAAATTAAAACGAAAATAAAATACTCACGGTTGCTTATTGTAGAGGGGGAGCTGATTCCGGGCCAGAGGTGGGTGTCGGAGAAGAAGGCGCGCATGGGAGGGCGGTGCTCCGGGCTTGGGCGATGGGCTGCTCGATTTAGGCATTAGGGTTAGGGGGGGCTCGAGCTGCGGAGGAGAGGAGGAGCAGGCGGGGAAGAAGGAGGGAGGCGCGGGTGTGACTGGGGATGGAGGCGGTGGAGGAAGGTGAGGCGGCGACGGCGAGAGCTGCCTGGTGGAGCACGAGATCGATATCCGATTTTATATTATTATTTTTTTTCTTTTTGTTATGAAATGAACGGGGGGGGGGGGGGGGTCGGCTGATAAAGGAAAGGGTTTTTTTTTAATTATTTAATTATTTAATTATTTTACTTGCAAATAGTTGACTTTTACATACGACTTCGAAACGAGGTCCACCGCCTGTCGTCCATAGCGTTCTACCCCTATTTCGAACACAACGGGATATGTATCGTAAGTTGGTTCGAACGTTTTGATCAGTTTTCGTTGAATTTACATTTAAATCACTATATTGAATTTTAAACGTACATTTCAAATTACCGGGGTCGCATACGAACTCGAAAAATTACAGAAAAATATTTTCTAGCTTCGTATTGACGATACGGTCCTAACAAAACTAGTTTCGTCGAATTCTGAGACTGTTAGAAAAATGGTCATTTTCCAGTCGATTAAAATCAACTGAAACTGGTCAAACGCGTTTTCCTTTGCCACGCTCACATATTGATTCGAAAAATTATGAAATTTGGAATCTAGCAATAACTTTACATCCCGGACCTAACAAAACTGGTTTCGCCGAAATCCGAGGTCGTTTGCAAAATGTCCATTTTTAAGGGCCTGAATTCCATAGCGACTATTCAGAATTTTCAACTGGACATATCTTTTGATTCCCGCTATCAAATTTCGATTGGTCGGATTCGTTGGGAAGATATTATCAATTAGATCCTATCATTTTTGGTTTCACTAAAATCCGGATTGTTTTGCACCCGGTACATTCAATTGAAGTTTGAAATCGAATTATCGAACTACCGCGCCATTTTCAATTCTATTTATAATTATATATAAATATTATATTCTAACGATGACGTATATAATATATACGTTCGAATTATATTCAAAATAAATTACTCGTCGATTTTATTTAAAATAATTCATTTTAAATATTCAAAATTCGCTAAAATTGCCAAAATAAAAATTTTAAACTGGCCCAGATTTTCCGGGTTGTTACAATCTTCTTTCTGCCATTTCCTAAAAGCGCCTTGAGTCCTAAAGAGAAGTACCACTATTACTCAAGGAAGACATTTGTAGCAAAATGTTATGCACATGCTAAGACATATAATCTTTAGCACAAAATGAAATTAAATGGTACCTTATTTTATTCTTCTATCATAAGTGATGAAGTATGCCAATTTTTTTCCTCTAGCGCTTACAATTAATATGTAATGAAGTTGAAATGTTTAAGTCCTTTATTCGGACGACTTTTTTGATTTTTTTAAAAGAAGGATTGCAGTTGGATAAAGCATTTAATTCTCGACCGCATTCAATTTTGTGTGTGCATATGCGTCCGTGTGTTTATATACATGTCTGTGTGTATAAACACAGTGATAATAAAAATTTTACACTTATAAATTTTGTAAGGAGTGGTCACTTTTGACATGTGTAGATCTTGCAGTTTGGAGTGTGGGCTATTATACATGCGCATGATTTTTAAACTTCTATAGAATAGGTAGTTAACGCTAATCACTTTTGACATATCTAATGTTGGTATATCTAATAGTTAAAAGTTGTCATCACTTTTGACATGTGTAGGTCTTGCTATTTGGAGTGTGAGTTATTATACATGCATGATTTGTAAACTTATATGAACTATGCAAGGTCCGTAAACCATGTGGATGATATTGTCAACCTCTTGCTGCATGCATTTATAGTTGAAACCTTTCGATAAATCATGTGCATTACCAGCATTTCACACTTATGGTTTCAACCTCAAGTTGTGGCTAATAAAGAAAAATTCATCATCGCTTAGATAATACTTCTTTCTTGCATGCTTTAGTCTAATCGTTAAAAGTTTTTTTGATATAGCATGCACTTTTGTTTCTGCTATTGTCTTGACATAATTATAGGCATTTCTCTTGTATTTCAAACTATAAAATTGGTAGTTAATGATAATCATGCATCATTCATATACTCTATATTACATGTGATGAACACATTATTATTAGGCTATCAGATTTTATGTGGAGTGGTCATCAATGCTTATTAGTCATATTCATTAAATAGGGATGGTTTTCTCCAATTACGGGACTAGAAAACTTTGTTAGAATATATTGCTAATTTTCAAAAGAAAAACCTTTGTTTTTTTATAATGCTTAATTTTATCTAACAAAAATTGCTTAGCCAAGGGGCCATTGTGGCAATGAAGGCAAAGATGCTGCTACTTCAAATGAATTCCATGCTAAAATTTTGAAACATTTTTCGCCAATGTATGTTATACAAAATTTTGGTGTATATGGCATAAACAGTAAGCTTTTTTTTTTAAGTGGGTATAGATTGTAAATTAGAGCCCGTTCCGATAAACAAGACTTTTTCATAAAATCTTCTGCATTTTATCTATCTTGAAAATGTGCAAAAATATTAAAATGGTGTGGCACATGCGAACACAATGTGTTTTATTAGTTTCAAGTTACATCAACATCTGATATGATATTAGTGATAATAGTACTCGAAACAAAGATCTTAGGTTTGCGAGAGGGTATGCACATGCAAAGACTCTCAACTAGATAATAGTACTAGAAACATTATTATCGAGTATCATGTCATGGTTTTGCATAAGGATATGAAGTTAATAGAAAAAAAATATTTATTTTAAATTGTTATTAGTGCTAAACACCTATTTTAGTTTAAAAATCGATAAATTAATATTTTAAATAGTTAAATGAAAGTTAAAGTACACTTTCAAATTTCAAATTTCAAATTTAGGTAATAAATATTTAAATCGTTGAATGAATTATAAAATAATTTGTAGTTAAATAATAATTGTAAAATGTGTTCTATTAACCCTTAGAGAATTTTAGCCCCGTCTAACAAGTGTTGTATAAGATCATAACATGGATGTTCGTTTTTCCATGGAACGGACAATTGTATTCATCTAATACAATATTTGTTGGATTTGTCCCAGTATTGGACAAGTTGCAAATATAATAACATAGCATATTTTATAAATCGTTTCAGTTTAAACGGTTAACAAAAATTTGATGACATATCTTTTTTATTCTGAGTGTACATGCATTTGTGTATGATACAGGGACCAAAGGGAAGTGCTGCCGAAATTTTGTTGAACCATTTAACTTGAAATGATTTATAAAATATGCTTACGTTATTATATTTGTAATGGGAAGTAGGTTGACCGGCCATCAAAGTAAAAAGACAACTAATTTTAAAATTAAAATGAAGTTTAAATAGTAATCGTAAAATGAGTTTTATTTATATATGTCCCTTAGAGAGTTTATGGGCATGCCTGACAAGTGTTGTATGTGATCGTTATATGGATGTTCGTTTTTCCACAGAACGGACATCTATATTCATTTGATACAAGATTTGTTGGATTTGTCTCAGTATTGGGTAAGTTACAAATATAATAACGTAGCATATTTTATAAATCGTTTCAGTTTAAACAGTTAACAAAGTTTCGATGACATTTCCTTTTTGTTCCCTATGAACACGCATTTGTGTATGATACAGAGACCAAAGGGAAGTGCTGGCGAAATTTTGTTGTACCATTTAACTTAAAATGATTTATAAAATATGCTTACGTTATTATATTTGTAATGGTAAGTAGGTTGATCGGCCGTTAAAGTAAAAAGACAACTAAGTTTAAAATTAAAGTGAAGTTAAAATAATAATCATATAATGAGTTTTAGTTATATATGTCCCTTAGAGAGTTTTTGGCCCCGTCTGACAAGTTTTGTATATGATCGTTATATGAATGTTCGTTTTTCACAAAACAGACATCTATATTCATCTGATACAATATTTGTTGGATTTGTCCCAGTATTGGAAAAGTTACAAATATAACAACGTAGCATATTTTATACATCGCTCAAGTTTAAACAGTTAACAAAATTTCTTTGACACTTCCTTTTTTCCCCCTGTGTACACGCATTTGTGTATGATACAGGGACCAAAGGGAAGTGCTACCGAAATTTTGTTGAATAATTTAACCTGAAATGATTTGTAAAATATGCTTACATTATTATATTTGTAATGGGAAGTAGGTTGATCGGCCGTCAAAGTAAAAAAACAATTAAGTTTAAAATTAGAGTGAAGTTAAAATAGTAGTCATAAAATGAGTTTTATTTATATATGTCCCTTAGAGAGTTTTTGGCCCCGTCTGACAATTGTTATACATGATCGTCATATGGATGTTCGTATAAAAACATCAATATTCATTTGGTACAATATTTGTTGGATTTGTCCCAGTATTGGATAGTTACAAATACAATAATATAATTACATTTTGTAAACCATTTCCTTTTAAATGGTTCACAAAATTTCGATGGTACTTCCTTTTTGTTTCCTGTGTACACACATTTGTGTACAATACAAGGGATAAAGGGAAAGTGCTGCCAAATTTTTTTTTAATCATTTAATCTGAAATGATTTATAAAATGTAAATATGTTATTTCTTTGTAATAGGAAGTAGGATGACCGACCATTAAATAAAAAACAATAAATTAAAAATTATTAAGAAATAAAGTGAAATTGTTGTTTGAATTTTCTATAATGATGAAGGGTATAAATTAGTGCTACAGGATTTTAATATGAAGTAAAGTGTTTACTTGATTTTTCTACATATATTTTCAAATCAAGAAAAATGTTTGATTATTATGTCGTATGTTGTTAGGTATATGAAGTTTGAACTAATATGAAAGATTCACTAAAGAAGCTTTTTTGTAATGGTGCAGGCGAATTTATTAAATTCACTAAATCTAATGATCAAAGTAATAAAGAAATTCATTGTCCATGTAGTAAGTGTATTAAATACAAACATTTAAAGCATTGGAAACCAGATATAGTTGGTTTTGATATATAAGAGTTCATCACACACACACACACACACACACACACACATATATATATATATATATATTGATATGTGAATATACATGTTATTTAATTGATGTTTGAATTTATCTTATATTGGCAATCTGATTGAAACTGAAATAATTTACAAGCAAATTTAAATTTGAATTTTTATCATACAGTTGACTATTTTCAAATAATGGAAGCCAACCAAGTCCCTGATTTACAAAAAAATACAAATAAAGTTCAACATCACCAAGTTGAATCCAATTGCATACAACCCTTACCGTAGAAGTCCAAGAATTATTGAAAGAAACCAACGTCTTGCAATGCAATGTACCGAATCACCTTTTATACTTCGTAGAAGCCCTAGAATCATTGAGAGAGCTCACCAACAAACATTATTGGATGCTCAAATCAAGGCTGAAAGAAAAAGGCTATGTCGGTCTGAATTAAGTTCCGAACAAAAGAAAAAACATTTAGAACACCGTTGACTTTGCAGAAAGGAAAAAAAGAGAGTTAATGAATGAAGAATAAAAAGAAGAAAAACGTGAACAATATCGTCTTGATTATCATTGTAAAAGATCAAGAAGAGTTGATAAAAATATCAAAGATAATGCGTCATAAACAAGTAGTGCTGGTAGTTCTTTTTCAACATCTTCCTCTCATAATACACAAGTTATTACTTCAAAGAACTGTTCCACGTAATTTGCTATGTTATATATATATATATATACACACACACGCATATATATATCAGTCGGTTTAAAATCCTATTAAATTTATCATCCAAATAGTTTATTAAACAACTTCGTATCATATATTTTATAAATGGCAAAAAAATGATTTAGGCTAAAAAACTTACAAAATTTATTTATCAATATTTGAAGCAGATCAAGATTTTGTTGGACCAATGAACAATGAAGAACAAGAACATGGTAGTACGTTACCTTTTGAAAAAAGAGATAACTTGAATATAAAAAAACAAATAGAGTTGATCAACCATGTCAAAGTTCTACCGCAAGATATAATTTTGCAAGAAACTTTACAGATCATTCTGGTTTTCAAAAGTTCTATTTTCCACAATCAAGGATGTGTACACATTGCCAAGCAAAACTCTTCTACCGGGAATCAAATAGTTTTTGTTGCTTAAATGGAAAAATAAGTTTACAATCAATTTCATCATCGGACGATATCTTTCAATTATACACTGACCAGTCAGGTGAAGGGAAACATTTTAGAGAAAACATACGAGCTTATAACCATATGTTTGCGTTTACATCAATGGGAGAGTACATGTTGATGAGAACTTGTCTAATAGAAGAGATAAAGTATATACTTTTCATGTTCAAGGCAGTATATATCATAAAATAGGTAGTTTGGTACCTACATCCAATGATCGTCCAAGATTTCTGCAACTTTATATATATGACATGGAGCATGAAATTGAAAATATATTGTTTGAAAATGAAACCCTAATTAGAGAAATTGTGAACAAGGTGCAAAAAGCTCTTCATACACATAATAGTTTTGTAGCTACATTTCGACAACTTGTGTGATACCCCACATCCGTTAATGTCACTCTTTATCATAATGCATTAATTTTCGTGAAGCGTTATAGGTAAACAGAAACAGAAACATTACAAGACAGATATAAAATAACAACGGAATTAACACTTTATTTAATAGAAAAGCTTCGTGGTTCAAACCCAATTACATAATAAGCCTGGAATACTTTAAAACATAAAACTTCTGCATTGTACAAAAATTATCATCAGAGTACAATTATACATTAAAAGAGCATAATCCCCAAAATATAGCCATAGTAGATAAGATACGAAATCAAGCAGTGCATCTAAGCAGCTCCAAGCAGAAGGAAAGAAGAATCCTGATCAAGCTTGATTATTCCCACCCTGAGAACCGGGGGAGGGGGAAGGGAAGGGGAAACGGAAGAGAAAGAAGAGGAAACAAAACGGGTCAAACATAAAGTATGGCGAGTCCAGTTACTTTTAGCATATAAATAAGTAAAAGCATCATGACAGGCATATAAGCTGGAGAGAGATAACAGTGTCATAAGGTAGGTATAGCAAGGTAAGATGTTAAACAGAACAGAACATGCATTACACTTCTTTAATACTTTCCTCTGCACCAATACTAGTATAAAAAGAATAAGATGATCCCAACAAGTACAAGATAGTAGACGTAGGTGTACTTCTAGTGAGAGGTTTTACCCCATACAATCACAAGTAGCCCAATAAAACTGACAGGTATTAACCCCCAATGACAAGAACGGGCTCCTAAACAAGCAAGACTATATGTACCCTAATTACTACCCCCGATTGATCAGCTCTCTAACTTGTAGATACCCTGTGCTGGCCCCACCATAGGATGTATCACTTCCTAAAGTGGAAACCCTTTGTTTACAAGATGTGCACAACCATATCCACTGATGTCACAACGTCATATCTTCCCTAGCAAGCAGACCCATGCATGCACATGACTCCGTTGGAACATGCCGTCAACACCCGCACTCAAGTGATCTCTTACAATCAGCTCAGTAAGCGTGCCAGACCCCGACCTAGTTCGGGGTTCCCCGTTTGATACCAATATGGGTTACTGACTGAAACAGGTCCTATACACCAGATGATACAAGCTTCCCCCTAAGCTTTCATCCCCGCTACTAGGATTTCAACAGGTTATGCTTAATAGTTTAACAAGATTGCATAACCCCGCAGGTTAAGTTTGTCGGGTTCATACATGTAACCCGTCTCCTCATATTTAACAAGATTAACTTAACCCTTCCACTGTTTCAAGCAAGTTTACTTAACCATTATTCAAGTTAAAAATTTCATGTAATCATTATGGATTCAAACAGGTTAAGTATTACTAGTTTACCGTCATTCATTCATTTATGGTTATAATGTGCTAGACCTCCCACATTAAGTCCACAACTTGTGGATGTTGGATGTAACAACCCGGAAAATCAGAACCAAATTAAATTTTTTAATTTGGCTATTTTAATGAATTTGGAATATTTAAAATAATTTATTTTAAATAATAACGACTAAAAATTTATTTAAATCGAAGTTAGAATGAAAAAATTTATTTTAATTATATAACGAGCTAGGAATAGCGCGGTAGTTTGAGAATTTGAAGTTGAACTTTGATTGAATATACAGGATTCAAAATAAATCGAATTTCAGTAAAACCAAAAGTATTTAAATCTGTTTAAAAATATCTTTCTGATGAATCTGAAAAATTGAAATTTCATAGCGGGAATAAAAAGTTATGGCCAATTGAATATTCAGAATAGTCGCTATGAAATTTAATATAAATATAGCCCTTGAAAATAGACATTTTTGCAAACGACCTCCGTTTTTGACAAAACCACTTTGGTTGGATCCCGAATGTCAATTTATTGCTAGATTCCAAATTCCATAATTTTTGGAATTAATATGAGAGCGTGGCAAAGGAAAACACGTTTGGTAATTTCAGTTTGAATTAGATCGACCATAAAATGGCCATTTTTCAAACGGTCTCCAAATTCAGCAAAATTAATTTTGTTGGGACCATATCGTCCCAACATAGCTAGATTTATTTTTCGGGAATTTTTGAAATCAGTATGTGGCCCCAGTAAATTAAAATGTACGTTAAATCTAAAAATGAATGTTTTATATTTTAATTTGAAGAATAACTGATTGAAACAGTTGAATGGGCTTACAAAACATATTCCATTGTGTCCGAAATAGGGTATCTAGCTAGGGACAACAGTCATTGGATTTGATTTGGAGTTCGTATGTACTTAAGGGTATTTTCGAAATTAAAAGAATAAATAATTAATTATAAAACCATGGCCTAATCAAAATTCATCGTTCACTTTATCTCGCTCCAGTCAAAACTGGATACACCCTTACGAATGACGGAAAGAGCTTCTTACCTTCTCTCTTCATTTTCTTCAAATCCACTCAATAGAATTCAACGACCCAGTTGAAGATTTTATAGACCTCCCCACAAGCTTTAAATCCATATAAGATTTGGAATTTTTCATTGACTATTTTGTGAGATTCGAGGCCATGAACATTTGCCGTTTGGAGCCAGAAGTTTCCATCGTCAGGCTATCGAAGTCGACGCCACCACCAGGCGAAAAGGCGCCTGTCAAAGCTCTCCGACGTGGCGCGAGCCAATCGTCTTCAAGCTACACGGTTTTGACAAAAATCGAGACCCTAGTTTTGAAGCATTCACTGAGGTAATGGCTTATATATATTTAACTGTTTATAACAGTTAAAAGCATTACGAAATGTGATTTTAGAATAAAAATCACATCTTTAACATATGTTGTCGAAATCCAGTGAAATCGGAGACATTGGACTCATGACGACGTCTTCTACATTCTAGAAGAGACTGGAGAATTTTTGGAGCTTCCTACAATTTTAGAAGGAGTGGAACCCAATGCGAGCAATCTAAATTTAAAAATAAATAAATAAAAATATATAGGTTGCAGACGGGGCTTAGTAGCTCCTAACACCATCGTCCACAGACCATGGATGATATGTTTAATAGAATTGTGTTGTAGGAATTGGTTGTGGTTGTGAATGATTGATTGTGATTGCAACAAAGTTGATTGTTTGTGGTGAATTCATTATACTATGAAAATGAATTGTATTATGGGAAAATGAAAGTATTGTAATGCTGCAAGGCCTAGGATAGCATAGGATCTGTGCTGGACACGGTACCGGTGCTAGCTACCCTGCCGTTATAATGCTGAAATTTTCTGAAATGACTATATAAAATAGTTGTTGTGTTGAATAAATTGTTTGAACAATAAAAATCACATTTATATCGTATATACGAAGGGTTAAAAATATTCGTGTATTGAATAAATTGTTTGAACAATAAAAATCATATTTTTATTGTATATACGAAGTTTTAAAAATATTCATGTGTGAATAAATTGTTTGAACAATAAAAATCACATTTTTATTATATATACGAAGTGTTAAAAATATTCATGTATTGAATAAATTGTTTGAACAATAAAAATCACATTTTTATTATATATACGAAGTGTTAAAAATATTCATGTGTTGAATAAATTGTTTGAACAATAAAAATTACAGTTTTATCGTATATACGAAGTGTTAAAAATATTCGTGTGTTGAATAAATTGTTTGAACAATAAAAATCACATTTTTATTGTATATACGAAGTGTTAAAAATATTCGTGTGTTTAATAAATTGTTTGAACAATAAAAATCACATTTTTATTGTATATATGAATCACTAAAAATATTCATATTGGAAATAAAATGCGTTAACAATAAGAATCACATTTTTATTGTATGTAGGAACTTTTAAAAATAGTCGAACGTTGAAATAAGCATTTGTTGATTGAAAATAATATTTTTAACAAGTATATGAAGTGTTAAAAATAACCATAAGTCAAAATAAATATTTGTTGATTGAAAATATTATTTTTAACATATATATGAAATGTTAAAAATAACCATGTGTTGAAATAAATATTTGTTGATTGAAAATAATATTTTTAACATGTATATGAACTGTTAAAAATAACCATGTGTTAAAATAAATATTTGTTGATTGAAAATAATATTTTTAACATGTACATGAACTGTTAAAAATAACAGTGTGTTGAAATAAATATTTGTTGATTGAAAATAATATTTTTATCACATATATGAAGTGTTAAAAATAACCACGGGTTGAAATAAATGTTTGTTAATTAGAAATATTATTTTTATCACGTATATGAAGTGTTAAAAATAACCATGTATGGGAATAATTATTTGTTCACTAAAACTATTATTTTTAGCGTAGATATGCATATATATATATATATACACATGTCGAACAGAAAAATGGATTAGCTGTTGAATAAAGAATTTATTTGCGTACCCGAAAAATAGGTAAGCCTTAATGAGTTGGCTACGCAATTTTATTTATTATATAAACTCCTGTGAATGCCATTGGATGTGGTGTGCTGTTTGTTCTGTGTGAGATTATAAACAACACCACAGAATAGTAACAATTAATTTTGAACTACATTGCATGGCATACTTCATGAAGGTGGCATACTCTATCATATACCACAAAAGCATTTGGAGCTTGTGCGACGAGGTTGGAATTACCATACAAGCGAGATGCTTGTATGGAGATGACTGTATTTCAGGTTGAACCGAAGATGAACTATTGATTTCATAGCATATCATATTCCATATAAGCATTTGGAGCTTGTATGACGAGGTTGGGATTACCATACGGGCAAGACGCTCGTATGGCGATGATTGAATTACAGGTTGAATTGAGGACTGAGATGGACAAAATAAATATAATGGTAAGTTGCCAAATTAAATAAAAACCCCACACGGGTGTAGAGTTGACAATAATCACGTCTCTCTAGTTATTAGATACGGCACATGGATTATTTATTTCCAAAACTGGACGAGGTGATGAGATTTATCTCTGGAGTAATTTTACACACTCCTTCGGGCATAGAATAGGACACTAAAAATTGTGTATGCTTATACTGGATTTATTGGGTGCCTAATACGACCCAATAAATTTCCAAACCCTCTCCGTACAAAGGAAGTTATGGTGAAATTTTTCAAAATTAGAAGGCGTTAGCCAAATTTTTGAAGTGGAAACGATTTGGAAATCGTCGAATGAATTATATTTATTTATATATATGTAAATTAAAATAAAACGAATAACGATGCTACAGTTCGCATTTTGAAATTGTATTTTTAAACGATTATACCGAGAAATCCGACCATTGGATTTCCCCTGATCTCAAATTATTGGGTTCGCTTTGGAAGGATCTTTCCAACGACATAAAATTTGTTAAGATCCAAAGGTAAGATTTGGAGAAATGTTTCATTCAAATCTGAAGAAAAACAGCGCCAGAATGAATTATGTTTTTATATATATATATAAATTAAAATAAAACGAATCACGTCGCTGTAGTTCGTGTTTTGAAATCGTAACTTTAAACGATTATCACTGGATATCCGACCGTCAGATTTTCCCGAAATCAGAATCGTTGGGTTCGTTTTGGAGAGATCTTTCCAACAATATAAAATTCGTTAAGATCCAACTGTTAGATTTTGAGAAATGTCTAATTCAAATTTGGACGAGAGCAGCGCCAGTGCCATCAAATGACTTGAAACGTCGTTCAATAAAAATGGGCTATTTTTAAATATATAAAAATAGAGAAAAATCGTTATAAAATATTATAAGGGATATGTAATGGAAATAAACCAATTTTACTTGGTTTATTGGATATTCTGATGGTTAGATGTATTTGACATGAAATTATTATATTAAATTGTAACGTGAATGTCGAATAATTTAACCATGGAAAAGAATTCGTTTGAATTCTATGTATACGTGAATTATTTGAAAAGGCCGAGTTAATTCTCATTTCAAATAATTGATCGACGATTAGAAGTCGAAGATATGAAGATGGTGCATGAACGATGATCTTCACATCGAATGGATTACTACTGATGCCCTGGATCGGTTAGCTCCCAGGAGGGGTTACAGTGTAGTGGTCCGGACGTATTTGTTGATTGTTCGGATGTGTTAGGGCCTCTCTTCTACATTGGACATACGGGACGAGGAATAAGGTGCCTTCGGTTTCGTTCAGACCCAGAACGAACTAGTAAATGGATGTGTGTGTGACGTTGTATTTTATTCTATTCGGATAGATTTCTATTAAATATATATCTGTTTGGTGGCAGAGAATTTATTCTCTTGCTTAACAAATCCGGTAGGCTTTGCAACCATCCCTTCATCCTCCATTCCAGCAGGTAAAACCCACCGCGGCTCACACATGGTCCCCCAGTCCCTTGTTTTACGGCGACCCTCTCGAGTCTCGCGCCTATTGGCGAACCAACGCCCTCCCCGGCGCCATGTAGGGGTAAGAGTCTCCCGTTCGCCACCAAACCGCGAAGCGAGAACCCCCTATCATGTGTACCCGGCCTACTCAGGGCCAGCAACAAGAACTGGTGATACTCCATTCTCGATCTTTTCAATCTAATTTAAAGATTCATTAAAACTCCACTTAGTTTTAATCTGTGACTGGGTTAAAGAATCAGTGTCATTTAAAACACGGTTCACGATAAACCCAAAGTCACATCCCATTAATTATCGGGTTAAAGAACAAGTGTTATTTAAAACACTGTTCACGATAAACCCAAAAATCAATATCCATTCAATTCCAATTAAATATTATTTAATTGGTACACTTCATTAAATCTAAATCAAAAGATTTAATCTTTTCTCAGCTGGGTTCAAGAACAGTGTTAGTGAAGACACCATTCACGACAAACCCAAATCACATTCATTAATTATCGGGTTAAAGAACAAGTGTTATTTAAAACACTGTTCACGATAAACCCAAAAATCAATATCCATTCAATTCCAATTAAATATTATTTAATTGGTACACTTCATTAAATCTAAATCAAAAGATTTAATCTTTTCTCAGCTGGGTTCAAGAACAGTGTTAGTGAAGACACCATTCACGACAAACCCAAATCACATTCATTAATTATCGGGTTAAAGAACAAGTGTTATTTAAAACACTGTTCACGATAAACCCAAAAATCAATATCCATTCAATTCCAATTAAATATTATTTAATTGGTACACTTCATTAAATCTAAATCAAAAGATTTAATCTTTTCTCAACTGGGTTCAAGAACAGTGTTAGTGAAGACACCATTCACGACAAACCCAAATCACATTTGATATTCAATATAAGGCTCTGAATAGAAAATATATCGGCTTATATTCAATATCAAATTCTACGATTAACAAATGTCGTATTGGAAATAACGATATATATATATATCTTTCAAATTTCCATAACAACACCTGTATAATCACGAATTCCAACATCGAAATATTCCGAAGACAATTTCGATTCAAATCCACTCCAATGCAATCATTGGAAATTTTGGTTATTTTCAAAACCCTTTTCGAATTCAATTTATTTATTCAAAAATAAATAGAATTATAATTCTAGTTCAAAACTAGTTCATTTCGATAAAAATCTATTTTTATCTTTTCAAATATGGAGTTTTTCATCCCAATTCTTTCTAAATCATTTCTTATGATTTTACACAAATTATTACTATTTTTAATAATTTTATCAAGGCCCGTACAGTCGATTTCCATCAATGGCCATCGAACTGCACTTAGAGCGACCTTTTTCGAATTTGATTTGGACGTATCTCCAAATCCAACCGTTAGATTTCAAATTTCTAATATTCGTTAGAAAGCTCTTTTCGATACGAACCCAACGGTTCCGGTTTTAGGAGAATCCGACGGTCGGATCTCCCGCAATGTCCGTTTGAAATAAATGGTCGAAATTCACGAACTGCCGCGGCGCGGCGCGTTCTATTCAGGCCATTATATTATATATATAATATATATAATATATATTTCGTCGATTTCTAATTAAAACGAATTATATAAATAGTTTTAAAATTCGTTTCAAAATCTATTTCAACTTCCTTTTCAATTCAAATCAAATTTGAATTCTTCTTTATAAATTCGTTTTAAAATTCATTTCCATTCAATTCAAATTTCAATTCAATTTGAATTCATTTCAATTCGCTATCAATTCAATTTGAATTCGTTTTCAATTCAATTCATTTCGAAATCGTTTTCAAAATCGATATAAATATCGTTCACGTCAAAATGGCGTCAATCTAATCAACACGGCTTCATATATTCCTTTATTTTCAAATATTCTTTTTCAAATATTTCTTTTTCATATATTTCTTTTTCAAAACTGGAATGAGGCCCAATCAATTACCATATAAAATTAATTATATGGATTTTCATACAACACATGTATATAATAGCATTGAAAATAATCAACCATCAACCAAAGTGCACTACACTGTATAAGCATCAAATATAGATATTCAACGCTTATAACAGCCTGTCAATCAATCGATCGACATATTTAATCAATCAGGATGAGTGAACTTCAAATTTCATCCTAACACCCGTGTGGGGTTTCAAACAATCAAACACATATTTTATTTGTGCAGTTAGGCGATGTGTAAAATTTATCGACCCAATCAACGTCATTCAAATAGGTGTACATAAACAAACCGTCTGGTTTGTAAATGAATATTTATTTATTCACTCCACCATTTTCATATTCACGTTAAAAATTATATTTTTAACGATAAAACAATTTATTTCAACCTATGAATTTCTATTCAATTCATTTATTCAATAAAATGATATTTTTATTTTTCTAACATGTTTTAGAAAATTTCGGCGGCATAACGGCACGATACTAGAAACGGGACGAGGCCTAGCCTTGTCCCCGGTCTAGTGAAGGCCCACGCCATTCACACATCAATCATATCAATTTTATTATGCAAACCACAAAATTTGGAGTAAGAGTCTAACCTAGCCTTACTCCTTCGCCTTATAACGGCGCACGTCTAATCCTAACCAATTTATCTATTCGATTTTTCACACCACAAATCACATTCAAACCAATATCGCAACCAATCACCAAACAGTCAAACAAACAAGTCCATGGTTTGTGGACGGGTGTCGGGTGCTACTAAGCACCGTCTGCATCCTAGTATATATATAACTAGAAAAATAAATTGAAAGGTGAGAAATTCTCACTTATAGCTATCCTAGCTCCACGGCTCTTCCTTTGCAGAAGTCTTCGTCGTTTCGCCTTTTTGTCACCTTCGTTGCCCAAGGCCACTATATATATAAAATCGAATTTTTACTTCGCTATTCAATACATAAAAATCGAATTTTTATTTCAAAGTTCAATATATAAAAATCGAATTTTTAGTTCAAAGTTCAATATATAAAAATCGAATTTTTATTTCAAAGTTCAATATATAAAAATCGAATTTTTATTTCAAAGTTCAATATATAAAAATCGAATTTTTATTTCAAAGTTCAATATATAAAAATTTTGCCTTTTCAATATCATCCCTATAGAAATCACATTTTATTTTGCTACCTATAAAAAGATGATATTTTTAATATTCCTAACATGTAAAAATTATATTTTTACCACTTCTACATAGTAAAGATTATATTTTTAATACTTTAAAAATATAAAAATCATATTTTTAAATCTTTTACTCAATAAAGATTATATTTCTAATTCTTTAAAAATATAAAAACTATATTTTTACTACTTTAAAAACATAAAAGATTACCTTTTTATAACTTTACCATATAAGTAAAATTCATTTTGTATAATAAAATAAAATTTCAGTTTATAAAATAAATAAAAATCAGTTTATAAAAATAAAATCAGTTCCAGAAAACTTACAGGGGGCTTCTCCGTTTGTCAGGGGGGGGTTAGCGTCGGTCGAGGTCTGAAAAGGGGGGGGTAGCGTCGGTCGAGGTCTGGAAAGGGGGGGGTCTGATGCGAGGTCGCGGCGGCTTCAGCTAGGGTTGGCCTTCGATTTGGTGAAGGGAGCGGAGACGAACGGAGGCGCCAGGGGAAGGAGAAGAAGCGGAGGGGGGATCGGCTTCGTCGAGGCGTGGTGGCGTTGACGAGGAGGCGGAGGTTGGACGAGGCGGCGGCCTGACGTAAGGCGTCGGGGATTCTTCCTTTTTCCCCCTTTTTTTTTTTTATTATTTGAAATGAATCTGGAGAGAGAGAAAAAGGTTGGGGGGGGTTTATATAAAATTTAATTATTTTATTATTCTAAATTTCCAAAAAAAACAACTTTTTATTTCGACCTCTAGACGAAACCCACCGACTGTCGTCCCTAGCGTTTTACCCCCATTCTGAACACAATGGGATATGTTTCGCAAGCTGATTTGATCGTTACAATCAGTTTCCTTTTGAATTTTCATTTAAATCACTATATTGAATTTTAAACGCGCATTTCAAATTACCGGGGTCACATACTAACTAGAAAAATTCTAGAAAAATATTTTCTAGCTTCGTATTGACGATACGGTCCTAACAAAACTAGTTTCGTCGAATTCCGAGACCGTTGGAAAAATGGCCAATTTCCAGTCGATTAAATTCAACTGAAATGGTCAAAACACGTTTTCCTATGCCACGCTCACATATTGATTCGAAAAATTATGAAATTTGGAATCTAGCAATAACTTAACATCACGGACCCAACAAAACTGGTTTCGTCGAAATCCGAGGTCGTTTGCAAAATGTCCCTTTTTTAAGGGCCTGAATTCCATAGCGACTATTCAGAATTTTCAACTGGACATATCTTATCATTTATAAAGTGGAATCTCAGTTTGTTAACTTTGTTACAAAGATATAGTTATACAGATTCAAATATTTCTTGTTTCGTTCAATTCTGACTTATATTGAATTCTGTATATTCATTTGAAATTAGAAATCGAATTTTCGAACTACCGCGCCATTTTCTATTCCTTTTATAATTATATATAATTATTATATATTCTAACGACGACGTATATAATATATACGTCGAATTTCAATTCTAAATAAATTTCTCGTCGATATTATTTAAAATAATTCATTTTAAATAATCAAAATTCGATAAAATTGCCAAAATAAAAATTTTAAACTGGCCCAGATTTTACGGGTTGTTACAACATCCTTCTCTGAGATGTACGAGCTCAGAGGTTATATGTCGATAGACATCAGTCGCATGGTGTGGAATGTCAATGTGGCATGCTGAGATGCAAGTGATCAAGGCTTTTGTTGAAAAGCAGAGTCTTGTGGTTGATGATCAAAGCACAGATTTAATATAGCATAGCTTTGTGTATGGTGTTAATTCGCGACCTTCAAACCCCGGTATGAACCAGAAACGGGACGAAGGATTGTAGGGAGGACGTGCGTTTCTTTCTAGCTAGAAGTGGTGTCATGGTATGGAGCCGAGACATTTTCACTTATGTGGATGATGGAAAGCAAGGTACCTAGCTTATATGGGTTACTATGGAGCCGATGGATATTGAGTCATCTGGCTCAATTATGCCCTATAGGCGGGGAAACGTATTGTTCAGGAATAACCAATCCTCAAACGTAAGATAGGACCGGCCTTGAACATCCTAGGTTTAGTTGCAATTGTAGCCTGAGACATGGTAGGCTAGATTGTCTCGAATTTGGTAAGGACGATCCCTTGCCTTGGTTCATGATGGAAATCCAACTTCCAATGCGACATGTGCGGTTTTGATTGCAACCTATATATGGCGATATGATATATGGTACCCATGCCGTCTATGATTGATACATTATGATTGAAATTGTTTTTGAAACATATATGCACTAGTACTAGTATCAAATGATTTTGCTTTATATGTATCAAGCATATTTTAGCCATTATAAAGTTAAACTCTATCCTCTGGCTTGCGTTGCATTGTGTGATGGGACCTGAGTCTTATAGTGGTTTCATTTTTGTAAAAAGCATTGCGATGTTTAAATGATTTACTTGTTTTATGCACTAGCAATCCAATGTAGTAAACTCGTTCCGCGTTAGCGGCGTGGTCCTGTGTTTGGCTTTATTATCAAATAAGTTAAGCAGATTTATCATACCGGTCCAATGACTGACTTGTAGTTTGTTTCACTTTGCAAACTCAGGTGCCCCTTATTTCTACATGGGCAACTGTAACAACCACGAATTTTGGGGCCAATTTAAATTTTTTATTTTGGAAATTTTAATGTATTTTAATATTTAAAATAATTTAATTTAAATAATAGCGACTAAAAATTTATTTTAAAATGAATAAATTTAATTATAAAAGGAGTTTAAAACAGCGCTGTAGTTTGAAAATTTGAATTTGAACTTTGACTGAATGTACAGAATTCATTTTAAATCAGAATTGAGCGAAACAGGAAATATTTAAATCTGTTTAATCATATCTTTCTAACAAATCTGAAAAACTGAAATTTCGTTTTATAAATCAAAAGTTATGGCCAGTTAAAAATATAGAAAGGTCGCTGTAGGATTTATATATATTTTAATATAATATATGGCCCTTAAAAAAATAGTCATTTTTCAAACGACCTCTGTTTTCGACGAAACCATTTTTGTTGGAACCAGAATGTCAAATTATTGCTAAGTTTCAATTTTCATAATTTTTCGAATTAATATGTGAGCGTGGCAAAGGAAAACGTGTTTTGACAGTTTCAGTCAAATTTAATCGACTTGAAAATGGCCATTTTTCAAACCGTCTCAGAATTCGACAAAACTAGTCTTGTTAGAACCGTATCGTCAAAACATAACCAAAAATAATTTTTCTGTAATTTTTAAAGTCCGTATGTGGTCCCGGTAATTTAAAATGTACGTTTGAATTTAATAATTAAATGATTTATAATTTAATTTAAAATAAAACATATTGTAACAGCTGAACTGGGTTACGAAACATATTCCAAAGTGTCCGGGACGGGGGGTTATTAGTTAGGGGCAACACTCGTTGGGTTTCGTTTGGAGTTCGGATGGTTCAACAAACTATTTTTGAATTAAATGATTAAATAATTAAAATAATATAGGAATACACTATATATATATACTACAGTACATACGAAACCCTAGCATCTCAAAACTGCCGTGCCCTTTGAAAAAATTGATGGCAGATGCGCTCCTTCATTCTCCACGGTTTCTCTCTTAATCCACCTCAAATTAATTCAAACTTCTTAAACAAAATTGAAGAGGCCATCGAGCTTGAGAGGATAAAAGGTGGTGATCATGAACAGTCGCCGATGGTGGCCAGAATTGGAGGAGGAAGCGGCGGACTTTAGGGCTTGATTTTCGGTGCCAGACGAGTGCGAGCTGGCCCCTGACGCTGGCGATGGGAGGTGGTGTTGGCGGCTTTGAGGTGAGGTGGTTCGATCAGACTCCGGCGGCGTATGGACGGTGAATGACGGGGAGGAAGCAATCGGCTGATGGGTTCGGTTGTTCCAGTATATTGATCGATGGAAGATAAGGTTTAAGGGAAATAAAATTTAATTAATTCCTAATTATATTATCAAAGTAATTAAGGTTTAAAACGTCTATAACTTCTTCAAAACAGGACGGAATTAAACGAAACAAGGTTCGTTGAACTCGTATTGACAAGGGCTTCGCTATGTAACTGACCAGAGCTAAAACAGAACAAATCAGGGTTCAGACAAAATTTCAGATCTAAATGGTTTGGTGTGATTTCTATTATAAAATAAAATCAATTATTTATTTCATTATGTAATTTATATTCATAAAATTCAAGCTGATATTGTATGTATATTCGCTGCGATGTTGATTGGTTCTGCGATGCTTGAAAGTTGAATGGTTGATGGTTGATTGTCATGTTTGTTAAATTTAGATTAACGATAAAATTTCACTTTTATCGTTAAACATGTCATCGTTGGTCAAATTTAGATTAATAATAAAAATCTCATTTTTATTGTTAATACGTCATCAGTGGTTAAAATTAGACTAATAATAATAAAACAAAAAAATAATATTCATTTTGTTAATATGAAAACAAAACATTCGTTTTGTAAATATGAGAACAAAATAGCCATTTTGTTTAGAAAAGTTGAAAAATAAAATTTGTCACTTTGGTTAAATTTAGGATTGACATATAACATTATCATTTTTATTTGTCAAGATCAGATTAGAAATTGTAAACTGTTAAATACTCATTTTATTCGTTATGATAAAGTTAGAAAATTTGTACAAATAAATTATTCTTTTATTTGTCAGTAGAGCACATAGAAAAATGTATACAAATGAAATATTCCTTTTTGACATTAGAATTATATAACATGTTATGTAGACAAAATCTTCTTTTTATTTTGTCATTAGAAGAATAGTTATTAAAGAATAGATTTTAATTGTGATTTATTTACAATAAAAGGATGGTTAGAAAAGGTCATATTTTTATTGTCACTTGGTTTTCAATAAAAAGAAGTAACATGAAAAATCATATTTTTAATGCACCACTGTAGTTAATAAAAGGGAAGAAGGTAAAGGATAATATTTTTATTGTCCACTGTTTTCAGAAAAAAGGATTGTACGTTAAAAATGACACTTTTAATGCAATTTAGATTTCATTGAAAAGATTAGAATGGATATATTATATTTTTATTTTCATTTTGTTACAATGAAAAGATTAGAGAATCAAGATTTTCACTTTTGTTTACAATGAAAGAATTAAACAAGATTTTCACCTTTGTTTACATTGAAAAGAATTATACAGGAATTAACATTTTTGTTAACATCAAAAGGATTTGATTAAAATTCACATTTTGTTAATATTAAAAGTATTATAACAAAATTCACATTTTGTTAACATTTTATGTAAAGGAAAATTAAAGGAATGAACTAGAAAATGTATATTTTTATACATTAAAGGAATGAACTAGGAAATGTATATTTTTATGAATTAGAAATGGACAATTTTTGTCACTTTTCAAAGAACGAAATATAAAGAGAATTTTTGTCACTTTGAAAGAATGAAATAAAAAGGACAACATTTTTGTCAAAATTTGATTAGCGAAAAAGAATCACATTTTTATTAAAACATGATTAGTGAATAAAAAGATCACATTTGTATTAGAACATGTTAGTGGTAATAAGATTAACAATTGTGTTAAAATATGTTAGCGAAGAAAATATTCATTTTTATGTTAAAACGTGTTAGCGAAGAAGAATATACATTTTTGTTAGAAAATTTAAATTAGAATGAAAAGGACATTTTTGTTAGAAAATGTTTATTGCAATGAAAAGTTATACTTTTTTTTTATTTGCATTCCTCGTTGCAAATAAAACATGCATAAAATGTCGCATTGAAATTTTGATACATTTTTGTCATAAAAGGTGATATGAAAATAAAATAACATTTTGCTACAAAAATGTTAGGAATAGGATTTACATTTTATTGTAAGAAGAATTAAAAACCATGTCATTCAGATGTGTGAAATATATGTCTGCGATGTTGAAGTGTTAAATTTATTACAGATAATGTTAGTATATTCAAAACTGAATACTACACTTCCATTTACAAGTTACCCGACTTGTTTATGTGATTGGGTCGGTAATTTTTACACATCGCCCAAGTGCACAAATAATTTATTATTTGTTTGTTGGATGAAACCCCACACGGGTGTTGGGATGATTTTGATCTACACTAGTCCCAATATTTAGTGTAGAATCCACTTTGGTTGATTAATTGGATGTTGATAATTATTTATCATGCTTATTGATTTCATGCAATATATGGTTGTTGATTGAGTCACATTCCAATAAAGAATATTCTAGAAAAGAATATTTTAAGAATATCTTAGAAAAAAAAAAGAATATATTTTAGGAAAATATATTATTATTGAAATGAACTAGTGATCAACTAGAGTAAATCATTAAATTTAGATTTAATGAAGTTTTCCAATTTGTTAATATTTTAATTGAAATGAAATTAAATAAATTGGATTTTGGGTTTGTCGTGAATAGTGTCTTAAATAACACTGTTCTTAAACTCCGTATGAAAAGAATAATCTTTTAATTTAGATTATTAAAGTTTTCAATTATATTTAGTAATTGAAATAAGAAATGTGAGTTGGGATTATTGTGAACCGTGTTTCTAAGCGACATTTGTTCTTTAACCCAACTGACAGTGAAAATATGATTTGGAATTTGTAATTCTTTTATTAAGATTTAATGGAATTTTTCCAAAAGTAAAGTTTTCCAATTTAATATATATTATTGGAGTTGAATGGAATTCGAATTAATAATAACCGAGATAAGCTTCTGTAAAAGAAAACCGATACTACATATGGAATTTAAGAGGCTTTGTCGTTATTCCATTTATAGTATTAGTCGAATACATAAATTTATAACGATTATATATTGATTTGATTCTGTGAAGATTCCCTATTTTATGGATGTCGATTTTGGGTTTATCGTGAACGGTGTTTTAAATGACATTAGTTCTTTAACCCAGTTAAGAAGAAGATTAATTTCTTAAATTTGAACAATCATTGAATAATGATTTTTGGTATTTAAAACCCAATTGAAGTTTTGATAAATCTTTAAAGAAAAGATTTAAGGATAGTTTAAAGAATTTATCTTTGATATAATAATGCGAATATCTTATTAGAAGAATATTCTGAATTGGAATGAGACATTGGGTGTGCTTCTATAGTACTTGATTTTTAATTATAAAATATGTGAGTTATTCAGGAAGACCGGGTTTAACCCATTCCGAATAATTACTACGACGATGAAGAGTCAAAGATGAAGACGGTGCTTGAAGACCGAAGATCTTCACATCGAATGGATGTGTTGCTACAGAGACCCTTGATGGGAGTAGCTACCTTGAAGGGGCTTCAGTGGTGGCCGTCCGGACTATTGTTGATTGTTCGGATTTGGTTTTCGCTCAGACCCAGAGCATAAGCTAGTAAATGGTTGCGTGTCTGACATTGGAGGTCGTTCCATGTGAATTAAATCGATTTCTGTTAATGTATGTCTGTTGGTGGTGGAGGATTTATTCTCTTCTTAACACCCGGGTATATATTAATAGTGATTGATCGCATGGCGTGAATTGTCAATGTGGCATGCCAAGATGCAAATGATCGAGGCTTTTGTTGAAAAGCAGGGCCTTGTGGGATGATCAAAGTATAGCCTATTACGGCATAGCTTTGTATATATCGTGACTTCGCGAGCCTCACACCCCGGTATGAGTCAGAAACGGGATATGGACCGTAGGGAGTGCACACGTTTCTTTCTAGCTAGTGGTAGTGTCAGTGCTTAAACTGGCTGGCATTTTACTTATGTGGACGATGGATTTTGAGGCGCCTCGTATTTTTATAGGTCGTTAGTGGTCATACTATAGGTTCAAAGGAACCGGGAAACGTGTGTTCAGGCATAACCAATCCACTGCCGATAGGCGGGGACCGGCCCTACCGCTCCAATGGTTCACTGCGGGGGATCCTGAGGCATTTGCTAGAGTGTCTCGAATCGGAGAGGAGCTTGCTCCTAGCCTCGATTCATGATGGAAATCCAATTTCCAATACGACCTTGCGGTTTTGAATGTAGAACTATTATGGCGACATAGTAGGATGGGGTACTATGCCGTCTATGATTAATACATTATGATTGAAATTGTTTTTGAAATATATATACTCATAGATATACACACTAATATTAAATCTGCTTTATCGTATCAAGCATCTTTTGACCATTATAAGGTAAAACCCTATCCTCCAGTTTGCGTTGCATTGTGTGATGGGACTTGGGTCTTATAATGGTTTCATTTTTCTAAAAAGCATTGCATTGTTTAACGTTTTACTTTATTTTATGCACTACCAATCCAATGGAGTAAACCCGTTCCGCGTTAGTGGCGTGATCCTGTGATTGGCTTTATTATTATTATTAGATATTTAAGTTAAGATTTCTCATACCAGTCCCATGACTGACCTGTAGTTTGTTTCACTGGCAAACTCGGGTGCCCATATTTTCCACACAGGCAGTCGAGTAGCTTTTTGCAGATATATTTACAGGATCCTGGCTTACAGCTGAAGCGGTATTCGGAAAGCTCTGTATCCATGTATTCCTTCCAGTTGTATATTTGTATTATTATTCCACTGCTATTCAAATGTAATTTTAAATTATGATATTATTTTATTTCTATTATGTAATAAGTATTCGTACTCTGTGATTTTCTTGTACTCTGATGTAATTGTTGGAATCAGCAATAAAATGTTCTTCAGTTTGTGTTCTGATGTGTGTCGTTCTCAAAGCAATCCAGCCTTTCCTTTACTGGGAAGTTTGGGTCGTTTCATTTGGTATCAAAGCTTTGGTTTACAGAGCTCGAGGACAAGACACATTAGAACCGAACGAAAGAATTCATCAGAGATTGGATTAGTAATATCTAATAAGAATAACTCGTTAGAGATGGGATCAGTGGCATCCTAGAACGAGTGTGAGGAGTATTATTTTCTTTAAAAATAAGATTGAAAACAAATTTAGCTTTGAAAATTTTATCTAAGTATACGTATTTGATTTTATTATATTTTAATATGGACAATCAAGTATACAAAGATTTCGAATATACGAGTAATTAACGGGTATTCGAAGTTTTAATATACTGGATAGATATAGAATCACACTCTAGTCGCCCAGAGATAATTCTGGTGATAGGTCGACCATCACCAGTATTTATGTTCAAGTTTCGAAGGTGGGATTTGCATATATTTCCATTGACTGGTATGAGAACCAAAACTTAGTTAGTACACATTGCTGTGATTTGCACTAAGAATATGATTTCTGACTATATATAATAGTTATATATATTTGAAAAGTTAATCACCTAATTGATTGATGGTTGTGATGTTTGATTATTAGTTTAACTAGTAAATTATTGGAATGATAATTACTTTAACCCATAAAATTATTGAAAACGATAAAATTAAACAACATTAGCTACGTTCCTTTTCGAGGACGAAAAGATTTTAAGTGGGGGCGATTGTAACAACCCGGAATTTTGGGGCCAATTTAAAATTTTTATTTTGGAAATTTTAATGTATTTTAATATTTAAAATAATAGCAACTAAAAATTTATTTTAAAACGAATAAATTTAATTTAATTATAAAAGGAGTTTAAAACAGCGCTGCAGTTTGAAAATTTGAATTTGAACTTTGACTGAATGTACAGAATTCATTTTAAATCAGAATTGAGCGAAATAAGAAATATTTAAATCTGTTTAATCATATCTTTCTAACGAATCTGAAAAACTAAAA
Source organism: Allium sativum (assembly GCA_030737875.1). Lineage (NCBI taxonomy): Eukaryota > Viridiplantae > Streptophyta > Magnoliopsida > Asparagales > Amaryllidaceae > Allium > Allium sativum. Next base: position 601,769,858 of record CM060919.1, on the reverse strand, counting down.
TTTCGTTTTATAAATCAAAAGTTATGGCCAGTTAAAATTATAGAAAGGTTGCTATAGGATTTATATATTTTTTAATATAATATATGGCCCTTAAAAAATAGCCATTTTTCAAATGACCTCTGTTTTCGACGAAACCACTTTTGTTGGAACCGGAATGTCAAATTATTGCTACGTTTCAATATTCATAATTTTTTGAATTAATATGTGAGCGTGGGAAAGGAAAACGTGTTTTGACAGTTTCAGTCAAATTTAATCGACTTGAAAATGGCCATTTTTCAAACTGTCTCAGAATTCGACGAAATTAGTTTTATTAGAACCGTATCGTCAAAACATAACCAAAAATAATTTTTCTGTAATTTTTAAAGTCCGTATGTGGTCCCGGTAATATAAAATGTACGTTTGAATTTAATAATTAAATGATTTATAATTTAATTTAAAATAAAACATATTGTAACAGCTGAACTGGGTTACGAAACATATTCCAAAGCGTCCGGGACGGGTGGTTATTAGTTAGTGGCGACACTCGTTGGGTTTCGTTTGGAGTTCGGATGGTTCAACAAACTATTTTTGAATTAAATGATTAAATAATTAAAATAATATAGGAATACACTATATATATATACTACAGTACATATGAAACCCTAGCATCTCAAAACTGCCGCCGCCCTTTGAACAAATCGATGGCAGATGCGCTCCTTCATTCTCTACGGTTTCTCTCTTAATCCACCTCAAATTAATTCAAACTTCTTAAACAAAATTGAAGAGGCCATCGAGCTTGAGAGGATAAAAGGTGGTGATCATGAACAGCCGTCGGTGGTGGCCAGAATTGTAGGAGGAAGCGGCGGACTTTAGGGCTTGATTTCCGGCGCCAGACGAGTGCGAGCTAGCCCCTGACGCTGGCGATGGGAGGTGGTGTTGGCGGCTTTGAGGTGAGGTGGTTCGATCAGACTCCGGCGGCTTATGGACGGTGAATGACGGGGAGGAAGAAATCGGCTGATGGGTTCAGTTGTTCCAGTATATTGATCGACGGAAGATAAGGTTTAAGGGAAATAAAATTTAATTAATTCCTAATTATTATCAAAGTAATTAAGGTTTAAAACGTCTATAACTTCTTCAAAACAGGACGGAATTAAACGAAACAAGGTTCGTTGAACTCGTATTGACAAGGGCTTCGCTATGAAACTGACTAGAGTTGAAACAGAACAAATCAGAGTTCAGACAAAATTTCAGATCTAAATGGTTTGGTGTGATTTCTATTATAAAATAAAATCAATTATTTATTTCATTGTGTAATTTATATTCATAAAATTCAAGCTGATATTGTATGTATATTCGCTGCGATGTTGATTGGTTCTGCGATGCTTGAAAGTTGAATGGTTGATGGTTGATTGTCATGTTTGTTAAATTTAGATTAACGATAAAATTTCACTTTTATCGTTAAACATGTCATCGTTGGTCAAATTTAGATTAATAATAAAAATCTCATTTTTATTGTTAATACGTCATCAGTGGTTAAAATTAGACTAATAATAATAAAACAAAAAAATAATATTCATTTTGTTAATATGAAAACAAAACATTCATTTTGTAAATATGAGAACAAAATAGCCATTTTGTTTAGAAAAGTTGAAAAATAAAATTTGTCACTTTGGTTAAATTTAGGATTGACATATAACATTATCATTTTTATTTGTTAAGATCAGATTAGAAATTGTAAACAGATAAATACTCATTTTATTCGTTATGATAAAGTTAGAAAATTTATACAAATAAATTATTCTTTTATTTGTCAGTAGAGCACATAGAAAAATGTATACAAATGAAATATTCCTTTTTGACATTAGAATTATATAACAGGTTATGTAGACAAAATCTTCTTTTTATTTTGTCATTAGAAGAATAGTTATTAAAGAATAGATTTTAATTGTGATTTATTTACAATAAAAGGATGGTTAGAAAAGGTCATATTTTTATTGTCACTTGGTTTTCAATAAAAAGAAGTAACATGAAAAATCATATTTTTAATGCACCACTGTTGTCAATAAAAGGGAAGAAGGTAAAGGATAATATTTTTATTGTCCACTGTTTTCAGAAAAAAAGGATTGTACATTAAAAATGACACTTTTAATGCAATTTAGATTTCATTGAAAAGATTAGAATGGATATATTATATTTTCATTTTCATTTTGTTACAATGAAAAGATTAGAGAATCAAGATTTTCACTTTTGTTTACAATTAAAGAATTAAACAAGATTTTCACCTTTGTTTACATTTAAAAGAATTACACAGGAATTAACATTTTTGTTAACATCAAAAGGATTTGATTAAAATTCACATTTTGTTAATATTAAAAGGATTATAACAAAATTCACATTTTGTTAACATTTAATGTAAAGGAAAATTAAAGGAATGAACTAGAAAATGTATATTTTTATACATTAAAGGAATGAACTAGGAAATGTATATTTTTATGAATTAGAAATGGACAATTTTTGTCACTTTTTAAAGAATGAAATATAAAGAGAATTTTTGTCACTTTGAAAGAATGAAATAAAAAGGACAACATTTTTGTCAAAATTTGATTAGCGAAAAAGAATCACATTTTTATTAAAACATGATTAGTGAATAAAAAGATCACATTTGTATTAGAACATGTTAGTGGTAATAAGATTAACAATTGTGTTAAAACATGTTAGCGAAGAAAATATTCATTTTTATGTTAAAACGTGTTAGCGAAGCAGAATATACATTTTTGTTAGAAAATGTAAATTAGAATGAAAAGGACATTTTTGTTAGAAAATGTTTATTGTAATGTTATACTTTTTTTTATTTGCATTCCTTGTTGCAAATAAAACATGCATAAAATGTCGCATTGAAAATTTGATACATTTTTGTCATAAAAGGTCGTATGAAAATAAAATAACATTTTGCTACAAAAATGTTAGGAATAGGATTTACATTTTATTGTAAGAAGAATTAAAAACCATGTCATTCAGATGTGTGAAATATATGTCTGCGATGTTGAAGTGTTAAACCTATTACAGATAATGTTAGTATATTCAAAACTGAATACTACACTTCCATTTACAAGTTACCCGACTTGTTTATGTGTTTGGATCGATAATTTTTACACATCGCCCAAGTGCACAAATAATTTATTATTTGTTTGTTGGATGAAACCCACACGGGTGTTGGGATGATTTTGATCTACACTAGTCCCAATATTTAGTGTAGAATCCACTTTGGTTGATTAATTGGATGTTGATAATTATTTATCATGCTTATTGATTTCATGCAATATATGGTTGTTGATTGAGTCACATTCCAACAAAGAATATTCTAGAAAGGAATATTTTAAGAATATCTTAGAAAAAAAAGAATATATTTTAGGAAAATATATTATTATTGAAATGAACTAGTGATCAACTAGAGTAAATCATTAAATTTAGATTTAATGTAGTTTTCCAATTTGTTAATATTTAATTGAAATGAAATTAAATAAATTGGATTTTGGGTTTGTCGTGAATAGTGTCTTTAAATAACACTGTTCTTAAACCCCGTATGAAAAGAATAATCTTTTAATTTAGATTATTAAAGTTTTCAATTATATTTAGTAATTGAAATAAGAAATGTGACGGCCCGCCCCGCACCAACCGACATTTACTCCAAAAGTGCGCTGTACACATGTCCAGTTAGCACGGGACGGTCGCCAGAAGGAAAAGAAAGAAGAGAATGGGCTAATCAAGGAACCTGTAATATGTCTCACAGCGCATAGAACAAAATATAATAATAACATACTTGACATAAAATAGGAGAGACAGTGCATAAGCTGAAAACCAGAACTGAGCATCATAGCAGCGGAAATCCAAAATACAGCTTATTACAACTTTCTAAACTGTCTCAAAAAGCAAAAGTAAGATAAAGGAGGTACACTACAAATGCCCAAGTAGCGACCACCAACGACACAGGGAGAATATCTATATATCATACGTGGAAGCCTCCTGCTCGCCTCCGAATCAGCTACTCGCGCATCACCAGCTAACCTGTCTGTAGTCTGCTCGTGTGAGCACCCAGAGTAATAAGAAGAGACATAAAACTCTGGGTCAGACATAAAGCCTGGTATGAGCGATAAGCATCTAAACAGAATAATAACAGGTATAATCCAATCATACCTGAACCTGGACCTGCAACCAAAGAGTTAGCACTACATACTGTACAATACTCTAAGGTGCCACTAACATACTGTGTAAGAGATACGGGAGTGGGGGTGTGCATGTCATAGTGGTGTCAAACAATCAAGCATAGCAATCATCCTCACATCCCTCACTCAGTGCGTAAAGCATACGATATCCACTACTTTGGTCACCTAATACTTTGGGCCATGACGGAATCCAGTCTCGTGTAACTATCACTACAAGCCCACCATCCATCTTTCAGTGGTGAACCAAAGTTATGAATACCGACAACCCCTTTGCACACGTCCCGCAGCAAAGCCCAACCATGAAGTGAACTCATTGGTTCCCAACTGGATCCTGAGCTCTAACTTCCATTTGGACTACCTTTGCATCTCGGGTTATTGGTCATCACCGGATCGGTTCGGCCTTTATCATCTTTCAATGGATCGTGGTACCCTTCAGTTCGTGGTTCCCTGGCGCCCTTCGGTTCATGACCGTGCTTCCTCACCGGTTCGGATCGTGCTCCACCTCCGTCAGGTCGGATCGGGTCGAGGCACTCCCACTGATTCGGGTCGTGCTCCATAGCTCGTGGCGCTTCCCTTCGGTCGTGATGCTCCTCCCCCTTCAGATCGTGGATGCACACAGGTTCGGATCGTGAGCTTCTGAAGTGGATTGGGTCGGATCGGAGATGGCATGCGATCGGGTGCTCTAGCGCGTGACGCGGTTCGAGTTCGAGCTCCTCCCACCATCGGATCGTGGTCTCCGGTCCGGGTCATGGCACATAGGGCGATCCGCGATCCGGTCCCTGCACAGCTTCCCTGGGACTTGTTTTACGCCATTCGACGGCGTTTTCGACCAATCTAACACTTCTAAACAATCACAAAGCATACCATACAGTCATAGCAACATGTAGTATCGACCCCAAACACCAAAACATAAATCATAACATGTAAAATGGATCAAACATACCCAAAACCCCTTAATTTCCCTTAAGCATGTTTAGGTAAAACTCACCATAGGATTAACAAAACTTAACCAAATTAACCCAAATTCATATCAGATGTCTAAAACAATATTTCAGAATTTCTGAATATTTTTCCCGATTTTTAACATGCATAAATTCGCTAATTATCACTAATCACCCCTTAATCCCCCAAATTCCGGGATTTGCAAAATTAGTCGAAATTAACCCAAATTCATATCAGAGACATAAAATGATGTTTTAGAATTTTAGGAATTTTTCTAGATTTTTCTGAGCCATAATTTCGCTAATCTTCACTAATTACCATAACTAACCGTAATTAGTGAAAAACAATGCAAATCACTCACCTTAGCCACAAACAAACTTTAGATCTGAAATAATCTCTGATTTGGATCCAATCCCTATGTGTTCCAGCAGCGCTCTCTCTCTCTGATTTGGTGCTACCCTCCCTTGATTTGATGTAGTTTTGCTTAATCTTCGATTAGAAAGTGATTAGAGACGATTTGGGATGAAATTAGAAGGTGGAGGCCATTGCTAGAGCTTGAAGGAAGTAAGTGGCAGCTGGAAAAATGAGTCTAAAACCGAAATCCTAACCCTAGCAGCCCTTAAATACCTCAAATCCCGAAATCCCCCATTGGGCCTACTTGCTAGTCACACGGTTAAGCCCAATAAGCTGTTTTTCACCTTCTAAACCTTGTTTCAGCCATATCTCCCAAACGGTAAGTCTGTTTGGCTAATGTAACCACTCTACGGAAAGAGAAACCATCATTCGAAGCCAATGGAAGTGGTTTCAGGTCAAAATTCCTTTCCATTCAAAAGTTATGGCCAAAACAGTACCAACTAGGGGCAAAACGGTCATTTAAAAATCGACAAAAATCATGAACATGGGAAATGACCCGAGTAATCGTCTCCCAAAGTTACATGACCATACGACTTCGTATGTGAAAGAAATAAATATTCCACGATCCTATGATGCGTAGAATGCGGATCGTTACACTCTTCCCCCCTTAAGAAATTTCGCCCCCGAAATTCCCTAACCAAAACACAAAAAGGGTTCCGCATGCCTATCAACCATAAACAGCAATCAACATGCAAAACAAGTCTATCCTAGCATGCGATTTACTAACAAGGGAAGAAACTATCACTACCAAAACCTTACTAGGCAAAGAGTTCTGGATACTTCTTCCTTATATCTTCCTCTGTTTCCCAAGTACAGTCTTTTTCATTCTCACCCCACTGGACTTTGACTAGTTTCACCGCCTTCCTTCGAAGCTGCTTCGTATCGTTCCCAACAATACGCATAGACTTGCGGTTCCCAACCGCCTCGAGTTCAACTTCGATGTTATCCAACTGATCAGGTGAAATAGCCACACTAGGGTCGTGCACGAATTTCCTTAACTGGGAAACATGAAATACGTTGTGAACTCCCGCCATCTTGTCAGGTAGCTCTACTTCATACGCCAAATTCCCAACTTGCTCGAGGACTGGGAATGGGCCAACAAATCTTGGTGCTAACTTACCTCTCCAACCAATCCGAATCACATTCTCAATGGAGAGATCCTGACGAACACCAAGTCGCTAACGAAGAATTCCAAATCTCTTCGTTTCTTACCGAGATAAGCCTTCTGCCTATCTTTATCCCTTCCCAGTAGTAGATCTGCTCTATGTCTCAATACATCTTGTTACCACTGGGATGTATAGTCAGTTTCGAGTGATGATATGCTCTAAGCACTTCACCTCTCAGTCCATCTACGTTGGGTACAACTAGTCCCTTATTCTTTCGAAGCCACCCTTCTCGATCAAATCCTTACCTGATCATTCTCTTTCCATCGATACCCATCTCTACCCTAGAGATGGTTTCCAATAGATTAGGATTGTCCTTCTAACTGGAACCAATCCACTCAATCAAAATCGATCTAATCGTCAAGCTTACTAGTGTTTCTGAATCCAATTCACTCTTGGGCCCGAAATCATATCCTATGATATACTTTAGTTGCTTCCATCCTAGAAACAAAACCCCTAAACTGGCATGTCTCCTACTCAATGCAACTATTACCGCACCCAAATCCTTTACTACGATCACTCTGCCCCATGAAGTCATGGCGACTCCACTGCACTGATCCATAGCCACTAGTCCTTTGCTATGTCCACTCTGCCCCATGAAGTCATAACAACTCCACTGCACTAGCTCATAGCCTTACTAATCATTTACTATGTCCACTTTGCCCCTCGAGTCATGACGACTCTACTGCACTGGCTCATAGTCCTACTACAATCACTTTGTTCCACATCGCTGGAACCCTACAGGTGATAGTCTACTCAAGGGAAGAAAAATAGGAACAACATAGCAACCATAACATCCATCAAACAAGTCCTACCTATCACCTGCTAAATTCATAAACACATCGACACCTACATGATTGGTCTAACCAATCCCAATATGTCGATTCTAGTATGTCTGGTCTCACCAACATCAATAACTAATGGAAGCCCAGCCTCCATACATACACCGATGCCTACTTGACTGGTCCAACCAATCCCAGGCCAATGGAAGCCCCGCCTCCCTTCGGACTACCGTACGTCCAACGTACGTTTATCCTCCAAGGATAATTAAACTAATGGAAGCCCAGCCTCCAATCGGACTACCGTACGTCCAACGTACGTTTATCCTCCAAGGATAACTAGATCACGTCCAACGAATCCAAGGTAACGGGCGTCCCCAGATACCCCTGCTTTTAGTCCTCCTAAAATACTTGAGTCCAACCCAAGTCTATCCATTATCTTGCTGCCCTCTCGAGTCCAACTCGAGCTGAATCCAATTCCTTGCAGCCTTCTCGAGTCCAACTCGAGTCAATCTATAACTCAGACCCAGTCTTGAGTACCGACAAACTCTAGTCCAACGTGAGTCGTCTCCCTATTCGTTGCATCTCCAAGATCAACGAACACCTGTTTTCTTTTACGAGTTCAAGTCCAACTTGAATCGCTCTAATCTTCGTTGTATCTTCCATGATCAACGAACACATCCTATTCCTTCAAAGTTCTACTATCCAATAGAGAACATCAACATAGGGTCCTAAACAATCCATTACTTTGCATCTTTCTCGAGTCCTACTCGAGCAATCTCATAACCCTATCGAGTCTAACTCTGGGCAGTCTATACCATTGAACAGTCTTATCATGTTCCATCTGCCCATCACTCCTCGAGTAAACCAAGATATCATCCAATGAAAAATCACAACAACTATTTACCCCTCACGCAACCCATCCTAGTCGAAATCGACATTCCCCAAGCACAAGCCCTAAAGGCCTAAACCAATATCAGACAAGCACCCAAGGAACATCTCCTCCGAGTTCAGACAATCCACATGAGGTGATACTAGCTAAACAATCTAGCACTGGAGTACTCATTTGCCTCCCAGAGACAACTAGAACTTATTACAACGATAACTTCTTAGCTTCCTTAACTCCAGTTATTATCGCCATCACTAGGTAGGTACCTAATACCACCCAATTCCTTTGGATCGACTCCCCAAAGTAATGCTAAACCCAGTAAAGCCCAAAACAAAGCAATCACAAGGAAACATACATCCATGACTCGATAAGACTACATTAACTAATCATGCCAAAACTAGTCGAACCACCAATCGGGTTCGTCGCTACTAAAGGTCTATCGACTAACTCAGGTTTGTCAAACAAAACCCGATCAAAACATCTTAAATAGAAAGCATACCTCGAATAACGACACCTTTTTCCTTCTGCGCCGCGGTTGGGGCATTTGACGAAGAAGGAACAGCGTTGATAGCAAACGCTTTCACAATCTGCTTCTCCCTAGGAGGTTGTGGGCAATCATCCTTGTGATGTCCCGCCTGGCCGCAGTTAAAGCACTTCCTTTCCCCAGGCTTTTCTCGACAATCTCTGGCATAATGGCCCTTCTTTCCACAACTAAAGCATTTGCCATCTTTCTTATTTTTCTTATTTTTCTTATTCTGACCATCCTTGGTCGGGTTCTGCTTCCTCTTGTTCTGAGAATTCTTCTTGCCTTCACCGCCTGCTTGCGGCTTTGGCTCCTCTGCAGATGCCGTAGCAACTTCGGCCTTCGACTTAGGGAAAAGGCTCTCTGACCTTAATGCCATTCCTACAATAGACTCGAACGTCTCATCGATATGGTTTATAAGTCTTTCCCCCAAGTACCCATCCAAGCCAGTTATGAACTTCTCGTTCTTCTTTTCGACTGTATCGATAAGGGACCATCCATATTTCGATAAAGTGTCGAATTCAGCGATATACTCCGAGACTGCTCTACCGTTCTGCTTAAGCTCCAAGAACTTCCTGAACAGTTCTGATTTATGAGCAGCTGGAATAAACTTATCACAAAAGCGAGTCTTAAACTGATTCCAAGTAACTTGATCTTCTGGAGTAGCTGTTCTAATGGCATTCCACCAATTCATCGCTCGCCCTTGCAGCTGACGAGACGCTAGCCTTCTCTTCATCGCATCCTCAAGACCCAAGTCGTCGAAGATACGATCACAGCTATCCAACCAATCCTGAACATCTGTGGCCGACTCCGTTCCGTGGAACGGCTTCCCACCAAGGTTAGTGTAATCCTTGCACAACTTGGCGAAATCGACCTTAGGTGCCTGCACTACTGGACCACCACCATTTCCGGGATTGGGAACTGCTCCCTGAACATCTCTAAGCATGTCTCTCATGAGGTCGGTAAACATCGCCCTCATGTCGGCAGCATTCCCATTATTGGCTCCCCTACCAGCACCTCTAGCATATCGGCTCATCGTCAATCTGTAAAAGGGGAAACGATTAACGACCCCATAGTGGTGCTAGTGCAGTACGACTTCATTCTTATACTACTAATAGTATATATATAGCTTTTGAAAACCAAAGTAATCACAAATACGCGCTCTCATATACGTACTATCTCTCCCTAGTGTCTTTCCCTAGGTTAACTACGCAACCTAGAGCTCTGATACCAAGTGTGACGGCCCGCCCCGCACCAACCGACATTTACTCCAAAAGTGCGCTGTACACATGTCCAGTTAGCACGGGACGGTTGCCAAAAGGAAAAGAAAGAAGAGAATGGGCTAATCAAGGAACCTGTAATATGTCTCACAGCGCATAGAACAAAATATAATAATAACATACTTGACATAAAACAGGAGAGACAGTGCATAAGCTGAAAACCAGAACTAAGCATCATAGCAGCGGAAATCCAAAATACAACTTATTACAACTTTCCAAACTGTCTCAAAAAGCAAAAGTAAGATAAAGGAGGTACACTACTAATGCCTAAGTAGCGACCACCAACGACACAGGGAGAATATCTATATATCATACGTGGAAGCCTCCTGCTCGCCTCCGAATCAGCTACTCGCGCATCACCAGCTAACCTATCTCTAGTCTGCTCGTGTGAGCACCCAGAGTAATAAGAAGAGACATAAAACTCTGGGTCAGACATAAAGCCTAGTATGAGCGATAAGCATCTAAACAGAATAATAACAGGTATAATCCAATCATACCTGAACCTGGACCTGCAACCAAAGAGTTAGCACTACATACTGTACAATACTCTAAGGTGCCACTAACATACTATGTAAGAGATACGGGGGTGGGGGTGTGCATGTCATAGTGGTGTCAAACAATCAAGCATAGCAATCATCCTCACATCCCTCACTCAGTGCGTAAAGCATACGATATCCACTACTTTGGTCACCTAATACTTTGGGCCATGACGGAATCCAATCCCGTGTAACTATCACTACAAGCCCACCATCCATCTTTCAGTGGTGAACCAAAGTTATGAATACCGACAACCCCTTTGCACACGTACCGCAGCAAAGCCCAACCATGAAGTGAACTCATTGGTTCCCAACTGGATCCTGAGCTCTAACTTCCATTTGGACTACCTTTGCATCTCAGGTTATTGGTCATCACCGGATCAGTTCGGCCTTTATCATCTTTCAATGGATCGTGGTACCCTTCAGTTCGTGGTTCCCTGGCGCCCTTCGGTTCGTGACCGTGCTTCCACACCGGTTCGGATCGTGCTCCACCTTCGTCAGGTCGGATCAGGTCGAGGCACTCCCACAGGTTCGGGTCGTGCTCCATAGCTCGTGGCGCTTCCCTTCGGTCGTGATGCTCCTCCCCCTTCAGATCGTGGATGCACACAGGTTCGGATCGTGAGCTTCTGAAGTGGATCGGGTCGGATCGGAGATGGCATGCGATCGGGTTCTCTAGCGCATGACGCGGTTCGAGTTCAAGATCCTCCCACCATCGGATCGTGGTCTCCGGTCCGGGTCGTGGCACATAGGGCGATCCGCGATCCGGTCCCTGCACAACTTCCCTACGACATGTTTTACGCCATTCGACGGCGTTTTCGACCAATCTAACACTTCTAAACAATCACAAAGCATACCATACAGTCATAACAACATGTAGTATCGACCCCAAACACCAAAACATAAATCATAGCATGTAAAATGGATCAAACATACCCAAAACCCCTTAATTTCCCTTAAGCATGTTTAGGTAAAACTCACCATAGGATTAACAAAACTTAACCAAATTAACCCAAATTCATATCAGAGGTCTAAAACAATATTTCAGAATTTCTGAATATTTTTCCCGATTTTTAACATGCATAAATTCACTAATTATCACTAATCACCCCTTAATCCCCCAAATTTCGGGATTTGCAAAATTAGTCGAAATTAACCCAAATTCATATCAGAGACATAAAATGATGTTTTAGAATTTTAAGAATTTTTCTAGATTTTTCTGAGCCATAATTTCGCTAATCTTTGCTAATTACCATAACTAGCCGTAATTAGTGAAAAACAATGCAAATCACTCACCTTAGCCACAAACAAACTTTAGATCTGAAATAATCTCTGATTTGGATCCAATCCCTATGTGTTCCAGCAGCTCTCTCTGATTTGGTGCTACCCTCCCTTGATTTGATGTAGTTTTGCTTAATCTTCGATTAGAAAGTGATTAGAGACGATTTGGGATGAAATTAGAAGGTGGAGGCCATTGCTAGAGCTTGAAGGAAGTAAGTGGCGGCTGGAAAAATGAGTCTAAAACCGAAATCCTAACCCTAGCAGCCCTTAAATACCCCAAATCCCGAAATCCCCCATTGGGCCTAGTTGCTAATCACCCGATTAAGCCCAATAAGCTGTTTTTCTCCTTCTAAACCTTGTTTCAGCCATATCTCCCAAACGGTAAGTCCGTTTGGCTAATGTAACCACTCTACGGAAAGAGAAACCATCATTCGAAGCCAATGGAAGTGGTTTCAGGTCAAAATTCCTTTCCAATCAAAAGTTATGGCCAAAACAGTACCAACTAGGGGCAAAATGGTCATTTAAAAATCGACAAAAATCACGAACATGGGAAATGACCCCAATAATCGTCTCCCAAAGTTACATGACCATACGACTTCATGTGTGAAAGAAATAAATATTCCACGATCCTATGATGCGTAGAATGCGGGTCGTTACAAGAAATGTGAGTTAGGTTTATTGTGAACCGTGTTTCTAAGCGACAATTGTTCTTTAACCCAACTGACAGTGAAAATATGATTTGGAATTTGTAAATCTTTTATTAAGATTTAATGGGATTTTTCCAAAAGTATAGTTTTCCAATTTAATATATATTATTGGAGTTGAATGGAATTCGAATTAATAATAACCGAGATAAGCTTCTGTAAAACAAAACCGATATTACATATGGAATTTAAGAGGCTTTGCCATTATTCCATTTATAGTATTAGTCGGATACATAAATTTATAACGATTATATATTGATTTGATTCTGTGAAGATTCCCTATTTTATGGAAGTCGATTTTGGGTTTATCGTGAACGGTGTTTTAAATGACATTAGTTCTTTAACCCAGTTAAGAAGAAGATTAATTTCTTAAATTTGAACAATCATTGAATAATGATTTTTGGTATTTAAAACCCAATTGAAGTTTTGATAAATCTTTAAAGAAAAGATTTAAGGATAGTTTAAAGAATTTATCTTTGATATAATAATGTGAATATCTTATTAGAAGAATATTCTGAATTGGAATGAGACGTTGGGTGTGCTTCTATAGTACTTGATTTTTAATTATAAAATACGTGAGTTATTCGGGAAGACCGGGTTTAACCCATTCCGAATAATTACTACGACGATGAAGAGTCGAAGATGAAGACGGTGGTTGAAGACCGACGATCTTCACATCGAATGGATGTGTTGCTACAGAGAACCTTGATGGGAGTAGCTACCTTGAAGTGGCTTTAGTGGTGGCCGTCCGGACTATTGTTGATTGTTCGGATTTGGTTTTCGCTCAGACCCAGAGCATAAGCTATTAAATGGTTGCGTGTCTGACATTGGAGGTCGTTCCATGTGAATTAAATCGATTTCTGTTAATGTATGTCTGTTGGTGGTGGAGGATTTATTCTCTGCTTAACACCCGGGTATATATTAATAGTGATTGATCGCATGGCGTGAATTGTCAATGTGGCACGTCAAGATGCAAGTGATCGAGGCTTTTGTTGAAAAGCAGGGCCTTGTGGGATGATCAAAGTATAGCCTATTACGGCATAGCTTTGTGTATATCGTGACTTCGCGAGCCTCACACCCCGGTATGAGTCAGAAATGGGATATGGACCGTAGGGAGTGCACACGTTTCTTTCTAGCTAGTGGTAGTGTCAGTGCTTAAACTGGCTGGCATTTTACTTATGTGGACGATGGATTTTGAGGCGCCTCGGATTTTTATAGGCCGTTAGTGGTCATAGGTTCAAAGGAACTGGGAAACGTGTGTTCAGGCATAACCAATCCACTGCCGATAGGCGGGGACCGACCCTACCGCTCCAAGGGTTCACTGCGGGGAATCCTGAGTCATTTGCTAGAGTGTCTCGAATCGGAGAGGAGCTTGCCCCTAGCCTCGACTCATGATGGAAATCCAATTTCCAATACGACCTTGCAGTTTTGATTGTAGAACTATTATGGCGACATAGTAGGATGGGGTACTATGCCGTCTATGATTAATACATTATGATTGAAATTGGTTTTGAAATATATATACTCATAGATATACACACTAATATTAAATCCGCTTTATCGTATCAAGCATCTTTTGACCATTATAAGGTAAAACCCTATCCTCCGGTTTGCGTTGCATTGTGTGATGGGACTTGGGTCTTATAATGGTTTCATTTTTCTAAAAAGCATTGCGTTGTTTAACGTTTTACTTTATTTTATGCACTACCAATCCAATGGAGTAAACCCGTTCCGTGTTAGCGGCGTGGTCCTGTGATTGGCCTTATTATTATTATTAGATAGTTAAGTTAAGATTTTTCATACCAGTCCCATGACTGACCTGTAGTTTATTTCACTGGAAAACTCGGGTGCCCATATTTTCCACATGGGCAGTCGAGTAGCTTTTTGCAGATATATTTACAGGATCCTGGCTTACTGCTGAAGCGGTATTCGGAAAGCTCTATATCCGTGTATTCCTTCCAGTTGTATATTTGTATTATTATTCCGATGCTATTCAAATGTAATCTAAAACTCTGATATTATTGTATTTCTATTATGTAATAAGTATTCATACTCTGTGATTTTCTTGTACTCTGATGTAATTGTTGGAATCAGCAATAAAATGTTCTTCAGTTTGTGTTCTGATGTGTGTCGTTCTCAAAGCAATCCAGCCTTTCCTTTACTGGGAAGTTTGGGTCGTTTCAGCAACCTTGTATTCAGGTTTTAGCTGGTTCATTTTGGATAGTTATGGAGCTGAAGATGGATTCTATCATTTCTATTATGCTGTTCAGACTTCATTATGTATATTATGTTTGATTCCGCCGCAGACATCTTATATTAGGCTGTAATTGTATTTTGTACTAAGTATGATCCTGTTATGCTGTGTAACTCTGATGTTGACATTATTTACAGTGTAATTTGATGTACAATATCTGGGGTAATTCTATATTTCGGTTCTGCTATATTGTTTATATGTTATACTCCGATGATTATCCTTGCTTTCGTGGCAAGGGAGTTTGGGGTCATCACCTTGGATATGTCGGTTGGGTTCGGGCAGATTTCTTCCACAAGTCGGACTTAACCTCGTGTCTTAACATGTTACACGTTTATGCACTCAGACCCCTCACATTAGACTTACCACTTGTGGACGCTGGATATGCCGGGTGGTTCCGGGCAGGCTTCTATCACAAGTGTAATCTAACCTCGTGTCTAAGCGCGGTTACAGTTTCTAATTACTGTAAATCTAGACATTTTCATTATTAACCAATTATCATGTTTTATTATGCCCTAAAATCCCCATCTGATCTACGATACAAGTTATGCCCTAGATTTAGATCAAGATATAGATTATGCCCCAAATCCCAAGTTTTGGCTCAAGGTACAAATTATGCCCAAAATTCCCAATCATGTTTTACGATATGAATTATGCCCCAAATCAATAATTCCCAATTGTTCCCAATTTCATGCGTTCGCGTATTTCAGCGATAGGCCTACGCTCGAAAGTAGCTTAGCTATAAAAACAAAAAAGGGAAAGAGGGAGAGAAGAGAACAAGAATAGGTATATGAACAAAACTGGCATAAAATGATAGATCTGGTTATACTAACAAAATAGGCATACATTGACATGATTAGGCAAACTACATAATAGGCATAAGGTGACATGATTAGGCAAACTACATAATAGGCATAAGGTGACAGAATAGGGATATCATGAATAGGCATATAGGCACTAATAAATAGATCAAGAGTACATGTAATGGCAGATCTATTAAGATTCAAGTTACTAACATGGATTGGCTTTAGATCCAAACTTATAAACATGTCAAGATTACATTTTAGGTGTTTATATCTAAAAATAATGTAGACTCACTGTGATTGGATCTAAGAAATAGAAGAATTGATTGTAGATGTTGTAGCATAGATCTCTGAATGCGTATAACTTGTTGTTGAAGAAGAATAGGCTAGATCAGACTGAGTTGGTGCAACATCTCGTTGTCTCCGTTGATTTAGGTAAATAAAACAATGGGACTAAGGTATTATTTATATCATAGTGTCAACGAATCTGGTCAGAAAAGAAGTCCATGTTCGCAGAACTGGATCTGCCCCAGATCTGGAGGGGTCGATATGGGGATCGACATGGTTGTCGACACCCCTATTGTGAGGTCGACCCATGGGTCAACACCCATGGGGCAATGGGTCGAACCCAAATGGGCCGAATTGCCGCCCTTTCCCACCTTCGATTTTCTGATTTCTTGAATATTTATTTATATATATTTAGCTTAAATATGTGTAAACTTCTAACCTTAATATCCTCTTCATATGATGTACGTTTACACAAACTCGGAGTCTATCTTAAGCCAAATTCCGAGACGAACGCAATGGCACAGTCCATTTTACTTAATTCCTAATATTTATTTAAGTATTCTTTAATTTATCATTTTAATGTGTTATAAAATTACGGGGTGTTACATCTGTGATTGATGGATGATAGATGTTAGGATATATATTCTTCTTAACTCGGAGATTTCGAGGATGAAATCCTTTAAGTAGGGGAGATAACACCCCACCTCCGTTAAGGTCACTCACAAAGGGAATGCCTTAACTTTGGTGGAGCATTTTAGTAAACAGAACAGAAACTTACAAGACAGATAAAATAGTACTTGAAAAATTTATAACTTTATTTCAACAGAAACCGAAATAAACTTGGTTACATCCTTTCAAATCACATTATCAGAATTCAAGTACGAAATATCAGTCTTGTACAAAAGCCTTCAGAATGCATAGTTTAAAATCATAATCCCCATAGAACGGAAGCTATACAGAGCCAAGCCATACTTTAAGCACTTCAAGCAGAAGAAATCCGGATCAAGCTAAAGTATTCCCTCCTTGGATAACCTGGGGGGAAATGGAAGAAAGGAGGCGAAACAACAAGGGTCAGACAAAAATTCTGGCAAGTCCAGTGATTTTCAGTTATGAACAGATAATAATAACATGACATGAAAATAAAACTGGATGAGAGATAACTGTAACAGGTGTAACAGATATAACAGAAGAACAGAATGATATAAGCTATTGTTTTACACTTCTCTGCACTAATGCTAGTATAACAGAATTAGGTGTCACCCTAATGTCTAAACTGAAACAGAAACGGGTACAGAATAATTTCCACAGAAGAGAGTGCTAGTAATGGGCCTTTACCACCCGAACAGAAACGGACAGAAATAGAATGCTAATAATGGGCCTTACCACCCCAGCAGAAACGGACAGAAACAGATTAATCCCTACGGAAACAGAATGTAGAATTAGGTGTACACTAGTAATGGGCCTTTACCACCCGAACAGGCGGTACCACACAGAAACAGACAGGTGTTACCACCCAACAGAAACAGACGGTACCAACAGAAACAGACAGAACTGAGTGTACCCTAAAACCCTACCCCAAGCGATCGGCTCCCTAATACATAAATACCCTGTGTCGGCCCCACAGTAGGGTGTATCACTCCCTAAAGTGACAACCAATTGGCACAGACCTATTTACAGATGTCACGGCGTCTTACATCCTCAGAGGCAGACCAGGATCCATGCACGCACATGACCCGGTTGGAACGCACCATCAACACCCCTCGCCATTATCAGAATGAACCGCTTATAATTAGTTCAGTAAGCGTGCTCGGACCCTACTTACTGTTGGGTCAAAGTTTTGATACCAGAAAGGGTTACTGACTAATATGGGTCCCAAACAACAGATGACACAAGTAATTCCCCTCCTAACCTTGTGTCCCCAGACTAACAGATTTCAGCTTAACTTGTCTACAAGTTTCAGACATACAAAATTTAGATTAACTAGTTCACAGATCAGACAATCAAGTTAACAGGTTTTTAGCCTAATGGATCAGATGTTCGGATTAACAGGCTTACAGATTAACTGGTTACAGATTAACAGACTTACAGATTAACTGGTTACAGATTATCTAACTTTGTATTGGGCCTACAGATTCACGAAACTGGTTTATCAGATTCATTGGTCCAATTGGTTTAACCTTACCCAACACGTTTTAGACATCATAATTATCTCAGATTTTCATTAATTAAATATTAATGCCCAAACCTCTCACATTAGACTGACAGTTTGCGGCTACTGGTTAGGCCGGTTGGTTCCGGGCAGGTTTCTGTCATAAACTGAGTCTAACCTCGGGTTTCAAGCACGTTATGACTAACTTCTCACATTAGAACCTATTGTTTGCGACCACTGGAATATGTCGGGCGGTTCCGGGCAGAATTACGCCGCAAACTCATTTTAACCTCGAGTTAGCCATGTTTATCTTTGCGGCCAATTAATTAATGATTTACCATTTATACCCACGCCTAATATACATGTCAATTATTCATAACTATAGCCAATTCAGATTATGTCAATAGCGGACTAATTATATCAACTCAATAGATATTGCAGATAATAACAGATTTTTCAGATTAGGCGACTTAACGGATTTAGCAGATCTAGCATTTTCAACAGACTTAGCAGATGACAGATTTGGCAGATGAACAAATCTAGCAAACTAGGCAGTAGAGCAGAACTAGCAGATTAAGCAATATAGCAGAACTAGCAGATTAGGCAAATATAACATATTTAATCATTCCTTAAAGTTTCACAAACATATCTTGCCTAATTTTAAATTTTGCCTAAGCATGCCTAAATAATTGTAATGATTCACACTATGATCATATACCAAATATAACCATCGATTACTATGCATGTCATATATCCCAAAGATCCATTACTTAGGTGTTTATTTACATTTAATAGATGTCCTACCTTAATGGAAATCTTTATACCTAAGCCATATTTTCTTTGTCTCAAGTCATATGTTAACATACCATGGTTCCTCTTCTTCCAATTCACAGAATATGCATAGACCTAAATCTATTTTACAACCTATGTCCTTTTTCTTAAATCAGTCACAAATTAACCATGTCCAATTATTCCACATTCATTATTTGTCCCAAACATTTTAGCGTTCGTGCGTTAATCTCTTAGGAGATTGGCGCAGGCTCGTAGTAGCCTGGCTATAGAACAGAAAGAAGAAGAGATACAGAATAAAATAGATCAGAACAGAACATACACAATCTCAAATTCAGATTTACAATCATGTCACAATTATGATTAAAGTTTATATCGGAAAATAACTGCACTTGCCTTGGTTGGATTAAAGAAAGAACTTTAATTGTTGTAGAATCGTTGCAGAAGCTTTAATCTCTAATTTGAATTGAGTTGCTTAGGTTGATGTTGATTAGCTTCTAGTTTTGATTCCAGCAGAGTAGCGACGCCATTTTTATTTTTATTTAGAACAGAGGCAGAGAAGAAGCAGAATAGAATTCTGTGTAGAGAAGGCTAGGTCTTAGGTTGTTTTTATAGGTGTAGCAATTCATTTCAGCCATCAGATTAACCCAAAAACCAATCCGGACCATCAAAAATCGTCCCTGGGCTTCAAAAACGTGTTCTGGACCGAAATAGGCCGAACAGGTCGACCTGTAGGGGGGTCGACACTATAGTCAACCCCCATGGGGGAGGTCGACTCCAAGGTCGACCCCCTGGTCGACCTGGCCCCCAGGTCGACCCCCAGGTCAACCTGCCCAGTTCTGTGCTGACCGAAACCTTCTGAATCTTCTACAGGCCATAACTTCTTCATCCGGACTCCGATTTTCGAAAACTCGGACTCTATTTCATGTAAAATTTCGAGAGGAACGCAATGGTTATGTCCATTTTACCTAATTCATGATTCTTAAATTATTTATCCTCATTTTACTATCTTTTCCGTTACACACACCGTTATCGAACTAATTTTTCTTCTCTTTCATGTATTAATTAATTCTTCTTATGCATCACCATTATTTACCTATCATAAGCATATTTCCATATATTTTATTTCATTTTTAATTATAATTAAAAATGCGGGGTGTTACAATAGACATCCACATTCCTTAAAATATTTCTATTGCTTACATGAACATATGCAAAGGTGCGTGTATATGTCCCTATACTAATGCGAAAGATCAGGCCGTCAACTGATTCAGTTGACCTCCTTAATGCAAGGTATGTTAGTGCCATGAATCCAACATGTATGCAAATAATCCTATCATAACACGTAAGTTCAGTATGTGTGCGCAATCATTCATCCAAATGCAATATCCATATGATGATACACCCACTTTCATCCATTAAAGAAGAAAATGCATACACATTCATATGCAACATGAGAGTGATTGAGCTGATCTAGTGCCTAATGTGTGTATATGCATCCACGAGCAGCCACTAGCAACCACTTGTATCCATCAAACATAACATGTCTCAAACATATGTTTACATCCATGGGATTCCTACCTAATGGTCAAAGATTCGATCGATAGGATATACTTAAATGATAGAAACAAGCATGAATAATAGCTTTGGAAAGGAAGTTAAGAACATACCGTTGAAAAGAAAAGGGTACGATTCGCGAATCTTGTCTTCTATCTCTGAAGTTGCATCCTCTTGGTTATCTCCCCATTGAACCTTCATCAAATTGACTTCTCGGTTGCATGACTTCTTAACTTCTGATCCAAGAATACGGGTAGGAACTCGTCTAACTGTCGCCTCCCATTCCACCTCTACATACTCAATCCTACTTGGCTCAACTACTTCTGTGGTATCATCCAAGCACTTCCGTAAATGAGAAACGTGGAAAACATCATGAATGTCGGACGGTCTCTCTGGTAGCTTTACTCTATATGCCATTTAGCCAATCCTTTCTGTTACGGGAAATGGCCCTACAAATCTTGGTGCTAATTTTCCTATAGATCCAAACGAACCACATTCCTCAAAGGTGATACATTAATGAAAACTATGTCTCCAACTTCAAACTCAATGTAAGTCCTTCTCCTATTTGCGTAGGACTTCTGCATGTCTTGAGCTGTCTTCATGCGCCTGCGGATAAGATCAATCTTTTCTGAAGTTTCTCTAACCATCTCAGGTCCAAGTAGAAGCCTTTCCGTAGATTCTGACCAACAAGTCGGTGATATGCAAGGTCGCCCGTACAATGCTTCGAAGGGTGTCATGCCAATACTAGCCTGGAAATTGTTGTTGTAAGCAAAATCTACTAAAGGAAGATGCTCTTCCCAAGTCCCTCCGAAGTCTAGGATACACGATCTTAAAAGATCCTCAAGGACTCTATTCACCCTTTCCGTCTGTCCATCGGTCTGAAGGTGATAAGCGGTGCTCAAACACGACTTTGTACCTAATGCCTCTTGCAAGCTCTTCCAAAACTCACTGGTGAAAATGGGGTCATGATCACTCACAATACTGGAAGGTACTCCATGAAGACGGACTATCTCATGAAGATAAACTGCTACCAATCATGCTTCCGTCCTCTTACACTTAACAGGAATGAAATGAGCGCTCTTAGTAAGCCTATCAATTATAATCCAAATACTGTGTTGCCTTTTGTTGATCTAGCCAAACCAACAATGAAATCCATAGAGAAACTCTCCCATTTCCACCGTGGGACTTCCAAAGGATGAAGTAAACCACTGGGCTTCCTTTGCTCAGCCTTGAATTGTTGGCAAATAAAACATCGAGAAACAAACACCACCACATCTTACTTCATCCCAGCCCAAAAGAAAACCCTCTTCATATCTCTATACATCTTATCACCGCCTGGATGAATAGTCATTTTAGAATGATGGGCTTCCACAATGACTGTCTTCAACGAACTCCCAACTCGGGGAACACAAAGCCTTCCGTCTCGTCGCAACCACCCTCTATATCCGTGGAATATGTACTGAGGTGACTAGAAGTCTCCCCTCTACTGACCCTATCTAAGATATATGCTAGCTGTGGGTCCTCTCGCTGTGAAGTCCCTATCTGGTCCAACAGAGTAGGCCGAACCTCTAATGATGCCAATAAACCAGCTGTAAACTCGATGGAGGGTCTAAAATCAAAAGTCGATATAAACTCCAATCTTTTCCTCTCCACAAACAGAGGACTCGAAGTTATCCTCTGCATACTCAATGCATCCGCCACCACATTACCCTTGCCAGGGGTACAAGCAATCTCAAAATCGTAGGACGCTAGGAACTCCATCCATCTTTGTTGCCTTAAATTAAGATCCTTCTGCGAGAACAAGTACTTGAGAGATTTATGTTCGGTGCACAACTCGAAATTCTCTCCAAGTAGATAATGGTGCCAAGTCTTAAGCGCGAATACTATGGGAGCTAACACTAAGTCATGGGTAGGGTAGTTCTTCTCATGAACTCTTAGTTGTCTACCTCCATAACATATTACTCTTCTCTCTTGCATCAGAACCGCACCAAACCCAGTACCACATGCATTAGTGTATACTATGAATACTTTGTTCCTATCGAGCAAGGTCAAGACTGGTGTTGTTGTCAGAGTCATCTTTAGTCACTGAAAAGTTTCATCACAATCTATATCCCAAGAAAATGACAGATTCTTCTTCATTATTCTGGTGAGTAGGGCTGATATCTTTGCGAAGGCCTTAATGAACTTCCTATAAAAGCCCGGTAAACCAAGAAAACTTCTCACCTCCATTGCATTCTTTGGGATCTGCCAATCTTGAACTGCAACCACCTTTGCGGTATCTACTGCTATCCCATCTTTAGAGACCATATGCCTTAGAAATCTCACTTCATTTCTCCAAAAATGATATTTGGAGAACTTCGCCTTAGGCTGGTGCACACGGAGAGTTTTCAAAACCTCTCTCAAATGTTGGGCATGCTCTTTCTCGCTCTTCGAGAAAATCAAGATGTCATCAACAAAGACCACAATGAACTTATTTAGAAACTCCCGAAACACCCTACTCATCAGATCAACAAAATAGGCAGGTGCATTCGTCAATCCAAAAGGCATGACGAGCCACTCGAAGAAACCATCTGGAGTTCTAAAAGAGGTCTTGTCTATATTGTCCTCATCCACCCTCAACTAGTGAAACCCCATGGCCAAGTCTAACTAAGAGAAAACAGATGCACCAACAAGCAGGTCAAACAAATCAACTGTCATCGGATGTGGGCACCTATCCTTCGTAGTGAGTTATTCAGCTCCCTATAATACACACATAAGCGAAGCGAGCCATCCGCCTTAGTGGTGAATACTACTGGAGCACCCCTTTTAGATATGCTTCGCCCAATAAACCCTTTCTCAAGTTGCTCCCCTACTTGTTTTGTAACACCCCGTATTTTCTGAGAATATTAAAATAACAAATTAAAGAATAATTTATTTGAAAAAGAGGAATGAGAAAAGAATGACGTTTAGCATTGTTCTAAGGTTTGTAAGCAAAAGACTTAGTAGCTCATTTGGTTAGAACATGTAACTTGCATACAAGAGGTACATAGTTCGATCCCCGCCAGCGCCATATTTTTGTTTTAGGGGAATGGCTAAAAAGTGGCTTAGTGTGAACGCAGTTCAAAAAGTGGTTTAGTGTGAAAATGGTTAATTATGAAGAAGTTATTAAGCCATGAAGTTTGTATGCATATGAGAGAAATATATATATATATATATAAATTAAATAAATAAATATTCAAAAAAGTTCAAAACAGCGAATCGGGAGGGGGAATAGCCGAACCGCACCATTTTTGGAGTCGACCCGAGCCCCTACTGGGTCGACTAGAGGACAATCCAGGGTGTTTGGCTGCCAACCCGTGGCCCGATTCGCCCTAAGGGATGATATGGCATCTGAGTGGTCCAGATCAGTTCTAGGGTTAATCCTAAGGCCTAAATAACTTCATACACCTATATATACACCCTAAGACCTAACCCTAATTCATAAATATTATCTATGACAACATTATGCTGTCAAATTCTCTCTTAAATCCTAGCTGCCGCCTCTAAATCAAATCTCAAGTGTTCAACTTCAACTCAAATTAAAGATTAGAGCTTCTACAATAATTCAAGAAGATAATATCAGCAACACCGCAACGTTTCTACACCAATTTCAATGCATAATTCTATTCTTTAACCACGGAAGGTGAGTACGGTGATTTTCATAATATAATGGGATTAAAGGTAACATGATGAACTTGTAAAAAGGATTCATATGTATGTATGTAATTTAAATCTCATCCAAGTCTTCACCTTTTTGATTCATGTCATCATATACCTATGTTTCTATGTAAAGTTGATACCTTTATCAGTTTATTCATGTTGAATCTGTCACTATGCCTCTATGCTAGTTTACATGCCCCTTTATTTCATGATGTTGTGTTAATTACAATTTTATGTGATTTGATTCTCTCTTCTTATCCCTATTCCTTTTATTTTTGGATCTAGGGTACCTTCGAGCCTATGTTAAAAATACGCGCGAATGCAAATACGTGAGAACGATGGGAATATGTGAAATATGGAAAATTGGATATTATTGGATATTTTGGATAATTGGATAATATGTGAAATTGGCATATTTGGGTATGAATAACATGGAATTGATGAAATTGCTTATAATTGTAAATTTGTAATTGAGGCTGATTAATATGTAATTAGTGACAATTTGGAATAGGCAATATTATAAACATGATTATATGTTTAATTGGATATACATGACATGAAAATTAGGTATGGGTGAAAAACGAATATTAATAAACCTTTGACACGAGGTTAGGCGCAATTGTGGCATAAGACTGCCCGGAACGGCCCGGCAAATCCAGCTGCCACAATTGGACGTCTAATGTGAGAGGTCAAAGGAATGAATTGTAGGCGCAACGGTTAATGACACGATGTTAGACCAGTTTGTGGCGTAAGACTGTCCGGAACCGCCCGGCAAATCCAGGGGCCATAAGGCGTTCGGTCTAATGTGGGAGATCATGCACCATTCGTCATAAGGAATGAATTAAGGAATACTAACCATAATAAGACATGGGTATGGTTAGAGGGTTAAGTGGGGTGACATGTAAATTATTACGTGTAAATATGGACTTAACCGGAATAAGATAAGACATGTAAATTATGACATGTAAGTATGGACTTAACCATAGCATGTGTAAGACATGGACATTTAAATTAAAATGGTTAAGTGGGAGAAAAACCTAGTGGGGACCAAGCATAGGTGGGAGGCTTGTGTCGGATGGGGGACCCGTTTCAACCAGTAACCCGTTTGAGTATCTAATTGGGCCCGGTACTAGGCCAGGTGTAACACCCCGTGAATTCTATAACGTTAAGCTTCACGAATTAAAGTATAATTAATTATAAATTATGAAATCAAGGGAAATGGGTTATGCCATTGCGTTCCTCTCGAAATTCTGCTTGAGATAGAGTTCAAGTTTGCGTAAAACGGATATCGTATGAAGAAGGTATGGACGAACGAAGTTGGGCAGAAAAACAGGAAAATGGGTCAGAATGCACTGGCGCACTTGTGAAGTGCGCCAGAACAAAGTTGAACTGGCGCACTTGGGAAGTGTGCCAGTACAATTTTGACCTGGCGCACCTGCCAAGTGCGCCCAGGTCAGAAAGACCTGCTGGTCAGGCCCTAGCTGGCCTGGTCAGGGTCTGGTCGAATTCTGATGCTTGGTTGAGTCACTAGGGCTTACATGTCTCTTTCTTATTGGCCTCTCTTGAGATGGATGGTCTGGATTCACCCTAGCTTCATCGACGGCTCAAAACAATTTAAAATTCTATAAATACAACTCAAGTCTAACCCTAAATTCACACAAATAATAGAATGCAAAAGCCGTCATGCTGCTGGAGAGGAACTAGGAATGGCCGTCAATTAGAAAGCCTAGAGACAAGCCAACAAGCCTAAGAGACGAATCAAATTAAAAGAAGATCAAAGCTTAATCAAATCATTCAACGCAACTTTGCTACCCAAAGGAGAGCATCTCCAAATCAGAATAACAGAAATCAGAAAACAAGAATTCATCACACGTTGTAAGTATAGTGACCTTTCAAAATATGAATAAAAACTGTGATGTGATTCGATGTAAATGAAAATAGAATCGTGTTGTTATAATCTTTGTGTATTGTGATGGTTCTATCATGACTTGTGTATTGATGTTTGTGGCATAAATTAATTGATGCAAGCCTATTGAACAATTGTATATGAAAAACAATGGCATTTGCAAGCTTGTGGCAAAAACTAGAAATTTATCCCTTTTTGTATATGTCGATGGCATGGACTATGTATATTCCCTTAGTCTAAATTAGAATTTGTGTAAATATGTTATAGACCTTTTATGCCTACATGACCCAAAACCTATGATATCATCCTTATGTTTATTGGCAAGTATAATTAGATCTATGTTTGCAAGTATAATTGGATCTATGTTTCATAAACTATGTAAGTTCATGTTTATTTGCAAAATATAATTGGTTCTATGTCAAACATCGTTTGGGTTTCATAAACTATGCAAGTTCATGTTGAAATAGGCTATATGATTAGATGTAAAAATTGTACATTTTGATGAATATATAACATGCTAGTTTTGTGGTCGATATTATGCCAAGTTAACATGTTTAAACACAAGTTTGTATTTGCCTAAACTATGCCATTTCATATGTCACCTACTTAGTCATACTTTGATTCGAATGCAAGTTCACATGACCCATGTTATATGTTAGTTGAATCGCCAAATTGCAAGTTCATGCGCCACACACCTTTATGTATTACATGTTCTTGATTTCCCCTTTTCCTCACGTTTATAAAGTTGGGCTGAATTGTGACAAGCCCAACACATGTTATAACGTTGCGAACAGATGGGGGTAATAACGTTGCGTGTAAAATATGAAAATATACGTTGGCATGTTTGGCACATGCCAATGATTATGACACATAAGCGGTATGAATTGAAATACCCAAAAATAAAAGATATGACATTTACATGTAGTTGAAAAGTAATAAAATATGTAAATTTAGAAAACACGATATGCTTAACCCGAGGTTGGATTGAGTTGTGATGTAAACCTGCCCGGACCCGCCCGGCTGTCCAGTAGTCACAACAATACCTATCCAATGTGGGTGGTTAAGCATTGAGCCCAATAAGGACCCGAGGTTAGACTGAGCTACAGTGTAAACCTGCCCGGAACCGACCGGCACATCCAGTAATCGTAGCAATACCTGTCTAATGTGAGTGGTCTGGTGCTCCTAAGAAGCTAAGGACAGATGGTAGGGTTAAGTCAACCATATCACTTAACCAAATTTAACATGTTAACAAGAATCGATGGGTGGGGTTAGGTAAATACAGACACTTAACCACTTAACATGTTTGACTAGAAAATCCTGGTAACGAGGGACCCATTTCAGCAGTAACCCAAAGTTAGGTATCAACGGTACCCTGAAACTAGGCAGGGTGGGGCACGATTACTGGGCTGATTGTAAGCGGTCAAACGACGGCGGTGGGTGCACAGTGCAGGTCTAACGGGGTGCGGGCGTGCACACACTCCGGAGCCGACAACCAGGGCATTGGGGACACCAGTAGTATAACCCATGCCTTCTAGTTTTGTGTCGGGGCCGCCACCATGGGTCTTGATACACCCCATGGTGGGACCAACATAGGTATCTACAATTCTTGGGGGTCGTATGACACATGTTAACGCGAGTAGGAGCCGATCTTTAATAAGAATGGGGATCACTCCACCCTCACCATGGGGTGCCAATTAGAATAAATTCAAGTAGGTGCAGAGATATAGTATGGGTGTGATAGTGCATTCGACACTTCCTTAGCTTGTGACACTTTCCTATTTTTAGTTTACATCCATCATACCCTTTTCTTATTCACATATTGAAGAGTTACTAGATTTACTCAGGCTTTATGTCTGACCCTATTTTCTTTCCGTCTTCTTTTCTTTCGTTTCCCCCCCCCCAGGTCCATAGGGAGGAAACAACTCAACTCAGTCAGACTCTTTACAAGCACCAAGAACGTAGATGTATGATTTGGATCTTTCTTGCTCGGATAATGGCTTTGGATATCACTATGGGGATTTTTGTCACTTTATTTATGTTTTCATGCTTCTTTAATAATCAAGGAAGTTATGAGGTTGTAATGTTGAAAGTATTTTGAGATAATTATGGAAATCTTTGTTTGATACACATATTGATGAAATAAAAGTTTGTTTGGTTTCCGCTGTTTAAAATATGTGTATTCATATCTGTCTTGAGTTCATCTGTGGCTTTTACTTATAAACCTCCACCAAAGTTAAGGAATTCCCTTTGTGAGTGACCTTAATGGAGGTGGGGTGTTTCACTTGGTATCAGAGCATAGGTTTACCAGACAAGATAAAAGTTTTTGAAAATTGTTTTCAAAAAGAAAGTTTAAAGGAGCATTTTTTTTAGAAAAAGAAAGTGTTATATTAATAAAAAGACAAAATCCCCCAAAGCCATGTGCCCTATCTATCCTTCTCTATCATTCGTTTTGAATCTTTCCTTTCTGTTTCAGCATGTCTAGAGACCATAACCTTCCGGAAGGAGTGCCGATTCCCGGCTGGTTTAGGAGGTACTTAGAAGCAAGGGCCAATGGCGCAGGCCCAGCAAACATCCCTCCTCCAGTGGCCGCGGTTCCTCCTCCTCCTCTGCCTCCTCGTGGAAATGCCTTCGCAAAAACATGTAGAGACTTCAAGGCTATGGGTGGAAAAGACTTTTATGGGACAGAATCTTTTGTTGAAGCAAGAAACTGGTTAAAGGAGACTGAGGATTTGTTTGTCATCTTTGGAGTGGATGACAGGCAAAAGATACAACTTGCGGTGTGGTTACTTAAGGATGAAGCTTCCTATTGGTGGGAAGTTACTAATGCTCAGAAGGCGGTGGAAACATGGGAAGACTTCAGGACAAGGTTTGAGACGAAATTCCTCTCCCAAGCCGAAAGAAGCCTGCAAATGGAAAAGTTTCTAACTCTGAAACAGGGAAGCATGACGATCAGGGTATATGTTAATCAGTTTAATCAGCTGGCCAGATTTGGGCTAGACTTAGTAAACACCCAACACAAGAAGGCACTTCACTTCGTCAAGGGTTTGAATGAGCCTCTACACAGCCTTGCCATGACCCATGTATCCACGAGTGCGACTTATGAAAGCTTGGTGGACATGGCGTTGCTACACGAGGAAGACCACGGCAAGAAAGAAACTAAGGGGGAAGAGAAGAAAGAAGGTCTACAAGCAAAGAAAACAGACTTCAAGAAAGGAGGGAAGAACAATAAGCCCCGTGAGAAGAGAAGGTGCAATTTCTGTGGCATTATGGGCCATATATCAAAAAACTGCCGGAAAAGGAAGGCGAAGATGGGTGGTTGCTTCCATTGTGGAGAAACTGGACACCAAGCTAAGGACTTCCCAAAGAAGAAAGGGCAGGGACAGAAAGCCGGATCCACTTCAGGGGGCCAGGTTCATGCGCTAGTGGCACCTCAGCAGGAACGAGGTAGTAATATTTCTGTAGAAAGTGTAGCCTATCTTTATGATCATCCAGTTCGTACACTTTTTGACTCTGGCGCATCACACTCTTTTATTTCATCTGCCTTAGTAGAATCTCTGCATCTAGACACTAGTATGGTAGAAGATCCCTTAGTAGTTTCAAATCCAATTGGGGGCTCCGCTTACTTGTCAATGGTTTGTTTGGGTTTGAAAATCTCTATTCTCAGCGTTGAGTTTAGTTGTAGTGCCTTTGTTTTGGGCTTCTCGGGATATGGTTTGATCTTAGGCATGGACTGGTTATCCAGTAATAGTGTCATTCTTGACTGTGAGAAAAGAGTAGTTAGACTCTTGACTCGGCTTGGTAACACTCTAGAAATTTCCTGTAATCCTTTGAATGCTGTTATGCTTAGTTATCTAGAGTCGCTTGATGCTTTTGATAAGAATTTGCAATCAGTTAGAGTAGTCCGAGAATATCCGGATGTCTTTGAGGAAGTGAAAGGCTTACCTCCGAGGCGGGAAATAGACTTCCGCATATATCTTGTGGATAACGCAAAGCCTGTAGCTTTACCTGTCAGAAACATGGCTCCAAGGGAGAGAAAGGAGCTCAGTAAGCAGGTTAAAGAACTTCTCGAAAAGGGGTTCATTAGACGGAGCATTTCAGAATGGGGTGCTCCAGTGGTGTTCGCAACCAAAGCGGACGGTTCGCTTCGCCTTTGCGTCGACTATAGGGAGTTAAACAAATTGACCAAGAAAAATAGGCACCCTCTTCCCCGAATCGACGATTTGTTTGATCAGCTTGTAGGTGTGACGGTCTTCTCCCAACTTGATCTGGCAACTGGGTTCCATCAGCTAAGAGTAGCTGAAGACAGCATTGATAAGACAACATTCAAAACCCCAGACGGTTTCTTCGAGTGGCTTGTCATGCCTTTCGGCTTGACAAACGCACCCGCTTATTTCGTAGACCTAATGAGCAGGGTGTTCAGAGAATTCCTCAACAAATTTGTGGTTGTCTTCGTAGATGATATCTTAATCTTCTCAAAGAGTGAGGAAGAACATGCTCAGCATCTGAAAGAAATCATGGATACTCTCCGTGCACACCAACTAAAAGCCAAATTCTCCAAGTGTCACTTCTGGAGAAAAGAAGTAAGGTTTCTTGGGCATATAGTGTCCAAAGAAGGGTTGGCTGTGGACCTGCGAAAGTGGTGGCAGTACAAGATTGGAAGACACCAAGAAATGCAACCGAAGTTCGAAGCTTTCTTGGGCTAGCCGGTTTTTATCGAAAGTTTATTAGGGATTTCGCGAAAATCTCAGCCCCACTCACAAGGCTAACAAAGAAGAATCTGGCGTTCACTTGGGATTTGGACTGCGAGTTTGCTTTCCAACGATTAAAAAGGGCTCTCACAACAGCCCCGGTTCTAACTCTGCCTGACGAAAGCAAAATGTTCACAATATACACGGATGCATGTGGAACAGGACTAGGCGCTGTCCTAATGCAAGAAGGAAGGGTAGTAGCTTATGGCGGAAGACAATTGAAGGTTCATGAAAAGAACTACCCAACCCATGATCTTGAGTTGGCCGCCATCGTCTTTGCACTTAAGTCTTGGCGCCATTATCTCCTAGGTGAGAAGTTTGAATTATACACTGACCATACATCGTTGAAATATCTCTTCTCCCAGAAGGATCTTAACTTGAGGCAGCAAAGGTGGATGGAGTTTCTTGCCTCATATGATTTTGAAATTTCCTATACTCCCGGAAAAGGCAACGTGGTAGCGGATGCGTTGAGCCGAAAGAAACTGACACTAAGCCCTCTCTTTGTGGAAAGGAAAAACTTGGAGTATATAGCCAGTTTTAACTTTAGGCCCTCCTCGGATTTTGTACTGGGTTTGTTAGCATCTCTCGAAGTACGCCCTACTCTCTTAGACTCAATAGGGGCTGCCCAACGTGAAGACCCTCAGCTTGTTGATGTAATTGATAAACTTATTAGGGGTGAGACTTCTAGTCACCTCAGTAGATACGCCATCGATGATAAGGGTTGGCTGAGACGAGATGGAAGATTATGCGTCCCACAAGCAAGGGAGTTAACAAAGAAGGTTCTCGAGGAAGAGCATCATTCCAAGATGACTATACACCCTGGCGGTGATAAGATGTACAAGGATATAAAAAGGACTTTCTTTTGGAGCGACATGAAGCAAGACGTGGCTGATTTCGTTTCTAAGTGCATGACCTGCCAACAGGTCAAGGCGGAACAAAAGAAGCCTGGAGGACTACTTCACCCTCTAGAGGTCCCACAGTGGAAGTGGGATAGCATTTCAATGGACTTCATTGATGGACTGCCTAGGTCGAGAAGAGGCAACACTAGCATTTGGGTAATAGTGGATAGGCTTACTAAAAGCGCCCACTTTATACCTGTCAAGAGTAGAAGGACTGCCTCATCTCTAGCATCTCTTTATCTCAAGGAAATAGTTCGACTCCATGGGATACCCTCCAGCATTGTTAGTGACCGAGTCCCTATTTTCACAAGTGAGTTTTGGCGGAGTCTGCAAGAAGCTGTAGGCACACAGCTATGTTTGAGCACGACCTATCACCCCCAAACAGATGGCCAGACGGAAAGGGTGAATAGAGTTTTAGAGGATCTTTTAAGACTTTGCATTCTTGACTTTGGAGGGACGTGGGAGGATCACCTTCCTTTAGTGGAATTTGCCTACAACAATAGCTACCAAGCTACCATCGGCATGGCACCCTTCGAAGCCTTGTATGGAAGACCATGCAAATCACCAACTTGTTGGTGGGAGTCTACAGATAAGCTTATACTTCGGCCAAACATGATTCAAGAAACTTCAGAGAAAGTGGACTTGATACGTAGGAGAATGAAGATAGCCCAAGACAGACAGAAATCCTACGCCGACAAAAGAAGGACCGACCTTGAGTTTGAGGTTGGGGACAGGGTTTTCCTTAAGGTATCCCCTTTAAGGAACGTCGTTCGCTTTGGATCCGCAGGAAAGCTAGCACCAAGATTTATAGGACCGTTTCCTATCATCGAGAAGATTGGGAAAATGGCTTAGAGAGTAGATCTGCCTGAAAGATTGGCCGGAATTCACAACGTCTTTCGCATTTCTCATCTCCGGAAATGTCTACATGAATCAGCGGAAGTGGTGGAGCCAAGCATTCTAGAAGAAGCCGAAGTGGAACGCAAAGCAACTGTGAGGAGAGTTCCAACCCGCATCATAGGAACTGAAGTGAAAAAGCTACGCAACCGCGAAGTCAAACTCGTTAAAGTTCAGTGGAGTGACGCCGAGGAAGACGCGGCCTGGGAAACCGAGGATAGAATACGAGCTGCCTACCCTCTTCTTTTTTAGGGTACATCTTTGACCTCTCTTTTTTCTTAAGTTGTGCTTGTATCTATCTTTTTAGGTATATCTCCTTGATATTATCCTTTATCCTTAGGTAGAAACCCCTTTAGATGTAAACATGTATTTGAAACATGTTATGGTTGATGGCTGCAAGTGGTTGCAAGTGGTTGCTAGTGGTTGCTCGTGGATGCATATACACACACAACCTAGGTCTTAGATCGGCTCAATCACTTCATGCTGCATATGCATATATGTATTCTTATTTGTATATGGTTGTGAACTTGATATGCTGTCAGATGGTCGTCGCATTTGTATGAATAGTTGTGCACTCATGTAGAATTATGAGTAGGAAAAATTTTGCATACATAATGGATTCATGACACTTACATGATTCGCATTAAGGAGGTCAACTGAATCTGTAGACCGCCTGATTTCTGCATTAGATAAGGACAAGTACACACACTATGCATATGATCATGAAGCATTAGAAGTCTTTTAAGGACAGTGAATGCCTGTGTTTGTTGGTTGAGTAGATGGACTGTTGGGTGGTAGGATATACATTCTTCCTAACTAGAAGATTTCGGGGACGAAATCCTTTAAAGTGGGGGAGAATGTAACACCCCGTGAATTCTATAACGTTAAGCTTCATGAATTAAAGTATAATTAATTATAAATGATGAAATCAAGGGAAATGGGTCATGCCATTGCGTTCGTCTCGAAATTCTGCTTGAGATAGAGTTCAAGTTTGCATAAAACGGATATCGTATGAAGAAGATATGGACGAACGAAGTTGGGCAGAAAAAACGGAAAACGGGTCAGAATGCACTGGCGCACTTGTGAAGTGCGCCAGAACAAAGTTGAACTGGCGCACTTGGGAAGTGCGCCAGTACAATTTTGGCCTGGCGCACCTGCCAAGTGCGCCCAGGTCAGAAAGACCTGCTGGTCAGGCCCTGGCTGGCCTGGTCAGGGTCTGGTCGAATTCTGATGCTTGGCTGAGTCACTAGGGCTTACATGTCTCATTCTTATTGGCCTCTCTTGTGATGGATGGTCTGGATTCACCCTAGCTTCATCGACGGCTCAAAACAATTTAAAATTCTATAAATACAACTCAAGTCTAACCCTAAATTCACACAAATAATAG
Source organism: Allium sativum (assembly GCA_030737875.1). NCBI lineage: Eukaryota > Viridiplantae > Streptophyta > Magnoliopsida > Asparagales > Amaryllidaceae > Allium > Allium sativum. The sequence continues at coordinate 601,735,799 of CM060919.1, read as the reverse complement.
AATACAAAAGCCGTCATGCTGCTGGAGAGGAACTAGGAATGGCCGTCAATTAGAAATCCTAGAGACAAGCCAACAAGCCTAAGAGACGAATCAAATTAAAAGAAGATCAAAGCTTAATCAAATCATTCAACGCAACTTTGCTACCCAAAGGAGAGCATCTCCAAATCAGAATAACAGAAATCAGAAAACAAGAATTCATCACACATTGTAAGTATAGTGACCTTTCAAAATATGAATAAAAACTGTGATGTGATTCGATGTAAATGAAAATAGAATCGTGTTGTTATAATTTTTGTGTATTGTGATGGTTCTATCAAGACTTGTGTATTGATGTTTGTGGCATAAATTAATTGATGCAAGCCTATTGAACAATTGTATATGAAAAACAATGGAACTTGCAAGCTTGTGGCAAAAACTAGAAATTTATCCCTTTTTGTATATGTCGATGGCATGGACTATGTATATTCCCTTAGTCTAAATTAGAATTTGTGTAAACATTTTATAGACCTTTTATGCCTACATGACCCAAAACCTATGATATCATCCTTATGTTTATTGGCAAGTATAATTAGATCTATGTTTGCAAGTATAATTGGATCTATGTTTCATAAACTATGTAAGTTCATGTTTATTTGCAAAATATAATTGGTTCTATGTCAAACATCGTTTGGGTTTCATAAACTATGCAAGTTCATGTTGAAATAGGCTATATGATTAGATGTAAAAATTGTACATTTTGATGAATATATAACATGCTAGTTTTGTGGTCGATATTATGCCAAGTTAACATGTTTAAACACAAGTTTGTATTTGCCTAAACTATGCCATTTCATATGTCACCTACTTAGTCATACTTTGATTCGAATGCAAGTTCACATGACCCATGTTATATGTTAGTTGAATCGCCAAATTGCAAGTTCATGCGCCACACACCTTTATGTATTACATGTTCTTGATTTCCCCTTTTCCTCACGTTTATAAAGTTGGTCTGAATTGTGACAAGCCCAACACATGTTATAACGTTGCGAACAGACGGGGGTAATAACGTTGGGTGTAAAATATGAAAATATACGTTGGCATGTTAGGCACATGCCAATGATTATGACACATAAGCGGTATGTTGAAATACCCAAAAATAAAAGATATGACATTTACATGTAGTTGAAAAGTAATAAAATATGTAAATTTAGAAAACACGATATGCTTAACCCGAGGTTGGATTGAGTTGTGATGTAAACCTGCCCGGACCCGCCCGGCTGTCCAGTAGTCACAACAATACCTATCCAATGTGGGTGGTTAAGCATTGAGCCCAATAAGGACCCGAGGTTAGACTGAGCTACGGTGTAAACTTGCCCGGAACCGACCGGCACATCCAGTAACCGTAGCAATACCTGTCTAATGTGAGTGGTCTGGTGCTCCTAAGAAGCTAAGGACAGATGGTAGGGTTAAGTCAACTATAACACTTAACCAAATTCAACATGTTAACAAGAATTGATGGGTGGGGTTAGGTAAATACAGACACTTAACCACTTAACATGTTTGACTAGAAAATCCTGGTAACAAGGGACCCGTTTCAGCAGTAACCCAAAGTTAGGTATCAATGGTACCCTTAAACTAGGCAGGGTGGGGCACGATTATTGGGCTGATTGTAAGCGGTCAAACGATGGCGGTGGGTGCATAGTGCAGGTCTAACGGGGTGCGGGCGTGCACACACTCCGGAGCCGACAACCAGGGCATTGGGGACACCAGTAGTATAACCCATGCCTTCTAGTTTTGTGTCGGGGCCGCCACCATGGGTCTTGATACACCCCATGGTGGGACCATCATAGGTATCTACAATTCTTGGGGGCCGTATGACACATGTTAACGCGAGTAGGAGTCGATCTTTAATAAGAATGGGTATCACTCCACCCTCACCATGGGGTGCCAGTTAGAATAAATTCAAGTAGGTGCAGAGATATAGTATGGGTGTGATAGTGCATTCGACACTTCCTTAGCTTGTGACACTTTCCTATTTTTAGTTTACATCCATCATACCCTTTTCTTATTCACATATTGAAGAGTTACTAGATTTACTCAGGCTTTATGTCTGACCCTATTTTCTTTCCGTCTTCTTTTCTTTCGTTTCCCCCCCCCCCAAGGTCCACAGGGAGGAAACAACTCAACTCAGTTAGACTCTTTACAAGCACCAAGAACGTAGATGTATGATTTGGATCTTTCTTGCTCGGATAATGGCTTTGGATATCACTATGGGGATTTTTGTCACTTTATTTATGTTTTCATGCTTCTTTAATAATCAAGACAGTTATGAGGTTGTAATGTTGAAAGTATTTTGAGACAATCATGGAAATCTTTGTTTGATACACGTATTGATGAAATAAAAGTTTGTTTGGTTTCCGCTGTTTAAAATATGTGTATTCATATCTGTCTTGAGTTCATCTGTGGCTTTTACTTATAAACCTCCACCAAAGTTAAGGCATTCCCTTTGTGAGTGACCTTAATGGAGGTGGGGTGTTTCACCAGGGTTGGGGCATGCTTACTGGACTTGAATGTAAGAGGTCAAAACGTGAATAGCGGTGGCAACGCGAGTCCGACGGGTTCATGTGCGTGCATGGCTCCGGGCTGGTAGGTAAGACGTTGTTGCATCATGTAGGTATAGTCGTGCATTTTATGTTGGTATCGGGGTTGCCACTTTGGGTAGTGATACACCCCACTGTGGGGCCAGCACGGGTGCCTATGGGGTTTAGGGAGCCGATCGAATGGGTAGGGTAAGGGTACCTTAGCGGTGGTAGGAGCAAGCCGACACCTACGATAGCAGCTAGGTACAAGTAACTACCAAGTTTGTCATGTAGGTACAGTTAGTGGGAAGGGATCAACCTTTAGTAAATAGAGACTAGTAGATGTGCGGTGTAAATAAGTAATGTGGTGTAACTTAGCAAAAGTGCGGTGTAATGAAATACATGTCGGTTGAGATGGATAGTCCTTTGGGTGCTAGTCTGATGTTGACTTCGGTCTTCGGGGTTAGTACTTGGAGGATTGTTCGCTTAGCCAAGGTGTTGTCTTAGTAGTTAGGAATGGAATCGTCTTGTCCATCCTTTTTATCTACCTTATCTATGCTACAGCCATATCATGATACCTATTTATGTCTTGGTCATTTACCTTACCTATTATTTGTTAAAATTACTGGACTCGCCAGACTTTATGTCTGACCCATTTTGTTTCCACCTCTTTTCTTTCCTTCCCCCTTGGTTTGCAAGGAGGGAATACTACAGCTTAGTGCGGATTTCCGTCAGTTGCTTGAAGAGAGTAGATGTATCGCTTTGGACTCTCTCATCTTTTTGGCTTTGCTTATGCCCAGTGGGGATTTATGCATTTATGTTATTTAAGTATTTGCTTCTTTATGTACTTTGAAGTTTTTGGAAAAGACAATTGATCCTGTTGTAATGGTTTTTGGAGACTACTTATGTAAGCTTGTTTTGAAGTTATGATGCTATGAAATAAGTTTTCATCTTCCGCTGTGTTTTATTTATTTATTCTTGTAATTTATCTGTTCTATACTACTATAACGCTTCATGAAATTAATGCATTCCCTTTGTGAGTGACATTAATGGCCATGGGGTGTTACATGTGGTATCAGAGCTATGGTTACAAGAACAAATAAAAAGTTTTGAAAAGTGTTTTCAAAAGTATTATTTTCATAGAAAGTTTTTTCAAAAACTTGTTTTAAAGAAGCTATTTTCAAGGAAAGTTTACTTTAAAGAGCATAATCCCCGCAAGCCATACATCTCTCTTTCGCTTCCCATTTTTGAAACTCTTTCTTTTTCTTTTTAGCATGTCTGGGGCTTCTGAGATACCAGAGGGTGTTCATGTACCCGGTTGGTTTCGTCAATATCTCGAGGCTAGGGCCGCTGCCGCGGGTCCGGCCGACGTTCCTCCTCCTCCTCCCCTAGCTCCAGTCATTCCTCCGCGTGGAGATGCTTTCTCCAAGATATGTAAAGACTTTCGTTCGATGGGTGGAAAACCTTTTAGTGGGTCTGAAATGTTCGTTGAAGCTAGAAATTGGTTGAAAGAAGTGGAGGATCTGTTTGGCATTTTCGATTTGGACGATTATAAGAAGGTCCAATTGGCTGCTTGGTTGATGAAGGACAAAGCCTCGTTTTGTTGGGAGGTTACTGATAGAGAGCGTGCTGTAGAGACGTGGGAAGATTTTAGGGAAGGTTTGAGTTGAAATTTCTTTCTCAAGCTGAGGAGAGTATGTACATGGAGAGGTTATTGACATTGAAGCAGAAAAAATTGACCATGAAGGAATATGTGACCAAATTTAATAAGTTGGCGAGATTTGGGCTAGAGTTGGTGAATATGCCTCACAAGAAGGCCTTGAGGTTTGCAAAGGGCCTAAATGAACCGCTTCACAGTTTGGCTATGTCCCACATTCCAATGGGGGCTACGTATGAAAAGCTTATTGATATGGCATACATGCATGAAGAAGAGAAGGGTGTTAGTACTTTTAGGCTGCAAGATAAGAAGGAGGATCCAAAGAAAGCCCAACAACAAAAGAAAGGTGGTAAAGAAAAGAGGAAGTGTCACAACTGTGGGATACTCGACCATTTGAAGAAAGATTGTTGGAGGAAGAAGAAGTTCGCTTGTTATCATTGTGGTGATCCAGGTCATGCTGTCAAGGACTGTCCTAAGAAGCAAGGGCAGAGGGCAGGTTCTGCTTTGGGAGGGCAGGTTCATGCTCTCATGTCTCCGGGGCAGAAAGAAGGTAGAAAAATTTCTGTCGAAAGTTTGATTTTCTTGTTTGATCATCCTGTCCGTACTTTATTCGATTCTGGCGCATCACATTCGTTTATCTCTACATCATTAGTTGAAACACTGCACTTGAATACTAGTCTCGTTGTGGATCCCATTATAGTCTCAAATCCTATTAGTGGGTCGGCTCATTTATCCATGGTTTGTAGGGATTTGAGATTGTCTATCTTAGGCATTGGTTTTGAATGTAATGCTTTTGTGCTTGGTTTCATGGGCTATGGGTTGATTCTAGGGATGGATTGGCTAGCCAGACATGGTGCCATCCTAGATTGTGAACGAAGGGTAGTAAAATTGTTGACTCGTAGTGGAAAGACACTTGATATTTTTTGTGACCCTAGAGGATTGGTGATGCATAGTTATCTTGAGTCACTTGATGCATCCAATGATGATTTACATTCTACTCGTATAGTCCGTGAATATGTTGATGTCTTCGATGAGGTGAAGGGTCTACCCCCAAAACGTGAGATAGACTTTCGTATTTATCTTGTAGACAATGCAAAACTCATATCTCAGCCAGTACGCCACATGGCTCCTCGTGAGAGGAGGGAACTCAATAAGCAAGTAGGGGAGTTGCTTAAGAAAGGGTTCATAAGATGTAGTATATCGAAGTGGGGTGCTCCAGTAGTATTTGCCACGAAGGCGGATGGGTCCCTTAGACTTTGTGTGGACTATAGAGAACTTAATAAGCTTACTAAGAAGAATAGGAACCCACTGCCGAGGATTGACGATCTCTTCGATCAGATAGTTGGCGCCTCAGTGTTTTCGCAGTTGGACTTAGACACTGGTTTCCATCAATTGAGAGTGGTTGAGGATAGCATAGACAAGACCGCCTTTAGGACTCCGGATGGTTTCTATGAGTGGCTTGTGATGCCCTTCGGTTTGACAAATGCCCCTGCATACTTTGTTGACTTGATGAGTAGGGTGTTAGGGGGTACCTTAATAAATTCGTGGTGGTCTTTGTGGATGACATCTTGATCTTTTCTAAGAGTGAGGAAGAGCATGCCCTACATCTTAGGGAAGTGTTGGAGACCCTTCGAGCGCATAACCTTAAAGCTAAATTTTCTAAATGTCACTTTTGGAGGAAGGAAGTGCGATTCTTAGGGCACGTGGTTTCCAAAGAAGGGATAGTCGTTGATCCCGCGAAGGTGATGGCCATCCAAGATTGGAAGGTCCCTAAAAATGCTACCGAGGTAAGGAGTTTCTTAGGGTTGGCTGGCTACTATAGGAAGTTTATCAAGGACTTCGCAAAGATATCAGCCCCATTGACACGCTTGACGAAGAAGAACCTAGTTTTCACATGGGACGTAGATTGTGATGATGCATTCCAACGTTTAAAGAGAGCTTTGACCACAGCCCCAGTCTTAGTGTTACCAGATGGTAGTAAGCCATTTACCGTTTATATCGATGCTTGTGGGACAGGACTAGGCACTGTTTTAATGCAAGAGGGGAGGGTACTAGCCTATGGAGGAAGGCAGTTGAGAGTGCATGAGAGAAATTACCCTACACATGACCTAGAGTTGGCTGCTATTGTTTTCGCGCTTAAGTCTTGGCGCCATTATCTTGTTGGCGAGAAATTCGAATTGTTCACAGACCACAAATCGCTAAAATACTTGTTCTCTTAGAAGGACTTGAACTTAAGGCAGCAAAGGTGGATGGAATTCTTATCGTCCTACGATTTCGAGATAGCATATACCCCAGGCAAGGGTAACGTGGTGGCAGACGCTTTAAATACGAAAAGGTTGTCCTTGAGTCCGTTGTTTGTTGAGCGGCGAAGCTTAGAGTTCATTTCTACGTTTGACTTTAGACCTTCCATTGACTTTGTACCCGGTTTGCTAGCATCCTTAGAGGTCAGACCTACGCTTTTGGGACGGATTGGTGAGGCACAGCGAGATGACCCACAGTTGGTTGAGTTAGTAGAGAAGCTCATAAGGGGGAGTCATCGAGCCATCTCAGTATGTATACCCTAGATGATAAGGGTTGGTTACGTAGGGACGGTAGACTTTGTGTACCACGAGATGAGTTTACTTTTGGGCCGGTATGAAGAGGGATGTGGCCGAGTTTGTCGCTAGATGCTTGGTGTGCCAACAAGTAAAAGCAGAGCAAAAGAAGCCCGGTGGGTTGCTTCACCCATTGGAGGTCCCACAATGGAAGTGGGAGAGTGTCTCGATGGACTTTGTTGATGGGTTACCAAGATCAAGGAAGGGCAATACGGGGATTTGGGTCTTGGTAGACAGACTTACTTAGAGCACCCATTTCATTCCTGTGAAGAGTAAGAGGACTGCTTCATGGTTAGCCTCCGTATACATTCGAGAGATAGTTCATTTGCACGGTTTTCCTTCTAGCATAGTGAGCGATCGCGATCCTGTCTTTATTAGCGAGTTTTGGAAGAGCTTGCTTAGAGAGGTGGAAATAGAGCGTGATGCGATGATTCGACGAGCTCCTACATGCATTCTTGGGTCGAAGATTAAGAAGTTGAGGAGTCAAGAGGTTAAGCTAGTCAAAGTGCAATGGGGAGATGATGAGAGCGACACTACTTGGGAGACGGAAGAGAAGATGCGTTCATTGTACCCTTTTCTTTTCGAGGGTATGTCTTTTAATTTCTCCTTTATCGCTTAGCTTGTACTTGTTCTATCTTTAGTATGTCCTCTCACTAGTATCTTTGACCTTTAGATAGGGTAGTCCTATGGTTGAAACATGTGTTTGAGACATGTTATGTATGGTGGATGCATGTGGATGCAAGTGTTTGCTAGTGGCTGCTCGTGGATGCATATACACACACTTTAGGCACTAGATTGGCTCAGTCACTTTCATATTGCATATTGCATATAAATGGATGTATTTAGTAAAATGAATGTACGTTGAATGTGTGTATCATATGGATGTTGCATTTAAATGAATGGTTGTGCACACATGTAGTAATGATATGTATAGGGTTCTTTGCATACATGATGGATACATGGCACTATCATTATTTGCATTAAGGAGGTCGACTGAATCAGTGGACCGCTTGATTTTGCATTAGTATACGGACATATACACACACTATGCATATGTACATGAAAAGCATTAGAAATATTTTAAGGACCATGGTTGCTAGTGGTTGATGGTTGCGTAGATGGATGATTGGATGGTAGGATACGTTCTTCTTGACTTAGAGATTTCGAGGACGAAATCCTTTAAGTAGGGGAGAATGTAACACCCCGTATTTTCTGAGAATATTAAAATAAAAAATTAAAGAATAATTTATTTGAAAAAGAGGAATGAGAAAAGAATGATGTTTAGCATTGTTCTAAGATTTGTAAGCAAAAGACTTAGTAGCTCATTTGGTTAGAACATGTGACTTGCATACAAGAGGTACAGAGTTCGATCCCCTCCAATGCCATATTTTTGTTTTAGGGGAATGGCTAAAAAGTGGCTTAGTGTTAACGCAGTTCAAAAAGTGGTTTAGTGTGAAAATGGTTAATTATGAAGAAGTTATTAAGCCATGAAGTTTGTATGCATAGGAGAGAAATATATATATATTAAGTAAATAAATATTCAAAAAAGTTCAAAACAGCGAATCGGAAGGGAATAGCCAAACCGCACCATTTTTGGAGTCGACCCGAACCCCGCTGGGTCGACAAGAAGTCAATCCAGGGTGTTTTGGCTGCCAATCCGTGGCCCGATTCACCATAAAGGCTGATATGGCATCTGAGTGGTCCAGATCAGTTCTAGAGTTAATCCTAAGGCCTAAATAACTTCATACACCTATATATACACCCTAAGACCTAACCCTAATTCATAAATATTATCTGTGACACCATTATGCTGTCAAATTCTCTCTTAAACCCTAGCCGCCGCCTCTAAATCAAATCTGAAGTGTTCAACTTCAACTCAAATTAAAGATTAGAGCTTCTACAACAATTCAAGAAGATAATATCAGCAACACCGCAACGTTTCTACACCAATTTTAGTGCATAATTCTATTATTTAACCACGGAAGGTGAGTACAGTGATTTTCACAATATAATGGGATTAAAGGTAATAAGATGAAGTTGTAAAGAGGATTCATATGTATGTATGCAATTTAAATCTCATCCAAGTCTTCACATTTTTGATTCATGTCGTCATATACCTATGTTTCTATGTAAAGTTCATACCTTTATCAGTTTATTCATGTTGAATCTTCATTATGCCTCTATGCCAGTTTACATGCCCCTTTATTTCATGATGTTGTGTTAATTCCAATTTTCTGTGATTTGATTCTCTCTTCTTATCCATATTCCTTTTATTTTTGGATCTAAGCTACCTACGAGCCTATGTTAAAAATACGCGCGAATGCAAATACGTGGGAACGATGGGAATATGTGAAATATGGAAAATTGGATATTATTGGATATTTTGGATAATATGTGAAATTGGCATATCTGGGTATGAATTACATGGAATTGATGAAATTGCCTATAATTGTAAATTTGTAATTGAGGCTAATTAATATGTAATTAGTGACAATTTGGAATAGGCAATATTATAAACATGATTATATGTTTAATTGGACATACACGACACGAAAATTGGGTATGGGTGAAATACGATTATTAATAAACCTTTGACACGAGGTTAGGCGCAATTGTGGCGTAAGACTGCCCGGAACCGCCCGGCAAATCCAGCTGCCACAATTGGACGTCTAATGTGAGAGGTCAAAGGAATGAATTGTAGGCGCAACGGTTAATGACATGAGGTTAGACCCGGTTTGTGGCGTAAGACTGTCCGGAACCGCCCGGCAAATCCAGCGGCCACAAAGCATTCGGTCTAATGTGGGAGGTCATGCACCATTCGTCATAAGGAATGAATTAAGGAATACTAACCATAATAAGACATGGGTATGGTAAGAGGGTTAAGTGGGGTGACATGTAAATATGGACTTGACCGGAATAAGATAAGACATGTAAATTATGACATGCAAGTATGGACTTAACCATAGCATGTGTAAGACATGGACATTTAAATTAAAATGGTTAAGTGGGAGAAAAACCTAGTGGGGACCAAGCATAGGTGGGAGGCTTGTGTCGGATGGGGGGCCCGTTTCAACCAATAACCCGTTTGAGTATCTAATTGGGCCCGGTACTAGGCCGAGGTTGGGGCACGCTTACTGGACTTGAATGTAAGAGGTCAAAACGTGAATAGTGGTGGCAACGCGAGTTCAACGGGTTTATGTGCGTGCATGGGTCCGGGCTGGTAGATAAGACGTTGTTGCATCATGTAGGTATGGCCGTGCATTTTATGTTGGTATCGGGGTTGCCACTTTGGGGAGTGATACACCCCACTGTGGGCCCGCACGGGTGTCTACGGGGTTTAGGGAGCCGATTGAATGGGTAGGGTAAGGGTACCTTAGCGGTGGTAGGAGCAAGCCGACACCTACGATAGCAGCTAGGTACAAGTAACTACCAAGTTTGTCATGTAGTTACAGTTAGTGGGAAGGGATCAACCTTTAGTAAATAGAGACTAGTAGATGTGCGGTGTAATTAAGTAATGTGGTGTAACTTAGCAAAAGTGCGGTGTAACGAAATACATGTTGGTTGAGTTGGATAGTCCTTTGGGTGCTAGTCTGATGTTGACTTCGGTCTTCGGGGTTAGTACTTGGAGGGTTGTTCACTTAGCCAAGGTGTACGATTGTCTTAGTACTTAGGAATGGAATCATCTTGTCCATCCTTTTTATCTACCTTATCTATGCTACAGCCATATCATGATACCTATTTATGTCTTGGTCATTTACCTTACCTATTATTTGTTAAAATTACTGGACTTGCCAGACTTTATGTCTGACCCGTTTTGTTTCCACCTCTTTTCTTTCCTTTCCCCCCTCTCCCAGGTTTGTAAGGAGGGAATACTACAGCTTAGTGCCGATTTATTTCAGTTGCTTGAAGAGAGTAGATGTATTGCTTTGGACTCTCTCATCTTTATGGCTTTGCTTATGCCCAGTTGGGATTTATGCATTTATGTTATTTAAGTATTTGCTTCTTTATGTACTTTGAAGTTTTTGGAAAAGACAATTGATCTTGTTGTAATGGTTTTTGGAGACTACTTATGTAAGCTTGTTTTGAAGTTATGATGCTATGAAATAAATTTTTATCTTCCGCTATGTTTTATTTATTTATTCTTGTAATTTATCTGTTCTATACTACTACAATGCTTCATGAAATTACTGCATTCCCATTGTGAGTGACATTAAAGGCCATGGGGTATTACACGTGGTATCAGAGCTATGGTTACATGAACAGATAAAAAGTTTTGAAAAGTGTTTTCAAAAGTATTATTTTCATAGAAAGTTATTTCAAAAACTTGTTTTAAAGAAGCTATTTTCAAGGAAAGTTTACTTTAAAGAGCATAATCCCCGCAAGCCATACATCTCTCTTTCGCTTCCCTTGTTTTGAAACTCTTTCTTTTTCTTTTTAGCATGTCTGGAGCTTCTGAGATACCAGAGGGTATTCATGTACCCGGTTAGTTTCGTCAATATCTCGAGGCTAGGGCCACTGCCGCGGGTCCGGCCGACGTTCCTCCTCCTCCTCCCCTAGCTCCAGTCATTCCTCCGCGTGGAGATGCTTTCTCCAAGATATGTAAAGACTTTCGTTCGATGGGTGGAAAACCTTTTAGTGGGTTTGAAATGTTCGTTGAAGCTAGAAATTGGTTGAAAGAAGTGGAGGATCTGTTTGGCATTTTCGATTTGGACGATTATAAGAAGGTCCAATTGGCTGCTTAGTTGATGAAGGACGAAGCTTCGTTTTGGTGGGAGGTTATTGATGGAGAGCGTGCTGTAGAGACATGGGAAGATTTTAGGGGAAGGTTTGAGTTGAAATTCCTTTCTCAAGCTGAGGAGAGTATGTACATGGAGAGGATCTTGACATTGAAGCAGAAAAACTTGACCGTGAAGGGGTATGTGACCGAATTTAATAAGTTGGCGAGATTTGGGCTAGACTTGGTGAATACGCCTCACAAGAAGGCCTTGAGGTTTGCAAAGGGCCTAAATGAACCGCTTCACAGTTTGGCTATGTCCCACATTCCAATGGGGGCTACGTATGAAAAGCTTGTTGATATGGCATACATGCATGAAGAAGAGAAGGGTGTAAGTACTTTTAGGCCGCAAGATAAGAAGGAGGATCCAAAGAAAGCCCAACAACAAAAGAAAGGTGGTAAAGAAAAGAGGAAGTGTCATAACTGTGGGGTACCCGGCCATTTGAAGAAAGACTGTAGGAAGAAGAAGAAGTTCGCTTGTTATCATTGTGGTGATCTAGGTCATGCTGTCAAGGACTGTCCTAAGAAGCAAGGGCAGAGGGCAGGTTCTACTTCGGGAGGGCAGGATCATGCTCTCATGGCTCCGGGGCAGGAAGAAGGTAGAAAAATTTCTATCGAAAGTTTGATTTTCTTGTTTGATCATTGTGTTCGTACTTTATTCAATTCTAGCGCATCACATTCGTTTATCTCTACATCATTAGTTGAAACACTGCACTTAAATACTAGTCTCGTTGTGGATCCCATTATAGTCTCAAATCTTATTGTTGGGTCGGCTCATTTATCCATGGTTTGTAGGGATTTGAGATTGTCTATCTTAGGCGTTGGTTTTGAATGTAATGCTTTTGTGCTTGGTTTCATGGGCTATGGGTTGATTCTAGGGATGGATTGGCTAGCCAGACATGGTGCCATCCTAGATTGTGAACGAAGGGTAGTAAAATTATTGACTCGTAGTGGAAAGACCCTTGATATTTCTTGTGACCCTAGAGGATCGGTGATGCTAGTTATCTTGAGTCACTTGACGCATCCAATGATGATTTACATTCTGTTCATATAGTCCGTGAATATGTTGATGTCTTCGATGAGGTGAGGGGTCTACCCCCAAAACGTGAGATAGACTTTCGTATTTATCTTGTAGACAATGCAAAACCTGTATCTCTGCCAGTACGCCACATGGCTCCTCGTGAGAGGAGGGAACTCAATAAGCAAGTAGGGGAGTTGCTTAAGAAGGGGTTCATAAGACGTAGTATATCGGAGTGGGGTGCTCCAGTAGTATTTGCCATGAAGGCGGATGGGTCCCTTAGACTTTGTGTGGACTATAGAGAACTTAATAAGCTTAATAAGAAGAATAGGCACCCACTGCCGAGGATTGACGATCTCTTCGATCAGTTAGTTGGTGCCTCAGTGTTTTCGCAGTTGGACTTAGCCACTGGTTTCCATCAATTGAGAGTGGCTGAGGATAGCAAAGACAAGACTGCCTTTAGGACTCCGGATGGATTCTATGAGTGGCTTGTGATGCGCTTCGGTTTGACAAACGCCCTCGCATACTTTGTTGACTTGATGAGTAGGGTGTTAGGGAGTACCTTAATAAATTCGTGGTGGTCCTTGTGGATGACATCTTGATCTTTTCTAAGAGCGAGGAAGAGCATGCCCTACATCTTAGGTAAGTGTTGGACACCCTTCGAGCGCATAACCTTAAAGCTAAATTTTCTAAATGTCACTTTTGGAGGAAGGAAGTGCGATTCTTAGGGCACGTGGTTTCCAAAGAAGGGATAGCTGTGGATCCCGCGAAGGTGATGGCCATCCAAGATTGGAAGGTCCCTAAAAATGCTACCGAGGTGAGGAGTTTCTTGGGGTTGGCTGGCTACTATAGGAAGTTTATCAAGGTCTTCGCAAAGATATCAGCCCCATTGACACGCTTGACGAAGAAGAACCTAGTTTTCACGTGGGACGTAGATTGTGATGATGCGTTCCAACGTTTAAAGAGAGCTTTGACCACGGCCCCAGACTTAGTGTTGCCAGATGGGAGTAAGCCATTTACCGTTTATACCGATGCTTGTTGGACAGGACTAGGCGCAGTTTTAATGCAGGAGGGGAGGATAATAGCCTATAGAGGAAGGCAGTTGAGAGTGCATGAGAGAAATTACCCTACACATGACCTAGAGTTGGCCGCTATTGTTTTCGCGCTTAAGTCTTGGCGCCATTATCTTCTTGGCGAGAAATTCGAATTGTTCACAGACCACATATCGCTAAAATACTTGTTCTCTCAGAAGGACTTGAACTTAAGGCAGCAAAGGTGGATGGAATTCTTAGCGTCCTACGATTTCGAGATAGCATATACCCCTGGCAATGGTAACGTGGTGGCAGACGCCTTAAGTAGGAAAAGTTTGTCCTTGAGTCTGTTGTTTGTTGAGCAGTGAAGCTTAGAGTTCATCTCTACGTTTGACTTTAGACCTTCCATTGACTTTGTACCCGGTTTGCTAGCATCCTTAGAGGTCAGACCTATGCTTTTGGGACGGATTGGTGAGGCATAGCGAGATGACCCACAGTTGGTTGAGTTAGTAGAGAAGCTCATAAGGGGGAGTCATCGAGCCATCTCAGTAGGTATACCCTAGATTATAAGGGTTGGATACGTAGGGACGGTAGACTTTGTGTACCACGAGACGTGTTTACTTTTGGGTCAGTATGAAGAGGGATGTGGCCGAGTTTATTGCTAGATGCTTAGTTTGCCAACAAGTAAAAGCGGAGCAAAAGAAGCCCGGTAGGTTGCTTCACCCATTGGAGGTCCCACAATGGAAGTGGGAGAGTGTCTCGATGGACTTTGTTGATGGGTTACTAAGAACAAGGAAGGGTAATACGGGGATTTGGGTTGTGGTAGACAGACTTACTAAGAGCGTCCATTTCATTACCGTGAAGAGTAAGAGGACTGCTCCATGGTTAGCCTCCGTATACATTCGAGAGATAGTTCGTTTGAACGGTGTTCCTTCTAGCATAGTGAGCGATCGCGGTACTATCTTTATTAGCGAGTTTTGGAAGAGCTTGCTTAGAGAGGTGGAAATAGAGCGTGATGCGACGATTCGACGAGCTCCTACATGCATTCTTGGGTCGGAGATTAAGAAGTTGAGGAATCGAGAGGTTAAGCTAGTCAAAGTGCAATGGGGAGATAATGAGAGCGACATTACTTGGGAGACGGAAGGGAAGATGCGTTCATTGTACCCTTTTCTTTTCGAGGGTATGTCTTTTAATTTCTCCTTTATCGCTTAGCTTGTACTTGTTCTATCTTTAGTATGTCCTCTCACTAGTATCTTTGACCTTTAGATAGGGTAGTCCTATGGTTGAAACATGTGTTTGAGACATGTTATGTATGGTGGATGCATGTGGATGCAAGTGTTTTCTGGTAGTTGCTCGTGGATGCATATACACACACTTTAGGCACTAGATCGGCTTAGTCACTTTCATATTGCATATTGCATATAAATGGATGTATTTAGTAAAATGAATGTACGTTGAATGTGTGTATCATATGGATGTTGCATTTAAATGAATGGTTGTGCACACATGTAGTAATGATATATATAGGGTTCTTTGCATACATGATGGATACATGGCACTATCATTATTTGCATTAAGGAGGTCGACTGAATCAGTGGACCACCTGATTTTGTATTAGTATACGGACATATACACACACTATGCATATGTACATGAAAAGCATTAGAAATATTTTAAGGACCATGGTTGCTAGTGGTTGATGGTTGCGTAGATGGATGGTAGGATACGTTCTTCTTGACTTAGAGATTTCAGGGACGAAATCCTTTAAGTAGGGGAGAATGTAACACCCCGTATTTTCTGAGAATATTAATATAACAAATTAAAGATTAATTTATTTGAAAAAGAGGAATGAGAAAAGAATGATGTTTAGCATTGTTCTAAGGTTTATAAGCAAAAGACTTAGTAGCTCATTTGGTTAGAACATGTGACTTGCATACAAGAGGTACAGAGTTCGATCCCCGTCAACGCCATATTTTTGTTTTAGGGGAATGGCTAAAAAGTGGCTTAGTGTGAACGCAGTTCAAAAAGTGGTTTAGTGTGAAAATGGTTAATTATGAAGAAGTTACTAAGCCATGAAGTTTGTATGCATATAAGAGAAATATATATATATATAGATATATATAAAAATTAAATAAATAAATATTCAAAAAAGTTCAAAACAGCGAATCGGGAGGGGGAATAGCCAAATCGCACCATTTTTGGAGTCGACCCGAGCCCTGCTGGGTCGACTAGAGGTCAATACAGGGTGTTTGGCTGCCAACCTGTGGCCCGATTCGCCCTAAGGGCTGATATGACATCTGAGTGGTCCAGATCAGTTCTAGGGTTAATCCTAAGGCCTAAATAACTTCCTACACTTATATATACACCCTAAGACCTAACCCTTCATAAATATTATCTATGACACCATTATGCTGTCAAATTCTCTCTTAAACCCTAGCCGCCGCCTCTAAATCAAATCTCAAGTGTTCAACTTCAACTCAAATTAAAGATTAGAGCTTCTACAACAATTCAAGAAGATAAATCAGCAACACCGCAACATTTCTACACCAATTTCAGTGCATAATTCTATTTTTTAACCACGGAAGGTGAGTACGGTGATTTTCACAATATAATGGGATTAAAGGTAACATGATGAAGTTGTAAAGAGGATTCATATGTATGTAGGTAATTTAAATCTCATCCAAGTCTTCACCTTTTTAATTCATGTCATCATATGCCTATGTTTCTATGTAAAGTTCATACCTTTATCAGTTTATTCATGTTGAATCTGTCATTATGCCTCTATGCCAGTTTACATGCCCCTTTATTTCATGATGTTGTGTTAATTCCAATTTTCTGTGATTTGATTCTCTCTTCTTATCCTTATTCCTTTTATTTTTGGATCTAGGCTACCTTCGAGCCTATGTTAAAAATACGCGCGAATGCAAATACGTGGGAACGATGGGAATATGTGAAATATGGAAAATTGGATATTATTGGATATTTTGGATAATTGGATAATATGTGGAATTGGCATATTTGGGTATGAATTACATGGAATTGATGAAATTGCCTATAATTGTAAATTTGTAATTGAGGCTAATTAATATGTAATTAGTGACAATTTGGAATAGGCAATATTATAAACATGATTATATGTTTAATTGGATATACATGACATGAAAATTAGGCATGGGTGAAATACGATTATTAATAAACCTTTGACACGAGGTTAGGCGCAATTGTGGCGTAAGACTGCCCGGAACCGCCCGGCAAATCCAACTGCCACAATTGGACATATAATGTGAGAGGTCAAAGGAATGAATTGTAGGCGCAACGGTTAATGACATGAGGTTAGACCCGGTTTGTGGCGTAAGACTGCCCGGAACCGCCCGGCAAATCCAGCGGCCACAAAGTGTTCGGTCTAATGTGGGAGGTCATGCACCGTTCGTTATAAGGAATGAGTTAAGGAATACTAACCATAGTAAGACATGGGTATGGTTAGAGGGTTAAGTGGGGTGACATCTAAATTATGACATGTAAATATGGACTTAACCGGAATAAAATAAGACATGTAAATTATGACATGTAAGCATGGACTTAACCACAGCATGTGTAAGACATGGACATTTAAATTAAAATGGTTAAGTGGGAGAAAAACTTAGTGGGGACCAAGCATAGGTGGGAGACTTGTGTCGGATGGGGGACCCGTTTCAACCAGTAACCTGTTTGAGTATCTAATTGGGCCCGGTACTAGGCCGGGGTTGGGGCACGCTTACTGGACTTGAACGTAAGAGGTCAAAACGTGAATAGTGGTGGCAACGCGAGTCCAACGGGTTCATGTGCGTGCATGGGTCCGGGCTGGTAGGTAAGATGTTGTTACATCGTGTAGGTATGGCCGTGCATTTTATGTTGGTATCGGGGTTGCCACTTTGGGGAGTGATACACCCCACTGTGGGGCCAGCACGGGTGCCTATGGGGTTCAGGGAGTCGATCGAATGGGTAGGGTTAGGGTACCTTAGGAGTGGTAGGAGCAAGCCGGCACCTACGATAGCAGCTAGGTACAAGTAACTACCAAGTTTGTCATGTAGGTACAGTTAGTGGGAAGGGATCAACCTTTGATAAATAGAGACTAGTAGATGTGCGGTGTAATTAAGTAATGTGGTGTAACTTAGCAAAAGTGCAGTGTAACGAAATACATGTTGAGTTGGATAGTCCTTTGGGTGCTAGTCTGATGTTGACTTCGGTCTTCGGGGTTAGTACTTGGAGGGTTGTTCGCTTAGCCAAGGTGTAGGATTGTCTTAGTACTTAGGAATGGAATCATCTTGTCCATCGTTTTTATCTACCTTATCTATGCTACAGCCATATCATGATACCTATTTATGTCTTGGTCATTTACCTCACCTATTATTTGTTAAAATTACTGGACTCGCTAGTCTTTATGTCTGACCCGTTTTGTTTCCACCTCTTTTCTTTCCTTCCCCCCCCCCTCAGGTTTGCAAGGAGGGAATACTACAGCTTAGTGCCGATTTCTTTCAGTTGCTTGAAGAGAGTAAATATATCGCTTTGGACACTCTCATCTTTATGGCTTTGCTTTTGCCCAGTGGGGATTTATGCATTTATGTTATTTAAGTATTTGCTTCTTTATGTACTTTGAAGTTTTTGGAAAAGACAATTGATCCTGTTGTAATGGTTTTTGGAGGCTACTTATGTAAGCTTGTTTTGAAGTTATGATGCTATGAAATAAGTTTTATCTTTCGCTGTGTTTTATTTATTTATTCTTGTAATTTATCTATTCTATACCACTATAACGCTTCATGACATTAATGCATTCCCTTTGTGAGTGACATTAATGGCCATGGGGTGTTACACGTTTGCTGAGTTCCTTCTTTCTCTTGGAGCCATATGGCGCATAGGCAATGCAACTGGCTTTGCATTGCCCACCAAGTTTATGTGGAAATCAACCTCGCGCCTCGGAGGTAATCCCCGAAAATCCTAGAAAACATCAGGATACTCACAGACTACTGGTACAGATCGTAAATCATCGATAGATGCATCAAGTGACTCTAGGAAACTAAGCATGACAGACCCTTTAGGGTTGCAAGAAATCTCGAGGGTCCTCCCATGGCAAGTGAAAAGCCTAACGACCCTCCTCTCACAATCCTGAATGGCACCATAAATGGCTAGCCAATCCATCTCTAGAATCAAACCATAGCCCATAAAACCAAGCACATATGCATCACACTCAAACCCGATGCCTAACACAGATATTCTCAAACCTCGAAAAATAATTGATAAATGAGTTGTACCACCAATGAGGTTTGAGACGACAACGGGATCCAAAACCATTCTAGTACTAAGGTGCAGAGACTCAACCACAGAATCAGATATAAAAGAATGTGAAGCGCCATATTTAAAAAGAGTTCTAACTGGATGATTGGAAAGAGAAATCAAACCTTCAATGGAAACTTTCCTACCTCTGTCCAGCGCACTGGCCACGAGAGCATGCACCTACCCTCCAGAAGATCCTGCCCTTTGACCTTGTCCTTTCCTCTTTGGGCAATCATTAACAAGATGTCCAACCTCTCCACAATGAAAACATGCATTCTTTCTTTTCTTGCAATCCTTGATCACATGACCCTCGCGTCCGCAATGATGACATTTCTTATCATCTCGAGCTTTACCATTCTTACCACCATTCTTTTGTTGTTGTTGTTCTTTTTTAGGCCGCACTTTCTTGTTTTGTGTTTCCTCAATCTTAGCTTCTTTCTTTTCAACTTTATCTTCCTCATGCATTAATGCCATATAACCGAGCTTCTCGAAAGTTGCTCCCATCGGAATATGAGACATAGTTAATCCATGAAGGGGTTCATTCAATCCTCTAGTAAACCTCAAAGCTTTCTTATGCACGGTATCTACTAGTTCCAAACCAAATCTCGCCAGTTGATTAAATTTATTAACATACTCTCTAACAGTCATGCTTCCTTGCTTAAGCCCCAATTTTTTTTCTATTTGCATACTTTTCTCGGCTTGAGAAAGAAACTTCATTTCGAATCTCTGTCGGAAATCATCCCAAGTCTCCACTGGACGCCTTGCATGCGCCGCACCAAAATGAGGCCTCGTCTTTAATCTGCCAAATGACCAACTGGATCTTCCTATGGTCGTCAACCTCAAAAATCCCAAATAAATCCTTTGTCTCTTTAAGCCATTTCTTGCTTCTACAAAAGTCTCAGTTCCTCGGAATGGCTTCCTGCCCATAGCACAGAAATCTTTGCACATCTTAGAAAAATTATCAGCATGCGGAGGAGTAGGAAGAGGAATAATGGTTGCAGCTGGAGGAGGGGAGTCTGTTTGGCCCTCGGCATGTACCTTAGCCTCCAGATACCTACGAAACCAAGCCGGTAACTGTATGCCCTCTGGAGTATTAGGTTCCCCAGACATGCTGAAAAGAAAAAGGGATTCAAATAGAGAATTGAAAGATATTACCTATGACTTTGGGGAATATGTTTTCCAAAATAGACTTCTCTTTTGAAAATGCTTTCCTTTAAAACCTTTTTGAAAACAATTTTCGAAATCTTTATCCGATCTGGTAACCTTCGGCTCTGATAACAAATGTGACACCTCACGTCCATTATTGTCACTCTTTATCAGAATGCATTAAGTTTCGTGAAGTATTATAGGTAAACAGAAACATTACAAGACAGATATAAAATAACAGCGGAATTAAAACTTTATTTAACAGAAAAGCTTCGTGGTGCAAACCCAATTACATTATAAGCTTGGTATACTTTAAAACATAAAACTTATGCCTTGTACAAAAATTATCATCAGAGTACAATTATAATACATAAAAAGAGCATAATCACCGAAATATAGCCATAGTAGAGAAGATACGAAATCAAGCAGTACATCTAAGCAGCTCCAAGCAGAAGGAAAGAGGAATCCTGATCAAGCTTGAGTATTCCCACCCTGAGAACCTGGGAGGGAATGGAAGAGAAAGAAGAGGAAACAAAATGAGTCAAACATAAAGCCTAGCTAGTCTAGTTACTTTTAGCATACCATTAAGTAAAAGCATCATGGCAGGCATATAAGTCGGAAAGAGATAACAGTCTCATAAGGAAGATATAGCAAGGTAAACAGGATAAATAGAATAGAACATGCATTGCACTTTTCTAATACTTTCCTTTGCACCAATACTAGTATAACAAGAACAAGATGATCCCAACAAGTACAAGATAGTAGACATAGGTGTACTTCTAGTGAGAGGTTTTACCCCATACAATCACAAGTAACCTAAAGAACTGACATATGGTAACCCCCAACGACAAGAATAGGCTCCTAAACAAGCAAGACTAGATGTACCCTAATTACTACCCCAATCGATCGACTCCTTAACTCGTAGATACCCTCTGCTGGCCCCACCGTAGGATGTATCACTTCCTAAAGTGGCAACTCTTTGTTTACAAGATGTTCACAACCATATCCACTAATGTCACAGCGTCCTATCTTCCCTAGCAAGCGGACCCATGCACGCACATGACTCCGTTGAAATGCACCGTCAACACCCTCACTCAAGTGACCTCTTACAATCAGCTCAGTAAGCAAGCCTAGACCCCGACCTAGATAGGGGTTCCCCGTTTGATACCAAGATGGGTTACTAACTGAAACGGGTCCCATACGCCAGATGATACAAGCTTCATCCTAGGATTGCATTCTTACTACTAGGATTTCAATAGGTTATGCCTACTAGTTTAACAAGATTGCATAACCCCACAGGTTAAGTTTGTCGGGTTCATACATGCAACCCATCCCCCCATATTTAATAAGATTGACTTAACCCTCCCACTGTTTTAAGAAAGTTTGCTTAACCCCTAATCAAGTTAACAAGTTCATGTAATCCTTATGGATTCAAATAGGTTAAGTATTACTAGTTCACCATCATTCATTCATTTATGGTTATAATGCGCTAGACCTCCCATATTAAGTCTACAACTTGTGGATGCTGAATATGTCGGTTGGGTCCGGGCAGACTTCTTCCACAAATCAAACTTAACATCGTATCTTAACACGTTACACGTTTATGCATTTAGACCCCTCACATTAGACTTACCACTTGTGGATGTTGGATATGACGAGCGGTCCCGGTCAGGCTTCTACCACAAATGTAATCTAACCTCGTGTCTAAGCGCGGTTACAGTTTCTAATTACTGTAAATCTAGGAATTTTCATTATTAACCAATTATCATGTTTTATTATGCCTAAAATCCCCGTCCGATCTACGATACATGTTATGTCCTAGATTTAGATCAAGATATCGATTATGCCCCAAATCCCAAGTTTTAGCTCAAGGTACAAATTATGCCCAAAATTCCCAATCATGTTTTACGATATGAATTATGCCCCAAATCAATAATTCCCAGTCGTTCCCAATTTCATGTATTAGCGTATTTCAGCGATAGGTCTAGGGTGTAAGGTAGCCTAACTACAAAAACAAAAAGGGAAAGAGGGAGAGAAGAGAACAAGAACAGGCATATGAATAAAACTGGCATAAAATGATAGAACTGGTTATACTAAAAGAATAGGCATATAGTGACATGATTAGGCAAACTAACATAATAGGCATAAGGTGACACGATTAGGCGAACTTAAAAGAATAGGGATATCATGAATAGGCATATATGCACTAATCAATAGATCAAGAGTACATGTAATGGCAGATCTATTAAGATTCAAGCTACTAACATGCATAAGCTTTAGATCCAAACTTATAAAAATGTCAAAATTACATTTTAGGTGTTTATATCTAAAAATAACGTAGATTCACTTTGATTAGATCTAAGAAACAGAAAAATTGATTGCAGATGTTGTAACACAGATATTTGAATATGTATAACTTGTTGTTGAAGAAGAATATGCTAGATCAGACTGAGTTGGGGCAGCATCTCGTTGTCGCCATTAATTTAGGTGAATAAAACAATGGGACTAATGTGTTATTTATAGCCTAGGGTCAATGAATCTTATCAGAAAACAAGTCCATGTATGCAGAACTGGATTTTCCCCGGATCTAGGGGTCAACATGGGTTTTGACACCCCTGTTGTAGGTTCGACCCATGGGTTGACACCCATAGAGGACAGGGTCGACCCCCAATGGGCCGAATTCCCACCCCATCCCGCTTTCGATTTTCTTATTTCTGGAATATTTATTTATATATTTAGCTTATATACGTGTAAACTTCTAACCTTAATATCTTCTTCCTACGATGTCCATTTTACGCAAACTCGGAGTCTATCTTAAGTAGAATTCCGAGACGAACGCAATGGCGCATTCCGTTTTACTTAATTCCCAATATTTAATTAAGTATTCTTTAATTTACCATTTTAATGTGTTGTAAAATTACGGGGTGTTATAACTTGGACAACAATCAAATATCCAACATTGAAAATTAGTTATAAAAGAACCATGTTCAAACCAAAAACAATACACTCTTCCAACTACTTCACAAATTGCCGGAATTTGGGTAGAAGGAGCCGAAAATAAGGAAATACATGAAAGGAATATTGTAATGAGACAAAATCTTGACAACTCATAACTATTCCAAAAACAGGAGGTTATTATGATCCATTATAGTATCCACTTTTATTACCATATGAAAGTTATGGATCGGATTTTAAATAGTCATGATGAAAATGGTTACAAATTTTCATGTTGCGAGTATTACGCTAATATTCTATAGGTATATACAACTTTAATATACACAATATTTTATATTTATATATAAACATTTTACGTATTAATAAATTTATACTGTTGTTTTTTTATAGATTCAAGAAAATGATAAATCACTTTTCCTTCGAGGTGGTCGATTCTTTCAACAATTGTTGATAATTATGTCAAGATAGATAGGATAGGCTAAGATGGTATAAGTGTAATCAAAATACCATTAGAGCTGAAATGTATCAAGGATTACAAGATGCTTTGAATGTAGGAGAAAACAATGCAAGTATGTATCTTTTGAATGCATAATTTTACATTTTATAATTAGTCTGTATTCATATCAACACAATTGAACTTCATACTAATAAGTTTTCAATAAACTATTCTGTAGGAAATATTGATACGAACAATACTACCTTCTTTATATGTTGGATGTCCATGTGATATGTACTAACGATATTATGATGCAACGGCTTTAGTACATAAATTTGGTGAACCTAATTTATTCATCACGATGACATACAATCCTTTTTGGGTTGGGATTGTCAATGAATTACTACTTGGTCAAGACCCACAAGATAGACCAGATTTAACAACAAGATTTTTTCATGAAAAATACATGGAATTGAAAAAAGATATTTTCATTGAAGGAATACTTGGAAAAGTAGCCGCTCATGTTCATGTAATAGAAATTCAAAAAAGAGGTTTACAACATGTCCATATGCTGATAATTTTGGAAGAAGAAGATGAATTGACTAATCCTGATGAATACGATGAATTTGTTAGAGCAGAAATACCAAATATTAATGATGAACCGGAGTTACATGCAATGGTGATGAAGTGGATGATTCATGGACCATGCGGCAATCAAAATCCTAATACTCCTTGCATGAAAAATGGTAGCCTGAAAAGAGAATATCCCAAACAATTTTCAGCTGTGACTGTACAAGGTACAAATTCATATCCAATTTATAGAAGGCGTGACACGGGTATATCTATTCCTATCGATAAAAGTAGAAAGTTAACGGTAGACAACAGATGGATTATACCTACAATCCTTGGTTAGTACGTAAGTATAATTGCCATATCAATGTAGAGATATGTAGTAGTATAAAAAGTGTTAAATATCTTTACAAATATGTTTACAAAGGCCCTGATCGTGTTCAAATGCAAATTCGGTCCAGACCACACTATGATGAGATCCAACATTTCATTAATGCAAGGTGGATTTCTGCTCTAGAAGCATTGTGGAGGATCTTCAAATTTTCTCTTAGTAAGTTATATCCATTAGTTGAGCACCTTTAACTACATCTTCCAAGTAAGCAAAGTGTTCTGTTTTACAATCATTAAACAATCAATGAAGTTTTAGCCGATGAAAGTAATCAACATATAATGCTTACCGAGTTCTTCTATACAAATTCAAATGATGAACAAGCAAAACAGCTACTATATCATGAGTTTCGCGAGCATTACCGTTGGCTTAAAGATGCGAATGAATGGAAAAGAAGAGAATCAAATATTAAAGTGATTGGTAGAATATATACAGTCTAACCTACAAAAGGAGAATGGTTTTTTTAGAATACTTTTAAATCATATTAAAGGAACTATTTCCTTTGATTATTTGCTTACAGTTGTTGGAGTTAAAAATCACATGTTTAAAGAAGCTACTGAAAACCAAGGATTCTTGGAAAATGATGATATATAAGAGCATGTTTGTTGAAGCTTAAATCACAATGATGCCAATTTCTTTGAGAATGTTATTTGTAACCATTTTGGTTTTTTGAAATCCACCAGGTGTGCGAAGTTTATGGGATGATTTTTCAACGATATGGTGGAAGATTATCAAAGTTCAAGTAATGCTAATCAAATACTTTTAACAAACCGCCTTTTGAAAGATTTAAATATTTTGCTTCTCCAACACAACAAAAACATAACTGATTATGATCTTCCTTATATCTCTAAATCATATGATTTGTATGCACATGATGATAGTTCAGATCTAATTGAAGAAGTACTAGAAATTCCTATTTCGAAGATGATTTATTAGCCGTTGAAAAGTAGAATGACGATCAATTGAAAGCCTACAATACAATTATGAATGCAATTGTAAAAAAATGTTTATTCTTCATAGATGGTCCCAGAGGGATGGGGAAAACATATTTATATCGTGTTATTTTGTATACTGTTAGAAAAGATGGCGGTATTGCAATTGCAATGGCTACATCTGGTATCGCTGCAACTATACCACCTGGTGGAAGAACTGCACATTCAAGATTTAAACTTCCATTACGACCAACGACAACATCAACATGTTCAATAAGCAAGCAATCAAAGTTAGCAAAACTTTTTAAACAATCAACTATTCTTATATGGGATGAAGCTACAATGGTGCATCGCTATGCTTTTGAAGCATTTGATAGAACTATGCGAGATATAACAGATATGGATGAACCATTTGGTGGTAAAATCCTTATTATGGGAGGAGATTTTCGGCAAGTATTGCCCGTTGTTCCTAAAGCTACAAAAAGTGAAGCAATTAATGCATGTGTTAATAAATCACTTTTGTGGACAAAATTCAAAATTTTGCATTTAAAGAAAAACATGCGAGCGGCAAAAGATATTGCATATTCAAAATTTCTAATTAGAATTGGAGATGGCATCGAAACTTCAACCAATGAAGAAATGATTCGACTATCAATGAGTATGGTTGTTACATCAGAAAACGATGCTAATTCACTGTCAAAGCTAATAGATAAAAAAAATTCCGGACTTATCAAAATATGCATTCGACAAAGAGTACATAGTCAATAGAGCATTGATTACACCATTAAATGAATATGTTGACAAACTCAATGAACACATGCTTAATTTATTGCCTGGAAATGAAGCTGATTACTATTCATATGATGTAGTAGAAGATGATGGTTGCAATTTATATCAGCAAGAATTTCTAAACTCAGTCTCTCCCGGCAGGCTACCTCTACATTGTTTGAAATTGAAGGTTGGAGCACCAATAATGTTGTTAAGAAATTTAAATCCAAAAATTGGAATATGCAATGGAGTAAGCTTATATATAAACAACTCAATAAGAATTGCATTGATGCTGAAATCATCACTGGACATTAGGTCGGTACTAGAGTTTTCATTCCAAGAATTCCTTTGAAGCCACCTGAAAAATTTGAATTTGCCATTTGTATTGGTACAGAAACAAATTCTAGTTCGTTTGTGTTTTGCCTTCACTATAAATAAGGCACAAGGGCAAACACTAAGAAATACTGGTATTTTTCTACTGAGCATGTGTTCGGTCATATACAACTTTATGTGGCGCTTTCACGAGGAATTTCAAGTACGAATACAAAGGCGTTGGTAGAAAAAGGGCATGTTGCTGGACAAATTGGAACTTTCACTAAAAATGTTGTCTGCAAAGAAGTTCTACTAACAAGCTAGGATAAAAGTGTAATACCCCATAATTTTAAAGAACACCATAATGATAAACTAAAAAATACTTAATTAAATATTGGGAATTAAGTAAAACAGACTGCACCATTGCGTTCGTCTTGGAATTCTGCTTAAGATAGATGCTGAGTTTACGTAAAACAGACATCATATGAAGAAGTTATTAAGCCTAGAAGTTTGTATACGTACAAGAGAATTATATATATATATATAAAACCAATAAACATATTCAAATAAATTCAAATAAACGACGCAGGGAAGGGGGAAAATCAACCCATTAGGGGTCGACCCCATTCCCCATAGGTATCGAGCCATGGGTCGACCCCATAACAGGGGTGTCGACCCCGAGGTCGACTCCACTGAGATCTGGGCAGATTCCTACTCTGCGCCTGGACACAGTTTTGAGCGAGATTCGTTGACCTTAGACTATATATAGAACCTCATTACCATTGTTTTTATTCACCAAAAAAATGGAGACAACGAGGTGCTGCCCCAACTAAGTTTGAACTAGCTTATTCTTCTTCAACAGTAAGTTATACGTATTCAAGGATCTGTGCTACAACATCTATAGTCAATCCTCTATTCTTTAGATCCAGTCACAATGAGTTTATGTTTCTTTTAGATATAAACACCTAAAATGTAATCTTGTCATGTTTATAAGACTGAATCTAATCTTATGCCTGTTAGTAACCTGAATTATAACAGATCTGCCATTACTTATATACCTAATTTGTTGTTTAGATTTCATATACTTGTTCATGATATGCCTATTTTGTTAGTTTTCCTAATCATGTCACTGTATGACTATTCTGTTAGTATGACCTATTCTATCATCATATGCTAGTTTTATTTACTATGCCTATTCTTGTTCTCTTCTCTCCCTCTTTCCGTTTTTATTTTATAGTCAGGCAATCTTCGAGCCTAGGCCTATCGCTGAAATATGCAAGCGCACGAAATTGGGAACATAGGGAACGTTAATTTGGGCATAACTTATATTAGAGCATGATTGGGAATTTTGGGCATAATCTGTACCTTGAGCCAGAACTTGGGATTTGGGGGAATAATCTATATCTTGATCTAAACCTTAATCCGAGGCATAACTTGTATTGTAAATCAGACGAGGGTTTGGAGCATAATAAACATGAAAATAGGGTAGTAATGAACATGCCTAGATTTACAATAATTAGAAACTATAACCACACTTAGACACGAGGTTAGATTACACTTGTAGTAGAAGCCTGCCCGGAACCGCCCGACATATCCAGCATCTACAAGTGGTAAATCTAATGTGAGGGGTCAAAGTGTATAAACGTACATGTAACGGTGCTAAGACATGAGTTTAAGTCCGAATTGTGGTAGAAGTCTGCCCGGACCCAATCGGCATATCCAGCATCCATAAGTGGTAGACTTTATGTGAGAGGTCTAATGCATTAATAACCATAAATGAATGAATGGTAATAAAATTGTAATACTTAACCTATTTGAATCTGTGAGCATTACATGAATCTATCAACTTAAGTAAGGGTTAAGTAAACTTGCTTGAATCAGTGGGAGGGTTAAGTTAATCTTGTCAAATATGTGGGGATATGTATACATATAAACCCGACAAACTTAACATGTTGGGGTTAAGCAATCTTGTTAAACTGGTAGGCATAACTTGTTGAACTCCTAGTAGTGGGAATCCAAGCCTAGGGAGAAGTTTGTATCATCCGGTGTGTGAGACCCATATCAGTCCGTGACCTATATTGGTATCAAACGGAGAACCCCAAACTAAGTCGGGGTTAGGGCACGCTTACTGAGTTGGTTGTAAGAGGATCATTTAAGGGACAGTGTGGGTGGCGCATTCCGACGGGGTCATGTGCGTGCATGGGTTTGGTCCTGGGAGGTTAAGACACCGTGACACCTGTAGATATGGCTGTGCACATCTTGTAAACAACGGGTTGCCACTATAGGGAGTGATACATCCTACTTTGGGGCCAGCACAGGATATCTACGAGTTATGGAGCCGATCGATTAGGGGTAGTAATTAGGGTACATCTAGTCTTGCTTGTTTAGGAGCCCGTTATTATCGTTGGGGGTAACACCTGTCAGTTCTGTTGGGCTACCTGTTATTGTATGGGGTAAAACCTCTCACTAGAAGTACACCAAAGTCTACCATCTTGTACTTGTTGGGGTCAGCTTGTTCTTGTTATACTAACAATGGTGCAGAGAAAAGTATTAAAGAAGCGCAATATATTCTATTCTTTTTATCCTGTTTACCTTGTTATACCTGCCTTATGACACTGTTAACTCACTCTTCAATTTATATGCCTTTCATGATGATTTTACTTATTTATATGCTAAAAGTAACTGGACTCGCCAGACTTTATGTCTAACCCATTTTGTTTCCTCTTCTCTCTCTTTCGTTTCCCCCAAGTTCTCAGGGTGGGAATACTCAAGCTTGATCGGGATTCTTCTTTCATTCTACTCGGAGCTGCTTAGATGTACCACTTGATTTCGTATCTTCTCTACTATGGCTATATTTTGGGGATCATTCTCTTTTTATGTATTATTGTACTCTGATGATGATTTTGGTACAAGGCAGAAATTTTGTGTTTTCAGTATTCCAGACTTATTATGTAATTGGTTTTGATCCACGAAGCTTTTCTATTTAATAAAGTTTTAATTCTGCTGTTATTTTATATCTGTCTTGTGATTATTCTGTTTCTGTTTACCTATAACGCTTCACAAAACTTAATGCATTCTGATAAAGAGTGACATTAACGGACGTGGGGTGTCACATTTGGTACCAGAGCTGAAGGTTACTAGATCAGATAAAAGATTTTGAAAATTGTTTTCAAAAAGGTTATTAAAAAGAGAGCATTTTCAAAAGAATACTCTGTTTTGAAAAACATATTCCCCAAAGCCATACGAAGTATCTTTAGATTCTCTATTTGAATCCCTTTTTCTTTCCTTTTTTAGCATGTTTGGGGAACCGATCCTTCCCGAGGGCGTTAATATACCAAATTGGTTCTGTAGGTATCTTGAGGCTACGACACTGCCGGAGGCCCCTCCCCCAGGTGCAGCCGTTGTTCCTCCTCCTCCTCTGCGTGTTGATAATTTCTCCAAGGTATGCAAATATTTTTGTGCTATGGGCGGGAAGCCATTTCGAGGAACTGAGACCTTTGCAGAAGCAAGGAATTGGCTTAAAGATACGGAGGATTTGTTTGGAATTTTCGAAGTTCACGATCGTAGGAAGATTCAGTTCGCCGTCTGGCAGCTGAAGGATGAGGCCTCGTTTTGGTGGGAAGTGACGCAAGTAGGGCGTCCAGTCGAGACTTGGGATGATTTTCGACAGAGATTCAAAATGAAGTTTCTTTCTCAAGCCAAGAAAAGTATGCAAATGGAAAGGTTTTTGGCACTTAAGCAAGTGGCCATGTCTGTCAGAGAGTATGTTAATAAGTTTAATCAATTGACGAGGTTTGGTATGGAGCTAGTAGATACCCCGCACAAGAAAGCTTTGAGGTTTGCTAAAGGATTGAATGAACCCCTTCATGGGTTGGCTATGTCTCTTATTCCGATGGGAACAACTTTCGAGAAGCTCGTTGATATGGCATTGATGCATGAAGAAGACAAAGGTGAAAAGAAAGAGGCTAAGCTTGAGGAAACACAAAACAAGAAAGTGTGGCCCAAGAAAGAACAACAACACCAAAAAAAAGAAGGGCAGAAAGAACGACAAAGCTCGAGATAAGAGGAAATGTCATAATTGCGGACGCGAGGCTCATTTGATCAAGGATTGCAAGAAAAGAAAGAACGCTTGTTTCCATTGTGGAGAGAACGAACATCTTGTTAAGGATTGCCCGAAGATGCAAGAACAAGGCAAAGAGCAGGATCTTTTAGAGGGCAGGTGCATGCTCTCATGGCCAATGCGCCAGATAGAGGTAGAAAAGTTTCCATTGAAGGTTTGATTTCTCTTTTCGATCATCCTGTTAGTACTCTTTTTTATTTTGCGCTTCGAGTTCTTTTATATCTGATTTTGTGGTTGAGTCTCTGCACCTTAGTATGGTTTTGGATCCCGTTGTCGTCTCAAACCTCATTGGTAGTACGACTCATTTATCTATGATTTGTCGGGGTTTGAGAATACCTGTGTTAGGCTTCGAGTTTGAATGCGACACATATGTGCTTGGTTTCATGGGCTATGGTTTGATTCTAGGGACGGATTGGCTAGCCATGTATGGTGTCATTCTAGATTGTGAGAGGAGAGTCGTTAGACCTTTGACTTGCCATGGGGAACCCTTGAGATTTCTTGTGACCCTAAAGGGTCAGTCATGCTTAGTTTCCTAGAGTCTCTTGATGCATTTATCAATGATCTACGATCTGTACCAGTAGCCTGTGAGTATCTTGATGTTTTTGAGGAGGTTCGGGGCTTACCTCCAAGCCGCGAGATTAATTTCCGTATATACTTGGTAGATAATGCAAAGCCAGTTGCATTTCCTGTGTACCATATGGCTCCAAGAGAAAGAAGGGAGCTCAGCAAGCAAGTAGGGGAGCTACTTGAGAAAGGGTTTATTAGGCAAAGCATATCTAAATGGGGTGCTCTAGTAGTATTCGCCACTAAGGCGGATGGTTCACTTCGCTTATGTGTGGATTATAAAGAGTTGAATAAACTCACTAAGAAGAATAGGCACCCACTTACAAGGATAGATGATTTGTTTGACTAGCTTGTTAGTGCATCTGTTTTCTCTCAGTTAGACTTAGCCACAGGGTTTCATCAGGTTAGGATGGCCGAGGACAGTATAGACAAGACCTCTTTTAGAACTCCAAATAGTTTCTTCAAGTGGATCGTCGTGCCTTTTGGGTTGACGAATGTGCCTGCCTATTTTGTGTATTTGATGAGTAGTGTGTTTCGGGAGTTCCTAAATAAGTTCGTTGTGGTCTTTGTTGATGACATCTTGATTTTCGCGAAGAGCGAGGAAGAGCATGGCCTACATTTAAGGGAGGTTTTGAAAACTCTCCGTGCGCACATGCTTAAGGCGAAATTCTCCAAATGTCATTTTTGGAAAAGAAATGAGATTTCTAGGGCATGTGGTCTCTAAAGATGGGGTAGCAGTAGAACCCGCAAAGGTAGTTGCAGTTCAAGATTGGAAGATCCCAAAGAATGCAATGGAAATGAGGAGTTATCTTGGTTTAGCGGGCTATTATAGGAAGTTCATTAAGGACTTCGCAAAGATATCAGCTCCACTCACCAAACTGACACAGAAGAATCTGACATTTTCTTGGGGTGTAGACTGTGAGGATGATTTCCAGCGATTGAAGAGGGCTCTAACAACAGCCCCAGTCTTGACTTTGCCCGATGGGAACAAATTGTTCACGGTATGCACTGATGCATGTGGTACAGAGCTTGGTGCGGTTCTGATGAAAGAGGGAAGGGTAGTATGTTATGAAGGTAGACAGTTAAGAGTTCATGAGAAGAACTACCGTACCCATGACTTACAGTTAGCTGCCATAATATTCGCGCTTAAGAGTTGGCGTCATTATCTACTAGGAGAGAAGTTTGAGTTGTACACTGATCATAAATCTCTCCAGTACTTGTTCTCGCAGAAGGATCTCAATTTGAGGCAACAAAGATGGATTGAGTTCCTAGCGTCCTATGACTTTGGGATTTCTTATAGCACTGGCAAGGGTAATGTGGTGGCAGAAGCATTGAGTAGGCAGATGATGACCATGAGTCCTCTATTTGTGGAGTGGAAGAGTTTGGAGTTTATATCGACCTTTGATTTTAGACACTTCACCGAGTTTACACTTGGTTTATTGGCATCATTAGAGGTGCAACCTACTCTATTGGATCAGCTAGGAAGTTCACAGCGAGAGGACCCACAGCTAGCAGATATCTTGGAAAGGCTCAGTAGAGGAGAGACTTATAGTCACCTCCGTAAATATTCCACGGATGATAGAGGGTGGTTGCGACAAGATGGAAGGCTTTGTGTTCCCCGAGTTGGGAGTTTGTTAAAGATAGTCTTTGAGGAAGCCCATTATTCTAAGATGACTATTCATCCTAGTAGTGATAAGATGTATCAAGATATAAAGAGGGTTCTCTTTTGGGTTGTGATGAAGAAAGATGTAGCGGAGTTTATTTCTAGATGTTTGATTTTCCAGCAAGTCAAAGCTGAGCAAAGGAAGCCCGGTGGTTTACTTCATCCTTTAAAAGTCCCGCAGTGGAAGTGGGAGTGCGTCTCTACGGATTTCATTGATGGTTTGCCTAGATTGAGGAAAGGCAACACCAATATCTGGGTTGTAGTTTACAAGCTTGCTAAGACCGCTCATTTCATTCCTGTTAAGAGTAAGAGGATGACAAAATGGTTGGCAGCAGCTTATCTTCGTGAGATAGTCCGTCTACACGGAGTACCTTCCAGTATTATAAGTGATCGTGATCCCATATTCACCAGTGGGTTTTAGAGGAGCTTGCAAGAGGCATTAGGTACTCAGTTGTGTTTAAGCACCGCTTATCACCCTCAGACCGATGGATAAACGGAGAGGGTGAATAGAGTTCTTAAGGATCTTCTAAGACTGTGTATCCTAGACTTGGGAAGAGCATCTTCCTTTAGTATATGTCGCCTACCACAATAGTTATTAGGCTAGTATTGGCATGGCACCCTTCGAAGCATTATAGGGACGACCCTGTAGATCGCCGACTTGTTGGTGGGAATCTACAGAAAGGCTTCTACTTGGACCTGAGATGGTTAAGGAAACTTCAGAGAAGATTGATCTTATTCGTAGGCACAGGAAGACAGCTCAGGACATGCACAAGTCCTATGCAGATAGGAGGACTGACATTGAGTTTGAGGTGGGAGACATGGTTTTCATCAAGGTATCACCTTAAAGGAATGTGGTTCGCTTCGGATCTGTAGGGAAATTGGCACTAAGATTCGTAGGGCCATTTCCCATAACAGAAAGGATTGGCCAAATGGCCTATAGAGTAAAGCTACCCGAAAGACTATCCGACGTTCATGATGTTTTCCATGTTTCTCATTTGCAGAATTTCTTGCATGATACCGTAGAAGTAGTTGAGCCGAGTATATTGGGGGAAGTAGAGGTGGAACGGGAGGCAACAGTCAGACGAGTTCGTACCCGTATTTTTGGATCAGAAGTTAAGAAGCTATGCAATAGAGAGGTCAAGTTGATAAAGGTTCAATGGGGAGATAAACCAGAGGATGCGACTTGGGAGGCCGAAGACAAGATTCGTGCTTCGTACCATTTTCTTTTCGAGGGTATGTTCTTAACTTCCTTTCCAAAGCTTTTATCTTTGCTTGTTTCTATCTTTTAAGTATATCTTAACAATTGAATCTTCGACCGTTAGGCAAGAATCCCATGGATGTAAACATGTGTTTGAGACATGTTATGTTTGATGGATGCAAGTGGATGCTAGCGATTGCTCGTGGATGCATATACACACACATTAGGCACTAGATCGGCTCAATCACTCTCATACTGCATATGGATGCGTGTGCATTTTTCTTCTTTTAATGGATGAAAATGGGTGTATCATCTTATGGATGTTGCATTTGGATGAATGATTGTGCATACATATAGAACTTACATGTTATAGCAGGATTATTTACATACATGTTGGATTCATGGCACTAACATACATTGCATTAAGGAGGTTGACTGGATTAGTAGATCGCCTGATCTTTCGCATTGGTATAGGGACATATACACACACCTTTGCATATGTTCATATAAGCATTAGAAGTCTTTTAAGGACAATGATACCTGTGATTGGTGGATGAGTAGATGGTTGATAGATGTTAGGATACACATTCTTCTTAACTTAGAGATTTCGAGGACGAAATCCTTTAAGTATGGGAGAATGTAACACCCCGTAATTTTAAAGAACACCATAATGATAAGCTAAATAATACTTAATTAAATATTGGGAATTAAGTAAAATAGAATGTGACATTGCGTTCAGCTCGGAATTCTGCTTAAGATAGACTCCGAGTTTGCGTGAAACGGACATTGTATAAAGAAGTTATTAAGCCTAGAAGTTTGTATAAGTACAAGAGAATTGTATATATACAAAACCAATCAAAATATTCAAATAAATTCAAATCAACGGCGTAGGGAAGGAGGGTATGACTTTATGTTGCTACAAAGCTATTAAGCCTAGAAGTTTCCACATATTACACTGACATACATAATACAAAAATCAAAATATTCAAGTAATTTTTTTTTAACTCTATGTTGCTACAAAGCTAATTTAATTTTTGTATTATGTATGTCCTAAATATACAGATGGCCACACTTATCTGTTTTCATACATTGCAGTAAAATAGTTACCATGCCTTCAGACCTTCTTAATTTATAGCTTTTGATAGAATCATAAGGTAAGGAACTTGCAATTGACGCATTCTAGACGGAGGTATGACTTTAAAGATTTATTTCAATTTTGTATTGTGCAACAAATCGTCAGTGTTTATTATTTCAGATCTAATATTTTTTAGAACAATGCAGTTGATATATGTTTTCAGGCTTTTTGCCATTTATCGTCTTGCATGTGATCCTTCAACCATGTCTTAAAATCAACCAATCAAAGGTAATGGTACTCAAATACAAAATGATGAAGCTAGAAGCAATTATCTCTGTAAATCTATATGAAGAAGAGTATATTAATATTTATATACAATACATCAGGTATGCAATCCTATGATATGCATGACATTCATTTATGTAAAATATGAGATCATAATTTATTTGTTATTAAATACGAAATAAAAAACCAAAACTTTAGTACCCTTCCACATGTCCCTCCTATCAAAGCCTCTTGACATTTTACATTTACAAAAACGTTTGTAATTAAGATATTCTTTCGACTCTTTCATTCATATTTTTTTTCTTTCTTAAAATGCCTAATTCTTCTGGAATATTACATTACTTCCTCTCCAGTTCATTATTTTACTGTGATAAAGTTTAAAATATTTGCTCAGAAGCCTTTAATCTTCCTTTTACAGCATAAGATGCTCGATGCATTATTCGTACTCTTTAACTTTGGGTAGGATTAAAAGGTGATATTTTTTTAGTACGTAGGCATGGGAAAACTTGCTGTAAATGCTTTGAATTTCATCAAATATAAAGAGCGAGGATAGATATAATTAATGAGTTCTAGATAGCAAAAAAAACAATAAGGTGGACAGAAAAGGATAGGACAAATTAAATGGGAAAGAAGAAAATGAGTCGCTGCTGCAGGTTTGAGGTACAATTATGTCACATACTACCTTTCGTCCACTTCAAGCCGGTAATTAAACCAACTCAAACCGTTCGAAACAATAGATTGTTATTAGCTTCTGGGGTAAATAGAATAAATCACAGATCATAGACGCAGAGCAATATAATATCTCATAGCTTAAAATACATAACACAATAGTAGTTCGTGAAGCTACTAAACAAAAAATTTACAACATAGTTTACATAAACAATACAGCGGAAGTCTAATACAAAGAATTTCTAATACATAAATAAATGATAACTATATAAAAAACGACAAGAATAGCTGAACAATAGGCAGATACAATTGAGCAAATCCCAATACGAATTCCAATACCAAGAGTAATCTTAAAAGCTTTAATACTTGATCTGATCCGAGCAGTAATGCAAAACAAAACAACTCGGATCAGAACTAACATTCTCATGAAAGTAAATCAACTCAAATGAAATGTCAATGAAATGCAATGAGTAACTTAAAGGATGTTTGGAATCACCATCCTCTAAGGATCCGTTAAACTAATATCATCTAATACAATACACTGTTATAATAGTGTCTATGGTTAAATATAAAATATTAAAATAGCATAAGCGGGATTACATTTTTACCCTTACACCGTTTATAATACTGTAGTCTATACAGATACCGTAAAGTCCACCGTAACTAGTAGTTATCAGATGGCACTCCATAGGTACGACACAAATCAAAGTCGTAGGTGGCTCGATCAGGATAATATGACAAGGCATATGAGGAATGCCCAGAGTAGGAATATACTAGTTGCATGCCCGGACTGGTGGTAACGCATAGCCGCGACTACCGCCCACCTCAAACAATACTCCCAAATCAAGGATGCACATCTATCAAATCAAATCAACTGAGGGACTATAGTAATAAAGGAAGAAGTGTTGCCGATGGAGGTAGCTAACCCCACTTGGTCCGGTATAACCTTATTTTAGTCATTTTAATTATGACTCGAAGGTCAAGGATATCCATTATCATTCTCTATCTTAAAGTCCAGTAATCACCTCCAAAACATCCTGCTTCATTCTGGATCTCCACCGCGTACACAGTTGTTAAAGTGGTTTTCAGTATTGGCAGAGAGTATGACAATATCCGATCCTCGTCTCTTTAACAACAAATCGTTTACAATTTTCACACCGTGGTCATTATTTTGTAAGTCACTTTATAAAATCAAATATATGAATCTCATGTTCAATTTTGAATTCAAAATTTTAATATTTAACTTCGGTTTTATTTAACGTCTGAATTATTCACATAACGATTTTCAATCCAAATTCAACTTATACATAACATATCTCAAATGCCATTTAAAGTAATACTAAAAATACTTAACTACAATAATATTTAGCTTGATTTATTCTCGTCAAAACTCAAGTTCAAGCAATTCAAAAATCTAGTTTTAACTTTACAAGCATTCGTTCAAATCAATTCATAAAGTCCAACATTTCAGTTCAAATTCTATATATATATATATTTCAAATCAAAATCTTATAGTTTAATTTAAGCAAAACATATCATAATTTATAAATCTCAAGTCGTACAATTCAAAAATCATTATATATAAATTCGAATCAAAACCTAATATTTCAATTTAAACAATTTATATCATTTAAACCCATTCTTATAAATTCGATTTGATAAATTTCTTATTTCAAACCAACGATGTATAAAATCAATTCCATATATAAAATTTATATATTCAAATTTACATTCGGCCACTTAAAATCGAATTCGTTTCATATTGATTATTGATTCAAAATAAACATCAATTTATGCAATTCAAGTTCATTTCTTATAAAAGTTCGTATTTGACAAATTCATATTCATCTTTAATAAAAGTTCATATCAGTTCGAATTCAAATTCTTATCTTATACGAGTTCATTGAATCAATTATCATTATATAAATTTAAATCTTTTAAATCTCGAATTCACAACGCTAAAATCTTAACTTATCTACCTTTGGGTTTATTATTAAAGTATATAAAATATATATAAATAAGCTATGAATATATATATAAGTTTATAAATTTATTAAATTTGATAGAAAATAACTCTATAAACATATAACATTAAAATAATAGGTTTGAAAGAAAAAATTATTATAATATAAAAAGTTTAAAATACTTATATGATTAAATTATATGGTTTAAAATAAATAAAATTATAAGTAAAATCTTAAATAAACATTTAAATCTATAATTACTCATAAAATCATTTTAAAACATATAATTTAAAACTTATAAAATTTAAGTTTAAAATCTTTGAAATATAAATATAAAATCTTAAGTTATTATTTTAAAACCAATTTCCAAATCACTATACTTCAAAAACATAACCAATGGTGTCTGTATATAGTTTTCTACCCTATGGTCAAGTGATACGGATATTTATCATTTCAAACAACAATTTATAAAATTCTATGGGTCTATCATTTCAACCTGTAATCCCAAATAAAATCGCTCAGATCTATCATTTCAACCCATAACAATTTTTCCTTAATCTAATGTCCATTCGGTTATGTATCATTTCAACTCTTAGTGGTTTTCTAAACTAGAGAAATTAATAAATATAGATCAAAAATCACATAGCATCAATCACAACATATATATTATCAGTGTACCTACATGTCATATGAATATCGTCGTGTCATATATGAAATGTGTATACATATCAGGTAAATCAATTTCTACTAGCAATCATATACATTTCATAATGCTGATCTAAAATCCATGAAAATGTAAGTCAAGTGTGAGACAGTGCTGACCCTGAGACAGTTGAGGCCCTAGGCCAAATATAGTTTGTCAGTGGAAAAAAGGTGCATGGAAAAAAATCAGATGCCCATGTGACATGAGCCAAAATCGAATCAGCAACCTTCCTTATGATAAGCAAATGTCTCAACCACTGCACCATGTCTATCTATAATACCAACTTGATAACACCTTATATATAACAAGTAAAAAAAAATTGAGGCCCCCATAAAAATCTGAGGCCCTAGGCGGCCGCCTGGGCTGCCTAGGCCCAGGGCCGGGCCTGTTGTGAGATAAACTCATCTTGCAAAACATGGAAAAGAAGACAACGATGGACGAACGTAAGAATTGAAGACGCAATCCAGGCACTAATATGATGAACCAATCTAAACAACGACCAAGATCTTATTACTCGATTCACCCTTTTCTTTCTGTGGAGAGAACCGAATAAGCAACATCAAATAGAGGCTCGGTCGAATTAAAAAAATTCAGAATTTTTTTTAGAGCAGGGACAAAGAGTGCACAATTTCAAAGTAAAACACTGCTACATGAGTCGACTTTCAAATCAACAGGTAAACCAAAATTTAGTTCCGCCTCAAATAGCTTTAACCTCAAAAAAAAAAGTAAAAATAATTAAATAAATACATAAATAGTTTAAATGGTAAGTACCAAGAGAACATCGCACAGATCAAGCTTTACAATCACGGCAAGGTACTAAACCAAGCTTCAGAGTGAGTGATATAAACAC
Source organism: Allium sativum (assembly GCA_030737875.1). NCBI lineage: Eukaryota > Viridiplantae > Streptophyta > Magnoliopsida > Asparagales > Amaryllidaceae > Allium > Allium sativum. The sequence goes on along the minus strand of CM060919.1, from coordinate 601,696,259 downwards.
ATCCCACACACATAATTTTTATAATATATATACTTATGTATATAATAGATCAAAAATGCTATACGAACCGAAAGAAATTACGTATAAAATTGCGAATTAGAAAGAAACTGCGGGACTCTCCTGAATTTCAGCCAATAAAACTGCTACTGAATTGCACTATTCGCATTCTCTGACGTAAATTATTTCGGTCCGCATTGCATTGTTCATAATTGATTCAGAATATGACACACTACAAAAGAAAAATAAAGCTTCAAAATGATTGGAAAGAACTATTCACGCTATAAGAACAAAATGAAACAATTTGTAAAATCCTTGTCTAGCCTTGAGTACAACTTTTTTTTCCCATACAATACATATATATATATATATAATATGAAGATGAAACCCAAATCATTAACACAAAACCGCACGCAAACAGTGAGTTGTTGAAACCATTTTTCCAGGACAAAATCACAGCAAAACAAGTATAGAAAAAATAAATAGAATGAATGAAACATGACCGAACTTCATGCTACAGTCTACAGAGAACATGAAACAAATTGTCAACTTGGATTACCTCGTATACAATGTGTGTGTGTATATATATATATATTTGGAAATTCTATAGGGACACAAAATTTTGAAACAAATGGTGACACAATTGATTTTGCACCATTGGATCACCCCATGAATTACACCTCTCCATATAAAGACAGAAAAATCCAACGGTTGAGGCTCTGTGTTTCTTTCTTTGTGTCAAATTTTGTGTTCAAATAGCCTCCCTATATATATATACATACATATATATATATATACATACATACATATACAAAGGGATGCTCAGAAAAGGAATTGAATGAGAATGGAAAAAGAATGCCAAACGCATGGAGCAGGTAGCACAAAATGAAACCATGATGGGCTTGGAAAGAAATAAATGACCAGAGAGTTTTTTTTTATGTCGCGGGTTACGTGAAATATGCCTACTACCTATTCTTTAGCCATAAATGAACTTTTTACTATCTCAAATCATTTTGAACGTGAAGTTATTATAACTGTTTTTCTCCTTTCAAATATGCATGATCGTTTTCTTTTTAATATAAACCGAACAGATTTAGGCAACCGTTGGGAAACAAATAGTTTTGGAGATTTGAATGGCAAAGGGGAACGTTGCTTACAATGCATGCATGGCTTGAAATAAAAGAATGAACGCATGAATTAGGAAAAATAAAGAGCGAAATGCTTTTAAGAAAAATAGGACGTGCATGTATGATTTGAAAACCAAAATGGAACAAGTTCATGGAATTGAAACATATAATGCAATAAAATAAAAGAATAAGTTTTGCAGACCCAAAATTATTAGAAAAAGATGCGGAATCCAAAAAGGACACATCGAACTCAAATGAGTTTATTTCAAAAATGAATCGTGCAAGCCTTTTCACAATTTTAGCATGAACCGAACACCAAAACTGACAAATGAATATATTTCGGAAATCAGCGCGACGAGAGACGGACACAACGGTATATAGTTTGAAGTGTCACGATGCTGTATTCAAAAACGCATTACGGGCCCCTTTAAGCGTAAAATACGGATAGGAAAAGGAAGGTCAAAACGATCGATTTTTGTGAAACAAATTTCGTCGTTGGATTCGTGACAATGAATAGAATATTTTTCATGTTTGTCCGAACTGGTTTCAGAGAGATTTTAAAATCGCTAAAATTTGAACTGTTTTGCGCAGTTTTGCATTAAAAATGCGCGACCGACAAACATTCAAATTTCCCGATGAAATTTTTACAGCTGCTACGTCTCGCTGTACGTATTTCAAATTCCAAATTTTCATTACGAAAAACTAAATAATATTTTCAAAATAAAAATATCGATTTAAATCAGAATTTAAATCGTTAAAAATAGCGGGTTGTTACAAACTGCTTCCGTATATTTATTAATTTCAGTTCATGCTTAAATTATTGTATACTAAAATATCAAGAAATTTTGCAATTTGAAGAAAAAAAGGAAGTATCCTATCTCACTATCAAACTTTTTAGTGAATGCATGTAAATGACAATGAGTACATCATTCTCCACCTAAAATTGATCTGCAAAATAGTCACATATGAGAAAAAGCAGAAAATGTATCATGTAAAGCTGTATAAATGATAGTAGTATAGAAACCATATATAATCATGCTTTAATCAAAAGTTCTACTATTATTTATAGACTATCGATTATTATTATTATTATTATTATTATTATTATTTACTGATTTCCCCTGTGTTTCCTTTGCTCCTGTGTCGTGGAGTGAAGCTTTGCCGATGATGATTGTTCACTGGGACTAGGATTCTTCTTTATGTCATGTTACATATTTTGGTTTATTTTTTAAATGGATACAACACGGCCTATACAGATGATCGGCTTGTTAAGTGGCGAGGTGATTCTGGCTATACAAATGGTTTTCTCCAAGGGGTATGTTTTTTCTATTTGAATATATCTTGTTTCTAAAAACAACAATATTAACATAATAATGCTGATAGTTAATTAGACACTCTGTATTAACATGATTGCACATTAAATTGCTTCCTTTTTTTTCAGTTTCCTTCTGTGTTCCACTTTTTGGCAATATCCATGTTTCGTAAGGATGCTTTTATTTTATTTCTTTATTTTATCATATTAGTTTTTCGTTTTGTTCAATTTCTGGTACATTGCTTCTTAACTTTTGCAAGTTAATCAGTTTATGGGTTTATATATATATATATATATATATATATATACACACATATACAGGGACGTACGCAGAGATTTCATGGAGTGGGGGCGAAAACTTTATTATTTCACATTATTTTTTGAATCTCTAAGGGGCTATTCGGCACCTTAAGGGGGGAAAATAACCCCGTTACAAATCGGGCAAAATATTTCGTTAAAATACTCCATTTCCGCTTGCACCAAACACACCCTAACTATATGTTAATACTAAATGCATCTATATATCAAAAATTTGTATATCAGCCTTTAATATAAACCAGGAAAAGGATCATCACATAATAAAATCTTCAAAATGTCACATCATTTTTTTTTAAATATCATCCCTATTCAAGATTCTTTTACCCAAAAAAGCCTTTGATCTGCATATCAGGGAATTGTTAAGTCTTTTGGTTTCGATGGTGAGGATAAACATAGAAACAAAACTAATAGATTTTTTATTAAAATATTAATTTAGTTTATGCAAAGTATACATAAATATAAACTAAAATTATCCGACTGGCTTTAAATGGCTAGCCACAAATTTTCCTCGTAAAACAATTCCTTCAATTTACTGACCTTCCAACCCAGCTTTCCAACCCCTTCGATTGTTGCTTCGCCATGCCCTCCCCCTCCTAACCTGCCTGACATCGAACCACCCAATGAAACCGCCCAAACTTCCGCTGGAAAGAAAACCCTAATCCTCAATCTCCGCGACAACGATGATGACACCGATGACCCCAGCCTCCTCCAAACCGATAGCTCCTTCCCTTCCAATAGTGCATCCGCCTCCTGTAATTGATGAAGACGAATTTCAAATCGCCACGTCAAGACGTAAATTCCGAGTGCAGCAGTATGATGGAAAGCAATGCAGGGATTGCAATACCCCTTCAGCCAAACCGATAACAGTTAACTTCTTTGGCGTAGGATATTTTTAGATAAAGGTATATTAGTGTAGGGTATTTAGTTAAGTAGAGGAGGAATGGAGAAGCTGTAAAACTTCGAAATGTAAACCTGCCAAAGTCAATGAAGTAACGAGTATAAATAAAACAAAAATCTGTAAAAGTCAGTGGGGTCGACGGCCCCCACTAGGCCTTAGGTAAGTCCGTCATTGTATGTGTATATATATATATATATGTATATATATATATATATATGGCAAGCGTTCGGTTGCACTCCAAAAATGGAGCACCCCAAATGCCCCTTGATTTTCACCACCCATTTATATTAAAGAATGTGAGTGGGAAGTGAGAGAGTGAGTGGAAGGAGAGAGAAGGAGAAATACTTAGTGGAGACTAAGGGGCATTTGGGGTGTTGCACTGTTTAGGGTGCTCTCGACCCTGCCTCTCTCTCTGTATATATATACACACACACACACTCACATTTATGTAGATGAATGATGAGAGTAAAGCAAAAATGTTTCCAGTGAATTGTTAATTAAAGACATAGTCATACATTTAATGAATGCAATTTAAGCGTGTGTTCTCCCATTTCTGAAGCTGTAAATTGTACATTTGTTTATTGGTTGTAATATACATTTGTGTATTGGTTTTTAAGGTTACTTCACTTATTCATTCCACCATTGCTATATGGAAAAAGGAGCAAGACAAAGAAAGTAGAACTACTTTGTTATGTTTTTGAATTTAAGTTAAGTCATCTTAGATTCTTAATCTTTGTTTCCCTTTTAATCCTTAATGAACTGGTTTGTGTTCCTGTATGTAACGGGTTTTCTCAATTCATTAATTCATTGTCTAGTAATTGTGATAGTTAAAATAGGATATATTTGGTACATGCAACGTTAAAAGGTTTGTCAGTCTATTGACTTATTCTTCTATGGTTATGATTCTCCATTCTTTTAATTTTCTTCGTAATCCTATTTTATGTCAAAAGTAATTTCTTATGATGATTTAGTACAAAAAGGTTTCCGTATCATCATTAATAACCTGGATAATTAGTATGGATAATTAACATCCATATATGATATTGAAACCATGAATATTAATATATAGTGGGTTAATATTTGCTGCGGGGGATTAGTAGTTTGACAAACTTTAGTAAATCCATTAATTTTTTAATGTATTTATACTTCTAAATGGAACCCAATTTTGGATATGAGTTTTTTTCCTATAAGCTCAAGTGACAACTCAATAATATATATTATAATTTTAGTTTTCTCTAATTTATGCATGACATTTAAGAAGAATTACTTCTATGTGTTTCTTATAATGAATTATTCTTAAAGAAGCAAGTTTTCTATATTATCGCTTTTTTTTCTTCTTCTTCAACTTTGCAATCAAAGAATTGAAATTATGTACGATATTCAACAAATTTGACATTTTAGACTAAAAAGGAACGTATATTTAAATTTTGAAGCTTTCGGTATTTTTGCTTTTATAATTTGTTCGTGGTTTTCTCAACTGTGCTTCTAAATTTAGTCTTTGAACAATCTTAATTGCAAAGTTTAGGAGTTGTTTTTTTTTCTTTAATAGATTGAACCCTGCAATGTGAAAAGAAAATGCGTAACAGCCTAAAAAATATATGTGTCCTGAGAAATAAACACAGTTCAATGCATCTTTCATTGACAAACAAAAAAGAAGAAACCTATACTCACTTATTTGTATACATGGATCTATATTACAATTTGCTATTCAAAAACGGTATTTTCCTATTTTTCAACATGTGTTTATTTGCTACTACTTATTCCAGCATACATTGATCCCGAGGGTCAACAAACTGTGTATGTTGGAAAACAATGGCTGAGTTGCGGACTAGGTCGCTTTCTTGAAGACGATTCGGCGATCTGGTCAGAGGTGCAAACCAGTTCGTTCCTTCGCCGCCGCCTCTAGGATAAAACAACATATAAAAAGGATAACCGATTTGCTTGCACAACAAATCAGTGCAGATTTGCACTTTCGAAAATAATATTGCTTGATTTTTCTGAAAGAAAGATTTAATGGCGGAGGCTAGAAGAAAATAGAATTCGATATTCTTTTGTGTCTGTAGATAAAAAGTATATATAGAATCAGAATTAGGGTTTGGGAGAAAATATCGGATCTGCTAAAATTTCTGGGGACAAAGTTTTTACCATTGCAGAAAAAAAATTATCGATGCAGAAAATAATTTTCCATAAAAAAAAGGTTCGAAAACTGCAAAGTTTTATCGCCCAAAAAATATAAGTGTCTACACCACAAAGCCCAAGCCCGAATCGGACCGGGCCGGGTCGAGTCGAGTCGAGTCGGTCGGTCGCGTGCGTGTGTGGTGTTCATGATGCATGGTCTCCCTCCTCACAACAAAGTATGTATTGGGAGCCCAAGGGCCCAACATGATTTCTTAGAAACAAGTATAAATCCTTGCCTCTTCCATATAATCCCATGATGTGGGACTATTCACACATAGGAGCCATTCATACACTTATTCAACATTTTTAATAATTCACTTAATGTATGTAAAACATTTCCAACAATCCCCACTTGAATTTTTAAAAATATTTTCGCGCAATTTCTAAAACCATAAGATTGTGCATAAACAAAGGTGTCACCCGACTTGAACCTTTGCATAGTGAGTAAGATTCAGTTTTTATTAGAGTGACACGTAGTCTTGAACTCTATTCCTGACATCAAACCACACAAAACCTTTTTCTATAGTGCAATCAATTAAGCCAATGCATTTATGGCCATGCACGTCTATCCTAGTTTAGTGAATGCTCTAGAAGTTTTGCCCAAAACTCTATAGGAAACGGCCACATTTCCACATTCACAAAGGTGAGTCTATCAAGAGTACTCCTGAAGGTAGGTACTCCACTCCAAATAGAGTATAGATCTCATTAAGAGTTTCTATTAACTCATCCTCTAATCACTTCAGGAATACATGCTTCTTGGTTTATTAAATAGCATGCTCAACTCCTATCACTACACAACTTGTTTTTACCCATTGAACTTAGTTCTTGGGATCTCCAGTCATTTAGGTTGGGTTACCATTGTGCGTGACTCAATAATCTAAGGGCAATAATCTCATTCTTTTAGAAGAATTGTGGACTTTCTCTCTTGACAGTCCTTTCATCAAAGGATCTGCCAAATTTTCTTCACTACGTACGTAATCCACTCTAACGGTACCTGTGGAAAGCAGTTCTCTAACCGTGCTGTGCTTACGACATATTTGTCGTCTCTTACCGTTATAATAACGGTTCTGAACTTTTGCAATAGCCGCGGTACAATCGCAATGTATCAACACAGACGATATCGGTTTTTCCCATAAGGGAATCTTAGCTGGCAGGTTTCTCAAATACTCTGCCTCTTCACTAGCTGTGGCTAGTGCTATCATTTCAGACTCCATAGTAGACTGAGCCAAAATAGTCTGTTTCATGGATTTCCAAGAAACAGCTCCTCCAGCGTTGCTAAATATATAGCCACTGGTCGCTTTAGAATCATCAGATAAGGTATTCCAGTCTGCATTAGAATATCCTTCAAGTACAGCAGGAAACCTTTCATAATGTAATCCAAGGTTCATGGTTCGTTTAAGGTATCTCATCACCCTTTCAATAGCATGCCAGTGCTCTATACTAGGTCTACTAGTAAACCTGCACAATAATCCCACGACATAGGCAATGTCGGGTCTAGTACAATCAGTGGCATACCGAAGGCTGCCAATGATGCTCGCATAATCAGACTATCTTACACCTTCACCAGTGTTCTTAAATAACTTTACACTGTGATCATATGGTGTACTTGCATGTTTACAGTCAAAGTAATTATATTTCTTTAGGATCTTCTCAATGTAATGAGATTGATCCAAAGAAATTCCCTTTTCTGACCTAGTAATTTTAATACCAAGGATTACACTCGCCTCACCTAGATCTTTCATATCAAAATTGGCACTTAATAAGGATTTGACGGAGTTTATGGCATGAATGTTTGACCCAAAAATGAGTAGGTCATCTACATAAAGGCATATAATAGTGCAAACGTCATTCTCAGATTTGTAATAAATGCATTTGCCACTTTCATTAACTTTAAAACCATGTGAAATGATTAAGTTATCAAATTTTTCATGCCATTGTTTAGGTGCTTGTTTTAAACCATATAATGATTTATCTAATTTGCATACTTTATGTTCTTGACCATGTACCACAAATCCTTCAGGCTGGTCCATATATATTTCTTCGTCTAATTCACCATTGAAAAATGCGGTTTTCACATCCATTTGGTGTATTAACAAATTATGAATAGAGGCAAGCGAGACTAATACCCGAATGGATGTGATTCAAGTAACAGGTGAAAAAGTGTCGAAGAAATCTATGTTTTCTTTTTGTTTAAAACCTTTGGCTACTAGTCGTGCTTTATATTTATCAATAGTGCCATTAGGTTTTAATTTCTTTTTAAGTACCCATTTACAGCCTATAGACTTACAACCAGGAGGTTAATCTACCAAATGCCAAGTCTTATTGGATTCTAAAGAATCCATTTCATCATTTGTAGCCTCTTGACAGAAATCAGCATCTAAGGAAGATAAGGCCACTTGGAGGTTTATGGGATCCTCCTCAATAGTAAAAGCACAAAAATCTGAACCAAAATCTTTTATGGTTCTTGCTCTTTTACTTCTTCTAGGTTCAGCTTCAGAATTTTCATTAAGTTCTATTCTAATAGGCATACTTGAAGTGCCCCCACTATTCCTTAATTTAAAAGGAAATTTAGTTTCATAAAAATCGGCATCATTTGATTTAATTATATTATGTGCACTAAGGTCAAAAAATCTGTATGCTTTGCTATTAATAGCATAGCCTATAAATACACATTCATATGCTCTACTAGCCAATTTTATTCTCTTAGGGTCGGGAATGCGAACATATGCTAAGCAACCCCAAGTTCTAAAATATGAGACATTGGGTTTATGATTCTTTAAAATTTCATAAGGCGAAATTTTATTCTTAGATTTGGGGATTCTATTCAGAACATAGCACACAGTCGATAAAATATCCCCCCACCAATGTTTTGCTGCACCAGAATTTAGTAATATGGCAACTACAAGTTCGGTAAATGTCCTATTTTTCCTTTTAGCTTTACCGTTCATCTCAGGAGAATAGGGTGCAGTTCTTTCATGTACTATACCATGTTGTTTATAGAATTCCAGAATTGAAGTGGATTCATACTTTGTACCTCTATCACTACGAAGTCTCTTAATTTTCCTATTTGCATGATTCTCAATCCTAGTTTTGAATGTTTTAAACATGTCAAAAGCATCACTTTTATTTTTCATAAGGTATACATATGTGAAATCAGAATAGTCATCAATAAAAGTGATAAAATAACGATGTCCTTGTCTAATCAAAGTACCATCAAGTTCACATATGTCAAAATGAATCAAGTCTAAGGGTTCAGAAACTCTATCAACAGATATATGAGGTTTCTTTGTGATTTTTGCTTGTGTACAGAATTCACATTTCTCAAGTTCAGATTCTGTCAATTTGGGAATCATATCTAGGGTGCTCATGTTGTGAATTATTCGTTTATTAACATGACATAATCTAGAGGGCCAAATATTAAAGTCACACAACATATAAGCAGAAGTAGTCACTTTATTAGTTTCAACATTCAGTTTAAACATACCCTCACAAGCATAACCCTTTCCCACAAAAGTTCCCTTATAAGTTAGGGTATACAAATCAGCCCCAATAACTTGAGTAAACCCTGCCTTATTAAGGAGAAAGCCAGACACCAGATTCTTTCTAATCTCTGGAGTATGCATAACATCTTTCAGAATTACAGTCTTTCCAGAGGTAAACTTAATTTCCACATTGCCAATCCCTGCAACTTTAGTGGTGTGAGAATCTCCCAACAACACTTTCTGATTTTCAGCAGCCGTGTATGTAGAGAACAAGCCACGATCATAGCAGACATGGCGAGAGGCACCAGTGTCTACCCACCAACTCTCTGATCCACCAACAAGGTGAATCTCAGTAATCATAGCCGTAAGAGGCTCTTCAGTTAGGTTAGCCTGCGGTGCAGAGCTTGGCCTGTTCCGACACTTTCGTGCCATATGACCTGGTTTTCCACAGTTGTAGCATAGAAACAACTATCCAAAATCATTCTTTTGGGTTGGTTTCTGCTATCCTTTTGGGTTTCCTTGTGAATTCCCATTCTGTTTGTTGCGCCTGTTCTGATTCTTAAAAGATTTCTGATTCGGTTTCAGAACAGCGGGTGTGGTCTTTTTAGTGTTGTTGTTATTGACAATCAACACCTCTTCTTTCTGGTCCTGTTTGCGTGCCTCCTTCTCAATACGGAGGCGCGTGATCAAGCTTTCTAAGGAAAATTCCTTAGTCTTATAACGTAAAACATTTTTAAAATATTTCCAGCCAAGGGGTAATTTGTCAATGGTAACAGCAATTTGAAATTGTTCGTCCAATTCCATACCTACGGAGATGATCTCATGAGCTATTTTCTGCAGCTCATGAGACTGCATCTCAACTGATCGGTCGTCAGTCATCTGAAACTTTAGGTAGCGACTTACAACATATTTCTTTGCCCCTGCCTCCTCTGTATCATACTTCTTTTTCAGTGCTTCCCATATCTCCTTTGCAGCCTTCTCATTTGAGTTATAGTAATCATACAGATCATCGCTCAGTCCATTCAGAATGAAGTTCTTGCATAGATAATCTTGTTCAGTCCAGGTCTGCAGTTGCTTTGATTATTCAGTCCATGATGCCATCTTCGCTGCGTCAGCCTCGTTAGGTTTATCTGGTAGCTGTGGTTTTTCAGCAGTCAGCGCAGCCACAACCTTTCTGATCGTGAGGAAGAACTCCAACTTCTGACGCCATCGCTTGAAATGCAAGCCTTCGAATTTGAATGGAGCAGCAATCACGAGAGGGCTCTGGAAAGCAGAGGGTGGAGCAACATCGTCTACGGTTGAGTTCGAAGCCATTGTTTCAAATTCGTCTTCAATGTTTTGGAAAACAATGGCTGAGTCGCAGATTAGGTCGCTTTCTTGAAGACGATTCGGCGATCTGGTCAGAGGTGCAAACCAGTTCGTTCCTTCGCCACCGCCTCTAGGATAAAACAGCCTCTAAAAAGGATAACCGATTTGCTTGCACAACAAATCAGTGCAGATTTTCATTTTCAAAAATAATATTGCTTGATTTTTCTGAAAGAAAGATTTAATGGCGGAGGCTAGAAGAAAATAGAATTCGATATTCTTTTGTGTCTGCAGATAGAAAGCATATATAGAACAAGAATTAGGGTTTGGGAGAAAAAATCGGATCTGCTAAAATTTCGGGGGATAGAGTTTTTACCGTTGCAAACTTTTTACCGTTGCAGAAAAAAAATTATCGGTGCAGAAAATAATTTTCCATAAAAAAAACGGTTCGAAAACTTCAAAGTTTTATCATCCAAAAAATATAAGTGTCTACACCACAAAGCCCAAGCCCAAGCCCGAGCCCGAACTGGACCGGGCTGGGCCGGGTCGAGTCGAGTCGGTCGGTCGGTCACGCGCGTGTGTGGTGTTCATGATGCATGGTCTCCCTCCTCACAACAAAACATGTATTGAGAGCCCAAGGCCCCAACATGATTTCTTAGAAACAAGTATAAATCCTTGCCTCTTCCATATATTCCTATGATGTGGGACTAGTCACACATAGGAGCCATTCATACACTTATTCAACATTTTTAATAATTCACTTAATGTTTGTAAAACATTTCCAACAGTGTAACTACCAATTGATTGTTAGTTTTGGATACATTCATATGGAATGAGTATGTATTTCAAAATATTACATCTTTACTCAATATGGCATAACATAAAGTTAGTAGTGCAATCTTACTTATTTTAAAAAACATACATTCTTTATGTTTCTTCACTTTTATATAAAGCTTACTAATGTATAAGTCTAATGGTTCTGGGAACCTAATCTATCAAATTTGACTCTTATTATTAACTTGAAGATACAAAGCAATACATGTATATTAACTTAAATTTGTTGCTTGCTATTATGCTTTCAATTTACTTTTTTTTACTTTGAATGTTATTAAGAAAATTTCCAATGTCAGAGGTATTTGTTTTGTGTATCAATATATGGGAGTAAAGAACCTGAGATGGCACTGTAAAACTTCTTGCATGTTATGGTTAGTGCTATGACACAAAGTGCAAGTTAGTGTTTAAACTGATATACTCTCTTTTGCATGTCATGTCCCTTTTTTAATATCATATAGTAGTAAACAAAATTTTTCTAATGCTTTTCTTGGTACAACAAATGAGATCATTTTGCAATTATTACTTTAGTTTGCCTTCACAATGAACAGCCATAAATATGCCACATGCAGTTAACTCCATCTGTTTCATTAATATTCCAAAAAGCAACTGTTTGATGTGGTTGTATGTTGTGATGTTGAGGGTGGTTTGAACTTTGACGTGGGCATAGGAGTACATTGCAATGAATTCATTACTTCCCTTACTTTGTTTGTCATTTGATTTAGGTAGTTGATTAGGTTTGGGATTGAAGTAGTGGACGGAGTGGTTCATCCAGGTGAGAGGTGGAGTTGGGTGAAGTAGGATTATGAACGTTGTTGGATGAAATGGGTGGTGAGACTAATTCAGGCATGTCAATAATGGTGTTGAAAGTTGAGAAGGGCCTTGGAATTGAAACAGTATGGTTGTGCACACGCACATAGTTGTTTTCTTGACAAATTACAATTTTTTGACCATTTTGCTCTTCTACGTTCATGCTCCAATGTAATACTCAATCCAAATCGATGTGAAAATGATGATAGTATGAGGTTTGATAACCATTCTTTTCACCTTTTATTGAGTATATGCATAGGATAACACATAGTTTTGTGCCTTTGTATGGTTACTTGAACATGTTTTCAATGGAGGTGTGCTACGATGGTTAAAGGGTTGCAAGTTCTATATTTATTCTTAATCATTAAACTGCTTAAAAAATCCATAATCAACTCCTTTTCTATTTAATTATTTATAAAATAACTTACTCTTATTCATGTCGATAAACGATTGATTTGTTCATGTAAGTACATTAAAAAATGCAATATTATGTGCAAATCAAAATTATTTATAAGATCCGAAAAAACTCTACGAATGATTTTTAAATATTTAGTCCTCCTACACACGTGCACGCACGTGCTGGTATTAATTAATATAATATCAAAATACGTGGAGAAAGCATCGATAAATTAACTTGACACAAACTCATAAATAAAGTAGTTGATAAAATAATCAGTTTAAACTAAAATTGGTACATAAAACATTATCGTTTGTTATAAATTGGATTTGACTATTCGTGTACGTTGAACAAATTTATGAGGCAATTCAAGTGCGTTGGCTATATTTGAACGTGTTGACATGGTAAGCTATTATTTCATCGACTTTATTGTCATTTTTTTAAATAGTTGTGCTATAAAATATGTCTTGACAATCAAATGCAGGTCCACCTGGACGTGCATATATACTCGTTATAATTATATTATTATGTAATTCTCATTTTACTTAACGTTGAAGTTTAACGCTCCGAACTCCAAACAAATCCCAACAACTGACGTCCCTAGCCAAATACCCCATTCCGGACACAATGGAATATGTTTTGTAAGCCGATTTGATCGTTTCGATCAGTTTTTCTCAAAATTAAAATATAAATCAATATAACGTTAAATATTAAATTTGAACATACGTTGTAATTTACCACGACTATATACCGAGTCCAAAAATTACGAAATTTGAAATATAGCTATGTTTTACAATTATGGTTCTAACAAAATTTATTTCGTCGAATTTGGAGACTATTTGGAAAATGGCTTTATTATTAGCTTTTATTAAATCCAATTGAATTTCAATATGCGTTTAAATTTACCACACTTACATACAAAGTTCAATTGACTTGAAATTTTAAACTTGATAATAATTTGACGTATTGGATCCCACAAAATTGATTTCGTCAAAAATGGAGTTCGTTTGTAAAATGACTATTTTTAAGGCCTAAATAATATTATAATAATATTATTAAATTCCAACATTATTCAAATTAATAATAAACTAATTATTATTATCGCATATATATTCTAATGAAATGTCATACAATTGTAAAATAAATATACTTGAATTTTAAACTCGCTATCTACATTTTCTTGTCAAACGGTGCTCGATTCACATTAAAATCCTTTTATTCTATTCAATAAATTGTTATAATTTATAAACGATTTCATAGTGACTATTTGGAATTTAATTTGGACATAACTTACAATCTATAAAATGAAATCTCAAATTTTTACATCCGTTAGAAAATTACAATTCAATATTTCCTAACGTTTCTTGTTTTACTGAAATCCGGTTTATAGTGCATTCTGTACATTCAATTGAAATTAAAAATTAAATTTTCAAACTACCACGACGTTACGCGTTCGTTTTATAATTATATTATATTATACGTTCGAACTTCGTATTAAAATAAATTCTAAGTCGTTTATTCTCAAAATAAATGCTTTAAATATTTAATTTCCATTAAAATCAATTAAAAATAAATTTTAAATTGGATTCAAAATTCAGGGGTGTTACATAGAGAAGGTAAAACGGTTTTCTAAGAAATGTCAAATGTATCTGTTGTTGAAAAAATCAAGGGAGGTACTTAAAAGATATAATGTCTACACCACTCCAAGCGAACACGACAAAAGAATAACAAGTTATGATGTAAAAAATTCTGGCTGGATACAAAAGGTGATCATAGCTCGCAAGTCCTATCAATGTAATAAACACAGAAGAAGATCTATGAGGAACAAAACAAAAAGTCGTGGACCTGTTAGCATTGAACTAAATTCACTCTCTCTCCCTCTCTCTCTCTCTATATATAAATATATATATATATATATATATATATATATATATTGTAGGATGTTACGTATTTGTAACAACCTGGAAAATCAGAACCAATTTAAAAATTTTATTTTAACAATGTCAATGAATTTTGAATATTTAAAATAATTTATTTTAAATAATGACGACGAGAAATTTATTCTGAATAGAATTAGAATGTATATATTTATTTGAATCGACGTTAGAATATAAATATTTATTTTAATTATAAAAGGGAATTGAAAATGGCGCGGTAGTTTGAAAATTCGATTTCAAATTTCAAACGAATGTATATGATTCAAAATAAACCGAATTTTAGTGAAACCAAAAATATTTGAATCTGCTTGAAAATATCTTTCCAACGAATCCGAAAAATTGAAATTTCATAGTGGGAATAAAAAAGTTATGCCCAGTTGAAAATTCAGAATAGCCGTTATGGAAATATAGCCCTTAAAAATGGCAATTTTGCAAATGACCTCCATTTTCGACGAGACCACTTTTGCTAGATCCGGAATCTCAAATTATTTCTAGATTCCAATTTTCATAATTTTTGAAATAAATATGTGAGCGTGGCGCAAGAAAACATGTTTTGACAGTTTTAGTCAATTTGGATCAACCAGAAAATGGCCATTTTTCAAACGGTCTTCAAATTTGACGAAATTAGTTTTCTATGGACCGTATAGTCAATACGAAGCTAGAAATAATTTTTCTGGAATATTCAGAGCTAGTATGTGGCCTCGGTAATTTAGAATGTACGTTCAAATTCAATATATACTGATTTATATTTTGAATTTGATAAAAACTCATTGTAACAGCCGAATTTACTTAGAAGGCATATCCCATTGTGTTCAAAATGTGGGTGTTTAGCTAGAGGTGACAGTTGTTGGGACTCTTTCGGAGTTCGAATAAAAAATTTAACTTTTTGAAAATAAAATAATATAAAACATTATATATATAAATCCTTAGAAACCTAATCCTCCAACTTTTCAATTCATTGGTCAACGCGGTCAAAACCCACCCCACCTTAAATCAAAATCGCGACACTCCTGTCGCCACCAAGTCGAACGCCGCGCCACCGCTCCGGCCACGCCCGCCTCACCACGACCAACCGCCGCTCGCCTTTCCTCTCATGCCCTACCACCTCCTTAAACCCTAAAACCACCACCCAGTTCACTGTGGTCCCTCACTGCTCCACCGACATCGCTGAGCCGCTGTGCAACACCTGCGTCGACGTCAGCAACCGCCGCAGCCCCTCTAAAACCCCCACTTCCTCTTGAACTGTAAGTTTTGTTATTTATTTGTTTAGTTTTATTTATTTAATATAATTAGTTTTAAAAAGGATTTTTAAATCATTTTTTTTTATATACATGAATAGTATAATTAAAAATAGGATTTTTATGTTCTAGTTTAATTAAAAATATGATTTTTACATGTGTAGTAACTATAAAAATTTGATTTTTATCTGTATATGACATTAAAATAAAAATAGGATTTTTATTACGTGTGAAGCAAAATAAAAATGGGATTTTTATTACATATAAAGAAAAATAGAAATAAGGTTTTTATGGCGATAAAGTTTAAACGAGAAGAGTTTAGATTTTTAAACAAGGAAAGATTCGATTTTTATGAAAGGAAAGATTTGATTTTTAATTAGCTAAAGATTAGACTTTTAACTTAGCAAAGATAATATTTTTGACTTAGTAAAGACGAGATTTTATTTTATTTGAAGTAACAGTATGAAAATGTGATTTTTAATAATCAACTGCGTGAAATAGATGGCGATGGATCAAATTGAGATCAAAATGAAATCCGAACCGTTCAGAAATAAAGATTGGAGGAGTGGATCCCAAAGGTGAGAACTCCTCACCATAATTTTCTTTGTACAGTTATTTATTTTATAACTGCATATATGAACTGCTCCCCATCGTCCATAGACCATGGACGACTTGTTTGTTTGGTTGTGTGTTTGGGTTGATTTATTTGTTTGAATTGGTTTGGGATGAGAATTGAACTGAATTGATTGAGTTGTTATGTGTGTATGGCGCGAGCCAATATCAGGAGAGGGGTAATGCTAGACATTAGCCGATTTCGATATTGCGCCGTTATAATGCCGAAATTTTCTGAAATCAAAGGTGTTAGTTAAAAATAACATTTTTATTGAATGAATGAATGGTTAAAAATAGTAAGGTCTTGAAATAAATATTTTAACATTAAAAATATATTTTTTAACGTATAAAAGAACGGGATAGAACTCTTCTGAAATGAAAATGAATATTCATTTACAAATCAGACGATTTGTTTATGTACACTTATTTGACTGATATGGATTGGGACGATAAATTTTACACGTCGCCCAACTGCACAAGTAAATTCTGTGTTTGTGGATTGAAACCCCGCATGGGTGTTGGATGATATTTGACGTACACTAATCCCAACTGTTTAGTGGTATGTCAATCATTAGGTAGACAGACTGTTGTAACCCTTAAATATTTATATTTAATGCTTATACAGCGTAGAATGCACTTTGGATGATGGATGAATGTTTATCGTGGCTGTTGTATACATGTGTTCTATGAAATCCATATAATCAACATTACATGGTAATTGACTGTGTATGATTCCAGTTCAGAAAGAACGAATATTTAGAATAATGAATATTTTAAAATAATGAATATTTTAAAATAATATTCAGAAAAGATTAAAACCTGATTTTGATGTCTGATTTGGGATGGACATGAATATATTTAAATATATAAAGCTGTGTTGATTAGTTATGCGCCATTTTGATGCGAATGATATTTATATCGATTTTATTCATTTTTATAATGAATATCGAAAAGGAAGTGATTTCAAAATCTAATGTTTTGAAAATACTATCATTTATATATCGATGATATGGAATATTCAATTTTGATTTGAAATTGAATATGAAGTTGAAATCGTTTTGAAAACGAATTTAAAACGATTTATAAAATATGTTTTAAATGGAAATCGACAAAATATAATATATATATATATTATATATAATGGCCTGAAAAGAACGCGCTGCGGTAGTTCGCGAATTTCGACCATTGACTTCGAGTGGACATTACGGGAGATCCGACCGTCGGATTCTCATAAAACCAGAACTGTTGGGTTCGTGTCGAAAAGGGCTTTCCAACGAATACAAGAGATTTAAAATCTAACGGTTGGATTTGGAATTATGTCCAAATCAAATTTGGAAAAGGTCGCTGTAAGTGCAGTTCGATGACGGTTTATGGAAATCGACTATACGGGCCTTGATAAAATTATTAAAAATATCAATAATTTGTGTAAAATCATAATAAATGATTTGGAAAGAAATGGGATGAAAAATTCCATATTTGAAAAGATAAAAATATATTTTATCGAAATGAACTAGTTATGAACTAGAATTATAATCCAATATTTTTAAATTATTAAATTGGATTTGAAATGGTTTTAAAAATAACCGGAATTTCCAATATATGAATTGGAATGGATTTGAATTGAAATTATCTTCGGAATATTTCGATATTGGATTCCGTGATTATACGGATATTGTGGAGGAATTTGGAAGATATATATATCGTTATTCCAATACGATATTTGCTGGTTTCAGAATTTGATGTTGAATAAGACGATATATTTTCTATTCAGAGCCTTGTATTTAATATCAAATTGGATTTTGGGTTTGTCGTGAATGGTATCTTTAATAATACTGTTCTTAAACCCAATGGAGTTAAGAAAATTAGAAACTGACTGGAGATTAGCTAAGTTGAACGGTTTCCTGGGTATTGATCTGATGTTGGTTTCGGCCTTCGGGATTAATACTTAGGGAATTGTTCTCTTACTTATTTACGGTTAGAGACTGATGGGATTTTGGGTTTGTCGTGAACGGTGTTTTAAATGACACTGTTCTTAAACCCAGTGTGAAAAGATTAAATCTTTTAATTAAGATTTAAAGAAGAATTACCAATTTATTGGAATTGAAAATAGAATGTGAATTGGGTTTATTGTGAACTGTGTTTTTAATGACATTCGTTCTTTAACCCGATTTATAGTGAATTATGATTTGGAATTTACAAATCTTTTTATTAAGATTTAACGGGAATTTTCCAAAGTAAAGTTTTCCAATTTAATATATTAAATTGGAATTGAATGGAATTCGATTGATAATAATCGAAGTGAGCTTCTATGGAGGAAGACTGTAAATATATATGGAATTTAAAAGGCTCTGCCATTATTCCATTTATATTATAAGTCGGAAACCAAAATTGATATCGAATATATATTGATTTGTTTTTTCGTGAAGATTCCATAATTAATGGAATGTGATTTCGGTTTATCGTGAACTGTGTTTTAAATGACATTAGTTCTTTAACCCAATTAAAGGCAGGATTACATGTCTGTCATTGTATTTCGAACTGTATAGTTGATCTCTGCTAAATATATATCTGTTTGGTGGCGGAGAATTTATTCTCTTGCTTAACACCCTTCTCTGAGACATACGAGCTTAGAGGTTATATATCGGCAGAAATCAATAGTACGGTGTAGATTGTCAATGCGACATGTTTGTGTTTCCAAAGTTAAATAATCATTAATATTGATTTTTGGGAAGATTAAAACTAAGTGGAGTTTTAATGAATTTATAAATAGATTGAAAAAGGGAAAGTGATATTTAAATTATCAAATTTGGGAAATGATTGAGAATGAAGTATCGCCAGTTTTTCTCCTAGCGATAGTTAAATCCTTAATTAGATTTGAACGGAAAATGGTAATTAATTTTACCGATAAGACCGTGATGTTAGTTATGGAGTATTACCAGTTTTGGTCCATGGGATGAATAGGTTGAGATTAGGAAATTAAACAAATGATTACTTCGGTAAGGTGCGCTAATCCCAACTAGTTTGGAAAACCGTAACATGGTTTGAAATGATATCCAAAGGAAGATTAAAGAATAAATTTGAAAGAATTAATCTTTGATAAAATTAATGGGAACCTTTCCCAAATGATATGAATATTTGAATAAAAGAATATTCAGAATTGGAATGAGGCGTATGTTGTGTTTTTATAGCACTTGTTTATTATATACGCGAGTTATTCGGAAAGGCCGGGTTTATACCCATTCTGAATAACTGATTCGACGATATGTCGACGATGAAGACTGTAGTTGAAGACTGAAGGTCTTCACATCATTTTGATGATTACTAATATCTTGATTGGGATATACACCTAAGACGAGGTAATAAGTGGTGATCGTCCAGACATACTTGGAGATCGACGGATATGCGAGGGCCTCTCTCCTGTATTGGACATACGGGACGAGGAATAAGGTGCCTCTGGTTTCGTTCAGACCCAGAATGAACTTGTAAATGGATGTGTGTCTGACATTGGATTTTACTCTATGTTGATTGATTTCTATTAAATATATATCTGTTTGGCGGCGAAGAATTTACTTACTTGCTTAACGCCCTTCTCTGAGACGTACGAGCTCAGAGGTTATATAACGATAGATATCAGTTGGATGGCATGAATTGCCTATGTGGCATGCTGAGATGTAGTGATCAAGGCTTCTGTTGAAAAGCAGAGTCTTGTGGTTGATGATCAAAGCACAGCTTTAATATAGCACCGCTTTGTGTATAGCGTTAATTCGCGAGCCTCACACCTCGGTATGAGTCAAAAACGGGATACGGACCATTGGGAGAACACGACGTTTCTTTCTAACTATGGGTGGTGTCAGTGTTTTGCACGCCCTGACATTGTTATATTTTTACCTATGGGGTTGTTGGATTGCGAGGCGCCTTGGATATATCGGTCTCTACGGAGCCGATGGATAGGTTCGATAGGGTCGGGAAATGTGTATTCAGAAATAACTAATCCTCAAATGTAAGGGAGGACCGACCCAGCCGATTCTAGGGGTTACCCAGAGTGTGTAGTCCTGAGACATTTGCTAGAGTGTCTCGAAGCGGAAAGGAGTATATCCCTAGCCTAGACTCATGACGGAAATCCAATTTCCAATGCGTGACATTTTGGTTTTGATTGTAGAGCCTAGTATGGTGACATAGTGGTATGGGGCACTATGCCGTCTATGATTGATACATTTATATTTGAAGTTGATTTCTTCACTTATAGTAATAATAAAAGATTAGATTTCGTGTATCAAGCATTATTTGGCTACTATAAGGTAAAACCCTATCCTCTGGCTTGCGTTGCATTGTGTGATGGGAACTGGGTCTTATAATTGCTTCATTGTTCTTTATTTAGCATTGCGCTGTTTGTTTTATGCACTGGTATTCTTCGGAGGAAACCCGTTCCGTGTTATACGGCATGGTCCCTTGATTTACCTAACTTTAAAAATAAAGATTAATAATTGTTTTAGTTCTCACACCAGTCACATGACTGACCTGGAGTTTATTGTTTTAACCTAAACTCTGGTGCCCTTTTTTTCGCATGGACAGCTAATAGTTTTGGTTTTGCAGATTTATTCTTATAGGATCCTAGTTTACAGCTGGAATTATACTCGGAAAGCTCTGTATCCGTGTATTTCTTTCAGTTGTGTTTTGTATTATTTTTCCGCTGCAATGTATTTAAATGTAATTTGAATCTCTGGTATTTGTTGAATGTGTAATATTAATTCACACTCTGTCATATTCTTGTACTCTGATGTAAATTTTTGTAATAAGCAATGAAATGTTCTTCTGTTTGTGTTCTAATTCGTCTTGTTCTCAAAGCAATCCGTTCTTTCCTTCACTGGGAAGTTCGGGTCGTTATATTTTGGTATCAGAGCTTTGGTTTAGCAGAGCTCGAGAACAAGACACATTAGAACCAAATGAAAGAATTCATCAGAGATTGGATTAGTAATATCCAATGAGAATGACTCGTTAGAGATAGGATCAGTAGTATCCTAGAATGAGTCTGAAGAGTGTTATTTTTTAAAGTAAAAATTAAAAGCAAATTTTGTTTTGAAGATTTAAACCATTTTATACATGTCCGAATATTTATTTTAAATTGTTTTGGACAATCCAATATATAAAGATTTTGCATATACGCCTTGCAAACGTGGATTCGAAGTTTTAATATACTGGATAGATATAGAATCACACTCTAGTCGCCCGGAGATGATTCTGATGATCGCTGCAGCATCACCAGAATTTGTGTTCGAGTTTCAAAAAGTGGGATATCTATGTATTTCCAATTGACTGGTGTGAGAGCCAAAACTAGATAGAGATATTGTTGTGATCTGGCATCAAAAAATGGATTTACATATATATATATATATATATATATATATATATATATTATGAATCTGAAAAGATAATCAACTAACTGATTGTTGGTTATGTTGTTTGATTTTTGGTTGATTAATTAAAATTTTGAACCATTAAGCCAAATTGAATCAAATTTTGAACTGAACTGAAAATTGTTTGAAATTGCATGCAGGTACATGTATATACATTGAACAGATCATTGCAAGTAGGCTAGAGCAGAGGAATAAAATTGTATGCCCGACAAGTAGGTACATGTTTACTAATTTATTGGGTTTGGACGATTTTATGAGCCGATTGGCTTTTTCATTTTCTTTTTGAGATGAGAGGGCCTACGTGGCGGTTTGGGGATTTTCCCAGTGCTCCCTGTACAAAGGAGGTTATGGCGAATTTTTCAAAAATTTAAGGTGTTAGCCAAATTTTTGAAGAATTAGAAATTCTTAGAAACTGAAAAGTTAAAGAATGAAAGCCAAACTGAAAGTTGAGTGAATTAGTTAAACAACTTTTAGCTCCGTTCCTTTTCGAGGACGAAAAGATTTTAAGTGGGGGAGATTGTAACAACCCGGAACATCAGAACCAATTTAAAATTTTTATTTTAACAATTTCAATGAATTTTGAATATTTAAAATGATTTATTTTAAATAATGACGATGAGGAATTTATTCTGAATAGAATTAGAACATATATATTTATTTGAATCGACGTTAGAATATAAATATTTATTTTAATTATAAAAGGGAATTGAAAATGGAGCGCTAGTTTGAAAATTCGATTTCAAATTTCAAATGAATGTATAGGATTCAAAATAAACCGGATTTTAGTGAAACCAAAAATATTTGAATCTGTTTGAAAATATCTTTCCAACGAATCCGAAAAATTGAAATTTCATAGCGGGAATAAAAAGTTATGCCCAGTTGAAAATTCAGAATAGTCACTATGGAAATATAGCCCTTAAAAATTGGGATTTTGCAAACGACCTCCATTTTCGACGAGACCACTTTTTTTGGATCCGGAATGTCAAATTATTACTGGATTCTAATTTTCATAATTTTTGAAATTAATATGTGAGCGTGGCGCAAGCAAAGGTGTTTTGACAGTTACAGTCAATTTGGATCGACCAGAAAATGGCCAATTTTCAAACGGTCTTCAAATTTGAAGAATAGTTTTGTTAGGACCGTATCGTCAATACGAAGCTAGAAATAATTTTTCTGGAATTTTCAGAGCCAGTATGTGGCCCCGGTAATTTAAAATGTACGTTCAAATTCAATATATACTGATTTATATTTTGAATTTGGTAAAAACTGATCGTAACAGTCGAATTGGTTTACAAGGTATATCCCATTGTGTTCAGAATGGGGGTGTTTAGCTAGGGGCGACAGTCGTTGGGACTCGTTTGGAGTTCGAATAAAAAAAATTAACTTTTTGAAATTAAAATAAAATAAAATATTATATATATAAATCCTTAGAAACCTA
The DNA here is from genome assembly GCA_030737875.1 of Allium sativum. Taxonomy (NCBI): domain Eukaryota; kingdom Viridiplantae; phylum Streptophyta; class Magnoliopsida; order Asparagales; family Amaryllidaceae; genus Allium; species Allium sativum. The sequence continues at coordinate 601,672,965 of CM060919.1, read as the reverse complement.
ATTCTCCCACTTTTCAATTCAGTGGTCAACGCGGTCAAAACCCGCCCCCTCCCCTCAAATCAAAATCGCGACACTCCTGTCGCCCTCAAATCGAACGCCGCACCACCGCTCCGGCCACGCCCGCCTCCCCACGACCAGCCGTTGCTCGCCCCCTTCCTCTCGCGCCCTACCACCTCCTTAAACCCTAAAACCGCCACCCAGTTCGTTGTGGGCCCCCACTGCCCCACCGACATCGCTGAGCCGCCGTCCACCACCTGCACCGACGTCAGCAACCACCGCAACCCCTCTGAAACCCCCCTCTTCCTCTTGAACTGTAAGTTTTGTTATTTATTTATTTATTTAGTTCATTTATTTAATATAATTAGTTTTAAAAAGGATTTTTTAATCGGTTTTTTTATATACATGAATAGTACAATTAAAAATAGGATTTTTATGTTCTAGTTTAATTAAAAGTATGGTTTTTGCATGTGTAATAACTATAAAAATTTGATTTTTATCTGTATATGACATTAAAATAAAAATAGGATTTTTATTACGTGTGAAGCAAAATAAAAATGGGATTTTTATTACGTATAAAGCAAAATAGAAATTAGGTTTTTATAGCGATAAAGTTTAGATTTTTAAACGAGAAGAGTTTAGATTTTTAAACAAGGAAAGATTCAATTTTTATGAGAGGAAAGATTTGATTTTTAATTAGCTAAAGATTAGTTTTTTAACCTAGCAACGATAATATTTTTGACTTAGTAAAGACGAGATTTTTTTATTTGAAAAAGATAAAAAAATTATTGGATATGGATATGATTTTTAATTATATAAAAATTCAATTTTTTTTATGAGTGGCGAATTAAAAATGTAATTTTTACATATGTAGCAAAATAAAATTGTGATTTTATATGAATTCTCTTTATGTAAAAATATGATTTTTATATAAGAATTAGCGTTATAAAAATATGGAAAACTGAATTATAAAAATATAATTTTTACAATATAAACATCAACATAAAAATATGATTTTTATATATGAAGTAACAATATAAAAATGTGATTTTTAATAATCAACTGTGTGAAACAGATGGCGACGGATCAGACTGAGATCAAAACGAAATCCGAACCATTCAGAAATAAAGAATGGAGGAGTGAATCCCAAAGGTGATAACTCCTCACTATAATTTTCTTTGTATAGTTATTTATTTTATAACTGCATATATGAACTGCTCTCCGTCGTCCACAAACCATGGACAACTTGTTTGTTTGGTTGTGTGTTTGGGTTGATTTATTTGTCTGAATTGGTTTGGGATGAGAATTGAATTGAATTGATTGAGTTGTTATGTGTGTATGGCGCAAGCCAATATCAGGCGAGGGGTAATGTTAGACATTACCTAATTTCGATATCGCGCCGTTATAATGCCGAAATTTTCTGAAATAAAAGGTGTTAGTTAAAAATAACATTTTTATTGAATGAATGAACTGTCAAAAATAGTAAGGTATTGAAATAAATATTTTAACGTTAAAAATATAAAAGAACGGAATAGAATTCTTCTTAAATGTAAATGAATATTCATTTACAAATCAGACGATTTGTTTATGTACACTTATTTGACTGATATGGATTGGGACGATAAATATTACACGTCGCTCAACTGCACAGATAAATTCTGTGTTTGTGGATTGAAACCCCACACGGGTGTTGGGATGATATTTGACGTACACTAATCCCAACTATTTAGTGGTACGTCAATCCTTAGGTTGACAGACTGTTGTAAGCGTTAAATATTTATATTTAATGCTTATACAGTGTAGAATGCACTTTGGAGGATGGACGATTATTTATCGTGGCTGTTGTATACATGTGTTTTATGAAATCCATATAATCAACATTATATGGTAACTGACTGCGTCTGATTCCAGTCCAGAAAGAATGAATATTTTAAAATAACGAATATTTTAAAATAATACTCAGAAAAGATCAAAACCTGATTTTGATGTCCGATTTGGGATGGACATGAATATATTTAAATATATAAAGCCGTGTTGATTAGTTATGCGCCATTTTGATGCGAACAATATTTATATCGATTTTATTCATTTTTATAATAAATATCGAAAAGGAAGTGATTTCAAAATCTAATGTTTTGAAAATACTATCATTTATATATTGATGAAATGGAATATTCAATTTTGATTTGAAATTGAATATGAAGTTGGAATCATTTTGAAAACGAATTTAAAATGATTTATAAAATATGTTTTAAATGGAAATCGATGAAATATATATAATATATATTATTTATATAATGGCCTAAATAGAACACGCCGCGCTGCGGTAGTTCGCGAATTTCGACCATTGACTTCGAACGGACATTACGGGAGATCCGACCGTCGGATTCTCCTAAAACCTGAACCATTGGGTTCGTATCGAAAATAGTTTTCCAATGAATACAAGAGATTTGAAATCTAATGGTTGGATTTGGAATTATGTCCAAATCAAATTTGGAAAAGGTCTCTGTAAGTGCAGTTCGATGACCGTTTATGGAAATCGACTGTACGGGCCTTGACAAAATTATTAAAAATATCAATAATTTTTGTAAAATCATAATAAATGATTTAGAAAGAATTGGGATGAAAAATTTCATATTTGAAAAGATAAAAATATATTTTTATTGAAATGAACTAGTTATGAACTAGAATTATAATCCAATATTATTATATAATTAAATTGGATTTGAAAAGGTTTTAAAAATAACCGGAATTTCCAATATATGAATTGGAATAGATTTGAATCGAAATTATTTTCGGAATATTTCGATATTGGATTCCGCGATCATACAGATATTGTGGAGGAATTTGGAAGATATATATATATATATATATATATATATATATATATATCGTTATTCCAATACGATATTTGCTGGTTTCAGAATTTGATATTGAATACAAGCCAATATATTTTCTATTCAGAGCCTTGTATTTAATATTAAATTGGATTTTGGGTTTGTCGTGAATGGTATCTTTAATAATACTGTTCTTAAACCCAATGGAGTTAAGAAAATTAGAAACTGACTGGAGATTAGCTAACTTGAACGGTTTCCTGGGTATTTATCTGATGTTGGTTTCGGCCTTCGGGATTAATACTTAGGGAATTGTTCTCTTACTTATTTACGGTTAGAGACTGATGGGATTTTGGGTTTGTCGTGAACTGTGTTTTAAATGACACTGTTCTTAAACCCAGTGTGAAAAGATTAAATCTTTTAATTAAGATTTAAAGAAGAATTACCAATTAATTAACATTTAATTGGAATTGAAAATAGAATGTGAATTGGGTTTATTGTGAACTGTGTTTTTAATGACATTCGTTCTTTAACCCGATTTATAGTGAATTGTGATTTGGAATTTACAAATCTTTTTATTAAGATTTAACGGGAATTTTCCAAAGTAAAGTTTTCCAATTTAATATATTAAATTGGAATTGAATTGAATTCGATTGATAATAATCGAAGTGAACTTCTGTGGAGGAAGACTGTTAATACATATGGAATTTAAAAGGCTTTGCCATTATTCCATTTATATTATTAGTCGGATACGAAAATTGATATCGAATATATATTGATTTGTTCTTTCGTGAAGATTCCATAATTAATGGAATGTGATTTGGGTTTATCGTGAACTATGTTTTAAATGACATTAGTTCTTTAACCCAGTTAAAAGCAAGATTACATGTCTGTCATTGTATTTCGAACTGTATGGCTGATCTCTGCTAAATATATATCTTTTGGTGGCGGAGAATTTATTATCTTGCTTAACACCCTTCTTTGAGACGTATGAGCTTAGAGGCTATATCGGTGAAAATCAATAGTACGGTGTAGATTGTCGATGCGACATGTTTGTGTTTCCAAAATTAAGTGGAGTTTTAATGAATCTTTAAATAGATTGAAAAAGGGAATGTGATAATTTAAATTATCAAATTTGGGAAATGATCGAGAATGGAGTATCACCAGTTTTGCTCCTAGCGATAGTTAAATCTTTAATTGGATTTGAACGAAAAATGGTAATTAATTTTACGATAAGACCATGGTGTTAGTTATGGAGTATTACCAGTTTTGCTCCATGGGATGAATAGGTTGGGATTGGGAAATTAAACAAATGATTACTTCGGTAAGATGCGCTAATCCCGACTAGTTTGGAAAACCAAAACATGGTTTGAAATGATATCCAATGGAAGATTAAAGAATAAATTTAAAAGAATTTATCTTTGGTAAAATTAATGGGAACCTTTCCCAAATGATATGAATATTTGAATAAAAGAATATTCAGAATTGGAATGAGGCATATGTTGTGTTTTTATAGCACTTGTTTATTATATATGCGAGTTATTCTGAAAGGCCAGGTTTATACCCATTTTGAATAACTGATTCGACGATATGTCGACGATGAAGCCGGTAGTTGAAGATCGGAGGTCTTCACATTGTTTGGATGATTACTAATGTCTTGATTGGGCTGTACACCCAAGACGAGGTAATAAGTGGTGATCGTCCAGACGTACTTGGAGATCGACGGATATGCGAGGGCCTCTCTCCTGTATTGGACATACGGGACGAGGAATAAGGTGCCTCCGGTTTCGTTCAGACCTAGAATGAACTTGTAAATGGATGTGTGTCTGACTTTGGATTTTATTCTGTGTTAATTGATTTCTATTAAATATATATTTGTTTGGCAGTGGAGAATTTATTCTCTTACTTAACGCCCTTCTCTAAGACGTACGAGCTCAGAGGTTATATATCGATAGATATCAGTCGCATGGCATGAATTGCCTATGTGACATGCTGAGATGCAGTGATCAAGGCTTCTATTGAAAAGTAGAGTCTTGTGGTTGATGATCAAAGCACATCTTTAATATAGGGCCGCTTTGTGTTTAGCGTTAATTCGCGAGCCTCACACCTCGGTATGAGTCAAAAATGGGATAAGGACCGTTAGGAGAACATGACGTTTCTTTCTAGCTATGGGTGGTGCCAAGGTTTTGCACGCCCTGACATTGTTATATTTTTACCTATGTGGTTGTTGAATTGTGAGGCGCCTCAGATATATCGGTCTCTACGAAGCCGATGGATAGGTCCGGTAGGACCGGGAAACGTGTGTTCAGGAATAACTAATCCTCAAACGTAAGGGAGGACCGGCCCAGCCGATTCCAGGGGTTACCCAGAGTGTGTAGTCCTGAGATATTTGCTAGAGTGTCTCGAAGCGGAAAGGAGTATATCCCTTTCCTAGACTCATGACGAAAATTCAATTTCCAATACGTGACATTTCGATTTTGATTGTAGAGCCTAGTATGGCGACATAGTGGTATGAGGCACTATGTCGTCTATGATTGATACATTCATATTTGAAGTTGATTTCTTCACTTATAGTAATAATAAAAGATTAGATTTCGCGTATCAAGCATTATTTGGCTATTATAAGGTAAAACCCTATCCTCCGGCTTGCATTGCATTATGTGATGGGAGTTGGGTCTTATAATAGCTTCATTGTTCTTTATTTAGCATTGCGCTGTTTGTTTTATGCACTGGTATTCTTGGGAGGAAACCCGTTCCGTGTTATACGGCGTGGTCCCTTGATTTACCTAACTTTAAAAATAAATATTAATACCTGTTTTAGTTCTCACACCAGTCACATGACTGACCTGGAGTTTATTGTTTTAACCTAAACTCTAGTGCCCCTATTTTCCGCACGGGCAACTAGTAGTTTTGGTTTTGCAGATTTATTCTTACAGGATCCTGGTTTACACCTGGAATTATACTCGGAAAGCTCTGTATCCATGTATTTCTTTCAGTTGTGTTTTGTATTATTTTTCCGCTGCTATGTATTTAAATGTAATTTGAATCTATGATATTTGTCGAATGTGTAATATTAATTCATACTCTGTCATGTTCTTGTACTTTGATGTAAATTGTTGTAATAAGCAATGAAATGTTCTTCTATTTGTGTTCTGATTTGCCTTGTTCTCAAAGCAATTCGTTCTTTCCTTCACGGGGAAGTTCGGGTCGTTATATTATATAAGAAAGAATAATATATCATTAAATTGGGCTTTATATGCTCCAAAATATCTTTCAACCTTGGATGGATGAATACAAATCTAATGCCTAGAAAAAGACTTTAAAAGCTATTTAAACTACTGTATTTGTGATTATCCGAAACAGAGTAAATAAATTCAACTTTCAAATATTTGATATTTATTGCACTTTTATCAACATATAGGTAGTTATTATAAGCCATGTACATTCATATAGCCACTATAGAATACAATAACTATTCAAAGCGAAAAAGATATAGTTGCAAAATTAGTGCATTCAAACCATAATAATCCTATATTTAATATATTTATTATCAAATTGAGTATGGACTCATATTCGGTTATAGTTATAGGGCCAAAGATTCTTAAATACTGTAATTCAGTTTAGAACAATTCAGTTATCAAGATAAGTGATTCAAATCTAATTACAGTAGGCTGAAAGAAGCCTACAAAAAATCTTTAAATGTCTATATTTATTTCTATTTTTTATTTTATTTGTTTTAGGAGAACACATGATCAATTTCCATATATTTGAAATTTATTAAACTTTTACCAACTTGTAAGTTATCCTTATTTGCTTCACATACACATGGTCATAGTAGAAGTATGCTAACAATTCATAGCGGTATAATTGTAGAATTAATGCAGTTATACCATATTAGTCCTATATTTAAGTAAAATTGCAAACAAATTTACTTTATAGGTCCATGATTCACCATAGATTTTGGCACCAAAGACAGTTTCTAATCGACATATTTAGATTTAAAAATTATTAGGTTAGCCGGTTGAGTGATCATATCTATCGCAATAGGGTGGAATAAGCCAACAAAAGAAGTGTGCCTAATTTTATTTTTTTCTAATGGAAAACCCAACGTAATCCTTTATATTTTTGAAATTTATTGAAGTTTTAATCAAATTTATTATGGATGTTTTCACGTCAGTGCAAATGTTAGGAGTGTAAAATGGTATGTTATAAGTTAAAAATAATTTAGTTATAAAGGAAATATCGATTGAATTTGGAGCTTTTCTAATTCCCTCCTATTCATATATGGATTGAACCGAAATATTAAAACTAGGCTGTGATGCAGATATTAATATTTCCAGTGGTGCTCTTACAGAAAGTAATTGACCATTTACATGTAGCCTATAACAAATTGCACAAGCTCATGCATGAAGATAGCCACACTTAAAGAATTCAAAATTTCGAATAATGTGTTTAATGCAAAACGGAAACCAGACCGATATATGCAGAGTAGCACAAAAATACTACTTTTCTGGATGTTGCCATTTTAACTCAGCAGAATTAAGGAATATCTAGACAAGCATATGGTTCTAATTCAAACAAAAAAATATTGACAAGTTAATGATATTTGAAATTGGTGATTAAAATAGATAGAACCTGCTTTTGTAATTTCAGAAACTTAGGAGAATATTCATCATAATGTGAACAACCAACATTTACACTCAAAACAATTTCAACTTCTGAGGGAAAAGGATTAAACTCTTTTTAGGAAATAAAGTTTTTTTTTGATCGAATATGAAAAACCCGAAACCCAGGTCCGGGTGAAGACCAAAGATCTTGAGCGACCAATCCGGCAGAACAACTCAAAAGATAAAGAAGTATCGTTAATTTCTTCATGCTCGTTTCAAGTTTAAAGTACCATTTATACAAATAGGAATATCCTTCCTTACACGATTTCTTCTTCATATAGATGTGGAATAGATGCTACGTAAGGTGCTGGCCTTACTTGGATACCAGGAGAATCCCAGAGTTGTGTTCGCAGCTGGGTAGAAGGGCCCTCCCCAGAAGAGAATCAGGGAGAGATAAGGAGCCGAACAGCCGCTCTTTTAGTCGCACTTCTAGCTATCAAGCTTCAGCTTAACCTAAATAAAAATCTGAATTTAGAAGAATAAAACACACATTTTATGTAGATGAATTTGTCCTAAACAATACCTTTTCACACCGTTCATCCAGCCCATATGGATTCCAGTTGGGTCTAAGTGGATATTGCATGATATAGAGTTGTTAGAAGGGAAATATAACTTCTACTCATGAGTACAAACAACAATAAAAATCAGAAATATTTGTTCATGATAACATCTTACAGGGGAAAAGTAACTTCTTCTCATGAGCATAAATAAAAAAAATGACAAGACCAATTACCACTAAGGCTTATAGCTTTAAGTTACTGCTAATAGTCTTAAGTTTGACTCCCTAGGAACACATTAAGAGCAAATGTTTAACCAAGAAAAAAAACTAAAAAATGTTTATTTGTGAATATGATCTTTTCATCATGGAATAATATAGTCTTCTTAGCCCAAAATGACTGATCGTATTACTTTCATATGAATTAATCTATTACTTTCTATGGACAATACATGTTGAATATGATGATTGATGAGAATCACATTCTAAAATTTTGAAGTCTATTATAACATATAATTGAAGAACTTATATGTTTTACTATTTAGTACCATACCCATAGTTCTTTTTTTTTTGGCAAAGCCGACGGGGGTTAGATGGCCCCATACCATTTTATTGATATACCATAGACGAATACAAAGTTGTACAAGGAGAGAAAAAAAGAAAAATAATACAGAGATTACATGGCATAATCAAGGACTAAAGGAATCTATAAAACACATATAAGCAACAAAGGGAAAACCAAAAGGAAACCAATTGCTTAGCCAAAAATCCCAGGGTCAAAAGTAAAACACAAAAATTTAAGCCCATCCCTAGTGTCGCACCAAACAAATTGCTTCCAAAGACCATAATTCATCGCTTTATTTTCATCAAAAACTCTAACATTGCGTTGCTTCCAAATGTTATTGACAATCTTCTTCAAAACGTAATAAAAGATCCTCGCTTTGTCCTTCCGGCCTCGAATCCTCCTCCTTATTTTATCCTACATGTTATTCCCGGCGTAGTTATTTGTGTTCTCATTAATTTGGTTCAGAGCGTCACACCAAAGGGTGTTAGTCACATTGCAATCAAAGAAAAGGTGATTTGTTGTTTCATCATGTAACTTGCAGAAGGAGCATTTGACATCCACAGTCATACCGTAGCCTGCAAGTCTATCTTTGGTTAGAAGAGCATCAGCATTAAATTTCCACAAAGTGAGGTTCTCCTTAGCACAATTATCCCGTCACCATATAGCTTTGTACCATCTGCAATCATTCATGTTTGAGGTACCTAGAAGATATTTATAAATGCTATTTATGTGAAACTGCTCACCTTTGCAACCCCATATGGCGTCGCCATTGGTGAAGCCTTTATCAGCAGCTGCTTGGATTCTTTGCCAGATTACGTTGATGTTCTGGCTGGTTGTGTTCGGAAGGAATACATAATTGCCGTTAAAGATGTCCTGAACCGAGGAATGCCAGTTTGCAATTGTTCCAGGTAAATAATTCCTGCATTAAGAACAAACCCAAACTCGACTCAGGGATCAGTCCAGAAGTGTATATAAGCAAAGTAATTGCAACCATATTTGAACAGGGGGAGGATATTAGGTCTTAGCTTGAGAAGAGACTTCCAAGTCCAACTATGTTGCTGAGATGGTTTCACGTTCCAGAGAGTTAATTTAAGATATGTATGTAAGACCAGTGAACCCAAAGACTACTTTTATGACAAACAATATCTCTTATATGCTGAATGAAGGCGGCTTGATTCCACAAAGACATATTAAAAATTCCGAGACCACTTTTGGATATAGGTTTTTCAAGAGTTTTGTAAGATATCAGAGCTAGACATTTCACGTGTATGCTACCTTTCCAGATAAATCTCATGAATGAAGTCTTTATCATGCAGATAAGTTTGTGAGGGAGAACAAAGGTTCTCGCCCAATAAACTTGCATCGCTATAATGACCGACTTAACAAGCGTAATCCTACCCGCTTGACTAAGCAATCGAGTAGACCAACAATCTAGTTTTTTAGTTATCCTATCGTATAAAGGTAAACACCGCACAGATGTAATTCTAGACGTAGCAAGAGGAAGACCAAGGTACGTAGGATGCGAGCTAGAAATTTTCAACCCAGTCATGGCGCAAATCTGGTGTTTCCTTAAATCATTAACTCCCCCTATCATAATTTCAGATTTGTCATAGTTTATTTTAAGGCCAGTCATGAAATAAAATTGCTCAAGAGTTTTCATGATATTAGTAAGAGTTTTATCGTCCGGTTTACAAAATATTATTAAGTCGTCATCAAACATCAACGCGGTAATACGAGGATTCTTGCATTTAGGATGTAACATGAAGAGCTTATCATCAACAAGTTGGTTAATCATACCTGTTAGAAGTTCCATAACCATAATAAAAAGGTACGAGGAGATGGGGTCTCCTTGCCATATACCTTGCTCGCTATTGAAGAAGCCAACCAAGTTACCGTTGACATTGACAGAGTAATGAACCGTGCCAAGGCATTAATAAATCCAGGTTGTGAACTTAGCAGGAAAATTCATAAAACTCAAAATCCGAATAATGGACTGCCATTGAATAGAGTCAAAAGCTTTTTTAATGTCAAGCTTAATCATAGATCTTGGTGAGATGTGCTTAGTGTTATAACTTTAAATTAGCTCGTGAGCTAATAAAACATTATCAAGAATGTTGCGTTTAGGAAGAAACGCAGATTGATTATGAGAGATTATGTGAGGCAAAACAGTTTTCAGTCTACTCGCTAAGATTTTAGCGATACATTTGTATATGGTGTTACAACATGATATTGGCCTATAATCATTAACGTTGCTAGCATTATCATGCTTGGGAATAAGGGCAAGAACGGTGTTATTAAAAGAGCCCATCATTTTAGTTCTACGGAAAAAATGTTTGACAGCCTTACTTACGTCGTGACTAATAGAATTCCAACAATGTTTGTAGAATTTAGCATTAAACCCGTCAGGCCCACCCGAAGAGTTCGAGTTAAGCGAGAAAATAGATTTTTTGATTTCTAGATCAGAGATAGGAGCAGCAAGGTATTCGCTTTGCAAAACAGTAATTTTGGGAAGCATGTACGGATTAATACTTTCAATTTGAGGTGTGAAGTTACTATCATTACCAAAGAGCTGAGTAAAATACTGGACAAAAGCGTTCTGAATGCCAAAAACACTAGTGTGTACCTGATTGTCGCTATCCTGAACTTGGTGGATGTTCTGTTTCCTTTGCTTAGCCTTAAGAGCAGCGTGGAAATAAGCCGTGTTACGATCGCCATCCTCAAACCGACGCATCTTGGTTTTCTGTTTAGTCATTTGCGCTTCGGTATGCAGAGCATTGGTGTGCTTCAGAGCGATTTCAGTTTCCAAGTGTGCAAGATTGCCGTCAGCGGGATTATTAAGCATTTGAGTTTGGATCTGAGTGTGCTGATTAAACCACTTGCTAGTGAGTAAACTGCCTTCGCCAAACATGTTTCTAGCCCATAACTTAAGAGAATCTTTAACAACTTTTAGTTTTTTGTGAAGAACGAACATCGAGTTACCAAAACAAGGAATCAACCAGACAACGTTTACAGTTTCATTAAAATCCGATTCATAAATCCAAAAGTTGAAGAACTTGAAATTCGGTTTTCTAACGTTTATTTGGTCACTAATATGTATTAAAAGAGGGGAATGATCGAATAAAACAGGAAGTAAAACTTCATTATATAAGGAAGGCCATTGGTCGAGGGCACTAATATTGCAGAAAGAGTGGTCAATTCTAGAAAACGTTCTAGGACCATCATGTTTTTTATTATTCCAAGTAAATTCAGGTCCTACAGTTTTCATAACAAGTAAATCTGAGCTAGAGATTGCAATGTTAAAATGGCTAATTTCATTAGGAGAAACCGGAGAGCCTCCAGTCCTGTCATTAAGGCTAAGGGGAGTGTTAAAATCTCCATAGACAATCCAAGGCTCAGACAATTGTTTTAAAGTAGGCAAAGTATTGTAGAAAGCTTCTCTTGCAGCCATGGTATTAAAAGCATACACAAAAGTACAGTAAAAAGAAGTAGAGGAAGGGATGTGCATCGCATAACAGTGTAAGTGCTAACTTGACGAGTTAATAACAGTGAAGCTATAAATAGCAGGGTCATAGATCATCATTATCCTACCATAACTAGCGTGAGACAGATCATTAAGCATAATCCAGTTAGATTCGATGTACCTGGCTGCTCTAGTTGAGAGGGCTTCATCCAATTTAGTTCTAAGATGGCAAGGGCAGATAAGCTATATTTCCTAACCATAATCTTACAACGGTCGAGTTTGAGGTTGGAGTGCGCACCTCTAATATTCCAAGCACATATGTTTTGCATCATCATAGTAAACTGCTTTTAGTTGCATTATTTGCCATAGATCTTGTCTGGACCTGCGGGGCTTCGTGGTTTGTTGGTTTTAATTTGGACAGAGAGGAGTCCACCGAGGTGAGCTTGCCAATTTTAAAACCATCATTCAGTTGAGAGTCCTTGAATTTTTTCCCTGCTTCGTAGAAGTGAGATTCAGTGGGAGGCTTATGTCCTGGAGGGGGTGTAACACTGTCAACATTATGCTGAGATGTTGCACTTCTGGAGGTATCAGAGGTAGAACTTGTTCCATCAAGTTGTTGGTGCTGAGGACTATTGTACACTACATTTATTTCATTCGTGTTGCCTCCTTTATTTTCCATGATACTGTTATTCATCGGATCATTCGGTTGGTGGGCACCTTTCAATTGGGAGTTGTTCTCAAGTTCATGGGTTTCAAGGAATATATTTTTCATGACATCAGCAGCATGTTGATTGTCAGTGATCATAGCTCCTGTAAAAGAAGGGTACTTAACAACAAGGGATGAAGTTGTTTGGGGTCGTTGAAATCGACAGATATTTCTAGAGATTGCTTGTTTTCAGCATTCGTACAAAATGTTTCACTGGAACTAAGGCGCTTGGCAAGCTGTTTTATGTTATTGTCTCCAACTATTATATTACTTGTGGTACTCTTAAGATCATTGGGGAATTTTACCATAGTCGAGGTACCTTTACCAACTTCATGGTAATTATAGGTCTCAAATACGACAGGAGCTGTCTTGCTTATAACAAAATCCTTCTTACACACGGCAGCAACATGAGCAGGCACATTGAGAGTTGTAGTAGGTTCTTCGATGTTGGTATTAGTATTAGAGTCCTTGTTCTCATAAGGAATACTAAGTGAACCCACCGCATTACAATTAGAGTGCATTACCTCTTCTTAGACCACAATGTTTCCAAAGTCATTCTTTTTGTTAGCGGTGACAATCGCGTTAGGGTCTAAAGCATAGGGGTGCTAAAGCTGTTGAAAGTGTTGAACATTTTAGTTTGCCTTTGATGATTGATTTTAAAAGTTTCTTGAAGTCGATCCTTGCCTTTCATTTTCCTAAGCTCGTCAGCTTGATGTTGTTCATTCTGGATTTCACCTTCCTCAATTTCCACTTCAGTTTGTCTGACAGACGCATTATTCCTTATTAGCCACTGAGATTTTTTTGCCGTAGCGAGGTAATCACCAAAGGTTGGTCTGTTGCCATGTTGCTTGAATCTTAGGTTCCTCTTTTTTTCCTCAACTTTCTGCCATGGTAGGTTTTTTGGTGGTACTTGTCTTTCCCTCCGAGCAGTGTTCTTCCTAGCATCGTAGCTAACCTGTGCTACATTAACTGCGATATCAGCCACTTTCATGATGCCTTAGGTTGTATTAGGTTGCTCTACGAAAGTGTTAGTTTGTGTTACTCCATACTTTTGCTGGACCTTATCCCTCTGTTTATTTCCTTCACAGCTAAGAGTGTTGTGACCAAAGACATGACATTTAGTGCAAACTAACGGTCTCCAGAGATAGTTGACATATATTCTTTGAGTTCCTCCGTTCGGAGTGGAAACCAAGAAATCATTCACAAGTTCGTTATTAGGGGACACTTCTATCAGGCATTTTTCGTATTCCAAATGCTCGAGTTTTTCCGTCATTTCATCAAAGCAAACCAGCTTGCCTAATCTACACGATAGCCAATTTACTCCAGGTAAAGACCACAAGAACAGAGGTATGTTTGAAATCTGGACCCAAACAGGAACTGCCTTAACTGATCCACATACATTACAGACATTGGGGTCGTAGGGTTTTATAATAAAGAGTTTGGATCTCATTATGATTCGGTCACCCATTAGGATTCTAAGCCTGTCTTCCGCACGAGAAAATTGGAAAAGAAATAGTGTACCATCTCATTTAACCGTCATAGAGCCTTTAAGTTTGTACAAGTTGTTGACTTTTTGAACCACCTCAGTGTACGAGAGGGGTTCATCGAGGAAAAATCCGACGAGCGTATCCTTCCAAACCAGGGTACTAGCTTGAACGATCTCATCGGTGTGGACCATCACGTCGCCTTTGAAGGTAGGGGTGAAGTCAACGGGCATGTACTTCCCGGCATTACACGGTAAAAACTGAAACATTGCAGACGAAGAAGTCCAAGCACGTTGACTGTTACATAGATCATTATCTTGAGGAAATGATGAAGAGATGGGAGAAGGAAAAGGAGGAGCTGTCTGGAGAAGCATGAAGGACGACGAAGAGGGGATGCCTAGGAGGTTGGGCCTAAGGGTAGTGGAAGCATTGGAGGAGCGGGGGAGGGGCTGCTGCGTGGGATCTGTTAGCTTGGAAAGAGACGACATCGGAGGAGAAATTGGGGGAGGGGGCTGGCTGCGGGTCAGAAGGAGCAGGAGGAGGTTGCAGTGGAGGATCTACGGTAGGAGGAGCTACCAGCGAGAATTGGGTCGAGGAGGGAAGAGAGAGAGAGGCAGAGCCGGACACCATTAATTACCGTTTGAAAAGAATAGATCTTCTTTCCCCATATTTCTATCAAGTATTTTGCATATAACTGTGATTTAGTTGTTATATTAATCTTTGTTCAAACAGTGCAACCATATGCATGCTCTTATATATGCCAGGTATTCATTTACAATGATTTACTCTCTACACGTGTGTGTGCGCACGCTTATAAATTTCATCCATAGAAAATAAGTATGAATCTATTGTTAATAATTTTTTATTTCCTTTCATTTCTGGCTAACCACCTTGTTAGATTGAGCTGGCATAGACTCGCAGATTATATAACTGCTTGTAATTTTGCTGAAATGAAATGTTCTTTACATTCCAATCATCTTTTGAAGAGATACCATTTAAGGGCATTAAATTTAATATACTTTGTGATTATCCCAACAATTTATCTTTCAAATATCAAACAATCAGACATTTATTGCACTTCTATTAACTTATAGGTAGCCATTATTGGCCATATACATGCATCTGGCCACTACAGGAATGTGCTACCTTGTAACGAACCAGATTTTTCCGGTGATTTGAATTCAAATATTTAAATTAGTTTTAAATATTATATTAGAAATATTAAATGATTAATAGTATTGAATTCGTTTATTATATAAACGACGATTGAACATTTACATTTTGTATTTAATTTAAAACGAACACGTAACATTGCGGTAGTTCGTAGAGTTTTGAACTTCGATTGAGTATACAGAATCCGTTTTAAGTTGGAATTCTATGAAACAAGAAACTTTTGAATCTATTAGATTATAATTTTCTAATGAAGATGAAAAATTAGGATTTTATCTTATATATTGTAAATTATATCCAAATCAAATTAAAATAGTCGCTATGGAAATCATTTATAAATTATAATGTTTATTTAATAAATATAAAAGGAATTTTTATATATTTGGATATCGTTTAACTCGTATATGTCAATGTTGAGTTATAATTTAAATCTGAAATCTTAGGCTTAACTCTTGAAATAATCTAGATTCGATAAATCTAATTAAATCTTACATTCACTTTAAGATTTCAAATCTCACAAATTTAGTCAACTTTATTGGTCAATTTCATTTAACAACTTCAATTATACATTTGTGACATTTCATATTTCGAGTCGAATTAAAATCATTAATTTCCAAATTTCTATATCCAAGCTTTCATTTTGGCGATTCGTTCGATTCAACATTTGGTTTCATTTGACAAAATATGTTACATATAATTAAAATGTATCATCCAAAATAATGGATTAACCTTAATATCGAATATCAAACTCAAATTAACTTAGAATTTTCCTTTTCAAAGCTTCACTCTAAATTACAAGAAATTCCATTCTCAATTCAATTTAAATCATACTTTGATTAAATTCAAGTTGGATTCCAATATAAATTCAACTTACAAAAACTTGTAAAATTAGAAATCCACGTTAATAAAATGAGATTAAATTCAAAAAAATTAATTGAATTCGTAAAGTTTCGTGTACGTTGTTGAATTCAAATTACTCAAATTTTCCTTTTCAATCTATTATGTATTCAAATTCCCAACATTTGAGTCCAGATGAATAATCAATTCAAATTCATTTATTGATAAGATCATATAATTCATAAAATCTTAATTTATTAACAAATCTAGTTGAATAATAAAATAAAATTTTAAACAGTTTCAATTAAAAATTTAAATAATTCATTATTAAATTAAAACCAATTTCAATTTATAAATAATTCATTTTAGCCAACGATGTTTATAATTTAATTTTCTACCTAGGCCAAGTGAAATATTGAGAATTTGAATATGAGTGTTTATCATTTCAACCCTTTCACCGTCATAACTAAGCATGTCCAACATGTCCAATAGTAACAGGTAATTGACAATGATTATAATGGTCATTTGTATCATACATAACATAACTGCAAATATCCTTAATTTTCTTTAATAAACCTGTTTAAAAACGCACTTTTGATATATTGTGATATAATTTAAAATCATGGTGACTGCGAAAGCGAGTAAAGTTAGCATGACTTCTAAACCTGATGTCGGTGCAAAAGTTTCACATAATTTATTCTCTTTTCTTGATTATATCCTTAAGCTACTAATCTAACCTTATTATGAACAATATTTCTGGTTTCGTCGACTTTGTTTACAAGTACCCATTTATTTGCAATTGCGGATTGGTTTTCCGACCTTGGTACAAGTTCTGATTGTTTAAACTAGTTTAATTCTTCTTACATTGCTAAAATCCACAAATCGTCTTTATATGCTTCTTTATAAAATTTTTAGTTCAAGGTTTGAAATGAATCCTACCTGACTCATTTGGTTAATTTGATTTCAAGTGACTCTAGAATTTAAAACACCGATTATACTATCTATTGGATGATTCTTTAAAATTCTAGGATGGGATATCAAAAAATTGTCTTCATTAGTAGGTACATCATTTTTAGTATTAATATTATTTTTAGTGGTAGTAATAATCTCTTTATCATCATTAGCTAATTTAAGAAAAAAAATTCAAAAGAAACATGTAAACTTTCTTCTATTGTGTTTGTTCTTTTGTTAAAAATCCAATATGTTTTACTACAACCCGAATTACCAACAAAGGTTCTTTTGTCGGCTTTTGGAACAAACTTTCTAAGATTGTCTTTTGTGTTTAGAAAAAAAAAATTCTGAACCAAATATTCTAAAATAAGAAACTTTGAGATTCTATTCATAAAACATTTCATAACACGTGTTTTTTGTCATTGGACATAGTGTTACCCTATTCAATATATAACAGACGTTGCGATAGCTTCGACCCAAAAATATTTGGGTAAACCAGTACTATTTAATAATGTACGTGCACAATCCTATAAGGTATGAATTTTCCTTTCAACTACACCATTTTTTGTGGTGTTCGTGGAAATGAAACATTATAGTTAATTCCTTTTTTATTACTAAAATATGTTAAAAATTCATTTTCGAATTCACCTCCATGGTCACTATGAGTATTTTTATTTTTTAAGTCCATTAAATTCTAATTCTTTCATCAAAATATTTGAACAAATCTATAGTGTCACTTTTATGTTCAAAACTAATATCTAGATATATCATGAAAAATCATCAACTACTACGAAAACGTATTTGTTGTGATTCATTGATCGTTTCTAGGTAGGGACAAATAAGTATAAACGTAATAATTCTAATGGTTGATTTGTAGAAAAATTATTTTTATATTTAAAAGAACTTCTTTTTAATTTTCCAATTTGGCATGCATCACGCAAATTCTCATCTTTATAATTAACTTTAGTAATCCCCAAATCAGTTAATTTTTTGCTAACTTATTAATATATTTAAAGTTTATATGACAAAACCGTTTGTGCCATAATCGTAGGACATCATGTTTTGTCGTTAAGCATAGGTCAGAATTTTGTTTGATATTCATATTTAAAATGTATATATCTATGAATAAATAGGCATTATAAGACTGTAAATAAACAATGACAGAGAAGGGGATAAAGAAGGATTTATTTGTAAATGAATAACAACTAGACAGGAATAAATAATAGATAACAAGTAAAATGAATAATAACTTGTAAAAGACAAACTTATAAACACTGTAATTATCAAATTTTCAGATTTAGTCTATCTTACTGTCTTTTCCTTTTTACTTAGATCTGAAGTCACTATAATAACTATTGTATTTATTTTAACTTCAACTTTTAGGAATCTGATCATCACAGTAATACTCACATAAAATTAGAGCAAATCGAATAATCTTTGGTAGATCCTCTATATATATGAATATCCCCTATAATATGTGTAGAACCAAGCCCCAATTCTTCATTAAAATTATATTTGAGAAGAAGATTATTTGAGAGGCAGAGAAATGGAGCAGTGAAGACTAGGTTAGGTTTTAGAGACTATTTATAATAGAGTTAGGTGTCCAGGTTCATTGTATTTTTTGTTTATATTTTAGGCCATTAGATTTTTGATTTTCAATCTAAACCATTCGAAGCTTTAGATACCTTTGGATTATGGGCATAGTGAACCCTCTGCAACAAAAATTGCATTCACAATTTCGAGTGACTGGAAGGAAGTCTCAATAGCTTCTTCAGCGGCTTCAATATACGGGAGCAGGTTTAGTCACAAAAAAAGTTTCTTCTCCTTATAGAAGACACATCAACAATACATCAGTAGAAGATCAATATAGAAATGTGCGTCATTGACGAGGAACAGGCTCATGCTTGGCTTGAACTGGGTCGACCGACACCCTTATGTATGTCGACATAGGGGTCGACCTAGTGGTCGACCCAGCTTGGGTTTTATCATATTTTCTGAATTTGTGTTTACTCTTAAAATAGTTATAACTTCTTCATTTTAAATCCGATTTAGACAAACTAAAAATCTATTTGAATAGGATTTTCGTGACGAACACAACGGTGAAATCCATTTTGCTCAATTCCCAATATTTTTCTAATTAACATTTATTTTATCAGTTTATTCCTCAATTAATTAATCCGTTAATTAATTATTGTTCGTTAAAATTTCGGGTTGTTACATTCTCCCCTCCTTAAAGGATTTCGTCCACGAAGCGTTCAAGAATAGAAGAATATTATGAATTCTAACACCCATCTACTCAACCATCATCCACTAGCACCCATTGTCCTTAGAATTTCTAATGCTTTGTATTAACATACACAAAAGTTTCATGTATATGTCTATAACACCCCGTAATTTTAAAGGATATTATAACGATAAACTAAAGAATAATTAACTAAATACTGGAAATTAAGTAAAATGGACTGTACCATTGCGTTCTTCTCAGAATTCTGCTTAAGATTGACTCTGAGTCTGCGTAAAATAGAGATCATATGAGAAAGATATGAAGCTTAGAAGTATTTATACATATAAGAGGAGGCTATATATATATATAAATCAACTCAGAAAATTCAAAATATTTCGGAAAACTTGCAGCAGGAAAATGAACTGTTGGGTCTGACCCACACCTGGGTTGGGTCCACCTATGGGTCGACCCATGGGTTGACCCAGGTGAGGGTGGGTTGACCTAATGGGGATCTGGGCGAATTCTCTTTTCTGAACATGAAATGACTTGTTGTTTGGTTTCGTCGGCGATAGGCCGAATATAGGACAACATTTCTATTATTTTTATTCAACAAAAACAATGGAGACAACGGGGTGCTGCCCCAGCTTGGATTTAATTAAGCTTATCTTCTTCAACATCAATTTATATTTGCAAAGATTTCTTCTGCAACTTCAGCATACTATTCTCTGTTCTTTAGATCCAGCCTCCGTGAGTTCATGTTATTTTTAGATATAAACATTTAACAGGTAATCCTGTCATGTTTATAAATCTGGATCTAAACCTATACCTGTTAAGAATATGATTCATACCTAATCAGTCCTGCTATTACATGTGCACCTGATCTGCTGTTCAGTTCTTATATGCCTACTTCTGCTATCATATGCCCGTCTCTGTTATCGTGTGTTTATTTTGTTTTATGTCTATATTTCTCTCTCTCTCTCTCTTTCCCTTTTTATTTTTATAGTATAGGCTACCTTCGAGCCTAGGCCGATATCGCTGAAATATGCGTACAAATGAAATTGGGTTAAATTGGGAATGATAAATTTGCGGGCAAACTTGTACTATGAATCATGACTGGGATTTGGGGGCATAAGCTATACTGTGAAATATGAGTAAAAATATGGGGAATATCTTAGACTGTGAATTATAACTTGTGGTTTGGGGCATATAAATTTGTAGGTTTAACTTAAAGATTAAGCGAAATATGTTAATGAAACTGTAAGTGACCTATGAAACATGTTAGGGGTTACGCATACCTATTAACCAGTAATACTTAACCTATTTAATCTATGGTGGTGATATACATACAAACCTGTTAACTTGTAGCTTGTTTAATTTGTGGGTGGGCTTAAGTAAACATGTTGAATCTGTAGGGGGTTATACGAACCCGTTAAACTTAACCTGTTTAATTTGTTGGGGTTATGTGGGCTTGTTAATATGTTGGGTATAACCTGTCAAAATCCTAGTTAGTTGGGGATGCAAGCCTAAGGGGTGGCTTGTGTCATATGTTGTATGGGGCCCATATCAGTCAGTAACCCATTCTGCTATTAAAGGGGGACCCTGCAATAGGCAGGGGTCAGGGGATGCTTACAGAACTAATTATAAGAGGTTCATTTGGGGAAGGTGTTCTGATGGCGCATTCTAACGGAGTCATATGTGTGCATGGGTCCGTCTTGCTTGGGAAAATAAGTCACTATAACGCCTGTAAATAGGTCTGTGTCCTTCTGGTGGTTTCCACTTTAGGAAGTAATACACCATACTGTGGGGCCGACACAGGGTATTTACGTAGTAGGGAGCTGATCGTTGGGGGTAGTAATTAGGGTACATCTAGTGTAACAACCCAGAAAATACAAGCCAATTAAATTTTTTTAATTTGGTTATTTTAATGAATTTGGAGTAGGTGAAATAAAATATTCAATAATATAATGAGTTAGAAATAGCGAGGCAGTTTAAAAATTTGAATTCGAACTTTGACTTAACGTACAGTATGCAAAATAAAACAGATTTTAGCAAAACCAAAAATATTTAAATTTTTTTAAGAATATCTTTCTAACAAATTTGAAAAATCGAAATTTCATAGCGGGAATCAAAAGTTGTGGTCAGTTGAATATTCAGAATGGTCGCTATAGAATAAATGTAGCCCTTGAAAATTAACATTTTGTAAATGACCTCCGTTTTTGACGAAACCACTTTTGTTGGATCCGGGATGTCAATTGATTGATATGTTTCAAATTCCATAATTTTTGGAGTTAATAAGTGGTTGTGGCAAAGGAATATGTGTTTGGTTGATTTCAGTCAAATTGGATCGGCCAGAAAAGCCATTTTTCAAACGGTCTTAGAATTCGACGAAATCAGTTTTGTTGGGACCGTATCGTCCCAACATAGCTAGATAAATTTTTCGGGAATTTTTAGAATCAGTATATGGCCCCGGCAAATTAAAATGTACGTTCAAAATAGAATTTGAATGTTTTATATTTTAATTTGAAGAATAACCGACTGTACCAGTCGAATGGGCCTACGAAACATATCCTATTGTATCCGGGATGAGGGTATTTAGCTAGGGACGACAGTCGTTGGGTTTGAAACGGAGTTCATATGGAAAAATCCTAATTTTTGAAATAATATAAATATGGACCAATAGAATTTATTCATTCATTAATTAATTTTACAAAAAAAAACAAAAAAAACCCTGTAACCTGCTCTCGATGGTGAACGGCGCTCCTTTCTTCCCGATCATTTTCTGACCAAACCCTTCACAATTAGACCCTGACCATTTGCAACTTTTTGAAAAACATGTCCTCCTCTTCAAATCCATAAAGGAGCTCCCCCTATCGTGCGTCGTACCTCAAGAATCACCTCCACGAACATCAGGACTTTGAGCCGCCGCCGCCACCTGTTCTGGCCGTCGAGCTGGACGTCGCATCAACCCTCAGACGCGCGACTCCAAGCACTTCCACGTGGTGCCATCTGATTCCAGTATCGT
Organism: Allium sativum; assembly: GCA_030737875.1. NCBI lineage: Eukaryota > Viridiplantae > Streptophyta > Magnoliopsida > Asparagales > Amaryllidaceae > Allium > Allium sativum. Next base: position 601,650,552 of record CM060919.1, on the reverse strand, counting down.
GCAACTGTTTGTGTTAAAAATCAAAACCTAGTTCGGAAGGTTTAGCTGAAGGTAACAGCCTTTGTTTTTAAAATAGAAAATAACACTTTTAAGTGTTGCAAATCGTGATTTTCAAATAAAAATCATATCTTTTTGCTATGTTGACGAAATTCGATGAAACAGGAAACATCGGACTTGTAGCAACATCATCCACATTCTAGAAGAAGCTAGAACGTGTTCCGAGCTCGCTACAAATTTCAGAAGGATTAAAATCAATGTGAGACATCTAAATTCAATATGGAATGGAAATGCATTGTATAAATTATACGAGCAAAATATAAATTATATATGCGTTGTACACCACATGTTTGAGCAATGTATAAGTTATATGAGCGATGTATAAATTATACATGCGTTATAAAAATCATATATGTGTTGAAATGGAAATGAAATATATATATATATATACATACATACATACTCCCATCATCCACAGACCATGGACGATATGAATTGATTGTGTATGACGTGAAATTGATTGATAATGCGAATGGTTGGAAATATTTGTTTGTGGTTGAAAGAAATTACTTGTGGTTGAAACAATGGGAATTATTGTGGAAAATTCATATGATATGAAATTGATCTTAGATCATTTAGATAAGCCCCTTATGGAATGCCGTGAGGCCTAAGGTAGTGCGAGGAGCCGTACTCTGGACGGTGCCGGTTTTTAACCCCCTACCGTTATGCTGCCGAAATTTTCAGTAATATCTATGCGTTTAAATTATTTTCATGTAATGAATTATATTCATGTGTTGAATGATATGTATAGGTAATAAAAATCACATTTTTATCATGCAGGTGAAGTATATGAAGTGTGCATGTATGAGATATTCGTATATTGAGATATTCATGCGTTGAATGACATTCATGTGTTGAATAAATTGTTTGAAAAGTAAAAATAACACTTTTATCATAGATATGGAGTAAATAAAATACTAGTGTTTTAAATAAATTATTTTATCTTCAAAAATAACATTTTATCTTATGTATGAGGTAAATAAAATATTCGTGTTTTAAATAAATTGTTTTAACGATAAAAATATCTTTTTTATTATATGTATGAACTAATTAAAATATTCATATGTTGAAAAGGATTCATGTGTTGAATAAAAGGATTGAACAATAAAATTTACATTTTATTGTGAGTATGAAGTGCTAAAAACATTCATGTGTGGAATAAATATTTTGAACGATAAAAATATCATTTTTATCATGCATACGACTCGCTAAAAATAAACATGTGTTGAAACATATTTTTGTTCACCAAAAATAACATTTTTATCCTATGTATGAATGTTAAAAATAACCGCATATTGAAACAAACATTTGTTCGCTAAAAAATATTATTTAGTTTAGTTCTGCATATGTATATATGTGTGTTGAACAGAAATATGGATTAGCTGTTGAGTAAAAATATATTTGCGTGCCCGACAAATAGGTAAATCTTAATGAGTTGGCCACACAATTTTATTATTATATAAACTTCTGTGAATGCCATTGGATGCGGAGTGCTGGTTGTTCTGTATGAAATAATAAATGTCGCCATAGGACGGCAACAATTAATTTTGAACTATGCTACATGGCATACTTCTTGAAGATAACATACACTATCATATACCACACAAGCATTTGGAGCTTATGTGACGAGGTTGAAGATGTATCATACAAGCGAGAGGCTTGTATGGCGATGAGTATATTTCAGGTTGAACTGGAGACTGGTATAGACTATATAAAATATAACGATAAATTGCCAGATTAATAAAAACCCCCACATGGGGTCTGGAGATGACAATAAACACATCTCTCTGGCCATTAAGGCACAAAAACCATTTATAGGGTGACGAGAATTTATTCTCTGGAGTTATGATCTATACACACTCCCTTGTGGACATCGAAATATATCACTATAAATATGTGCATGCTTTTTAGGATTTATTAGGTGCCTAATACGGCCCAATAAATTTCCAAACCCCTCCCCGTACAAAGGAGATGATGACGAAATTTTCCGAAATTTAAAGGCGTTAGTGAAATATTTGAACTGAAATACGATATGGAAATAGTCGTGAATTATATATATATATATAAATTAAATAAAACGAATAATGACGCTGCAGTTCGTGCTTTGGAATCGCAATTTTAAATGATTATTTAGAGAAATCCGACCATCGGATTTCCCCGAAACCAGAACCATTGGGTTCGCTTTGGAAAAATCTTTCCAAAGATATAAAGTTTGTTAAAATCCAATGGTTGGATTGTGTGAAATGTTTAATTCAAATCTGAATGAAAACAGCGCTAGAATGAATTATATTTATATATATATATATAAATTAAATAAAACGAATAACGACGCTGTAGTTCGTATTTTGAAATCGTAACTTTAAATGATTATATCGAGATATCCAACCATCGGATTCACCCGAAACCGGAACCGTTGGGTTCGCTTTGTAGAGATCTTTCCATTGGAATCAACTTCGTTAAGATCCGACGGTTAGATTTTGAGAAATGTGTAAATCCAAATTAGAGAAAAATAGCGCCAGGGCCACGTTACGGCCTGAAACGTCGTTTAATTAAATGGCGCTATTTTTAAATAAATAAAAATAGCGATATATCATTATAAAATATTATAGGCAATATGGAATGGAAATAAACCGATTCTACTGGGTTTGCTTGATATTTGATGGTTGAATGTGTTTGACATTAAAAATTATATAAAGAATTGAAATGTGGATGTCGAATAATTTAACCATAGACACAGTTGATTTGAATTCTAATATATGTGAATTATTTGAAAAGGCCGAGTTAATGCTCATTTCAAATAATTGATCGACGAATGAATGTCGAAGATATGAAGACGGTGCAAGACCGGTGATCTTCACATCGTGTAGATTACTACTGATGCCTTCAAGATGGGTAGCTCCCTTGACGAGGTTACAGTGGTAGTGGTCTAGATGTACTTGTTGATCGTCCGAATATGCGAGGGCCTCTCTCCTGTATTGGACATACGGGTGCAGGAATAAGGTGCCTTCGGTTTCGTTCAAACCCAGAACGGACTTGTAAATGGATGTGTGTCTAACGTGTATTCTGTGCTGTATTCATTGATCTCTACTAAATATACATCTGTTTGGTGGCGGAGAATTTATTCTCTTGCTTAACGCCCTTCTCTGAGACGTACGAGCTCAGAGGTTGTATATCGGTAGACATCAGTGGTATGGTGTGGATTGACAACGTGGCATGCAAAGATGCAATGATCAAGGCTTTTGTTGAAAAGCAGAGTATTGTGGTATCAGAGCACGGCTTTATAGCGTAGCTTTGTGTATGACGTTGATTCGCAAGCCTCACACCTCGGTATGACTTAAAAACGGGATAAGGACCGCTGGGAGAACATGACGTTTTATTCTAGTTATGGGTGGTGTCAACGTTTTACTAGCCCTGGCATCGTTGATTATCATACCTTTGTGGATGCTGGAATGCGAGGCGCCTCGATATATAGGCCCTATAGAACTGGGAAGCGTGTGTTCAGGAATTGCCAATCGACTAACGTAAGTGTGGACCAACCCAGCCGATTCCAAGGGCTACCCAGAGTGTGTAGTCCTGGGGCATTTGCTAGAGTGTCTTGAAGCCGGTGATGAGCTTGTCCCTTGCCTCGACTCATGACGGAATCCAAATTTCTAGTACGAAATTACGGATTTGATTGTAACTTATATATGGCGACATAGTAGATGTAGCTATGCCATCTAGGATTGATATTTATGATTGAATTTTCTTTTAAAATGTATATACACTAGTAATAATATCAAATGATTTTGCTTTACACGTATCAAGCATATTTTGGCCATTATTAGGTAAAACCCTATCCTCCGGTTTGTGTTGCATTGTATGATGGGACCTGGGTCTTATAACGGCTGCATTTTTATAAAAAGCATTGCGTTGTTTAAATAATTTACCTTGTTTAATGCACCGACAATCACTGGAGTAAAACTATTCCGCGAAAGTGGCGTGGTCCTATGATTTGCCTTGTTAGTGTTGTTTATCCAGTTAAGTAGATTCCTCGTACCAGTCCCATGACTGACTCGTAGTTTGTTTCACTTTGCAAACTTGGGTGCCCTTATTTTCACACGGGCAGCCTAGTGACAGGTAGCAGGACATATTTTGGCTTTTGCACTACAGCATGGAATGCATCTTTTGGCTTGTATGGCGAGGACTTGACTTCTCGGTATTTTGGCTATGTGATATTCCGCCATTAGTACTATATGTATATGATTTCCTCTTATCGCGATGTAGACAGATTTATTTCTATTATGTATCTATGATGTATATGTACCAGTGATCTCGATGTAGACTGATCATTTACTTTTATGCACTAAGTTGTATCCTACACTGTGCTACTTTGATGTTGTTACATATTATGATTCCGCTGTCATATTGATGTAAATTATTCTATTTTCTATTTATGCTATTATCTGTTCTCTACTAGTGATGATCAATGTGTTATATTCCAACGATTATCCTTAATTCCGTCGTATGGAGTTTTGAGATCGTCACGACTAGTCTTGTTTAGGTACATATTATTCCTATTTGGGGTAACACCTGTTATTTCTGATTAGGTACCTGTTATTTATGTTTGGGGTTAAAGTCCGTAACTAGAAGTACACCTAAGTCTACAATTTATGTTTCTATTGGGATCATTCTGTTTCTGTAACTAATGGGAAAACACTTAATCCTGTATACTAGTATTGGTGCAGAGAGAAGTATTTGAGAAGCATAGTTTATCCTATTTATTCTATTTTCTGTCCATCCCATTCCTGTTATATGATATTATTATCTCTCATCCAGTTTATATGCCTGTCATGATACTTTTACTTATTTATATGATAAAAACCACTGGACTTGCCAGACTTTATGTCTGACTCGTTTTGTTTCCTTACCTCTCTCTTCATTTCCGCCTAGGTTCTCAGGGTGGGAACTCTCAGGCTGGATTAGGACTTTCTCTTTTGTTTCTGTTTGGATTTGGATTTGCTTCAATGTATCACTTTGATTACTTGTCTACTTGCTTATGGCTATTTGTGGAAATTATGATTTTTCAGTTCTATACTCTAATGGCTTTTAGTGCAAGAAAGATGTTTTTATTTGATGTATTTTGTTCCAGTATTTCAGCCTGATGTTGTAACTGGATTTTGAGACCACAATGTTTTTTGTTGGAAAAATAAAGTTTTAAATTTCCGGTGCTATTTTATATATTTGTCTTGTGAGATTCTGTTCTGTTTACCTATAACACTTCACGGAACTTAATGCATTCTGTTAGAGAGTGACATTAATGGACGTGGGGTGTCACATTTGGTATTAGAGCTGAAGGTTACAACATCAGATGAAAGGTTTTGAAAATTGTTTTCAAAAGGTTTCAAAAAGAATGTTTTTTCAAAAGAAAAGTCTGTTTTTGAAAAACATATTCCCCAAGCCATATAAAATATCTATCTATTAATGATATTTTTCGTCAACACCGGAGATAAGTCTAGGGAAATGAACCTAAGGGAAAAATAGGATTATTCAGCTCCCACGAGCTTGAGTTAGTTCACTGATTCCTAGATATCAAGGCCTTAAGTCTAAAAATTAGTTACTCTTCACTCAAGGGGTGAGTATCACGCTTTTGTAACTCGAGGACCAACAATTACCTTGGGATAGGGGTTTCCTAAGCACAACACAAGTGAGGAAACTAAACAGCTTGTAAAAGGATCGCCTAGGCTTGCTACAGGGTAGGAAGCTTGTAGAAGCGTAATCGGTGATTTAAGACTTGGGGAGAGGTTGGTGCGGAAAGGCTTATATTGTGAGGAAAGCGTCAGGTTGCTAAGAACCTAATGGCTTATGTAAGGGTATTCTGGTAATCCAACAGCATAGCAAAATACGTATAGAAATATATTGAAGAATAATATAGTATGCAGAAAAAGTAATAACATACAATTTATAGTGGTTCGGTTCGACTTGAACCTACGTTCACTTTAAGGGCTTTGATGATTCTATTCATAGAGGAGGTTACATAATAAATCCCCAAATTGATTTACTAATTAGGGTTTACTCTCTAAAATATGAGAGAAAGAATGAGGAATGAGAATTCCCTCCAAAATGAGACCCCTGGGGTCTTATTTATAGGCATATTGGGCCCCTTCTGTTATGGATTCAGCAGAAGGCCTTTTTGGAATTGGAAACAAGGTTTCGTCTGCCTTTGTGAACTTTGGTTCCGGCGAAGAGGTTTCGGCCGCCTTTCTTCTTATCAAATGTCTCCATGGATGCTTCCTTGCCTCCAGAATATCAACCTTGGACTCTCAGAGTGGTTTCGGTCCATACCTTTCGGTAATTTGGTCTCGAAATTTGAGCTTGGTCTTGGTGGCATTCGGGACCTCTGGTCTCGGTCCGCCTTTATGCCTCTCGGCTTAAACAATGGGTTGTGGAATCTTTGGTAGCGATAAAGGGTGTCGTTTTTGGCTTTCGGCATATGTATTCGACTTTAGTTATAAAGGTAGGCTTTTGGAATACCTTCTGATGATGTTGACGATGCTTCTTGATGTTGGTATTGGTACCAAGTAGGTATCGGTCGGCTCTTTCCTCCTCCTGCTTATGTTTCAGATTACATGCTTTCGGTAATCCTCCTGTCATTAGCTTCCAATATTAGGTGTAATGCTTCCAGAATTGCTACTCTGTTCCCTTTTAGTGTCAGCACTATCTTGTCGATATCTTCTTTTTTTATATCTATCTTGAGGTTTCCTCTATCATGACCTTTCAGAATCTTCAATACTACTTTCTACCTTCAGTAGTCGGTATTGGACCGATATTGTTGTATTCTGATTCTTTTTGGCTGCTGGTATCTGCTTTCGGCTTTTTCCTTTTGCCTTGTGGCTCCCGGACTTTGCTTCCGGTAACTAGTTAGATTCACTCATTTCTCCACAAACATGGTTTCGCTGTTCGAAATCCCTTTTGGCTTTAAAGCTTCCGCTTCTTCATATTTGATTGGTGCGGAATTTGGTGTTAACAGTTAGCCCCCCTTAGTATAAAGAAGCTTTTGTTCTTTAGGACAAACTCTTGCGATTCCTGTACATCTTGCTTATCACTCAAGAATTGCCATTAAAATCTTTAGTATTAGTTCTATATTTCCCAGAATATTAGTGCGAGGGGGAACACGAACTTTGCTAGTGGAAAGAGTTTGAATATAACTTGCGAGTTATGAACTCTAGTGTGCGAAAGACAATATGCATTCATGTGGAACTTCTTGATTTGAAGTATAGCATTCTTCTACCAATGCAGGATGAGCATTATTATTGTTACTTAGACATTTAATATTCAAGAATTCATTCTTGAAAGTACGATATAACCGATCCAAAATTTACATTTGGATATTTTGAATCAGAGGTTCATCAATGATGAACATAATATGTTAATAAAAGTAATATGACTTGCATAATGTGTGGTATTTTCACTTATAATGTCCCAAATATAACCTTTTTGTAGGATTCATAATAATGAATGTTAAAGGTAGACATGTCATGAGTATAGGAAACTTCCTTGTTATGAGGTGTTGCGAGATTATGATTGCTGTTGGAAAACTCCAAATGGGATGCCCAAAAATGGTTGGCATGGGTGCTAAATGAAACATCTTTACCTCATAACAAAGATAGTATGTCTGAACTTCACATAACAAAAGGAAAGTGAACATTCTTTTTTGAAACGGGAATAGGGGATTCTTAATTAACCTTGGTGGTTAGAACAATGCAGATCTAAAGGTTTATTTTCGGAAGATATGTCAAGATAAGAATACCAGTTAGAAATGGCGAAGAAATAGTTCTAGGATTAAAACTTGAAATTATGTAACAGAAATTCTAAAACCATAATAGGAACCCCAAGAGTTATACTTGGTAAAATAGGAAATAGAAACCCCGAGACTCACACTCGGGTAAGCAGAAAGTCAAAAATCATATTGAAACAACACTGAGACTCACATTCAGGTAAGCAGAAATAGTAATTCCGAGACTCACGCTTGGGTAAATGGAAATTGGAAAGTAGAAATCCATATTTAGAGTTAGAAATCCCGAGACTAATACTCGGATAAACAAGAATCAGAAATACTCATAAGAAACTAATAGGAATACCGAGACTCACACTCGGGTAAATGGAAACTATAAATTATATAGAAACCCCGAGACTCACATTCGGGTAAGTATAAATCGGAAATCACACAGAAAGCCCGAGACTCACACTCGGGTAAATGAAAGTCAGAAATCATATCTGAAAACAATAGGAACCCCAAGACTCAAACTAGGGTAAATATAAATCAAAAATCATATAGAAACCCCGAGACTCATGCTTAGGTGAATAGAAATCATAAATCATGTAGAAACCATGCACCAATTGGTAGTTATCGGAAAATACCGTAAGTGGAATGTCTTAATAAGAGTATAAAGAAAGCATTGAAAGTTCACTCAAAGGCCATCTAATGAAAGCATCACAAATCACCCAAAGATTACATATGTACATAGTGTCAACCTATCCAAATATTATTGGAAGTGATCAAGCAACCATAAGTTATCTTGGGTTCCTTCGAAGTTTACTCAGAGGAATCACACGAGTGAAAGAGTCATAGATATATCGAGGAATAACTTCTCGGACATATACGTAGAGGGCTACTTTTGAGATAAATCAATCCTGTCCTGAGTCAGTTAGCTGCTCGGTGGGTGTTCATCTCAGCTTTCTAGCCATTAGGTATTTAACATCTAGTCTTATTCCTAACCCATAGGATATGAAGATGAATGATTACCCTCTAAGAGAGTGACACATGTCCCTTTATTGGAAGATTCATATGTTATAATAACAAGCCCCACTTAGGGGGCAACTCCACTAGCTTGAGATGAAGTATTTAGCCGTACTCAAAGGCGACTCCTTTGCAGGAGATGAAGGTATTGTAGCCCAACCCCAAAGGCGACTCCTTTGCAGGAGATGAAGGTATTGTAGCCCTACCCCCAAAGGAGACTTCATTATAGGAGATGTAATCTTTGTGGCTTCTCTTCTTGGAAGCTTCATTTATTGCTCCTCTTATGGAGGCTTTGTTTGATGCTCCTCTTCTAGGAGGTTGCGTTTGTTATTGCTTCTGTCACTGGAAGCATTATTCGTCACTCCTCTTTTGCGAGGTTTTGTTTGATATAGCTTCACCCTCTGAAAGCTTTGTTTATTGTGTCTTTTCTTCTAAAGGCTTTATTTGATGTTTCTTCTCTCCCCGGAAGCTTTATTTTTCTTGGCTTCACTTCTCGGCAGCTTTGTGAGCTGGTGCTTCTCTCCCCGGAAGCTTTGTCTGTTGTGCCTTTTCTTCTAAAGGCTCTATTGGTTCTCCCTTTCTCTTGAAGGTTTTACTATCATTTATCAAGGGTATATTCCACACCTTTCATACAAGCATTTAAGTATGTCAATACAACATGTTTGATAAAGTTCATGGAATTCTGAAATACTGGAGATAAGGTTTAGAAGAATGTTTTTAATTTGAGTTATGATGGGCACTTAATCATTTCTTTGCTGCATATTTATCTGAGTAGCTTTCATCGAAGCTTGTCATTGATTGATAACTTTTTTGTGCATTTATTCATGCATTATGTTCCTTAAGTGCTCCCTTTTGAGCTTTCGTTCCCTCCCATGGGATGTGAAATAAACAGAAGGTGATCCCATTGAGATTTTGTTCCCTTTCGCGGGACGAGAGATAAGCAGAAGATGCTCCCTTTGAGCTTTTGTTGTATGCGTAAGCCTAAATAGAGTTTGGTTTTTACTTGTAATAGCACTCGAACTTACATTAAAATTTGTTTGATCATAAGTAAAAAGACAAAGTTAAATGACTAATAAAAGTAATCATTTGAGATAGGATACTTATTGTCAAGTTCTCGTTCTCATGTCGTGTTGCCTCTGACTAGCTTTCCCACAAGTATTTCTTCAAATTTCTAAGCTAGGCTTTCTTTTCTTTTCAGCTTGGTCTATCTTTATCAAGCCACGGCATTTACTGGTTTTGTATCCTTCTGTCTTGTGATAGGAACAACAGTCTTTTCTTTTGTTCGATTTCGAAGAGCCTTCTGCAAGGCGATTTGAATAAGGCCCTCCTGCCTTCTGACCTTGTTCCAAGGTTTTCTTTGTGTTAAGTATTTCTTCCATAAGAATGAATTTATCATCTCTAGAGTATAGATCATTCAAGCTTTTGCATTCAATTAAGATGAGCTCCTTCCAAAAGGAGGATAACACAAGCAACCCTGATTGCACAGCTCTCAGCTTCTCCCTATCTGTGGCCCCTTTCACTTTGAGAGATTTATGTGAAACCTCTTTAGATAATAATTAAGTGACTCTTCTGGTCTTTGTTTGATTCTAGCTAAATCACAAATGCTATTTGTCAATTCCTTTCGCATATGGAATTGTGTGTTAAATGCGATGGACAATTGCTACTAAGTTGTGATGACCGGGTGTAACGACCCGGATTTCGAGAGACTTTGGTTATCGACGTAAGCACGACGTCGATAACCAAACCATCGAAAAATCCTGGTAATTAGTGAAAGAAATTAGAGGGTGAGGAAAGATAAGATAGAAACTTAGAATAGAAGAAGAAGAAGAACACAATATCAGAGTAACACGAATCTCACAGCGGAACGAATAAATATATTTCATAACATAACTTTGAAATACAAATCAGTACTTGAATATACATATCATTATCAAAGTACAACACTTACAACACAGCGGAAATAACTATAGCTATATGATCCTGAAGCCTCCTGCTCCAAGCTCTTCCAGTATATCTGTAAATCCCGACTACTTGACTGCCCATACAAATTTAGGCACCCAAGAGTTTAGGGAAAACAACAAAGTAAACTCCGGGTCAGTCATGGGACTGGTGTGAGTAAAACAGTTAAAAATAGTTGAAACAGGTAAGCGATATCTCATAAGACCACGCCGCATAACGGAACGGGTTTTTCCCTTATGAGAATCCAAAATATCTTTATATCAAAAACCCTTTTGATATTATAATAATGTCTATCAACCACAGTATATATATAATCATCTAGCAGAAACGCTTTCATCTCACGTTCTACATATATAGTATACAATCAAAACCGCAAGCACGTATTGGGTAATGGATTTCCAACTATGACAAGGTATGGATCCACCTTTCGCTCGTGTACCTCTAGAGAGGAATACACTGGGTTCAACAAGAACATCTTGCAACCCGGCCACACATGACCGACCACTCATTTCGCTTGAGTGTATCGAATGTATATCACCAACAGTTGGGATCAGCAACCGTTTCCCGAATGGGACAGCATCAACACTAGATTTTTAGAAGTAAATGAAACTCTAGATCAGGTGATTATACACCCTACTTCGGTGCGACCGACTTAGCCATGCTGCCTGCCCGATTTCTGTCATTTACCGGATGATGAGGCTAGAAGCTACGCTTTATCATCATACCAGATTCACTTCGAATGCCACATCGTCAAATCCATCAAATCACCGATTGACGTCCTCAACCATACATTACGCGTTAGCTAAAAAAAGTTTCCTTCTCCGCTTCCACTCTTGGTATAGTTGGAGAAATCAATATACGTGATCGTCTGGACATACTCTGTCAGACATCCGTCCATACAAGTCATCCAGGAACAGGATGAACCGAAGGCACTATTCTGTAAACAGGATAGCCCTTGTATAACTCCGTCTTCAATTTCCCTTTGGCATATATGATTCGCAACGCTTATGCCAATACAGAGTGGTTCTTTGGATAATAATCCAACCGGTCTCTCCATATTAACAACGTTAAAATGGTCAAAACTTCGATAGTCTGTGATTTAACTATCGAATAAAAACAGGTGTGCAAACAACGATATTATTTCCAAATGGAAATTTATATCGATCAAACATCATTCCACTTTTATCTCTTTATTCCATTAATTTACTTATCTCATGTTTCCCTATATTCAATGTTTTCCTATTTTCTAAATTTGGGAAAATATACATTATTAACAATGGAAAACATTTCCATTTCTCGTTTTCTTTATTAGAAAACATTTCTGGTTTCTTATTTGGAAAACATTTCCAAAGCTTCTTCATTGGACTTAGACAGATGTTTAAACAAACCATCGCGATGCCAACTCAAACCATTTCCTTTACTGCCTAACCTTACTATTCCTTAGTTAAAAACGAAGCCAATCAAGTTGGGGTAGAATTACCTCTCAGACCTTAACTGAACAACCTTTCTAACTTTGAAATAGGCAAAGTTCACTTTATTCCTTTTACTAACTTCCTTACTTAACCCTCTTCGAATAGCTATATTCGATTGACTCTTTTCACTTAACTCTATTCGATTAACCCTTATCAATTAACTCTATTGGACTAACACTATTGGATTAACTCTATTTGACTAACGCTATTGATTTACTCATTTCGCTTAACTCCTTTCGAATAAACTATATTCGATAATTCCCTTTACTTTCTATTCGAATAACTATATTCGATTAACTCATTTGCTTTAACTTTAATCGATTAAACTAACATCGATTAGCTCCTTTGCTTTAACTCTAATCGATTAAACTAACATCGATTAGCTCCTTTGCTTTATCTCTAATTGATTAACTAACATCGATTAGCTCCTTTGCTTTATCTCTAATCGATTAACTAACATCGATTAGCTCCTTTGCTTTATCTCTAATCGATTAACTAACATCGATTAGCTCCTTTTACTTTATCACTAATCGATTAACTAACATCGATTAGCTCCTTTTACTTTATCACTAATCGATTAACTAACATCGATTAGCTCCTTTTACTTTATCACTAATCGATTAACTAACATCAATTAGCTCCTTTTACTTTATCACTAATCGATTAACTAACATTGATTAGCTCCTTTTACTTTATCACTAATCGATTAACTAACATCAATTAGCTCCTTTTACTTTATCACTAATTGATTAACTAACATCGATTAGCTCCTTTTGATAAACTAAGTTTTCCGTTACAACTATTTCCTTTTTATAACGTTTACTTACCGTTACAAATATTTCCTATTTATAACTTCTATTTACCGTTACAAATATTTCCTATTTATAACTTCTATTTACCGTTACAAATATTTCCTATTTATAACTTCTATTTACCGTTACAAATATTTCCTATTTATAACTTCTATTTACCATTACAAATATTTCCTATTTATAACTTCTATTTATTCTCTAAATAAATATTCCTTTTCTATTTCTATTTATTTTCTAAATAAATATCCCTTTTATAAAACCGTGTTCGTTTTATAAATATTTCCTCTTATAAAATCCTGTGATTTTATAAAATTCCTTTATTTCAATATACATTGAAATACTTCTTTTTTTACATCCCAGGGTTTCTTATGATATTTATAATATCGAATAACAATGATCAATATCATTCCAACACCCATAATCCATAACAGATTATATAACACATCATATATCACAATATATGAAAACAGTAAAATAAATGTTGAGGAATCCAGTTGGATTCCTCCAACCTGTTTCCCTGCATCACAGATGTTAAACAATATAGATAACATCACTTCCAGTTCTATATGATATATTCTGTTAAACAGAATCGATATAGAAAATTCAACTAACTGACTAGCAGTTCAATCAAACAGTCAACACACAGTCAATCAGCCAATATCCAACAGTTCTAATAATACAACATGAATTTATAAACTGTTCAGAGTTAGTGAGATTCACTCACTTTGGCGCGTTAATCGTTAAATAACGGTTTGCGTTATTTGATTCAGTCGGACAATTTATTTCGCCATAAATTGTAACGAGCTCCACTCCACTTCCGGTCAACTTCATTGTGAAGCTCTCGTCCATACGGTGCCAACGCAACTTGTTTCGTGAGATTCTGACATCGTATGATCGAGTTATACACATTTGAAGTTAGTACATTTAATTTAAAACTAGACAAAAAGGAAAATAGTTAGTTGGGCTTTACTCTTTTTCTTGGCCCACTTCCATACGTGATTACCCCAAGTCCAAACCCGCTCAGACCCCAAATCCTTCTTCCTGCTCCGAATTCAATCGCGACCTGCTCTCGCCATTACCATACTTCGACGACAATGATCTTCCTCCTCATCACCGTTCTTCCTGAAATCAACACCACTAAAATCTCCTTGCTCCGCACTTCCTCCTCTACCCATTTACATCGAACTCGCACGAACCAGGTACCTCGCGACAGCGTGCTTCCCCAACTCGGCTACACACGAGATCGACACCAACACCCATCGGATCCGCCACGCTTTCGCAACCAAGTGCGGTTTTCAACACCAAATTCAAATACATCCCTTAAATCTCCAAACAACAACCATACTTCGAGAATTCCTAAACCCTATTTTCATGAACCCGCTGTATATATTTTCCAGCAAATTAAAAACACATCGAACCCAATAAAACCCCTCCAGGAATGAAGATCGATCCCTTATGATTCCACCCAAAATTGTTTTACCATTTATTGAATTTTATTCCTATTTCATTTGGAATTTTGAAGAGATGGTTTTCACGTTTGAAACTTAGAAACTGGTAGCGGCTTGGATTGGTTTATATAAGGTGGACGGGATGTTTCTGTGGTTGAAAAAGAAGGGAATGTGGCTCTTTAATGTTTACCCATTTTGTTTTAGATATTTTATATCCATTTTCATAAATTCCATTCATATACAATTGCTATAGACAGAATTAACTACATCATTGTGACGACCAATGGGTCAGGATTCAAAAAATATAATAATACCGGTAGATGGACTCATATTGTGAAACCCCAAAATGTTGATTATAGGGTGCACAATACCCCAAATAAAAAGTTGCTTATTTAATTAATTAAAAATTACCATAAAATTCTAAAAATTAAATTATCACTACTTCCCAAAAGAACCTTGTCTAAATTCAACACCGATCTCTAGTTATATCGAATAAACTGTTACGGTCGATAAACGATTCTATAGCGACTATTTTAAAATTTGATTTGGACATATCTCAAAATCTACACGACGAAATCCCGATTTTTCTCTTCCACTAGAAAGATATACTCTGCCAGCTCCACACATTTCTTGTTTTCACAGAAATCCGATTTAAAACGAATCCTGTACATTCGGTTGAAGTTCGAATCGCCAATTTACGAACTGCAGCGCCATTTCAAGCTCGATTTTAATTATAATATAATTATACGTTCAAACTGTCGTTCAAATAATATATTCGTTATTCAAATTAAATTCCAAGCTGAATTAAATATCACAGATGATCTGGTTCACACCATATCGTCATTTCGGCCAATTCTGATTATTTCAGAATTAAATATATTATTTAATTATTATTTTAAATAAATATTCACTATTATTTTATTCCATGACCAATAAATCCTCTAACCCACCATTTATATAATTAAATAAATAAATTAAAATACCTCTGCCAATGCGGGTCATTACAATCTTCCCTACTTAAAATAATTTCGTCCTCGAAATTGCTAAAAGGTAGAGAATGACCCTATCGACTGGTTAGAACATATTTGTTCACTTCTTAACTTCAGTTTCAACTGAACCAATTTAAATTCAATTAAATTATTAATTAATTCTTATCAACGAAAATTTTCAAAAATCCTGAAAATTTTCTAACGCCTTAACTCTTCGAAATTTTTTTTTTGCCAGCACCTCCTTTGTACTGGTCAATACGTCAAACTCCAACTCGATTCTCTGGGCCATCTCCATCCCAAAAGAAAATCAAACAGCCAAGCGGCTTGCCAGTTCGGCTCATAAATCTTATATCCAATAGAAATATAAACTTGTACCTTTTTGTCGGCATATCATTATACCCTTTCCACCTGTTATCAATTCAGCGGATACAATTAGGGTCATCCCAATCAAATTCCAATCTGCTTTTATCCACGACACAACCATTCGCTTATATCCAAGCCAAATATCATTTCAACTCAAGTTCAATTCTTGATTTTCCATTCCTTAACTCCTCAATCCAATACCATTTCGGATTCTAATTTCACAAATCCAATCTTATTCGATTTTAATTCAACTTCAGTTACCACTTAACCGACTTTACTTTAATTCAAATCTGCTTTCACAAATTTCTGTTAAATTTGTTTTTAATTTAAACAGTCTTTCCCTGGGAGTCTTTAAACAGTTTACTCTTTTCAAAAATCAATTTTTTTTCCCTTTTTGAAATTCAACTGAGCCCAAAATCAATATTCCATTAGTTAAATCACTTCTCTATTTCTTTATCAATATTTGTTAACCAAATATTTTCAATAACCATATTGGCCTTTTATGTTATTTGGAAAACATTTCCGAATATCGCCTTCCTTTTTTCTGAACTTTTAGAAAATATATGCTATTTATAATTGGAAAATATTCCAATTACTTATTTCTTTTTCGATCTCGTTTATGTCTATACTTAGGAAATATTCATTATTATATTTCCAAGCTTACACTTATTTGGGTTAAAATGGATGTTGTGTAAAACATCGTTACGACAATCCAAATACTATATTCCAACTAACTCTTATTCAACATTGATCTTCGAGCCTGAAATCTTACTATTTATTTGTTTAAAATGAAATCAATCAAGTTGGGGGTATAACTACCTCTCAGACCTTGATTGAATAACATTTATAATGTCAAAATAGATATGACTACTTACTCGAATAATCAATACCATACAACTAATTCTTCACTTTTAAACACATATACACTTTCTCTTTCTATTCTTACTAGATTTTATTCCTATCTTCCTTTTTGATTATACTATTCTATTTCTAAGTTCGTTTCCTTATCGACTTCTATATATATGATATATAGATTTCTAATTATCAGAATTTCTTAAAAATATTCTAACTCCTTAAATTCCTGGAAAAATTCGCCATAACCTCCTTTGTACTAGGAGCATCGGGATATTTCAAATAGCCTCCCATGGCCCTTACCAATCCAAAGGAAAAAGAAAAAGCCAAGCGGCTAGCCGATTCGGCGCAAAAATTTCATATATGAATTAAATACATACCTTTTCGTCGAGCATTCTATTTATAACTCTTGCATTATCCTTATCCATACCTATCTCATGTATATCCATACATTTCTAATTCATTCCAACTTAATCCAATCATTTTAACTTAGTTCGTTAAGTGATTTTCAAATTACTGGTTTTCCCATTTCACCTTCATATTTGAGTATAACATGTTCAAATATATTTTAACTTATTTATCAACTAATTGAATTCCATTTCAATTTTATTTGAATTTCCTATATTCAAATTCCATTTCGATTCTCTTATTCAAATTCCATATATGAATTTCATTATTCAAATCTATTTGAATTCTCTTTATTTCATTTCAATTCCCTTTGAATCTTCTATATTCAAATTTCAAATTCAATTTTATTTGAATCCTCTACATTCAAATTTCATTTTCACTTTCGATATTCAAATCCTATATTTTCAAACTCCATTGAATTATATATTCCAATTCCCATTTCAACTCTATTTGAATTCTATATTCAATTTTCCATTATTTAAATCTTCTTTATTCAAATCTCATTTGAATTTCTATATTCAAATCCCCTTTGAATTTTCTATATTCAATTCCATTGAATTTCATATATTCAAAATCCCTTTGAATTTCTATATCCGAATCCTATTATTATTCTATATGAATTCTATATTCAATTTTCCATTATTTAAATCTTCTTTATTCAAATCTCATTTGAATTTCTATATTCAAATCCCCTTTGAATTTTCTATATTCAAATCCTCTTTGAATTTTCTTATTCAAATTCTATGTTTGAACTTCCTTTATTCAAATTCCCTTTCAAACTTTCTTTATTCATTCTTTACATAAGTCTCGATTTCAACTCGATTTCAATTCCTTTTGAAATCGATATTCCTACCTTTGGAAAATAGATTTCCCTTTCAATTTCACACTTGTATTTTTATTTCTGAATTATCCAATGATAATTCTCTTCACTTCATTTATAAACTTCGTTTATAAAAGAACTATTTATAAACTTCGTTTATAAAGGAACTTCTCGTTTTATTTCTTTTCAGCAAGTTAATATTTCGAATCTATTTCAAAAGTTCAAAGTCTATTTTATACATCCCATTTTGAAATTCAACATAGCTTGTCTTTCCCAAAACAAATTCAAAACAGTATCTCTGGTAGTAATTCGTCACTTACAACTCGAAAATGAATACTGATGATGCAGCTGTCATCATCAGAATCTATTTTCCAGCGATCGAAGTGAGTTCAATACTATAAAACCATTTCTAAACATTTCCACTTTGAAATTCATTTCAAAATATAATTTACACTGCTTGTAAAACAATTAAAAATCTCCCAGGATCTTAAATTTTCCTTATTTTCAATCCGAATCTATTTACAAACACTTATCCAATTCTCCAGAGTTTTAACTCAATTTCTGTTTTAAATTTTTCAGATTTAACTCATCTGATTTCACGTATTTCACTTATATGAATTCTGATTGGTTATTTACATAACCATTTAATTTATAATCTTACTCGATCATAATAACAACCAATATATCCACTATATATCAAAATATAATTTTGATATATATATATCTTCTCTATATCAAGATATACCTTGGGTAAACTTATTTTATTTTACCCTTTTTTCAAAACATACCATGACGGTTCATCGTATTCGAGTGTTTACAAAATCCCTACCGATACAGTGGATCAAACTGATCGACCAGAACCTATAACCAACTCAACCAATGAATCTCCACAATATAAAACAATTTTTATATCAATAACAAATACGCTCACTCGTATATATACACTCAAACTCAATCTAGGGTATTACTAACCCTATCTCTACCGAGTCACGCCACAGAGCCAAGTAATTCTTAACTTAAGCTCTGATACCAACTGTAACGACCCGGATTTCGAGAGACTTTGGTTATCGACGTAAGCACGACGTCGATAACCAAACCATCGAAAAATCCTGGTAATTAGTGAAAGAAATTAGAGGGTGAGGAAAGATAAGATAGAAACTTAGAATAGAAGAAGAAGAAGAACACAATATCAGAGTAACACGAATCTCACAGCGGAACGAATAAATATATTTCATAACATAACTTTGAAATACAAATCAGTACTTGAATATACATATCATTATCAAAGTACAGCACTTACAACACAGCGGAAATAACTATAGCTATATGATCCTGAAGCCTCCTGCTCCAAGCTCTTCCAGTATATCTGTAAATCCCGACTACTTGACTGCCCATACAAATTTAGGCACCCAAGAGTTTAGGGAAAACAACAAAGTAAACTCCGGGTCAGTCATGGGACTGGTGTGAGTAAAACAGTTAAAAATAGTTGAAACAGGTAAGCGATATCTCATAAGACCACGCCGCATAACGGAACGGGTTTTTCCCTTATGAGAATCCAAAATATCTTTATATCAAAAACCCTTTTGATATTATAATAATGTCTATCAACCACAGTATATATATAATCATCTAGCAGAAACGCTTTCATCTCACGTTCTACATATATAGTATACAATCAAAACCGCAAGCACGTATTGGGTAATGGATTTCCAACTATGACAAGGTATGGATCCACCTTTCGCTCGTGTACCTCTAGAGAGGAATACACTGGGTTCAACAAGAACATCTTGCAACCCGGCCACACATGACCGACCACTCATTTCGCTTGAGTGTATCGAATGTATATCACCAACAGTTGGGATCAGCAACCGTTTCCCGAATGGGACAGCATCAACAATAGATTTTTAGAAGTAAATGAAACTCTAGATCAGGTGATTATACACCCTGCTTCGGTGCGACCGACTTAGCCATGCTGCCTGCCCGATTTCTGTCATTTACCGGATGATGAGGCTAGAAGCTACGCTTTATCATCATACCAGATTCACTTCGAATGCCACATCGTCAAATCCATCAAATCACCGATTGACGTCCTCAACCATACATTACGCGTTAGCTAAAAAAAGTTTCCTTCTCCGCTTCCACTCTTGGTATAGTTGGAGAAATCAATATACGTGATCGTCTGGACATACTCTGTCAGACATCCGTCCATACAAGTCATCCAGGAACAGGATGAACCGAAGGCACTATTCTGTAAACAGGATAGCCCTTGTATAACTCCGTCTTCAATTTCCCTTTGGCATATATGATTCGCAACGCTTATGCCAATACAGAGTGGTTCTTTGGATAATAATCCAACCGGTCTCTCCATATTAACAACGTTAAAATGGTCAAAACTTCGATAGTCTGTGATTTAACTATCGAATAAAAACAGGTGTGCAAACAACGATATTATTTCCAAATGGAAATTTATATCGATCAAACATCATTCCACTTTTATCTCTTTATTCCATTAATTTACTTATCTCATGTTTCCCTATATTCAATGTTTTCCTATTTTCTAAATTTGGGAAAATATACATTATTAACAATGGAAAACATTTCCATTTCTCGTTTTCTTTATTAGAAAACATTTCTGGTTTCTTATTTGGAAAACATTTCCAAAGCTTCTTCATTGGACTTAGACAGATGTTTAAACAAACCATCGCGATGCCAACTCAAACCATTTCCTTTACTGCCTAACCTTACTATTCCTTAGTTAAAAACGAAGCCAATCAAGTTGGGGTAGAATTACCTCTCAGACCTTAACTGAACAACCTTTCTAACTTTGAAATAGGCAAAGTTCACTTTATTCCTTTTACTAACTTCCTTACTTAACCCTCTTCGAATAGCTATATTCGATTGACTCTTTTCACTTAACTCTATTCGATTAACCCTTATCAATTAACTCTATTGGACTAACACTATTGGATTAACTCTATTTGACTAACGCTATTGATTTACTCATTTCGCTTAACTCCTTTCGAATAAACTATATTCGATAATTCCCTTTACTTTCTATTCGAATAACTATATTCGATTAACTCATTTGCTTTAACTTTAATCGATTAAACTAACATCGATTAGCTCCTTTGCTTTAACTCTAATCGATTAAACTAACATCGATTAGCTCCTTTGCTTTATCTCTAATTGATTAACTAACATCGATTAGCTCCTTTGCTTTATCTCTAATCGATTAACTAACATCGATTAGCTCCTTTGCTTTATCTCTAATCGATTAACTAACATCGATTAGCTCCTTTTACTTTATCACTAATCGATTAACTAACATCGATTAGCTCCTTTTACTTTATCACTAATCGATTAACTAACATCGATTAGCTCCTTTTACTTTATCACTAATCGATTAACTAACATCAATTAGCTCCTTTTACTTTATCACTAATCGATTAACTAACATTGATTAGCTCCTTTTACTTTATCACTAATCGATTAACTAACATCAATTAGCTCCTTTTACTTTATCACTAATTGATTAACTAACATCGATTAGCTCCTTTTGATAAACTAAGTTTTCCGTTACAACTATTTCCTTTTTATAACGTTTACTTACCGTTACAAATATTTCCTATTTATAACTTCTATTTACCGTTACAAATATTTCCTATTTATAACTTCTATTTACCGTTACAAATATTTCCTATTTATAACTTCTATTTACCGTTACAAATATTTCCTATTTATAACTTCTATTTACCGTTACAAATATTTCCTATTTATAACTTCTATTTATTCTCTAAATAAATATTCCTTTTCTATTTCTATTTATTTTCTAAATAAATATCCCTTTTATAAAACCGTGTTCGTTTTATAAATATTTCCTCTTATAAAATCCTGTGATTTTATAAAATTCCTTTATTTCAATATACATTGAAATACTTCTTTTTTTACATCCCAGGGTTTCTTATGATATTTATAATATCGAATAACAATGATCAATATCATTCCAACACCCATAATCCATAACAGATTATATAACACATCATATATCACAATATATGAAAACAGTAAAATAAATGTTGAGGAATCCAGTTGGATTCCTCCAACCTGTTTCCCTGCATCACAGATGTTAAACAATATAGATAACATCACTTCCAGTTCTATATGATATATTCTGTTAAACAGAATCGATATAGAAAATTCAACTAACTGACTAGCAGTTCAATCAAACAGTCAACACACAGTCAATCAGCCAATATCCAATAGTTCTAATAATACAACATGAATTTATAAACTGTTCAGAGTTAGTGAGATTCACTCACTTTGGCGCGTTAATCGTTAAATAACGGTTTGCGTTATTTGATTCAGTCGGACAATTTATTTCGCCATAAATTGTAACGAGCTCCACTCCACTTCCGGTCAACTTCATTGTGAAGCTCTCGTCCATACGGTGCCAACGCAACTTGTTTCGTGAGATTCTGACATCGTATGATCGAGTTATACACATTTGAAGTTAGTACATTTAATTTAAAACTAGACAAAAAGGAAAATAGTTAGTTGGGCTTTACTCTTTTTCTTGGCCCACTTCCATACGTGATTACCCCAAGTCCAAACCCGCTCAGACCCCAAATCCTTCTTCCTGCTCCGAATTCAATCGCGACCTGCTCTCGCCATTACCATACTTCGACGACAATGATCTTCCTCCTCATCACCGTTCTTCCTGAAATCAACACCACTAAAATCTCCTTGCTCCGCACTTCCTCCTCTACCCATTTACATCGAACTCGCACGAACCAGGTACCTCGCGACAGCGTGCTTCCCCAACTCGGCTACACACGAGATCGACACCAACACCCATCGGATCCGCCACGCTTTCGCAACCAAGTGCGGTTTTCAACACCAAATTCAAATACATCCCTTAAATCTCCAAACAACAACCATACTTCGAGAATTCCTAAACCCTATTTTCATGAACCCGCTGTATATATTTTCCAGCAAATTAAAAACACATCGAACCCAATAAAACCCCTCCAGGAATGAAGATCGATCCCTTATGATTCCACCCAAAATTGTTTTACCATTTATTGAATTTTATTCCTATTTCATTTGGAATTTTGAAGAGATGGTTTTCACGTTTGAAACTTAGAAACTGGTGGCGGCTTGGATTGGTTTATATAAGGTGGACGGGATGTTTCTGTGGTTGAAAAAGAAGGGAATGTGGCTCTTTAATGTTTACCCATTTTGTTTTAGATATTTTATATCCATTTTCATAAATTCCATTCATATACAATTGCTATAGACAGAATTAACTACATCATTGTGACGACCAATGGGCCAGGATTCAAAAAATATAATAATACCGGTAGATGGACTCATATTGTGAAACCCCAAAATGTTGATTATAGGGTGCACAATACCCCAAATAAAAAGTTGCTTATTTAATTAATTAAAAATTACCATAAAATTCTAAAAATTAAATTATCACTACTTCCCAAAAGAACCTTGTCTAAATTCAACACCGATCTCTAGTTATATCGAATAAACTGTTACGGTCGATAAACGATTCTATAGCGACTATTTTAAAATTTGATTTGGACATATCTCAAAATCTACACGACGAAATCCCGATTTTTCTCTTCCACTAGAAAGATATACTCTGCCAGCTCCACACATTTCTTGTTTTCACAGAAATCCGATTTAAAACGAATCCTGTACATTCGGTTGAAGTTCGAATCGCCAATTTACGAACTGCAGCGCCATTTCAAGCTCGATTTTAATTATAATATAATTATACGTTCAAACTGTCGTTCAAATAATATATTCGTTATTCAAATTAAATTCCAAGCTGAATTAAATATCACAGATGATCTGGTTCACACCATATCGTCATTTCGGCCAATTCTGATTATTTCAGAATTAAATATATTATTTAATTATTATTTTAAATAAATATTCACTATTATTTTATTCCATGACCAATAAATCCTCTAACCCACCATTTATATAATTAAATAAATAAATTAAAATACCTCTGCCAATGCGGGTCATTACACCGGGACCTGATAATGCTTGCACCATTTAAGAGCTATACCACGAAGAGTTGTTTGCAAGAACTTGCATAGAAGGGCTTCAGAAGCGTTATATGTATCCATGTAATTCTCGAACATGGTAAGGTATTCTTCAAGATCTGTAGTCCCATCATATGCGAGTTTGTTTTCTTTTATTTCAGACGGGACCTTCGCCATCATTATCTCTTTGGAGAAGGGGATTCCTTGCAACTTTCTGTCTTTTATCCATGCTAAGATTTCATTTCCTTCTAAACTAATTGCCTCCTTTGATGCTTGGTTATTTCTCCATGAGATTGGGTTGTTATGTAGATTCGATGAAGACTCGGTTTGACTATAAAGTTCTTGAGGTGCTATGATCCTTGATTCCTCTTCATAGGGTTCTGCTTCAAAGGACAAGTCTACTTCAGTAAATATCCTAGTGGTATCAATTTGTGTAGCCAAGTGTAATATTTCCAACTTGTCTTTTATTGAAGTTGAAGATCCTTCAGTTTCTAGTTTAGCTATTTTGATGTTGTTTTCTGGAATGGATGACATGTTGGATCCTTCTCTACCACTTTTCCCCAGTTGAATCATCTTTTAATTAATTTTCAGAGTACCTTGGTATTTAGAAGCTCCTTGTTGAGACTCCTTTTATAATCTTTCTTCTTCAAAGCTTAATCCAAACCACGATGGAACGACACGGTTAGAAATGTGGCAATGTTATCCAAAATGTTAAGGGTAGAAAAAGGGAACGGAGGCTCAGACCCTCCTTCTAGCGCCAAAATGTTAACGATAATTTTCATCAACACCTGAGATAGGTCTAGGGAAATGGACATAATGGGAAAATAGGATTATTCAGCTCCCATGAGCTTGAGTTAGTTCACTGATTCCTAGATATCAAGGCCTTAAGTCCGAAGATTAGTTACTCTTCCCTCAAGGGGTGAGTATCATGTTTATGCAACTCGAGGACTAATAGTTACCTTGGGATAGGGGTTTCCTAAGCACAACATATGTGAGGAAGCTAAATAGCTTGTAGAAGGATCGCCTAGGCTTGCTACAGGGTAGGAAGCTTGCGGAAGGGTAATCGGTGATTTAAGACTTGGGGAGAGGTTGGTGCAGAAAGGCTTATATTGTGAGGAAAGCATCAGGTTGCTAAGAACCTAATGGCTTGTGTGAGGGTATTCTGGTAATCCAATATCATAGCATAATACGTACAGAAATATATTGAAGAATAATATAGTATGCAGAAAAAGTAATAACACACAATTTATAGTGGTTCGGTTCGACTTGAACCTACGTCCACTTTAGGGGTTTTGATGATTTTATTCATAGAGGAGGTTACATAAGAAATCCCCAAATTAATTTACAAATTAGGATTTACTCTCTAGAATATGAGAGAAAGAATGAGGAATGAGAATTCCCTCCAAATGGAGGATTCATTTACTATGAGCTCCATCCAAAAGGATGATGGCACAAGCAACCCTGATTACATAGCTCTCAGCTTCTCCCTATCTGTGGCCCCTTTCACTTTGAGAGACTCATCGTGAAACCTCTTTGTTTAGGATAACAATTAAGCTACTCCTTTGGTCTTTGTTTGATTCTAGCTAAATCATAAATGCTATTTGTCGATTCCTTTTGCATATGGAATTGTGTGTTAAATGTGGTGGATAATTGCTTCCAAGTTGTGATGACCGGGCCATGATAACGCTTGCACCATTTTAGAGCTATACCACGAAGAGTTGTTTGCAAGACCATGCATAGAAGGGCTTCAGAAGCGTTATATGTATCCATGTAATTCTCAAACATGGCAAGGTATTCTTCAAGATCTGTAGTCCCATCATACGCGAGTTTGTTTTCTTTTATTTCAAACGGGACCTTCGCCATCATTATCTCTTTGGAGAAGGGGATTCCTTGCAACTATCTATCTTTTATCCATGCTTGGCTTTCGTTTTCTTCTAAAATAACTGCCTCCTTTGATGCTTGGTTATTTCTCCAAGAGATTAGGCTGTTATGTAGATTCGATGAAGACTCGGTTTGATTATAAAGTTCCTGAGGTGCTATGATCCTTGATTCCTCTTCATAGGGTTCTGCTTTAGAGGACATTTGGACCGAGTCTGCTTCAATAAATATCCTAGTGGTATCAATTTGTGTAGCCAAGTGTAATATTTCCAACTCGCCTTTTATTGAAGTTGAAGATCCTTCAGTTTCTAGTTTGGATATTTTGATGTTATTTTCTGGAATGGACGACGTGTTGGATCCTTCTTTACCATTTTTCCCCAACTGAATCATCTTTTAATTAATTTTCAGAGTACCTTGGTATTCAGAAGCTCCTTGTTAAGACTCCTTTTATAATCTTTCTTCCTCAAAGCTTAGTCCGAACCCGGATGGAACGACACAGTTAGAAATGTGGCAATGTTATCCAAAAGGTTAAAGGTAGAAAAAGGGAACGGAGGCTCAGACCCTCCTTCTAGCACCAAAATGTTAACGATATTTTTCATCAGCACCTGAGATAGGTCTAGGGAAATGGACCTAAGGGAAAAATAGGATTATTCAGCTCCCACGTGCTTGAGTTAGTTTACTGATTTCTAGATATCGAGGCCTTAAGTCCGAAGATTAGTTACTCTTCCCTCAAGGGGTGAGTATCATGCTTCTGCAACTCGAGGACTTACCTTAGGATAGGGTTTTCCTAAGCACAACACAAGTGAGAAAGTTAAACAGCTTGTAGAAGGACCGCCTAGGCTTGCTACAGGGTAGGAAGCTTGCGGAAGGGTAATCGGTGATTTAAGACTTGGGGAGAGGTTGGTGCGGAAAGGCTTATATTATGAGGAAAGCGTCAGGTTACTAAGAACCTAACGGCTTATGTAAGGGTATTCTGGTAATCCGATATCATAGCAGAATACGTATAGAAATATATTGAAGAATAATATAGTATGCAGAAAAAGTAAGAACACACAATTTATAGTGGTTCAGTTCGACTTGAACCTACGTCCACTTTAAGGGCTTTGATGATTTTATTCATAGAGGAGGTTACATAATAAATCCCCAAATTGATTTATAAATTAGGATTTACTCTCTAGAATATGAGAGAAAGAATGAGGAATGAGAATTCCCTCCAAAATGAGACCCCTAGGGTCTTATTTATAGGAATATTGGGCCACCTTCTGTTTTTGATTCAACAGAAGGCCTTTTTCGATGCGAAAACAAGGTTTCGTCCACCCTTGTGAACTTTGGTTTCGGCGAAGAGGTTTCGGCGAAGAGGTTTCGGCCGCCTTTCTTCCTATCAAATGTCTTCATGGATGCTTCTTTGCCTTCGGAATATCATTCTTGGACTCTCGGGTGCGGTTCCGGTGCCATACCTTCCTATAGTTTGGTCTTGGAATTTGAGCTTGGTCTCGGTGGCTTTCAGTTTCGGGACCTTTGGTTTCGGTCTGCCTTTATGCCTCTCGGCTTAAGCAATGGGTTATGGAATCTATGGTAGCGGTAAAGGGTGCTAGTTTTGGCTTCTGGCATATGTATTCGTCTTTAGTTATAAAGCTAGGCTTTCGGAATACCTTCCGGTGATGCTGAAGATGCTTCTTGATGTTGGTGTTGGTATCAAGTAGGTATCAGTAGGTTCTTTCCTCCTCCTGCTTATGTTTCATATTACATGCTTTCGGTAATCCTCCTGTAATTAGCTTCCGGTATCAGGTGTAATGATTCTGGAATTGCTACTTTGTGCCCCTTTTAGTGTCAGCACTGTTTTGCCGATATCTTCTTATTTTATATCGATCTTGAGCTTTCCTCTATCATGACCTTTCGGAATCTTTAATACTACTTTCTACCTTCAGCTGGGGTATTGGACCGATATTGTTGTGTTCTGATTCTTTTTGGCTGCCGGTATTTGCTTTCAGATTTTTTCCTTTGCTTTATGGCTTTGCTATTAGCTCTCGCACTTTGCTTCCAGTAAATCCTTAGATTCTCTCTTTTCTCCACAAACTTGTTTTCTCTGTCTGAAATCCCTTTACCCTTTCGGCTTTAAAGCTTCCGCTTCTTCATATTTGATTAGTACGAAATTTGGTGCTAACATTCCATTCTCTGTTTGAGTCCTTTTTCCTTTTCTTTTTAGTATGTCTGGGGAACCGAATATTCCTAAGGGCGTTCAGATACCGACTTGGTTCCGTAAATACCTTGAGGTTACGGCACCTGCTGGAGGCCAAGCAAACGCCCATCCCCCAACTGCAGCTGTTGTTCCTCCTCCTCCGCGAGCGGATAATTTCTCTAAGATATGTAAGCATTTCTGTGCTATGGTAGGAAAGCCATTCTGAGGAACTGAGAACTTTGTGGAAGCACGAAATTGGCTAAAATAGACGGAGAACTTATTTGGGCTTTCCAAGGTTGATGATCGCAGAAAGATCTAGTTGGCTGCATGGCAGCTTAAGGACGAGGCTTCATTCTGGTGGGAAGTGACGCAAGTAGAGCATCTAGTGGAAACTTTGGATGATTTCCGATAGAGATTCGAGACAAAGTTTCTTTCTCAGGCATAAGAGAGTATGCAAATGGAGAGGTTTCTGGCACTTAAGCAAGGAAATATGTCTATCAAAGAGTATGTCAATAAGTTCAATCAGTTGGCAAGGTTTGGTCTGGAGCTGGTGAATACTCTGCATAAGAAAGTTTTAAGGTTTGCAAGAGGATTGAATTAGCCCCTTCATGCATTGGCATTATTTCACATTCCGATGGGGCTACTTTTGAGAGACTGGTTGATATGGCATTGATGCACGAAGATGGAAAAGAGGAGAAAAAGGAGGCTAAGACCGATGAGACACAAAAGAAGAAAGTGTGGCCCAAGAAAGAACAGCAAAAGAAGGGCGGAAAGAATGACAAAGCTCAAGGCAAGAAGAAATGTCATGGTTGTGGAAGCTTGGGTCATGTGGTCAAAGATTGCAAAAAAGGAAGAATGCTTGCTTCCTGTGTGGTGAAATCGGACACTATTCTAGGGAGTAGGCAGTGCCCAAAGAAGCAAGGACAGGGGAAAAGGGCGGGATCTTTTGGAGGGCTGGTGTATGCTCTTGAGGCCAGTGTACCGAACAGAGGTAGGAAAGTTTCTGTTGAAGTTTTGATTCCTCTTTCCGATCATCCTATTAGTACACTTTTCGATTTTGGCACTTCTCACTCTTTTATATCTGATTAGTGTGTGGCCCGTGCTACGCACACGGGCCATTGCGAAGTACATAAATGTGGACATTTTACTATGCGATGTTTCTTCTGGACCTATTATTTCTTCCTCCTATTTTCTATGTGTAGAAAATAATTGCACGTATTTTATCGGAAATTCATTTTGGTTTTATTTTGGAGTAAGTTATTGAGATATGTTGACATATGATAAATCATGTATTTTTTAGAATGTTGAAAATTAATTAGTATGGAAAAAGTGTTTAATTTTTTGTATATGTAAGTAATATTTTGTAGTTACTATTAGATTACTGTAAATAACATAATTTACTATACAAATCGATGCATTTACATGTTCTTCTATAAAATAAATGGTAAATCTTATGTACATTGCATAAAGTGTTCAAATTCGTTGGTCTATGAAAATAAGCCTTTTTCATGGTGTAAAGGTTGAATTAGTAAGTAAATAATTGTGTATCGATGTTAATATTTCTTATTAAGCGTGATACCTACCCTTCATATTTGTGGACATCTTTGTAAGTATATTTAGCAGTTATAATTATGCATTTTATATACATAAACATTGTGCATTTTATCATAAATAAGAATCTAACATGTCATATTCAAATGAATATTATTGTATCCATATTATATGCATGGATCTCATGATCATTTTATTTTTACATTTGACATTTTCATAGATGTAGTCTAAGTAATATTTATGGTTCTTTTCTCCAAACAACTTGAAATTAAAAAACATTTAATGAAGACCGATATTGTAACTCATGATACAAAAATGAAATTCCGAAGTAAGATATGTTCAAATATGTTAAACTACAGGAATTTATATTGTAGAAGATGAAAAACAAAGTCTTATTATAACCAATG
Organism: Allium sativum; assembly: GCA_030737875.1. NCBI lineage: Eukaryota > Viridiplantae > Streptophyta > Magnoliopsida > Asparagales > Amaryllidaceae > Allium > Allium sativum. The sequence continues at coordinate 601,620,516 of CM060919.1, read as the reverse complement.
TTAACAATTCTGCTAACCTTCTTTACTTTACTTCCTAGTGATATATTTGTGTTCAACAATCCTACATTCATTCAACTCATTTGGTTCAAATCTATCATATGATTTCCATCTCAACTAAACCTTTCATGCTATTTGTTCTACGTATGGTTTGTTTTTCAATTTATTACATTTCATAAAGTGGTAAGTGATTCTTTAATTGTTTTATAAAGAATTTACAACAGCACACAGGTAGTTGAATGCGCAGGTATTCCCCTATTTCGTATAATCGGCTGCTCCAGAAAATATCATACAACTAAGTATATGCATAAAGTAAAATTTACAATCTGTTGTTGTACTCCTAGAATTTATTTTTTGAATTTTCAAGTTTTCTTTGAATTTAATTACTCATAAATCTATGTCTATTCCATATAATAATATAAAAATGTTCATGAATTTGATACATTAAAAAAACAAAAAAAATAATGATATAAAATAAAAAGATGAGTTGACTCTCAATACTAATTTACACGTCTATGCTATTGCAGTGTCAGTTAATGCAAAAACGTCTTAGTAAAAGAATTCCTCATCTCAGTCTCGAATCAATACATCCAACTGAAACTTGAATAATATAACAGAACTTGGACGGACATGGCAAGAAGCAACCTTGGTGCCTTCTTTGGAATAGGCTGTGATGATTTTACGTGCTTTCTCCAAATGAATATTACTAAGAATAACTTGGAATAATACTTCAAATTATTACCTAACATCCTTACTTTTAATTCCTCTTTGCATACATGTCACTTTCTGAGACAATGATAGTGATACCAACATGTAATGATTATATCGGTTCTAAGAAAGAACTGATCTTGTTTAGTGGATGAGCATCTATAAATGCTTTATAACACTTTCATATATTGAATTTGTTGTTAATTACATAGCTAATTGTTCACGATAGTGTTTTTTTCCTTTCACTGTCATATACTTCGTAACCACAAAGAAAAAGTGGTTCTTTTTTCTTTCACTGTCATGTACTTCGTAACCACGAAGAAACAATCCATGTGTTATTATTAAAACTGCAAAAAAAAAAGGTGATAGTTACAGAAGATGTGTTTACAACAAACTTATTTATCACAAATTCAACAGCAGCACAAACTCACTGCAAAAGCAGTTACAAAACCTTTGTTAAATGGTAATACAAAATACAACGAAATTGGATTAATGGAGCAGGGTTTTTGCTGGCCAAGAAAGCAGGAATACAATCCATTTAAAGGAAGCTCCTGACGTCTAAGATCTTTATGTCCACCATTTTCCTCCTTTCGGTACTCCAACAGTTTAAGGTGATAATCCACTAATTGTTTCAAAGTTTCCAGATTCGTTTTAGCCCTATCCTTTTTCGAATCTTCTTATTCATAGGAGGATCATCCTTTTGGAACCGTTTAAGATGAGTTTCTATTGCTTCTGTAACATTCTATAAGGTCAACGACCACCAGGAGCAGCATCTTTTGTCACAAATAGGAACAGACCAATGGTTAATGTTCATGTTGTACAAAGATTTGCGTAAAAGGCATCTGTCTGAATCGGGATAAAACTTGTGAAAAAAGAGCCATTTCCGCCTACGATGAAGTGAATTAAGTTTGTTCACACATTTTTAATGGGTGTGTTAGTGGTGTGTGGTTATGATTGGCCCTTGAATTCTGTTGGGAATGGGTCCCTTCCTATGTGGAAAAACCCATAGTTATTTGGTGTAATAAGTGTTGCTACGGTATATCGCGCTTTTATTTGAATAGGTGACTATTTGACCTTTTGGTGTGCCTTGGTATTTGCACCTTGTTGGGAATAGTAACCTTATTAATTATGGTTGAATGGAGACTTCTAAGTGCTCTTTGGCGGCTATATATACATCATTCTTGGGTAGCAAATACACACACAAGATACAAGACAATGACATCAAAACTTTGTCGGTTTCTCCAAGACTTTGTGGGCTGCTTCTACTACTTTGAGATTGCCCTTTGCTGAAGTGTTTGTGCGAGATCTCTCAGCTTTTCTAAGCTCTGTTTTCCGGTGATATTTTTCACTTTTCTCGCTTTTGTTTTGATGCTGTTATTGCTAGCTATTATTGGATAATTTGCGTATCCACTTTGTGACTTGGATTTGGATTTGTGTACTACTCCATTTTCATAGTAAGAGAAGTTTGGGAGGACCCCCGTCATTGGTCCCCTAGTTTTTACTCTTCACATCGAAGAGGTTTTCCACGTTAAAAATTCGTGTGTTCTTACTTTATTATTATCTCTTTTTTTGTGGATTATTTGTATTAATCATTGGTGATTGTGGTGTATTTTGCTGGGGTTTCCTTTGTCATTCATAACAAACTGGTATCAGAGCAAGGTTGGTTAATTTGTAATATCCCCTAATGGATTCTAGTAATATCAACATTAGTAGAATGATTAGTTTGAATGGAGCTAACTATCATATTTGGAAGAGAAAAATTAGAGACTTGTTGTATGTCAAAAGTTGGCATTTACCTGTGTTTAGTGATGAAAAACCAAAAAGTAAAACTGATGAACAGTGGCAATTTGAACATGAACAGGTGTATGGATTTATTCGTCAGTGGGCTGATGATAATGTTTTGAATCATATAAATGATGATGTTCATGCTAGATCACTATGGCAAAAACTTGAATTTCTTTATGCTAATAATTCCAGAAATAATAAATTGTACCTTATCAAGTAATTGATGGGCTTGAAGTACAATTCAAGCAAGTCTCTTTCTGATCACCTGAATGATTTTCATGGCATTATTCAACAATTATCAGCTGTGGATATAAATTTTGATGATGAAATTCAGGGACTTTTGTTATTTGGCACTCTTCCTGATTCATGGGACACTTTCAGAATGACACTTCGCAACTCAGCACCACATAGAAAAATTACACTGGATATTGCCAAAGTTGGTATTTTGAATGAGGAGATGAGGAAGAAATCTCATGGTGTGTCTTCTTCATCTGAGGAAGCTTATGTTGCTGAAAACAGAGGAAGAAGTAAGAGTAAAGGTCCGGTTTCCAGAGACAAAAGCAGAAGCAAATCTCGTGGAAGATACACAAATATGAAGTGCCATTATTATGATAAATCCGGTCACATAAAGAAATATTGCTACAAGTGGAAAAGAAACAACAAGGGTGGTAAAGGCATGGAAGATAAGAAGCAAGATCAAAAAGATTGCAGTAATGATGATAGAGTTGCTACTACAACTAGCGGTGATCTTATCATTGTACATGATGAGAGCTATGTGAACCTTGCTAAATATGAGTCGAGTTGGGTCATTGACAGTGGAGCATCACTACATGTGACATCGCGGAAGGAATTCTTCACATCTTATACACCTGGTGACTTTGGAGTGTTGAAGATGGGTAATGATGGTGTGGCTCAGGTTGTGGGCATTGGAGATGTATGTTTGGTGACCAACATTGGAGCAAAGTTAATGCTTAAAAGTGTCAGACATGTTCCAGAAATTCAATTAAACTTGATCTCTACTGGAAAACTCGATGATGATGGCTACTGCAACACTTTTCATTGCAGTCAATGGAAGCTTACTAAAGGAAACATGGTGCTAGCTTGTGGGAAGAAGCACACAAGCCTGTACTTGCTGCAAGCCTCAATTCCCACTGATTCTGTAAATGTGGCAAATGACGATCTTACAAAATTGTGGCATAGATGACTTGTCATATAAGTGAAAAGGGGATAAGTTGTTTGATGAAGAAAAATGCAATACCTGATTTGAAGTGTGCAAAATTGGACAAATGTTCTCATTGTTTTGCGGGAAAGCAGAATCAGATCTCCTTTAAGAGACATCCTCCTTCAAGAAAATCAGAGTTGCTTGATCTTGTTCAGTCTGATGTTTGTGGTCCGTTAAAAGTTAAGACCTTTAGTGGTGCACTTTACTTTGTTACTTTTATTGATGATTGTTCAAAGAAATTGTGGACATATGCTTTAAAAACAAAAGATCAGGTACTTGATGTTTTTAAGCAGTTTCAAGTCTTGATTGAAAGGCAATCTGGTAAAAAGCTAAAGTGTTTACGTTTTGACAATGGTGGTGAGTACATTGGTCCACTTGATGAATATTGTAAGGCTCAAGGTATTCGGCATCAGTTTACACCAAAGATGACTCCACAGCTGAATGGTGTAGCAGAGAGAATGAATAGGACTTTGTTAGAGAGAATGAGGTGCATGCTTTCAAAAGCTAAGTTGCCAAAACACTTTTGGGGTGAAGCTTTATTTACAGCTACACATGTGATTAATTTGTCACCTTATTTTTCTTTGAATGGCAATGTTCCAGATAAGGTTTGGCTTGGCAACGAGGTTTCTTACAGTCATTTACGCGTCTTTGGGTGTAAGGCGTTTGTACATGTGCCTAATGATGAAAGATCGAAGCTGGATTCCAAGACTCGCCAATGCATCTTTGTGGGCTATGGTCTTGACAAGTTTGGCTATAGTTTTTATGATCTTATAGAGAAGAAATTGATTCATAGCAAGGATGCACACTTTGTTGAAGACCAAACAATTGAAGATATTCAGAAACCACAAGAAGCTGCATCACATAGTGGCTATGATCTGGTTGATCTAGATCTTCCTCCTTTGACTCCTACAACTCCTGCAACTCCTGCACCAGCTCCAACTGAACAAGTACAAGAAAATGACAATGAAGGTCATGTACCCGAGGAAGATGATCCCCATGATGAAGATGCTGAAATTGATCATCATGCTTCTCCTGAAACTCAAACAACCTTTGTAAGGCGATCTACCAGGGAACGACGTCCTTCCACTAGGTATCCTTCTTCCGAGTATGTTCTCTTAACCGACGGAGGAGAACCTGAGAGCTTTAAGGAAGCTATAGACAGCGATGATAAGAAACTTTGGTTGGATGCAATGAAAGAAGAGATGAAGTCGTTGCATGATAACAAAACTTTTGATCTAGTGAAACTACCGAAGGAAAAGAAGGCTTTGAAGAATCGTTGGGTTTACAAGCTGAAGCAAGATGAAAATGCAAAGACGCTTCGGTACAAAGAAAGGCTTGTTGTAAAAGGATGCAACCAAAGAAAGGGAATTGACTTTGAAGAGATATTTGCATCGGTTGTCAAGATGTCTTCCATCAGAGTTGTTTTGGGTCTTGCTGCTAATTTGAACTTAAAAGATGAGCAGTTAGATGCGAAGAACGCATTTCTTCATGGTGACCTTGAAGAAGACATTTACATGGAACAACCAGAGGGCTTCAAAGTTAAAGGGAATGAAGAATATGTGTGCAAATTAAAGAAGAGTTTTTATAGTCTAAAACAAGCTCCAAGGCAATGGTATCGCAAATTTGATTCTTTTATGGGGGAGCAAGGCTACAAAAAGACATATTATGATCATTGTGTTTCTTGAAGAAATTTTCTAACGATGATTTTATCATTTTGCTACTTTATGTTGATGACATGCTTATTGTAGGGCAAAATGTAGATCAGATTGCTTGTTTGAAGCAACAGTTGAGCAAGACATTCTCCATGAAGGAACTTGGTCCGGCGAAGAACATTTTAGGAATGAGAATTATTCGTGATCGCAAGGCTCGAAAGTTATGGCTATCACAAGAAGCATATATTCACAGAGTGCTTAAAAGGTTCAATATGGAGAAAGCAACGCATGTGAGTACTCCACTTGCTATGCATTTTAAGTTGAATTCTCAACAGTGTTCTTCCACAACTGAAGAGAAGGAGAAGATGACGCATGTTCCTTATGCATCCGCCGTGGGTATTTGATGTATGCAATGGTTTGCACTCGGCCTGATATAGGTCATACTGTAGGTTTGGTTAGTAGATTTCTTTCTAATCCAGGAAAAGAGCATTGCAATGCTGTGAAGTGGATTATGAGATACTTACAGGGTACTGCTGATATGAAGCTTTGTTTTGGGAGTGACAAGCTTTGTCTTGTTGGTTATTCAGATTTTGATATGGCAGGTGATATTGACTCAAGAAAATCTACTTCGGGTTATTTGATCACTTTTGCAGGGGAAGCAATGTCTTGGCAATCTAGACTACAAAAATGTGTGGCTTTGTCTACTACTGAGTCGGAGTTTATTGCAGCGACAGAGGCATGTAAGGAGTTATTGTGGATGAAGCAGTTTGTTCGTCAGCTTGAATTTTCACAAAAGAGGTATGTGTTGTATTGTGATAATCAAAGTGCAATCCATCTTGCTAAGAATTCCACTTTTCAAGCATATTGATATAAGATATCATTGTATACGTGATGTTCTTGATGATAAGTTAATTGAGCTTGAGAAAATTCATACCGATGACAATGGTTCCGACATGATGACTAAAGCTTTGTCAAAAGACAAATTTGAGACTTGCCGTTCAATTGCCGGAATGGCAACCACCTCCACATAGTCGGGAGGGGGAGGTTTGTTAGGAATGGGTCCCTTCCTATGTGGAAAAACCCATAGTTATTTGGTGCAATAAGTGTTGTTACGGTATTTCACGCTTTTATTTGAATAGGTGACTATTTGACCTTTTGGTGTGCCTTGGTATTTGCACCTTGTTGGGAATAGTAACCTTATTAATTATGGTTGAATGGAGACTTTTAGGTGCCTCTTTGGTGGCTATATATACATCCATTCTTGGGTAGCAAATATACACACAAGATACAAGACAATAACATCAAAACTTTATCAGTTTCTCCAAGACTTTGTGGGCTGCTTCTACTACTTTGAGATTGCCATTTGCTGGAGTGTTTGTGCGAGATCTCTTAGCTTTTCTAAGCTCTATTTCCCAGTGATATTTTTCACTTTTCTCGCTTTTGTTTTGATGTTTTTATTGCTAGCCATTGTTGGATAATTTGCGTATCCACTTTGTGTTTTGGATTTGGATTTGTGTACTACTCCATTTTCATAGTAAGAGAAGTTTGGGAGGACCCCCGTCATTGGTCCCGTGGTTTTTACTCTTCAAATCGAAGAGGTTTTCCACGTTAAAAATTCTTGTGTTCTTACTTTATTATTATCTCTTGTTCTGTGGATTATTTGCATTAATCATTGGTGATTGTGGTGCATTTTGCTGGGTTTGTCTGTGTCATTCACAACAAACTGGTATCAGAGCAAGGTTCACGATAGCACTCGCCCTTACAATAATTCAAGTCCACTACTGGGTTATAAGGCATGAAAATGGACAAGAGAAATATTGGGTTTAAATTATGAAACTGGATCTAGAACGTAACCAAAACATTAACAGATCAAAGAGTGTAAATTATGGATAGTTGATTTAGGAAATAAGACCTATGGTTCAAGTACAACACTACATTTCAAATCCAGAGTGAAACAATATTAGCAGCAGTGGAGGTTTGGAGCTCTGACAATAAAATATCATTAGTTTTGTAGCCAAAAATATACTTGACATACGGCAGTACCACACACTCTATAAGGGCACTCAAGATTTATAGTACTTTTCCCGTCCTTCTCCTTCAAGCTTCACAGCTATTGCCAGTACCGTGTACTACATGGCTTCTTGATACCTGTCGTATAGATCAGAATCTATAGACGCTAATATTATGGTTGCTAATAAACCTGCATTAGTTGCATTATTTATTGCAATTGTTGCCACTGGGATACCCCTTAGCATCTGTACAATAAAGGGAGTCGACTCCATCAAGAGAAGTAGTTATTATAGGCACCCCAATCACAGGTAACGAAGTCAATGAAGCTACCATGCTTGGTAAATGTGCCACACCACCTACACCAACAATTATGGTTCGAAACAAAACTAAAAAGGAAAAAGAAAAAATATCTGCTTAGGAATTATGAAATCGTGTAAATGAATTTTCTAATGTGTCATGGAAATTCTTTGGGCTATAAGAAAAAAAAATTCTTCTTTCTCAGAGGAAGGGAGGTACTCTGAAAAAAATAAAATAAAGGATTAATTCGTTTTTTATAGTCATTTCTTTAATCAGTGAATAGGAGCATACTCGAAATCAGAATCGTGGAGAAGTACTACTTGGTCATTTGTTCAAGCAGATGTTAAATTAAGGTGAGGTTTACTAATGAAATCGAAGAATTTCTTGGGAATCCTACAAGATCAATTCGTTCTTTTTTCTCTGACAGATGGTCAGAACTTCATCTGGGTTCGAATCCTACTGGGAGGTCCACTAGAGATCAGAAATTTTTGGTTTTTACTTTTTCTTTTTCATTTTATTTTTAAACAGAGTTGGTTTATTATCGATAAATTTTCTTGTTTGCATTGAATCCGTATATGAGAGTTTCTCTTGATTCTCATCAATGAGAAGTGTTTTTTCTTGTAGTTTTTCTTTAAGTAAAGAATTTTCTTCTATCACTTTATTCAATTTATATTTGAGATCTCTATTCTGATACTCTGTAGCTTAGAAAGAGTTCAATTCCTTTTGCTAACTTCCCACCTCCGACGGAATCGTACCGCTATCCCAATAGGAAAGACTAGTTACCGCTCCATGCATGGGAAGATAAGATACTTTGCTGCACTCATTCACTCCGGATGTGACTACTTGGTCCATTCCTCTAACTAATCTGCTCTCATCCAGCAAGCTCGCTAAGACAAGAAGCACTCCGCTTACTTACCGAGGGGCGGCGAGAACCTTTTATCAAATTATCATATGAAATGTGAAATGAAACTTAGCTGGCTGAATTTAATAACTATAGGTAAAATACGCTTGGAAAATCATTTTACAATAGCCGAACATTGGCCATCTAAATACAAATTAGATGCCTGTTGTAGCTTTGTTGTGATTTCTTCTGCTCAACACACTTCTAATAGCATATTGAACAAACCGAAAATGCCTAAGTTCATTAGACTCTCTCGCTGATTCCTCAAACTCGTATAGTAAATATCTAAATAGAGGCAAGTCTAGACAACCTTGATGACGATGCCTTACTGGAAGATTCTGTTGATTCCCTTGCTTCAAAATTTTATGAATAGGATTTCAAAAAAGCATAGGATCTCGTTTGATGATGCATTGGTTCGCTCGCATCATCATAAAGCATATCATCCTTTTGAGAGATATAATATATGTAATAGATATACGTGCTTAGCAAGTTGTGTATCGCCATTCAATCCTTTCATCCACAAAATGTTACATTTCATGAGATTGATTCCAGCTCAACTGCATAAGTACATCTATGCCTTTATTCCAGAAATTGAGAGCTAATAGTAGAAGAGATCCGATATATATTTATATTCAAGCACTAGAAGAGAAGTCTTTCCGTCACATATCGGGAACCACCCAGGAACTACAACATTTTTATTAGAGCCTAGAACTAAGCTATTTTAATAGAAAATGGCTATGCATCTGCTATCCACTTGCTTTACATATTGATGGCTCTACTAATTTAAGTCCTACATCTTCTCTTTTCTATATTAAACCCCAGTCTTGCTTTCTTAACATGTGCTCTTAAACTATCCAGATGTATCACCTTTAGTCAGATGGTGATGTTGTCTCAAATGTTATTAAAATATTGATGGAAATTCCAAAAGAAGATAATGAGGTTGTAACTCTCAATACTAATGCTAACCTTATGGATCACCACCAGGTCAAACTAGGTCGTAGCAACGATCAAGTCTTGGAAGCTGATGATGAAGATGAAGGTGAAGGTGAAGGTAATAAGTCTTTGAGAGAAGGCTACGTTAATCTTGACATGCCCACAATCCTAAGTTCTAGAAATTAGGAGGCTCAGGAAACATTAAAGATAATAGGGTAGTCCAGGATGGTGATGAGGAAGGCCATGTTGACAATGAGATTTATCATGAGCCTTTAATCAAGCAATCCAAGGACGACTAGATTTTTTTTTAAGGAAAAGGCTTGTGGTGAAGCTACATATAAGTACAATTTCTACACAACCTCCGCCAGCTACAATGATTTGAAGACTACTTCCCTTCCATCTGAAGATCCATTTGCATGCCTATAGCAAAACCTGACAAAGAATAGTTCCAACCCAGTGACCTTTCTCCCTATCCAAACAAGTCGCTGATTCGTTTGCTTGTTCTGTTCCGCCTGGCTAGTTGTCTTTCCTCTGGCTTACGTAGTTTGCGCAGTTACATTCCCAGTATATTAATTGGGTCCGGACCTGGCTGAAATTTTCTTGTCTTTCTCGAATGATAAGGAGAAAAAGAAGATAGGATCCAAAGAAAATGCCATTTTGGAGTTTTATCAACAATTTGCTTCTGTCGGTCGGAATTGGGTTCAAGCTTTCCCCAGCCCCTTTTCATCAATGGACTCTTGAGGTGCAAAGCACTCATTTTATATAATAAGAGAAGAGAGCTCGGATCTTGAATTAATATACTTGCCGGAGGGCTTCCTTTCATTTTTTAGAAACTCAATTCGACTCTGTATTTACCAACAATGAAATGGGGGAGTCATCCATCTAACGAGAAAATGGAGGTGCCTAGAAATCTTTATGACCTTTGGCTTTGTCATGAGCTGGACTCGAACCTTCTGGGACCCAACGAACTACCATTCTGAGCTTTCCTCGGTCAATCGAACAGCTGTGCTACCTCTCGCCTTCAGCACCAACCAAAGATGAGTTCATCTTCCCTGGTCGCACCCGAATGCCTGATTGAGGTTGCTTTCATTCTATTCTAACTTCTCGGGATCAAGACAGAGATCAGCCTCACATTTAGCTTAGAGCAGATTCAGTCCCATTCCATTGCTTGGGCGCAGCAGGGGAGAGTGAAAAAGAAAGAAATAGAAGTGAAGATAGTTAGAAGTCGGAAGGGAACAACCGACACATTGGAGGATTGGACTTTGGCCTTATAATATAGCTTTCCAAGCCCATCTATTTTTACTTTCTCGTAGCCTCCCGAAATAGATCAGAGATCTTACTTTCTCAAGTCATACGTCTTTTGTTCAGCATTTCTTTGTTCTTAAAGATTAGTTCCGCTCTACTTTTTTTTTTTACTTACTAGTGCACTTTACTTCAACTCATACTACTTTACTTCCAGCTTATTCCCAAAGCTACTTGCTTATAAGAGCAAGGTGCGTAGCTGGCTTGTTAAAGCATGGAAAGGTATCTAGAAAGCACAGTAACAGTTATGAGATAGGCGCCCTCTCACCTAATACCCGCTACTAATACTAAGGATTGGAAGTAGCACAATTGGCTATAGGTAAGTAATATTCTCCAGATCTACGAAAATTAATATACTGGGGCAACTTTAACAAGCAATTAGCTAGCTTCCACCTTACAGCAAGGCGCGAAAGCCTTTGCCTATAGCTTCTACTTAGCAGCCAAAATAAAGTACTCCTTTAACACACAAGTACGCTAGTACAAAAGTCAGTAAACAACCTGATCTTCTGCCGGTTGTTAGCATCTCGTTCTCCCTATAGGTGGAATGAAAGCTTTGGCTAGACCGCCTTGCTCTTAAAAGCAGCAAGTAAGCCTTCAACTTCTACTTAGCAGCCAAAATAAAGTTCTCCGGACCTTCTATGAACGTGGGTCTCCAAAACCAGATGTCATAGGTTCAAATCCTACAGAGCGTGATTCTGTTCTTGTTATGTCAAATCACAAAAAAATAACTTAACAAAGTTACATTGCAACTTGCACCTCCTGGAACAAAAAATAAGTGAATGTAACTTTCGCATAAAGAAAATATTTTGTTGTGAATGAACAAGATATTGAGGAATTGTCCATATGTATGATCATCATTATGGATTTGGGTCATTTCCACAGAAAAAAGGAATCTTTTGTTACTCTTTTCGTTTACTATTTCTAACATTTCCAGAAGTGATGTGGATCATTCAAGAACCGAAGTCGAGCTCCACAATCAGAATCTAAGAGGATGGGCAATTAATATACTAGCGAGGTATGGACCCAATTAATATAAAAAGGTCTCCTCATAAGCTGCTTCGCTTCCTTACCGCTTAACGAACAAGCTTGGAGACTGCTTGAACCAAGGCTTGCTTACTAACTCGCTTTCGTTCTTTAGCATACAGAGCAAATGAGTACATTATTTTAGGTGTTCTATGTGCAGAAACAATTGTTAACTCAAATGGAACATCAAATTTTTTTAATACTTCAACAGAATCTTTCAGTACAGGAGGATCCAAATCAGAACCCATTATAATAGCAACTTGTGGGGTGACTGAAGCTTGGTCTTCATTGTATTCTTTATTTAACAATAAATCCAATCTTGCTTTTACTATCTTCAATGAAGAGCCAACATGTAACACCCCACCTCCGCTAGGGTCACTCACAAAGGGAATGCACTAGTTTTGGAGGAGCGTTATCGAGGTAAACAAAAACAGAAATATTACAAGACAGAATATAAATAAAACAACGGAATATTCAAAAGCTAAATTTCATTACTTTCAAAGAGAGTCAAAACCTTTTACATTCAAAGTACCAAATAGCCAAAGTCATTATTTTCCATTACAACAAATTCTGTCTTGCATAAATAAAGAAGCATAATCTTAAAACAACAAAAGTAGCTTAATTCCCCAAAGGTAGCAGAAATGCAGCCATAGCATAGCTCAAAATCAATCCATACATGAGTTGAACCGAAAGCAAGCGAAATCCAAGTTAAGTGCTAGAGTTTCCTCCTTGAGAACCGGGGGGGACGAAAGAAAACGGGTCAGTCATAAAGACTGGTAAGTCCTAGTGATTTTCAACATAAAAACAGGTAAAGGTAACATGACATGTATAAACTGAAAGTAAACATAAGGATGCTGTCAAGATGGGCAAGATAGACTAAGATAACATAATAAATCAAGTATAGCATCGCATGTTCAAGGTTCGTTACACCAACTGTACTAGTATCCCAAACTCATGTCTTATATTAATCGTGAAATGATCCCTTGGCCCAATATCATGAAATGATCCATTACTAGGTCCAACGGAACGATCCATTAATCGATCGGTTCCCTACAAGTTCTAGCTCGTCAAGTGTCTATGTCATACGATCCTATCACGAATATAGTCACCTGTGCTAGGTCCACCATAGAGTGTATCAAGCCCTATGGTGCCAACCAACGACACGGATCAAGCATGCACACGTAAACCTACTAATGCCCAATGCCTGCTTTTTCAACTCCGGACTACGTGCACGACCATAGTCCGCCTGAACCTACACTGGCGCACCAACTCAGCCATCGTTCTGGTCGCTTACAATCAGCCTAGTAATCGTGCCCCACCTTGCCTAATTCCAGGGTACCGTGATACATCTAGTGGGTTACTGCTGAAATGGACCGCGTAACCAGGGTTTCCATCCAATAGGTTAAGTGTTGCCATTTAAATTCGTGACTTAACCCGCCTACATGTCATGGCAAATTTGACTAAGTGTTGTCGTTCAAGTTCATGACTTAGCCCTACGAATCATGTGTCAAGTTGGTTAAGTGTTGTCTTTTCATGTTCATGACTTAACCCTATCATGTGGCATTAATTCATTAATGTACCCCAACCTCTCACATCAGACCTGTTGTTGTGGTCACTGGATATGTCGGGCGGTTCCGGGCAGATTTACACCACAACTCAGTCTGACCTCGGGTTTTCGAGCGCGATATGACCAACTACCCACATTGGATCCTATTGTTTGCAGTAACTGGATTTGCCGAGCGGTTCCGGGCAGAATTACACTGCAAACTCAACCAAACCTCAAATTGGCCATTTTCAGGTTCATTCTAGTGTCATATCCATGTTCAAATTTCATGTCAAGTTCGTGTCAAGTTTCAAGGCAAGTTTCATGTCCAGTTTCAGATTCAAGTTATAACAATGTTCATGTTTCAATTTATGCCTATTATCAAGTTCATGATTCATGTTCATAACCAATTCATGTTTGCCTAATCTACCCAAATCGTATTCCCATCGTATGTAAACGTGAATCGATCAAAATTACAAGTAAATCCAAATCCAGAAATAAAGGGAATAACATCAAAACTTATGATAGGCACACAGGACGTGCATAAAGTGATAAAAGGGATTACAAGTCTAGCATGATATAATTTGAGATAATTGGTTACAACATCACTGGAATATGGAATAATAGCCTCAAAACATTAGGATTTCAAATCTAGTATGATAAGGTGATAGTCATGATAAGAGTTGACATAAGGTGATAGTCCCAAACTCGTGAATAATAACTGATTCAACATCACATGCATGATAATATTATGGACATGAAAGGATTCGATTTACAACATGAATAGGCCCAAATTAATCTCATAGCAATATTCCCAAAAGTCAAGATCCAAGATGAACAAGAATAGATATGAATCAATTATCATACATAGATCCAATTCCAATTTATAACATGAATGGGCCCAAATTAATCTCATAGCAATATTCCCAAAAGTCAAGATCCAAGATGAACAAGAATAGATATGAATCAATTATCATACATAGATCCAATTCCAATTTATAACATGTCCATATTAAGTTTATAGTTTTTATCTAAAAGTAACTTGGACTTACAGATCGTGGTCTAAGAAATTGAGATGCAGAAGTTGAATCTAAAAACTAGTCGTCGATTTGTTGAATTGTTGAATCTTGCTTTGATTGTAGAAGCAAATCCCCAATATGCAATTCCTAGCCGTAGTCTTCAAGAAATAGTCTTCGTGTTTTAATTTAATTTTAATTTAATTTAATGGAAGAAGAAGAAGCCATGTCCATCAAGAATTTGTGCAGCATAAGGTTAGAGAAGAATGGTGTAAAGAGAATGAGGCTAGGAGGCTGTTTATATAGGATTAGGCGGACGAATCTAGACAGAAAACGAGACCAGGTACATCAGAACGAACCCAGGCTCAAAACTGGGCTTCAGCACCAGGTCGACCCCCAGGTCGACCATAGGGTCGACCTGGTCCCTGGGAGGTCGACCATAGTGTCGACCCCCAGGTCGACCTGGTCCTGGGCGGGAAAATTCCCGCCCAGTCTGCGCTGGAGTTTGAATTCGAATTTTGAATTCGAATTTCGAGCTATTTTTGATTTTGAAAATTCCTGAAACTTCGGAGGGTCATATCTCCCTCATACGGACTCCGATTTTCGAAAACTCGGACTCGTTTCCAAGCAGAATTTCGAGACGAACGCAATGGCATAACCCGTTTCCCTTGATTCTTACTTTAAAATTTAATTCTGCCTTGATTTATGATTTTAACATGTTATTAAAATTCGGGTTGTTACACAACAAATGTGATATGTCCCATTTTTCTTTGTTTCCTTGTTTTCGGCTTATCATCCCAATGAACAGAAGCACCAGATATATTTAATGCCCTTTTTATCAACTGATTTGTTGGTTGAAAATCTGTTTCTCCCTCATCTTCACCGATAATATTGTATATGATCGCAGCAGAAGTTTTCATTGATGAATCGTCAAGCGGAAGACCAATCACAGATCTTAGATGTTGTTCATACTGAGAAGTGTAGCAAAACTGCATTGTGTGATGACCGCTATTATGTGGTCTAGGAGCTACTTCATTTAAAAGAACCTGACTGTGTTCCATTAAAAATAACTCTACAGCAAAAACACCTGCTCCGTATAAGGAGCGAGCAGCTTTTTTAGCACTGTCAACTGCAAGTTTCCTTACATTATTAGGCACATTAGCAGGAGCTTCAACTATGTGACCTATATTATATTATTATGTTTATGAACAATTTTAACTGCTTGATAACATGAGATTCTACAATGACTGCCAGCTCCTTCACAAATTTTGTCCATTTCTCTTCATATTAGTAGCGATCAAATCCTCCAAGCGCATTTACAGCAGAAGAAGCCCCTCTTTGCTGGGTGCAACTGCATTTCCACGCCCATCATATGCCAATTTCTTGCTTTTTATCATTAAAGGATACCCAAATCGGTCTCCAGCTCTTTTGGTACTTTCAAAATTACTAATCTCCATAAAATCTGGAAGTGGAATTCCATAATGAGCAAAATGAACCTTCTGAACATATTTGTCTTGGGTAATCCTTATAGTAGAAGCTTTTGGCTGACAACCAGCTCCTTGTTTCTCAAACTTCTTTACAGCATCAGCATCGACATGTTTGATTTCAAACGTCAACACTTCACATCATATTGAAATTGGTCATGTAAAAGACCTTCATTTATTATAAAAAAATGATACTTGAAGAAAAAAATTCTTTATCGAATATTGAAAATTGATCACCGCCATAAAAAAAATTAAACCTATAAAGTTATAGTCCTAAGCCTGATGATAAATATAAGTGGAAAAGAAAAATCTAATGTATACAAATTTGAAATAGTCCTGTTAGATACCTATATTCGACCACATTCTGTCATCATAAAGTTTTTCACATCATATACATTCAGTCAACAAATATATTATATTTTTAACCTTAGCTGATAGAAAGGAAGATAATTTATATGTAAATGAACTATTATTTTTGTAACGGTACTCATGTTTCTTAACACATAATTTCACTTATGATCCTTTACTAACGAAGCTCAGAAAGGAACAAAAATTTGAAAGAATGCCAATTTATACAAAAGGAAATAAAATTGGGACAACAAACGATGATGTGGTAGATCTCAACCCTTGGATTGACCCCTAAGTTCAACTCTATATGTGAACACAATAGGATTTAATGGACAACATCTATTGTCATTAATTATGTTACATTTTCTGTCCAAATAAAGAACAAAGTATAAATTTCATAATGTTTTTTGTTTACCGAGCAATCATATTACCCTATACAATAAAAAAAAAAATCAATAGCAACAAATGTTTGTCCTTAAAAATGAATGAAGAAAAAAATTAAGACCCTATCATAAAGTTCTAGAAAAAGGTAGTTTTATATTATGGTTGTTTTAGAAAAAGGTATTTCTTCAAAAGAATTCAATAGTAAGGCTGTTTTCATTATGATTAAAGAGGACTGATACATCTATAAGTTTACTTTGTGCCACTTTATAATATTATGAAGTAGAATGAAGCGGGAAAAAAACATGCCTCTTATCTTGCTAATCATCTCGTTCACATTCTTTATTATTGCATCAACATTTGACGCAAAACAATCCTTTCTTTAACGGAGGTCATCTTTTATAAAGCAAGGGAACATCGGTTCATGGAGCTTCCTGCAATAATTTAATCCAAGCAGTCACCAAAATCAATGTAAATAGCATGAATAAGAAGTGGAACCTTGACATTTTTTATTTTTTGTCTTTTCTTCGCTTTGCATTCTCAACCTTCGGTTTAATAATCTTAATGGTCCAATTCATCGGCTCCAACTTGTTCCCAATGTAACCGAACTTAGTTTTAAAGGCAATGATCGTACAGGAACTAACCCATTTAAAGTTAGTTACCCCCTTTTAAACATTCCTCATGGACTTGGTATGCCGCAACAATTTATCTATTTTGACTTATCTACTAATACATCTACAGGCAGTATTCCTCTAGTGTAGGTAACATTAGTCGAATTACTAAATCATCATATTTCCAAATAAAAATAATAATTAATCTATTACCCTATACAATAAAAATTCTAAAAAAAATTCAACAGCAGAAAATGTCAGCCTTAAAAGTGAATGAAGCGAAAATTAACATCTTATTATAAAGTTCTAGGAAAAGGAAGTCATGCGTAGTGAAGATTGGAATAATACCTATATGTGTAGAAACCGACAATGTTTTATTACTAAACCTTGATATTGTATAGGTGCTTATATTGTCATTTGAAATTGTGATTGTTTAGCAAAAAGTTCAACAATACAATTGAGTTATGCTATGCACATAGGCAATTGAGTTATGCTACGCACGTAGGCAATTGAGTTAGAAAGAGAGATTAAGCTGTTCAGTTATTTATTGAAATTTGTAGTTGTATTCTTAATTTGTTACATCTATGGATATAATACAATTTATGGGACTTTGTGCATTTCATAAAAATGGAATGTCATGTCCTTGTATGGTCTAATGTATACTATACTATTAAAGCTGGTTTGTTTTTAGATGGCTCAAGCCCCCTCCAATTTCTACTAGGGTAGAATGTGAGCATGGCACGTGCAATGTGCACTCAACCGCCTCTGCTTTTTCCCCGATTACCAATTCCTCTCCTCTTTTTTCCTCCCAATACGTTCTCATTCACCTAATTCTTTCCCCCATCTGCACTCTGCGCGTTCGTCTTCCCTGTCCCCTGCTTCCTCCCGGCGTCGTTTTTCCCCCTCTCTGCCATACATCTCCCTTCTCCATACGCCCTTTTACTTTACCCTAATTTTAATTTAGGGCATGGATTCAAGTTATTCTTCGAGGAGAAAAATGGTGTCCCGAGCTGATTTTCGTGGTAAAGATCTACCATTTGATTTTGCCTCACCGCTCCATCGGTCAATTGATTTGTGGTCATTCTTCCTTGCCCTATCGATGGCGCCTGCCAATCATTTTCAACTGTCCTTCAAATTAACCCCAAGGTCTGTTGAATGATAATCGCGTGTAGGTAATTTACTTTGCCTTTCCCATTCATTTTTTTTTTGTAGAAGATATGCATGAATCATGGATGATTGAAATGATTTTTTCAGGTTGAGAAGGACATTGTATTCTTGCTGTTTAACATGAAAACCGTGTCTAATAGGTTAGCGTAATGTGTGTGTAATACAATCCTATTTTATGATGAAAAAAGTTGTGTTTGTGGTTTCTGATAATGAAAATCTGATGTTAATACACAATTCCTTTGGTGTTTAAGATTTCAAAATTGTGTCTGATAATATAACCTTCTTCTCTGGCTGCAGTTCTCATTTTTCCTCAATGGCTTCTGTTTAATAACTTGAATTTTGTTTTTTTATGAATTAAACCTTTTTAGACGCATCTTACACAATTGTAATCTCACTTTATTAATCCTTCCCTAATCTTTTGCTCCTTCCTTAATTCTTATCTTTAGAAATTTTCTAAAATAACATATTTTGATTTACTTAATAATTAAATTTAGCACACTTCATCTTTTAAAATCAGATCAAAGAGATGATTTTTCAATTATATCAGCATTTAGCAACATATGATGCTTTGGCCAAATGAACTAAGCATGATCCTTCCATCATCTTCGTACAGCATATTGTCAAGTTATAAATGGAATAACTTGGTAAACTGAAATAAATGACATAAAAATGAACTCTAAATATCAGCTCACCTGAGTTTTATTTTTTATATTCAATACAGCACACCTTAATGCAAATTCATATAAAAAATGATTGTAGTATTTGGTACTCACACACTCATGGGTGTATGTATAATACACGTATACTTTTATGCTGGGTTTTTATTAAAAAAAGAAGTGAGAAATTTTTCTCATACGTTTCTTTGTCTACTTCCAATCTTCCCTCTTGCATTCAACTTATTTCATATACAACAAACCTTTTCATCGTTATAAGTTAACCAAGACGCATAACTTACACCAACATGTACTAATTGGGAACATATGGGTAAATAAAGAAATGAATCGCTACTTCACTAATTTTATTTTGAATGTGTCTAAAATAAAATTATATACATCTAACAGACTAACACGCTAACTATCAAGTTAGTTAAAAAAAGTTAAAATTTATGTGTTGGACTGTGTAAAGTTAATAATTAGCAAATAGAACTATCACACCATGAAGAAGCTAGAATACAACTAATGGGTAGATTACAAGCAAATAGTAAAGATATAGTAGCGAATTATTGTCACATTACACTGACTATAAAGGCAAGGGGGAAATTCTGTTTACTAAGTTTTTTGGGATTATAGACCATTGTAAACTCCTTGGTTACTTATGCTGAAGTTTTCATTATATCATCACTGGTAGCTCTTTACAACCCTTATGTTTTCATGTTATCCCAACTGGAACAAATTTGTGTAGAAAAAAAAAGGCTCATCAATTGTTTGTCTAGAATGATGTTACCTTGCTCTCAAGTAGTAAATTTTCCTATAATTGCCTACAACATAGATGGCATTTTGGTTGCTATTGATTATACCAATATAACAATCATCCACAAGCTTGGTATATTTTGAGTTATAAGACCTAAGCAGTTGTTCCTCCTGAATAAGGCTAGACATGTTCAAATATTTGTTTCAATCAAGTATTAACTACATGTTCCTTGGACTTCACTAGATAAGCATGCTCAAATGATATTTTTATTTCTCCATTGATCAACTTAGAGAAATACAATACAGTTTCTCTTATTTTTCTGTATTAAATTATGCCTTATTTTTACAGTTTCGAGAAATAGAGAAGTAGAATGTTAGTTTGTAAGTGCATCCAAAACTTTCCTCCCCATCAATTTAATATACTCTTGTGCAATGTTTAGGTTTAGGACATGCTTCTAGAATAGCTTATCATGATAACTTACCGTCGTGCAATTGGTTTTTCATTTAGAGTTTCACGATATATTTTTGTGAACCATTCGAATAAATACTTTGTCCATCTAAGTTGGCATTAACCCAAAAAAAAAAACTATTCTCAACTGTATTTAAAATGGTGACCAATATTCAGGGGATTATTTTTCAATGGAGAACCTAAATGACAAATATGTGGCAAGTATATCTTTGTGCCTCTCACGTAAATCGATTTTTTTCTAATTGAATATTTAAAATCCACTAATTTCTTACCAAAAATACCATGTAAATTTCAATCAATTAAATTAAATACTTTATTTTAACGTTTTTCATGAAGAATATTGCAACTAACTAAATTTAACAATCTGTGAATACTCATGCCGTCATTATTATTGGGCTAATTTAAAACAAACAATTGGACAATAATAGTAATTATCAATTTTAAAATCCTATAATGTACCTGCTTTCATTTGTCTTAGTATATGTTTAGATTATCTTAGTATTTCATCTCTTTACCTTAGGTATCATTTCATTTTATTAGATGATTTTATTTTATTCAATGTATTTATTGTAATATTTGCAATACATATATATATTTCATTACGATTTAAAGTATAGGCCCAAACTTCTCTTAGTTTTCTATTATTCCATTTTATACCCCAGAATTCATTGTTTTCCATTGATTTCTATTTTTTTCCTTCTTTTTCTACAGGTTATGAAAAGAGGAGCACCAGGATAGTTTTAATTTGCACTCCTTAACCTGTTAACAAGTACTTGAATTTTTGTCGAATTCTATGGTATGATAACTTTTTAGTTATCATTGTGACTTTAATATCTCATTAATATATAATTATGCATTTTGTTCCTCCATAAAATGTTTGTAAAGAACTGACATTTCTATTGATGACTTAAGATATGATCATATTGGGTTTTATATATACTGACAACACTATGTAGCAAGATTGTCATCGGTTGTGTATGCAAATTACAGTTTAACCAACTATTAATTTTTGGGCCAAGCAAGATTAGCATGGACTGTAGAATTTATAATCTATTTGTATTGTGAACCCATTTTCCTCATGAATTGTTCCAAACATTTTATCTCATCAAAATGCATTTGGAAACTAATACCTTTGCTCAATGCTCTTATATGTCATTAGGTGAAACCACACTGTCCAAGATTCTTAACCATAACCAGGCAAAAGAATCACCGTATATGGTTGTTTTCAATTTATTCTTAGAGTGTTGAATATTTTATTTTCTACAATTTCAAGATAGGGAATATCTCTATTTGGCCATATAGTGCTTAAACACGAAGGTACATGTAAAATGTATGAAAGTCACAATCGTAAAACTATCAATGTTGGTACTATTGAAATGGTAGCTTCATTAACTTCAGACCAGTTTTCCCAACATCTTGCATATGCTGAATCAAAGACAACTTAAATTCATTAACTAATGCTAACAACTCGGTTATCTTTGCATAATTTCATAATATGTCATGCTAAAGACTTAGAGTTCAGTTGTCTCTAAAATGCATTCATGTTTCCTATAAAATCCCTTGAATTTACTAATGTGAAAAATTCATTTTCTCTTTGTTTGGTGTTTCCTATTACACTAAATCCTTGCAATATGGTTTAACATTCCTTTGCATATAAAATACTAAAGAGACGGTAAGATGTTTCTCTTTTCTTAGGTTAAACCTATCCTAATCTTACTAACTTCCATAAGGATACAGTAAAAGAGATTTGACTACAAGTAATATCTCAGGGATACGGGATACCTACTTTGAACTATAAATAGTATAGTAGCTCTAAAAGAACACATGTTACCAGTTCTTTTCAACATATTACTACTTCTTTGGTTAAAATTAGTAACATATTTAAATTATATATATATATATATGTGTATATATGTATGTATATATATATATATGTGTGTGTGTGTGTGTGTGTGTTAGCATAACCCAATTTTTAAGTGATCCAGTTGTATTAACTGTAAAAGGACTGAGTATGTTTGGTGAATTATTATTTTTCACTTTGAAAATGACAGATTAATTACAATATAGAAGCAGACTAATTATTTACCCGACATCAAATTAGTTGTTATACCTACTTTTTTTAGCAAATCCCTTCTGGAGATTTGAGGATACCAGTTTGTATGACCTGGTACTAACATCGTAATATTCTTTAATCTTTTTTAATATTATGTCCTGCATTTCTGCTTGATTTTCTAATGCTTGGTCTTTGTTACGATATCTCATAGAAATGGTGGATTTCTGTGCTGTTCCCTTGAAAGTTGGTTGACTGCCATCAGGTTTTATCAGGTAATCCATTAATAATTTATATACCATTAGATTGTTGAATATTTTATTTTCTAAAATTTCAAGATAGGGAATATCTCTGTTTGGCCATATAGTGCTTAGACATGAAGGTACATGTAAAATGTATGAAAGTCATAATCGAAAAAAAAAAATCAATGTTGGTACTATGGAAAAAGTAGCTTCATCAACTTCAGACCGGTTTTCCCGTTATCTTGCATATGCTGAATCGAAGACATCTTAAATTCATTAACTAATGCTAACAACTCAGTTATCTCTGCATAATTTCATAATATGTCATGCTAAAGACTTAAAGTTGTGTTGTCTCTAAAATGCATTCATGTTTCCTATAAAATCCCTTGAGTTTACTAATGTGAAAATTCATTTTCTCTTTATTTAGTGTTTCCTATTACACTAAATCCTTGCAATATGGTTTAACATTCCTTTGCATATAAAATACTAAAGAGACGGTAAGATGTTTTTCTTTTCTTAGGTTAAACCTACCTTGATCTTAGTAACTTCCATAAGGATACGGTAAAAGAGATTTGACTACAAGTAATATCTCAGGGATAACCTACTTTGAACTATAAATAGTATAGTAGTTCTAAAAGAACACATGTTATCAGTTCTTTTCAACATATTACTACTTCTTTGGTTAAAATTAGTAACATATTTATATTATATATATATATATATATGTGTGTGTGTGTGTGTGTGTGTGTGTGTGTGTGTGTGTGTGTGTGTGTATGTGTGTGTGTAGTTGTGTTAACATAACCCAATTTTTGAGTGATTCAGTTGTATTAACTGTAAATGGACTGAGTATGTTTGGTGAATTACTATTTTTCACTTTGAAAATGACAGATTAATTACAATATAGAAGTAGACTAATTATTTACCTGACATTAAATTAGTTTTTATACCTACTTTATTTTAGCAAATCCCTTATTGAGATTTGAGGATATTGGTTTGTATGACCTGGAACTAACATCGTAATATTCTTTAATCCTTTTTAATAGTATGTCCTGCATTTCTACTTGATTTTCTAATTCTTGGTCTTTGTTACGATATCTCATAGAAATGGTGAATTTTTATGTTGTTCTCTTGAAAGTTGGTTGACTGGCATCAGGTTCTATCAGGTAATCCATTAATCATTTATATACCATTATATACCAGACAAACCCAAGTAATTTTATATTTCTTAACAAGATTAATTCGTAGCTCCTATAAATCCTACCCTGATTGTAATTGCTTTAGAGCTGCTTATTGACTCAGTCTTCCTTTTAGAAAGTGTACACTATTTGATTAGGCAGTGTATTAATTTCAAAATCTTTTAGTTCAACTATGTGTTCCTTAGACTTGCTTAGATAAGCTCAAATGATGCTTTTATTTTTCCACTGATCAACTTAGAGAAATATAGTACACTATCGTTCATTTTTCTAGCTTAAATTGCACCTTATTTTTGCAGTTTAGAAAATGGAAGAAATAGAATGTTAATTTTCAAAGTACATCCAAAACTTCCGTCTCCATGAATTTAAAGTCAATGCATAATACTACTTTAGTGTAAGGTTTAGGTTTAGGACATGCTCATAAAATAATACAGCTTACCTTAATAACTTCTTATCGTGCAACAGATAATTCATTTAAAAGTTCAAGATATATTTTTGCGAAGCATTTGAACAGTTTGTACCTATTAGTCGACAATAACCAAAAAGAATCTATACTCAGTTGTATTTCAAATTCATCGATTTGATAATCAAAATTCATGGGATTATTTTCTGATCAACAACCTAAGTGATAAATATATCTTTGCGCCTCTTGCAAAAATTGATTTTTTTTTTTTTCCAATTGAATATGTAAAATCCATTAAATTCTAACCAAAAAACACCGAATAAATTTCAATCAATTAAATTAAGTACTTCAATTTCATGTTTTGCATGAATAATAGTGCAACTAAGTGAATTTAACAACCCACGAATAGTCATGCCGTCATTATTATTGGGCTAATTTACAACCGACAATCGAACAATATAATTTCAAAATTTTAAGTTTTAAAAATATTTGTTTTGCTAAATACTATGCTGAGCTTAATAAGTGGTTTGATAGAATGTTACTTAGCTTACTTAATGCTCTCTTCATAATTGTAAATATCGACTATTATTGGAAGTTAGAGAATTTATGTTGGTTTATTCCTTTTTCCGAATAAAGGTATTGGATTATTATGTCTGTATGCCTTTCAGTATCCACTTTCTAGGCTATAACACTGAATAACCATTAAATATGATTTCTACTTGACTTATCCAATTCTATAATTTTCTAGCGTAAGAGGAAATATTATCTTAACTTCACTTGCTAAATAAGTTTGCTTCAAAATTATTAACAAACACTTATTTGACAACATACCATGCTTAAATAGTTTACATGTTTGTTATTTATCAATTGCTTTAGAGTTACTTCTATGTTTTTGCAAATAAAATTTTATTTTGTATTAAATTAGATGTATGTAGTTCTTACTTTATGAACAATTTACAAAGAAAGAAAATTAAGTGCCAAATATGATGGAGCTTATGCCTAGGTATGAACATTTGACTATTTTGCTGAAGGCATCGTTGTATGCACGTGTATAAGTATATTTTTGTCCTCCTAATATATTAATTCCGCTGTAATTTTTAGAATATATACTCAGTAGAGGCATTACATATAAAAAAACACGTGTGTATGATTGAATCCGTAAAGGAAATAATTTCATCTGAGTACTTAAATTCTTTATTTACTTTCACTTTTGCATTAACAGGCCCTACATGTGTTACTCGCTGTAGAAGGAATTTGGTTCTACTGTTATAGTTTGCCCATTGAATTTGGGGGATATTGTAATTCTTTTAAATTGAACGTATAAAATGCAGTAGGTTCAGTATAAAAAAATTAGAAGGATTAGAATCGGGCCGTAGGGACCTAGGAACAACCTATTTTGTAATTCTTTTACTCCACACTAATTTATCTCCTTTATGTGTAAGGATTAGATTTATAGTTTCTATTATGACTTGTGATGACGATAGTGAAGAATTCTAATCCACCATTCAAATTATCTTACATGGATTCTTTTAAAACATTTATTGACCGATGGACATTGAGAAATTGCAGATTTTATATTTGTTTATTTTGCTTGGGATAATATTTAGTCATATAGGTTAAATAGCATGTAGTAATAGTGATTCTGTAAATATTTTACAGTATAACTGGTTCTTTATAAAATTTCCTTAAAAATTGAGAAAAAAAGTCAATCTAAAATAATTTACTAACCAAATTATGCAAGTATGCATATGAAAAAAAAAAAAAAGACTTATATACCTATGTTTCTTGCTTCTATTCTACCATGACATTTTCTAAGATTTGTTTCTCACCGTAAAATTTTCATTTCAAACCATTTTTTCATATTATTTTCATACCTATTCACCATTTTTAGATATTCGTTTAATTTTTATTAAGATTTATGATGACGGTAATGGAGATATCTAATGCACCACATTACTTGAACTGAAGATATTTAAGTTGTAGATTACTTTAACCTAATTTCTTCGAATGAACGAAGAATGTTTTGAGGTAAATTACTTGACTTCAACTTTTTATGAAATACAAAGATCATATGGATGTCTGCATTGTTGAGGTCCATTTTTCTCCAACATCAGTGTCCTTGTTGACCTAATTTTCCTTACGGTGCACGATGATGGCAACTCATTTGTTATTTTTTTTTTCCTTACCTTTGAAAGTATCGCTCGCCATTTCTTACATGTATGATATAACACTGCAGGTGACCTCACTGCAAAGAACATGGCAGTCCAAATACTAGTCCATTCAATATTTCACTGAGTCCAAATATAGGATTGTTTCCCGTAAAAGAACTCATTTTCATTTTTTTTTTACATTTTGATATCTTACACCCACCGCTATACTGCTATGTTGGGTTTAGTTCTCCAGTTTTGCTCATTATTACAACACTATTAGAACACACATATTTTATTGTTAATATAAATGGTTTATTGTAGTTCAGTTAAGTTTGTTCTACTTTTTCACCAATTTTTGAATTTTTCCGATACATATCAAGGAAACTTCAATGTTAGTCTTGGATCAGAAATATGTCCACTGTATTGACAGGAGTGGAAATCAGATTGATCATGTCTTATAGTCACACTATTTGAAATCAGATATATTTCCAATGACTTTATGTTTTCGTATTGTACATTGGGTCACGTGATGAATTACTATAGGGAGCATCTAGCAGTATAAGGCTTCAGCTATGAAAGACAAATAAAAATATTAGAGGTACATACCGTATGCTATCCAAGTTTGGGTAGGATAATAAGCATGATTACATATTGATCTTACTTTTTGAACTAACGTAGAATCATATTTCTCCAATGTAACCAAGTACGGATTTTTGGTTCCAGTTGTCTATTGATTTTTATTTATTGCCTTATTTATGTCAGATATTTTCATTCTTGATTTTAATGTGCATCCATAATTTTCCCATTAGTAATACTGTATGTTTTGTGTTCTTTTTTCTTACATTTAGAATCTTAGATATATTTTGAGATATGTGCAAGGAAATCACATTGATTCTTGAGATCTATATTACAAAGATGTTATTTCAGCAGCAACTAGCAGATACAGCTAAGAAGTATTAGTTTGCAAAAAAGGGTTGGTCAGCGATTCCCCTATGTTTTCTTCTAGGCATGGGAACAATAGATCAAGCAAAAGGCATAACATAAATAATATTGATATTAATAACTTAGATATTTTTTTTACCATAAGTGTTTTACAAACAGACCTGATTTTATTCTTTAGGCATTGAACAATTAGGTTGCTTTGTTTTCTTTTAACATCCTCTGTTTCAATTATGTATCTTACATGCAATATGTACATTAAGTCTGTAACAATTTTGTCTTATCTGTACCAGAATTACCGTACTACCTTCATGTGCTTTTGCATATGGTAGGCATATAAATTTGCCAAGTATATACGACCACATGCCTTTAAAGCAGCTATTGTAATGTGTTTTCTATATGGATTTTACATTTGTCTATGGCTTCATTATCCCTGTGACCTTTTGGTAGTGCCTTATATAAATAGAGTTTATCCCGTGAGCAAGCATCTAGTGTCTTTATATATTTTTCCTTCCTTTTAGCTTGAAAGGCCATAGGCAGGAAAAAAAATATGTGTTGGTTTAATTTAAATAATATTATTGCAAGAAAAAAAACTAAGATCTAACCATAGTTGCAGATACAAAATATAAGTATTGGATTTGGTCTTTATATATCTTGAAGTAGTAAGGCGAGAAACCTTTTCTTAGAGTGGTTTACCGAATCAGATTCGTATCATTTCCCACTAAAGCTGATTTTAATGTAAAATTTTGTGCAGGAGGCCGTGTTGATATGGGAATCTCATGAAATCACCAGTTATGCATGTCCGACTTTCCTACCATCTTCTGAAGAATAGGTTTTTGATTTCTTGAGAAATACACATCTACAAGGAAGAATGTTAATCTGAATGGTGGTATGGTGGTTATAGAAGGCCAGCTAGCTAACAGTGGAGTGACCATAACAAGACATTCAGAACTGGGGTGACCATAACAAGACATTCAGTCCTGCTATAAGTTAGAAGATAACAACTGTTGGTTAAGATTACAAATGACAAATGGGATAGAACTTTATGAAAGAGCAGAGAATGAGATATAAGATTTAGATTAATGATTTACACTTTTAAATTGAAGTGCAGGAGACATTGGGTATTACTGTACACTACAACAAAAAACACTTTTCGCAACAGGCGATATCTGTTGCAGTAGACTTATTGCAACAGGCCTGGGCCCCTTGGTATAGCCCAAGTTGCAAAAAGTCTGCAACATTTTCTGCCTGTTGCAATAAGATGTTGCAGTATACTTTTTTGCAACATGCTTTTGTTGTTGCAACAGATCATTTTGCAACAGCATATGCCTGTTGCAATAGATTCATAAATCTATAAAAAAAAAAATAGTTTATATATATTACATATTAAATGTATTCGTTTTCATAATAGTGCATATCACAGAATAAAATAAACAAATAAAAATTTTATTTTAACAAAGTTTAATAGTACAAACAATTACAACAACAAAAGCCTAAGTGAATTAGCAATATTCATCACCTCAAAAACACTGCAAAAAGTACAAACTCAATGCAAAAATCGCCTCTTTAATACCTAAGCGACTTAGCAATATTCCCATCGCCGCCCTTGGGATAAAACCAACACGGCTTCTTCGCAGTCCCTTCCC
This sequence comes from Allium sativum, assembly GCA_030737875.1. Classification (NCBI taxonomy): domain Eukaryota; kingdom Viridiplantae; phylum Streptophyta; class Magnoliopsida; order Asparagales; family Amaryllidaceae; genus Allium; species Allium sativum. Next base: position 601,591,635 of record CM060919.1, on the reverse strand, counting down.
CATACACGATCTTTAGAATCTCTTCCGAAGTTCTATCATACGCCATAGAATATTCATTTCATGCTATCACATTGTCTGGGATCCTCCCTTCCGCTCCCTTAACTGGAGGCATAGTTATGAAGCAATCAGAAAGTTTAATCTGTTTTCATATAGATTGAACTGCGGCTCCAGTCTACGTCGTATAGCATTATCTATCACATTTGCAAAGTTGCTTGCTGTCAGATCTAGAAATGACCTCTGACCCCTTCACTGTCTTCTTAATCGCCCTGCGTATTCGTAACATATACATGGCTATAATTAACCATATATTTAACTTAAACGCGATTAACAACATCAAATATAAAAGATAGTGAATACTTGATATGTCCGACTTCCTGCAAGGCGAACTGAGCGATGATATCATAGACAAACGGGCAGAGTTTGGCCCATTTGACCCCTACGGGCATCGGCCAACCGTCCATCAGATCAGGGGCGACTTTGTCAACCAGCAACTGTAAAAAAAAAAATCTGAGAATTTGAGGATAAAGCACGCTTCTGTCCACATTTTTGCACTCAGAGAGTCAAGTAGCAACTGTAAAACTACAGAAACGGTTTAACTGCTCCAAATTAAAACTGAAAATAGCTAATAGTACTTGCAGAATGTCAGTTGATCGACACTTAGATCAAAATTATATTCCTTCGCAGGATAATTTAATAACTACACGATTATCTATATACATAGTGTGTACATAAAATAAAAAATAGAACTCTTCGGCCATTCCAGAACAAAGAAGCTGCTAGCTTTGAAACATCAGTGAAGTTCGTTGCCTTTCCTATAACCTCCCCACATGTCAAAAATCGTTCTTTCTGATTTCCTACTTTTATAAACAATTTTGGATTTTTATTTTATTTTCCCATATTTTATGGGTGACCAAACAACACTGGGTTTTTGTCTGGATTCCCGGTTCTAGCCGGAACCTCGTGTGAATCAGAACGCATTTACAGTGAAACTGTAGCTGTATTACACATATGCATATTAGACATGCATGCACGCACCACACGCATGCATGCTTGTGTGTACGTCCATGCATATGCAGGTGTATGCATATTAATATTTTGGAAACTGGACATTCCAGCAAGCTCCGACTGAATTTGATGGATTCCAATATGAACCTACAATCAATATCTTGGTTTCAACTGGTGAACATAGTTTTTGCCCAAGCTTGAGGTTTCGGCCTATATCTCAGACATAATAACTATATAAGGTATGCACCAAGTTACAAATATATTTATTACCTTTAAAATAAAATTCAATCAAAATACGTATATAATATTTGGACTAAAGGAACATAGTTGGAAATTTTGAAATTTATGTTTTGTGTACTCACAGGTAAATATTGGATCTGTATCAGATTTAACTAAAATTGCAACCAAATCTTTACAGAGTTTGTGAAATAAATAAAAACCAAAAACAAACCCTTAAAAGCAATTCACCATTTAACCAATACATAGAAGAAATTCAAATATATAGATGCTGAGTGGAAAATATTGGAAAAAATACAGGAGAAGTACAATATTCAAAACAAGTAAGAATAAACCTGCTGATTATAGGTCTCAGTCAGAGATGAATTTTCTGCCGCTAATGATTCAGCTAATGTTCTTGATATCTCCAAAGCTCTTTGCAGTGAAAATTTTTCTTGGGTTAAATCTTCAATATGCTGCTCCAGAGCTACTACATCAGTGAAGTTCAATGCATATACAACCTTATAAACAAATACTTGATATATTTCAGTTTTTCTTATGATACTAATTCTTTTACGGCAGAGCCATGACCATTGTCAATATCACATACAACTCTACCTTTATCCACGACTGATTTACATGCGAACTATAACTACTGAGTAGATATATGTTTTTCAAAGTGAGGTTTGTCAGAAAATTTCATGGCCATAGACTAACATAAAAGACTCGATATCTGAAAATATCGTAACTATGCAGCAGTTTCGACGACAGGACATATCATACCTAAAGCAATCCCAAAATCTCCGAAGATAGCATCTTTGCTGGAAGAAATCCAGAAGATAGCATATTTATTCATTTGTGTTTTTCTCATAAAGATTTTTCAAACACTTCTAGGGCGTTCTGCAAAACAAGTCAAAGAACAATAAAATAAAAATACACACACACATAATTAGATTGCTACACATAAATATCATAAAGTATACAAAAACCAGAATATGTACACATGAAAATACAAAAAGAATAAGCAAATAATTACTCTAGAAGCTGCTAACGAGGCTGATGCCGTAGAATGCCAGGTCCTGGTGGTGCACACTGTCGTGGATGGAGATCTGGGAGAGGGCCACCTGAGGGGCGTCGATGAGGCCGTAGAAATAGATGCGTCACATAGAAGCTAGTCTAGCAAAAGAAGGAGATAAGGGAGGAGCAGCCAGTGCGAGATCAGATGCGATTAGAAAAAGGGAAAGAGGGGTCGAGAAAGATTTGTGGTTGAGGGTGAGGAGGCAGAAGTTGCCGTTCTCCTGGACGTGGTTATAGGAATTGAAATGGATGGCCTGACAGAGGGTGAACCAATAATTCTTCGCAAAGATGTTAGTATTTCCTGAGAAAATGAGAGTGGCGTGACCATGGAGAGGAAGAATTTAAGGAATATAGTGTGAATTGAGGCCGAAATGATGTAAACATTGTGACTGAGTGATTGGATTATTGGAATAAAGCGGGAAGTGAAACACGATAGCGGGAAAAATGCGCGGCAGCTGAAAAATTTGGAGCGAAATAAGCCGAAATGATTGGTGATGGATTAATTTGTGCATTCAGTCCGATGCTGTGGATTTAGGGGTAGAAAAAATGGAGAGTGTAAACAGGAAAGTGAAAATTATCAGTAAACTGTGGTGATACAAGGCAAATTAATGCCTTACTATTTCATCAGAACATTAACGTAAACTTTTTTCTTTGAATTTAAAAAATTTTCATAATTTTTTTGAATATGTTTATGTTTATTGTAAAAAAAAATTAAAATTTTAAAAACAATATAAATAAAGAAAATTAATAACCATAATTATTGAATACCAAATACTAAATGATAAAGGCTACTTTTTGATTGCTATTATTTACTTATTTACTTATTAAATATCAAATAATAAATACTAAATTATTATTTACTTGTTTAATTATTTTTTAATTATTATTTATTTACTTAATTAAATTTTTCACTTTGTATTAATCCAAATTTATAATTATTTAATATTATTAAATATTAAATAATTGTTATATAATTCCTAATAGTTAACTATACGATTGTAACTATTTAAAACTAATTATTAAAAGTTAATCAACAAAAACTACTACTTATTTATTAACGTTTAATTATAAGTAGTTGTTAATACATATTTCAAATTAATTATTAATTATTATCCATTGGATTTTTATTACTAATTTATTTTTATTTTTATTTTTTATTTTTGCAAGGCATTTATTACTAATTTATTATTATTTAATATTTATTTATTTATTTTATTATTTTTTAAATGTTAATGATTAATTATTATTATTTGATTATCGGTTATGAATATCACTTTTCAATACTTAAATTTTATTATTAATTAATAATTATTAAATATTAATCTTACTTATTATATAATTACTAGTAGTCAATCATTTAATAGTAACTATTTAAAATAAATTATTAAAAGTTAATCATTAAAACATAATACTTATTTTTAATAGTATGTTTTTTGCAACTGGCTTTACCAGTTGTTAAAAAAATAGTTATTGCAAGCGGCGAAAATAGTTGCAATAGATACTAATTCGCAACTGGCTTAGAAGCGCAGTTGCAAATAATGTGTTTTTTGCAACTGTTACGGAAGCACAGTTGCTAAAAGTATGTTTTTGCAACAGGAAGGGAAACGCAGTTGCTAAAAATATGCTTTTTGCAACAGAAAGAAAAAGGTCTGTTGCTAAATCTCATCTATTGCAACTGTTCTGATAGGTCTGTTGCTAAATATCATTTACTACAACTGTCATTTGTCGCATGTTGCAAATAGCTAGTTGCAATAGAGTATTTTTCTTGTAGTGGTAGTTGATTAAAACATCATAGTATGAGCCTGCTCTTTAAGGAAAAAATCATTCACAACAGAAGCTGGTTTTGGTTTTGTTGGCACTGCAATTGATCTGTTTACTGCAAGGACACCTGGGCCATTGATAAAGCATCATGGTATGGTATTTTGTGTAATGTTTATGTTATGATTATTCATTCATTAAAAATGTTTGTGTTATTATCATACATTTATTAATGTATTTATCTATTTAAAACAAAGATATATAAGTCAACCAATGAGATGTGCAGTCTATGTTTTGGACTTCCTCTGATGAAATATTAATAAAACTGAACGATTTAATTTCCATCTTAAATTTTGCAGATATAAAGAAGCTTCCGGCTTTACTTATCTATTAATCTTAAATTTTTCTTTATTATTATGGGCTGAGAAACCTATATTCATGCTGTTCGTCACATATAATGGGAAGTCCACTTGGGAACGTGTTCGTTGTTCATTTTGACTGGGTTCAAAAGGATATAGAGAAATTTCAACAAGTAATTTAATATGAATGTGTAACAAAATCTGCAACGTCATATTTTTTTTATTTTAAGTTTTGTACCATTATCCGTATTTTGTTAGCATAAAAGAAAAATAAATTCTACTTTAATTTCTTTCAGGACGTATTCCATTTGTCCATTAGTCAACTTTTTCTCTTCTGGCATAAGTGTGAAACAAAAACGTGTACAACTTATAATATTTAATTTTGGCAATTTTGCAAGGTTTTTTTATGAAATAAATGAGAGCGGGATGAAAAAAGCTGCTGACCTTATATGTATAACAAAATTGATACATAAAGTTAGGTCTATGTTTAATTGTTAATTATTGGTTTGCACACTGGGGAGATCAAATCTGTCCTCAAATTTTCCTATCCCTCTGTGTTCAACCAATTGAAGTCTCTAATTTTTACATTTTTGCAATTAAGTCAAAGATAAAAAAATGAGTTATTTGCAAACGGTGAAAATCAGGGGTTTTGATTGGTTGGATACAGGGGGACAGGGAATATTGGATACAGGGGATTTCATTTGCACACTGCCTTGTAAAGTGATTATGTAACATACGTAAATAACAGCGTTAAGTGCCATGCAGTGCATTAATAACCGCAATGTCATATCCATTTTCCACTAAATACTTCAAATTATACTGAAACAAGGAGATTGCTATCTCTCAAAAAATAACAACCGCAAAGGAGAAGTTTATTTGATTACTTGATCATAGTTGAGGGATCAATAACTCTATGGTCGATGTTTAAGATCGGTTAGAACAACAAACCTACAATGTCACTGTAATCGTTATTGAACTAAAATATGGTGGCAATAACGCATGGTTTGATTTTATGAATAACATGCTCTATACTTGGACCAAGATATGATATGCAACTATAGTAAAGGATTGAAATCGAAATTCATAACTTATCTCTGTTCTCCTAATTCTTCTCTTCATAAATCATAAATAATCCATTTTTTGGTACAATTCTTCTAATAATTTGTCCCAACTGTTTGTCATTCAAGGTCATAAACAAAACATGATGTTTAGCAGCTTCGATCTGGTAAAACTAGGGTTGCAATTTTGTAAGGTCGTTTCATAATTTTGTAACTTTAAAGTATTTTCCAATAAGCAACCATAATCATAGGTAATTGCTTGCTTAAAGTAGTTAAAACTTTTAATGCGCTGTCTAAATCATGAAAGTACCATCAAATAATTGTTTGGTACAAAATGGTAAACATAGTAATACTCCTTCTCACAATACATACAAGGAAGAACAAACACAAAATTTATAAGAAAAAATAACCCTACACGATTTTAAAATATACAAATTAACGCTTTGTCTAAGTCATAAAAGTACCATCAACTAGGTATATGGTACAAAATAGTAAACGTAGTAATACTCCATTTCCCAATACATACAAGAAACTAGGAAGAACAAACACAAAATTTATAAAAAGTAACCCCATGCACAATTTGTCATTCCGGTATATATTAATATCACTAATGCCCGTGTGCGTAGCACAGGTTACACACTAGTACCTAATATATATGTTAATGATGATTTCATTTTGCTTTTAAAATTTTAGTCAACCCAATAGCAAGCTAAACTATTGTGCGCATAGCTTCATGTATATGATCATAGTCTTTTCAATCTCTTGTAATTTTGCTTGTTCTGAGAAAATTCGATGTTGTATTTTCCATCGTATTTGTTCATCTGTTGCAGTAATGATGATTAGTTAATATAAAAATGTTGTACTTACAACTTGATAATTATTACGTATATTTTGAGCTATACTTTTTCTCAGTAACACATAAATATACACACCATGGTAAATATGAGTTTTGTCATAATATCACTGAAGAATTGAATACATATTTGTATTCAAAAGAGATATCAGGTCCAGATATAGTGAGCTAGCCACCAATTTTCCCCTCTATCTGAGTCACTGTTTGTCTATGTTCATTTAGCAGTTATTTAATGCAAAATTCTAGTTGATATCATGAAACATAGACTTTAGGTAAACATAGAGGCTGCATTTATATGTTTTGACAAAATATTTACACAGACATGGTAATTGACCAAGAAATTTAGTTAAAACTGTATATATAATAGTCAAAGATGCATACATACAATAATAAAAAATGGGCTACATAAAACTTCAATAAAATAAAGCAAGGAACCAATCTCTACAGGTTAATTCACTTCTTTTTTTAATATGGATACAAATTTGTTTTTGATATATTGTACCCTTTACTTTTATAATACTGATACAAATTTGTTTTTCCACAAATGCATGCTTATATCAATTTTTACTCCAGTCTCCAGTAACCCTATCAGGCTCTCTTTAGTCAGAGCGTACAATCAACTTTGCCGTTATCAACAATTAAGGAGTGGACAAAGAGGGTTCAATCTTGCATGCAAACTAATTATGGTGTAATTGATACCTACAAATAATATGAACCAAATTGGCATACTGACTTGTTTAACGTTTGTAACAGCATCAAATAGGTGCATATAAGAACTTCTGAAGAACCAACATCCAAATACTATAGTGTGATATGCATAAATCGATAAATTTGTGCAAACTAGAAGTTATATAGATGGTATCAATATAATTACAGAACACAAAAACATGCCTGGTGAGATGACTAATAAGCTATACTGCCCAAGACACGTACATTAAAGACATAAGTACATACTTTTTCTTATATGAACTTAAGTCGGATTTCTAGCCAAGGTGGCATGGTACAACGGTTATTTTGATGGAAAATGCAATAATAAAATATTCAGATTAAAGGATCATTCATAATACTATGACCACCAAAATAACTTTGCAGCAGACACATTTTATCCGATCGCGTTATTCTTTTACCAAATAATTTTCTAAGTTACCGATCTAGCTTGTGTTTCTAATAATAAAGAACCATGAGTTTTACCACATTAAAAAAACATCCACCAAGCTAAGAATATATAGGCACTTGGTCAGTTATGAATATGGTTGGGTCTACTACCATATATTACTTGTAAACAAAGGTCAATCTATAATTTTGATAATTATTGGCATGAAACATCATCAAACAAATTTTGTTTTGATAGCATCAAACTGTGCAATAAAAAAGGAAATGTCAAATAAAAAATGGAAACACTTGCATTAAAGGTGGATAAGAAGACATGAACTGGACATATCAGTAAAAACAGAAAAGTAATAGTAAATTACACATACACACACACACACATACATACATATATATATTATTGGCAGAAAAAGATAACTATGAAATAGAAAGATCAATAAAACCCCCAACATACTGAACAACTACTATTATGCTTACAAATAAAGATCAATCCCATCACCCAGTTCCCATCACATATTTTTTCATCGCGTGAGTGAATTAACTGAGACAATAAACCATTTCATTAGAAAAAAAACAGATAGAAATCACGATCAAGAAAAGAACACAAATACCATGGAATGAGATGTAACAGAGAATAAATAGAAAGACCGATAAAATGTCATAATAGAAAATAAACTAAGTTTGAGAGTACAATAGTATAAAAGAAAAAAACTAAATGCAGTATATGCATGGTAATAAAACAGGAAACCATCTCCATTGGTGGTACAATATTACATCGTGAAGTAGGAAGTAAAAGCAGAAGGTTAGAAAACATTCTTTATTACAGCAATCAAAAAACAATTTTTTTATACTCTTCTACAGTACTTCTATAATCTACATAAATGAAGACACAAATAAAGAAACTACAATTTTTATGCAACCCCAAAATTGAATGAAAAATATGCTTTTGTCTAACCCAAGTTAATTTGAAAGTTTACCATGTCTAAAAGAAATCTGATATACAATGAGTTATTTTACTTAACATTATAATCCAATTGAGTGAAACCAAAAATCATGTAAATAATTTACATGAGATTCTAGCCAATGATTCACTGTATTGGAATATAGGCTGAATCAATGATGGTCTAGCAAATGATTCAAAATAGTATAAAAGAAACTAAAAGACGAAGGAAAATTTATTGATAATGAATAAAACTTCATACGGAAAAGGTAAGATAAAAGTATTGCACTTTAATACCAATGGTAACTATAAAGTTTCCTATATCCAAATATGTTTAATCAAAATTTTATCCAACTACAACCAATGCAAAGGCGCACGCACCGTAGGTAAGGTTGGTACATGCAAAATAAAAATATATGTTTTGAGAACTCTATCTAAATACTAAAGAAAGAAGAGTCATTAAAATATTAAATAATCGTATAGGTAGAGGCAAATATAAGTAAGAAATAATCATTGGAAATGGATAACTATACCAAACTAAAGTAGAAATTTTTGCTTGGTAATTACCGATTTACCTTCCCAGCAAATGCTAATTAGCTGAATAGATGTATTTCCTACTTCTTGCATAGAAAGTTCAACACACAAATTATTGCTTATGCTAAGAAGTAGAAACAAAGAAAAGTAATTTTTTTTGGTGGTGCTAGGATAAACGGTTACAAAAGAGGAGATATAAAAGAAAGTGGAAAAGATCTGTAAGAACAAAACTAAAATAGAAATAAAAAAAGGAAAATGATATAAATTATACTAATATCCATGGAAAAAAATCCCTGAAGATCATTTGCAAGTATAGATTTTTTTGCAGGTTCTACTTATGTTAGACTACCATTTTGACTATAGTTCCAAAAACAATAATATATATGAATTTGTCTAAGAAAAGATTAATAGAAGAATGATACAGATAAATATATCTTTACAAAATATAGCACATACAGCTATGCATGAATGATAATTATATCCTTAAGTTAAAGGTCATACATTTTATAGCTTGGTTTGAGTCCAATTAAAAAAAAATCATGACAATCCCCAAATAATTAATATTTATAGGATGGTTTGACTTCATACTGTTGGATAACTCCCGTATCGGGAAATATGTCAACCATGATCCTGGATATAAACTAAGAGTTGCCCCATCACATTGCCAATTGGTTTTTTGATAATAAAGGGATTGATGAACTCTTTACATGGTATCGGAGTCATGGATTCCGTTTGACTTGATTGTCCCACGCTATTGTCTCCATGTGATAAGCGATGTGCTACACGTGTGGGGGGGGGGGGGCGTGTTAGATCCGATGAGAATGATTTGCCTCTCTGACATACATCAACCTATAATCTCCAGGTGATGGCGATGTGCTACACGTGTGAGGGGCGTGTTGGATAAGCCTGAATCGGGAAATATGTCAATCATGATCTTGGATATAAACTAAGAGATCCAATTAGAGTAATAACAATCAGGTCAATTCCCAAAAAAATTAAACAGACATAATGTAGATTTTTTTTTAAAAATGTTTCTGGTGTTTTCTTGCGAATATTAAATCAGTACACAAAAGAAAAGACAATATCAATAATATGTCAATTTGTTATATACGATTTGTAATGTGTAAGAGAGTTAAAAAAAATGCTTACCATCTTACAATCAAATTGCCTCTTATATTTTTTTTTACCATTGCCAAAATGCTCCTAGTCATGATTGTTATTAGCATATTTATTCAATTACTGCTCATGCGAAAGCTTTTTAGCAGAAGATTAACTCATAATCATGAAAAGCCAATTTATAATCAGGTAATATAGCTAACCCGAGTTAGATAATAAAAAAAATACATGGTAGACTCTAGAAATTCTAAAGAACTGTACACATGTATATTTACTGTTAATATGTACAAAAATTTAACAATTTAAGAAGCATGTTGTAAAACAAATGTCATTTATTTTCCCACTTCGAGTTCCTTTGTTGCTAAATCAACAAATTTGTTATTAAAGTTACATCAGCCCAAAAAAAAGTTCAAAAACTAACCAACCAAAAGGATCAATGATAGAATCGGTCAGATAATGCTGACCACTAGTATTTAAAATTAATACAATATATACTGATATAAATGTATGTCTAAATGTAAATTGTTTTATATTCGGTATTAAAATGTCGAACATATTTAAAACTACCTATTCCGATTTGTGGGCAAAATAATATCTGGAAGAGAGGAAAGAAAACTAACAGGACCTAACATGGCAGTAATGGAAGTTCACAAATTTTGTTGCATAACAATTGATTTTAATTAAAAGATTACCAAGTTACTGACCTTAGAAAGCCCAAGTTGTTGAGCAGGTCAAATTCATGGTTGAACAAATAGGTGGAGACGACGAACGTGGGCATTGTTGAGGTATAAACAGCGGGGACGGAAAGAGAGAGCATCGGCAGTAGCATCCGTAGATCAACGATTTGAAATTAGAAAAGAGGAATCGAGGAAAGAATGTGAACATGACAACACGAATGAAATAGAGAAAGGAGCAGCAGTTATAAACGAAGAGGTATAAAGTACAAAACAGGTGACTTAAAAGAGGACAGATGGCGCAACCTAATCGTCTTGGTTTCTGCTTTCCAGTATAAGTAATAGATTATGTGGTTGAGTCTCTACACCTTAGTACTAGTATTGTTTATGATCCTGTTATTGTCTCAAACCCTATTGGAGGGCACGACTCATCTGTCTATGATTTGTCGGGGTTTGAGGATATCTGTGTTGGGCGTCGAGTTCGAGTGCGGTGCATATGTGCTTGGTTATATGGGTTATGGTCTAATTCTAAGAATGGATTGGCTAGCCATGTATGGTGCCTTTCCGGACTGTGAGAGGAGGTTCGTTAGACTTTTGACTTGCCGAGGGAGGATTATCGAGATTTCCTGTGACCCAAATGGGTCTGTTATGCTTAGTTTCCTAGAATCATTTGATGCTTCTGTCGATGATTTGCGATCTGTACCGGTTGTCTGTGAGTATCTGGTTGTTTTTGAGGTGGTTAGGGGCTTACCTCCGAGGCGCGAGATTGATTTCCGGAGATATACTTAGTGGATAATGCGATGCCATTCGCATTGCCTGTGCGCCACATGGCTCCTAGGGTAAGGAAGGAGCTTAGCAAGCAAGTAGGGAGCAACTTGAGAAGGGTTTATTAGGTGGAGCATATCGGAGTGGGATGCTCCAGTCGTATTTGCAACTAAGTCGGACGGCTCGCTTCGCATATGTGTGGATTACAAGGAGTTATATAAGCTCATTAAGAAGAATAGGCACCTACTTACGAGGATTGATGATCTGTTTGACCAGCTTGTTGGTGCATATGTTTTCTCTCAGTTAGACTTGGCCACGGGGTTTTATCAGTTAAGGGTGGTCGAGGACAGTATAGACAAGGCCGCTTTCAAAACTCCAGATGGTTTCTTTAAGTGGCTAGTCATGCCTTTTGGTTTGACGAATGCACCCTCATATTTTGTGGATATGATGAGTAGGGCGTTCCGGGAGTTTCTGAATAAGTTTGTTGTGGTATTTGTGGATGACATTCTGATTTTCCCGAAGAGCGAGGAAGAGCATGCCCTACATTTAGGAAAGATTTTGAGGACTCTCCGAGTGCACAAGATTAAGGCGAAATTTTCCAAATGTCAAATTTGGAGAGAGGAAGTAAGATCTCTAGGGCATGTGGTCTCTAAGGAAGGGATAGTGGTGGATTCTGCGAAAGTAGTTGCAGTTCAAGATTGGAAGGTTCCAAAAAATGCAATGGAGGCAAGGAGTTTTCTCGGTTTAGCGGGATATTATAGGAAGTTTATCAAAGACTTAGCAAAGATATCAGCCCCACTCACCAAACTAACGAAGAAGAATCTGACCTTTTCTTAGAGCATTGACTATGAGGATGTTTTTCAGTGATTAAAGAGGGCTTTGACAACAACCCCAGTTTTGACTTTGCCTGATGGGAATAAAGTGTTCGTAGTGTACACTGATGCATGTGGTATAGGACGTGGTGTCATCTTGATGCAAGAGGGAAGGGTAGTATGTTACGGTGGTAGACAGTTGAGAGTCCATGAGAAGAACTACCCTACCCATGACTTGGAGTTCGCTGCTATAGTATTTGCGCTTAAGACTTAGCGACATTACTTGGAGAGAGGTTCGAGTTGTACATGGATCATAAATCTCTCAAGTATCTGTTCTCGCAAAGGGATATCTGAAGGTAACTTAGGATCGAATTGCAGCGGATGTTCTAAAATTTTAACCCTAGTATACAATCGAAACCATAGTAGAGATTAAAATACATACCTTTCTTCTGATTTCCGAATCAATTAAAAGGGTTTGAGTTTGAAGTTGTTGAATCAAATTCCAGATCTGATCGAATCGAGTACTTGAATTCAAGCACCTCTATTGGAGATCCACAGGTGATGCCCTCGAGAACGACAATCGAAATCGAAGATTGAAGATTCGGTACTAGCCGATTTAATCTGAACGAGATCTAGGGTTTATAAAATCCGATTTTGGTTTTTCTGAAAAAGTGAATGAATGAGGCGGCCTTATCATTCCTTTATAAAGATAAACCTAATAGATATTTTCTAACCCTTATACCCGTTCAAAAGGAATTAGTCAAAACTAATTTTTGATTTCCTTTAATTAAATTCTCTCTCCATTTACAACACCTATATGTGTGACCCTATAGGTTGTTGTAGCGTTGGCAACAATTTAAACATTTAAACTGTAAACAGTGAGCGACATCTAGTAATACATCACTGCTACCCAAGCTACAACAATATCAATGATTCGATATGACCTTTGTGAATAGTGTATCAATATAATTTAATCCTTTTAACTGTTATATCCAAGATTAAACTGGAGGCATGGATCGTATCGTCCTCTTTATAATTTAATCTGTTTTTCTTGATCAATAAGTAGACTGTTTGAAACAAATCAATATTTGAGCACGGCCATGCATTTCACAGTCTCACTTAATCAAGAGGCCCATGGATATCACTACGAATATATCGTAGGGTTAAATTCCATCTAGATCATTCATAATTTATATTCGATTCTAGATATATCCAATAATCACCGTTATCATTACTCTGTTACGAAATAACTTTAGATGATATCAAAACACAAATATCCTCGAATAAAATCATAATGATTTCAGGTCTGAGGACCATTATATCACTATCACTATGAGAACAACTTATGATACTTGTTAATTATATTCCATGTAGTTATCTCACGGTGGGTCAGCCCAATACGCTGTTCTCCAATGCGTATTTATATCTTGACTTTAATATCACGTATATTAATGATCAATGAGATGTGATCATTAGTCAATCAATATACTAGTCTTAATACTTTATTGTTGTCCTGTATTAACAATAAAACCTGACTAGGGACATTTAAGAATTATAATACTTAACAATTATATAATCTCAAATTCAGTCTTACTCGAACTATATAATTCTATATTATTATTCTAAGGACTTCTATTATATTATTATTTATATTACGTAGTAAATACAATATAATAGAATAATAATTTATTCCAAATAAAATAATAACATCAACAGTGTTATCAATCTCATCAAATGAATTGCCTCTAGGGCACAAACTCTAACAATCTCCCACTTGCACTAGAGTCAATCATTTACGTATCGTATACCTATGAAACTAGTGTGACTATTAAACTTCTGATGCGACAAAGTTTAATTCAGTAGGTCTGCAACATTACAACTTTTGTAACTTTGCAGATATATTTATTTCTTCTGTGAACAAATTAACATAAGAATTATATTTCTTAAAATATATGTTTGGATTGATGATGAGTTTAACGTTTTAGGCCTGAGCAACAGCCATATTGTTATCACAATGTATATCATTCAATCAACAATGAATTAAGTTCAATCATGAACTTCTTAATCCAAACATTTTCTTTCTTAGAATCAGTATTTATTTCTTGTTTTTAAACTAACATTATTTGTAATAATTAATATGTTATCAAATAACATTAGAATATTTTGACACTCCCACTCAATTTCTTGTCTATACAAGATTCAATAGTATTTTGTGGTTTTCGATACATTTCGAATTCTATTTTATTCCCTTTGGTATCTAAGACTCTGGCTCTCCTTTATAAGGATACCAATTCGAGCAATAAACATTTTATTCTCAAGGATTTACAAAGATAATATCCTTTTGTTTCTTTTGGATATTCCACGAAATGATTATCAGATTTGGGACTGATCTTATCAAAGATAAAACGTTTAACAAACGCCTTACAACCCGAATCATCATAATAGACAAACTAGGACATTCCCAGTCCACATCTTATATGGCTTCTATAAACTCGTTTTAGTGGGATTAAATGCAGTTGTTCTAAATTTAATTTATTAGAAGATCTATATATGACATATCATTAATCGTACTGTATCTTATAAGGTGTGATCTCTCCTTTCAGACACATCATTCCAATATGGTGTTCTAGATGGAGTGAGTTATGAAACAATTTCAAACTCATCTTGATAATCATTAAGTAGTTGGCTTAATTCCTTTTCAATCTATTCGAAAGGTGTTTATATTTTATTAAAATTGGTTTCTATCTCCACTTTGAATTCTTTGAACTTTTCAAAGGATTCTGATATGTGTTTCATAAGATACACATATCTGTATCTATTGATATCATCAGTAAATATAATGAAGTAATAAAACCTACCTCTAGTTTATGTATTTATTGCTCCATATACATCATTATGTACGAGACCCAATACTTATCACTCAATCACTGTGTCAAGTGAAAGAGGATTCGGTTATTTTACCTAATAAACAAGATCTGTATTCAAAATCAAATCATCTCAAAATTCCATCATTATGGAGTTTTGATATGCTTTCTTGTTTATAGTGCTAACTGGTAATGCTAAAGGTATATTGGATTTAAATCACTAAATTTAATCCAGTCATTATTAATGTCAAGTACAATATAGTTAAGGATTTTCAAATATCATTAACTATTTGTGAAATTTCATACGATATTTCATTTAAATAAAATGAATAACAATTATTCTTTTATTATAAATGAAATTCAAACTTGTCTGAACAAGATATATTATAACATTTATTTTATGAGGAATTTCATAATAACAATTATTTTATTTATTTAATCAAGCCAGTATAATCAACAAGAATTAACTTTCTATGGATAATCCATCAACATTTGCTTCATTTCCAATCGTCAGTCCACTTGTCTTTTCAGATTTCTACTTATTTTGCAATTTGTGTAAATTCAACATACATTTATATGATTTATATCTAGTATCTAATACTAGAATTGTATAAGTAGATTATTATAACATTTATATTTTATTCAGTTGAAGTCATACTTTAACTTTTGTTTTAGATCCTCTATATTTATTAGAACAATTATGTTTTAATTTGTTTGAGGACAATCCTCAAGTTTCAATGTTAGTCAAGAAATTTAATTTAATTCAATTTATCCTTCTTAAGGATTAATTTAAATTTTTGGAGTTATTTATTATTTAATATCTACAGTAGATAATAAATAATAACCGATTCTTTAATATTTATTTAATATAAATTTTGACAATCAAAATTTTGTATTAACATAAATGTATAATTTAAACTAAAATATGCTCCCACTCAAATTAACATCCCTTTATTTATGTACATATATCAGTATATATATATAATGGTGTTCCAAGATCCATATCTAATCATGTTTTGACTCTGCTTTGGCAAATCCCCAAAACACAACCTTTTAGGTAGACATCTTATGTCAATTATATCGTTTATATAATTCCTGGATCGCATGATGAACATTTTGTTCAGTATTACTCGTTTGCTCAATTATAGAATAATTCACGCTATTGTCTCTAAGACTATAATCTTATTATGCAACCTTAGTTAAATCAGACCCAATAATACAGTCGAAGCACCACAATTACTCCTACCTCATATAACCAATATAAGAGGATGCACAACGCTTTGGCGTTACCTACACCCAATGATATTGGACATTGATGGGTGTACCATTGGAAGACTTCACCATGATTTAATGTAACAAAATAATTTGCTTTTAAGGGAATTTTATAATTTGTAGCGACGAACGATATTAAAGTCATTTACACATATCAAAATATATGTATTTTATATTCGTAATATTATTTGAATTTAAATAATATATATGTATGTGTGTGAGTGTACATATATATATATATATATATATATATTCAAATTCAATGAAGCGGTCTATTCTTCTTTGAACATTTCAAAGAGATGGTTGATATAACTATTATATTGCAAAGTTTCAGATAAAATATAAATCTACATAAAATCTATACAACCAAATAGATTTTATTTTATACTTTTATCCACCCTAAAGGAATTCAAGGACCAATTAAAATTGATTTGAATCCTCATAAATTTCAAAATGTATGTGAATAAAACCTACAGTCCCGTTAAGAAAAAGATTATATAAATAAGCATCATGCATTATGTAATCATTACATATTATATAATATTCAGTCCATACCGTACTGCATTCATAGATTCAAGCAAAAGATCATGAGCAAGAGCACTTGACATAATATCATTGATCAAACACCATAATGATATACACCATTATGATATTATAATGATAATGACACATACATTTATTCAATACAAAACAGTTCTGTATTTAGACAGTAATATAAGTGTGCAAACCAGCATGTTCATAATGTATACATGTACAATTATTATTCATACTTATCAATACAAATAAACAGAACATTATGACATTTATATGCAGTCATACTGCAAAGTATCATAACTACATATGCTTCAAGAAGCCCCAAAATCTTGCATTCACATGTCCATCCTCTTGTATAGATTAGCTCAGTCAAACTGATTGATGCTATAGGGATTAATCTGCACACATTCATCAATATAAACAAATGCAGATTAGATACTCTAACAAAATTAAATAAAGCATCATCATGCAATATGTATACATATATATATCAAATATATATATGTATGTATAACATTGTTTAAATTCATCCATGTAAAACATATATGAACAGAGTATCATACGTCTTTGAACAGAGGTCTTTTATGATTATCCAGCCAAGGTTTATCATTCATAATGAGGTCAAATAGGTTTTTCTTAAACTATAATATTATCAATGGTTTAAAACACACATGCATTTAGTATTTCTTTTATTTAAGTAACCAATCTGATACTAGTGGCCATTTATCAGTATAAATATTAAAACCAGGTCCATATATCAATATATATGCCAACAGTTTGAACCAAGAATCAAGTCATACTTGTTAAGTCTCTTCTTGCGGTATATATGTATATATACATATACATATAATAGAAAACAGATCAGTTTTATTGTGTTTCTTAAAACACTTTCAAGTGAAACAAAGAAATATACAAGACAAAGGATTTTATCATAATAAGATCCAATAGTCCATCTATGAATAGATAAATTGATACAGTATAACCCCATCAGATATGAGAAAATATGATAAGGTTTGGTGTCCATTCATATGAGTATGTATGTTTTTAATAATCTTTCGGTCCATATGAGTGCTTAAGATAATTCAAATCATATTCAAATTTGTTTAATAAATCATATGAGGCAAACAATGAACCAGATATAAAGATCATATAATCAAATATGATATATTGGATCTGGTAATAGGTTAGTAATAATGTCATATATTTACCCATGATCCCAATCAGATTTAATAGCAAAACAAAATTTGTGTTTACTGAAATCAATCCATTTCAGAACATTGAATAATATTTGTTGGGGTTTAAACATTTTAAACCAGGAGTCCTATCCAATTTCTGTAGCTCACAAATCTATTCCTGTTTATTTTATATCAGATACAAAATCGTTTATAATGAAACGATTTCATTATATAACATAGTTTTATGTTATAATCCTCTTACATTGGAGATTATAACTCAAAAAAAAAATGCTAATCAAACAGATTTTGATTATTTGTTTTTACCTTTTACCTCATATTCAAAACGGATATGTCATCACTTAACATATAGACAAAATAACATCTAACACAAATTTGTGTCTGATTAAACATGCAGAGGTAATCATATTGACCAACATGTTTTCAAATTCCAACGAATAAGAATTTCCATAATTAATACCATATATTAAGTAGTAGTTCTTTTCAGATTTGGCAGAAATCAAATCTTGTTCATAATGAACTAATTTCATCTAAGATTTAATTTTCTACCTATTCATTACTCACAACTGTGTTCATAACACAATAGTGAAACTGTTTTGCAATAAGTTATCAGTCAAACTGTTTTGTATCAATGTCATCACAATGAACATTATTTGATCATCCATTTAAATTCAGTATGATATCTAGAGGATACTCATAGTTATATAACATGATTTCTGAAATCTGTTATACTTTGCATATCAATCTGATTACAGATTAACATTAAAACCCTTTACAAAATTTAAATGGCTTTCCCATAAAATTTATCAATATAAATTTCAATAAAAGGAATATATGCACTTATAGACAAGGTTCATCATATATACACATAACTGAAAATAAAACAAGATTAATCAGATCATATCTGATATGTAAATATACGTTTCATTCATTTATGCATGACTGTAACATAGAAAAGGAGTAAATCAGATCAGATCTGATATATGTACTATAGTGTAACATATATTTATATATAACTGAAGTGTAAAACAGGATCAATCAGGTCATATTTGACATGTATAAGTCGATTTTACTTACATACATTTAACTGTAGTATGAAACAGGAAAAATCAGATCAAATATGATTTTATCACTTCAGTTTCATTTACATACCTATGACTGTTATATATAATAGAACAAATCTGATATGCATATCTCAGTATAACATATATACACATGACTGGAGTATAAAACAGAACAAATCAGATCAAATCTGACATAAATAAATCAGTTTTACATACATGTGTTCACACAAAATAAATCAGATTATATCTGATACATGTATACATCAGTATCTCATACTTCATGAACATAATCAGATTAATTTGATTAAACTATAATCCATTGTCTTTCTTTAATATGCAGAATATACATGTAAAGGAATAAATGATTTTGCTCATGAATAAAACAAATCAAACTATATCAGATGATAAAAGTTCATATACATGCATTAGAACATACTGATATGCACATGCATCTTATTGCCTCACATATCTATATATATGAATGTCATGAAGTGGTATAACTTATATGGATATAAGCTAAATTCATATAATCAGTATGAGTAGAATATATCCAGTTTTCAAACAGACCAATCCATTTATTTATTAACTACAAAATGAGATGATATGTTAATACAAATAATCATAATAAAGTATGTCTGATTTTCAACTTGATTAATCGAATAAGGTTCCAGGAACCAAACAAGGATTATTAATCAGACACACATTTACTAATTTTATCTCATTCGAGACATTCAATCAGAGCATATTATTTCCTATATATACACAACATAAAAAATTCTTACTGTCATAGAATTTTGCAAAATTGGTGTAACAATGTATTAATATCTTATTGCAAAAATAAAAGAAGAACATAAGAAATGAGAGAGAGCAGACATTTTTATTCATTCAGATATAATTACAACATACACAAGCTCTCTATTTATAGGTTTTACATGTCTCATCAATTACAATAGTGTCCCTTGCATTAAGCGTATTCACCCTTAAAGACATATATATTACAACACTCCCCCTTGAATATGCGTATGCAAAGATGATAAGATTGATTGCCTCATTAAAAACCTTTTTATGAAAAACCCTGTGGGAAAAATCATAAACAAGGAAAAGAGTACAATTTTCATCTCTAGGTAACATATTGACAATGTTCCAATGAGGGTTGATACTTCTGGATCAAAATAATGCCTCGTTAAAAACCTTACTAACAAAAACCCAGTGGGAAAAATATTAGTGAAGGAAAAGAGTACATTACAGCATAATATATGCTCCCCCTGATTCGTAACGCATTATTCAAATAGTTTGGTGATGTAAACGACGCATACCAATTTTATAAATCATCTTCTGAAATGTTGACTTTGGAAGTGCTTTGGTGAATAAATATGCTGGATTTTCTTGAGACTGAATTTGCTTCACTTCTATCTTATTGTCTTTCTGAAGTTCATGTGTGAAGAAGAATTTGGGAGAAATGTGCTTTGTCCTATCACCCTTGATGTATCCTGCTTGAATCTGAGCTACGCATGCGGCATTGTCTTCATAAATAATGGTTGATCTTTCTGTAGTTGAGGGAAGTTGACATGTGTTTTGAATATGTTCGATTAATGATCTTAACCAAATACACTCTCGACTTGCTTCATGTAGTGCTAGTATTTCAGAATGATTGGATGATGTTGCTACCAATGTTTGCTTTGTAGATCGCCGTGAAATAGCTGCATTGCTGTTAGTAAACACATATCCAGTTTGTGACCTTGCTTTATGTGGATCAGAAAGGTAACCTGCATCAGCATAACCAACTAGAATCGGATTATTGCCTGTGTTAGAATAAAATAAGCCCAAATATGTGGTTCCTCGCAGATATCTCATGATATGTTTTATGCCATTCCAGTGTCTTTTAGTTGGTGCAGAACTATATCTTGCTAGAAGATTGACTGAAAATGCAATATCTGGTCTCGTGCATTGGGCTAAATATAACAATGCACCAATTGCACTGAGATATGGTACTTCTGGACCAAGTATATTTTCATCATCTTCTTTTGGTCGGTAAGGGTCCTTTTTAATATCTAGTGATCTGACAACCATAGGTGTACTAAGTGGATATGCTTTATCCATTTGAAAACGCTTCAGGATTTTCTCAATGTAATTTGATTGATGGATTAATATGCCATTTTTACTGTGCTCAATCTGTAGACCAAGACAGTATTTGGTTTTTCCAAGATCTTTCATTTCAAATTCCTGTTTTAGGTAATCTATTGTTTCATTGATCTCTTCTGGAGTTCCAATCAAATTTATATCATCAACATATACCGCTAAGATAACAAATCCCTTTACCGATTTCTTTATAAAGACACATGGACAAATGAGGTTGTTTTTGTATCCAGCTTTTACTAAATATTCACTAAGACGGTTATACCACATTCTTCCAGAGTGTTTCAAACCGTATAGTGATCTTCTCAATTTTAATGAATACACTGACTTTGATTTTGCTTCAGGCAATTTATATCCGTCTGGGATTTTCATGTAAATATCGGTATCTAATTCACCGTATAGATAAGCTGTCACAACATCAGTCAATCTTATGTCAAGCTTCTCAGAAACTGCAAGGCTTATTAAATATCGAAATGTTATGACATCCATAACAGGAGAGTATGTTTCTTTGAAGTCAAAACCTGGTCTCTGCAGGAAACCTTGTGCAACAAGCCTTGCTTTGTATCTCACAACTTCATTTTTATCATTTCGTTTTCTAACGAATACCCATTTGTAACCGACTGGTTTAACACCTTCTGGTGTTTTCTCTATTGGTCCAAATACACCATGTTTTTGAAGTGAATCTAACTCAACCTGAATAGCAGCTTTCCACTTTGGCCAATCTTGTCTTTTTCGACATTCATATATGCTAGTTGGTTCATTATCATTATTCTCATTATAGTCATGACTTTTAGTTATTTCAGTAGCTACTGCGAATGAGAATACATCATCAATTGTTATTTTACTTCGATCCCACATTTCTCCATAATTCGTATAGAATATTGAGATCTCATTATTATTAGGTACCATTTTATTTTCGGAAGCTTCTATTATTTCTTCTGGGATAATAGTTCCTTCACTGATTTTAGGAGAATTGAGATTTTCTTTTGAGTTATCCTTTGGATCATTCATAACCTCTTCGGGAGGTTTGCTAATTGATGATTTTTCATTAGACTTTCTTTTTCTAGGCGCCAAGTCTTTTGAACCTATCGGTCTTCCACGTTTTTGTCTAGCTTTAGATTCATTTGCTGCTATCGGTCCTTCGGGGATTTCAATTCTAGCTGGTGTATTTGCTGCTGGAATGTGAGATTTAGTTATTTTTGCAGCATCATTAAATGCATCTGGCATTTGATTTGCAATATTTTGAATATGCAAAATTCTTTGTACCTCGTATTGACATTGTTTGGTACGTGGATCCAAATGAAACATAGAGGGTTTATTCCATGAAATTTCATGCCGTTCTACTGGAACGGTCTTTTCTCCCCCTAACGGCGGGAAAATTGACTCATCAAATTTGCAATCTGCAAATCTTGCAGTAAATACATCGCTCGTAAGAGGTTCAAGATAACGAATTATCGAAGGTGAATCAAATCCCACGTAAATTCCCAACCTTCTTTGAGGACCCAGTTTAGTACGAAGTGGGGGACTAATAGGTACATGCACAGCGCAACCAAATTTTCGTAGATGCGAAATATTTGGTTGAGATCCAGTTAAAAGTTGTGATGGTGAAAATTGATGATAAGCCGTTGGTCTAATTTTAATCAATTTGGATGCATGCAAAATTGCATGTCCCCAAGCTGTAACAGGCAGCTTTGATTGCATAAGCAGCGGTCTTGTAATAAGTTGCAAACGCTTAATTAATGATTCTGCCAGACCATTTTGAGTGTGAACATGAGCTACTGGATGTTCAACTTCAATTCCCAGTGATAAACAATAATCATCAAATACTTGAGAAGTGAATTCTCCTGCATTATCTAATCGTATTGATTTAATTTGATGATCGGGAAGTGTGCTCTTAATTTAATTATTTGAGCAAGTAATTTGGCAAATGCCATGTTTCTAGTAGAGAGCAAACATACATGTGACCAACGAGTTGATGCATCAATTAAGACCATAAAGTATCTAAATGGCCCGCAAGCGGGATGAATCGGACCACATATATCACCTTGAATTCTTTGCAAAAATGCTGGAGATTCAGAGGTGATCTTACTGTATGAAGGTCGAGTAATTAATTTTCCTTGTGCACATGATGTACACATGTAATCATTTGGTAAATTCAACTGATTTGGTAAATCATGCCCATTTGAGTTCTTAGCAATTTTACGCATCATAGTTGATCCAGGATGACCTAAACGATCATGCCAAAGAATCAATTTCTTTGTATCTGTGAGCTTCTGGCTCATGTTTATAAAATGAGATTCAACTATGCCAATTTTGGTAAAGTATAATCCAGTTGAAATTGTACCAAATTTTTCTAAAATAAGCTTCTGGCTTTCAATTTTAGAAATAACACAAAGATATTCTTTGTTGTTTTCATTTATAGTTTCAATATGATATCCATTCATTCTTATATCTTTGAAGCTAAGCAGATTTCTTTTAGAATTGCTTGAATATAGTGCATTTTGAATGAATATATGTGTACCATTTGGTAATACTATATGGGCTCTTCCGGACCCTTCAATTATATTGGCTGAACCAACAATAGTTGAAACTTTATATGAAATATTTTCAGATAATTCAGAGAAAAACTTCGGGTTTTTCAATATCGTATGAGTAGTTCCACTATCAACCAGACAAATATCATCGTTTAAACATTGTCGATCCATACCTTAAGAATTAAAAACAATACAGCTAGTCAATAACTGAAAAAACTCATAAATATAAATAAATATCCACGAGAATAAACTAGTCATCATGTCCAACATTACACATTATTTCTACAGTTCCATAAGAAAATACTAAAAGAAAAAAAATAAACAAAAGTTCCAAACTAATACATGCTGAAAAGAAACAAACTGAAAGTCATATAATAAGCTTCAGGCTACTCATTGGTTGGTTCGGTCATCTCTTCGAATATTGCATTTAAATTTTCGTCGCTGAACAAATTCCCATCATAGTCTTTGAAGAAATCATCTAACTTCAGGTCAGTGTTATCGGACAATCCCTCAGTGTTATTTGTCTCGATATTCTTCGATTTATGATACTCTTCGATTGTTTTCTTTGATGATCTACATGTTCGTGACCAGTGACCAGTACGCCCACATCTGTAGCAGATTTCCTCATAATGCTTCTTATTTTCAGCAACTGAATTATTGCTATTTCCAGGCTCATTTTTCATTTGCTGCTTAAAATCAGTAGTTTTGTTGACTCCAAAACCACTATAACCACCTCTGCTGGGGTTGTATCCACGTCCACGTCCACGACCACGACCACGCCCTCTTCCTCTTCCTCTTCCTCTGCCACGACCTCTTCCGGAGTGGGCAAAGTTAGCATTAACTTCAGGTAATGCAGCTGAACCAGTTGGTCTTGAGGAGTGGTTTTTAAGAAGTAGTTCATTGTTTTGTTTAGCAATCAATAGACATTCTATGAGTTCAGAATATTTTGTAAAGTGACGCTCTCGATATTGCTGCTGCAGGAGCACATTCGAAGCATGAAATGTTGAGAAGGTCTTTTCCAACATTTGCGCATCATCTACCTTTTCTCCACATAATTTTAGTTTAGAAGTAATTCTAAACATAGCGGAATTATATTCCCTTACGGTTTTAAAATCTTGAAACCTCAAATTTAACCATTCTTGCCTTGTATTTGGAAGTATGACTGTCTTCTGGTGGTCATAACGCTCCTTCAGGGAGTTCCATAAGTGGAGCGGGTCTTTTTCAGTTAAATATTCTGATTTTAAATCATCGTGGATGTGGCGTCTTAAAAATATCAGAGCCTTTGCTTTGTCCTGCTGGGACATATTATTGCCGTTTTTAATGGCGTTCTCTAAGCATTGAGCTTGTAAATGGATCTCGGCATCCAGTATCCATGACAAATAATTGTCTCCAGAAATGTCCAATGCTTTAAATTCAAGCTTAGCGATGTTCGACATTTTGCAAACTACATTAGAAAAAAATTACATAAAAAAAATTGACAACCACAGAATATACAGCCATCATGATAATGAAATTTCATCAAACAGCAGTGACAAGTATAACGTACAACAAAATCATGTGCTAACATAATGTAATAAAAAAAAAATAAGGCACAATATCACAGCAGTTTAGCATTACATACAGTTTATTGAAATCAAGTACAGATGTGATAAAACATTTAAACATAACACTGTCACATATGTACATATGAACATAAAGATAAAAAGAAAGCCACAGTGATATGTTGAATATTGCATGAGATTTGAACATGTAAATCATGAGCAGCATGGTCCATGGAGAGAAAAAATAAATGAAATAAAGGTATCTAGTACCTTACTGATAGAGATGTGCATGAAAGAATAGTACAGCAAGTATGAATAAATGGTAAAATAATATACTATGGTACTTGGAACTTCATACCACATCAGAGGAGGGCAAAGATTAAAGTAATATAGAAAAGTAGATGTACAGGCATTGACTTGCGAAACTAAACTATAAAAGTCTACTGACAAAATCATTGCGGCAAGAGTATTTTGTTTTGAAAAAAATGAAAACAAAACATGGCACTGTAGTACCTTGATTGGCAAAACAGAATAACAAAGTTGCGATGAAAAGTAACCTTTTTTTTTAAGAGTGAGACGGATAGAAGTGGAATAGGAACAAAAGTTTATATAGTAAAAACAAAGCGGTATATGGTGTAGTGGAACGAGTAAAAGGGGTGAAAATATCTAGCGCAACCTTTTTGAATAAGTAGACGGTTTACATATGTGGTAATATCTGAAGCAACTAGAGAATAGGTAAGAGCAGAGAATGGGTAGTCTGACTAAATAATAGCTCGCTTTGAAGATTCAGTAAAGGTAAGTTTTGAACGTAAGAAAAACTAAATGAAGAGCAAAATTCGTGCTGATAACGTATTGCAAAAATAAAAGAAGAACATAAGAAATGAGAGAGAGCAGACATTTTTATTCATTCAGATATAATTACAACATACACAAGCTCTCTATTTATATGTTTTACATGTCTCATCAATTACAATAGTGTCCCTTGCATTAAGCGTATTCACCCTTAAAGACATATATATTACAACATATCTGATATTAATCAACTATTAAACTCAGATCTCATTTCATATCATATATAAAATGATTTGGTAATGAACCAATTTCAGATCTGAAATAATGCAGATAAATTACATCGATTTAAATCGTTTACAGTGTCCAGAACACTTTAGACCATATTTAAATCAATTTATTGATCCAATCTCATACAAAACCCTATAACAAAACCTCGCTCTGATACCATTGAAGGTAATTTAGGATCGAATTGCAGTGGATGTTCTAAAATTTTAATCCTAGTATACAATCGAAACCATAGTAGAGATTAAAATACATACCTTTCTTTTGATTTCCGAATCAATTAAAAGGGTTTGAGCTTGAAGTTGTTGAATCAAATTCCAGATCTGATCGAATCGAGTACTTGAATTCAAGCACCTCTATTGGAGATCCACAGGTGATGCCCTCGAGAACGACAATCGAAATCGAAGATTGAAGATTCGGTACTAGCCGATTTAATCTGAACGAGATCTAGGGTTTATAAAATCCGATTTGGGTTTTTCTGAAAAAGTGAATGAATGAGGCGGCCTTATCATTCCTTTATAAAGATAAACCTAATAGATATTTTCTAACCCTTATACCCATTCAAAAGGAATTAGTCAAAACTAATTTTTGATTTCCTTTTAATTAAATTCTCTCTCCATTTGCAACACCTATATGTGTGACCCTATAGGTTGTTGTAGCGTCGGCAACAATTTAAACATTTAAACTATAAACAGTGAGCGGCATCTAGTAATACATCACTGCTACCCAAGCTACAACAATATCAATGATTCGATACGACCTTTGTGTATAGCGTATCAATATAAAACCGTTATATCCAAGATTAAACTGGAGGCATGGATCGTATCATCCTCTTTATAATTTAATCTGTTTTTCTTGATCAATAAGTAGACTGTTTGAAACAAATCAATATTTGAGCATGGCCATGCATTTCACAGTCTCACTTAATCAAGAGGCCCATGGATATCACTACAAATATATCGTAGGGTTAAATTCCATCTAGATCATTCATAATTTATATTCGATTCTAGATATATCCAATAATCACCGTTATCATTACTTTGTTACGAAATAACTTTAGATGATATCAAAACACAAATATCCTCGAATAAAATCATAATGATTTCAGGTCTAAGGATCATTATATCACTATCACTATGAGAACAACTTATGATACTTGTTAATTATATTCCATGTAGTTATCTCACGGTGGGTCAGCCCAATACGCTATTCTCCAATGCTTATTTATATCTTGACTTTAATATCACGTATATTAATGATCAATGAGATGTGATCATCAGTCAATCAATATACTAGTCTTAATACTTTATTGTTGTCCTGTAAACAATAAAACCTGACTAGGGACATTTAAGAATTATAATACTTAACAATTATATAATCTCAAATTCAGTCTTACTTGAACTATATAATTCCGTATTATTATTCTAAGGACTTCTATTATATTATTATTTATATTACACAGTAAATATAATATAATAGAATAATAATTTATTCCAAATAAAATAATAACATCAATAGTGTTATCAATCTCATCAAATGAATTGCCTCTAGGGCACAAACTCTAACAATCTCAACATGAAACAGTAGAGATGGATAGAGTTCCTAGCGTCCTATGATTTTGAGATTGCTTATACCCCCGGCAAGGGTAATGTGGTGGCGGGCACATTGAGTGGGCAGAGGATGATTTTGAGTCCTTTATTCGTATAGAGGCGGTGCTTGGAGTACATAACGACCTTTGATTTTAAGCCATCTACAGATCTTGCACCTGGTTTGTTGGCATCCTTAGAGGTGCGGCCTACTCTTATGGATCATATAGAATATTCGCAGCGAGAGGACCCACAGATAGCAGATATCTTGGATAGGCTTAGTAGCGGGGTGACTTCTAGTCACCTCAGTAGATATTCCACAGATGATAGAGGGTGGTTGCGATGAGATGGAAGGTTTTGTGTTCCCCGAGTTGGGAGTCTGTTGAAGACAGTCCTTGAGTAAGTCCATAATTGTAGCATGACTATCCATCCAGGAGGTGATAATTTGTATAGATATGAAGGGTTTTCTTTTGGGCTATGATAAAGAAAGATGTAGCATAGTTTGTCTCTCAATGTTTAGCTTGCCAGCAAAGCCTAGCGGTTCGCTTCATCCTCTGGAGATCCCACAGTGGAAGTGAAAGAGCATCTCTATGGATTTCATCGATGGTTTGCCTAGATCGAGGAAAGGCAATACCAGTATTTGGGTTATAGTTGACATGATTATTAAGTGCGCTCATTTCATTCCTGTTAAGAGTAAGAGAATGGAAGCATGGTTGGCATCCGTTTATCTTCGTGAGATAGTCCATCTACATGGAGTACCTTCTAGTATTGTGAGTGATCGTGACCCCAACTTCACTAGTGAATTCTGGAAGAGCCTGCAAGAGGCATTGGTTACACAGGTATGTTTGAGCACCGTGTATCACCCTCAGAATGATGGGCAGACTAAGAGGGTGAATAGATTTCTTGAGGATCTTTTGAGGCTGTGTATCCTAGATTTCGGAGGGACTTGGGAAGAGCATCTTCCATTGGTTTAATTAGCCTACAACAACAGTTATCAGGCTCGTATAGGTATGACACCCTTCGAGCCATTGTATAGACAATCTTGTAGATCACCAACTTGTTAATGGGAGTCCACAGATAGGCTTCTACTTGGACCTGAGATGATTAGAGAAACTTCAAAAAAGATTGATCTTATCCGCAGACGCATGAAGACAACTCAGGACAAGCAGAATTCCTATGTAGATAAGAGAAGGGATGATATCGAGTTTGAGGTGGAAGAAACGGTTTTCATTAATGTATCACCTTTGAGGAATATGGTTCGCTTTGGATCTATAGGGAAGTTGGAGCCAAGGTTCGTAGGGCCATTTCCTATAGCGGAAAGGATTAGTCAGATGGCCTATAGAGTGAGACTACCAGAAAGATTGGTGGGTGTTCTTGATGTTTTCCACGTTTCTCATTTGCGGAAGTGTCTACACAATACATCAGAGGTAGCTGAGCCGAGCATGCTTGAGGAAGTAGAGGTGGAACATGAGGTGACAGTTTGACGAGTTCCTACCCGTATACTTGGATCAAAGGTTAAGAAGCTTCGCAACGGAGAAGTAAATTTGATGAAAGTTCAATGGGG
Organism: Allium sativum; assembly: GCA_030737875.1. Classification (NCBI taxonomy): domain Eukaryota; kingdom Viridiplantae; phylum Streptophyta; class Magnoliopsida; order Asparagales; family Amaryllidaceae; genus Allium; species Allium sativum. Next base: position 601,561,996 of record CM060919.1, on the reverse strand, counting down.
AGAAGACCGCGAAGATGCAACTTGGGAGACTGAAGACAAGATTCGCGCTTCGTACCCTTTTCTTATTAAGGGTATGTTCTTAACTTCTTTTTCAAAGCTTTTATCTGTACTTGATTCTGTCATTTGAGTATATCCTATCGATCGAATCTTCAACATTTAGGTAGAAAATCAATGGATGTAAAAATTTGTTTGAAACATCTTATGCTTGATGGATGCAAGTGGACGTAAGTGTTTGCTAGTGGTTGCTCCTGGATGCATATACACATACACTAGGCACTAGATCGGCTCAATCACTTACATACTGCATATGGATGTGTGTGCATTTTAAATTTTTTATGGATGAAAATGATTGTATCATCATATGGGTGTTTCATTTGTATGAATGATTGTGCACACATATAAAGTTTATATGATATGGAAGGAATATTTGCATACATATTGGATTCATAGCACTGACATACATTGCATTAGGAGGTTGACTGAATCAGTAGACCGCCTGATTTTTCGCATTAGCATAGGGACATATACACACACCTTTTCATATGTTTATATGAGTATCATAATTATTTTAAGGACAATGGATGCCTGTGATGGATGGATGAGTAGATGGTTGATGGATGTTAGGATAAACATTCTTCTTAACTTAGAGATTTCAGGTACGAAATCCTTCAAGTAGAGGAGAATGTAACACCCTGTAATTTTAAAGGAAATTATAACAATAAATTAAAGAATACTTAATTAAATATTAGGAATTAAGTAAAATGGACTGTACCATTGTGTTCGCCTCGAAATTCTGCTTAAGATAGACTACGAGTATGCTTAAAACGGACATCGTATGAGAAAGATACAAAGCTTAGAAGTTTATATACATATAAGAGGATTATATATATATAAATAAATAAACTCATAAAATCCAAAAATATTTGGAAAAACACGCAGTGGGAAAACAAGGAGAAAATGACCCGTTGGGTCTGACCCACACTTGGGCTGGTTCGACCTATGGATCGATCCAAGGCCACGTGGGTCAATCTATGGGTCGACCCATGGGTTGACCCAGGTGAGGGTGGGTCGACCCAATGGGGATCTGAACGAAATCTCTTTTCTAAATATGGACTGACTTGTTGTTTGGATTCATTGGCAATAGGCTATGTATAGAACAATATTTCTATTGTTTTTATTCATCAAAAACAATGGAGACAATGAGATGCTGCCCCATCTTGGATTGAATTAAGCTTATCTTCTTCAACATCAGTTTATATTCGCAAAGATTTCTCCTGTAACTTTAGCATACTATTCTCTGTTCTTTAGATCCAGTCTTTTTGAGTTCATGTTATTTTTAGTTATAAACATTTAACAAGTAATCCTAACATGTTTATAAATCTGGATTTGAACCTATACCTGTTAAGAATCCGATTCATACCTAATCAGTCCTTCGATTACATGTACACCTGATCTTCTATTCAGTTCTTATATGCCTATATTTGATATTCTTACTTCTGCTATCATACACCCATCTCTGCTATCGTATGCTTATTTTTTTTATGCCTATTCTGTTTCACTCTCTCTCTTTCTTATTCCCTTTTTATTTTTATAGTCTAGGCTACCTTCGAGCCTTGGCCGATGTCGCTGAAATATGCTTATGAACGAAATTGGGTTAAATTGGGAATGATAAATTTGGGGGCATACCTTATACCATGAATCGTGACTGGGATTTGGGGGCATAAACTATACCGTGAAATATGACTAAAAGATTTGGGGAATATATTAGACTGTGAATTATGACTTTTGGTTTGGGGCATATAAATCTGTAGGCTTAACTTAAAGATTAAGTGAAATATGTTAGTGAAATTGTAAGTAACCTATGAAACATGTTAGGGGTTATGAATACCTATTAACTTGTAATACTTAACCTATTTAATCTGTGGGGGTTATATACATATAAACCTGTTAAACTGTGGGCGGGGTTAATTAAACATGTTGAATCTATGGGGTGTTATATGAACCCGTTAAACTTAACCTGTTTTATCTATTGGGGTTATGTGGGCTTGTTAATTTGTTGGGTATATCCTATCAAAATCCTAGCTAGTTCGGGATGCAAGCCTAAGGGTTGGCTTGTGTCATCTGTTGTGTGGGACCCATATCAGTCAGTAACCCATTCTGGTATTAAATGGGGACCCCGCACTAGGTAGGGATCAGGGTATGCTTACTGAACTGATTATAAGAGGTTCATTTGAGGAGAGGTGTTCTGATGGTGCGTTACAATGGAGCCACATGCGTGCATGAGTCCAGCTTGCTTGGGAAAATAAGCCGCTATAACACCTGTAAATAGGTTTGTGTCCTACTGGTGGTTGCCACTTTAGGAAGTAATACACCCTAATGTGGGGCCGACATTGGGTATTTACGTGGTATGGAGATAATCGTTGGGGGTAGTAATTAGGGTACACCTAATCTTGTTTAGGTACCTGTTATTTTTGTTTTGGGTAACACCCGTTATTTTTGTTTAGGTACCTGTTATTTCTATTTGGGGTAAAACCCGTTACAAGAAGTACATCTAAGTCTACCATTTATGTTTCTGTTGGGATCATTCTGTTTTTGTAAGTAATGGGAAAACACTTAATCCAGTATACTAGTATTGGTGTAGAGAAAAGTATTTGTCAAGCATTGTTTATCCTGTTTATTCTATTTACCCTGTCTGTAACAGCCCGCAATTTATGTATCGGAAGATCGTAAAATATTTTTATTTTATTCCCTGAGGGTTGGATCATTCTCATCTTTTGATATGATGCTTATGGGGATGTGAGACATGTCCATAATTTTTACCAATTTTTTGTGACCATTTTGCCCCTGTCAGTATTGTATAGGGGATAACGTTTGACTCAGGTCGAATCAGAGGGTGAGACCTATTCCATTGGAAAGGAATTGACGGTTGCCTTTTCGTAGAGTGGTTACATTAAAGATTTGGCTCAGCGGTTTGGAGGAATCGTTGTTTTAAGGTTTTTCAGTTGGCTATCCAGGTTTGGTAAGCCATAATGGGCTGAATTGGAGAGGCCCATTAGTGGGTTGATGGGAGGGTATAAATAAGAGGTGAGGGATATGGGAAATGGTTTAATTTTTCATTTCCTCATTGGGTGACCTTGTGCTTCTTCTTCCCCTAACACCTTCCACCATTAAAAATTCAAAATCCAAGGAGGGAAATCATAGATGTACACCATTTGAGGCTAGATCTACATTAATTGAGGCAAGAGTTCATCGGATCAAGGTGTTTGGTGCGAGGTGCTTACTATCCGAATTCCTATTTCATCCATTTTAGCTTGTTTTGGCAAATCGGTGAGTGGTTTACATCTCTCACATGAATGCAATGAAGTATATGAGTGTTTGTGCATGTTTCTCATCAAGTTCAAGTGTTTTTCCATAGATCTATGCCATATTAAGTCCATTTTCATATTAACCACCCTATGATCTGATTTAACAAGTTTAGATAGGTAATTTTTATGCTATTTCATATGATTATGCAAGTTAAATCCACAATTTAGATCATATGTTCATTTATTATGGTTTTTGGTGAAATTTGCATAATTTGATGATATTTGTCATTTTCATGATGTCAATGGTTTCATAACATGATTATGATTGTATTGGATGAGTTGATTTCGTCAAATATATCGTTTGGTGAAGTTTTGGTGGAAATCGGAGTAGAAATTATGAAGTGCAGGTTTTGGGTCGCACGTAGGGGGCTCGTTCGTCCAGGGTGTGATTTCTTGGGAAACAAGGTAGAAAGCATGCTCGAGCGAGCCAGGGAGTCGGTCGGTCGAGCGAGCTGGGTGTAAGGCAAGCGGACGAGCGAGCCTAGAGGAAAAAGGGTTCAGTCGAATGAGCCTATGGCTGAGTAAAGGGGTCGGTCGCTCCTATCGGGTCGGTCGTGAAGCCTAGAAGTGGTAAAGTAGAGGGTCGGTCACTCCAAGTTAGGAGGGTCGGTCGTTTTGGTTGGTTCTACCAGCGTGAAGGGTCAGTCGCTCTGGTTAGTCGAGCAGTATGAAGGGTTGGTCGCATATTCTGAAAAATTATATTTTCGGGTAAGACCTAGATTTGAGTGAAAAGTCCTTTTTTAAAAAGAGTTGGGCAGATGTGCCCGAACCCGTGCCGCAGCGCAGTGGTGTTGTAACTTCGAAGTGAATTCAAGGAGGAAGGTTCGAAGTGTTAAAAGGTGCTCGTTCATCGGTGTAGGACAATGAATAAGGTGACTACTCAAAGGTTGTGAGTTGGTGGATAATGGTTGCTCGAGAATGTTGCTTGAGCTGTGAAAAGTCATCAAGTTGGATGACTAGAGATGTGAAGGCCGAGAGATTATCGTTGTCGTAAGTTCTAGCAGGCTCAAAGCAGAGGTACGATGGGGGCACCCAAAAGACCGGTTGTAGGTCGAGTACCTTGGGTATCGTTGAAAGGCCTAGTTGTCAAGGTAGGACATACATACGTATCGTTGAAAGGCGTACGGAGTTTGTGCTATAACTGGGGTTACCATTATCCCTTGACATATGGCAAGTTTGGCCATCATACGATTAACGATGGTTTCAAAGCAGGATTGGCGGTGATAGGCAGAGTCAGTCATGGATGATTAGTTGTTCTGTTTATACTGTCTCATGTAGATTGTCCAACGTCAAAGGAGATGCTCCTTCGGTTCTTGTCTGATATTGGTTTAGTCCTCTGGGGCTTGTGCTTGAGGGATGTTGAATCTGATTAGGATGGTTTACATGAGATTATATATATATATATATATATAATCTGGATGTTATGAGTGCTTTGCCATGATTGAATGGTTTTTCTGATTTCCATGGATGAATGGTTGAATTGTTTATTGTAAAGGCTATCACTGTCCGATGTGAGGAAGATAAGGTTGAGTTCTTCTCTGGTATTGTGGGTAGATTAGTATGTTTATCTATCCCTTCTCATATACTTTATTGTTGAAGTTTGTTAGCTGTTTTATTGCTCACTAAGACCGTTGTCTGACTCAAGGTTTTATGTCTCTTCTTATTACCTTGGGCTTTTCATCTGGTTGTGGATGGGCAGACTAAGTAGCAGGTTACAGATGATTAGTGAGGACGATGCTGCTGTGCGGAGACGAGCAGGAGGCTGGCATACCAATTTTATTACTATCTTGTATTTCTATTTCCGCTGTTTGAGTGCTCTATGAGTGTTGTAGTGAGGATTTATGTATAAACTTTGGTATCAGTGGGATAACCTTTTATGATGTTGAGAAAATTTTCTAAAGTTTGTTATATGATACCTCATTACTATTACCCGTTGTTTATGTTCTATTATATTTTATCCTTGCGCTGTGAGTGCTACGACAGGTTACGATGTGTTCACCTACCTCGATGATCGTCCATAGCTGTCGTGCACACCTTTCTGTGCATTATTCCTCTTGTTTATTACGGAGGCTATGGGCAGTCATCACATTTGGTATTAGAGCTCTGGTTAACGATTTTAGCCAAAGTACGAGGACGTAATAAAGTACGAGAGACGTACTTGTTGATTTTAGTTGGATGTTTACTATAAATATTAGCATATATAGTAGTATCGTTTGTACTTCTCTAGCAGTTCTCTTGTAGATGGCTAATCATTCCAATTTGCAGATGTAGAATGAGTCGACGTTATACGAGGCATTCTGCTAAGGAAGAAGTCGTGCCTGGAAGGGGTAATGGCGGGGCACCTGATTACTTGGCCATGTTTGAAGCTATGATTGAAGCATGTCTTCAAAGGAACCCCACTCTAGTGGCAGCTACGGTTGAGGTTGGGGTCCTAGTGCCTAGAGCTGTAGAATTGGCAAAGCTATGCAAAGACTTTTCTTTATTGCGAGGAAAACAATTCAAGGGCACTGAACCAGTTGAAGAAGTCCATAGGTGGATGGATACTTGCGTTCGGATCTTCAGGGACTTGGGCATTGATGATGCAACAAAGAGGAAGCTTGCATCAAGGCAGTTAGAGGGAAGAGCAATGGGCTGGTGGAACTCTGTCACACTTGAGACCCCTGAAGAGGATATCCCATCGGAGCTGTTCCAAGCTAAGTGTGAAAAAGCGTTCGGAATCCTGAAGGAGAGGTTAACGAGTGCACCTATGTTGACCATTCCGAGTGGGAATGAAGAGATGGTGGTATACATCGACGCATGTGGTACTGGACTTGGAGCAGTACTGATGCAGAAGGATAAGGTTGTTGCCTATATGAGTCGACAGCTAAAGCCGCATGAGAAGAATTACCCAACTCATGATTTGGAGTTGGAGGCGATTGCGTTTGCTCTGAAGATGTGGAGACATTACCTGTTGGGAGTTCGATTCGAGTTGTTTATGGATCACAAATCGTTGAAGTATCTTTTCTCCCAAAAGGATTTGAATCTTGGCAGCAATAATGGTTAGAGTTTCTGGCGTCATATGATTTTGGTATAGCCTATACTCCTAGCAAAGGTTATGCAGTTGCAGATGCGTTGAGTCGAAGACACGCGAGTTTGGGAGCAATTTTTTCAGAATGGAAGAGCCTCGAGTATTTGGCAAGGTTTGATTTCAGGCCAAGGTGTGAGCTAGAAACTGAAATGTTGGCAAGCTTACCGATAAGACCCACTCTTATCAAAAGGATTGGCGAGAGCCAAACGCAAGATGTAAAGCTTGTCGAGTTTATCCAAACGTTGGAACCAGAAGATAAAGAGTTTGAGGTCCATCGAGAAGGTTGGCTTCGAAAACAAGGACGATTAGTTGTTCCTGATATTGATGGATTGAGAGATGAGGTTTTGAGAGAATGTCATCACTCGAAGTTGACGATTCATCCCGCTGGCAATAAGATGTATCAGGACATGAAACGAGTCTACTAATGGGAAGGGATGAAGTAAGATATTGGAAAGTTTATTTCCGAGTGCATGAACTGTCAGTTGGTGAAAGCTGAACAGAAGAAGCCGAGTGGTTTGCTTCAGCCAATAGAAGTTCATACATGGAAGTGGAAGCATATATCGATGGACTACCTAGAACCAGGGTAGGAAATAAAGGTATCTGGATCATCGTGGATCGCTTGACCAAAAGAATGAGATTCATTCCTGTCAAGTCGACTAGGACGGCGTCGAAATTGACGGAACTTTATGTGAAATGGATAGTTCGGTTCCATGGTGTCCCAAATAGTATAGTATGTGATCGAGATTCGTTGTTCACTAGCGGATTTTGGAAGAGTTTGCAAGAAGCTTTGGGAACCGAGTTATGTTTGAGTACGACTTACCATCCCCAAACTGATAGCCAAACCGAGAGGGTCAACCGAATTTTAGAATATCTCCTAAGAGCTTGTGTGTTGGATTTTAGGGGATCATGGTAGGACCATCTGCATCTAGTTGAGTTTGCATATAACAATAGCTAGCAGTCTAGCATTGGGATGGCACCATACGAGGCGTTGTATGGAAGACCATGCAATTCTCCAGCATGTTAGTTAGAAACTAGAGATAAGTTGGCACTTGGGCCAGAGATGATAAGAGAGACCGCAAATTGTATCGAGATCGTTCGACAACGAATGAAGGCAACCCAAGATCGTTAAAAGAGTTACGCCGATAAATGTCATAAGGACTTGGAATTCGATGTTGATGACATGGTTTTCGTGAAGATTTCGCCATTAAAGCATGTGGTTCGATTCGAAAGTAAAAGAAAGTCAGCTCCTAAGTTCGTTGGACCATTTCCGATAGTCGAGCGAATTGGAAAGCTCGCATATAGATTGGAGTTACCCGAAAAAATTTTGAGTGTGCACAATGTGTTCCATGTGTCGTTTCTATGAAGTTTGTGCATGACTCGGATGTGGTGGTATCTCCGGAGCAGTATGAAGACGTAGAAGTAGAGACCGCAGTTGTGAAACCTTGTAAGCCATTTCGTGTTGTGGGGAATGACACGAAACAACTTATGAGGAAGATGATTAAGCTAGTCATGGTACAATGGAGTGAAGATGGAGATGATTGTAAATGAGAGACGGAAGAGAACATGAGGGGGACTCATCCAGAATTCTTTGTCGATAGGAACCTTTGATCGTATCATCGTTATATCATTGTATCTTGTTATTGTTTGATAGAATTCCGCGTGCTAGGCTAAGGCTATGGATGCATGACTTGATGGTTGTTAGTTTGGATGATAGAATTGGATTCTCATGGATGACAGACATGCAGAATTGTTGTGGTTGCTTGGAATTTCGAGGGCGAAATTTTGAAGGGGGGAGAATGTAACAGCCCGCATTTTACGTATCGAAAGATCGTAAAATATTTTTATTTTATTCCCTAAGGGTTGGATCATTCTCATCTTTTGATATGTTGCTTATGGGGATGTGAGACATGTCCATAATTTTTACCAATTTTGTTTGTGACCATTTTGCCCCTGTCAGTCTCGTATAGGGCATAACTTTTGACTCACGTCGAATCAGAGGGTGAGACCTGTGCCATTGGAAAGGAATTGATGGTTGCCTTTCCGTAGAGTGTTACATTAAAGATCTGGCTTAGCGGTATGGGAGGAATCGCCTTTACAAGGTTTTTCAGTTGGATGTCCAGGTTTGGTAAGCCATAATGGGCTGAATTGGAGAGGCCCATTAGTGGGCTGATGGGAGGGTATAAATAGGGGGGGTAAAGGATATGGGAAATGGTTTAGTTTTTCATTTCCTCATTGGGTAGCCTTGTGCTTCTTCTTCCCCAAACACCTTCCACCATTAAAAATTCAAAATTCAAAATCCAAGGAGGGAAATAATATATATACACCATTTGAGGCTAGATCTACATCAACTGAGGTAAGAGTTCATCGGATCAAGGTGTTTAGTGCGAGGTGCTTGCTGTCTGGATTCCTATTTCATCCATTTTAGCTTGTTTTGGCAAATCGGTGAATGATTTACATCTCTCGCATGAGTGGAACGAAGTATATGAGTGCCTGTGCATGTTTCTCATCAAGTTCAAGTGTTGTACTATAGATCTATGCCATATTAAGTGCATTTTCATATTAACCACCCTATGATATGATTTAACAAGTTTAGATAGGTAATTTCTATGCTATTTCATATGATTATGCAAGTTAGATCCACAATTTAGATCATATGTTCATTTATTATGATTTTTGGTGAAATTTGCATAATTTGATGATAATTGTCATTTTCATGATGCTAGTGGTTTAATAACATGCTTATGACTGTATTGGATGAGTTGATTTCGTCGAATCTATCGTTTTGCGAAGTTTTGGTGGAATCGGAGTAGAAATTATGAAGTGCAGGTTTTAGGTCGCACGTAGGGGGTCATTCGCTCCAGGGTGTGATTTCTTGGGAAACAAGACAGAAAGCAGGCTCGAGCGAGCCAGGGAGTCGGTTGGTCGAGCGAGCTAGGTGTAAGGCAAGCAGATGAGTGAGCCTGGAGGAAAAAGGGTTCGGTCGAACGAGCCTATGGTTAAGTAATGGGGTCGGTCGCTCCTATCGGGTCGGTCGTGAAGCCTGGAAGTGGTAAAGTGGCGGGTCGGTCGCTCCAAGTTTGGAGGATCGGTCGTTCTAGTTGGTTCTACCAGTGTGAAGGGTCGGTCGCTCTGGTCGGTCGAGCAGTATGAATGATCTGTCGCATATGGCAACAATTTCTAAACAATTATATTTCGGATACGACCCAGATTTGAGCGAAAAGTGCTTTTAAAAAAAATTGGGAAGAAGTGCCCGAACCCATGCCGCATCGTAGTGGTGGTATAACTTCGAAGTGAATTCAAGGAGGAAGGTTCGAAGTGTTAAAAGGTGCTCGTTGATCGGTGCAGAACAACGAATGAGGTGACTACTCATAGGTTGTGAGTTGATGGATAATGGTTGCTCGAGAAGGTTGCTTGAGCTATGAAAAGTCGTAAAGTTAGATGACTAGAGATGTGAAGGCCGAGAGGTTATCGTTGTCGCAAGTTCTAGCAGGATCAAAGTAGAGGTACGATGTGGGCGCCCAAAAGACCAGTTGTAGGTCGAGTACCTTGGGTATCGTTGAAAGGCCTAGTTGTCAAGGTTGGACATACATACATATAGCTGAAAGGCGTATAGAGTTTATGCTAGAACTGGGGTTACCATTATCTCTTGACTTATGGCAAGTTTGGTCGTCATACGATTAATGATGGTTTCAAAGTAGGATTGGCGGTGATAGCCAGAGTCAGTCATGGATGATTAGTTGTTCTGTTTGTACCGTCTCATGTTGATTGTCCAACATCAAAGGATATGTTCCTTGGGTGCTTGTCTAATATTGGTTTAGGCCTCTCGGGCTTGTGCATGAGGGATGTTGAATCCGATTAGGATGGTTTACATGATATATATATATATATATATATATATATATAATCTGGATGTTATGAGTGCTTTACCATGATTGAATGGGTGTTCTAGTTCCCATGGATGAATGGTTGAATTGTTTATTGTAAAGGCTATCACTGTCCGATGTGGGGAAGATAAGGTTGAGTTCTTCTCTGGTATTGTGGTAGATTAGTATGTTTATCTATCCCTTCTCATATACTTTATTGTTGAAGTTTGTTAGCTATTTTATCGCTCACTAAGACTGTTGTATGACTCAAGGTTTTATGTCTCCTCTTATTACCTTGGGTTGTTCATCAGGTTGTGGATGGATAGACTAAGTAGCAGGTTACAGGTGATTAGTGAGGACGATGCTGCTGTGCAGAGACGAGCAGGAGGCTAGCATAATAATTTTATTACTATCTAGTATTTTTATTTCCGCCGTTTGAGTGCTCTATGAGTGTTGTAGTGAGGATTTATGTACAAACTTTGGTATCTATTGGATAACCTTTCATGATGTTGAGAAAGTTTTCTAAAGTTTGCTATATGATACCTCATTACTATTACCCATTGTGTATGTTCTATTATATTTTATCCTTGCGCTATGAGTATTACGATGGGTTACGATGTGTTTAACTACCTTGGTGATCGTCCATAGCTGTCGTGCACACCTTTCTACGCATTATTCCTCTTGTTTAGTGCGGGGGCTATGGGCGGTCATCACACTGTCCATCCTGTTCATACCTGTTATATGATACTGTTATCTCTCATCCAGTTTATATGCCGGTCATTATACTTTTACTTATTTATATGCTAAAAATCACTGGACTCGCCAGACTTTATGTCTGACCTATTTTGTTTCTTTTTCTCTCTCTTTCTTCCCCCCAGGTTCTCAGGGTGGGAACATTCAGGCTTGATTAGGAGACTCTCTTATGTTTCTGCTTGGATTTGGATTTGCTTCGATGTATCACTTTGATTACTTGTCTACTTGCTTATGGCTACATATGGGAATTATGATTTTTTAGTTCTATACTCTGATGGTTTTTAGTGCAAGACAGATGTTTTTGTTTCATGTATTTTGTTCCAGTATTTCAGTCTAATCTTGTAACTGGATTTTGAGACCACGATGTTTTATGTTGGAAAAATAAAATTTTAAATTTCCGCTGCTATTTTATATATCTATCTTGTGAGATTCTGTTCTGTTTACCTATAAGGCTTCACGGAACTTAATGCATTCTATTAAAGAGTGACATTAACGGACGTGGGGCGTCACAATGTCCCTAAGCTAATGTGCAGGCGGTCTACTGATTCAGTTAACCTCCTTAATGTAATTATGTTTGTGTCATGTCCAATATGTATACAAAAGAATCCTAATGATACATATAAAATTCTATATGTGTGCAACAATCATTCACCAAAATGCAACATCTAAGTGATGATTCAACTATTTTTCATCCATAGTGAAAATAAATCAAAATGCGCACACATCCATATGCACTATATAAGTGATCTAGTTCAGCCGATCCATAATCTAGTGGCTAGTGTGTGGATACGCATCCACTACATCCACTAGAAAACACTTGCAGTCACTTGTAACCATCAAACATAACATGTCTCAAACACATGTTTCAACCATATCCTATCATCTATAATCTCATGTCCTAAGATCTGCAATCGACTGTATAGTAACACGCTACACACCCGTCTTGCTCTAAAAAAAGTCCTAAGATCTACACTTCCCAAGGATATACTAGAAGGAAGTCCCTAATCAAAGGAAGAACCTACTGATAGAATATCAAAGAGGAAATACTTGTCCAAAGAATACAGGCAAGAAACTCGAATCCCTCAGTGTAGTTCTTTCATCTCCTTTGTCTTAGTTACTTTGGGGAGAAACTCTCAAGTGAACTAATCTAAAAGCTTACATTAATCTTACAAATAAAGTTACATTTTTCCTTCTTTCTGTCCTCAAATTTCTAGTCTTTACTTTACCCATTTTGTGTTCCTTGGTTCGTTCCACTTATATTATCCAATCCATACAAAGAATTATCTATCGCCTCACTTTATATACATATAATCTTCCAAAACCTTATCTGAAATCTTAATGAGGCAAAATTTCAGTTGCAAAAAATTCTTTTTGAAATATATATATATATATATAATTACTTTTATGGAATAAAAGTTTCATATCAAATTACATTAGCCTTTTAAATTTATTTTTTAAAACTTTTATACATGGGGGGTTTTGACTCAAAGTAGCTCCACAAATTTCCATAAAACATCTCCTTGTTACACTCTTGTCTTAGAACACGATTATTCGTTTGGAATCTCCATATTCTCTTTATTCATCGTTCATTAACCAACCTATTACTTGCCTTAATTCTGTAGTCATACAAAGATTCAGCCAGAACTTTTGAAATTTACTCCGTTGTCAAAATTCTGATAAGCATCAAATCTCAATAACATGTCTTAACAAATGGTGAATTCATATCCAATCTTGGGTTAAAATTCTTGGGTTCACAAAATATTCCCATTAATGTTACATGAACCCTTCAACTTCCAAAAAGGCAAAAAGGCACGACAACTATTTCAAAAATTCTTTTACTTAGCTTTTTTTCGAAAACTTTTTTCATTACAATTAATGTCCAATTACTTCCTTAAAATATATGTAGAAGGCTCCAACATAATAGTCGCACCATTCTTTTCAAAAGATAGGGTTAAAGGAGTAAAATATTCCAATCTAAATGTGAAACTTAATTCTCACTTACAACCCCAAAACGATGTGCTTTACCCAAAATGTTACAAGTCTAGCATCATCACAAATATAGATATGAAAATCAATCAATCTCTCCTAGAGATAATCCTTCAATCACTTATTTTATTCAAAATATACAGAACAAAGAGAACTGAATCGATATTGCCTAGAGATGTACTAAGGAAAATAGGAATATCAACATGACTGACCCTTTGGGTCGCAAGAAGTCCTAAAAATTAGTCCATCACATGAGTTAGCCCAACCATCGTTCTTGCAGTCAAAATAGCCCCAAATTGTCTAACTAGTCCATCCTTCAAATTTTCCTACCTCAAAACCTTAGAATATAAGCACCTCAATCGAATTCTAGTGCTAGTGCAAAATCAGAGATAACCAATTATATTGTTGTTCGATCTAGACCCAACACTAGCCCATACCCGGAAATTCCCCAATCATCAAGATTTTAGTTTCAATCCCGACTCACTACAGATAAACAGATAATCAAGCTGATCTCTACAGCATTTAGAAATTACTACTGGGCCTGAGTGCAAAATAGTCACTAGTGTTATCATCACACCTCGAGATTTACTATATACATAAAGGACCGATCCATTAATCCTACAATACAGACGTTCTGCAAGATTCAACTTATCGTGGCTATGACCCAATGTAGCCAATACATCAAAGGAAAAGGGACAAAATATTCCTAGCAAAAACTTAAAGATAGCTAACATTCTTTCTTCTACCAATCCTTGCCTTTTACCATTTCTCTCTTAATGGCCAATTAAGTCCAAATTATTACTGCTTAACATATTTCCCTATAATCCTTTTGACATTAGTATACTCATGTTGATCTTTCACTTGTCATCCTTAAATTTATGTTCTCGAAAGTTCCCTAATTATTTGGTTACTCAAAATGTAAAAAAATCTGTTCCCATAGTTTGAGACAATCTAATTTATAGAAATTCGTAATTGCAAGATATTTCTTTTTAATTATCTTTAAATTGGAGGATTGTGCGGAATACGGTAAAACCGTTATTTCGCACCAATCCTTTCAATCTTGCAATGACATTTTCTATGCTAATTTCAAACCCAACTGTGAAAATACTTCCCTTTTTCTTGACTAATCAATCTAGGTTATTTTTAGCTTCCAAACTATCCTTTTATATCCATGATTAACCCTTTTTAATATTTGTTAAGCATTAAGTTCCTTTCTAACCTCGATTTTTCCCAACTACTAAGCTAAATGGCTTTGTCCATTAATCAAATATTTAATGTAACACCCTGTAATTTTAACAACACTATAAGAAGATAAATTAAAGAATAATTAATTTAATATTCAGAATTAAGGGAAACGAACAGCGCCATTGCTTCCGTCTTGGAATTCTGGCTAAAATAGACATTTGGTTTGCATAAACGAACACCGTATGAAGAAGTTATTAAGGTTTGAAGTTTTTTACGCGCAAGAAGGGTATGTGTGTGTGTGTAGGGTCCAAAAATTCAGAAATTAGGTCCAGAATTCAAATCCGCAGAAATGAGGTAAGCGGGAAAAATCCCGTCCTGGGGAGTCAACCCCGTTGTGGGGGTCTCAACCCCTGGGTCAATCCCTCAAGGGGGGTGTCAACCCACGGGTCGACTCTATAAGGGGGGTCGACCCCACTGAACAGATCTGGGCAGAATTCATTTCTATGAATGTGGACTCCTTTCTTGACCTGTTCATTGGCTCTGGACTATAAATAAGACCCCATTTCTCTTGTTTTTCCACACTAAAATCAATGGATGACTAGATTTGGTCACTGCCCAGGCTGGATCAAACCTTTTTCTTCTTCCGCAATCAAGTTATTCTAGCTTAGATATGTGTTTCAACGCTAGCAATCCCTTCTCTACTTTTTTAGATCCAAACACTGTGAGTTTAAGTTACTTATAGATTTAAATAATTAAAAAGTGAAACATGATATAACTATAATTTGGATCTATACCTGTGACTACTTGAATCATATCAGATCTGTTATAACTTGTTCACCTATGATATTCTGACATGACCATGGTTTAGATCTTAACCTTTATCATGTCAGATCTGTCTTTGATAGTAGATCTAATTCACTATTTAGATCACCTTCTATTATGTTTGTGGCCGAATCAGATCTGTTGTCAGTTAGACATCTAAATCATTGTTTAGATCTTATCATGCTTGTTATGACATCCCTATTGTGTTAGAATCAATTCTATTATCATATGTTCATTAGATTTGTTCCTGTATGCCTACCTTGTCATTAAGCCACTATATGTTTGTACTGTTATATGTCAATTTTGTTATCATGTTCATTTCTGTCCGCTTTCCTCCTTATTTTCCCTTTTTATTTTTATAGCCAGCCTACTTCCGAGCCTAGGCATGCCACTAAAATATGCGAATGCGTTAAATGGGGAACTAGGAGAAAACGGTGAAAATTGGGCATAATTTGTAATTGGAAGTTTAGGCATAACTTGAATGAAATATGTGAATATAATCAAATTGTGACTACAAACACTAATTTGGGGCATATGGTTCAATATGAACATAACTTGGGAAAAGGGGCATGAAAACCTATAACGACATAGGTAATTTTGTTAATAATGGAATTGCCTAGAATTACAATAACTTAAAATTGTAGACCATGCTTAGACACGAGGTTAGATTACACTTGCAGTGGAAGTCTGCCCGGAATCGATCGGCATATCCATCAACCACAAGTGGTGAATCTAATGTGGGAGGTCTAAGTGAACAAATAAGAGACATGCTAAGACATGAGGTTAAGCCCGACTTGTGGAAGAAGTCTGCCTCGAACCGATCGACATATCCCGCATCCACAAATGGTAGACTTAATGGGGGAGGTCTAGCACATTATAAGCATAAATGGACATGGTAATGAATTGGAATACTTAACCTAGTTGAATCCACAGGGATTGTATAAACATGTTACATTGAATAGAGGTTAAGTAAACTTGTTTGAAACAGTGGTTGGGCTAATTAAGTATGGGTTTAGTGGGTAATATTTATATATAGGCCCACAAAACTTAACCGGTTGGGGTTATGTAATTAAAGACACCCATTAGGTAAGCATAACATTTGGAAATGTTGGGGTTATGTAATTAAAGACACCTTTAGGTAACCATAGCCTATGGAAATCCTAGTGGGGATGCAAGACAAAGGGGAGAGCCTACATCATCTTGTGTGTGGAACTCGTTTCAGTCAGTAACCCATATAACGGCATCAAATGAGCACTCCGTCCTAGGTCAGAGTCGGAGCACTCTTACTGGGATGATTGTAAGAGATCCAGACGTGGAGGACAGTGCGAGCGGCGCAAACCACCGGGGTCATATGCGTGCATGGTCCGAGCAGAGGGGGATAAGACGACCGTGACACCTGTAGACATGGTTGTGCACATCAACAAAGGGTTGCCACTTTAGGAAGTGACACATCCTACCATGGGGCCGGCACAGGGTATCTACGGAGTAGGGAGCCGATCGATTAGGGTAGTAATTAGGGTACATCTAGACGTATGCCTAAGTCTACCATCTTATATTTGTTGGGATCATCTCATTCTGGTTATACTAGTATTAGTGCAGAGAAATCATTAGAGAAACCTATACATTCTATCAAGTTAACCCTATTCACCTTGTCATACCTGCCTTATATGATGTTATCATTCTTATCCACTTTATATGCCTGTCATGATACTTTTACTTATTTACTTGCTAAAAGTAACTGGACTCGCCAGACTTTATGCCTGACCCATTTTGTTTTCTCTTCTTTCTCTTCCGTCCCCCTCCCCCCAGGTTCTCAAGAAGGGAATACTCAGGCTTGACCGTGATTCTGCTTTCATCTTGCTTAGAGCTGCTTAAACGTATTTCTCAAGCTCTTATCTACTATGGCCATGTTTTTATTTGGGGAAATTATGCTTCTTTTATTATTGTACTCTGATGTTTTAAGTACACGACAGAAATTTTAATGATGAACTGGGTTTATGTAATTTCAGACTCTTGATGTTTTGAACCACGATGCTTTATGATTAATAAAGTTTTCAATTCTGCTGCTATTTTATATATGTCTTGTAATGTTTCTATTTCTGTTTACCTATAACGCTTCATGAAATTTAATGCATTCTCTTGATGAGTGACATTAACGGACGTGTGGTGTCATACTTGGTACCAGAGTTGAAGGTTGCCAGATTAGATAAAAGTTTTTGAAATTATTTTCAAAAAGTTTTTAAAATAAAACATTTTCAAAAAGAAAAGTCTGTTCTGAAAAACATATTCCCCAAATCCATATGCAATATCTTACGATCCTTTATTTGAATCTCTTTCCTTTTCTTTTCAGCATGTCTGGGGAATCTAATATTCTAGAGGGTGTTACGATACCAGGCTGGTTCCGTAGGTATCTAGAGGTCACGTCACCTGCGCTAGTCAAGCTGATGTTCCTCCTCCAGTTGCACCCATCGTTCCTCCTCCTCCTCCTCATCCGCGTGCAGACAACTTCTCTAAGATCTGCAAAGATTTCTGTGCCATGGGAGGGAAGTCATTCCGTGGAACCGAGATGTTCATAGAGGCAAGGAATTACCTCAAGGAGACAGAGTACTTGTTTGGAATTTTCGAAGTGGAAGATCGTAGGAAGATTCAGTTAGCTGCCTAGCTACTAAAAGATGAAGCTTCATTCTGGTGGGAAGTGATGCAAGCAGGGCATCTAGCGGAGACTTGGGATGATTTTAGACAGAGGTTTGAAATGAAGTTTCTTTCTCAAGCTGAGAAAAGCATGCAAATGGAAAGGTTCTTGGTGCTCAAACAGGGAAACATGTCTGTTAAAGAATATGTTAACAAATTCAACCAACTAACAAGATTTGGATTGGAGCTAGTAGATACCCCGCATAAGAAAGCTCTGCGGTTTGTTAAAGGACCGAATGAACCCTTCATGGGTTAGCTATGTCCCATATTCCAATGAGGGCAACTTTTTAAAGGCTTGTTGATATGGCCTTGATGCATAAGGAAGACAAAAGCAATAAGAAGGATGTTAAGGTTGAGGAAACACAAAACAAGAAAGTTTGGCCCAAGAAAGGGCAACAACAATAGAACAAGGGCAGAAAGAATGATAAGGCTAAGGATAAGAGGAAGTGCCATAGTTGCGGACGTGAGGTCACTTGGTCAAGGACTGCAAAAGAAGGAAGAATACTTGCTTCAATTGTGGAGAGGTTGGACATTTTTCTAGGGAGTGCTCGAAGAAACAGGGACAATGTCAAAGGGCAGGAGCTTCTGGAGGGCAGGTGCATGCTTTCGCGACCAGTGCGCCAGATAGAGGTAGGAAAGTATCAGTGGAAGGTTTGATTTCTCTTTCCAATCATCCTATTAGAACTCTTTTTGATTCTGGTGCTTCACATTCATTTATATCTAGTTCTATTGTTGAATTTCTGCACCTAAATACTAGTATGGTAGTGGATCTCGTAGTTGTCTCAAACCCCATTGGTGGTTCAGTTCATTTGTCCATGATTTGTCAGGGTTTGAGAATATCTGTGTTAGGCGTCGAATTTGAGTGCAACGCGTATGTTCTCGGTTTTATGGGCTATGGTTTGATTCTAGGGATGGATTGGCTAACCATTATGGTGCCATTCTGGATTATGAGAAGAGGGTCGTTAGACTTTTGACTTGCCATGGGAGGACCATCGAGATTTCTTGTAACCCACGAGGATCTGTTATGCTTAGTTTCCTAGAGTCTCTTGATACAGCTATCGATGATCTGCGATCTGCACCAGTAGTCCGTGAGTATTCTGATGTTTTGAGGAGGTTCGGGGCTTACCTCCGAGGCGCAAGATCAATTTTCGTATATATTTGGTGGACAATGCAAAGAAGTTGCATTATCTCTGAGGCATATGGCTCCAAGAGAAAAGAGGGATCTTAGTAAGCAAGTAGGGGAGCTACTTGAGAAAGGATTTATTAGGCGAATCATATCTGAATGGGGTGCTTTAGTAGTATTCGCGACTAAGGCGGATGGTTCGCTTCGCTTGTGTGTATACTACAGGGAGTTGAATAAACTCACTAAGAAGAACAGGCACCCACTTCCAAGGATAGATGACTTGTTTGACCAGCTTATTGGTGCATCAATATTATCTCAGTTAGACTTGGCCACGGGGTTTCATCAGTTAAGGGTGGCCGAGGACAGTACGGACAAAACAACTTTTAGGACTCCATGTGGTTTCTTTGAATGGCTCGTTATGCCTTTTGGGTTGACAAATGCACCCGCCTATTTTGTTGATCTGATGAGTAGGGTGTTTCGGAAGTTTCTAAATAAATTTGTCGTGGTCTTTGTAGATGACATCTTGATCTTCTCTAAGAACGAGGAAGAGCATGCCCAACATGTGAGAGAAGTTTTGAAAATTCTCCGTGCGCATCAGCTTAAGGCGAAATTCTCCAAATGCTATTTTTAGAGAAAAGAGGTGAGATTCCTAGGGCACATGGTTTCTAAAGAAGGGATAGCAGTAGATCCAGCACAAGAGGTTGTAGTTCAGGATTGGAAAATCCCAAAGCATGCAATGGAGGTGAGAAGTTTTCTTAGATTGGTAGGTTATTATAGGAAGTTCATTAAGGACTTCGCAAAGATATCAGCCCCATTCACCAGGCTGACGAAGAAGAATTTGACGTTTTCGTGGGATATAAATTATGATGTTGCTTTCCAGGGATTGAAGAGGGCTTTGACAACAGCCCCAGTCCCGACCTTGCCCGATGGGAATAAAGTATTTACAGTATACACTGACGCATGTGGTACAGGGTTTGGTGCGGTTCTGATGCAAAAGGGAAAGGTAGTATGTTATGGGGGTAGACAACTGAGGGTTCATGAAAAGAGCTACCTACCCATGACTTAGAGCTAGCTGCCATAGTATTCACGCTCAAGACATGGCGTCATTATTTGCTTGGAGAAAAGTTCGAGTTATACACTAATCATAAATCTCTCAAGTACTTGTTCTCATAGAAAGATCTTAATTTAAGGCAATAAAGGTGGATGGAGTTCCTAGCTTCTTATGTGTAACAACCCGTATTTTTAAATAACATGTTATAACATAAACCAAGGCAGAATTAAATGATAAAATCTGAATCAAGGGAAACGGGCTGTGCCATTGCGTTCGTCTCGGAAAAATACGCGAAATAGAGTCCGAGTTTTTGAAAATCGGAGTCCGTATGACCAAGTTATGGCCCGTCAAAGTTTTCAGAAAATTTCAAGTTCAAAAACAGTTCAAATTTGAATTCAGAATTCAAATTCAGCCAAGCAGAACAGGCGAGAAAAATTCCCACCACCCCCAAGTCGACTGGGGAGTCGACTTGGGAGTCGACACACCCCAGGTGGTGTCGACTGCCCAGTCGACACCCCTGTCGACTTGGGTGGTCGGCCAGTTTGGCCTGGGTGCACCTGACTTGTTCCTCAAGACATGTTTGGAGGCTTGTGACGGATTTTAAAGGCTCAGATCTGAATTAGGGTAATCCTATGGCCTAAACTAACCTAAACTTCTATAAAAGGACCCTAATACCTATCCTAAACCATCATAAATCAATCCTACAACTAGATTATGCCAAAATGTTTAATCATGGCCTCCACCCTCTTGTCATAGTCTCCATCTTCATTCATATGAGAGTTTCTAAGCTTGTTTGAGAGTTTCTAAGTTTGATTCAAGGCCAAAGTTCAATCTTTATTCATCAAAACAAGGATCTTTCTTCATACAAATCAAAGGAGCTTCTTGTTTCTCAAGACAACTTGGAGCTTATATTCATTTGGGGACTTCTAGTGTGGCTTCGTCTCAATCTTGTTTATTTTATTCTAGTCTTCATAGCAATGTAAGCCCTATTCTACTCTTAGATTTAAACTATGAAGTTAAATATGACATGTTGCAAGTTTGAGTTTGGGCCTAAGTATGATTTGTGCTTTGAATCTATCATGATATGCATAGATTTGTTCTATGTATGTTTGTAAAGCTATCACCTTGACTTTGTGGATTGAAAGCTATGAGCTTTGTTTGGAAATGTTGCATAATGCAACATAGAAACTCTCATAACCTTTATGTTGACTTGCATAGGATGTTATATGCGTATCACTAGTTATCATCCTATGCCATCTATGACCATGTATCACCTATTTGCTAACTTTAATGCCATACATGTGTAGATTGGAATTGAACCTAAGTGCAATATTTGCCTTGAACCTATCATTGTATGCATAGATCTATTCATGCCTCTCTTGATCTATGATTGTGGACCTATCATGAACCTAGTACCGTTCATATTGACCTTTGGAAAAAATGCTATGAAATGGATTATGGCTTATGCATGTTAACAAACCTTAACCCCTCATGTTTCTTAACATGCATATGATGATATTGAGCCTATTTGCTAATTATGCTATCATACGTGTTTGTGGCCAAAGCACCCTTATGCTATTATGCATGCTTGTGGCCAAATCACCCTTATGCTACTATGCATGCTTGTGGCCAAATCACCCTTATGCTATTATGCATGCTTGTGGCCAAATCACCCTTATGCTATTATGCATGCTTGTGGCCAAAGCACCCTTATGCTATTTGATATGTTTGAGGCCAAGTCACTTTTTTTTTCTATCATACATGTTGAGGCCATATGCTAGTATGATGAACCCCTTTTGCCTCAAATATCACCACGTTTAACTTGTGATAGACCTTGCCATCTTATGCCCACCTTGTCATATTCTTATGTTCCCCCTTGTTGATCTATTTGCGTTGATGCGAACTTACGTGCGATGGGGTTACGTTATGGGTAAACTTAAATGACATGAGACATGACTTGAAATATGACATGTGATTATGTTTGAAACATGAACGTGGACATGACGTGTAGAAAACATGAAAGTGGCCAACTCGAGGTTGGGTTGAGTTTGTAGCATAAATCTACCCGGAACCGACCGGCTTAACTAGTGGCTACAAACAATAGGACCCAATGTGAGTAGTTGGTCATATCGCACTTAAAACCCGAGATTAGACTAGGTTGTGGTGTAAAGCTACCCGGACCCGCCCGGCTTAACTAGTAACCACAACAAAGTCTAATGTGAGAGGTTGGGGTGCATTAAGTTAATTAATGCCAAATGGTAGTGTTAAGTCATGGACTACTTGAATACTTAACCAATTAAACACGATGGATTGGTGGGGTTAAGTCATGAACTACTTGAATATACTTAACCAGTTGAACACGATGTATTGATAGGGTTAAGTCATGAACTGCTTGGATACACTTGACCAACTCAATACATGGTTAGGATAGGGTTAACCACACTTAACCCATTTAAAACCCTAGTTACGTGGCCCTTTTCAGCAGTAACCTACTTGGGAGTATCTGGATACCCTGGACTAGGCTAGGGTGGGGCACGATGACTGACTGATTGTAAGAGACCAAAAGAGATGGCTGAAGAGTGCACCGGTTGTTCAGGCGGACCATGGTCGTGCACATTAAGTCCGGAGTTGAACATGGGCACCGGTAGGTTTAGACTGTGCGTGCTTGGATTGTGTCTGTGGTTTACGCCTTAGGGCTGGATACACCCTAGGGTGGACCTTGCACAGTTAACTACATTCCATGATTAGGCCGTATGACACCGATACACGACGAGTTAGGCTTATAGGGAGCCGATCGACTAGACCGAGTAGTTGGACCTTGATTTAGGTCATCTCATGATGTGGGGCCAACCTTGGGCCAAGGGATCATTTCTTGTTTATACTTGACATGGATTAGAATACTAGTACACCTGGTGCAACTTAACCTTGTATATGCGATGCCACTCTTGATCTGTCTTGTTAACTTTTCAACATGTCAGTTATCATCCTATGTTTCATCTCTGTTTTACATGTCCAGTTAACTTTATTAGTTTTTATACTAATAATAGGTAGGACTTACCAGTCTTTTTGACTGACCCGTTTTCTTTCGCCTCTTTTCTTCCGTTCCCCCCCAGGTTCTCAGGGTGGGAACACTAGCACCTAGCTTGGATCTTTAGCTTGCTTTCTGGATAGCTCATGTACGGTTTGGACTTGAGCTCGCTATGTCTTTACCACTTCTACTTTGGGTGATATTTTACTTTATGTTATTTCCAGTTTTCAGTTTATGTTTCTAGACTTGTAGTAGTTGGAAAATAATGACTCAGTACTTTGATGTAACTTGACTATGGTTTTGAAATAGTAGTTTTATCCGCTGCTTTACTCACTCTATTTTACTTATATGTTCTGTCTTGTGATATCTGCATGCATATTTACCTCGTTTAACGCCCCTCCGAAGCTAGTGCGCTTGCAAGAGTGACATTGGCGGAGGTGGGGTGTTACATTTGGTATCAGAGCGAGGTTTACGAGATTAAACAAAATGTTTTTGAAACTTACCTTTTGAAAAACTATTTTCAAAACTAATTAAGTATTTTCCAAGAAAAGTCTAGTTTATTTTAAAAAGCTATTCCCCAAAAGCCATTAGCACTATCCTTTATTTCCTCGTTCTCAATCTATCTTTTTCTTCGTTTCAGTATGGCCGATAATTTTGCCATTCTGGAGGGCGTACCAGTACCTATTTGGTTTAGAAGGTACATGGAGGCAAGGGCGAATGAAGCCGGCCCCGCGGACATTCCTCCTCCTTCCCCCATGGCTAACATTCCTCCCCCTCCCGTAGCTGAGGTTCCTCCTCCTCCTCCTCAGCATCCACAAGCGGATTTCGCAAAGATTTGCAAGGACTTTAAGGCGATGGGTGGCAAGAATTTTATTGGGACGGAGACTTTTGTTGAGGCAAGAAACTGGTTAAAGCAAACTAAAGACCTCTTTGCTATCTTTGATGTGGAAGACCGTAGAAAAGTTCTATTGGCAGTATGGCTATTGAAAGAGGAAGCTGCATATTGGTGGGTAGTCACCACCACTACTAGGCCAATTCAGACTTGGGATGACTTTAGGAGAAGGTTTGGACTGAGGTTTCTATCATCGACAGAAGAGAACCTTCAGATGAAGAGGTTCCTATCACTAAAGCAAGGGGACATGACCGTTAGGGAATACGTGGATAAGTTTAATCAGCTTGCTCGATTCGGTTTAGACTTGGTTAACACAGCTCAGGAGAAGGCCCTACACTTTGCTCTAGGATTGAACGAGCCATTGCACGGTTTGGCCATGCTCATATACCCATGGGGGCAACCTTCGAGAGTTTGGTGAATATGGCCCTGCTTCAAGAGGAAGATAAGAGTGGCAAGAAGGAGGTCAAGGCAAATGAGTCTCAAGGCAAGAAGGAAGATTCCGAGAAAGGAGACAAGAACAACAAGAAGGGAAACAAGGGCAACAACAACAAGGCAAGAGAGACCAGGAAGTGCAACTACTGTGGGATCATTGGGCACATAGCCAAAGACTGTAAGAAGAAGAAGAGGAAGCTAGGCGTATGCTTTCATTGTGGAGAGTCTGGACACTATAGTAAGGATTGCCCGAAAAAGCGAGGACAAGGGAAAGGCAAACTCAGCGAGCAGGACCCTCTGGAGGGCAGTAGCAGGCTCTCCTTGCTCTTCCAGCTTTTGATCGAGGTAGTGTTTCTATAGAAAGTCATGTTTACATTTCTGATTTCCCTGTTCGTACCTTATTTGATTCTGGCACATCGTATAGTTTGCACCTAAGTACTAGTCTAGTTGAAAATCCCGTTAGTATTTCAAATCCGATTGGGGGTTCCGCCCATTTATCTGCGATTTGTATGGATTTGAAAATCTTTATCTTGAGCGTAGAATTCATGTGTAATGCTTATGTTCTCGGGTTTATGGGACACGGGTTGATTTTGGGCATGGATTGGTTGTCCAGTTATGGAGCCATTCTCGATTGTGAGCATAGGGTAGTGAGGCTTATGACTCGCCTTGGCAATACCCTAGAGATTTCTTGTAAACCTCTGGATCCCGTCATGTTATGTTATCTTGAATCCCTCGACTCGTCTATTGACAACCTTCAATCTGTGAGGGTGGTCGAGAATATCCTGGTGTCTTTGAAGAGGTTAAGGGGTTACCCCCTAAACGCGAGATAGACTTCCGTATTCATCTTGTTGATAATGCCAAGCCAGTTTCATTGCCTGTTAGGCACATGGCCCCGCGAGGAAGAAGAGAGCTTAGCAAGCAAATCAAGGAGTTGCTTGAGAAAAATTTCGCTAGGCGAAGCATTTCAGAATGGGGTGCTCCGGTGGTGTTTGCCACTAAGGCGGATAGTCCATTTCGCTTAAGCATGGGTTATAGAAATCACCCTAGTAAGTACCTTTGGCAACGTGGATTGGCATTTGTTTTCAAGAGATAGTTCTTCTGCGTGGAATACCGTATAGGATGTAAACGAGATCCAAGATTCACTAACGAATTTTGGAAAGCTTTCATGAAACCATGAGCACGCAGTTATGTTTAAGCCAAGTATTCTAGGGAAAGAATAAGTGGAAGTGGAATGAGAGGCAACGGTGAAATAAGTTCTAACTCATGTTTTGGAAATAAGAATTAAGAAGCTACGGAATTGTGAAGTTAAAAGACGGTCAAGGCACGATAGGATTAAGCTTAAGAAAATGCGACTTAGAAGATTGAAGACCAGATACGCGCATCATATCTCTTTTTAAGAATATATCCTTGATCCCTATTATTCTGTAGAACTTACTCTCATGCTATCTTTTAAGTATATCCTCTCGGTCCTATTCTCAATTTTAGTTCTGTCGCAAACCCCATAAGGAGTATGACTCGCCTGTTTGTGATATATATAGTTGGGGTGAAGATGTCCGTCAAGTTGACCAAACTATTTGGGCTTTATGGGATATGGGTCATAGTGGATAGACTCACGAAGAGCGCCCATTTTATTCCAGTAAAGAGCAAGAGGACCGCATCATGGCTAGCATCTGTTTGTCTTCGAGAGATAGTGCGATTACATGGAGTTCCTTCTAGCATAGTTAGCGATCGTGACCTAATCTCACTAGCTAATTTTGAAGTAGTTTGCAAGAAGCGATGGGTACGCGATTGAATCTAAGTACGGCCTATCACCCACAGACGGATGGCCAGACCGAAAGGGTGAATATGGTACTAGAAGATCTGTTGAGGCCATGCATTCTTGACTTTGGTGGTACTTGGGAAGATCATCTTCCTCTCATAGAGCTTGCTTATAATAATAGCTATCAGGCAAGCATAGGGATGGCACCATTCGAAGCTTTGTATGGAAGGCCGTGCAAGTCACC
The DNA here is from genome assembly GCA_030737875.1 of Allium sativum. NCBI lineage: Eukaryota > Viridiplantae > Streptophyta > Magnoliopsida > Asparagales > Amaryllidaceae > Allium > Allium sativum. The sequence continues at coordinate 601,535,735 of CM060919.1, read as the reverse complement.
AACATGTTGGTGGGAGACAACGGATGAGCTTATACTCGGGCCCGACATGATATGGGGCACATCCGAGAAGGTAGAGTTGATCCGAAGACGGATGAAAACGGCCCAAGGTAGACAGAAATCCTATGCTGACAAGAGAAGGACAGATTTGGAATTCGAAGCTGGAGATATGGTTTTCGTGAAGGTTTCTCCTTTGCGAAACGTGGTTCGTTTTGGAGCAGTTGGGAATCTAGCACCAAGGTTCGTACGACCCTTCCCTATCATAGAGAGAGTTGGGAAGATGGCTTATAAGGTGGAATTGCCCAAGAAGCTGGCTGGAGTGCACAATGTTTTTTATGACTCGCATCTCCGAAAGTGCCCACATGAGTCAGCCGAGGTAGTTGAGCCTAGCATTCTTGACGACATGGAGGCAGAGAAAGAGGCAACCTTGAGGCAAGCTTCGATTCGCATCTTGGGAACGGAGATCAAAAAGCTGAGGAATCAAGAAGTCAAGTTAGTAAAGGTTCAGTGGAGTGAAGCCGATGAAGAAGCAACTTGGGAAACCGAGGAGAAGATGCGTGGGCTTTATCCATTCCTTTTTGAGGGTACATTCTCAATCTCTTTTCCTAGTTAGCATATCTTTCTTTTGCTATCCATGTTTATCTTGTTATGTTGTTAATCTTGTCATGAGAACCTTAGGTAGAAACCCTTTGGATGAAACATGTATTTGAAACATGTTATGCTTCATGTTTTCAAGTGGTTGCAAGTGTTTGCAAGTGGATACTCGTGGATGCATGATACACATTAGGCACTAAGATCGGCTCACACACTTTCATACCGCATATGCATGAGTGTTTATGCTTATTCATGGATGAAACTTGTATGCTATCACATGGATGTTGCATATGGATGGATGTTATGTGCACTCATGTAGAGACTATAAGTTAGGTTAGGAATTTGCATACATATGGACGCATTGCACAAACATATTTTGCATCAAGGAGGTTTACTAAATCAGTAACCGCCTGATCTTCGCATTAGATAGATGCATATACACACACTTTTGCATATGTTCATACAGCATTAGAAATATTTTAAGGACAATGACTGCTCGTGGATGATGTTTTCAGTAGATGGATGATGGATGGTAGGATACGTTCTTTCTAACTTGAAGATTTCGGGGACGAAATCCTTTAAGGAGGGGAGAATGTAACAACCCGTATTTTTAAATAACATGTTATAACATAAACCAAGGCAGAATTAAATGATAAAATCTGAATCAAGGGAAACGGTCTGAGCCATTGCGTTCGTCTCGGAAAAATACGCGAAATAGAGTCCGAGTTTTCGAAAATCGGAGTCCGTATGACCAAGTTATGGCCCGTCAAAGTTTTCAGAAAATTTCACGTTCAAAAACAGTTCAAATTTGAATTCAGAATTCAAATTCAGCCAAGCAGAACAGGCGGGAAAAATTCCCGCCACCCCCAAGTCGACTTGGGAGTCGACACACCCCAGGTGGTGTCGACTGCCCAGTCGACACCCCTTTCGACTTGGGTGGTCGGCCAGTTTGGCCTAGGTGCACCTGACTTGTTCCTCAAGACATGTTTGGAGGCTTGTGACGGATTTTAAAGGCTCAGATCTGAATTAGGGTAATCCTATGGCCTAAACTAACCTAAACTTCTATAAAAGGACCCTAATACCTAGCCTAAATCATCATAAATCAATCCTACAACTAGATTATGCCAAAATGTTTAATCATGGCCTCCACCCTCTTGTCATAGTCTCCATCTTCATTCATATGAGAGTTTCTAAGCTTGTTTGAGAGTTTCTAAGTTTGATTCAAGGCCAAAGTACAATCTTTCTTCATCAAAACAAGGATCTTTATTCATACAAATCAAAGGAGCTTCTTGTTTCTCAAGACAACTTGGAGTTTATATTCATTTGGGGACTTCTAGTGTGGCTTCGTCTCAATCTTGTTTATTTTGTTCTAGTCTCCATAGCATAGTAAGCCCTATTCTACTCTTAGATTTAAACTATGAAGTTAAATATGACATGTTGCAAGTTTGAGTTTGGGCCTAAGTATGATTTGTGCTTTGAATCTACCATGATATGTATAGATTTGTTCTATGTATGTTTGTAAAGCTATCACCTTGACTTTGTGGATTGAAAGCTATGAGCTTTGTGTGGAAATGTTGCATAATGCAACATATAAACTCTCATAACCTTTATGTTAACTTGCATAGGATGTTATATGCGAATCACTAGTTATCATCCTATGCCATCTATGACCATGTATCACCTATTTGCTAACTTTAATGCCATACATGTGTAGAGTGGAATTGAACCTAAGTGCAATATTTGCCTTGAACCTATCATTGTATGCATAGATCTATTCATGCCTCTCTTGATCTATGATTGTGGACCTATCATGAACCTAGTACCGTTCATATTGACCTTTGGAAAAAATGCTATGAAATTGTAACGACCCAGAAAATCTGAACCAATTTAAAAATTTTAAATTGGCTAAAAAAATGGATTTTAAATATTTAAAATAAATATTTTAAATAGTGGCGATGAAAACTGAGTTGAAATCGACATTTGAAAACCAATATAATTAATTATAATTATATATAGAATTGAAAATGGCGCGGTAGTTCGATAATTCGATTTCAAACTTCAATTGAATATACCGGGTGCAAAACAATCCGGATTTTAGTGAAACCAAAAACATTAGGATCTAATTGATGATATCTTTCTAACGAATCCGACCAATCGAAATTTGATAGCGGGAATCAAAAGATATGTCCAGTTGAAAATTCTGAATAGTCGCTATGGAATTCAGGCCCTTAGAAATGGACATTTTGCAAACGACCTCGGATTTCGACGAAACCACTTTTGTTGGATCCGCAGTGTCAAGTTATTGCTAGGTTTCAAATTTCATAATTTTTCGAATCAATATGTGAGCGTGGCAAAAGAAAACGCGTTTGACCAGTTTCAGTTGATTTTAATCGACTGGAAATTGGCCATTTTTCCAACGGTCTCAGAATTCGACGAAACTAGTTTTGTTAGGACCGTATCGTCAATACGTAACTAGAAAATATTTTTCTGGAATTTTTCTAGTTAGTATGTGACCCCGGTAATTTGAAATGTACGTTTAAAATTCAATATAAGGATTTAAATTGTAAATTCAACGGAAACTGATTGTAACGATCAAACCAGCTTACGATACATATCCCATTGTGTTCGGAATGGGGGTAAAACGCTATGGACGACAGGCGGTGGGCCTCGTTTCGAGGTCGTATGTAAAAGTCAACCCTTTTGCAAAATTTAATAATTAAATAATAATAAAAAAAATAAAAAAAATTACCTTCCCTCCTTTTCTTCTTCAACTGGCCCCCCCCGATTCAGTTATTCACAAAAAAAAAAAAAAAAAAAAGAGAAAACCTAAAAAAACCTAAATCGCGCCGCCTGACCCTCAACCCGCCGACGAACCCTTCGCCGAAGCCCCCATCGCCAGACTTCCTCCCTCCAGACATCGCCGACATCATCGAAGAACCCTCGCCCTCGCGAATCGAGGCAGCGCCTTCACCGACGAACCCTCGCGACACCTCCGAACACCAACCCTGCCGCCGACGCTCTACTTCCTCCCTCCACTTCGCATACCTCGGTAAGATTTAAGTTAATTTATTTTATTTTTATTTTTGTTTTATAAAACTGATTTATAAACCGATTTAAAACTAATTACTGTATTATTTTTTTTAGATTTGAAAACTGTTTTTTTTAGTTTTATAAACTGAAATTATAAAAGAACAAAAACTGATTTTTGTTTTAGGTTTTTAAAACAGAATTAAAAAAAATAAAAATAAAAATATAAAAACTGGATATTTTTAAAAGTAAAAACTGAATTTTATTAAAAGATAAAAAACTGAAATGTTTTAAAGAAGAAAAACTGAAATGTTTTAAAAGTATAAAAACTGAATGTTTTAAAAAGTATAAAACTGATATTTTTAAAAGTATAAAACATATTTTTATAAAAGAATTTTTAAAATTAGATTTTTTGTAAAGAAAGTAAAAACTGATTTCTTTTAAAAGAATTTTAAAACTGATTTATAAAAATATAAAAACTGATTTTTCTGAGATTTTAAAAACTGAATTATAAAGGAATATAAAAACTGATTTTAAAATGATTTATAAACTAGAAGAAGATTAGAAATTTAAAAGTAAAAATCATATTTTTATATATTGAAAGCCGAAGTAAAAATCATATTTTTGAATATTGAAAGTCAAAGTAAAAATCATATTTTTAAATATTGAAAGTCAAAGTAAATTCGATTCTTATATATTAAATAGCATAGTAAAAATTCTATTTTTACACATGCAGAGAATACGGGTGAAAGCGACAAAAAGGCGAAGATTTCTATAAAGGAAGAGTCGTGGTATTGGATAGCTATTGGTGAGATTTCTGATTTAAAAATTATATATATATGTGTTGAAAATGAAAGAGAATTGCTATATATAAATATCTATATATATATATATATATACGCCCCCTCGTCCACAAACCATGGATGATATTTATTGGTTGAAATTGTTGTGAAAATTTGATTGATAGCGAATGATTGTTTGGGATTGTTTGTGATTGATATTGGTTGATGGTGGTTGAAAAATACCCATTTGTGGTTGTGAAATATTTGGTTGAAACCACATAGGATTAGTTTGTGGAAATGAAATAAATATATACATGCCGCCTGCGTGCGAACTAGATGCATGATCCCCATTGTCAAAAACCGCGAGGTTTTAAGGTAGAGCGAGGAGCCGTACTAGGGACGGTCCCGGTTTAACTACCCTGCCGTTATGCCGCCGAAATTTTGAATAATATTTGTGTGTTTGAATTATTTTCATATGCTTAAACTATATTTATTCATTGAATAGAAAACATTCATGTGTTGAATTGATATTCATTCGTTGTTTAGCAATTCATGTGTTGAATGGTATTCGCGTTTTAGAATATAAAAATCACATTTTTATCTATATATAGAAACTATAGAAAACATTCATGTGTTGAATTGATATTCATTCGTTGTTTAGCAATTCATGTGTTGAATGGTATTCGCGTTTTAGAATATAAAAATCACATTTTTATCTATATATAAAAACTATTGAAAACATTCATGTGTTGAATTGATATTCATTCGTTGTTTAGAAATTCATGTGTTGAATGGTATTCATATTTTGAAATAAATTGTTCGATAATAAAAAATCACATTTTTATCTATATATAGAAACTATTGAAAACATTCATGTGTTGAATTGATATTCATTCGTTGTTTAGCAATTCATGTGTTGAATGGTATTCATATTTTGAAATAAATTGTTCGATAATAAAAATCACATTTTTATCGATATCTAAAAACTATAGAAAACATTCATGTGTTGAATTGATATTCATTCGTTGTTTAGAAATTCATGTGTTGAATGGTATTCATATTTTGAAATAAATTGTTCGATAATAAAAACCACATTTTTATCGATATCTAAAAACTATAGAAAACATTCATGTGTTGAATTGATATTCATTCGTTGTTTAGAAATTCATGTGTTGAATGGTATTCATATTTTGAAATAAATTGTTCGATAATAAAAACCACATTTTTATCGATATCTAAAAACTATAGAAAACATTCATGTGTTGAATTGATATTCATTCATTGTTTAGAAATTCATGTGTTGAATGGTATTCATATTTTGAAATAAATTGTTCGATAATAAAAATCACATTTTTATCGATATCTAAAAACTATAGAAAACATTCATGTGTTGAATTGATATTCATTCGTTGTTTAGAAATTCATGTGTTGAATGGTATTCATATTTTGAAATAAATTGTTCGATAATAAAAATCACATTTTTATCGATATCTAAAAACTATAGAAGACATTCATGTGTTGAATTGATATTCATTCGTTGTTTAGAAATTCATGTGTTGAATGATATTCATATTTTGAAATAAATTGTTTGATAATAAAAATCACCTTTTATCGACTATATGAACTATGTAAAATAACCTCGATTTAAAAGAAATGGTTTTATGATAAAAATTTCATTTTTATCACCAACTTGAACTATATAGAAGAATAGTGATTTGAAATGAATTGTTTTACAATAAAAATCACATTTTTATTGTATGCATAAATCGTTGAAATGTGAAGTGTTAAAAATAGCCCCTTGTTCAAAATAAACATATATGAGTTGAAATATTCATTAATTAGCTAATGAAATGATTTGCACCTATTTATGTAACATTAGAATGAATGGTGTTTTTAAACCAAATAGAAATCAAATATGAAGTTGAATAGAAAATGAAAAATGATATGGACTGTATATATATGTACATGCATATTCATTGAACAGGTTATAGCAAAGGGGCTAGAGAAGAGGAATAAAATTTGTGCCCGACAAATAGGTACACATTTACTGATTTGTTTGGGTGATGATTTTGAGCCTGTTGGCTAGCCACTTGGCTTTTTTTTTTCTTTTTGAGATTAGAAGGACCGGGACGCTATTTGCGATTTCCCGACGCTCCCGGTACAGGGGAGGTTATGGCGAAATTTTTCCAAAATTTAAGGTGTTAGAAATTTTTTTGAAGTGAAAACGATATTGAAATTGTAGAATGAACTATATTTATATAAATATATAAATATAAATAAAATTAAAACGAAACGAAGCCGTGCAGTTCGTATTTTGAAACCGTGATTTCAAACGACTAGTACGGGAAATCCGACCATAGGATTTTCCCGAAACCTCAACCGTCGGGTTCGCCTTGGAATAATCTTTCCAACGGCACCAACCTTGTAAAAATTCAACGGTTGGATTGTCTGGAATGTTTAATTTAAATCTGAAGAAAAACAGCGCCAGAAGCGATTATATTTATATATATATAAATATAATTATATATTTAATCGAATAACGACGCTGCAGTTCGTATTTTGAAATCGAAAATTCAAACGATTGTACCGGGAGATCCGACCGTCGGATTTTCCCGAAACTGGAACCGTTGGGTTCGTTTTGAAAAGACCTTTCTAATGATGTAAATTTTGTAAAGATCCAACGGTTAGATTTTCAGATATGTGTAAATCAAATTTGACTAAAAACAGCGGCACGGCCGCCTTATGGCCCGAAGCGTCGTTTTGAATAAAATGGATATTTTAAAATAAATAAAAATAGCGATAAATAGTTATAAAATATCATAAGCGATATGGAATGGAAATAAACTGAATTTGCTTGATTTATGTGATGTTTGATGGTTGAATGTGTTTGGTGTGAAAATTACATTAAAGGACAAAATTGGTGTTATAGAATAATTTAACCATTGAAATAAATCGAATCGAAATTCTAAATATACGTGAATTATTTGAAAAGGCCGAGTTAATTCTCATTTCAAATAATTGATCGACGATTGAAAATCGAAGATGAAGACGATGGTCGAAGACCGGAGATCTTCACCTCGTTTGGATGGTAACCGAGGTCCTGATTGGGAGGCATCCCGAAATATGGATAATGAGTGGTGATCATCCGAACGTACGTGTTGGTCGAAGGGTTTGCGAGGTATTTAGTGCCTCCGGTTTCGTTCAGACCCAGAACGGACTTGTAAATGGACTGTGTGTCTGACATAGGATTTATTCTGTGTGGCATGCTAAGATGCAGTGATCAGGGCTTCTGTTGAAAAGCAAAGTCTTGTGGTGATGATCAAAGCACCGCCTGTGTGGCGTAGCTTTGTGTATAACGTGAATTCGCGAGCCTCACACCCCGGTATGAACCTAAAACGGGAGAAGGACCTCAGGGAGGGCATGCGTTTCTTCCTAGCTAGGGTGGTGTCAGTGACCTACCAGCCCTGACATTTATATACTTTTCACCTATGTGGTTGTTGCTGTTGCGAGGCGCCTCGGTTTGATCGGACGATCCGGGTCCGATGGAGCCATTCGTTGGCTCGTTTACGCCCCTAAGGGCGGGGAAACGTATTGTTCAGGCATAATAATCCACATCGGTGGACCGGCCCTGACGATCCAAGGGGCAGTTGCGGCTGTTCCTGAGGCTCGGGCTAGGCAGTCTCGAATTCGGTAAGGACTATCTTTTGCCTTGGTTCATGACGGAAATCCAATTTCCAAATACGTGACGATGCGATTTTGATTGTATACCTATATATGGCGACATAGTGGTATGGGGCATTAATGCCGTCTATGATTGATAGTTTATGATTTGCAATCGTTTTCAAAACCTATAAACACTAGCAATAATATCAAATGCCTTTGTTTTATTCGTATCAAGCATATCTTGGCCGTTATAAGGTAAAAACTCTATCCTCCGGTTTGCGTTGCATTGTGTGATGGGAACTGAGTCTTATAACGGCTTCATTTTTATAAAAAGCATAGCGATGTTTAAAAGAAAGATTTATTTTAAAGCACTGGCAATCCAATGGAGTAAACCCGTTCCACGAAAGTGGCGTGGTCCTGTGATTAGCCAATTATATATGTGTTGAGTGGATTTCTCATACCAGTCCCATGACTGACTCGTAGTTTGTTTCACTCTCAAACTCGGGTGCCCCTTTTTCTACACGGGCAGCCTTGTATTCAGGTTTAGCTGGTTCTTTCTGGATAGCTGGAGCTGAAGATGGATTCTATCATTTATTTCTTTTTATGCTGTTCAGCTCCTATTGTACATATTTTGTTTATTTCCGCTGTAGACATTTATGTATAGCTGAACTGTACTTGTACTAAGTAAGATCCTGTATACTGTGTAACTCTGATGATTACTTTTATCCAGTATATTTTGTTGTTCATTCTGGTGTATTTATTTAATTCTGTTCTGCTATTATCTGTTTCTGTGTTATATTCCAAAAGATAACCTTGTTTCCGTGAGAACGGGAAATCGGGTCGTCTCAACGTGGTATCAGAGCTTTGGTTAAGCTTAGTTCTGGAATATAACATTTGAACGAACTCGTCAGAAATAGAACCAGTAGTGTTCTAGGACGGGCAACTCTATACAGATAGGATCAGTAATATCCTAGTATAACTAAAGCAGAATCAGAATAACTCGTTAGAGATGGGGTCAGAAGTGCCTCAGAACGAGTCAAGCGAAATATATTTTTAAACAACGTACTTGTGATTATATATATATATATATATATATATATATATAGTCTGGTTCTAGAAATATAATTTTTGAATATATAAAAGGTATATTTTTAAAGGTTAAAAATAAATGGATTGGTTGTTGTGTTGTATGATTATAGATTTATCAAACCACTTTCGACTTTGTTCCTTTTCGGGGACGAAAAGTTTTAAGTGGGGGAGATTGTAACGACCCAGAAAATCTGAACCAATTTAAAAATTTTAAATTGGCTAAAAAAATGGATTTTAAATATTTAAAATAAATATTTTAAATAGTGGCGATGAAAACTGAGTTGAAATCGACATTTGAAAACCAATATAATTAATTATAATTATATATAGAATTGAAAATGGCGCGGTAGTTCGATAATTCGATTTCAAACTTCAATTGAATATACCGGGTGCAAAACAATCCGGATTTTAGTGAAACCAAAAACATTAGGATCTAATTGATGATATCTTTCTAACGAATCCGACCAATCGAAATTTGATAGCGGGAATCAAAAGATATGTCCAGTTGAAAATTCTGAATAGTCGCTATGGAATTCAGGCCCTTAGAAATGGACATTTTGCAAACGACCTCGGATTTCGACGAAACCACTTTTGTTGGATCCGCAGTGTCAAGTTATTGCTAGGTTTCAAATTTCATAATTTTTCGAATCAATATGTGAGCGTGGCAAAAGAAAACGCGTTTGACCAGTTTCAGTTGATTTTAATCGACTGGAAATTGGCCATTTTTCCAACGGTCTCAGAATTCGACGAAACTAGTTTTGTTAGGACCGTATCGTCAATACGTAACTAGAAAATATTTTTCTGGAATTTTTCTAGTTAGTATGTGACCCCGGTAATTTGAAATGTACGTTTAAAATTCAATATAAGGATTTAAATTGTAAATTCAACGGAAACTGATTGTAACGATCAAACCAGCTTACGATACATATCCCATTGTGTTCGGAATGGGGGTAAAACGCTTTGGACGACATGCGGTGGGCCTCGTTTCGAGGTCGTATGTAAAAGTCAACCCTTTTGCAAAATTTAATAATTAAATAATAATAAAATAAATAAATAAAATTACCTTCCCTCCTTTTCTTCTTCAACTGGCCCCCCCCCCGATTCAGTTATTCACAAACAAAAAAAAAAAAAAAAAAGAGAAAACCTAAAAAAACCTAAATCGCGCCGCCTGACCCTCAACCCGCCGACGAACCCTTCGCCGAAGCCCCCACCGCCAGACTTCCTCCCTCCAGACATCGCCGACATCATCGAAGAACCCTCGCCCTCGCGAATCGAGGCATCGCCTTCACCGACGAACCCTCGCGACACCTCCGAACACCAACCCTGCCGCCGACGCTCTACTTCCTCCCTCCACTTCGCATACCTCGGTAAGATTTAAGTTAATTTATTTTATTTTTATTTTTGTTTTATAAAACTGATTTATAAACCGATTTAAAACTAATTACTGTATTATTTTTTTTAGATTTGAAAACTGTTTTTTTTAGTTTTATAAACTGAAATTATAAAAGAACAAAAACTGATTTTTGTTTTAGGTTTTTAAAACAGAATTAAAAAAAAAAAATATAAAAACTGGATATTTTTAAAAGTAAAAACTGAATTTTATAAAAAGATAAAAAACTGAAATGTTTTAAAGAAGAAAAACTGAAATGTTTTAAAAGTATAAAAACTGAATGTTTTAAAAAGTATAAAACTGATATTTTTAAAAGTATAAAACATATTTTTATAAAAGAATTTTTAAAACTAGATTTTTTGTAAAGAAAGTAAAAACTGATTTCTTTTAAAAGAATTTTAAAACTGATTTATAAAAATATAAAAACTGATTTTTCTGAGATTTTAAAAACTGAATTATAAAGGAATATAAAAACTGATTTTAAAATGATTTATAAACTAGAAGAAGATTAGAAATTTAAAAGTAAAAATCATATTTTTATATATTGAAAGCCGAAGTAAAAATCATATTTTTGAATATTGAAAGTCAAAGTAAAAATCATATTTTTAAATATTGAAAGTCAAAGTAAATTCGATTCTTATATATTAAATAGCATAGTAAAAATTCTATTTTTACACATGCAGAGAATACGGGTGAAAGCGACAAAAAGGCGAAGATTTCTATAAAGGAAGAGTCGTGGTATTGGATAGCTATTGGTGAGATTTCTGATTTAAAAATTATATATATATGTGTTGAAAATGAAAGAGAATTGCTATATATAAATATCTATATATATATACGCCCCCTCGTCCACAAACCATGGACGATATTTATTGGTTGAAATTGTTGTGAAAATTTGATTGATAGCGAATGATTGTTTGGGATTGTTTGTGATTGATATTGGTTGATGGTGGTTGAAAAATACCCATTTGTGGTTGTGAAATATTTGGTTGAAACCACATAGGATTAGTTTGTGGAAATGAAATAAATATATACATGCCGCCTGCGTGCGAACTAGATGCATGATCCCCATTGTCAAAAACCGCGAGGTTTTAAGGTAGAGCGAGGAGCCGTACTAGGGACGGTCCCGGTTTAACTACCCTGCCGTTATGCCGCCGAAATTTTGAATAATATTTGTGTGTTTGAATTATTTTCATATGCTTAAACTATATTTATTCATTGAATAGAAAACATTCATGTGTTGAATTGATATTCATTCGTTGTTTAGCAATTCATGTGTTGAATGGTATTCGCGTTTTAGAATATAAAAATCACATTTTTATCTATATATAGAAACTATAGAAAACATTCATGTGTTGAATTGATATTCATTCGTTGTTTAGCAATTCATGTGTTGAATGGTATTCGCGTTTTAGAATATAAAAATCACATTTTTATCTATATATAAAAACTATTGAAAACATTCATGTGTTGAATTGATATTCATTCGTTGTTTAGAAATTCATGTGTTGAATGGTATTCATATTTTGAAATAAATTGTTCGATAATAAAAAATCACATTTTTATCTATATATAGAAACTATTGAAAACATTCATGTGTTGAATTGATATTCATTCGTTGTTTAGCAATTCATGTGTTGAATGGTATTCATATTTTGAAATAAATTGTTCGATAATAAAAATCACATTTTTATCGATATCTAAAAACTATAGAAAACATTCATGTGTTGAATTGATATTCATTCGTTGTTTAGAAATTCATGTGTTGAATGGTATTCATATTTTGAAATAAATTGTTCGATAATAAAAACCACATTTTTATCGATATCTAAAAACTATAGAAAACATTCATGTGTTGAATTGATATTCATTCGTTGTTTAGAAATTCATGTGTTGAATGGTATTCATATTTTGAAATAAATTGTTCGATAATAAAAACCACATTTTTATCGATATCTAAAAACTATAGAAAACATTCATGTGTTGAATTGATATTCATTCGTTGTTTAGAAATTCATGTGTTGAATGGTATTCATATTTTGAAATAAATTGTTCGATAATAAAAATCACATTTTTATCGATATCTAAAAACTATAGAAAACATTCATGTGTTGAATTGATATTCATTCGTTGTTTAGAAATTCATGTGTTGAATGGTATTCATATTTTGAAATAAATTGTTCGATAATAAAAATCACATTTTTATCGATATCTAAAAACTATAGAAGACATTCATGTGTTGAATTGATATTCATTCGTTGTTTAGAAATTCATGTGTTGAATGATATTCATATTTTGAAATAAATTGTTTGATAATAAAAATCACCTTTTATCGACTATATGAACTATGTAAAATAACCTCGATTTAAAAGAAATGGTTTTATGATAAAAATTTCATTTTTATCACCAACTTGAACTATATAGAAGAATAGTGATTTGAAATGAATTGTTTTACAATAAAAATCACATTTTTATTGTATGCATAAATCGTTGAAATGTGAAGTGTTAAAAATAGCCACTTGTTCAAAATAAACATATATGAGTTGAAATATTCATTAATTAGCTAATGAAATGATTTGCACCTATTTATGTAACATTAGAATGAATGGTGTTTTTAAACCAAATAGAAATCAAATATGAAGTTGAATAGAAAATGAAAAATGATATGGACTGTATATATATATGTACATGCATATTCATTGAACAGGTTATAGCAAAGGGGCTAGAGAAGAGGAATAAAATTTGTGCCCGACAAATAGGTACACATTTACTGATTTGTTTGGGTGATGATTTTGAGCCTGTTGGCTAGCCGCTTGGCTTTTTTTTTTCTTTTTGAGATTAGAAGGACCGGGACGCTATTTGCGATTTCCCGACGCTCCCGGTACAGGGGAGGTTATGGCGAAATTTTTCCAAAATTTAAGGTGTTAAAAAAATTTTTGAAGTGAAAACGATATTGAAATTGTAGAATGAACTATATTTATATAAATATATAAATATAAATAAAATTAAAACGAAACGAAGCCGTGCAGTTCGTATTTTGAAACCGTGATTTCAAACGACTAGTACGGGAAATCCGACCATAGGATTTTCCCGAAACCTCAACCGTCGGGTTCGCCTCTGAATAATCTTTCCAACGGCACCAACCTTGTAAAAATTCAACGGTTGGATTGTCTGGAATGTTTAATTCAAATCTGAAGAAAAACAGCGCCAGAAGCGATTATATTTATATATATATAAATATAATTATATATTTAATCGAATAACGACGCTGCAGTTCGTATTTTGAAATCGAAAATTCAAACGATTGTACCGGGAGATCCGACCGTCGGATTTTCCCGAAACTGGAACCGTTGGGTTCGTTTTGAAAAGACCTTTCTAATGATGTAAATTTTGTAAAGATCCAACGGTTAGATTTTCAGATATGTGTAAATCAAATTTGACTAAAAACAGCGCCACGGCCGCCTTATGGCCCGAAGCGTCGTTTTGAATAAAATGGCTATTTTAAAATAAATAAAAATAGCGATAAATAGTTATAAAATATCATAAGCGATATGGAATGGAAATAAACTGAATTTGCTTGATTTATGTGATGTTTGATGGTTGAATGTGTTTGGTGTGAAAATTACATTAAAGGACAAAATTGGTGTTGTAGAATAATTTAACCATTGAAATAAATCGAATCGAAATTCTAAATATACGTGAATTATTTGAAAAGGCCGAGTTAATTCTCATTTCAAATAATTGATCGACGATTGAAAATCGAAGATGAAGACGATGGTCGAAGACCGGAGATCTTCACCTCGTTTGGATGGTAACCGAGGTCCTGATTGGGAGGCATCCCGAAATATGGATAATGAGTGGTGATCATCCGAACGTACGTGTTGGTCGAAGGGTTTGCGAGGTATTTAGTGCCTCCGGTTTCGTTCAGACCCAGAACGGACTTGTAAATGGACTGTGTGTCTGACATAGGATTTATTCTGTGTGGCATGCTAAGATGCAGTGATCAGGGCTTCTGTTGAAAAGCAAAGTCTTGTGGTGATGATCAAAGCACCGCCTGTGTGGCGTAGCTTTGTGTATAACGTGAATTCGCGAGCCTCACACCCCGGTATGAACCTAAAACTGGAGAAGGACCTCGGGGAGGGCATGCGTTTCTTCCTAGCTAGGGTGGTGTCAGTGACCTACCAGCCCTGACATTTATATACTTTTCACCTATGTGGTTGTTGCTGTTGCGAGGCGTCTCGGTTTGATCGGACGATCCGGGTCCGATGGAGCCATTCGTTGGCTCGTTTACGCCCCAAAGGGCGGGGAAACGTATTGTTCAGGCATAATAATCCACATCGGTGGACCGGCCCTGACGATCCAAGGGGCAGTTGCGGCTGTTCCTGAGGCTCGGGCTAGGCAGTCTCGAATTCGGTAAGGACTATCTTTTGCCTTGGTTCATGACGGAAATCCAATTTTCAAATACGTGACGATGCGATTTTGATTGTATACCTATATATGGCGACATAGTGGTATGGGGCATTAATGCCGTCTATGATTGATAGTTTATGATTTGCAATCGTTTTCAAAACCTATAAACACTAGCAATAATATCAAATGCCTTTGTTTTATTCGTATCAAGCATATCTTGGCCGTTATAAGGTAAAAACTCTATCCTCCGGTTTGCGTTGCATTGTGTGATGGGAACTGAGTCTTATAACGGCTTCATTTTTATAAAAAGCATAGCGATGTTT
The DNA here is from genome assembly GCA_030737875.1 of Allium sativum. NCBI lineage: Eukaryota > Viridiplantae > Streptophyta > Magnoliopsida > Asparagales > Amaryllidaceae > Allium > Allium sativum. The sequence goes on along the minus strand of CM060919.1, from coordinate 601,520,460 downwards.
AAAAGAAAGATTTGTTTTAAAGCACTGGCAATCCAATGGAGTAAACCCGTTCCACGAAAGTGGCGTGGTCCTGTGATTAGCCAATTATATATGTGTTGAGTGGATTTCTCATACCAGTCCCATGACTGACTCGTAGTTTGTTTCACTCTCAAACTCGGGTGCCCCCTTTTCTACACGGGCAGCCTTGTATTCAGGTTTAGCTGGTTCTTTCTGGATAGCTGGAGCTGAAGATGGATTCTATCATTTATTTCTTTTTATGCTGTTCAGCTCCTATTGTACATATTTTGTTTATTTCCGCTGTAGACATTTATGTATAGCTGAACTGTACTTGTACTAAGTAAGATCCTGTATACTGTGTAACTCTGATGATTACTTTTATCCAGTATATTTTGTTGTTCATTCTGGTGTATTTATTTAATTCTGTTCTGCTATTATCTGTTTCTGTGTTATATTCCAAAAGATAACCTTGTTTCCGTGAGAACGGGAAATCGGGTCGTCTCAGAAATGGATTATGGCTTATGCATGTTAACAAACCTTAACCCCTCATGTTTCTTAACATGCATATGATGATATTGAGCCTATTTGCTAATTATGCTATCATACGTGTTTGTGGGCAAAGCACCCTTATGCTATTATGCATGCTTGTGGCCAAATCACCCTTATGCTACTATGCATGCTTGTGGCCAAATCACCCTTATGCTATTATGCATGCTTGTGGCCAAATCACCCTTATGCTATTATGCATGCTTGTGGCCAAAGCACCCTTATGCTATTTGATATGTTTGAGGCCAAGTCACTTTTTTTTGCTATCATACATGTTGAGGCCATATGCTAGTATGATGAACCCCTTTTGCCTCAAATATCACCACGTTTAACTTGTGATAGACCTTGCCATCTTATGCCCACCTTGTCATATTCTTATGTTCCCCCTTGTTGATCTATTTGCGTTGATGCGAACTTACGTGCGATGGGGTTACGTTATGGGTAAACTTAAATGACATGAGACATGACTTGAAATATGACATGTGATTATGTTTGAAACATGAACGTGGACATGACGTGTAGAAAACATGAAAGTGGCCAACTCGAGGTTGGGTTGAGTTTGTAGCATAAATCTACCCGAAACCGACCGGCTTAACTAGTGGCTACAAACAATAGGACCCAATGTGAGTAGTTGGTCATATCGCACTTAAAACCCGAGGTTAGACTAGGTTGTGGTGTAAAGCTACCCGGACCCGCCCGGCTTAACTAGTAACCACAACAAAGTCTAATGTGAGAGGTTGGGGTGCATTAAGTCAATTAATGCCACATGGTAGGGTTAAGTCATGGACTACTTGAATACTTAACCAATTAAACACGATGGATTGGTGGGGTTAAGTCATGAACTACTTGAATATACTTAACCAGTTGAACACGATGTATTGATAGGGTTAAGTCATGAACTGCTTGGATACACTTGACCAACTCAATACATGGTTAGGATAGGGTTAACCACACTTAACCCATTTAAAACCCTAGTTACGTGGCCCTTTTCAGCAGTAACCTACTTGGGAGTATCTGGATACCCTAGACTAGGCTAGGGTGGGGCACGATTACTGACTGATTGTAAGAGACCAAAAGAGACGGCTGAAGAGTGCACCGGTTGTTCAAGCGGACCATGGTCGTGCACATTAAGTCCGGAGTTGAACATGGGCACCGGTAGGTTTAGACTGTGCGTGCTTGGATTGTGTCTGTGGTTTACGCCTTAGGGATGGATACACCCTAGGGTGGACCTTGCACAGTTAACTACATTCCATGATTAGGCCGTATGACACCGATACACGACGAGTTAGGCTTATAGGGAGCCAATCGACTAGACCGAGTAGTTGGACCTTGATTTAGGTCATCTCATGATGTGGGGCCAACCTTGGGCCAAGGGATCATTTCTTGTTTATACTTGACATGGATTAGAATACTAGTACACCAGGTGCAACTTAACCTTGTATATGCGATGCCACACTTGGTCTGTCTTGTTAACTTTTCACCATGCCAGTTATCATCCTATGTTTCATCTCTGTTTTACATGTCCAGTTAACTTTATTAGTTTTTATACTAATAGTAGGTAGGACTTACCAGTCTTTTTGACTGACCCGTTTTCTTTCGCCTTTTTTCTTCCGTTCCCCCCCAGGTTCTCAGGGTGGGAACACTAGCACCTAGCTTGGATCTTTAGCTTGCTTTCTGGATAGCTCATGTACGGTTTGGACTTGAGCTCGCTATGGCTTTACTACTTCTACTTTGGGGGATAGTTTACTTTATGTTATTTCCAGTTTCCAGTTTATGTTTCTAGACTTGTAGTAGTTGGAACATAATGACTCAATACTTTGATGTAAATTGACTATGGTTTTGAAATAGTAGTTTTATCCGCTGCTTTACTCACTCTGTTTTACTTATATGTTCTGTCTTGTGATATCTGCATGCATGTTTACCTCGTTTAACGCCCCTCCGAAGCTAGTGCGCTTGCAAGAGTGACATTGGCGGAGGTGGGGTGTTACATTATGATTTCAAGATTGCTTATACCCCTGCCAAGGGTATTGTGGTGGAAGACACACTGAGTAGGCAGAGGATGGACTTAAGTCCTCTGTTTGTAGTGATAAAAAGTTTGGAGTTCATATCAACTTTTGACTTTAGACCCTCCACCGAGTTTTTGCCTGGTTTGTTTGCATCGCTAGAGATACGACCTACTCTTATGGACCAGATAGGAGCTTCGCAGCGAGATGATCCAAAGATTTCAGACATCTTGGATAGGCTCAACAAAGGGGAGACTTCTATTCACCTCAATATATATTCCATAAACGATGAAGGGTGAGTGTGACGAGATGGAAGGCTTTGTGTCCCCCCAAACCGGAAGTTTGTTAAAGACAGTCCTAGAAGAAGACCATCATTCTAAGATGACTATTCATCCAGGAGGTGATAAGATGTATAGAGACATGAAGAGGGTTTTCTTTTGGGCTGGGATGAAGAAAGATATGGCAGAATTTGTTTCTCAATGTTTGGTTTGTCAGTAAGTTAAAGCTGAACAAAAGGAACCCAGTGGTTTACTTCATTATTTGGAGGTTCCACAGTGGAAGTAGGAGAGCATCTCTATGTATTTCATAGATGGTTTACCAAGATCAAAGAAAGGAAACACCAGTATTTGGGTTGTAGTAGATAGACTTACAAACAGCGCTCATTTCATTCTAGTTAAGAGTAAGAGGACGGCAGCATGGTTGGCAATAGTTTATGTTCGTGAGATAGTCCGCCTTCATGGAGTACCTTCCAGTATCGTAAGTGATTGTGACCCTATCTTCACCAGTGAATTTGGGAGAAGATTGCAAGAAGCATTAGGTACACAGTTGTGTTTGAGCACCGCTTATCACCCACAGACCGATGGACAAACGGAAAGGGTAAACAGAGTTCTTGAGGATCTTTTAAGGTTGTATATCCAAGATTTTGAAGGGACTTGGGAAGAACATCTTTTTTTAGTAGAGTTCGCCTACAACAACAGTTATCAAGCTAGCATTGGAATGGCACCCTTCGAAGCATTATACAGACAACCCTGTAGACCACCAACTTGTTGGTGAGAATCTACAGAAAGGCTATTAATTGGACCAAATATGGTTAGAGAAACGTCTGAGAAGATTGATTTCATCAGACGGCGAATGAAGACTGCTCAAGAAAGGCAGAAATCCTATGAAGACAAGAGAAGGACTGACATTGAATTTGAAGTGGGAGACATAGTTTTTATTAAAGTGTCACCTTTGATGAATGTGGTTCGCTTCGGATCTATAGGGAAATTGGCACCAAGATTCATAGGGCCATTTCCCATAACTGAAAGGATTGGCTAGATGGCCTATAGAGTAAAGCTACCCAAAAGACTATCCGGCGTTCATGATGTTTTCCATGTTTCTCATTTGTGGAAGTGCTTGCATGATACCGCAGAAGTAGTTGAGCCAAATATATTGGAGGAAGTATAGTTGGAACGGGAGGTGACAGTCAGACGAGTTCCTACCCATATTCTTGGATCAGAAGTTAAGAAGTTACGCAATAGAGAGGTCAAGTTGATAATGGTTCAGTGGGGAGATAATCCAGAGGATGTGACTTGGGAGACCGAAGACAAGATTCGTGCTTCGTACCCTTTTCTTTTCGAGTGTATTTTCTTGACTTCCTTTCCAAAGCTTTTGTTCATGCTTGTTTCTATCATTCAAGTATATCCTATCGATTGAATCTTCAACCTTTAGGTAGGAATCCCATGGATGTAAACATGTGTTTGACACATGTGATGCTTGATGGATGCAAGTGGATGCAAGCGTTTGTTAGTGATTGCTCGTGGATGCATATACACACACATTAGGTACTAGATCGGCTCAATCACTCTCACACTGCATATGGATGTGTGTGCATTTTTCTTCTTTTAATGGATGGAAATGGATGTATCATCATATGAATGTTGCATTTGGATGGACGTTTGTGCACCCATATAGAACTTACATGTTAAAATAGGGTTATTTGCATACATGTTGGACTCATAGCATTAACATACATTACATTAAGGAGGTCAACTAAATCAGTAGACCGCCTGATCTTCGCATTAGTATTGGGACATACACACACACCTCTGCATATGTTCATATAAGCATTAGAAGTCTTTAAGGACAATGGATACCTATGATTGGTGGATGTGTAGATGGACAGTAGGATATGCATTCTTCTTAACTTGGAGATTTCGGGGACAAAATCCTTTGAGTAGGGGAGAATGTAATACCCCATAATTTTAACAATAATATAATAAGATAAATTAAATAATAATTAATTTAATATTCAAAATTAAGGGAAATGGACTACGCCATTGAGTCCGTCTCGGAATTCTGGTCAAAATAGATTCATGGGTATACCCCATAAGGGGGGGGGGTCAACCTCCCTGAACAGATCTGGGCAGAATTCATTTCTCTAAATGTGGACTCCTTTCTTGACCCGGTTCATTGGCTCCAGGCTATAAATAATACCCCATTTCTCTTGTTTCTCCACACTAAAATCAATGGAGGACTAGATGCTGCCACTGCTCAGGCTGAATCAAACCTTTTTCTTCTTCTGCAATCAAGTTATTCAAGCTTTGATCTGTGATTCAACGCTAGCAATCCATTCTCTATTTTTCTAGATCCAAACACTGTGAGTTTAAGTTACTTTTAGATTTAAATAATTAAAAAGTAAAACATGATATGACTATAATTTGGATCTATGCCAGTGAATGCTTGAATCATATCAGATCTGTTATAACTTGTGCACCTATGATATTCTGACATGACCATGATTTAGATCTTAACCTTTATCATGTCAGATTTGTCTTTGATAGTGGATCTAATTCACTATTTAGATCACTTTATACCTGTTCTATTATGTTTGTGGCCAAATCAGATATGTTGTCAGTTAGACATCTAAATCATTGTTTAGATCTTATCATGCCTATTATGACATCCCTATTGTGTTAGAATCAATTCTATTATCATATGTTCATTAGATCTGTTCCTATATGCCCACCTTGTAATTATGCTGCTATATGTTTATGCTGTCATATGTCAATTTTGTTATCATGTTCATTTATGTCCTTTTTCCTCTTTCTTTCCCTTTTTATTTTTATAGCCATGCTAGTTTCGATCCTAGGCATGCTGCTGAAGTATGCGAATGCGTTAGATGGGGAACGAGGGGAAAACGGTGAAAATTGGGCATAATTTGTAATTGGAAGTTTAGGCATAACTTGAATGAAATATAATCAAATTATGACTACAAACACTAATTTGGGGCATATGGTTCAATATGGACATAACTTGGGAAAAGGGGCACAAAAACCTATAACGACATAGGTAAATTTGTTAATAATGGAAATGCCTAGAATTACAATAACTTAAAATTGTAGACCGTGCTTAGACACGAGGTTAGATTGCACTTGTGGTGGAAGTCTTCCCGGAACCAACTGACATATCCAGCAACCACAAGTGGTGAATCTAACGTGGGAGGTCTAAGTGCATAAATATGAGACGTGCTAAGACACGCCCGATTTGTGGAAGAATTCTGCCCAGAACCGACCTAGTTGGACATGGTAGTGAATTGGATTACTTAATCTTGTTGGATCATAGGGATTGTATGAACATGTTAAATTAAATAGAGGTTAAGTAAACTTGTTTGAAATAGGGGCTGGGTTAAGTAAGTCTGGGGTTAGTGGGTAATATTTATATATAGGCCTACAAAACTTAACCGGTTGGGGTTATGTAATTAAGGACACTATTAGGTAAGCATAACCTGTGGAAATGTTGGGGTTATGTAATTAAAGACACCTTTAGGTAAGCATAATCTGTGGAAATCCTAGTGGGGATGCAAGACAAAGGGGAGAGCTTGCATCATCTTGTGTGTAGGACTCGTTTCATTATGTAACCCATATAACGGTATCAAACGAGCACTCCGTCCTAGGTCGGAGTCGGGGAACGCTTACTATGATGATTGTAAGAGATCCAAACATGGAGGACAGTGTGGGCGGTGCAAACCGACCAGGGTCATGTGTGTGCATGATCTGGGCAGAGGGGGATAAGACGACCATGACACCTGTAGATATGGTTGTGAACATCAACGAAGGGTTTCCACTCTAGGAAGTGATACATCCTAGTGTGGGGTCGACATAGGGTATCTACGGAGCAGGGAGCTGATCGATTAGGGTAGTAATTAGGGTACATCTAGACATATACCTAAGTCTACCATCTTATATTTGTTGGGATCATCTCATTCTGGTTATACCAGTATTAGTGCAGAGAAATCATTAGAGAAGCGTATACATTCTATAAGTCTAACCTGTTCACCTTGTCATACCTGCCTTATATGATGTTATCTTTCTTATCCACTTTATATGTCTGTCATGATAATTTTACTTATTTACTTGCTAAATGTAACTGGACTCACTAGACTTTATGTCTAACCATTTTGTTTTCTCTTCTTTCTCTTACGTTCCCTCCTAGGTTCTTAGGGAGGGAATACTCAGGCTTGACAGTGATTTTGTTTTCGTCTTGCTTGGAGCTGCTTAGATGTATTGCTCAAGCTCTTATCTACTATGGTCATGTTTTTATTTGGGGAAATTATGCTTCTTTTATTATTGTACTCTGATGTTTTAAGTACAAGACAGAAATTTTAATGATGTACTGGGTTTATGTATTTTCAGACTCATGATGTTTTGAACCACGATGCTTTATGAATAATAATGTTTACAATTCCACTGCTATTTTATATCTGTCTTGTAATGTTTCTATTTCTGTTTACCTATAACGCTTCGCGAAACTTAATGCATTCTCTTAATGAGTGACATTAACGAACGTGGGGTGTTACATTCAACCTATAAAGGAAAGCTTAGATAGAATTCCTTATTACCCAACTAAAAAGATAAAGATTTAGAAAGAGTCAAAGGAAGGTTGTAACTGACTATAGGGGATATTTTATTTTCAAAAGTAATTTTTGATTTCTAAAAAATGTGTTTTATTTTGAAAGTACTTTCTTTTGAAACAAACACTTTAGTGGTCTATGTAACCTTAGACTCTGATACCAATTAACACCCCATATTCCTTAATGTCACTTGTATGAGGATTTCATTAAGAAAATATGGAGCATTACAGGTATAAAGTCATAAAATATCACAGAGACTAAGATTTCACAAGACATAAAAGTATAAATTTTACAACGGAAGAAGAACTTTCATTTTTAAATACAAAACTATCTTTGTTTCAATTAACCAAAGCGTAGTGTCTCAAAATCTCAGTCAAAAACAACATTAGAGTAACATAATATTATTTCCGAAATAGTCAAAATCATACATCCTAATCTTGGAAAGAGAAAGGGAAGTAATCTATCTTTTGCAGAAATCCATCACGGCAAAATCATCAAAGAAATCTGAACTATACACTTTCTCCTTGTAAAGCTGGGGGAAAAGAAGAAAGGAAAATGGTCAGACATAAAGCCTGGTGAGCTGTTGTGATTACCTGCTAGACTACTAAGTTAAGTAAAACAGAAAAATAGTGGTTCTAGTTTCATAAAAGGTAAGTGTCTGTACATAACTAAAGGTGAACAATAACTGGTATGAATTGATAATAAGGATTGCTATTCTTATGAAAAAGACAATAATGATAGTAATGATCATATTCAAGCAGGCTGACTGTTTTATACTACAACAAGTTCAGACAGAAACAAGTAATTAGGAAGGAATTTCCTAATGCTACCCATCGATCGACTTCCTATAAAAAATGTGAATAACCTATGCCAGTCATGACATTTGGGGATATCAATCCCGAACCCATCAACTAAAAAGACACAGCCTTATCCATAGGCATTAAAGCGTCTTATCTTCCTTGTTCGGAACAATGCACGCTCATGGTTTCACCGGAACGCGCCCGTACCTACCTCTGAATTTGAACCTCTTACAATCAAGCATCAATCAAGCCTATCCTAATCTCTCCCAAGACTTAGATGATAACAAGAGGGTACTGATTGATATGGGTTCCAAGCAAGCAAGCAAGTAATAACTAGGTTTTCCTTGAGCCCCTTATATCCCATTAGAATGGACCCATTTCAAGATTAGCTTATTAGTCAAACAAGTTTAACTTAGCACGTTTAAGTACATTTATAAGCCCACACAAGAAAGCAAGTATTTGAGCCTCTTATATTTCATTGGAATGGACTCCCTTCAAGATTATCTTATTAATCTGACAAGCTTTAACTTAACACTTTTAAGTTCATTAATAAGCCCAATATAACCCGGTATTATATTCCTAGGTTGTAATTGACGAATGTAATCTACAACGCTTTCCCATGTCAAGTCAAGTCGAGTTCAATACATCATTGTTCAGATGTTTTATAGTTATAAGTTACTTAATGTGTAGTTAAGTACTATTCATTCCAATTAACATGTTTTCCATATATAGATTACTTAATGTTAAATTAAGTACAATTAACATGTTTTCCAAATTAATGTTAAATTAACATGTTTTCCAAACTACTGTCAAATTAGCATGTTTTCTAAATTAATGTAAAATGAACATGATTTCCAAATTAATGTCAAATGTACATAAATATCAAATTAACACATTTTTCAAATTAATGTCAAATGAACATGTTTTCTAAATTAATGTCAAATTAACATGTTTTTCTAATTAAAGTAAAATCAACATGTTTTCCAAATTAATGTCAAATAAACATAAATGTCAAATTACGTGCTTTCCAAATTAACGTCAAGTGAACATGTTTTCCAAATTAATGTCAAACAAACATAAATGTCAAATTAACATGTTTTTCAAATTAACGTCAATTAAACATGATTTCCAAATATTTGTCGAATAAACATGTTTTTCAAATTAATGTCAAATAAACATGTTTTCCAAATTAAGGTTAAATTAAGTATAATTTATTCCAATTCACAGGTTTACATATTCTTCCTTTGGAATTTACCCTAATTTACCATCTACAATTAACCAATTCTCAAAATGCCCCAAAGATCCCCTTTTTTACATTCTTTCAAGTTACTCCAATTTTTAAACAAATTAAACGGTAAAGGCCTAGGCTGTTGTTGGTCTAGGCTCGGTGCAAAAAAAAGGAAAAAAGAGAAATAGATCTAGGTTCAGAGATAAACAAAATGAATAAAGAGGTATTATAAGACTGTAAACAAACAATGATAGAGAAGGGGATAAAGAAGAAGGATTTATTTGCAAACAAATAACAACTGGACAGGAATAAATAATAGATAACAAATAAAATGAACGATAACTTGTAAAAGACAAACTTAAAAACACCGTAATTATCAAAACTTCAGATCTAATCTATCTTACTGTCTTAATCCTTTTTATTTAGATTTGAGATCACTATAACAACTATTGTATCTATTTTAACATTAGCTTGGAAGGAATATGGTAATCGCAGTGATACTCACATAAAATTAGAGAAAATCCAATAAGCTTTGGTAGATCCTCTGTATCTATGAATATCCCCCGTAATATGTGTAGAACCAAGCCCCAATACTCCATTGAAAATATATTTGAGAAGTAGATTATTTGAGAGCTAGAGAAATGGAATAGTGAAGACCAGGTTAGGTTTTGGTGGCTATTTATAATAGAGTTAGGTGTCAAGGTTCATTAGATTTTATGTCCAGGTTTATTGTATTTTATTTTTATATTTTACACCATTATATTTTAGGTTTTTAATCTAAACCATAGAAGACACATCAGCAATACATCAGCAGAAGAACAATCTAGAAACAAGCATCATTGGCCAGGCACAGGCTCGTGCCTTGCTCGACCTGGGTCAACCCGCACCCTTATGTGGATCGACATAGAGGTCAACCCACTTGGTTCGGGGTCGACCCAGTGATCGACCCATATTGGGTCTTATCTTATTTTATGAACTTTTGTTCAATTTTAATACAGTTTTAACTTCTTCATTTTAAATTCGATTTACGCAAACTAAAAGTCTATCTGAATCAGAATTTTATAACGGATGCAACAGTGAAATTCATGTTGCTCAATTTCTAACATTTTTTCGATTAAAATTTATTTTTTCAGTTTATTCCTCAATTATTTAATCCATTAATTAATTATTGTTCATTAAAAATTCGAGTTGTTGCAATAGTTTTGATTTTGCAAGAAAATTAGAGATAAAGGGGTTATAAGTCTTGAACCTGGTAGAGCCCCCGCATTCTAAGAAAAAAAAGATCCTTTTCCCAATACTCTGGCCTTCTATTTTTGGATGTAGGAAGTTCTGGATCGACTTGAAAGTTTGGTGAGAAATCTGGGCAGTGGGCATGAACATATCTAAAGAATGTAGGTTAGATCGGCCACCTTCATACTTTAGATCAATACCGAACTAGAGGTTCGAATTAGTACCGATTCAAACTTAAAACATGTGGACCGTTTTGATCCCATAGATTTGTTTCTCTTCTTCCTCCTTTTAACTCATTCATCCATCGCTCACCGATCCAATGCTTCGTAGGCCATATAATCTAAATTGTGACGAACCATCCTGCGCACAATGAAGTTGATCAACCCAATCCGAGGCGTTGCCATCATGCTAATCTTATCCAGTGACGTAGCAGAAATGATAACAACTTCGAATTATATTCGACTCCACAACAAATCTCAATCTTTGATGGACAGTACAAAATCGAGATACATATGAAAACAAAGATAATTCTTAATTCCATTGATCGAAGTCGATGCCGTAAAGTTACTCAATTCTGTATATCTAGTTAAATTTGAGATGAATAGAAAACACGATTTCCGTTGATCCAAAGATGTCAGAAACATGATCACCAAATATCCGTTGATCCGCTGATGCTGGAAAGATGATCGGGAGTCGATAAGTTAATTCCCATGGATGTCTATTTGCCGGGCTGCCCGCCTAAACCAGAAGCAGTTATCGATGCTATAACGAAACTTCGTAAGAAGATATCCCGAGAAATCTTTGAAGATAGAACTTTGTCCCAACAACAAAATCGGTGTTTTACTACTAATCACAAATTTTATGTTCGACGTAGTACTCATACTGGAAATTACGAGCACCGCAACAGTTAAGAAATTACAACCTTCCAAATAGGAACTGGCCAATCCATGAGTATACCATGAAGTTACAAAAGTTGTACCTGTGAACCAACCCCCTAAAGTGAAATAAGCACAAGGAAAAAGCAATAGGCCGGACCAGCCTACAAAAACAAAACGGTCCCTCCGTAGTTCCAGCAACAACAAAAGCTGCAAAAAAAACAGCCGCGATACTACTAGAAAGTACAGTTTCAATATTGCCCATACGTAATCCTTTGTAAAGACGTTGAGGCGGACGGACACTAAGATGGAATAGGCCTGCCAATATGCCCCCCTATCCATATCTAGCTACTGACTATGGTACACAACTTTCATTGTTTACACATCACATGTGGATCGGTGGTTTTCTTATAGTTGGTGCTGCTGCACTTTTTTTTATATATTAATTTCGCATAAGCTGAATTCAAATTCTCAGGTTCGGGTAAATATACACTAGTCTTCGGCCGGAGGGGTTTATTGCACAAGCCGGGACGCTGGCTCTCGCAGTCCAATATATTCGCCCAACGAATGTCAGATGCAAACATTCATGGACGTTGATAAGATCCTTCCATTTAGCAGCACCTTAGGATGGCATAGCCTTAACATTAATGGCGAGGTTCAAACGAGGAAAGGCTTACGGTGGATACCTAGGCACCCAGAGACGAGGAAGGGCGTGCGAAGGAAAGATCATTTATACTGATACTCACAAGATCATTTTATCAAGTAATGGGGACACTATAAGCATTCCATTAGTTATGTATCAACGTTCCAACAAAAATAGCAAAAGCAATGTCTCCTTGCATAATATGGATTCTAAACATTCATGATCTGTATGTGAATGAGTCGAATTACTTATCCCTCGGTCTATTAGAGAACTATCTCTCCAGGGATTGTGAAAGATGTTCCACTAGAAATATTCTTGTTATTGCTTCGACTCATATTCCCCAAAAAGTTGATCCCGCTCTAATAGCTTCGAATAAATTAAATACATGCATTAAGATACGAAGGCTTCTTATTCCACAACAACGAAAGCACTTTTTCATTCTTTCATATACTAGGGGATTTCACTTGATTCGATGGAGAGATAAGCCAGTGGCTCTTTCCATCGTGCAAGCAAGATTGGTTGGATTAGCACATTTTTCTGTGGGTGAGTTATATAACTCTTCTTCCATTAGTTGATACTTCAAAAAGGTTTCCTGGAATGAAAAAAAAATGATTCATGAAGGTTTAATTTCTGAATCATTTCCTAATGGTATGCTCTCCGAATCCATTTATATTTTATATAATGAAGATCTAATTCTAGGTTATATTTCGGGGTCTTCCAAGTTGTTAATCCACAAATTGATTCCAAAAGTGGGGAAGGAGAAACGAAGCTCCCAACAATGGTGATGCCAAGTTTTGATTAAAAAATGATTTTTTTTATAGAGACGCTACTTGCCTATTTATAGGCTCAGAAGACGGGGTCGACACTAACACTACAACACCAATAAGACGATACCGAAAATAGAATACAAACAGTTCGATATCAAAACTAGAGCAACAAACAACAACACAAAAGTAAAAGTACACAACAATGCTACAAGCCAAAAAGTTATTCTGGAACCACAGAATTGAAGCCGAAAGTGAATCCACTTTGAGCTGGAGTCGAAACCGGAAGCTTTCAGAAGGATTTTACTGTTGGAGCCGAAACAAAATCCTCATAACAAATGACTTCGTACCGATATTGAAATAGTGCAGATCTGAGATTGCGATACTGACATCGAATGAACTAAATAGGAAATCAACATTAAAGCTTATTTGATGCCGAAACAACTTCAGACAGAAACAACGAACACGATACCGACACTGCTACTGATTCGATACCGATACCACTATAGCTCGTGCTACATCATCCTCCCCAGGTTCAAAAGAATTCGTCCACGAATTCAAAGAAGTCTCTTCCACCAAATCATCCTCGTAGTATGGTATTAAATGTTTAACATTGAAAACATCAGCCGTGTGAATATGACTTGGTAGCTTCAGTCGATAAGAATTGGGGTTGATTTTCTTGATAATTTCTAAATGGCCAATCTTTATGAAAGCAAGTTTATTATATGTACCAGTAGGAAATCGGCCTTTTGTCAACACAACCCACACAAAATAATTGTAGCGACCCGCATTTCCACTCACTTCAAACCGACCAAAAACCGAACTCACGTCGATTCAAGGTAAGCAAAAGTGCGTTTAGTTTGGGTATATCAGAGAAAACGTAGCGGACTACAAAATTCACAGTGGAACAAATAAAATATAATAAGAATATATTATTGTAGCGGAACGGGTTTCCTCCCAAGGATATGTGCACAACCATAGCAACCAGAATCAAATATAGCAAACATAAACCAGGTTTTGAAAAAAAGACTTTAGAAAAATGAACAATTATGAGCCCTAGGTCCCATCACACAACGCAAGCGCACACCAGAGGATAGGGGTTTACCGTATAATCACAAAATATGCTTGATATAGTTCAAAACAAAAACATTTGATATTGTTATAATGACTTGGGTGTGAAATATCCTTTCGAAAATAAACTTATGAATCTTAGCTTGCATAGTGCCCCATCCCACTATGTTGGCTACATAGGTATACAATTTAAAAATTGTAAAGGGTTTCGTATTGGAAGTTGGATTTCCATCAATGAATCTGGGCTAAGGATCTTCCCAATCCAATTCGGAACCTCTAGCTAAGTTCCAGGATCTCGTCTGGCTCCTCTAGAGCGGCAGGGTCGGTCCACCCTACTTCATGGATTAAAGTAACAGCCAGAACATAATGTCCCTCAGTCTGTGTGTAAACAGTCATCTAGGTATATTGACCTAGTCCGAGGAGATTCATCCAACAAACCACATAAGTAAATGCCTGGCTCCATACTATGGCATTACCTTTTGCTAGATGGAACGTTAAGTCCCTACCCATGCGGTCTATAATCCTGTTTCGGCTCATCCCGGGTTGTGAGGCCTGAGAAGTCACTTCATACACAAGGCTATGCATTTAAGCCATGCTTTGGTCTTCAACCATAAGGCCCTGCTTTTCAACGAAAGCCTTGATCACTTACACTTATCATGCCACACTATCATTCTTTAAAACACAAACTGCTATTTACCAACATACAACCTTTGAGCTTGTATGTCTCAAAGAAGGGTGTTAAGCAAGAGAATAAATTCTCTGCCATGAAACAGAAGTATGTTTAGTAAATGTCAGTCCGTATTTTATAAAATACAGTGTCAGACACGAAATCCATCAAAAAGTCCATTCCAGGAATAGGAACGAAACCGAAGGCACTTGATTCCACATCCCTGCCTGGGAGTGCAAGTCCTTGCAAACCAAATCGCTTCAAGTACGGTCAGATTGTGCCGTCACTTTAACCTCATATAGGCCGTCGCTCAAGGCATCAACATGCCATCCATCCGATGTGAAGAAATCTGGGTCTTCCACCATTGTCGTCGATATCTTGACATCAGCATCACGACGTATAATTATTCGGAATGGGTAAAAACCCGATCTTTCCAAATAATTAGCTCATCTTTAAAACCAATAGGTATACAGGATTTCCCGAACCTCATTCCATTTCAGAATATTCTTTTATTCATTAAATTGGGAATTATTCCTACAAATCTTATCAAAGATCTAATTCATTTAAACCTCTTGTTTAAATCTTTCCTTGAAGACCATTGCAAAAGATTTTACAATATCTTTTCATAATATAAACCAACTTAAGGTTTATCAACTAGTCGGGATTAACAAGCCTTACCAAAGTAATCATTCATTTTATTATCCTAATCCCCAACCTATTCATCCCATGGAGCAAAACTAGTAGTACTCCATATCTAACACCCATGGTATTACTGGTAAATTCAATTACCATCCAACGTTTAAATCTAATTAAAGATTTAACTATCGTATGGAGTAAAACTACGTGCACCCCATTCTCGAACACTTCTTGAATTCAGTAAATTTAATTACCCTATTCTCGTTTCAATCTAATTAAGGATTCACTAAAACTCCACTTAGTTTTCATCTCAAAAATCATTAACTAATGATTATTCAACTTTACGAAAAATCAGTCCTGTCTTTAACTGGGTTAAAGAACCAATGTCATTTAAAACATAGTTCATGATAAACCCAAAATCATCTTTCATTTAATATGGAACCTTCACGGAAATCCAATAGTCGTAATCGATATAAATTTCCGTATCAGACTAATACTATAAACGGAATAACGGCAAGGCCTTTTAATTTCCATAAATAGTAACGCTCTTCCTTCACAGAAGCTCATCTCGATTATTAATAAATCAAATTCCACTCAATCCCAATTTAATTTATTAAATTGGAATCCTTTACTTTGGAAATTTCATTAAATCTTAATTAAAAGATTTACAAATTCCAAATCAAATCTTCACGTTTAACTGGGTTTAAGAACTAGTGTCATTTAAAACACAGTTCACAATAAACCCAAAATCATCTTTCATTCAATATGGAACTTTCACGGAAATCATATCTGCTTACCGTTGATATTAATCTTCGTATCCAACCGACACTATAAGCAGAATATTGGCTAGCACCTTTCAAATTCCTCAAATAGTCTAAGTCTTCATCCATGGAGACTTATCTCAACCGTTAACCAATAAGATTTCCATTTAATTCCAGTTTAATTTAATTAATTGGAAAACTCAAATTTTCACTTATCTTCAATTCGGATTCATTATACAAAGATGAATATCTTCCTTACATTTAACGTTTAATAAACTGTTAAATGTACATCCGTGATTTCCTTTCGATCCATTCCGATCCTCGCCCAGATCAATAAACATTGGCCAGGTAAGTTCAGCGCACTGGTTGCAGCATCCCTTACCTTGTTAAACACCCCGCTTATCTTTTCGGATCTCATAATCGGGACAGACTTACTCGTGGTTTCCGCATATTCAACCAAAATAGGTGTTTATTATTTAAAACATTATTCATTCATCCAAAATACTTTCATTTCTCCTGATTATTTTATTATTAAAATAATCATTTAAAATCCAAATTTCTAGAATAAGACTCATTCAACTCCTGTATATCCGAGAATTTCGGTATATACAAACATTCAATAAACATAAACAAGATGTCATGTGTCTAATGAGTTGTAGCTAAACTCGTTAGTTATTTAAGATCAGATGTCAGTTTCATAATTCGGTTCCATTTTACTAATTAACAACCAAATGGTATTCATAACCATTTCCAATACAACCAATACAACCAATCCAACCGCCAAACATTCAAACCAAAATATGCAAACATGGACATCCCAAACTAGTAATATTCACACATAAATAATAATTAAGTAATGATCACAAAAGATGATTTCATGTCCATTAGCTTATGTTCCACAAATATACACATCCATGAGACTAGATCTCTAAATTTCAAATGAATCCAAACATAAAGAAGGTTCCTTTATGTCTTTAACTAAATTTAGTCCATGTTTTACTTTACTAACCTTCACCAACCAACCTATATTATCGACAAGTTTTGATAATCACAAAATAAGAAATTAGTTCACTAACTTTCCAAAAATTAGGCTCATAACCTAAACATGGCGACATGTATACTCCATAAGGGTGTTAAGGAACTAAATTCAATCCTAATCCACGATGATTTCCTCACAAAATCCCTTTAGATTTCTTTGAGACATTTTAACAAACATGTTGTGTGCATGTTTTAAATTAAACTTAAAAGCCCCTTTTACAAATTAATTTCTCGTACAAACTCCATCTTTACACATGAGGATCAAAACCATAATGGTTCACCATTTCACCATCTTTTATCACATCGAATAATTTACATAATAGTTTTCTTTTAGGCATTTCATCCAACACCTTTTGTGCATATACGTTATCCTTTATATAATGGTGAATTCACAACCAAAATCACATCTTTATGTGAATTAATCCATAAAGAATGAAACTTTAAGAGTTTATCATCATTTTCTAACCCAATATATTACCAAAATTAAATCAAGTCATGTATGTTTATGATATTCCATAAAGGTGCAACCTTATGAGCCTAACATAAAGGTTTTCACTCCAAACTCCTAACAAGCTGCCATTTTTCCTTCATGAACCTATTTAGAGATTTTTAGCAATCATTTATCATCAAATCAATCATGAATTCACCACCAAAACTCTAAAAAACATTTCAACAAACACCTTACATGCAATCATTAAATCAAGCAACAAAAACCCTTTAAAAGTTTAGTTTTTCTCATCTAAAAGCTTCTTGAACTTCACCTAGGATGTATAGATCCTTCTCCTAGCTTTCCTCCTTCCTTTCTTCTTTATTTTCTTGAAAAATCTTTTTTTTAAAAGGGGAAAAACGTGAGCAAATATGAAGAGAGGAGGAAGAAGGAGATTTCAAGGAACATAGGAAAATGAGATGGTAAAGGAGATAAGGTTGGAGGGTATTTATAAGGAAGCTCAATTTCATGGATGGAAGCATGTCCTTATGGATAAGGATGGAATAATCAAAGGCTAATATTCATGCTTATCCAAATAAATAGTAAAGTATGTTTTCTCACACACTTTCCGGCCTCGAATCGGAGTATCAAACGATAACGATTTTCAGAAATTCTTTCACAATATCATTCGGTTTCAAACGTACTTCAATCCTATGTGTCCAAATCCAAAATCAGAGTTCGTTTGGATTTTCATATAATTTATTTTTATTTTGTTTTTTTAATACTTTTATATCCATTATAGGATTTTCCCAGACTTCGTACATAGCTAATATTCTATGTTTTAATTCTTTTTGGATAGGTTTCAGGTTCCAGATTTCCAGTTAGGACTATCAAATTCCAATTGTCGTCAAAATTTAGTTCAAATTTTGGCCTTTTATTTTTTCTTTTCCACATACGGATGTCGTTTTGCGCGAAACTTCCTTGTGTACTAAAATTCTCTGTTCCGGATCCAACGGAGGTGGCCACACGATCTAGCGATATTCCGTTCTCAAGATATCCTCAAAATCATCCGTTTTTAGTTCAAATTTTGAATCTTTTGCAAATTTAACATATCTGACGGATGTCATTTTTGACATAACTTGGTTGGTTACCTAATTTCATCATTCTGGACTTAATGAAACTGATTTCATCGAAATCCGAGTTCGTTAGCTACTATTTCCTTTGTAAACGTACTATTTTTAATCCAAAATTCATTCTTGTTGGACTATTTTTATTTTTTTCCTATCGAAATCCAAATTAATTCTGATCTTTATGAAATTTGGAAATTTTAAATTGGTTCTAAATTTCCGGGTCGTTACATTCTCCCCCACTTAAAATGATTTCGTCCTCGAAATCGAAGTCGGAACTAATGGTCATATGCCTAACCAATACCTCGATTATTAACCCTAGAGCCTTGTCCGTTAACTCCACTATTTAACTTTATATGTTTATTCGTTGGGCATAGGACTGCATAATGTAACTCTTTATAATAGCAAACACCTATAAATTTTCCTTTTTCCTTATCCTTCCTTGAGTAACTATGAGTATACTTTCTTAGGTCGAACCTACTTCCTTCTTTTATCTGCTGATAAATCATTCTCTTTTGTTCTTGACTCATTATCTAGGTTAGAACACAATTATCCCTATCCTACATCATTTAATATTTTACCAAAACGTTATATTTTTTTTTTTGGTAAATTATTCGACTATCCAAAGTCTTCGAGAATTCAAATTCCTTAATTAGTTATACTAATTAGAACATCCAGCAATTAATTAGTGGATTAAATTTTCCAAAACATAATTTTCATCAAAACGTATATCCTTTTTTATGAAAATATACTTTTGGACAAAATTATTTCATAGAAACTGGGTTAGACTTCTCTGTCCAAGTGTTTAGAAACAGTTATCGATACATGAGCTCTTACTGTATCAACCAATGTTCATAACCCACTCAACAAATTAATCCAACAGAAAACCATTTGTATACCAAATTACAAATACGTCTCTCGTATATATATACTCTCACACACAACTCGTTATAGGGTATTACAAACCCTATCTCTATTGAGTTACTTGTCCTAGGACACTACTGATCCTATCTCTGACAAGTCTGTATCCCACAGAGCCAAGGTTTTTCTAACCAAAGATCTGATACCAAGTGTAACGGCCCGCACTTCCACTCAATTCAAACCCACCAAAAACCGAACTCACATCAATTCAAGGTAAGAAAAAGTGCGTTTCGTTTGGGTTTATCAGAGCAAACGTAGCGGAATACAAAATTCACAGTGGAACAGATAAAATATAATAAGAATATATTATTGCAGCAGAAACATTTTTGAATACAAATTTGATTTTACATACCATTGCTCCATGAAGATTTAACACAATATACTGATAATAGAGTACGTCCAGCCTTTATATGAATATCCATCTCCCTCTAGAACTCTATGTCTTCAATCTTGAGCTCGATCTCGAAAACTAAAAAAAAACTAACAGACTGCCCGTGTGGAAATTATTGGCACCCGCAGTTTGCGAGGAAAAAAACAAACTACGAGTCAGTCATGGGACTGGTGCGAGAAAACTTTTATTAACTAATCTGATACTTAGCCTTAATTTGAATAAGGTATCTCTCGACCACTGAAACACCCCACCTCCATTAAGGTCACTCACAAAGGGAATGCATTAACTTTGGTGAAGCATTTTAGGTAAAAGACACAGATAATTTACAAGACAAACATATAAATAGCAGAAAACTGAAATCATTTCATAAATAGCGTGGTTCAGTCAAAACATTACAAGCATTGTCTCAAAACCCAACTTACAAATTATTACAATGAAACATCTGTCTTGATTTAAAACTCCAAGTACATAAAGAAGCATAAAACAATAGTAAAGCAGCATAAATCCTCAATAAAAGTGTAACCACAACCATAGCCTAAGAAAAAAGAATCCATGCAATACATCTACTCTCTTCAAGCTTGAAAAGGTCTGCACTAAGCTGAAGTATTCCCTCCCAGCGGACCTTTGGGGGAGGGGGAACGGAAGAAAAGAAGGCGAAATAAAACGGGTCAGACATAAGTCTGGTAAGTCCAGTGATTATTCATCATGTAAACAGGTAAAAGGATCATGACATGAATAAACTGAACATAGGACAATACCATAGAAATAAGATAACATAAGATAAGATAAACTGAATGTACTATCGCACTAATTTCTATTTCTCTACACCTACTACGAATGTTTCAACTACCATCATGTGTTCATAACAAAGTGATCCCTTTCCCGATCGGCTTCTACTCGCATGCATTTTCTACTTGTATCATTCGGCCCCGCTCGATTGTAGATACCTGTGCTGGTCCCACTATGTGGTGTA
Source organism: Allium sativum (assembly GCA_030737875.1). NCBI lineage: Eukaryota > Viridiplantae > Streptophyta > Magnoliopsida > Asparagales > Amaryllidaceae > Allium > Allium sativum. The sequence continues at coordinate 601,499,471 of CM060919.1, read as the reverse complement.
TCAATTCCTATGGTGGAAACCCGACACAAATTCAAGATGCACAGTGTATACTACTGATGCCTAGTTCCTGCTTTATCCACTCCGGAGTACGTGCACGCCCATACTTCGCCGGAACCTACACTGCTACACCACCCACCGCTATTTTGACCGATTATAATCATCTCAGTAATCGTGCCCCACCCTGCCTAGTTCAGGGTACCATGATACATCTATGTGGGTTACTGCTGAAATGGGTCCCCGTTACTAGGGTTTTTTAATCAACATGTTATAACGGTTAAATGTTCTCCATTTTACCTAACCCCACCTATCTGTTTGATTAACATGTTGTATTGGTTAAGTGTTGCCTTAATTAACTTAACCCTACCATTCTTAGCCTGTCTATTCCTTAGCTTTAATTCATTCATTAAAGCACCAACCTCTCACATTAGATATGTATTGTTGCGATCGCTGGATGTGCCGGGCGGTTCCTGGGCAGTCTTACATCGCAACTCAATCTAACCTCGGGTTTTTCTGACTTAATGCGTTAACCTCTTACATTAGATCTATATTGTTGTAGTTGCTGGATGTGCCGGGCGGTTTCGGGCAGTCATACACCACAACTCAATCTAACCTCGGGTTAGGCATATTCATCTTTTAATTAATTTACATATTTACCATTCATGTTTATATGTAAATTATCCACAAGTGTTGTCAAATCAAGTCATGTCCCATTTACCCTCTAAATTATGTCAAAATTATGCCATTCCATGCTACTAATCATTTACATGATTATGAGCCAATCTATGCCAATAGCATGTAATTTAATATTTTCCCCCAACGTCTCCCCCGTTATTCGTTCACACAATTCACATAGAACGTTAGGCTCTCAAATTAGCCTAACTCATAAACAAAAAGGGAAAAGAAAAGGGACATGTAACATTCCAACAGGCATAAAACAACATAGATCAATATGTGTAATATAAATTCGGCATAGAACGACATAAACTTAATTAAGCATATAAACGTGATCTTGCATTTAAATTAGATCCAATTGACATGTGAACTAGCATAAGTCTAATTGTATAAACATGAACTTATATAGATCTTAAACATAAGTACTAGCTTGTATCAAAACATATAACATGTATGAACATAACTTAGCATGTAACTTACATACATAAAAGAACCATAAATTTAATACAACATGATAGGTTCAATGGTATCAGTCCCAATAGTCTCATAGGCATGATAGGTTTTACTATGTCATTCGCAACAGTCCAATAGGCATGACAGGTTTTACTATGTCAGTCACAACAGTCCTATAGGCATAAGCAATTCAGATTTGACAAAAGTATAGGCACGAATAGAGTTAGGCATAATTCTAGATCCAGTTGTTATAGTCATGATTTCCTATTAGGTGTTCACATCTAAACAATAACTGTACTTACACAAAAAGGATGGATCTTGATTTCTGGGATCTGATTTCTAAATTTGAAAAGCTATCCTTTGATGTAGACGTTTGATTCTCTAGTTCTTCTAATTGATTCCTAGTTTGAATTTGATTCTCTAGTTTGGGGTAGATGAATGGAGGCTAAGCCAGTTTGTAGACGAACAGCATGACGGCTTCATAGAATGAGTTCTAGGGTTGAGGTTTGGGGTAATTATATAGAAGTTTAGTTCAATTCTAGCCTTTAGATTAGTCTAGGAGAAATCAGAGCCATCAAACCAAAGAGATGTGTCATCCAGCCAACCGTAGCACGACACATATGCCCTAATACCTCATAAATCAGTCATTGGCCAATCAGAGAAGGCTACATCAGCACAGGGCTATAAAAATTCGTCACAAGAACTGGATCTGGGAGGGGTCGACTCCCTACAGGGGGTCGACACCTATGTCGACTCTCTTATAGGGGGGTCGACACCTATGTCGACTCCCCCTTGGGGGGTCGACACCCTGAGCGGGAAATTTCCCGCTCAGCCGATTTTGAATTTTGAACTGTTTTATTATGTGACGGCCGGGAATTTCGCTCGATCCGAATCAGTCGTTAAACCGATCTAGACCGTTCGAAACCCCTGATCGTTTGAGAACAGGACAAATCAGAACGCAGACAGAAGAACATTTCATTGTTATTACAAAAATTCCATCAGAATACAAGAATATACAGAGTATAAATGAATAAATTACATTCGATAAATATCAGAGATTACAATAAATTACATAGCAGCGGAAAAATAATACAAAGCACAACTGAAAGTAATACACGGATACAGAGCTTTCCGAGCATCGTTCCAGCTGTAAACCAGGATCCTGTGAATATAAATCTGCAAAACCAAAACTACTAGCTGCCCGTGTCGAAATAGGGGCACCCAGAGTTTAGGTTAAAACAATAAACTCCAGGTCAGTCATGTGACTGGTGTGAGAACTAAAACAGTTATTTAAAACTTTACTTTAAAAGAGAGTAATTCAAGGGACCACGCCGTATAACACGGAACGGGTTTCCTCCCAAGAATACCAGTGCATAGAATAAACAGCGCAATGCTTTTTGGAAAAATGAAGCTATTATAAGACCCAGGTCCCATCACACAATGCAACGCAAGCCGGAGGATAGGGCTTTCCCTTATAATAGCCAAACATGCTTGGTACGTTTAAAACAAATCATTTGATACTATAATAAGTGTATAGTGTCAAAACAATTTCAATCATAAATATAAATCATAGACGACATAGCATCCCATGCTACTATGTCGCCATACTAGGCTCTACAAATAAAGCCGAAATATCTCGTATTGGAAATTGGATTTCCGTCATGATTCGAGGCAAGGGGCAAGCTCCTCTCCGCTTCGAGACACTCTAGCAAATGCCGCGGGACTACACACTCTGGGTAACCCCTGGATGCTTCAGGGCCGGTCCTCTCTTACGTTTGAGGATTAATTATGCCTGAACACACGTTTCCCGGTCCTTACAGACCTAAAATCGAGGCGCCTCATCCAACAACCACATAGGTGAAAAGTATATAAATGTCAGGGCTGGTAAGTCACTGACACCACCAAAGCTAGAAAGAAACGTCGTGCTCTCCCTGCAGTCCTTATCCCGTTTTTAACTCATACCGAGGTGTGAGGCTCGCGAATTCACGTTATACACAAAGCTGCCACGTAGGCCGTGCTTTGATCATCAACCACAAGACTTTGCTTTTCAACAGAAGCCTTGATCCATGCAACTCAGCGTGCCACACAGGCAATTCATGTCATGCGATTGATATCTATTGATATATAACCTCTAAGCTCATACGTCTCAGAGAAGGGCGTTAAGCAAGAGAATAAATTCTCCGCCGCCAAACAGATATATATTTAACAGAAATCAATCAACACAGAATAAAATCCAATGTCAGACACACAATCCATTTACAAGTTCGTTCTGGGTCTGAACGAAACCGGAGGCACTTTCCTCGCATATCCATCGATCTCCAAGTACGTCTGGACGACCACCAACTATTTCCATCCTCTTGGGTGTACAGCCCAATCAGGATCATCAGTAATTATCCAAACGATGTGAAGACGTCCAGTCTTCGACCACCGTCATCATCTTCGACTTATCGTCGAATCGGTTATTCAAAATGGGTATAAACCCGGCCTTTCCGAACAACCCGCGTATATTAAAAACAAATGTTACACAAACACAACATACGCCTCATTCCAATTCATTAGTCACTAACCGTAAATCAGCAAGAGAACAATTCCTCAAGTATTAACCCCGAAGGCCGAAACCAACATCAGATCATTATCCAGGAAACCATTCTTCTTTACTAACCTACAGCTAGTTTCTAAATTTCATATTCTTAGGGACAGGTTCCCATAAATTTTATCAAAGATAAATTCTTTAAATTTATTCTTTAATCTTCTTTTGGATGTCATTTCAAACCAAATTATGGTTTTCCAAACTAGTCGAGATTAGCGAACCACACCGAAGTAATTATTTATTTTATTTCCCAATCCCAACCTATTCATCCCATGAAGCAAAACTGGTAATACTCCATAATTAACACCACAGTGTTATCGGTAAAATTAATTACCATTCCACGTTCAAATCTAATTAAGATTTAACTATCGCTTTGGAGCAAAACTGGTAATACTCCATTCTCGCTCAATTTCTAAATTTGATAATTTAGATTATCCATTCACATTTCAATCTAATTACAGATTCATTAAAACTTCTTTTACTGGGTTAAAGAACTACAGTTCATGACAAACCCAAATCACATTCTATTTATTTATCGGGTTAAAGAACTAGTGTTATTTAAAACACCGTTCACGATAAACCCACAAATCAATTCTATTTAAAACCCGTTTCAAATCTAATTTATTTATTTAAAAATAAATGGGTTTTAATATTAGTTCAAAACTAGTTCATTTCGATAAAAATCTATTTTTATCTTTTCAAATATGGAGTTTTTCATCCCAATTTTTCCCAAATTATTTCTTATGATTTTACACAAATTATTACTATTTTTAATAATTTTATCAAGGCACATACAGTCGATTTCCATCAACGGCCATCGAACTGCACTTACAACGACCTTTTCCAAATTTGATTTGGACGTATCTCCAAATCCAACCGTTAGATTTCAAATTTCTAATATTCGTTAGAAAGCTCTTTTCGATACGAACCCAACGGTTCTGGTTTTAGGAGAATCCGACGGTCGGATCTCCCGTAATGTCCGTTCGAAGTTAATGGTCGAAATTCGCGAACTACCGCGGCGCGGCACATTCTATTCAGGCCATTATATTATATATATAATATATATAATAAATATCTCGTCGATTTCTATTTAAAACGAATCTTATAAATAGTTTTGAATTCGTTTCAAAAACATTTCAACTTCCATTTCCAATTCAAATCAAAATTGAATTTTTCCTTATAAATGCGTTTTAAAATTCATTTCAATTCAATTTGAATTCGTTTTCAATTCAATTCGAATTCGTTTTATATTCAATTCATTTCAAATTCGTTTTCTATTCGATTCAATTCAAATTGGTTTTCTATTCGATTCAATTCAAATTGGTTTTCTATTCGATTCAATTCAAATTGGTTTTCTATTCGATTCAATTCAAATTGGTTTTCTATTCGATTCAATTCAAATTTAAAAACGAATATAATCAATATAAATATCGTTCGCGTCAAAATAGCGCATCTCTAATCAATACAGCTTTATATATTTCAATAATTCCTTTATTATATTCGACAAATGAATCTATATTTTTGTCAACACATGACTAATCTCAACGAATGAGTGTTGTCCACGTGTGACTATTTTTGTTATTCAAATATTTCGTTCAACACATGACTAATCTCAACGGATGAGTACGGTCAACACATGAACCTTTATTTTATAATATTCTTTATTTTCTAAATTGGAATGAGGCCCAATCAATTACCATATAGCGTTAACTATATGGATTCCATACAACACATGTATATAATAGCAACGACAAATAATCAACCATCATCCAAAGTGCACTACACTGTATAAGCATCAAATGTAGATATCTAACGCTTATACCAGCCTGTCAATCAATTGATCGACATACAACTAATTATTGGGATTAGTGTATGCCGTATTTTATCCCAATACCCGTGTGGGGTTTCAAACAATTAAACACAGATTTTATTTGTGCAGTTGGGCGATGTGTAAAATTTATTGACCCAATCAATATCAGTCAAATCAGTGTATATAAACAAATCGGCCGATTTGTTTATAAATATTCATTTATTCACTTTCACGTTAAAAATTATATTTTTTACGATAAAATATTTTTAACTATATAAATATTTTATTTCCTTTTAACACATTAATTAATATTATCGATTTCACATCAACAACACAAACAAATTTCACAACACATCAATTAAACAAACAAGCCATCCATAGTCTGTGGATGACGGGTGTCGGGTGCTACTAAACACCGTCTACATCCTAGTATATATATATAACTAGAGAAAGGAATTTTAAAAGGTGAGAAGTTCTCACCAATAGCTATCCCAACTCCACGACACTTCTATTGTAGAAAATCTTGTCGTTCTCGCCTTTTGTCACTTTCGTTGCCCGTAGCCACTACATATATAAAAATCACATTTTTACTTTGCTATTTAATATATAAAAATCGAATTTTTACTTCGCTATTCAATATATAAAAATCGAATTTTTACTTCGCTATTCAATATATAAAAATCGAATTTTTACTTCGCTATTCAATATATAAAAATCGAATTTTTACTTCGTTATTCAATATATAAAAATCGAATTTTTATTTCGTTATTCAATATATAAAAATCGAATTTTTACATCGTTACTATATAGATAAAAATTCTATTTTTACATCGCTATTCTCTATATAAAGATTTCGCCTTTTCCATTTCAAAAATCTAATCTTTTCTATTTTAAAAATCTAATCATTTCTATTTTAAAAATCTAATCTTTTCTATTTTAAAAATCTAATCATTTCTATTTTAAAAATCTAATCTTTTCTATTTTAAAAATCTAATCTTTTCTATTTTAAAAATCTAATCTTTTCTATCTCTTTTATAAATAAAGATCCTATTTTTAAGCTGAAAATCCTATTTTAAAAATAAAAATAATAGCCTTTTAAATAAAAATCAAAATTTTAAACTATATAAAATTCAGAAATTTAAACTACAGTATTACATACTAAAATCGAAAAATTTCACATGACTAAATAAAATATGGAAAAAAACAGTAAAAACTTACTTTGGCTCCCGGAGGGGGGGGGGATTTTCGGGTTTCAACAGTGGAGGGGGCTGAAGGATGAACGGAGGGAAGGTCGGTGGGGGTGAGGCGGTGGTCCAGGCGGGGTTTGGGGGTCTTCGCGTCAGGAAGTGAGAAGGAGGGAGGAAAAAGAAGGGGGGGGTCGATCTGAGATGGAGAGGGGGTGTTGGGGAGGGCTGTGGCGTCACCGTCGATGGGCGACGGGGGAAGGAGGCTAGTGGGGCTAGGGTTCCGTCGATGGGGTGCTGGAGGAATGGAAGCGGAGAAGGAGGAAGAGGGAAGGGCGTCGTGGGAAGGGCGGGTGGCCAGGGAGGAGGCGGAGGCGTAGTTCGGCGGTGGCGGCGCCGATAGAGGAGGCCGCTCCGTCCTCTTCTTTTTTTATTTATTTGTTTTTGATTTTTGATTTAAATCGGGGGGCTGAGGGTATAAGAGAGGAGAGGGTTTTATATTTTTTTTTAAATTTCAAAAAGTTGACTTTTACATACGACCTCTAAACGAGGCCCACCGCTTGTCGTCCATAGCTAATTACCCCCATTCCGAACACAATGGGATATGTATCATAGGATGATTCGATCGTTTCGATCAGTTTCCGTTAAAATCAACATATAACTCTATATATTGAATTTGAACGCGCATTTCAATTTGCCGGGGTCACATACGAACTCTAAAAATTCCAGAAAAATATTTTCTAGCTTCGTATTGGCGATACGGTCCTAACAAAACTAGTTTCGTCGAATTCTGAGACCGTTGGAAAAATGGTCATTTTCCAGTCGATTAAAATCAACTGAAACTGGTCAAACGCATTTTCCTTCGCCACACTCACATATTGATTCGAAAAATTATGAAATTTGAAACCTAGCAATAATTTGACATCACGGATCCAACAAAAGTGGTTTCGTCGAAATCCGAGGTCGTTTGCAAAATTCCCATTTTTAAGGGCCTGAATTCCATAGCGACTATTCAGAATTTTTAACTGGACATATCTTTTGATTCCCGCTATGAAATTTCAATTATTCGGATTCGTTGGAAAGATATTCTCAATTAGATCCTATTATTTTTGGTTTCGCTAGAATCCGGATTGTTTTGCACCCGGTACATTCAATTGAAGTTTGAAATCGAATTATCGAACTACCGCGCCATTTTCAATTCTATTTATAATTATATATAAATATTTATATTCTAACGACGACGCGTATAATATATACGTTCGAATTATATTCAAAATAAATTTCTCGTCGGTATTATTTAAAATAATTCATTTTAAATATTCAAAATTCGCTAAAATTGCCAAAATAAAAATTTTAAACTGGCCCAGATTTTCCCGGTTATTACAATCTCCCCCACTTAAAACTTCTCGTCCCTGAAAAGGAACGAAGTCAAAAGTGGTTTGATTAATCAGCTCTATATTCGATCTGGCTTCCATTCTCCAACTTTTCAGTTTCTGAGAATTTTCAAAAATTTGGCTAACACCCTAAAATTTCGAAATTTTTTGCCATAACCTCCCCTGCACCGGGAGCCACGGGAAAATCCCGAAATTGTCATATAGGCCTTCTGATCTCAAAAAGAAAAAGAAAAAGCCAAGCGGCTAGCCAATCGGCTCATAAAATCATCATCACCCAAACAAAACAGTAAATTATAGTAAACATGTACCTATTTGTCGGGCAAACAAATTTTATTCTCTGCTCTAGCCTCCTTGCTATGACCTGTTCAATGTAAGTATATGTATATGCAAGCAAATGCGACCAATTTTCAATACAGTTCAATATTTGATTCAATTAGGCATAATGGTTCAAAATTATCAAACAAATAAACAAACAGCACAAACATCAATCAATTAGTGGATTAACGTTTCAAATTCATAATTTTGATATACATACTGAAAATCTTGTTTTTGATGCCAATTCACAACAATAAACCTATCTATATTAGTTTTGGTTCTCACACCAGTCTAATGGAAATATATAGATATCACACCTTCGATACACGAAAATAAACCACTGATGCCGTACGTCACCAGTGGAATCATCCCCGGGCTACTAGAGTGCGATTCTATATCTATCCGGTATATTAAAACTTCGAATATACGTTCATGACGTATGCAAAACCTTTATATACTAGATTGTCCAAATCAATACAAATAAAATATTCAAATACGTCTAAAACGATTTAAATTTTTAAAACAAAATTGTTTTCATTTGAAAAATATACTCTTCACATTCGTTCTAGGATACTACTGATCATATCTCTAACGAGTCATTCTAATTGGATATTACTAATCCAATATCTGATGAATTCTTTCGTATGGTTCTAATGTGTCTTGTTCTCGAGCTCTGTAAACCAAAGATCTGATACCAAATGTGACGGCCGGGAATTTCGCTCGATCCGAATCAGTCGTTAAACCGATCTAGACCGTTCGAAACCCCTGATCGTTTGAGAACAGGACAAATCAGAACGCAGACAGAAGAACATTTCATTGTTATTACAACAATTCCATCAGAATACAAGAATATACAGAGTATAAATGAATAAATTACATTCGATAAATATCAGAGATTACAATAAATTACATAGCAGCGGAAAAATAATACAAAGCACAACTGAAAGTAATACACGGATACAAAGCTTTCCGAGCATCGTTCCAGCTGTAAACCAGGATCCTGTGAATATAAATCTGCAAAACCAAAACTACTAGCTGCCCGTGTCGAAAATAGGGGCACCCAGAGTTTAGGTTAAAACAATAAACTCCAGGTCAGTCATGTGACTGGTGTGAGAACTAAAACAGTTATTTAAAACTTTACTTTAAAAGAGAGTAATTCAAGGGACCATGCCGTATAACATGGAACGGGTTTCCTCCCAAGAATACCAGTGCATAGAATAAACAGCGCAATGCTTTTTGGAAAAATGAAGCTATTATAAGACCCAGGTCCCATCACACAATGCAACGCAAGCCGGAGGATAGGGTTTTCCCTTATAATAGCCAAACATGCTTGGTACGTTTAAAACAAATCATTTGATACTATAATAAGTGTATAGTGTCAAAACAATTTCAATCATAAATATAAATCATAGACGGCATAGCATCCCATGCTACTATGTCGCCATACTAGGCTCTACAAATAAAGCCGAAATATCTCGTATTGGAAATTGGATTTCCGTCATGAGTCGAGGCAAGGGGCAAGCTCCTCTCCGCTTCGAGACACTCTAGCAAATGCCTCGGGACTACACACTCTGGGTAACCCCTGAACACACGTTTCCCGGTCCTTACAGACCTAAAATCGAGGCGCCTCATCCAACAACCACATAGGTGAAAAGTATATAAATGTCAGGGCTGGTAAGTCACTGACACCACCAAAGCTAGAAAGAAACGTCGTGCTCTCCCTGCAGTCCTTATCCCCTTTTTAACTCATACCGAGGTGTGAGGCTCGCGAATTCACGTTATACACAAAGCTGCCACGTAGGCCGTGCTTTGATCATCAACCACAAGACTTTGCTTTTCAACAGAAGCCTTGGTCCATGCAACTCAGCGTGCCACACAGGCAATTCATGCCATGCGATTGATATCTATCGATATATAACCTCTAAGCTCGTACGTCTCAGAGAAGGGCGTTAAGCAAGAGAATTAATTCTCCGCCGCCAAAAAGATATATATTTAACAGAAATCAATCAACACAGAATAAAATCCAATGTCAGACACACAATCCATTTACAAGTTCGTTCTGGGTCTGAACGAAACCGGAGGCACTTTCCTCGCATATCCATCGATCTCCAAGTACGTCTGGACGACCACCAACTATTTCCATCCTCTTGGGTGTACAGCCCAATCAGGATCATCAGTAATTATCCAAACGATGTGAAGACGTCTGGTCTTCGACCACCGTCATCATCTTCGACTTATCGTCGAATCAGTTATTCAGAATGGGTATAAACCCGGCCTTTCCGAACAACCCGCGTATATTAAAAACAAATGTTACACAAACACAACATACGCCTCATTCCAATTCATTAGTCACTAACCGTAAATCAGCAAGAGAACAATTCCCCAAATATTAACCCCGAAGGCCGAAACCAACATCAGATCATTATCCAGGAAACCATTCTTCTTTACTAACCTACAGCTAGTTTCTAAATTTCATATTCTTAGGGACAGGTTCCCATAAATTTTATCAAAGATAAATTCTTTAAATTTATTCTTTAATCTTCTTTTGGATGTCATTTCAAACCAAATTATGGTTTTCCAAACTAGTCGAGATTAGCGAACCACACCGAAGTAATTATTTATTTTATTTCCCAATCCCAACCTATTCATCCCAAGAAGCAAAACTGGTAATACTCCATAATTAACACCACAGTGTTATCGGTAAAATTAATTACCATTCCACGTTCAAATCTAATTAAAGATTTAACTATCGCTTTGGAGCAAAACTGGTAATACTCCATTCTCGCTCAATTTCTAAATTTGATAATTTAGATTATCCATTCACATTTCAATCTAATTACAGATTCATTAAAACTTCTTTTACTGGGTTAAAGAACTAATGTCATTTAAAACACAGTTCACGACAAACCCAAATCACATTCTATTTATTTATCGGGTTAAAGAACTAGTGTTATTTAAAACACCGTTCACGATAAACCCACAAATCAATTCTATTTAAAACCCGTTTCAAATCTAATTTATTTATTTAAAAATAAATGGGTTTTAATATTAGTTCAAAACTAGTTCATTTCGATAAAAATCTATTTTTATCTTTTCAAATATGGAGTTTTTCATCCCAATTTTTCCCAAATTATTTCTTATGATTTTACACAAATTATTACTATTTTTAATAATTTTATCAAGGCACGTACAGTCGATTTCCATCAACGGCCATCGAACTGCACTTACAGCGACCTTTTCCAAATTTGATTTGGACATATCTCCAAATCCAACTGTTAGATTTCAAATTTCTAATATTCTTTAGAAAGCTCTTTTCGATACGAACCCAACGGTTCCTGTTTTAGGAGAATCCGATGGTCGGATCTCCCGTAATGTCCGTTCGAAGTTAATGGTCGAAATTCGCGAACTGCCGCGGCGCGGCCCGTTCTATTCAGGCCATTATATTATATATATAATATATATAATAAATATCTCGTCGATTTCTATTTAAAACAAATCTTATAAATAGTTTTGAATTCGTTTCAAAAACATTTCAACTTCCATTTCCAATTCAAATCAAAAATTGAAATTTTCCTTATAAATTCGTTTTAAAATTCATTTCAATTCAATTTGAATTCGTTTTCAATTCAATTCGAATTCGTTTTATATTCAATTCATTTCAAATTCGTTTTCTATTCGATTCAATTCAAATTGGTTTTCTATTCGATTCAATTCAAATTGGTTTTCTATTCGATTCAATTCAAATTGGTTTTCTATTCGATTCAATTCAAATTGGTTTTCTATTCGATTCAATTCAAATTGGTTTTCTGTTCGATTCAATTCAAATTTAAAAACGAATATAATCGATATAAATATCGTTCGCGTCAAAATAGCGCATCTCTAATCAATACGGCTTTATATATTTCAATAATTCCTTTATTCTATTCGACAAATGAATCTATATTTTTGTCAACACATGACTAATCTCAACGAATGAGTGCTGTCCACGTGTGACTATTTTTGTTGTTCAAATATTTCGTTCAACACATGACTAATCTCAACGGATGAGTACGGTCAACACATGAACCTTTATTTTATAATATTCTTTATTTTCTTAATTGGAATGAGGCCCAATCAATTACCATATAGCGTTAACTATATGGATTCCATACAACACATGTATATAATAGCAACGACAAATAATCAGCCATCATCCAAAGTGCACTACACTGTATAAGCATCAAATGTAGATATCTAACGCTTATACCAGCCTGTCAATCAATCGATCGACATACAACTAATTATTGGGATTAGTGTATGCCGTATTTTATCCCAATACCCGTGTGGAGTTTCAAACAATTAAACACAGATTTTATTTGTGCAGTTGGGCGATGTGTAAAATTTATCGACCCAATCAATACCAGTCAAATCAGTGTATATAAACAAATCGGCCGATTTGTTTATAAATATTCATTTATTCACTTTCACGTTAAAAATTATATTTTTAACGATAAAATATTTTTAACTATATAAATATTTTATTTCCTTTCAACACATTAATTAATATTATCGATTTCACATCAACAACACAAACAAATTTCACAACACATCAATTAAACAAACAAGCCATCCATGGTCTGTGGATGACGGGTGTCGGGTGCTACTAAACACCGTCTACATCCTAGTATATATATATAACTAGAGAAAGGAATTTTAAAAGGTGAGAAGTTCTCACCAATAGCTATCCCAACTCCACGACACTTCTATTGTAGAAAATCTTGTCGTTCTCGCCTTTTGTCACTTTCGTTGCCCGTAGCCACTACATATATAAAAATCACATTTTTACTTTGCTATTCAATATATAAAAATCGAATTTTTACTTCGCTATTCAATATATAAAAATCGAATTTTTACTTCGCTATTCAATATATAAAAATCGAATTTTTACTTCGCTATTCAATATATAAAAATCGAATTTTTACTTCGCTATTCAATATATAAAAATCGAATTTTTACTTCGTTATTCAATATATAAAAATCGAATTTTTACTTCGTTATTCAATATATAAAAATCGAATTTTTACTTCGTTATTCAATATATAAAAATCGAATTTTTACATCGTTACTATATAGATAAAAATTCTATTTTTACATCGCTATTCTCTATATAAAGATTTCGCCTTTTCCATTTCAAAAATCTAATCTTTTCTATTTTAAAAATCTAATCATTTCTATTTTAAAAATCTAATCTTTTCTATTTTAAAAATCTAATCTTTTCTATTTTAAAAATCTAATCTTTTCTATTTTAAAAATCTAATCTTTTCTATCTCTTTTATAAATAAAGATCCTATTTTTAAGCTGAAAATCCTATTTTAAAAATAAAAATAATAGCCTTTTAAATAAAAATCAAAATTTTAAACTATATAAAATTCAGAAATTTAAACTACAGTATTACATACTAAAATCGAAAATTTTCACATGACTAAATAAAATAAAATATGGAAAAAAACAGTAAAAACTTACTTTGGCTTCCGGATGAGGGGGGGGGGGATTTTCGGGTTTCAACAGTGGAGGGGGCTGGAGGATGAACGGAGGGAAGGTCGGTGGGGGTGAGGCGGGGTTTGGGGGTCTTCGCGTCAGGAAGTGAGAAGGAGGGAGGAAAAAGAAGAGGGGGGGTCGATCTGAGATGGAGAGGGGGTGTTGGGGAGGGCTGTGGCGTCACCGTCGATGGGCGACGGGGGAAGGAGGCTCGTGGGGCTAGGGTTCCGTCGATGGGGTGCTGGAGGAATGGAAGCGGAGAAGGAGGAAGAGGGAAGGGCATCGTGGGAAGGGCGGGTGGCTAGGGAGGAGGCGGAGGCGAAGTTCGGCGGTGGCAGCGCCGATGGAGGAGGCCGCTCCGTCCTCTTTTTTTTTTTTGATTTCTGATTTAAATCGGGGGGCTGAGGGTATAAGAGAGGAGAGGGTTTTTTATATTATTTTTTTAAATTTCAAAAAGTTGACTTTTACGTACGACCTCTAAACGAGGCCCACCGCCTGTCGTCCATAGCTAATTACCCCCATTCCGAACACAATGGGATATGTATCGTAGGCTGATTCGATCGTTTCGATCAGTTTCCGTTAAAATCAACATATAACTCTATATATTGAATTTGAACGCGCATTTCAATTTACCAGGGTCACAAACGAACTCTAAAAATTCCAGAAAAATATTTTCTAGCTTCGTATTGACGATACGGTCCTAACAAAACTAGTTTCATCGAATTCTGAGACCGTTGGAAAAATGGTCATTTTCCAGTCGATTAAAATCAACTGAAACTGGTCAAACGCGTTTTCCTTCGCCACACTCACATATTGATTCAAAAAATTATGAAATTTGAAACCTAGCAATAATTTGACATCACGGATCCAACAAAAGTGGTTTCGTCGAAATACGAGGTCGTTTGCAAAATTCCCATTTTTAAGGGCCTGAATTCCATAGCGACTATTCAGAATTTTCAACTGGACATATCTTTTGATTCCCGCTATGAAATTTCAATTATTCAGATTCGTTGGAAAGATATTCTCAATTAGATCCTATTATTTTTGGTTTCGCTAGAATCCTGATTGTTTTGCACCCGGTACATTCAATTGAAGTTTGAAATCGAATTATCGAACTACCACGCCATTTTCAATTCTATTTATAATTATATATAAATATTTATATTCTAACGACGACGCGTATAATATATACGTTCGAATTATATTCAAAATAAATTTCTCGTCGGTATTATTTAAAATAATTCATTTTAAATATTCTAAATTCGCTAAAATTGCCAAAATAAAAATTTTAAACTGGCCCAGATTTTCCCGGTTATTACATATTATTTATATTTATTTATTTTCTGCTTGAACTTGAAATCTTATGAACTCCATAACTTCTTCATACAGAGTCTGATTCACGCAAACTCGGACTCTATCTCAAGAAGAATTACGAGATGAACGCAATGGCGTAAACCATTTTACTTAATTAACAATTTTAAAATTAAGTATTCTTTAATTCGTTACCTTAATGTTCACAGAAAATACGGGGTGTTACATTCTCCTCTCCATAAAGGATTTCGTCCCCGAAAACTCTAAGTTAAGAATAATGTATCCTAACAGCCAACATCCATCTACTCAATCATCAATCACAGGCATCCACTGTCCTTAAAGATATTTCTAATGCTTTCAGGATCATATGCATAGTGTGTGTATATGTACTTATCTAATGCAAAATCAGGCGGTCCACTGATTCAGTTGACCTCATTGATGCGAATCATGTCGGTGCTATGAGTCCATCATGTATGCAATTTTTCCTAATCTTATTTTGTAACTTCTACATGAGTGCACAATCATCCATACAAATGCAACGTCCACATGGCAACACATCAAGTTGCAATCCATATATAAATACATATATGCATATGCAATATGAACGTGACTGAGCTGATCTAGTACCTAGTGTGTGTATATGCATCCACGAGCAACCACTAGCAGCCATTTGCATCCATTGGTTTCTACCTAGGGATCAAGACTAGGACCGAGGAGATATACTTAAAAGGATAGATATAAGCATGCATAAAATTTATGGAAAACAAGAGATCAATGATGTACGCTCAAAAAGATAAGGGTAGGCTACGCGTATCTTTTCCTCAGTCTCACAAGTCGCGTCTTCCTCTGCATCACTCCATTGTACTTTAATTAGCTTGACTTCATGATTGCGTAGCCTTTTAACCTCTGTACCCAAGATATGAGTTGGAACTCTTCTCACCATCGCTTCTCGCTCCACTTCTATTTCCTCTAGTATGCTTGGCTCCACAACTTCTGCCTACTAGTATAAGAACTTTTGTAGATGAGAGACATGAAAAACATTATGAACTCCAGCCAATCTTTTGGGTAGCTCTACTTTATAAGCCATCTTCCCAATCCTTTCAATGATAGGAAATGGCCCTACAAATCTTGATGCCAGTTTTCCTGCAGATCCAAAGCGAACAACATTCCTCAAAGGAGATACTTTAAGGGAAACCCTGTCTCCAACCTCAAACTCACGGTCGGTCCTTCTTTTATTAACGTAGGACTTCTGTTTATCTTGTGCGGTCTTCATTTGTCTTCGTATCAACTCCACCTTCTCTGAAGTTTCTCTGATCATGTCGGGCCCAAGTACGAGCTTGTCTGTAGACTCCCACCAACAAGTTAGTGATCGACATGGTCTTCCATATAAAGCCTCGAAGGGTGCCATGCCTATGGTGGCTTGGTAGCTATTGTTGTAGGCGAACTCCACCAAAGGAAGGTGATCCTCCCATGTTCCTCCAAAATCAAGAATGCACAATCACAAGAGATCTTCTAATACTCTGTTCACCCATTCCGTCTGACCATCGGTTTGAGGGTGATAGGCAGTGCTTAAGCATAGTTGTGTGCCTACAGCCGCTTGCAAACTCTTCCAAAACTCACTTGTAAAGATAGGATCTCGATCACTTACTATATGCTAGAGGGTATTCCATGTTGTCGAACCACCTCTTTAAGATAAATGGATGCTAACGATGAGGCAGTCCTCTTACTTTTAACAGGTATAAAGTGAGCGCTTTTTGTGAGCCTGTTCACTGTTACCCAAATACTGATATTGCCTCTTCTTGACCTAGGCAACCCATCAACAAAGTCCATCGAAATTCTATCCCATTTCCACTGTGGGACCTCCAGAAGCTGAAGCAGATCACCAGGCTTCTTCTGTTCCGCCTTGACTTGCTGGCATATCAATCATTTATAGACAAACTCAGCTACATCCTTCTTCATGCCATTCCAGAAGAAAACCCTTTTTATATCTTTATACATCTTGTCCCCACCTGGATGTATGGTCAACTTAGAATGATGTGCTTCTTTGAGAACGGTTTTCACCAAATCCCTTGCTTGTGGGATGCATAGTCTTCCATCCCATCTCAACCAACCCTTGTCATCGATGGAGTTTCTATTGAGGTGACTAGAAGTCTCACCTCTAATTAGCTTATCCATCACATCAACTAGCTGAGGGTATTCACGTTGCGCGGTTCCTATTGAGTCAAAAAGAGTAGGCCGCACCTCTAGTGATTCAACAAACCAGGTACAAATTCAAAGGAAGGTCTAAAGTCAAAGTTTGCCATGTACTCCAAGATTTTCCTTTCTACAAAGAGAGGACTCAAGGTCAGCTTTTTGCTACTTATGGCATCTGCTACAACATTGCCCTTGCCAGGGGTATAAGCAATATCAAAATCGTATGAAGCCAGAAATTCTATCCACCTTTGTTGTCTTTAGTTAAGATCTTTCTGTGAGAAAAGGTACTTTAATGATTTTTGGTCAGTAAACAATTCAAACCTTTCTCCTAGTAGGTAATGACGCCATGACTTAAGGGCGAAAACAATGGCAGCTAGCTCTAAATCATGAGTTGGGTAGTTTTTCTCATGTACCTTCAACTGCCTTCCTCCATAACAAACTACTTTTCCCTCTTGCATCAAGATGGCGCCCAATCATGTTCTTCATGCGTCTGTATATATAGTAAACATCTTACTCCCATCAGGCAATGTCAGAACTTGGGCCGTTGTTAGAGCTCTTTTCAATCGTTGGAAAGCAACATTGCAATCCAAATCCCAAGCAAAAGTTAGGTTCTTCTTCGTTAACCTAGTAAGTAGGGCTGAGAACTTCCCAAGGTCCTTAAAGAACTTTCTGTAAAAGCCTGCCAACTCGAGAAAACTTCGTACTTCGGTTGCATTCCGTGGGATCTTCCAATCCTGCACTACAACTACTTTTGCGGGATCCACAGCTATCCTCTCTTTGGACAATACATGTCCAGGAAACCTTACTTCTTCTCTCCAAAAATGGCATTTGGAGAATTCTGCTTTCAGCTGGTGTGCATGAAGAGTATCCATTACTTCCCTTAAATGCAGAGCATGTTCTTCCTCACTTTTTGAGAAAATCAAAATGTCGTCCATGAAGACCGTTACAAATTTATTAAGGAACTCTCTGAACACTCTACTCATTAGGTATACAAAATAGGCAGGTGCTTTTGTCAAGCCGATAGGCATGACTAGCCATTCGAAGAAACCATCCGGGGTCCTGAACGCGGTCTTATCAATGCTGTCTTCAGCCACTCTTAGCTGATGAAACCCGGTGGCTAGATCTAATTGGGAGAAAACTGAGGCACATACGAGTTGGTCAAACAATTCGTATATTCTAGGAAGTGGGTGCCTATTCTTCTTAGTCAATTTGTTTAGCTCCCTATAGTCCACGCACAGGCGAAGTGAGCCATCTGCTTTCATTGCAAACACCACTGGAACACCTCATTCAGAAATAGTCTGCCTTATGAACCCGTTTTCAAGCAACTCTTTAACTTGCTTGCTGAGCTATTTCCTTTCCCTTAGGGCCATGTGTCTAACGGGTAAAGCAACAGGTTTTGCATTATCAACAAGGTATATGCGGAAGTCTATCTCTCGCTTCGGAGGTAAACCATTCACCTCTTCAAAGACATCCGAGTATTCATGGACTACTCTAACAGATTGCAATTTTTCAACAGACGCATCAAGAGATTCTAGATAGCTAAGCATGACAGAATTCATAGGATTACAAGAGATTTCGAGAGTGTAACCGAGACGAGTCATAAGTAACCACTCTCTTTTCACAATCGAGGATGGTCATATTTCTGGATAACCAATCCATTCCTAGAATCAACCCATAGCCCGTGAAGCCCAAAACATAAGCATTACATCTAAACCCAACGCTTAGTATAGAAATTTCCAAATCCAAACAAATCATTGACAAAAAAGCCGAGCCCCCTATTGGATTTGAAACAACCATGGGATCCTCTACAATACCGGTATCTAGGTGCAGAGATTCAACTAAAGCAGTAGATATAAAAGAGTGCGATGCACCAGAATCAAAAAGAGTACGAACTGGATGATCAGAAAGATAAACTAAACTCTCAACAAAAATGTTTCTACCTTTTTCTTGCGGAGGTGCTATGAGAGCGTGAATCTGTCCTCCAAAAGTGGATCTAGTCCTCTGCCATTGCCCTTACCTTTTTGGGAAATCCTTAGCCATATGTCATGTCTCGCCGCATTGAAAGCAACCACCCATCTTCCTTTTCTTCTTTCCACAGTCCTTAATAAGATGTCCAAGTATGCCACAAAATTTACACTTCCTCTTGTCACGAGGTTGTTTATTCTTCCTGCCTTTCTTGGAATCCATCTTCTTATTCTGCGATCCCTCCACTTTCTTGTCTAAAGGTTCATCCACCTTTGCTTCTTTCTTGCCTCCCTTGTCTTCCTTCTGTAACAATGCCATGTTTACCAGTCTCTCAAAAGTCGCATACATAGGTGTATGGGACATAGCTAGGCTGTGCAGCGGTTCATTCAACCCTTTCACGAAACGGAGAGCCTTTTATGTGGAGTTTTTACCAACTCCAGTCGGAATCTCTCGAGCTGGTTGAATTGGTTGACGTATTCCTTAACCGATAGGTTTCCCTGTTTGAATGCTAAGAACTTCTCCATCTGCAGGCTTCGTTTGGCTTGTGAGAGGAACTTCATTTCAACTATCATTCTGAAATCCTCCCAAGTTTCAATTGGTCCCTCAGCATTAGTAACTTCCCACCAGTAAGGGCCTCGTCCTTAAGTAACGATACAACCAATTGTATCTTCTGCCTATCATCCACTTCGAAGATAACAAACAAATCTTCCTTTTCCTTGAGCCAGTTTCTTGCTTCCACAAATGACTCAGTCCCATTAAAGTTATTTCCACCCCACGGCTCGAATGTCTCTATATATCTTTGAGAAAGCATTCACACGAGGAGGAACAACTGCAACTGGGGGAGGAGGAACGTCTGCTGGGCCTGCGTCATTAGCCCTAGCCTCCAGGTACCTTCTGAACCAAACATGTACCAGTATGCCCTAAGGAAGATTAAGATCCCCAGACATGCTGAAACTAAAAGAAAAGGTTCAAAACAAAGGAAAGAAAGATAGTGCGTATGGCTTTGGGGATTATGCCTTTATAATAAAACAACACTTTTCTTGAAAATGCTTCTTTAAACTTCTTTTTTTGAAAAATAGTTTTCAAAAACTTTTATCTGATATGGTAAACCACGCTCTGATATCAAGTGAAACACCCCACCTCCATTAAGGTCACTCACAAAGGGAATGCATTAACTTTAGTGAGCATTTTAGGTAAAAGACACTGATAATTTTCAAGATAGACATATAAACAGCAGAAAACTGAAATAATTTCATAAATAGCGTGGTTCAGTCAAAACATTACAAGCATTGTCTCAAAACCCAACTTCCAAATTATTACAATGAAACATCTGTCTTGATTTAAAACTCCAAGTACATAAAGAAGCATAAAACAGTAGTAAAGCAACATAAATCCCCAATAAAAGTGTAACCACAGCCATAGCCCAAGAAAAGAGAATCCAAGCAATACATTTACTCTCTTCAAGCTTGAAATGGTCTGCACTAAGCTGAAGTATTCCCTCCCTGTGGACCTTGGGGGGAACGGAAGAAAAGAAGGCGAAAGAAAACGGGTCAGACATAAGTCTGGTAAGTCCAGTGATTATTCAACATGTAAACAGGTAAAAGGATCATGACATGAATAAACTAAACATAGGACAATACCATACAAATAAGATAACCTACGATAAGATAAACTGAATGTACTATCGCACTCATTTCTATTTTTCTGCACCTACTACGAATGTTTCAACTACCATCATGTGTTCATAACAAAGTGATCCCTTTCCCGATCGGCTTCTACTCGCATGCATTTGCTACTTGTGTCATTCGACCCCGCTCGATTGTAGATACCTCCACCAGGGGGTGTATCAATTCCTATGGTGGCAACCCGACACAAATTCAAGTTGCACAGTGTATACTATTGATGCCCAGTTCCTGCTTTATCCACTCTGGAGTACATGCACCCCCATACTCCGCCGGAACCTACACTGCTGCACCACCCGCCGCTATTTTGACCGCTTATAATCAGCCCAGTAATCATGCCCCACCCTGCCTAGTTCAGGGTATCATGATACATCTATTTGGGTTGTTGCTGAAATGGGTTCCTGTTACTAGGGTTTCCTAATCAACATGTTATAACTGTTAAGTGTTCTCCATTTTACCTAACCCATCCATCTATTTGATTAACATGTTCTATTGGTTAAGTGTTTCCTTAATTAACTTACCCTACCATTCTTAGCCTGTCTGTTCCTTAGCTTTAATTCATTTATTAAAGCGCTAACCTCTCACATTAGATATGTATTGTTGTGGTCGCTGGATGTGCCGGGCAGTTCTGGCCAGTCTTACACCGCAATTCAATCTAACCTCGGGGTTTTCGAGCTTAATGCGCAGACCTCTCACAATAGATCTATATTGTTGCAGTCACTGGATGTGCCGGGCGGTTCCGAGCAGTCTTACACCGCAACTCAATCTAACCTCGGGTTAGGCATATTCGTCTTTTAATTAATTTACATATTTACCATTCATGTTTATATGTAAATTATCCACAAGTGTTGTCAAATCAAGTCTTGTCCCATTTACCCTCTGAATTATGTCCAAATTATGCCATTTCATGCTACTAATCATTTACATGATTATGAGCCAATCTATGCCAATAACATGTAACTTAATATTTTCCCCCAACGTCTCCCCCGTTATTCATTCGCACAATTCACATAGAACGTTAGGCTCGCAAATTATCCTAACTCATAAACAAAAAGGGAAAAGAAAAGGGACATGTAACATTCCAATAGGCATAAAACAACATAGATCAATATGTGTAATATAAATTCGGCATAGAACGACATAAACTTAATTAAGCATATACATGTGATCTTGCAAATTAGATCCAATTGACATGCGAACTAGCATAAGTCTAATTGTATAAACATGAACTTATATAGATCTTAAACATGGGTACTAGCTTGGA
Organism: Allium sativum; assembly: GCA_030737875.1. NCBI lineage: Eukaryota > Viridiplantae > Streptophyta > Magnoliopsida > Asparagales > Amaryllidaceae > Allium > Allium sativum. The sequence goes on along the minus strand of CM060919.1, from coordinate 601,477,121 downwards.
TCTAAACATATAACATGTATGAACATAACTTAGCATGTAACTTACATACATAAAAGAATCACAAATTTAATACAACATGATAGGTTTAATGGTATCAGTCCCAATAGTCTCAGATGCATGATAGGTTTTACTATGTCAGTCACAACAGTGCAATAGCTATGATAGGTTTTACTATGTCAGTCACAACAGTCCAATAGGCATAAGCAATTCAGAATTGACAAAAAGATAGGCAAGAATAGAGTTAGGCATAATTCTAGATCCAGTTATTACAGTTATGATTTCTTATTAGGTGTTCACATCTAAACAATAACTGCACTTACAGAAAAAGGACAGATCTTGATTTCTGGGATCTGATTTCTGAATTTGAAAAGCTATCCTTTGATGTAGACGTTTGATTCTCTAGTTCTTCTAATTGATTCGTAGTTTGAATTTGATTCTCTAGTTTGGGGTAGATGGATGGAGGCTAGGCCAGTTTGTAGACGAACAACATGACGACTTCATAGAATGAGTTCTAGGGTTTAGGTTTGGGGTGATTATATAGAAGTCTAGGTTCAATTCTAGCCTTTAGATTAGTCTACGAGAAATCAGAGCCATCAAACCAAAGAGATGTGTCATCCAGCCAACCGTAGCATGACACATATGCCCTAATACCTCAGAAATCAGTCACTGGCCAATCAGAGAAGGCCACATCAGCACAGGGCCATAAAAATTCGTCATGGGAGCTGCATCGGGGAGGGGTTGACTCCCTACATGGGGGTCGACACCTATGTCAACTCCCCTAAGGGGGGTCGACACCTATGTCGACTCCTCTTGGGGGGGAGGGGTCGACACCCTGAGCGGGAAATTTCCCACTTATCCAATTTTGAATTTTGAATTGTTTTTATTATTTGTATTTATTTTCTGCTTGAACTTGAAATCTTCTGAACTCCATAACTTCTTCATACGGAGTGCGATTCACGCAAACTCGGACTCTATCTCAAGAAGAATTCCGAGACGAACACAATGGCGTAAACCATTTCCTTTAACTCCCACTTTTAAATTAAGTATTGGCTAATTTGTTACTTTAATGTTCACAGAAAATGCGGGGTGTTACAACCACGCCGCATGTCGCGGAACGGGTTTCCTTCAAAGGATATGTGCACAACCATAGTAACCAGAATCAAACATAGCAAACATAAACCTAGTTTTGAAAACATCACTTTAGAAAAATGAACGGTTATAAGCCCCAGGTCCCATCACATAATGCAAGCGCACACCATAGGATACGGGTTTGCCGTATAATCGCAAAATATGCTTGACATAGTTCAAAACAAAAACAATTTATATTGTTATATTGACTTGGGTGTGAAAAATCCTTTTGAAAATAAACTTATGAATCTTAGCTTGCATAGTGCACCATCCCACTATGTTGGCTACATAGGTATACAACTTAAAAATCGTAAAGGGTTTCATATTGGAAGTTGGATTTCATCAATGAATCTAGCTTAAGGATCTTCCCAATCCGATTCGGAACCTCCAGCTAAGTTCTGGGATCCCTTATGGCTCCTCTTGAGTGGCAGGGTCAGTGTAACACCCCGTATTTTATGTGAATATTAAAATTAACAAATCTAAGAACACTTAATTTTAGAAGAAGAATTAAGGGAAATGAGTTATGCCATTGCATTCGTCTCAGAATTCTTCTTGAGATAGAGTCTGAGTTTCCGTGAATCGGACTCCGTATGAAGTAGTTATGGAGTTCGGAAGATTTCAAGTTTAATCAGAAAATAATAATTAAATAATAAATTCAGTTTAAAATTTGAAATTCGGCCAGAACAGCTGGGGGGGAAATTTCCCGCCCAGGGGTGTCTACCCCCCAAGGGGAGTCGACATAGGTGTCGACCCCCCTATCGGGGTGTCGACTTAGGTGTTGACCCCCCTGTAGGGAGTCGATCCCTTTGAGATCCACTTCCTATGACGAATTTTTGTAGCCCTGAGCTGGTGTGGCCTTCTCTGATTGGCCGATGACTAATTTCTGAGGTATCAGGGCTTATGTGTCGTGATATGGTTGGCTGGATGACACATCTCTTTGGTTTAATGGCTCTGATTTCTCCTAGACTATTCTAAAGGCTGTAATTAATCCTAGACTTCTATATAATCAACCCAAACCTCAACCCTAGACCTCACAATCTCATTCTATGAAGCCGTCATGCTGTCCATCCCTAAGCTAGCATAGCCTCCATCTTCTCCAAATTAGAAATCAAGTTAGAAAGCTTCAAACCAAATCCAAACTAGAGAATCAAATGTCTATATGAAAGGATAGCTAAACAAATTCAGAAATCAGATCCCAGAATACAAGATCTATCCTTTTTTTGTAAGTTCAGTTATTATTTAGATTTAAACACCTAATAGAAATCATGACTGTAATAATCAAATCTAGAACGATGTCTGATTCTGATTCATGCCTATTCTTTTGTCAAATCTGAATTGCCTATGTTTATAAGACTATTGTGACTGACGTAATGACCCCTATCGTGCCTATGAGACTGTTGTGACTGACTAATGAAACCTATCATGCCTATGAGACTGTTGGATTGACATAATGGAACCTATCATGCCTGTGAGACTATTGTGATTGATATAATGGGACTTATCATGTTGTACATCAAAATTAGCGATTCTCTTAAGTCCAATTCTATCTAATATTTATACCTATGGTGTAAATTGCCCAGCTTGTCCATGCTTATTATTAATGTACAACATGCCTGTTGAAACATGATTCTTGAATTGGGTATATCTTTACATGCCAATTTTTCCTTATGTAAATTCTTATGCTCCTTCTCTATTTTTTCCTTTTTACTTGCTTTTGTGAATACTAAGTTCATTCGGAACTTAGATTGTATCTCGTTGTACGTGCGATTATAACACGGGGAAAATTGGGTATAATTTAATTGAGTAAATTTCGGGCATAGCATGTGAATGTGGCATAAAACTTGTACTGACTACAATTGGGAATATTGGCATAAAAAGACCTAAACATGGACACATATGATAAATATGTAAAATTGGCTAAAGATGAACATGCCTAACCCAAGATAAGATTGAGTTGCAATGTAAGACTGTCCGGAACCGCCCGGCACATCCAACGACCGCAACAATATAGATCTAATGTGAGAGGTTAGCGCATTAAGCCCAAAAACCCGATGTTAGATTGAGTTGTGGTGTAAGACTGCCCAGAATCGCCTAGCACATCCAGCGACCACAACAATATAGATCTAATGTGAGAGGTTGGTGCTTTAATGAATGAATTAAAGCTAAGTAACAGACAAGCTAAGAATGGTAGGGTTAAGCTAATTAAGGCAACACTTAACCAATACAACATGTTAGTTAAATAGATGGATGGGTTAGGTTGAGAACGCTTAACCATTATAACATGTTGATTAGGAAACCCTAGTAATGAGAACCCATTTCAGCAGTAACCCACATAGATGTATCACGGTACCCTAAACTAGGAAGGGTAGGGTACGATTACTGGGCTGATTATAAGCAGTCAAAATAGCGGTGGATAGTGCAGCAGTGTAGGTTCCGACGGAGTATGGGGTGCATGTACTTTGGAGTGGATAAAGCATGCACAGGGCATCAGTAGTATATACTATGCATCTAGAATTTGTGTCGGGTTGCTACCATGGGAATTGATACACCCTATGGTGGGACCAGCACAGGTATCTACAATCAAGCTGGGCCGAATGACACAAGTAATAAATGCATGCGAGTAGAAGCCGATCGAAAAAGGGGTCACTTTGTTGTGAACACATGATGGTAGTTGAAACATTCGTTAGTAGGTGCAGAGAAATGGAAATGAGTGCAATAGTATATTCAGTTTATCTTATCTTATCTTACGTTATCTTATTGCTGTGGTATTGTCCTATGTCTAGTTTATTCATGTCATGATCCTCTTACCTGTTTACATGCTGAATAGTCACTGGACTTTCAAGGCTTATGTCTGACCCGTTTTCTTTCGCCTTCTTTTCTTCCGTTCACCCCCTCCAGGTCCGCAGGGAGGGAATACTTCAGCTTAGTGCAGACCTTTTCCAACTTGAAGTGAGTAGATGTATTTCTTGGATTCTCTTTTCTTGGGCTATGGCTGTGGTTACACTTTTATTGGGGATTCGTGCTGCTTTACTACTGTTTTATGCTTCCTTATGTACTTGGAATTTTAAATCAAGACAAATGTTTTATTGTAATAATTTAGAAGTTGGGTTTTGAGACAATGCTTGTAATGTTTTGACTGAACCACGTTATTTATGAAATGATTTCAGTTTTCTACTATTTGTATGTCTGTCTTGTAAACTATCTGTGTCTTTTACCTAAAATGCTTCACCAAAGTTAATGCATTCCCTTTGTGAGTGACCCTAACGGAGGTGGGGTGTTTTACTTGGTATCAGAGCAATGGTTTACTAGATCAGATATTTTTTTTTGGAAAACTATTTTTCAAAAAGAAGTTTAAAGAAGCATTTTCAAGAAAAGTGTTGTTTTATTTTAAAGGCATAATCCCCAAAGCCATATGCACTATCTTTCTATCCTTTGTTTTGAACCTTTTCTTTTCATTTTAGCATGTCTGCGGATCTTAATCTTCCCGAGGGCGTACCGATACCTGGCTAGTTCAGAAGGTATCTGGAGGCTAGGGCTGAAAACGCAGGCCCAGCAGATGTTCCTCCTCCCCTAGCTGCAGCCGTTCCTCCTCCTCCGTGTGTGAATGCTTTTCGAAGATATGTAGAGACTTTCGAGCTATGGGCGGATAGAACTTTAATGGGACTGATTCTTTTGTGGAAGCAAGAAACTGGCTCAAGGAAACAGAAGATTTGTTTGTTATCTTCGAAGTGGACGATAGGAGAAGATGCAATTGGCTGTATGGTTACTTAAGGACGAAGCCTCTTAATGGTGGGAAGTTACTAATGCTGAGAGACCATTTGAAACTTGGGAGGATTTCAGAATGAGATTTGAAATGAAGTTCCTCTTGCAAGCCGAACGAAGTCTACAGATGGAGAAGTTCTTAGCACTCAAACAGGGAAGCCTATCGGTTAACGAATACGTCAACCAATTCAACCAGCTGGCTAGATTCGGACTGGAGTTAGTAAACACTCCACATAGAAAGGCTCTCCGTTTTGTTAAAGGGTTGAATGAGCCACTGCACAGCCTAGCTATGTCCCATATACTTATGGGCGCGACTTTCGAGAGACTGGTGGACATGGCACTGTTATAGGAGGAAGACAAGGATGGCAAGAAAGAGGCAAAGGTGGAAGAACCTCTAGATAAGAAAGTGGAGGGATCACAGAATAAGAAGACAGATTCCAAGAAAGGCGGGAAGAATAACAAACCCCGTGACAAGAAGCAGTGTAAATTTTGAGGCATACCTGGACATCTGATTAAAGACCGCAGGAAGAAGAAGTGGAAGATGGTGGTTGCTTTCAATGTGGCGAGACAGGACATATGGCTAAGGATTGCCTAAAAAGGAAAGGGCAAGGGCAGAGGACTGGATCTACTTCTGGAGGGCAGATTCACACTCTGATGGCACCTCCGCAAGAAAGAGGTAGAAATATTTCTGTTGAGAGTTTAGTTTATCTTTCTGATCATCCAGTTCGTACTCTTTTTGATTCTGGCGCATCGCACTCATTTATATCTACTGCTTTAGTTGAATCTCTACACCTAGATACCAGTATAGTAGAGGATCCCATGGTTGTTTCAAATCCAATTGGGGGTTTGGCTTATTTGTCACTGATTTGTTTAGATTTGGAAATTTCTATACTAAGCGTTGGGTTTAGGTGTAATGCTTATGTTTTGGGCTTCACGGGCTATGGGTTGATTCTAAGCATGGATTGGTTATCCAGTAATGGTGCCATCCTTGATTGTGAAAAAAGAGTGGTTAGACTTATGACTCGCCTCAGTAACACTCTCGAAATCTCTTGTAATCCCATGAATTCTGTTACGCTTAGCTACCTAGAATCTCTTGATGCATCTGTTAAAAACTTGCAATCTGTTAGAGTAGTCCATGAATACACGGATGTCTTTAAAGAGGTGATGGTTTACCTTCGAAGCGAGAGATAGACTTCCGCATATACCTTGTTGTTAAAGAAAAACCTGTTGCTTTACCGATTAGACACATGGCTCCAAGGGAAAGGAAAGATCTCAACAAACAAGTTAAAGAGTTGCTTGAAAATGGGGTCATAAGGCGGAGTATTTCTGAATGGGGTGCTCCAGTGGTGTTTGCAACCAAAGCGGATGGTTCACGTCGCCTGTGTGTGGACTATAGGGAGCTAAACAAGCTGACCAAGAAGAATAGGCACCCACATCCTAGAATAGACGACTTGTTTGACTAGCTCGTAGGTGCATCGGTTTTCTCCCAACTAGATTTGGCCACTGGATTTCATCAGCTAAGAGTGGTTGAAGATAGCATTGATAAGACTGCGTTCAGGACCCCAGATGGTTTCTTCGAATGGCTTGTCGTGCCTTTCAGCTTGACAAACGCACCCCGCCTACTTCGTAGACTTGATGAGTAGGGTGTTTAGAGAGTTCCTTAATAAATTTGTAGTGGTCTTCGTGGACGACATTTTGATTCTCTCAAAAAGTGAGGAAGAACATGCTTTGCATTTAAAGGAAGTCACGGATACTCTTCGTGCAAATCAACTAAAAGAAAAATTCTCCAAATTCCATTTTAGTAGAGAAGAAGTAAGGTTTCTTGGACATTTGGTGTCCAAAGAGGGAATAGCTATGGATCCCGCAAAAGTTGTTGCAGTGCAAGATTGGAAGATTCCACGGAATGCAACCGAAGTACGGAGTTTTCTCGGGCTAGCGGGCTTTTACAGAAAGTTCATTAAGGACTTTGCAAAGATCTCAGCCCCACTTACTAGGTTGACAAAGAAGAACCTTACTTTTGCCTGGGATTTGGATTGTGACATTGCTTTCCAACGACTAAAAAGGGCTCTGACAACAACCCCAGTTCTTACATTGCCTGATGGGAGTAAGATGTCTACTGTATACACAGACGCATGCAGTACAGGATTGGGCGCTGTCTTTATGTAAGAGGGCAGAGTAGTTTGTTATGGGGGAAGGCAGTTGAAGGTACATGAGAAAAACTACCCAACTCTTGATTTAGAGCTAGCTGCCATTGTTTTCGCTCTTAAGTCATGGCGTCATTACCTGCTGGGAGAAAGGTTTGAATTGTTTACTGACCATTAATCGTCAAAGTACCTTTTCTCACAAAAAGATCTTAACTTAAGACAACAAAGGTGGATTGAATTTCTTACCTCATACGATTTTGAGATCGCTTATACCCCTGGCAAGGGCAATGTGGTAGCAGACGCCTTAAGTAGGAAAAAGATGACCTTAAGTCCTCTCTTTGTAGAAACCCTCCTTTGAATTTGTAACTGGTTTGTTAGCATCGCTAGAGGTGCGACCTACTCTTTTGGACTCAATAGGAACCGCGCAACGTGAAGACCCTCAGTTAGTTGATGTGATGGACAAGTTAATTAGAGGTGAGACTTCTAGTCACCTCAATAGATACTCCATCGATGACAAGGGTTGGTTGAGACGGGATGGAAGACTATGCGTCCCACAAGCAAGGGATTTGGTGAAAACCGTTCTCGAAGAAGCACACCATTCCAAGTTGACCATACACCCAGGTGGGGACAAGATGTATAAAGACATAAAAAGGGTCTAGAATGGCATGAAGAAGGATGTAGCTGAGTTTGTCCTAAATGCTTGATATGCCAGCAAGTCAAGGCAGAGCAGAAGAAGCCTGGTGGTCTGCTTCATCCTCTAGAGGTCCCATAATGGATATGGGATAGCATTTCGATGGACTTTATTGATGGGTTGCCTAGGTCAAGAAGGGGAAATACCAGTATTTGGGTAATAGTGGACAGGCTTACTAAAAGCGCTCACTTTATACCTGTTAAAAATAGGAGGATTGCCTCATCGTTAGCATCCATTTATCTTAAAGTGGTGGTTCGACTTCTTGGAATACCCTCCAGCATAGTAAGTGATCGAGATCCTATCTTTACGAGTGAGTTTTGGAAGAGTTTGCAAGAGGCTGTAGGCACACACCTATGCTTAAGCACTGCCTATCACCCTCAAACCGATGGACAGACGGAAAGGGTGAACATAGTATTAGAAGATCTCTTGATATTGTGCATTCTTGATTTTGGAGGAACATGGGAGGATCACCTTCCTTTGGTGGAATTCGCCTACAACAATAGCTACCAAGCCACCATAGGCATGGCACCCTTTGAGGCTTTATATGGAAGACCGTGTCGATCACCAAGTTGTTGGTGGGAGTCTATAGACAAGCTTGTACTTGGGCTTGACATGATCAGAGAAACTTCAAAGAAGGTGGACTTGATACAAAGACGAATGAAGACCGCACAAGATAGACAGAAGTCCTACGCTAATAAAAGAAGGACCGACCTTGAGTTTGAGGTTAGAGACAGAGTTTTTCTTAAAGTATCTCCTTTAAAGAATGTCGTTCACTTTGGGTCTGTTGGAAAATTGACACCAAATTTGTAGGGCCATTTCCTATCATTGAAAGGATTAGGAAGATGGATTACAAAGTAGAGCTGCCCGAAAGATTGGCTGGAGTACATAATGTCTTTCATGTCTTTAATCTACGAAAGTGCTTACATGAGTCGGCGGAAGTTGTGGAGCCAAGCATACTAGAGGGATTAAAAGTGGAATGAGAAGCGACGGTGAGAAGAGTTCCAACTCGTATCTTGGGTACAGAAGTTAAAAAGCTACGCAATCGTGAGGTCAAGCTAGTTAAAGTACAATAGAGTGATGCTGAGGAAGACGTGACGTGGAGACTAAGGAAAAGATACACGCAACCTACCCTTATCTTTTTGAGGGTACATTCTTGATCTCTTTTTCCATAAGTTTATGCATGCTTGTATCTATCTCTTAAGTATATCTCCTCGGTCCTATTCTTAATCCTTAGGTAGAAACCAATGGATGTAAACATGTATTTGAAAACATGTTATGATTGATGGCTGCAAGTGGTTGCTAGTGGTTGCTCGTGGATGCATACACACACACACAGTAGGTACTAGATCGGCTCAGTCACTTTCGTATTGCATATGCATATATGTATTTATATATGGATTGAAACTTGATGTGTTATCATATGGACGTTGCACTTGTATGAATGATTGTGCACTCATGTAGAATGTATGATTAGGAATAATTGCATACATAATGAACTCATGGCACTGACATGATTCGCATCAAGGAGGTCAACTGAATCAGTACACCACCTGATGTTGCATTAGATAAGGACATATACACACTATGCATATGATCATGAAGGCATTAGAAATCTTTTTAAGGACAATGGATGCTTGTGATTGATGGTTGAGTAGATGGATGTCGGATGTTAGGATGCATTCTTCTTAACTTAGAGATTTCGGGGACGAAATCCTTTAAGGAGGGGAGAATGTAACACCCCGTATTTTCTGTGAATATTAAAATTAACAAATCTCAGAACACTTAATTTTTAGAAGAAGAATTAAGGGAAACGGGTTAAGCCATTGCATTCGTCTCCGAATTCTGCTTGAGATAGATTCTAAATTTGCGTGAATCAGACTCCGTATGAAGAAGTTATGGAGTTCGGAAGATTTCAAGTTTAATCAGAAAATAATAATTAAATAATAAATTCAGTTTAAAATTCGAAATTCGGCCAGAACAGCTGGACGGGAAATTTCCAGCCCAGGGGTGTCAACCCCCCCAAGGGGAGTCGACATAGGTGTCGACCCCCCTATAAGGGTGTCGACATAGGTGTCGGCCCCCCATGTAGTGAGTCGACCCCTTTGAGATCCACTTCCTATGATGAATTTTTGTAGCCCTAAGCTGATGTGGCCTTCTCTGATTGGCTAATGACTAATTTCTGAGGTATTATGGCTTATGTGTCGTGCTATGGTTGGCTGGATGACACATCTCTTTGGTTTGATGGCTCTGATTTCTCCTAGACTAATCTAAAGGCTAGAATTAATCCTAGACTTCTATATAATCACCCCAAACCTCAACCCTAGACCTCACGATCTCATTTTATGAAGCCGCCATGCTGTCCATCCCTAAGCTAGCACAACCTCCATCTTCTCCAAATTATAAATCAAGTTAGAAAGCTCCAAACCAAATCCAAACTAGAAAATCAAACGTCTACATCAAAGGATAGCTTAACAAATTCAGAAATCAGATCCCAGAATACAAGATCCGTCCTTTTTCTGTAAGTTCAGTTATTATTTAGATTTAACCACTTAATAGAAATCATGACTGTAATAATCGAATCTAGAATGATGCCTAATTCTGATTCATGCCTATTCTTTTATCAAATCTGAATTTCGTATGTCTCTAAGACTATTATAACTGATGTAATGACACCTACTGTAACGACCTATATTTATATGGATAATAATTAATTTATTTAATTATTTAAATAGTGAAAATGGTTGTTTGATTAAATTATATTGAATACTTAATTAATATAAATAACAGATTAATATATTTAATTTCTGAAATAGTCAGAAATAGTGAATTGACAGTTTAATGTGAACTGGACAAATTAAAATATTTAATTCCGCTTAGAATTGAATTAGAATAACGTATATATTATTTTGATGACAGTTTGAACATATAATTATATTATAATTATAATCGAGCCGGTAATGGCGCGGAAGTTCGCTATTTGGCGATTTTAACTTCAACTGAATGTACAGAGTCCATTTTAAATCGGATTTCTGTGAAACAAGAAACGTTCGGAGCTGGTGAAGTATATTTTTCTAGTAGAAGAGAAAAATAAGGATTTCATTGTGTAGATTTTTATTTATGTCCAAATCAAATTTTAGAAAAGTCGCTATGGAATTCCTTTGAAATTTATAATTATATATTTATATTATAAAAGGATTTAAATATAAATCGAATATCGATATAACTAAGAATTTTGAAATATCGAGCTATAAATTCAGATAGGAATATTTTAAAGCTGTATGATATCGTATGTGAATATATATATATATATATATCCGATAATATAAATTTATTTATGTTTAATTTAATTATTTTTAAATATATTAATATTTAAAAGGGTTTATTTAGAGCTTTAAAAATAGCTGGTTTTGCAAACTACCTTCGTTTTCAATGAAACTAATTTTGTTGGATCTGCAATATTAAATTATTGCTAGATTTTAGTTTTCGTGATTTTTAGAGTTAGTATGTGGCCGTACGGATTTTTAATGTGAAAAACAGTCGATAATTTGACCTTTAAAAATACGCTGTGTGAGCAAACGGAGTCGGAATTCGAAGAAACCAGTTTCGTTGGGTCCGTGATGTCGAACTGAAGGTGTATGTCCATTTTCGTGGTATGAGGATATCGTGTGTGATCATACGGATTTTTAAAAGGGCAAAAATGAATATGAAATAATAAAAGAAAAATATCTACTAAAATATCTAGATATTTATTTCCCTTATAAATACACCCCCTAACAATCCTTCAACCTAATTCTTTCTTTCTTCTAGTCAAAACTTCTGCCGCGTTTCCTTTTCTTCAAACAGTAATAATGGAGACTTCAAAAATCAAAAGGAATTCCAACAGAAATCAATAATTCATGAGAGTAGTGTGTTTGAAATCAGCAAGAGATTCTCTTCATTTCTATATGATTTCCATTGGGTTTGAAATGAATTACTGTCACATGTTTATAGACAGCGAATACCTATGGTTCAAGAAATCAGAGAATATAAACACTCGTGCTCGTATTGGTGGTGAGATCTGAATTCACGATGGGAAATCGCAACTCATGTGTATTTTTGGTGGATCCCGGTGCGTTTTGCTGTCGATGATGGCATCATGCCAGTCGACGATGGATCCTGCATAGTGCTCGCGAGTGGAGGGATTTGGGGGTGGCCGTGTTGCACTCGTGACGAGAGGAATGTTGGTGGTGGTAGTTCGTTGAACGAAGGTCCAGAGAGGGAGAATAGGGAGGGTGTATGAGCGGTAATGGATGAGGAACGAGGAGCGTGGCCTTTTCTGTGTTTCGGAGAATATGAATAGAGTGGTATGGGCTTGGGTAGGTAAGGAAGTGAAGATGGGCCAAGGATAGAAAGGTTAAAGCCCAAAGTAAATATAGAATTCAAGTTTTTGTTTTATTTAAATTTGTTCAAAATTGTAAATGCGATAACTATCACATACGTTATTAGAATTCAGCGAAACAAGATCCGATGGGATCGTATGGACGAACACTACCCAATGGAACTGACTGGGAGCAGATTGGAGCTCGTTACAATTTATTGCAAAATAAATTGTCTGTCTGAATCAATAGACGCAAATCGTTATTTAACGGTTAATGCGAAATGTGAGTAAAACTCACCAACTCTGAACAATTATATTTTTATAATGTATTCTTAGAACTGATAATTTTCCATTGATTGATGTCTGTTAACTGTTTGGTTGATTTGCTTATGTATTGGTTGAAATTATAGATAACGATATATATATATAAATCGTTAATCAAATATTGATTCTGTTTAGCAGAAATATTTCATATTGAAATGAAATTGATGATTGTGTAACATCTGTGGATGCAGGGAAACAGGTTGGAGGGATCCAGTTGGATTCCTCAACATTTATTTTACTATTATTCATATATTGTGATATATGATGTGATATATAATCTGTTGTAGATTATGTGTGTTTGGGTAATATTTATCATTGTTATATGGTATGTTAAATACCATAAGAAATATTAGAATGATAAAAGGGAATTTTCAAAAACGTATATTGAAAATGAAATGTTTATAAAATCAAAGGATTTTGTAAAGAGAATATTTATAACATCAAAGGATACTATAAAAGGATTTATTTAGAAATAAATAGAATAGAAAAAGAAATATTTGTAAAACAAATAGAAAAAAGAAATAGTTGGAAAATTAAAAGGAAAAGGATTTTTTAAAAGAAAATAATTATAAAATCGAAGGATAAGTTATAAAAGGAAAATATTTGTGAAACAAATATAAAAGGAAAATATTGTGAAACAAAGAGGAAAAGAAATATTTATTTAGAAAATAAATATATGGAATTGAAAAGGGAGTACTTGTAAACCATTTACAAATAGATTTATAAAGGAGATATTTGTAAAACATTTACAAATAGAATTAAAAAGGAAATATTTATTTAGAAAAATAAATAAAGTTATAAAAAGGAAATATTTATTTAGGAAATAAATAGAGTTATAAAAGGGATTTATTGGGAAATGAAAAGAATGTCATATAAGGAAATATTTGGCAAATGAATAGAATTTTACATCGTGAAAGTTTAGACCCGTGCTTCGCACACGGGTATAACATGATATGGATTTAAAACAAAGATTTTAAATAGAATCTATTGTAACCAATAGATTGAGAAGACTAATTTATAAATAATATTTTATAAATTAAATAAAATGTTTATCATTGGATAAATAGAATATATAAGTCAGGGCTTATATAGAGAAGTAAGAATCGATTTCAACATCGATATTTGAAACTGAATATGGACGAAGTGTTAATCAAAGGAGTTAATCAAAATGTGTTAATCAAAATGAGTTAGAGGAGTTAATCGATTAGAGATAGAGTTAATCGATTAGAGTTAGAGTTAATCGATTAGAGTTAGAGTTAACCAGTTAGAGTTAATCAATTAGAGATAATCGATTAAAGTTGAATCGAACTAGAGTTATTCGAATAGAGTTAATCGAACAAGAGTTAATCGAATATTTGTTATTCGAATAGAGTTAATTGAATTAAAGTTAGTCGGATTAGAGTTATTCGAATATAGTTTATTCGAAGAAAGAGTTATCAAATAAGGTTATTCGAATAAAGAATAAATCGAATATAGTTTATTTGAATAGAGAAAGAAATTATCAAATATTAGTTATTCGAAAGAAATTATCGAATATTAGTTATTCGAAAGAAATTATCAAAGAATATTTGTTCGAAAGAAATTATCAAATATTAGTTATTCGAAAGAAATTATCGAATATTAGTTATTCGAAAGAAATTATCGAATATTAGTTATTCGAAAGAAGTTATCGAATATTAGTTATTCGAAAGGAGTTATCGAATATTAGTTATACGAAAGGAGCTATCGAATATTAGTTATTCGAAAGGAGTTATTGAATATTAGTTATTCGAAAGGAGTTAATCGAATATTGTTTATTCGAAAGGAGTTAATTGATAAGAGTAAATTAGTTAGAGTTAATTGAATAGATTTAATCCAGTAGGGTAAATAAAATAGAGTTAATCCAATAGAGTTAATTAAATAGATTTAATAGAATTGAGTTAATCAAATAGAGCTAACTGATAAGAGTAAATCGATTAGAGTTAATCGAATAGTGTTAATTAAATAGAGTTATTCGAATATAGGTTATTCGAAGAAGAGAGATTATCGAATATAGTTTATTCGAAGGAAAGAGTTATCAAATAGAGATTTATTCGAAAGAGAGTTACGTAAGGAAGTTTGTTAAAGATTTAAAAGATAAACTTTGACTATTTCGAAGTTAAAACGTTGTTTAGTTAAGGTCTGAGAGGTAATTATACCCCAACTTGATTGACTTCCTTCTTAACTAAGGAATGGTAAGGTTTGATAGTGAATGATGGTTAAGTGAATTTAGTTAATGAGTGAAATGTTGTGAGTTGGCATGCGATGTTTGATTTAAACATCAGTTTAAATCTAGTGAAGGAGTTTTGGAAATGTTTTCCAAATAAGAATCAGAAATGTTTTCTGATAATAGAAAATAAGAATTTAGAATATATGGAAACAGGAGATAAGTAAATTAATGAACTAAAGAGATAAATGTTAAATGATGATTGATCGATAAAATTTCCATCTGGAAATAATATCGTTGTTTGCACACGTGTTTTTCTTTGATAGTTAAATCACAGACTATCAAAGTTTTGACCATTTTTCCGTCGTCAATACGGAGAGACCGGTTGGATTCTTATCCAAAGAACCACTACGTATGGGCGTTAGCGTTTCAAATCAAATAGATCGAAGACAAATTGAAGACGGAGTAAAGTGCAAGGGCTGTTGTATAAGTTCTAGGTAGTGATTGCCTAGGATGGGTGTATGGAATAGTGCCTTCGGTTTGTCCAGTCCCAGGACAACTTGAATGGACGAATGTTTGACAGAGTATATCTAGTAGATCACGTGAGTTTATCGTTTCAAATGTATTTACGTTGGTGGAGGAGGAATTCGTTTCTCTTAGCTTATATCCGTGGTATTTTTGGGAAAATCAATTTGTGATTTGACGGGTATGATGTTGTGGCATTCAAAGTAAATGAAGACGTGATCTATATAGAGATACGTTATAACCTCAAGCCTTATCAACTCGGAAATAATAGAAATCGGGAAGGCAGCATGGTTAAGTGGTTCGCAACCAAGTAGGGTATATTGTCACCATCTAGATAATATTCATTTTTGTTACTTCTTTCAATTCTGTATCTCCCGGGAATGGTTATGTTGGTTTATCAACTGTAAGGTGACAATATATTCGATGCACTCAAGCGAAATGAGTGGTCGGTCATGTGCGGCCGAGTTGCAAGATGTTCTTACTGAACTCCAGTGTATCGCTTCTAGAGTACACTAAGCGAAAGGTGGATCTATACCTTGCCATAGTTGGAATCCATTCTCCAAATAAGAGCCCGCGGTTTTGATTGAATATTATATATGTAGTACGTTAGATGCAAGCGTTTCTACTAGATTGATATTACTTGTGTTAGACATTATTATAATATCAGAATAATATTTCTTTTTTACTAATGATTTGGGTTATCATAAGGTAAAAACCATCCGTGTTTATGAGTGGATCGGTCTTATGATTATCCTTTGTTTCAAAAGGATTTTGAAAGTAAAATCAAGTGATTTGAGTTTACTCACACCAGTCACATGACTGACCCGGAGTTTATTTTGTTTTGTTTTCCCTAAACTCTTGGGTGCCCAATTTTGTACGGGTAGCCAAGTAGTCGGGATTTACAGATACTTGAAGAGTTGGAGCAGGAGGCTTCAGAATTATATAGCTATGCTTTTTCCGTTGTGTTGTAAGTGCTGTGCTTTGGAAATGATAAGTATATTCGAGTACAGATTTATATTTCAAAGTTTTGTTATGAAATATATTTATTCGTTCCGATGTGAGATTCGTGTTTACTCTGATGTTGTATGTTATTATTCTTCTTCTATTCTAAGTTTCTATCTTATCTATCCTCACCCTCTAATTTCTTTCATTAACTACCGGTATTTTCGATCCTTGGATGTTCGATATGTGTTGTATATCGGATAACCAAGATCGACATTTTCTGGGATGTTACTGTTTGTATCAGAGCAAAGGTTAAGTAATTACCTTGGCTCTGTGGCGTGACTCAGTAGAGATGGGGTTAGTAATGCCTTAGATTGAGTTGAGTGCATATATACGAGAGAACGTATGTGTAGATTTTATAAAATGGTTTTATATTGTGGAGATTTATTGGTTAAGTTGTTTATGGGTTCTGGTCAATCAGTTTGATCCACTGTATCGGTAAGAGTTTATAAACACCTGAATACGATGAACCGACATGATACGTTTTGAAAAGAGGGTAAATGATATAATTTTACCCAAATTATGTTTTGGATATAAAGAAGATATATATATATATATAGGAAATATAGTTTATTGGATGTGTTGGTTGTTATTATAATTGAATGAGATTATAAATTAAAATGGTTATATAAGTAACCAATTAGAATTCATATAAGTATAATGTATGAAATCAGATGAATTAAATCTGAACTTAAATTAGAATTTGGAATTTTAATTTCCCAAAAACATGAAAAGTGTTTGTAAATGGAATTGAATTGAATATATGAGAATTTTAAAATCCTAGGAGATTTTAAATTGTTTTACAAACATTGGAATGGTATTTTGAAATGTATTTCAAATGAAAGTGTTTAAATATGGGTTTTGAAAAATATTATAGTATTGAACTCACTTCAGCCGCTGGGAAATAATTCTGATGATGCTGGCCACATCATCAGTGTTCATTTCCGAGTTGTAAGATACAGATTACTACCAAAGACATTGTTTTTGAATTGATTTGAGAAAACAAGTGGTTTGAATCCTGAAAAGGAAAGTTGATTTTCGATATGGTAAAGCTGTTTAAAGTTCCCAGGGAAAGATTGTTGGATTAAAACCAAATTGAATTGAAAGTTGGAAAAGCAATTGGAATTAAATTGAAATCAATTATGTGAAAATTGAATTAAATTAGAAAATAATGATATTGAGTAAGTTGAATTGTTGAGTAAGAATTTTGAATTGAGATTGGAATTGGAGTTTGAATAAAATTCGACTTGGATAAAGCGAATGGTTGTATTTGGGGATAAAACAGATTGGAGTTTGACTGGGATAACATTGGTATATGCTGAGTTGATAGCATATGGAAAGGATATATTGATATGCCCGAAAAAAGGTACCAGTTTATATTTCATGTGGGTTGAGATTTTGATGAGCCGAATTGGCAAGCCGCTTGGCAAGCCGCTTGGCAAGCCGCTTGGCTGTTTGATTTTCTTTTGGGTTGGAGAAGGCCTAGAGAGGCGAGTTATAGTTGTATCGGTCGACCAGTACAAAGGAGGTGCTGGCGAAATTTTTCGAAAAGTTAGGGTGTTAGAAAATTTTCAGGATTTTTGAAAATTTTCACCGACAAGAATTAATTAATACTTAATTGAAATGAATTGGTTTATTGAAACTGGAGTTAAGAAATAAACAAGTAATTTTAACCCAGTTAGTAGGGTTTGTTTTCTACCTTAGCAATTTCGAGGACGAAATTATTTTAAGGGGGGAAGAATGTAACGACACCTATTTATACGGATGATAATTAATTTATTTAATTATTTAAATAGTGAAAATGGTTGTTTAATTAAATTATATTGAATATTTAATTAATATAAATAACAAAATAATATATTTAATTTTTGAAATAGTCAGAAATAGTGAACTGACAGTTTGATGTGAACTGGACAATTTAAAATATTTAATTCAGCTTAGAATATAATTAGAATAGCGTATATATTATTTTGACGATAGTTTGAACGTATAATTATATTATAATTATAATCGAGCCCGTAATGGCGCGGCAGTTCGCTATTTGGCGATTTGAACTTCAACTGAATGTACAGGGTCCATTTTAAATCGGATTTCTGTGAAACTAGAAAGTTCGGAGCTGGTGAAGTATATTTTTCTAGTGGAAGAGAAAAATCGGGATTTCATTATGTAGATGTTGATTTATGTCGACATCAAATTTTAGAAAAGTCGCTATGGAATTCCTTTGAAATTTATAATTATATATTTATATTATAAAAGGATTTACATATAAATTGAATATCGATATAACTGAGAATTTTGAAATATCGAGCTATAAATTCAGATAGGAATATTTTAAAGCTGTATGATATCGTATGTGAATATATATATATACGATAATATAAATTTATTTATGTTTAATTTAATTATTTTTAAATATATTAATATTTAAAAGGGTTTATTTAGAGCTTTAAAAATAGCTGGTTTTGCAAACGACCTTCGTTTTCGATGAAACTAATTTTGTTGGATCTGCAATATTAAATTATTGCTAGATTTCAGTTTTCGTGATTTTTAGAGTTAGTATGTGGCCGTACGGATTTTTAATGTGAAAAACAGTCGATAATTTGACCTTTAAAAATACGTTGTGTGAGCAAACGGAGTCGGAATTCGAAGAAACCAGTTTCGTTGGGTCCGTGATGTCGAACTGAAGGTGTATGTCCATTTTCGTGGTATGAGGATATCGTGTGTGATCACACGAATTTTTAAAAGGGAAAAAATGAATATAAAATAATAAAAGAAAAATATCTACTAAAATATCTAGATATTTATTTCCCTTATAAATACACCCCTAACAATCCTTTAACCTAATTCTTTCTTTCTTCTGGTCAAAACTTCTGTCGCGTTTCCTTTTCTTCAAACAGTAATAATGGAGACTTCAAAAATCAAAAGGAATTCCAACAGAAATCAATAATTCATGAGAGTAGTGTGTTTGAAATCAGCAAGAGATTCTCTTCATTTCTATATGATTTCCTTTTGGTTTGAAATCAATTACTGTCGCATGTTTATAGACAGCGAATACCTATGGTTCGAGAAATCAGAGAATATAGACACTCATGCTCGTATTGGTGGTGAGATCTGAATTCACGATGGGAAATCGCAACTCATGTGTATTTTTGGTGGATCCCGGTGCGTTTTGCTGTTGATGATGGCATCGTGCCAGTCGACGATGGATCCTGCATAGTGCTCGCGAGTGGAGGGATTTAGGGGTGGCCGTGTTGCACTCGTGACGAGAGGAATGTTGGTGGTGGTAGTTCGTTGAACGAAGGTCCAGAGAGGGAAAATAGGGAGGGTGTATGAGCGGTAATGGCTGAGGAACGAGGAGTGTCGCCTTTTCTGTGTTTCGGAGAACATGAATACAGTGATACGGGCCTGGGTAGGTAAAGAAGTGAAGATGGGCTAAGGATAGAAAGGTTAAAGCCCAAAGTAAATATAGAATTCAAGTTTTTGTTTTATTTAAATTTGTTCAAAATTGTAAATGCGATAACTATCACATACGTTATCAGAATTCAGCGAAACAAGATCCGACGGGATCGTATGGACGGACACTACCCAATGGAACTAATTGAGAGTAGATTGGAGCCCGTTACAATTTATTGCAAAATAAATTGTCCGTCTGAATCAACAGACGCAAATCGTTATTTAACGGTTAACGCAAAATGTGAGTAAAACTCACCAACTCTGAACAGTTATATTTTTATAATGTATTCTTAGAACTGATAATTTTCTATTGATTGATGTGTGTTAACTGTTTGGTTGAATTGCTTATGTATTGGTTGAAATTATAGATAACGATATATATGTAAATCGTTAATCAAATATTGATTCTGTTTAGCAGAAATATTTCATATTGAAATGAAATTGATGTGAATTATATTGTGTAACATTTGTGGATGTAGGGAAACAGGTTGGAGGGATCCAACTGGATTCCTCAACATTTATTTTACTGTTATTCATATATTGTGATATATGATGTGATATATAATTTGTTGTAGATTATGTGTGTTTGGCTAATATTTATCATTGTTATATGGCATGTTAAATACCATAAGAAATACCAGAATGATAAAAGGGAATTTTCAAAAACGCATATTGAAAATGAAATGTTTATAAAATCAAAGGATTTTGTAAAGAGAATATTTATAACATCAAAGGATATTATAAAAGGATTTATTTAGAAATAAATAGAATAGTAAACGAAATATTTGTAAAACAAATAGAAAAAAGAAATAGTTGGAAAATAAAAAGGGGTTTCTTATGAAATCAATGGATTTTATGTACAAAAGGAAAAGGATTTTTTAAAAGAAAATAATTATAAAATTGAAGGATAAGTTATAAAAGGAAAATATTTGTGAAACAAATATAAAAGGAAAATATTGTGAAACAAATAGGAAAAGAAATATTTATTTAGAAAATAAATATATGGAATTGAAGAGGGAGTATTTGTAAACCATTTACAAATAGATTTAAAATGGAGATATTTGTAAAACATTTACAAATAGAATTAAAAAGGAAATATTTATTTAGAAAAATATACAGAGTTATAAAAAGGGAATAATTATTTAGGAAATAAACAGAGTTATAAAAGGGATTTATTGGGAAATGAAAAGAATGTCATATAAGGAAATATTTGGCAAATGAATAGAATTTTACATCAGGAAAGTTTAGACCCGTGCTTCGCACACGGGTATAACATGATATAGATTTAAAGCAAAGATTTTAAGTAGAATCTGTTGTAACCAATAGATTGAGAAGATTAATTTATAAATAATATTTTATAAATTAAATAAAATATTTATCAGTGGATAAATAGAGTATTAAAGTCAGGGCTTATATAGAGAAGAATCGATTTCAACATCGATATTTGAAACTGAATATGGACGTAGAGTTAATCAAAGGAGTTAATCAAAATGTGTTAAACAAAATGAGTTAGAGGAGTTAGTCGATTAGAGTTAGAGTTAATCGATTAGAGTTAGAGTTAACTAGTTAGAGTTAATTAGTTAGAGTTAATCGATTAGAGTTAAATCAAACTAGAGTTATTCGAATAGAGTTAATCGAACAAGAGTTAGTTGAATATTTGTTATTCGAATAGAGTTAATTGAATTAGAGTTAGTCGTATTAGAGTTACTCGAATATAGTTTATTCGAAGAAAGAGTTATCGAATAAGGTTATTCGAATAAGAGAATTAATCGAATATAATTTATTCGAATAGAGAAAGAAATTATCGAATAGTAGTTATTTGAAAGAAATTATCGAATATTAGCTATTCGAAAGAAATTATCGAATATTAGGTATTCGAAAGAAATTATCAAATATTAGTTATTCAAAAGAAATTATCGAATATTAGTTATTCGAAAGGAGTTATCGAATATTAGTTATTCGAAAGGAGTTATCGAATATTAGTTATTCGAAAGGAGTTATCGAATATTAGTTATTCGGAAGGAGTTAATCGAATATTAGTTATTCGAAAGGAGTTAATTGAATATAGTTTATTAGAAAGGAGTAAATTGATAAGAGTAAATTAGTTAGAGTTAATTGAATCGAGTTAATCCAGTAGGGTAAATCAAATAGAGTTAATCCAATAGAGTTAATTAAATAAAGTTAATAGAATTGAGTTAATCAAATAGATCTAACTGATAAGAGTAAATCGATTAGAGTTAATCGAATAGTGTTAAATGAATAGAGTTATTCGAATATAGGTTATTCAAAGAAGAGAGATTATCGAATATAGTTTATTAGAAGGAAAGAGTTATCGAATAGAGATTTATTCAAAAGAGAGTTACGTAAGGAAGTTTGTTAAAGATTTAAAAGATAAACATTGACTATTTCAAAGTTAAAACGTTGTCCAGTTAAAGTCTGAGAGGTAATTATACCCCAACTTGATTGACTTCCTTCTTAACTAAGGAATGGTAAGGATTGATAGTGAATGATGGTTAAGTGAATTTAGTTAATGAGTGAAATGGTGTGAGTTGGCATGCGATGTTTGATTTAAACATCAGTTTAAATCTAGTGAAGGAGTTTTGGAAATGTTTTCCAAATAAGAATCAGAAATGTTTTCTGATAATAGAAAATAAGAATTTAGAATATATGGAAATAGGAGATAAGTAAATTAATGAACTAAAGAGATAAATGTTAAATGATGATTGATCGATAAAATTTCCATCTAGAAATAATATCGTTGTTTGCACACGTGTTTTTCTTTGATAGTTAAATCACAAACTATCAAAGTTTTGACCATTTTCCGTCGTCAATACGGAGAGACCGGTTGTATTCCTATCCAAAGAACCATTCCGTATGGGCATTAGCGTTTCAAATCAAATAGATCAAAGACAAATTGAAGACGAAGTAAAGTGCAAGGGCTGTTGTATAAGTCCTAGGTAGAGATTGCCTAAGATGGGTGCAAGGAATAGTGCCTTCGGTTTGTCTAGTCCCAGGACAACTTAAATGGACGAATGTTTGACATAGTATATCTGGTAGATCACGTAAGTTGATTGTTTCAAACGTATTTACGTTGGTTGCGGAGGAATTTGTTTCTCTTAGCTTATACCCGTGGTATTTTTGGGAAAATCAATTTGTGATTTGACGGGTATGATGATGTGGCATTCAAAGTAAATGAAGACATGATCTGTATAGAGATACGTTATAACCTCAAGCCTCATCAACTGGGAAATGACAGAAATCAGGAAGGCAACATGGCTAAGTGGTTCGCAACCAAGTAGGGTATATTGTCACAATCTAGAGAATATTCATATTTGTTACTTCTTTCAATTCTGTATCTCCCAGGAATGGTTATGTTGGTTTACCAACTGTAAGGTGACAATATATTCGACACACTCTAGCGAAATGAGTGGTTGGTCATGTGTGGCCGAGTTGCAAGATGTTCTTGTTGAACTCCATTGTATCGCTTCTGGAGTACATTGAGCGGAAGGTGGATCCATACCTTGTCATAGTTGGAATCCATTCCCCAAATAAGAGCCCACGGTTTTGATTGTATATTATATATGTAGAACGTTAGATGCAAGCGATTCTACTATATTGATATTACTTGTGTTAGACATTATTATAATATCAGAATAATATCGTTTTTTTACTAATGATTTAGGTTATCGTAAGGTAAAAACCATCCGTGTTATGTATGGATCGGTCTTATGATTATCCTTTGTTTCAAAAGGATTTTGAAAGTAAAATCAAATAATTTCAGTTTACTCACACCAGTCACATGACTGACCCGAAGTTTATTTTGTTTTATTTCTCCTAAACTCTTGGGTGCCCAATTTTGTACGGACATTCAAGTAGTCGAGATTTACAGATACTTGAAAAGCTGGAGCAGGAGGCTTCAGAATTATATAGCTATGGTTTTTCCGCTGTGTTGTAAGTGTTGTACTTTGGAAATGATATGCATATTCAAGTACAGATTTATATTTCAAAGTTATGTTACGAAATATATTTATTCGTTCCGCTGTGAGATTCGTGTTTACTCTGATGTTGTATGTTCTTCTTCTTCTTCTATTCTAAGTTTCTATCTTATCTATCCTCACCCTCTAATTTCTTTCATTAACTTCCGGTATTTTCGATCCTTGGATTTTCGATATGTGTTGTATATCGGATAACCAAGATCGACTTTTTCCGGGACGTTACACCTATCGTGTCTATGAGATTGTTATGACTGACGTAATGAAACCTATCATGCCTATGAGACTGTTGGATTGACATATTGGAACCTATCATGCCTATGAGACTATTGTGATTGAAATAATGGGACTTATCATGTTTTACATCAAAATTAGTGATTCTCTTAAGTCCAATTCTATCTAATATTTATACCTATGGTGTAAATTGCCTAGCTTGTCCATGCTTATTATTAATGTACAACATGCCTGTTGAAACATGATTCTTGAATTGGGTATATCTTTACATGCCTATTTTTCCTTATGTAAATTCTTATGCTCCTTCTCTATTTTTCCCTTTTTACTTGCTTTTGTGAATACTAAGTTCATTCGGAACTTATATTGAATCTCGTTGTACATGCGATTATAACGCGGGGAAAATTGGGTATAATTTAATTGAGTAAATTTTAGGCATAGCATGTGAACGTGGCATAAAACTTGTACTGACTACAATTGGGAATATTGGCATAAAAAGACCTAAACATGGACACATATGACAAATATGTAAAATTGGCTAAAGATGAACATGACTAACCCGAGGTTAGATTGAGTTGCGAAGTAAGACTGTCCGGAACTGCCCGGAGCATCCAGCGACCGCAACAATATAGATCTATTGTGAGAGGTTAGTGCATTAAGCCCAAAAACCTGAGGTTAGACTGAGTTGCGGTGTAAGACTGCCCGGAACCGCCCGGCACATCCAGCGACCGCAACAATCATGCTAAGATTAGTAGGGTTAAGCTAATTAAGGCAACACTTAACCAATACAACATGTTAGTTAAACATATGGGTGGGTTAGGTTGAGAAAACTTAACCGTTATAACATGTTGATTAGGAAACCCTAGTAACGAAGACCCATTTCAGCGGTAACCCACATAGTTGTGTCACGGTATCCTGAGCTAGGCAGGATGGGGCACGATTACTGTGCTGATTATAAGCGGTCAAAATAGCAGCGGATGGTGCAGCAGTTTAGGTTCCGGCGGAGTATGGGCGTGCACGTTGTAACGACCCGAAATCCCCCTTACGGGAAATCACGGATTGAATTGAGGACAAGACGCATCAAAACGCAAACAGAAGAACATTTCATTGCTTATTACAACAATTTCATCAGAATACAAGAATATACAGAGTATGAATAAATAAAATACATTCGATAAATAACAGAGATTACATTAAATTACATAGCAGTGGACAAATAATACAATACACAACTGAAAGAGATATACGGATATAGAGCTTTTCGGATATCATTCCAGTTGAACCAGGTTCCTGTGAATGTAAATCTGCAAAACCAAAACTACTAGCTGCCCGTGTCGAAAATAAGGGCACCCAGAGTTTAGGTTAAAACAATAAACTCCAGGTCAGTCATGTGACTAGTGTGAGAACTAAAACAGTTTTTAATCTTTATTTTAAAGTTAGGTAAATCAAGGGACCGCACCGTATAACACAGAACGGGTTTCCTCCCAAGAATACTAGTGCATAAAACAACAACGCAATGCTAAATAAAGAACAATGAAGCTATTATAAGACCCAGGTCCCATCACACAATGCAACACAAGCCGGAGGATAGGGTTCCACCTTATAATAGCCAAAGAATGCTTGATATGCTAAATTTCCTCTTTTATTATTACTATAAGTGTATAGTGCCAAAACAATTTCAATCATAAGTATCAATCAAAGACGGCATAAGTGCCCCATACCACTATGTCGCCATCTATAGGTTCTACAATCAAAACGGCAAAGTCACGTATTGGAAGTTGGATTTCCATCTACGAACCGAGGCAAGGGATCATTCTCACCGCTTCGAGAGCCTCTAGTCCGCCCCTCAGGCAAGCGCGCAGGCAAGCCTTGGATTGTCAGGGCCGGTCCACCGATGTGGATTATTATGCCTGAACACTGCGTTTCCCCACCCTATGGGGTGTAAATGAGCCAAATGACTCCATCGGACCCAGATCGTCCGATCTAACCGAGGCGCCTGGCTTCCATCATCCACATAAGTAAAATGCCAGGCTGTGTAAAACACTAACACCACTCCTAACTAGAAAGAAACGCATGCCCTCCCTGATGTCCTCTCCCGTTTCTGGTTCACAACCGGGGTGTGAGGCTCGCGAATTAATGCTACACAAAGCTATGGCACACAGGCGGTGCTTTGATCATCAAACACAAGACTTTGCTTTCCAACACAAGACTTGATCATTTGCATATCAGCATGCCACAAAGGCAATTCACGCTATGCAACCGATATCAATCACACAGAATGAAATCTGATGTCAGACACACATCCATTTACAAGTCCGTTCTGGGTCTGAACGAAACCGGAGGCACCTTGTACCTCGCATATCCATCGATCTCCAAGTACGTGTGGACGATCACCAACTGATTCCCTCCTCTTGGGTGTACAGCCCAATCAAAATCATCAATAATTATCCAAACGATGTGAAGACCTCCGGTCTTCGACCACCGTCTTCATCCTCAACACCACGTCGAATAAGTTATTAAGAATGGGATAAACCCGGTCTTTCTGAATAACTCGCGTGTATAATAAACAAGTGTTACACAAACACAACATACGCCTCATTCCAATTCAGAATATTCTTTTATTCAAATATTCTTATACTTTGGGAAAGGTTCCCATTAATTTTATCAAAGATAAATTCTTTAAATTTATTCTTTAATCTTCTTTTGAATATCAATTCAAACTAGTCGGAATTAGCGAACCACATCGAAGTAATCATTTATTTTATTTCCCAATCCCAACCTATTCATCCCATGAAGTAAAACTGGTCATACTTCATATCTAACACCATGGTGTTATTGGTAAATTCAATTACCCTTTCACGTTCAAATCTAATTAAAGATTTAACTATCTCCTGGAGCAAAAATGGTGATACTCCATTCTCGATCATTTCAATCTAATTAAAGATTCATTAAAACTCCACTTGGTTTTAATCTTCCCAAAAATCAATATTAATGATTGTTTAACTTGGGAAATCATATCCTGTCTTTAGCTGGGTTAAAGAACCAATGTCATTTAAAACACGGTTCATTATAAACCCAAAATCACATTCTATTCCATCAGCCTTTAACAGTAAATTATCAAGTGAACAATTCCCTAAGTAATAACCCCGAAGGCCGAAACCAACATCAGATCAATACCCAGGAAACCATTCAACTTAACTAATCTCCAGTTAGTTTCTGATTTTCTTAACTCCGTTGGGTCTAAGAACATTATTATTAAAGATACCATTCACGACAACCCAAATCACATTCCATTAATTATCGGGTTAAAAACGAGTGTTATTTAAAACACCGTTCATGATAAACCCAAAAATCAATTCCAATTCAATTCCAATTAAATATCATTTAATTGGCACATTTCATTAAATCTAAATAAAAAGATTTAATCTTTTCTCAACTGGGTTAAAGAAGAGTGTTAATGAAGACACCATTCACGACAACCCAAATCACATTTGATATTAAATACAAGGCTCTGAATAGAAAATATATCGGCTTATATTCAATATCAAATTCTACGACCAACAAATATCGTATTGAAAATATTGATATATATATCTTTCAAATTTCCATAACAATATCAGTATAATCACGAAATCCAACATCGAAATAATCCAAAGACAATTTCGATTCAAATCCATTTCAATTCAATTATTGTAAATTCTGGTTACTTTTAAAACCTTTTGAAATCCAATTTATTTATTTCAAAAATAAATGGATTATAATTCTAGTTCAAAACTAGTTCATTTCGATAAAAAAACTATTTTTATCTTTTCAAATATGGAACTTTTCATCCCAATTCTTTTCAAATAATTTCTTATGATTTTACACAAATTATTGCTATTTTTAATAATTTTATCAACGCCCGTACAGTCGATTTCAATAAACGGCCATCGAACTGCACTCACAGCGACCTTTTCCAAATTTGATTTGGACATAATTCCAAATCTAACCGTTAGATTTCAAATCTCTAATATTCTTTAGAAAGCTCTTTTCGATACGAACCTAACGGTTCCAGTTTTAGGAGAATCCAACGGTCGCGTAATGTCCATTCTAAGTCAATGGTCGAAATTCGCGAACTGCCGCAGCTCGGCACGTTCTATTCAGACCATTATATAATATATATAATATATATTATATATATTTCATCGATTTCCTTTCAAAACGTATTTTATAAATCGTTTTAAATTAGTTTTCAAAACGACTTCAACTTCCTATTCAATTTCTAATCAAAATTGAATATTCCATATCATCGATATATATATATATATGATAATATTTTCAAAACGTTATATTTTGAAATTACTTCCTTTTCTATATTCATTATAAAAATGAATGTAATCGATATAAATATCGTTCGCGTCAAAATGGCGCATATCTAATCACACAGCTTTATATATTTCAATAACTTTGTTATTCTATTCAACAAATGAATATTTTCTTCAGCAGATGAATTTTCTTTTATTCAACACATGAATTTTCTTTTATTCAACACATGAATATATATTTTATTCAACACATGAATTTTCTTTTATTCAACACATGAATTTTCTTTTATTCAACCATGAATTTTCTTTTATTCAACACATGAATATTCTTTTATTCAACACATGAATATATATTTTATTTTCCAAAATGGAATGAGGCCCAATCAATTACCATACAATGTGATTGATATGGATTTCATATACACACGTACACTACAACAATCAAACACAGTCAACCATCACCCAAAGTGCATTCTACACTGCATAAGCATCAAATATAAATATTTAACGCGTATAACAACCTGTCAATCAAACGATCGACATATCACTAAACAATTGGGATTAGTGTACGCCAAATATCACCCGAATACCCGTATGGGGTTTCAAATCAACAATCACTGAATATTACTTGTGCAGTTGGGCGATGTGTAAAATTTATCGTCCCAATCAATATCCTTCAAATGGGTGTACATAAACAAATCGTCTGATTTGTAAATGAATATTTATTTATTCACATTCACGTTAAAAATTATATTTTTAACGATAATCAATTTATTTCAACACATGAATATATTTCCATTCATTCCACATCACAATCAATTTTCACCACACAACAAAATCAAATAAGTCATCCACGGTCTGTGGACAACGGGTGTCGGGTGCTGCTAAGCACCGTTTGCATCCTAGTATATATTTCAAACTAGAAAATAAATTAAAGTGAGGAGTTCTCACCTTTGGGATCCACTCCGTCATTCTTTCTTTCTGAACGGTTTGGATTTGCTCGAAATTCCAGCACATCCTTTTCACGCTGATCATATATAAATAAAAATCACATTTTTATTTTCCATTCATATATATAAAAATCATATTTTTATCGCTTATTTCTATATAAAAATTATATTTCTATATTTCTACTTCTTATATAAAGATCGAATTTTTATTTCGCTACATATATAAAGATCAATTTTTTATTATATATATTATAAAAATCATATTTTTATTATTCCTACTATATAAAAATCACATTTTTATTCTTTCTATAATATAAAAATCATATTTTTAACTGCCAATTTATATAAAAATTATATTTTTAACTTCATGCTTATACAAAAATTATATTTTTATTATCTATAACTATAAATCAAAATCGTTTCTTTATCTACTAAAAATCAAATCTTTTTATATTTAATATATATATATATATATATATAATCTTTTCTAAATTAAAGATCTAATATTTACACGTTTAAAAATCTTGCATTTCATAATATAAAGATCATATTTTTACTTCAAATCTCTATAAATACACTATAAAAATCGGATTTTTATTTCTAAACCATTCATATAAAAATCAAATTTTTATTATTTAGTTTTACATATTAAAAAAAATCACGGTTTACTCCTTGCTATATATATATTTATATATTTAAAGCTGATTATTCAAAATAAATTAAAGTAAATAAGAAAAGTCTTACTGTGAAGCAAAGGGGAGAGGGGCTGTGCGCTGGAGGTGGAGAGAAAAGGGGCAGTGGCACCGGGACTGAGGTGATGGCGCAGGAGGCTACGTGGTCGGGGACAGGTCCAATCAGCCGCGGCTTTCCAATCGGAGAAGAAGGAGAGCGAAGGGAGGAAGGAGAAGAAGGAGAGGGGTCGGAGGTTGTGGAGCGCAGGTCTGAGGGGGGCGTGTCGCGCTGATCTGGCGGTGGGCGCGATTGGATGGGTGACTAGGAATTGGGGATCAGGTTTTGGGTTTAGTTTCATTTTTTTCTCTTTTTTATTTCTGAACGTGGAGAGATAAGTGAGGGAGAGGGGGTTAATATAAAATTATTTTATTATTTATAATTTCAAAAAGTATCTTTTTAGTTTGAACTCGAAATCAAACCCACCAACTGTTGTCCCTAGCTAATTACCCCCATTCCGAACACAATGGGATAAGTATTGTGAGCCAGTTCGGCCGTTTCAATCAGTTTCCATCAAAATCAAAATATAAATCTATATATTGATTTTGAACGCACATTTCAATTTACCGGGACCACATATTAACTCTAAAAATTCCCAAAAAATTATTTCTAGCTTTGTATTGACGATACGGTCCTAACAGAAATAATTTCGTCGAATTCCGAGATCGTTTGAAAAATGGCCATTTTCTGGTCGATCGAAATTGACTGAAACTGTTAAAACATGTTTTACTTCGCCAAGCTCACATATTGATTCAGAAAATTACGAATTTTGGAATCTAGCAACAATTAGGCATCCTGGATCCAACAAAAGTGGTTTCGTTGAAAACCGAGGTCGTTTGCGAAATTTCCATTTTTAAGGGCCAAAATTCCATAGCGACTATTCTGAATTTTCAACTAGGCATAACTTTTTATCCCCGCTTTAAAATTTCAATTTTTCGGATTCGTTGGAAAGATATTCTCAATTAGATTGTAATATTTTTGGTTTCTCTAAAATCCGGATTATTTTGAATCCTGTACATTCATTTGAACTATGAAATCGAATTTTCGAACTACCGCGCCATTTTCAATTCCTTTTATAATTAAAAATAAAATATTTATATTCTAACGACGATCTATTTAAATATACACGTTATAATTCTATTCAAAATAAATTTCTCGTCGTTATTATTTAAAATAATTCATTTTAAATACTCAAAATTCATTAAAATTTCCAAAATAAAATTTTTAAATTGGCTCAGATTTCCGGGTTGTTACACACGTACTCCAGAGCGGATAAAGCAGGCACTGGGGATCAGTATTATACACTATGCATCTAGAATTTGTGTCGGGTTGGTACCATAGGAATTGATACACACTATGGTGGAACCAGCACAGGTATCTACAATCAAGCGGGGCCGAATGACACAAGTAATAAATGCATGCGAGTAGAAGCCGATCAAAAAAGGGATCACTTTATAATGAACACATGATGGTAGTTGAAACATTCGTTAGTAGTTGCAGAGAAATGGAAATAAGTGCAATAGTATATTCAGTTTATCTTATCTTATTGTTATGGTATTGTCAAATGTCTGGTTTATTCATGTCATGATCCTCTTACCTGTTTACATGTTGAATAGTCACTGGACTTACCAGGCTTATGTCTGACCCGTTTTCTTTCGCCTTCTATTCTTCCGTTTCCCCATGTCTGCATGGAGGGAATACTTCAGCTTAGTGCAGACCTTTTCCAGCTTGAAGAGAGTAGATGTATTGGTTGGATTCTCTTTTCTTGGGCTATGGCTGTGGTTACACTTTTATTGGGGATTCATGTTGCTTTACTACTGTTTTATGCTTCTTTATGTACTTGGAGTTTTAAATCAAGACAAATGTTTTATTTTAATAATTTAGAAGTTGGGTTTTGAGACAACTCTTGTAATGTTTTGACTGAACCACGTTATTTATGAAATGATTTCAGTTTTCCGCTATTTATATGTATGTCTTGTAAATTATCTATGTCTTTTACCTAAAATGCTTCACCAAAGTTAACGCATTGCCTTTGTGAGTGACCTTAACAGAGGTGGGGTGTTTCAGTCAGTCCACCCTACTTCGTGGATAAAAGTAACATCCTGAACATAACGTCCCTCAGCCTGTGTGTAAACTGTCATCTAGGTATATTGAACTAGTCCGAGGGGCCTCATCCAACAAACCACATAAGTAAATGTCTGGGCTCCATACCATGGCATTACCTTTTGCTAGATGGAACGTGAAGTCCCTACCCCTGCGGTCTATAATCCTGTTTTGGCTCATCCCGGGCTGTGAGGCCCGCGAAGTCACGTCATACACAAAGTTACACATTTAAGCCATGCTTTGGTCTTCAACCACAAGGCCCTGCTTTTCAACAAAAGCCTTGATCATTTACACTTATCATGCCACACTATCATTCTTTAAACACAAACTGCTATTTACCAACATACAACCTTTGAGCTCGTACGTTTCAAAGAAGGGTGTTAAATAAGAGAATAAATTCTCTGCCACCAAACAGAAATATGTTTAGTAAATGTCAGTCCGTATTTTATAAAATACAGTGTCAGACACGAAATCCATCAACAAGTCCATTCTGGGAATAGGAACGAAACCGAAGGCACTTGATTCCATGTCCCCACCTGGGAGTGTAAGTCCTTGCAAACCAAATCGCTTCTAGTACGGTCATATTGTGTCGTCACTTTAACCTCATATAGGTCGTCGCCCAAGGCATCAACAGACCATCCATCCGATGTGAAGAAATCTGGGTCTTCCACCATTGTCGTCGATATCTTGACATCAATATCACGTCGTATAATTATTTTGAATAGGTAAAAACCCGGTCTTTCCAAATAACTAGCTCATCTTTAAAACCAATAGGTATACAGGATTTCCTGAACCTCATTCCATTTCAGAATATTCTTTTATTCATTAAATTGGGAATTATTCCTACAAATCTTATCAAAGATCTAATTCATTAAAACCTCTTGTTTAAATCTTTCCTTGAAGACCATTGCAAAAGATTTTACAATAACTTTTCATGATCTAAACCAAATTAAGGTTTATCAACTAGTCGGGATTAATGAGCCTTTCCGAAGTAATCATTCATTTTATTATCCCAATCCCCAACCTATTCATCCCATGGAGCAAAACTGGTAGTACTCCATATCTAACACCCATGGTGTTACTGGTAAATTCAATTACCATCCAACGTTTAAATCTAATTAAAGATTTAATTATCGCATGGTGTAAAACTGCTTCCACCCCATTCTCGAACACTTCTTGAATTCGGTAAATTTAATTACCCTATTCTCATTTCAATCTAATTAAGGATTCACTAAAGCTCCACTTAGTTTTCGTCATAAAAATCATTACTTAATGATTACTCAACTTTAGGAAAAATCTATCCTGTCTTTAACTGGATTAAAGAACCAATGTCACTTAAAACACAGTTCATGATAAACCCAAAATCATCTTTCATTTAATATGGAACCTTCACGGAAATCCGATAGTCGTAATTGATATAAATTTCCGTATCAGACTAATACTATAAACGGAATTACGGCAAGGCCTTTTAATTTACATAAATAGTAACGCTCTTCCTTCACAGAAGCTTATCTCGATTATTAATAAATCGAATTCCACTCAATACCAATTTAATTTATCAAAATTGGAATCCTTTACTTTGGAAATTCCATAAAATCTTAATTAAAAGATTTATAAATTCCAAATCATATCTTCACGGTTAACTGGGTTTAAGAACTAGTGTAATTTAAAATACAGTTCACAACAAACCCAAAATCATCTTCCATTCAATATGGAACTTTCACAGAAATCATATCTGTTTACAGTTGATATTAATCTTCGTATCCAACCGACACTATAAGCGGAATATTGGCTAGCGCCTTTTAAATTCCTCAAATAGTATAAGTCTTCATCTATGGAGACTTATCTCAACCGTTAACCAATACGATTTCCATTTAATTCCAATTTAATTTAATTAATTGGAAAACTCCAGTTTTCACTTATTTTCAATTCGGATTCATTATACAAAGATGAATAACTTCCTTACATTTAACGTTTATTAAACTATTAAATGAACATTCGGGCTTTCCTTTCGATCCATTCCGTTCCTCGCCCAGATCAATAAACATTGGCCAGGTAAGTTCAGCGCACTGGTTGTAGCATCCCTTACCTTGTTAAACACCCCATTTATCTTTCTGGATCTCACAATCGGGGCAAACTTACTCGTGGTTTCCGCATATTCAACCAAAATAGGTGTTTATCATTTAAAACATTATTCATTCATCCAAAATACTTTCATTTCTCCTGATTATTTTATTATTAAAATAATCGTTTAGAATCCAAATTTCTGGAACGAGACTCATTCAACTCCTGTATATATGAGAATTTGGGTATATACAAACATTCAATAAACATAAACAAGATGTCATGTGTCTAACGAGTTGTAGCTAAACTCGTTAGTTATTTAAGATCAGATGTCGATGTCATAATTGGGTTCCATTTTACGAATTAACAACCAAATGGTATTCATAGCCATTTCCAATACAACCAATCCAACCACCAAACATTCAAACCAAAATATGCAAACATGGACATCCCAGACTAATAATATTCACACATAAATAATAATTAAGTAATGATCACAAAAGATGATTTCATGTCCATTAGCTTATGTTCCACAAATATACACATCCATGAGAGACTAGGATCTCTAAATTTCAAATGAATCCGAACATAAAGAAGGTTCCTTTATGTCTTTAACTAAATTTAGGCCATGTTTTACTTTCCTAACCTTCACCAACCAACCTATATTATCGACAAGTTTTTATAATCACAAAATAAGGAATTAGCTTTCTAACTTTCCAAAAATTAGGCTCATAACCTAAACATGGTGACATGTATACTACATAAGGGTGTTAAGGAACTAAATTCAATCCTAATCCATGAAGATTTCCTCACAAAATCCATTTAGATTTCTTTGAGACATTTTAACAAACATGTTGTGTGCATGTTTTAAATCAAACTTAAAAGCCCTTTTTACAAATTAATTTCTCGTACAAACTTCATCTTTACACATGAGGATCAAAACCTTAATGGTTCATCATCTTTTATCACATCGAATAATTTAGCAAACCCAACCAAAGCATGTATACCCCTAATATTCCACAAAGGTGAGATTTTGTGAAATGAACTAAAGAGTTTCATCCCCAAACCTAACTAAGATTTACTTAGAATCTGTTAGTAACCATTTCCCGACCATTTACATAATAGTTTTCTTTTAGGCATTTCATTAAACACCTTATGTGCATATAGGTAATCCTTTATATAATGATGAATTCATAACCAAAATCACATCTTTATGCGAATTAATCCATAAAGAAAGAACCTTTAAGAGTTTATCATCATTTTCTAACCCAACATATTACCAAAATTAAATCAATTCATGTATGTTTATAATATTCCATAAAGGTGCAACCTTATGAACCTAACATAAAGGTTTTCACTCCAAACTCCTAACAAGCTGCCATTTTTTCTTCATGAACCTATTTAGGGATTTTTAACAATCATTTATCAACAAATCAATCATGAATTCACCACCAAAACTCTAAGAAACATTTCAACAAACACCTTACATGCAATCATTAAATCAAGCAACAAAAACCGTTTAATAGTTTAGTTTTTCTCACCTAAAAGCTTCCAAAACTTCGCCTAGGATGTATAGATCATTCTCCTAGCTTTTCTCCTTCCTTTCTTCTTTATTTTCTTGAATTTTTTTTATTTATAAGGGGAAAAACGTGAGCAAATATGAAGAGAGGAGGAAGAAGAAGATTTTAAGGGAAGATAGGAAAATGAGATGGTAAAGGAGATAAGGGTGGAGGGTATTTATAAGGAAGCTCAATTTCATGGATGGAAGTCACGTGTCCTTATGGATAAGGATGGAATAATCAAAGGCTAATATTCATGCTTATCCCAATGAATAGTAAAGTGTGTTTTCTCACACACTTTCCGGCCTCGAATCGGAGTATCAAACGATAACGGTTTTTAGAAATTATTTCACTATATCGTCTGGTTTCTAATGTACTTCAATACTATATATCCAAATCCAAAATCGGAATTCGCTTGGATTTTCAAATAATTTATTTTAACTTTTTTTCATAATAACTTTTTATATCCGTTACAAGATTTTCCCAGACTTCATACATAGCTAATATTCTATGTTCTAAATTTTCTGGATAGGTTTCAGGTTCCAGTTTTGCAGTTAGGACTATCAAATTCCAATTGTCGTAAAAATTTAGTTCAAATTTTGGCCTTTTTTTTTCCACATACGGATGTCGTTTTGCGCAAAACTTCCCTAAGTACTAAAATTCACTATTCCCGATCGAACGGAGGTGGTCTCACGATCTAGCGATATTCCATTCTCAAGATATCCTCAACATCGTCTGTTTTTAGTTCAAATTTTGAATCTTTTGCAAATTTAACATATCTAACAGATGCCATTTTTGACATAACTTGGTTGGTTACCTAATTTCATCATTCTGGATTTAATGAAACTGATTTCATCGAAATCCGAGTTCGTTAGCTTCTATTTCTTTTGTAAACGTACTATTTTTAATCCAAAATTCATTCTTTTTGGACTATTTTAATTTTATTCCTGCTGAAATCCAAATTAATTCTGATTTTTATGAAATTTGGAAATTTTAAATTGGTTCCAAATTTCCGGGTCGTTACATTCTCCCCTACTTAAAATGATTTCATCCTCAAAATCGAAGTCGGAACTTATGGTCATATGCCTAACCAATACCTCGATTATTAACCCTAGAGCCTTGTTCGTTAACTCCACTATTTAACTTTATATGTTTATTCATTGGGCATAGGACTGCATAATATAACTCTTTATAATAGCAAACACCCATAAAATTTCCTTTTTCCTTATCTTTCCTTGAGTAACTATGATTATACTTTCTTAGGTTGAACCTACTTCCTTCTTTTATTTGCTGATAAATCATTCTCTTTTATTTTTGACACATTATCTAGGTTAGACCACATTTATACCTATACTACATCATTTAATATTTTACCAAAAAGTTTTATAATTTTTTTTAGTAAATGCTTCCACTATCCAAAATCTTCGAGAATTCAAATTCCTTAATTAGTTATACTAATTAGAACATCCAGCAATTAATTAGTGGATTAAATTTTCCAAATCATAATTTTCATCAAAACATATACCCTTTTTTTATGAAAATATACTTTTGGACAAAATTATCAAGTGTTTAGAAACACTTATCGATACATGAGCTCTTCCTATACCGACCAATCTTCATAACCCACTAAACAAATTAATCCAACACAAAACCATTTGTATACCAAATTACAAATACATCTCTCGTATATGTATATACTCTCACACACAACTCATGATAGGGTATTACAAACCCTATCTCTATTGGGTTACTTGTCCTAGGATACTACTGATCGTATCTCTGACAAGTCTGTATCCCACAGAGCCAAGGTTTTTCTAACCAAAGCTCTGATACCAAGTGTAATGACCCGCACTTCCACTCACTTCAAACCAACCAAAAACCGAACTCACATCAATTCAAGGTAAGCAAAAGTGCGTTTCGTTGGGTTTATCAGAGCAAACATAGCGGAATACAAAATTCACAGTGGAAGAGATAAAATATAATAAGAACATATTATTGCAGCGGAAACATTTTTGAATACAAATCTGATTTTACGTACCATTACTCCACACAGATTTAACACAATATACCAATAATAGAGTACGTCCGGCCTTCATATGAAACTCCAGCTCTCTCTAGAACTCCAAGTCTTCAATCTTGAGCTCGATCTCGAAAACTGAAAAACTAACTAACAGACAGCCCGCATGGAAATTATTGGCACCCGTAGTTTGCAAGGAAAAAAACAAACTACGAGTCAGTCATGGGACTGGTGTGAGAAAACTTTTATTAACTAATCTGATACTTAGCCTTAATTGTAATAAGGTATCTCGGGACCACGCTGCATGTCGCGGAACGGGTTTCCTCCCAAGGATATGTGCACAACCATAGCAACCAGAATCAAACATAGCAAACATAAACCAGGTTTTGAAAACATGAATTTAGAAAAATGAATGATTATAAGCCCAAGGTCCCATCACACAATGCAAGCGCACACCAGCGGATAGGGGTTTGCCGTATAATCGCAAAATATGCTTGATATAGTTGAAATAAAAACATTTGATATTATTTTATTGACTTAGCTGTGAAAAATCCTTTAGAAAATAAACTTATGAATCTTAGCTTGCATAGTTCCCCATCCCACTAAGTTGGCTACATAGGTATACAACTTAAAAATCGTAAAGTGTTTCGTATTGGAAGTTGGATTTCCATCAATGAATCTGGGCAAAGGATCTTTCCAATCTGATTTGGAACCTCCAGCTAAGTTCCAGGATCCCGTCTGGCTCCTCTAGAGCGGCAGGGTCGGTCCACCCTACTTCGTGGATTAAAGTAACAGCCTGAACATAACGTCCCTCAGTCTGTGTGTAGACTGTCATATAGGTATATTAACCTAGTCTGAGGCGCCTCATCCAACAAACCACATAAGTAAATGCCTAGGCTCTATACCATGGCGTTACCTTTTGCTAGATGGAACGTTAAGTCCCTACCCCTGCGATCTATAATCCTGTTTCGGCTTATCGCGGGTTGTGAGGCCCGCGAAGTCACGTCATACACAAAGCTACGCATTTAAGCCATGCTTTGGTCTTCAACCACAAGGCCCTGCTTTTCAACAAAATCCTTGATCATTTACACTTATCATGCCACACTGTCATTCTTTAAAACACAAACTGCTATTTACCAACATACAACCTTTGAGCTCATATGTCTCAAAGAAGGGTGTTAAGCAAGAGAATAAATTCTCCGCCACCAAACAGAAGTATGTTTAGTAAATGTCAGTCCGTATTTTATAAAATACAGTGTCAGACACGAAATCCATCAACAAGTCCATTCCGGGAATAGGAACGAAACCGAAGGCACTTGATTTCACGTCCCCGCCTGGGAGTGCATGTCCTTGCAAACCAAATCGCTTCAAGTACGGTCAGATTGTGCCGTAACTTTAACATCATAAAGGCCATCGCCCAAGGCATCAACATGCCATCCATCCGATGTAAAGAAATCTAGGTCTTCCACCATTGTTGTTGATATCTTGACATCAGCATCATGTCGTATAATTATTTGGAATGGGTAAAAACTCGGTCTTTCCAAATAATTAGCTAATCTTTAAAACCAGTAGGTATACAGGATTTCCTGAACCTTATTCCATTTCAGAATATTCTTTTATTCATTAAATTGGGAATTATTCCTATAAATCTTATCAGAGATCTAATTCATTTAAACCTCTTGTTTAAATCTTTCCTTGAAGACCATTGCAAAAGATTTTACAATATCTTTTCATAATCTAAACCAAATTAAGGTTTATCAACTAGTCGGGATTAACGAGCCTTACCGAAGTAATCATTAATTTTATTATCCCAATCCCCAACCTATTCATCCCATGGAGCAAAACTGGTAGTACTCCATATCTAACACCCATGGTGTTACTGGTAAATTCAATTACCATCCAACGTTTAAATCTAATTAAAGATTTAACTATCGCATGGAGTAAAACTGTTTGCACCCCATTCTCGAACACTTCTTGAATTCGGTAAATTTAATTACCCTATTCTCATTTCAATCCAATTAAGGATTCACTAAAACTCCACTTAGTTTTCATCTCAAAAATCATTACTTAATGATTATTCAACTTTAGGAAAAATCAATCTTGTCTTTAACTGGGTTAAAGAACGAATGTCACTTAAAACACAGTTCACGATAAACCCCAAATCATCTTTCATTTAATATGGAACCTTAACGGAAATCCTATAGTCCTAATCGATATAAATTTCCGTATCAGACTAGTACTATAGACGGAATAACGGCAAGGCCTTCTAATTTCCATAAATAGTAACGCTCTTCCTTCACAGAAGCCCATCTCGATTATTAATAAATTGAATTCCACTCAATCCCAATTTAATTTATTAAATTGGAATCCTTTACTTTGGAAATTCCATGAAATCTTAATTAAAAGATCTATAAATTCCAAAACATATCTTCACGGTTAGCTGGGTTTAAGAACTAGTGTCATTTAAAACACAGTTCACAATAAACCCAAAATCTCTTCCATTCAATATGGAACTTTCACGGAAATCGTATCTGCTTACCGTTGATATTAATCCTCGTATCCAACCGACACTATAAGCGGAATATTGGCTAGCGCCTTTCAAATTCCCCAAATAGTCTAAGTCTTAGTCTATGGAGACTTATCTCAACCGTTAACCAATATCATTTCCATTTAATTCCAATTTAATTTAATTAATTGGAAAACTCCAGCTTTCACTTATCTTCAATTCATATTCATTATACAAAGATGAATGTCTTCCTTACATTTAACGTTTATTAAACTGTTAAATGAACATCCGGGCTTTCCTTTTGATCCATTCCGACCCTCGCCCAGATCAATAAACGTTGGCCAGGTAAGTTCAGCGAACTGGTTGCAACATCCCTTACCTTGTTAAACACCCCGTTTATCTTTCCGGATCTCACAACCGGGACAGACTTACTCGTGGTCTCCACATATTCAACCAAAATAGGTGTTTATTATTTAAAACATTATTCATTCATCCAAAATACTTTCATTTCTCCTGATTATTTTATTATTAAAATAATCATTTAAAATCCAAATTTTTGGAATGAGACTCATTCAACTCCTGTATATCCGAGAATTTGGGTATATACAAACATTCAATAAATATAAACAAGATGTCATGTGTCTAACGAGTTGCAGCTAAACTCGTTAGTTATTTAAGATCAGATGTCGGTGTCATAATTGGGTTCCATTTTACTAATTAACAACCAAATGGTATTCATAATCATTTCCAATACACCCAATCCAACCACCAAACATTTAAACCAAAATATGCAAACATGGACATCCCAAACCAATAATATTCACACATAACTAATAATTAAGTAATGATCACAAAAGATGATTTCATGTCCATTAGCTTATGTTCCACAAATGTACACATCCATGAGAATAGGATCTCTAAATTTCAAATGAATCCAAACATAAAGAAGGTTCCTTTATGTCTTTAACTAAATTCAGGCCATGTTTTACTTTTCTAACCTTCACCAACCAACCTATATTATCGACAAGTTTTGCTAATCACAAAATAAGGAATTAGCTTACTAACTTTCCAAAAATAAGGCTCATAACCTAAACATGGTGGCATGTATACTACATAAGGATGTTATGGAACTAAATTCAATCCTAATCCATGAAGATTTCCTCACAAAATCCCTTTAGATTTCTTTGAGACATTTTAACAAACATGTTGTGTGCATGTTTTAAATCATACTTAAAAGCACCTTTTACAAATTAATTTCTCGTACAAACTCCATATTTACACATGAGGATCAAAACCCTAATGGTTCATCATCTTTTATCACATTGAGTAATTTAGCAAACCCAACCAAATCATGTATACCCCTAATATTCCATAAAGGTGAGATTTTGTGAACTGAACTAAAGAGTTTCATCCCCAAACCTAACTAAGATTTACTTAGAATCCATTAGTAACCATTTCCCGACCATTTACATAATAGTTTTCTTTTAGGCATTTCATCGAACACCTTATGTGCATATAGACTATCCTTTATATAATGGTGAATTCATAACCAAAATCACGTCTTTATGTGAATTAATCCATAAAGAATGAACCTTTAAGAGTTTATCATCATTTTCTAACCCAACATATTACCAAAATTAAACCAAGTCACGTATGTTTATGATATTCCATAAAGGTGCAACCTTATGAACCTAACATAAAGGTTTTCACTCCAAACTCCTAACAAGTTGTCATTTTTTCTTCATGAACCTATTTAGGGATTTTTAGCAATTATTTATCATCAAATCAATCATGAATTCACCACCAATACTCTAAAAACATTTCAACAAACACCTTACATGCAATCATTAAATCAAGCAACAAAAACCCTTTAAAAGTTTAGTTTTTCTCACCTAAAAGCTTCCAGAACTTTGCCTAGGATGTATAGATCCTTCTCCTAGCTTTTCTCCTTCCTTTCTTCATTATTTTCTTGAAAAATATTTTTTTATTTTTATTTAAAAGGGGGAAAACGTGAGCAAATACGAAGAGAGGAGGAAGAAGAAGATTTCAAGGTAAGATATGATAATGAGATGGTAAAGTAGATAAGGGTGGAGGGTATTTATAAGGAAGTTCAATTTCATGGATGGAAGTCACGTGTCCTTATGGATAAGGATGGAATAATCAAAGGTTAATATTCATGCTTATCCAAATGAATAGTAAAGTGTGTTTTCTCACATACTTTCCGGCCTCGAATTGGAGTATCAAACGACAACGATTTTCAGAAATTCTTTCACCATATCGTCTGATTTCTAACGTACTTCAATCCTATGTGTTCAAATCCAAAATCGGAGTTCGTTTGGATTTTCAAATAATTTATTTTAATTTTGTTTTCTTAATAACTTTTTATATCCGTTATAGGATTTTCCCAGTCTTCATATATAGCTAATATCCTATGTTCTAAATTTTTTTGGATAGGTTTCAGGTTCCAGTTTTGCAGTTAGGACTATCAAATTCCAATTGTCATCAAAATTTAGTTCAAATTTTGGCCTTTTATTTTTTTCTTTTCCACATACGGATGTCGTTTTGTGCGAAACTTCCCTGAGTACTAAAATTCACCATTCCGGATCTAACGGAGGTGGTCTCACGATCTAGCGATATTCTGTTCTCAAGATATCCTCAAAATCGTCCGTTTTTTGTTCTAATTTTGAATCTTTTGCAAATTTAACGTATCTAACGGATGCCCTTTTTGACATAACTTGGTTAGTTACCTAATTTCATCATTCTGGATTTAATGAAACTGATTTCATCGAAATCCGAGTTCGTTAGCTACTATTTCCTTTGTAAACGTACTGTTTTTAATGCAAAATTCATTCTTTTTGGACTATTTTAATTTTATTCCTGCCGAAATCCAAATTAATTCTGATCTTTATGAAATTTCAAAATTTTAAATTGGTTCCAAATTTCC
Organism: Allium sativum; assembly: GCA_030737875.1. Classification (NCBI taxonomy): domain Eukaryota; kingdom Viridiplantae; phylum Streptophyta; class Magnoliopsida; order Asparagales; family Amaryllidaceae; genus Allium; species Allium sativum. Next base: position 601,434,151 of record CM060919.1, on the reverse strand, counting down.
AGGTCATTACAATAACATTCTTGAAACTCAATGTTTCGACACTTTGAGTCAACAGCTTGCTTATACTTGTGATTTGTTTCAGCCAACCGTTCTCGTACCGTATGATGGAGCTCCTGTAACCCTAAAACAAGATCAATGGCTGCTCTCTACATTTTATCTTATTGTAGCAATGGGGTTAAATCCAAGGGCCCCTTTGGTGCCACTAATTACACAATCTTGAAAGGAATGAATCTAGTACTGTGATTGATAGCATGATTATATGCAAATTCAGCCTGGCACAATTTCGAATCCCACTTTTTAAGATTGTCGCTAATGAGACTTCTGAACTAGTTTCATAACGATCTGTTCACTACCTCATTTTTTCCATCTGTTTGCGGATGATATGTGCTACTAAATTTTAATTTTGTACCCACCATCTTCCACAAACTCAGCCAAAAATGACTCAAAAACCAAGTATCACGATCTGAAACAATTGAATCTGGTAATCTGTGAAGTCGATATACTTCTTGAATGTATAGTTGAGCCATATTCACTACATTTGCTATTTTTTGCAAGCAATGAAATGAACCATCTTTGAAAATTGATCAACGACTACATAAATGGAATTATTGCCTCGTTGTGTTCTCAGCAAACCAAGAACAAAATCCATGCTCACATAAACCCATGGTCAAGAAGGAACTGGTAATGGCATGTACAAACCCGCATTAATTGTCGTCCCCTTGGACACTTGATAAACGTGACACCTCTGCACAAGTTTTTCCACTTCTTTTCACATTAATGGCCAATAATATGAGTGTAGAATCAGTTGCAATGTACAGTCTCTACCCACATGACATTTACTATGAAGTTATTTGATTATCTTCATTTGAAGACTACAATCTGGAATGCACAACCAATTCCCTTTGAATACAAAACCTTCCATCACTGAAAATTCTGTCGTCTCCCCTTTCTTGACCTTTTCCAAAATCTTTGAGAAATAAAGATATGTATTCAACAATTTTGAAAGCGAGTCAAACTCCATTACTTCAACATTCATTGTGGTCAAAAGATTGCTCCTCCGGCTTAATGCATCGAGCACTCTATTTGTCACTCCTACCTTCTGCTTCACCACAAACGTGAACTGCTGCAGATAAGCAATCCGTGACGCATGTTTAGCTGCTACCTTGTATTGACCCTGGAGATGTTTCAATGCTTCATGATCCATGTACAAAATGAATTATTTGTGAAAAATATAATGTCTCCAATGTTTGATAGCTTGATCCATAACATAAAATTCAACTTTTAAAGAAAGGGATACTGTATACCAACAGGGAGAAAAAACCTTTCTCCAACGGCGTACAAAAACAGATCTATAGATAATAATGACTAAAAATTATGTAATATAACAACATACATTAAAAAGCAAAAAAGGAGAGGGACAACGACATAAGGACAAGGGCCTCCTCAATAAACAGAAGGAAGAGAAACTCCCACTATCCAATCAAGAGCCAAGAACGGATAAAGAGAAACAAAAGCCTCCACTCAATCTAGGCCAAGTCAATGGGGTGCTGCGAAAGTGCTAACCAAGAGAAACCCTAAACAGGATCGACTACGACCATGTCTAAGAAGACGAAATCCAAAGCCTGAACTCCAGTCTTCTCCTAGAAAAAGAGTCTTCTCTTGCTTCTAAAACCTAGCCCATCCCAAAACCTAAAAAACCAGTAACTACACAACTAGAAAAAAAAACATCAGATCTAAAGGGGGAGGTGACTAAAGCGAGAACAAACAGAAGAAAAAAAATCAACAAATCCCCACTCTCGGAGAAAGCAGACATGATGTAATATCAAAGGTATGAGCCAATCTCCTTGAGCGAGAGCTAAAGACCCCTTAAAAGGCCTACAGTAAAAGGCAAAGAACACATCATTCCTTACTTTCCGTATAATGGTCGGAGGGTCCATTGGAAGCTCATCAAAAATGGCCTTATTTCGAGAATACTAAATGAAATGACCCGAACTTCCCAGTAAAGGAAAGCCTGGATTGCTTTGAGAACAATAAGCATCAGAACACAAACTGAGGAACATTTTATTGCTGATTACAACAATTACATCAGAGTACAAGAATATAACAGAGTATGAATACTTATTACGCAGTAGAAATACAATAATATCAGAGATTTAATATTACATTTAAATAGCAGCGGAAAAATAATACAAATATACAACCGAAAGGAATACACGGATATAGAGCTTTCCGAATACGCCTCAGCTGTAAACTAGGATCCTGTAAATATATCTGCAAAAGCTACTCGACTGCCCGTGTGGGAAATACGGGCACCCGAGTTTGCCAGTGAAACAAACTACAGGCCAGTCGTGGGACTGGTATGAGAAATCTAACTTAACTAATCTAATAATATGGCGAATCACAGGACCACGCCGCTAACGCGGAACGGGTTTACTCCATTGGATTTCCAGTGCATAAGGTAAAGTAAATCGTTAAACAACGCAATGCTTTTTTTAGAAAAATGAAACCATTATAAGACTCAAGTCCCATCACACAATGCAACGCAAACCGGAGGATAGAGTTTTACCTTATAATGGTCAAAAGATGCTTGATACGATAAAAAAAACGGGTTTGGTCTTATTATTACTAGTGTATATATATGTTTCAAAAACAATTTCAATCATAATGTATCAATCATAGACGGCATAGTACCCCATCCTACTATGTCTCCATACTAGTTCTACATTCAAAACCGCAAGGTCATATTGGAAATTGGATTTCCATCATGAGTCGAGGCTAGGGGCAATCTCCTCTCCGATTCGAGACACTCTAGCAAATGCCTCAGGATCACACCTATGGGCAACCCTTGGATGCAGTAGGGCCGGTCCCCAACTAACGGTAGTGGATTGGCAATTCCTGAACACACGCTTCCCGGTCCCTTTGAACATATAGTATAACCACTAACGGCCTATAAAAATCCGAGGCGCCTCAAAATCCATCATCCACATAAGTACAATGCTAGCCAGTTTAAGCACTGACACTACCACTAGCTAGAAAGAAACGTGTGCACTCCCTACGGTCCATATCCCGTTTTTGACTCATACCGGGGTGTGAGGCTCGCGAAGTCACGATATATACAAAGCTCTGCCGTAATAGGCTATACTTTGATCATCCCACAAGGCCCTGCTTTTCAACAAAAGCCTTGATCAATTGCATCTTGGCGTGCCACATTGACAATTCACGCCGTGCGATCAATCACTATTAATATATACCAGGGTGTTAAGCAGAGAATAAATTTTCCACCACCAATCAGACATACATTAATAGAAATCAATTTAATTCACAATGAACGAAATCCAATGTCAGGCACGCATCCATTTACAAGTCCGTTCTGGGTCTGAACGAAACCAGAGACACCTGAGAGGTCCTCTCATATCCAAAACAATCAACAATAGTCCGGACGGCTACCACTGAAGCCCCTTCAAGGTAGCTACTCCCATCATGGGTCTCAGTAGCAACACATCCATCCAATGTGAAGATCGTCGGTCTTCAACCACCGTCTTCATCTTCGACTCTTCATCGTCGTAGTAATTATTCGGAATGGGTTAAACCCGGTCTTTCCGAATAACTCTCGTGTATTTTTTTTTATAATAAAAAAAATCGAGTACTATAAAAACACATCCAACGCCTCATTCCAATTTAGAATATTCTTCTAATAAAATTTTCGCATTATTTTATCAAAGATAAACTCTTTAAATTTATACTTAAATCTTTCTTTTATGGATTTATTAAGAAACCAATTTGGTTTTAAATATCACAAATCATCATTCAATGATTAATTAAATTTAAGAAATTAATCTTATCTTTAACTGGGTTAAAGAACTAGTGTCATTTAAAACATAGTTCACGGTAAACCCAAAATCATCTTCCATAAATTATGGAATCTTCACAGAAATCAAATCAAAATATAATCGTTATAAATTTCTGTATCCGACCAATAATATAAATGGAATAACGGTAAAGTCTCTTAAATTCCATATGTAGTATCAGTTTTCTTTTACAGAATCTTATCTCGGTTATTATTAATTCAAATTCCATTCAACTCCAATTTAATATATTAAATTGGAAAACGTAGATTTTGGAAAATTCCCATTTAAATCTTAAAAAAAGATTTACAAATTCCAAATCATATTTTCACTGTCAGTTGGGTTAAAGAACAAATGTCAATTAAAAACACAGTTCACAATAAACCCAACTCACATTTCATCTTATTCCAATTACTAAGTATAATTGAAAACTTTTAATAATCTTAAATTAAAGATTATTCTTTTCATATGGGGTTTAAGAACAGTGTTATTTAAGACACTATTCATGACAAACCCAAATCCAATTTATTTAATTTAACTTCAATTAAATATTAACATATTGGAAAACTTCATTAAATCTAAATTTAATGATTTATTCTAGTTGATAACTAGTTCATTTCAATAAAAATATAATTTTCCAAAATATATCCTTTTCTAAAATATATTCTAAAATATTCTTTTCTAGAATATCCTTTATTGGAATGTGACTCAATAAACAACCATATATTGCATGAAATCAACCATCATGATAAATAATTATCAAACACCCAAATAACAACCAAAGTGGATTCTACACTAAATATTGGGACTAGTGTAGATCAAGTATCATCCTAACACCCGTGTGGGGTTTCATCCAACAAGCAAATAGTAAATTATTTGTGCACTTAGGCGATGTGTAAAAATTATCGACCCAATCACATAAACAAGTCGGATGACTTGTAAATGGAAGTGTAATATTCAAATGGGAATATACTAAACATTATATTGATCACATCAAACATTTCAACATCATAGACATACAATTTCAACATCATAGACATATATTTCAATTCTTTTTATTGTGAACAAATGACAATAAAAATCTAGTCTTTTAATTCAATTCATTTTATTGTCAACAATGTTACAATAAAATATAATCCTTTAATTCTTTATGACAATAAAAACTAATCCTTTATTTCAATTACCCTAAAGATGTTATCTTTATTTTCTAATCTTTTTATTGTAACCAAATGACTATAAAGATATAATCCTTTTATTCTAATACTTTCAATGGAATCTAAACTACATTAAAAATGTAATTTTTAATGTACAATCTTTTTATTGAAAACAAAGTGTCAATAAAAATATAATCTTTTATCTCAATCTTTTTATTGTAAACAAAATGACAGAATTGACTAATTCTTTTTAATGTAAACAAAATATGATGATTTTTTTAATCCTTTTTATGTAAACAAAATGTGAATCTTGTTATAATCCTTTTAATGTAAACCAAATGTAAAATTGTGTTATAATTCCTTTTTAAATAAACAAAAATGTGATAATTTTTCTTCACTAATCATGTTTTACCCAAAAATGATATTTTCTCATAACATCCTTTTTAAATGAGTAAAATGTGCATTTTTGTTTAATTCTTTTTGAAGAATATTAATTACATAGAAATGTAATTTTACACGGTAACACATTCTAACCAAGGTTTTATTCTTTTTAATAATTCCTTTGTATAACAATGTAAATTACATGTTCACAAGTTTCAAACAAAGGTTCATTCTTTTTAATTAATTCTAATTATCATTAAAAATGGAAATTACATGTTAACAAGTTTTCAAACAAAGATTCATTCTTTTAAAATGACCAAAACTGATAATTTTGTCTAATCCTTTTAAATAAACAAAATGTTAATTTTGTCAAATTCTTTTAAATGAACAAAATGTTAATTTTGTCAAGTTCCTTTAAATGACCAAAAATGAATGTTTTCAACTCATTCTCTTTAATTTGCAAAAATGTATGTTTTGACACAAATAATAATATTTTATATCACTAACATGTTTTAATACAAAATGATATTCTAAATTCTATAATCAAGTTTGTCAAAATGTTATTTTCCTATAATCCTTACTAAATGACAAAAATGTGTATTTCTACTTCATTCTTTTTAATGTGACAAAAGTGTCCATTACTAATTCATTCTTTTTAATTTATTAAAAAATATACATTTTCTAATAATTCTTTTCTTTATGTATAAAAATATACATTTTCTAAGCATTCTTTTTAATGTATAAAATATACATTTCAATTCATTTCAAAAGTAATAGATTTTAATCCAATAAACATTTTATAACAAAAATGTTATTTTATGTCTAGTGTAACATTTCATAACAAAAATGTTATTTTGTCCTTTATAATCTAATTAACAAAAATGTTAATTTTGCCTGTAAACTTTTAATGCAAACAAAAATGTGAATATAAACTTTTGATGCAAACAAAAATGTGAATTTTGAACAAATCCTTTTGATGTAAACTAAAATGCAATTTTGAACAAATCCCATTTAATGTAAACAAAAATGCAATTTTGAACAAATCCTTCTAATGTAAACATAAATGCAATTTTGAACAAATCCTTCTAATGTAAACATAAATGCAATTTCTAATAAATCCCTTTTAATGTGACATAAATGATCATTTCTATTTCATTCTTTCCAAAGTGACAAAATGAATGTTCTCAATTTTTTCTTTTGAAATAACAAAAATGAATGTTTTTGTTTTATCCTTTTAAAATGTCCAAAGAGAATGTTTTAATTTTCATTCTTATAGAATGACCCAAAAGAATGTTCTAATTCATTCTTATAAAATGAGATTGTTACATTTACATTAGAAATGATGATTTGGTTTAATTCAATTTTAATTAACAAAAGGTTAATTCTGGTTTCAACAAATCTGATAAACAAAATGATAAACTTTGTTTAATCCAATATTCTAATTAACCCCAATGTTAATTGCTAATTCAACCATTCTAGTAAAACAAGATAATAGCTTTGTTTAATCCAATTCTAATTAACACAAATGTTAATTCTAACAGATCAACAGAACACACAAATCACAGATCAAATCACGTATGGTATTCAGCAGAATATTACAGCGCAAGAGTAGCACTACAATTATGATAACAAAATTTAATTATAAAATAAAAAGAATAGAATTTCTCACCTTGCTTTTAATTAAGATCTGAAATTTTCTTGAATTTCTGATTTGCTCTGTTTCAGACCTGTCTATTTCATAGCGAAGCCCTTGTCCATACGAGTTCGACGAACCTTGTTTCGTTAAATTCCGTTCTGATTTGAAGAAGTTATAGTGTTTTAAACATTCGATTACAAAATTTAAAATTACTTAAAATAATTAATTAGCTAATCACCTACTCAAGGGAATAACCCTTCTTCCCCATCGTCATATAACAAAGCCCGTATAAACCCATTCCATCGCATCGAAGAAGCCACCATCGCACGCACACGAGACAGCCAAACCCCATCCAAGAACTCCAATCCGACCGCCATGAGCTGCTCCTCCCACGCGCCGAGCTACAGGGAACTCGGTGGTCCCCTTGCGTTGAAAACTACGCCCAAAGTCGGTGCTTTCTCGACCAAATCCCGACCTCCACAGCCTCTCATCTTCGATCATCGCCGTATGATATTGAAGCTTTCGGAATTCTCTTCGATTTGTGCTTGGGTTGAGGTTCTAACTCGTGATGGATTGGAAGAAATTAGCGAGGGAATTTAGGAGCGTTGTGGCCATCGAAATAGGTAGATGGCGGCTGTAGAAGAATAGGGTTAAGGCTTGCGTATTTTATACTGTATTTATACTGTGTATTTTCCAATTTATTTAATCCCTTTATTTCGAAAATTCATGTTACCCAATACAGACTCCAAATCAAACCCAACGAGTGTCGCCCCTAGCTAATAACCCCCATCCCGGACACATTGGAATATGTTTCGCAACACAATTCGGCTGTTACGATAAGTTTTTCTTTAAATTAAATTATAAATCATTTAATTACTAGTTCAAACGTACATCTTAAATTATCGGGGCCACAAACTGACTCTAAAAATTACACAAATAGTATTTCTAGTTATGTTTTGACGATACGGTTCTATCAAGACTAATTTCATCGAATTCTAAGACCGTTTGAAAAATGGCAATTTTCAAGTCGATTAAATCTGACCAAAACTGACAAAACACATTTTCCTTTGCCACGCTCACATATTAATTCAAAAAATTATGAAAATTTAAATCTAGTAATAATTTGACATTCCGGTTCCAACAAAAGTGGTTTCATCGAAAACCGAGGTCGTTTGAAAAATGACTATTTTTAAGGGCTAAATATTATATTAATATATATATATATATAAAAATTCTACAGCGACTTTTCTAAATTTTAAACTGGACATAACTTTCTATTCCTGCGATGAAATTTCATTTTTTCAGATTCGTTGGAAAGATATGATTAAACATATTTAAATATTTTTGGTTTTACTGAAATCCGATTTGTTTTGAATCATGTACAGTCAGTCAAAGTTCAAATTCAAATTTTCAAACTACAGCACTGTTTTAAACTCCTTTTATAATTAAATTAAATTTATTCATTTTAAATAAATTTTTAGTCGTTATTCTTTAAAATAAATCATTTTAAATATTAAAAATCCATTAAAATTTCTAAAATAAAAATTTTAAATTGGCCCCAAAATTCCGGGTTGTTACAATCGCCCCCACTTAAAATCTTTTCGTCCTCGAAAATGAACGTAACTAAAAGTTGATTAATTAACCAACTCAACTTTAAATATATTTTTTAATTAATTATCATTCTAATATTTTAATTCATGAAACTAATTACCAAACATCACAACCAGCAATCAATTAGGTGTTTAACTTTTTAATATACATATAACTTTTATATATAATCAAAAATCATATTTTTAGTGCAAATCACAGCAATGTTTACTAACTAAGTTTTGGTTCTCATACCAGTCAAAGGAAATATATAGAAATCCCACTTTCGAGACTTGAACATAAACTCTGATGACGCTAGCAATCATCAGAATCATCTCCGGGCGACTAGAGTGTGATTCTATATCTACCCAGTATATTAAAACTTCGAATATCCGTTAATTACTCGTTTATTCGAAATCTTTATATACTCTATTGTCCAAATTAAAATATAATATACTCAAATACGTATTTTAAGATAAAGTTTTCAAAACTAAATTTGTTTTCTTTCTTATTTTAAAGAAAATAGTACTCTTCACACTCGTTCCAGGATACTACTGATCCTATCTCTAACGAATCATTCTCATTGGATATTACTAGTCCAATCCCCGATGAATTCTTTCGTTCTGTTCTAATGTGTCCTGTTCTCAAGCTCTGTAAACCAAAGCTCTGATACCAAATGAAATGACCCGAACTTCCCAGTAAAGGAAAGCCTGGATTGCTTTGAGAACAATAAGCATCAGAACACAAACTGAGGAACATTTTATTGCTGATTACAACAATTACATCAGAGTACAAGAATATAACAGAGTATGAATACTTATTACACAATAGAAATACAATAATATCAGAGATTTAATATTACATTTAAATAGCAGCGGAAAAATAATACAAATATACAACCGAAAGGAATACACGGATATAGAGCTTTCCGAATACCACCTCAGCTGTAAACCAAGATCCTGTAAATATATCTGGAAAAGCTACTCGACTGCCCGTGTGGGAAATATGGGCACCCGAGTTTGCCAGTGAAACAAACTACAGGTCAGTCGTGGGACTAGTATGAGAAATCTAACTTAACTAATCTAATAATATGGCGAATCACAGGACCACGCCGCTAACGCGGAACGGGTTTACTCCATTGGATTGCCAGTGCATAAAATAAAGTAAATCGTTAAACAACGCAATGCTTTTTTTTAGAAAAATGAAACCATTATAAGACTCAAGTCCCATCACACAATGCAACGCAAACCGGAGGATAGAGTTTTACCTTATAATGTTCAAAAGATGCTTGATACGATAAAAAAACGGATTTGGTCTTATTATTACTAGTGTATATATATGTTTCAAAAATAATTTCAATCATAATGTATTAATCATAGACGGCATAGTACCCCATCCTACTATGTCGCCATACTAGTTCTACATTCAAAACCGCAAGGTCGTATTGGAAATTGGATTTCCATCATGAGTCGAGGCTAGGGGCAAGCTCCTCTCCGATTCGAGACACTCTAGCAAATGCCTCAGGATCACACCTATGGGAAACCTTTGGATGCGGTAGGGCCGGTCCCCTCTTAACGGTAGTAGATTGGCAATTCCTGAACACACACTTCCGGGTCCCTTTGAACCTATAGTATGACCACTAACGGCCTATAAAAATCCGAGGCGCCTCAAAATCCATCATCCACATAAGTACAATGCCAACCAGTTTAAGCACTGACACTACCACTAACTAGAAAGAAACGTGTGCACTCCCTACGGTCCATATCCCGTTTTTGACTCATACCGGGGTGTGAGGCTCGCGAAGTCATGATATATACAAAGCTTTGCCGTAATAGGCTATACTTTGATCATCCCACAAGGTCCTGCTTTCTAGAAAAGCCTTGATCAATTGCATCTTGGCGTGCCACATTGACAATTCACGCCGTGCGATCAATCACTATTAATATATACCGGGGTGTTAAGCAGAGAATAAATTCTCCACTACCAATCAGACATACATTAATAGAAATCGATTTAATTCACATGGAACGAAATCCAATGTCAGATACGCATCCATTTACAAGTCCATTCTGGGTCTGAACGAAACCGGAGACACTTGAGAGGTCCTCGCATATCCGAAACAATCAACAATAGTCCAGACGGCTACCACTGAAGCCCCTTCAAGGTAGCTACTCCCATCATGGGTCTCAGTGACTCTTCATCGTCGTAGTAATTATTCGGAATGGGTTAAACCCGGTCTTTCCGAATAACTCTCGTGTATTTTTTTTTATAATAAAAAAAAATCGAGTACTATAAAAACACATCCAACGCCTCATTCCAATTTAGAATATTCTTCTAATAAAATTTTCGCATTATTTTATCAAAGATAAACTCTTTAAATTTATACTTAAATCTTTCTTTTAAGGATTTATTAAGAACTCAATTTGGTTTTAAATATCACAATTCATTATTCAATGATTAATTAAATTTAAGAAATTAATCTTATCTTTAACTGGGTTAAAGAACTAATGTCATTTAAAACATAGTTCACGGTAAACCCAAAATCGTCTTCCATAAATTATGGAATCTTCACAGAAATCAAATCAAAATATAATCGTTATAAATTTCTGTATCCGACCAATAATATAAATGGAATAACGGCAAAGCCTTTTAAATTCCATATGTAGTATCGGTTTTCTTTTATAGAAGCTTACCTCGGTTATTATTAATTCGAATTCCATTCAACTCCAATTTAATATATTAAATTGGAAAACTTGGCTTTTGGAAAATTCGCATTTAAATCTTAAATAAAGATTTACAAATTCGAAATCATATTTTCACTGTCAGTTGGGTTAAAGAACAAATGTCGATTAAAAACACAGTTCACAATAAACCCAATTCACATTTCATCTTATTCCAATTACTAAGTATAATTGAAAACTTTTAATAATATTAAATTAGAGATTATTCTTTTCATATGGGGTTTAAGAACAGTGTTATTTAAGACACTATTCACGACAAACCCAAATCCAATTTATTTAATTTAACTTCAATTAAATATTAACATATTGGAAAACTTCATTAAATCTAAATTTAATGATTTATTCTTGTTGATAACTAGTTCATTTAAATAAAAATGTAATTTTCCAAAATATATCCTTTTATAAAATATATTCTAAAATATTCTTTTCTAGAATATCCTTTATTGGAATGTGACTCAATCAACAACCATATATTGCATGAAATCAACCATCATGATAAATAATTATCAAACACCCAAATAACAACCAAAGTGGATTCTACACTAAATATTGGGACTAGTGTAGATCAAGTATCATCCCAACACCCATGTGGGGTTTCATCCAACAAGAAAATAATAAATTATTTGTGCACTTGGGTGATGTGTAAAAATTATCGACCCAACCACATAAACAAGTCGGATGACTTGTAAATGGAAGTGTAATATTCAAATGGGAATATACAACATTATATTTATCACATCAAACATTTCAACATCATAGACATATAATTTCAACATCATAGACATATATTTCAATTCTTTTTATTGTGAACAAATGACAATAAAAATCTAGTCTTTTAATTCAATTCATTTTATTGTCAACAATGTTACAATAAAATATAATCCTTTAATTCTATATGACAATAAAAACTAATCCTTTATTTCAATTACCCTAAAGATGTTATCTTTATTTTCTAATCTTTTTATTGTAACCAAATGACTATAAAGATATAATCCTTTTATTCTAATCCTTTCAATGGAATCTAAACTACATTAAAAATGTAAATTTTAATGTACAATCTTTTTATTGAAAACAAAGTGTCAATAAAAATATAATCTTTTATCTCAATCTTTTTATTGTAAACAAAATGACAGAATTGACTAATTCTTTTTAATGTAAATAAAATATGATGATTTTTTAATCCTTTTTATGTAAACAAAATGTGAATCTTGTTATAATCCTTTTAATGTAAACCAAATGTAAAATTTTGTTATAATTCCTTTTTAAATAAACAAAAATGTGATAATTTTTCTTCATTAATCATGTTTTACCCAAAAATGATATTTTCTCATAACATCCTTTTTAAATGAGTAAAATGTGCATTTTTGTTTAATTCTTTTTGAAGAATATTAATTACATAGAAATGTAATTTTACACGGTAACACATTCTAACCAAGGTTTTATTCTTTTTAATAATCCATTTGTATAACAATGTAAATTACATGTTCACAAGTTTCAAACAAAGATTCATTCTTTTTAATTAATTCTAATTATCACTAAAAATGGAAATTACATGTTAACAAGTTTTCAAACAAAGATTCATTCTTTTAAAATGACCAAAACTGATAATTTTGTCTAATCCTTTTAAATAAACAAAATGTTAATTTTGTCAAATTCTTTTAAATGAACAAAATGTTAATTTTGTCAAGTTCCTTTAAATGACCAAAAATGAATGTTATCAACTCATTCTCTTTAATTTGCAAAAATGTATGTTTTCACACAAATAATAATATTTTATATCACTAACATGTTTTAACATAAAATGATATTCTACATTCTATAATCAAGTTTGTCAAAATGTTATTTTCCTATAATCCTTACTAAATGACAAAAATGTGTATTTCTACTTCATTCTTTTTAATGTGACAAAAGTGTCCATTACTAATTCATTTTTTTTTGCAAGGCTGACCGGTTTTTATAGTGATCCGTAACACTCTTTTATTTATTACAAAATAAAAAGTACATATTTGATCAGGTGATATGCGTTGGACATATCAGCTAATTTACTTCCACAAGTGGAAATAAACAACCACAAAGCAAACAAGCCTACATATTTGACTTGGACAATATGACATGTTCTCAACATTACAGCTAACATGATTTTTGTGACTTGAATTCACTAAGAATTCAAACTTACTAAAAAACTTTATCCCTTGTCATCTTCCAGCCCCTTAAGAAGCTCAATCTTCTTGCTTCTCGTAAGCGGAGCGTTCCCCAGAGATCGTCCAGAAGAAGAGGCTACAGGCGAGTTTACGATAGGTTCAGGGGGAGCTTTGTAACCTGGAGGAGGGGGAATGTTGTCGTAAGGGCTTGGGACTCTTTTGACTGTTTCATTGATTTTGTTACATGTAAGAGGATTAGAGGGGCTGACATTACATAGAAGGTTCTTTTTGTTTACTTCACAAAAATTAACATAGAGACCACCTGCTCTAACAAAATCTGAATTGAGGAATCCAGGATTCAAAGCAGGTGGAGACTTGTCTTTGCACTCTTCAAGTTGAATAGGCCCCGATTTACTTCTGTCGGCAGCAAAACACTCCATAGTATTAAAGTTTTCAGTCATTGTTTTCATTAGTTTGAACTTTTCACTGCAAACTAAAGGATCAAATATACCGCTATTAATTTCCGCTCTAAGGCTCTCTATCGTTTCTCGAACTCCTTTCTCTTGGTACTTGAATTTAGCTTTGGTTATAGGTTCGAAATGCGTCTTTTTTGTTTTTCCATTCTTTTCCATGCAGTCGAAATTAGCTTGTAGGAAGGTGTCCAGGTTTGTTGCTTCACTTAGATTAGCGCTTGTTGTTGCTTGGTTGTGATTGCACTCACTTTCTGTTTCCACACGTTCCTCTTCAGTACTGTCGGTGACGGTGACGGTAACAGAGTCCGCTTTAGAGGTTAGAGCATCTGCTAGTTTGCCTTCTCGGTTACACATCAACTCTTCTTGAATGTTCATGCCTCCTTCATTAGCCGTAATAATGGAAGCAGTATTGTTTTCAGCTGGAGAAGCTGAATATGCCTTAAAGACTGCTGGTACATTTGCAACTGCGTTAGACGGAAAAGCACGTGCTAGCAGCTTGCTTACCTGCCTGATTTCACCTTCCTCACGGTCTTCCTCATCATCAACAAACTGTTCATCCACCTGCATTCCAGCAAGCAGAGAGAAACTATTCTTGCTAGTATTTCCTACTTGTTGTTCCTCTATTTCTTTTAACATGCCATAATTCTCCTGAGAACTAGAGGAGAAATTCCTTTTGCCACCAACTATCTGCCATGAAGTGAATGGTTTAGGCTTTGCACCTACACGTCCATTCACAGTTCCTTTAAACTGTCCTCGGGCTTAAACCGTATCATTGCGCATCCTAACATCATCCCTCCTAGTTACTTCATTGACAGGAGTCTCTTTGACTTTTACGCATTTAACTGTTAAGTGGCCGAAGGATTTGCAATTAACACAAATCGCAGGTTTCCATAGATACGTAACGAACACCATTTGCTCGCTACCATCAGGTAGTGCCACAGGGAATTTTGTAGGCAGCTCGTCTTGGGGGGTTATCTCCACCATACACTTAGCGAATTCAAGTCGCTCAAGTTTTTCCGTCGATAAATCCATACATAAAAATTTACCGACACACATTGCCAGGTAACTAATTCCTTTTTTGGACCATCCATACAGGGGTAAGTTCGTGAGTTTAATCCACACAGGAACAGAAGTTATTTCTTTATTCAAATCTCCTAGACTTGCTACCCATGGCCTGACGATGAACAATTTGTTTTGAATAAGTACAGGGTCTGCCTGTAGAATATTTTCCTTATCCTCCAAACTTTCGAAGTAGAAGAAAAATACCATACCAGTAGATCTGATTTTTATTCCTCCTGAAGGTTGCCAAAGGTTCTTCAAACGATTCGTGACCGCAGAGTATGGCAGCGGATGGTCAAGAAAATGTCCTATGAGGTATCCATCCCACTGCTCCTTAGCTGCTTCATAGATCTCGTCAGTGGGAAGTAAGGTTTTCCCTTTGAAAACTAATTTCATTGGCGGATGCATATAGGAACCGGCGTTCCTAGGTTTCGATTCGAATAAGGATGACCATTTCCTGGAAGGGGGGAGCGGGTATGATAGGGTTTGCTGAAGGCGTTTTGGACGGCTGGTTATGGTTCAGAGGAGGATCTGGGGGAGGAGGTGTGGGAGTTGGGGGTCTGAATTGAAGAGGCGGAGCGAGATGGCTGTTAATTCATTCTTTTTAATATATAAAAAAAATACATTTTCTAATCATTCTTTTTTTTTATGTATAAAAATATACATTTTCTAATCATTCTTTTTAATGTATAAAATATACATTTTCAATTCATTTCAAAAGTAATAGATTTTAATCCAATAAACATTTTATAACAAAAATGTTATTTTATGTCTAGTGTAACATTTCATAACAAAAATGTTATTTTGACCTTTATAATCTAATTAACAAAAATGTTAATTTTGCCTATAAACTTTTAATGCAAACAAAAATGTGAATTTTGTTTATAAACTTTTGATGCAAACAAAAATGTGAATTTTGAACAAATCCTTTTGATGTAAACTAAAATGCAATTTTGAACAAATCCCTTTTAATGTAAACAAAAATGCAATTTTGAAAAAAATCCTTCTAATGTAAACATAAATCCAATTTTGAACAAATCCTTCTAATGTAAACATAAATGCAATTTCTAATAAATCCCTTTTAATGTGACATAAATGATCATTTCTACTTCATTCTTTCCAATGTGACAAAATGAATGTTCTCAATTTATTCTTCTGAAATAACAAAAATGAATGTTTTTGTTTTATCCTTTTAAAATGTCCAAAGAGAATGTTTTAATTTTCATTCTTATAGAATGACCTAAAAGAATGTTTTTATTCATTCTTATAAAATGAGATTGTTACATTTACATTAGAAATGATGATTTGGTTTAATTCAATTTTAATTAACAAAAGGTTAATTCTGGTTTCAACAAATCTGATAAACAAAATGATAAACTTTGTTTAATCCAATATTTTAATTAACCCCAATGTTAATTGCTAATTCAACCATTCTAGTAAAACAAGATAATAGCTTTGTTTAATCCAATTCTAATTAACACAAATGTTAATTCTAACATATCAACAGAACACACAAATCACAGATCAAATCACGTATGGTATTCAGCAGAATATTACAGCGCAAGAGTAACACTACAATTATGATAACAAAATTTAATTATAAATTAAAAAGAATAGAATTTCTCACCTTGCTTTTAATTCACATCTGAAATTTTCCTGAATTTCTGATTTGCTCTGTTTCAGGCCTGTCTATTTCATAGCGAAGCCCTTGTCCATACGAGTTCAACGAACCTTGTTTCGTTAAATTCCGTTCTGATTTGAAGAAGTTATAGTGTTTTAAACATTCGATTACAAAATTTGAAATTAATTAAAATAATTAATTAGCTAATCACCTACTCAAGGGAATAACCCATCTTCCCCATTGTCGTATAACAGAGCCCGTATAAACCCATTCCATCGCATCGAAGAAGCCACCATCGCACGCACAACGAGACAGCCGGACCCCATCCAAGAACTCCAATCCGAAGGCCATGAGCTGCTCCTCCCACGCGCCGAGCTATAGGGAACTCGGTGGTCCCCTTGCGTTGAAAACTACGCCCAAAGTCGGTGCTTTCTCGACCAAATCTCGACCTCCACAGCCTCTCATCTTCGATCATCGCCGTATGATATTGAAGCTTTCGGAATTCTCTTCGATTTGTGCTTGGGTTGAGGTTCTATGTAACACCCCGAATTTCGGTTAATGCTAAAATTCACTAATTACAGAATTAATAATCTCAGATGTGAGAATTGGGGGAAACGGGCTGCGTCATTGCGTTCGTCTCGGAAAAATACGCAAAATAGAGTCCGAGTTTTCGAAAATCGAAGTCCGTATGGCCCAGTTATGGCCCGATGAAGTTTGCAGAAAATTCAAAACTAAAAACAGAATTAAGAATTTAAAATTCAGATTTTAAATTGGACAAGTGGGGTCAGGCGGGAAAAATCCCGCCCTACCCATGTCGACAGGGCTGTCGACAGGCCTGTCGACAGGGGTGTCGACTTGCCTGTCGACTTGCCTGTCGACAGGGGCGCGGCATCCAGTGAACCTGGTTGCACCAGGTTGCACCAGGTTGCACCAGGTTGCACCAGGTTGGGTTCTAGGCTGGCTTGGAGGGCTGGTTCTAGAGATTTCCTAAATCTAAGGGTCCTAATCTAATCTAGGGTTAATCTAAGGGTCTAAAATGCAACCTAATCCTATAAATAAGACCCTAACCCTATCCTAATTCATTCATAATTAGATCTTGTAACTAAACTATGGCAAAATGAAACTTGGTCATGGCCTCCATAAATCAATGAAGAGGAAAGCAAGCTAATCAACCTCTCTAATCAACTTCTAATCCATTCTAAGCATCTTAATCTTCTTCATTTGGAGTGCAAATTGCTAGTGGTGAGTTTCTATCACTTTAACATCAATTGTTAGAGTAAGTAGATTAGGTGTAATGAGACTTATGGTCTTGAATGCGGATTAGTGAGTTTGAATCATTTGTAATGATATGCTAATCTATGTATAAAATTGAATATGTCATTTTATGCATGTTGAATATGTAAGTTTTTGCAAGTTGAATATGTGAGTTTATGCAAGTTACATGTTTGTTGATATGCAAGATATGCTATGCAAGTTACATGTATGTTAATATGCAAGATATGCTATGCAAGTTACATGTTTGTTAATATGCAAGTATGTGAATGCTTATGCAAGTTATGTGTATGCTTAAATGCATGTTTAACATGTTATGCAAGTTGTGAGAATGCTTATATGCAAGTTCAACATGTTATGCAAGATATGTGTATGATAATATGCAAGTTCATATGCAATATGTTATGCAAGTCATGTGCGATAATATGCAAGTTTGGGTTAAATGTAGTTGGGTTAATATATGCTCATATATGCAAGTTGACATCCTCTTAACCCATGACAAAGTATATGCTAATATTTGGTTTAACCCATGATATTTGAGATGGATCTTCCCTTTTATTATGTCGTGAAATGAGAACGATTTACGTGGGGGAACGATGGGGTTAATAAATATGTTAATAAAAGTATGATTGGGTATGATTAAGCATACCATAAAAATAAATTAACATAAGTGGGAATTTACCTATTGAGTTAGGTCTACCCCATGGGAATTTACCTATTGAGTTAGGTCTACCCATGTTATGAGAAACTTGATATTAATTAGGGACAATTAATATGGGGGTGATTAATTAGATGTAATTAATCGACTAAGACACGAGGTTGGACTCATTTGTAGTGTAAAACTGCCCGGACCCAACCGGCTTAACCAGTTGCTACAAATATTAGCCCAATGTGAGAGGTCTTAGGCACAAACTAAATACGTGATTAATGTAAAGACACGAGGTTAGACTCGGTTATGACATAAGGCTGCCCGGACCCAACCGGCTTAACCAGCGGTCATAAAAGATAGTCTAATGTGAGAGGTCTTTATGAGGATCACGGTCTTAATTAATTAAGAAACACTTAACCATATAAGCATGTTGTGGGGCATGAGGGTTAAGTGGGTGCCTTGGGTGGCTTGTGGTAACTAGTGGGGTGCCTTGGGTGGCATGAGGAAACTAGTGGGTTGCCTTGGGTGGCAATAGAAAATACGATTAGAATACTTAACCAAAGTGGAACATGTAATTAAACATGATTAAAGGGTTAAGTAAGTGCCTTGGGTGGCATGTGGGAATTAAGTAAGTACCTCGGGTGGTATGTGGAAATCTAGTGGGTGCCTTGAATGGCAATTAGAATATGATTAATGACTTAACCAAACCTTAACATGTAGGTGGGCATGATTATAAAAGGGGTTAAGTGGGATACACTAGATAAAATTACAAGCTTAGGTGGTAGCTTGTGGGGGCCCATTTCAACCAATATCCCAAACGTATCTTTGTGGGCTCGACCCATGTCGAGTGACGGGACACGCATATTGGGCTTGACTATAAGAGGCCAAAACGGGTTAGCGATGGCAACGCAAGTCCAACGGGTTTCATATGCGTGTGTGGGCCCGGGCTGGTAGATAAGCCGTTGTTGCATCGTGTAGATATAAAGCCGTGCACCGTTGATAGTATTGGGCTGCCACTTTAGGGGAGTGATACACCCCACTGTGGGACCAGCACGGGTATCTACGGTAGGGAGCCGATCGATGGGGGGGTAGTGGGTACACCTAATAAAGATAGGGGCAGACGGCACCTATGTAGGGGTACACGAAACTACTGGGTAAAATTGCTAGGTACACCTAGTGGAGATAGGGGCAGACGACACCTATGTAGTGGGCTAGGAGTACACGAAACTACTGGGGAAATTTTCTAAGTACACTTGGTGGGATCAACCTTTAACTAGGAATTACCCTTGGGTGGGTAGAACTGGTGTGGTGCAGTGTAGAAATTATCCTTGGGTGGATAGGTTTGGGGCGGTGTAATCTAGTAATTACCCTTGGGTGGATAGATGCGTCTTTACGGTTATCTTAGTTTATCCTAAGTTTGCCAAGCTGCTTAGTGTAGCCATTCATCCCCAGGCGTTACCGTATATCAACTTATGTCTTCTCTGGTTACTTTAATGATTGTGTTGTTAAAGTTATAGGACTCACTCAGACTTATGTCTGACCCCGTTGTTGTTTATCTTTTTCCCCAAACCCTAGGTTATCAGAGTGGGCCTAGTGCTAGTGGGCTTTGATCAGATTGCAGTATCTATCCTTTGGAGTTTGGACCGTTGAAGTAAAGCTCAGTTCATCTATCCTTTTATGGCTATTGTTTACTTAGTGGGATTATGTACTTATTTTTATCAAGGTGGATATTTTGTACTTGACTCTTGTATGGTTTTGTGATGTAATCAGACATGTTTTAACTTCCGCTGTTATGAGATGATGTTTTAAAATTTCAAGTACTATTTATATCTGCCTTGTTGTAATTTTTCTGTTCTATATTCACTAAAATACTCCACCGATGCCATGACATTCCCATTATGAGTGACCATAGCGGGCGTGGGGTGTTACATTCTAACTCGTGATGGATTGGAAGAAATTAGTGAGGGAATTTAGGAGCGTTGTGGCCATCGAAATAGGTATATGGCGGCTGTAGAAGAATAGGGTTAAGGCTTGCGTATTTTATACTGTGTATTTTCCAATTTATTTAATCCCTTTATTTCGAAAATTCATGTTACCCAATACAGACTCCAAATCAAACCCAACGAGTGTCACCTCTAGCTAATAACCCCCATCCCGGACACATTGGAATATGGTTCGCAACCCAATTCGGCTGTTACGGTAAGTTTTTCTTTAAATTAAATTATAAATCATTTAATTACTAGTTCAAACGTACATCTTAAATTATCGGGGCCACAAACTGACTCTAAAAATTACAGAAATAGTATTTCTAGTTATGTTTTGACGATACGGTTCTAACAAGACTAATTTCGTCAAATTCAGAGACTGTTTGAAAAATGGTCATTTTCTAGTCGATTAAATCTGACCGAAACTGATAAAACACATTTTCCTTTGCCACGCTCACATATTAATTCGAAAAATTATGAAAATTTAAACCTAGTAATAATTTGACATTCCGGTTCCAACAAAAGCGGTTTCATCGAAAACCGAGGTCGATTGAAAAATGACTATTTTTAAGGGCTAAATATTATATTAATATATATATATAAATTCTACAACGACTTCTCTAAATTTTAAACTGGACATAACTTTCTATTCCTGCGATGAAATTTTAGTTTTTTAGATTCGTTGGAAAGATATGATTAAACATATTTAAATATTTTTTGTTTTACTGAAATCCGATTTGTTTTGAATCCTGTACAGTCAGTCAAAGTTCAAATTCAAAATTTCAAACTGCAGCGCTGTTTTAAACTCTTTTATAATTAAATTTATTCGCTTTAAATAAATTTTTAGTCGTTATTCTTTAAAATAAATCATTTTAAATATTAAAAATCCATTAAAATTTCTAAAATAAAAATTTTAAATTGGCCCCAAAATTCCGGGTTGTTACACTAAATATGCCAACAGGTAAGATAAGGAATCAGACGAAAAAGGATTGATTTCCCTAAGATGTTAGCCCACCAGTTTCTCAGTAAATCTACCAGGGAAGTGGCATTCCCTCGGAGACCAACTAAGTTCGCAAAGTAGTTCTAAACAGATCTGGCACAAGAGACTAGGATAAACAAATGAGCTGAGGACTCCAAGTCACCAGCTCTACAACATCTACAATGGGACACGAGCAGGATGTCGATTCTATAAAGATTCTCGTCTAGCGGCAACTCTCCATGTATCATTCTCCACATAAGCACAGAAACTTTTGAAGGTGGTCGAACATTCCAAATGAAAGAAAAAATGAGGAGCCTTAGAGATGGAATCCCTGCCGAACTCCACGTCGTTCGAACGGAGAAAGGACCGTTGTCCTAACCAAATCCACCACCATGTGCATCAGAAAAGGACTTCACGAATTCCATCTGTTACCACGCCTCACTAGTATAGGATGGGATACTTGTGTAATACGTGGCTTGAAGTCTGCAGTACTTTGCATGGAGAATCCTCACCCATAGGGAATCATTCGCTCCAAATCGAACCCACAACATGCAAGCATAGGCAGTACATATATCCTTAGGATTTCGAAGGCCCAGACCACCTCCACTTTTGGGATGACATATGACGTCCTACGAAATCCAATGATGACGAATGGCGTTGTCCTTTTTACCCTAAAAAAAGGACGATGTCAAAGATCGATAAGAGCACAAGAAGAAAGAAGATGGAGTCATAGCTATAATGACTAGGTAAGATTCGACGCCCGAATTCCAATAATAATACATAAACTCATATTACTTACCAAAATCAAGTATCGAAAACACCAGATAGTTAATAGAAAGAAATTAGAGGGTGAGATAAGAAAGAAAGAAATATTAGAATAGAAGAAATTAGAAGAAGAAACACAACAGAATCAGAGTCTCACATCACAGCGGAACAAAATATAATATAGAAATAAATCTTTATTGAGATCTTTGAAATATACTTACAAACATCAGAGTACATCAATACATCTGGATAGTTATAAATATTTTTCCTCATATACAACACACAGCGGAATAATACTAGATATCATATGTCTAAACACCTCCAGCTCGTTTCTAGACTTCACAACATCCGATAACCTAAACCTGTAAAACTCCGTTTGACCCGAGCATTGCAAATTCCAAGATCAGTCTGGCGAACTAGCGTGAGAAAACTCAATAAGTTTAAAGGGATCATCCAACTTGATTTTTAATGTAAAAATCTTTTCGCAAGAAAAGGATAATCGTAAGACCGGATCCACACATAAACACAGATTGTTTTTACCTTACGATATCCCAAAAAATTTTGAAATCATATCTTTTCTGATATTATAATAATGTCTAAACACAAATAAATAACAATCTAGGAGAACGCTTGCATCTCACGCTCTACATATATAATATACAATAAAAACCGACAGGCGCTTATTGGAGATTGGATTCTGACTATGACAAGGTATGGAACCATTTTCTGATCAGTGTACTTTAGAGGGGATACACTGGAGTTCAATAAGACCATCTTGCAACTCAGCCACACATGATCGGCCATTCATTTCGCTTCAATGTTCCAAATATATTGTCACCTTAAGGTTGCTAGCAACATATCCATTCTAGGGAGATACAGAAGCGAAAAAAAGAACACTAATGGAATTTCTCTAGATGGTTACAATACACCCTAATTGGGAGCGATCCACGTAGCCATGCTGCCTGCCCAATTTTTGTCATTTCCCGGTTGTGAGGCTTGAGGTTATAATCTTTCAGAATTACATCTGGCCATCATTCACTTTGAATGCCACATCATTAGATCCACCAAATAACACTAATTGACGTCCATAAAAAGACTTTAGTTGTTAATCTAAGAGAATGTGTCTTCTCTGCCGACGACAGAAATACGTTTGAAGCAATCAACGTACGTGATCCCTTTGGAAATACTCTGTCAGACATCCATCCATAAAAGTTGTCCTGGGACAGGAAACACCGAAGGCACCCTCCTACCACATCCTAGGAATCACCCTATGTATCAGTAGTGAGTAGTCCTTGCAGTTCGTAGATTCCAACCACGACAGAACTATAGTTTATCTCTACTTGCAAGTCAGAGAATATTAGTGGTTCTTCCATTTTATGAAGATCAACGGTCTTCAATGTTCCATCTCGATCATCTTCTGATATCTTCCATATTCACGTATTTGTTAGTTGGAATGGTTTCAAATATAAATTCGATCCCGGTCTTTCCATACCAACAATTGTACATGTAACAGCCCGTATTTCATGTATCGGAAGATAGTAAAATATTTTTATTTTATTCCCTGAGGGTTGGATCATTCTCATCTTTTGATATGTTGCTTATGGGATGTGAGACATGTCCATAATTTTACCAATTTTGTTTGTGACCATTTTTCCCCTATCAGTCTTGTACAAGTCATAACTTTTGACTCAAGTCGAATTAGAGGGTGAAACCTGTACCATTGGAAAGGAATTGATGATTGCCTTTCCATAGAGTGGTTACATTAAAGATTTGGCTCCGCGGTTAGGAAGAAATCGTTGTTTTAAGGTTTTTCAGTTGGTTGTTTAGGTTAGAAGATTCACAATGGGCTGATTTGGGAAGGCCCATTGGTGGGCTATTGGAAGGGTATAAATAGGGGGTAAGGGATATGGGAAATAGATTTAGTTTTCCATTCTCTCATTTAATGCTTTGAGCTCCTACTTCCTCTAATACCTTTCCACCATTAAAAATCATAATCTAAGGAGGCTAGATCTACATCAATTGAAAGGCGAATTCATCAAATCAAGGAGTTCAGATTCAATTTCTTGCTGAACGTAATCTTTATTGCATTGATTTTTTCTTGTTTAGGAGAATCGGTGAGTGATTTACAACTCTCACATGAATTCAATGAAGTATATGAATGTTTGATCATGTTTTTCATCATATTCAAGTGTTTAACCATAGGTCCATACCATTGTAAGTCCATTTTCATATGAATCACCCTGTGATCCATTTAGTAAGTTTAAACCAGTAATTTCTATGCTATCCCATATGATTATGCAAGTTGTATCTATAGTTTTGTTCATATTTACATTTAAGGTGATTTTGGTGAATGTTCACATAATTATTGATGGAATTGCCAAATTGGTGATGTTATTGGTTTTATAACATGCTTGTGGTTGTACTGAATGAATCAGATGAGTTGGTTTCATCGATTATATCGATTGGCGAAGTTTTGGTCGAAATTGGAGTTGCATTGGAAATTGCAGGTTTCGAGGCGCACATAAGGGGTCGGTCACACCAAGTGTGGGTTTCCTGGGAAACAAGACAGGAGTGAGCGAGCGATCCCAAGATTGAAGTGTTGGGCCGGTCGAGCGAGCCTAAGGTTGAAGTGTTGGGTCGATCGAGCGAGCCCAAGGTTGAAGTGTTGGGTCGGTCGAGCTAGCCCAAGGTTAAAGTGTTGGGTTGGACGAGCGAGCCCAAGGTTGAAGTGTTGTGTCGGTCAAGCGAGTCCAAAGAATGAAGTGTTGGGTTGAGCGAGCGAGCCAAAGGGTGAAGTGCTGGGTCGGTCGTACTTTCTGGAATCGATCGGTCGAGTAGATATGATCGATCATGATTTGGTTGAGCATGTTGGGTCGGTCACCATGTTAGGTCGAGCAAAGGAAGGGTCGGTCGCACAGGGTCATTTCCTAGAAAAATTATATTTTCGGGTATGACTCAGATTTGAATGAGAAGGCCTAAAAAAAATCGGCGACGATGTCATCGCCCAAAAACCCGTGCCACAGCGCAGTGGTGTTATGACTTCGAAGTGAGTTCAAGTTGGAAGGTTCGAAGTGATGGAAGGTGTTCATTGATCGGTGTAGAACAACGAATGAAGTGACAACTCAAAGGTCGTGAGTTAGTGGATAAAGGTTGCACTAGAAGGTTGCTTGAGCTATGAAAAGTCGTCGGGTTGGATGACTAGAGATGAGAAAGCCAAGAGATTTTCGTTGTTGTAAGTTCTAGTACGCTCAAAGCAGGGGTACGATGTGGGCACCCAAAAGACCGGTTGTAGGTCAAGTACCTTGGGTATCGTTGAAAAGCCTAGTTGTCAAGGTTGGACATACATACGTATCGTTGAAAGACGTATGGAGTTAATGCTAGAACTGGGGTTACCATTAGCTCTTGACATATGACAAGGTTGGCCGTCATAGGATTAACGATGGTTTCAAAACAGGATTGGCGGTGATAGCCAGAGTCAGTCATGGATGATTGGTTGTTCTGTCTGTACCATCTCATATAGGTTGTCCAAAGTCGAAGAAGATGTACCTTGGGTGCTTGTCTGATATTGGTTTAGGTCTCTGGGGCTTGTACGTGAGGGATGTTGAATTCGAGTAGGATGGTTTACATGAGATATATATATAATCTGGATGTTATAAGTGCTTTACCATGATTGAATGAGTGTTCTGGTTTACATGGATGAATGGTTGAATTGTTTATCATAAAGGCTATCACTATCCGATGTGGGGAAGACGAAAGTTGAGTTCTTCTCTGGTGTTTGGTAGATTGGTTTGTTAATCTACCTATTCTCATATACTTTATTGTTGAAGTTTGTTAGCTGTTATATCACTCACTAAGACTGTTGTCTGACTCAAGGTTTTATGTCCCTCTTATTAGCTTGGGCTATTCATCTGTTTGTGCATTGTTTATCGTAAAGGCTATCACTGTCTGATGTGGGGAAGACGAAAGTTGAGTTCTTCGCTGGTGTTTGGTAGATTGGTTTGTTGATCTACCTATTCTCATATACTTTATTGTTGAAGTTTGTTAGTTGTTGTATCGCTCACTAAGACTGTTGTCTGACTCAAGGTTTTATGTCCCTCTTATTACCTTGGGCTGTTCATCTGGTTGTGGATAGGCAGACTAAGTAGCAGGTTACAGGTTATTAGTAAGGATGATGCTACTGTGAGGAGTGAAGCAAGAGGCTGGCGTACTAGTTTTATTACTATCTAGTATTTCTGTTACGCTGTTTGAGTGCTCTATGAGGGTTGTAGTGGGGCCTTGTGTACAAACTTTAATACCAATTGGATAACCTTTCAGGATGTTGAGAAAGTTTCAAAAGTTTGCTATATGATGCTTCGTTAGTATTACTTGTTGTATATGTTCTATTATATTTTATCCTTGCGATGTGAGTTCTATGACATGTTCCGATGTTGTTTACCTACTTTGATGATCGTCCATAGCTTCCTGGCACACTTTTTAGTGCATTATTCCTCTTGTCTAGTGCAGGGGTTATGGGCGGTCATCACATTTGGTATCGAAGCTCTGGTCAACGACTTTGGCCAAAGTTCGACGACGTAATTACGTATGAGAGACGTACTTGTATATTTAAGTTGGAAGCTTACTATATACATTAGCATACATAGTAGAAACGGTTGTATCTCTTTAGCAGTTTTTCTTGGAGGTGGCTAATTATTCTAAATTGCAGATTTAGAATGAGTAGACGAGAATCAAGACACACTGCAAGGAGAGCTAATACTGGAGGAGGAAATGGTGGAGAGCCAGACTACCTATCCATGTTCGAGGCCATGAAAGCAGCGATCATGAATAGGGTTCCCGCTCCAGTGGCGGCTACAGTTGATATTGAAGTTCCAGTGCCTAGAGCTGTAGAATTTGCAAAGCTATGCAAAGACTTTTCTTCATTGGGAGGAAAATAATTCAAGGGCACTGAACTAGTTGAAGAAGTCCAGAGGTGGATGGATACTTGTGTTAGGATCTTCAAGGACATGGGCATTGATGATGCAAGGAAGAGAAAGCTTGCATCAAGGTAGTTAGAGGGTAGAACAATGGACTGGTGGAACTCTGTCACACTTGAGACCCCTAAAGAGGATATTTCATCAGAGCTGTTCCAAGCTAAGTTTGAAGCGAAGTTTATCTCCACCGTGCAAAAGTCTATTCTATTTAAGAGATTTGTGGAACTTAAGAAGAATGGTCGGCCAGTTCTTAACTATATTTTTGACTTTAAGGCTTTGTCAAAGTATGCTCATTCATATGTGGATACTCCTTATCAAAAGAACAAGAAGATTGTCTTGGGGTTGGATGAATATCTTGGGAATCAGCTTGTGGATCACCTCGATGATAGCTTTGAGAAAATCATCGAGAAGGATTTGAGGCATGAAAGTTTGTTTTCTAAGAAGATGTCTGTTGTTGCACCTAAGGAAGGACAGAAGCCACAACAGGGTGGTAATAATAAGAAGAGGAAGCAGCAACAACAAAAAGGGAAAATGGCCAAAAAAAGCCAAAGAGTGAGTTGGTTTTCTTTCACTGCCAAAAGAAGGGTTATTATTCGAATGAGTGCAATAATCCTAAAGCTGAAAAGAAGTGATTTAAGTGTAGGAAATCTGGGCACGGGAAGAAGGTCTATCTAAAATCAGCTAAGGGCAAGTAGGTTGTGAAGGCATATGCTTTGGAAGCCATGCCAACTTCTTCAAGAGCTCCTACCGCTGAGGAGAAGGGAAAGGGTGTCATGGTGCAAGGTACTCATCTGTTAATGGTGTTTCCGTTCGAGTTTTGTTTGATATTAGAGCATCGCACTCATTCATTTGCAATGAGCTTGTTTGTCGCTTGGATTTGGAACCCGAGATTTGTGATAGACCACTGATCGTGACTAATCCTGTTGGGGGTTCGTCCAGTTTGTGCATGATTTTTCGTGGTCTAGTGTTGTCAAGTCATGGTTTCTCTTTTGTGTGTGATTGTTTTGTTCTTAACTTCGCTGGGTATGGGATCATCTTGGGCATGGATTGGCTCAAGAGGTATGCGGCAAGGGTGAATTGCAAGAAGCTAGAGGTGAGGGTCGGGGATGTGGAAGGGAGAAAGGTGTTGATTAGATGTAAGCGCGAAGACGGGATCTTCGTGAGTTATCTATATTCGCTTGGGATTCCACAAGAAGACTCGTCATCTGTGATGATCGCTAATGAGTATGAGGATGTCTTTGACGAGGTCAAAGGGTTGTCGTTGCATCATAAGATCAAGTTTAGGATCGATTTGGTCGAAGGTGCTAAATGAAGCGACCTGAACTTCCACGGTAAGGAAAGCATGGATAGAATTGAGAGCAAGCCACAATCAGAATGCAGACGGAAGAACATTTCATTGTTAATTAGAACAATTCCATCAGAATACAAGAATATACAGAGTATGAATAAATATTACACGGTATAAAATATCAGAGATTACAATACATTACATAGCAGCGGGAAATAATACAATACACAACTAGAAGTAATACACGGATACAGAGCTTTCCGAGTATCGTTCCAGCTGTAAATCAGGATCCTGTGAATATAAATCTGCAAAACCAAAACTACTAGCTTCTCGTGTCAAAATAAGGGCACCCAGAGTTTAGGTTAAAACAATAAACCCCAGGTCAGTCATGGGACTGGTGTGAGAACTAAAACAGTTATTTAAAACTTTACTTTAAATCAGATATGTCAAGGTACCACACCGTACAACACGGAACGGGTTTCCTCCCAATAATACCAGTGTATATAACAAAACAACGCAATGCTTTTTGGAAAAATGAAGCTATTATAAGACCCAGGTCCTATCACACAATGCAACGCAAGCGGGGGACAGGGTTTTCCCTTATAATAGCCAAACATGCTTAGTACGTTTAAAACAAATCATTTGATACTATTATAAGTGCATATTGTATAAAACAACTTCAAATAAGAAGTATCAATCATAGACGGCATGGGTACCATATATCATGTCGCCATACTAGTTCTACAATTAAAACCGCAAAATCTCGTATTTGGAAATTGGATTTCCATCTGTGAACCAAGGCAAAAGATAGTCCTCTACCGATTTGAGACTCTCTAGCCCGAGCCTCAGGATCAGAGCTCGAGTGACCCTTGGAGCGACAGGGCCGGTCCACTGATGTGGATTAAAATTCTTGGACACTGCGTTTCCCCGTCCTTTGAGGCGTAAATGAGCCAACAAATGACTCCATGGACTTCACATAGTCACCGATATATCCGAGGCGCCTCGCAACAGCAACAACCACATAAGTCAAACTCATCAGGGCGTGTAAAACCACTGACGCCACTTCTAACTAGAAGGAAACTCATGCCCTCACTGAGGTCCTCTCCCGTTTTTGGTCCACTACCGGGGTGTGAGGCTCGCGAATCAACGCTACACAAAGCTAAGCCACACAGGCCGTGCTTTGATCATCAACCACAAGACTCTGCTTTTCAACAGAAGCCTTGATAAATTGCCAATTAGGCATGCCACACAGGCAATTCACTCCATGCGATGGATATCCATCAATATATAACCCCTGAGCTCGTACGTCTCAGAGAAGGGCGTTAAGCAAGAGAATAAATTCTCCGCCGCCAAATAGATATATATATTTAATAGAAATCAATCACACAGACTGAAATCCAATGTCAGACACACAGTCCATTTACAAGTTCGTTCTGGGTCTGAACGAAACCGGAGGCACCTAGTACCCCGCATATCCATCGATCTCCAAGTACGTCTGGACGATCACCAACTGATTCCCTCCTCTTGGGTGTACGGCCCAATCAAGATCATCAGTAATTATCCAAATGACGTGAAGACCTTCGGTCTTCAACCATCGTCTTCATCTTCGACTAATCGTCGAATCAGTTATTCAGAATGGGATAAACTCGGCCTTTCTGAATAACTCGCGTATATAATAAATAAGTGTTACACAAACACAACATATGCCTCATTCCAATTCATCAGTCACTAACCGTAAATTAGTAAGAGAACAATTCCCCAAATATTAACCCCGAAGGCCGAAACCAACATCAGACCAATACCCAGGAAACCATTCATCTTAGCTAACCTACAGTTAGTTTCTAAATTTCACATTCTTAGGGAAAGGTTCCCATTAATTTTATCAAAGATAAATTCTTTTAAATTTATTCTTTAATCTTCCTTTGAATATCACTTCAAACTAGTCGGGATTAGCGAACCACACCGAAGTAATTATTTATTTAATTTCCTAACCTATCTATCCCATGATGTAAAACTGGTCATACTTCAAATCTATCACCACGGTGTTATCGGTAAATTCAATTACCATTTCACGTTCAAATCTAATTAAAGATTTAACTACCGTCTGGAGTAAAACTGGTGATACTCCATACTCGATCTTTTCAATCTAATTAAAGATTCATTAAAACTCCACTTAGTTTTAATCTTTGACTAGGTTAAAAAATCAGTGTCATTTAAAAGACGGTTCACGATAAACCCCAAAATCACATCACGTTTCAATCAGTCCCTAACCGTAAATTAGCAAGTGAGCAATTCCCTAAGTATTAACCCCGAAGGCCGAAACCAACATCAGATCAATACCCCATAAACCATTCAACTTAACTAATCTCCAGTTAGTTTCTGATTTTCTTAACTCCTTTTGGGTCTAAGAACAGTATTATTGAAGATACCGTTCACGACAACCCAAAATCACATTCCATTAATTATCGGGTTAAAGAACAAGTGTTATTTAAACCACTGTTCACGATAAACTCAAAAATCATTACCAATTCAATTCCAATTAAATATTATTTAACTGGTACACTTCATTAAATCTAAATAAAAAGATTTAATCTTTTTCTCAACTGGGTTTAAGAACAATGTTAATGAAGACATCGTTCACGACAAACCCAAATCACATTTGATATTAAATACAAGGCTCTGAATAGAAAATATATCGTCTTATATTCAATATCAAATTCTACGACCAACAAATATCATATTGGAAATAATGATATATATATATCTTTCAAATTTCCATAATGTTATCTGTATAATCACGAAATCCAACATCGAAATATTCCAATGACAATTTCGATTCAAATCCATTCCAATTCAATTATTGGAAATTCTGGTTACCTTTAAAACCCTTTTTAAATTCAATTTATTTATTTAAAAATAAATAGAATTATAATTCTAGTTCAAAACTAGTTCATTTCGATAAAAATATATTTTTATCTTTTCAAATATGGAGTTTTTCATCCCAATTCTTCACAAATCATTTCTTATGATTTTACACAAATTATTACTATTTTTAATAATTTTATCAAGGCCCGTACAGTCGATTTCCATTAACGGCCATTGAACTGCACTTACAACGAGCTTTTCCAAATTTGATTTGGACATAATTCCAAATCCAACCATTAGATTTCTAATTTCTCACATTTGTTAGATAGCTCTTTTCGATACGAACCCAACGGCTCCAGTTTTAGGAGAATCCGACGGTCGGATCTTTCGCAATATCCATTCGAAGTCAATGGTCGAAATACGCGAACTGCCGCGGCGCGGCGCGTTCTATTCAGGCCATTATATAATATATATAATATATATTTCGTCGATTTCCTTTTAAAACATATTTTTTTTAAATCGTTTTAAATTCGTTTTCGAAACGATTTCAACTTCATTTCAAATTCAAATTAAAATTGAATTTTTCCTCATAAATTCGTTTTAAATTCATTTCAAATTGATTTTATTTCAAATCGATTTTTAATTCAATTTCAGTTCGTTTTCAGTTCGAATCAATTTCTATTCGATTTTGAATTTATTTCAATTCGATTTCTATTCAATTTCAATTCAATTCGAATTCATTTCAATTTGATTTCAATTCGAATTCAATTCTATTCAATTTTAATTCCAATTCAATTCTATTCAATTTCAATTCGAATTCAATTCTATTCAATTTCAATTCGAATTCAATTCTATTCTATTTCAATTCGAATTCAAATCCTTTCAAAATATCAGAACTTGAAATCACTTCCTTTTCTATATTCATTATAAAAATGAATAAAATCGATATAAATCTCGTTCACGTCAAAATGGCATCAATCTAATCAATACGGCTTCATATATTTCTATTTTCAAATATTCTAGTTCAAATATTTCTTTTCAAATATTTCTATTCAAATATTTCCTTTTTCAAATATTTCTATTCAAATATTTCCTTTTCAAAACTGGAATGAGGCCCAATCAATCAGCATAGATTTTACTTCTATGGATTTACATACAACGCATGTATACATTGACAATGACAAATAATCAACCATCATCCAAAGTGCATTCTACACTGTATAAGCATCAAATATAAATATTTAACGCTTATAACAGTCTGTCAATCAATCGATCGACATACAACTAATTATTGGGATTAGTGTATGTCATATATCATCCCAATACCCGTGTGGGGTTTCAAACAATCAAACACAGATTTTATTTGTGCTGTTGGGCGATGTGTAAAATTTATCATCCCAATCAATATCAGTCAAATGTGTGTATATAAACAAATCGTCCGATTTGTTTATATTAGTTTATTTCATTTCATATACACGTTAAAAATTCTATTTTTAACTATAAAATATTTTTAAATATATAAATATTTTATTTCCTTTCACATCACATCACATAATCAACTACACATCAAAATCAAACAAACAAGTGTACAAGCCATCCATGGTCTGTTGACGATGGGTGTCGGGTGCTACTAAGCACCGTCTGCATCCTAGTATATAATTTTAACTAGAAAACAAGATTTAAAGTGAGAAATTCTCACCCAAGCTAAACCAAACGCCTCGACTCTTCTTATGTGTGAAATCTTCGTCGTGCTCGCCTTTCGTCAATCTCATCGCCCGTAGCCACTACATTTATAAAAATCGAATTTTTACTTCGCTATTCAATACATAAAAATCGAATTTTTATTTCGTTATTCAATATATTAAAATCGAATTTTTACTTTGCTATTCAATATATAAAAATCGAATTTTTATTTCGTTATTCAATATATAAAAATCAAATTTTTATTTCGTTATTCAATATATAAAAATCGAATTTTTATTTCGTTATTCAATATATAAAAATCATATTTTTCCTCGCTTTATATATAATCAAAATTATATTTCTACGTCGCTATTCATATAATAGGAATCATATTTTTCAAATCAGAGAATTCATATTTTTAAACAAACAAAAATCATATTTTTACTCTTCTACTAATATAAAAATTATATTTTTATTCTTTACGTCATATAAAAATTATATTTTTATTCTTTTTAAAGTATAAAAATCAAATCTTTTCCTTAGCAAAGCAATGTATATATTTTCTTCCCAAAAATCAAATTTTTATACGTCATTCCATTAAAGAAAAATCCAATTTTTTTATATGATGTTCACATATATAAATCCCGATTTTAAGATAGCTAAAATCATATTTTTATAAGCAAAAAGGGAAAAACCCTAAAAATCAGAAAACTTACAGCTAAAAAAAAGGAGAGAGGGGGGGGGGGTGCTGCGTTCGCCGGAGGGGATCGGGGGAAGGTGGCGCGCCATGGTGGGTGGCTTAGGCTGAAGCGGCGGCTAGGGCGTCGGTTCCTCGAGGTGGGCGCGACTTCGGGGGTTTTTCGTTCAGGTTTGGACGGGGGAGGAAGGGTGAGGCGGAGGGGGTGTTGCGGCGAGGTGTTGGGTGGTGGAGGGTTGAACGCGGTGGCGGAGGAGTTGGGCGATGGGCTGTTTCGACGATGGCCCCTCCTTCTTGGTTTTTTTAATTTTCTTCTTCGATTTGAGTTGTGATGGGAAGAAAGGGTTGACTCCCCCTTTTATTTAATTAAATTTTATAATTAATTATCCCGATAAAGTAACTTTTTAAAACGAACCCCAAACGAGACCCAATGACTGTCGTCCCTAGCGTATTACCCCCATTCCGAACACAATGGGATATGTATTGTAAGATTATTCGATCGTTTCGATTAATTTTCGTCAAAATCAAAAAATAACTCTATGTACTGAATTTGAACGCACATTTCAATTTACTGGGCCCACCTACTAACTCTAAAAATTCCCGAAAAATTATTTCTAGCTTCGTATTGATGATACAGTCCTAACAAAACTAATTTCATCAAATTCCGAGACCGTTTGAAAAATGGCCATTTTTCAGTCGATTAAAATTAACTAAAACTGGCCAAACGCGTTTTCCTTTGCCACACTCACATATTGATTCAGAAAATTATGAAAATTGGAATCTAGCAGTAACTTGACATCGCGGATCCAACAAAAGTGGTTTCGTCGAAAAACGAGGTCGTTTGCAAAATTTCCATTTTTAAGGGCCAAAATTCCATAGCGACTATTCTGAATTTTTAACTGGACATATCTTTTGATCCCTGTCATGAAATTTCGATTTTTCGGATTCGTTTGAAAGATATTCTCAATTAGATTCTAATATTTTTGGTTTCACTAAAATCCGGTTTATTTTGCACCCGATACATTCATTTGAACTTTGAAATCAAATTATCGAACTACCGCGCCATTTTCAATTCCTTATATATATATAAATAAATATTTATATTCTTACGACGATGTATATAAATATATACGTTCGAATTCTATTCAAAATAAATTCCTCGTCATTATTATTTAAAATAATTCATTTTAAATAATCAAAATTCACTAAAATTGCGAAAATAAAAATTTTAAATTGGCTCGGATTTCCGGGTTATTACAATCTCCCCCACTTAAAACTTTTCGTCCCCGAAAAGGAACGAAGCCAAAAGTTGTTTAACTAATCAACTCAACTTTCACTATTTTCTTTACGGCTTAAGTTCTTCAACTTTCCCGTTTCTAAGAACTTTTCAATTTTTTCAAAAATTTGGGTAACACCCTAAATTTTCGATTTTTTTTTACCATAACCTCCCCTGCACCGGGGACTTCGGGATATTTCATATAGCCTCCCATGGCCTTCTTCAATCCAAAAGAAAAAGAAAAAGCCAAGCGGCTCATAAAATCATCATCACCCAAACAAAACAGTAAATTATGGTAAACATGTACCTATTTGTCGGGCAAACAATTTTATTCTGTTGCTCGAGCTTCCTTGCTATGACCTGTTCACTGTAAGCACATGTATATGCATGCATTTTCAAACAATTTTCAATGCAGTTCAATATTCGGTTCAATTTAGCCTAAATTTACCGTTCATTCACATAATGGTTTAAAGGAATAATCATACAACACAACCATCAATCAATTAGTTGATTATCATTTCAAATTCATAACTTTGATATATAGTCAAAAATCACCTTTTTGATGCCAAATCACAACAATAGGCCCTATCTAATTTTGGTTCTCACACCAGTCAATTGGAAATATATAGAAATTCCACCTTCGAAACTCGAACATAAATACTGATGATGTCATGACAATCATCAGTACCATCTCCGGGCGACTAGAGTGTGATTCTATATCTATCAAGTATATCAAAACTTCGAATACATGTGGATCAGACGTATACGCAACGTCTTTATATACTGGATTGTCAAAATTCAATATAAAATAAATAATCAAATACGAATAATTGATTTAAAATTTCAAAACAAAAATTGTTTTCACTTTAAAAATATACTCTTCACACTCGTTCTAGGATACTACTAATCCTATCTCTAACGAGTTATTCCCATTGGATATTACTAATCCAATTCCTGATGAATTCTTTCGTTTGGTTCTAACGTGTCTTGTTCTCTGAGCTTTGTAAACCAAAGCTCTGATACCAAATGAAACGACCCGAACTTCCCCGTTAAGGAAAGCACGGATAGAATTAAGAGCAAGCCACAATCAGAACGCAGACGGAAGAACATTTCATTGTTAATTACAACAATTCCATCAGAATACAAGAATATACAGAGTATGAATAAATATTACACAGTATAAAATATCAGAGATTATAATACATTACATAGCAGCGGAAAATAATACAATACACAACTAGAAGTAATACACGGATACAGAGCTTTCCGAGTATCGTTCCAGCTGTAAATCAGGATCCTGTGAATATAAATCTGCAAAACCAAAACTACTAGCAGCCCGTGTCAAAATAAGGGCACCCAGAGTTTAGGTTAAAACAATAAACCCCAGGTCAGTCATGGGACTGGTGTGAGAACTAAAACAGTTATTTAAAACTTTACTTTAAATCAGATATATCAAGGGACCACGTCGTACAACACGGAACGGGTTTCCTCCCAAGAATACCAGTGCATATAACAAAGCAGCGCAATGTTTTTTTGGAAAAATGAAGCTATTTTAAGACCCAGGTCCTATCACACAATGCAACGCAAGCCGGGGGATAGGGTTTTCCATTATAATAGCCAAACATGCTTAGTACGTTTAAAACAAATCATTTGATACTATTATAAGTGCATAGTGTATAAAACAACTTCAAATCATAAGTATCAATCATAAACGACATGGGTACCATATATCATGTCGCTATACTAGTTCTACAATTAAAACCGCAAAATCACGTATTTGGGAATTGGATTTATATCTGTGAACCGAGGCAAAAGATAGTCCTCTACCGATTCGAGATTCTCTAGCCTGAGCCTCAGGATCATAGCTCGAGTGACCCTTGGAGCGACAGGGCCGATCCACCGATGTGGATTAAAATTCCTGAACACTGCGTTTCCCTGCCCTTCGGGGCGTAAATGAGCCAACAAATGACTCCATCGGCTTCACATAGTCACCGATATATCCGAGGCGCCTCGCAACAGCTACAACCACATAAGTCAAACTCGTCAGGGCGTGTAAAACCACTGACGCCACTTCTAACTAGAAGGAAACGCATGCCCTCCCCGAGGTCCTCTCCCGTTTTTGGTCCACTACCGGGGTGTGAGGCTCGCGAATCAACGCTACACAAAGCTATGCCACACAGGCCGTGCTTTGATCATCAACCACAAAATTCTTCTTTTCAACAGAAGCCTTGATCAATTGCCACTTAGGCAATTCGCTCCATGCGATGGATATCCATCAATATATAACCCCTGAGCTCGTACATCACCAACATTCATACCATTCACTCAACACAGCAGCACACACTTACCACATTCAAACACAACCATTTCCATACCACATTCAAACACAACCACTCTATATACATTAACACAGTACCCAAAACCAGTTTTAAATTCACCGTTCACCTCATTTTAGCATACATCCACAACCACATCCGACTACAACGCTGCATTTTCCTCTCTACACTTCTGCCACGTTCTTTCACTTCTGCCACTATACTTACTAGACCGCTGTCACCTCAACTCTCCTTCTACACCATCTTGCCTCACAGCTCCAGCAACCTTCTGCCTCTCCATAGTACACCAAGTCTACCTCACATCTCCCACATCATTCACCAGCTACCATACCACCTTCTTCTGCATTCACCACAACAGCCTAAGCTTCTACACTCAGTCACTCACCTCCCCATTTACCAGCTATACATCCCACGACAAACCACATACTGTCAAATCATCCCTCTCCAAATCATACGCCACTGCCATATACAGCATACCACAAAGTTCGCTCCCCTAAAATCACTAAAACAATCATATTCTCAATTCGCCCTCGAATCCTTCAACCCAACGCCCACCGCAACTGAAAATCACCACCTCCGAATACAAATACCCACCGCAAACCAAAAACTAACCAAATCCCAAACCGACACTCATCGAGTTCCCCAAATTCGACCTCAAAATCGCAAGTTTCCATCCGCAAGCTTCAACCGCAGATCAAATTCCCATCAACTGCCATTACCTAAATCGCGAGACTTCCCAAAATCCCCTTCGCACCTAAACTTCCTAAAACGCCTCTCAATCGAAACCCTCAATTTTCATTTCTTGTGATTTTTGATTTTCGATTTAAGACTGGGTCACGAGGAGTGATTTGATCGTGAAATAGTGTTGATTTCCTTCGGTTAATTACACGGTATATGGGTTAATCTGCTTATATTAGGCCAGGCTTGGTAGTCAACTTATCGCGTCCATTTATTTTTTTTCTCTATTTTTGATTGCCTTGCGTGAGTATTTGTGTTAGTGGGCTTTGGGCTTGAAAATTCTGTATATATGTTTTAGTTCAATTTTCGGTTTAATTTTTCTTTTGTAAATTGGTCTCAGTCTTTTTCATTTACTTCTCTTAAAAGAAAAGTCTTGTTTTTAAGAAAAAGAAAAGTCTTGTTTTTCCGCTTGCCTTTCAACTGTACATATACTGTCTTCAATTTTCAGGTTGCAGGAAAACAAAGGGAATAGCTTGGTTGAACTCGTTTGGAATTGCTTGCTTAATTACTTTGCTTTGCTTGCTTGCTTAAGAAAAAAATATTGCCGCTAAATAAATTGCTAATAATTCTACACGTTCAGGTATCATGTTCAAACTTAGTTTTTATTTCCTTGCATTGTTGTTTGTTTGCATTTACAAAAAAACCCAAAAACAAACAAAAATTCATTCGTAGTTGCATCGTTAATTCACGTTTAATTTCTGTTTTGCATTCATCTCATTTTATTTTCATTTTTTAAGGACCTTTTATATTTTGACAAATTGGTTTCTTTCCAACGATTTTTTTTCTTGGTGTCTAGACTACGGCAGAGTAATAACTGTTTATTAATATTACGGTGATTCGTAAATATTATATCAGTTGTTCCTCTGAAGGTACTTAAACCTTCGACTGCATTGCTAGGGTGATTCCTGGTGCACCGATAACTCCTGTCCGTTAACTGGCTGAGAAATCTTTTGTTGAAATTAATCTAACCGTCATTATATAATTTTAGAAAAACTGTAAATACATATTCATATAGTTGCATTAGGTACACGCATATATAAAAAAAATCAAATATCCAAAAAAAAACTTTCTCCTTTGTGAATATTTTCTTTTCTCTTTTAAAATTTCAAAAAACCAAAAAAAATAATCTTTAACATGTCAGAATTTCCTTATTCCATGGATTTTATGATAGTTGTGAAAATCAATATAATCCATATAATTTTACACCAAATTCATATGGATATTTTAATAGCAACTATCGTACAAATAACTCTGATTTTCCACCACATAATGTTCAAACTAACGATCAACCTTCAACTCTTAAAGCACAAATTGAATCTTTACTTGAAACGAGCACACAACAAAATCAAATAATAAATGAATGGTGTAATTCATATTTGTGCAACAATTCAAGTCAAAGTTTTCAAAATAATCAAAATTCAAATTCATATAATTTTGATTATAATCCTAGCCAATTCAATTTCGAACCCCAAAATGAATTTCAAATTCAAAATGGAAATGTGAATCACTTTACAAATGATTTTGGCAATAGGAATAATTTCAATGATGATGCGATTAACGATTTTTGTTCTCAACAATTTCAAACTACTCAAGTTAATAATTATAATTTTGATTTTGTCGAGCAAATGAACGAAATTTTTGATAATCACATGGATTTGGTATTTGAAACATACTTGAAACGACGTGACCAACAAAATCAAGTTTCAACGTGTGGCGATTTGAACGATAATCCACCTTTGCCCACAAATGATGATTTTGAATTAACAACTTTCGAAATAGAAAATGACAATCTTAACGAAGTTGTTAATAACACGGTAATTGAGTTAGATTTCAATTCTTATGAGGTTGTGGAACAAAATTTAAAATTCGATCTTCCTTTTTCTGAAAACTTGAAAATAACAACTTTGGACTTTGAAAATGATATAAGTAACGAAGTTGTTAATAATTCAAAGGAAGATGAACTAAATGAAAACGAGTTTTTTAGGCTTTCGATAATGAGTTGAATCTTAATGAGGTAGATTTGAATCACCATTTGGATTTTGAAATCAATATTTTTGAACAAATTTTCAATGATAAATTTGAAATTCAAATTGGTGAAATTAAAGATGAATTTCAACCATTAATTTAATCTACCCCAAAAATCATCGAAAATCAAGCAACTCATTCGATTTTTAATAAAGCAACATTTGTTTTTCCAAATTTATGTCTAACTTCAGAAGCTTTTACGATTTGGTTTTTCGAGCTTAAGCTGTGTCTCTCACACTTGAAGAGACAAATGAATCGGTCTTTAGAAGACCGTCTCATTTACTTCTTGTCAATATATTTTCTGATATACTGTAAATAATTTTTCTTTTCTCTTGTAAATATAGTGCATATTTTCAAAATTTTCTTTTCCTTTCCTTTCTCCTTCCACTTGGGTTAACTGTGGGGACACAGTCAAAATCAAGTGTGGGGGGAGTTTCATATTTATTTTTGTTTTTGCATAGATTTGCTTTTCTTTTCTTTTTTCATTCAAAAAAAAAACAATTCAAGAAAAAAATAAAAAAAAAGTTGCATTTTAATTTACTTTTAAATGGGCATGATGAAGTAAATATAAGGTTTTGGTCGTACGATTAAAATATTTGGAATTTTACTTCTCTTGACGGATAACGAAAGAAAAGTTTGAATTATGAGGAAATTTAGTGTAACCGGTTTATAGGGAGATTCGTAGGTGATGAGTATGAAATGTTTTCTAAATTGTAATCCGATTAAATGAATGGTTAATTTAGATTACTTACATTAACATTTTAGATCATTTAAGTGAAGTTGTGCTAATATATTCTCGCTAAACTCTCTCTTAAAAAAAAGAATATATATATAATAATCCAAGGGTATCCAACATTGCTGGTACATCTGGCGTTGGTGTGCAAAACCGCCAAGCTCTATCCGGCACCTTGTTGACAAAGTCAGCGTCGATATATCTTGGTCTCATTTTATGAGTTGGACACCTTAGGATTACTGACCCTCACGTAAGTCGTAGTGCAGTGTAGGGGTGGTATACCAAGGTATTTGTAAATAATAACAATGTAAGTATTTTGTAATAAGGAGAGAGTTAGCACTTGAAATCCAAGCGCACACTTCACTTATTTGACCTAACTTGCTAATCAAAAGTAAATAAAGATGCCAATGTTCGATTATTGATATCGATTACAGAATTCATTTCATATTTGCACTATGTTTCTACCTAAACAACTGGCCAAGCTGGAGAAATTTGTAGCGATAACTGACTTTTGTTTGAAGTTTTGATTAGTAATGGACTTAAATTTCATTGTGGCGACCCAAACTTGTGTTAACTCCTTCGTGTAAAATTTAAAAGTAAATTACCCATTTGTAAATACTCTTTTAAAAACTTGCATTCATCTTGTGAATATTTTCAAATCTAGCATTTTTGTAAATATTTTTTGCATTTAACTTTTGGATTTTGTGGGTAGTATCCGCTGAAAACCCTCACGAGACAACACTCGTCCTACTGGGGACACCCAGAGGTTTAACGGCTTGTTGCATACGCTCAATGCAATCGTGCTCCCTACGAAAGTGGATTTATCTTAGTTTTTTTTACTTTATTCGAGGACGAATAAAAAGATAAGTGTGGGGGTATTTGATGTGCACGTAAAATTGCACATTTATATTCACATATTTATTCTTGTTAAATAAATAAATGAACATTTTTGGGTGTTTTATACGATCAAACCATATTTTAAATATTTTCAAAATCATCACTCATTTTGGGAAAAATTGATCACTTATGCATGTTTTATTTTGTGATTGCATTTACTTGTTCTTTGTTATTGTCTCTAATAGGAATTTTGGAGCACAAAAAATGCATACACATGAAGATTTGGAGCACAAATGCATGCATACAAAGGAATGAAGAGGAAATAATTCTCATACATGATCATAGAGGACCCCACCTCTCAAATTAACCTCTTTCTCTTAAGCTTCTTATTAAAGACTAATTGAATGAGACAAAAGGCCTCATGCATCCTACATGACTCATTAGTGGCTAAGAGAGGATTAGAAGCTTCATGAAGGGCCATTTTGGGGATTTTTCATTATGAGTGATTAGGGTTTTAGGGTTTGTGATCTTGTATATATACCCCCTTTATGTTCATTTATCCTCTCTCTTATCTTTTAGTAGTTTAGTTTAGATCATAGCTCTCTTTTATTTTAATGGCTACTTAGCCATTTTCTTTATGTAACTTCTTTGCTTTAATGTAATTTAATTTCTATGCTCTTTACTTTCATGTTCATAGCTTAGATTTACATTCATGTTCATAGCTTAGATTTACTTTATGTTCTTAGTTTAGTTCTCTTCTTGTTTTACTTAGTTTTTCTTTCATTTTGCTTTATTTTCTAATGTTGAAACCTACATATGTTGATATGTTAACACATATGAGTGGCTAATCCCTTGATTTAGGGATAATGATGCTCTCTGACTTTGTGTAAGTTCAACAAGTGTATGATCTGTGATCTTTAATATGTGCTTAATGTTAGTGAATATGGATGTAAGTTTATACATATGGGTTTGATAGGTTATGTTGCATTTGCAAATGATCTATTCTTATTCAATATAAACACAAGTTACATCAATATTTGCTAAGTGATTATTGATTTTGAAATAAAAGTATGAACAAAATTTGATGGTCTATAGTTCTAGCCAATAGTTCATAGACCATACTTAGAATAGTTTTTCTTTAGTTTCATTTTCATGAGAATCATAAGTGGTTTAAATATTGCATTTATATCACTTATTGAGATCATACATTGTATGTTTGATAACTTACATAAAGGTGAGAGTGGATTTACCTCTAAATTACTCTCTAATTTCATTTTTAGCTCTCAACTTCGTTTCTAGTTCATTAGTTTTTATTATTTAGAACAATTCAAAGTTTGGTTTAATTTGAGTGAATAAAATTGAAATTACTTCTTTCCCTGTGGATCGACTCGCACTCACTACGTATTACAATAGTACGCCGTGCACTTGCGGTTATTTCAATATTCGTGACGATTTTCTAATTCAATAGAAATATCGTTAGCGAACAACGACCATCGAATTGCACTTACATCGACCTTTTCCAAATTTGATTTGGACATAATTCCAAATCCAACCGTTAGATTTCTAATTTCTCACATTCATTAGAAAGCTCTTTTCGATACGAACCCAACGGTTCCGGTTTTTGGAGAATCCGATGGTCGGATCTCCCGCAATATCCATTCGAAGTCAATGGTCGAAATTCGCGAACTGCCGCGGCGCGGCGCGTTCTATTCAGGCCATTATATTATATATAATATATATTTCGTCGATTTCCTTTTAAAACATATTTTTTTAAAATCGTTTTCGAAACGATTTCAACTTCATTTCGAATTCAAATCAAAATTGAATTTTTCCTCATAAATTAGTTTTAAATTCATTTCAAATTGATTTTAATTCAAATCGATTTTTAATTCAATTTCAGTTCGTTTCAGTTCGATTCAATTTCTATTCTATTTTGAATTTATTTCAAATCGATTTCTATTCAATTTCAATTCAGTTCAAATTCATTTCAATTTGATTTCAATTCGAATTCAATTCTATTCAATTTTAATTCGAATTCAATTCTATTAAATTTCAATTCGAATTCAATTCAATTTCAATTTGAATTCAATTCTATTCTATTTCAATTCGAATTCAAATCGTTTCAAAATATCAGAATTTGAAATCACTTCCTTTTCTATATTCATTATAAAAATGAATAAAATCGATATAAATATCGTTCACGTCAGAATGGCGTCAGTCTAATCAACACGGCTTCATATATTTCTATTTTCAAATATTCTAGTTCAAATATTTCTTTTCAAATATTTCTATTCAAATATTTCCTTTTTCAAATATTTCTACTCAAATATTTCCTTTTCAAATATTTCTATTCAAATATTTCCTTTTCAAAACTGGAATGAGGCCCAATCAATCACCATAGATTTTACTTCTGTGGATTTACATACAACGCATGTATACATTGACAATGACAAATAATCAACCATCATCCCAAGTGCATTCTACACTGTATAAGCATTAAATATAAATATTTAACGCTTATAACAGTCTGTCAATCAATCGATCGACGTACAACTAATTATTGGGATTAGTTTATGTCATATATCATCCCAATACCCGTGTGGGGTTTCAAACAATCAAACACAGATTTTATTTGTGCTGTTGGGCGATGTGTAAAATTTATCATCCCAATCAATATCAGTCAAATGTGTGTATATAAACAAATTGTCCGATTTGTTTATATTAGTTTATTTCGTTTCATATACACGTTAAAAATTCTATTTTTAACCATAAAATATTTTTAACTATATAAATATTTTATTTCCTTTCACATCACATCACATAATCAACTACACATAAAAATCAAACAAACAAGCGTACAAGCCATCCATGGTCTGTGGACGACGGGTGTCGGGTGCTACTAAGCACCGTCTGCATCCTAGTATATAATTTTAACTAGAAAACAAGATTTAAAGTGAGAAATTCTCACCCAAGCTAAACCAA
Organism: Allium sativum; assembly: GCA_030737875.1. Lineage (NCBI taxonomy): Eukaryota > Viridiplantae > Streptophyta > Magnoliopsida > Asparagales > Amaryllidaceae > Allium > Allium sativum. The sequence goes on along the minus strand of CM060919.1, from coordinate 601,389,436 downwards.
ACGCCTCGACTCTTCTTATGTGGGAAATCTTCGTCATGCTCGCCTTTCGTCAATCTCATCGCCCGTAGCCACAACATTTATAAAAATTGAATTTTTACTTCGCTATTCAATACATAAAAATCAAATTTTTATTTCATTATTCAATATATAAAAATATAATTTTTACTTTGCTATTCAATATATAAAAATCGAATTTTTATTTCGTTATTCAATATATAAAAATCGAATTTTTATTTCGTTATTCAATATATAAAAATCGAATTTTTATTTCGTTATTCAGTATATAAAAATCGAATTTTTATTTCGTTATTCAATATATAAAAATCATATTTTTCCTCGCTTTATATATAATCAAAATTATATTTCTACATCGCTATTCATATAATAGGAATCATATTTTTCAAATCAGAGAATTCATATTTTTAAACAAACAAAAATCATATTTTTACTCTTCTAATAATATAAAAATTATATTTTTATTATTTTTAAAGTATAAAAATCAAATTTTTAACAGTTAAAAATCAAATCTTTTCCTTAGCAAAGCAATGTATATATTTTCTTCCCAAAAATCAAATTTTTATACGTCATTCCATTAAAGAAAAATCCAATTCTTTTATATGATGTTCACATATATAAATCCCGATTTTTAGATAGCTAAAATCATATTTTTATAAGCAAAAAGGGAAAAACCCTAAAAATCAGAAAACTTACAGCTAAAAAAAAGGAGAGAGGGGGGTGTTGCGTTCGCCGGAGGGGGTCGGGGGAAGGTGGTGAGCCAGGGTGGGTGGCTCAGGCTGAAGCGGCGGCTAGGGCGTCGGTTCCTCGAGGTGGGCGCGACTTTGGGGGTTCTTCGTTCAGGTTTGGACGGGGGAGGAAGGGTGAGGCGGAGGGGGTGTTGCGGCAAGGTGTTGGGTGATGGAGGGTTGAACGCGGTGGCGGGGGAGTTGGGCGACGGGCGATTTCGACGATGGCCCCCCCTTCTTGTTTTTTTATTTTCTTCTTCGATCTGAATTGTGACGGGAAGAAAGGGTTGACTCCCCCCTTTTATTTAATTAAATTTTATAATTAATTATCCCGATAAAGTAACTTTTTAAAACGAAACCCAACGACTATCGTCCCTAGCATATTACCCCCATTCCAAACACAATGGGATATGTATCGTAAGATTATTTGATCGTTTCGATCAGTTTTCATCAAAATCAAAATATAACTCTATATATTGAATTTGAACGCACATTTCAATTTACCGGGCCCACATACTAACTCTAAAAATTCCCAAAAAATTATTTCTAGCTTCGTATTGACGATACGGTCTTAACAAAACTAATTTCATCAAATTCCGAGACCGTTTGAAAAATGGCCATTTTTCAGTCGATTAAAATTAACTGAAACTGGCCAAACGCATTTTCCTTTGCCACGCTCACATATTGATTCAGAAAATTACGAAAATTGGAATCTAGCAATAACTTGACATCGCGGATCCAACAAAAGTGGTTTCGTCGAAAACCGAGGTCGTTTGCAAAATTTCCATTTTTAAGTGCTAGAATTCCATAGCGACTATTCAGAATTTTCAACTGGACATATCTTTCTATCCCCATTATGAAATTTCGATTTTTCGGATTCGTTTGAAATATATTCTCAATTAGATTCTAATATTTTTTGTTTCACTAAAATCCGGTTTATTTTGCACCCGTTACATTCATTTGAACTTTGAAATCGAATTATCGAACTACCGCGCCATTTTTAATTCCTTTTATATATAAAAATATTTATATTCTAATGACGACATATATAAATATATACATTTGAATTCTATTCAAAATAAATTCCTCGTCGTTATTATTTAAAATAATTCATTTTAAATAATCAAAATTCACTAAAATTGCCAAAATAAAAAATTTAAATTGGCTCGGATTTCTGGGTTATTACTGTGCTAGACCAATCGTCATGCCTCTTAGGCAGATGGCGCCTAAGGAACAGCGAGAATTGGAGGTGCAAGTTAGTGACCTTCTATGAAAAGGGTTCATTCGGAGAAATGTTTCCGAATGGGGTGCACCGGTCGTGTTTGCAACCAAGAAAGATGGCTCGTTAAGATTGTTTGTGGACTATCATGAGCTGAACAAAGTGAATAAGAAGAACAAATATCCATTGCCAAGGATTGTTGACTTGTTCGATCAGATTCATGAGGCCAAAGTGTTTTATTAGATGGATTTGGCAACGGGGCTTCACCAATTGAGGGTGGCTAAGGATAGTGTAAAGATTGCTTTTTGGATACCATCCGGTTTCTTTGAATGGTTGGTGATGCCATTCGGGTTGGCTAATGCATCGGCGTATTTTGTGGATCTTATGAATAGGGTTTTTAGAGATCAGTTGAACAAGTTCGTGGATGATATTCTGGTTTATTCCTTGAATAAGGAAGAACACAAGACGCACTTAAGGATTGTGTTGGAAATCATGCGAAAGCATTAGCTGAGAGCTAAGTTTTCAAAGTGTCACTAACGGAAGAGCGAAGTGAGGTTTTTAGGTCATGTTGTTTCTGGAAATAGGATAGCGGTTGACCCCGCTAAAGTAGCAGCAATCCAGGACTGGGATAGGCCTAAGAATGCGACGGATGTTTGAAGTTTCCTTGGGTTGGCTGGTTATTACCGACGGTTCATTAAGGATTTCTCCAAAGTGGCTACACCGTTGACAGGATTGACAAAGAAGAACCAAGTGTTCACATGGGATGCAATGTGTGAACAGACGTTCGGGATCCTGAAGGAGATAGATTGACAAGTGCACTTGTGTTGACCATTCCAAGTGGGAATGAAGAGAAGGTTGTGTATACTGATGCATGTGGTACTGGACTTGGAGCAGTGCTAATGCAGAAGGACAAGGTTGTGGCCTATGCGAGTCGACAGCTAAAGTCGCATGAGAAGAATTACCCAACTCATGATTTGGAGTCGGCGGCGATTGTCTTTGCTCTGAAGATGTGGAGACATTACCTATTGGGAGTTCGATTTGAGTTGTTCACGGATCACAAGTCATTGAAGTATCTTTTGTCCCAAAAGGATTTGAATCTTCGGCAGCAACGATGGTTAGAGTTTCTGGTGTCATATGATTTTGGTATAGGCTATACTCCTAGCAAAGGTAACACAGTTGCAGATGCGTTGAATCAAAGACACACAATTTTAGGAGCGATGTTTTCGGAATGGAAAAGCCTCGAGTATTTGGCAAGGTTTGATTTCAGGCCAAGGTGTGGGTTGGAACCTAAAATGTTGGTAAGCTTATCGATAAGACCCACTCTTATCGAAAGGATTGGCGAGAGCCAAAAGCAAGATGTGAAGCTTGTCGAGTTTATCTAGAAGCTGGAACTAGAAGATAAAGAGTTCGAGGTTGATCGAGAAGGTTGGCTTAGAAAGCAAGGACAATTAGTTGTTCCTAATATTGATGGATTGAGAGATGAGGTTCTGAGAGAATGTCATCACTTGAAGTTGACGATTCATCCCGGTGGCTATAAGATGTATCAGAAAATGAAGCGAGTCTATTACTGGGAAGGGATGAAGCGAGATATTGGAAAGTTCATTTCCAAGTGCATGAATTATCAGTTGGTGAAAGTTGAATAAAAGAAGCCAAGTGGATTGCTTCAGCCATTGGAAGTTCCTACGTGGAAGTGGGAGCAGATATCGATGGATTTTATCGATGGACTACCTAGAACCAGGGCTGGAAATGAAGGTATTTGGGTCATCGTGGATCGTTTGACCAAAAGTGCGAGATTCATTCTTGTTAAGTTGGCTAGGACATCGTTAAAGTTGGCTGAGCTTTATGTGAAGTGGGTAGTTCGATTCCATGGTATCCCAAAAAGTATAGTGAGTGACCGAGATCCATTGTTTACGAGTGGATTTTGGAAAAGTTTGCAAGAAGCTTCGGAAACCGAGTTATATTTGAGTATGGCTTATCATCCCCAAACTGATGGTTAGACCAAGAGAGTCAACTGAGTTTTGAAAGATCTCCTAAGGGCTTGTGCATTGGACTTTGGGGGATCATGAGAGGACCATCTACATATAGTTGAGTTTGCATATAACAATAGCCACCAATCGAGGATTGGGATGGAACCGTATGAAGCGTTGTATGGAAGGCCATGCAATTCTATGGCTTGTTGGTTAGAAAGTGGAGAGAAGTTGGTACTTGGGCCAGAGATGATTAGAGAGACCTTGGATTGTATCGAGATCATTCGACAATGAATGAAGGCAGCTCCAGATCGTCAAAAGAGTTATGTAACAAGCATTGAAAAGATTTGGAATTCGATGTGGGTGAAATTGTTTTTGTGAAGATTTCTCCATTGAAGCATGTGGTTCGATTCGGAAACAAAGGAAAGTTAGCTCCTAGGTTCGTTGGACCATTTCCGATAGTCGAGCGAATTAGAAAGCTCGCATATAGATTGGAGTTACCCAAGAAGATATTGAGTGTGCATAATGTGTTCCATGTGTCTTTCCTACGGAAGTTTGTGCATGATTCGAATGTGGTGGTACCTCCAGAGCAGTACGAAGATCTAGAAGTAGAGACGCAGTTGTGAGACCTCGTAAGCCACTTCGTGTTGTGGGGAATGACACAAAACAGCTTAGGAGGAGGACGGTTAAGCTAGTCAAGATACAATGGAGTGAAGATGGAGACGATTGTACATGGGAGATGGAAGAGAGCATGTGGGCGACTTATCCAGAACCCTTCATCGGTAGGACTCTTCGATATCGTATCATTATATCATTGTATCTTGTTGTTGTTTGATAGAATTCCGCGTGCTAGGATAAGACTATGGATGCATGGCTTGATGGTTGCTAGTTTGGATGATAAAATTGGCTTCTCATGGATGATAGGCATGCAGAATTATTGTGGTTGCTTGTGTTTGCATGGAATTCCGAGGGCGAAATTCTTAAGGGGGAGAATGTAACAGCCATATTTCACGTATCGGAAGATAGTAAAATAATTTTATTTTATTCCCTGAGTGTTGGATCATTCTCATCTTTTGATATGTTGCTTATAGGGATGTGAAACATGTCCATAATTTTTACCAATTTTGTTTGTGACCATTTTGCCCCTGTCAGTCTTGTACAGGGCATAACTTTTGACTCAGGTCGAATCAGAGGGTGAGACCTATGCCATTGGAAAGGAATTGATGATTGCCTTTCCTTAGAGTGGTTTCATTAAAGATTTGGCTCCGCAGTTTGGGAGAAATCGTTGTTTTAAGGTTTTTCAGTTGGTTGTTCAGGTTTGGAGAGCCACAATGGGCTGATATGGGAAGGCCCATTGGTGGGCTATTGGAAGGGTATAAATAGGGGGTAAGGGATATGGGAAACGACTTTAGTTTTCCATTCTCTCATTTGGTGCTTTGTGCTCTCCTCGAATACCTTTCCACCATTAAAAATCATAATCCGAGGAGGAAAATTGAAGATCTATACCATTGGAGGCTAGATCTACATCAATTGAGAGGCGAATTCATCAAATCAAGGAGTTCGGATTCAATTGCTTGCTGTCCGGAATCTTACTGCATTGATTTTTGCTTGTTTAGGAGAATCGGTGAGTGATTTATAACTCTCACCTGGGTTCAATGAAGTATATGAATGTTTGATCATGTTTTGCATCATATTCAAGTGTTTAACCATAGATCCATACCATTGTAAGTCCATTTTCATATGAATCACCCTATGATCCATTTAGTAAGTTTAAAACGGTAATTTCTATGCTATCCCATATGATTATGCAAGTTAGATCTATAGTTTTATTCATATTTACATTTATGGTGATTTTGGTGAATTTTCACATAATTGATGGAATTGCCAAATTGGTGATGTTATTGGTTGCATAACATGCTTGTGGTTGTATTAAATGAATCGGAAGAGTTGGTTTCATCGATTGTATCGGTTGGCGAAGTTTGTTCGAAATTGGAGTTGCATTGGAAATTGCAGGTTTTGGGTCGCATGAAAGGGGTCAGTCGCACCAAGTGTGGGTTTCTTGGGGAATAAGACTGGAGCGAGCGAGCGAGCTCAAGATTGAAGTGTTGGGTCGGTCGAGCGAGCCCAAGGTTGAAGTGTTGGGTCGATCGAGCGAGCCCAAGGTTGAAGTGTTGGGTCAGACGAGCGAGCCCAAGGTTGTAGTGTTGGGCCGGTCGATCAAGCCCAAGATTAAAGTGTTGGGTCGAGCGAGCGAGCCAAAGGGTAAATTGTTGGGTCGGTCATACTTTCTGTTGTCGGTCGGTCGAGCAAGTATGGTCGATCATGATTTGGTTGAGCATGTTGGGTCTGTCACCACGTTAGGTCGAGCAAAGGAAGGGTCGGTCGCACCAGGGGGGTCGGTCGCACATGGTCATTTGCTGGAAAAATTATATTTTTGGGTACGACTCGGATTTGAACGAGAAGGCCAAACAAATTCGGGGGCGATGTCATCGCCCCCGAACCCATGCCGCAGCGCAGTGGTGTTGTGACTTCGAAGTGAGTTCAAGTTGGAAGGTTCGAAGTGATGGAACGTGTTTGATGATCGGTGTAGAACAACGAATGAAGTGACAACTCAAAGGTCGTGAGTTGGTGGAAAATGGTTGCTCTAGAAGGTTGCTTGAGTTATGAAAAGTCGTCGGTTTGGATGACTAGAGATGAGAAGGACGAGAGATTATCGTTGTTGTAAGTTCTAGTAGGCTCAAAGCAGGGGTACGATGGGGGCCCCCAAAAGACCGGTTGTATGTATAGTACCTTGGGTAACGTTGAAAGGCCTAGTGGTCAAGGTTGGACATACATACATATCGTTGAAAGGCGTATGGAGTTAATGCTAAAACTGGGGTTACCATTAGCCCTTGACATATGGCAAGGTTTGTCGTCATACGATTAACGATGGTCTGAAAGCAGGATTGGCGGTGATAGCCAGAGTCAGTCATGGATGATTGGTTGTTCTGTTTGTACCGACTCATGTAGGTTGTCCAAAGTCGAAGGAGATGTTCCTTGGGTGCTTTTCTGATATTGGTTTAGGCCTCTGGGGCTTGTACTTGAGGGATGTTGAATTCAATTAGGATGGTTTACATGATATATATATATATAATCTTGATGTTATGAGCGCTTTACCATGATTGAATGAGTGTTCTGGTTTACATGGATGAATGGTTGAATTGTTTATCGTAAAGGCTATCACTGTCCGATGTGGGAAAGATGGAAGTTGAGTTCTTCTCTGGTGTTAGGTAGATTGGTTTGTTAATCCACCTATTCTACTTTATTATTGAAGTTTGTTAGATGTTTTATCACTCACTAAGACTGTTGTCTGACTCAAGGTTTTATGTCCCCTCTTATTACCTTGGTCTGTTCATCCGGTTATGTATGGGCAGACCAAGTAGTAGGTTATAGTTTATTAGCGAGGACGATGTGCTGTGAGGAGGCGAGCAAGAGGCTGGCGTACCAGTTTTATTACTATCTAGTATTTATGTTTACACTGTTTGAGTGCTCTATGAGGGTTATAGTTAGGCCTTATGTACAAACTTTAATACCAGTTGGATAACCTTTCAGGATGTTGAGATAGTTTCAAAAGTTTGTTATATGATGCTTCATTACTATTACCTATTGTATATGTTTTACTATATTTTATCCTTGCGCTGTGAGTTCTACGACAGGTTCCGATGTTGTTTATCTACTTTGATGATCGTCCATAGCTGCCTGGCACACTTTTCAGCGCATTATTCCTCTTGTCTAATGCAGGGGTTATGGGCGGTCATCACAGTATAGGCCGGATTTTGATAGTCGGTTATTTAGCTATCGAAATAAATAACCATTCAACCATAAAATAAAATGAGTTCACTAGTTTAGTACTTAGCATCACCTGGCCTTTTTAATTTTCCGTTCTTTAATCAAAACCTTTAAAATTTTCCAATATTTGGAACAAAACTTTTGTTTCTTATTTCACAAACAAAACTGCACTCAAACACTTCTAATTAACTTATATAACTTCTCGAATCATAATTTATGATATCATTCTTAAAAATACAAATCTGATTTCCCTTAACCACTCTCGTTTCTAAACTAATATCATCCATGGATAATCATGAAGTCGTTCAAGTAGGGGTATTTTATTCACCTCTCAGACCTTGAGTCAACAACATCCTTATCTTCATAATAGATAGAAGTTTATCAACAAAACTGTAATGACCCGCATTTGCAGAGGTATAATAATTAATTTATTTAATTATTTAAATAGTGAATTAAAGGATTTAATGGTCGTGGAATTAAATAATTGTGAATATTTAATTAAAATAATAAATTAAATAATATATTAAATAATATATTTAATTTTGAAATAATTAGAATTGGCTGAAATGGCGATATGGTGTGAACTGGATCATCTGTGATATTTAATTCATTTCAGAATTGAATTAGAATAACGAATATACTATTTGAACAACAGTTTGAACGTATAATTATATTATAATTAAAATCGAGCTCGAAATGGCGCTGCAGTTCGTAAATTGGCGATTCGAACTTCAACTGAATGTACAGGGTTCGTTTTAAGTTTGATTTCGGTGAAACAAGAAACATACGGAGCTGGTGGAGTATATCTTTCTAGTGGAAGAGAAAAATTGGGATTTCGTCGTGTAGATTTTGATGTATGTCCAAATCAAATTTTAGAAAAGTCGCTGTGGAATTCCTTTATAATTTATAAAGGAATTATTTATATTTTAAAAAGGAATTTCAATATAAATCGAATATCGGGTTGATCCAGAAGTGAATATCGAGTTAGAAATTCATATAGGAATATTCTAGGGCTGTATGGTGTTCCACTGTGAATATATACGATAATATTTATTTTTAAATATTAAATTCAATTATATTTAAATATATTAATATATTTAAATGGGCTATTTAGGGCTTTAAAAATAGCCACTTTTGCAAACGAAGTCGGAATTCAACGAAACTAATTTTGTTGGGTCCAAAATGTTAAATAGTTGTTAGATTTCCAGTTTCGTGATTTTTAGAGTCACTGTGTGGTTGTACGGATTTTTAGAGTGAAAAACAATCAGTATTTTTACAGTTAAAAATACGCTGTGTGAGCAGAAGGAGTCAGAATTCGACGAAACCAGTTTCGTTGGGACCGTAATGTCGAACTCTAGTCGTATGTCCAGTTTCGTGATTTTTGGGTATTGTACGTGATCGTAGGAATTTTTAGAGTGGTAAGTAAGCTTAAAATTTAATATAAAATAAAAAATAAAAAAAGAAATGAGTGGATGAGGCTCCTCCAACAAGCCAATATTTTTCCTATAAGTACAACATTATTTCCTAAACCTAATTTCAACTTCCGAGAATCCGCCGTTCTTTTTCTTTCTTCAACGAAAAACAAATCTCTTCTAAATATCCAAAACAAATTGGATTAAATCCTACAAATCAAAACAAATATATAATCACAATGTTGAATGGTTCCTCTTCGCATTTATATGACTGTTGTGGAGCTCGACGTTCTTGTTTCATCGCTGGGTTTGAAGGCCGTGATTTAGGGTTCGATATATATTGGGTTTGGAGCATCTATATGTAAATCGAAGTTCAGAAATGGATTAAGGAGGTAAAACCGCATTAGTCTGCTTTTGCTTGGGATTTTCTGAATCAAAAACTATTGATCCTATTCTTGGGTTCAGCGTGGAATACTGTGCGATGGAAATAGGATAGTGGGTGCGAGTTATTGATGAAGGGGATGGTTGGAAGGAGGATTCGAAAAGAAGAATAATGGCGTTGATGGATTTCGAAATCATGGGATGTGGAGGGAGTACGAGCTGTGGGAAGTTTCTGTAATTGTGGAGTATGGTAGCCGTTTACTGTGCGTGGAGGAAGAAGGATACACGATAGCGGGTCTGGTATGTTGGGGTATGGGCCGAAATGTTTAAATGGGGTGAGGGACCGTTTAAATTAATAAATGTTCAGTTTAAATTCAAATTAAATGTGTATAAACTTCAGGAGTGAATAACTTTATCATACGATACCGGTTTTCAGCAAAACAAGATCCGTTCGGACCGTATGGACGATGGCTACACCATGGAACTGACTGGGAGAGAATTCGACCTCGTTACAATTTATAGCGAAATAAATTGTCCGTATGAATCAAGCAATGGTTATCGTTATTAACGATGATCGTCTAATGTGAGTAAATCTCACTAACTCTGAACAGTTTATAATTTCATGTTGTATTTGTAGAACTGTTAAATATTGGCTGCTTGCTTTGTGTTGATTGTTTGATTGAACTGCTAGTCAGTTAGTTAAATTTCTATATATATTCTGTTTAACAGAATATATCATATGAAACTGAAAGTGATGTTGATTTTATTGTGTAACATCTGCAGATGCAGGGAAACAGGTTGGAGGAATCCAACAGGATTCCCCAACATTTATTTTACTGTTATTCATATATTGTGATATATGATGTGATATATAATCTGTTGTTGATTGTGTGTATTTGAGTGATATCGATCATTTGTGTTATGGTATGTTAAGTACCATAAGAATACCAGAATGATATAATGGGATTTTCAAAGTGTATTTTGAAAATGAATTATTTATATAAAATCGATGGATTTTATATAGAAAAGGAAAAGGATTTTTATAAAAGAAAATAATTATAAAAATCGAAGGATAAGTTATAAAAAAGGAAATATTTATTTATTAGAATAAATAGAATAGAATAAAAGGAAATATTTATTTGTTAGAATAAATAGAATAGAACAAAAGGAGATATTTATTTGTTAAATAATAGAATCGAAAAGGAAATATTTGTAAACCATTTACAAATAAAAAAGATAAAGGAAATATTTATGGGGAATAAATATGTTAAAATAGAGATGAAAGGGATATATTTGTAAACTATTGACAAACATAAAAGATAAAAGAAATATTTATTTGTTAAATAAATAGAATTGAAAATGGAATAGTTATTTGTTAAGTAAACAAATAGAAAAGGAATAAATTAAAGGAGTTAATTCAAAGGAATAAATTAAAGGAGTTAATTCAAAGGAATAAATCAAAGGAGTTAATCCGAAAGAGTTAATCGAATAGAGTAAATTAATTTGAGTAAATCAGTTAGAGCTATTCAAATGGAGTTAAGCGAAGTAGAGTTATCGAATATCACTTATTCGAAGTAGAGTTATCGAATATAGTGTATTCGAGAGAAGAGTGATTCGAATTAGTTATTCGAATAGAGTTAAATAAATAAGAGTTATTCGAATTAGTTATTCGAATATAGTTAAATAAATAAAAGTTATTTGAATTAGTTATTCGAATGGAGTTAAACACATAGGAGTTATTGAATGAGTTATTCGAAAGGAGTTTTGAATTAGTTATTCGAAAGGAGTTATCGATTATAGTTTAATCGAAAGGAGTTATCGAATTAGTTATTTGAAAGGAGTTATCGATTATAGTTTAATCGTAAGGAGTTATCGAATTAGTTATTCGAAAGGAGTTAAGTAAGGAGTTAAGTAAAAAGAGTTAATCGATTAGGGTTAAATAAATAGAGTTAATCGAATTTAGTTTATTCGAAGAAAGGTTTTCAAATCTAGTTATTCGTAAGAGAGATTTTCAAATATAGTTATTCGAAGGGAGGAGTTATCGAATAGAGATTTATTCGAACGAGAGTTACGTAAGGAAGTGTTAAAGGGTTAAAAGATGAACTTACCCTATTTCGAGATTTGGAATGTTGTTCAGTTAAGGTCTGAGAGGTAGTTATACCCCTACTTGATTGACTTCGTTTTTTAATTTAGAAATGGTTAAGGTTCGAGAGTGAAAGTGGTTAAGTGTATTTAGTAAATAAGTATATTGGTTCGAGTTATCATCGCGATGTTGATTTAAACATCTGTTTAAATCCAAGTAAAGAAGATTTGGAAATGTTTTCCAAATAGAATCAGAAACATAATCAAATATTGAAATTGGAAATATGGATTAGAAATGGAAATGTTTTCTAGTGTTAACGTATATTTTCTAAACATAGAAAATAAGGAAATAGGATATATATATGATTGATGATTAATTTATAGAATTTCCATTTGGAAATAATATCGTTGTTTGCACACCTATTTTTCTTTGATGGTTAAATCACGGACTATCGAAGTTTTGACCATTTTAACGTTGTTAATATGGAGAGACCGGTTGGATTATTATCCAAAGAACCACTCTGTATTTGCATAAGCGTTGCGAATCATATATGCCAAAAAAAACTTGAAGACGGGGTAAAGTGCAAGGGATGTTGTATAAATCTTAGATAACAGTGCCTTAGATGGATATACTGAATAGTGCCTTCGGTTCATCCTGTTCCTGGATGACTTGTATGGATGAATGTCTGACAGAATATTTCCAGAAAGGTCACGTACATTGATTTCTTCAACCGTACCAAGAGTGGAAGCGAAGAAGGAAACTTCTTTAGCCAACACGTAATGTACTGTTGTAGACGTCAATTAGTGATTTTCGATGGATCTGACAATGTGGCATTCGAAGTGAATCTGATGTGATGATGAAGCGTAACCTCAAGCCTCATCAGCCGGTAACTGATAGAAATCGGGCAGGCAGCATGGCTAAGTCGGTCGCTCCGAAGTAGGGTGTATAATCACCTGATCTAGAGTTTCATTTATTTCTAAAAATCTATTGTTGATGTTGTCCCATTCGGGAAACAGTTGCTGATCCCAACCGTTGGTGATATACATTCGATACACTCAAGCGAAATGAGTGATCGGTCATGTGTGGTCGGGTTGCAAGATGTTCTTGTTGAACCCAGTGTATTCCTTTCTAGAGGTACACTAGCGAAAGGTGGTTCCATACCTTGTCATAGTTGGAAATCCATTACCCAATACGTGCTTGCGATTTAAATTGTATACTATATATGTAGAACGTGAGATGAAAGCGTTTCTGCTAGATGATTATTATATTGTGGTTGATAGACATTATTATAATATCAAAAGGTTTTTGATATAAAGATATTTTGGATTCTCATAAGGGAAAAACCCGTTCCGTTATACGGCGTGGTCTTATGAGATATCGTTTACCTGTTCAAACTATTTTAAACTGTTTTACTCAGACCAGTCCCATGACTGACCCGGAGTTTATTTTGTTTTGTTTCCCTAAACTCTTGTGTGCCCAATTTTGTACGGGCAGTCAAGTAGTTGGGATTTACATATATACGTGAAGAGCTGGAGCAGGAGGCTTCAGGATCATATAGCTATAGTTTATTTCCGCTGTGTTGTAAGTGTTGTACTTTGATAATGATGTTTATTCAAGTACAGATGTATATTTCAAGTTATGTTATATATATTATATGTTATTCGTTCCACTGTGAGGTTCGTGTTACTCTGATGTTGTGTTCTTCTTCTTCTTCTATTCTAAGTTTCTATCTTATCTGTCCTCACCCTCTGTTTTCTTTTTATTAGTTTCCTGATTTCCAGTGCAATTTGTGTTGGACTTGTGTTATTTAGTCAGCTCAAATTCTACCGGATTTTCGGGTCATTACAGTTGGTATCAGAGCTTAAGTTAAGTGAATTACCTTGGCTCTGTGGCGTGACTCGGTAGAGATAGGGTTAGTAATACCCTAGATTGCGTTGAGTATATATATACAAGTGAGCGTATTTGTTATTGATATAAAAATTTGTTTTATATTGTGGAGATTTATTGGTTGAGTCGTTTATGAGTTCTGGTCGATCAGTTTGATCCACTGTATTGGTAGGGATTTTGTAAACACTCGAATACGATTAACCGTCATGGTATGTTTTGAAAAGAGGGTAAACGAAATAATTTTGCCCCAGATTATATTTTGATATAAAGGATTTATATTGGAATGATTATAATATATTGGATATATTGGTTGTGATTATAATCGAGTAAGATTATAAGTAAAATGGTTATGTATATAATCGATCAGAATTCATATAAGTGAATTATATGAAATCGAAATGAATTAAATCTGAATTTAAACCAGAAATTGAATTAAAATTCGGGAAAATTGGATAAGTGTTTGTAAATGGATTTGGATTAAGAATAAGGAAAATTTAAGATCCTGGGAGATTTTAAATTGTTTTACAAGCAGTGTGAATTATATTTTGAAATGAATTTCAAAGTGGAAATGTTTAGAGATGGTTTTATAGTATTGAGCTCACTTCGATCGCTGGAAAATAGATTCTGATGATGACAGCTACATCATCAGTATTCATTTTCGAGTTGTAAGTGACAAATTACTACCAGAGATACTGTTTTGAACTTGTTTTGGGAAAGACAAGTTGTGTTGAATTTCAAAAAGGAATTTTGATTTTTGGAAAGAGTAAACTGTTTAAAAAATCCCAGGGAAAGACTGTTTGAATTAAAAACAAATTTAACAGAAATTTGTGAAGGCAAATTTGAATTAAAGTAAAGCTAGTAAAGTGGTAACCGAGATTGAATTAGAATTATATCAAGACAAATTGGATTGTGAGATTCAAATTTGAAGTGTAATGTGATAATCTAGTTAAGAGTTGGGATTCGAGAAGAAACTCGAGTTGAAATGATATTTGGCTCGGATATAAGCAAATGGTTGTGTTGTGGATAAAAGCAGATTGGAATTTGATTGGGATGACCCTTGTATCCGCTGGATTGATAACAGGTGGAAGGGATATAATGATATGCCAACAAAAGGTACAAGTTTATATTTCTATTGGATATAAGATTTATGAGCCGAATTGGCAAACCGCTTGGCTGTTTGATTTTCTTTTGGATTGGAGAAGGCCTAGAGAGGCGAGTTGGAGTTTGACCTATTGACCAGTACAAAGGAGGTGCTGACGAAATTTTTCAAAAAGTCAAGGTGTTAGAAAATTTTCAGGATTTTTGAAAATTTTCGTTGATAAGAATTAATTAATAATTTAATTGAAATTAAATTGGTCTGTTGAAACTGAAATTAAGAAGTGAACAAATAAGTTCTAACCAGTCGATCGGGTTTGTTTTCTACCTTAGCAATTTCGAGGACGAAATTATTTTAAGTGGGGAATGTTGTAATGACCCACATTTGCAGAGGTATAATAATTAATTTATTTAATTATTTAAATAGTGAATTAAAGGATTTAATGATCATGGAATTAAATAATGGTGAATATTTAATTAAAATAATAAATTAAATAATATATTTAATTTTGAAATAATCAGAATTGGCTGAAATGGCGATATGGTGTGAACTGGATCATCTGTGATATTTAATTCAGTTCAGAATTGAATTAGAATAACGAATATACTATTTGAACGACAGTTTGAATGTATAATTATATTATAATTAAAATCGAGCTCGAAATGGCGCTGCAGTTCGTAAATTGGCGATTCGAACTTCAACTGAATGTACAGGGTTCGTTTTAAATTGGATTTCTGTGAAACAAGAAACGTACAGAGCTGGTGGAGTATATCTTTCTAGTGGAAGAGAAAAATCGGGATTTCGTCGTGTAGATTTTGATGTATGTCCAAATCAAATTTTAGAAAAGTCGTTGTGGAATTCCTATATAATTTATAAAGGAATTATTTATATTTTAAAAGGAATTTCAATATAAATCAAATATCGGGTTGACCCAGAAGTGAATATCGAGTTAGAAATTCATATAGGAATATTCTAGAGCTATATAGTATTCCACTGTGAATATATACGATAATATTTATTTTTAAATATTAAATTCAATTATATTTAAATATATTTATATATTTAAATGGGTTATTTAGGGCTTTAAAAATAGCCACTTTTGCAAACAAAGTCGAAATTCGACGAAACTATTTTTGTTGGGTCCGCAATGTTAAATAGTTGTTACATTTCTAGTTTCGTGATTTTTAGAGTCACTGTGTGGCCATACGGATTTTTAGAGTGAAAAACAGTCAGTATTTTTACAGTTAAAAATACGCTGTGTGAGCAGACAGAGTCGGAATTCGATGAAACTAGTTTCGTTGGGACCGTAATGTCGAACTCTAGTCGTATGTCCAGTTTCGTGATTTTTGGGTATTGTACGTGATCGTAGGAATTTTTAGAGTGGTAAGTAAGCTTAAAATTTAATATAAAACAAAAAATAAAAAAAAGAAATGAGTGGATGAGGCTCCTCCAACAAGCCAATATTTTTCCTATAAGTACACCACTATTTCCTAAACCTAATTTCAACTTCAGAGAATCCGCCGTTCTTTTTCTTTCTTCAACGAAAAACAAATCTCTTCTAAAAATCCAAAACAAATTGGATTAAATCCTACAAATCAAAACAAATATATAATCACAATGCTGAATGGTTCCTCTTCGCATTTATATGACTGTTGTGGAGCTCGACGTTCTAGTTTCATCGCTGGGTTTGAAGGCCGTGATTTTGGGTTCGATATATATTGGGTTTGGAGCATCTATATGTCGAAGTTCAGAAATGGATTGAGGAGGTAAAACCACATTAGTCTGCTTTTGCTTGGGATTTTCTAAATCAAAAACTGTTGATACTATTCTTGGGTTCAGCGCGGAATATTGTGCGACGGAAATAGGATAGTGGGTGCGAGTTACTGATGAAGGGGATGGTTGGAAGGAGGATTCGAAAAGAAGAATAATGGCATTGATGGATTTCTAAATCATGGGATGTGGAGGGAGTACGAGCTGTAGGAAGTTTCTGTAATGGTGGAGTATGGTAGCCTTTTACTGTGCGTGGAGGAAGAAGGATACACGATAGTGGGTCTGGTATGTTGGGGTATGGGCCGAAATGTTTAAATGGGGTGAGGGCCCGTTTAAATTAATAAATGTTTAGTTTAAATTCAAATTAAATGTGTATAAACTTCAGGAGTTAATAACTTTATCATACGATACCAGTTTTCAGCAATACAAGATCCGTTGGGATCGTATGGACGGTGGCTACACCATGGAACCGACTGGGAGAGAATTCGACCTTGTTACAATTTATAGAGAAATAAATTGTCCGTCTGAATCAAGCGATGGTTATCGTTATTTACGATGATCGTCCAATGTGAGTAAATCTCACTAACTCTAAACAGTTTATAATTTCATGTTGTATTTTTAGAACTGTTAAATATTGGCTGATTGACTGTGTGTTGACCGTTTGATTGAACTGCTAGTCAGTTAGTTAAATTTCTATATTGATTCTGTTTAACAGAATATATCATATGGAACTGAAAGTGATGTTGATTTTATTGTGTAACATCTGTGGATGCTGGGAAATAGGTTAGAGGAATCCAACTAGATTCCTCAACATTTATTTTACTGTTATTCATATATTGTGATATATGATGTGATATATAATCTGTTGTTGATTGTGTGTGTTTGAGTGATATCGATCATTTGTGATATGTTATGTTAAGTACCATAAGAATACCAGAATGATATAAGGGGATTTTCAAAGTGTATTTTGAAAATGAATTATTTATATAAAATTGATGGATTTTATATAGAAAAGGAAAAGGATTTTTATAAAAGAAAATAATTATAAAAATCGAAGGATAAGTTATAAAAAAGGAAATATTTATTTGCTAGAATAAATAGAATAGAATAAAAGGAAATGTTTATTTGTTAGTATAAATAGAATAGAATAATAGGAGATATTTATTTGTTAAATAAATAGAATCGAAAAGGAAATATTTGTAAACCATTTACAAACAGAAAAGATAAAGGAAATATTTATGGGGAATAAATATGTTAAAATAGAGATGAAAGGGATATATTTTTAAACCATTTACAAATAGAAAAGATAAAAGAAATATTTATTTGTTAAATAAATAGAATTGAAAAGGGAATAGTTATTTGTTAAGTAAACAAATAGAAATGGAATAAATTAAAGGAGTTAATTCAAAGGAATAAATTAAAGGAGTTAATTCAAAGGAATAAATCAAAGGAGTTAATCAGAAAGAGTAAATCGAATATAGTAAATTAATTTTAGTAAATCAGTTAGAGCTATTCAAATGGAGTTAAGCGAAGTAGAGTTATCGAATATCACTTATTCGAAGTAGAGTTATCGAATATAGTGTATTCGAGAGAAGAGTGATTCGAATTAGTTATTCGAATAGAGTTAAATAAATAAGAGTTATTCGAATTAGTTATCTGAATATAGTTAAATAAATAAGAGTTATTCGAATTAGTTATTCGAATGGAGTTAAACACATAGGAATTATTGAATGAGTTATTCGAAAGGAGTTATCGAATTAGTTATTCGAAAGGAGTTATCGAATTAGTTATTCGAAAGGAGTTATCGATTATAGTTTAATCAAAAGGAGTTATCGAATTAGTTATTCGAAAGGAGTTATCGATTATAGTTTAATCGAAAGGAGTTATTGAATTAGTTATTCGAAAGGAGTTAAGTAAGGAGTTAAGTAAAAAGAGTTAATCGATTAGGGTTAAATAAATAGAGTTAATCGAATTTAGTTTATTCGAAGAAAGGTTTTTGAATCTAGTTATTCGTAAGAGAGATTATCAAATATAGTTATTCGAAGGGAGGAGTTATCGAATAGAGATTTATTCGAACGAGAGTTACGTAAGGAAGTTTTAAAGGGTTAAAAGATGAACTTACCCTATTTTGAGATTTGGAATGTTGTTCAGTTAAGGTCTGAGAGGTAGTTATACCTCAACTTGATTGACTTCGTTTTTAATTTAGAAATGGTTAAGGTTCGAGAGTGAAAGTGGTTAAGTGTATTTAGTAAATAAGTATAGTGGTTCGAGTTATCGTCGCGATGTTGATTTAAACATCTGTTTAAATCCAAGTAAAGAAGATTTGGAAATGCTTTCCAAATAGAATCAGAAACGTAATCAAATATTGTAATTGGAAATATGGATTAGAAATGGAAATGTTTTCCAGTGTTAACGTATATTTTCTAAACATAGAAAATAAGGAAACAGGAGATATATATATATATATATATATATATATGATTGATGATTGATTGATAGAATTTCCATTTGAAAATAATATCGTTGTTTGCACACCTGTTTTTCTTTGATGGTTAAATCACAGACTATCGAAGTTTTGACCATTTTAACATTGTTAATATGGAGAGACCGGTTGGATTATTATCCAAAGTACCACTCTGTATTGGCATAAGCGTTGCGAATCATATATGCCAAAAAAACTTGAAGACGGGGTAAAGTGCAAGGGCTGTTGTATAAATCTTAGATAACAGTGCCTTAGATGGATATACTGAATAGTGCCTTTGGTTCATCCTGTTCCTGGATGACTTGTATGGATGAATGTCTGACAGAGTATTTCCAGAAAGGCCACGTACATTGATTTCTTCAACCGTACTAAAAGTGGAAGCGGAGAAGAAAACTTCTTTAGCCAACACGTAATGTACTGTTGTAGACGTCAATTAGTGATTTTTGATGGATCTGACAATGTGGCATTCGAAGTGAATACGATGTGACGATGAAGCGTAACCTCAAGCCTCATCAACCGGTAAATGACAGAAATCGGGCAGACGGCATGGCTAAGTCGATCACTCCGAAGTAGGGTGTATAATCACCTGATCTAGAGTTTCATTTATTTCTAAAAATCTATTGTTGATGCTGTCCCATTCGGGAAACAATTGCTGATCCCAACCGTTGGTGATATACATTCGATACACTCAAGCGAAATGAGTGATCGATCATGTGTGGCCGGGCTTCAAGATGTTCTTGTTGAACCCAGTGTATTCCTTTCTAGAGGTACACTAGCGAAAGGTGGTTCCATACCTTGTCATAGTTGGAAATCCATTACCCAATACGTGCTTGCGGTTTTGATTGTATACTATATATGTAGAACGTGAGATGAAAGCGTTTCTGCTAGATGATTATTATATTGTGGTTGATAGACATTATTATAATATCAAAAGGTTTTTGATATAAAGATACTTTGGATTCTCATAAGGGAAAAACCCGTTCCGTTATACGGCGTGGTCTTATGAGATATCGTTTACCTGTTCGAACTTTTTTAAACTGTTTTACTCAGACCAGTCCCATGACTGACCCGGAGTTTATTTTGTTTTGGTTCCCTAAACTCTTGGGTGCCCAATTTTGTACGGGCAGTCAAGTAGTCGGGATTTACAGATATACCTGAAGAGCTGGAGCAGGAGGCTTCAGGATCATATTGCTATAGTTTATTTACGCTGTGTTGTAAGTGTTGTACTTTGATAATGATGTATATTCAAGTATAGATGTATATTTCAAGTTATGTTATATATATTATATGTTATTCGTTCCGCTGTGAGGTTCGTGTTACTCTGATGTTGTGTTCTTCTTCTTCTTCTATTCTAAGTTTCTATCTTATCTATCCTCACCCTCTGTCTTCTTTCTATTAGTTTCCTGATTTCCAGTGCAATTTGTGTTGGACTTGTGTTATTTAGTCAGCTCAAATTCTACAGGATTTTCAGGTCATTACAAGAACCCGATTCCAGTAATTACCCACATGTTCCATTTACCATCCGTGTTAAAACATTGTTTTAATATCATACTTTCTCTTGGAAATCTTATTTCAATCTTAACACGTTTACTTAATTTAAGTATTAAGGAACCATTATTTAACCGTCTCTATTAACTTTACCATATTTTAAAAACAATATATATAAATTTTAATTCTATTTTAAATAGAAACCTTCATAAACTTTAGATAAGTTTATTTCAAACTCATTTTGTTATATCTCGATAAATCCTCATGTAACACCCCACCTCCGCTAGGGTCACTCACAAAGGGAATGCACTAGCTTTGGTGGAGCATTATCTAGGTAAAAATGCACAGAAATATTACAAGACAGAATATATAAAACAGTGGAAGAGAAACCAAATTTCGTTTCTTTAAAATCTAGTAAGGTCTAAAGCCTTTTACATCAAAATGCCATTAAATCCATTACATCGAAATCTGTCTTGCAATAGTAAAGAAGCGTAAAACCATGGTCATAAATCATTCCCCAAGTAAAACAGTAAAGCAGCCATAGCCAAGAAAGGTCCAAGCCATATATGATGATCCTGAAGCCGAAAGAAGTCCAGATTAAGTCGTAGTGTTTCCTCCTTAAAACCTTGGGGGGGGGATGGAAGAAAAAGTGGCGAAATAAAATGGGTCAGTCATACAGACTAGTAAGTCCTAGTGACTTTCAACATAAAAACAGATAAAGGTAACATGACATGTATAGACTGAAAGTAAACATAAGGATGATGACAAGATAGGCAAGTCAAACTAAGATAAACTACGGTAACGAGATAAAATACGTATAGCATTGCATGTTTAACATTCTTTGCACCAGTACTAGTATAACAGAATTAGGTGTTATCCTAATGTCCAAACAGAAACGGAGACAGAAACAGGGTGATCTTTACAGAAATAGTAATGGGCTTTTACTCACTAACAGAAACAGAAACATAAATGGGCCTTTACCACCTGTACTAGTAACCCAACCCGTGTCATGTATTAACTGTGAAATGATCCCTTGCCCAATATCATGAAATGACCCATTACTTGGTCCCACGAA
Organism: Allium sativum; assembly: GCA_030737875.1. NCBI lineage: Eukaryota > Viridiplantae > Streptophyta > Magnoliopsida > Asparagales > Amaryllidaceae > Allium > Allium sativum. The sequence goes on along the minus strand of CM060919.1, from coordinate 601,368,005 downwards.
ACGATCTATTAATCGATCGGCTCCCTACAAATTCTAGCTCGTCATGTGTCTGTGTCGTACGGCCCTATCACGAATGTAGTCACCTGTGCTAGGTCCACCCTAGGGTGTATCAAGCCCTAGGGTACCAATCACCGACACGAATCAAGCACGCACAGTGTAAACCTACTGGTGCCCAATGCCTGCTTTTTCAACTATGGACTACGTGCACGACCATAGTCCGCCTGAACCTACAATGGCGCACCTACTCAGCCGTCGTTCTGGTCGCTTACAATCAGCCCAGTAATCGTGCCCCACCCTGCCTAGTTCCAGGGTACCATGATACATCTAGTGGGTTACTGCTGAAAAGGACCGCGTAACTAGGGTTTCCGTCCAGCAGGTTAAGTGTTATCATTTAAATTCGAGACTTAACCCGTCCACGTGTCATGTCAAATTGGCTAAGTGTTGTCATTCAAGTTCATGACTTAGCCCTACGAATCATGTGTCATGTTGGTTAAGTATGTTCAAGCGGTTCATGACTTAACCCTACCAAATCATCATGTCAAATTGGTTAAGTATATTCAAGCGGTTCATGACTTAACCCTATCAAATCATCGTGTCAAATTGGTTAAGTGTATTCAAGCGGTTCATGACTTAACCCTATCAGTCTAGCATGTCAAGTTGGTTAAGTATATTCAAGCGGTTCATGACTTAACCCTATCAAATCATCGTGTTAAATTGGTTAAGTGTTGTCTTACATGTTCATGAATTAACCCTATCATGTGGCATTAATTCATTAATGCACCCCAACCTCTCACATCAGACCTGTTGTTGTGGTCACTGGATATGCCGGGCGGTTCCGGGCAGAATTACACCACAACTCAGTCTGACCTCGGGTTTTCAAGTGCGATATGACCAACTACCCACATTGGATCGTATTGTTTGCAGTAACTAGATTTGCCGGACGGTTCCGGGCAGAATTACACTACAAACTCAACCCAACCTCGAGTTGGCCATTTTCAAGTTCATTCTAGTGTCATGTCCATGTTCAAGATTCATGTCAAGTTCGTGTCAAGTTTTCAAGGCAAGTTTCATATCAAGCTTCCTATGATTACCAATTTTTCCCAACGCTACCCCGTCTAAATATTAGGCTAACAACCTTAGCCTAATTCTCGTCCGCATGATTTTTGACATATAATATTAGGCTAAAAACTTAGCCTAATTCAACGTACACAAAAGTGGCGTAAAGAAATTCATAAACATGACATAGGTGTAAACTTGGCATTTTCGGCATAGTCAATATGATCATCATAGGTATGAACTTGTAAAATAGTCAACATTAATATCATAGGTGTGATTCTTGCAACGTAGACTAAATCAACGTACATATATGTGAACTTGCAACATAGACTAAATCAACTTACATATATGTGAACTTGCAAATCAATCACGAGCATATGAAAAAGTGTGAACTTCAAATATGTCATAGGTTTAACATATACACATAAACATGTAGATCTAACATTTGGTCACATATGTGATATGATTTTACAACCTAAAACTTGCATAACATGATAAACTACACAACTTGTCATAACGGGTTCTACTTCAAGTTCCAATACATATGAATAGACTTATTCATTGATTCCCAATGATAATAAATTAGAACCACAGGCATAGATCAATATCATTTAGTAACATAATCAATCTATTTTCAAGGTATGACATAACTGAATAAATTGATTAAAACATCACAGGCCTACACATCTGATAACATTACGAACACAAAAAGGTTTGAATACTAATCTAGATTCAAGAACATGGATATATCTAACTTAAATAGAAAAATCCCCTAAATCAAGATCCAAGGACAAATAAAGAAAATAGGTCTGAACAGAAAATCAAGCTTAGATCCAATTTCATAGTCATAATCCTAGGCAATGAATCATAGGTGATTAACCACAATTGTACTTGTCATAGTCATAGGCAATAGTCTTATTGTTCATAGTCATAGGCAGTCTTATGTTCACCGTCATAGTCATAGGCATAGTCTTATTAGTCATAGTCAGTCTTATGTTCACCGTCATAGTCATAGGCATAGGCAAAATCTTATGTCCACAGTCATAGGCATAGTCATAGTCTTATATCATTAACAATAGTTACAACGTCGTAGGCAATATTCGCAATAGTCAAGATCCAAGAAGAAACCAAGAATAGATATGAATCATACATAAATCACTTCCAGATTATACCATGCACATATTAGATTTATAGTTTTTATCTAAAAGTAACTGGAACTTACAGATCGTGGTCTAAGAAATTGAGATGCAGAAGTTGAATCTAGAAACTAGTCGTCGATTTGTTGAATCGATGAATTTTGATTTGATCGCAGAAGCAAATCCCCAATTCCTAGTCGTAGACTTCAAGAAATAAATCTTCGCGTTTTAATTTAACTTAATTTGATTTAGATAAAGAAGAAGAAGCCATGGTCATCAAGAGTTTGAGTAGCATAAGGTTAGAGAAGAATGATGTAAAGAAAATGAGACTAGGGGGCTGTTTATATAGGGTTAGGCAGACGAATCTGGTTACGAAACAAGTCTAAATATATCAAAATGCATCTGGTTCAGGTAATAGGTTCGGGAGGCAGGTCGACCCCCAGGTCGACACTATGGTCGACCTGGTCCCTGGGAGGTCGACCCCCAGGTCGACCTGGTCTATGGGCGGGAGTTTTCCCGCCCTGTCTGCTGCGGGGTTTGAATTAGAATTTCGAGCTGTCTTTGATTCTGAAAATTTCTGAAACTTCTAGAGGTCATAACTTGGTCATACGAACTCCGATTTTCGAAAACTCAGACTCGTTTCCAAGCAGAATTTTGAGACGAACACAATGGTGCAACCCGTTCCCCTTAATTCTTATTTTAAAATTTAATTCTGCCTTGATTTATGGTTTTAACACATTATAAAAATTCGGGTTGTTACATTCTTCCCTCCTTAAAGGATTTCGTCCCTGAAATCTTCAAGTTAAGAAGAATATGTCCTACCATCCAATCAACCATCTACTCAACCATCATCCACAAGCAACCGTTGTCCTTAAAAGATTTCTAATGCTATATGAACATATGCAGAAAGTGTGTGTATATTTCTCTTATCTAATGCAAATCATCAGGCCTGATTGATCTTCTTAATGCAAAATATGTTTAGTGTCATGAATCCAACATGTATGCAAATAGTCCTAGTCATACTAACACTATATGTGTGCACAAACATCCATCCATATGCAACATCCACATGATAACATATTCAACTTCATCCATAAACAAATATAAACATTCATGCATATGCAATATGATATGTGACTGAGCCGATCTAGTGCCTAATGTGTGTTCATGCATCCACGAGCAACAACTAGCAACCACTTGCAACCACTTGCAACCATCAACCGTAACATGTCTCAAACACATGTTTACATCCATTAGTTCCTACCTAAAGGTATAGCCGAATGATAGAAGCAAGTAAAGAAAAAACTTTGTACCCTAAACACCAGCCCAAAACCAATATATATGATTCTAGGAAACCAAGTATGATAAACTCCTTTTAGGTCGCAAGAAATCCCTTCCTAAAACCACCCCATATCCTATAAAGCCCAGAAAGTTTAGTGAACCCAACGGACACCCTCAAACCCCAGTATGTATCACAACTAGATGAGTCATACTCCTTATGGGGTTTGTAACAGAAATAAGATTGAGAATAGGACCGAGAGGATATACTTAAAAGATAGCATGCAAGTAAGCTCTACAGGAAAAGAGGGATCAAGGATATACTCTTAAAAAGAGATATGATGCGCGTGTCTAGTCTTTAATCTTCTAAGTCACATTTCCTTGAGCTTAACACCATTGTGCTTTGACCGTCTTTAACTTCTAAATTTCGTAGTTTCTTAATTCTTGTTTCCAAAATATGAGTTGGAACTCATTCCACTGTCGCCTTTCGTTCCACTTTCGCTTATTCTCCTTCTAGTATACCCGATTCAAACATAACTGCGTACTCATGGTTTCATGCAAGCTCCCCAAAATTCACTAGTGAATCTTGGATCCCATTCACTTACTAGAAGATATTCCACATAAATGAATTATCTCTTGAAAATAAACAAATGCCAACCATGTTGCCAAGTGTACTTACTAAGGTGATTTTCTATAACTCATACATAAGCGAAATGAACCTTCCGCCATAGTGGAAAACACTACTCGAGCGGATTGATAAATTTATCAAGAGATTCTAGGTAACTAAGCATGGCAAAACCCTAAGGGTTACACTAGACTTCGAGGGTATTACCGAGGCAAGTCAAGAGTCTAACTACCCTCTTTTCATACTCGAGAATGGTATCATTTTTAGAAAACCACTCCATCCTTAGAATCAACCCATTGCCCAAAACATAAGCATTACTTCTAAACTCAACACTTAACATAGACATTCTCAAATCCAAACAAGTCATGAATAAATGAGCCGATTCCCCAACAGGATTTGAGACAAAAATGGGACCCTCTATTACACTAGTACTAAGGTGCAGAGACTCCAACTATCGAAGCAGAATTAAAAGGATGCGATGTACAAAAACAAAGTTCTAACGGGATGATGGAAAAGAAAAGCTAAACCTTTGACAGAAACATTACCACCTCTCTTAGGTATGCTAGTAGTGAGAGCATACAATTGCCCTCTCGACGATCTTGTTCTTTACCCTTGTCCTTGTCCTATAATACTTAACTACATGTCCCTTTTTACCATACTAAAGATACTCTCTCTTGTCGTGGGTTTTATTATTCTTTTTACTTTGTCCTCTTTCCTTTCACCTTTTCCTCCTTCGTGGATTAAGCCATATCAACAAGTTTCTCATCTTTAGGCTTGTGTTCTTTATTCTCGTTCTTGCTATCCTTGTATAGTTTGTTGACAAGTTTCTCGAATGCTACCTCCATCGCACGGCAACCCTACAAAGCTTGAAATAAGATTAGTCGCAAGTAAAACTACTGCGGCTATAGATGGAGGTTGGGCACTTCTTTGCCCTCCTACATGCGTTGTATGCCTACAAACTATGGTGAAAAAGAAAGAGAGAAGAGACTCAACGACAGAATCAAAAGATAATGCATATGGCTTTGGGGAATATGCCTTTTGTAAAACAAAACTTTTCCTAGAAAAATGCTTCTTTGTAAATGTTTTGAAAATAATTTCAGAAGGTTTTTTTAAAAGCTTTTGCATAGTCTGGTAACCTTCTGCTCTGATACCAAATGTAACACCCCACCTCCGCTAAGGTCACTCACAAAGGGAATGCACTAGCTTTGGTGGAGCATTATCTAGGTAAAAATACATAGAAATATTACAAGATAGAACATATAAAACAGCGGAAGAAAAACCAAATTTCATTTCTTTAAAATATAGTAAGGTCTAAAGCCTTTTACATCAAAATGCCATTAAATCCATTACATCGAAATCTGTCTTGCAATAGTAAAGAAGCGTAAAACCATGGTCATAAATCATTCCCCAAGTAAAACAGTAAAGCAGCCATAGCCAAGAAAGGTCCAAGCCATATATGATGAACTTGAAGTCGAAAGAAGTCCAATCTAAGTCGTAGTGTTTCCTCCTTAAAACCTAGGGGGGAACGAAGAAAAAGAGGCGAAACAAAACGGGTCAGTCATATAGACTGGTAAGCCCTAGTGACTTTCAGCATAAAAACAGATAAAGGTAACATGACATGTATAAACTGAAAGTAAACATAAGGATAATGACAAGATAGGCAAGTTAAACTAATATAACAAGATAAACTACGGTAACGAGATAAAATACGTATAACATCGCATGTTTAACGTTCTCTGCACCAGTACTAGTATAACAGAATTAGGTGTTATCCTAATGTCCAAACAGAAACGGAGACAGAAATAGGGTGATCTTTACAGAAATAGTAATGGGCTTTTACTCCCTAATAGAAACAGAAACAGAAATGGGCCTTTACCACCTGTACTAGTAACCCAACCCGTGTCATGTATTAACTCTGAAATGATCCCTTGCCCAATATCATGAAATGACCCATTACCTGGTCCCACGAAACGATCTATTAATCGATCGGCTCCCTACAAGTTCTAGCTCATCATGTGTCTGTGTCATACGGCCCTATCACGAGTGTAGTCACCTGTGCTAGGTCCACCCTAGGGTGTATCAAGCCCTAGGGTGACCTACTGGTGCCCAATGCCGGCTTTTTCAACTCCGGACTACGTGCACGACCATAGTCCGCCTGAACCTACAATGGCGCACCTACTCAGCCGTCGTTCTGGTCGCTTACAATCAGCCCAGTAATCGTGCCCCACCCTGCCTAGTTCCAGGGTACCATGATACATCTAGTGGGTTACTGCTGAAAAGGACCGCGTAACTAGGGTTTCCATCCAGCGGGTTAAGTGTTGCCATTTAAATTCGAGACTTAACCCGTCCACGTGTCATGTCAAATTGGCTAAGTGTTGTCGTTCAAGTTCATGACTTAGCCCTACGAATCATGTGTCAAGTTGGTTAAGTATGTTCAAGCGGTTCATGACTTAACCCTACCAAATCATCGTGTCAAATTGGTTAAGTATATTCAAGCGGTTCATGACTTAACCCTATCAAATCATCGTGTCAAATTGGTTATGTATATTCAAGCGGTTCATTAGTTAACCCTATCAAATCATCGTGTCAAATTGGTTAAGTATATTCAAGCGGTTCATGATTAACCCTATTAGTCTAGCATGTCAAGTTAGTTAAGTATATTCAAGCGGTTCATGACTTACCCTATCAAATCATCGTGTTAAATTGGTTAAGTCTTACATATTCATGACTTAACCCTATCATGTGGCATTAATTCATTAATGCACCCCAACCTCTCACATCAGACCTGTTGTTGTGGTCATTGGATATGCCGGGCGGTTCCGGGCAGAATTACACCACAACTCAGTCTGACCTCGGGTTTTCAAGTGCGATATGACCAGCTACCCACATTGGATCCTATTGTTTGCAGTAACTGGATTTGCCGGACGGTTCCGGGCAGAATTACACTGCAAACTCAACCCAACCTCGAGTTGGCCATTTTCAAGTTCATTCTAGTGTCATGTCCATGTTCAAGATTCATGTCAAGTTCGTGTCAAGTTTTCAAGGCAAGTTTCATATCAATCTTCCTATGATTACCAATTTTTCCCAACGCTACCCCGTCTAAATATTAGGCTAACAACCTTAGCCTAATTTCTCGTCCGCATGATTTTTGACATATAATATTAGGCTAAAAACGTAGCCTAATTCAACGTACACAAAAGTGGCGTAAAGCAATTCATAAACATGACATAGGTGTAAACTTGGCATTTTCGGCATAGTCAATATGATCATCATAGGTATGAACTTGCAAAAAAGTCAACATGAATATCATAGGTGTGAATCTTGCAACGTAGACTAAATCAACGTATATATATATATATGTGAACTTGCAACATAGACTAAATCAACTTACATATATGTGAACTTGCAAATCAATCACGAGCATATGAATAAGTGTGAACTTGAAATATGTCATAGGTTTAACATATACACATAAACATGTAGATCTAACATTTGGTCACATATGTGATATGATTTTACAACCTAAAACTTGCATAACATGATAAACTACACAACTTGTCATAACGGGTTCTACTTCAAGTTCCTATACATATGAATAAACTTATTCATTAATTCCCAATGATAATAAATTAGAACCACAGGCATAGATCAATATCATTCAACAACATAATCAATCTATTTCCAAGGTATGACATAACTGAATAAATTGATTAAAACATCACAGGCCTATAAATCTGATAACATTACGAACATAAAAAGGTTTGAATATTAATCTAGATTCAAGAACATGGATAAATCTAACTTAAATAGAAAAATCCCCAAAATCAAGATCCAAGGACAAATAAAGAAAATAGGTCTGAATAGAAAATCAGGCTTAGATCCAATTTCATAGTCATAATCCCAGGCAATGAATCATAGGTGATTAACCACAATTGTCCTTGTCATAGTCATAGGCAATAGTCTTATTGTTCATAGTCATAGGCAGTCTTATGTTCACCGTCATAGTCATAGGCATAGTCTTATTAGTCATAGTCAGTCTTATGTTCACCGTCATAGTCATAGGCATAGGCAAAATCTTATGTCCACAGTCATAGGCATAGTCATAGTCTTATGTCATTAACAATAGTTTCAACGTCGTAAGCAATATTCCCAATAGTAAAGATCCAAGAAGAAACCAAGAATAGATATGAATCATACATAAATCACTTCCATATTATACCATGCACATATTAGATTTATAGTTTTTTATCTAAAAGTAACTGGAACTTACAGATCGTGGTCTAAGAAATTGAGATGCAGAAGTTAAATCTAGAAACTAGTCGTCGATTTGTTGAATCGATGAATTTTGATTTGATCGCAGAAGCAAATCCCCAATTCCTAGCCGTAGTCTTCAAGAAATAAATCTTCGCATTTTAATTTAACTTAATTTGATTTAGATAAAGAAGAAGAAGCCATGGTCATCAAGAGTTTGAGCAGCATAAGGTTAGAGAAGAACGGTGTAAAGAAAATGAGGCTAGGGTGCTGTTTATATAGGGTTAGGCAGACGAATCTGGCCGAGGCAGGTCGACCCCCAGGTCGACACTATGGTCGACCTGGTCCCTGGGAGGTCGACACTATGGTCGATCCCCAGGTCGACCTGGTCTATGGGCGGGAGTTTTCCTGCCCTGTCTGTTGCGGGGTTTGAATTCGAATTTCGAATTCGAATTTCGAGCTGTCTTTGATTCTGAAAATTTCTGAAACTTCTAGAGGTCATAACTTGGTAATACGAACTCCGATTTTCAAAAACTTGGACTCATTTCCAAGCAGAATTTTGAGATGAACGCAATGGCACAACCCATTTCCCTTGATTCTTATTTTAAAATTTAATTCTGCCTTGATTTATGGTTTTAACACATTATAAAAATTCGGGTTGTTACACCTCATCCCTTATCTAACATAGAGAATTTATATTGCATCTTAATAACTTAAACTACCTCACCACTTTAGTTCAACCTTGGGTTTTTATTTCGATTTTCATTTAATATCTTCATCGGTCCCTAGCCGTAAATCAGTAAGAATATAATTCCCTAAATATCAACCCCGAAGGCCGAAACCAACATCATATCAATACTCAGAAATCACTCAACCGATCTCCAATTAGGTTCCAGTTCTCCAATTTTCATAATTCTGGCTTTTATTTCATTCATAAACCATTTCTAATAACTCATTCCAATACAATCTCAATAAAACTTGAGTTTATAACAACTCCATTCAACTTGGATTTATAAAATCCGAATACATAGAATTCCAATAAGAATTCAGTTAAAACTTAAAATTAAACTTAATTTATATTGCTATTAATACAATTCTCTTAAAAATTCCATTTAACCATAAATAGGCCTTTTATTTTCATAAACCTCTATCAATACATTTTAAGTCCTAAGATTACCACTTTGGTTATTATTAAATAAATAATAATCAAATATCAACATTTATTAAAAATAAGTGTTTTTTTACTTCTCCGTTAAAGATCTCCATTAAATTAATAAACTAATTTATTGGTCAATTCTGGTTTACGTATTTTAATTGTTTTCTTAAAAAACAATTAATCTCGATTATTAATCGTTACGTTAATTTCTATTCGCTTGTCTATCAATATTATCAATTATAAGAATTAGCTTTATAAAATCGTTTAAGGATTTCATATAAACTTAAATAATAAATAATAAATATTTATTTCCTTTTTATAAACTTCTATTCAAAATGATATATTTCAAAATTCTATCTTCAGTTGTAAAATAAATTTTATAACTTTATATCTATTGATTCAACTAACGGTAAGTCAATCGTTAAAAAACGATGTATATTTTAGGCCATTTGCTATTAATTTCTCAACCAATACTACCCATTGTTCAGTAACAAAATATACGTTGAATTCAGATTCAACAATCAATAACTAAATCAATAATCCAACCACATTGGTAAAATAGTTCATATAATGATCATATGAAAATAAACAATAAATTTGAGGAAGCCAGTTGGATCCCTCCAACTTGTTTTTCCCTGCATCCAAATAGGTTACCTCAAATAATATTATTTAACACAATAATTATAATAACATGAAAAATTAAATCAACTGATAACAGTCGACTAAAAATAACAATTAAAGCATCCAATTAGATTTAATACATTTATTTATTATAAACTTAACCAACAAGGTAAGTTACCTCATTTGGAAATAATAGTTAAGAATAATGATTGGGTTCGATTAAATTAAACGAACATTTAATTTAAATCAGTTATAAAAATATTCAACATATAACTGAACAATCATCCAATAATTATCAAACATAACACACAAATAATAAACCCGACTTATATAAAATATAAGTGGGCAACTGAGTGAGTTAAACTCACCTTGGATTCCATTCGTTGTCGAAACGGTTTGTTTAAAATTAAACAAGCATCTAATTTAATTAGAACTCCCAGCTGTGCCCAACTTTGTCCAAACCAACTTCAGAATGTTATGCTTGTTAACACATTTCCAATGTCCCTTGATTTGTTTGATTTTGGCAATATATGAGCATGTTACACAATTTATCAGTATTTGGTTTAATTTAAAACTAACTATTCTAAGTTATTATTATTATTATTACATTATTAAAAGCAAAGGTTGGCCACGTTTAGAAAATCCCAAAATCTAACAAGTTAAGTCTGCTTTCAGTGTTACTACAATCTGTGGTCTTCACCATTTATTTTATTTATTTAGGCATGTAAAATATTGTAATCTTACCCAGGCCATTCTTCCTCCTGTCAGTTGTTCACACCAAAAACCCCATGCACACGTCACGTCTCCAACTTTCCCCATCTCTTCCCTTTTTTTATAATAATAAGCCCGAGGCCCATAAATTCTCTTCCGGCCCGCCTCCCTCCCCTTAACTCATGCTCGTTTTTTTTATTCCAGAGAGGAAAGCTTCAGCCACTTCCCCCACTTCCTTAATTCGTCCAATGCAAACTCTATACAGGTTACCTTCTCCACTTTACAATAGCCGACCTCCATTTATTTCATTAACTTCCCCATTTCTGTACTAAAACCACCAACATCTTTACCATGTTCATCCCTATCAAAAACTCCATCGCTTCCACTCGACCTCCCCTTCCCCGTTATCCTCCTTCAGGTCCTGTCACCAAACGTCCTCACATATACAATATAGGAGGTGCGAAAAAAGACTCCATTCTTCCTAAGAAAATACATGCTAGTGCAGTTTCCCATGATAAATCCAAAAACAAACTTGAAAGCGAGTACCCATGCTTCTGTTCCCCTCAATACTCAAACTAGTGCGATCATGACACTACACATCATCGAACGAAGAACGTTCAAACTCACCCAAAACTTATATCAATTTGAAACTTGCGGCAAGATGAAGCATGGAAAATGGTAACAGGATTTAAAAGTTTAATTTTGGAATTGTTTTTGATTAGAGAAAAACATGGCTTCTTCATGACAATATATAGACGAGGACGAGTGGACAGCAAGGAATTACAGTGTTGGTTTGCAGACATAATATAGGGTAGGTGGGGATTTTAAAAACATGGGGCTAAAGGTTTTTAATTTGATTCGAGTGCAAGGAATTGAAAGTTTGGAGCGCAAGGAAAGGAAGTGAAAGGAAAAGTTGTTGGCACGTAAGAAAGTATATAGTGGGGAAAGAGTTTTAAATATATTAAATATTCCCATTTCCAAGCGATGGACGTTTTAATTTCGTATGGTCACGCACGAACCCCAAAAATAACAAACTAAACACACTGCTACGTTTTGACATTTCGAATCCAATGAAATTAATTTCATTAAATTCCGACTCTGTTTGCAAAACATGCATTGTTTTAATTCCAATGATATTGGTTCATATTTAAATTTTGTCTACAAACAAAACAACTCTGATTGGCTCCAAATTGGGAATCTAGCAATAACTAGCTATAAGTATTCCAATAAAAATCATTTCATCGAAAACGGAGAACGTTCGAAAAACATCAATTTCAAAGGCTTATATAATATCGATAAATTATTAAATAATTTCAGAAACCATTAATTTAATAATAATAAATTATTATTGTCGAATATATCCAAATGGAATAATATATCACTTCAAATTCAACCAATATTGAATTATAACTCAATAATTAAAAATTCAGGTTAAATGATATCCAAATTATATAGAAATTCCTATTTAATTATATTAAACAAACATTATCGTTCATAAACGATTTCATAGCGACTATTTAAAAATTTGATTTAGCCATAGCTCACAATTTATAATATGAAATCTCCATTTTTCTCTTTCATTAGAAAATATAATCAAATAGATTTGGACAATTCTTGTTTTAAAGAATTCCGACTTAAAATGGATTATGTATATTCAACTGAAGTTCAAAACTCAATATTACGAATTACCGTGATGTTATGAGTTCGTTTTAAATTAAATATAAATTTATACGTTTAAAACCCGTTTATTAAATAAATTCATTTATATTTTCAATATAATATATAAAACAGATTTCAATATTCAAATTTAAATGACCGAAAATCTGGGTCATTACATTCTTCCCCCTTAAAAGAATTTCGTCCCCGAAATTGCTAAGTAAGAAGAATGCACTAATTTCAATTTATATTCAAAATAATAATTTTAAAACTATTATAAAAAACTAAGTTATAAAGATTTTCGGAAAATTCATGAGCATCTCCTCGATATGGTTTGATCAGAAAAACTACAACCACCACTCCGGGTCTTACATCGATCAAAAGAAAATAAAAGCCAAGCGGCTACCTAACTCAGGGTATAAAATCAACCATCCAACAATAATATTAAGGTTTACCTATTTGTTGGGCAACCAAACTCCATTAACCAAACAAAGCAATTATCAGCTCTATCTTCTTCCAACCTTTGCTTAACTCAAATTCCGATGCAATAACAAATACAAGATTATCTCATTTAATTTAATTTCATATTTGAATTTATTCAATTTCATTAAGTAGAATTCAACTTATTTAGTTTTTAATTCATTCAATTTCTTTAACTGTAGATGATTTTTTTATTATGAAACCATCTAGTATCCAAACAATACACAATCAACTTTACTAAGTCAAGTTCATTTTCCATATTCAATTTACCAATTTATTTTATTATTAGTTTATTTTCATTTTAAAAATTCAATTTAATTCCAACCAAACCAATCCATCAACCATTATCTCAAAAATTTGGGGAAAAAATTCATTTGTTTGCTATACAAAAATATAATTTGGTTAAAATTATTTCATTTACCCGCTTTACAAAACAATATTGTGTCAATTGCCAGTTTATTATAATTTCCCGACACTTTAACTAACTAAGCAACACAATACAAAACATTTTTACATAAAATCTATAAATACGCTTTCATATATATATATATATACACACACACACACAAAAACTCAATCTAGGGTATTACTAACCTCATCTCTATTGAGTAATACCGCAGAGCCAAGGTTATTACTAAACCATTGCTTTGATTCCACTTTAACGACCCGGTAAGATTCGATGCCAGAATTCCAATAATAATACATAAACCCATATTACTTGCCAAATTCAAGTATCTAAAACACCAGATAGTTAATAGAAAGAAATTAGTGGGTGAGATAAGAAAGAAAGAAATATTACAACAGAAGAAGTTAGAAGAAGAAACACAACAGAATCATAGTCACACATTGCAGCGGAACAAAATATAATATGGAAATAAATCTTTATTGAGATCTTTGAAATATACTTACAAACATCAGAGTACATAATACATCTGGATGGTTATAAATATCTGTTCTCATATACAACACACAGCGGAATAATAATAGATATCATAGGTCTGAACACCTCTAGCTCATTTCTAGACTTCACAACATCCGATAACCTGAACCAGTAAAACTCGATATGACCTGAGCATTGCAAACGCCAGGATCAGCCTAATGAACCAGCGTGAGAAAACTCACTAAGTTTAAAGGGATCGTCTAACTTGATTTCTAATATAAAAATATTTTTGAAAGAAAAGGATAATCATAAGATCGAATCCACACATAAACACGGATGGTTTTTACCTTTCGATAACCCAAAACATTTTGAAATAATATCCTTTTTGATATTATAATAATGTCTAAATACAAATAAATAACAATCTAGTAGAATGCTTGTGTAATAACCCGTATTTTCGAAACCAATTTAAAATTTTGATTTAAGCTATTTTAAGGAATATGCGAATATAAATTAGTTATTTTTGCTAAATAAAATTTGAGAATAATTTTAAAATTAGATTTTATATTTTATTTTACTTAAAACAAACTCTGTAAAATTATTAAATTGATTTATAATCTTTGTTTTGGAAATTTTAAAAATTCGATTTTTAAAATCATCGCATAGCCCTTTAAAAATGAAATTTTGCTAGGAAGCTCAGAATTTGATTCCGTTCTTTTTATGGACTTGTATCGTCTAACAATGGTTAAATCCAAAAGGCCATGATTTTTGGAGTCATCATTTGGGCGTATAAGAAGAAAAGGTACGCTGAAAGCGCATTTTTGAAGCTAATTTGAGCAATTTTACAAAGGAACATTATTGAGACGACCTCGAAATTCAACAATTTTTTTTATTGAATCCGTAGCATCGAATAATGGTAAGATTCCAAATATCTTGATTTTTAGAATATGTGACCGAGAGTGATTTTTAAAGTGAAAAACAAATAATATTTTTACTTTAAAATTTCATTGTTGGTGCATACAGACTCAGAATTCGATGAAACTAGTTTCCTTGGGTCCATAATGTTGAAGAGTAGCTGCACGTCAAGTTTCATCGAAAACGGAATCCGTATGTGATCACACGAATTTTCAAACCACGAAAACAAGCATAAATTGGACAAAATAAAAAATATAAAACTAAAAAAAGAAAATTATTTCCCCTATCCAAATAATATCTTAGCCCTTCCTAACACTAATCACTTCTTTCTTCAGTAAAAATTTATGCTGCACCCTCCTCTTCCAACGTGAAAACAAATCAACCTTCCTCCATTTTTAAAAAGTCATACATACCTCTTAAAATCATGAAATAAATATATTTCAGATCCTTGTGAGGAGAGATTCATCCTCATATAAGTATTGTTGGGTTCAGCAACATTTTAGTGCACCAAAAAAGTTACAGTCGGCTTTTTTTTATACGGCCTAGGGTTGATTAATTCGTGAGATAGAAGCAACAATGCAAGATTTGGTTATTGTTTTGAGTTTGTGGCAAGAAATGACACTTGTATGCAAAGTTTGGAGGAATTCGATGACAAAAAGTGTCGGGATACTTATGGGAGCCGTGCGTGTTATGGTGGAAGACGTGATTTTTGGGGGAGCTTGAGTTTGAGAATCATGGTGATGAGACTGAAGGGGAGAAGAAGAGTAGGAGAACGGTGTTTACGGTTTGTGATTTCATGTAGAAACGAAGGAGAAAGAGGTGGAGAAAGCTTGCATGAAGAGGGACATGGGGCAGTTGTGTATACGTGAGTTTTGAGAGAGGAAGAAGAGATTAGAGGATGTAATTAGTAAGGATTAAGGTAATTAATTAATTAATTACTTATGTTACTTACATATATGTACATGAAACTTGAAAAAAAAGAATAACTTTTTCTTCAGAACTCGGAATGCAGCGAAACAAGATGCGTTGGAATCTTATCGACGAGAGCTTCGCAATAAAACTGATTTAGAGTGATTTGGTTGTCGTATGTAGACTGTGGAGCTGAAAAGGTCACATTCCTTTGCATAAAAAAATGATGGAGTGGAAACCCAAGGTGATAACTCCTCACTAAATTATATTTTATCATGTTATTTTATTTATCTATAAAAATATATAGAATTGCTAGTGCAGCTTTTTATCAGCTTTATTCATTATAAATTGTTAGCTCACCTCCCTCGTCCACAGACCATGGACGATTTAATTGATTGTATTGTGTTCTGTTTGTGATGTTGTGATGATTAACACATTAAAAATAGTGTTGGCATTAAGGTGGTAATTGAAATTAGATTATAAATATCTATTTATAATTTTAACCAGTAAAATTAGCTAAGTAGAAAAATAATTCAAACTGAACTGGAATTTGTCAAATTTATTAACCAATGATTTATTTAAATAAACTTTTGTTGTTTGAAAACCCCATACGGGTATTGGGATGATATTTGACATACACTAGTCCCAATATTTAGTTGTATGTCAATCGATGGGTTGACAGGCTGTGATGAGCGTTATTTATTTATTTTAATGCTTACAAAGTTGTAAATTTCACTTTGGATGTGAACGGACTCTTTAATGATTATTTATCATTATTGTTGAACACATACAATGCATGAAATCTATGTAACTGAAATTATATGGTAATTGATTGAGTCTCATTCCGATTCAAAAATAAAGAATATATTAAAATAAAGAATATTTTAAAATAATGAATATTTTATATATAATATTCAGGTGTTGAATAAAATGCTTTAACAATAAAAATATTATTTTTATTGAATGAATAAGCTATATATAACATTCAAGTGTTGAATAAAATGCCTGAACAATAAAAATAACATTGTATTGAATGGATAACTATATATAATATTAATGTGTGGAATAAAATGCTCGAACAATAAAAATATAATTTCTATTGAATGAATAAACTATATATAATATTCATGTATGAAATAAAATGTTTGAAAAATAAAAATATCATTTTTATTGAATGTATAAACTATATGAAATATTTAAGTGTTGAATAAAATGCTTGAACAATAAAAATATCATTTTTATTGAATGAATAAACTATATATAATATTCATGTGTGGAATAAAATGCTTGAACAATAAATATATCTTTTTATTGAATGAAAAAACTATATATAATATTCATGTGTTGAATAAAATGTTTGAACAATAAAAATATCATTTTTATTGAATGTATAAACTATATAAAATATTCATGTGTTGAATAAAATGTTTGAACAATAAAAATATCATTTTTATTAAATGTATATTTCATATATAATATTCATGTGTTGAATAAAATGTTTGAACAATAAAAATAGTTATGTAGTAAAATGTCATTTTAACCTGAACGGGTTTACCGATCGATTTTATTCAATTTATAATGAATATCGAAAAGAAGTAGTTTTAAAATCTAATATTTTGAAATATTGTCATTTTAATATGATAAAGATATAAAATATTCAATTTTGATTTAAAATTGAAAGAGAAGTTGAAATCGTTTTAAAACGAATTTATAAACGATTTATAAAATACATTTAAATAGAAATCGATGATATATATATATATATATATGTATAATGGCCTAAATAGAATGCACTATGCAGGGACCGTTCATGAATTTCAACCATTGACTTCAAATTGATGTAACGGGAGATCCGATCATCCGATTCTCCTAAAACCGGAACCTTGGGTTCGTATCGAAAAGAGCTTTCCAATGAATATAAGATATTTGAAATCTAACGGATAGATTTTAAAATATATCCAGATCAATTTTGAAAAAGGTCACTATGGATGTAGTTCGGTGGCCATTATTGGAAACCGACAGAAATAGCGATAATAAAATTATTAAAAATATGAAAAAATTATGTAAAATCATAATAAATGATTTGGAAAGATTTAAGATGAAAAATTTCAAGTTTGAAAAGATTAAAGTATTTTTTTATCGAAATGAACTAGTTATTAGATCGAATAATAATCCAACATTTTTAAATAAATAAATTGGATTTGTAAATGGTTTTAGCATAACCAGAATTTTCCAAAGTATGAATTGGAATGGAAATTATCTTCAGAATATTTCGATTTGGAGTCCATGATCATATGGATAGTGTTATAGAAATTTGGAAGATACATATATCGTTATTCCCAATATGACATCCGTTAATTTCAGAATTCGATATTGAATATAAGCCGATATAATTTCTATTCAGAACCTTATATTTAATATCAAATTGGATTTTGGGTTTGTCGTGAATGGTGTCTTTAATAATACTATTCTTAAACCCAATTGAGAAAAGAATAAATCTTTTGATTAAGATTTAGAGAAATTTACCAATTAATTAATATATTTAATTGGAATTGAAATGAAAGTTGATTTTGGGTTTATCGTGAACGATGTTTTAAATAACGTTCATTCTTTAGCCCAGTTAAAGACATGATTTATTTCCTAAATTTGAATAATAATTAAATAATGATTCTTGGAGATTATAACTAAGTGGAGTTTTAATGAATCTTTAATTAGATTGAAATGTTAACGCGGTAATTAAATTTTCCAAATATGAGAAATGTTCGAAAATGGAGTATCACCGGTTTTACTTCAGGCGATAGTTAAATCTTTAATTATATTTGAACGAGAAATGGTAATTGAATTTACCGATAACACAGTGGTTGGTATTATATATGGAGTACTACCAATTTTACTCCATGGGATGAATAATTTGGGATGGGATAATAAAATGAATGATTACTTCGGTAAGGTGTTAGTCCTGACTAATTTGATAACCTTAATTCGGTTTAAACCGTGAAAAGATACTATAAAGTCTTTTGAAATGATTTCCAAAGAAATGGATTAAACAGTGTGTGTAAAAGTGATAATCTTTGATAAAATTAGCGGGAACCTTTCCGTAAAAATGTAAAAGAATATTCTTAATTGGAATGAGGCATATGATGTGTTTTTATAGCACTTGATTATAAAATACGCTAATCCTTTGGAAAGATCGGGTTTAACCCATTTTGGATAATGAATACGACGACTAACAGTCGAAGAGATTGAAGACGATGCAAGACCGATGATCTTCACATCGAATGGATGGATTGCTACTGATGCCCATGATTGGAGTAGCTATCATGCAGGGGCTACAGTGGTAGCCGTCCGGACGTATTTGTTGATTACTCAAATATACGAGGCCTCTCTACTGTATTGGACACACGGGACGAGGAATAAGGTGACTCCGGTTTCGTTCAGGCCCAGAACGGACTTGTAAATGGATGGTATGTCTGACGTTGTATTCATTTATGTTGTATTCGTTGATCTCTACTAAATATATATCTGTTTGGTGGCGGAGAATTTATTCTCTTGCTTAACATCCTTCTCTGAGACGTACGAGCTTAGTGGTTATATATTGGCAGAAATCAATGGTATGATATGGATTGACAAGTGACATGCTGAGATGCATGGATCAAGGCTTTTGTTGAAAAGTAAAGCCTTGCGGATGATGACCAAAGCATAGCTTTAATTAGCATAGCTTTGCGTTGCGTTAATTCGCGAGCCTCACACCCCGGTATGATGGTGAACTGATAGTCAAGTTAGTATGCTTTCTAGATGAGGATAGACACCCTTAGAGGTGTCATGGATTCGGTTGACTGAGATGAGCTGAGTGTGGTCAGTCCACGCTCAGAGGGATAGGGCACATCCCCCGATTCCCATAAGGATAGAGTAAGCGGTGTTTTCTCTCGCTGGGACGTAAGCCGCGATGATACTTGATTTCCCAAAATGGCAAATGTGCATTAAGGTGTTTTCTCTAGTTGGGACGTAAGACGTGGAGTATTGCACTACGCGATAGATCTTTCGAATCAGGAGCCATCTATGGAAATCCAAACTTCCAATACGACATTTTGCAGTTTTAATTGTAAACCTATATTTGGCGACATAATATATGGTACTTATGCTATCTAGGATTGATACATTTATATTTAAAGTTGATTTCTTCACTTATAATAATAATAAAAGATGAATTTTGCGTACCAAGCATATTTGGCTATTATAAGATAAAAATCAATCCTCCGGCTTGCATTGCATTGTGTGATGGGACCTAAGCCTTATAATAGCTTCATTTTTCTTTAATTAGCACTGCGCTATTTGTTTTAGGTAATGGTATTCTTGGGGGTAAACCCGTTCCGTGTTATACAGCGTGGTCCCTTGATTTAACTTTATTTCAAAGTAAAGTTTAAATAACTGTTTTGAGTTCTCACACCAGTCCCATGACTGACTCGAAGTTTATTGTTTCTACCTAAACTCTGGGTGCCCGTATTTTCCACACGGACAGCTAGTAGTTTTGGTTTTCGTAGATATTTCTTTTCATAGGATCCTGGATTACAGCTGGAGCTATATTCGGAAAGCTTTGTATCCGTATATCTCTTTCAGTTGCGTCAGTTGTTATTTTCCGCTACGCATTATACTTAGTATTATTTTCTGCTACTATGTAATATTTAAATCTTTGATAATGTATTTCCAATGTGTAATAGTTATTCATAGTCTAGAATATTCTTGTACTTTGATGTAATTGTTGTAACAACAATGAAATGTTCTATTGTTTGTGTTCTAATGCATCGTGTTCTCAACTCAATTCGGGCTTTCCCGAAAGGGGAAGTTTGGATCGTTTCAGCGTGGTATCAGAGCGTTGGTTTATAGAGCTAGAGAATAAGACACATTAGAACCAAACGAAAGAATTCATCAGAGGTTGGATTAGTAATATCCAATGAGAATGACTCATTAGAGATGGGATCAGCAGCATCCTAGAATGAGTTTCAAAGAGTGTTATTTTTAAAATAAAAATAAAACAAAATTTTGTTTTGAAAATTAAATCTAATTATATGTATTTGAGTATATTATTTTATTTTAAATTTAGACAATCGCGTATATAAAGATTTTGCATATATGTGTCATGAACATATATACGAAGTCTCAAATATACTTAATAGATATAGAATCACAATCTAGTCACCCGGAGATGATTCTGATGATTGATGCATCATCATCAGAGTTTTTGTTCGAGTTTCGAAAGTGGGATATTTATATATTTCCAATTGAATGGTGTGAGATCCAAAACTTAGTTAGTGTTTATTGGTTGTGATTTGACACACAAAATATGATTTTTGGCTATATATATAAGTTATATATATTAGAAAAGTTAATCAACAAATTGATTGCTGGTTGTGATATTTGATTATTAGTTTAACAAATAAAAATGTTGGTATGATAATTAATAAAACCAATAAGAGAATGAAAGATAATTTTAGCCAAATTGAATTAAATATTGAACTGTATTGAAAATCGATTAGAATTGCATATATGTACAAGTATATATATTGAACATGTCGTAGCATGGAAGCTAAGAAGAGGAATAAAATTGTATGTCCAACAAATAAGTACATGTTTACTATATTCATTGGGTTTGATGATTTTATGAGTCGATTGGCTAGCCGTCTTGCTTTTTCTTTTTCTTTCGGATTGATGAGGGCCCTGTGAAGCAAGTTGTGGTTTTATCGATCAACCTGTACAAAGGATATAATGGCGAAATTTTTCAAAAATTTAGGGTGTTAGTCAAATGTTTGAGAAATTAGAAAATCTTAGAAACTGAAAAGTTGAAGATTGAAAGCTAGAATGAAAGTTGAGTTGGTTAGTTAAACAACTTTCAGCACCGTCCCTTTTCGAGGATGAAAAGATTTTAAGTGGGGGAGATTGTAACAACCCGTATTTTCGGAACTAATTTAAAATTTTGATTTAAGCTATTTTAAGGAATATGCGAATATAAATTAGTTATTTTTGCTAAATAAAATTTAAGAACAATTTTAAAATTAGATTTTAATATTTTATTTGACTTAAAACAAACTCAGTAAAATTATTAAATTGATTTATAAGCTTTGTTTTGGAAATTTTAAAAATTCAATTTTTAAAATCATCGCAGAGCCCTTAAAAAATGAAATTTTGCTAGGAAGCTCAGAATTCAATTCCCTTTTTTTGGGACTCGTATCATCTAATAATCGTTAAATCCAAAAGGCCATGATTTTTGGAGTTAGCGTTTGGGCGTACAATAAGAAAAGGTACGCTAAAAGAGCATTTTTGAAGCTAATTTTAGAAGAACAACATTGAGACGACCTCAGAATTCAAAGAATTTTTTTATTGAATCAATAGCATCGAATAATGGTAAGATACCAAATATCATGATTTTTAGAATCAGTATGTGACTGGGAGTGATTTTTAAAGTGAAAAACAGAAAATATTTTGACTTTGAAAATTCGTTGTTTGTACATACAGACTCGAAATTCGACGAAACCAGTTTCGTTGGGTCTGTAATATTGAAGAGTAGATGCTTGTAAATTTTCATCGAAAACGGAATCCGTATGTGATCACACGGACTTTTAAACCACGAAAACAAGCATAAATTGGACAAAATAAGATATATAAAACTAAAAAAAATCCCCTATCCTATATAATATCTCAATCCTCCTTAACCCTAATCACTTCTTTCTTCAGCAGAAATTTATGCCGCACCCTCCTCTTCCAACATGAAACAAATCAACCTTCCTCCATTTTTAAAAAATCATACATACCTCTTAAAATCATGAAATAAATATATTTTAGATCCTCGTGAGGAGAGATTCATCCTCATATAAGTATTGTTGGGTTCGACAACATTTTAGTTCACCTAAAAAAGTTACAGTCGACATTTTTTTTTGTTTATGCGGCCTGGGTTTGATGAATTCGTCAGATAGAAGCAACAATGCAAGATTTGGTTATTGTTTTTGAGTTTGTGGCAAGAAATGACACTTGTATGCAAAGTTTGGAGGAATTCGATGACAAAAAGTGTCAGGATGCTTATGGGAGCCGTGCGTCTTACGGTGGAAGACATGATTTTTGTTACGACCCGCATTCCAGTACTCAGATATTTAATATTTGAACATCGATTTATAATTATAAATGAATTTACTATATATAATTTGTTTATTAGATAACATATAGACGTATAATTTATATATATTTATAAAAGGGTTTTATATATATGGAATATCATTTATAAACCCAGAGCTTTAAAATGTTGAGTTCTAAATTTTTATTGAAGTTGTTTGCTTTAATACAATGATATTAATGTATTATCATCTTTTGAAAACTTGATTTATGGTGTATTAAGGTTATAGGAGATTTAAATGATAAACCAACTTTAAAGAGGTCGCGCCATAATAGGGTCGCGCCATAAACAAACTTGAAAACATGAATATACCACACTTGTCAAATAACTAAAGATGTCGCCATGAACATACAAGCAAGTAAATAAACTAAAACATATATAAAGGGAGATGTAAAACAAAGAAGCATATAGATTATTGTTTATACAATTGGAAAAAGGAAAATTCATGTACATAGCAGTCGATACCAATACAAAATTTTATACAAACAGTATTGTCTGTACAACAGAAAATCACAACTACACTTTCGGCTGAACAAAATTCATGAAACAGCTCATCCATATTACAAGTGCTGTATTGTCCTCTCGCAAGATCTTGGACCCTTATCATGAGCTACAAGAAAACAGTGAACCTATTAGTAATAAATAAATAAAGTATATATAGGTATATAAATTGAATAGACAAATATATATATTTAAAATCAAATGAAAATCTATGAACAGCTAGAGAAAAAGGGGAGCATGAAAACAGATATGAAGATAGAAGAAACAGCCAACAAGACAAGACAACATCATAACCGGCTGAAAACAGATAGGTATATATCAATATAGTGAAGTACAAAATGAACAACTAAAGAAATAAGAAAGTACATGGTTTAAGAAACAATGTACATCATTGTTGTACAAATGCAAACCAAAGGAGACAAGACAACTCAATTTAATTCAAATACAGTATGACTTGCCCTTTCAAGGAATGGCAAAATCACGATTTTCTCCACAGGTGCACAGCTATATTCATAGCTAATCAGCTAAGAAAATAAATATTGAACAACTAAAGATATGGAAATATTTTACAAATCTATTGAACAGTGAATAAAGAGGGAAAAACAGTAGCAAACAGCTAGGGTAACAGCTAGCCATATGCACCTACATGTACATCAAATTTATGAAACCATCAAGTCTATACAGAAAATTATATATAGCATACAAGGCTGAAATTTACATCTTAAAATGTGAACACAAGATCCATGTCACGATTTCGAATCTGTGTAGAATGGACAAGTCATGAACTCAATCAACAAAATCTACACAAGTCATTCAATATGAACAGAAACAGTATTGGAAATATAATATTTAACCCAACATATCTCTGATAAAATCTATCATACGGCCATCATCAGTACACAGGATCAAGAAACAAAGAACACCCCAATGGCCTAA
Organism: Allium sativum; assembly: GCA_030737875.1. Taxonomy (NCBI): domain Eukaryota; kingdom Viridiplantae; phylum Streptophyta; class Magnoliopsida; order Asparagales; family Amaryllidaceae; genus Allium; species Allium sativum. The sequence continues at coordinate 601,343,732 of CM060919.1, read as the reverse complement.
AGATATGGTAGCCAAATCTACCTATGACAAAATCGTGATGGACGTTGTAGTCATCTAAATCAAGCCACTACTATATATACGATCCACACGCACAAGGATTTTATCAATTCCAGCAACCCAATAAACAAACACAGTAAAGGAATTCGAAACAAAAATCATTCAGCAAATAAAATTCAAAATTTGAATACTTAGCTTCAATTCGTGATGCTTCTGACGCTCTGATGTTGCTCGAGACCGGAAGCTTGTGATAGGTTTTTGGTAGAGATTAGCTTCGGCGTGTGGTTGTTCGACGAGACCAGAGGGTGCTCGGTCGCTGGAGAACGGAGAGATCGGAGAAGAGAGGTTGCGGGTGAGGGTCCGACATCGTGGGTGACGACGCAGCTGACCTCGTCGAAGAGCAGAAAGAAGATTGAGGCTAGGGTTTCGTGGATTAGTGAAAGGCGGTGGGTTTCTTTTGGATCTGAGGGTTTGGAAAATAAGGGGGACGGGTTTTATTTGTTGGGGATGGGCCGGGTTGTCAGATGGGCCGAACGGACCAAGGTTCGTTGGAACCGCAGAGACGAGGGCTTCGTGATGGAGCAGGATCAGGCAAGGCCGGGAGCAAGAATAATTTTTAATTTAATTAAAAGATGTTTAATTTAATTGAAAAGCCGGTGTTCAACGACCAAACCAGTCCAGGTGAGTTTAACTCACTCAGTAATCCCATTTATAATTTTTATAAATTGGGTTTATTATTTGTGTGCCATGTTTTGCCAAGTATTGATTGATTTAATGATTGGTTGGATGTTGATATATATTGTTATATCATCTATTTAAATTAAACGTGGTTTAATTTAAATAAAATAACATCGTTATTTTTAACGATGATTTCCAATAAAGGTAACTTACCTTGTTGGTTACATAAACATGTTTGAATTAGATTGGACGCTTGAATCATTGTTGGTTGACCACTATGAGTGTATTGATTATCGTTTATTTTGGTTATATGAACTGTTGAATCATGATGATTGAATTTTGAGTGGTTACCGATTGTTGAATCCAAACTCAACAATTATTGGTTATTAACCAATAGACCGTATTGGTTAAGAAACTGACAGTGGATGGCCTAAATATACGTTTTCTTATAAAAGGCAGATTTACCGTTAATCAATGGTGATGAAGATGTGAAATTTATTTTAAATACATTATTTAATTGGGTTTATAAAAAGAAAATAGACCAACCATACCTACATCGATGATTTTAACCATTTTGGTACAAAAATATATCTGTGTATAAAGCACGTGTTTTATCCAACATATGAAATGATTTATTAGATTGATTCTAATACTTACGATATTGGTAAGGAAGGGAGTGGATATTAAGGCGATATTCAATAACCCAAAGGTAATTGGTTTTAAGAAGCAAATTTGAGATGAGATTAAATTGATTTGATTATTTCTCAAAATCAATAGGGAATTATTTAAATTAATTTAATTTGAAATTAATTTAAAATAAAAAGACGAACTTGGATTTGATTAATGTGTTAATCATGTGTAGAGTTGACTAAGTCAACTGTGTTATTCGAAATGGAATTATTTAGTGGAAATAGGATGGATAATTAAACCATTTTCAAATGTTGAAACTTGTTGAATAAAGTGACATCTTGGGATTTAAAAGATATAAACAAAGGGTTATGAAGTTTTAAACCATTGTTTATAGTAAAATAGGGGTTTAAACAAATTTATGTAAACGATGATAAGTTAAGTTTAAAATTCGAAGTTTGAGATTGTTAAACGGAGTTATAAAGATGAAATAGATTTGCCATATATAAAAGAAATGATGTTTCATCAAGACATAAATAAAAGAAGACTTGTTTGGATATTGAGAATGAATATGAGTGTTTATTACAACTGATATTATCTTGAGGTAAGAACGTTGTTGATCAAGGTCTGAGAGGTAATTTAAATACCCCAACTTGAACGACTTCAGGATTTACCAAAGGATGATATTGGTCGTAATAGTGGAGAGGTTAAAACCAATTACTTTGGAAAATAAATATATTAAAATAAAGATAGTATTTTGAATGGCCAAGTGATGCTGTACAACCGACCAATGAGTTTATTTATGTTATGCTTGTTTATTTTGATAGTTAAAGAACCGACTATCAAAATCATGGCCAATGCGTTGTTGGGACGGAAAGGCCGGGATCGAATTTATATTCGAATACCATTCCGACCAACAAATACGTGAAGATATTAGAAGACGGTCGAGATGGAGCATTGAAGACCGTGGATCTTCATAAGCGGAAGGATTACTAATAAATCTCTGGTTAGCTCCCAGAGATGAACTGTGATTCTGTCGTGATTGGAATCTGCGGGTTGCAAGGACTTCTCGCTACTGATCCATGGGGTGATTCCTTTATTGGATGCGGTAGGAGAGTACCTTCGGTTCATCCTGTTCCTGGATGACTTGTATGGACGAATGTCTGACAGAGTATTTCCAAAGGGATCGCGTAGGTTGATTTTTACAAACGTATTTCTGTTAGTGGCGGAGAAGGGCACTTCTCTTAGCTTAACAAGCAGAGTATTTTTGTGGATGTCAATTAGTGATATCTGGCGGATCTGATGATGTGGCATTCAAAGTGAATGATGATCAGATGTTCCGAAGTAAATTCTGGCCTCAAGCCTCATTAACCGGGGAATGACAGAAATCGGGCAGGCAGCATGGCTATGTGGGTCGCTCCCATTAGGGTGTATGATCACCTATCTAGAGAAATTCCTTTTGCTTCTTTAATCTATCGATGCTGTCCCTTGTCGGGAAGACGGTGGGTCGCACCCAACCGTTGGTGATATACATTCGATACACTCAAGCGAAATGAGTGGTCGGTCATGTGAGGGCCGGGTTGCAAGACGTTCTTGTTGAACCCAGTGTATTCGCCTCTAGAGATACACGATCGGCGGGTGGTCCCATACCTTGTCATAGTCGGAATCCAATCTCCAATAAGCGCCCGCGGTTTTGTTTGTATACTATATATGTAGAGCGTGAGATGCAAGCGTTCTACTAGATTCTACTTACTTGTATTTAGACACTATTATAATATCAGACAAGATATTGGTTTCAAAACTGTTTTGGGTTATCGTAAGGTAAAAACCGTCCGTATTTATGTGTGGATTTGGTCTTACGATTGTTCTTTTCTTTCGAAAAGATTTTGACTTTAAAATCAAGTTGTGTGATACCCTTAAACTGTGCGAGTTTTTCTCACTCTGGTTCACCAGACTGACCCGGTGTTTTGTAAATGCTCGGGTTAGCCCGGGGTGTACAGGTTCAGGTTATCTAATGCTATGAAGAGACGAGCTGGATGGGTCCAGACGTATGATACTATTCCGCTGTGTGTTATATATGGGAACAGGTTATTATAATTGTCCCGTTTGTGCTGTACTCTGATATTGTAAGTATTTTGAAGCTCTCAATAAATATTTATTTCTGTATTATATTTTGTTCCGCTACGATGTGAGACTCTGTGTGCGTTGATTCTTCTTCTTCTTCTATTCTAATATTTCTTTCTTTCTTATCTCACCCTCTAATTTCTTTCTATAAACGTTCCAGTGTTTTCGGTGTTAGAAGGTCGACATGAGTACGATAAGGGTATTTATGTCGATTTTCGAGGCCGAAAATCCCTGGGCCGTTACAGTGGTATCAGAGCTATGGGTTGAGTAGTAACCTTGGCTCTGTGGCGTAACTCAATAGAGATGGGGTTAGTAACACCCTAGATTGAGTTAGAGTGTATATATATGAGAGCGTATTTGTAAATTCTATGTAAAAATGTTTTATATTGTGTTATTTGACCAGTTCGATTTTTGAATTAGCAACTGACACAATAATGTTTTATAAAGATGGTCAGATGAAATAATTTTGGCCATATTATATTTTGTATAGAAAAAGAATAAGTTTTTGATTGATCTTGAGTTGGTTGATTTATTTGGATTAAATTCGAATTAGACTATGAATTTGGAATGGTCAAATATAACTCTAATTTTTCATATATGAAGGAGAAAATGGATAATGCTTGAAATAGAAATTAAGAATTGAATTTGAAATAGAGATATATAAATTAGAGAAGAAAATAGTTAATTGAATATGACTTCTAAACTTAACCATGTTTAAGAATTGGATATGGAAAATTAAAATTTGGAGTTGGGAAATCAAAGTTGTTTGATTTGGTTAATTGGATTGTGCATTGTTGATTTGTGGTTGGTAAGGTGAATAGAACAAAATTTGTCAAATAAGAGATAAATAAGTTGAAAATAAAGATAATAGAATCCAATATAACGACTTTGAATTTGAAATAAAACTGGGAGGACTTAACTTTATAATAGTCATTGGATATCGAGCTAAGGGTAGATCGGAAATGAAAAGGCCGTTAATTGATTTGAAATTTGGGTTGGGTTGCTCGACAAGAAGGTAAATATTAATCAGGTGGATTGGTGATTTGCTTTATAACCCTGAAAGGGTACTCGTTTGGGTTCTTGTTTCCTTGAATCGAAGTTAGGCCGAGAATGGCATCTGCAGTTGGTTTGATCGGGCAACGAAGATGCTGGCGGATCCTTCGAAATTTTATAACTTAGAATTTGATAATAATTCCATAATTATTTGAGAATAATTGGGATGAGAACATTCCTCTTACCTAGCAATTTCGAGGACGAAATTATTTTAAGGGGGAAGGAATGTAACGACCCGCATTCCAGTACTCAGATATTTAATATTTGAACATCGATTTATAATTATAAATGAATTTACTATATATAATTTGTTTATTAGATAACATATAGACGTATAATTTATATATATTTATAAAAGGGTTTTATATATATGGAATATCATTTATAAACCCAGAGCTTTAAAATGTTGAGTTCTAAATTTTTATTGAAGTTGTTTGCTTTAATACAATGATATTAATGTATTATCATCTTTTGAAAACTTGATTTATGGTGTATTAAGGTTATAGGAGATTTAAATGATAAACCAACTTTAAAGAGGTCGCGCCATAATAGGGTCGCGCCATAAACAAACTTGAAAACATGAATATACCACACTTGTCAAATAACTAAAGATGTCGCCATGAACATACAAGCAAGTAAATAAACTAAAACATATATAAAGGGAGATGTAAAACAAAGAAGCATATAGATTATTGTTTATACAATTGGAAAAAGGAAAATTCATGTACATAGCAGTCGATACCAATACAAAATTTTATACAAACAGTATTGTCTGTACAACAGAAAATCACAACTACACTTTCGGCTGAACAAAATTCATGAAACAGCTCATCCATATTACAAGTGCTGTATTGTCCTCTCGCAAGATCTTGGACCCTTATCATGAGCTACAAGAAAACAGTGAACCTATTAGTAATAAATAAATAAAGTATATATAGGTATATAAATTGAATAGACAAATATATATATTTAAAATCAAATGAAAATCTATGAACAGCTAGAGAAAAAGGGGAGCATGAAAACAGATATGAAGATAGAAGAAACAGCCAACAAGACAAGACAACATCATAACCGGCTGAAAACAGATAGGTATATATCAATATAGTGAAGTACAAAATGAACAACTAAAGAAATAAGAAAGTACATGGTTTAAGAAACAATGTACATCATTGTTGTACAAATGCAAACCAAAGGAGACAAGACAACTCAATTTAATTCAAATACAGTATGACTTGCCCTTTCAAGGAATGGCAAAATCACGATTTTCTCCACAGGTGCACAGCTATATTCATAGCTAATCAGCTAAGAAAATAAATATTGAACAACTAAAGATATGGAAATATTTTACAAATCTATTGAACAGTGAATAAAGAGGGAAAAACAGTAGCAAACAGCTAGGGTAACAGCTAGCCATATGCACCTACATGTACATCAAATTTATGAAACCATCAAGTCTATACAGAAAATTATATATAGCATACAAGGCTGAAATTTACATCTTAAAATGTGAACACAAGATCCATGTCACGATTTCGAATCTGTGTAGAATGGACAAGTCATGAACTCAATCAACAAAATCTACACAAGTCATTCAATATGAACAGAAACAGTATTGGAAATATAATATTTAACCCAACATATCTCTGATAAAATCTATCATACGGCCATCATCAGTACACAGGATCAAGAAACAAAGAACACCCCAATGGCCTAAAGATATGGTAGCCAAATCTACCTATGACAAAATCGTGATGGACGTTGTAGTCATCTAAATCAAGCCACTACTATATATACGATCCACACGCACAAGGATTTTATCAATTCCAGCAACCCAATAAACAAACACAGTAAAGGAATTCGAAACAAAAATCATTCAGCAAATAAAATTCAAAATTTGAATACTTAGCTTCAATTCGTGATGCTTCTGACGCTCTGATGTTGCTCGAGACCGGAAGCTTGTGATAGGTTTTTGGTAGAGATTAGCTTCGGCGTGTGGTTGTTCGACGAGACCAGAGGGTGCTCGGTCGCTGGAGAACGGAGAGATCGGAGAAGAGAGGTTGCGGGTGAGGGTCCGACATCGTGGGTGACGACGCAGCTGACCTCGTCGAAGAGCAGAAAGAAGATTGAGGCTAGGGTTTCGTGGATTAGTGAAAGGCGGTGGGTTTCTTTTGGATCTGAGGGTTTGGAAAATAAGGGGGACGGGTTTTATTTGTTGGGGATGGGCCGGGTTGTCAGATGGGCCGAACGGACCAAGGTTCGTTGGAACCGCAGAGACGAGGGCTTCGTGATGGAGCAGGATCAGGCAAGGCCGGGAGCAAGAATAATTTTTAATTTAATTAAAAGATGTTTAATTTAATTGAAAAGCCGGTGTTCAACGACCAAACCAGTCCAGGTGAGTTTAACTCACTCAGTAATCCCATTTATAATTTTTATAAATTGGGTTTATTATTTGTGTGCCATGTTTTGCCAAGTATTGATTGATTTAATGATTGGTTGGATGTTGATATATATTGTTATATCATCTATTTAAATTAAACGTGGTTTAATTTAAATAAAATAACATCGTTATTTTTAACGATGATTTCCAATAAAGGTAACTTACCTTGTTGGTTACATAAACATGTTTGAATTAGATTGGACGCTTGAATCATTGTTGGTTGACCACTATGAGTGTATTGATTATCGTTTATTTTGGTTATATGAACTGTTGAATCATGATGATTGAATTTTGAGTGGTTACCGATTGTTGAATCCAAACTCAACAATTATTGGTTATTAACCAATAGACCGTATTGGTTAAGAAACTGACAGTGGATGGCCTAAATATACGTTTTCTTATAAAAGGCAGATTTACCGTTAATCAATGGTGATGAAGATGTGAAATTTATTTTAAATACATTATTTAATTGGGTTTATAAAAAGAAAATAGACCAACCATACCTACATCGATGATTTTAACCATTTTGGTACAAAAATATATCTGTGTATAAAGCACGTGTTTTATCCAACATATGAAATGATTTATTAGATTGATTCTAATACTTACGATATTGGTAAGGAAGGGAGTGGATATTAAGGCGATATTCAATAACCCAAAGGTAATTGGTTTTAAGAAGCAAATTTGAGATGAGATTAAATTGATTTGATTATTTCTCAAAATCAATAGGGAATTATTTAAATTAATTTAATTTGAAATTAATTTAAAATAAAAAGACGAACTTGGATTTGATTAATGTGTTAATCATGTGTAGAGTTGACTAAGTCAACTGTGTTATTCGAAATGGAATTATTTAGTGGAAATAGGATGGATAATTAAACCATTTTCAAATGTTGAAACTTGTTGAATAAAGTGACATCTTGGGATTTAAAAGATATAAACAAAGGGTTATGAAGTTTTAAACCATTGTTTATAGTAAAATAGGGGTTTAAACAAATTTATGTAAACGATGATAAGTTAAGTTTAAAATTCGAAGTTTGAGATTGTTAAACGGAGTTATAAAGATGAAATAGATTTGCCATATATAAAAGAAATGATGTTTCATCAAGACATAAATAAAAGAAGACTTGTTTGGATATTGAGAATGAATATGAGTGTTTATTACAACTGATATTATCTTGAGGTAAGAACGTTGTTGATCAAGGTCTGAGAGGTAATTTAAATACCCCAACTTGAACGACTTCAGGATTTACCAAAGGATGATATTGGTCGTAATAGTGGAGAGGTTAAAACCAATTACTTTGGAAAATAAATATATTAAAATAAAGATAGTATTTTGAATGGCCAAGTGATGCTGTACAACCGACCAATGAGTTTATTTATGTTATGCTTGTTTATTTTGATAGTTAAAGAACCGACTATCAAAATCATGGCCAATGCGTTGTTGGGACGGAAAGGCCGGGATCGAATTTATATTCGAATACCATTCCGACCAACAAATACGTGAAGATATTAGAAGACGGTCGAGATGGAGCATTGAAGACCGTGGATCTTCATAAGCGGAAGGATTACTAATAAATCTCTGGTTAGCTCCCAGAGATGAACTGTGATTCTGTCGTGATTGGAATCTGCGGGTTGCAAGGACTTCTCGCTACTGATCCATGGGGTGATTCCTTTATTGGATGCGGTAGGAGAGTACCTTCGGTTCATCCTGTTCCTGGATGACTTGTATGGACGAATGTCTGACAGAGTATTTCCAAAGGGATCGCGTAGGTTGATTTTTACAAACGTATTTCTGTTAGTGGCGGAGAAGGGCACTTCTCTTAGCTTAACAAGCAGAGTATTTTTGTGGATGTCAATTAGTGATATCTGGCGGATCTGATGATGTGGCATTCAAAGTGAATGATGATCAGATGTTCCGAAGTAAATTCTGGCCTCAAGCCTCATTAACCGGGGAATGACAGAAATCGGGCAGGCAGCATGGCTATGTGGGTCGCTCCCATTAGGGTGTATGATCACCTATCTAGAGAAATTCCTTTTGCTTCTTTAATCTATCGATGCTGTCCCTTGTCGGGAAGACGGTGGGTCGCACCCAACCGTTGGTGATATACATTCGATACACTCAAGCGAAATGAGTGGTCGGTCATGTGAGGGCCGGGTTGCAAGACGTTCTTGTTGAACCCAGTGTATTCGCCTCTAGAGATACACGATCGGCGGGTGGTCCCATACCTTGTCATAGTCGGAATCCAATCTCCAATAAGCGCCCGCGGTTTTGTTTGTATACTATATATGTAGAGCGTGAGATGCAAGCGTTCTACTAGATTCTACTTACTTGTATTTAGACACTATTATAATATCAGACAAGATATTGGTTTCAAAACTGTTTTGGGTTATCGTAAGGTAAAAACCGTCCGTATTTATGTGTGGATTTGGTCTTACGATTGTTCTTTTCTTTCGAAAAGATTTTGACTTTAAAATCAAGTTGTGTGATACCCTTAAACTGTGCGAGTTTTTCTCACTCTGGTTCACCAGACTGACCCGGTGTTTTGTAAATGCTCGGGTTAGCCCGGGGTGTACAGGTTCAGGTTATCTAATGCTATGAAGAGACGAGCTGGATGGGTCCAGACGTATGATACTATTCCGCTGTGTGTTATATATGGGAACAGGTTATTATAATTGTCCCGTTTGTGTTGTACTCTGATATTGTAAGTATTTTGAAGCTCTCAATAAATATTTATTTCTGTATTATATTTTGTTCCGCTACGATGTGAGACTCTGTGTGCGTTGATTCTTCTTCTTCTTCTATTCTAATATTTCTTTCTTTCTTATCTCACCCTCTAATTTCTTTCTATAAACGTTCCAGTGTTTTCGGTGTTAGAAGGTCGACATGAGTACGATAAGGGTATTTATGTCGATTTTCGAGGCCGAAAATCCCTGGGCCGTTACAATTTTTGGGGAAGCTTGAGTTTGAGATTCATGGTGTTGAGATTGAAGGGGAGAAGAAGAGAAGGAGAACTGTGTTTACGGTTTGTGATTTCGTGTAGAAACGAAGGAGTAAGAGGTGGAGAAAGCTTGCATGAATAATTAATTAATTACTTATGTTAGTTACATATATGTACATATAACTTAAAAAAATAACTTTTTCATACGAACTCGGAATTCAGCGAAACAAGATGCGTTGGAACCGTATCGATGAGAATTTCATAATAAAACTTATTTGAAGTGATTTGGATGTCATATGTGGACTGTGGAGCCAAAAAGGTCACATTCCTTTGCAAAAAAAAAAAAAATTGACGGAGTGGAAACTTATGGTGAGAACTCCTCATTAAATTATATTTTATCATGTTATTTTATTTATGTATAAATATATATATATAATTGCCAGTGTGGCTTTTTATCAGTTTAATCATTATAAATTGTTATCTCACCTCTCTGATCCATAGACCATGGATGATTTAATTGATTGTATTGTGTTTTGTTTGTGATGTTGTGATCATTAACACATTAAAAATAGTGTTGACATTAAGGTGGTAGTTGAAAATAAATTATAAATATCTATTTATAATTTTAACCAGTAAAATTGGGTAAGTAGAAAAGTAATTCAAACCGAATTAGAATTGGTTAAATTTATAAACCAGTGATTTATTTGAATAAACTATTGTTGTTTGAAAACCCCACACGGGTATTGAGATGATATTTGACATACACTAGTCCCAATATTTAGTTATATATCAATCGATGGGTTGACATGCTGTGATGAGCGTTATTTATTTATTGTAATGCTTACACAGTTGTTAATTTCACTTTGGATGTGAATGAACTCTTTAATGATTATTTATCATTATTGTGGAATACATACGATGTATGAAATCCATATAACTGAAATTATATGGTAATTGACTGAGTCGCATTCCGATTCAGAAATAAAAATATTTTAAAATAAAGAATATTTTAAAATACTGAATATTCTATATATAATATTCAGGTGTTGAATAAAATGCTTGAACAATAAAATATCATTTTTATTGAAAGAATAAACTATAGAAAATATTCAGATGTTGAATAAAATGCTTGAATAATAAAAATATCATTTTTATTGAATGAATAAACTATATATATTCATGTGCGGAATAAAATGCTAGAACAATAAAAATATAATTTTTATTGAATGAATAAACTATATATAATATTCATGTATGGAATAAAATGTTTCAACAATAAAAATATCGTTTTTATTGAGTGTATAAACTATAGAAAATATTCATGTGTTATATAAAATGCTTGAACAATAAAAATATCATTTTTATTAAATGAATAAACTATATATAATATTTAGGTGTTGAATAAAATGCTTGAACAATAAAAATGTCATTTTTATTGAAAGAATAAACTATATATAATATTCGTGTGTGGAATAAAATGCTTGAACAAAAAAAAATCAGTTTTATTGAATGAAAAAACTATATATAATATTCGTGTGTTGAATAAAATGTTTGAACAATAAAAATATCATTTTTATTGAATGTATAAACTATATAAAATATTCATGTGTTGAATAAAATGTTTGGAATAAAAATATCATTTTTATTGAATGTATATTTCATATATAATATTCATGTGTTGAATAAAATGTTTGAACAATAAAAATAGTTATGTAGTAAAACATCATTTTAACCCGAACGGGTTTATCATTCGATTTTATTCAATTTATAATGAATATCGAAAGAAGTGGTTTCAAAATCTAATATTTTGAAAATATTATCATTTTAATATGATAAAGATATAGAGTATTCAATTTCGATTTAAAATGGAAAGAGAAGTTGAAATCATTTTATAACAAATTTATAAACGTTTTATAAAATACATTTAAATAGAAATCAAAGATATATATTATATATATAATGGCCTGAATAGAATGCGCCGCACAGCGACCGTTCGCGAATTTCAACCATTGACTTCAAATTGATGTAACGGGAGATCCGTCCGTCGGATTCTCCTAAAACCAGAACCGTTGGGTTCATATCGAAAAGTGCTTTCCAATGAATATAAGATATTTGAAATCTAACGGTTAGATTTTAAAATATGTCCAGATCAATTTTGGAAAAGGTCGCTACAGATTTAGTTCGGTAGCCATTATTGGAAACCGACTAAAATGACGATAATATAATTATTAAAAATATGGAAAAATTATGTAAAATCATAATAAATGATTTGGAAAGATTTTAGATGAAAATTTTCAAGTTTGAAAAGATTAAAGTATTTTTTTTATCGAAATGAACTAGTTATTAACTAGAATAATAATCCAACATTTTTAAATAAATTGGATTTGTAAATGGTTTTACATAACCAGAATTTTCCAAAGTATGAATTGGAATGGAAATTATCTTCAGAATATTTCGATTTGGAGTCCGTGATCATATGGATAGTGTTATGGAAATTTGGAAGATACATATATCGTTATTCCCAATACGATATCCGTTGGGTTCAGAATTTGATATTGAATATAAGCTGATATAATTTATATTCAGAACCTTATATTTAATATCGAATTGGATTTTGGGTTTGTCGTGAATGGTGTCTTTTATAACACTGTTCTTAAACCCATTTGAGAAAAGAATAAATCTTTTAATTAAGATTTAGAGAAATTAACCAATTAATTAATATATTTCATTGGGATTGAAATGAAAGTTGATTTTGGGTTGATCGTGAATGATGTTTTAAGTAACGTTCGTTCTTTAGCCTGGTTAAAGACAACATTTATTTCCTAAATTTGAATAATCATTAAATAATTATTTTTGGAGGTTATAACTAAGTGGAGATTTAATGAATCTTTAATTAGATTGATATGTTAATGCGGTATTTAAATTTGCCAAATTTGAGAAGTGTTCAAAAATGGAGTATCACCAGTTTTACTTCATGCGATAGTTAAATCTTTGATTAGATTTGAAAGAGAAATGGTAATTAAATTTACTGATAACACAGTGATGTTAAATATGGAGTACTACCAGTTTTACTCCATGGGATAAATAGGTTGGGATGGGATAATAAAATAAAAGATTACTTTCTTAAGGCGTTAATCCCGAGTAGTTTGTTAATCTTAGTTTGGTTTAAACTATGAAAAGATACTATAAAGTCTTTTGAAATGATTTCCAAAGAAATGGATTAAACAGTGTGTGTAAAAGTAATAATCTTTAATAAAATTAATGGGAACCTTTCCCTGAAAATGTAAATATTTGAATAAAAGAATATTCTAAATTGGAATGAGGCATATGATGTGTTTTTATAGCAATTGATTATAAAATACGCGAGTTATTCGGAAAGAACGGGTTTAACCCATTCTGAATAATGAATACGACGACTAACAGTCAAAGAGACTGAAGATGGTGCAATACCGACGATCTTCACATCGAATGGATGGGTTGCCACTGAAGCCCATGATTGGAGTAGCTACCATGAAGGGGCTACAGTTGTAGCCATCCAGACGTATTTGTTGATTATTCGGATATATGAGGCCTCTCTCCTGTATTCGACATACGACACGAGGAATAAGGTGACTCTGGTTTCGTTCAGACCCAGAACGAACTTGTAAATGGATGGTATGTCTGACGTTGTATTCCTTTATGCTGTATTCGTTGATCTCTGCTGAATATATATTTGTTTAATGGTGGAGAATTTATTCTCTTGCTTAACATCCCTCTCTGAGATGTATGAGATTAGAGGTTAAATATTGGCAGAAATCATTGGTATGGTATGGATTGACAATGTGACATGTTGAGATGCATGGATTAGGGCTTTTGTTGAAAAGCAAAGCCTTGTGGATGATGATCAAAGCATATGTGAAGACCCGCAACTTCCCCGTAAAGGAAAGCGTCGGATAGTTCGAGAACAAACCACAACAGAACGCATATAAAAGAACATTTCACTGTATATTACAACAATGCATCAGATTACAGGAATATACAAAGTAAGAATAAATAAATACACAGAAATATCAGAGATTTAAATTATATTTAAATACATAGCAGCGGAAAATAATACAATACACAACTAGAAGTAGATATACGGATACAAAGCTTTCCGGATATCGTTCCAGCTGTAAACCAGGATCCTGTGAATATAAATCTGCAAAACCAAAACTACTAGCTGCCCGTGTCGAAAATAGGGGCACCCAGAGTTTAGGTCAAAACAATAAACTCCAGGTCAGTCATGTGACTGGTGTGAGAACTAAAACAGTTATTAATCTTTATTTTAAATCATTAGGTAAATCAAGGGACCACGCCGTATAACACGGAACGGGTTTCCTCCCAAGAATACCAGTGCATAAAACAAACAGCGCCATGCTAAATAAAGAAAAATGAAGCTGTTATAAGACCCAGGTCCTATCACACAATGCAACGCAAGCCGGGGGATAGGGTTTTCCCTTATAACAGCCAAAGAATGCTTGATACGTTTAAAACAAATCATTTGATACAATAAGAAGTGCATAGTGTATAAAACAACTTCAAATCATAAGTATCAATCATAGGCGACATGAGCGTCCCATGCCACTATGTCGCCATATATAGGTTTACAAATAAAACCGCAAAGTCACGTATTTGGAAATTGGATTTCCGTCTATGAACCGAGGCAAAAGATAGTCCTCAACCGATTCGAGACAATCTAGCCCATGTCTCAGGATCAGAACGCATCAACCCTTTAGATCGTCAGGGCCGGTCCACCGATGTGGATTATTATGCCTGAACAATACGTCTCTCCGCCCTTTGGGGCGTAAATGAGCCAACTAAATGACTCCATCGGTTCGAGAACGACCGATCACTCCGAGGCGCCTCGCAACAGCAACAACCACATAAGTCAAACTCGTCAGGGCGTGTAAAACCACTGACGCCACTTCTAGCTAGAAAGAAACGCAAGTCCTCCCTGATGTCCTCTCCCGTTTTTGGTTCATACCGGGTGTGAAACTCGCGAATCAAACGTTACACAAAGCTACGCCACAAAGGCCTTGCTTTGATCATCACTACAAGACTTTGCTTTTCAACAGAAGCCTCGATCAATTGCCACTTAGGCATGCCACACAGGCAATTCACTCCATGCGTTTGATATCCATCAATATATAACCCCTGAGCTCGTACGTCTCAGAGAAGGGCGTTAAGCAAGAGAATAAATTCTCCGCCGCCAAACAGATATATATTTAATAGAGATCAATCACACAGACTAAAATCCAATGTCAGACACACAGTCCATTTACAAGTCCGTTCTGGGTCTGAACGAAACCGGAGGCACCTAGTACCCCGCATATCCATCGATCTCCAAGTACGTCTGGACGATCACCAACTGTTTCCATCTTCTTGGGTGTACAGCCCAATCAAGATCATCAGTTATCACCCAAACGACGTGAAGACCTCCGGTCTTCGACCATCGTCTTCATCTTCGACTTATCGTCGTATCAGTTATTCAGAATGGGATAAACCCGGTCTTTCCGAATAACTCGCGTATATTTTAAATAAGTGTTACACAAACACAACATACGCCTCATTCCAATTCATTAGTCACTAACCGTAAATTAATCAAGAGAATAATTCCCCAAATATTAACCCCGAAGGCCGAAACCAACATCAGATCAATATCCAGAAAACCATTCTGCTTGGCCAACCGACAGTTAGTTTCTAAATTTCACATTCATAGGGAAATGTTCCCATTAATTTTATCCAAGATAAATTCTTGAATTTATTCTTCTTTTGAATTTCGATTCAACTAGTCGAGATTAACGAACCTTACCGAAGTAATCATTGGTTTTAATTTCCCAATCCCAACCTATTTATCCCATGAAGTAAAACTGGTAATACTTCATATCTAACACCACAGTGTTATCGATAAATTCAATTACCATTTCACGTTCAAATCTAATTAAAGATTTAACTATCGCCTGGAGCAAAACTGGTGATACTCCATTTCGATTATTTCAATCTAATTAAAGATTCATTAAAACTTCTCTTAGTTTTAATCTTCGACTGGGTTAAAGAATCAGTGTCATTTAAAACACGGTTCACGATAAACCCAAATCACATTAATTATCGGGTTAAAGAACAAGTGTTATTTAAAACACTGTTCACGATAAACCCAAAAATCACATTCATTAATTATCGGGTTAAAGAACGAGTGTTGTTTAAAACACTGTTCACGATAAACCCAAAAATCACATTCATTAATTATCGGGTTAAAGAACGAGTGTTGTTTAAAACACTGTTCACGATAAACCCAAAAATCAATATCAATTCAATTCCAATTAAATATTCTTTAATTGGTACACTTCATTAAATCTAAATAAAAAGATTTAATCTTTTCTCAACTGGGTTCAAGAACAGTGATAGTGAAGACACCATTCACGACAAACCCAAATCACATTTGATATTAAATACAAGGCTCTGAATAGAAAATATCCCGGCTTATATTCAATTTCAAATTCTACGACTAACAAATGTCATATTGGAAATAACGATATAAATATATATCTTTCAAATTTCCATAACAACACCTGTATAATCACGAATTCCAACATCGAAATATTCCGAAGACAATTTCGATTCAAATCCACTCCAATGCAATCATTGGATATTCTGGTTATTTTCAAAACCCTTTTTAAATTCAATTTATTTATTTAAAAATAAATAGAATTATAATTCTAGTTCAAAACTAGTTCATTTCGATAAAAATCTATTTTTATCTTTTCAAATATGGAGTTTTTCATCCCAATTCTTTCTAAATCATTTCTTATGATTTTACACAAATTATTACTATTTTTAATAATTTTATCAAGTCCCGTACAGTCGATTTCCATCAATGGCCATCGAACTGCACTTACAGCGACCTTTTTCGAATTTGATTTGGACATAATTCCAAATCCAACCGTTAGATTTCAAATTTCTAACATTTATTAGAAAGCTCTTTTCGATACGAACCCAACGGTTCCGGTTTTAGGAGAATCCGACGGTCGGATCTCCCGTAATGTCCGTTTGAAATAAATGGTCGAAATTCACGAACTGCCGCGGCGCGGCGCGTTCTATTCAGGCCATTATATTATATATATAATATATATAATATATACTTCGTCGATTTCTATTTAAAACGAATTATATAAATAGTTTTAATATCGTTTCAAAAGCAATTTCAACTTCCTTTTCAATTCAAATCAAAATTGAATTCTTCTTTGTAAATTCGTTTTAAAATTCATTTTTATTCAATTCAATTTGAATTCATTTCGAAATCGTTTTCAATTCATTTCATTTCGAAATCGTTTTCAATTCATTTCATTTCGAAATCGTTTTCAATTCATTTTGAATTCGTTTTCAATTCAATTCATTTCGAAATCGTTTTCAATTCATTTCATTTCGAAATCGTTTTCAATTCATTTTGAATTTGTTTTCAATTCAATTCATTTCGAAATCGTTTTCAATTCATTTCATTTCGAAATCGTTTTCAATTCAATTCATTTCGAAATCGTTTTCAATTCAATTCATTTCGAAATCGTTTTCAATTCAATTCATTTCGAAATCGTTTTCAATTCAATTCATTTCGAAATCGTTTTCAATTCAATTCATTTCGAAATCGTTTTCAATTCAATTCATTTCGAAATCGTTTTCAATTCATTTTGAATTCGTTTTCAATTCAATTCATTTCGTTTTCAATTCAATTCATTAAGAATAAAATCGATATAAATATCGATCACGTCAAAATGGCGTCAATCTAATCAATACGGCTTCATAAATTTCTATTTTCAAATATTCTATTTCAAATATTTCTTTTTCAAAATAGTTGTTATTATCAAAATATTTCGTTCAACACATGACCAATCTCAATGAATGAGTACTGTCAACACATGAACTTTTATTGATATTCTTTATTTTTCAAATTGGAATGAGGCCCAATCAATTACCATATAATGTTAATTATATGGATTTTCATACAACACATGTATATAATAGCATTGAAAAATAATCAACCATCAACCAAAGTGCACTACACTGTATAAGCATCAAATATAGATATTCAACGCTTATAACAGCCTGTCAATCAATCGATCGACATATTCAATCAATCAGGATGAGTGAACTTCAAATTTCATCCCAACACCCGTGTGGGGTTTCAAACAATCAAACACATACTTTATTTGTGCAGTTGGGCGATGTGTAAAATTTATCGACCCAATCAACGTCATTCAAATAGGTGTACATAAACAAACCGTCCGGTTTGTAAATGAATATTTTATTTTACTCACTCCACTATATTCATATTCACGTTAAAAATTATATTTTTAACGATAAAACATTCAACCTATGAATTATTCTATTCGGTTCATTTATTCAATAAAATGATATTTTTATTTTTCTAACATATTTTAGAAAATTTCGGCGGCATAACGGCACGATACTAGAAACGGGACAAGGCCTAGCCTTATCCCCGGTCTAGTGAAGGCCCACGCCATTCACACATCAATCATATCAATTCATCTCACCAAACAATCCAATCCAAATCAAATAATCTAACCAACTACACAACCAATCAAACAAGTCCATGGTCTGTGGACGGGTGTCGGGTGCTACTAAACACCGTCTACATCCTAGTATATATATATAACTAGAAAAACTAAATTGAAAGGTGAGAAGTTCTCACCTATAGCTATCCAATCATCTTGACTCTTTCTTTGCAGAAGCCTTCGTCTATTTCGCCTTCTTGTCGCTTTCGTTGCCCGTATTCACTACATATATAAAAATCGAATTTTTACTTCGCTATTCAATATATAAAAATCGAATTTTTACTTCGCTATTCAATATATAAAAATCGAATTTTTACTTCGCTATTCAATATATAAAAATCGAATTTTTACTTCGCTATTCCATATATAAAAATCGAATTTTTACTTCGCTATTCAATATATAAAAATCGAATTTTTCTATGATGTTCATTATATAAAAATCACTTTTTTACTATGATGTTCATTATATAAAAAAACACTTTTTTACTATGATGTTCATTATATAAAAAAAACACTTTTTTACTATGATGTTCATTATATAAAAAAACACTTTTTTTACTATGATGTTCATTATATAAAAAAAACACTTTTTTACTATGATGTTCATTATATAAAAAAAACACTTTTTTACTATGATGTTCATTATATAAAAAAAACACTTTTTTTTTTACTCTAATTTAAAAATCAAATCTTTTAATAATTTAAAAATCAAATCTTTTAATTAAAATCAGTTTTTATTTACACGAAAAAAATCAGTAATTTAAAGTAACAAAAATCAGCATTTTATCACATGAAAAAAACAGTCTTAACATTATTTAAATAAAATAAAAATAAAATAAATCAATTAAAAACGACTTACAGAGGGGGGGGTTTGGCAGTGGTCTTCGTCGAAGGGAGGAGCTTGGATGCTGGTCGGTGCTCGAGGCTCAGGCGCGAGGCTTCAGGGTGCGCTCAGGTGGGTTTTAGGGCGTCGGGTTTTAATTGGAGAGGGAGGAGGCCTGGAGATGGCGGAGGACCGGTGGGGGAGGAGGGCTCGACCGTCGCTGGTGGGGTGCGGAGCCGGGAGGAGCGCGACGTGGTTCATTATTCGAGGGTTTTTTTTTTATAAATCGATTTCGATCTGTTGCAAAAGGGGGGGGGGGCTGAGCGGGTTTAAAGGGGGGGATTTTCTTTTTATTTTATTATTTATTTTTTTTTAAAATTTAATTATTAAAAAGTTGACTTTCACATACGACCTCTATACGAGGTCCACCGCCTGTCGCCCATAGCGTTTCACCCCCATTCCGAACACAATGGGATATGTACCGCAAGCTGATTCGATCGTTTCGATCAGTTTCTGCTGCATTTACATTTAAATCATTATATTGAATTTTAAACGTACATTTCAATATACCGGGGTCACATACTAACTCTAAAAATTCCAGAAAAATATTTTCTAGCTTCGTATTGACGATACGGTCCTAACAAAACTAGTTTCGTCGAATTCTGAGACCGTTGGAAAAATGGCCATTTTCCAGTCGATTGAAATCAACTGAAATGGTCAAAACGCGTTTTCCTTTGCAACGCTCACATATTGACTCGAAAAATTATGAAATTTGAAATCTAGCAATAACTTTACATCGCGGACCCAACAAAACTGGTTTCGTCGAAATCCGAGGTCGCCTGCAAAATGTCCATTTTTAAGGGCCTGAATTCCATAGCGACTATTCAGAATTTTCAACTGGACATATCTTTTGCTTCCCGCTATGAAATCTCGATTTTTCGGATTTGTTGGAAAGATTTTATCAATTCGATTCCATTATTTTTGGTTTCACTAAAATCCAGATTGTTTTGCTCCCGGTACATTCAATTGAAGTTTGAAATCGAATTATCGAACTACCGCGCCATTTTCAATTCTATTTATAATTATATATAATTATTTATATTCTAACGACGACGCGTATAATATATACGTTCTAATTATATTCAAAATAAATTTCTCGTCGATATTATTTAAAATAAACTATTTTAAATAATCTAAATTCGCTAATATTGCCAAAATAAAAATTTTAAACTGGCCCAGATTTTACGGGTTGTTACAATCTCCCCCACTTAAAACTTTTCGTCCCCGAAAAGGAACAAAGTCGAAAGTGGTTTGATCATTCAACTCTACTCTCGATCTGGCTTCCATTCTCCAACTTTTCAGTTTCTGAGAATTTTCTAAAATCTCAAAAATTTGGCTAACACCCTAAATTTTTGAAAAATTTCGCCATAACCTCCCCTGCACCGGGAGCATCGGGGAATTTCAAATGGCTTCCCCGGTCCTTCAGATCTCAAAAAGAAAAAGAAAAAGCCAAGCGGCTAGCCAATAGGCTCACAAAATCATCATCACCCAAACAAAACAGGAAATTATGTAGTAAACATGTACCTATTTGTCGGGCAAACAAATTTTATTCTCTGGCTCTAGCCTCCTTGCTATGACCTGTTCAATATATATATGTATATGCAAGCAAATGCAACAAATTTTCAATACAATTCAATATTTGATTCAATTAGGCTAAATGGCTAAAAATTAGCAAACAAATACACAAACAACACAAACATCAATCAATTAGTGAATTAGAGTTTTCAAATTCATAATTTTGATATATAGTCAAAAATCAGATTTTTGATGCCAAATCACAACAATAGGCCCTATCTAATTTTGGTTCTCACACCAGTCAATAGGAAATATATAGAAAACCCACTTTCGTCACTCGAACATAAATTCTAATGATGGAGCTCCATCATCAAAATCATCTCCGGGCGATTAGAGTGTAATTCTATATCTATCCAGTATATTAAAATTTCGAATACACGCGGATCAGACGTATACGTAAAATCTATATATACTGGATTGTCCACATCAATATAAATAGATAATCAAATACGAATAATCGATTTAAATTTTCAAAACAAAATTTGTTTTCATTTTCAAAAATATACTCTTCACACTCGTTCTAGGATACTACTGATCCCATCTCTAACGAGTCATTCCATTGGATATTACTAATCCAATATCTGATGAATTCTTTCGTATGGTTCTAATGCGTCTTGTTCTCTGAGCTTTGTAAACCAAAGCTCTGATACCAACTGTGAAGACCCGCAACTTCCCCGTAAAGGAAAGCGTCGGATAGTTCGAGAACAAACCACAACAGAACACATATAAAAGAACATTTCACTGTATAATATACAGAGTATAAATGAATAAATACACAGAAATATCAGAGATTTAAATTATATTTAAATACATAGCAGCGGAAAATAATACAATACACAACTAGAAGTAGATATACGGATACAAAGCTTTCCGGATATCGTTCCAGCTGTAAACCAGGATCCTGTGAATATAAATCTGCAAAACCAAAACTACTAGCTGCCCGTGTCGAAAATAGGGGCACTCAGAGTTTAGGTCAAAACAATAAACTCTAGGTCAGTCATGTGACTGGTGTGAGAACTAAAACAGTTATTAATCTTTATTTTAAATCATTAGGTAAATCAAGGGACCACGCCGTATAACACGGAACGGGTTTCCTCCCAAGAATACCAGTGCATAAAACAAACAGCGCCATGCTAAATAAAGAAAAATGAAGCTGTTATAAGACCCAGGTCCTATCACACAATGCAACGCAAGCCGGGGGATAGGGTTTTCCCTTATAACAGCCAAAGAATGCTTGATACGTTTAAAACAAATCATTTGATACAATAAGAAGTGCATAGTGTATAAAACAACTTCAAATCATAAGTATCAATCATAGGCGACATGAGCGTCCCATGCCACTATGTCGCCATATATAGGTTTACAAATAAAACCGCAAAGTCACGTATTTGGAAATTGGATTTCCGTCTATGAACCGAGGCAAAAGATAGTCCTCAACCGATTCGAGACAATCTAGCCCATGTCTCAGGATCAGAACGCATCAACCCTTTAGATCGTCAGGGCCGGTCCACCGATGTGGATTATTATGCCTGAACAATACGTCTCTCCGCCCTTTGGGGCGTAAATGAGCCAACTAAATGACTCCATCGGTTCGAGAACGACCGATCACTCCGAGGCGCCTCGCAACAGCAACAACCACATAAGTCAAACTCGTCAGGGCGTGTAAAACCACTGACGCCACTTCTAGCTAGAAAGAAACGCAAGTCCTCCCTGATGTCCTCTCCCGTTTTTGGTTCATACCGGGTGTGAAACTCGCGAATCAAACGTTACACAAAGCTACGCCACAAAGGCCTTGCTTTGATCATCACTACAAGACTTTGCTTTTCAACAGAAGCCTCGATCAATTGCCACTTAGGCATGCCACACAGGCAATTCACTCCATGCGTTTGATATCCATCAATATATAACCCCTGAGCTCGTACGTCTCAGAGAAGGGCGTTAAGCAAGAGAATAAATTCTCCGCCGCCAAACAGATATATATTTAATAGAGATCAATCACACAGACTAAAATCCAATGTCAGACACACAGTCCATTTACAAGTCCGTTCTGGGTCTGAACGAAACCGGAGGCACCTAGTACCCCGCATATCCATCGATCTCCAAGTACGTCTGGACGATCACCAACTGTTTCCATCTTCTTGGGTGTACAGCCCAATCAAGATCATCAGTTATCACCCAAACGACGTGAAGACCTCCGGTCTTCGACCATCGTCTTCATCTTCGACTTATCGTCGTATCAGTTATTCAGAATGGGATAAACCCGGTCTTTCCGAATAACTCGCGTATATTTTAAATAAGTGTTACACAAACACAACATACGCCTCATTCCAATTCATTAGTCACTAACCGTAAATTAATCAAGAGAATAATTCCCCAAATATTAACCCCGAAGGCCGAAACCAACATCAGATCAATATCCAGAAAACCATTCTGCTTGGCCAACCGACAGTTAGTTTCTAAATTTCACATTCATAGGGAAATGTTCCCATTAATTTTATCCAAGATAAATTCTTGAATTTATTCTTCTTTTGAATTTCGATTCAACTAGTCGAGATTAACGAACCTTACCGAAGTAATCATTGGTTTTAATTTCCCAATCCCAACCTATTTATCCCATGAAGTAAAACTGGTAATACTTCATATCTAACACCACAGTGTTATCGGTAAATTCAATTACCATTTCACGTTCAAATCTAATTAAAGATTTAACTATCGCCTGGAGCAAAACTGGTGATACTCCATTTCGATTATTTCAATCTAATTAAAGATTCATTAAAACTCCACTTAGTTTTAATCTTCGACTGGGTTAAAGAATCAGTGTCATTTAAAACACGGTTCACGATAAACCCAAATCACATTAATTATCGGGTTAAAGAACAAGTGTTATTTAAAACACTGTTCACGATAAACCCAAAAATCACATTCATTAATTATCGGGTTAAAGAACGAGTGTTGTTTAAAACACTGTTCACGATAAACCCAAAAATCACATTCATTAATTATCGGGTTAAAGAACGAGTGTTGTTTAAAACACTGTTCACGATAAACCCAAAAATCAATATCAATTCAATTCCAATTAAATATTCTTTAATTGGTACACTTCATTAAATCTAAATAAAAAGATTTAATCTTTTCTCAACTGGGTTCAAGAACAGTGTTAGTGAAGACACCATTCACGACAAACCCAAATCACATTTGATATTAAATACAAGGCTCTGAATAGAAAATATCCCAGCTTATATTCAATTTCAAATTCTACGACTAACAAATGTCATATTGGAAATAACGATATAAATATATATCTTTCAAATTTCCATAACAACACCTGTATAATCACGAATTCCAACATCGAAATATTCCGAAGACAATTTCGATTCAAATCCACTCCAATGCAATCATTGGATATTCTGGTTATTTTCAAAACCCTTTTTAAATTCAATTTATTTATTTAAAAATAAATAGAATTATAATTCTAGTTCAAAACTAGTTCATTTCGATAAAAATCTATTTTTATCTTTTCAAATATGGAGTTTTTCATCCCAATTCTTTCTAAATCATTTCTTATGATTTTACACAAATTATTACTATTTTTAATAATTTTATCAAGGCCCGTACAGTCGATTTCCATCAATGGCCATCGAACTGCACTTACAGCGACCTTTTTCGAATTTGATTTGGACATAATTCCAAATCCAACCGTTAGATTTCAAATTTCTAACATTCATTAGAAAGCTCTTTTCGATACGAACCCAACGGTTCCGGTTTTAGGAGAATCCGACGGTCGGATCTCCCGTAATGTCCGTTTGAAATAAATGGTCGAAATTCACGAACTGCCGCGGCGCGGCGCGTTCTATTCAGGCCATTATATTATATATATAATATATACTTCGTCGATTTCTATTTAAAACGAATTATATAAATAGTTTTAATATCGTTTCAAAAGCAATTTCAACTTCCTTTTCAATTCAAATCAAAATTGAATTCTTCTTTGTAAATTCGTTTTAAAATTCATTTTTATTCAATTCAAATTTCAATTCAATTTGAATTCATTTCGAAATCGTTTTCAATTCATTTCATTTCGAAATCGTTTTCAATTCATTTCATTTCGAAATCGTTTTCAATTCATTTTGAATTCGTTTTCAATTCAATTCATTTCGAAATCGTTTTCAATTCATTTCATTTCGAAATCGTTTTCAATTCATTTTGAATTCGTTTTCAATTCAATTCATTTCGAAATCGTTTTCAATTCATTTCATTTCGAAATCGTTTTCAATTCAATTCATTTCGAAATCGTTTTCAATTCAATTCATTTCGAAATCGTTTTCAATTCAATTCATTTCGAAATCGTTTTCAATTCAATTCATTTCGAAATCGTTTTCAATTCAATTCATTTCGAAATCGTTTTCAATTCAATTCATTTCGAAATCGTTTTCAATTCATTTTGAATTCGTTTTCAATTCAATTCATTTCGTTTTCAATTCAATTCATTAAGAATAAAATCGATATAAATATCGATCACGTCAAAATGGCGTCAATCTAATCAATACGGCTTCATAAATTTCTATTTTCAAATATTCTATTTCAAATATTTCTTTTTCAAAATAGTTGTTATTATCAAAATATTTCGTTCAACACATGACCAATCTCAATGAATGAGTACTGTCAACACATGAACTTTTATTGATATTCTTTATTTTTCAAATTGGAATGAGGCCCAATCAATTACCATATAATGTTTATTATATGGATTTTCATACAACACATGTATATAATAGCATTGAAAAATAATCAACCATCAACCAAAGTGCACTACACTGTATAAGCATCAAATATAGATATTCAACGCTTATAACAGCCTGTCAATCAATCGATCGACATATTCAATCAATCAGGATGAGTGAACTTCAAATTTCATCCCAACACCCGTGTGGGGTTTCAAACAATCAAACACATACTTTATTTGTGCAGTTGGGCGATGTGTAAAATTTATCGACCCAATCAACGTGTTTCAAATAGGTGTACATAAACAAACCGTCCGGTTTGTAAATGAATATTTTATTTTACTCACTCCACTATATTCATATTCACGTTAAAAATTATATTTTTAACGATAAAACATTCAACCTATGAATTATTCTATTCGGTTCATTTATTCAATAAAATGATATTTTTATTTTTCTAACATATTTTAGAAAATTTCGGCGGCATAACGGCACGATACTAGAAACGGGACAAGGCCTAGCCTTATCCCCGGTCTAGTGAAGGCCCACGCCATTCACACATCAATCATATCAATTCATCTCACCAAACAATCCAATCCAAATCAAATAATCTAACCAACTACACAACCAATCAAACAAGTCCATGGTCTGTGGACGGGTGTCGGGTGCTACTAAACACCGTCTACATCCTAGTATATATATATAACTAGAAAAACTAAATTGAAAGGTGAGAAGTTCTCACCTATAGCTATCCAATCATCTTGACTCTTTCTTTGCAGAAGCCTTCGTCTATTTCGCCTTCTTGTCGCTTTCGTTGCCCGTATTCACTATATATATAAAAATCGAATTTTTACTTCGCTATTCAATATATAAAAATCGAATTTTTACTTCGCTATTCAATATATAAAAATCGAATTTTTACTTCGCTATTCAATATATAAAAATCGAATTTTTACTTCGCTATTCCATATATAAAAATCGAATTTTTACTTCGCTATTCAATATATAAAAATCGAATTTTTCTATGATGTTCATTATATAAAAATCACTTTTTTACTATGATGTTCATTATATAAAAAAACACTTTTTTACTATGATGTTCATTATATAAAAAAAACACTTTTTTACTATGATGTTCATTATATAAAAAAACACTTTTTTTACTATGATGTTCATTATATAAAAAAAACACTTTTTTACTATGATGTTCATTATATAAAAAAAACACTTTTTTACTATGATGTTCATTATATAAAAAAAACACTTTTTTTTTACTCTAATTTAAAAATCAAATCTTTTAATAATTTAAAAATCAAATCTTTTAATTAAAATCAGTTTTTATTTACACGAAAAAAAATCAGTAATTTAAAGTAACAAAAATCAGCATTTTATCACACGAAAAAATCAGTCTTAACATTATTTAAATAAAATAAAAATAAAATAAATCAATTAAAAACGACTTACAGAGGGGGGGGGGGTTTGGCAGTGGTCTTCGTCGAAGGGAGGAGCTTGGATGCTGGTCGGTGCTCGAGGCTCAGGCGCGAGGCTTCAGGGTGCGCTCAGGTGGGTTTTAGGGCGTCGGGTTTTAATTGGAGAGGGAGGAGGCCTGGAGATGGCGGAGGACCGGTGGGGGAGGAGGGCTCGACCGTCGCTGGTGGGGTGCGGAGCCGGGAGGAGCGCGACGTGGTTCATTATTCGAGGGTTTTTTTTTTTTTTTATAAATCGATTTCGTTCTGTTGCAAAAGGGGGGGCCTGAGCGGGTTTAAAGGGGGGGATTTTCTTTTTTTTTTTTTTTTTTTTTTTAAATTTAATTATTAAAAAGTTGACTTTCACATACGACCTCTATACGAGGTCCACCGCCTGTCGCCCATAGCGTTTCACCCCCATTCCGAACACAATGGGATATGTACCGCAAGCTGATTCGATCGTTTCGATCAGTTTCTGCTGCATTTACATTTAAATCATTATATTGAATTTTAAACGTACATTTCAATATACCGGGGTCACATACTAACTCTAAAAATTCCAGAAAAATATTTTCTAGCTTCGTATTGACGATACGGTTCTAACAAAACTAGTTTCGTCGAATTCTGAGACCGTTGGAAAAATGGCCATTTTCCAGTCGATTGAAATCAACTGAAATGGTCAAAACGCGTTTTCCTTTGCAACGCTCACATATTGATTCGAAAAATTATGAAATTTGAAATCTAGCAATAACTTTACATCGCGGACCCAACAAAACTGGTTTCGTCGAAATCCGAGGTCGCCTGCAAAATGTCCATTTTTAAGGGCCTGAATTCCATAGCGACTATTCAGAATTTTCAACTGGACATATCTTTTGCTTCCCGCTATGAAATCTCGATTTTTCGGATTCGTTGGAAAGATATTATCAATTAGATTCCATTATTTTTGGTTTCACTAAAATCCAGATTGTTTTGCTTCCGGTACATTCAATTGAAGTTTGAAATCGAATTATCGAACTACCGCGCCATTTTCAATTCTATTTATAATTATATATAATTATTTATATTCTAACGACGACGCGTATAATATATACGTTCTAATTATATTCAAAATAAATTTCTCGTCGATATTATTTAAAATAAACTATTTTAAATAATCTAAATTCGCTAAAATTGCCAAAATAAAAATTTTAAACTGGCCCAGATTTTACGGGTTGTTACAGCATAGCTTTAATTAGCATAGCTTTGTGTAGTGTTAATTCGTGAGCCTCACACCCCGGTATGATGGTGAACTGATGGTCAGGTTAGTATGCTTTTGAGATGAGGATAGACACCCTTAGAGGTGTCATGGATTCGGTCGACCGAGATGAGCTGAGTGTGGTCACTTCATGCTCAGAGGGATAGGGCACACCCCCCGATTCCCATAGGGATAGAGTAAGCGGTGTTTTCTCTCACTAGGATGTAAGCCGCGGTAATACTTGATTTCCCAAAACGGCAAAAGCGCATTACGTTGTTTTCTCTAGCTGGGACGTAAGCCGTGGAGTATTGCACTACGCGATAGATCTTTCGAATCAGGAGCCATCAGTATGAAAATCCAAACTTCCAATACGACATTTTGCGGTTTTAATTGTAAACCTATATACGGCGACATAATATATGGTACCTATGCCGCCTAGGATTGATACATTTATATTTAAAGTTGATTTATTCACTTATAGTAATAATAAAAGATAAATTTTGCATACCAAGCATATTTGGCTATTATAAGGTAAAAATCTATCCTCCGGCTTGCGTTACATTGTGTGATGGGACCTGAGTCTTAGAATAGCTTCATTTTTCTTTAATTAATATTGCGCTGTTTGTTTTAGGCGCTTGTATTCTTGGGGGTAAACCTGTTCCATGTTATATGGCGTGGTCCCTGTATTTACATTATTTTAAAGTAAAGTTTAAATAACTGTTTTGAGTTCTCACACCATTCCCATGACTGACTCGGAGTTTATTGTTTCTACCTAAACTCTGGGTGCCCATATTTCCACATGGACAACTAGTAGTTTTGGTTTTCACAGATATTTCTTTTTACAGGATCCTAGATTACAGCTGGAGCTATATTTGTAAAGCTTTGTATCCGTATATCTCTTTCAGTTGTGTCAGTTGTTATTTTCCGCTACGCATTATACTTAGTATTATTTTCCACTGCTATGTAATTTTTAAATCTCTAATACTGTATTTCCAATGTGTAATAGTTATTCATACTCTGGAATATTCATGTACTCTGATGTAATAGTTGTAATAGCAATGATATGTTCTATTATTTGTGTTCTGTTGCATCGTGTTCTTAACTCAATTCGGGCTTTCCCGAAAGTGGAAGTTTGGGTCGTTTCAGCTTGCATCTCACGCTCTACATAAATAATATACAATCAAAACCCGCGGGTGCTAATTGGAGATTTGACTCCGACCATGACAAGGTATGGAACCACTGTCCAATTAGTGTACTCTAGAGGGGATACACTAGAGTTTAACAAGAACATCTTGCAACTCAACCATACATGACTAGCCATTCATTTCGCTTGAATGTTCTGAATATATTGTCACCTTACGATTGCTATCAACATAACCGTTCCTGGGAGATACATACGCGAAAAGAAGAAAAATACTGTAATTTCTCTAGATGGTGACAATACACCCTAATTGGGAGTCACCCACTTAGCCATGCCACCTGTAACGGCCTGAATTTCTGTACCCATTGAGTTGACTTATTGCACTCCACGTCCAACCCAAATTGCACAGAAATACGAGTCATTAATAGAAAGAAGATAGAGGACGAGAAATAGAAAGAAAAGTTAGAAAAGAAGAAAACGATGAACACAAATCTCACAGCGGAATGAATAAAATATATTATATAACATAACTTTTGAAAATACAAATCAGTAACTGTATATACATACAATCATCAGAGCACAACAGTTATTCCTGGAATGGTTATAACACCAATTTCCATATACAACATAACACACAGCGGAAAATATGATAATATATAGCTAACTAATGAAGCCTCCTGCTTCAAGTTCCACCAAGTGAACCTGTAAAATCCTGACTACTTGACTGCCCGTACATATTTGGGCACCCAAGAGTTTAGGGTAAAAAAAATAAACTCTGGGTCAGTCATGGGACGGGTGTGAGTAAACTCTATCCATTTGTTTAACTTTTAAAAATCCTTTCGAAAGAAATGGTAATCGTAAGACCAATCCACACATAAACATGAAAGATTTTTACCTTACGATAACCAAAAATATTTTTGATATCAAATCTGGTGATATTATAATAGTGTCTACATCAAATAAATAGAAATCTAGTGGAACGCTTGCATCCCACGCTCCATATATAATATAAAATCAGTAACCGCAGGGCGCTTATTGGAGATTGAATTCCAACTATGACAAGGTATGGAACCACCTTCTGATCAGCGTACTCTAGAGGGGATACATTGGGGTTCAACAAGAACATCTTGCAATCCGGCCACATATGGCTAGCCACTCATTTAACTTGAGTGTACCGAGCATATTATCACCAACTGTTCTGATCAACAACCGTTATCAAAAGCATACAGCAGCAAATAAAATAAGATGAAAATAAAATTTCTCTAGATCAGGTGATAATACCCCTAATGGGAATGACCCACTTGGCCATGCTGCTTTCCTTTTGTCATTTCCCGGTTAATAAGGCTTGAGGTCACGATATCTTTTTATAACATTTTGTCATCATTTACTTCGAATGCCACATTTTTAGACACTCGTCCATATACGTTGTCCTAGGACTGGACAAACCGAAGGCACCATCCCATCAATCCATTTTGGCAATTTCTACCTAGGATTAACAGAACAACCCTTTCATTTTTGAAACGACCCGAACACAATGGGATATGTATCATAAGCCGATTCTGCCGTTTCGATCAGTTTTCGTCAAAATCCAAATATAACTCTATATATTGAATTTGAACGCATATTTCAATTTATTGTGGCCACATACGAACTCTAAAAATTCCTGAAAAATATTTTCTAGCTTCGTATTGACGATACGGTCCTAACAAAACTAATTTCGTCAAATTCTGAGACCGTTTGAAAAATGGCCATTTTCCAATCGATTAAAATCAACAAAACTGGTCAAACGCGTTTTCCTTTTCCACGCTCACATATTGATTTGAAAAATTATGAAATTTGAAACCTAGCAATAATTTGACATCACGGATCCAACAAAAGTGGTATCGTCGAAAACCGAGGTCGTTTGCAAAATTCCCATTTTTAAGGGCCAGAATTCCATAGCGACTATTCTGAATTTTCAACTGGGCGTATCTTTTGATTCCCGCTATGAAATTTCGACTTTTCGGATTCATTGGAAACATATTCCCAAATAGATTCTATTATTTTTGGTTTTGCTAAAATCCGGTTTATTTTGCACCCGGTACGTTCATTTGAAGTTTGAAATCGAATTATCGAACTACCGCGCCATTTTCTATTCCTTTAATAATTATAAATAAATATTTATATTCTATCGACGACGTATATAAATATATACGTTATAATTCTATTTGAAATAAATTTCTCGTCGTTATTATTTAAAATAATCTATTTTAAATAATCAAAATTCACTAAAATTGCCAAAATAAAAATTTTAAATTGGCCCAGAATTTCCGTGTATTACAATCTCTCCCACTTAAATCTTTTCGTCCCCGAAAAGGTACGAAGCCGAAAGTTGTTTAACTAATCAACTCAACTTTCATTGTTTACTTTACGGCTTAAGTTCTTCAACTTTTCAGTTTCTAAGAACTTTTCAAATTTTTCAAAAATTTGGCTAACACCCTAAATTTTCGAAAAATTTCGCCATAACCTCCCTTGCACCGGGGACTTCGGGATATTTCATATAGCCTCCCATGGCCTTCTTCATTCCAACAGAAAAATAAAAAGCCAATCGGCTCACAAAATCACCCAAAACTCAAGAAATACGATAAACATGTACCTATTTGTCGGGCAAACAATTTTATTCCTCTTCTCTAGCCTCCTTACTATGACCTGTTCAATGTAAGTACATGTATATGCAAGCAAATGCGACTAATTTTCAATACAACTCACTATTTGATTCAATTTGGCTAAAGGTTCAACATTTAATTAATCAAACAATAATCCAACAACACAATCAACAATCAATTAGTTAATTATCATTTCAAACACATAATTTTGATATATAGTCAAAAATCACATTTTGATGCCAAATCACAACAATAGGCCCTATCTAATTTTGGTTCTCACACTAGTCTAATGGAAATATATAGATATCACACCTTCGAAACACGAATATAAATATTGATGATGTCCGGACATCACCAGAATTATCCCCGAGCGACTAGAGTGCAAATCTATATCTATCCAGTATATTAAAACTTTGAATACACGCGGATCAGACATGTATGCAAAATCTTTATATATTGGATGGTCCAAATCTATTTAAATAAATATTCAAATACATATAATTGATTTAAAATTTCAAAACAAAAATTGTTTTCACTTTTAAAAATATACTCTTCACACCCGTTCTAGGATACTACTGATCCCATCTCTAACGAGTCATTCTCATTGGATATTACTAATCCAATTTCTGATGAATTCTTTCGTTTGGTTCTAACGTGTCTTGTTCTCTGAGCTTTGTAAACCAAAGCTATGATACCTGCTGAAACGACCCGAACACAATGGGATATGTATCGTAAGCTGATTCGGCCGTTTCGATCAGTTTTCGTCAAAATCCAAATATAACTCTATAGATTGAATTTGAACGCGTATTTTAATTTATTGGAGCCACATACGAACTCTAAAAATTCTGAAAAATATTTTCTAGCTTCGTATTGATGATATGGTCCTAACAAAACTAATTTCGTCAAATTCTGAGACCGTTTGAAAAATGGTCATTTTCCAGTCGATTAAAATCAACTGAAACTGGTCAAACGCATTTTCCTTTGCCACGCTCACATATTGATTTGAAAAATTATGAAATTTTATACCTAGCAATAATTTGACATCACGGATCCAACAAAAGTGGTGTCGTCGAAAACCGAGGTCGTTTGCAAAATTCCCATTTTTAAGCGCTAGAATTCCATAGCGACTATTCTGAATTTTCAACTGGGCGTATCTTTTGATTCCCGCTATGAAATTTCGATTTTTCGGATTCGTTGGAAAGATATTCCCAAATAGATTCTATTATTTTTGGTTTAGCTAAAATCTGGTTTATTTTGCACCTGGTACATTCATTTGAAGTTTAAAATCGAATTATCGAACTACCGCGCCATTTTCTATTCCTTTTATAATTATAAATAAATATTTATATTCTATCGACGACGTATATAAATATATACGTTCTAATTCTATTCGAAATAAATTTATCGTCGTTATTATTTAAAATGATATATTTTAAATAATCAAAATTCACTAAAATTGCCAAAATAAAATTTTTAAATTGGCCCAGAATTTCCTGGTTATTTCAATTTTATTCTGTCTTCAATTATCTTCAGCATAAGTTGACTTGTAACGCTTCTGCCAATACATAGTGATTTTCGGATATTAACTCTGATCTCGGTCTCTCCTTATTGACAACGGAGGTAGGAGGTAAACTAAAACTTTGATATCCGGTGATTTAACTATCAAAGAAACATCCATACAATCAACGGTCCTATTTCCAAATGTAATTTCTACCGATCAACCATCAAACAACATCGGCCACTTTTTAAATCAATTTCTTATTAAATCATCACTTCCCAATTTTCCATATCTTTCCAGATATTTCTCAAAAATTCGTTATGCTCTTCTGATTCTTGGAAAACATTTCCAATCTCTTAAACTCTTTATTTTTTTCTATATTCCAGAAAATATCTCTTAGTCAGTTTGGAAAACATTTCCATATATTCATGAATCCTTATTTTCTATATTCAGAAAATATACATAGTAATATCGGAAAACATTTCCATATTCCATTTCTTAAATTCTCATTAATCAAATCTTTTCAGTTTCTATACTTAGAAAACATTTCTGATTTTTATTTGGAAACGTTCCCAAATTCCATTTATTCGGATTTAACTGATGTTATATAAAATATCATTATTATAACTCAAATCATAAATTATTCATTAACTAATTGTATCTCTAACCAATCTTCACTACTGTTGATACACTTTTTGGTAAAAGCTGTCACACATGGAATATCTGGATAGCGTCGTGCTCAGGCATGGTGTAACACCCCACGTCCATTAATGTCACTCACAAAGGGAATGCATTAACTTCTATGGAGGTTTTAGGTGAATATAGAACAGTAAAATTTCAACAAGACAGATATAAAATAGTACTTGGAAATTTAAAAACTTTATTTCAATTGCAGCAGAAGTCAAAACATGTTTGATTACATCATAACACCATAATCAAAGTCAAGTACAATATCTATCTTGATAAAACAAGTACATAATCCCATTACATAAATAGCCATTAAAAAGAAAGATAACAAGCTGGACTTTGCTTCAGCAGTCCAAACTTTCCAAGAGATGAGCAATCCAATCAGACTCCACTGGAACTTGGCCCAACCTGAGGACCTGAAGGGAGAAAAAGATGAAAAAGAGGAGGGGGGGAGGGGTCAGACATAAAGTCTGGCGAGTATGATAATTCTACAATACTATTATCAAAATAACTGGACTAAGGCATAAGCTGGAAAACAAGGAAATGTCTATGAAAGAGCAGATTAAGGACATAGACAATCGCTAAAGGAAACGTTATAGGCGCTCCTAAATACTAAAGGATAAACACTATACTGCACCACACCAGTCACCCTAAAGATTGATTCCACTTAGCTTCACTTAGAAACTTTCTTAATGGCTTTACGTACTCCTAGCTGACTACATAGGTGCCGCCTGCCCCTATCTCCACTAGGTGTACCCCACTTTCCATTTTTCGATCGGCTCCCTACTCGTAGATACCCGTGCTGGCCCCACAGTGGGGTGTATCATTCCCCAAAAGTGGCAACCCGATATAACGTAGATGCACGGCTTATACCTACACGATGCAACAACGTCTTACCTACCAGCCCGGGTCCACACACGCATATGAAACCCGTTGGACTTGCGTTGCCACCGCTCCCTGTTTTGGCCTCTTATAGTCAAAACCCAGTATGCGTGTCCCGTCCTCGACTTGGGTCGATCCCACAAAGATACGTTTTGGGATACTGGTTGAAATGGGCCCCCATTATTTCCCACAAGCATTCCACCTAAGCTTGTCCCATTAGTCCATCCACTTAACCCACTTAGTCATGTTCATTTACATGTGTATTTGGTTAAGTCTAATCGTATTTCAAATGCCTCTAAAGGCAACCACTAGATTCCTCATGCCACCCAAGGCACCTACTTAACCCCCATGTCCCACCTTACATGATTATCTGGCTAAGTATTTCTTAATTCATTAAGGCCATAACCTCATAAAGACCTCTCACATTAGACTGACATTTATGACAGCTGGATTTGCCGGGCGGGTCCGGGCAGTCTTACACCATAAAAGAGTCTAACCTCGTGTCTTTACAACTGTTATGCTTTAGTTTGGGCCTAGGACCTCTCACATTGGGCCGACATTTGTGACTACTGGATTTGCCGGGCGGGTCCGGGCAGGTTTACGTCACAAACGGGTCCAACCTCGTGTCCTAAGCATTGATTATTATTAATAATCCACTTTCCCCAATTTTAATAATTCCCTACTTGAATTATTAATTAATTCCAAATTTAACAATGTCCATAATTGACTCAATTATGGACATCCATTTAAGGCATGCAAAATCATATCAATTGCACCCCAATTTATTAATTTCCTAATATTACCCCTACCCCACGTTTGAACGTTTATTCGCAAAATGTATGCTAGACCCGATTTGTCTAACTCATAGCATAAAAGAAAATATTCACAACAACAACATATATATGTGACTAAATAAATCATAACAAGGGGTAAAAATTGCATACATTACAACTTGCATAAGGTTATACATGTCATGGATCTAAGGGTGTCAACTTATTCATAATTCACATAATATGATTTTGATCAAATTTCATAAACTTGTATAGGACATGTGTGAATCAACATCATTAACAATATGGTTTTATATGGGTACACCTAACTCAATAGGCAAATTCCCAAAAATCAAAATTCATTTAATCATAGATTCATGTATATGGGTACACCTAACTTAATAGGCAAATTCCCATATTCAAGATCCAATTAATTTGTAGATTCATGTATATGGGTACACCTAACCCAATAGGCAAATTCCCATAATCAAGATCTATTATAAAAAAAACATAAACTTTAAACATGATCCAATTCGCATAAATACTAACATCATGATTTTACAACTTGTATGATTCAACACAACTTAACATGACATCATTATCATATAACATAAGTATTTCAGCATATGTGATAATATGAGATCTACAACATATATAAGATTTACAACATAGCATATCATAATTTGCAACATAGCATGATATGATTTACAACATAGCATAGCATGATTAATCACATATGACATAGCATAGGATTATTTACAACATAATTACTAAAACATAACAACATATATATGATAACATAATGGCATAACAAGAGATCCACAACATAATTTACAAATACATAACAATTCATATCACTTTCTTGTGATCCATTCATAACTTAATCAAATTATTTTATAATAATATTGTGAGATTCATCATACTCACAATTTTAAAGAAGAGAAATAGAAAGAGAGAGAGCTTTTGATTTGATTTGAGTAGATTTA
Source organism: Allium sativum (assembly GCA_030737875.1). Taxonomy (NCBI): domain Eukaryota; kingdom Viridiplantae; phylum Streptophyta; class Magnoliopsida; order Asparagales; family Amaryllidaceae; genus Allium; species Allium sativum. The sequence goes on along the minus strand of CM060919.1, from coordinate 601,306,798 downwards.
GTTTGTAGATTAGGCCTTCTTCTTCTTTAGTTTGTGACGGCTATGCTGAACTCCATGGAAACGGCATGTCGGTAGCTCTCCAATTTTTCAAGTGATTTAGGGTTAGAGTCTACCCACTTATTTATAGATGTTACGATTCATTTAGGCCATTAGATTTAACCTACAAATAACCGCAGCCATTCAGACCAGATGGGGTTTATCTTATTGACTCAGCAATGAGTCAGAAGTGACTCAGCAAACACTCAGCAAATTAATAAACTTCTATTCATGTTTACATTAACTGCCCATATATATATATAAATATATATATATACACACGCACCTATTCATGAATTCAAATTAATCCATAATTAACTTATGACCATTTCTACACATTAATTTTCCAATTAATGTCTTAATTCCATTTTTCGCCTTTTAAGGCAATTCACATATCTCAAATTTGTTATATGCCTTTTTAGGGCTATTTCGTACAAATTCTCAATATTAATTCTTTTAATTTGTGAATATTAGTATTAACAGAAATACGGGGTGTTACATTCTCCTCTCCTTAAGGGATTTCGACCCCGAAATCTTCAAGTTTATATCCTATCATCAACCATCTACTCAATAAACAAACACTGGCATCCACTGTCCTTATAGACTTCTACTGCTTTCATGTTTAAATGCACAGTGTGTGTCTATGTCCGTATCTAATGCAAAATCAGGCGGTCCACTGATTCAGTTGACCTCCTTGATGCAATTCATGATAGTGCCATGCATCCATTATGTATGCAAAAGATCCTAATTGCTTACAAACTACTTCTATATGCGTGCACATCCATTCAACCGAATGTAGCATCTATATGATGGTACAACCATTATACATCCATTATACTAAATACATTCATTTATACAATATGCAATATGTAGTGACTGAGCCGATCTAGTGCCTAAAGTGTGTGTATATATGCATCCACGAGCAACCACTAGCAACCACTTGCATCCATTTTGCATCCATCATACATAACATGTCTCAAACACATGTTTCAACCATAGGATTATCCTAACTAAAGGTCAAAGATACTAATGAGAGGACATACTAAAGATAAGATAAGATAAGCTAAGCGATAAAGGAGAAATTAAAAGACATGCCCTCAAAAAGAAAAGGGTATAGCGAACACATCTTCCCTTCTGTCTCCCAAGTAGCGTTGCTCTCATCATCTCCCCATTGCACTTTAACTAGTCTGACCTCTCGATTTCTCAACTTTTTGATCTCCGACCCAAGAATGCATGTAGGAGCTCGTTTAATTGTTGCATCACGCTCTATTTCCACCTCTTTAAGCAAGCTCGGCTCTACCACCTCCGCAGTCTTGTGCAAACACTTCCTCAAATGTGATACATGGAATACGTCGTGTACTCCACTAAGTTTCTCAGGCAACTCCACCATATACGCCATCTTCCTAATCCTGTCTTTTATAGGAAACGGCCCTACAAACCTTGGCGCTAATTTCCCAACGGACCCAAAGCGAACAACATTCCGTAACGGAGACACTTTGATAAAAACCATGTCCCCAATGTCAAACTCAAGATATGTCCTCCTCTTATCAGCATACGATTTCTGCCTATCTTGTGTTGCTTCCATCCTCCTTCGAATCAAATCAATCTTCTCCGAGGTTTCCCTAACCATATCGGGCCCAAGTAGGATTTTATCGGTAGATTCCCACCAACATGTAGGCGAACGGCAAAGCCTTCCATAAAGAGCTTCGAAAGGTGCCATGCCAATACTAGACTGAAAGCTATTATTATATGTGAATTCTACCAACGGAAGGTGCTCTTCCCATGTACCCCCAAAGTCTAGGATACAAAGCCTTAGAAGATCCTCTAGAATACGATTCACCCTCTCGGTCTGGCCGTCCGTCTGAGGATGATATGCGGTGCTCAAACATAGCTGAGTCCCTACCGCCTCTTGTAAACTCTTCCAAAATTCGCTAGTGAAGATGGGATCACGGTCGCTTACTATACTAGAAGGAATACCGTGCAAACGAACTATCTCTTTAATGTATACAGAAGCCAACCACGGAGCAGTCCTCTTACTTTTCACGGGAATAAAATGGGCGCTCTTAGTAAGTCTATCTACTATAACCCAAATCCCCGTATTACCCTTCCTTGATCTTGGTGATCCATCCACAAAATCCATTGAGACGCTTTCCCAATTCCATAGTGGAACTTCCAATGGGTGAAGCAACCCACCGGGTTTCTTTTGTTCCGCTTTTACTCGTTGGCACACCAAGCATCTAGCGACGTACTCGGCCACATCCTTTTTCATACCGGCCCAAAAGAAAACCCGCTTCATATCTTTGTACATCTTGTCTCCGCCGGGATGAATGGTCATCTTTGAGCGATGAGCAAAATGGCCTTCCTTAAGTCTTCGTCTTGTGGTACACAAAGTCTATTATCCCTTCGTAACCAACCCTTATCGTCTAGGGTATACCTACGAAGATGGCTAGACGACTCCCCTCCTTTGAGCTTTTCTACTATCTCAACCAATTGGGGGTCGTCTTGCTGTGCCTCACCAACTCGTCCTAGAAGTGTAGGTCTAACCTCCAAGGATGCTAACGAACCAGGTACTAGGTCAACGGAGGGTCTAAAGTCAAACATGGAGATGAATTCTAAGCTTCGTTGTTCAACAAACAACGGACTCAAGGACAACCTTTTCCTACTTAAGGCGTCTGCTACCACGTTACCCTTGCCCGGGGTATATGCTATTTCAAAATCGTAGGAGGCTTGGAATTCCATCCACCGTTGCTGCCTTAAATTCAAATCCTTCTGAGAGAATAAGTATTTTAATGATTTGTGGTCAGTGAACAGTTCGAATTTCTCACCAAGAAGATAGTGACGCCAAGACTTAAGCGCGAAAACAATTGCGGCTAACTCAAGGTCATGCGTAGGGTAATTCTTTTCATGAACCCTCAACTGCCTTCCACCATAGGCTATTACTCTTCCCTCTTGCATGAGGACCGAGCCAAGTCCCGTCCCACAAGCATCAGTATAGACGGTAAACGGTTTATTCCTGTCTGGCAGCACTAAGACTGGGGCTGAAGTTAAGGCTCTCTTTAAACGTTGGAACGCATCATCACAATCTTCGTCCCACGTAAAAACCAGGTTCTTCTTCGTTAACCGTGTTAATGGAGCTGATATTTTTGCGAAGTCTTTGATAAACTTCCTATAATAGCCAGCCAACCCCAAGAAACTTCTTACTTCGGTTACATTTTTAGGGACCTTCCAATCTTGGATGGCCACCACCTTTGCGGGATCCACTGCTATCCCTTCCTTGGAAACCACGTGCCCTAAGAACCGTACTTCTTTCCTCCAGAAGTGACACTTAGAAAATTTTGCCTTAAGGTTATGCGCTCGAAGGGTTTCCAACACTTCCCTAAGATGTAGGGCATGCTCTTCTTCATTCTTAGAAAAGACTAAGATGTCATCCACAAAGACTACCACGAATTTGTTAAGGTACTCCCTAAACACCCTACTCATCAAATCAACAAAATATGCGGGGGCGTTTGTCAAATCAAAGGGCATCACTAGCCATTCATAGAATCCGTCAGGAGTCCTAAAAGCAGTCTTATCTATACTATCCTCAGCCACTCTCAGTTGATGAAAGCCAGTGGCTAAGTCCAACTGCGAAAACACTGAGGTGCCAACTAACTGATCAAAGAGATCGTCAATCCTCGGCAGTGGGTGTCGGTTCTTTTTAGTAAGCTTGTTTAGTTCTCTATAGTCCACACAAAGTCTAAGGGACCCATCCGCCTTTGTAGCTAATACTACTGGAGCACCCCACTTTGATATACTACGTCTTATGAACCCCTTCTCAAGCAACTCCTTCACTTGCTTATTGAGTTCCCTCCTTTCACGAGGAGCCATGTGGCGCACTGGCAAAGATACGGGTTTAGCATTATCCACAAGATAAATTCGAAAGTCTATCTCCCGCTTTGGAGGTAAGCCCTTCACCTCCTCAAACACATCCGGATATTCCCGGACCACCTCTACCGTTCGCAGATTCTCTACAGACGCGTCAAGCTATTCAAGATAACTTAGCATAACGGAATTTATGGGACTACAAAAGATGTCGAGAGCATTACCAAGGCGAGTCACAAGCCTAACTACTCTCCTTTCACAATCAAGAATGGCCCCATTTCTAGATAACCAATCCATTCCTAAAATTAGCCCATAACCCGTGAAGCCCAATACATAAGCATCACATCTAAATTCAACGCTAAGTATAGAGATTTTCAAATCCAAACATATCATGGTCAAATGAGCCGAACCCCCAATTGGATTTGAAACAACCAAGGGATCCTCTACTAAACTGGTGTTCAAGTGCAGTAATTCAACTAATGATGCAGAGATAAACGAATGAGATGCGCCAGAATCGAATAGGGTACGGACAGGATGATCAAACATAAAAACTAAGCTTTCAACAGAAATTGTTCTACCTCTTTCTTGCAGCGGTGGGGCCGCAATAGCCTGAACTTGCCCCCTTGCCTGCCCTGGTGCCATAAGAGCCTGCACCTGTCCTCCCGAGGTAGACCCTGCCCTCTGCCCCTTCTTTGGGCAGTCCTTCACCAAATGTCCCGCATCTCCACAATGAAAACAACCAGTCTTCTTTTTCTTTCTACAATCTTTGCTGAGATGGCCAGGCGTCCCACAATTGAAGCATCTCTTCTTCCCTTTGCCATTATTGTTTTTACCACCCTTCTTATTTTGCTGTTGGGGTTTCTTCTGATCCCCTTTCTTTTCAACTGCCTTATCCTCATGCATAAGTGCCATTTCTACTAGCCTTTCAAAGGTGGCTCCCATAGGGATGTGGGTCATAGCCAACCCTTGCAACGGTTCATTCAAGCCTCTAACGAACCTCAAAGCTTTCTTCTCTGGCGTGTTCACCAACTCCAAGCCAAACCTTGCTAACTGATTAAATTTATTGACATACTCCTTCACTGATAAGCTCCCTTGCTTTAATGTCAGGAATTTTTCCATATTTAAATTCTCCTCTGCCCTTAAAAGAAACTTTGCCTCAAACCTTCGTCTGAAATCCGCCCATGAATCAACTGGACGTTCCCCGTTAGTGACCTCCCACCAAAACGAGGCCTCTCCCTCCATTAACCAAGCAGCTAAACGGACTTTCCTCCCATCTTCCACTTCAAAGATATCCAACAATTCCTCAGTCTCCTTAAGCCAGTCTCTGGCCTCCACAAACGTCTCAGTCCCTTGAAAAGTTTTTCCTCCTATAGCCTTAAATTCCTTGCACGTCTTTGCAAAAGTGTCAACACGAGGAGGAGGAGGAGGAATGGGTGCAACTGGGGGTGGAGGAACATCTGCTGGGCCTGCAGTGGTGGCCCTAGCCTCCAAATATCTCCTAAACCACCCTGGAACCGTCACACCTTCTAGGAGATTAAGATCTTCAGCCATGCTGAAACGAAAAAGGAAAGATTCAAAATGGAGATTTCGAAAGATAAAGATAAGGATATGGCTATTTGGGATTATGTTTTTCATAAAAACTTTCTCTAAATAACATGTTTTTGAAAGCACTTCTTCCAAAAATACTTTAGAAAAATATTTTTCTAAAAATTTTATCTGTTCTGGAAACCTTATGCTCTGATACCACGTGTAACACCCCACGTCCATTAATGTCACTCACAAAGGGAATGCATTAACTTCTATGGAGGTTTTAGGTGAATATAGAACAGTAAATTTTCAACAAGACAGATATAAAATAGTACTTGGAAATTTAAAAACTTTATTTCAATTGCAGCAGAAGTCAAAACATGTTTGATTACATCATAACACCATAATCAAAGTCAAGTACAATATCTATCTTGATAAAACAAGTACATAATCCCATTACATAAATAGCCATTAAAAAGAAAGATAACAAGCTGGACTTTGCTTCAGCAGTCCAAGCTTTCCAAGAGATAAGCAATCCAATCAGACTCCACTGGAACTTGGCCCAACCTGAGGACCTAAAGGGAGAAAAAGATGAAAAAGAGGGGGGGGTCAGACATAAAGTCTGGCGAGTATGATAATTCTACAATACTATTATCAAAATAACTGGACTAAGGCATAAGCTGGAAAACAAGGAAATGTCTATGAAAGAGCACATTAAGGACATAGACAATCGCTAAAGGAAACGTTATAGGCGTTCATAAATACTAAAGGATAAACACTATACTGCACCACACCAGTCACCCTAAAGATTGGTTCCACTTAGCTTCACTTAGAAACTTTCTTAATGGCTTTACGTACTCCTAACTGACTACATAGGTGCCGCCAGCCCCTATCTCCACTAGGTGTACTCCACTTTCCATTTTTCGATCGGCTCCCTACTCGTAGATACCCGTGCTGGCCCCATAGTGGGGTGTATCATTCCCCTAAAGTGGCAACCCGATATAACGGAGATGCACGGATTATACCTACACGATGCAACAACGTCTTACCTACCATCTCGGGTCCACACACGCATATGAAACCCGTTGGACTTGCGTTGCCACCGCTCCCTGTTTTGGCCTCTTATAGTCAAAACCCAGTATGCGTGTCCCGTCCTCGACTTGGGTCGAGCCCACAAAGATACGTTTTGGGATACTGGTTGAAATGGGCCCCCATTATTTCCCACAAGCATTCCACCTAAGCTTGTCCCATTAGTCCATCCACTTAACCCACTTAGTCATGTTCATTTACATGTGTATTTGGTTAAGTCTAATCGTATTTCAAATGCCTCTAAAGGCAACCACTAGATTCCTCATGCCACCCAAGGCACCTACTTAACCCCCATGTCCCACCTTACATGATTATCTGGCTAAGTATTTCTTAATTCATTAAGGCCATAACCTCATAAAGACCTCTCACATTAGACTGGCATTTATGGCAGCTGGATTTGCCGGGCGGGTCCGGGCAGTCTTACACCATAAAAGAGTCTAACCTCGTGTCTTTACAACTGTTATGCTTTAGTTTGGGCCTAGGACCTCTCACATTGGGCCGACATTTGTGACTACTGGATTTGCCGGGCGGGTCCGGGCAGGTTTACGTCACAAACGGGTCCAACCTCGTGTCCTAAGCATTGATTATTATTAATAATCCACTTTCCCCAATTTTAATAATTCCCTACTTGAATTATTAATTAATTCCAAATTTAACAATGTCCATAATTGACTCAATTATGGACATCCATTTAAGGCATGCAAAATCATATCAATTGCACCCCAATTTATTTATTTCCTAATATTACCCCTACTCCACGTTTGAACGTTTATTCGCAAAATGTATGCTAGACCCGATTTGTCTAACTCATAGCATAAAAGAAAATATTCACAACAACAACATATATATGTGACTAAATAAATCATAACAAGGGGTAAAACTTGCATACATTACAACTTGCATAAGGTTATACATGTCATGGATCTAAGGGTGTCAACTTATTCATAATTCACATAATATGATTTTGATCAAATTTCATAAACTTGTATAGGACATGTGTGAATCAACATCATTAACAATATGGTTTTATATGGGTACACCTAACTCAATAGGCAAATTCCCAAAAATCAAAATTCATTTAATCATAGATTCATGTATATGGGTACACCTAACTTAATAGGCAAATTCCCATATTCAAGATCCAATTAATTTGTAGATTCATGTATATGGGTACACCTAACCCAATAGGCAAATTCCCATAATCAAGATCTATTATAAAAAAAACATAACCTTAAACATGATCCAATTCGCATAAATACTAACATCATGATTTTACAACTTGTATGATTCAACACAACTTAACATGACATCATTATCATATAACATAAGTATTTCAGCATATGTGATAATATGAGATCTACAACATATATAATATTTACAACATAGCATATCATAATTTGCAACATAGCATGATATGATTTACAACATAGCATAGCATGATTAATCACATATGACATAGCATAGGATTATTTACAACATAATTACTACAACATAACAACATATATATGATAACATAATAGCATAACAAGAGATCCACAACATAATTTACAAATACATAACAATTCATATCACTTTCTTGTGATCCATTCATAACTTAATCAAATTATTTTATAATAATATTGTGAGATTCATCATACTCACAATTTTAAAGAAGAGAAATAGAAAGAGAGAGAGCTTTTGATTTGATTTGAGTAGATTTAGTTTGTAGATTAGGCCTTCTTCTTCTTTAGTTTGTGACGGCTATGCTGAACTCCATGGCAACGGCATGTCGGTAGCTTTCCAATTTTTCAAGTGATTTAGGGTTAGAGTCTACCCACTTATTTATAGATGTTAGGATTCATTTAGGCCATTAGATTTAACCTAGAAATAACCGCAGCCATTCAGACCAGATGGGGTTTATCTTATTGACTCAGCAATGAGTCAGAAGTGACTCAGCAAACACTCAGCAAATTAATAAACTTCTATTCATGTTTACATTAACTGCCCATATATATATATATAAATATATATATATATACACACACACACACCTATTCATGAATTCAAATTAATCCATAATTAACTTATGACCATTTCTACACATTAATTTTACAATTAATGTCTTAATTCCATTTTTCGCCTTTTAAGGCAATTCACATATCTCAAATTTGTTATATGCCTTTTTAAGGCTATTTCGTGCAAATTCTCAATATTAATTCTTTTAATTTGTGAATATTAGTATTAACAGAAATACGGGGTGTTACACATGGAGAACATCGTAAGAAGACAGGAAGCAATTTGGTCAAAGTCGCATCACGAACAAAGAATGGCCAAAAACACCTATCAAACGACCTATTTTGGGCCTGAAAACTCTGCGTTCATTTTTGTGAAGATTCAACGTGGCAGCATCACCAGTTGATCGCCCTGAATCGTCAATGGTACTGATGGTAGCAGTATATAGTGTCTTTGATAACACGGAATTCAAAAAATCTTTACCGAGATCCACCGCGAAATCTCGGTGAATTCTACCTTGAAGCAGATAGAATTCTACGGGAAGAAGATGGAACCTCCAAGAAGAAAGTTCTCGATTTCAACATGCTCAAAGATGGAGAACCGTCCGATTCTGGAAATGGCAAAGGAAAAGCCGCCGTCAAAAATGACTGCAACACTCATCCCCGGAGAGGGCTTAGTTACGAAAAGCATACTGATCTCAATGCCTCACTCTCAGACATCTATCTGGACACAAATGGTGCCATCTCCTATCCAAAGCCTCCCAGGAGGGATCCATCACAAAGAGAGCGTGACTTTGGAAAACATTGCATATTCCACGATATGGATGGACGTGACACAAATGACTGCAAGCACTTACAAGATCTGATTGACGAACGGGTTAGACGTAGAGAGCTACTCGAGTATGTGAAACAACCAACATCGCATGCACCCGCGCTGCCACCTCCTGCTCCAAGGAGTGGAAATGGTCCTAGATCAAGCTCTCGTGGGATCATCATCATCTGATCTGGATGAGATCAACTTTCATTTTCTGCATTTCTTAGGCTTCAAGATTTGTTTTTTTCTTTCATTAGGTTTTCCGATTGGTTAAATTGGAGAGCACACGTACGTGGTTAGGATGTAGCGCCAAAGCGTGCTCTGGACTCGACGACAAACCAATCAGGATTTGCTTTGGTTTTGCATTTTGAATTGAATAAGGCAGGACTTTCCAAGCGTGGATTATGGTTGGTGAATTCAAGTATCTTGTCAGGATGTAGCAAGATCCTCAATCTCGGTTAAAGTATGGCTTATATTTATAATGGAAATCTAGGTATGGATTATGACTAGGGATGGACTATCTTAGCAGATTATGACAAACGTAGCTCTACTTCAGTTCTGAGTATGGTTTATACTCACTTTGGAATCTTAAGTATGGATTATACTTAATGAACTGCAAACGGTCCTGTAAGGATATGACAAAAGAAATCGGGTATGGATTATACTCAGTTTGAACCTCTAGGTATGGTTGATGCCTAGAAGGTCATAACCCTCGCTAGGACTTGGCAGATAACTCAAACGCCTCTTGAGTATGGTTTATGCTCATCAAGCGTCAAAGCATGGTTTATGCTCGAAAAGGTCGAACAATGCTTTCAGGATTTAACACATATGTTTTTCATCGTTCTCTTTACAGATATGGATTATACTTGTGGCAGGAAGGACCTGACGAGGTCCCGAAACTCTTGAATTTCCATGGATTGTGGAATCCTCGGATTATCCAAAACACATCTTCCTTCACCCAGTAAGATATGTTCTGGGGGCAAACTTGTTGATACACTTTTTGGTAAAAGCTGTCACACATGGAATATCTGGATAGCATTGCGCTCAGGCATGGAGAACATTATAAGAAGACATGAAGCGATTTGGTCGAAGTCGCATCACGAATAAAAAATGGCCTGAAACTCCTATCAGACGACCTATTTTGGGCCCGAAAACAGCAATTATAGTGCTTTGCACAATAAACCTTGTAGCCCTCTAAATTAGCTTCAGGTAGAGCTTTCGTTAAGGCAAAACGGAATTACTGTTTGGAAGTTACGCTCGTTTCCGTGAACGGGTGTAATCTGGCATCGACTGGCAATCGCTTAGATGAAGTGACAAAGCATCATTAGCTCGATTTATGGATCGGCTCGTGCTACCCACCTCGGCTCATGATTAACTCGGTTCGGCCTCCCACAGCTCGCCCTCTCCTTCCACTCTTGAAGAACCCCCTGACTCGTGGTGCACTCATTGATCATGACCCCGTCTCATGGGGGGCATAAGGGTGACGACCCGACCACCAACTCCTTACTCCATCACGACCCTCCTCGGCTCGTGGAGGCTTATCACGAACCGACTCCTGGACCTGCTCCTACGCAGCTTGTTTTGACCTATTCTCATGTCGTATCTTCCTCCTATCAATCCGAATCTCATCACACCTGTCCTGGAACGACGGAGAGGAATTCTGGACGTTTTCCACCACTTTTTGAGATTTTTGGGATGTGTGCCATGTGTATTGCAAACCGCTATCAGGAAATGGCTATAAATACACCCTTTAGAGGATTTTCAAAGGTTTTTTGGCTATTCTTCTTTACGGCTTCCACCATTATCAACACTAGGACTTTGCATACTCCTCAAATCAATCTAACACGAGGATTTCGTGTATAAAATCACTTCTTTTCTCTCTTCTTCTTCATGAGAACACAACGCTATTGTGTATAAACAGATCTCACGGATTGTGAGACGGATTGTAATTGTAATTTCTCAAGATCTAAGAAAATATAAAGTGGATGTAGGCTTGGTTTGAACCGAATCACTATAAAAATCTCGTGTGTTCCTCGTTTTTATTGCTTTATCTGCATTATGTGATCTGTGACTTGTGATTGTGAGGACTTCATACCGTATTTGGGTATTATACCCAGATTTTGGTCTAACATTTTGGCGCACCAGGAAGGGGGCACATGATAACTTTAACTTCTAGCTTGAAAGGAGACTCAGTGGCAATCAAAAGGGAGAAAACTGGAACTTCCTCTCATGCTGAGGATGCTGATGTTGAAGGCATTAGGAATGAGGCAAGCCAGGAGGCTTCCTCTTATGGAGAATCGTCAGCATACCTGACCAGAGAAGAGGTGGACGGAGTTCTCACTGAAATGAGAACCCAGATGGCAAGGCAAGATGACCTGCTTAGGAAGCAATAGGAGATGATCGATGGATTCTTCGGCCGAATGATGGAAGGCCGAGCAACTTCAAGTTAATGGAAATGAAGCTACCAAAGCAGCTTGGCAAGCCCCTCACGAACGGATCGGGGCGCCCTCTGTGCAGCTCGTGAACCCTGAAGCACGACTCCACCAAATCGGATCGGGCACGATCGCCGTTACTGATGGACTCGGAGGCAACCCCCTCGCTCAACAGCAGGACACGGCTCGTGATGTAGAGCCAGGAGCGGCTCGTGATAGGGCACCAGAACTAGGTCGGTCGCCCATCCTCGGCTCGCCCCCCTCTAACCGCGAGTCGGCCTCCATGACCCTAGCTCAAGAGCCGCATATCTCCACGACACGGGCTCACGAACCGGTCCTCATGACCCGCTCCCAGCAGCTCACCAACAGCTTCCACCCTCTCCTGATCTTCACGCTGGGGGCATCAGCTCTGATCTTGGCAACTTGCAACAAATTTTTGAGGGCGATCAGCTCACCAATCTCATTCAACGCCTCTCGAGAGGTCGCACTTATCAGAATGATATGGATGATGTCAATCACAACCCATTCACTTAGGAAATCAGGAATTCTCGCAATCCCCTAGATATCAAACTTCCACAACTCGAGCCCTACAACGGCAGAACAGATCCTACCGTGCACCTGATGCGCTACAAAAGGCATATGGAAGTCCAATCGGCTTCGGAAAGCGTCATGGCTAAATGTTTTCCCCTCTTTCTAACTGATATAGCAGCCATGTGGATTCGGCAGCTAGAAACGGAATCGATCAACAGTTGGAATATGTTGATCGCTCGCTTTCTTGAACAGTTTCAGGTCCACTCGCTCGACCCAAGAACGTAATGTCGCTCACTACAATCATGCAGAGGCCCAGAGAAACTGTGAGTTCATTTTTGGAAAGATTCAACATGGCAGCAGCATCAGTTAATCGCCCTAAACCATCAACGGTACTGATGGCAGCGGTATCTGGTGTCTTGGATAACACGGAAATCAAAAAATCTTTGTACCGAGATCCACCGTGAAATCTCGGTGAATTATATCTTGAAGCAGATAGATTTCTATGGGAGGAAGATGCAACCTCCGAGAAGAAAGTTCTCGATGTCAACATGCACAAAATGGAGAACCGTCCGATTCTGGAATGGTAAAGGAAAAGCTGCCATCAAAAATGACCACAACACTCAGGCCCTGAGAGAGCCTAGATACGAAAGTACACTGATCTCAATGCCTCACTCTCAGACATCTATCTGGACACAAATTGTTCCATCTCCTATCCAAAGCCTCCCAAGAGAGAGCCATCACAAAGAGCACGTGACTCTGGAAAACATTGCCTATTCCACGATATGGATGGACATGACAAAAATGACTGCAGGCACTTACGAGATCTGATTGAGGAATGTGTTAGACATGGAGAGCTATCCGAGTATGTGAAACAACCAACATCGCATGCACCCGCGCTGCCACCTCCTGCTCGAAGGAGTGGAAATGGTCCTGGATCGAGCTCTCGCGAGACCATCATCAACTGATCTGGATGAGATCAACTTTCAATTTCTGCATTTCTTAGGCTTTAAGATTTGTTTTTTGCTTTCATTAGGTTTTCCGGTTAGTTAAATCAGTGTGCACACGTATGGGGTTAGGATGTAGCGCCAAAGCGTGCTCTGGACTCGATGACAAACCAATCAGGGTTTTCTTTGGTTTTGCATTTTGAATTGAATAAGGTAGGACTTTCCAAGCATGGATTATATTTGGTGAATTCAAGTATCTTGTTAGGATGTGGCAAGATCCTCAATCTCAGTTAAAGTATGGCTTATACTTATAATGGAACTCTAAGTATTTATTATGCATAGGGATGGACTATCTTGTTAGATTGTGGCATGCGTAGCTCTACTTCTGGTCTGAGTATGGTTTATACTCACTTTAGAATCTTAAGTATGGATTATACTTGAGGAACTGTAAACGTTCTTGTCAGGATGTGACAAAAGAAATCGGGTATGGATTATACTCGGTTTGAACCTCTGGGTATGGTTGATGCCTAGAAGGTCATAACCCTTGCCACGACTTGGCAGGATAACTTAAACGCCGCTTCAGTAGGTTTATGCTCATTAGGCGTCAAAGCATGGTTTATGCTCGGAAAGGTCGAACTATGCTTTCAAGATTTGACACATCTGTTTTTCATCGTTCTCTTTACAGGTATGGATTATACTTGCGGTAGGAAGGACCTGACAAGATCCCGAAACTCTTGAATTTCCATGGATTGTGAAATCCTCGGATTATCCAGAACACATCTTCCTTCACCCAGCAAGATATGTTCTAGGGGAAAACTTGTTGATACATTTTTTGGTAAAAGCTGTCACACATGGAATATCTGGATAGAATCGCGCTCAGGCATGGAAAACATTGTAAGAAGACATGAAGCGATTTGGTCGAAGTCGCATCATGAATAAAAAATGGCCCAAAACTCCTATCAGACGACCTATTTTGGGCCCAAAAAAGGAAATTACGGTGCTTTGCATGATAAACCATGTAGCCCTCTAAATTAGCTTTAGGTAGAGCTTTCGTTAAGGCAAAACGGACTTACGGTTTGGTAGTTACGCTCGTTTCCGTGAACGGGTGTAATCTGGCATCAACTGGCAATCGCTTGGATGAAGTGACGAAGCATCATTAGCTTGAATTATGGATCAGCTCGTGGGACCCACCTCGGCTTGTGACCTAACTCGGTTCGCCCTCCCAGGGCTCGCCCTCTCCTTCCACTCGGGAAGACCGCCCTGACTCGTGGTGCACTCATTGATCACGACCCCGGCTCATCGGGGGCATAAGGGTCACGACCTGACCACCAACTCCTCACTCCGTCACGATCCTCCTCGGCTCGTGGAGGCTTATCACGAACCGACTCCTGGATCTGCTCCTCCGCAGCTTGTTTTGACCTATTCTCATGCCGTATCTTCCTCCTATCAACCCGGATCTAATCACACCTGTCCTGGGACGACTTGGAGAGGATTTCTGGATGTTTTCCACCACTTTTCGAGATTCTTGGGATGTGTGCCACGTGTCTTGCAAACCGCTATCAGGAAATGGCTATAAATACACCACTTGGAGGATTCTCAAAGGACTTTTGGCCATTCTTCTTCACGGCTTCCACTATTATCAACACAAGGACTTTGCATACTCCTCAAATCAATCTAACACGAGGATTTTGTGTATAAATCACTTCTTTTCTCCTTTCTTCTTCATGAGAACACAAGGCTATTATGTATAAACGAATCTCACAGATTGTGAGACGGCATTGTAATTGTAATTTCTTAACATCTAAGTAAATATAAAGTGGACGCAGGCTTGGTTTGAGCCGAACCACTATAAAAATCTCGTGTGTTCCCCGTTTTTATTGCTTTATCTGCATTCTGTGATATGTGACTTGTGATTGTGAGGACTTCATACCGTATTTTGGTGTTAGGCCTAGATTTTGGTCTAACAACTACCAAATCTTAACCATTTCTTAGTCAATCATGAAGTCAATCAAGTTGGGGTATAATTACCTCTCACACCTTAATTGAACATCATTCTCAACTTTGAAATAGACAAGACTCGCTTCTTCAAAATTCCAATCAAAATATTGCTTATGCCACTTTCAGATTCAATGTAAGAATTCACTTCTTTTACGGGACACATTGTGTAACACCCCACTCCCACTATGGTCACTCACTAAGGGAATGCCATAGCATCGGTGGAGTATTTTAGTGAATATAGAACAGAAAAATTACAACAAGACAGATATAAATAGTACTGGAAATTTAAAACATCATCTCATAACAGCGGAAGTAAAACATGTCTGGTTACATCATAAAACCACAGTAAAAGTTAAGTACAATATCCATCAAAATAAAGAAGTACATAATCCCACTCTCATACAATAGCCAAAACAAAGAAAAGATAACAGGATAACTGGAGCTTTACATCTATCCAAGCTCCTCAAGACTGGAACAGCAATCCGATCAAGCTCCACTACTGCTAGGATCCACCACAGGACCTGAGGGTTGGGAAAAAGATAAAAACAACGGGGTCAGACATAAGTCTGAGCGAGTCCTATAACTTTAACAATACAATCGTTAAAGTAACCAGAGAAGACATGAACTGATATACGGTAACATATAGGGATGAATGGCTACCCTAAGCAGTCAACTAAACTAAGATAAAGGATAAAGACGCATCTACCCTTCCTAAGGTAAATTACTAAACTGCACCACACCAGTCGTTCCTAACCTAAAGGTTGACCCCACCCAAGGACTTATAAAATTAACCTAATAGTACTTGCGTACCCCTAGGTGACCAAGCAGGCGCCACAGGGCCCTACAATCCACTAGGTGTACACACAATTCCCCATTCGATCGGCTCCCTAACGTAGATACCCGTGCTGGCCCCACCATGGGGTGTACCATTCCCCAATGTGGCAACCCGATATAATTAACGGTGCACGGCTTATATCTACCCGATGCAACAACGGCTTACCTACCAGCCCGGGCCCACTCACGCATATGAAGCCCGTTGGACTTGCGTTGCCACCGCTAACCCGTTTGCCTCTTACAGTCAAGCCCAGTATGCGTGTCCCGTCCTCGACATGGGTCGAGCCCACAAAGATACGTATGGGTTACTGGTTGAAATGGGCCTCCACAAGCTACCCACCTAAGCTTGTCCCTTTTTCTAGTATATCCCACTTAACCCTTTAATCATGTTTTAATTACATGTTTCCATTTTGGTTAAGTATTCTAATCGTATTTTCTATTGCCACCCAAGGCAACCCCTAGATTTTCTCATGCCACCCAAGGCACCCACTTAACCCCTCATGTCCCTCTACATGCTAATGTGGTTAAGTGTTTCTTAATTAATTAATTAAGAACGTAACCTTTGTAAAGACCTCTCACATTAGACTGTCTTTTATGACCGCTGGTTAAGCCGGTTGGGTCCGGGCAGCCTTATGTCATAACCGAGTCTAACCTCGTGTCTTTACATTGATCACGTATTTAGTTTGTGCCTAAGACCTCTCACATTGGGCTAACATTTGTAGCAACTGGTTAAGCCGGTTGGGTCCGGGCAGTTTTACGCTACAACTGAGTCCAACCTCGTGTCTTAGTCAATTAATTACACCTAATTAATCACCCTCATAATTTTATATTAATTATCCCTAATTAATCAAATTTTCTTAACATGGGTAGACCTAACTTAATAGGTAAATTCCCATGGGGTAGACCTAACTCAATAGGTAAATTCCCAACACATAGTATGGGTACACCTAACTAAATAGGCAAATTCCCATACTATGTTCATTTATTTTATGCTATGCATAATTATATTAATTTCACACAATCTTATTAACCTATACATTTAATTACCCCATCGTTCCCACGTAATTTCGTTCTCATGATATAACACATATAAAAGGTGTCAACTTGCATATGAATGAACATGTTTCAAAGGTGCCATCTTGCATATTAACAAACACATAACTTGCATATGCACTTGCATAACATGTCACATAACTTGCATATAATATGTCACATAACTTACATATTCACTTGCATAACATACTTGCATATTAACTCATAGACTTGCATAATGTGTCATCATGAACTTGCATATTAACAAACATGTAACTTGCATATTTACATACATGTAACTTGCATATTAACAAACATGTAACTTGCATATTTACATACATGTAACTTGCATATTTACATACATGTAACTTGCATATTAACAAACATGTAACTTGCATATTAACAAACATGTAACTTGCATATTTACATACATGTAACTTGCATAGCATATCACCATGAACTTGCATAACATGCATATGATTACATAGCCCACAACTTGCATATTTAGCATCATGCAAACATAACATACATCATTGCATAAACTTACATACTCAACATGCATAAACATACATACTCAACATGCATAAACATAAGATTAATGCTAACATCATATCATATGATTCAAAGCTCATTAATCCACATACAAAACCATAAATCTCATCACATCTCATCTAATTAGTTTACCAAAAGATCATCAAAGTGATAGAAACTCACTACTAGCAATTTTGCACACCAAATGAAGAAGATTAAGATGCTAAGAAGGGATTAGAGGTTGATTAGAGAGTGATTAGCATGCAACCCTCTTCATTGATTTGTGGAGGCCATGATCAAGTTGCATTTTGCCATAGTTTAATTACAAGGTTTAATTATGAATGAATTTGGGTAGGGTTGGGGTCTTATTTATAGGATTAGAAAGTGTTTTAGGCCCTTAGATTAACCCTAGATTAGATTAGAACCCTTAGATTTAGGAAGTCTCTAGAACATAGCCCAAGACTGAACCAAGAACAAACCTGGTGCACCCAGACCAGCAGGGCCGACACCCTGTGTCGACACCCCTGTCGACAGGGCTATCGACACCCCTGTCGACACCCCTGTCGACATGCCTGTCGACACGGGGCTAGGCGGGAATTTTTCCCTCCCCTTTCCTCTTTTGGCTCCAACTGAATTTCAAATCTGTTTTTAAATTTAAATTTTCTAAAAACTTCTTTGGGCCATAACCGGGCCATACGGACTCCGATTCTCGAAAACTCGGACTCTATTTCGCGTATTTTTCCGAGACGAACGCAATGACGCAGCCCGTTTCCCCTGGTTCTTCCATCTGAGATTAATTATACTTTAATTACTAACTATTAGTGTTAATTGAAATTCGGGGTGTTACATTCTCCCCTACTTAAAGGATTTCGTCCTCGAAATCTCTAAGTTAAGAAGAACGTATCCTACCAACCAAACAACCATCTACTAAACCATCAACCACAAGCAACCATTATCCTTAGAAACTTCTAATGATGTATGAACATATGCGGAAAGTGTGTGTATATGTCCGTATACTAATGCAAAATCAGGCGGCCTACTGATTCAGTCAACCTCCTTAATGCAAACCATGATAGTGCCATGCATCCAATATGTATGCGAAACCCTATTGACACATACAAATTTCTACATGCGTGCACAACCATACACAAAAATGCATCATCCATATGATAACACAACCATGATACATCCATCAATCTAACTACCACATCCATTTATGCAATATGCAACATGAAGTGTCTGAGCCGATCTAGTGCCTAATGTGTGTGTATATGCATCCACGAGCAACCAATTGCATCCACATGCATCCATCAATCATAACATGTTTCAAACACATGTTTCAACCATAGGCTTACCCTATCTAAAGGTCAAACAGTACTAACGAGAGGACATACTAAAGATAAGATAAGTACTAGACAAGCGATAAAGGAGAAGTTAAAAGACATACTCTCAAAAAGAAATGGATACAAAGAACGCATCTTCGCTTCCGTCTCCCAAGTAGCATTGCTTTCGTCATCTCCCCATTGCACTTTCACTAGCTGGACTTCTCTGTTCCTCAACTTCCTAGTTTCTGACCCAAGGATGCGAGTAGGAGCTCGTCGAATCGTCGCATCACGCTCTACCTCTACATCTCTAAGCAAGCTCGGCTCTACCACCTCTGCGGTCTCATGTAAGCACTTCCTCAGATGTGATACATGGAATACATCATGAACACCACTAAGTCTGTCGGGCAACTCCACCCTATATGCCATCCGTCCAATCCTTTCCTTAATAGGAAACGGCCCAACAAATCTCGGTGCTAACTTCCCAACGGACCCAAAGCGAACCACATTTCTCAATGGAGATACTTTGACAAAAACCATATCCCCAACCTCAAACTCAAGATCCGTCCTTCTCCGATCCGCATAAGATTTCTGTCTATCTTGCGCTGCCTTCATCCTTCTACGAATCAAATCAATCTTCTCTGAAGTCTCTCTAACCATATCTGGCCCAAGCAAGATCTTATCCGTAGATTCCCACCAACATGTAGGGGATCGACAAGGCCTTCCATAAAGAGCTTCGAAAGGAGCCATACCAATACTGGACTGAAAGCTGTTATTATATGCGAACTCCACCAAAGGAAGATGTTCTTCCCATGTACCTCCAAAATCTAAGATACAAAGCCTCAAGAGATCTTCTAAGATACGGTTCACCCTCTCGGTCTGACCGTCCGTCTGAGGATGATATGCGGTGCTTAAACACAACTGAGTCCCTACCGCCTCTTGCAAACTTCTCCAAAACTCACTAGTGAAGATAGGATCTCGATCACTCACAATGCTGGATGGTACACCATGCAATCTAACAATCTCTCTAACATAGACTGAAGCAAGCCATGGAGCGGTCCTCTTACTCTTCACGGGTATAAAATGGGCACTCTTGGTAAGTCTGTCTACCACAACCCAAATCCCCGTATTGCCCTTCCTCGATCTCGGTAACCCATCGATGAAATCCATCGAGACACTATCCCACTTCCATTGCGGAACTTCCAATGGGTGTAGCAACCCACCGGGTTTCCTTTGCTCCGCTTTAACTTGTTGGCACACTAAGCATCTAGCCACATACTCGGCCACATCTTTCTTCATACCGGCCCATAAGAAAACTCTCTTCATGTCTTGGTACATTTTGTCTCCACCGGGATGAATAGTCATTCTTGAACGATGTGCTTCATCCAAAATAGCCTTCTTCAAACCCTCATCTTGCGGTACACAAAGTCTACCGTCTCTATGCAACCATCCCTTATCATCTATGGTGTATCTACCCAAATGGCTGGACGACTCCCCCCTCATAAGCTTCTCTACCAACTCAACCAACTGTGGGTCGTCTCGCTGAGCCTCGCCAGTCCGTCTCAAAAGAGTAGGTCTAACCTCCAAGGATGCCAACAACCCAGGTACAAAATCAACAGAAGGTCTGAAGTCAAACAAAGAAAGAAACTCCAAGCTTCGCCGTTCCACGAACAATAGACTCAAAGATAGCCTTTTTCTACTCAAGGCGTCCGCCACCACATTACCCTTGCCAGGGGTATATGCTATCTCGAAATCATAGGATGCTAAGAACTCCATCCACCTTTGCTGTCTTAAGTTTAAATCCTTCTGAGAGAATAAGTACTTCAATGATTTATGGTCGGTGAACAACTCGAATCTCTCCCCAAGAAGATAATGGCGCCAAGACTTAAGTGCGAAAACAATCGCGGCCAACTCTAGATCATGGGTAGGGTAATTCTTCTCATGCACTCTCAATTGTCTCCCTCCATAGGCTATTACCCTTCCCTCCTGCATCAAGACTGCGCCTAATCCTGTTCCACAAGCATCGGTATAAACAACAAACGGCTTACTCCCATCTGGGAGCACTAAAACTGGAGCGGTGGTCAAAGCTCTCTTTAACCGTCGGAAAGCATCATCACAATCTACGTCCCATAAGAAAACCAGATTCTTCTTCGTCAAGCGGGTTAATGGGGCTGATATCTTCGCGAAGTCTTTGATGAACTTCCTATAATATCCTGCCAACCCCAAGAAACTTCTTACTTCGGTAGTATTTCTAGGAACTTTCCAATCCTGGATAGATACTATCTTTGCGGGATCCACAGCTATCCCTTCCTTAGAGACCACATGCCCTAAGAATCGCACTTCTCTTCTCCAAAAATGACATTTAGAGAATTTAGCTTTAAGACTATGTGCTCGAAGAGTCCCCAACACTTCCTTGAGAATTAAGGCATGCTCTTCTTCACTCTTGGAAAAGACCAAGATGTCATCCACAAAAACTACTACAAACTTATTCAGATACTCTCTGAACACTCTACTCATGAGATCAACAAAGTATGCAGGGGCGTTTGTCAACCCAAATGGCATCACTATCCACTCATAAAAACCATCCGGAGTCCGGAAAGCAGTCTTCTCTATACTGTCCTCCGCCACTCTTAACTGATGAAACCCTGTAGCTAAATCCATTTGTGAAAACACTGAGGCGCCAACCAACTGATCAAAGAGATCATCTATTCTCGGTAATGGGTGTCTATTCTTCTTCGTGAGCTTATTAAGTTCTCTATAATCCACACAAAGTCTGAGGGACCCATCCGCCTTCGTGGTAAACACTACTGGAGCTCCCCACTCCGATATACTTCGCCTTATGAACCCCTTCTCAAGCAACTCCCCTACTTGCTTATGAAGTTCTCTTCTCTCACGAGGAGCCATGTGGCGCACTGGCAAAGACACTGGTTTGGCATTATCCACCAAATAAATTCGGAAATCTATCTCCCGCTTCGGAGGCAAATCCTTTACTTCTTCAAACACATCCGGATATTCCCGGACTACTCTGACAGAATGCAAACTCTCGACCGAAGCATCGAGCGATTCAAGATAACTTAGAAGAACAGATTCCATGGGATTACAAGAGATCTCGAGAGTATTACCCAAGCGGGTCATAAGCCTGACAACTCTCCTTTCACAATCAAGAACGGCACCATTACTGGATAACCAGTCCATGCCCAAAATCAACCCATAACCCGTGAAGCCCAATACAAAAGCATCACATCCAAACTCAACACTAAGTATAGAAATCTTCAAACCCAAACATATCATAGACAGATATATAGAGCCCCCAATTGGGTTTGAAATAACCAAGGGATCATCAACTAGACTGGTGTCTAAGTGCAGTGACTCAACTAACGATGATGAGATAAAAGAATGCGATGCGCCAGAGTCAAACAAAGTACGAACTGGATGATCAAACAGAAAAACCAGACTTTCAACGGAAATATTTCTACCTCTCTGCTGAATCGGTGGAACTGAGAGAACCTGAACTTGCCCCCCCGACTGAGGTGGCGCCATAAGAGCTTGCACCTGACCTCCTGAGGTAGACCCCGTCTTCTGCCCCTTCTTTGGGCAGTTTTTCACAAGATGCCCTGCTTCACCACAATGAAAGCAACCGGTCTTCTTCTTTTTGCGACAATCCTTACTGAGGTGGCCTGGTGTCCCACAATTGAAGCACTTCTTCTTCGTCTTCTTCTTGTCACCATTGCCTTTTCCGCCCTTGCCTTGTTGTTGTTGTTGCGGTTTCTTCTGATCCCCCTTTTTCTCTGGTGCCTTAGAATTCTTATCATCCACATGCATGAGTGCCATGTAGACAAGCTTCTCGAAGGTGGCCCCCATAGGAATGTGAGTCATAGCTATTCCTTGCAATGGTTCGTTCAAGCCTCTAACGAACCTCAAAGCCTTCTTCTCCGGTGTATTCACCAACTCTATGCCAAACCTTGCTAATTGATTGAATTTGTTGACATATTCTTTCACCGTGAGATTCCCTTGCTTCAAATTCAAGAACTTCTCCACCAACAGATTCTCTTCCGCTCTTGAGAGAAACTTAGCCCCAAACCTTTGCTTAAAATCTGCCCAAGAGTCAACAGGGCGTTCTCCATTAGTGACCTCCCACCAGAATGAGGCCTCTCCCTTCATTAACCAAGCCGCCAACTTGACTTTCTTTCCCTCTTCCACTTCAAAGATATCTAGCAACTCTTCCACTTCCTTAAGCCAATCTCTAGCCTCTACGAAAGTCTCTGAACCTAGAAAAGGTTTTCCTCCTATAGCCTTGAACTCCTTGCAAACCTTAGCAAAATTATCCACTCTAGGCTGAGGAGGAGGAGCGGTTGTCTCTGGTGTAGTAGCATTGGCTGGACCCGCAGCCGCGGCCCTAGCCTCTTGCAACCTCCTATACCATAGTGGTATAACTAAACCCTCCGGGATGTTAAGATCTTCAGCCATACTGAAACGAAAGAGGAAAGATTCAAAAAGGAGATTCCGAAAGATAAAGATATGGCTATTGGGGATTATGCTTTTCTTTTTCAAAAACTTTTTTTCTCTTAAAAAGACATGCTTTCGAAAATACTTTCTTCGAAAATACTCTTAGAAAATAGTTTTTTCTCAAAAATTTTATCTGTTCTGGTAACCTTAAGCTCTGATACCACGTGTAACACCCCACTCCCACTATGGTCACTCACTAAGGGAATGCCATAGCATCGGTGGAGTATTTTAGTGAATATAGAACAGAAAAATTACAACAAGACAGATATAAATAGTACTGGAAATTTAAAACATCATCTCATAACAGCGGAAGTAAAACATGTCTGGTTACATCATAAAACCACAGTAAAAGTTAAGTACAATATCCATCAAAATAAAGAAGTACATAATCCCACTCTCATACAATAGCCAAAACAAAGAAAAGATAACAGGATAACTGGAGCTTTACATCTATCCAAGCTCCTCAAGACTGGAACAGCAATCCGATCAAGCTCCACTACTGCTAGGATCCACCACAGGACCTGAGGGTTGGGAAAAAGATAAAAACAACGGGGTCAGACATAAGTCTGAGCGAGTCCTATAACTTTAACAATACAATCGTTAAAGTAACCAGAGAAGACATGAACTGATATACGGTAACATATAGGGATGAATGGCTACCCTAAGCAGTCAACTAAACTAAGATAAAGGATAAAGACGCATCTACCCTTCCTAAGGTAAATTACTAAACTGCACCACACCAGTCGTTCCTAACCTAAAGGTTGACCCCACCCAAGGACTTATAAAATTAACCTAATAGTACTTGCGTACCCCTAGGTGACCAAGCAGGCGCCACAGGGCCCTACAATCCACTAGGTGTACACACAATTCCCCATTCGATCGGCTCCCTAACGTAGATACCCGTGCTGGCCCCACCATGGGGTGTACCATTCCCCAATGTGGCAACCCGATATAATTAACGGTGCACGGCTTATATCTACCCGATGCAACAACGGCTTACCTACCAGCCCGGGCCCACTCACGCATATGAAGCCCGTTGGACTTGCGTTGCCACTGCTAACCCGTTTGCCTCTTACAGTCAAGCCCAGTATGCGTGTCCCGTCCTCGACATGGGTCGAGCCCACAAAGATACGTATGGGTTACTGGTTGAAATGGGCCTCCACAAGCTACCCACCTAAGCTTGTCCCTTTTTCTAGTATATCCCACTTAACCCTTTAATCATGTTTTAATTACATGTTTCCATTTTGGTTAAGTATTCTAATCGTATTTTCTATTGCCACCCAAGGCAACCCCTAGATTTTCTCATGCCACCCAAGGCACCCACTTAACCCCTCATGTCCCTCTACATGCTAATGTGGTTAAGTGTTTCTTAATTAATTAATTAAGAACGTAACCTTTGTAAAGACCTCTCACATTAGACTGTCTTTTATGACCGCTGGTTAAGCCGGTTGGGTCCGGGCAGCCTTATGTCATAACCGAGTCTAACCTCGTGTCTTTACATTGATCACGTATTTAGTTTGTGCCTAAGACCTCTCACATTGGGCTAACATTTGTAGCAACTGGTTAAGCCGGTTGGGTCCGGGCAGTTTTACGCTACAACTGAGTCCAACCTCGTGTCTTAGTCAATTAATTACACCTAATTAATCACCCTCATAATTTTATATTAATTATCCCTAATTAATCAAATTTTCTTAACATGGGTAGACCTAACTTAATAGGTAAATTCCCATGGGGTAGACCTAACTCAATAGGTAAATTCCCAACACATAGTATGGGTACACCTAACTAAATAGGCAAATTCCCATACTATGTTCATTTATTTTATGCTATGCATAATTATATTAATTTCACACAATCTTATTAACCTATACATTTAATTACCCCATCGTTCCCACGTAATTTCGTTCTCATGATATAACACATATAAAAGGTGTCAACTTGCATATGAATGAACATGTTTCAAAGGTGCCATCTTGCATATTAACAAACACATAACTTGCATATGCACTTGCATAACATGTCACATAACTTGCATATAATATGTCACATAACTTACATATTCACTTGCATAACATACTTGCATATTAACTCATAGACTTGCATAATGTGTCATCATGAACTTGCATATTAACAAACATGTAACTTGCATATTTACATACATGTAACTTGCATATTAACAAACATGTAACTTGCATATTTACATACATGTAACTTGCATATTTACATACATGTAACTTGCATATTAACAAACATGTAACTTGCATATTAACAAACATGTAACTTGCATATTTACATACATGTAACTTGCATAGCATATCACCATGAACTTGCATAACATGCATATGATTACATAGCCCACAACTTGCATATTTAGCATCATGCAAACATAACATACATCATTGCATAAACTTACATACTCAACATGCATAAACATACATACTCAACATGCATAAACATAAGATTAATGCTAACATCATATCATATGATTCAAAGCTCATTAATCCACATACAAAACCATAAATCTCATCACATCTCATCTAATTAGTTTACCAAAAGATCATCAAAGTGATAGAAACTCACTACTAGCAATTTTGCACACCAAATGAAGAAGATTAAGATGCTAAGAAGGGATTAGAGGTTGATTAGAGAGTGATTAGCATGCAACCCTCTTCATTGATTTGTGGAGGCCATGATCAAGTTGCATTTTGCCATAGTTTAATTACAAGGTTTAATTATGAATGAATTTGGGTAGGGTTGGGGTCTTATTTATAGGATTAGAAAGTGTTTTAGGCCCTTAGATTAACCCTAGATTAGATTAGAACCCTTAGATTTAGGAAGTCTCTAGAACATAGCCCAAGACTGAACCAAGAACAAACCTGGTGCACCCAGACCAGCAGGGCCGACACCCTGTGTCGACACCCCTGTCGACAGGGCTGTCGACACCCCTGTCGACACCCCTGTCGACATGCCTGTCGACACGGGGCTAGGCGGGAATTTTTCCCTCCCCTTTCCTCTTTTGGCTCCAACTGAATTTCAAATCTGTTTTTAAATTTAAATTTTCTAAAAACTTCTTTGGGCCATAACCGGGCCATACGGACTCCGATTCTCGAAAACTCGGACTCTATTTCGCGTATTTTTCCGAGACGAACGCAATGACGCAGCCCGTTTCCCCTGGTTCTTCCATTTGAGATTAATTATACTTTAATTACTAACTATTAGTGTTAATTGAAATTCGGGGTGTTACACATTGGTTATAACGATAACGTTATAATCTCTACTTCAGAAATATTTTAATTTAAAATATAACTTTTATTTATGAATTTGAATAAATAAATAGTAAATAATAAATTAAATAAATAATTTAATCTTGATTAAAATGTAAAGTAAATAATACTTCCCTAAATTCGATATAATCGAATTTCAATAAATAACTCTTTATCGAATATCCTAAATTCGATTAATATCACAAACTTCGGCATAAATCTACTATTTCAGGTTTACTCAGATCTCACTTTATAAATATTTCCATTAGCAAAACATTTTCTTTTATATCGTTATTCATTTTTAATTGTGAATAATATATCTTTTTTATTTTATATATATTCAAATCCATGTGATTTTTATCATTTTAAATCCAAATTTCATTAACAACTTCTAATTAGAATTATCCATAGAAAATGCCATTTTTATTCCAACATAAAATCCCGTTTATACATTTCTTTATAATTACTAAGCTCGAATTCAATTACAAATTTCGGTATCAAAACCAATTTCTAGTTTTCCATATAAATTCAAAACTGAATTTGTATTTTAGTTTATCCTAAGATAAATACCTTTACTAAATTTATAAAGGCTGTTTATAATTAACTTCTTTTTTTATTTATTTAAAACAAGCTCCTATTTCAAGTCCATTTGAAATTAAATTCTATTTTTGGAAAAAATAAATTCCCTTTTTAAATCTCAAATTTCTGTTCTATATTCGAAAATATTTACGCTATTTAAAATATCAAATTTCTAGGGCCATGGAAAATTTAACACAACACAATCAATCATAGTATATATATCACAATAAATAACAAAAAATAATATAAATGTTGAGGAATCCAGTTGGATCCTTCCAACCTGTTTCCTTGCATCAACGGATGCTAATCAATGTAAATAATATCAATTTCAATTCCAATATAAGATATCGTGATAAACAGAATCAATATCCAATCAACGATTAAATATATTTAACTATTCAATCATTTCAGCCAATTCATCAACCATCCATCCAAACAACCAACACACAATATAAAATTACTATATATAAATTTAAAACTCGTTTATAAAAATATAAACGAGCCAGAGTTAGTGAGTTTACTCACCTTGTTTGCAGTTGATGATTCTGCTTTTGTTTCATTTAAAATCAAACAGGCATTTGATTTTATTGCGAATTTCCAATAGCCTTGTTCTCAGTTATATCAGTACCATGATGAAGATCTTGTTGTTATGATCCTAACATGAACGGTCTGGTTCGGTTCAGTTCATACTAATTAAAATAAACGCGGCCTTAATTCCTGTCTTCTTCCAGGCATACGCAAAGCTTCCTGTATCCAAAACATGTTTTTAATTAACTAAGAATTGCATAATTATAAAATTTATTATACTAATTACTAAACCTTGTTCAAGTGTTAAACAATCCTGATTACTTTCGAATTAAAGAAAACATTGCTCGACTCCTTTCTTCTATCCTTGCGTTTTGCACTTAGTTTCACAGGCCATGATTTCCTTTTTTATTCATATATTGCACAACGTTCTGTACCCATTTATGTTTCCTTGCACTGTACTGATTCCTTCCTCACCATGCATGATATCCATGAACTTCCACCTTTCCACGCAAAACAATACCCAGTCACCTATTTTTGTTAAACGCCGATCTCACAGCATACTCTCCAGCTCCCACCCCATTTTACAATGCAACTTCCTCCATTCTAGAATGCTTACTCTCCACTTCAATATGCAGTTTTCACCCATTCATAGTTCCATGCGTACACATTCCTCTTCATGCATCCATACCGCTACTTCCTTCACATCTCTCTGCTTCACAACGCAAGACACCCTTAAACTCCTCTTTCATGTCTCTTCATCCCCATCTCCAAAACATACAATCTCAACTTCCCTTCCAAATTTCCAATGTCTGCAACGCAGACCGTAACCTCCACCTACAGTAGTGCGACAGGAAACAACACCAAATCACACCATACTCGTTTCAACTACTCCGATTCCCCCAGCACCGTGGCCTCCTACCATCCATCATCCCTTGTCCTTCGAATTCGAGATCAACCCCATCGCCGGCCAACTACTCTGCTCCACGTCGACTCCTAATCGCTACGAATTTTATATGTGGACAAAAATCTAGAGTCGCCAACTTTAATGGATCCAAGATGGTTGAGTTTCATGAAGTAATTAATTTTTAATCCTATTCTAAAGTGGGTAGTTTCGTTTATTTCTATAGGAAGAAAAATTTAGGCGTTGAAGTAAGAAATGGAAAAGACAGAGAATTTTGGGGATTGGTATTTTCGTTTGGGTTTGAAATTTTATTTTTGATTTTTGAAAACATGATTTTGTTTCTTTCTTATTTTCCTAGAAGAGGGCTAGTAAAGTGGATGAAAAAGGGGGATGCAGGAATATATATATACATAAAATAGTGAATGGCTTCATGTAGAAGGTTTAGGTTGGCTTCAGAGGGAAGGAACGGGTTGGCTTTCCATAGAAGCTATACATTTATTTTATTAAGTATTTAAATATTAGTGTACCCCGCTACATAGAAATTTATTCACTCACGGACTGCTATAGACAAAATTAAAAATACTAACATGTCAAGCAATGTGCCATGATCCTAAAAATATAATAATATAGCTTACATTATGATCTCCCAAAACGCTGATATTGGGTGTAAAATACTTCAAATAAAAAGTTGCTTATTTTCCAAAATAAAAATTACAGAAAAATTCTATAAATTAAATTATAACTACGTCTCCAAAAAAATTTGTCCAAATTCGAAACTAATATCTAATTATATTAAATAAACCGTTATGGCTTATACATGACTACACAACGGCTTTCTGAAAATTTGATTTGGACATAACTAACAATCTATAAGATGAAATTTCGATTTTTCACTTTCATTAGAAAGATACAGTTTAATAGATTCAAACGTTTTTTTTTTCAAATAAATCTGACTTATAACGAATCATGTATATTCATTTGAAGTTGAAAACGTAATATTACGAACTACCGCGACATTACGAGCTCGATTTAAATTAAATTATAAATTATACGTTCAAACTTCGTTTTAAATTAAATAAATTCCATATTATAACTTGAGTATAACTCAATTAAATTACTTAAATGACCCAATTTGAATAATATTGCAAATTCAACTCATTCCGAATATTTCGGAATTAAATTTATTATTCCACTATGTATATTAATTAAGTATTCAAAATTATTAAATATAATCATTTAAATCTCCAAATTAACCTTTTAAATATTTAAATAAGTAAATTATTCAGTCACTAAATATCCGGGTTGTTACATTCCTCCCCCTTTAAAAGAATTTCGTCCCCGAAATTAATAAGGTAGGAAGAATGCTACAAACCCTTATTAACTAAGCTGAAATTTATTTTTTTACTTCTAAATTTCAGTTTCAGTAAAACTAATTAATTTAAATTAAAATATTAATTTATTCTTACTAACGAAAATTTTCAAAAAAAAAATCTGAAAATCTTCTAACACCTTAAATTTCTTGAAAATTTTAGTAGAGTCTCCCCTACACTGTTCAATCGGTACAACTACAACTCGCCTATCTAGTCCTTTTCCAATCCAAAAGAAAATCAAGGAGCCAAGCGGCTCGCCAATTAGGCTTTCCAAATCATCAAACCCAAGTAATATCATACATGCGTACCTTTTCGGTGATCATAAATTTTATTTCTTGCATTAGCTTCCATTCGATGCCTGCTCAACATATCCATTCCAATTGATTTCCAAACAATTAAACTCTTGGTTTTCCAATTCACTAATCAACTTTTTGGTTAGTTCCCTTCCATTTTATAATTCAAACTTAATTTATATTTCCAAAATCAATTCATTTATTCTGCTTGGGCTTAAAAATAACTTAACTCCAATTAACGACATCCAATATATATGTATTCAGTTTGTTTCGTATAAGTTGAATCTATTTTAGTAGCTCAAATCTTAAATATTTCCCTTATTACCATATTCAGTCTCATTCGAGATTATCTCCATCTAATCCAATTTTATTTTAACTTGACTCAAGTTAAATTCCAATCTATTTGATTCACTTTTATAATTTCAACCATTTTAACTTAAGTAAATTTTTTATTATATTTGATTCACTTATGTCATTTCAATTCATTTAACTTATACACGTTAAATAAAAATCCAAAATTCAAATTCCTGGCTTTTATTTCAAACTCCCATGAAATAATAAATATACATACATGTATTCATAACCAATTGCAAAACCAAAACTTTTTAATTTTTAAAATAACTTGTCCTTTTCAAACAAATTTTCCATTACTGAACTATTACGATAGCAATTAATCACTCAGAAACTTGAAAATGAATACTGATAATGTCGCGATCCATTATCAAAATTATTTTTTCATTACTAAAGTGATTTCAATGCTTAATCACTTTCAAAATCTATTGAAGATGATTTCTATTCAAAAATTACTTCAAAATGATGTTATATTACTTTTAAAAATACTTCAGAGAATAATTCCAAACATCCGGGATTTAAATTCCAAATTCCGGCCTGAATTCAACTGTAATCCATCTTATTTGTATATTCCATGCTTAGAAAGATTCGATTTAGTTTATAATAACAATTTCAATATTATAATTCCATTTGATTATAAAAACAACCAACCACAACAATAATTTTAGAAAATTATTCCTTTTTTATCAAAAATAGTTTTGGGCAAAATCAATTCATTTACCCCTTTTTAAAACAATACTGTATCGAATTGCTTTGTTCGAGAGTTTCGAAACACCTATCGATACAGTTGTACATTTTGTATCGACTAGAATTCATAAACTACTCAACAAACCAACCAACACAATATAAAACAATTTTATATCAAATCTACAAATACGCATTCATATATATACACTCAAACTCAATCTATGGTGTTACTAACCCCATCTCTATTAAGTTATGCCATAGAGCCAAGGTTACTACTCAACCTTCAGCTCTGATGCCAAATGTAACGGACTGAATTTCCGTACCCTTTAAGTTGACTTATTGCACTCCATGTCCATAGAAATACGAATCATTAACAGAAAGAAGTTAGAGTATGAGAAATCACAAGAAAGAAAAGCTAGAAAAGAAGAAAACTTAGAACACAAATCTCACAGCGGAATGAATAAAATATATTATATAACATAACTTTTGAAAATACAAATCAATACCTATATATACATGCCATCATCAGATCACAACAGTTATTCCTGGAACAGTTACAACACCTGTTTCCATATACAACATAGCACACAGTGGAAAATATGATATTCTATACCTAACTGATGAAGCCTCCTGCTTCAAGCTCCACCAAGTGAACTTGTAAAATCCTGACTACTTGACTGCCCGTACAAATTTGGGCACCCAAGAGTTTAGGGTAAAATAAAATAAACTCTAGATCAGTCATAGGACTGGTGTGAGTAAACTCCAACCATTTGTTTAACTTTCAAAAATCCTTTCGAAAGAAATGGTAATCGTAAGACCGATCCACACATAAAAACGGATGGTTTTTACCTTACGATAACCAAAATATTTTTGATATCAAATCTGGCGATATTATAATAGTGTCTACATCAAATAAATAGAAATCTAGCAGAACGTTTGCATCCCACGCTCCATATATAATATAAAATCAAAAATCGCAGGGCGCTTATTGGAGATTGAATTCCGACTATGACAAGGTATGAAACCACCTTCCGATCAGTGTACTCTAGAGGGGATACATTAGGGTTCAACAAGAACATATTGCAACCCGGCCACACAAAGATGGCCACTCATTTACTTGAGTGTACCGAGCAAATTATCACTAACGGTTGTGATCAGCAACCGTTACCAAAAGCATACAGTAGCGAATAGAATAAGAAGCAAATAAAATTTCTATAGATCAAGTGATAATACCCCTAATGGGAATGACCCACTTGGCCATGTTGCCTGCCCGATTTCTGTCATTTCCCGGTTGATGGGGCTTGAGGTCACGATAACCTTTTAGAACATCTTGCCATCATTTACTTCGAATGCCACATCGTCAGACACTCGTCCATATACATTGTCCTGAGACTGGACAAACCGAAGGCACCATCCCATCAATCCATCTTGACTATTTCTACCAAGGATTAACAGAACAACCTTTGCATTTTACTCCATCTTCAATTATCTTCAGCATAAGTTGATTCGTAATGCTTATGCCAATACGGAGTGGTTTTAAGATATTAACTCTGATCTCGGTCTCTCCGTATTGACAACGGAGGTATAAAATAAACTAAAACTTTGATAGCTGGTGATTAACTATCAAAGAAACATCCGTACAATCAACGGTCCTATTTCCAAATGGAATTTCTATCGATCAACCATTAAACAACATCGGCCCCTTTTTAAATCAATTTCTTATTAAAACATCACTTCCCAATTTTGCATACCTTTCCAAATATTTCTCAAAAATTCGTTATTCTCTTCCGATTCTTGGAAAACATTTTCAATATCATAAACTCTTTATTTTTTCCAGAAAATATCCCTTAGCCAGTTTGGAAAACATTTCCATATATTCACGAATCCTTATTTTCTATATTCAGAAAATATAGATAGTAATATCAGAAAACATTTCCATATTCCATTTCTTAAATTCTCATTAATCAAATCTTTTCAGTTTCTATACTTAGAAAACATTTCTGATTTTTATTTGGAAACGTTCCCAAATTCCATTTATTTGGATATAATTGATGTTATATAAAATATCGTTATTATAACTCAAATCATTAATTATTCATTAACTAACTGTATCTCTAACCAATCTTCACAACCGAATCTTAAACATATCTTAGTCAATCATGAAGTCAATCAAGTTAGGGTATAATTACCTCTCACACCTTAACTAAACATCATTCTCAAATTTGAAATAGACAAGGCTCGCTTCTTCAAAATTCCAATCAAAATATTGCTTATGCAACTTTCAGATTCAATTTAAGAGTCCACTTCTTTTACGGGAAACATTGGTTATAATGATAACATCATAATCTCTGCTTCCAAAATATTTTAATTTAAAATATAACTTTTATTCAAGAATTGGGTAAATAAATAATAATTAATAAATTAAATAAATAATTTAATCTTCAATAAAACAAAAAGAAAATAATACTTCCCTAAATTCGATATAATCGAATTTCGATAAATAACTCTTTATCGAATATCCTATATTCGATTAATATCCCAAACTTCGGCATAAATCTATTATTTTAGGTTTACTTAGATCTCACTTTATTAATATTTCCATTAGCAAAACATTTTCTTTTATATCGTTATTCATTTTTAATTGTGAATAACATATCTTTTTCATTTTATATATATAAATTCAAATCCACTTGACTTTTATCATTTTAGATCCAAATTTCATTTACAACTTCTAATTAGAATTATCCATAGAAAATGCCATATTTATCCCAACATTTAAAATCTCGTTTATAATTTTCTTTATAATTACTAAGCTCGAATTCAATTACAAATGTCGGTTTTAAAACCAATTTCTAGTTTTACATATAAATTCAAATTTGAATTTGTATTTTAGTTTATCCTAAGATAAATAGCTTTACTAAATTTATAAACGTTGTTTATAATCAACTTCTTGTTTTATTTATTTAAAACAAGCTCCTATTTCAAGTACAATTGAAATTAAATTCTATTTTTGGAAAAATAAATTCCCTTTTTAAATCTCAAATTTCTCGAAAATATTTACACTATTTAAAATACCAAATTTCTAGGGCCAGGGAAAATTTAACACAGCATAATCAATCACAGTATATATATCACAATAAATAACAAACAATAATATAAATGTTGAGGAATCCAGTTGGATCCCTCCAACCTGTTTCCCTGCATCAACAGACACTAATCAATGTAAATAATATCAATTCCAATTCCAATATAAGATATCATGATAAACAGAATCAATATTCAATCAACGATTAAATCTATTTAACAATTCAATCATTTCAACCAAATCATCAACCATCCATCCAAACAACCAACACATAATATAAAACTACTATATATAAATTTAAAACTCATTTATAATAATATTAATGAGCCAGAGTTAGTGAGTTTACTCACCTTGTTTGCAGTTGATTCTTCTTCTTTTGTTTCGTTAAAATCAAACAGACGTTTGATTTTATCGTGAATTTCCAATAGCCTTGTTCTCAGCCATATCAATACCATGACAAAGATCTAGTTGTCATGATCCTAACATGACCAGTCTAGTTCAGTTCAGTTCATACTAATTAAAATAAATGCGGGCTTAATTCCTGTCTTCTTCCAGGTATACGCACAGCTTCGTGCATCCAAAACATGTTTTTAATTAACTAAGAATTGCTTAATTATAAAATTTATTGAATTAATTACTTAACCTTGTTTAAGTGTTAAACAAGCCTGATTACTTTCGAATTAAAGAAAACATTGGTCAACTCCTTTCTTTTATCCTTGCGTTTTGCACTTTATTTCACAGGCCATGATTTCCGTTTTTATTCATATATTGTGCAACGTTCTGTACCCATTTATGTTTCCTTGCACTGTACCGATTCCTTCCTCACCATGCGTGATATCCATGCACTTCCACCTTTCCACGCAAAACCACACCCAGTCACCCATTTATGTTAAATGCCAACCTCACACCATACCTTCCAGCTCCTACTTCATTTTACAATGCAACTTCCTCCATTCCAGAATGCTTACTCTCAACTTCAACATGCAGTTTCCACCCATTCATAGTTCCATGCGTACATATACGTCTTCACGCCTCCATACCGCTACTTCCTTCTCATCCCTCTGCTTCACTACTTCACAACACAAGACACCCTTAAACTCCTCTTCCACGTCTCTTCATCCTCATCTCCAAAACATACAATCTCAACTCCCCTTCCAAATTTCCAGTGTCTGTAACGCAGACCGTAACCTCCACCTACAATAGTGCAACAGGAAACAACACCAAATCACCCCCATACTCGTTTCAACTACTCCGATTCCCCCAGCACCGTGGCCTCCTACCATCCGTCGACCCTTATCCTTCGAATTTGAGATCAATCCCATCGTCAGCCAGCTACTCTGCTCCACGTCGACCCCTAATCGCTGCGAATCTTATATGAGGTCAAAACTCTAGAGTTGCCGACTTTAATGGATCTAAAATGGTTGAGTTTCATGAAGTAATTAATTTTTAATCCTATTCAAAAGTGGGCAGTTTCGTTTATTTCTACAGGAAGGAAAATCTGGGCGTTGAAGTAAGAAATGGAAACGGCAGAGAATTTTGGGGATCGGGATTTTCATTTGGGTTTGAAATTTTACTCTTGATTTTTGAAAGAAATGATTTTGCATCTTTCTTTTTTTCCTAGAAGAGGTGTAATGGCCCAAATTTCCATACTCTTTGAGTCGACTAATAACACCACTCGTCCAACCCAAATTGCACAGAAATACGAATCATTATTAGAAAGAAGTTAGAGGATGAGAAATAGAAAGAAAGAAATATTAGAATTGAAGAAAGCGAAGATCACAAACCCACAGCGGAACGAATAAAATATATTAGATAACATTAACTTCGAAATACAAATCAATAACTTTATATACATACCATCATCAGAGCACAACAGTTATCTCTGGAACAGTTATAAACACCTGTTTCCAGATACAACATGGAACACGGCGGAAAATATGATATTCTATATCAAACTGGTGAAGCCTTCTACTTCAAGCTCCTCCAAGTGAATCTGAAAAATCGCGACTACTTGACTGCCCGTACAAATTTGGGCACCCAATAGTATAGGGAAAACAAAACAAAATAAACTCAGGGTCAGTCATGGGACTGGTGTGAGTAAACTCCAACTATTTGTTTAACTTTAAAAATCTTTTCGAAAGAAATGATAATCGTAAGACCGATCCACACATAAACATAGATGGTTTTTACCTTACGACAACCAAAAATATTTTTGATATCAAATCCGGTGATATTATAATAGTGTCTACAACAAGTAAATAGAATCTAGAGGAACGCTTGCATCTCACGCTCCATATATAATATAAAATCAAAAACCGCAAGGTGCTTATTGGAGATTAGATTTCCAACATGACAAGGTATGGAACCACCTTCCGATCAATGTACTCTAGAGGGGATACATTGGGGTTTCAACAAGAACATCTTGCAATCCGACCCACACATCACCGACCACTCATTTCGCTTAAGTGTATCGAATGTATATCACCAATGGTTGGGATCAGCACTCGTTTCCCGGAAGGGACAGCATCGATAGATAAAAGAAGCAAATGAAATTTCTCTAGATAGGTGATTATACATCCTAATGGGAGCGACCCACATAGCCATGCTGCCTTCCCGATTTTTGTCAATTCCCAGTTGTGAGGCTTTAGGTTTGAATTATCTTCCAGAACATCTGGCCACCATTCACTTTGAATGCCACATCGTCAGATCCATCGGAAATCACCAATTGATTCCTACAAAAATATTCAGATTGTTAGGCTATAGAAGTTTCCCTTCTTTTCCACCAACTTTGTACGTTTGAAGGAATCAACGTACGTAATCCCTTTGGAAATACTCTGTCAGACACTCGTCCATACAAGTTGTCCTAGGTCTGGACAAACCGAAGGCACCATTCTATTAATCCATCTTGGGCAATTTCTACCTAGGGTTAACAGAACAGCCCTTGCATTTTACTCCGTCTTCATAATCTCTTCAACATAAGTTGATATGTAACGCTTATACCAATACGGAGTGGTTTTCAGATATTAACTTTGATCCCGGTCTCTCCATATTGACAACGAAGGTATAAAATAAATTAAATCTTTGATAGTCGGTGATTTTACTATCAAAGAAATATCCATGCAATCAACGGTCCTATTTCCAAATGGAGATTCCATCGATCAACCAACAAACAACATTGTCCCATATAAATTAATTCTTATAAATCTATCATTTATCCAATTTCCCATTTACTTATCTTTTTCCCTGATATTTCATAAAACTTGTTCGGTCTCTCATATTCTTTGGAAAACAAATCAAATATTATAATTTCTTTATTCGAGAAAATGCCTCTTATTCCGGTTAGAAAACAATTATATATATATTCATGATTCCTTATTTTCTATATTAGAAAATATACTTTATTAATATCCGAAAATATTTCTATATTCCATTTCTTAATTCCTGGTTGACCAATTCATTTCATTTTCTACATGTAGAAAATATTTCTTATTTTATTTGGGGAAACATTTCAAAATCCTTTAAATTAGCGCGATGTTATAAAACATCGTTATTATAGCTCAAACTATTAATCATTTATTAACTAACCATATTGCTAACCAATCTTCACCATCGAACCTTAACCATTTGTCCATCAATCATGAAGTCAATCAAGTTGTGGTATAATTACCTCTCAGACCTTAACTGAACAACATTCTCAACTTTGAAATAGCCAAAGCTCACAACTTCAAACAAAATATCGCTTACGAGACTCTCAAATTCAATCTAAGAATCCACTTCCTTTACGGAAAAACATGGATTATAATGGCAGCGTTATAATCGCTGTTTCCAAATATTTGATTTATAAGTCATTTATTATAACGACAACATTAAAATCGCTGCATAGATTTACAAAACATTATTATTACAATAGCGCTAAAATTGCTGTTTGGATTTATAAAACATTTATTATAATGACAGTGCTAAAATTTCTGTATAGATTTACAAAACATTTATGATAACAGTAGCATTATAATCGCGGTTTAGATTTTTAACGGTAGCGTTAAAATCATTATTACCAAATAATTGGTATATAAAAATATAACTTGTACTTATTAATTTAATTAATAAATAAATAATTAGATTTGATCCAAAACAGAAAGTAAAAATAACTACTTCCCTAAATTTGATATAATCGAATCCCAATAAATAACTCTCTCTCGAATAATCTATATTCGATTTATATTCTGAACTTCGGAATTTATCTACCATTTCAGGTTAATTAGATTTCCAAATTTCACTTTGAATTCATCTTTTCTGAATCCTTACCACATTCCTTTATAACCAATTCAGTCTACAAAATGTTATTCCAATTTATTTTATATTCAAATTTTGGAATAAAACTCGTCTTTTTTTCTCTTTAAAACGATTACCAGTTTCCCTTCCTCATTCAAATTCCAAATTTGGATACATATTTCAAATTTGAATTCCCTTTATAGATATTTCATTTGCAAAATATTTTCTTTAAACCATTATTCACTTTAATCGTGAATATATCTCTTTTATATATAATCAAATCAGTTTGATTTCGTACTTGTAAATAACATCTCAAATCCCATTTCTCTTTATAACGTCTATTTAGAATTATTCATATAAAATCTCATTTTTGTATTCTATTTATTTATAATCTCTTTCACAATTTCATTTGTAACTAATAACTTCAAACCCAATAACAATTATTGGTTTCAAATCCGATTCCGGCTTTTCTATATAAACTCAACATGAATTGTCCAATGCTAAATATACTATTAAATTTATAAACATCGTTTATAATCAATTTCTTGCTTTTTTTCCATTTAAACCAGTTTCTATTTTCAAGTCCAATCAAAATTTAATTTCTCTTTTGGAAATAAATTCCCTTTTAAAATCTCAAATTCTTTCCCTATATTCAAAAATATTTTTCGATATTTAAAATAACAAATTTCTAGTGTCAGAGTGATT
The DNA here is from genome assembly GCA_030737875.1 of Allium sativum. Classification (NCBI taxonomy): domain Eukaryota; kingdom Viridiplantae; phylum Streptophyta; class Magnoliopsida; order Asparagales; family Amaryllidaceae; genus Allium; species Allium sativum. The sequence goes on along the minus strand of CM060919.1, from coordinate 601,267,316 downwards.
CAACATAGCACAATCAATCATAGTATACACATCACAATAAAAAACAAACGGTAATATAAATGTTGAGGAATCCAGTTGGATCCCTCCAATCTGTTTCCCTACATCCACAAATGTCAGTAAACATTAATCATAGTAATTAGAGCTAAAAATTGATCAATGGTATAACTATATCAACTATTCAACCAATTTTATCAACCATTCATTCAAACAACCATCACACAGTATAATATATATACATATATATATATACATATATATATATATATACGAGTTAGAGTTGGTGAGTTTACTCATAGTATTTGCAGTTGATGATTTTGCTTTTAATTTCATTAACAATCAAACCAGTGTTGATTCTATCATGAAATTCCAATAGCCCAATCTTCAGCCATGTCAGGTTCACAACGCAGATCTCATCGCTAGGATTCCATCGTGGCCGGTTTCGTCCAGTTCTGATAGCATATCTAAAAGTTATTAACGATTTAGTATGAATGATTTTAATTAACTAAACAAATTATTAATTATCGAGATGACCCCGAACACCGTACTGACGGTGGCAAGGGTAATCTTTGGAATATAACACATAAACAGATAATAGCAGAACAGAATTAAATAAATACACCAGATAATGCACAATAGAATATACTGGATAAACGAAATCATCAGAGTTACACAGTATACAGGATCTTACTTAGTACAAATACAGTTCAGCTATACATAAATGTCTACAACGGAAAGCAAACATAATGTACAATAGGAGCTGAACAACATAAAAAGAGATAAATGATAGAATCCATCTTCAGCTCCAACTATCCAGAAAGAGCCAGATAAAACCTGAAAACAAGGCTGCCCGTGTAGAAAAAGGGCACCCGAGTTTGAAAGTGAAACAAACTACGAGTCAGTCATGGGACTGGTATGAGAAATCTACTTATCACATTATACAATTGGCTAATCACAGGACCACGCCACTTTCGTGGAACGGGTTTACTCCATTGGATTGCCAGTGATTTAAAACAGTTAAATCTTTTAAACATCACAATGCTTTTTTTAAAAATGAAGCCATTATAAGACTCGGTTCCCATCACACAATGCAATGCAAACCGGAGGATAGAGTTTTACCTTATAATGGCCAAAATATGCTTGATACCAAACAAAAGCATTTGATATTACTACTAGTTTTTATAGGTTTCGAAACTATTTCAATCATAACTATCAATCATAGACGGCATGGGTACCATATCATGTCGTCATATATATATACAATCAAAACCGCACAGTCACGTATTTGGAAATTGGATTTCCGTCATGAACCAAGGCAAAAGATAGTCCTTACCGAATTCGAGACTGCCTAGCCTGAGCCTCAGGAACAACTGCAACTGCCCCTTGGAGCGACAGGGTCGGTCCACCGATGTGGATTAAAATTCCTGAACACTGCGTTTCCCCGCCCTTTGGGGGCGTAAATGAGCCAACGAATGACTCCATCGGTCCCGAATCGACCGATATAACCGAGGCGCCTCGCAACAGCAACAACCACATAGGTGAAAATGATATAAATGTCAGGGCTGGTAGGTCACTGACACCACCCTAGCTAGGAAGAAACGCATGCCCTTCCTGAGGTCCTCTCCCGTTTCTGGTTCATATCGGGGTGTGAGGTTCGCGAATTCATGTTATACACAAAGCTACGCCACACAGGCGGTGCTTTGATCATCACCACAAGACCTTGCTTTTCAACAAAAGCCCTGCTCACTGCATCTTAGCATGCCACACAGGCAATTGACACCATGTAACTGATGCCTATCAATCACACAGAATAAATTCCAATGTCAGACACACCATCCATTTACCAGTCCGTTCTGGGTCTGAACGAAACCGGAGGCACTATATACCTCGCAAACCCATCGATCTCCACATACGTCTGGACGATTACCACTCATTATCCATATTTCGGGATGCCTCCCAATCAGGACATCAGTTACCATCCAAACGAGGTGAAGATTTCCGGTCTTCAACCACCGTCTTCATCTTCGATTTCTTATCGTCGATTCAGTTATTCAGAATGGGATAAACCCGGTCTTTCTGAGCAACTCGAGTATATAATAAACACGTGCTACACAAACACTACATACGCATCATTTCAATTCATTAGTCACTAACCGTCAATCAGTAAGAGAACGATTTCCCAAATATTAACCCCGAAGGCCGAAACCAACATCAGATCAAAATCCAGGAAACCATTCGTCTTAGCTAACCTTCAGTTAATTTCTAAATTTCACATCCATATCCTTTATAATATTTTATAGCGATTTATCGCTATTTTTATTTATTTTAAAATAGCCAATTTATTCAAACGACGCTTCGGGCCATAACGCGGCCGTGGCGCTGTTTTTCTTCAGATTTGATTTACACATATCTGAAAATCTAACCGTTGGATCAACACTAAATTTATATCATTAGAAAGATCTTTTCAAAACGAATTCAACGGTTCCAGTTTTGGGAAAATCCGACGGTCGGATCTCCCGGTACAATCGTTTGAAGTTTCGATTACAAAATACGAACTGCAGCGTCGTTATTTGATTTAATATAATTTTATTCATATATATATATATATATAAATATAATCGATTCTGGCGCTGTTTTTTTTCAGATTTGAAATAAACATTCCAGACAATCCAACCGTTGGATCTTCACAAAATTGGCCAAAGCGAACCCAACGGTTTCGGTTCCGGGAAAATCCGATGGTCGGATCTCCCGCACTAATCATTTGAAACCATGGTTTCAAAACACGAACTGCAGCTTCGTTATTCGATATATTTCAATTCCATTTATATATATATATCGATCCTTCGATTTCAAAACTATATTCTTTTCGTACATTTGATAAAAATGTTATTTTTATCCAACCGACAATTATTTCAACGTTTCGCTATTTTCAACTATTCGTGTATGTAGAAAAAATGTGATTTTTATTGTAAAACAATTCATTTCAAAACACGATTATTTTATATAGTTCATATAGATGTTAAAAATATGATTTTTATTATAAAACAATTTATTTCAAAACACGAATACCGTTCAACACATGAATTTCTATTCAACGAATGAATTTCTATTCAACACATGAAGGTTTTCAATAGTTTGTATATATATAGTAAAAATGTGATTTTTATTGTTAAAACAATTTATTTCAAAACACGAATACCATTCAACACATGAATTTCTATTCAACGAATGAATTTCTATTCAACACATGAAGGTTTTCTATAGTTTGTATATATTTATAGTAAAAATGTGATTTTTATTGTTAAAACAATTTATTTCAAAACACGATTATTTTATATAGTTCATATAGATATTAAAAATATGATTTTTATTATAAAACAATTTATTTCAAAACACGAATACCATTCAACACATGAATTTCTATTCAACACATGAAGGTTTTCTATAGTTTGTATATATATAGTAAAAATGTGATTTTTATTGTTAAAACAATTTATTTCAAAACACGAATACCATTCAACACATGAATTTCTATTCAACGAATGAATTTCTATTCAACACATGAAGGTTTTCTATAGTTTGTATATATATAGTAAAAATGTGATTTTTATTGTTAAAACAATTTATTTCAAAACACGAATACCATTCAACACATGAATTTATATTCAACGAATGAATTTCTATTCAACACATGAAGGTTTTCTATAGTTTGTATATATATAGTAAAAATGTGATTTTTATTGTTAAAACAATTTATTTCAAAACACGATTATTTTATATAGCTCATATAGATGTTAAAAATAAGATTTTTATTATAAAACAATTTATTTCAAAACACGAATACCATTCAACACATGAATTTCTATTCAACGAATGAATTTCTATTCAACACATGAAGGTTTTCTATTCAACACATGAATGTAGTTTCAACACAGGAAAATAATTTTAACACATGAATATTATTCAAAATTTCGGCGGCAAACGGCAGGGTAGTTAAAACCGGGGTCGTCCCTAGTACGGCTCCTCGCTCTACCTTAAAGCCTCGCAGCTTTTGACAATGGGGGATCATGCATCTAGTTCGCACGCAGGCGGCATGTATATTTTTTTTCATTTCCACAAACTAATCCTATGTGGTTTCAACCAAATAATTCTCAACCACAAACAGGTATCTTTCAACCACAATCAATCAATTTCAACCACAAACAATTCTAATCAACCAATTTTCACACCAATCGCAACCAATAAATATCGTCCATGGTTTGTGGACGAGGGGCGTATATATATATATATATATAATCATTTCACTTATATTTTAACACATATATAATTTTTACAACACATATACAACTTATACATCGAACATACAAATTATACAACGCTTATACAAGAGGTGTACAACGCTTATATAACTCATACATCGACTATATAATTTATACATCGTCGTTTTCTCTATCGTTTATATATTAGAAATCTCACATTGGGTTCCACTCCACCAAAAATAGCAGAAGGCTCAGAAAAATATGCGGTCTCTTCTATAATGTAGAAGACGTCCACACGAGTCCACTGTCTCTTGTTTCACTGAATTTCGTCAAAATAGCAAAAAGATATGTAATTTCAAACATCAAACAATTTAAAAACGTAATTAATTAAATTTATAGCGCTTAAAAATGCTACCTTTTCCCCTGTTAAAAATCAACAGTCGATGTCGATTTCCCCCCTTCAAAACTAGGGTTCCGCTTTTCATCGCGGGAGGACCACCGTACTCCGATCAACCCCCTCCACACGTGGCGCCATCGAGCCACCTCCCAACGCCCTGAGGCGCGATGAACTTGGACCCACCGATATCCCAGTAACCCGCCTCGAAGCGAACGACTTCGAGCCCAAAAATCAAGCCTATTCCTCTATGATAACTCTCCATATGGGTATGGATCTGACGAGGAAGGGAAGCTCTTCCATTTCGTTCAAGAAGAATCGGATTTAATTGAGTGGATTGAGAGATTTTTTCGTTTGAATTTCTGAGCGATTATGGCCTTTAATTTCAATCGATGGCGGCTGCTGTAATGATAAGGGTTAGGATTTTCTAGGGTTTTATAATATAATTTAATATTATTTTATTTCAAAAATACTTGCTTTTCAATATGAACTTCAAATAGAACCCAATGAGTGTTGCCCCAAGCTAAATACCCCTATTCCGAACACAATGGGATATGCATCGTAACCCAATTCGACTGTTTCGATAGGTTTTCATTCAAATTAAAATATAAATCAGTATATATTCAATTTGAACGTACATTTCAATTTGCCGGGGCCACATACTAATTCCAGAAATTCCAGAAAAATAAATCTAGCTATGTTTTGACGATACGGTCCCAACAAACTAGTTTCGTCGAATTCCAAGATCGTTTGAAAAATGGCCATATTCTGGTTGATCCAATTTAACTGTAATTTACCAAAACACATTTTCCTTTGCCACGCTCACATACTAGCTTCAAAAATTATGAAATTTGAAATCTAGCAATAACTTCACATCTCGGATCCAACAAAAGTGTTTTCGTCGAATTCCGAGGTCGTTTGCAAAATGTCTATTTTCACGGGCGATATAATTTCTATAGCGACCTTTCTGAAAATTCACTTGGCCATAACTTTTGACTCCCACTACGAAACTTCGATTTTTCAGATTCGTTAGAAAGATATTGACTAACAGATTTAAATATTTTTGGTTTCGCTCAAATCCGTTTTGTTTTGCACCCGGTACAGTCAGTCAAAGTTTGAATTCAAATTTTGAAACTACCGCGCCATTTCAAGCCTTGTTCACAATTCAAAGTAATTATATTTATTTTCAACTTCGATTCAAACTTACTTTTCATCATTATTATTTAAAATATTTATTTTAAATATTTATAATCCACTAAAATAGCCAATTTAAAAATTTTAAATTGGTTCATATTTTTCGGGTCGTTACAATCTCCCCCACTTAAAACTTTTTGTCCCCGAAAAGGAACAAAGTCGAAAGTGGTTTGATTAATCAACTCTACATTCGATCAGGCTTCCATTCTTCAACTTTTCAGTTTCTGAGAATTTTCAAATTCTTCAAAAAAAATGGCTAACACCCGGAATTTTCGAAAAATTTCGCCATAACCTCCTTTGTACGGGGAGAGGTTTGGAAATTTATTAGGCCGTATTAGGTACCCAATAAATCCTATAAAGCATACACATATTTATAGTGATATAATCTGGTGATTACAGGGGAGCGTGTATAGATAATAACTCCAGAGAATAAATTCTCGTCACCCTGTCCAAGCCTGAGAGAGTGTGTATTTTTAATTGCTCCAGAGGATAAATCCTCGTCACCTCGTCCCGTGTGGGAAATAAATAATCCATGTGCCGTATCTAATGACTAGAGAGATGTGATTATTGTCAACCCCAGACCCGTGTGGAGTTTTTTATTAATCTGGCAATTTATCGTTACATTTTTATATGGTCATATCAGTCATCAGTTCAACCTGTAACCTCTCGCTCGTATGGTAAATCTTCAACCTCGTCACACAAGCTCCAAATGCTTATGTGGTATATGATGAAGTATGCCTATCTTCAAGAAGTATGCCATGTAGTGTAGTTCAAAATTAATTGTTATTATCCTATGGCAACGTTTATTCTTACACACAGAATAACCAACGCTCTGCATCAAATGGCATTCACAGGAGTTGATATAATAATATATCGCATCCAACTCATTAAGGTTTACCTATTTGTCGGGCATGCAAATAATTTCTTTACTCAACAGCTATCCATTTACCTGTTCAAACATATATAATTCACATGTACATATTTCTATCTATTTTTAAATCAGTTCAATGCGTGATTTAATCGAATAAATTCTACCATTCATTCTCTTATTGATTAAATTAACTATCGTTTCAATAATTTAATTAATCCAGTTTACTATCACATAATGTAACCAACAATCAAATTGTTTTTAACTTTTCAAAAATATATCCTTTATATATTCAAAAATCATATTTCTAAAACCAGGCTATATATATAATCACAAATACGTTATTTAAAAACATATTACCCTCGACTCGTTCTGAGGCACTTCTGACCCCATCTCTAACGAGTTGTTCTGATTTTGCTGCACTCATACTAGGATATTGCTGATCCTATCTGTACTGAGTTACTCGTCCTAGAACACTACTGGTTCTATCTCTGACGAGTTCGCTAATGTGTTATATACCAGAGCTAAGCTTAACCAAAACTCTGATACCAGAATGAGACGACCCCGAACCCGTACTGACGGTGGCAAGGGTAATCTTTGGAATATAACACATAAATAGATAATAGCAGAACAAAATCAAATAAATACACCAGATAATGCACAATAGAATATACTGGATAAACGAAATCATCAGAGTTACATAGTATACAGGATCTTACTTAGTACAAATACAGTTCAACTATACATAAATGTCTACAGCGGAAAACAAACATAATGTACAATAGGAGCTGAACAACCTAAAAAGAGATAAATGATAGAATCCATCTTCAGCTCCAGCTGTCCAGAAAGAGCCAGATAAAACCTGAAAACAAGGCTGCCGTGTAGAAAAAGGGGCACCCGAGTTTGAAAGTGAAACAAACTACGAGTCAGTCATGGGACTGGTATGAGAAATCTACTTATCACATTATACAATTGGCTAATCACAGGACCACGCCACTTTTGTGGAACGGGTTTACTCCATTGGATTGCCAGTGCTTTAAAACAATTAAATCTTTTAAACATCGCATTGTTTTTTGTAAAAAATGAAGCCATTATAAGACTCAGTTCCCATCACACAATGCAACGCAAACCGAAGGATAGAGTTTTACCTTATAATGGCCAAAATATGCTTGATACGAAAAAAACAAAAGCATTTGATATTATTACTAGTGTTTATAGGTTTCGAAAACTATTTCAATCATAACTATCAATCATAGACGACATGGGTACCATATATCATGTCGCCATATATATATATATATACAATCAAAACCGCACAGTCACGTATTTGGAAATTGGATTTCCGTCATGAACCAAGGCAAAAGGCAGTCCTTACCGAATTCGAGACTACCTAGCCCAAGCCTCAGGAACAGCCGCAACTGCCCCTTGGAGCGACAGGGCCGGTCCACCGATGTGGATTAAAATTCCTGAACACTGCGTTTCCCCGCCCTTTGGGGCGTAAATGAGCCAACGAATGACTCCATCGGTCACGGATCGACCGATATAATGAGGTGCCTCGCAACAGCAACAACCACATAGGTGAAAATGATATAAATGTCAGGGCTGGTAGGTCACTAGCACCACCCTAGCTAGGAAGAAACGCATGCCCTCCCTGAGGTCCTCTCCCGTTTCTGGTTCATACCGGGGTGTGAGGTTCGCGAATTCATGTTATACACAAAGCTACTCCACACAGGCGGTGCTTTGATCATTACCACAAGACTTTGTTTTCAACAGAAGCCCTGCTCACTGCATCTTAGCATGCTACACAGGCAATTCACACCATGTAACTGATGGCTATCAATCACACAGAATAAATTCCAATGTCAGACACGCCATCCATTTACAAGTTTGTTCCGGGTCTGAACGAAACCGGAGGCACTATATACCTCGCATACCCATCGATCTCCCCTTACATCTGGACGATCACCACTCATTATCCATATTTCGGGATGCCTCCCAATCAGGACATCAGTTACCATCCAAACGAGGTGAAGATTTCCGGTCTGCAACCACCATCTTCATCTTCGATTTCTTGTCGTCGATTCAGTTATTCAGAATGGGATAAACCCGATCTTTCTGATCAACATGTGTATATAATAAACACATGCTACACAAACACTACATACGCATCATTTCAATTCATTAGTCACTAACCGTCAATCAGTAAGAGAACAATTTCCCAAATATTAACCCTGAAGGCCGAAACCAACATCAGATCAAAATCCAGGAAACCATTCGACTTAGCTAACCTTCAGTTAATTTCTAAATTTCACATCCATATCGTTTATAATATTTTATAACGATTTATCTCTATTTTTATTTATTTTAAAATATCCAATTTATTCAAACGACGCTTCGGGCCATAACGCGGCCGTGGCGCTCTTTTTCTTCAGATTTGATTTACACATATCTGAAAATCTAACCATTGGATCATCACTAAATTTATATCATTAGAAAGATCTTTTCAAAATGAATCCAACGGTTCCAGTTTTGGGAAAATCCGACGGTCGGATCTCCCGGTACAATCGTTTGAAGTTTCGATTCCAAAATACGAACTGCAGCGTCGTTATTCGATTTAATATTATTATATTCATATATATATATATATATAATCAATTCTGGCGCTGTTTTTCTTCAGATTTGAATTAAACATTCCAGACAATCCAACCGTTAGATATTTACAAAATTGGTGTCGTTGGAAAGATATTTCCAAAGCGAACCCAACGGTTTCGGTTTCGGGAAAATCCGATGGTCGGATCTCCCGCACTAATCGTTTGAAATAACAGTTTCAAAACACGAACTGCAGCTTCGTTATTCGATATATTTCAATTCCATTTATATATATATATATATATATATATCGATCCTTCGATTTCAAAACTATATTCTTTTCATACATTTGATAAAATGATATTTTTATTCAACCGACAATTATTTCAACATTTCGCTATTTTCAAATATTCGTGTATATAGTAAAAATGTGATTTTTATTGTAAAACAATTCATTTCAAAACACGATTATTTTATATAGTTCATATAGATGTTAAAAATATGATTTTTATTATAAAACAATTTATTTCAAAACACGAATACCATTCAACACATGAAATTCTATTCAACGAATGAATTTCTATTCAACACATGAAGGTTTTCTATAGTTTGTATATATATAGTAAAAATGTGATTTATATTGTTAAAACAATTTATTTCAAAACACGAATACCATTCAACACATGAATTTCTATTCAACGAATGAATTTCTATTCAACACATGAAGGTTTTCTATAGTTTGTATATATATAGTAAAAATGTGATTTTTATTGTTAAAACAATTTATTTCAAAACACGATTATTTTATATAGTTCACATAGATGTTAAAAATATGATTTTTATTATAAAACAATTTATTTCAAAACACGAATACCATTCAACACATGAATTTCTATTCAACGAATGAATTTCTATTCAACACATGAAGGTTTTCTATAGTTTGTATATATATAGTAAAAATGTGATTTTTATTGTTAAAACAATTTATTTCAAAACACGAATACCATTCAACACATGAATTTCTATTCAACGAATGAATTTCTATTCAACACATGAAGGTTTTCTATAGTTTGTATATATATAGTAAAAATGTGATTTTTTTTTTGTTAAAACAATTTATTTCAAAACACGAATACCATTCAACACATGAATTTCTATTCAACGAATGAATTTCTATTCAACACATGAAGGTTTTCTATAGTTTGTATATATATAGTAAAAATGTGATTTTTATTGTTAAAACAATTTATTTCAAAACACGATTATTTTATATAGTTCATATAGATGTTAAAAATATGATTTTTATTATAAAACAATTTATTTCAAAACACGAATACCATTCAACACATGAATTTCTATTCAACGAATGAATTTCTATTCAACACATGAAGGTTTTCTATTCAACACACGAATGTAGTTTCAACACAGAAAAATAATTCTAACACATGAATATTATTCAAAATTTCGGCAGGATAACGATAGGGTAGTTAAAACCGGGGTCGTCCCTAGCACGGCTCCTCGCTCTACCTTAAAGCCTCGTAGCTTTTGACAATGGGGAATCATGCATCTAGTTCGCACGCAGGCGGCATGTATATTTTTTTCATTTCCACAAACTAATCCTATGTGATTTCAACCAAATAATTCTCAACCACAAATGGGTATCTTTCAACCACAATCAATCAATTTCAACCACAAACAATTCTAATCAACCATTCGTAATCAACCAATTTTCACACCAATCACAACCAATAAATATCGTCCATGATTTGTGTATGAGGGGCGTGTATATATATATATATATATATAAGCATTTCACTTCTATTTCAACACATATATAATTTTTACAACGCATATACAACTTATACAACGCTTATACAAGAGGTGTACAACGCTTATATAACTCATACATCGACTATATAATTTATACATCATCGTTTTCTCTATCGTTTATAAATTAGAAATCTCACATTGGGTTCCACTCCACCAAAAATAGCAGAAGGCTCAAAAAAATATGCGGTCTCTTCTAAAATGTAGAAGACGTCCACACGAGTCCAATGTCTCTTGTTTCACTGAATTTCGTCAAAATAGCAAAAAGATATGTAATTTCAAACATCAAACAATTTAAAAACGTAATTAATTAAATTTATAGCGCTTAAAAACGCTACCTTTTCCCCTATTAAAAATCAACAGCCGATGTCGATTCCCCCCTTCAAAACTAGGGTTTCGCTTTTCATCGCTGGAGGACCATCATACTCCGATCAACCCCCTCCACACGCGGCGCCATCAACCACCTCCCAATGCCCTGAGGAGCGACGAACTCGGACCCACCGATAGCCCAGAAACCCGCCTCGAAGCGAACGACTTCGAGCCCAAAAATCGAGCCTATTCCTCTATGATAACTCTCCATATGGGTATGGATCTGACGAGGAAGGAAAGCTCTTCCATTTCGTTCAATAAGAATCGGATTTAATTGAGTGGATTGAGAGATTTTTTCATTTGAATTTCTGAGCGATTATGGCCTTTAATTTCAATTGATGGCGGTTGCTGTAATGATAAGGGTTAGGGTTTTTCTAGGGTTTTATAATATAATTTAATATTATTTTATTTCAAAAATACTTCCTTTTCAATATGAACTTCAAATCGAACCCAATGAGTGTCGCCCCTAGCTAAATACCCCTATTCCGAACACAATGGGATATGCATCATAACCCAATTCGACCGTTTCGATAGGTTTTCATTCAAATTAAAATATAAATCAGTATATATTCAATTTGAACGTACATTTCAATTTGCCGGGGCCACATACTGTTTCGATAAATTCCAGAAAAATAAATCTAGCTATGTTTTGACGATACGATCCCAAAAAAACTAGTTTCGTCGAATTCCGAGATCGTTTGAAAAATGGCCATATTCTGGTCGATCCAATTTAACTGTAATTTACCAAAACACGTTTTCCTTTGCCACGCTCACATACTAGCTTCAAAAATTATGAAATTTGAAACCTAGCAATAACTTCACATCCCGGATCCATAAAAAGTGACTTCGTCGAATTCCGAGGTCGTCTGCAAAATGTCTATTTCCACGGGCGATATAATTTCTATAGCGGCCTTTCTGAAAATTCACTTGGCCAAAACTTTTGACTCCCGCTACGAAACTTCGATTTTTCAGATTCGTTGGAAAGATATTCACTAACAGATTTAAATATTTTTGGTTTCACTCAAATCCGTTTTGTTTTGCACCCGGTACAGTCAGTCAAAGTTTGAATTCAAATTTTAAACTACCGCGCCATTTCAAGCCTTGTTCATAATTCAAAGTAATTATATTTATTTTCAACTTCGATTCAAACTTACTTTTCATCATTATTATTTAAAATATTTATTTTAAATATTTAAACTCCACTAAAATAGCCAATTTAAAATTTTTAAATTGGTTCTGATTTTCCGAATCGTTACAATTATAAACTAGTTTCTAATTACTTTTTATAACAGTGTTCAAGTTGATTAGCCAACCATTCCTCCTGTTCTTTGTTCGAATAAAATCACCGAGCTTTTACCCCTTATTCTCACTGTGTGAATTATCTACCTGAAATATACGATTTGGTATAATTGATCCACTATAATTAGCTTATCTTAAATTAAATTATACAATTTACTAATTACTCCCTTTTGTTTATAATTATGGTCATTTGAGTTATATAACCCAATTGAAATCTCTCGTTACCCAAAAAGCTGCTCCATCTCTTCAAAATCTTGATACTCCATCGTTTGCAATACAACTCCTTCGAAAGTTGCTCAATCTCTTTGAACAACCACCGGCTGTCACCCTTGACCACCGGGGGGTCGGACTCCAACCCCACAGCTCCGCCTTGGTCCCTCCTCTCATCACCTGTGACCTCGGCCGCCAACAATACCTGCACCGCCCCAAAAATACATTTGAACGGAAAGCGTATTAACCCCAAAATCTCTGGCCATAGGCCATCGATCTACACCACCTGGTCGCCATCCTATAGCCGCGACCTGACATCACCCCGCAACACTAGCTTCGACTTTCCCGAGAATCCCCATCGCACCTAGACATCCACAGCAACCGTCAATAGCAAGTCACATTCAATCACTTATCTACAGTGACTCAGGCAGCCGGACCTCCACCCCGACCCCTCATCAGAGATGCCTCACCGAACACCTTGTACCTTCGACCTCAACTGTGCTTACAGTGGAGACTGCAAACCAGTCTTGCATCGAATTCCCAAAAAAAAAAATCAAAGCTCGTACCAAACATCCTCTCAAACACAACTAAAATCCCAATCTCCAAATTGAAAACTCAAAACTCCTCAAATCGTTAACCCTAGATCTCGTTGCCCATAGAACAGCGAACCTGTTTGGGTTCGAACCTAACCAATATTGCGCTATATCGAAGAGGAACAACCCTAGATCTCGATTTTACATGATTTATAATTCATGGCTTTTTATTCGATTTTATTTTGATTTGGAAAGGAGCGATTTGTATTTTGAGGGAAAGGCTTCGTTCGTGCTGAAGAAGAAAGAATAGAATGGTTCAGCATTTTTATTTATTTATAAAACTTGAGTAGCTTTCTATGCACGGAAATGAGATGGATTGGCAAACATGTTTACATGGTCGGCACGGTTGCCTGAAATTCATTAATTTTGATTAAGACATAAAAAGAAGGAAAAGGGCAATGGTTAGTCTCAATAAATACTTAGGGAGACGCAGTGTATATTTGTCTTCAAAGTTTATCCAGTGTACGTTATTCAGAATTCCGTTTATTTACGGACTACTACGGACAAAAATAAAAATACTATCGTGTCAAGGGATGTGCCATAGTCCCAAAAATATAATAATATCGGTAGATTAACTCAAATTGTGAAACCCAAAAGGTTGCGTATTTAATTTATTAAAAAATTTAGTAAAACTCTAAAAATTAAATTATAACTACGCTTCAAAAGAATCTTGTCCAAATTCAAGACCGATGTTTTAAATATATTTAAATAACCGTTATGGCCTATATGCGATTCCATAGCGACTTTCTGAAAATTTGATTTGGACATAACTTTTTATTCCCACTATGAAATCTGGAATTTTCACATTCATTGGAAAGATATTTTCAAACAGATTCAAATATTTCTTGTTTCGCTAAAATCCGATTTATTTTGAATCCTGTAGATTCTTTTGAAATTTGAAATCGAATATTCAAACTACCGTGCCATTTTAAACTCGTTTTAAATTATATTATAAATTATACTTTTAAATATCATTTTATTAAATAAATTCCTTATAAATTTCTATATCTAATTCAAATAAAATATTTAAATAATTTAAATATTCAGAATTCAATTCCCAAAAATCCGGGTCATTACATTCCTTCCCCCTTAAAATAATTTCGTCCTCGAAATTGCTAAGCAGTAAAATGCTATAACTCTAACTCCTCATGTCCTACTTATCTGAAATCTTATATTCCATACCTTCATAACCCAGTTCTTACCCGAACTTCGAATTCTCATACCAATACTCTTACATTCATAATTCTTTCCAAGTGATTTATCCACCTTTTTGGACAATCCATAATCACTTTCTTGTTTTCAATTCGTATGCTCTTCTGCATATTCACACCTACTCCAATCGATTTTAAATCCATTTATCAATTTCATTATTCCACTTGAAATTTTATTAACCAATTCTGGTTTTCTTATTTCAATTACAATTAACATTTGATTTTAAATTATCAAAAATTTCTTGAAAATTTTCTAGCTCTTTAAATTTTCAAAAATTTCGCCAGTATCTCCTTTGCGCGGCTCAATCGATACAACCACAACTTGCTTTTCTAGGCCTTCTCCAATCCAAAAGAAAATCAAAAAGCCAAGCGGCTTGCCCCATAGGCTTATAAAATCATTAAACCCAAGTAATATTGTAAATATGTACCTTTTTGTCGGGCATAATTCTATCTCTTGCATTTGCTTCTATACAATATCTGCTCAACATACATATATCCATTTCCAGTTTGTTTCAAATCAATCCAACTTCCAGCTTTTAATACTCTAATCAACTTTTGATTAGTTCACATCCATTCTATCAACTCAAATCTGATTTTTATTTCAGGAATCAATCCAACTACCCTGTTTGAGTTTCAATTTCCATTCACAATTTAATTCCAAACAACAATATCCAATATGTATTCAACTTGTTCATACATAAGTCAAACTCACTTTAAAATTACAAATCTCAACATTTCTCTTTATCTAATTTCATTCGGGGTTATTTCTAATTCAATCCAAATTTATTTAACTTAAGTTAAATTTCAATTCATTTGATACATTTTTACCATTTCAATCTATTCAACGTATACGAATCAAATTTTAATTTCAGAATTCAAACTCCCGGGTTTTATCCAATTAGTTTGAAATCATATATATTTATAACCATAATAATTCAAAACTCTTGAATTCTCAAAGAAACTTGTTTCTCAACCGAATCTCGGTAAAAATCTTCCTTTGGTAGCAATTCATCACTTAGAAACTTGAAAATAGATACAAATGATGTGGCCATCATCATCTGAATTATTTTCTAGCGACTAAAGTGATTATAGTGCTTTAAAAGTTTCAAAATCCATTTCAAACAATTTGTTTCCTTTTTTCAAATCCTTTCAAAATATTTCTTGATTAATTTCAAAATACTTCAGAAATATTCTCTAACTTCCGGGATTCAAATTCCATATTCTGGTTTGAATTCAATTTCAAATTTTCTCATTTGTATATATTATCCATATACAAATCATATAACCATTTCAATATTTCATAATTCCATTTGATTGTAATAACAATCAACATATATAATAATTCAAAAATTATTCCTTCAATATCAAAAATAGTTTTTGGGCAAATTACTTCATTTACCCATTTTAAAACAATAATGTATCGAATTGTTTTGTTCGAGAGTTTAGAAACACCTATCGATACAGTTATACATTTTATATTGACCAGAATCTATAAACCACTCAACAAACCAGTCAACACAATATAAAACAATTTTATATCAAATCTATAAATACGCGCTCGTATATGTACTCAAACTCAATCTAGGGTACTGCTAACCCCATCTCTATTGAGTTACGCCACAGAGCCAAGGTTACTACTCAACCTTCAGCTCTGATACCAAATGTAATGGACCGAATTTCCATACTCTTTGAGTCGACTAATAACACCACTCGTCCAACCCAAATTGCACAGAAATACAAATCATTATTAGAAAGAAGTTAGAGGATGAGAAATAGAAAGAAAGAAATATTAGAATAGAAGAAAACGAAGATCACAAACCCACAGCGGAATGAATAAAATATATTATATAACATAAACTTCAAAATACAAATCAATAACTTTATATACATACCATCATCAGAGCACAACAGTTATCTCTGGAATAGTTATAAACACCTGTTTCCAGATACAACATGGAACACGGCGGAAAATATGATAGTCTATATCAAACAGGTGAAGCCTTCTACTTCAAGCTCCTCCAAGTGAATCTGAAAAATCCCGACTATTTGACTGCCCGTACAAATTTGGGCACCCAAGAGTTTAGGGAAAACAAAACAAAATAAACTCCGGGTCAGTCATGGGACTGGTGTGAGTAAACTCCAACCATTTGTTTAACTTTCAAAATCTTTTCGAAAGAAATGATAATCGTAAGACCGATCCACACATAAACACAGATGGTTTTTACCTTACGATAACCAAAAATATTTTTGATATCAAATCCAGTGATATTATAATAGTGTCTATAACAAGTAAATAGAATCTAGCGGAACGTTTGCATCTCACGCTCCATATATAATATAAATCAAAAACCGTAGGGTGCTTACTAGAGATTGGATTTCCAACATGACAAGGTATGGAACCACCTTCCGATCAGTGTACTCTAGAGGGGATACACTGGGGTTTCAACAAGAACATCTTGCAACCCGGCCCACACATGACCGACCACTCATTTCGCTTGAGTGTATCGAATGTATATCACCAACGGTTGGGATCAGCAACCGTTTCCCGAAAGGGACAGCATCGATAGATTAAAGAAGCAAATGAAATTTCTCTAGACAGGTGATTATACACCCTAATGGGAGCGACCGACATAGCCATGCTGCCTGCCCGATTTTTGTAAATTTCCAGTTGTGAGGCTTGAGGTTTAAATTATCTTCCAGAACATCTGGCCACCATTCACTTTGAATGCCACATCGTCAGATCCATCGAAAATCACTAATTGATTCCCAAAAAAATATTCAGATTGTTAGGCTATAGAAGTTTCCCATCTTTGCCACCAACTTCATAGGTTTGAAGGAATACGTAATCCCTTTGGAAATACTCTGTCAGACACTCGTCCATACAAGTTGTCCTGGGTCTGGACAAACCGAAGGCACCATTCTATTAATCCATCTTGGGCAATTTCTACCTAGGGTTAAGAGAACAACCCTTGCATTTTACTCCATCTTCATAATCTCTTCAACATAAGTTGATACGTAATGCTTATACCAATACAGAGTGGTTTTCAGATATTAATTCTGATCCCAGTCTCTCCATATTGACAACGAAGGTATAAAATAAATTAAAACATTGATAGTCGGTGATTTAACTATCAAAGAAACATCCATGCAATCAACGGTCCTATTTCCAAATGGAGATTCCATCGATCAGCCAACAAACAACATTGTCCCCTATAAATTAATTCTTATAAATCTATCAATTATCCAATTTCCCATTTACTTATCTTTTTCCGTGATATTTCATAAAACTTGTTCGGTCTCTCATATTCTTTGGAAAACAAATCAAATATTATAATTTCTTTATTCAAGAAAATACCTCTTATTCCAGTTAGAAAACAATTCTATATATATTCATGATTCCTTATTTTCTATATTAGAAAATATATTTATTAATATCCGAAAATATTTCTATATTCCATTTCTTAATTCCTGGTTGACCAATTCATTTCATTTTCTACATGTAGAAAATATTTCTTATTTTATTTAGGGAAACATTTCAAAATTCTTTAAATTAGCGCGATGTTATAAAACATCATTATTATAACTAAAACTGTTAATCATTTATTAACTAACCATATTGCTAACCAATCTTCACCATCGAACCTTAACCATTTCTCCATCAATCATGAAGTCAATCAAGTTGGGGTATAATTACCTCTCAGACCTTAACTGAACAACATTCTCAACTTTGAAATAGCCAAAGCTCACAACTTCAAACAAAATATCGCTTACGAGACTCTTAGATTCAATCTAAGAATCCACTTCCTTTATGGAAAAACATTGATTATAACGGCTGCGTTATAATCGCTGTTTCCAAATATTTGATTTATAAGTCATTTATTATAATGATAGCGTCAAAATCGCTGTATAGATTTACAAAACATTTATTATAACAACAGTGCTAAAATTGTTGTTTGGATTTATAAAACATTTATTATAACGACAGCGCTAAAATTGCTGTATAGATTTACAAAACATTTATGATAACAGTAGCATTATAATCGCTATTTAGATTTTTAAAGGTAGCGTTATAATCGTTGTTACCAAATAATTGGTATATAAAAATATAACTTGCACTTATTAATTTAATAAATAAATAAATAAATAGATTTGATCCAAAACGGAAAGTACAATTAACTACTTCCCTGAATTTGATATAATCGAATCCTAATAAATAACTCTCTCTCGAATAATCTATATTCGATTTATATTCCGAACTTCGGAATTTATCTACCATTTCAGGTTAATTAGATTTCCAAATTTCACTTTTGAATTTATGTTTTCTGAATCCTTACCACATTCCTTTATAACTAATTCAGTCTACAAAATGTTATTCCAATTATTTTATACTCAAATTTTGGAATAAAACTCATCTTTTTTTTTCTTTTTAAAACGATTACCAGTTTCCCTTCCTCATTCAAATTCCAAATTTGGATACATATTTCAAATCTGAATTCCCTTTATAGATATTTCATTTGCAAAATATTTTCTTTAAACCATTATTCACTTTAATCGTGAATATATCTCTTTTATATATAATCAAATCTGTTTGATTTCATACTTGTAAATAACATCTCAAATCCCATTTCTATTTATAACGTCTATTTAGAATTATTCGTATAAAATCTCATTTTTATATTATATTTATTTATAATCTCTTTCACAATTTCATTTGTAACTGATAACTTCAAACTCAATTACAATTATTGGTTTCAAATCTGATTCCGGCTTTTCTATATAAACTCAACATGAATTGTCCAATGCTATATATACTATAAAATTTATAAACATGGTTTATAATCAATCTCTTGTTTTTTTCACTTAAACCAGTTTCTATTTTCGAGTCCAATCAAAAATTAATTTCTCTTTTGGAAATAAATTCCCTTTTAAAATCTCAAATTCTTTCCCTATATTCAAAAATATTTTTCGGTATTTAAAATAACAAATTTCTAGTGTTAGAGTGATTCAACATAGCACAATCAATCATAGTATACACATCACAATAAATAACAAACGGTAATATAAATGTTGAGGAATCCTGTTGGATCCATCCAATCTGTTTCCCCGCATCCACAGATGTCAGTCAACATTAAGCATAGTAAATAGCGCTAAAAATTGATCAATGGTATAACTATATCAACTATTCAACCAATTTTATCAACCATTCATCCAAACAACCATCACACAGTATAATATATATATATATATATATATATACGAGTTAGAGTTGGTGAATTTACTCACAATATTTGCAGTTGACGATTCTGCTTTTTATTTCGTTTACAATCAAACCATGTTGATTCTATCATGAAATTTCAATAGCCCAATCTTCATCCATGTCAGGTTCACAATGTATATCTCATCACTAGGATTCCATCATGACCGGTTTCGTCCAGTTCTGATAACATATCTAAAAGTTATTAACGATTTAGTATGAATGATTTTTATTAACTAAACAATTTATTAATTATAAACTAGTTTCTATTTACTTTTTATAGAATTGTTCAAGTTGATTAGCCAACCATTCCTCCTATTCTTTGTTCGAATAAAATCACCGAGTTGTTTCCCCTTATTCTCACTGTGTGAATTATCCACCTGAAATATACGATTTGGTATGATTGATCCACAATAATTAGCTTAACTTAAATTAAATTATATAATTTACTAATTACCCCCTTTGGTTTATAATTATGGTCATTTGAGTTATCTAACCCAATTGAAATCTCTCGTTACCCAGAAAGCTGCTCCATCTCTTCAAAATCCTAATACCCCATCGTTTGCAATACAACTCCAACGAAAGTTGCTCCATCTCTTTGAACAACCACCGGCTGTCGCCCTCGACCACCAGGGGGTTGGACTCCAACCCCACAGCTCCGCCTTGGTCCCTCCTCTCATCACCTGTGACCTCGGCCGCCAACAATACCTGCACCACCCCGGAAATACATTTGAACGGAAAGCGTACTGACCCTAAAATCTCTGGCCATAGGTCATTGATCAACACCACCTGGTCGCCATCCTGTAGGCACGACCTGACATCACCCCGCAACCCTAGCTTTGACTTTCCCGAGAATCCCCATCTCTCCCATACATCCACAACAACCGTCAATAGCAAGTCACCTTCAATCACTCATCTACAATGACTCAGGCAGCCGGACCTCCACCCCGACCCCTAATCAGAGATGCCTCACTGAACACTTATACCTCCGAACTCAACTATGCCTACAGTGGAGACTACGAACCAGTATTGCATCGAATTCCCAAAAAAAAATCAAAGCTCGTGCCAAACATCCTCACAAACACAACTAAAATCCCAATCTCCAAATCGAAAACTCAAAACTCCTCAAATCGTTAACCCTAGATCTCGTTGCCCATAGAACAGCAAAGCCATTTGGGTTCGAACCTAACCAATATTGCGCTATATCGAAGAGGAACAACCCTAGATCTCGATTTTACATGATTTATAATTTATGGCTTTCTACTCGATTTTATTTTGATTTGGAAAGGAGCGATTTGTATTTTGAGGGAAAGGCTTCGTTCATGCTGAAGAAGAAAGAATAGAATGGTTTAGCGTTTTTATTTATTTATAAAACTTGAGTAGCTTTCTATGCACGGAAATGAGATGGATTGGAAAACACGTTTACGTGGTCGGCACGGTTGCCAGAAATTCATTAATTTTGATTAAGACATAAAAAGAAGGAAAAGGGCAATGGTCAGTCTCAATAAATACTTAGGGAGACGCAGTGTATATTTGTCTTCAAAGGTTATCCAGTGTACGTTATTCGGAATTCCGTTTATTTACGGACTACTACGGACAAAAATAAAAATACTATCGTGTCAAGGGATGTGCCATAATCCCAAAAATATAATAATATCGGTAGATTAACTCAAATTGTGAAACCCCAAATATTAATATAGGGTGCAAAATACTCCAAGTAAAAAGTTGCATTTTTAATTTATTAATTTTTTTTGTAAAATTCTAAAAATTAAAATATAACTACGCTTCAAAAGAATCTTATCCAAATTCAAGACCGATATTTTAAATATATTTAAACAACCGTTATGGCCTATATGCGATTCCATAGTGACTTTCTGAAAATTTGATTTGGACAAAACTTTTTATTCCTGCTATGAATCCTGTACATTCATTTGAAATTTGCTATAAATTCGAATATTTCTTGTTTCGCTAAAATCCGATTTATTTTGAATCCTGTACATTCATTTGAAATTTGAAATCGAATATTCAAACTAACGCGCCATTTTAAACTCGTTTTAAATTATATTATAAATTATACGTTTAAATATCATTTTATTAAATAAATTCCTTATAAATTTCTATATCTAATTCAATTAAAATATTTAAATAATTTAAATATTCAGAATTCAACGGCTAAAAATCCGGGTCGCTACAAGAGGGCTAGTAAAGTGGACGAACAAGGGGGATACGGGAATATATATATATATATATACATAAAATAGTGAATGGATTCTTGTAGAAGGTTTAGGTTGGCTTCAGAGGGAAGGAACGGGTTGGCTTTCCAGAGAAGCTATACATTTATTTTATTAAGTATTTAAATATTAGCGTACCTCGCTATGTTGAATTTTATTCACTCACGGACTGCTATAGACAAAAATAGAAATACTATCGTGTCAAGCGATGTGCCATGTTCCCAAAAATATAATAATATTGACAAGTTAACTTATATTGTGATACCCCAAAATGCTGATATTAGGTGTAAAATACTTCAAATAAAAAGTTGCTTATTTTTTAAAATAAAAATTACAGAAAAATTCTATAAATTAAATTATAACTACGTCTCCAAAAATCTTGTCCAAATTCGAAACCAATATCTAATTATATTAAGTAAACTGTTGTGGCTTATACATGACTCCGCACCGACTTTCTGAAAATTTGATTTTGACATAACTAACAATCTATAAGACGAAATTTCGATTTTTCATTTTCATTAGAAAGATATAGTTCAATAGATTCAAACGTTTCTTGTTTCAAAGAAATCTGACTTATAACGAATCATGTATATTCAATTGAAGTTGAAAATGTAATATTACGAACTACCGCGACGTTATGAGCTCGATTTAAATTAAATTATAAATTATACGTTCAAACTTCATTTTAAATAAATAAATTCCTTATTATAACTCGAATATAACTCAATTAAATTACTTAAATTACCTAATTTTCATAATATTGTAAATTCAACTCACTCCGAATATTTCGGAATTAAATTTATTATTACACTTTGTATATTAATTAAATATTCATAATTATTAAATAAAATCATTTAAATCTCCAAATTAACCTTTTAAATATTTAAATAAATTAATTGTTCAGTCACTAAAAATCCAGGTCATTACACTGTCTGCCCGATTTTTGTCATTTTCTGGTTGTGAGGCTTGAGGTTATAATCTTTTGGAACAAATGGCCACCATTCACTTTGAATGCAACATCGTCAGATCCGTCGGATATCACTACTTTTCATCCACAAAAATACTTTAGTTGTTAAGCTAAGAGAAAGTGTCTTCTCCACCAACAACAAAAATACGTTTGAAGCAATCAACGTACGTGATTCCTTTGGAAAGACTCTGTCAGGCATCCGTCCATACAAGTTGTCCTAGCATAGGACAAATCGAAGGCACCCTCCTACCAAATCCTAGGAATCACCCTATGGATCAATAGAGAGTAGTCCTTGCAATTCGTAGATTCCAACCATGACGGAATTATAGTTTATCTCTGCTTGCAAGTCAGAGATTATTAGTGGTTCTTACGTTTTATGAAGATCAACGATCTTCAATGCTCTATCTCGACCATCTTCCGACATCTTCCATATTCACATATTTGTTGGTTGGAATGGTTTCAAATATAAATTCAATCCTGATCTTTCCGTACCAACAATCGTATCGGCTAGATTTTGATAGTCGATTATTTAACTATCAAAATAAACAACCATTCAACCATAAAATAAAATGAGTACACTGGTTTAGTACTTAGCATCACCTGCCCTTTTTAGTTTTCCATTCTTTAATCAAAATCTTTAAAAATTTCCAATACTTAGAACAAAGCTTTTGTTTCTTATTTCACAAATAAAACTACACTCAAACACTTCTATTTAACTTATATAACTTCTCGAATTATAATTTATAATATCATTCTCAAAAATACAAATTTATTTTCCTTAACCACTCTTGTTTCTAAACTAATATCATCCACGGATAATCATGAAGTCGTTCAAGTTGGGGCATTTTATTTTTCTCTCAGACCTTGAGTCAACATTATTCATATCTTCATAATAGATAGAAGTTTATCAACAAAACTCGATTCCAATAATTACCCACATATTCCATTCACCATCCGTTTTAAAACATGGTTTTAATATCATACTTTCTCTTGGAAATCTTATTTCAATCTTAACACGTATACTTAATGTAAATATTAAGTAACCATTATTCAACCGTCTCTATTAACTTTACCATCTTTTAAAAGCATTATATACAAATCTTAATTCTATTATAAATAAAAACCTTCGTAAACTTCTGATAAGTTTATTTCAAACTCATTTTGTTATATCTTGATAAAACCTCATCTCTTGTCCAGCATAGCGAATTTATATCGCATCTTAATAACTTAACCCGCCTTACCACTTTAATTCAACCTTGGGTTTTCATTTCAATATCCATTTCATATCTTCATCGATCCCTAGCCGTAAATCAGTAGGAAAACAATTCCATAAATATCAACCCGAAGGCCGAAACCAACATCATATCAATACTCAGAAAATCATTTTACTCAAACGATCTCCAATTATGTTCCAATTCTCCAATTTTAATAATTATGGCTTTTGTTTCAATCATAAACCATATCTAATAATGTGTTCCAATAATATCTCAATAAAACTTGAGTTTTATAACAACTCCATTTAACTTGGATTTACAAAATCCAATTAAACAAAATTCCAATAAGAAATCAATTAAAACTTAAAATTAAACTTAACTTATATTACTATTAATACAATTCTCTTAAAATATCCTTTAACCATTAATAGACCTTTTATTTTCATAAATCTCTATTAATACATTTTAAATCACAAAATTATCACATTGGTTATTATTAAATAAATAACAATCAAATATCAACATTTATTAAAAATAAATGTGGTTTACTTTTCCATTAAACATCTCCATTAAATTAATAAACTAATTTAATAATCAATTCTGGTTAATGCATTTTAATTTTTTTATTAAAAACAATTAATCTCGTTTATTAATCGTTACGTTAATTTCTGCTCGCTTGTCTATCAATGTTATCAATTTTAAGAATTAGCTTTATAAAATCATTTAAGAATTTCATATAAAATTAAATAATAAATAATAAATATTTATTTCCTTTTTATAAACTTCGGTTCAAAATGATATATTTCAAAATTCTATATTCGATTATAAAATAAATTTTATAACTTCATATATATTGAATTACCTGACGATGAGTCAATCTTTATAAAACGATGTATATTTTAGGCCACTTACTATTAATTTCTCAACCAATACAACCCATTGCTTAATAACAAAACAAACGTTGAATTCAGATTCAACAATCAATAACTAAATCAATAATCCAATCATATTGGTTAAACCGTTCATATAATGATCATATGAAAATAAACAATAAATTTGAGGAATCCAGTTAGACCCCTCTAAGCTGTTTTTCCCTACATCCAAATTGGTTACCTCACATAATAATATTTAACACGATAATTATAATAACATGAAAAATTAATTCAACTGATAATAGTCGACTGATAATAACAATTCAAGCATCCAATTAAACTTAATATGTTTATATTATTATAAATGTAACCAACAAGGTAAGTTACCTCGTTTGGAAATAATCGTTAGGAATAAAGATTAGGTTCGATGACATTAAACGAACGTTTAATGTAAATCAGTTATAAAAAATATTAAGCATGTATCTAAATAATCATCAAATCATCCAACAATTATCAAACAACACACAAACAATAAACCCGACTTATATAAAATATAAGTAGGAACTCTGAATGAGTTAAACTCACCTTGGATTCCATTCGTTGTCGAAACGGTTTGTTTAATTAGACAAGCATTTAATTTAATTAAAACCCCCAGATGCACCCGACTCTATCCAAACCAGCTTCAAAATGTTATGCTTGTTAACATGTTTCTAATGTCCCTTGATTTGATTGATTTTGGTAATATATGAGCATGTTACACAATTTATCAATATTCGGTTTAATTTAAAAATAACTAATCTAAGTTATTAAGAATACGTTATTAAAATAAAAGGTTGGCCACATTTAGAGAAGCCCAAAATCTAACATGTTATGTCTACTTTCGGTGTTACTACAATCTGCAGTCTTCACCATTAATTTTATTTATTTAGGCATGCAAAATATTATAATCCTACCCAGGCCATTCTTCCTCTAGTTAGTTGTTCACACAAACAACCCCATGCACATGTCACGTCTCCAACATTCCCCATCTCTTCCCTTTTTTTTAATAATAATAAGCCTGAGGTCCATAAATTCTCATCTGGCCCGCTTCACTCCCCTTAACCCTTGCTCGTTTCTTTTATTACAAAGAGAAAAGCTTCAGCTACTTTCCCCCACGTCCTTAATTCCTCCAATGCCAACTCCCTAAAGGTTACCTCCTCCACTTTACAATAACCGACCTCCATTTATTCCATTAACTTCCCCATTTCTCTACTAAAACTACCAACATCTTCACCATGTTCACCCCTATCAAAAACTCCATCTCTTCCACTCAACCTCCCTTAGCCCCTCATCCTTCTTTAGGCCCTATCACTAGACGTCCTCACGTATACAATATCGGAGTTGCAAAAAAAAAGACTCCATTCTTCCCCGGAAAATACATATCTATGTGGTTTCCCTTAATAAACCCAAAACTAAACTTGAAAGCAAGTACCCATGCTTCTATCTCCCTCAATACTCAAACTAGTGCAGTCACGATACTACACAGCATCGAACGAAGAACGTTCGAACTCACCCAAAAGTTATATCAATTAGAAACTTGTGGTAACGTAAAGCATGAAAAATGGTTACAGAATTTAAAAGTTTAATTTTTCAATTTTTTTTGGTTGGAGAAGAAAGCGGCTTCTTCATGACTATATATAGACGAGGATGAGTGGGTAGCAAGGAATTACAGTGTAGGTTTGAAGACATAATATAGGGTAGGTGGAGATTTTAAAAACGTGGGGCTAAAGGTTTTTAAATTGATTCGTGGGCAAGAAATTGAAAGTTTGGAGCACAAGGAAAGGAAGTGCAAGGAAAAGTTGCTGGCACACAAGAAAGTATACAGTGGGGAAAGAGTCCCATTTCCATGCGATGGACGTTTTAATTTTGTATGGTCACGCTCAAACCCCAAAAATAACGAAACTAAACACACTGCTATGTTTTGACGTTCCGAATCCAATGGAATTAATTTCATTATAATCCGACTCCGTTTGCAAAACACGCGTTATTCTAATTCCAATACATTCATCGGTTCATATTTAAATTTTGTTTGCCGACAAAACAACTCCGGTTGACTCCAAACTGGAAATTTTGCAATAACTAGCTATACATATTCCAATAAAACTCATTTCATCAAAAATGGAGAACATTTGAAAAACATCAATTTCAAAGGCTTATATAATATCAATAAATAATTAAATAATTTTTGAAACCATTAAATTTAATAATAATAAATTATTATCGTCGAATATATCCAAATGGAATAATATACCACTTCAAATTCAACCAATATTGAATTATAACTCAGCTGTTAAAAATTTATGTTAAACGATATCCAAATTATATGAAAAATCCTATTAAATTATATTAAATAAACGTTATCGCTTATAAATGATTTCATAACGCCTATTTAAAAATTTGATTTAGCCATAACTTACAATTTATAATATGAAATCTCCATTTTTCTCTTTCATCAGAAAAATATAATAAAATGATTCAAACGATTCTTGTTTTAAAGAATTCTGACTTAAAATGGATCATGTATATTTAATTGAGTTCACAACTCAATATTATGAACTACCTTGACGTTATGAGTTCGTTTTAAATTAAATATAAATTTATACGTTGAAACTCCATTTATTAAATAAATTCAATTATAATTCCAATATAATATATAAAACAGGTTTAAATATTCAAATTTAAATGACCAAAAATCCGGGTCATTACAATAGCAGCAAAAACGTGCGATCTCATAGAGTCGAGAACCGACTTTATAAGAGTTAGTCTTCCTGCCTGAGAAAGGAGAATCGTGTTCCAATGAATAATATTTCCCTTGAATTTGTCAGTGAGGGGATCAAATATCGTGTTAAGTTTCCTACCACTGTACGAAACAATACCGAGGTAAGGCAAGGGGAGGGAGGAATCCTTGAAGTCGGTGAAGGCTTTTATATAAGAAGATCTCGCTGGAGAAAAGTTTTTTGCCGAGATGAAGCATCTCTTAGCATAGTTAACGAGTTGGCATGAGCACCTCTCGTACTGCTAAACGAGGCAAAGTCGGCGACAAACGGATTGACGCTACCATTAATGAAAATGATTGTTGTCCGCAAGGGATAAGGAAGAGATGAGAGTGCGTCCACTTGGAATGCCAAACCTCTGGATCTTACCTACTATCGTAAGGGAATGCAATCCCCACACGAAAGCCTCAAAAGCAATGATGAACAGAGTCGGCGAAAAAGGGTCTCCATGTCGCAGACCCCTATCTGAATTGAAGAACCCGCTAGCCGATCCTTTGATGGGAACGAAGAACCAGAAGTTAAAAATTAGCCTCAAGACAATGTCGATAATGGATTCTAGGAAACCGAAGGTCCTCACTACCTTAACGATGAAGAACCAAGACATGCGGTCACAACCTTTATCCATGTCCAGCTTAATGACCATAAACCTCTGACCTTGCGGTCAACATGGGAAAGCAGCTCCAAGGCCAAAAGGATGTTGTCAGCAATCAAACGTCCTTTAATGAACCCAGATTGAGAGGAAGATAATACGATCAAGGAAAGGTGATAGACAAGAAGGTAGCACCTCGGAGATAACCTTATTGGAGAAGTTACATAAACTGAGCGGGCGAAAAAGCCGTGCAGGTGTTAGGATTTTCACATTTGGGGATAAGGACCAAACTAGTGGAAGTCCAACCAATTGGGAGGGCTCCTCTCGAGAATAAATATTGAATGGCAAGACAAAAATTTGCCTGAATTATCGGCCAGGTACTCCTGTAAAACACTCTATTAAAACCATTAGGCCCTGAAGCATTGTCTTTGCTAAGAGCAAAAACACAATCCCGGATTTCTTTCGAGGAAGGATGAGCGACAAGGTCTGCACTATCAAATGGAGTGACCGGCTTGGGGATAAAAGCTAAGAGGGACGGGTCAGAGACGGACACCGATGGAGCACCAAGAAAATACCGGAAGTGGGACAAAATAGTCTCTTTGACCTCTACCGAAGTTAAAACCAAAGAGGGATCAGGGCGCTGAATCTGATGCATGGAGAGAATGTTATTCTTCCTACGGATAAAAGAATGAAAGAATTTGGAGTTCGTATCACCATCAATGACCCACTTGATCCTTTCCTTCTAGCGAAGGAAATCGTTCTCAATACGGAGCTCCGACGAGAAGGCCAGCTGGGCAAGCGCCCTAGCCTCCTTATTAGGCGAAGAAAGATCCTCATTAAATGAGGATTCTACTAGAATAAGAGTCTCTTTGGCCGTCCGAACGTCGAAAATATTCTTGAAAACCTGAACATATCAAGGCTTAAGGCAATCCTTGAGACGCTTCAACTTTACAGAGAACAACAAAGGGAGAGCCAATGTCAGGAGAGTTCCAGGAGTCCTCCACAACCTGGTGGAATGTGTGGTGAGATCTCTACATACGCAGGAACCGAAAATAAGAAGGACCAGAAAGGGCGACGAGAGATCATCGTAGAATCATCATAGCACGATTTGATAATGTACGGTGCATATGGGAAGTGGAAAAGGAGAAAGGAAGATTGAAACAACTTTCGGAACCTAACACTCTGTCAAGTCTAGATAGGATATGGTTAAGTCTATCCTAGTTATTACACCAGGTAAAAGCCACACCAACAAAAGAGACTTATGATAGACTAGAGCTAATGATGAAACCTTTGAAATCCGCAACTGCCGCCATGTTAATAGAGCAACCACCCCGCTTTTCGGTCTGGCAAGTGACAACATCAAAGAACCTCTTAAAGCCAAAGCACTAAAACCCAGATCGGATAGCGAAAGGATTTCAGACCAGAGATCTAATTGCTCAATCCGATCACACCTAGCATAAACAACCGAGAAAAGAAAGGAGAAGGAAGAATAAGGCCAGGCCACGGAGAGAAGCTGAACAGAGTCGAGAACAGGAAGGAGACGACATCTTTGGACCAAAGGATCCAAATCTTGTTAGAGACATTGTCTAAAGCACCACCAAAGATAAGGGAGAGAGCTATCTTGGTGACCTCCTATGGACCTAGAAATGGCTCCAGAAGAGCCACTAGGAAAACCGAATGCTTTCTAATGATGCGTTTAAGTCTACCATAGACACGTCGTTTCCAATACCACACACATTCTATAACAGGAAATTTTCCATTAAAAATAGACAAAAATGCCAAACAGCGACAGAAGAAGAAAAATCGAAGAACAAACCAAGAAACCACAGAACTGCTCAGATAAGATAAAGTGTATGTCGATTAGATCAAACGATTTTCTTGGATGCTGCTATAGAGTGTGTGCAAATGGTGTGGGGAGTGTGAGGGACCGATCGTGGTCGACGACACAAGGAACGGGTAAGGAGGGAAGAATATCGATTAACCACCTCTCCTATCTCGGGGAATCCTCAAGATACCCCGCACATCAGAGCAGGCGAAGAAGGAGGGGACAAACCGGAACTCAAGGGACAGGAATTCTCAGTAAGGCGAGATAGGCGATCATTAATGATCACTATATCAGCCTTACTAAGAAGAGGGAGAGAAACAGAGACAGAAGACACATGACAAGCATTAAAGGGGGATGGGCACACTGGGATAATTAAAACACTAATGGGCCGAGGCAATGTTGTGTTGCTCAAAGAATGCAACACAAATTCTTGTGCGGTCTTTACTAACGCCGGACCGTCATCAAAATGACAGCCCCGCATAAGAGGTAAAGAACAGTAACCTAAACACCGTCTGCCGTCAAGTAGTAGTGACAACATAGTGAGATAATCTCCCAAGTAGGCCATATAGTGGTTCATAATGCGAACCACTATATAAATACAACTAAAAGACCATTCAGACTATGCTAACAATACCTAAAATAAACACCGAATAAACCCGTGAAATCTAGAAAAACAAAAAAACAACACACGGATGACAAGAGACACAGAGAAGGCCTCGCTGCGAATCCATATACCAACCATCCCAATGTCCATCAATATTTCTGCCGATAAGCCCGATTCCAATAACCAACAAAATCCGGTAAAAGCTAAACCCATGAAGGAAAACGATAACCGACTAAACCGTAAAATGAAAAAAAAGCAACATTGCCAAATCAAAATGCAATCCACATCTCGACATGGTCCTGATCAAAAATCAATGCCGACTCATAAAGGCCACAAAAAAAGAGAATATGTAGTATAGTCCGAAGCACCAATACTGGGCTGACCAGAGTCGTTAAATATACGACTTTGGAAAACACTTAAAGAAACAACGACAGAAGAAATGGGATCAACAACAACAATAACATTTCCAATAAACTAATTAAAAATGCATAGGTTACGCCATAACCACAAGGTAGACCAAGAACGAGCGTGTAGTGCAATAAACAGAGATAAAAAACAGACCGATCTCGTGGTGCACTAGTGTGACAACTGCCAACACTGATGATGAGGGAGTAAACAGCTCAACTAAGGAATAACCAACCAAAATAAGGGCACCGATAGTTATCAAACTGAATTAAAGGGGAAATGTCAAAAACAAAAAAGCAAACCTACTTCGGAATGTAAGCAACATCAACCGCAACACAATACCTAGGGCCAAAAACCACTGAATCTACAAAGCCTACAACGCTTATCTCCGTTGCCTCTCCAAGAGCGATCAACTCTGGCTACACTTGGAGATAAGTCCTAGAAGAGGGAACAAATCTAGTTATTGGCAACTCCAAATTAATATGTTTTCAATGCTGTAACATGGCGCCAGGAAGCCAAAGCGGTAATTTTAATGATATTTTTCGTCAACACCGGAGATAGGTCTATGAAAGTGGACCTAGGGGGAATATAGGTTATTTAGCCTTCACAAGTTTGAGATAGTTCACCGTCTCCTAGATATCAAGGTTTGGAATCCAAAAGAATAGTTACTCTTCCCTTAATGGGGTGAGCAACATGCTTAAGTGATTCAAGAACCAACAAATATCTTGGGATGAAGGATCCCTAAGCGCAACCCTTAGCATATGACTTAACAGTTTGTAGGAAGGGGGTTTTGTACTGATCTTGCGGAAGGGTCTAAATTCGTAGAAAGGGGGTATTTCACTTGGCTTGCGGAAAGGTTTGGATATAGGTTCATATACATGTAGAAGGCAAACAGTAAGTTGCGACAACAATGACTGAGAAATCACATGGCAAACCCGTAAGGAAATACTCTAAGTATTGATTCACACTTTATTGATCTTTGATTTAGAATACATGAATAGAATAGAAGAAATCCCCAAATCGATCTAAGAATTAGAGTTTACTCTACAGAAAAAGGAATAAAAGAATAAGAATGAGAAAATCGTCCCCAAAATGTGACCCCTGGGGTCTTATTTATAGAGAATTCGAGGCCCCTTCTATTGTTGGGTTATTGGGCTTGCAGAAGCCTCTGTCGACCGCTTTTCTCCTTGGTCTCAGATGATTAGATTCCAACCTTATTTGTGGTGCTGATTATAGCTTCGGAAGCGAGGGTTCATTTGAAGCATCTTCGAGATTGACATGAGCTTGTTGATGTAATTGGCTTTCGGAAGACATTTGTGCTCCCGGTGGTGGGTTCTGGGTGTAGGCTTCCGGTTTTCTCATAAGTACTTTGAGGAGCTTGCCCTCGTGATGTATGTAGATAGTTGTCATTTAGGAACCCAGGTCGGTGTCGGTACCGAGCAAATTAGTATTGATAGCCTGTATCCCCTTTAGGGTTTCGGTTTGCCTTCCGGTGGAGCCTTCAGGTATAGCCTGGTCCTCCGGAAGGTATCTCCCGGTGATTTTTTTGCGGTTTATCAATGTGGCCTTTTGGTGTTTATGCAGTGAATGTTTTGGAAGCTGATTCCGGATAATCCCTACGTGCTTCTAGCTTAGTTTTTTTGATGCCTTTATCTCCTGAGGTATCAGTGTTAAGCAGGTTAATATCGATAGCCCTTCTGTCTTTCTGGGTTTTGATTGATGGAGCTCTTGGCTTCCTCTTCCTTAGCTTCCGACTTAGACGACCTTTCATTATAGAACCCTCTGTCGGATAGATCATGTTGGATACACCCTACCGGATAGACGCCATCGGTATTCTGTAGCTTTTGAGTTCTCTCTAGTGTTTGGCCTTTTCTTCTGGGGGGATCCTTATGTGCTTGTGTCCATCCATTACCCCTTCACCGTCAACTTGTTTCGGAGCTGATTTTCATAGTAACATTCCCTTTACCCCACAATAAAGGGGTGTTTTCGACATTTCAAGCTAAACTTTCAAGCGGATCTGCTATCTCTCTCTTCCAGTATATATACCCCCTCGTTGTTGACTCCTTTCTTTCCTTTATCATTTCCTGGAATTTTATCTCAAGGAAGTATTAGCTATTCAGATAATCATATCCGCAAGTTATCCATATTTTTAGTTTCTTTACTACTAGTTTCATGTGAACAACTCCAAATTTGATAGCTTAAATTAGCATTTTGCTTTCATCTTTTTATGGTGGCATTTGAAAACAAAATATCCTTCCACTGGCGGGTCTTATGTAGAATAATTAAGTTCATACCCTTTCGGATATTGATCTTACCTTGTTGCATAAAAATTTATCAGATCATACTTGGTATTATGGGAAAGAAGCACATTGCTTTCAAACCTGACAGGAATGGCCATTTGCCAAATGATCTCTCTACCTCTAGGAAAGTTAGTGATGCTATCCTCCAGGATTTCGGGATTTCAGGTGTTGACACCTTCCTTCCTTGTGAAAAGGACACCATTTCCTCTCTTCTGGAGGGTTACTTCGCATATTTTGCGGTTCATATTTGGCATAGAGGTTTTATTCCCTTTTCGAATTTCCTTCATCGTTATCTATAGTACTTAGGAATTGCTCATATTCAGCTCTCTCCAAACACCTACATCTACTTATTGGGCTTAGAACTTTTGTCTTTAGAATCGGACAATGGTTCTCTAAGTCCTTCCACTCATGATTACATGGTTCGTCCTTCCAAACTTAGTGATGCTAATCCTCATATTTATTATGCAAATCATATGAAGAAACTGTTGTCCGAAGGAATGACAAGGTTCAAAGATTAGGAGAATCGATTTTTCTTCGTCCGATGCCCTTCGGGTATCACCGGCGGCTTTCACACCCTAACTATGCATATTCGATTATTATTATTTTTGAATTTTTCATCTTTCTTTTGGTATCTTGTCTTCCTATTCACAGATGTTGTTCCCAAATTACCATGTTTCACGGATAAGGATTTAATTAATGCCTTTGGCGTTACTTTTGGAAAATACGGTTACCGGTCTCTGCTGCTCACTTCTTCTATCCTTCGGTGGCATTTTTTATTGCCACCTGGTCAATTCATCATTGGGCAACCATCTTTGGTCCTACTTAGCAAGGGAATCCCTTTTTATCATTAGGGAGAGATGCTCCTTTCTCTTCCAATTCTCCTTTTTCCCTTGACAACTCAGGTATGCTTTTTCTTATCTTTAAAATGGAATTGTATTTTATCCTTCTCTTTGTTTCTTCTCACTGTGTGTTTTGAAGTTGCTTGTACTGAGTCTAGTAAGACTGATTTCATCTCCTTGATTCCGAGAGTTGGGGTTTCTTCTCTCAAGGATGCATTATTAAATCTAGAGAAAATGTAAAGAGGAAACTTCTGGAGAAAGGTTTAGAAGATTCTCCATTGAAGAGGTCTAAGGATGTGGTAAACCTAACTGCTCATTCTGATGTAGTTCTCGATATCCCAGAGATTACTTCTCTAGTGAAGGTTTCTAGCTCGAACACTCACTGTGTTGGATCTTCTGAAGTCCTCAATGAGTTGCATCACGTGATGGGCTTCTCTTCTTCTTCTGAGGACATCAACCCTCTTTGATTTTACCAATCCTACTAATGGTGGTAAATTCGATGAATTAATTAGCCAGATTATTACTTCTTCTGCTTTTTCTGGTGTCAATTCCTCGTTTGATTCCCTCAGAAGTTGTCAAGCTTTGGTCTAGAAACTACTTATGGTATTCTGTTGTCCTCTTTCCTATTTTTCTGCCTTTCTTTAAGTATTTTGTTTCTGAATATTATGCCATTTATAGGCTATCAAGTGGTGGTTTGTGACGCAAGACAATACTCCAGATCCTAGTTCCGAGTTGTTGAAGCTTAAAAGAGAGAATGTGACTTTGAAGAAGGAAAAAGATGCTTTGGTTCTTGAAAAAGAGGGTTTAGCTATGGAGAAAAATAGGTTGGAGCATGCTTTATCCGGAGCTAGGAGTTCTACTGCCTTAGGAAAAGAATCCCACTTGGCACTGGTTGAAGAAAATAATGCTTTAAAGAGGAGCCAAGAGAGATCCAAAAAGGATATGGGCCTACTCGATTCTCGTTGTTCTTCCTTGCATGATCATAATTCCTTTCTGGAAAAAGAGAATGCTTCCCTCAAGATCAAAATTGGTAAGTAGAAACTGTTGTTGCCCAGATTTTCCAATGTAGTTAGCAATGCTAAATGAAGAATTTCCTGCTTCCTTCAGACCACTTTATACGAAATCATGGTTAACTCCTTCGAAGATGCTTTCCTTCTTATTTATGCAGATAACATGGATAAATGCTCGGATTTAAACTTTTTTCTCTTGACCTGTCCTTGGTGGAAAGGTTTGTGTCTAAGATATCTTGTATGCGGAAGAAAGAAGAAGTTCCTGCGAGGAGGGAGATTGACGTATCTGAACTTTTTTATTGCAGATGTTCCTCTCGAGGAGATGCGTGCCAATGATGAAGGAGACAATGTTGTGGTATCGCAGTCTGTTTGTGTCAATATTGATAACTACAAGAATATCAATGTTACTGTAGGTGAAGAGGCACTACTACAAAACATATCAGTTGCTTCGGTTGTTTACCCTCTGTTCCTTCTGTTCAGCAATCGAAGCAACTACAGAAGACGCAACAGACAAAAATCTGTTGCTTCAATTATTCAACTGAAGTAAAAAATCCACCTTTTGCTTCGGTTGTGCTGTCAACGGAAGAAAAAAGTGCACCATGGGCTTAAAACTCAATTCTATTTGTTGCTTCCGTTGCACTTACAAATAAAGCAAAAAATTCTTTTTTCCAAAAAACCATCTTAACAACTCACTGTAATTTCCAAATATAAGACCGCATGGTTATATCCTTAAACAAATAATTATCATTTACAACCATACAATTAAACTAAATAACAACACAAATTAGACACTATAATACACAAATAAAACTCGTTAATAACCAATTCATTTAAAAGCAACAACATAATAGAAAATAATATAATTCATTGATAGTGCTAATAATCCGGTCTTAATACAAAAAATGGAACATCTAGCAGCACATCAACAATATACAAGAAACAACTAAATACATCCTAAGAATTCTATCTTACTAAATCACAACTTCAAGAAGATAAGAATGGCGCAACATCTATAGAATTCTCTCACTTTAAAAGGTGAATTTCCAAAAACAAACCAACTTCCGCTCATAGTGCCCGAATTCCATTACGCTTTAGAAATTCTCTGAAAAGACAAACAATATTAAATTATCAGTTCAGGACACAACAAACCAGACAAACTACCTCAATATTATTAAAAGTAAACATTATGTCGTGTGATTATAAATAATATTAATAAAGACGAATGGTCTCTATATAGTTTAGGACACGGTCATAAACCATTATGTTGTGCCATTATATTTTTCTCATCACGTTGGCTGACAAAGCAATATTAATAAAAATGAAAAACGAAAATGAAAATAGGGTGAATTAAGGAAACAAAAATATAAGATTACATGCGTGATGTCATATGCTGCCCAATGAACGTACAGATAACCCTTGGTTGAATATTGCCTACTTCAACCAACTTGTCTTGCACTAAAGATTTTTTTTTGTTGGAAGTTAAAATTAGCTCTTCTTTTGTCTGAACTAACTGTGCATTACGTTGAAACCATTTTCGTAACGATGATGAAATAATTATTCTGTAAGTGTAACTAAATGTGTTTGCTCAACTCCTCAATTTTCGTAACCATGTAATTATCAAGTTAAATAAATGATAGAAGCTTCCCATTATGAGATATTTATGGTCCTTCACAAAAGGGTTCCTTTGCCCCAAGGATTGGTTCTCTATGTCCCTTTTTAACCCAGTTCATTTATATTTAAATATCTGTACTACTACTGTATGCATGTATCGCCTTTTATTTTAATTTTAACCGAACTGGCTAAATTTATATCCATATATAAAATAAACATATAATAAGGCATTAACAATATACATATGTATAATTTTACGTATGTGTGTGTATAGGTTAAATGATAACTTAAATATTTGCTTTCTTGTTCACATATTTAATTTTTACCAAAAGATATGGACTTGATGAAAAGATAGTGATAAGTGATTTTGCATATAACTAAAATTGTTACAATAATGTTAATGTATGTAAATAAATAAACAAATAGAATAATATTACACTGAAAATCAAATCTTTAATAATAATCGATGTGCAAATTTCTGGTTGAAATGATAAACTTTAGCATATTTGTTTTAATTAACATATAAAACATATTGAGCAGTGGGAGCTTTAAGAAGATGATACTTTCTTTTAAAAGACAACATTGAACCATATGAAATAAGTATATGTTATTAATTGTGTAGATCCTTTTTTTAGTTAATTGATTTTGATTGAATATACTAGACGTGGAAACATAACCTTTTTCGGATTAGCTAGGAGATTGTTGCTATATTACTTCACATCATAGCGGAATGTTAATCTTTGTTATGCAACATATGGCATAACCAATTTTGTTATTATACTAATCCAGTTTGGATGGTAGAGAAAAAGAATCATTACCTTGCATAAAGTATGGCAAAGATGATTGTTATGCATGGTGTTCTTTTCAGGTTAATGTTAGTTGTACGATGTAGATGATATGGAAAGCGAAAAAGTTAAGAAGAATACTATGACACATAAACGATTACCTGGGATAAGGAGAACCCTTAATAGGTTTTTGGTCATACTTCCTCCAAGCCCAAAGATCAGATGGTACCACTTCTCCACTCGATCTGCTGCTTGCTGTTGCCGGTACTGGTACACACACCACTTTTTTCCCTTGTCCCTTTCTGCTTTTAATTTCATTCGTATTTGCTTTACATGTTAGCTAAAATTTCATGGAAAAATTGACAAATTTATTATCATGCAATATTTATTTGAAGGCTCAGACACATGGATTGCAGTTTAAATGAAAGGGACCAATTTTCATTAAAAAGTGATAACTAACTAAATCTAATGTTATTTACATAACTACATCTATGTCATATTTTTAATTTTGGAACTTCAGATTTGTAGTGAGCCACATGCACATTAAACGCCAACAAATATTAGTTGCTTGGCTGTCCCAAAAGAGAAATATATAGAAGAAGAAGAAAAAGGATGCTATCTTTTCTTTAAAACCCATATCCCTATTCAAGAATATTCTCAATATAGTTTAGGACACGGTCATAAACCTTTATGCTGTGCCATTATATTTTTCTCATCACATTGGCTGACAAAAGCAATATTAATAAAGATGAAAAATGAAAATGAAAATAGGGTGAATTAAGGAAACAAAAATATAAGATATGTCATGATGTCATATGCTGCCCAATGAACGTACGGATAATCTTTGGTTGAATATTGCCTACTTCAACCAACTTGTCTTGCACTAAAGATTTTTTTTGTTGGAAGTTAAAATTACCTCTTCTTTTGTCTGAACTAACCATGCATTACATTGAGACCATTTTTATTCCTGTAGTTGTTTTCCCTCTAGCAAAATGCTCTTAGCAGTTTCACATTTTCCATTAAACAGTGGCATGCAACAGAACCTGCCAATAACAGCAAGAAAAATGCTGTCAGATGGCTAAAAATTCATTACAAAAGAAGAATAAATGATGTTTTATAATTGTCATTATCATTAGTGGAGTCTTTCAATTAATAATCAATGGTTTCCCCGTTGAAATAGACGTATAAGGAATTCAAGCTTGAAATAAAAGAAGGATTCCATTTACTAATACTATTTATGTTGTTGTCTGCCCCTATACATAAATATCTGGTCCCATCTTCCAGTTAGTTCACTGGAATAAAGTGCAAAACTCATGCTTGTTCAAAAACAAAGCTTGAGCAGTAAACTTAAATGACCCTTAGTTGTCTCTTTGTAGAAATAGAATAACGTAAATACCCCATTATAGAAGGGAAAAAATATAAATTTAGTAGACATGTCATTAGATATCTAGGTGTCTCATCTACAGAAATTTCAAGCTAAAAAGCAATCGATAAAAAAAATCAAAAGTCACAAAAAATATAATGAGAATCCGAGCAGACAGTGTTGCCGCTTTCTCTTATAAAAAACTAGGAAAAGCTGCTTAAAATTTTACACTATAAAACTTTTGCCCATTCCAAACAACCAATTACACTTGCACACATTACATTACTACTGTAAATCAACTTTTACAAATTTTGTAATAATCACCCAATAAATACACTTCTGCTTCTATACTGTATTATGAACATCCATCTTTCTTTTGTTAAGATAATGAACTAAGTTAAGATGAACAACCATATAATTAAAATTGTTGATCATTCTAATTATTTTAAAATAGATTAAGTTTTGAGTTAACATTCTATTGATAAAATTCATCTTTTTCCATAGTCTTGTTTTCTGATATTATGATATAACATAGCATGCCAGCATATACATTACGAGTAGAGTATTAGAGAAACTGGAAGTAGAGGACAATAGCAGAGAGACATTAGACATAAGCATACAGTTTCAGTGCCTTGGCTACAGCAACCAACTTAAACACTGGAATTGTTTTCAAAGGTTCAACCAAAATCTTAGATTAAGAAAATACAACTAATTAGATGATTAACAAGTAAATCTATGAAACACAGCCACTTAGCATAGCCTCAGACTTGAAAAAGAAAAACAATTAGTTGCTATAGATCCGAACAAGTAATCCTATAAAAGAAAATGCAAAAGGAAGCAAGAAAATACCCGAATCGTCCCCACACAAATGCATTCCACTGCAAAGATGGATATGATTACATTCATTTGAATCATTGCCCTCAGCATCGAGCGAAGTCGATCAAACTACAACGCGATGAGGGCTAGAGGCGAGAGAATTTTCGCGAGAGAGTAAAGAATTAGAAGCGAGCGAATTCAACGAGTTACGCCACCATTATTTCAGTTGCTAGGGTTTTAAAAGATAGATTAGGAGGCGGATAGAACTGCAACATGGTGAGGGCTTTGAACGTGTATATCGGATAGGGTCATGACCTGTTTGCATAATGTGTATATCGAGGCGGCTAGAACTGCAATACGTTGAGGGATTTAAACGTGTATAACATGTATCTCCTGATTGTTTAAGTATTACTTCTCAATAATTGAATCCTAAACATTAACTATTTAACATTAATTGTATTTTACTATAATTTTGTTGATTATTAATAAATATTAATAATATTTTGATATTTAATTATTAATAAATATTAACTACAATTTACTGATTATTAATAACTATCAATAATAATATTATATGTAAATAAAAATTGTTGGTTATAGAGAACAATTTGACTTATTAATATTCTTTAGTTATAAAAATTTATAAATAAGAGCATATAAAAGTTGTCATTGATAATTGTTAATTAAAAATTATCATGCACAAATTATTAGCTAAATATTAATTATTTGCAATTAGTTGTATATTACTCATATTGATTATTATAATGTATAAAGAAATAGTAAATCTATAAAAATTATTATTATTTTTTAATTATTAATAATATTATTAGTTACTAAGTATTAGTTAACAAGCAATAAATACTAATTATTTGATTATAATTATTAATTAAAAAAATAAGCATTGTTAATTATTAAATTTTAATCAAAAAACATTATATACTAAATATTATATATTAATTTTATTGAATGTAACTAGTAAACATTAATTATTTATTATTAATTATATTAATTAATCATTGACCTAATTAATAAATATTAATATTATTTACTCATTATCGGTGATTAACAATAGAAAAATATTAAATATAAAAAATGTTAATTTTTGTGATAACTAGTAACTATAAATTATTTATTAATACTATAATTTAATAATTAGTGATCATTAATTATTTAATAGTTATTTATTAATCATTAAGTATTATTTATATTTATTAGGTATAAAATGTTAAATGCTAAAAATCAATTTAAGTTATTAATATTTCCTTTTAATTATGTATTAATTAATATTATTCTGAATTAGAGAATTGCTAATATCACTCGAGCATCACACGAGTGATATTATACTCGCTGATGTAGCAGCGAGTTAGTGGCCAAGAAAAAAGTAGCGGGATCCGCTTTAATTCAATAATAATAAAAAGAATTGTGCCCACCCATTCAAACCGCGAGTGTCAAACTAGTCGCATGTGCACGAGTGGTGATAGCAATTCTCTCTGAATTATAGATTATTTATTGATTACTAATTTTCATTGTAATCATTATTAATTAATTATCATTTAAATTTATTTATTAAACATTAAATATCACTTCTTAGGTATTAAATTTTAGTCATAATTATTACATAACTAGTGACAATTAATTATTTAATTGTAATTATTAATTATTGAAATTTAAATTTTAGTCATAACAGTTATTGCTAATGGTTAAAATAATAAATATTAATTTCTTCATAATCATAATATACAATATATATTAATTATTAAATATAAATTATTACTTTAGAATTTTACTTTTTAATATGAATATTATTTGATAATTAAATGTTAAACAATCATTATTAGAAATTAATTATTAATTATTAAGTGAAATTAATAAAAATTAAGTATAATATTAAATATTATATAGTAATTAACTACAATAAGTTATTAAATATAAAATATAATTATTGATTATTTGAGAATAATTTGTAGTTATAAATTATTTATTGATAATAATTGATTATAATAAATTATGAATAATGACATGTGTGAGGTTGCTTATGATAATAAATTATGAATAATGACTTATGTAAGTGATTATTAATATGTGCAATTTTCTTTGATTAATATAATTTGATAATAACTATTAATATGTCATTATTAGTTAATAATTATTTAAGGTTGTTTATGATTATTGACATGTCGTTACTAACAGATAATTATATAAAATTAACTGTGAAAAACTATATATCATTTCATAAGTATTAAATAATAACATTGATTGCTAAATATTAATTAGTCTTAATTATATATAATTAATAATAATTAATTATTTAATAGTAATTATTAAATAATAATTATCGAAAATTAATTATTAGATATTACTTCTTAATTATTAAATAATACTAATTAATTTAATGATAAATGTTAAACATTCAATATTAAATATTATTTGTTAATTAATTAGTATTAATTATTAATTCATTTGTTAATTATTAAATGAAATTAATAAATGTTAACTATAATCTACTAAATATTAGTAATTAACTACAATAAATTATTAAATATAAAATATAATTATTTATTATTTATAATAATATGTAACTATAAATTATTTATTATAAATCATTCATTATAATAAATTATAAATAATGGCATATGTAAGGTTGTTTATGATTATTGATATTTGCATTTGCTTTGGTAAAATAATTTGTTGTTTCTTTGGTGCAGTTGCTTCTGTTCTTATGGAAATGATGCAAATACATTATTTGCTTCGGTGCAGTTGCTTCTGTTCTTATGAAACTGATGCAAATACGTTATTTGCTTCGGTGCATTTGCTTCAGTTTCTAAACAACCGATGCAAATAACACAATTTGCTTCAGTGCATTTGCTTCGGTTTTTGGTACGACAGAAGCAAATTATTCTATTTGCTACTGTTATTGGCATAACCGAAGCAAGTAATACCATTTGCTTTAGTGCATTTGCTTCTGTTGTTAACAGAACATAAGCTAATGATACTATTTGCTTCTGTTATAAGAACAACCGAAGCAAATGAGGCGAAGCAACAACCCTGAAGCACGAAGGATGCGGAAAGGCCAAAATTCCTCGGGTTCCCTTTCTATCGAAAATCCACAAGTTTTTGTTCCTACTTCTGAGGTATGACGTATTCTTTTATACACATATTCATTGGTTCTTCTTTGACAATCAACTTATAATCCTTTTCATCTAGACGGAAGGGAAATGGTTAAGTTTTAGGAATTCCATTCTTAAGAAGACTCAACTGGAAATGATTCATCTCACTAGGGAACCGGATAAACAGACGCACGAGTATAACGTACTATGCCACAAATATCATCCCCTTGATAAGAGTGCTATGAAGTTACTGTTTTTTAAACAGAAAGAAGTGGCTCTTAGGCTGCAAACGGCCCAGTTGTGATGTGAGAGGCTCTTACTACGCTAAAAGGTGCACCAGGCTGCTATAGACGATCATCAAGGTATAATACATAAGCGAAACCTGCCGTAAATCACACAGCGCAAGGATAAAATATAATAGAACATATACAACAGGCAATAATAGTGAAATCCACTTGCATAGAAAATGTAAACTCTTAAAAAAACCAGTGGAAAAATCCATACAACTTAGGATAATATTTCTGTACAAAGGTCCTCACTACATCCCTCAGAGTAAAACTTCAAACAGCGGAAGAAGTACTATACAGTAGTAAACATAATACCCCAGCTGCCTGCTCGCTATCGATCAGCATCATCGTCCTCACGAAAGCATCACCTGTCAGCTGCTACTCAGTCTACCCATCCACAGTCGGATGAACAACCCAAGGTAATAAGAGAAAACATAAAACCTTGAGTCAGACAATAATCTTAGTGAGTGATAAAACAGCTAACAAACTTCATCAATAAAGTATATAAGAATGGGTCGATTTACCAACCACTACCCAACACCATAGAAGAACTCACACCCGTCTTCCCCACCTCTGACAGTGATAGCCTTTACAACCCTTAGCATCCAAGGTAACAACAATTCACCCATGGCAGTCAGAACAACCATCAATAACATTCACAGCATCCAGATTACATAGGCCTCACGTACACAATCCTAATCGAGTTTAACATCCCTCAAGCACTATCCCTAGAGGCCTAAACCAATATCAGTAAAGCACTCAAGGAACCTCTCCCTCGATGTTGGATA
The DNA here is from genome assembly GCA_030737875.1 of Allium sativum. Taxonomy (NCBI): domain Eukaryota; kingdom Viridiplantae; phylum Streptophyta; class Magnoliopsida; order Asparagales; family Amaryllidaceae; genus Allium; species Allium sativum. The sequence goes on along the minus strand of CM060919.1, from coordinate 601,222,826 downwards.
ATCCACGTGAGATGGTACAAACAGAGCAGGCAACCATCCATGACTGACTCTGGCTATCACTGCCAATCCTGCTTTGAAACCATCATTAATCGTATGACGGCCAACCTTGCCATATGTCATGGGATAATGGTAACCCCAGTTCTAGCATAAACCCTATACGCCTTTCAACGATACGTATGTATGTCCAACCTTGACAACTAGGCCTTTCAATGAGACCCAAGGTACTCGACAAGAACCCTTCCAGTCTTTCAGGTGCCCCTAATGTACCCATGCTTTGAGCCTGCTAGAACTTACGACAATGATAATCTCTCGGCCTTCTCATCTCTAGTCATCCGACCCGTTGACTTTTCATAGCCCAAGCAACCTTCTCGAGCAACCATTATCCACCAACTCACGACCTTTGAGTTTCCATCTTCCTTGTTATTCTACATCGATCAACGAACACATTACGTCACTTTGAACATCCCCTTCTGGACTCTTGTTGGAGCCATTATCATCATCGAACCAAACAACATCAATATAAGGTTCAATATAGTCCATAGAACTCATCAACATCGGCTAAGGAAATCAACCACATCACTTAGGCCATCAACCACAACACTTAAAAGCGCTGCCAAAATCCTCAAACTCGATCGACCCACAACTTGGGCCGATCGACCTCCAAGACTGATCCCACCTTGGACCGACCACCTCCATGACCGAGCCCACCTTCGACTGACCACCTTTCCTTCCATCCAGGTTGAAGCGACCGACCAAAACGAACGACCAACTAGCTCCTCTGGAACCACCTCACTAGTTTGATCGACCGGGCCTGTTGGCATGAGCCCACAACGGCTGACCGACCAACCACCCATTCCTCTTCAAGCTCGCTCGCTCGACCAACCAACCCTGTTCTGTCTTGCTTCATAAGAAATCACAACCTGGAGTGCACGACCGACTAGAGCTGCACAACCGACCCCCCGCGAATGAATGAAAACCTGCATCCTCCAATGCAGCTCCGATTTCAACCAGAAATTCGCCAAAATGATACGTTTGACGAAACCAACTCACCCAAATCATCCAATATGACCACAAGCATGATATGAAATCAACAATAACACCAATATGACAATTCCATCAATAATTATGTAAAATTCACCAAAAGCACCATAAATGTACATATGCATAAAACTATAGATCTAACTTGCATATTCACATGAAATATTATCGAAATTACCTATCTAAGCTTGCTAAATCAGATCATAGGGTGATTTATATGAAAATGGATTTACCGGTGCATAGATCTATGGAAAAACACTTGCATTTGATGAAAAACATGAACAAACACTCATATACTTCATTGAATCCATGTGAGAGATGCATACCACTCACATATTCTCCAAAACAAGCTAAAATTGATGAAATAAGAATCCGGACAGCAAGCGCTTTGTACCAAACAACTTAATCCAATGAATTATTGCTTCAATTGATGTAGATCTAGCCTCCAATGGTGTAGATCTATGATTTCTCTCCTTGCATTTTGATTTTTAATGGTGGAAAGGTGTTAAAGGAAGGAGGAGCACAAGCCAACCAAATGAGAGAAATGAGGAAGTAAACTATTTCCCATACCTCTCACCCTCTATTTATAGTTTCCACGAACCCACTAATGGGCCTCTCTCAAATTAGCCCATTAGGATCCCAAAACCTGGACAGTATACTGAAAAACCTTAAATCAACGATTTCTCCCAAACTTCTGAGCCAAATATTTAATCTAACCACTCTACGGAAAGGCAAATATCAATTCCTTTCCAATGGCAAAGGTCTCACCCTCTGATTCGACCTGAGTCAAAAGTTGTGTCATGTACAAGACTGATAGGGGCAAAACAGTCACAAACAAAATCGGTAAAAATTATGGACATGTCTCACATCCCCATTAACAACATACTAAAAGATGAGAATAATCCAAACCTCAGGGTATAAAATAAAAATATTTTACGATCATCCGATACGTAAAGTGCGGGCTGTTACATTCTCCCCCTTAGGAATTTCGCCCCCGAAATTCCAAGCAATCACAACAATTCCACATGCTTATCATCCATAAGAAGCCAATTCTACCATCCAAACTAGCAACCATCAAGCCATGCATCCATAGCCTTTTCCTAGCACGCGGAATTCTACCAAAGAACAACGATACAACAATATAACGATGATACGGTATCAAAAGTTCCTAACGACGAAGAGTTCTGGATGAGTCACCCTCACGCTCTCTTCCGTCTCCCACGTACAATATTTGCCATCTTCACTCCATTGTATCTTGACTAGCTTAACCGTCTTCCTCCTAAGCTATTTCATGTCATTCCCCACAACACGAAACGGCTTACGAGGTTTAGCAACTGTGGTCTCGATCTCTAGGTCTCCGTACTGCTCTGGTGATACCACCACATTCGTGTCATGTACAAACTTCTGTACAAATGACACATAGAAAACATTATGCACACTCGACATCTTCTCGAGTAACTCCAATCTATATGCGAGCTTTACGATTCACTCGACTATCGGAAATGGTCTAACTAACCTTAGAGCTAATTTCCCTTTACTTCTGAATCGAACCACATGCTTTAATGGCGAAATCTTCACAAAAACCATGTCACCTACGTTGAATTCCAAATCTTTTTTATGCTTATCGGCATAACTCTTCTGACGATCTTGGGCTACCTTCATTTGTTGCTGAATGATCTCGATACAATCTGAGGTTTCTCTAATCATCTCAAGCCCAAGCACCAGCTTATCTCCAGCTTCTAGCCAACAAGTTGGAGAATTGCACGGTCTCCCATACAACGCCTCGTATGGTGCCATCCCAATGCTAGGCTGGTAGCTATTATTATATGCAAACTCTACTAGATGTAGATGGTCTTCCCATGATCCACCGAAGTCTAACACACAAGCCCACAGGTGATCATCCAGAATTCGATTAACCCTCTTGATTTGACCGGCCGTTTGGGTATGATAAGCCGTACTTAAACACAACTAGGTTCCCAAAGCTTCTTGCAAACTTTTCCAAAATCCACTAGTGAATAATGGATCTCGGTCACTCATTATGCTCTTTGGGACACCATGGAATCGAATTATCCATTTCACATAAAGTTCAGCCAGTTTCGACGTCGTCCTGGTCGACATAACAGGAATGAATTATGCACTTTTGGTCAAGTGATCCACAATGACCCAAATCCCTTCATTTCCTTCCTTGGTTCTAGGTGGTCCATTGATAAAATCCATTGATACCTGCTCCCACTTCCATGTAGGAACATCCAATGGTTGAAGCAAACCACTCGGCTTTTTCTGTTCATCTTTCGCTAACTGATAGTTCATACACTTAGGAATGAACTTTCCAATGTCTCGTTTCATCCCCTCCCATTAGTAGACTCGCTTCATGTCCTGATACATCTTATTACCACCAGAATGAATCATCAACTTCGAGTGATGACATTCTCTCATAACCTTACCTCTCAATCCACCAACATCAAGAACAACTAATTGCCCTTGCTTTCGAAGCCAACCTTCTCGATCGACTTCGAACTCTTTATCTTCTAGTTCTAGCCTGTGGATAAACTCGACAAGCTTCGCATCTCGCTTTCGGCTCTCTCCCATCCTTTCAATAAGAGTGGGTCTTATCGATAAGATTGCCAATATTTCAGGTTCCAATTTGCATCTTGGCCTCAAATCAAACCTCGCCAAATACTCGAGGCTTCTTCATTCTGAAAACATCACTCCCAAACTCGCGTGTCTTCGTCTCAATGCATCTGTTACTGCGTTACCTTTTCCAGGAGTATAGGCTATACCAAAATCGTATGACGCCAGAAACTCCAACCATCATTACAGCCGAAGATTCAAATCCTTTTGGGAGGAAAGATATTTCAATGACTTGTGGTCCATAAACAACTCGAGTCGAACTCCCAATAGGTAATGTCTCCACATCTACGAACAAACATAATTGCCGCCAACTCCAAATCATGAATTGTATAATTCTTCTCATGCGGCTTTAGTTTGCGACTCGCGTAAGCCACCACCTTATCCTTCTACATTAGCACCACTCCAAGTCCAGTACCACATGCATCAGTGTACACTGCCATCTCTTCATTCCCACTTGGAATGGTCAACACAGATGCACTCGTAAATCTCTCCTTTAGGATTCCGAATGCTTGTTCACACTTCGCATCCCATGTGAACACTTGGTTCTTCTTCGTTAACCTGTTAACGGTGCAACCATCTTGGAGAAATCCTTGATAAAACATCGGTAATAATCAGCCAATCTAAGGAATCTCCTTACATCCGTCGCATTCTTAGGTCTATCCAAGTCCTGGATTGCTGCCTCTTTAGCGGGGTCAACTGCTATCCCATTTCCAGAAACAACATGGCCTAAGAACATCACTTCACTCTTCCAGAAGTGGCACTTCGAAAACATAGCTCTCAGCTGATGCTTTCGCAAGATTTCCAACACAACTCTCAAGTGAGTCTTGTGTTCTTCCTCATTTCTGGAGTAAACCAGAATATCATCCATGAATACAAGCACGAACTTGTTCAACTGATCTCTGAATACCTTATTCGTAAGGTCTAAGAAATACGCTGGCGCGTTTGTCAACCCGAATGGCATCACCAACCATTCAAAGAAACCAGATGGTGTCCTAAAACCAGTCTTTGGCACACTATCCTTAGTCACCCTCAACTGGTGAAATCCCGTTGCCAAAATCATCTGAGAAAACACTTTGGCTTCGTGAAGCTGATCGAACAAGTCATCAATCCTTGGCAACAAATACTTTTTCTTCTTAGTCACCTTATTCAGCTCACGATAGTCCACACACAATCTTAACGAGCCATCTTCCTTGGTTGCAAACACGACCAGTCCACCCCATTCGGATACACTCCTCCGAATGAATCCTTTTCCCAAAAGGTCTCTAACTTGCACCTCCAACTCTCGTAGTTCCTTAGGCGCCATCCGCCTAAGAGGCATAATGATTGGTCTAGCACCCTCGACCAAATCGATCCTAAACTCGAACTCATGATGCAGCGGAAACCCTTTGACCTCGTCAAAGACATCTACATACTCATTAGCAATCAGCACAGATGACAGGTCTTCTTGTGGAATCCCAAGTGAATATAGATAACTCATGAAGACCCCGTCTTCACACTTACATCTAATCAACACCTTTCGCCCTTCCACATCCCCGACCCTCACCTCTAGCTTCTCGTAATTCACCCTTGTCGCATACCTCTTGAGCCAATCCATGCCCAAGATGATCCTAAACCCAGCGAAGTTAAGAACATAGCAATCACACACAAAAGAGCAACCATGACTCGACAACACTAGACCATGACGTATCATGCATAAACCGGATGAACCCCCAACTGGATTAGTCACGATCAATGGGCTATCACAAATCTCGAGTTCCAAACCCAAGCGACACACAAGTACATTGTGATGCTAACAAAACTCGTACTGAAACACCGCGAATAGAAAGAGTACCTTGCACCATGACACCTTTTCCCTTTTCCTCTGCAGTTGGAGTTCTTGAAGAAGTTGGCACGGCTTCTAAAGCATATGCCTTCACAACCTTCTTGCCCTTAGCTGATTCTAGACAGTCTTTCTTCTCATGTCCAGGCTTCCTACACTTGAAGCACTGCTTGTCAGCTTTGGGATTCTTGCACTCACTATCAAAATGGCACTTCTGTTGGTAGTTAAAGCAAACCACCTCACTCTTAGGCTTCTTTTGTCCATTCTTCCCTTTATGTTGCTGCTGCTTCCTTTTCTTATTATCACCTCCTTGTTGTGGCTTTGGTTCTTCCTTGGGTGCAACAATAGACATCCTTTTAGGAAGCAGACTCTCATGCCTCAAAGCCTTCTCGACGATCTTCTCAAAGCTATCATCATGGTGATCCACAAGCTGACTCCCAAGATATTCATCCAATCCCAAGACAAACTTCTTGTTCTTTTGATAAGGAGTATCCACATATGAATGAGCATACTTCGACAAGGCCTCGAAGTCAGAAATATAGTCAAGAACTGGGCGACCATTCTGTTTAAGCTCCACAAATCTCTTAAACAGAATAGACTTTTGCATGGTGGGCATAAACTTTGCTTCAAACTTAGCCTGGAACTGTTCCCATGAAATCTCTTCTTCGGGGGTCTCAAGTGTGACAGAGTTCCACCAGCCCATCGCTTTGCTCACTAACTGCCTTGATGAAAGTTTCCTCTTTGTTGCATCATCAATGCCCAAGTCCTTGAAAATTCGAATACAAGTATCCAACCACCTTCGAACCTTTTCAATTGGTTTAGTGCCCTTGAACTGTTTCCCTCCCAACGAGGTAAAGTCTTTGCATAGTTTTGCAAATTCTACAGCTCAAGGCATTTGGACTCCAACATCAAACGTTGCTGCCACTGGAGCGGGGTTCCTTCGAAGGCATGCTTCCATCAAAGCTTCAAACATGGCCGAGTAGTCATGTACCCCGCCATTACCCCCTCCAGACACAGTTTCTTCCCTAACAGTATGTCTTGTATAACGTCAGCTCATTTTAAATCTGCAAGTTAGAATGATTAGCCACTTACAAGATCAACTGCTAAAGAAGTACAATGTTATTATACTATATAGTATCATATAGTATACATCCAACCAAAATCTACAAGTACGTCTCTCATACGTGATTACATCCTGAACTTTGGCTAAAATCGTTAAACAGAGCTCTGGTACCAAATGTGACGACCGTCCATAGCCCCCGCACTAATTAGGAGGAATACTACGCTGAAAGGTGTGCCAGCCTGTTATGGACGATCATCAAGGTATGATACATAAGTTGAACCTGTTGTAAATCTCACAGCACAAGGATAAAATATAATAGAACATATACAATAGGCAATAATAGTGAAATCCACTTGCATAGAAACTATAAACTCTTAACAGAACCAGTGGAAAAATCCGTACAACTTAGGATAATATTTCTGTACAAAGATCCTCACTACATCCCTCAGAGTAAAACTTTAAACAGTGGAACAAGTACTATATAGTAGTAAAGATAATATGCCAGCCTCCTGCTCGCCATCGATCAACATCATCGTCCTCACTAAAGCATCACCTATCACCTACTACTCAGTCTGCCCATCCACAATCGGATGATCAGCCTAAGGTAATAAAAGGAAACATAAAACCTCGAGTCAGACAACAATCTTAGTGAGCGATAAAACAACTAACAAACTTCATCAATAAAGTATATGAGAATGGGTAGAATTACAACCACTACCTAACACTATAGAAGAACTCACACCCTACTTCCACACCTCCGACAGTGATAGTCTTTACAACCCTTAGCATCCAAGGTAACAACAATTCACCCATGGCATTCAGAACAACCATCAATAACATTCACAGCATCCAGATTACATAGGTCTCATGTAGACAATCCTAATCGAGTTTAACATCCCTCAAGCACTATCCCTAGAGGCCTAAACCAATATCAGTCAAGCACCCAAGGAACCTCTCCTTCGATGTTGGATAATCCACGTGAGATGGTACAAACAGAGCAGGAAACCATCCATGACTGACTCTGGCTATCACTGCCAATCCTACTTTGAAACCATCATTAATCATATGACGACCAACCTTGCCATTTGTTAAGGGATAATGGTAACCCCGGTTCTAGCATAAACCCCATACGCCTTTCAACGATACGTATGTATGTCCAACCTTGACAACTAGGCCTTTCAACGATACCCAAGGTACTCGAGCAGAACCCTTTCGATCATTCAGGTGCCTCTAATGTACCCATGCTTTGAGCCTGCTAGAACTTACGACAACGATAATCTCTCGCCCTTGTCATCTCTAGTCACTCGACCCGATGACTTTTCACAGCTCAAGTAACCTTCTCGAGCAACCATTATCCACCAACTCATGACCTTTGAGTTTCCATCTTCCTCGTTGTTCTACAACGATCAACGAAAACATCACGTCACTTGGAACATCCCCTTCTGGACTCTTATCGATGCTATTAACATCATCAACCAAACAACATCAATATAAGGTTCAATATAGTCTATAATACTCATCAACATCGGCTAAGGAAATCAACCACAGCACTTAGTCCATCAACCACAACACTCAAAAGCGCTACCAAAACCCTCAAACTCAACCGACCCACTACTTGGACCGATCGACCTCCATGACCGACCCCACCTTGGACCGACCACCTCTATGACCGACCCCACCTTGGACCGACCACCTTTCCTTCCATCCAGGTAGGAGCGACCGACCAGAACGAACGGCCGACCAACTCCTTTGGAACCACCTCACTAGTTTGACCGACAGGGCCTATTGGCAAGAGCCCACTACGGCCGACCGACCAACCACCCATTCCTCTTGAGGCTCTCTCGACCGAACCATCCACCCAGGAACGCACGACCATCCCTTTCTTTTCTCCAGGCTCGCTCGCTCGCTCAACCGACCGACCCTGTTCTGTCTTGCTTCCCAAGAAATCATATCCTGGGCTGCAAGACCAACCAGAGTGCACGACTGACCCCCGCGAACGACCCAAATCTGCATCCTCCAATGCAACTCCAATTTCGATCAAAACTTCGCCAAAACAATACGTTTGATAAAACCAACTCATCCAATTCATCGAATACGACCACACGCATGATATGAAATCAACAATAATGTCAATATGACAATTCCATTGATAATTATGTAAAATTCACTAAAATCACCATAAATGTACATATGCACAAAACTATAGATCTAACTTGTATATTCACATGGACTATTATCGAAATTACCTATATCTAAACTTGCTAAATCATATATGTTACTACCAAAATTAACATGGAAGAAAGTTGACAGTGAAGGGGTATCGGATGATCAAAAGTTCGCAGAAGGGTCAATAAATAGCAGGGCCTAATGATGTAAAGAAAAAGGGCAGGAAGACGTAATCCGAAAGACCGTATCAACCACAACTTTTTATTCCTCCTAAAGGAAAAAAATTGGAAGGACTAGAGAGCAAAATAGACAGGACCCCTCCGCCTTAGTCAGTCCGACAGGACTCCCTTGACAGAATCAACCCGACGAAAGGCTCCGCGTAAAAGAACCACTCTGATCTAGGACCAAAGAAATCAGAGGTGACTAACCCGACAGACAAAGCCCGAAAGGAAATCTTCAATAATAACATATCCATACACCGATACATCTGAAGGCGAAAGTACTAAAAGCACTAAACCAAAGGAGCACGTTGGCCACCCAGAATCAACCCCTAGAGCACCTACCGCATGGACACCGAAAGGACGAAGTCATAGATAACAGGATTAACGTCAGAAGCCACTCCTCGAGAATCCAGGCTTCCGCAGAAGCCCTACTGAAAGGCCAGCCGTGTAACACCCCGCCTCCGCTAGGGTCACTCGCAAAAGGAATGCACTAGCTTTAGAGGGGCATTATTGGTAAACATGCACAGAAATATCACAAGACAGAACATATAAAATAGCGGAAGTAAAATCAAACTTTCATAACATGAATAAATAAGGTCTAAAGCCTTTTACATCAGAGTACATCAAAACCTGTCTTGCAATAGTAAAGAAGCATAAAGACATTTTCATAAATTATTCCCCAAGTAAAAACAGTAAAGTAGCCATTAGCCAAGAAAAGTCCAAGCCATCCATGATGACCTTCAAGCAGAAGAAGTCCGAACTAAACAACAGTATTTCCTCCCTGTAACCTGGGGGGGAAACGGAAGAAAAGAGGCGAAACAAAACGGGTCAGTCAAAAAGACTGAGTAAGCCCTATCTACTATTAGCATAAAAACTAGTAAAGTTAACTGACATGAGAAACTGAGATAAACATAAGCATGATAAAAAGATAGATAAGCTAAATCAAAATAACAGGATGAACTACTGAACTCAGATAAACTAAGGTGTCATGATAAATTACGATGTCAAGATAAAACAAGGTATCACATCGTCAGGTTTCTATCAAGTATAATATCCCCAAGATATCTGTCACGAATAACGCCCCGTGATATCTATCCTGTATTTTAGCTCTGCACCTACCGTACTAGTATCCCCACCGTGTCATGTGTTAACCAAGAATGACCCTCACTCAAAAGTCGTGTAATGGTCCATGTCAACCTACTATATCGCATATATAGGTTACTCAACTTGTATGTTTTATTCCATGTAAATGTTCAGTCCCTTGCCGTAGACCATACGGGCTTCCCCATGAGATTCTATATTACTTTAACATAGTTCCATGATCCTTAAGATCGGTTTGGACTGTTACCCTAAACCTAGCCAGGGTCTTCCAACATGAATTATCGTTTGTACAACTAGGACTTATGCTACCTAGGGCTACTAGGGATTACGCTTACCTATTGCACGTTTTCGTATCTCGGTTTTGGTTCAACCACCCAGGGCCACTAGGATTTACGCTAACCGTCAACCGCGCCCTTTTTTCCCATGCATTCATCGTGAATCGTTTTCCATGACTGTATGCACATGTATAACATCGTGCCATCCGAGTCCTGTCACAGGGCAGATCAAGACATACAGGACTCGGTCGGGAGCTTTCGATTTATCTGCCGATGCAGATGCTAAGGTCTGTTTTTCTATACGTGGCTATGGTCCCACGCGACCCCTCCCTCAACTAGTGAAAGACAAGACAGGATAAATCCTGTATGAGAACACATTACTGGCCAACCCACAATCCTAGCCTTACTGCAACCATAATTAGATAGCAATTATGGTCTATTGGGTGTTCTCTGCCTTTCCGTACGTACACGCTTGACCGAAGATGGTAGGTAGTCTGACGAAATGCTATCTAGGGTACGACCGTGTATCGTCGACTATCCCCTATCCATCCCCGTCTTTAGGTCGCTCGTATAGCAACCAAGGCATACTCTTGGCTCTTCTAACGCAGACCTTAACCTCTCATGAGCCTAGTATAATCACCTGGCAGCTCATAGAGGGATACCAAGAGTATCCTCACGTTCCCCGAAGCCGCTGCTTCGTTACCCAGTTCGCTGGAGCCTTTATCTAAATCAGATACTTGCTCCTACTCGTATACTTAAACGATGACCCACCGTATCAGGTTACTCATCTATCTATGAACTGGTCTAAATTTCCTTGACTAAGAATCATTACTTAGTTATTCCTCAACTAAGGTTTACCACTTAGCCTTATTCCCGTTATCCTTGTTAACTATGGTTATCCACCTAATCCTCAGAACTAGGGTTTACATAATGGATTAAGTGTCACTTAAGTTCATGACTTAACCCGTCTACAAATCATGTCAAAATTGGCTAAGTATCCAAGTCCAAGACTTAACCCTACAAACCATGTTCACGTTGGTTAAGTATGTATCAACTTGACCCTATCAAATTACTGAGCCAAATTGGTCAAGTGTATTCAAACGATTCGTGACTTAGCCTTTTCATGTTATCACGTTGGATTGGTTAAATATTGGTTAACTTAACCTCAATAAATTCACGAGTTAGATTGGTTAAGTATAGGTCACTTAACCACATCAAATCATCATGTTAGATTAGTTAAGTGTTTAACTTAACCCCATTAAACTACCAAGTGGGATTAATTAAGTTTAGGCTAACTTAACCCCATCCGATTTCCGTGTTTAGACTAGTTGAGTCTAATCTTAACCCCATCCATTAACTGTATTTTTCGGTTAAGCGCCATTGTAACAACCCGTATTTTCAATAACCTGTAATAACATAAATCGAGGCAGAATTTAATTCTAAAATGGGAATCAAGGGAAACGGGCTATGCCATTGCGTTCGTCTCGGAAAAATACGCGAAATAGAGTCCGAGTTTTCGAAAATCGGAGTCCGTATGACCAAGATATGGCCTCGCGAAGTTTCACGAAAATTCCCAAATTAAAGTATACTTAATTAAGTGAAATGGGTTGTGTAGATATATATATATATATATATATATATATATTGATATATATATATATATATAATTGAAAATTTAATAAATAAATATGCAAAAATGCTCAAAACAGCGAATTGGGAGAGGGGAATAACCGAACCGGCCGATTTTTGAAGTCGACCCGAGCCCGCTGGGTCGACTAGGGGTTAATCCAGGGTGTTTGGCTGTCAACCCGTGGGCCGATTCGCTCAAGTGCAGATTTTGCATTTGAATGGCTCTCATGGTCCATCTTTAATCTAAAGGCCCTAGATGGTTCCTACACTTGACTTCTTCCCCAAGACATGCTTTGATGGCTTGGATTGAATCTAGGGTTAATCCTATGGCCTAAAACACTTGCCTAATCTATAAATAAGACCCTAACCTACCCTAATCCATTCATAATTAAACCTAGTGACTAAACTATGGCAAAATGCTAGCTCTCATGGCCTCCACTAATTTTATGAAGAGGGTTGCATACTAATCACTCTCTAATCAACTTCTAATCCCTTCTTAGCATCTTAATCTTCTTCATTTGGTGTTCAAAATTGCTAGTAGTGAGTTTCTATCACTTTGATGATCTTTTGTTAAACTAAGTAGATGAGATATGATGAGATTTATGGTTTTGTATGTGGATTAATGAGTCTTGAATCATATGATATGATGTTAGCATTAATCTTATGTTTATGCATGTTGAGTATGTAAGTTTATGCAAGTTTAATATGATGTATGTTATGTTTGCATGATGCTAAATATGCAAGTTGTGGGCTATGTAATCATATGCATGTTATGCAAGTTCATGGTGATATGCTATGCAAGTTACATGTTTGTTAATATGCAAGTTACATGTATGTTAATATGCAAGATATGCTATGCAAGTTACATGTTTGTTAATATGCAAGTTACATGTATGTTAATATGCAAGATATGCTATGCAAGTTACATGTTTGTTAATATGCAAGTTACATGTATGTTAATATGCAAGATATGCTATGCAAGTTACATGTTTGTTAATATGCAAGTTACATGTATGTTAATATGCAAGATATGCTATGCAAGTTACATGTTTGTTAATATGCAAGTTACATGTATGTTAATATGCAAGATATGCTATGCAAGTTACATGTTTGTTAATATGCAAGTTACATGTTTGTTAATATGCAAGTTACATGTTTGTTAATATGCAAGTTACATGTATGTTAATATGCAAGATATGCTATGCAAGTTACATGTTTGTTAATATGCAAGTTACATGTATGTTAATATGCAAGATATGCTATGCAAGTTACATGTTTGTTAATATGCAAGTTACATGTATGTTAATATGCAAGATATGCTATGCAAGTTACATGTTTGTTAATATGCAAGTTCATGATGACACATTATGCAAGTCTATGGGTTAATATGCAAGTATATTATGCAAGTGAATATGTAAGTTATGTGACATATTATATGCAAGTTATGTGACATGTTATACAAGATTATATGCAAGTTATGTGACATATTATGCAAGTTCATATGCAAGTTATGTGTTTGTTAATATGCAAGATGGCACCTTTGAAACATGTTCATTCATATGCAAGTTGGCACCTTTTATATGTATTATGTCATGAGAACGAAATTACGTGGGAACGATGGGGTTAATTAAATGCATAAGTTAATAAGATTGTGTGAAATTAATATGATTATGCATAACATAAAATAAAGGAACATAGTATGGGAATTTGCCTATTAAGTTAGGTGTACCCATACTATGTGTTGGGAATTTACCTATTGAGTTAGGTCTACCCCATGGGAATTTACCTATTGAGTTAGGTCTACCCATGTTATGAAAAGCTTAATATTAATTAGGGATAATTAATTTAAATTATGAGGGTGATTAATTAGGTGTAATTAATTGACTAAGACACGAGGTTGGACTCAGTTGTAGCGTAAAACTGCCCGGACCCAACCGGCTTAACCAGTTGCTACAAATGTTAGCCCAATGTGAGAGGTCTTAGGCACAAACTAAATACGTGATTAATGTAAAGACACGAGGTTAGACTCGGTTATGACATAAGGCTGCCCGGACCCAACCGGCTTAACCAGCGGTCATAAAAGATAGTCTAATGTGAGAGGTCTTTATGAGGATCACGGTCTTAATTAATTAAGAAACACTTAACAATATAAGCATGTAGTGGGGCATGAGGGTTAAGTGGGTGCCTTGGGTGGCATGAGAAAACTAGTGGGTTGCCTTGGGTGGCAATAGAAAACACGATTAGAATACTTAACCAAAGTGGAACATGTAATTAAACATGATTAAGGGGTTAAGTAAGTGCCTCGGGTGGCATGTGGGAATTAAGTAAAGGACTTGGGTGTCATGTGGAAATCTAGTGGGTGCCTTGAGTGGTAATTAAAATATGATTAATGACTTAACCAAAGTATTTATAACATGTAAGTGAACATGGTTAAAGCGGTTAAGTGGGATACACTAGACAAAATAACAAGCTTAAGTGGTAGCTTGTGGGGGCCCATCTCAACCAATATCCCAAACGTATCTTTGTGGGCTCGACCCAAGTCGAGTGACGGGACACGCATATTGGGCTTGACTATAAGAGGCCAAAAACGGGTTAGCGGTGGCAACGTAGGACCAACGGGTTTCATATGCGTGTGTGGACCCGGGCTGGTTAGTAAATCGTTGTTACATCGTGTAGATATAAAGCCGTGCACCGTTGATATTATCAGGTTGCCACTTTGGGGAAATGATACACCCCATTGTGGGACCGGCACGGGTATCTACGTTAGGGAGCCGATCGCTTGGGAGTAGTGGGTACACCTAGTAATGATAGGGGCAGACGGCACCTATGTAGGGGTACTAGAAACTACTGGGTAAAAATTACTAAGTACATTTAGTGGGATCAACCTTTAAGTAGGAATTAATCTTAGGTAGGTAAAACTGGTGTGGTGCAGTGTAGGAATTATCTTTGAGTAGGTCTGGGGCGGTGTAATTTAGTAATTATCCTTGGGTGGGTAAATGCGTCTTTACGGTGATCTTAGTTTATCCTAAGTTTACCAAGCTGCTTAGTGTAGCCATTCATCCCCAGTCGTTACCGTATATCAACTTATGTCTTCTCTGGTTATTTTAATGATTGTATTGTTAGGGTTATAGGACTCACTCAGACTTATGTCTGACCCCGTTGTTTTTATCTTTTCCCCCAACCCCAGGTTATTAGAGTGGGCCTGGTGCTAGTGGGCTTTGATCTGATTGCTGTATCTATCCTATGGAGCTTGGACCTCTGAAGTGAAGCCGAGCTTATCTTTCCTTTTATGGCTATTAGTTATGTAGTGGGATTATGTACTTCTATTTTATCAAGATGGATATTATGTACTTGACTCTGGTTTATGGTTTTGTGATGTAACCAAACATGTATTACTTTCCGTTGCAATAAAATGATGATTTAAATTTTCAAGTATTACTTATATCTGTCTTGCTGTAATTTTACTGTTCTATATTCACTCAAAATACTTCACCGAAACTAAGGCATTCCCCTGGTATGAGTGACCTTAGCGGACGTGGGGTGTTACACGTGGTATCAGAGCTTAAGGTTACCAGAACAGATAAAATTTTTAGAAAAACTATTTTTCTAAGAAAATTTTTGAAGGAATGTTTTCAAAAACATGTCTTTTAAGAGAAAAGTTTTTGAGAAAAGCATAATCCCCGATAGCCATATCTTTATCTTTCGAATTCTCCGTTTGAATCTCTTTCTCTCTCGTTTTGAGTTTCCCCTCCGTGTGTAGATGATCTTTCTAAGATAGATAAGAATGGAAAACCGCTTCAAGGGAATTAGACGTAAATCAGATTAGAAGTTGGTTCAGGAAGGAGGAGGACTTGTAAGTACTTATTGGATGGACGATGGGAGGAAGGCTCTAATAGTTGTTTGGTTAATAAAGGACGAAGCCTCATTGATGGGAGGTTACGAGTGGAGAATGGGAAGGAGAAGGCTAGTAGTTATCCTTTTGGGAGGAATAGGACACCTTATTAGGATTGACCAAAGAAGCAAGGACAAGGTATGGAATCTTCTGGAGGGTAGTTGTATTCCCTCACGACTAGGGTGCCGTATGGGGATAAGAC
Source organism: Allium sativum (assembly GCA_030737875.1). Classification (NCBI taxonomy): domain Eukaryota; kingdom Viridiplantae; phylum Streptophyta; class Magnoliopsida; order Asparagales; family Amaryllidaceae; genus Allium; species Allium sativum. The sequence goes on along the minus strand of CM060919.1, from coordinate 601,206,789 downwards.
CGTCTAGGTTGGAATTTGGATTTCTTTATTATCCGATTCGAACTTTATTTGATTTGGATGCATTAAGTTCATTTATCTCATCATTGTTAGTGAGTCACTGCACTTAGACACCAGTTTAGTAGATGATCCCTTAGTTGTTTCAAACCCAATTGGGCTCCATGATGTGTTTGGGTTTGAAAGTTTCTATACTTAGCATTGAGTTTGGATGTGATGCTTGTTGGGCTTCACGAGCTATGGGTTAGTTTGGGCATGGACTGGTTATCCAGTAGGGATGCCATTCTTGATTTTGAAAAGAGAGTTGTTAGGCTTATGACCCGCTTGGGTAACACTCTCGAGATCTCTTGTAATCCCATAGAGACTGTTATGCTAAGTTATCTAGAATCGCTGGACACGTCGGTCGAGAGTTTGCGATCTGTTAGAAGTGGTCCGGGAATACTCGGATGTGTTTGAGAAGGTGAAGGGCTTACCTCCCGGAGCGGGAGATTGACTTCCGAATATATCTGGTAAACAATGCCAAACCAGTGACTTGGCCAGTGTGCCACAAGGCTCCTCGTGAGAGGAGGGAACTCCATAAGTAAGTAGGCGATTGCTTGAGAAGGGGTTCATAAGAAGAAGTATATCGGAGTGGGGCGCTCCAGTAGTTTTTTCCATGAAGGCGGATGGGTCCCTCAGACCTTGTGTAGGCTAAAGAGAACTAAATAAACTCACAAAGAAGAATAGACACCCATTGCCAAAGATTGATGATCTCTTTGATCAGTTGGTTGGCGCCTCAGTATTTTCGCAGTTGGACTAAGCCACATGGTTTCGTCAGTTGAGAGTGGCTGACGATAGTATAGAGAAGATTGCCTTTAGGACTCCGGATGGTTTTATGAGTGGCTGGTGATGCTATTTGGTTTGACGAACGCCCCCGCATACTTTGTTGATTGGAAGAGAAGGGTGTTCAGAGAGTACCTAAATAAGTTTGTGATGGTCTTTGTGGATGACATCTTGGTCTTTTCTAGGAGCGAAATAAGTTTTCATATGTGCTCAATAGGTTGAGCAAAGCCAGTTATGGGATAAAACAGTGGTTTTGGAGCGAGACTGGCAAGGACATCCAAAGTTGGTCAAAGGCTTAATTGTTTAGCCATTATTATTATTATTTTTAGTATCATCTCACGTAGGTTGCCTGAACTCGAAGGAGATATCCCTTGGGTGTTTGTCTGATATTGGTTTCGGCCTTTGGGGCTTGCATTTGGGGGATGTCGAATTCGACTAGGGTGGTCTGCGTGAGAGATGGACAGTTGTGACGATTTTGGATAGGATTCTTAGCATCATATGAGTTGAGATAGCGTATACCCCTAACAAGGGAAGCATGGTAGCAGACGCCTTAAGAAGAAAAAGGTTGTCCTTGAGTTCATTGATCGATTAAACGACGGAGCTTAGGGTTTATTTCTATGTTTGACTTTAGACCTTCCGTTGACTTTGTACCCGGTTTGCTAGCCTCCTTGGAGGTTAGGCCTACTCTTTTGGGACGGGGTGGCGAGGCACAGCAAGACGACCCACAGTTGGTTGAGCTATGAGAGAAGCTCATAAGGGGGAGGAGTCGTCCAGCCATTTGAGTAGGTACACCCTAGATAGTAAGGGGTGGTTGCGTAGAGACGGTAGACTTTGTGTACCGCAAGACGAGGGTTTGAGGAAGGCTATACTTGATGATACACATCGGTCGAAGATGACCATTCATCCCGGTAGGGACAAGATGTACCAAGACATAAAGCGAGTTTTCCTTTTTGCCAATCTGAAGAAAGATGCGGCCAAGTATGTCGCTAGATGCTTGGTATGCTAACAAGCGAAAGTGGAACAGAAGAAACCCGGAGGGTTGCTTCACCCGTTGGAAGTTCCGAAATAGGAAGTAGGATAGTGCCTCGTTGGATAACCGAAATCAAGGAAGGGTAATACGGGGATTGGGCTTATGGTAGATAGACTTACTAAGTGTGCCCATTTCATACCCGTGAAGAGCAAGAGGACTATTCCATGTCTAGCTTCAGTTTACCTTCAAGGGATTATTAGTTTGCATGGTGTACCTTCCAGCATTGTGAGTGATCAAGATCCTATCTTCACTAGTGAGTTTTGGAAGATTTTGCAAGAGGGCGGTAGGGACTCAGTTGTGTTTGAGCACTGCATCTCATCCTCAGACGGACGGTCAGACCAAGAGGGTGAACCGTATCTAGAACATCTTTTGAGGTTATGTATTTTGGATTTTGGAGGTACATGGGAAGAGCATCTTCCGTTGGTGGAGTTCGCATATAATAGCAGCTTTCAGTCCAGTATTGGTATGGCTCATTTCAAAGCTCTTTATGGAAGGCCTTGTCGATCTCCTACATGTTGGTGGGAATCTACGGATAAGATCTTGCTTGGGCCAGATATGGTTAGAGAGACTTCAGAGAAGATGGGTTGGATTCGAAGAAGGATGAAAGCGGCGGAATCTTATGCGGACAAGAGGAGAACAGAGCTTGAGTTTGATATTAGGACATGCTTTTTATCAAGGTGTCTCCGTTACGGAATGTGGTTCACTTTGGATCTGTTAGGAAGTAAGTACCAAGGTTTGTAGGGCCATTTCCCATTAAGGAAAGAATTGGAGGGATGGCATATAGAGTGGAGTTGCCTGACAGACTTAGTGGTGTACCGGATGTATTTCATGTGTCCCATTTGAGGAAGTGCTTACATGAGACCGCTGAGGTGGTAGAGCCGAGTTTGCTTAAAGAAGTAGAGTTAGAGCACGATGAGACGATTCGACGAGCTCCTACTCGCATCATTGGGCCAGAGACTAGGAAGTTGAGGAACAGAGAAGTTCAGCTAGTTAGAATGCTACTTGGGAGACGGAAGCGAAGATGCGTTCTTTGTATCCATTTCTTTTGGAGAGTATGTCTTTTAACTTCTCCTTTATCGCTTGCCTAGTACTTATCTTATCTTTAGTAGGTCCTCTCGTTAGTCCTGTTTGACCTTTAGATAGGGAAAACCTATGGTTGAAACATGTGTTTGAGACATGTTATGGTTGATGGATGCAAGTGGATGCAAGTGTTTGCTAGTGGTTGCTCGTGGATGCATATATACACACATTAGGCACTAGATCGGCTCAGTCACTTCATGTTGCATATCGCGTAAATGGATGTGGTAGTTAGATTGATGGATGTATCATGGCTGTGTTATCATATGGATGATGCATTTTTGTGTATGGTTGTGCACGCATGTAGAAATTTGTATGTGTCAATAGGGTTTCGCATACATATTGGATGCATGGCACTATCATGGTTTGCATTAAGGAGGTTTACTGTATCAGTAACCGCCTGATTTTCGCATTAGGTAAGTACATATACACACACTTTTGCATATATCCATCCAGCATTTAGAATCTTGTAAGGACAATGATTGCTCGTGGATGATGCTTTGAGTAGATGGATGATTGGATGGTAGGATACGTTCTTCCTAACTTGAAGATTTCGGGGACGAAATCCTTTAAGGAGGGGAGAATGTAACAACCCGTATTTTCAATAACCTGTAATAACATAAATCGAGGCAGAATTTAATTCTAAAATGGGAATCAAGGGAAACGGGCTATGCCATTGCGTTCGTCTCGGAAAAATACGCGAAATAGAGTCCGAGTTTTCGAAAATCGGAGTCCGTATGACCAAGATATGGCCTCGCGAAGTTTCACGAAAATTCCCAAATTAAAGTATACTTAATTAAGTGAAATGGGTTGTGTAGATATATATATATATATATATATATTGATATATATATATATATATACAATTGAAAATTTAATAAATAAATATGCAAAAATGCTCAAAACAGCGAATTGGGAGAGGGGAATAACCGAACCGGCCGATTTTTGAAGTCGACCCGAGCCCGCTGGGTCGACTAGGGGTTAATCCAGGGTGTTTGGCTGTCAACCCGTGGGCCGATTCGCTCAAGTGCAGATTTTGCATTTGAATGGCTCTCATGGTCCATCTTTAATCTAAAGGCCCTAGATGGTTCCTACACTTGACTTCTTCCCCAAGACATGCTTTGATGGCTTGGATTGAATCTAGGGTTAATCCTATGGCCTAAAACACTTGCCTAATCTATAAATAAGACCCTAACCTACCCTAATCCATTCATAATTAAACCTAGTGACTAAACTATGGCAAAATGCTAGCTCTCATGGCCTCCACTAATTTTATGAAGAGGGTTGCATACTAATCACTCTCTAATCAACTTCTAATCCCTTCTTAGCATCTTAATCTTCTTCATTTGGTGTTCAAAATTGCTAGTAGTGAGTTTCTATCACTTTGATGATCTTTTGTTAAACTAAGTAGATGAGATATGATGAGATTTATGGTTTTGTATGTGGATTAATGAGTCTTGAATCATATGATATGATGTTAGCATTAATCTTATGTTTATGCATGTTGAGTATGTAAGTTTATGCAAGTTTAATATGATGTATGTTATGTTTGCATGATGCTAAATATGCAAGTTGTGGGCTATGTAATCATATGCATGTTATGCAAGTTCATGGTGATATGCTATGCAAGTTACATGTTTGTTAATATGCAAGTTACATGTATGTTAATATGCAAGATATGCTATGCAAGTTACATGTTTGTTAATATGCAAGTTACATGTATGTTAATATGCAAGATATGCTATGCAAGTTACATGTTTGTTAATATGCAAGTTACATGTATGTTAATATGCAAGATATGCTATGCAAGTTACATGTTTGTTAATATGCAAGTTACATGTATGTTAATATGCAAGATATGCTATGCAAGTTACATGTTTGTTAATATGCAAGTTACATGTATGTTAATATGCAAGATATGCTATGCAAGTTACATGTTTGTTAATATGCAAGTTACATGTTTGTTAATATGCAAGTTACATGTTTGTTAATATGCAAGTTACATGTATGTTAATATGCAAGATATGCTATGCAAGTTACATGTTTGTTAATATGCAAGTTACATGTATGTTAATATGCAAGATATGCTATGCAAGTTACATGTTTGTTAATATGCAAGTTACATGTATGTTAATATGCAAGATATGCTATGCAAGTTACATGTTTGTTAATATGCAAGTTCATGATGACACATTATGCAAGTCTATGGGTTAATATGCAAGTATATTATGCAAGTGAATATGTAAGTTATGTGACATATTATATGCAAGTTATGTGACATGTTATACAAGATTATATGCAAGTTATGTGACATATTATGCAAGTTCATATGCAAGTTATGTGTTTGTTAATATGCAAGATGGCACCTTTGAAACATGTTCATTCATATGCAAGTTGGCACCTTTTATATGTATTATGTCATGAGAACGAAATTACGTGGGAACGATGGGGTTAATTAAATGCATAAGTTAATAAGATTGTGTGAAATTAATATGATTATGCATAACATAAAATAAAGGAACATAGTATGGGAATTTGCCTATTAAGTTAGGTGTACCCATACTATGTGTTGGGAATTTACCTATTGAGTTAGGTCTACCCCATGGGAATTTACCTATTGAGTTAGGTCTACCCATGTTATGAAAAGCTTAATATTAATTAGGGATAATTAATTTAAATTATGAGGGTGATTAATTAGGTGTAATTAATTGACTAAGACACGAGGTTGGACTCAGTTGTAGCGTAAAACTGCCCGGACCCAACCGGCTTAACCAGTTGCTACAAATGTTAGCCCAATGTGAGAGGTCTTAGGCACAAACTAAATACGTGATTAATGTAAAGACACGAGGTTAGACTCGGTTATGACATAAGGCTGCCCGGACCCAACCGGCTTAACCAGCGGTCATAAAAGATAGTCTAATGTGAGAGGTCTTTATGAGGATCACGGTCTTAATTAATTAAGAAACACTTAACCATATAAGCATGTAGTGGGGCATGAGGGTTAAGTGGGTGCCTTGGGTGGCATGAGAAAACTAGTGGGTTGCCTTGGGTGGCAATAGAAAACACGATTAGAATACTTAACCAAAGTGGAACATGTAATTAAACATGATTAAGGGGTTAAGTAAGTGCCTCGGGTGGCATGTGGGAATTAAGTAAAGGACTTGGGTGTCATGTGGAAATCTAGTGGGTGCCTTGAGTGGTAATTAAAATATGATTAATGACTTAACCAAAGTATTTATAACATGTAAGTGAACATGGTTAAAGCGGTTAAGTGGGATACACTAGACAAAATAACAAGCTTAAGTGGTAGCTTGTGGGGGCCCATCTCAACCAATATCCCAAACGTATCTTTGTGGGCTCGACCCAAGTCGAGTGACGGGACACGCATATTGGGCTTGACTATAAGAGGCCAAAAACGGGTTAGCGGTGGCAACGTAGGACCAACGGGTTTCATATGCGTGTGTGGACCCGGGCTGGTTAGTAAATCGTTGTTACATCGTGTAGATATAAAGCCGTGCACCGTTGATATTATCAGGTTGCCACTTTGGGGAAATGATACACCCCATTGTGGGACCGGCACGGGTATCTACGTTAGGGAGCCGATCGCTTGGGAGTAGTGGGTACACCTAGTAATGATAGGGGCAGACGGCACCTATGTAGGGGTACTAGAAACTACTGGGTAAAAATTACTAAGTACATTTAGTGGGATCAACCTTTAAGTAGGAATTAATCTTAGGTAGGTAAAACTGGTGTGGTGCAGTGTAGGAATTATCTTTGAGTAGGTCTGGGGCGGTGTAATTTAGTAATTATCCTTGGGTGGGTAAATGCGTCTTTACGGTGATCTTAGTTTATCCTAAGTTTACCAAGCTGCTTAGTGTAGCCATTCATCCCCAGTCGTTACCGTATATCAACTTATGTCTTCTCTGGTTATTTTAATGATTGTATTGTTAGGGTTATAGGACTCACTCAGACTTATGTCTGACCCCGTTGTTTTTATCTTTTCCCCCAACCCCAGGTTATTAGAGTGGGCCTGGTGCTAGTGGGCTTTGATCTGATTGCTGTATCTATCCTATGGAGCTTGGACCTCTGAAGTGAAGCCGAGCTTATCTTTCCTTTTATGGCTATTAGTTATGTAGTGGGATTATGTACTTCTATTTTATCAAGATGGATATTATGTACTTGACTCTGGTTTATGGTTTTGTGATGTAACCAAACATGTATTACTTTCCGTTGCAATAAAATGATGATTTAAATTTTCAAGTATTACTTATATCTGTCTTGCTGTAATTTTACTGTTCTATATTCACTCAAAATACTTCACCGAAACTAAGGCATTCCCCTGGTATGAGTGACCTTAGCGGACGTGGGGTGTTACAGCCATTAAGAAAACTTACTTAACCTTACCAAGTTATCGGGTTGGATTGATTAAGTGTTGGTTAACTTAACCCCGTCCACTAGTCGTATAAAAATGGTTAAGTGTCATTAGGCAAATCAAATTACTTAACCTACCCAACCTTGTCATGTTTTGTTAAGTATCATTAGCCTAATCAAATTACTTAACCCATTTGTCCATGTCATATTTGATTAAGATTCATTAATCAAATTAACTTAACCCTATCATGTGGCATTAATTACTTAATGCACCTCAACCTCTCACATTAGACTTTGTTGTGGTTAATAGTTAAGCCGGTCGGTTCCGGGTAGCTTTACACCACAACTTGGTCTAACCTCGGGTTCAAGCACAACATGACCAACTTCTCACATTGGGTCCTATTGTTTGCAACTACTAGTTAGGCCGGTCGGTTCCGGGTAGTTTTACATTGCAAACTCAACCCAACCTCGAGTTGGCCATACTTATATTATCTAAGTGTCATGTCCATCGTGTTTCCAAAACATGTTACAAGTTTTCAAGCATTTGGGTAGACCTAACTTAATAGGTAAATTCCCAAAGGGTAGACCTAACTTAATAGGTAAATTCCCAAGCTTATGTTTTTATGCATACTTACATGTCAACTTCCATGTTATATTTCAAGTCATATTTTCAAGTTATATTTTCATGTCACTAGAAATTACCCATAACATAACCCAACGCTTTTAAACTCGCATATACGTTCGCAACAACGTAATGGATTAAAAGAAGAGACTTGGCAAAGGCATGAAAAAAATGGATATTAAGCCACAAGTTAATCATGGTGGCAAATGAGGCACAAATGTGTTCATTAACTTGCATGTTACATTCTTAAGCCTCAAAAACATGCATAAACCCAAACTTGGCACATAAGCGAATCATGGTGACAAAAGACATGGAATGATGACTAGTAACTCGCATATATCATCATATAAGGGTTATGACTTCATATGCAAGTTGACATAAGGTTATGAGGGTTCTCATGTTGCATAATGCAACATTTCAACATAAAGGTTGTAGCTTTTAGCACACAAGATCAAGATAATGACTTCATAAACTTGCATGACATGATAGCATGTATCATACTCAATGATCAAACCCAAACTTGCAACATGAACATTTAACTTCATAGTTAATATCTAAGAGTAGGGAAAGGGCTTACATTGCTATGAAGGCACAAAAGATATGACAAAGCCCTTATGCAATCAAATAGACCCAAAATGCAAGCTCTAACATAAAAACCCTTGAGCCAAAATGATCAAAACCCTTGCTTTATGATGCAAAGATAGAAACTTGACTTGAATGCAAGCTAATGACACTCATACAAGCTTGAAAACACTTGTATGCATGGAAAATCTCTCATAGAAACCATTTAGAAATTTTATGAAGAGAGTGGAGGCCATGAGAGGTAAAATTTTGCCATAGTTTAGTTGCATGAATGAATAATGAGGATTTAGGATAGGTTAGGGTCTTATTTATAGATTAGGCAAGTGTTTTAGGCCATAGGATTAAACCTAGATTCAATCCAAGCCATCAAAGCATGTCTTGGGGAAGAAGTCAAGTCTAAAAAATGGAGTGGTGTCTTAACCAGGCCTAAAAATGGAGTGGTGTCTTAATTGGGGTGAATTTCAAATCTGTTTTCGGATTTGAATTTTCGTGAAACTTTGCGAGGCCATATCTCAGTCATACGAACTCCGATTTACGAAATTTCGGACTCTATTTCGCGTATTTTTCCGAGACGAACGCAATGGCGCAACCCGTTTATCCTGATTCAGGTTTTATAATTAAATTCTGCCTTGATTCTTGTCTTATCACGTTGTTAAAATTCGGGTTGTTACATTCTCCCCTCCTTTAAGGATTTCGTCCCCGAAATCTCCAAGTTAGGAAGAACGTATCCTACCATCCATCATCCATCTACTCAAAACATCATCCACAGGCAACCATTGTCCTTATACGATTTCTAATGCCATATGAACACATGCAGAAAGTGTGTGTATATGTTCCTTAGCTAATGCTAATGATCAGGCCTGAATGATCTTTCTAATGCAAAATATGTATAGTGCCATGAATCCAACATGTATGCAAATAATCCTAGTCATATAGATACTATATGCGTGCACAATCATTCATTCATATGCAACAACCACATGATAATACATTCGATTTCATCCATAAACAAGTATAAATACTCGTGCATATGCAATATGAAATGTGACCGAGTCGAGCTAGTATCTAATGTGTATTCGCGCATCCACGAGCAACCACTTGCAACCATATCAATCATAACATGTTTCAAATACATGTTTACATCCATAGGGTTCTACCTAGAATTCCCTGAAACAGGGTCGAGAAGATAAACAAGACAAACTCCTTACGGGGTTTGTAACAGAAAATAGGACCGAGAGGATGTCCACAAAAGATAGCCTACAAGTAAGCTCTACAGAAAACAGGGATCAAGGATATACTCCCAAAAAGAGATATCATGCGTGTATCTAGTCTTTGACCATCAAAGTCGTATTTCCTCGAGCTTAATTCCATTGTGCCTTGACCGTCTTTTAACTTCGCGATTTCGTAGCTTCTTATTTCCTGTTTCCATAACATGAGCTGGAACTTATTTCTTTGTCGCCTCTCGTTCCACTTGCACTTATCCTTTTCCTAGAATACTTGACGCAAACATGACTGCGTACTCATGATCTCATGCAAGCTTTCCAAAATTCACTAGTGGATCTCAGACCTCGTACCACAAGGTATTCCGCGTAGAAGAACTTTCTCTTGAAAGTAAACAGATGCCAACCAGGTTATCATGCGCACTTACTAGGGTGATCTCTATACCCCATGCATAAATGAAGTAAACCATCCGTCCTATTGGCGAACCCTACTCGATCGGGCTTCAAATTTCCGATAAAGGCATCAAGGGATTCTAAGTAACTAGTCATGACAGAACCTCAAAAAGGTTACTCGGTACTTCGAGGGCATTACCAAGGCTAGTCAAAAGGTCTAACTACCCTCCTATCAAAACCGAGAGTGGCACCCCCTACTGGATAACCACTTCATCCCTAGAATCCATCCATAGCTTATAAACATAAGCATTATTTCCAAATTCAACACTTGGCATAAACATTCTCAAATCCAAACAGGTCATGTATAAATGGACTGATTCTCCAATAGGACTTTGAGACAAAAATGGGATCCTCTATTACGCTAGTACTTAAGGTGCAGAGACTCAACTATCGAAGCAGACTTAAATGATACGAAAAACGAAGTCCTAACGGGATGATTGAGAAGAAGAGCTAAACCTTTAACAAGATCGTTATCCTCCTTCCGAGGTACCCTAGAAATGAGAGCATACTATTACCCTCCCGATGATCTTGTCCTTGTCCCATAATACTTAACTATCCGCCCCGTTTTACCATGCCAAAGGTACTCTCTCGTCATGGGTTTCATTGTTCATCTTTCTCCCTCCTTTGAGGACCAAGCCAAACCAACGAGTTGCTCATCCTTAAGCTCGTATCCTTTATCCTTTTTCTCACTATCCTTCCTTATAACGCGGCCACTGGTCTCTCGAGAACCACCTCCATTGCATGGAAAGCACTTTCGTAGATAGAAAAGACTAGTCGCAGTTAAAACCACTGTGACTACAGATGGAGGAAAGGAAGGAAAAGAGATTCAATTAAGGAAACGAGGATAGTGCTAATGGCCTTTGGGGAATAGCCTTTTTCTTTTAAAAGAAAATTTTCTTGAAAAATGCTTCTTTGTAAACGGTTTTCAAATAGTTTTCAGAAGGTTTTAAAAAACTTTTGCCCAGTCTGGTAACCTTCTGCTCTGATACCAAATGTAACACCCCGCCTCCGCTAGGGTCACTCGCAAAAGGAATGCACTAGCTTTAGAGGGGCATTATTGGTAAACATGCACAGAAATATCACAAGACAGAACATATAAAATAGCGGAAGTAAAATCAAACTTTCATAACATGAATAAATAAGGTCTAAAGCCTTTTACATCAGAGTACATCAAAACCTGTCTTGCAATAGTAAAGAAGCATAAAGACATTTTCATAAATTATTCCCCAAGTAAAAACAGTAAAGTAGCCATTAGCCAAGAAAAGTCCAAGCCATCCATGATGACCTTCAAGCAGAAGAAGTCCGAACTAAACAACAGTATTTCCTCCCTGTAACCTGGGGGGGGAAACGGAAGAAAAGAGGCGAAACAAAACGGGTCAGTCAAAAAGACTGAGTAAGCCCTATCTACTATTAGCATAAAAACTAGTAAAGTTAACTGACATGAGAAACTGAGATGAACATAAGCATGATAACAAGATAGATAAGCTAAATCAAAATAACAGGATGAACTACTGAACTCAGATAAACTAAGGTGTCATGATAAATTACGATGTCAAGATAAAACAAGGTATCACATCGTCAGGTTTCTATCAAGTATAATATCCCCAAGATATCTGTCACGTATAACGCCCCGTGATATCTATCCTGTATTTTAGCTCTGCACCTACCGTACTAGTATCCCCACCGTGTCATGTGTTAACCAAGAATGACCCTCACTCAAAAGTCGTGTAATGGTCCATGTCAACCTAATATATCGCATATATAGGTTACTCAACTTGTATGTTTTATTCCATGTAAATGTTCAGTCCCTTGCCGTAGACCATACGGGCTTCCCCATGAGATTCTATATTACTTTAACATAGTTCCATGATCCTTAAGATCGGTTTGGACTGTTACCCTAAACCTAGCCAGGGTCTTCCAACATGAATTATCGTTTGTACAACTAGGACTTATGCTACCTAGGGCTACTAGGGATTACGCTTACCTATTGCACGTTTTCGTATCTCGGTTTTGGTTCAACCACCCAGGGCCACTAGGATTTACGCTAACCGTCAACCGCGCCCTTTTTTCCCATGCATTCATCATGAATCGTTTTCCATGACTGTATGCACATGTATCACATCGTGCCATCCGAGTCCTGTCACAGGGCAGATCAAGACATACAGGACTCGGTCGGGAGCTTTCGATTTATCTGCCGATGCAGATGCTAAGGTCTGTTTTTCTATACGTGGCTATGGTCCCACGCGACCCCTCCCTCAACTAGTGAAAGACTAGACAGGATAAATCCTGTATGAGAACACACTACTGGACAACCCACAATCCTAGCCTTACCGCAACCATAATTAGATAGCAATTATGGTCTATTGGGTGTTCTCTGCCTTTCCGTACGTACACGCTTGACCGAAGATGGTAGGTAGTCTAACGAAATGCTATCTAGGGTACGACCGTGTATCGTCGACTATCCCCTATCCATCCCCGTCTTTAGGTCGCTCGTATAGCAACCAAGGCATACTCTTGGCTCTTCTAACGCAGACCTTAACCTCTCATGAGCCTAGTATAATCACCTGGCAGCTCATAGAGGGATACCAAGAGTATCCTCACGTTCCCCGAAGCCGCTGCTTCGTTACCCAGTTCGCTGGAGCCTTTATCTAAATCAGATACTTGCTCCTACTCGTATACTTAAACGATGACCCACCGTATCAGGTTACTCATCTATCTATGAACTGGTCTAAATTTCCTTGACTAAGAATCATTACTTAGTTATTCCTCAACTAAGGTTTACCACTTAGCCTTATTCCCGTTATCCTTGTTAACTACGGTTATCCACCTAATCCTCAGAACTAGGGTTTACATAATGGATTAAGTGTCACTTAAGTTCATGACTTAACCCGTCTACAAATCATGTCAAAATTGGCTAAGTATCCAAGTCCAAGACTTAACCCTACAAACCATGTTCACGTTGGTTAAGTATGTATCAACTTGACCCTATCAAATTACTGAGCCAAATTGGTCAAGTGTATTCAAACGATTCGTGACTTAGCCTTTTCATGTTATCACGTTGGATTGGTTAAATATTGGTTAACTTAACCTCAATAAATTCACGAGTTAGATTGGTTAAGTATAGGTCACTTAACCACATCAAATCATCATGTTAGATTAGTTAAGTGTTTAACTTAACCCCATTAAACTACCAAGTGGGATTAATTAAGTTTAGGCTAACTTAACCCCATCTGATTTCCGTGTTTAGACTAGTTGAGTCTAATCTTAACCCCATCCATTAACTGTATTTTTCGGTTAAGCGCCATTAAGAAAACTTACTTAACCTTACCAAGTTATCGGGTTGGATTGATTAAGTGTTGGTTAACTTAACCCCGTCCACTAGTCGTATAAAAATGGTTAAGTGTCATTAGGCAAATCAAATTACTTAACCTACCCAACCTTGTCATGTTTTGTTAAGTATCATTAGCCTAATCAAATTACTTAACCCATTTGTCCATGTCATATTTGATTAAGAGTCATTAATCAAATTAACTTAACCCTATCATGTGGCATTAATTACTTAATGCACCTCAACCTCTCACATTAGACTTTGTTGTGGTTACTAGTTAAGCCGGTCGGTTCCGGGTAGCTTTACACCACAACTTGGTCTAACCTCGGGTTCAAGCACAACATGACCAACTTCTCACATTGGGTCCTATTGTTTGCAACTACTAGTTAGGCCGGTCGGTTCCGGGTAGTTTTACGTTGCAAACTCAACCCAACCTCGAGTTGGCCACACTTATATTATCTAAGTGTCATGTCCATCGTGTTTCCAAAACATGTTACAAGTTTTCAAGCATTTGGGTAGACCTAACTTAATAGGTAAATTCCCAAAGGGTAGACCTAACTTAATAGGTAAATTCCCAAGCTTATGTTTTTATGCATACTTACATGTCAACTTCCATGTTATATTTCAAGTCATATTTTCAAGTTATATTTTCATGTCACTAGAAATTACCCATAACATAACCCAACGCTTTTAAACTCGCATATACGTTCGCAACAACGTAATGGATTAAAAGAAGAGACTTGGAAAAGGCATGACAAAAATGGATATTAAGCCACAATTTAATCATGGTGGCAAATGAGGCACAAATGTGTTCATTAACTTGCATGTTACATTCTTAAGCCTCAAAAACATGCATAAACCCAAACTTGGCACATAAGCGAATCATGGTGACAAAAGACATGGAATGATGACTAGTAACTCGCATATATCATCATATAAGGGTTATGACTTCATATGCAAGTTGACATAAAGGTTATGAGGGTTCTCATGTTGCATAATGCAACATTTCAACATAAAGGTTGTAGCTTTTAGCCCACAAGATCAAGATAATGACTTCATAAACTTGCATGACATGATAGCATGTATCATACTCAATGATCAAACCCAAACTTGCAACATGAACATTTAACTTCATAGTTAATATCTAAGAGTAGGGAAAGGGCTTACATTGCTATGAAGGCACAAAAGATATGACAAAGCCCTTATGCAATCAAATAGACCCAAAATGCAAGCTCTAACATAAAAACCCTTGAGCCAAAATGATCAAAACCCTTGCTTTATGATGCAAAGATAGAAACTTGACTTGAATGCAAGCTAATGACACTCATACAAGCTTGAAAACACTTGTATGCATGGAAAATCTCTCATAGAAACCATTTAGAAATTTTATGAAGAGAGTGGAGGCCATGAGAGGTAAAATTTTGCCATAGTTTAGTTGCATGAATGAATAATGAGGATTTAGGATAGGTTAGGGTCTTATTTATAGATTAGGCAAGTGTTTTAGGCCATAGGATTAAACCTAGATTCAATCCAAGCCATCAAAGCATGTCTTGGGGAAGAAGTCAAGTCTAAAAAATGGAGTGGTGTCTTAACCAGGCCTAAAAATGGAGTGGTGTCTTAATTGGGCTGAATTTCAAATCTGTTTTCGGATTTGAATTTTCGTGAAACTTTGCGAGGCCATATCTCAGTCATACGAACTCCGATTTATGAAATTTCGGACTCTATTTCGCGTATTTTTCCGAGACGAACGCAATGGCGCAACCCGTTTATCCTGATTCAGGTTTTATAATTAAATTCTGCCTTGATTCTTGTCTTATCACGTTGTTAAAATTCGGGTTGTTACAAGCCGAGACCCAAGTGGACACATAAGCTACCCGTACTAATCCGCTTAGTACCGTAACCCGTGACGGTTTCGAGCCGGCAGATATCAACATACGTCACGAGGCCCAGTCCCTCCACGTATTCATGATAAAGCCGAAAGCCTACATCCGAAAGCTCATTCTCGCAAGCCTATGTTTACGAGATAATTTCATAGATTCAAGTATCGTCCAGGGACTGTGACCGATGCATCGAAAGCGATCAAAGATCCCGCACCCGAATCCGAGAATAAAGCAGCCGACAAGTATCCCTGTAGGCCCACTGGCCCATCGATGGAAGGAGTCCTGAACCATTATAAATAGGACCCCAGAGGCCACACTAAGGGGGGACTTTTCTTACTTTTTGTACCCTCAGAAATAACATAGAAAAGTCATCAATGGAGAATTCTTTCTCTACAACATCTGTGTATTCTCATTAAAAGATTAATAAAGGGAGAATATCTGATAAAATTGCTCTGTAAGTGTGTATATTTATTTCTCTAATTGTTATCGCCACGATCTATTATCAATTCTACAGAGGAGCTCAGGTTTACACCCATCACCCCCTTTGAATGGCGACCAAACTCCATTCGTTGAACCTATATTCAATTTAGTAAATTGCAGGGAGCCTAATCTAATAGCCTTAACGTCCTAATCCACCATTAAAATCAGACGGGAAAGAGAGACAATCCACTTGATTTTCCCTTGAGATTTACCCTCGTTGATCCATTCCCGGTTTTGAAAAAAAAAATCGTTAATATTTTGGCGCTAGAAGGAGGGCATGAACCTCCGACCTTATGGTTAACAACCACAAATCTACCTGTGCTGCTCCATCCTGGATTGGACTAGCTTTGAAGAAGGGTAATGAGCAAGAGACCCAGACGAAGATTCTCAGGATCTCGAACGGGTAAGTCAAGAATTGCTAGCCGTAGGCTGATGGAAGAGCAAGAGCTAGGGACAGAGGCTTTATGAGTAATAAGGGGGAAGAGGAAGATGAAACTACATGCCTGCGAGGCAGGGAATAACAACTTTACCACATGGAACAAACCATGGTGTTCTTCTCATCAGATCTACATCAGAAGAAAATAGCGTTTTCCTACACTTAAAGGATGCTCTCTACAAGCAAGTCAAGGGAATGACGCTCGAATGCGAAATAATGGACGACTTCAATTGCCTTGCCGATAGATGGACCAAAGAGGGGACAACTCAACCCCGATACATTCGAGAAAGAGAGGGCTAGAGTATAAGAACCATAACTGAAACGATTCACAGAAGGATCAGACCCCGCCGACGAAAGGGGAGACATATGCCTAAAATACCTCAGGAATGCCACCTCACTACTTCTAGGAAGGATGTTTATTTCCTAACCAAACACGAACTCAACTATTGAACCTCCATGAAGAAGAAACCAAAATACGAAAGAAAAACCGGAGGGCCTTACTGTCATTATCACTTGACGAATGGACACGAGACTAATCACTGCAGAACTCTCGAAGAAGCCATTAGCAAACTTGTCAGTCAAGGCCAACTACAGGAATTTATCGAGAAATTGATGAGTTTAAGAAAATTCTTAGGGAAAGGGTTAATGCATGTGTGCCAGTGTAAGGAAGGCCCATCCCTCAAATTTTTTGAAGGAAAACCCAAAAGGGGTCCAATTGTCAATGGATTAAATCCCTCGTCATCCCCAAATTGGCAAGGGCGAGGCATCCCCCGAAGGGGGGATGATTGTGTTAGTCTTTCTCCTTACCCAAACCAGAGGGGGCATGGTTAAAGCATCGAAAGCGTAAGCCGCCATTTCACATTAGGAATGGTCGTGGCGGTGCATCTAAAAATTAGCATGCCCTGCCTCTGCTCGCATAAGAGTACGCCCTGCCACTGCTCGAACTAAGCAGTCCAACCTATGCTCGCAGAAGAGCACGTCCTACCTCTGCTTATGTTCCGCGTTACCCATAGAAGGGAGCGCAAACCCTTATCATCGCCTACAATGGTCAGGATAGGGCACCCCTTGGAGAGGGGTGGCGTATAAGCCTCTATCAGTGCCTACATAGCCCGTGTAGAGCATCGAAAGAGTAAACCTTAGTTCTGTGCCTACGACGTCCCCGTCTAAGTTTCTAAGCCCTCATCGTCGCCTACGATTGTCAGGATGAGGCGCCTCCTAGAGGGAGGCCAGGTAAGTACTTGAGCCCTACTTGTAGATAAGCTAGCCAAGTGCACCGGATGCACAGGCCCAGAGAGTGGCCAACAAATCACGTACATCCTCTGCTTTGACGACGAAAACCCAAGGAGATGCTCAAGAAGCACATACAACCTATGCTTCCCAAATCAAATCTAAAGGGGATACTCGCTCTATTAATACTAAAAGAGGTTTCGATCTACTATGCTAAATACCCGAATCTGGATCGATTCGGCGCTCTATTAATACCGACAGAGGTTCTGGTTCCCTATGCCAATACCCAAATCTGGGTCGATTCAACGCTTCATTAATACGGGAAGTGGTTCCGGACATCTATGTAAATACCCAAATCTGTGTCGATTTGGCGCTTCATTGATACTAGAAGTGGTTTCGTACTTCTATGTTAGTACATGAATCTGTGTCGATTTGGCACCTCAGTAATACCGGAAGTGGTTCTGGTCTCCTACGCTAAAATACCCGGATCCGGGTCAATTCGGCACTTCAATAATACCGGAAGTGGTTCCGGTCTCATATGCTAAATACCCGAATCTGGGTTGATTCGGTGCTCTATTAATACCGAAAGAGGTTTCGGTGCTCTATGCTAATAGCTGAATATGGGCCGATTCAGCGCTCTCTTAATACCGAAGGGGTTCCGGTCTTTTGCGTCGATACCTAAATCTGGGTCCATTCAGCTCCAACCAAAGCCATAAGGTGTTCTGGTCACTCAATACCCAAGTCTCAGTTGAATCGATTTCTCAACGAAGTCCTGAAGCAAGCCGACGATCTCACATGTCATAACCCGGGGGAACCCCACCGAAAAAAACCTCCACTAGATATGGAGTCACCAAGGCTGCACCAAGCATATGATACGATTCCTGACTCAAACAGAAAAGGAGTCGCTTGCCCCTCTCAGGGTTCCAACGAGGGTTCAAGCTATGACACCAATAGTGGGCTTACAAATCCCTCAGGGAAGTACCTTCAACTTAAATATTCATTAGTTATATTCTTTTTCTAGTATATCAAATTCTTACGCAACTCTAAAAAATGACATCGTATCATAGCGCTGACTCACAGAGATATTTTTCAAGAGAAGTTGTTTCAAGAAGGAGTCCCTTTATAGACACATAGTAAAGGTCCAACGGAAATCATAATCACTTTCGGTCCAATAAAGCATAGCAGACTACTACAGTATCGAAAACAAATTGGCTATACCGTACGCATGTTACAACCACATGATGAGCAAAGTGAATGGTGATGCAAATATAGCATGCAAAGTACAGATAACAGTGCAATAAAAAGAAGTGAAAGGCTACAATATGATAAACAGAGGTACCGTCCCATACAACAAAGCCATAACACAAACCAACACAAAGTTAAAAATGCGAGGATCGACACTTGCTTATACAACCGATCTAAAACATAGTTTGCAAAAAATAAGCAATCATCGGCGGGATAAGAAGGCTACAGACCTTTGTTCTTCCTAGGCCTACCAACCTTCCTTTTGGCCTGAGTACAGCAAGACTGATGTTCACCAGCCAAGGGCTTTCCGCGTTCTGGACCAGCCAACTCAATGTCTCCTTGAGCGAAGGAAGCAACGACACTATACCGGGATTGGAGAGCTTGAATTAACTTTGCCTTATCTTTCTCTAAGATGGAGATGTGCTCAAGATTATCCCTATGTAAACTCTAAAGGTCATGGGCCACTGTGTGCCAATCGCTCATTTGCTTCGCAGTATAATCCTTAAGCATGTCCATGTGCTCCACAAACTGATGCATGACGATCTCAAATCTAGCAAGCATTTAGGACTTCGCGATGACCATCTCACTGGAAATCGTTCGTTGGTCAGATGGAGAAATATCAATGTTAGAAGATATTCCCTGCAGATCCCAACCACTGAATCACTTGGCAAGCTCAGGATTGCATGGACCTGGGGCATAGTGGGGCCTACTAAGAATTGTTTGAAGCTTCGCTAGGAAGGACCAACGAAGGGGGAATCTATGGATGTCTGGCCGGTTGATTGAACTTCGGTTGCCTTGGCACCTAAATCAAAAAGCTTCTCCCACTCACAGCACTTCTGAGACATGTCCATTCTATACAAATAAACCAATGAATAATCGTGTAATTCGAGGGTTTAAAGGTCAGCCAAGATGAATACAAGCTTGAGCAACCACAAGAATTGAACCAAAAGCGCAAATGACAGCAACAATGACAAGCCTAAACAAGGCTATGTGACTCAACCGTTTGCACTCCTTCGGATATAATGGCTGGGGCCAAACCGTGTGCACCTAATCATAAGGTAGGAAGACGTATGGATTGAAAGGCTGTTTAAAGAGTTTCAGCGGGCATACCATATGTACAAAACTCAAGATCAGAGAAGAGAGGGGTCGAAAACAACGCAAACTTCACCCGTTGACCATAGGAAAAAAGATTCAAGGGAGCACAAAGAAGAACTTATCCCGATTAAACCATGTACTAAAAATTCAAAGGAAATCAAGGATTTGTAAATCTACATTCCAAAAAATTAACAGTATAAAAAGGAAAATGAAGCGGTCACCACTAATACGTTTTCTTAAAAAAATAAAAACAAGTTAAAGGTGAGGAGCAAGCAAATAAAGGTGAAAGTCACCATGCCAGCTACGAATGGCCGGGTATGCGGAAAATCCTTTTGGGAGACAACTAAAGAAATTTGGAAAAGCAGCAATCCTAGCAACCACGCCTACTATGCCAAAACCATCCGATATGGCATCCGTGGGCTATTGGATAAAAGCAAGAACGGCTCGGACGCAAACGCCTCCCCCGTGGCTGAACTTCAATATGACATGACTCTGCCAGGTAACATCGTTTCATATTAATACGATCAGTACACGTATCCCTTACACAAATACACATACCATGGGCGTCTTTTGATGTTATTGAACGTCACCACACCCCGATTAATGGAGGTCAAGCAGGCGGAACCTAAATCAATGCTAGATGAGGGGATGCAGGGAAAGTCACGTTCTTTTATACCCTAAGTAGTGTACAATGGTACCCAACGCGAACATCTTAAAGACCAAAGCATAACCTTAGCTAACCGTTGTTTAAAAAGGATGTAAAAATACTTAGTAATAATCAGGCTCAGATCTTCCAGAAAAGAGGAGAATTCAAGTATTTTCTTTTGTAAGAACAGTAATCTTGTTTTAAAATTTGATTTGCAGATAAAAGACGAGAATGATGAAGAAGTAAAAAGTTAGGTTCAAATTCCAACACCAATCTGGGCCGCACAAATAAGAGCCAATCGACGCTTCCAATTGGAGAAGATCAGGAGACTCTGACACGATGTTCAAAAGAAAAAACAAAATTTAGACTTGAAAATTCAAAAACACCCCTTCACTAGGGGGAAAATGTTACTACCAAAATTAACATGGAAGAAAGTTGACAGTGAAGGGGCATCAGATGACCAAAAGTTCGTAGAAGGGTCAATAGAAAGCGGGGCCTAACAATGTGAAGAAAAAGGGCAGGAAGATGTAATCCGAAAGACCATATCAACCACAACTTTTTATTCCTCCTAAAGAAAAAAGTGTGGAAGGACTAGAGAGAAAAATAGATAGGACCCCTCCGCCTTGGTAATTCCGATAGGACTCCCTTGACAGAATCAAATTGACGAAAGGCTCCGCGTAAAAGAACCACTCTGATCAAGGACCAAAGAAATCAGAGGCGACTAACCTGACTGACAAAGCCAGATAGGAAATCTTCAATAATAACATATCCATACATTGATACATCCGAAGGCGAAAGCACCAAAAGCACTAAATCAAAGGAGCACGTGGGCCACTCAGAATCAACCCCCAAAGCACCTACCGCATGGACACCGAAAGGACGAAGTCACAGATAACAGTATTAGCGTCAGAAGCCACTCCCCGAGAATCCAGGCTATCGCAGAAGCCCTACCGAAAGGCCAGCTGACACCCAAGCGGACGTACGGGCTACCCGTACTAATCCCCTTAGTACTGAAACCCATGGCGGTTTCGAGCCGGCGGATATCAACATACGTCACGAGGCCCAGTCCCTCCACGTATTCACAATAAAGCCGAAAGCCTACATCTGAAAGCTCATTCTCACAAGCCTATGTTTACGATATACTTTCAGAGATTCAAGTATCGTCCAGGGACCGTGACTGATTAATCGAAAGCGATCAAAGGTCCTGCGCCCAAAGCCGAGAATAAAGTAGTCGACAAGGATCCCTGCAGGCATACCGTCCCATCGACGGAAGGAGTCCTGAACCACTATAAATAGGACCCCAGAGGCTACCCTAAGGGGGGACTTTTCCTACTTTTTGTACCCTCAGAAATAACTTAGAAAAGTCGTCAATGGAGAATTATTTCTCTACAACATCTATGTATTCTCATTAAAATATTAATAAAGGGAGAACATTCGATAAAATTGCTCTATAAGTGTGTATATTTATTTCTCTAATTGTTATCGCCACGATCTATTATCAATTCTGCAGAGGTGCTCAGGTTTACACCCATCACCCCCTTTGAATGGCGACCGAACTACATTTGTTGAACCTATATTCAATTTAGTAGATTGCAAGGAGCCTACATCTAATATCCTTAATGTCCCAATCCACCATTAAAATCGGACGGAAAAAAGAGACAATCCACTTGATTTTCCCTTGAGATTTACCTCGTTGATCCATTCCCGGTGTTGACAAAAAATATCGTTAACAACACGATAGGGTGATTTATATGAAAATGGACTTACCAAGGCATAGATCTATGGAAAAACACTTGCATTTGATGAAAAATATGAGCAAACATTCATAAACTTCATTGAATCCATGTGAGAGTTGCATATCACTCACCGATTCTCCAAAAAAAGCTAAAATTAATGAAATAAGAACCTGGATAGCAAGCACCTCGCACCAAACACCTTGATCCGATGAATCCTTTCTTCAGTTAATGTAGATCTAGCCTCTAATGGTGTAGATCTATGATTTCCCTTCTTGGATTTTGATTTTTAATGGTGGAAGGTGTTAGAGGAAGGACGAGCATAAGGCCACCAAATGAGAGAAATGAGGAACTATTTTCCATACCTCTCACCCTCTATTTATAGTTTCCACCAGCCCACTAATGGACCTCTCTCAATTCAGCCCATTAGGCTCCCAAAACCTGGACAGCCTACTGAAAAACCTTAAAACAGCGATTTCTCCCAAACTGATGAGCCAAATCTTTAATGTAACCACTCCACGGAAAGGCAAACATCAATTTCTTTCCAATGGCACAGGTCTCACCCTATGATTCGAGCTTAGTCAAAAGTTATGCCATGTACAAGATTGATAGGGGCAAAATGGTTACAAACAAAATCAGTAAAAATTATGGACATGTCTCACATCCCCAGAAGCAACATATTAAAAGATGAGAATGATCCAACCCTCAAGGAATACAATAAAAATAATTTACGATATTCCAATACGTAAAATATGGGTTGTTATAATGGATTTATCCTTTTAGGTGATCATAGCAGGGGTCTGCTTAGACGTATTCACAGAAGGTGCCTAGATGAATGTGGCGTGGTCCTACACCCAAGCAAATGACGGAACCTTCCCCAAGTTACCTCCACTCCTAGAAAGTTGCCTTTAGATAAACTTAAATCTAACAAGCATCGATTTGTTACTGAGATCTTTAAGAGATCAGCCTTGTATGAGCGAGAGGAATATCTATATAAAATGTACTTGCTTGGTTGATAATATAATGATTTATCTTTTCCCTAATTTCTTTTGATATTTTTCTTCAGAACTTGTCTTCTGCCTCGCATTTACTCTCTAGGGATTTCTTAGAAGATTATGTTAAGTTGAAGAGAGACTATCGAATTTCCTCTTATTAAGTCTTCTTCCTTGGGTTGATATTTCTTCTTAAGGGATCTTGAGAAAGTTTATACTTGTTATCCTCGGATTCGCCTCAATTTCCTTGGCGAGAATAAGGACCAAATTTTAAGAGAGGTTCGTACAAATCAAACGAGGTTGATTTGTGGTTATGACAGCCTGCCTCCTGGGAAGTGGGATTGTCATAAGTGTCCTTCGGTTCATATACCTGATGGATTTGAATTCCCCTTTGATTCCTCACTTGACCTTACTACTGACATCCTTTACAAAGTGAGGAAGGCCGCTTTCTTATCCTGACACTCATGATACACACTTGTAATGGTGCTTTTATAGAGAGCTAGATTACGCTCATATGAAAGTTCTAGTATTGGGGTATGGGTGTTCCCTCTTATGGAGATGTGTTTATTTTACAATCTTTTTGTCAATGATTATGTAAGATGTGAAGTTCTAACATATTGCCTGTCGCATGTAATATTCTAAAGTGATGGTGCTTATGAACAGAGGCAGGACCTATAATAGTATTACTTAACATGCGATCACACATTTCAGCATAAATGTTTTTCTTTCGTTATGGTTTCACCATGATATGGTGCACATATTCAGCACATTTTGTTAGAAGTTTGTCCTGTAGGCCTCTGTAGAGCGTCACTTGCTCTCAGTAAGGTTAATAGTGCCGAGGTGCGGAAGATATGAAATGTCTATAGTGCTTACTTGTGTTTTGTGTGTTAGTGCAAATATTTGACATACTTGGTTAATAAATTGATGAATGCATAAGTTAAAGACACTTCCCTAAGCAAGTGAGAAGGCTATGAGTTTGCCCTTAGTAATAGTAGGAGTGTAATTCCAAGCTAGATCCGGATCAGTGAGAAGGTTGAACAACTACTTCTTGTTTAGATTTAGGGATCTGAATCACCCATATATGGATATTTATGTTCAGACCAGAAATACACCTCTAGTTGTGATTGGCACTTGAGTCAACCCAGAATTAGGTATCAATATAGAAGACCAAAATTCTACTTCTGGCCTTGGCGGAAAGTCGAATCAGCTCAAATTCAGGTTATTAAAATAGGGGACCGAAAATCCACTTCTGGTCTTCGTCGAGAGCCGAGTCAACCCAGATTTGGGTATTAATATAGGAGACCTGAACCAACCCTTGTTCAGGTAATTAAATAGTAGACCGGAAAGCCACATCCGGTCTTTGTTGAGAGCTAAATCAACCCAGATTCGGGTATTAATATAGAAGACCCGAACTAACCCTCGTTTAGGTAATTTGGTAACATAAATCCACTTCTAGCATTAATGTTTTGGTATTCCCCTTGGATTTGATTTGTGAAGCAAAGGTTATATGTGCTTCTTGATCCACTCTCTAGGCTTTTGATGTCAAAGCAAAGGATATACGTGCTTTGTTGGCCACTCTCTGGGCATGTGCGTCCGGTGCACTTGGCTAGCTTATCCACAAGCAGGTCCCAAGGACTTACCCGACCTCCCTCTAGGAGGCGCCTTATCCTAACCATCGTAGGTGATGATAGGGTCTTAAAAACTTAAACTGGGCCATCAAAGACACGAAATTAAGGTTTACTATTTTGATGCTTTATACTGACCATCGTAGGTGCTAATAGAGGCTTACACCACCACCCTCCAAGCGGTGCCCTATCCTGACCATCATAGGTGATGATAGGGGTTGGTGTTCCCTTCTGCGGGTAACGCGGAACATAAGCAGAGGTATGACATGCTCTTATGCGAGCAAAGGTAGGACGTGCTTAGTTCATAGTAGAGGCAGGGCGTACTCTTCTACGAGCAGAGGCAGGGCATGCTAATTTTCGATGTTCCACCATGACCATTTCTGGTTTGAAATGAAGGCATACGCTTTTGATGCTTTAACCTAGCCCCCTCTGATTTGGACATGGAGAAAGACTAACACACCACCCCGCTCTGGGGGATGCCTTGCCCCGACCAATTTGGCGATGACAAGGGATTTGATCCATTTGTGGTTTGACCCATCTTAGGTTTCTTTAAGCTTTGAAATGAGGATTTCCCGTACCCTTGGTTGTGTTTGATAATCCTTTTCCTAAGGACTTTTATTGAACTTGATCTGATTTTTTACAAACTCTTGTAATTGGTCTTGGTTGATGAATTTTGATGACCATTTCCTCGAGGATTCTGCAGTGGTTAGTTTCATGTCCATTCATCATGTGGTGATGACAGTAGGGTCCACCCAACTTCCTTTCGTATTTACATTTTTTCTTTGTGAATGGCCAGTAGTTGAGTTCGTGTTTGGTTAAGAAGTAGATATTTTCCATCGAAGTGGTAAAGTAGTATCCTATGGGTAATCCTGGCGTAAGCCTCTCTCCTTGTTGCTGAGATTTAACCCTTTTGTTACCCAGTTTTGTTGTTTTACCTAGATTTTTGTTTCTACTTCCCAAGGTATACTGAGATTAGGTGATATCCTTTCAGACCATTTGTTGATGAAGTGGTTAAAATCATCCATTACTTCTTGTTCAAACACCATTCCTCTGATTTGCTTGTGGAGAGTTCTTTTTATGTAAAGAAAATGTTAATATCCTTTGATGTAGAGCCACTTAGAGGAGATGTTAGGGTTTGTCCTATATGGGAAAGACTATCATTCCAAGCGCAAGAAGCGTATTGTTCTATTTCCCTTTTCCGCTTCATCATTCGCAAGGCTTTCACTCTCAGCCTTTGTTCTTCTGTCACTCTTAGGTCAGTGATTTCTGACTTATCCATTCGAGTTTCATAAGATTCTTATCGGGACCTCTTATCCATAACTTTGCTTCTTCAAAGCCTTAGTCCAATCCGAGATGGAACGACATAGGAAGATATGTGGTTGTTAACCACAACGTCGGAGGTTCAGGCCCTCCTTCTAGCGCCAAAATGTTAACGATATTTTTCATCAACACCAGAGATAGGTCTATGGAAGTGGACCTAGGGGAATATAGGTTGTTTAGCCTTCATAAGTTTGAGTTAATTCACTGTCTCTTAGATATCAAGGTTTGGAATACAAAAGAATAGCTACTCTTCCCTCAATGGGGTAAGCATCATGCTTAAGAGATTCAAGAACCAACAGATATCTTGGGATGAAGGATCCCTAAGTTCAACCCTTAGCAAATGACTTAACGGTTTGTAGGAAGTGGGTTATGTACTGAGCTTGTGGAAGGGTCTAAATTTGTAGAAAGGGGGATGTTTCACTTGGCTTGTGGAAAGGTTTGGATATAGGTTCATATACATGCATAAAGCAAACAGTAAGATGCGGCAACAATGACTGAGAAATCACATGTTAATCCCATAAGGAAATACTCTAAGTATTGATTCACACTTTATTGATCTTTGATTTAGAATACATGAATTGGATAGAAGAAATCCCCAAATCGATCTAAGAATTAGGGTTTACTCTAGAGAAAAAGGAATAAAAGAATAAGAATGAGAAAATTGTCCCTAAAATGTGACCCCTGGGGTCTTATTTATAGAGAATTCGAGGCCCCTTCTACTGTTGGGCTATTGGGCTTGCAGAAGCCACTGTCGGTCGTTTTCCTCCTTGATTTCGGATGATTAGCTTCCGACCTCCTTTGTGGTGCTGATTATAGCTTCTAGAGCGAGGGTTTAGGTCAGTTGAAGATTCCTTGAGATTGACATGAGCTTGTTGATGTAAATGGCTTTCAGAAGACATTTGTGCTCCCGGTGGTGGCTTCCGGGTTTAGGATTCCAGTTTTCTCATGAATACTTTGAGGAACTTGCCCTCGTGATGTATGTAGATAGCTGTCGGTTTAGAATCCCTGTCGGTGTCGATACCAAGCAGATTAGTATGGATAGCCTGTATCCCCTTAGGGTTTCAGTTTTCCTTCCGATGGAGCCTTCGGGTATAGCCTGGTCTTCCGGAAGGTGGCTCCCAGTGATTTTTTTTTTCAATTTATCAACGTGGCCTTTCGGTGTTTATGTAGTGGATGTTTCGAAATCTAGTTCCGGATAATCCATACGTGCTTCCCACTTAGTATTCTTGATGCCTTTATCTCCTGATGTATCGGTGTTAAGTAGGTTAATACCAATATCCCTTCCGTCTTTCTGGTTTTGATTGGTGGAGCTCTTGCCTTCCTCTTCCTTAGCTTCTATCTTATATGACCTTTCGTTATAAAACCCTCTGCAGGATACACCCTGCCGGATAAACCCTATCGAATACACCCTGCTGGATAGACCCCATCGGTATTATGTAGCTTTTGAATTCTCTCTAGTGTTTGTCCTTTGCTTTTGGGGGATCCTTATGTGCTTGTGTCCATCCGCTACCCCTTCACCGTCAACTTGTTTCGGAGCAGATTTTAGTAGTAATAGGTAAAGATACCGATTCTATCAGAAAATCTTCTACCAGAGAAGAAAGATGCGGTAAATGCCTAGTTACCACTAGATACTGCTCAGCAAGAGCAGCGAAGCATTTGTGAGTTACAAGCGGCAGCGGGACTAGAGCACCCGCAACAAATAAAGGGACATAACCGATACTATGCTTTGGGCCCTGAGATTAAGAAAGATGAACAGCTCTGGACCGCCTATGAAAACGCCTCGAGTGGAGACAATGCCTCAAGAGAGTCGAAGATTGAACATCCTGACCATTCTGCTGAAGCAATGGCGAACCCAGTGTGCAGCGACGTAGGTCGTTGGGTGAATGATGGTTAATGGTCATCACTTCCCTGTCACTGTCATGCAGAGACAACGACTTGACAACTATGCCATATAACACTACAACACCGCATAACACAGAACTGACCAGGAAGCCCATCATAGGAGCCACGACCCCATGGCCACCTTTGCTAATAAAGGTCAACTTCAGGATGAAAAGGGTGGTGAAATCCCCTATGTTCGATAGAGAGTCAGGGCCAACAAGGGTTCTGAGAACATCAAGCATTGAAGGCTCGCATTAAACCGGCGTAGCTGAATTTTAGACATCGCAAGACAACCGCTATAGTGAGGAGTCAATTCCACAAAAGAACCAGAGATTACCAAAAATCGATGTCGATTTAGAGTAATGAAATCCTCTAATGACGTCACATGAGAAACAAAAGACAAGACAGTGATTACCGCTACCGAAACCGGGCCACTGCAAAGCGGTTCGAGCACCGATAAAATAACTTCGAAGTCGGAGCAAGGTCTTGAGAGAGAACCAATAGACTTGAAATCGTAATCTGAAGCCATAATCTGGAAGACCTAGAAAAACAACGAGTAGGGAAAGAGATCACTAACAATGAGCTTCGCAAGCGAATGGGAGTAAAACCATTAAATGCGGTAAGAAATAGTAGGCAGAGCAATTAGAGGAGAAGTATAATGTGACGGCCGGGAATTTCGCTCAATCCGAATCAGTCGTTAAACCGATCTAGACCGTTCGAAACCCCTGATCGTTTGAGAACAGGACAAATCAGAACGCAGACGGAAGGACATTTCATTGTTATTACAACAATTCCATCAGATACAAGAATATACGTAGTATAAATGAATAAATTACATTCGATAAATATCAGAGATTACAATAAATTACATAGCAGCGGAAAATAATACAAAGCACAACTGAAGGTGATATACGGATACAGATCTTTCCGGATATCATTCCAGCTGTAAACCAGGATCCTGTGAATATAAATCTGCAAAACCAAAACTACTAGATGCCCATGCGGAAAATAGGGGCACCCAAAGTTTAGGTTAAAACAATAAACTCCAGGTCAGTCATGTGACTGGTGTAAGAACTAAAACAGTTATTTAAAATACTACTTTAAAAGAGAGTAATTCAAGGGACCACGTCGTATAACACGGAACGGGTTTCCTCCCAAGAATACCAGTGCATAGAATGAACAACGCAATGCTTTTTCGAAAAATGAAGCTATTATAAGACCCAGGTACCATCACACAATGCAACGCAAGCCGGAGGATAGGGTTTTCCCTTATAATAGCCAAACATGCTTGATACGTTTAAAACAAATCATTTGATACTATAATAAGTGTATAGTGTCAAAACAATTTCAATCATAAATATAAATCATAGACGGCATGGGTACCATCTATCATGTCGCCATACTAGTTCTACAATTAAAACCGCAATACACGTATTGGAAATATG
Source organism: Allium sativum (assembly GCA_030737875.1). NCBI lineage: Eukaryota > Viridiplantae > Streptophyta > Magnoliopsida > Asparagales > Amaryllidaceae > Allium > Allium sativum. Next base: position 601,177,285 of record CM060919.1, on the reverse strand, counting down.
ATTTCCGTCATGAGTCGAGGCAAGGGGCAAGCTCCTCTCCGCTTCGAGACACTCTAGCAAATGCCTCGGGACTACACACTCTGGGCAACCCCGGATGCGGCTGGGACGGTCCTCACTTACGTTAGAGGATTAATTATGCATGAACACATGTTCCCCGGTCCTTACAGACCTATAATCGAGGCGCCTCATTCCAACAACCAAAAAGGTGAAAAGTATATAAATGTCAGGGCTGGTAAGTCACTGACACCACCAAAGCTAGAAAGAAACGTCGTGCTCTCCCAGCGGTCCGTATCCCGTTTTTAACTCATACCGAGGTGTGAGGCTCGCGAATTCACGTTATACACAAAGCTGCCACGTAGGCCGTGCTTTGATCATCAACCACAAGACTTTGCTTTTCAACAGAAGCCTTGATCTATGCAACTCAGCGTGCCACACGGGCAATTCATGCCATGCGATTGATATCTATCGATATATAACCTCTAAGCTCGTACGTCTCAGAGAAGGGCGTTAAGCAAGAGAATAAATCCTCCGCCGCCAAACAGATATATATTTAACAAAAATCAATCAACACAGAATAAAATCCAATGTCAGACACACAATCCATTTACAAGTTCGTTCTTGGTCTGAACGAAACCGGAGGCACTTTCCTCGCATATCCATCCATCTCCAAGTACGTCTGGACGACCACCAACTGATTCCCTCATCTTGAGTGTACAGCCCAATCAAGATCATTAGTAATCACCCAAACGATGTGAAGACTTCCGGTCTTCAACCACCGTCTTCATCTTCGACTTATCGTCGAATCGGTTATTCAGAATGGGTATAAACCCGGACTTTCCGAACAACCCGCGTATATTAAAAACGAATGTTACACAAACACAATATACGCCTCATTCCAATGCAGAATATCCTTTTATTCACGAAATCACATTCTTAGGGAAAGGTTCCCATTTATTTTATCCAAGATAAATTCTTTTTAAATTTATCCTTTAATCTTCCTTGGATGTCGTTTCAAAACCAAATTATGGTTTTCTAAACTAGTCGAGATTAGCGAACCACACCGAAGTAATTATTTATTTTATTTCCCAATCCCAACCTATTCATCCCATGAAGCAAAACTGGTAATACTCCATATCTAACACCTCAGTGTTGTCGGTAAAATTAATTACCATTTCATGTTCAAATCTAATTAAAGATTTAACTATCGCTTTGGAGAAAAACTGGTGATACTCCATTCTCGCTTTTTTTCTAAATTTGATAATTTAGATTATCAATTCACATTTCAATCTAATTGCAGATTCGTTAAAACTCCTTTTACTAGGTTAAAGAACTAATGTCATTTAAAACACAGTTCACGACAAACCCAAATCGCATTCTATTTATTACCGGGTTGAAGAACTAGTGTTATTTAAAACACTGTTCACGATAAACCCACAAATCAATTCTATTTACAACCCATTTCAAATCCAATTTATTTATTTAAAAATAAATGGGTTTTAATTTCAGTTCAAAACTAGTTCAGTTCGATAAAAATTTATTTTTATCTTTTCAAATATGGAGTTTTTCATCCCAATTTTTCCCAAATCATTTCTTATGATTTTGTACAAATTATTGATATTTTTAATAATTTTATCAAGGCCCGTACAGTCGATTTCCATCGACGGCCATCGAACTGCACTTACAGCGGCCTTTTTCAAATTTGATTTGGACGTATCTCCAAATCCAACCATTAGATTTCAAATTTCTAATATTCGTTAGAAAGCTCTTTTCGATACGAACCCAACGGTTCCGGTTTTAGGAGAATCCGACGGTCGAATCTCCCGTAATGTCCGTTTGAAATAAATGGTCGAAATTCACGAACTGCCGCGGCGCGGCGCGTTCTATTCAGGCCATTATATTATATATATAATATATAATATATATTTCGTCAATTTCTATTTAAAACGAATTATATAAATAGTTTTAAATTCATTTCAAAAACAATTTCAACTTCCATTTCGATTCAAATCAAAATTGAATTTTTCCTTATAAATTCGTTTTAAAATTCATTTCTATTCAATTCAAATTTCAATTCAATTTGAATTCATTTCAATTTGTTTCCAATTCAATTCGAATTCGTTTTATATTTAATTCATTTCGAATTCGTTTTCTATTCGATTCAATTCAAATTGGTTTTCTATTCGATTCATTTCGAAATCGTTTTATATTCAATTCATTTCGAAATCGTTTTATATTCAATTCATTTCGGTTTCCTATTCAAATCAAATTCGAATATACTCGATATAAATATCGCTTGCGTCGAAATAGCGCATCTCTAATCAACACGGCTTTATATTCAACAAATGGATCTATATTTCTTTCAATACACGACTCTATATCTTTGTCAACACACGGCTAATCTCAACGAATGAGTACTGTCCATGTGTGACTATTTTTGTTATTTAATATATTTTATAAAAATTATGGTATCTATCGTTTGATTTAAAATTAGACTCCAACCGTAAACTAGTAAGAGAACGATTCCCTGAATATTAACCCCGAAGGCCGAGACCAACATTAGATCAATATTCAGGAGACCACTCATCTCATCTATTTTCCAATTAGTTTCTAATTTTAAATATGATAAAGATGTAGATTTTGTTGTTAAAATATTTCGTTCAACACATGACTAATCTCAACGAATGAGTACGGTCCACACATGAACTTTTATTTTATATTATTCTTCATTTTCTAAATTGGAATGAGGCCCAATCAATCACAATATAATATTAATTATATGGATTTTCATACATCACACGTATATAATAGCATTGAAAAATAATCAACCATCAACCAAAGTGCACTACACTGTATAAGCATCAAATATAGATATCTAACGCTTATAACAGCCTGTCGATCCATCGATCGACATATTTAATCAATCAGGATGAGTGAACTTCAAATTTCATCCCAACACCCGTGTGGGGTTTCAAATCAACAAACACAGATTTCATTTGTGCAGTTGGGCGATGTGTAAAATTTATCGATCCAATCAATGTCCTTCAAATAGGTGTACATAAACAAACCGTCCGGTTTGTAAATGAATATTTATTTATTCACATTCACGTTAAAAATTATATTTTTAACGATAAAATATTTTATTTCAACACATGAATTTCTATTTAGTTCATTTACACAACAAAATTGATATTTTTATTTTTCTAACATATTTTAGAAAATTTCGGCGGCATAACGGCACGATACTAGAAACGGGACGAGGCCTAGCCTTATCCCTGGTCTAGTGAAGGCCCACGCCATTTACACATCAATCAAATCCATTCAATTCACCAAACAATTCAATTCAAACCAAATAATCTAACCAACTACACAATCAAACAAACAAGTCCATGGTCTGTGGACGATTGTGTCGGGTGCTACTAAACACCGTCTGCATCCTAGTATATATATATAACTAGAAAAAGAAATTTAAGAGTGAGAAATTCTCACCGAAAGCTATCCCAACTTCACGACACTTCTATTGTAGAGATCTTCGTCGTTTTCGCCTTTTTGTCGCTTTCGTTGCCCGTAGCCACTATATATATAAAAATCGAATTTTTACTTTGCTATTCAATATATAAAAATCGAATTTTTACTTCGCTATTCAATATATAAAAATCGAATTTTTACTTCGCTATTCAATATATAAAAATCGAATTTTTACTTCGCTATTCAATATATAAAAATCTAATTTTTACTTCGCTATTCAATATATAAAAATCGAATTTTTACTATGCTATTTAATATATAAAAATCGAATTTTTACTTTGCTATTCAATATATAAAAATCGAATTTTTACAACGCTACTATATAGATAAAAATTCTATTTTTACATCGATGTTACATAGGTAAAAATTCTAATTTTATCACGCTATTCTCTACATAAAGGTTTTGCCTTTTCAAATATAAAGATTTCGCCTTTTCAAATATAAAGATCACGCCTTTTCAAATATAAAGATCTTATTTTTGCTTCGATGAAAACAATATAAAGATCGTATTTTTACTTTATAAAACCAATGTTATTTTTAATTTTAAAACAAAGTATGTTTATATTTTCAAAACAAAGTCTTTTTATATTTTTAAAATCACTTCTATTTTATCACAATGTTATATATCTTAAAACTGCATTTTATACATTTTTAAAAATGAATTTTATATAGGCTAATTTATATTTTCAAAAACTGCTCTTATATAGTAAATATATATTTTTGAAACTGATTTTATAAACTATAGGCTATTTAAAATAAAATAAAGAAAAGGTTAGAACCTCTCTCTGTCGTTTTGGCTTGGACCGTGACCAGAACCGCACTCGGAAACTAGGGCTTCTTCCCGTTGTCGCTTGGAGCTGCTTGAACCAGATCGGAGGGCGTCAGGGGAGGGGGCTTCACGTCGCAGGCCAGCAAACGAAGGGGGACTGCTTCAAATCGGCGGAGGGGGGGTGGGTGTCGGTCGCGGTGCTCGGAAAAGGGGGGGTTGCGCCGGGTTCGATCAGGAGAGGGGGGGTTTAGATGGAAGGGGGGGCGCCTGGCAGCGCGGTGGCGCTCTGCTCGGAGGAGCGGCGGTGCTCCTCCCCGCTTTCTTCTTTTTTTTTCTTTGCGGTTTTTTTTATAAATCGATTTCTGAGGAGAGAGAAGGAGAATAGGGGGTTTAGGAGTTATATAATAATATATTATTTAATTAATTTATTTCAAAAAGGTTGACTTTTACATACGACCTCTAAACGAGGCCCACCGCCTGTCGTCCATAGCTAATTACCCCCATTCCGAACACAATAGGATAGGTATCGCAGGCTGATTCGGTCGTTACGATCAGTTTCCGTTAAAATCAACATATAACTATATATATTGAATTTGAACGCGCATTTCAATTTACCGGGGCCACATACTAACTCTAAAAATTCCCGAAAAATATTTTCTAGCTTCGTATTGACGATATGGTCCTAACAAAACTAGTTTCGTCGAATTCTGAGACCGTTGGAAAAATGGTCATTTTCCAGTCGATTAAAATCAACTGAAACTGGTCAAATGCGTTTTCCTTTGCCACGCTCACATACTGATTTGAAAAATTATGAAATTTGAAACCTAGCAATAACTTGACATCACGGACCCAACAAAAGTGGTTTCGTCGAAATCCGAGGTCGTTTGCAAAATTTTCATTTTTAAGGGCCTGAATTCCATAGCGACTATTCAGAATTTTCAACTGGACATATCTTTTGATTCCCGCTATGAAATCTTGATTTTTCGGATTCGTTGGAAAGATATTATCAATTAGATCCTAATGTTTTTGGTTTCACTAAAATCCGGATTGTTTTGCACCCGGTACATTCAATTGAAGTTTGAAATCGGATTATCGAACTACCGCGCCATTTTCAATTCCTTTTATAATTATATATAAATATTTATATTCTAACGACGATGCGTATAAATATATACGTTCGAATTATATTCAAAATAAATTTCTCGTCGATATTATTTAAAATAATTCATTTTAAATCTTCAAAATTCGCTAAAATTGCCAAAATAAAATTTTTAAACTGGCCCAGATTTTCCGGGTTATTACAATCTCCCCCACTTAAAACTTTTTGTCCCCGAAAAGGAACAAAGTCGAAAGTGGTTTGATTAATCAACTCTACGTTCGATCTGGCTTCCATTCTCCAACTTTTCAGTTTCTGAGAATTTTCAAGTTTTCAAAAATTTGGCTAACACCCGGAATTTTCGAAAAATTTCGCCATAACCTCCTTTGTACGGGGAGCACGGGAAAATCCCGAAATTGCCATACAAGCCTTCTGATCTCAAAAAGAAAAAGAAAAAGCCAAGCGGCTAGCCAATCGGCTCATAAAATCATCATCACCCAAACAATACAGTAAATTATAGTAAACATGTACCTATTTCTCGGGCAAACAAATTTTATTCTCTGCTCTAGCCTCCTTGCTATGACCTGTTCAATGGATATACATGTATATGCAAGCAAATGCGACCAATTTTCAATACAATTCAATATTTGATTCTATTAGGCATAATGGTTCAAAATTATCAAACAAATAAACAAACAACATAAACATCAATCAATTAGTGAATTTAACGTTTCAAATTCATAATTTTGATACATATACAAAAAATCATGTTTTTGATGCCAATTCACAACAAAGTGTTCTAGCTATATTAGTTTTGGTTCTCACACCAGTCTAATGGAAATATATAGATATCACACCTTCGAAACACGAACACAAATTCTGATGATGATATATCAATCATCAGAACCATCTCCGGGTGTCTAGGATGTGATTCTATATCTATCCAGTATATTAAAACTTCGAATATACGTTCATGACGCGTATATGCAAAATCTTTATATACCAGATTGTCCAAATCAATATAAATAAATATTCAAATACGTTTAAAACGATTTAAATTTCAAAACAAAAATTGTTTTCATTTGAAAAATATACTCTTCACACTCGTTCTAGGATACTACTGATCCTATCTCTAACGAGTCATTCTAATTGGATACTACTAATCCAATATCTGATGAATTCTTTTGTATGGTTCTAATGTGTCTTGTTCTCGAGCTCTGTAAACCAAAGCTCTGATACCAAATGTGACGGCCGGGAATTTCGCTCGATCTGAATCAGTCGTTAAACCGATCTAGACCGTTCGAAACCCCTGATCGTTTGAGAACAGGACAAATCAGAATGCAGACGGAAGGACATTTCATTGTTATTACAACAATTCCATCAGATACAAGAATATTCAGAGTATAAATGAATAAATTACATTCGATAAATATCAAAGATTACAATAAATTACATAGCAGCGGAAAATAATACAAAGCACAACTGAAGGTGATATACGGATACAGAGCTTTCCGGATATCATTCCAGCTATAAACCAGGATCCTCTGAATATAAATCTGCAAAACCAAAACTACTAGCTGCCCGTGCGGAAAATAGGGGCACCTAGAGTTTAGGTTAAAACAATAAACTCCAGGTCAGTCATGTGACTGGTGTGAGAACTAAAACAGTTATTTAAAATACTACTTTAAAAGAGAGTAATTCAAGGGACCATGCCGTATAACACGGAACGGGTTTCCTCCCAAGAATACCAGTGCATAGAATGAACAGCGCAATGCTTTTTCGAAAAATGAAGCTATTATAAGACCCAGGTCCCATCACACAATGCAACGCAAGCCGGAGGATAGGATTTTCCCTTATAATAGCCAAACATGTTTGATACGTTTAAAACAAATCATTTGATACTATAATAAGTGTATAGTGTCAAAACAATTTCAATCATAAATATAAATCATAGACGGCATGGGTACCATCTATCATGTCGCCATACTAGTTCTACAATTAAAACCGCAATACACGTATTGGAAATTGGATTTCCGTCATGAGTCGAGGCAAGGGGCAAGCTCCTCTCCGCTTCGAGACACTCTAGCAAATGCCTCGGGACTACACACTCTGGGCAACCCCGGATGCGGCTGGGCCGGTCCTCACTTACGTTAGAGGATTAATTATGCCTGAACACACGTTCCCCGGTCCTTACAGACCTATAATCGAGGCGCCTCATTCCAACAACCACAAAGGTGAAAAGTATATAAATGTCAGGGCTGGTAAGTCACTGACACCACCAAAGCTAGAAAGAAACGTCGTGCTCTCCCAGCGGTCCGTATCCCGTTTTTAACTCATACCGAGGTGTGAGGCTCGCAAATTCACGTTATACACAAAGCTGCCACGTAGGCCGTGCTTTGATCATCAACCACAAGACTTTGCTTTTCAACAGAAGCCTTGATCTATGCAACTTAGCGTGCCACACAGGCAATTCATGCCATGCGATTGATATCTATCGATATATAACCTCTAAGCTCGTACGTCTCAGAGAAGGGCGTTAAGCAAGAGAATAAATCCTCCGCCGCCAAACAGATATATATTTAACAGAAATCAATCAACACAGAATAAAATCCAATGTCAGACACACAATCCATTTACAAGTTCGTTCTGGGTCTGAACGAAACCGGAGGCACTTTCCTCGCATATCCATCCATCTCCAAGTACGTCTGGACGACCACCAACTGATTCCCTCATCTTGAGTGTACAGCCCAATCAAGATCATCAGTAATCACCCAAACGATGTGAAGACTTCCGGTCTTCAACCACCGTCTTCATCTTCGACTTATCGTCGAATCGGTTATTCAGAATGGGTATAAACCCGGACTTTCCGAACAACCCGCGTATATTAAAAACGAATGTTACACAAACACAACATACGCCTCATTCCAATGCAGAATATCCTTTTATTCACGAAATCACATTCTTAGGGAAAGGTTCCCATTTATTTTATCCAAGATAAATTCTTTTTAAATTTATCCTTTAATCTTCCTTTGGATGTCGTTTCAAAACCAAATTATGGTTTCCTAAACTAGTCGAGATTAGCGAACCACACCGAAGTAATTATTTATTTTATTTCCCAATCCTAACCTATTCATCCCATGAAGCAAAACTGGTAATACTCCATATCTAACACCTCAGTGTTGTCGGTAAAATTAATTACCATTTCATGTTCAAATCTAATTAAAGATTTAACTATCACTTTGAAGCAAAACTGGTGATACTCCATTCTCGCTTGTTTTCTAAATTTGATAATTTAGATTATCAATTCACATTTCAATCTAATTGCAGATTCGTTAAAACTCCTTTTACTAGGTTAAAGAGCTAATGTCATTTAAAACACAGTTCACGACAAACCCAAATCACATTCTATTTATTACCGGGTTGAAGAACTAGTGTTATTTAAAACACTGTTCACGATAAACCCACAAATCAATTCTATTTACAACCCATTTCAAATCCAATTTATTTATTTAAAAATAAATGGGTTTTAATTTCAGTTCAAAACTAGTTCATTTCGATAAAAATTTATTTTTATCTTTTCAAATATGGAGTTTTTCATCCTAATTTTTCCCAAATCATTTCTTATGATTTTATACAAATTATTGATATTTTTAATAATTTTATCAAGGCCCGTACAGTCGATTTCCATCGATGGCCATCGAACTGCATTTACAACGACCTTTTTCAAATTTGATTTGGACGTATCTCCAAATCCAACTGTTAGATTTCAAATTTCTAATATTCGTTAGAAAGCTCTTTTCGATACGAACCCAACGGTTCCGGTTTTAGGAGAATCCGACGGTCGGATCTCCCGTAATGTCCGTTTGAAATAAATGGTCGAAATTCACGAACTGTCGCGGCGCGGCGCGTTCTATTCAGGCCATTATATTATATATATATAATATATATAATATATATTTCGTCGATTTCTATTTAAAACGAATTATATAAATAGTTTTAAATTCGTTTCAAAAACAATTTCAACTTCCATTTCGATTCAAATCAAAATTGAATTTTTCCTTATAAATTCGTTTTAAAATTCATTTCTATTCAATTCAAATTTCAATTCAATTTGAATTCATTTCAATTCGTTTCCAATTCAATTCGAATTCGTATTATATTCAATTGATTTCGAATTCGTTTTCTATTCGATTCAATTCAAATTGGATTTCTATTCGATTCAATTCAAATTGGTTTTATATTCAATTCATTTCGAAATCGTTTTATATTCAATTCATTTCAAAATCGTTTTATATTCAATTCATTTCGGTTTCCTATTCAAATCAAATCAAATTCGAATATACTCGATATAAATATCGCTTGCGTCGAAATAGCGCATCTCTAATCAACACGGCTTTATATTCAACAAATGGATCTATATTTCTTTCAATACACGACTCTATATCTTTGTCAACACACGACTAATCTCAACGAATGAGTACTGTCCATGTGTGACTATTTTTGTTATTTAATATATTTTATAAAAATTATGGTATCTATCGTTTGATTTAAAATTAGACTCCAACCGTAAACTAGTAAGAGAACGATTCCCTGAATATTAACCCCGAAGGCCGAGACCAACATCAGATCAATATTCAGGAGACCACTCATCTCATCTATTTTCCAATTAGTTTCTAATTTTAAATATGATAAAGATGTAGATTTTGTTGTTAAAATATTTCGTTCAACACATGACTAATCTCAACGAATGAGTATGGTCCACACATGAACTTTTATTTTATATTATTCTTCATTTTGTAAATTGGAATGAGGCCCAATCAATCACCATATAATATTAATTATATGGATTTTCATACATCACACGTATATAATAGCATTGAAAAATAATCAACCATCAACCAAAGTGCACTACACTGTATAAGCATCAAATATAGATATCTAACGCTTATAACAGCTTGTCGATCCATCGATCGATATATTTAATCAATCAGGATGAGTGAACTTCAAATTTCATCCCAACACCCGTGTGGGGTTTCAAATCAACAAACACAGATTTTATTTGTGCAGTTGGGCGATGTGTAAAATTTATCGACTCAATCAATGTCCTTCAAATAGGTGTACATAAACAAACCGTCCGGTTTGTAAATGAATATTTATTTATTCACATTCACATTAAAAATTATATTTTTAACGATAAAATATTTTATTTCAACACATGAATTTCTATTTAGTTCATTTACACAACAAAAATGATATTTTTATTTTTCTAACATATTTTAGAAAATTTCGGCGGCATAACGGCACGATACTAGAAACGGGACGAGGCCTAGCCTTATCCCCGGTCTAGTGAAGGCCCATGCCATTCACACATCAATCAAATCCATTCAATTCACCAAATAATTCAATTCAAACCAAATAATCTAACCAACTACACAATCAAACAAACATGTCCATGGTCTGTGGACGATTGTGTCGGGTGCTACTAAACACCGTCTGCATCCTAGTATATATATATATATATATATAACTAGAAAAGAAATTTAAGAGTGAGAAGTTCTCACCGAAAGCTATCCCAACTTCACGACACTTCTATTGTAGAGATCTTCGTCGTTTTCGCCTTTTTGTCGCTTTCGTTGCCCGTAGCCACTATATATATAAAAATCGAATTTTTACTTTGCTATTCAATATATAAAAATCGAATTTTTACTTCGCTATTCAATATATAAAAATCGAATTTTTACTTCGCTATTCAATATATAAAAATCGAATTTTTACTTCGCTATTCAATATATAAAAATCGAATTTTTACTATGCTATTTAATATATAAAAATCGAATTTTTACTTTGCTATTCAATATATAAAAATCGAATTTTTACAACGCTACTATATAGATAAAAATTCTATTTTTACATCGATGTTACATAGGTAAAAATTCTATTTTTATCACGCTATTCTCTACATAAAGGTTTTGCCTTTTCAAATATAAAGATTTCGCCTTTTCAAATATAAAGATCACGCCTTTTAAAATATAAAGATCTTATTTTTGCTTCGATGAAAACAATATAAAGATCGTATTTTTACTTTATAAAACCAATGTTATTTTTAATTTTAAAACAAAGTATGTTTATATTTTCAAAACAAAGTCTTTTCATATTTTTAAAATCACTTCTATTTTATCACAATGTTATATATCTTAAAACTGCATTTTATACATTTTTAAAAATGAATTTTATATAGGCTAATTTATATTTTCAAAAACTGCTCTTATATAGTAAATATATATTTTTAAAACTGATTTTATAAACTATAGGCTATTTAAAATAAAATAAAGAAAAGGTTAGAACCTCTCTCTGTCGTTTTGGCTTGGACCGTGACCAGAACCGCACTCGGAAACTAGGGCTTCTTCCCGTTGTCGCTTGGAGCTGCTTGAACCAGATCGGAGGGCGTCAGGGGAGGGGGCTTCACGTCGCAGGCCAGCAAACGAAGGAGGGGGGCCTGCTTCAAATCGGCGGAGGGGGGGGGGGGTGTCGGTCGCGGTGCTCGGAAAAGGGGGGTTGCGCCGGGTTCGATCAGGAGAGGGGGGGTTTGGACCGAAGGGGGGCGCCTGGCAGCGCGGTGGCGCGCTGCTCGGAGGAGCGACGGCGCTCCTCCCCGCTTTCTTCTTTTTTTTCTTTACGGTTTTTTTTATAAATCGATTTCTGAGGAGAGAGAAGGAGAATAGGGGGTTTAGGAGTTATATAATAATATATTATTTAATTAATTTATTTCAAAAAGGTTGACTTTTACATACGACCTCTAAACGAGGCCCACCGCCTGTCGTCCATAGCTAATTACCCCCATTCCGAACACAATGGGACAGGTATCGCAGGCTGATTCGGTCGTTACGATCAGTTTCCGTTAAAATCAACATATAACTCTATATATTGAATTTGAACGCGCATTTCAATTTACCGGGGCCACATACTAACTCTAAAAATTCCCGAAAAATATTTTCTAGCTTCGTATTGACGATACGGTCCTAACAAAACTAGTTTCGTCGAATTCTGAGACCGTTGGAAAAATGGCCATTTTCCAGTCGATTAAAATCAACTGAAACTGGTCAAACGCGTTTTCCTTTGCCACGCTCGCATACTGATTCGAAAAATTATGAAATTTGAAACCTAGCAATAACTTGACATCACGGACCCAACAAAAGTGGTTTCGTCGAAATCCGAGGTCATTTGCAAAATTTCCATTTTTAAGGGCCTGAATTCCATAGCGACTATTCAGAATTTTCAACTGGACATATCTTTTGATTCCCGCTATGAAATCTTGATTTTTCGCATTCGTTGGAAAGATATTATCAATTAGATCCTAATGTTTTTGGTTTCACTAAAATTCGGATTGTTTTGCACCCGGTACATTCAATTGAAGTTTGAAATCGAATTATCGAACTACCGCGACATTTTCAATTCCTTTTATAATTATATATAAATATTTATATTCTAACGACGACGCGTATAAATATATACATTCGAATTATATTCAAAATAAATTTCTCATCGATATTATTTAAAATAATTCATTTTAAATCTTCAAAATTCGCTAAAATTTCCAAAATAAAAATTTTAAACTGGCCCAAATTTTCCGGGTTATTACATATAATTTCAAGGGTTTCAGAGAGGTGCCATTAAATAGCAACAATCGAAAAACAATGTATGCACAAAATAAAATTCAACATCATAAGTATTGTACCTTATCTTCATCCTTGACAACTTCTCACCAAAAAAATCAATAGGTATTCCATTTTGACTCAACACTCCTCTAATTCCAACCTTTGAAGTATTAGTATGAAGTTCGAATGGTAGATAGAAATCTGGAAGTACTTGAATAGGCATTGAAGTCAACAGACCCTTAATATGCTCAAAAGCATGCCCTGCCTTCTGAATCCAAACAAACTGTTTACCCTTAATACAATCTATCACTGGAACCATAATGCTATTAAAATGTGGGATGAATCGCATATAAAAAAGGCCAAACCATGAAAACTACAAACTTCTATAATTGTCTTTGGCTGTGGCCAATCTCTGATTGCCGTAACTTTGGTTTGGTAAACTGCAAACCCTCCTTAGAAACAAAATATCCCAGAAATAACACACTCAGAGTCATGAACGTCATTTATTTATTGCTACATAAAACTGTTCTTGTTGTAAGATGATCAAAACTGCATGCAAGTGTTGTAAATGCTCATTCGTACTAGCACTGTAGATAAGAATATCATCGAAGTACACAACCACAAACTTTCCGATATAAGGTCTGAAAATCTAATTCATCACCCTCATGAAAGTAATTGGTGCATTTGACAACCCGAAAGGCTTAACAAGCCATTCATATAACACCTCACGAGTCTTGACGGCGGTTTTCCATTCGTCACCTGGCCTAATTTTGATTTGATGATATCCACTTTTCAAGTAAACCTTTGAGAAAATAACTGATCCACTAATTTGATCCAGTAAATCATCAAGTCATGGAATAGGAAATCGATATCTCGTAGTGATCTTGTTAAGAGCTCGACTGTCTGTGCACATACTGCATGAACCATCCCTTTTTAGAACTAATAATGCAGGCACGACATAAGGACTAAGGCTTTCTCTAACATGGCCTTGACTCGATAATTCCTCCATTTGTCATTGCAACTCTTCGTGTTTCTAGGACTCATTCTGTAATGTGGACTATAAGGCAAAACAACACCTGGTTCCAAATCAATTTGATGTTGGATGTCTCATAGTGGCGGTAGACCGTTTGGTAGCTCTTTCAGAAACACATCTTCAAATTCACATAACAATGGCTTTACTGGTTCAAGAATGTCGTTACTCTTTGTAGTATCGAATCCCCCTAGCAAATAAATCTCGCCACCTTCTTTGACCTCATCTACGAAGTCATTTATCGAAAGGAAACTAACAGTCTTTGGGTTCTTGTCAGGTTAAGATTCACTTCGATCACACCTCTTTGGAACTAAAGTGATTTTAGTGCCTTTGAATATAAAGATGTAGCTATTTGTGCCCCATTATGTTTCACAACCCTGTTATATTTCCATGGCCTCCCCGACAAAAGATGACAAACATCCATATTCACAAAGTCATACCAAATTTCATCTTTATATTTAAGGCCAATAGCAAAAGGAATAAAAGCTCGTTTAGAAATTTTTACCTCTCCTCCTTTCTTCAACCATGCGAGCTTGTAGGGTATAGGATGCTTTTCTATCTTAATTCCAAGATTTTGAATATCCTCCTCTGAAATGATGTTGCCACGGCTTCCTGCATCATGTTAGGGATTGCAAAATGGATCGTTAAGGAAAACTAACACTAGAGGGGGGTAAATAGTGTTTTTGAGAATTTAAACAAAATCTAAAACTTATATGATCTACTATATGAATCAAACACCATAGAAACAATCACAGACACAAGAATCAAACACAAACATTAATATAAACAAAAATAAAATGTCGAAAAGGAAAGTACACACCCGATTTTATACTGGTTCAGATTACTCCTACGTCCAGTCCCACGCAATGCTGAATTGCGCAGAGTTTTATACTATATCAATATCCAGGTACAACCCCCTTGGTTTCACATGTACCAGTTAACACCGATTCCACACACTTAATCAAGTATATCCCCCTTGATTTCATGGCTACAAGGTTAACACCGCTCCCGTTCCTTGATTTCACGGCTACAAGAAAAACACTGATTACCCAAACACTTCCCAAATGATCACAATAGCCCTATTACTCTTTAATAGCACTTCGATTCAGGGAGTAATGAGAAGAGAAGAAGTTTTATATAAAAAGAATTGAATTTGGTAGAGTATAAGTGTAGAAATCATAAAAATGAGAAAATATAATGGTGTAAAGAAAGGAGATGAAGACGGAGAAGAAGAATGATGAAAAAATTCGAAAGCAGCTCCTATTTATAAGACTTGAAAGGTTGCAACGCTTCTAGAACGTTACAAATAGTGAGACGATACTTCCTTCGAAAATAAAAAATATGACAGTTATATGTCGACATAGGCATAAATGTATGTCGACATATGCCTATGTAAAATTGGATTTTGAACATTTTTGAAATGTTTTTATATATTTATTGTAATAACCCGGAAATCCGAGCCAATTTAAAATTTTTATTTTTGCAATTTTATTGAATTTTGGTTATTTAAAATGAATTATTTTAAATAGTAACGACGAAAAATTTAGTTTGAATAGAATTAGAATGTATATATTTATATACGTCGTCATTAGAATATAAAAATTTATTTATATATATAAAAGGAATTGAAAATGGCGCGGTAGTTCGATAATTCGATTTCAAATTTCAAATGAACGTACAGGATTCAAAATAAACCGGATTTTAGTGAAACCAAAAATATTAGAATCTAATTGAGAAAATCTTTCCAACGAATCTGAAAAATCAAAATTTCAAAGCGGGAATCAAAAGATATGCCCAGTAGAAAATTCAGAATAGTCGCTATGGAATTATGGCCCTTAAAAATGGAAATTTTGCAAATGACCTCGGATTTCGACGAAACCACTTTTGTTGGATCCGGGATGCCTAATTATTGATAGGTTTCAAATTTCGTAATTTTTCGAATCAATATGTGAGCGTGGAAAAGGAAAACGCGTTTGACCAGTTTCAGTTGATTTTAATCGACTGGAAAATGGTCATTTTTCAAACGGTCTCAGAAATTGATTAAATTAGTTTTGTTAGGACCGTATCGTCAATACAAAGCTAGAAAATATTTTTCGGGAATTTTTAGAGTACATATGTGACCCTAGTAATTTGAAATGTACGTTTAAAATTGAATATATAGATTCCTACTTTAAATTCAGCGGAAACTGATCGTAACAGCCGAATTGGGTTACGAAACATATCCTATTGTGTTCGGAATGGGGGTAATTAGCTAGGAGCGACAGTCGTTGAGTTTGATTTGGAGTTTAGATGGATAAACAGATAATTTGGAAATTAAATAATAAAAATTTTTATATATACATTGCCATAAGGTCAAACTGGGTCAAACAAACCCTAAATTTCAAACCTCCGGTCAAACTAAAATCGAGCCGCCTTCTTCCTGTGACTGAACGACGGAGCCTCTCCAAAACTTAATCTTCCAATCTCCCTTGATTCCTTCAATAAATCTGAAAGTTTTCAAACGAAATTTGTTGTACTCCTTCTCCTCTTCCTATCACTATAGACATCATCGAGTTTCGTTTCAAAGGGTCGGAGGATTTTGAGCTTGAACTAAAGAAGTTCGAGGCGGTTTCCTAGCGCCATCAGGGGGTCGAGTTCGTCAGAGGTCTGCGCACATGTGGAGGGTTCGACGACGCTTCAGGGGAACGCCTCTGATCATATTCCGGTGCCGCCATTTCCGATCAATTTGCAACCCTAGTTATGGGGCTCCAGTTCGATCATCCAGACAGTGATTTGAGCTTCCCTTTTTGTTTTTTATAAGCATTGAATCATTATTTTTATTTTATTTTATTTTTGTATTTAATGTATATAACCATGTAGTTTAAAATCTGAAATTTAAATATAATAAACATTGTCTAAAAATCTGATTTAATTTTTATTTACTTTTATAAAGTCTTGAATTTTATTTATATGAAATAATGATTTTTATATAAAGGAAGATTATATCTTTATATAATAGCAAAAAGGTTTAATATTTATATAGAGTAAAGATTTGATTTTTAAAACGAGTAAGGAAAAGTTTAGAGCTTTGATTTAGAAAAGATAGGATCTTTATCTTAGAAAAGATCGAGATTTTTAATATGAAAAGGCGAGATTTTTAATATATATATATATATATATAAAGATGATTTTTAAAATATGAACTCCGATATAAAAATATAATCTTTTATATTCATGTAGAGAATATAAAAATACGATTTTTATATATGTAGCAAAGTAAAAATTTGATCTTTATATATGTGGCGATATAATAAAAATGCGATTTTTATAATATGTATAACAATATAAAAATACGATTTTTATATATGAAGTGGCAATATGAAAATATAGTTTTTTATAACGAAGTGGCGATATAAAAATATAATTTTTATTGTTAACAGCGTGAAAAGAACTGAATTGGAATTGCAAGCAAATCCAGATGTTCAGCAGTTCAAAAGAAAAGCACGGCGGAGTGGAACCCTCGGTGAGAACTTCTCACTTTTAAATTTATTTCTAGTTAAAATATATACTAGGATGCAGACGGTGTTTAGTAGCACCCGACACCCGTCGTCCACAGACCATGGACGGTTTGTATGCTTGGTTGTTTGATTTTGATGTGTAGTTGATTATGTGATGTGATGTGAAATGAAATAAAATATTTATATAGTTAAAAATATTTTATAGTTGAAAATAGAATTTTTAACGTGTATATAAAATAAATATTTATAAACAAATCGGAGATTTGTTTATATACACTGATTTGATTGATATTGATTGGGACGATAAATTTTACACATCGCCTAACTGCACAAATAAAATCTGTGTTTGATTGTTTGAAAACCCCACACGGGTATTGGGATGATATATGACATACACTAGTCCCAATAATTAGTTGTATGTCGATCGATTGATGGACAGACTGTTATGAACGTTAAAATATTTATATTTGATGCTTATACAGTGTAAAATGCACTTTGGATGATGGTTGATTATTCATTGTTGTTATTGTATACATGTGTTGTAGAAAATCCATATAATTAACATTATATGGTAATTTATTGGGCCTCATTCCAGTTTTGAAAAAGAAATATTTGAAAAGGAAATATTTAAAATAGAATATTTGAACATAGGAATATATGAAGCCGTGTCGATTAGATTTACGCCATTTTGACATGAACGATATTTATATCGATTTTATTCATTTTATAATGAACATCGAAAGTGATTTCAAAATTTGATATTTTGAATAGAAATGAATTCGAATCGAAATTGAATAGAAATGAATTCGAATTGAAATTGAATTGAATTGAAAACGAACTGAAATTGAATTCAAAAATCGATTTGAATTGAAATCAATTTGAAACGAATTTAAAATGAATTTGTAAGGGAAAATTCAATTTTGATTTGAATTTGAAAAAAAGAAGTTGAAATCGTTTTGAAAATGAATTTAAAACGACTTATATAATACGTTTTAAAAGGAAATCGACGAAGTATATATTATATATATTATGTATATAATATAATTGCCTGAATAGAACGCGCTGTGCCGCGGAAGTTCGCGAATTTCGACCATTGACTTCGAATGGATATTGCGGGAGATCCGACCGTCGGATTCTCCTAAAGCCGAAACCGTTGGGTTCGTATCGAAAAGAGCTTTCTAACGAATATTAGAAATTAGAATTCTAATGGTTGGATTTGGAATTATGTCCAAATCAAATTTAGAAAAGGTCGCTGTAAGTGCAGTTCGATGGCTGTTGATGGAAATCAACTGTACGGGCCTTGATAAAATTATTAAAAATATCAATAATTTGTGTAAAATCATAAGAAATGATTTGTGAAGAATTGGGATGAAAAACCCCATATTTGAAAAGATAAAAATGGATTTTTATCGAAATGAACTAGTTTTGAACTAGAATAATAATTTATTTATTTATTTTTAAAATAAATAAATTGGATTTGAAATGGTTTTAAAAATAACCAGAATTTCCAATAATTGCATCGGAATGGATTTGAATCGAAATTGTCTTCGGAATATTTCAATGTTGGATTTCGTGATTATACCGATGTTGTTATGGAAATTTGAAAGATATTTATATATCGTTATTTCCAATACGATATTTGTTGGTCATAGATTTTGATATTGAATATAAGCCGATATATTTTCTATTCAGAGCCTTGTATTTAATATCAAATGTGATATGGGTTTGTCGTGAATGGTGTCTTCATTAACACTGTTCTTAAGCCCAGTTAAGTAAAAGATTAAATCTTTTAGATTTAATGAAGTGTACCAATTAAATAATATTTAATTGGAATTGAATTGATATTGATTTTTGGATTTATCGTGAACAGTGTTTTAAATAACACTTGTTCTTTAACCCGATAATTAATGGAAAGTGATTTTGGGTTGTCGTGAACGGTATCTTCAATAATACTGTTCTTAGACCCACGGAGTTAAGAAAATCAGAAACTAACTGGAGATTAGTTAAGTTGAATGGTTTCTTGGGTATTGATCTGATGTTGGTTTCGGCCTTCTGGGTTAATACTTAGGGAATTGCTCACTTGCTAATTTACGGTCAGGGACTGATTGAAATATGATGTGATTTTGGGTTTATCGTGAACCGTGTTTTAAATGACATCGATTCTTTAACCCAGTTAAAGATTAAAACTAAGTGGAGTTTTAATGAATCTTTAATTAGATTGAAAAGATCGAGAATGGAGTATCACCAGTTTTGCTCCAGGCGATAGTTAAATCTTTAATTAGATTTTAACGTGAAATGGTAATTGAATTTACCGATAACACCGTGGTGTTAGATATGAAGTATTACCAGTTTTACTTCATGGGATAAATAGGTGGGGATTGGGAAATTAAAAACAATGATTACTTCGGTAAGGTTCGCTAATCCCGACTAGTTTGAATTGATATTCAAAAGTATATTAAAGAATAAATTTAAAAGAATTTATCTTTGATAAAATTAATGGGAACCTTTCCCTAAGAATGTGAAATTTAGAAACTAACTGTCGGTTAGCTAAGTAGAATGGTTTTCTGGATATTGATCTGATGTTGGTTTCGGCCTTCGGGGTTAATATTTGGAGAATTATTCTCTTGTTAATTTACGGTTAGTGACTGATGAATGGGAATGAGGCGTATGTTGTGTTTGTGTAACACTTGTTTATTATATACGCGAGTTATTCGGAAAGACCGGGTTTATCCCATTCTGAATAACTGATACGACGATAAGTCGAAGATGAAGACGGTGGTTGAAGACCAGAGGTCTTCACGTCGTTTGGGTGATTACTGATGATCTTGATTGGGCTGTACACCGAAGAAGATGGAAACAATTGGTGATCATCCAGACGTACTTGGAGATCGATGGATATGCGGGGTACTAGGTGCCTTCGGTTTCATTCAGACCCAGAACGAACTTGTAAATGGACTGTGTGTCTGACATTGGATTTTAGTTTGTGTGATTGATTTCTATTAAAAATATATCTGTTTGGCGGCGGAGAATTTATTCTCTTGCTTAACGCCCTTCTCTGAGACGTACGAGCTCAGGGGTTATATACTGATGGATATCAAACGCATAGAGTGAATGGCCTGTGTGGCATGCCTAAGTGGCAAATGATCAAGGCTTTTGTTGAAAAGCAAAGGCTTTTGGTTGATGATCGAAGCACGGACTTTGTGTAACGTTTTACCTCGCGAGTTTCACACCCGGTATGAACCAGAAACGGGAGAAGGACCTTAGGGAGGGCATGCGTTTCTTTCTAGTTAGAAGTGGCGTCAGTGGTTTTACACGCCCTGACGAGTTTGACTTATGTGGTTGTTGCTGTTGCGAGGCGCCTCAGATATATATATCGGTGACTATGTGAAGCCGATGGAGTCACTTGTTGGCTCATTTACGCCCCATAGGGCGGGGAGACGTATTGTTCAGGCATAATAATCCACTCCGTGTGGACCGGCCCTGACGATCCAAGGGGTAGTTGCGGCTGTTCCTGAGGCCTAGGCTAGACTGTCTCGAATCGGTGGGGACAATCCCTAGCCTCGGTTCATACCATAAATGATAACCCAATTTCCAAATACGTGATTTTGCGGTTTTAATTGTAGAACTAGTATGGCGACATGATATATGGTACCCATGCCGTCTATGATTGATACTTATGATTTGAAGTTGTTTTATACACTATACACTTATAATAGTATCAAATGATTTGTTTTAAACGTACTAAGCATGTTTGGCTGTTATAAGGGAAAACCCTATCCCCCGGCTTGCGTTGCATTGTGTGATAGGACCTGGGTTTTATAATAGCTTCATTTTTCTTTATTTAGCATTGCGCTATTGTTTTATGCACTGGTATTCTTGGGAGGAAACCCGTTCCGTGTTATACGGCGTGGTCCCTTGATTTACCTAACTTTAAAGTAAAGTTTTAAATAACTGTTTTAGTTCTCACACCAGTCCCATGACTGACCTGGAGTTTATTGTTTTAACCTAAACTCTGGGTGCCCTTATTTTGACACGGGCAGCTAGTAGTTTTGGTTTTGCAGATTTATATTCACAGGATCCTGACTCACAGCTGGAACGATATCCGAAAAGCTTTGTATCCGTATATCTCCTTTTAGTTGTGTTTTGTATTATTTCCGCTGCGATGTATTTAAATGTAATTTAAATCTCTGATATTTCTGTGTAATATTTATTTATTTATACTCTGTATATTCTTGTAATCTGATGGAATTGTTGTAATATACAATGAAATGTTCTTCTGTCTGCGTTCTTTTGTGGCTTGTCCTCGACTCAATCCGGGCTTTCCTCACCGGGGAAGTTTGGGTCGTTTCAGCGTGGTATCAGAGCTTTGGTTTACAAAGCTCAGAGAACAAGGCACATTAGAACCATACGAAAGAATTCATCAGAAATTGGATTAGTTATATCCAATGGGAATGACTCATTAGAGATGGGATCAGTAGTATCCTAGAACGAGTGTGAAGAGTATATTTTTAAAATGAAAACAATTTTTGTTTTGAAAATTTAAATCAATTATTCGTATTTGATTATTTATTTTATATTGATTTGGACTATCAGGTATATAAAAATTTTGCGTATACGTCTGATCCGCGTGTATTCGAAGTTTTAATATATTGGGTAGATATAGAATCCCACTGTAGTTGCCCGGGTCTGATTCTGATGATGGCGCGCCATCATCAGTGTTTATGTTCGAGTGACGAAAGTGAGATTTCTATATATTTCCATTAGACTGGTGTGAGAGCCAAAATTAGATAGGGCCTATTGTTGTGATTTGGCATCAAAAATGTGATTTTTGACTATATATCAAAGTTATGAATTTGAAAGAATAATCAACTAATTGATTGATGGTTGTGTTGTTTGATTATGGCTTGATTATTTAAAATTCTAACCATTTAGCCAAAATGACCAAAAAGTGAATGGTATTGAAATTTAGTCGCATTTGCATGCATATACATGTACTTACATTGAATAGGTCATAGCAAAGAGGCTAGGGAAGAAGAATAAAATTGTTTGCCCGACAAATAGGTACATATTTACCATAATTTACTGATTTGTTTGGGTGAAGATGATTTTATGAGCCGATTGGCTAGCCGCTTGGCTTTTCCTTTTTCTTTTGGATTGAAGAAGGCCATGGGAGGCTATATGAAATATCCCGAAGTCCCCGGTGCAGGGGAGGTTATGGAGAAATTTTTCGAAAATTTAGGGTATTAGCCAAATTTTTTGAAGATTTTGAAAAGTTCTTAGAAACTGAAAATTTGAAGAACTTAAGCCGTAAAGAAAATAATGGAAGTTGAGTTGAATTGTTAAACAACTTTCGGCTTCATTCCTTTTCGGGGACGAAAAGTTTTAAGTGGGGGAGATTGTAATAACCCGGAAATCCAAGCCAATTTAAAATTTTTATTTTGGCAATTTTATTGAATTTTGGTTATTTAAAATGAATTATTTTAAATAGTAACGACAAAAAATTTAGTTTGAATAGAATTAGAACGTATATATTTATATACGTCGTCGTTAGAATATAAAAATTTATTTATATATATAAAAGGAATTGAAAATGGCGCGGTAGTTCGATAATTCGATTTCAAATTTCAAATGAATGTACAGGATTCAAAATAAACCGGATTTTAGTGAAACCAAAAATATTAGAATCTAATTGAGAAAATCTTTCCAACGAATCTGAAAAATCAAAATTTCATAGCGGGAATCAAAAGATATGCCCAGTAGAAAATTCAGAATAGTCGCTATGGAATTCTGGCCCTTAAAAATGGAAATTTTGCAAATGACCTCGGATTTCGACGAAACCACTTTTGTTGGATCCGGGATGTCTAATTATTGCTAGGTTTCAAATTTCGTATTTTTTCGAATCAATATGTGAGTGTGGCAAAGGAAAACGTGTTTGACCAGTTTCAGTTGATTTTAATCGACTGGAAAATGGTCATTTTTCAAACGGTCTCAGAAATTGACGAAATTAGTTTTGTTAGGACCGTATCGTCAATACAAAGATAGAAAATATTTTTCGGGAATTTTTAGAGTCCGTATGTGACCCCAGTAATTTGAAATGTACGTTTAAAATTGAATATATAGATTTATATTTTAAATTCAGCGGAAACTGATCGTAACAGCCGAATTGGGTTACGGAACATATCCCATTGTGTTCGTAATGGGAGTAATTAGCTAGGAGCAACAGTCGTTGAGTTTGATTTGGAGTTTAGATGGATAAACAGATAATTTGGAAATTAAATAATAAAAAAAATTATATATACATTGCCATAAGGTCAAACTGGGTCAAACAAACCCTAAATTTCAAACCTCCGGTCAAACTAAAATCGAGCCGCCTTCTTCCTATGACTGAATGACGGAGCCTCTCCAAAACTTAATCTTCCAATCTCCCTTGATTCCTTCAATAAATCTGAAAGTTCTCAAATGAAATTTGTTGTACTCCTCCTCTTCCTATCCCTATAGACATCATCGAGTTTCGTTTCAAAGGGGCATAGGATTTTGAGCTCGAACTGAAGAAGTTCGAGGCGGTTTCCTGACACCATCAGGGGGTCGAGTTCGTCAGAGGTCTGCGCACATGTGGAGGGTTCGACGGCGCTTCAGGGGAACGCCTCTGATCATATTCCGGCGCTGCCATTTCCGATCAATTTGCAACCCTAGTTCTGGGGCTCCTGTTCGATCGTCCAGACAGTGATTGTGAGCTTCCCTTTTTGTTTTTTTATAAGCATTGAATCATTATTTTTATATATAACCATGTAGTTTAAAATCTGAAATTTAAATATAATAAACATTGTCAAAAAATCTGTTTTAATTTTTATTTACTTTTATAAAGTCTTGAATTTTATTTATATGAAATAATGATTTTTATATAAAGGAAGATTATATTTTTATATAATAGCAAAAAGGTTTAATTTTTATATAGAGTAAAGATTTGATTTTTAAAACGAGTAAGGAAAAGTTTAGAGCTTTGATTTAGAAAAGATAGAATCTTTATCTTAGAAAAGATCGAGATTTTTAATATGAAAAGGCGAGATTTTTAATATATATATATATAAAGATGATTTTTAAAATATGAACTCCGATATAAAAATATAATCTTTTATATTCATGTAGAGAATATAAAAATACGATTTTTATATATGTAGCAAAGTAAAAGTTTGATCTTTATATATGTGGCGATATAATAAAAATGCGATTTTTATTATATGTATAACAATATAAAAATACGATTTTTATATATGAAGTGGCAATATGAAAATATAGTTTTTTATAACGAAGTGGCGATATAAAAATATAATTTTTATTGTTAATAGCGTGAAAAGAACTGAATTGGAATTGCAAGCAAATCCAGATGTTCAGCAGTTCAAAAGTAAAGCACGGCGGAGTGGAACCCTCAGTGAGAACTTCTCACTTTTAAATTTATTTCTAGTTAAAATATATACTAGGATGCAGACGGTGTTTAGTGGCACCCAACACCCGTCGTCCACAGACCATGGACGGCTTATATGCTTGGTTGTTTGATTTTGATGTGTAGTTGATTGTGTGATGTGATGTGAAATGAAATAAAATATTTATATAGTTAAAAATATTTTATAGTTGAAAATAGAATTTTTAACGTGTATATAAAATAAATATTTATAAACAAATCGGAGATTGGTTTATATACACTGATTTGATTGATATTGATTGGGATGATAAATTTTACACATCGCCTAACTGCACAAATAAAATCTGTGTTTGATTGTTTGAAAACACCACACGGGTGTTGGGATGATATATGACATACACTAGTCCTAATAATTAGCTGTATGTCGATCGATTGATGGACAGACTATTATGAGCGTTAAATATTTATATTTGATGCTAATACAGTGTAAAATGCACTTTGGATGATGGTTGATTATTCATCGTTGTTATTGTATACATGTGTTGTAGAAAATCCATATAATTAACATTATATGGTAATTGATTGGGCCTCATTCCAGTTTTGAAAAAGAAATATTTGAATAGAAATATTTGAAAAGGAAATATTTAAAATAGAATATTTGAAAATAGGAACATATGAAGCCGTGTCGATTAGATTTACGCCATTTTGACGTGAACGATATTTATATCGATTTTATTCATTTTATAATGAACATCGAAAGTGATTTCAAAATCTGATATTTTGAATAGAAATGAATTAGAATTGAAATTGAATAGAATTGAAATTGAATAGAAATGAATTCGAATTGAAATTGAATTGAATTGAAAACGGACTGAAATTGAATTCAAAAATCGATTTGAATTGAAATCAATTTGAAATGAATTTAAAACGAATTTGTAAGGGAAAATTCAATTTTGATTTGAATTTGAAAAAAAGAAGTTGAAATCGTTTTGAAAACGAATTTAAAAAGATTTATATAATACGTTTTAAAAGGAAATCGACGAAGTATATATTATATATATTATATATATAATATAATGGCCTGAATAGAACGCGCCGTGCCGCGGCAGTTCGCGAATTTCGACCATTGACTTCAAATGGATATTGCGGGAGATCCGACCGTCGGATTCTCCTAAAACTAGAACCGTTGGGTTCGTATCGAAAAGAGCTTTCTAACGAATATTTTAAATTAGAAATCTAACGGTTGGATTTGGAATTATGTCCAAATCAAATTTGGAAAAGGTCGTTGTAAGTGCAGTTCGATGGCCGTTGATGGAAATCGACTGTACAGGCCTTGATAAAATTATTAAAAATATCAATAATTTGTGTAAATCATAAGAAATGATTTGTGAAGAATTAGGATGAAAAACCCCATATTTGAAAAGATAAAAATAGATTTTTATCGAAATGAACTAGTTTTGAACTAGAATAATAATTTATTTATTTATTTTTAAAATAAATAAATTGGATTTGAAATGGTTTTGAAAATAACCAGAATTTCCAATTATTGCATTGGAATGGATTTGAATCGAAATTGTCTTCGGAATATTTCGATGTTGGATTTCGTGATTATACATATGTTGTTATGGAAATTTGAAAGATATTTATATATCGTTATTTCCAATACGATATTTGTTGGTCGTAGAATTTGATATTGAATATAAGCCGATATATTTTCTATTCAGAGCCTTGTATTTAATATCAAATGTGATTTGGATTTGTCGTGAATGGTGTCTTCATTAACACTGTTCTTAAGCCCAGTTAAGTAAAAGATTAAATCTTTTAGATTTAATGAAGTGTACCAATTAAATAATATTTAATTGCAATTGAATTGATGTTGATTTTTGGGTTTATCGTGAACAGTGTTTTAAATAACACTTGTTCTTTAACCCGATAATTAATGGAAAGTGATTTTGGGTTGTCGTGAACGGTATCTTCAATAATACTGTTCTTAGAAAAACGGAGATAAGAAAATCAGAAACTAACTGGAGATTAGTTAAGTTGAATGGTTTCTTGGGTATTGATCGGATGTTGGTTTCGGCCTTCGGGGTTAATAACTAGGGAATTGCTCACTTGCTAATTTATGGTCAGGGACTGATTGAAATGTGATGTGATTTTGGGTTTATCGTGAAACGTGTTTTAAATGACATTGATTCTTTAACCCAGTTAAAGATTAAAACTAAGTGAAGTTTTAATGAATCTTTAATTAGATTGAAAAGATCGAGAATGGAGTATCACCAGTTTTGCTCCAGGCGATAGTTAAATCTTTAATTAGATTTTAACGTGAAATGGTAATTGAATTTACCGATAACACCGTGGTGTAAGATATGAAGTATTACCAGTTTTACTTCATGGGATAAATAGGTGGGGATTGGGAAATTAAAAACAATGATTACTTCGGTAAGGTTCGCTAATCCCGACTAGTTTGAATTGATATTCAAAAGTAGATTAAAGAATAAATTTAAAAGAATTTATCTTTGATAAAATTAATAGGAACCTTTCCCTAAGAATGTGAAATTTAGAAATTAACTGTCGGTTAGCTAAGTAGAATGGTTTTCTGGATATTGATCTGATGTTGGTTTCGGCCTTCGGGGTTAATATTTAGGGAATTATTCTCTTGTTAATTTACGGTTAGTGAATGATGAATGGGAATGAGGCGTATGTTGTGTTTGTGTAACACTTGTTTATTATATACGCGAGTTATTCGGAAAGACCGGGTTTATCCCATTCTGAATAACTGATACGACGATAAGTCGAAGATGAAGACGGTGGTTGAAGACCGGAGGTCTTCACGTCATTTGGGTGATTACTGATGATCTTGATTGGGCTGTACACCCAAGAAGATGGAAACAATTGGTGATTGTCCAGACGTACTTGGAGATCGATGGATATGCGGGGTACTAGGTGCCTCCGGTTTCGTTCAGACCCAGAACGAACTTGTAAATGGACAGTATGTCTGACATTGGATTTTAGTCTGTGTGATTGATTTCTATTAAATATATATCTGTTTGGCAGCATAGAATTTATTCTCTTGCTTAACGCCCTTCTCTGAGACGTATGAGCTCAGGGGTTATATACTGATGGATATCAAACGCATAAAGTGAATTGCCTGTGTGGCATGCCGAAGTGGCAAATGATCAAGGCTTCTGTTGAAAAGCAAAGTCTTGTTGTTGATGATCGAAGCACGGCCTTTGTGGCATAGCTTTGTGTAACATTTTACGTCGCGAGTTTCACACCCGGTATGAACCAGAAACGGAAGAAGGACCTCAGGGAGGGCATGCGTTTCTTTCTAGTTAGAAGTGGCGTCAGTGTTTTTACACGCCCTAACGAGTTTGACATATGTGGTTGTTGCTGTTGCGAGGCGCCTCGGATATATATATCGGTGACTATGTGAAGCCGATGGAGTCACTTGTTGGCTCATTTACGCCCCATAGGGCGGGGAGACGTATTGTTCAGGCATAATAATCCACTCCGTGTGGACCAGCCCTGACGATCCAAGGGGCAGTTGCGGCTGTTCCTGAGGCTCGGGCTAGACAGTCTCGAATCGGTGAGGACGATCCCTAGCCTCGGTTCATACCATAAATGATAACACAATTTCCAAATACGTGATTTTGCGGTTTTAATTGTAGAACTAGTATGGCGACATGATATATGGTACCCATGCCGTCTATGATTGATACTTATGATTTGAAGTTGTTTTATACACTATACACTTATAATAGTATCAAATGATTTGTTTTAAACGTACTAAGCATGTTTGACTATTATAAGGGAGAACCCTATCCCCCGGCTTTCGTTGCATTGTGTGATAGGACCTGGGTTTTATAATAGCTTCATTTTTCTTTATTTAGCATTGCGCTGTTGTTTTATGCACTGGTATTCTTGGTAGGAAACCCGTTCCGTGTTATACGGCGTGGTCCCTTGATTTACCTAACTTTAAAGTAAAGTTTTAAATAACTGTTTTAGTTCTCACACCAGTCCCATGACTGACCTGGAGTTTATTGTTTTAACCTAAACTCTGGGTGCCCTTATTTTGACACGGGCAGCTAGTAATTTTGGTTTTGTAGATTTATATTCACAGGATCCTGATTCACAGCTGGAACGATATCCGGAAAGCTTTGTATCCGTATATCTCCTTCTAGTTGTGTTTTGTATTATTTCCGCTGCGATGTATTTAAATGTAATTTAAATCTCTGATATTTCTGTGTAATATTTATTTATTTATACTCTGTATATTCTTGTAATTTGATGGAATTGTTGTAATATACAATGAAATGTTCTTCTGTCTGCGTTCTTTGTGGCTTGTCCTCGACTCAATTCGGGCTTTCCTCACTGGGGAAGTTCGGGTCGTTTCATTTATAATTCTGGAAATTCTTTGTGACGGCCCGCCCCGCACAAGCCGGCATTTCCTCCGAAAGTGCACTGTACACATGCCCGGCTAGCACGGAACGGTCGTCAAAGAAAGGAAAGAAGGGAATGAACTAATCAAGGAACCTGTAGAATGTCCCACAGCGCATGGAATAAAATATAATAATAATAACATACTTGAAATAAAACATGTGAGACAGTGCATAAGCTGATAACTAAAATCAACATCAACATCAGAGCAGTGGAAATCCAAATACAGCTTATTACAACTTTCCAAATTTACTGTCTCCAAACAAAAGAAAGCTAAAGTAGAAGATGCACCCCTAATGCCCAAGCAGTGATCTTCAACAACTCAGGGAGAATACTATATATATATTACGTGGAAGCCTCCTGCTCGCCTCCGGATCATCTACCCGTGCATTACCAGCTAACCTGTCTCTAGTCTGCTCGTGTGAGCACCCAGAGTAATAAGAGGAGACATAAAACTCTGGGTCAGACATAAAGCCTGGTATGAGCGATAAGCATCTAACAGAACAATAACAGGTATACTAAACCATACCTGAACCTGGACCTGCAACCAAAGAGTTAGTACCACATACCGTACAATACTCTAAGGTGCCATAATAAATAGTGTAAAGAATACGGGGGTGGGGTGTACATGTCATAATGATAGCAAACAAATCATCCATAGCAACCAGCCTCACATCTCTCACTCAGTGCGTAAAGCATACGATGTCCACCACTGTCAATCACTAGACCCATCGAAGTAGTGACGGAGTTCAACTTGTACAACTACTGCTACTACCAAGCTTACCACACGGAGTCATGACCAAATCTTTACAAATGACCCCACTTCATTGATTTATAGCCCTTTACCCGTACCTAGGCCATTTCAGCCCTGACTCCGTTCACGTACTTCCCATACATAGTGATCCAAAGTCATAAACATCAACTGCCCCTTGGCACACGTCTCGCAGCAAAGCCCAATCATGAAGTGAAGTCATCGGTTCCCAACTGGATCCTGAGCTCTAACTTCCCATATTGGACTACCTTTGCATCTCGGGTTATTGGTCAATACTGGGTCGGGTCAGGTTCCTTTTAAGCCATCGGTTCGGGTCGGGTCCTCTGCGTTGCGTTGGTGCATGGTCTTCCTCTGATATTGGTTCGGTTCGGGTCCACTCCATCGCATCGGTTTGGGTCGATTGTCCTCCTCCGGGTCGGGTCGGGTGCCATCTCCCTTCCAGTTCGTGCTTCCACTCTGATCCGCTCCCTCGTTCTTCACGTGCTCCGATCCGATCCCTCCTTCTTCGTCCGATCCGATCCCAGTTAGCGTGACCTTCCTTGTTGCCAGTCCTCCCCATTGTCAAGTTCCGATCCGAGCCCTTCGTCCCTAAGTCGATCCGATCCCCAGCTTAACCAACATGGCCTTCCTTTTTGCCAAGTCTCTTTTGTGCCAGACCCCAGTTCGGGTCGGGTTTCTTGCCCAGTTCACCTATCCGATCCGAGCCCATATCCGATCCGAAGCCCTGCACAACTTTCTGCAACTTTTTCCAGCAACTTGTTTACGCCATTCGACGACGTTTTCGACAAATCTAACTATGATAATCAATCACAAATCATGTCAAACAGTCATAGCAGCATAGCAAACTAACCACAAACACCAAAACAGTGAATTCATATGTCAAAATGGATCAAATATACCCAAAACTCCATAATTTCCCTTAAGCATGTTTAAGCAAAACAAATCATAGGGTTAACAAAACTTAATCACATTAAACCAAATTTCTACCAGTGGCATAAAATATTATTTTCGAATTTACAAACATTTTTCCAGAATTTATTAGTGTATAAATTCGCTAATCTTCACTAATTACCCTTAATTAACTGTAATTAGTGTCAAAACTATGCAAATCACTCACCTTTGCCACAGAATAAAACACCAAATCTGAAATACTCTCTGTTTGGGTCGAATTCCTATGTATAGCAGCGGCTCCAAACTTGCTCTGTTGCTATTTGGCCTTGTTTTGATGTAGTTTATGCTTAATCTTCACTAAAAATGTGTTTTGGAGTGGTTTTAGAGGATGGAAGCCATTACTAAGGTCTCAAGAAGGTTTGTGGCGGCTCAAAACTGAAATGAAAGTGATTTCCTAACCCTAATCATCCCTCCTATGCCTCTAAACCCGAAACTCCCCTCTGGGCCTAGCTGCTAATCACCCGGTTAAGCCCAGTTAAGCTGTTTTTCCCCATCTGAGACTTGTTTCAGCCATATCTCCCAAACGGTTAGTCCGTTTGGCTAATGTGACCACTCTACGGAATTGTAAACCATCATCCGGAGCCAATGGAAGTGGTTTCAGGTCAAAATTCCTTTCCAGTCAAAAGTTATGGCCAAAACAGTACCAACTAGGGGTAAAATGGTCATTTAAAAATCGGGAAAAATCATGAACATGGGAAATGACCCCAAAAAGTCGTCTCCCAAAGTTACATGACCATACGACTTCATATGTGAAAGAAATAAATATTCTATGGTCCTATGATGCGTAGAATACGGGTCGTTACACTCCCCCCCCCTTAAGAAATTTCATCCCCGAAATTCGTTAACCCAAAACATACAAAAGATCCCGCATGCCTAACAGCCACATACAACAATCAAACATGCAAAACAAGCAAACAAGCCTACCCTAGCATGCGGAAAACTAAATCGAAGTCAAAATCTTACCAGGCAAAAAGTTCTGGATATGTCTTCCTAATGTTCTCCTCTGTCTCCCAAGTGCAATCATTCTCGTCCTCGCCCCACTGAACCTTGACTAGCTTCACCGCCTTCCTTCGAAGTTGCTTCATGTCGTGCTCGACAATACGGGTCGGCTTGCGATTCCCAACCGCCTCGGGTTCTACTTCGAAGTCCTCTAACTGATCAGGTGAAATA
Organism: Allium sativum; assembly: GCA_030737875.1. Lineage (NCBI taxonomy): Eukaryota > Viridiplantae > Streptophyta > Magnoliopsida > Asparagales > Amaryllidaceae > Allium > Allium sativum. Next base: position 601,144,963 of record CM060919.1, on the reverse strand, counting down.
GTCATATCTGAGTCGTGAACGAACTTCCTTAGTTGGGAAACATGAAATACATTGTGAACTCCCGCCATCTTTTCTGGTAAGTCAACTCTATATGCTAAATTCCCGACTGGTTCAAGAACAGGGAATGGGCCAACAAATCTTGGTGCCAACTTGCCTCTCCTGCCAAATCGTATCACGCTCTTCAATGGAGAAATCTTGACAAACACCAAGTCACCAACGGAGAATTTTAAGTCTCTTCTCCTCTTATCAGCATAACTTTTCTGCCAATCTTGGGCAGCCTTCATTCATTGTTGAATGATCTTAATCTTATCTGAATTTTCCCTCACCACATCTGGTCCAAGCATAAACTTCTCGCCAGTCTCTATCCAACATGATGGTGAGTTGCACGGTCTTCCGTACAAAGCTTCAAACGGGGCCATACCGATACTGGATTGGTAGCTATTATTATATGCAAACTCTACTAGATGCAAATGGTCATCCCATGATCCACCAAAATCCAATATACATGCTCTCAAGAGATCTTCCAAAATACGATTCACCCTCTCCGTCTGACCGTCGGTCCGAGGATGATATGCGGTACTGAGATGTAACTCTGACCCTAGAGCCTCTTGTAAGCTCTTCCAAAACCCACTAGTGAACAACGGGTCTCGGTCACTCACAATGCTTTTAGGTACTCCATGAAATCTTACTACCCACTTCATATACAATTCTGCTAACTTAGCTGCCGTTCTGGTCGATTTGACTGGTATAAATCTTGCACTCTTAGTAAATCGATCCACGATTACCCAAATGCTATCATGTCCCGATCTAGTCCTTGGTAAACCATCGACGAAATCCATCGAGACTTGCTCCCATTTCCATTCGGGAATTTCTAATGCCTGTAACAACCCACTAGGCTTCTTTTGCTCGGCTTTAACTAGCTGGCAATTCATGCATTTGGATATAAACTTCCCAATGTCTCTTTTCATCCCTTCCCAGTAGTAGGTCTGCTTCATGTCTTGATACATCTTATTACCACCGGGGTGTATAGTCAGTTTTGAGTGATGACATTCTCTAAGCACTTCATCTCTCAATCCATTGACATTGGGTACAACAAGCTTTCCATTCTTTCTAAGCAATCCATCTCGATCAAGCCCATACTTGTTCATCTCCTCATCGATCCCCATCTCTAACTTGGAGATGATTTCCAATAGGTTAGGATCGTCCCTTTGACTAGAGCCGATCCGCTCAATCAAAGTGGGTCTGACCGTCAAACTTGCTAACATTTCTGGATTCAATTCGCACTTTGGTCTGAAATCAAACCCAGCGATGTATTCCAGTTGCTTCCATTCTAGAAACATAGCCCCTAAGCTGGCATGTCTCCTACTCAATGCATCAGCCACCGCATTGCCTTTTCCCGGTGTATATGCGATGTCGAAATCATAGGAAGCTAAGAACTCTAACCATCTCTGCTGATGGAGATTCAGATCTTTCTGAGTGAAGAGATACTTTAACGACTTATGATCTGTAAACAGCTCAAATCTTTCTACCAAGAGATAGTGTCTCCACATCTTTAATGCAAACACGATCGCTGCCAATTCTAAATCATGGGTAGGGTATCTTCTCTTGTGCGGTTTCAATTGCAGACTTGCATAGGCTACCACTCTACCGCCTTGCATCAATACAGCACCCAGTCCGGTACCACAAGCATCCGTGTATACCGTCATCTCTTCATTCCCCTTAGGAATGACTAACACTGGTGCGCATGTCAACTTGTCTTTTAGACTCTTGAATGCATTCTCGCACCTTTCATCCCAGACAAAAGCTTGATTCTTCTTGGTCAACTGGGTCAATGGTGCCGCTATTTTGGAGAAACCTTGGATAAACTTACGATAATATCCAGCTAACCCCAAGAAACTTCTTACATCTGTCGCATTCTTGGGCGTAGGCCAATCCTGTACCATAGCCACCTTCGCCGGGTCCACGGCAATACCATTTTCTGATACAACATGGCCCAAGAACCTCACTTCCCTCCTCCAGAAGTGACACTTAGAAAACTTTTCTTTCAATTGGTGTTTTCTCAACACCTCCATCACTATTCTTAAATGTTCCTTGTGTTCTTCCTCTGTCCTCGAGTAGACCAAAATATCATCAACGAACACATGGACAAACTTATTCAACTGATCTCTGAATACCCTATTCATAAGATCCACAAAATATGCTGGGGCTTTGGTCAGCCCGAATGGCATGACCAACCACTCATAAAATCCAGACGGCGTCCGAAATGCCGTTTTAGCTATACTCTCAGCATCCACTCTAAGCTGATGAAAACTTGTCGCGAGATCCAACTGAGAAAATACTCTCGCGCCACTCAACTGATCGAACAAATCATCTATCCGCGGTAGAGGATATTTATTCTTCCTCGTCACTTTATTCAACTCGCGGTAATCTACACACAAACGAAGGGAACCATCCGCCTTGGTAGCAAACACAACTGGTGCTCCCCATTCAGAAACACTCCTTCTGATAAATCCCTTCTTCAAAAGATCGCTGACTTGCACGTCGAGCTCTCGCTGCTCCCTTGGTGCCATGCGACGAAGTGGCATCACTATAGGTCTGGCATCTTTTACCAAATCAATACGGAACTCAATCTCTCGATGTGGTGGAAGCCCTGTCACTTCCTCGAAAACATCCGGATACTGGCCAACCACGGGCAAACCTGACAACTCACTATGCGGAATATCAAGGGAGTTTAGAAAACTAGCCAATACCCCCTTACTGGGTAGACCACCAAACACTATCATCCGCCCATCATCCGCTCTAGCTGTCACCAAAAAGCCCTCACAGTCTACCACCACCCCGTATCTTCGGACCCAATCTACTCCCAAAATAATGCCAACCCAGTAAAGCCCAAAACAAAGCAATCACAAACAAACATGCATCCATGACTCGATAAGACCACATTACGACAAATCATGCTAAGGCTAGTCGAACCACCAATCGGGTTCGTCACTACTAAAGGTCTATCGACAATCTCGGGCTCCAATCCCAACCTATCTACCAGGTCACTAGATATGAAAGAACTGGAAGCTCCGGTATCAAACAAAACTCTAACAAGAACATCATAAACAGAAAGCATACCTTGAATGACGACATTCTTTTCCTTCTCCGCCGCAGTTGGGGCATTCGACGAAGAAGGAATAGCATTAAGAGCATATGCTTTCACCATTTGCTTTTCTTTAGGGGGCTATGGACACTTGTCCTTGTGATGTCCCATTTGGCCACAGTTGAAGCACTTCCTATCCGCTGGCTTGGCCCGACAATTACTAGCATAATGGCCCTTCTTACCACAGCTGAAGCACTCAACATCTTGCTTATTCTTTTTCTTCTGGCCATCCTTAGTCTGATTCTGCTTTCTCTTATTCTGGGAACCACCCTTGCCTCCACCACTTGCTTGTGGTTTTGGCTCTTCTGCAGATGCAACCTCAGTCTTCGGCTTAGGGTAGAGACTTTCTGACCTCAATGCTTTCCCCACAATCGACTCAAACGTCTCATCGATGTGGTTAATAAGCCTTTCCCCTAAGTACTGATCCAAACCAGTTATGAATTTCTCATTCTTCTTCTCGGCAGTATCAATAAGAGATAACCCATACTTCGACAAAGTGTCGAATTCAGCAATGTACTCCGAGACAGCTTGCCATTCTGCTTGAGCTCCAAGAATTTCTTAAACAGCACTGACTTCTGAGCAGCTGGAATGAACTTCTCGCTAAAGCGAACCTTAAACTGCTCCCAAGTAATCTGATCTTCGGGAGTAGCTGCCTTTATAGCATTCCACCAATTCATTGCCTGCCCTTGCAGCTGACGGGACGCTAGCTTTCTCTTCATCGCATCCTCGATACCTAAATCCTCGAAGATACGTTCGCAACTATCCAACCAATCCTGAACGTCCGTAGCCGACTCCGTTCCGTGGAACGGCTTACCACCAAGACTAGTATAATCCTTATTCAGCTTGGCGAAGTCGACTCTCGGCGCCTGCACTATTGGACCACCACCATTTCCACCATTGGGAGCTGCCCTCTGCACATCTCTAAGCATCTCTCTCATGAGGTCAGAAAACATCGTCCTCATGTCCGCAGCATTCCCATTATTGGCTCCCCTACCAGCACCTCTAGTATATCGGCTCATCGTCAATCTGAAAAAGGGAAACGATTAACGACCCCATAGTGGTGCTAGTGCAGTACGACTTCATTCTTATACTACTAATAGTATATATATAGCTTTTATAACCAAAGTAATCACAAATACGCTCTCTCGTATACGTATACTATCTCTCCCTGATAACTTCCCTAGGTTAACTACGCAACCTAGAGCTCTGATACCAAGTGTAACGGCCCGCCCCGCACAAGCTGGCATTTCCTCCGAAAGTGCGTTGTACACATGCCCGGCTAGCACCGAACGGTCGTCAAAGAAAGGAAAGAAGGGAATGAACTAATCAAGGAACCTGTAGAATGTCTCACAGCGCATGGAATAAAATATAATAATAATAACATACTTGACATAAAACAGGTGAAACAGTGCATAAGCTGATAACTAAAATCAACATCAACATCAGAGCAGCGGAAATCCAAATACAGCTTATTACAACTTTCCAAATTTACTGTCTCCAAACAAAAGAAAGCTAAAGTAGAAGATGCACCCCTACTGCCCAAGCAGTGATCTTCAACAACTCAGGGAGAATACTATATATATATTACGTGGAAGCCTCCTTCTCGTCTCCGGATCATCTACCCGTGCATCACCAGCTAACCTGTCTCTAGTCTGCTCGTGTGAGCACCCAGAGTAATAAGAGGAGACATAAAACTCTGGGTCAGACATAAAGCCTGGTATGAGCGATAAGCATCTAACAGAACAATAACAGGTATACTAAACCATACCTGAACCTGGACCTGCAACCAAAGAGTTAGTACCACATACCGTACAGTACTCTAAGGTGCCATAATAAATAGTGTAAAGAATACGGGGGTGGGGTGTACATGTCATAATGATAGCAAACAAATCATCCATAGCAACCAGCCTCACATCTCTCACTCAGTGCGTAAAGCATACGATGTCCACCACTGTCAATCACTAGACCCATCGAAGTAGTGATGGAGTTCAACTTGTACAACTACTGCTATACCAAGCTTACCACATGGAGTCATGACCAAATCTTTACAAATGACCCCACTTCATTGGTTTATAGCCCTTTAGTCGTACCTAGGCCATTTCAGCCCTGAATCCGTTCACGTACTTCCCATACATAGTGATCCAAAGTCATAAACATCGACTGCCCCTTGGCACACGTCCCACAGCAAAGCCCAATCATGAAGTGAACTCATCGGTTCCCAACTGGATCTTGAGCTCTAACTTCCCATATTGGACTACCTTTGCATCTCGGGTTATAGGTCAATACTGGGTCGGGTCGGGTTCCTTTTAAGCCATCGGTTCGGGTCGGGTCCTTTGCGTTGCGTTGGTGCATGGTCTTCCTCTGATAGTGGTTCGGTTCGGGTCCACTCCATCGCATCGGTTCGGGTCGATTGTCCTCCTCCGGGTCGGGTCGGGTGCCATCTCCCTTCCAGTTCGTGCTTCCACTCCGATCTGCTCCCTCATTCTTCACGTGCTCCGATCTGATCCCTCCTTCTTCGTTTGATCTGATCCCAGTTAGCGTGACCTTCCTTCTTGCCAGTCCTCCCCATTATCAAGTTCCGATCCGAGCCCTTCGTCCATAAGTCGATCCGATCCCCAGCTTAACCAACATGGCCTTCCTTTTTGCCAAGTCTCTTTTGTGCCAGACCCCAGTTCGGGTCGGGTTTCTTGCCCAGTTCACCTATCCGATCCGAGCCCATATCCGATCCGAAGCCCTGCACAACTTTCTGCAACTTTTTCCAGCAACTTGTTTACGCCATTCGACGACGTTTTCGACAAATCTAACTATGATAATCAATCACAAATCATGTCAAACAGTCATAGCAACATAGCAAACTAACCACAAACACCAAAACAGTGAATTCATATGTCAAAATGGATCAAATATACCCAAAACCCCATAATTTCCCTTAAGCATGTTTAAGCAAAACAAATCATAGGGTTAACAAAACTTAATCAAATTAAACCAAATTTCTACCAGAGGCATAAAATATTATTTTCGAATTTACAGACATTTTTCCAGAATTTATTAGTGTATAAATTTGCTAATCTTCACTAATTACCCTTAATTAACTGTAATTAGTGTCAAAACTATGCAAATCACTCACCTTTGCCACAAAATAAAACACCAAATCTGAAATACTCTCTGTTTGGGTCGAATTCCTATGTATAGCAGCGGCTCCAACCTTGCTTTGTTGCTATTTGGCCTTGTTTTGATGTAGTTTAGGCTTAATCTTCACTAAAAATGTGTTTTGGAGTGGTTTAAGAGGATGGAAGCCATTACTAAGGTCTCAAGAAGGTTTGTGGCGGCTCAAAACTGAAATGAAAGTGATTTCCTAACCCTAATCAGCCCTCCTATGCCTCTAAACCCGAAACTCCCCTCTGGGCCTAGCTGCTAATCACCCGGTTAAGCCCAATTAAGCCGTTTTTCACCATCTGAGACTTGTTTCAGCCATATCTCCCAAACGGTGAGTCCGTTTGGCTAATGTGACCACTCTACGGAATTGTAAACCATCATCCGGAGCCAATGGAAGTGGTTTCAGGTCAAAATTCCTTTCCAGTCAAAAGCTATGGCCAAAACAGTACCAACTAGGGGTAAAATGGTCATTTAAAAATCGGGAAAAATCATGAACATGGGAAATGACCCCAATAGTCATCTCCCAAAGTTACATGACCATACGACTTCATATGTGAAAGAAATAAATATTCTACGGTCCTATGATGCGTAGAATACGGGTCGTTACATTCTTGAATTCAAACATAGTGTTGTAAATGAATATTATAATGTAGAAAATCATTTAAAACTATAAGTATAAATTATATAAACATATTTATAAAATTATAAGATTTAAAACTATATAAATATAAAGTATATAAGTATATAATATATAAAATTCATAAATTATAAATCTTGAGTTTAAAATCAAAAGTAATGTAAAGAAAGTAAAATTGAGAATATAGAGATTATAGATAGAATTTGAAAATATAATTTGAAATCAGAAATTGAAAAATAGAATTTGAATTTGAATTTGAACCTAGAGTGCTATTCGGAGTCTTACATAAACTAGACTCTATTACTATATTTATCTTGAACTCTTGAAATCTTGATCACTCATGAATCTATAATCATCTCTGAAATCTGAATCTCTAGAAGCTCTTAAACTATACACTCTTCGGTATTGATTCCTGTATATAAATCATGCATATGTGTGTATATATATATTCTAGATAAAAGTGTTAGTATATATTTTATAATCAATTAATATTGAAATAAGGTTGTTGTTATCAAAACTCCATTCTCCAACAATCTCCCCTTTTTTGATGATGACAAACTTAGTTTATAAAATATCATACATGTTCACACCTGTTGATGTGATCCTTCTAATACTCCCTGTAACAACCCGAAAATCTGGGCCAGTTTAAAATTTTTATTTTGGCAATTTTAGCGAATTTTGATTATTTAAAATGAATGATTTTAAATAATATCGACGAGAAAATTTCTTTTGAATAAAATTCAATCGTATATAGTTATATAGATCGACAATAGAGTATAAATAATTATATATAATTATAAAAGGAATTGAAAATGGCGTGGTAGTTCGATAATTCGATTTCAAACTTCAAATGAATGTACCGGGTGCAAAACAATTCGAATTTTAGTGAAACCAAAAATAATGGAATCTAATTGATAATATCTTTCCAACGAATCCGAAAAATCGAAATTTCATAGCGGGAATCAAAAGATATGTCCAGTTGAAAATTCTGAATAGTCGGTATGGAATTCAGGCCCTTAAAAATGGAAATTTTGCAAACGACCTCGGATTTCGACGAAACCACTTTTGTTGGGTCCGTGGTGTAAAGTTATTGCTAGATTCCAAATTTCATAATTTTTCAAATCAATATGTGAGCGTGGCAAAGGAAAACACGTTTGACCAGTTTCAGTTGATTTTAATCGACTGGAAAATGGCCATTTTTCAAACGGTCCCAGAATTCGATGAAATTAGTTTTGTTAGGGCCGTGTCGTCAATACGAAGCTAGGAAATATTTTTCTGCAATTTTTCTAGTTAGTATGCAACCCCAGTAAATTGAAATGCGCGTTCAAATTCAATATATAGAGTTATATGTTGATTTTGACGAAAACTGATCGAAACGATCGATTCAGCTTGCGATACATATCCCATTGTGTTTGGAATATGGGTAATTAGCTATAGACGACAGGCGGTGGGTTCGATTTCGAGGTCGAATTTAAAAGTTGCTTTATGGGATTAAATATAATATAATAATTATTATAAAACCCTTTAATTTCCCCTTTCCTCTTCTCAAGCCGTTGACTCAGCAAATAAAAAAAAAGAAAAAAAAAACGAAATCGAAAAGGGCGGAATCGCTCCACCACCGCCTTGGCCGGCCACCGCACAACCACCCTCCTCCACGTCGTCGCTGGTGGCCTCTCTCTCCCTCCCGCTCCTCTCTTCTCCATTCCAGTCAAACCCCAGCACCCCAAAACCCACGGACCCACCACTTCCCGAGCCCTACAACTCCGCCGCGCCTTCAGGTGGCCGCCGCCGTGCCTCTGCCGCACTCCTCCAGCTCCGACGAGCCCCCACCGCGAGCAAACACCCCCCTCCAACCGATAGCCCAGTGAGCTTTTTCATTTATTTTATTTACATTGTTTTGATTTCAATTTTCTGAATTAAAATAGCATGTTATAAAATTCAGATTTGAACACAAGTTATATATGTTTAATGATATGATTTTTATCATGAAAGGTTGAATATTTTTAAGCATGAAAGATTATATTTTTAAATATGAAAAGGCGATATTTTTAAAAGTGATAAGGCGAGATTTTTAAATATAGAAAGAACGGATTTTTATATATTGAATAGCGAAGTAAAAATTTGATTTTTATATATTGAATAGCGAAGTAAAAAATTCGATTTTTATATATTGAATAGCGAAGTAAAATTTCGATTTTTATATATTGAATAGCGAAGTAAAAATTCGATTTTTATATATTGAATAGCGAAGTAAAAATTCGATTTTTATATATTGAATAGCGAAGTAAAAATTCGATTTTTATATATTGAATAGCGAAGTAAAAAATTCGATTTTTATATATTGAATAGCGAAGTAAAAAATTCGATTTTTATATATTGAATAGCGAAGTAAAAATTTGATTTTTATATATTGAATAGCGAAGTAAAAAATTCGATTTTTATATATTGAATAGCGAAGTAAAAATTCGATTTTTATATATTGAATAGCGAAGTAAAAATGTGATTTTTATATATGTAGTGAATACGGGCAGTGAAAAGTGACAAGAGGCTGAACGACGAAGATTTCTACTTTAGAAGAGTCGTGGCATTGGATTAGCAATTCTGTGAGAATTTCTCACTCTTTAATTTAGTTTTCTAGTTATATATATATATATATATACTAGGATGCAGACGGTGTTTAGTAGCACCCGACACCCGTCGTCCACAGACCATGGACGGCTTGTATGCTTTGTTGTTTGATTTTGATGTGCAATTGATAGTATGATGTGATGTGAAATGAAATAAAATATTTATATAGTTAAAAATATTTTATAGTTAAAAATGGAATTTTTAACGTGTATATGAAAAGAAATAAAAATAAACAAATCGGACGATTTGTTTATATACACACATTTGACTGATATTGATTGGGATGATAAATTTTACACATCGCCCAACTACACAAATAAAATCTGTGTTTGATTGTTTGAAACCCCACACGGGTATTGGGATGATATTTGACATACACTAATCCCAATAATTAGTTGTATGTCGATCGATTGATTGACAGACTGTTATAAGCGTTGAATATTTATATTTGATGCTTATACAGTGTGGAATGCACTTTGGATGATGGTTGATTATTCATCGTTGTTGATATATACCTGTGTTGTAGAAAATCCATATAATTAACATTATATGGTAATTGATTGGGCCTCATTCCAGTTTTGAAAAAGAAAGTTTTGAAAAAGAAAGTTTTGAAATAGAAATATTTGAAATAGAAATATATAAAGCTGTGTTAATTAGATTGACGCCATTTTGACGTGAACGATATTTATATCGATTTTATTCATTTTATAATGAATATCGAAAATGATTTCAAAATCTGATATTTTGAAAAGAATTGAAATTTGAATTGAAATTGAATAGAAATGAATTCGAATTGAATTGAATATAAAACGAAATCGAATTGAATAGAATTTAAAATGGATTCGAATCGAATTGAAAAGAAAAATGAATTCAAATCGAATTAAAATCGAAATTGAATTGAAATTAATTTGAAATGAATTTAAAACGAATCTATATTGGAATATTCAATTTTGATTTGAAATTGAATATGAAGTTGAAACTGTTTTGAAAATGAATTTAAAAACGATTTATAAAGCACGTTTTAAAAGGAAATCGACGAAGAATATATTATATATATTATATATATAATATAATGGCCTGAATAGAACGCGCCGCGCCGCGGTAGTTCGCGAATTTCGACCATTGACTTCGAACGGATATTACGGGAGATCCGACCGTCGGATTCTCCTAAAACCGGAACCGTTGGGTTCGTATCGAAAAGAGCTTTCTAACGAATATTAGAAATTTGAAATCTAACGGTTGGATTTGGAATTATGTCCAAATCAAATTTGAAAAAGGTCGCTGTAAGTGCAGTTCGATGGCCGTTGATGGAAATCGACTGTACGGGCCTTGATAAAATTATTAAAAATAGTAATAATTTGTGTAAAATCATAAGAAATGATTTAGAAAGAATTGGGATGAAAAACTCTATATTTGAAAAGATAAAAATAGATTTTTATCGAAATGAACTAGTTTTGAACTAGAATTATAATTCTGTTTATTTTTAAATAAATAAATAGGATTTGAAATGGTTTTGAAAATAACCAGAATTTCCAATAATTATATTGGAATGGATTTGAATCGAAATTGTCTTCGGAATATTTCGATGTTGGATTTCGTGATGATACAGATATTGTTATGGTAATTTGAAAGATATAGATATATATATCGTTATTTCCAATACGATATTTGTTGGTCGTAGAATTTGATATTGAATGTAAGCCGGTATATTTTCTATTTAGAGCCTTGTATTTAATACCAAATGTGATTTGGGTTTGTCGTGAATGGTGCCTTCATTAACACTGTTCTTGAACTCAGTTGAGAAAAGATTAAATCTTTTTATTTAGATTTAATGAAGTGTACCAATTAAATAATATTTAATTGAAATTGAATTGATATTGATTTTTGGGTTTATCGTGGATAGTGTTTTAAATAACACTCGTTCTTTAACCCGATAATTAATGGAATGTGGTTTTGGGTTTATCGTGAACCGTGTTTAAAATGACACTAATTCTTTAACCCAGTTAACGATTAAAACTAAGGGGAGTTTTAATGAATCTTTAATTAGATTGAAATGATCGAGGATGGAGTATCACCAGTTTTGCTCCAGGCGATAGTTAAGTCTTTAATTAGATTTGAACGTGAAATGGTAATTAAATTCACCGATAACACCGTGGTGTTAGATATGAAGTATTACCAGTTTTACTTCATGGGATGAATAGGTTGGGATTGGGAAATTAAAACAAATGATTACTTCGGTAAGGTTCGTTAATTCCGACTAGTTTGAATTGATATTCAAAAGTAGATTCAAGAATAAATTCAAGGAATTTATCTTTGATAAAATTAATGGGAACCTTTCCCTATGAATGTGAAATTTAGAAACTAACTGTCGGTTAGCTAAGCAGAATGGTTTTCTGGATATTGATCTGATGTTGGTTTCGGCCTTCGGGGTTAATATTTGGGGAATTATTCTCTTGATTAATATACGGTTAATGACTGATGAATTGGAATGAGGCGTATGTTGTGTTTGTGTAACACTTATTTAAAATATACGCGAGTTATTCGAGAAGACCGGGTTTATCCCATTCTGAATAACTGATACGACGATAAGTCGAAGATGAAGACGATGGTCGAAGACCGGAGGTCTTCACGTCGTTTGGGTGATTACTGATGATCTTGATTGGGCTGTACACCCAAAAAGATGGAAACAGTTGGTGATCGTCCAGACGTGCTTGGAGATCGATGGATATGCGGGGTACTAGGTGCCTCCGGTTTCGTTCAGACCTAGAACGGACTTGTAAATGGACTGTGTGTTTGACATTGGATTTTAGTCCGTGCGATTGATCTCTATTAAATATATATCTGTTTGGCGGCGGAAAATTTATTCTTTTGCTTAACGCCCTTCTCTGAGACGTACAAGCTCAGGGGTTATATATTGATGGATATCAAACGCATGGAGTGAATTGCCTGTGTGACATGCCTAAGTGGCAATTGATCGAGGCTTCTGTTGAAAGGCAAAGTCTTGTGGTGATGATCAAAGCACGGCCTTTGTGGCGTAGCTTTGTGTAACGTTTACTTCGCGAGTTTCGCACCTCGGTTGTGAACCAAAAACGGGAGAGGACCTCAGGGAGGACATGCGTTTCTTTCTAGCTAGGGTAGTGTCAGTGACCTACCAGCCCTGACATTTATATACTTTTCACCTGTGTGGTTGTTGCTGTTGCGAGGCGCCTCGGTTTGATCGGACGATCTTGGTCCGATGGAGTCATTCGTTGGCTCATTTGTGCCCCAAAGGGCGGGGAAACGTAGTGTTCAGGCATTTTAATCCACATCGGTGGACCGGCCCTGTCGCTCCAAGGGTCACTCGAGCTCTGATCCTGAGACATGGTAGGCTAGATTGTCTCGAATCGGTTGAGGACTATCTTTTGCCTCGGTTCATAGACGGAAATCCAATTTCCAAATACGTGACATTTGCGATTTTTATTGTATAACCTATATATGGCGACATAGTGGTATGGGGCATTCATGCCGCCTATGATTGATACTTATGATTTGAAGTTGTTTTATACACTATACACTTATTATAGTATCAAATGATTTCTTTTAAACGTATCAAGCATTCTTGGCTATTATAAGGTAAAAACCCTATCCCTCGGCTTGCGTTGCATTGTGTGATAGGATCTGGGTCTTATAATAGCTTCATTTTTCTTTATTTAGCATTGCGCTGTTTGTTTTATGCACTGGTGTTCTTGGGAGGAAACCCGTTCCGTGTTATACGGCGTGGTCCCTTGACTTGCCTAACTTTAAAAATAAAGATTAATAACTGTTTTAGTTCTCACACCAGTCCCATGACTGACCTGGAGTTTATTGTTTTAACCTAAACTCTGGGTGCCCTTATTTTGACACGGGCAGCTAGTAGTTTTGGTTTTGCAGATTTATATTCACAGGATCCTGGTTTACAGCTGGAACGATATCCGGGAAGCTTTGTATCCGTATATCTCTTCTAGTTGTGTATTGTATTATTTTCCGCTGCTATGTAATTTGTTGTAATCTCTGATATTTCTGTGCGATATTTATTTGTTTATACTCTGTATATTCTTGTAATTTGATGCATTGTTGTAATATACAATGAAATGTTCTTCCGCCTGCGTTCTATTTTGTCGTGTTCTCAAACGATCAGGCGTTTCGAACGGTCTGGGTCGGTTTAGCGACTGGTTCGGACCGAGCGAAATTCCTTTTCGTCACAGTTGGTATCAGAACTTTGGTTTACAGAGCTCGAGAACAAGGCACATTAGAACCATACGAAGGAATTCATCAGATATTGGATTAGTAATATCCAATGAGAAAGACTCGTTAGGGATGGGATCAGTAGTATCCTAGAACGAGTGTGAAGAGTATATTTTTAAAAAAGAAAACAATTTTGTTTTGAAAATTTAAATCAATTATTCGTACTTGATTATTTATTTATATTGATTTGGACAATCCAATATATAAAGATTTTGCATATATGTCTTGCAAACGTGTATTTGAAGTTTTAATGTATTGGATAGTTATAGAATCATACTCTAGTTGCCCGGGGATAATTCTGGTGATGGGGCACCATCGCCAGTATTTATATTCGAGCGACGAAAGTGAGATTTCTATAAATTTCCAATTGACTGGTGTGAGAACCGAAACTAGATAGGGCCTATTGTTGTGATTTGGCATCAAAAATCTGATTTTTGACTATATACCAAGGTTATGCATTTGAAATGATAATCAACTAATTGATTGATGTTTGTGTTGTTTGTTTATTTGTTTGATAATTTTGAACCATTATGCCTAATTGAATCAAATATTGAATTGTATTGAAATTTGGTCGCATTTGCTTGCATATACATATACTTACATTGAACAGGTCATAGCAAGGAGGCTAGAGCAGAGAATAAAATTTGTTTGCCCGACAAATAGGTACATGTTTACTACATAATTTACTGTTTTGTTTGGGTGATGATGATTTTATGAGCCTATTGGCTAGCCGCTTGGCTTTTTCTTTTTCTTTTTGAGATCAGAAGGCCTTTATGGCAATTTCAGGATTTTCCCGTGGCTCCCGGTGCAGGGGAGGTTATGGCGAAATTTTTCAAAAATTTAGGGTGTTAGCCAAATTTTTGAAATTTTTGAAAAGTTCTTAGAAACTGAAAAGTTGAAGAACTTAAGCCGTAATCAAAACAATGAAAGTTGAGTTGAATTGTTAAACAACTTTCGGCTTTGTTCCTTTTCAGGGACGAAAAGTTTTAAGTGGGGGAGATTGTAACAACCCGAAAATCTGGGCCAGTTTAAAAATTTTATTTTGGCAATTTTAGCAAATTTTGATTATTTAAAATGAATTATTTTAAATAATATCGACGAGAAAATTTCTTTTGAATAAAATTCAATCGTATATAGTTATATAGATCGACAATAGAGTATAAATAATTATATATAATTATAAAAGGAATTGAAAATGGCGTGGTAGTTCGATAATTCGATTTCAAACTTCAAATGAATGTACCGGGTGCAAAACAATTCGGATTTCAGTGAAACCAAAAATAATGGAATCTAATTGATAATATCTTTCCAACGAATCCGAAAAATCGAAATTTCAAAGAGGGAATCAAAAGAAATGTCCAGTTGAAAATTCTGAATAGTCGCTATGGAATTCAGGCCCTTAAAAATGGAAATTTTGCAAACGACCTCGGATTTCGACGAAACCACTTTTGTTGGGTCCGTGGTGTAAAGTTATTGCTAGATTCCAAATTTCATAATTTTTCAAATCAATATGTGAGCGTGGCAAAGGAAAACGCGTTTGACCAGTTTCAGTTGATTTTAATCGACTGGAAAATGGCCATTTTTCAAACGGTCTCAGAATTCGATGAAATTAGTTTTGTTAGGGCCGTATCGTCAATACGAAGCTAGGAAATATTTTTCTGCAATTTTTCTAGTTAGTATGCGACCCCAGTAAATTGAAATGCGCGTTCAAATTCAATATATGGAGTTATATGTTGATTTTGACGAAAACTGATCGAAACGATCGAATCAGCTTGCGATACATATCCCATTGTGTTTGGAATAGGGGTAATTAGCTATAGACGACAGGCGGTGGGTTCGATTTTGAGGTCGAATTTAAAAGTTGCTTTATGGGATTAAATATAATATAATAATTATTATAAAACCCTTTAATTTCCCCTTTCCTCTTCTCAAGCCGTTGAATCAGCAAATAAAAAAAAAGAAAGAAAAAACGAAATCGAAAAGGGCGGAATCGCTCCACCGCCGCCTTGGCCGGCCACCGCACAACCACCCTCCTCCACGTCGTCGCTGGTGGCCTCTCTCTCCCTCCCGCTCCTCTCTTCTCCGTTCCAGTCAAACCCCAGCACCCCAAAACCCACGGACCCGTCACTTCCCGAACCCTACAACTCCGCCGCGCCTTCAGGTGGTCGCCGCCGTGTCTCTGCCGCACTCCTCCAGCTCCGACGAGCCCCCACCGCGAGCAAACACCCCCCTCCAACCGATAGCCCAGTGAGCTTTTTCATTTATTTTATTTACATTGTTTTGATTTCAATTTTCTGAATTAAAATAGCATGTTATAAAATTCAGATTTGAACACAAGTTATATATGTTTAATGATATGATTTTTATCATGAAAGGTTGAATATTTTTAAGCATGAAAGATTATATTTTTAAATATGAAAAGGCGATATTTTTAAAAGTGATAAGGCGAGATTTTTAAATATAGAAAGAACGGATTTTTATATATTGAATAGCGAAGTAAAAATTCGATTTTTATATATTGAATAGCGAAGTAAAAAATTCGATTTTTATATATTGAATAGCGAAGTAAAAATTCGATTTTTATATATTGAATAGCGAAGTAAAAATTCGATTTTTATATATTGAATAGCGAAGTAAAAATTCGATTTTTATATATTGAATAGCGAAGTAAAAAATTCGATTTTTATATATTGAATAGCGAAGTAAAAAATTCGATTTTTATATATTGAATAGCGAAGTAAAAATTCGATTTTTATATATTGAATAGCGAAGTAAAAAATTCGATTTTTATATATTGAATAGCGAAGTACAAATTCGATTTTTATATATTGAATAGCGAAGTAAAAATGTGATTTTTATATATGTAGTGAATACGGGCAGTGAAAAGTGACAAGAGGCTGAACGACGAAGATTTCTACTTTAGAAGAGTCGTGGCATTGGATTAGCAATTCTGTGAGAATTTCTCACTCTTTAATTTAATTTTCTAGTTATATATATATATACTAGGATGCAGACGGTGTTTAGTAGCACCCGACACCCGTCGTCCACAGACCATGGACGGCTTGTATGCTTTGTTGTTTGATTTTGATGTGCAATTGATAGTATGATGTGATGTGAAATGAAATAAAATATTTATATAGTTAAAAATATTTTATAGTTAAAAATGGAATTTTTAACGTGTATATGAAAAGAAATAAAAATAAACAAATCGGACGATTTGTTTATGTACACACATTTGACTGATATTGATTGGGACGATAAATTTTACACATCGCCCAACTACACAAATAAAATCTGTGTTTGATTGTTTGAAACCCCACACGGGTATTGGGATGATATTTGACATACACTAATCCCAATAATTAGTTGTATGTCGATCGATTGATTGACAGACTGTTATAAGCGTTGAATATTTATATTTGATGCTTATACAGTGTGGAATGCACTTTGGATGATGGTTGATTATTCATCGTTGTTGATATATACCTGTGTTGTAGAAAATCCATATAATTAACATTATATGGTAATTGATTGGGCCTCATTCCAGTTTTGAAAAACAAAGTTTTGAAAAAGAAAGTTTTGAAAAAGAAAGTTTTGAAATAGAAATATTTGAAATAGAAATATATAAAGCTGTGTTGATTAGATTGACGCCATTTTGACGTGAACGATATTTATATCGATTTTATTCATTTTATAATGAATATCGAAAATGATTTCAAAATCTGATATTTTGAAAAGAATTGAAATTCGAATTGAAATTGAATAGAAATGAATTCGAATTGAATTGAATATAAAACGAATTCGAATTGAATTGAATTTAAAACGGATTCGAATCGAATTGAAAAGAAAAATGAATTCAAATCGAATTAAAATCGAAATTGAATTGAAATTAATTTGAAATGAATTTAAAACGAATCTATATTGGAATATTCAATTTTGATTTGAAATTGAATATGAAGTTGAAACCGTTTTGAAAATGAATTTAAAAACGATTTATAAAGCACGTTTTAAAAGGAAATCGACGAAGAATATATTATATATATATTATATATAATATAATGGCCTGAATAGAACGCGCCACGGCGCGGTAGTTCGCGAATTTCGACCATTGACTTCGAACGGATATTACGGGAGATCCGACCGTCGGATTCTCCTAAAACCGGAACCGTTAGGTTCGTATCGAAAAGAGCTTTCTAACGAATATTAGAAATTTGAAATCTAACGGTTGGATTTGGAATTATGTCCAAATCAAATTTGAAAAAGGTCGCTGTAAGTGCAGTTCGATGGCCGTTGATGGAAATCGACTGTACGGGCCTTGATAAATTTATTAAAAATAGTAATAATTTGTGTAAAATCATAAGAAATGATTTAGAAAGAATTGGGATGAAAAACTCCATATTTGAAAAGATAAAAATAGATTTTTATCGAAATGAACTAGTTTTGAACTAGAATTAGAATTCTATTTATTTTTAAATAAATAAATAGGATTTGAAATGGTTTTGAAAATAACCAGAATTTCCAATAATTATATTGGAATGGATTTGAATCGAAATTGTCTTCGGAATATTTCGATGTTGGATTTCGTGATGATACAGATATTGTTATGGTAATTTGAAAGATATAGATATATATATCGTTATTTCCAATACGATATTTGTTGGTCGTAGAATTTGATATTGAATGTAAGCCGGTATATTTTCTATTCAGAGCCTTGTATTTAATACCAAATGTGATTTGGGTTTGTCGTGAATGGTGCCTTCATTAACACTGTTCTTGAACTCAGTTGAGAAAAGATTAAATCTTTTTATTTAGATTTAATGAAGTGTACCAATTAAATAATATTTAATTGAAATTGAATTGATATTGATTTTTGGGTTTATCGTGGATAGTGTTTTAAATAACACTCGTTCTTTAACCCGATAATTAATGGAATGTGGTTTTGGGTTTATCGTGAACCGTGTTTAAAATGACACTAATTCTTTAACCCAGTTAACGATTAAAACTAAGGGGAGTTTTAATGAATCTTTAATTAGATTGAAATGATCGAGGATGGAGTATCACCAGTTTTGCTCCAGGCGATAGTTAAGTCTTTAATTAGATTTGAACGTGAAATGGTAATTAAATTCACCGATAACACCGTGGTGTTAGATATGAAGTATTACCAGTTTTACTTCATGGGATGAATAGGTTGGGATTGAGAAATTAAAACAAATGATTACTTCGGTAAGGTTCGTTAATTCCGACTAGTTTGAATTGATATTCAAAAGTAGATTCAAGAATAAATTCAAGGAATTTATCTTTGATAAAATTAATGGGAACCTTTCCCTATGAATGTGAAATTTAGAAACTAACTGTCAGTTAGCTAAGCAGAATGGTTTTCGGGATATTGATCTGATGTTGGTTTCGTCCTTCAGGGTTAATATTTGGGGAATTATTCTCTTGATTAATTTACGGTTAATGACTGATGAATTGGAATGAGGCGTATGTTGTGTTTGTGTAACACTTATTTAAAATATACGCGTGTTATTCGGGAAGACCGGGTTTATCCCATTCTGAATAACTGATACGACGATAAGTCGAAGATGAAGACGATGGTCGAAGACCGGAGGTCTTCACGTCGTTTGGGTGATTACTGATGATCTTGATTGGGCTGTACACCCAAGAAGATGGAAACAGTTGGTGATCGTCCAGACGTGCTTGGAGATCGATGGATATGCGGGGTACTAGGTGCCTCCGGTTTCGTTCAGACCTAGAATGGACTTGTAAATGGACTGTGTGTTTGACATTGGATTTTAGTCCGTGTGATTGATCTCTATTAAATATATATCTGTTTGGCGGCGGAGAATTTATTCTCTTGCTTAACGCCCTTCTCTGAGACGTACGAGCTCAGGGGTTATATAATTATGGATATCAAACGCATGGAGTGAATTGCCTGTGTGACATGCCTAAGTGGCAATTGATCGAGGCTTCTGTTGAAAGGCAAAGTCTTGTGGTGATGATCAAAGCACGACCTTTGTGGCGCAGTTTTGTGTAACGTTTACTTCGCGAGTTTCGCACCCCGGTTGTGAACCAAAAACGGGAGAGGACCTCAGGGAGGACATGCGTTTCTTTCTAGCTACGGTGGTGTCAGTGACCTACCAGCCCTGACATTTATATACTTTTCACCTGTGTGGTTGTTGCTGTTGCGAGGCGCCTCGGTTTGATCGGACGATCTTGGTCCGATGGAGTCATTCGTTGGCTCATTTGCACCCCAAAGGGCGGGGAAACGTAGTGTTCAGGCATTTTAATCCACATCGGTGGACCGGCCCTGTCGCTCCAAGGGTCACTCGAGCTCTGATCCTGAGACATGGTAGGCTAGATTGTCTCGAATCGGTTGAGGACTATCTTTTGCCTCGGTTCATAGACGGAAATCCAATTTCCAAATACGTGACATTTGCGATTTTTATTGTATAACCTATATATGGCGACATAGTGGTATGGGGCATTCATGCCGCCTATGATTGATACTTATGATTTGAAGTTGTTTTATACACTATACACTTATTATAGTATCAAATGATTTCTTTTAAACGTATCAAGCATTATTGGCTATTATAAGGTAAAAACCCTATCCCCCGGCTTGCGTTGCATTGTGTGATAGGATCTGGGTCTTATAATAGCTTCATTTTTCTTTATTTAGCATTGCGCTGTTTGTTTTATGCACTGGTGTTCTTGGGAGGAAACCCGTTCCGTGTTATACGGCGTGGTCCCTTGACTTGCCTAACTTTAAAAATAAAGATTAATAACTGTTTTAGTTCTCACACCAGTCCCATGACTGACCTGGAGTTTATTGTTTTAACCTAAACTTTGGGTGCCCTTATTTTGACACGGGCAGCTAGTAGTTTTGGTTTTGCAGATTTATATTCATAGGATCCTGGTTTACAGCTGGAACGATATCCGGGAAGCTTTGTATCCGTATATCTCTTCTAGTTGTGTATTGTATTATTTTCCGCTGCTATGTAATTTGTTGTAATCTCTGATATTTCTGTGTGATATTTATTTGTTTATACTCTGTATATTCTTGTAATCTGATGCATTGTTGTAATATACAATGAAATGTTCTTCCGCCTGCGTTCTATTTTGTCGTGTTCTCAAACGATCAGGCGTTTCGAACGGTCTGGGTCGGTTTAGCGACTGGTTCGGACCGAGCGAAATTCCTTTTCGTCACACTCCCCCAGTCTATATGAAACTAATTCTATATTTTATAATTTCTCCCCCTTTGGCATTATCAAAAAGAAATTCTTAAGCTTCTCCCCCTAAATCCTATAATTTTCCAAATAATTCTATATATATATATATATATATATGTAAAGTACTCCCCCTAAATTCAATATCCAAAATATATTACTCTATACTAAGGTTTATAATAGTGTATAACTTATTATGATACTTAATGTATACTTATGATAAACAAAAACAAGCATTATATTAATCTTGATTTTTACAAGCAATGATACACGGATTTCTACAAACACGATACATCGTACGAATGCAAAGAAACAAAATCAAAAGAAAATCCTAACTACTTATTGAGTCTCCTCAGGTTCTTCTTCCTCCATTATTTCTTCTTCTTCCTATTTTGGTTCTTCCTTTGGTTCCTCCTCTTCTTCCATGGCATGATTATCATCTTCGATGGTAATCAGATTTTCCTGATTATCCATTATAAACTTAAGAAGACTCCTTATCACTTTTCCTTTCCTATTTTTCTCTTAGCTCATTCGAATTTGAAGCACTTATATTTCAGCGAGCATTTGAAGAGTATATTCCATCTTCTCTTCAATTTTGATGACATGTGATAGTGTAGAACGTTGAAAAGGACCTTCGGATGGTCTAGTGGATGAATTGGGAGTTAAAATTGGTGGAGGCCATTATTTATTTTAGTTTGGAGTTTTTACAGAAGTGAGAAATGAGAATGAAAAAAATTCGAAGTGGAGAGTTTAAATGATTATTGTAACTAACTTTTTGTGGGAATTAATTTTAAAAATCTGGCAGTTATATGTCGACATAGTGACATATGTATGTCGACATACTTGTCCTTTTTATTTTATTTTTCTGATTTTTAATGTTATTCTTATATATATTAATATATTTAATTATTCTAACTCATTTATTGAACAAATTCCTAATTCTCTTCTAAATTTAGTAAAGGTTGCTTTGTTTAATGGTTTTGTTAATATATCTACTATTTGTTTATCTATTTCTATAAATTCAAGTGAAATTTTCTCTTTACTTACGTTATCTCTTAGAAAATGATGTCGTATATCGATATGTTTAGTTCTTGAATGATGAGTTGGATTTTTAGAAATATTTATAGCACTCATATTATCGTAGTAGATCGGTGACTTATTTATATATAATCCAAAATCATTTAGAGTTTGTTGCATATATATCACTTGTGAACAAGCCAAAGTAGCAGAAATATATTCCGCTTCAGTTGTTGACAAAGATAAAATATTTTGCTTTTTACTAAACCACGAGATTAGTGAATGTGCTAAGAAGTGACATGTTCCACTAGTACTTTTATGATTGGATTTACATCTCGCATAGTCAACATCACAATAAGAAACTAAGTCGAATGAATCATCCTTAGGATAAAATAATCCAAAGTTGATGTATGCTTTACATACCTTAGAATACGTTTTACGACTTTTAAATGTGTTTCCTTATGTTGTGATTGATATCTTGCACAGAAACATACACTATGCATTATATCTGGTCTACTAGCGGTTATATATAGTATTGAACCTATCATTCCTCTATATAATTTTTGATCAACGTCTTTAGATGTATCATCTTTACTTAAAGCTATATTAGTAGCCATTGGTGTTGGTCTCCCATTAGTTGTTGTTAAATTATATTTAGTAATTAGATCTCTTGCGTATTTTTATTGATAACAAATATTCCATTCTTTAATTGACAAATTTGTAAGCCTAAAAAGAACGTTAGTTCTCCTATATGACTCATCTCAAATTCTTGGGTCGTAATATCTGAAAATTCTTTATTCATCTTATCGTTTGTTGATCCGAAAATTATATCGTCAACATATATTTGTACTAATTGTATATCCTTACTATTCTTCTTAATAAACAAAGCATTATCTAATTTTCCTATTTCAAAGTTGGATTGTAATAAATAATTTCTTAATCTAGCACACCAAGCTCTAGGAACCTTTTGTAACACCCCGAATTTCAATTAATACTAATGGTTAGTAATTAAAGTATAATTAATCTCAGATAAGAGAATCAGGGGAAACGGGCTGCGTCATTGCGTTCGTCTCGGAAAAAATACGCGAAATAGAGTCCGAGTTTGTGTAAAACGGGTACCGTATGAAAGAGATATGGACGAACGAAGTTAGGTAGAAAAACCCGGAACAGGCCAGAAATGCACTGGCGCACTTGTGAAGTGCGCCAGTACAAAAATACACTGGCGCACTTGTGAAGTGCGCCCGTGCCGAGCCAAGAAACCTGCACAGTTTCTAGAGAGTTCTGTGGTTGGGTGCACCAGTTTGGGGTTTGGGCTTGGTCTTAGGGCTGGTTTCTGGAGAGTTCCGAGATCTAAGGGTCCTAATCTAATCTAGGGTTAATCTAAGGGCCTAAAACACTTTCTAATCCTATAAATAAGACCCCAACCCTACCCTAATTCATTCATAATTAAACCTTGTAATTAAACTATGGCAAAATGCAACTTGATCATGGCCTCCACAAATCAATGAAGAGGGTTGCATGCTAATCACTCTCTAATCAACCTCTAATCCCTTCTTAGCATCTTAATCTTCTTCATTTGGTGTGCAAAATTGCTAGTTGTGAGTTTCTATCACTTTGATGATCTTTTGGTAAACTAATTAGATGAGATGTGATGAGATTTATGGTTTTGTATGTGGATTAATGAGCTTTGAATCATATGATATGATGTTAGCATTAATCTTATATTTATGCATGTTGAGTATGTAAGTTTATGCAAGTTTAATATGATGTATGTTATGTTTGCATGATGCTAAATATGCAAGTTGTGGGCTATGTAATCATATGCATGTTATACAAGTTCATGGTGATATGCTATGCAAGTTACATGTTTGTTAATATGCAAGTTACATGTATGTAAATATGCAAGTTACATGTTTGTTAATATGCAAGTTACATGTTTGTTAATATGCAAGTTACATGTATGTAAATATGCAAGTTACATGTTTGTTAATATGCAAGTTACATGTTTGTTAATATGCAAGTTACATGTATGTAAATATGCAAGTTACATGTTTGTTAATATGCAAGTTACATGTTTGTTAATATGCAAGTTACATGTATGTAAATATGCAAGTTACATGTTTGTTAATATGCAAGTTACATGTTTGTTAATATGCAAGTTACATGTATGTAAATATGCAAGTTACATGTTTGTTAATATGCAAGTTACATGTTTGTTAATATGCAAGTTCATGATGACACATTATGCAAGTCTATGAGTTAATATGCAAGTATGTTATGCAAGTGAATATGTAAGTTATGTGACATATTATATGCAAGTTATGTGACATGTTATGCAAGTGCATATGCAAGTTATGTGTTTGTTAATATGCAAGATGGCACCTTTGAAACATGTTCATTCATATGCAAGTTGACACCTTTTATATGTGTTATATCATGAGAACGAAATTACGTGGGAACGATGGGGTAATTAAAAGCATAAGTTAATAAGATTGTGTGAAATTAATATAATTATGCATAACATAAAATAAATGAACATAGTATGGGAATTTGCCTATTTAGTTAGGTGTACCCATACTATGTGTTGGGAATTTACCTATTGAGTTAGGTCTACCCCATGGGAATTTACCTATTAAGTTAGGTCTACCCATGTTAAGAAAAACTTGATTAATTAGGGATAATTAATATAAAATTATGAGGGTGATTAATTAGGTGTAATTAATTGACTAAGACACGAGGTTGGACTCAGTTGTAGCATAAAACTGCCCGGACCCAACCGGCTTAACCAGTTGCTACAAATGTAAGCCCAATGTGAGAGGTCTTAGGCACAAACTAAATACGTGATTAATGTAAAGACACGAGGTTAGACTCGGTTATGACATAAGGCTGCCCGGACCCAACCGGCTTAACCAGCAGTCATAAAAGACAGTCTAATGTGAGAGGTCTTTACAAAGATTACAATCTTAATTAATTAATTAAGAAACACTTAACCACATTAGCATGTAGAGGGACATGAGGGGTTAAGTGGGTGCCTTGGGTGGCATGAGAAAATCTAGTGGTTGCCTTGGGTGGCAATAGAAAATACGATTAGAATACTTAACCAAAATGGAAACATGTAATTAAAACATGATTAAAGGGTTAAGTGGGATATACTAGAAAAAGGGACAAGCTTAGGTGGGTAGCTTGTGGAGGCCCATTTCAACCAGTAACCCATACGTATCTTTGTGGGCTCGACCCATGTCGAGGACGGGACACGCATACTGGGCTTGACTGTAAGAGGCAAACGGGTTAGCGGTGGCAACGCAAGTCCAACGGGCTTCATATGCGTGAGTGGGCCCGGGCTGGTAGGTAAGCCGTTGTTGCATCGGGTAGATATAAGCCGTGCACCGTTAATTATATCGGGTTGCCACATTGGGGAATGGTACACCCCATGGTGGGGCCAGCACGGGTATCTACGTTAGGGAGCCGGTCGAATGGGGAGTAGTGTGTACACCTAGTGGATTGTAGGGCCCCGTGGCGCCTACTTGATCACCTAGGGGTACGCAAGTACTATTAAGTTAATTTTATAAGTCCTTGGGTGGGATCAACCTTTAGGTTAGGAACGACTGGTGTGGTGCAGTTTAGTAATTTACCTTAGGAAGGGTAGATGCGTCTTTATCTCTTATCTTAGTTTAGTTGACTGCTTAGTGTAGCCATTCATCCCTGTATGTTACCGTATATCAGTTCATGTCTTCTCTGGTTACTTTAACGATTGTATTGTTAAAGTTATAGGACTCGCTCAGACTTATGTCTGACCCCGTTGTTTTTATCTTTTTCCTAACCCTCAGGTCCTGTGGTGGATCCTAGCAGTAGTGGAGCTTGATCGGATTGCTGTTCCAGTCTTGAGTAGCTTGGATAGATGTAAAGCTCCAGTTATCCTGTTATCTTTTCTTTGTTTTGGCTATTGTATGAGAGTGGGATTATGTACTTCCTTATTTTGATGGATATTGTACTTAACTTTTATTGTGGTTTTATGATGTAACCAGACATGTTTTACTTCCGCCGTTATGAGATGATGTTTTAAAATTTCAAGTACTATTTATATCTGGCTTGTTGTAATTTTTCTGTTCTATACTCACTAAAATACTCCACCGATGCTATGGCATTCCCTTAGTGAGTGACCATAGCGGGAGTGGGGTGTTACACGTGGTATCAGAGCTTAAGGTTACCGGAACAGATAAAATTTTTGAGAAAAACTATTTTCTAAGAGTATTTTCGAAGAAAGTATTTTCGAAAGCATGTCTTTTAAGAGAAAAAGTTTTCGAAAAAAGAAAGAAAAGCATAATCCCCAATAGCCATATCTTTATCTTTCGGAATCTCCTTTTTGAATCTTTCCTCTTTCGTTTCAGCATGGCTGAAGATCTTAATATCCCGGAGGGTTTAGTTATACCACTTTGGTATAGGAGGTTGCAAGAGGCTAGGGCCGCGGCTGCGGGTCCAGCCAATGCTACTACACCAGAGACAACCGCTCCTCCTCCTCAGCCTAGAGTGGATAATTTTGCTAAAGTTTGCAAGGAGTTCAAGGCTATAGGAGGAAAACCTTTTCTAGGTTCAGAGACTTTCGTAGAGGCTAGAGATTGGCTTAAGGAAGTGGAAGAGTTGCTAGATATCTTTGAAGTGGAAGAGGGAAAGAAAGTCAAGCTGGCGGCTTGGTTAATGAAGGGAGAGGCCTCATTCTGGTGGGAGGTCACTAATGGAGAACGCCCTATTGACTCTTGGGCAGATTTTAAGCAAAGGTTTGGGGCTAAGTTTCTCTCAAGGGCGGAAGAGAATCTGTTTATGGAGAAGTTCTTGAATTTGAAGCAAGGGAATCTCACGGTGAAAGAATATGTCAACAAATTCAATCAATTAGCAAGGTTTGGCATAGAGTTGGTGAATACACCGGAGAAGAAGGCTTTGAGATTCGTTAGAGGCTTGAACGAACCATTGCAAGGAATAGCTATGACTCATATTCCTATGGGGGCCACCTTCGAGAAGCTTGTCTATATGGCACTCATGCATGAGGATGATAAGAATTCTAAGGCACCAGAGAAAAAGGGGGATCAGAAGAAACCGCAACAACAACAAGGCAAGGGCGGAAAAGGCAATGGTGACAAGAAGAAGACGAAGAAGAAGTGCTTCAATTGTGGGACACCAGGCCACCTCAGTAAGGATTGTCGCAAAAAGAAGAAGACCGGTTGCTTTCATTGTGGTGAAGCAGGACATCTTGTGAAAAACTGCCCAAAGAAGGGGCAGAAGACGGGGTCTACCTCAGGAGGTCAGGTGCAAGCTCTTATAGCACCACCTCAGTCAGGGGGGCAAGTTCAGGTTCTCTCGGTTCCACCGATTCAGCAAAGAGGTAGAACTATTTCCGTTGAAAGTCTGGTTTTTCTGTTTGATCATCCAGTTCGTACTTTGTTTGACTCTGGCGCATCGCATTCTTTTATCTCATCATCGTTAGTTGAGTCACTGCACTTAGACACCAGTCTAGTTGATGATCCCTTGGTTGTTTCAAACCCAATTGGGGGCTCTATATATCTGTCTATGATATGTTTGGGTTTGAAGATTTCTATACTTAGTGTTGAGTTTGGATGTGATGCTTATGTATTGGGCTTCACGGGCTATGGGTTGATTTTGGGCATGGACTGGTTATCCAGTAATGGTGCCGTTCTTGATTGTGAAAGGAGAGTTGTCAGGCTTATGACCCGCTTGGGTAATACTCTCGAGATCTCTTGTAATCCCATGGAATCTGTTTTGCTAAGTTATCTTGAATCGCTCGATGCTTCGGTCGAGAGTTTGCGTTCTGTCAGAGTAGTCCGGGAATATCCGGATGTGTTTGAAGAGGTGAAGGATTTGCCTCCGAAGCGGGAGATAGATTTCCGAATTTATTTGGTGGATAATGCCAAACCAGTGTCTTTGCCAGTGCGCCACATGGCTCCTCGTGAGAGAAGAGAACTTCATAAGCAAGTAGGGGAGTTGCTTGAGAAAGGGTTCATAAGGCGAAGTATATCGGAGTGGGGAGCTCCAGTAGTGTTTGCCACGAAGGCGGATGGGTCCCTCAGACTTTGTGTGGATTATAGAGAACTTAATAAGCTCACGAAGAAGAATAGACACCCATTACCGAGAATAGATGATCTCTTTGATCAGTTGGTTGGCGCCTCAGTGTTTTCGCAAATGGACTTAGCTACAGGGTTTCATCAGTTGAGAGTGGCGGAGGACAGTATAGAGAAGACTGCTTTCCGGACTCCGGATGGTTTTTATGAGTGGCTAGTGATGCCATTTGGGTTGACAAACGCCCCTGCATACTTTGTTGATTTAATGAGTAGAGTGTTCAGAAAGTATCTGAATAAGTTCGTAGTAGTTTTTGTGGATGACATCTTGGTCTTTTCCAAGAGTGAAGAAGAGCATGCCTTACATCTTAAGGAAGTGTTGGAGACTCTTCGAGCACATAGTCTTAAAGCTAAATTCTCTAAATGTCATTTTTGGAGAAGAGAAGTGCGATTCTTAGGGCATGTGGTCTCTAAGGAAGGGATAGCTGTGGATCCCGCAAAGATAGTATCTATCCAGGATTGGAAAGTTCCTAGAAATGCTACCGAAGTAAGAAGTTTCTTGGGGTTGGCAGGATATTATAGGAAGTTCATCAAAGACTTCGCGAAGATATCAGCCCCATTAACCCGCTTGACGAAGAAGAATCTGGTTTTCTTATGGGACGTAGATTGTGATGATGCTTTCCGACGGTTAAAGAGAGCTTTGACCACCGCTCCAGTTTTATTGCTCCCAGATGGGAGTAAGCCGTTTGTTGTTTATACCGATGCTTGTGGAACAGGATTAGGCGCAGTCTTGATGCAGGAGGGAAGGGTAATAGCCTATGGAGGGAGACAATTGAGGGTGCATGAGAAGAATTACCCTACCCATGATCTAGAGTTGGCCGCGATTGTTTTCGCACTTAAGTCTTGGCGCCATTATCTTCTTGGTGAGAGATTCGAGTTGTTCACCGACCATAAATCATTGAAGTACTTATTCTCTCAGAAGGATTTAAACTTAAGACAGCAAAGGTGGATGGAGTTCTTAGCATCCTATGATTTCGAGATAGCATATACCCCTGGCAAGGGTAATGTGGTGGCGGACGCCTTGAGTAGAAAAAGGCTATCTTTGAGTCTATTGTTCGTGGAACGGCAAAGCTTGGAGTTTCTTTCTTTGTTTGACTTCAGACCTTCTGTTGATTTTGTACCTGGTTTGTTGGCATCCTTGGAGGTTAGACCTACCCTTTTGAAACGGATTGGCGAGGCTCAGCGAGACGACCCACAGTTGGTTGAGTTGGTAGAGAAGCTTATGAGGGGGGAGTCGTCCAGCCATTTGGGTAGATACACCATAGATGATAAGGGATGGTTGCATAGAGACGGTAGACTTTGTGTACCGCAAGATGAGGGTTTGAAGAAGGCTATTTTGGATGATGCACATCGTTCAAGAATGACTATTCATCCAGGTGGAGACAAAATGTACCAAGACCTGAAGAGAGTTTTCTTCTGGGCCGGTATGAAGAAAGATGTGGCCGAGTATGTGGCTAAATGCTTAATGTGCCAACAAGTTAAAGCGGAGCAAAGGAAACCCGGTGGGTTGCTACACCCATTGGAAGTTCCGCAATGGAAGTGGGATAGTGTCTCGATGGATTTCATCGATGGGTTACCGAGATCGAGGAAGGGCAATACGGGAATTTGGGTTGTGGTAGACAGACTTACCAAGAGTGCCCATTTTATACCCGTGAAGAGTAAGAGGACCGCACCATGGCTTGCTTCAGTCTATGTTAGAGAGATTGTTTGATTGCATGGTGTACCATCCAGCATTGTGAGTGATCGAGATCCTATCTTCACTAGTGAGTTTTGGAGAAGTTTGCAAGAGGCGGTAGGGACTCAGTTGTGTTTGAGCACAGCATATCATCCTCAGACGGACGGTCAGACCGAGAGGGTGAACCGTATCTTAGAAGATCTCTTGAGGCTTTGTATCTTAGATTTTGGAGGTACATGGGAAGAACATCTTCCTTTGGTGGAGTTCGCATATAATAACAGCTTTCAGTCCAGTATTGGTATGGCTCCTTTCGAAGCTCTTTATGGAAGGCCTTGTCGATCTCCTACATGTTGGTGGGAATCTACGGATAAGACCTTACTTGGGCCAGATATGGTTAGAGAGACTTCAGAGAAGGTTGATTTGATTCGAAGAAGGATGAAGGCAGCACAAGATAGACAGAAATCTTATGCGGATCGGAGAAGGACGGATCTTGAGTTTGAGGTTGGGGATATGGTTTTTGTCAAAGTATCTCCATTGAGAAATGTGGTTCGCTTTGGGTCCGTTGGGAAGTTAGCACCGAGATTTGTTGGGCCGTTTCCTATTAAGGAAAGGATTGGACGGATGGCATATAGGGTGGAGTTGCCCGACAGACTTAGTGGTGTTCATGATGTATTCCATGTATCACATCTGAGGAAGTGCTTACATGAGACCGCGGAGGTGGTAGAGCCGAGCTTGCTTAGAGATGTAGAGGTAGAGCGTGATGTGACGATTCGACGAGCTCCTACTCGCATCCTTGGGTCAGAGACTAGGAAGTTGAGGAACAGAGAAGTCCAGCTAGTGAAAGTGCAATGGGGAGATGACGAAAGCAATGCTACTTGGGAGACGGAAGCGAAGATGCGTTCTTTGTATCCATTTCTTTTTGAGAGTATGTCTTTTAACTTCTCCTTTATCGCTTGTCTAGTACTTATCTTATCTTTGGTATGTCCTCTCGTTAGTACTGTTTGACCTTTAGATAGGGTAAGCCTATGGTTGAAACATGTGTTTGAAACATGTTATGATTGATGGATGCATGTGGATGCAATTGGTTGCTAGTGGTTGCTCGTGGATGCATATACACACACATTAGGCACTAGATCGGCTCAGACACTTCATGTTGCATATTGCATAAATGGATGTGGTAGTTAGATTGATGGATGTATCATGGTTGTGTTATCATATGGATGATGCATTTTTGTGTATGGTTGTGCACGCATGTAGAAATTTGTATGTGTCAATAGGGTTTCGCATACATATTGGATGCATGGCACTATCATGGTTTGCATTAAGGAGGTCGACTGAATCAGTAGACCGCCTGATTTTGCATTAGTATACGGACATATACACACACTTTCTGCATATGTTCATACATCATTAGAAGTTTCTAAGGTTAATGGTTGCTTGTGGTTGATGGTTTAGTAGATGGTTGTTTGGTTGGTAGGATACGTTCTTCTTGACTTAGAGATTTCGAGGACGAAATCCTTTAAGTAGGGGAGAATGTAACACCCCGAATTTCAATTAATACTAATGGTTAGTAATTAAAGTATAATTAATCTCAGATAAGAGAATCAGGGGAAACGGGCTGCGTCATTGCGTTCGTCTCGGAAAAAATACGCGAAATAGAGTCCGAGTTTGCGTAAAACGGGTACCGTATGAAAGAGATATGGACGAACGAAGTTAGGTAGAAAAACCCGGAACAGGCCAGAAATGCACTGGCGCACTTGTGAAGTGCGCCAGTACAAAAATACACTGGCGCACTTGTGAAGTGCGCCCGTGCCGAGCCAAGAAACCTGCACAGTTTCTAGAGAGTTCTGTGGTTGGGTGCACCAGTTTGGGGTTTGGGCTTGGTCTTAGGGCTGGTTTCTGGAGAGTTCCGAGATCTAAGGGTCCTAATCTAATCTAGGGTTAATCTAAGGGCCTAAAACACTTTCTAATCCTATAAATAAGACCCCAACCCTACCCTAATTCATTCATAATTAAACCTTGTAATTAAACTATGGCAAAATGCAACTTGATCATGGCCTCCACAAATCAATGAAGAGGGTTGCATGCTAATCACTCTCTAATCAACCTCTAATCCCTTCTTAGCATCTTAATCTTCTTCATTTGGTGTGCAAAATTGCTAGTTGTGAGTTTCTATCACTTTGATGATCTTTTGGTAAACTAATTAGATGAGATGTGATGAGATTTATGGTTTTGTATGTGGATTAATGAGCTTTGAATCATATGATATGATGTTAGCATTAATCTTATATTTATGCATGTTGAGTATGTAAGTTTATGCAAGTTTAATATGATGTATGTTATGTTTGCATGATGCTAAATATGCAAGTTGTGGGCTATGTAATCATATGCATGTTATACAAGTTCATGGTGATATGCTATGCAAGTTACATGTTTGTTAATATGCAAGTTACATGTATGTAAATATGCAATTTACATGTTTGTTAATATGCAAGTTACATGTTTGTTAATATGCAAGTTACATGTATGTAAATATGCAAGTTACATGTTTGTTAATATGCAAGTTACATGTTTGTTAATATGCAAGTTACATGTATGTAAATATGCAAGTTACATGTTTGTTAATATGCAAGTTACATGTTTGTTAATATGCAAGTTACATGTATGTAAATATGCAAGTTACATGTTTGTTAATATGCAAGTTACATGTTTGTTAATATGCAAGTTCATGATGACACATTATGCAAGTCTATGAGTTAATATGCAAGTATGTTATGCAAGTGAATATGTAAGTTATGTGACATATTATATGCAAGTTATGTGACATGTTATGCAAGTGCATATGCAAGTTATGTGTTTGTTAATATGCAAGATGGCACCTTTGAAACATGTTCATTCATATGCAAGTTGACACCTTTTATATGTGTTATATCATGAGAACGAAATTACGTGGGAACGATGGGGTAATTAAAAGCATAAGTTAATAAGATTGTGTGAAATTAATATAATTATGCATAACATAAAATAAATGAACATAGTATGGGAATTTGCCTATTTAGTTAGGTGTACCCATACTATGTGTTGGGAATTTACCTATTGAGTTAGGTCTACCCCATGGGAATTTACCTATTAAGTTAGGTCTACCCATGTTAAGAAAAACTTGATTAATTAGGGATAATTAATATAAAATTATGAGGGTGATTAATTAGGTGTAATTAATTGACTAAGACACGAGGTTGGACTCAGTTGTAGCATAAAACTGCCCGGACCCAACCGGCTTAACCAGTTGCTACAAATGTAAGCCCAATGTGAGAGGTCTTAGGCACAAACTAAATACGTGATTAATGTAAAGACACGAGGTTAGACTCGGTTATGACATAAGGCTGCCCGGACCCAACCGGCTTAACCAGCAGTCATAAAAGACAGTCTAATGTGAGAGGTCTTTACAAAGATTACAATCTTAATTAATTAATTAAGAAACACTTAACCACATTAGCATGTAGAGGGACATGAGGGGTTAAGTGGGTGCCTTGGGTGGCATGAGAAAATCTAGTGGTTGCCTTGGGTGGCAATAGAAAATACGATTAGAATACTTAACCAAAATGGAAACATGTAATTAAAACATGATTAAAGGGTTAAGTGGGATATACTAGAAAAAGGGACAAGCTTAGGTGGGTAGCTTGTGGAGGCCCATTTCAACCAGTAACCCATACGTATCTTTGTGGGCTCGACCCATGTCGAGGACGGGACACGCATACTGGGCTTGACTGTAAGAGGCAAACGGGTTAGCGGTGGCAACGCAAGTCCAACGGGCTTCATATGCGTGAGTGGGCCCGGGCTGGTAGGTAAGCCGTTGTTGCATCGGGTAGATATAAGCCGTGCACCGTTAATTATATCGGGTTGCCACATTGGGGAATGGTACACCCCATGGTGGGGCCAGCACGGGTATCTACGTTAGGGAGCCGATCGAATGGGGAGTAGTGTGTACACCTAGTGGATTGTAGGGCCCCGTGGCGCCTACTTGATCACCTAGGGGTACGCAAGTACTATTAAGTTAATTTTATAAGTCCTTGGGTGGGATCAACCTTTAAGTTAGGAACGACTGGTGTGGTGCAGTTTAGTAATTTACCTTAGGAAGGGTAGATGCGTCTTTATCTCTTATCTTAGTTTAGTTGACTGCTTAGTGTAGCCATTCATCCCTGTATGTTACCGTATATCAGTTCATGTCTTCTCTGGTTACTTTAACGATTGTATTGTTAAAGTTATAGGACTCGCTCAGACTTATGTCTGACCCCGTTGTTTTTATCTTTTTCCCAACCCTCAGGTCCTGTGGTGGATCCTAGCAGTAGTGGAGCTTGATCGGATTGCTGTTCCAGTCTTGAGGAGCTTGGATAGATGTAAAGCTCCAGTTATCCTGTTATCTTTTCTTTGTTTTGGCTATTGTATGAGAGTGGGATTATGTACTTCCTTATTTTGATGGATATTGTACTTAACTTTTATTGTGGTTTTATGATGTAACCAGACATGTTTTACTTCCGCCGTTATGAGATGATGTTTTAAAATTTCAAGTACTATTTATATCTGGCTTGTTGTAATTTTTCTGTTCTATACTCACTAAAATACTCCACCGATGCTATGGCATTCCCTTAGTGAGTGACCATAGCGGGAGTGGGGTGTTACACCTTTCATAATCCATATAATGTTTTCTTTAATTTATATACGTGATCTGGTAATTTGTCGCCCTCAAATAGAGCTGGTTATTTTACATATACGTCTTCTTTTACAAATTCATTTAGAAAAGCACTTTTGACATCCATTTGATATAATTTGAAATTATTATGGTTTACAAAGGCTAGTAAAATCCTAATGGTTTCTAATCTTGCTACGGGGAAAAAAGTTTCATCGTAATATATTCCTTCTTCTTGAGAATAACCTTGTGCTACTAGTCGTGCCTTATTTCTTACTACTTCACTGTGTTCATTCATTTTATTTTTATAAACCCATTTGGTTCCTATTATAGTTTTATCCTCTGCTATACGAACAAGTTCCCATACATCATTCCTAGTAAGCTGATTCGGTTCTTCTTGCATAGCATGTAATGACCCGGATTCTTATGGGTTAATTATAAATAATACAGATTTAAATATTGGGTGGATAATATAAATGGAATTTTATATTAAGTTATTAGTTTGATAATCAATTTCGATTTAATATCGAGTATATTAAATCATCGTAATGCGAAAATATAAATCAGTTCGAGATTTAAAACAGAATTTAATATAGTTCAGACTTCTGTTGGAATTAGAAACGATAATATTAATTTATTATCGCAGAATAAATTGTGCTAAATTTAATCTATATCAATTTAAATTAATATCTCCTTCAAATGATCGAATTAGACTTCGTGACCTATCCCAGTGTGTTCAGAATGATGGTTAAACCCTAGGAATGTCAGTTGTTGGGTTCAGAGAGGAGTTATGAATCATGTTGGTATTTTAATTTAAGGACACCGATACTAAACTAATTAAATTAAAAATAAAATATCATAGTTTGGGGACAGGAACAAAACATGGAGGAGAAAAACAATTGGCCTCGCTGTTCATTTTGATACCGTACCCTTCCTCCTTTTATCTCATCGAATTTCATTTTTACAGGAGAAATAAAAACAAAGCTTCAAATGAAAATTGGAAGCCTCAAATGAATTAAAACAACCGCGCTCCCTTCTCCTATTTTTCTTTCATTCGATCCTCCAAGAATCCAACCTAATTCGTGAACCTCATAGTAGCTCGAGCTTCACTTTAGTGAGCTACGTGGTGCGTTCGAACATCCTGGGTCTCAGTCGACTGTTTTAGGGCATGGCAAAATTGGGTTTTGGGCAACTTGGTTCGCGAGATCAACGATGATGGATTGGTCAATTGAGTGGGTGGTTTAGAGATTCGACAGTTCTGGAGCTCGACGAATGTCGATTGAATGGGAATTGATTTCTCGAGGTGCGTGGAAGGGTGCGATGCTTGATACAGTTCTCGACGTTGGTGCGCAACATGGGATTGGGGGTGTCAGGAGGTGCGATCGTTCTGGGTTCGAGATTTCTCGATGGTGATGAGGACAGAACAATCAAGGTTCCAGGAAAAGGCATAACTCAACATGGCACTTCGAAGTGCCTTTGCGCGATGATCTCTAGAGGAAAAGGGGTGGTTCGGCAGAAGCTTATTACTGCGTGAGTGAATGGGTTTATTTTCCTGAAACCTGGAGTCGCCATTTTGGATTGTGGTCAGTGCGTGATTAGCTTAGGCTAATCAAAGGAATTAAGGTACGGATTTAATTCTTAAACAGTAATTCGTTATTCTAATAATAATAAGTTTAAGGATAATTTAGATTATAACTTAAATCTAATATAGTTTATATAAAACGGGTATATGTTCATAAGCCGATTCAATTAGATTTTACCAACCAATATATTTAGTTATTAAAGTAAATAAAATTTGTAAACAAATCATTGAGTATGTAATTTAGGTTTAAATTGGAATTTTATTACATGAGTAATTAATTAAATTGAATTCGTAAAATTTAAATAACTGGAATTTTATTAATTATTGTTTACAGTGGAAAACAGGCGTTTGGAGGAATCACTGTAAAATTTATATAATATGCTTCAATGGATATTCAGCGCAGTAAAAGAATCACGGTGAGTAAATCTCACTCACCTTATTTAGAATTATTTTTATCCGTTAAACATAATTGTCTGTGCTTGTTTGGATGCTTTCTGACTGTTTTAAATATATATTAGTTATTTAGGGTTGACCATTATATATATATTGGGTTGATGATTGGATTGATTCCCGCAGTCTCATTAGCGGATGCCCGTAGTTTCATAGCGGATGATTTCCATATGCGCCCCACAAATATATTAGTGGATGACCTTCATAACGCGATATCCTGCCTCGAAGCAGGATGGGTATTACTATGTTGACTAACGTCAGTGGATGCACGAAAACAGGTTGGAGGAATCCAACTGGATTCCTCAAAAATATATATTATCTATTTGTTTATTTGTTTGCATATATACTGTCGTATAGGATGTGTTAGAAACTGAAATAAATAATTGGTTGTTTGAATATCACTGGGCCTAAGTGTTAATTTATAAAAAATACTCTGAAAGGGATAATTGAGATTTAAAAGGGAAATTCTATTTTTCTAAAATTGAATTTGAAATTTTAAATAGATTTGAAATATAAACTTGTTTTTAAGAATAAAACAAGTGGTTCCTTTATAAACCAAGTTTATAAATAGTTCTTTTATAAAAAAAGTTTATAAATAGTTCTTTTATAAACGAAGTTTATAAATGAAGTGAAAAGAATTATCATTGGATAATTCAGAAATAAACATACAAGTGTGAAATTGAAAAGGGAAATCTATTTTCCAAAAGTAGAAATATCGATTTCAAAAGGAATTGAAATCGAGACTTGTTTAAAGAATGAATAAAGAAAGTTTGAAATAGAATTGAAAATAGAATCTGAATAAAGGAAATTCAAATAGAAATTGAATATAGAAATTCAAATAGAGTTTGAATATAGAAATTCAAATGGAATTTAAACTATGGAATTTGAATATCGAAAGTGAAATGGGATTTAAATATGGAATTTGAATAGAGAATTCAAATGTAATTTAAACTATGGAATTTGAATATAGAAAATTCAAATGGAATTTAAATATGGAATTTGAATAGAGAATTCAAATGTAATTTAAACTATGGAATTTGAATATAGAAATTCAAATGGAATTTAAACTATGGAATTTGAATATAGAATTCAAATGGAATTTAAACTATAAAATTTAAATAAAGAGAATTCAAATAGATTTGAATATAGAATTTGAAAAGAGAATTCAAATAGAATTGAATTGGAATTTGAATATAGAAGTCGATAAGGAAACGAGTTAAGTGGTCTTGTCTGTTTTGAAGTTAATGATGTTTTCAGTCAAGGTCAGAGAGGTAATTATACCCCAACTTGATTGATTTCATTTTTAACTGATAAATAGCAAGGTTCAGTCTCGAAGAGGAATGTTTGAATAAGAGTTAACTAACGGATTGAAGTAAAACGATCAGGTATAGTTGAAATAAATTGGACAGGTATAGATATACACGGGACAGGTATGGGATAAGGATAATGAAGGTATATAAATAGATTGCCCGACAAAAGGTATGTATTTAATTCATATATGAGATTTTATGCGCTGTATCGGCTAGCCGCTTGGCTTTTTTTTTGGATTGGTAAGGGCCATAGGAGGCTATTTGAAATATCCCGATGCTCCCAGTACAAAGGAGGTTATGGCGAAATTTTTTGGGAATTTAAGGAGTTAGAATATTTTTAAGAAGTTTGATAACTAGAAATCTATATATCAATATATATAGAAGTCGATAAGAAAACGAACTTAAAAATAGAATAATATAATCAAAAAGGAAGACTAGGAATAAAAATCTCGTAAGAATAGAAAGAGAAAGTGTGTACGTGTTTAAATGTGAATAAGTAGTTGTATGGTATTGATTATTCGAGTAAGTAGTCATATCTTTTTTGACGTTATAAATGTTATTCAGTCAAGGTCTGAGAGGTAGTTATACCCCAACTTGATTGATTTCATTATTTACAAATAAATAGTAAGATTTCAGGCTCGAAGATCAATGTTGGATAAGAGTTAGTTGAAAATAGTATTTGGGTTGTCGTAACAATGTTTTACACAACATCTGTTTTAACCCAAATAAGTGTAAACTAGGAAATAGAATAATAAATATTTCCTGAGTAGCAGAAATAAACGAGATCGGAAAAGAGATAAGTAATTGGAATATTTTCCAATTATAACTAGCATATATTTTCTAAGTTTAGAAAATAAAGGAAGGCGATATTCGGAAATGTTTTCCAAATAGCATAAAAGGGCAATATGGTTATTTAAAATATTTGGTTAACAAATATTGGTAAAGAAATGGAAAAGTGATTTAATTAATCGGATATTAATTAAGGGCTCAGTGATTGTTTGATAATTGGATGAACACCTGTTTTCTTCGATAGTTAAATCATCGACTATCGAAACACTTGTTTTTATTCGATAGTTAAATCACAGACTAACGAAGTTTTGACCCTCGTTGTCAATATGGAGAGACTAGTTGGATTATTATCCAAAGAAACACTCTGTATTGGCATAAGCGTTGCGAATCATATGTGCCAAAGATAATTAAAGACAGAGTAAAGTGCAAGGGCTGTTGTATAAATCTTAGATAACAGTGCCTAAGATGGATATACTGAATAGTACCTTCGGTTCATCCTGTTCCTGGATGACTTGTATGGATGAATGTTTGACAGAGTATTTCCAGAAAGGTCACATACATTGATTTCTTCAACCGTACCAAGAGTGGAAGCGGAGAAGGAAACTTCTTTTAGCTGACACGTAATGTATGGTTGTAGACGTCAAATTAGTGATTTTTGATGGATCTGACAATGTGGCATTCGAAGTGAATCTGATGTGATGAAAAAGCGTAACCTCAAGCCTCATCAACCGGTAAATGACAAAAATCGGGCAGGCAGCATGGCTATGTAGGTCGCACCTATTAGGGTGTATAACCACCTGATCTAGAGTTTCATTTACTTCTAAAAATCTATTGTCGATGTTGTCCCATTCGGGAAACGGTTACTGATCCCAACCGTCGGTGATATACATTCGATACACTCAAGCGAAATGAGTGGTCGGTCATGTGTGGCTGAGTTGCAAGATGTTCTTGTTGAACTCGGTGTATTCTCCTCTAGAGATATACCGGCGGCAGGTGGTTCCATACCTTGTCATAGTCGGAATCCAATACCCAATAAGTGCTTGCGGTTTTGATTGTATATATATGTGGAATGTGAGATGCAAACGTTCCACTAGATTGTTATTTACTTGATTTAGACACTATTATAATATCAAAAGAGTTTTGATATAAAGATTATCGTTCCTTTCAAAAGGATTTTTGAAAGTTAAATCAAGTGTTTGGATTCTCATAAGGGAAAAACCCGTTCCGTGTCATACGGCGTGGTTTTATGAGATATCATTTAGTTTTCTGAAACTGTTTTAAACTATTTACTCATACCAGTCCCATGACTGACCTGGAGTTTATTTTGTTTTGTTCTACCTAAACTCTTGGGTGCCTAAATTTGTACGGGCAGTCAAGTAGTTCAGGATTTTACAGATCTATCTAAAGGAGCTTGGACCAGGAGGCTTCAGCGTTAGTTATATAGAGTTTTGTTCCGCTGTGTTGTAAGTGTTGTATTCTGATAAGTGTATGTTATATAGTTGAAATTTTGTATTTCAAAAGTTATGATATATTATATTTTGTTCCGCTGCGATGTGAGATTCTGTGTTGTTATTTCTATTCTTCTTCTATCTTTTTCTTCTAAAAAAAAATGTTTCGTATTTTCGTGATATTTGGGTTGGACGTATGATGTATATAGTCAACTCTGATGTTGCGGCTCTGCGGGTCATTACAGTTGGTATCAGAGCTTAGGTTGAGCGAATACCTAGGCTTGTTGGAATGTGCTCATTAGAGATAGGATCAATAGTACCCTAGAATGAGTTGAGTGTATATGTACGAGAGAGCGTATTTGTTAGTTGATATAAAAATTGTTTTATATTGTGTTGACTAGTCTGTTGAGTGGTTTGTGAATTCTGATCGAATCGTGGGACGCCACGATGTCGATAGGAGTTTATAAACACTTGAACAGAAGATTGAACACGGTATTGTTTTAAAGTGGATAAATGAAATAATTGTATCCAAAACTATATTTTGATATAGAAGGAATAATTATTCTTTTAAATGGTTAGGTTGATTTTTAGGATTATAATCAAATGAAATTATAAAACTAAAATAGTTATATATATAACCAATGGAATTCGTATATGAAATCAAATATACAAATGTGATAAATTGAAATTGAATTCCAACCAGAATTCAGAATTTAAAATCCTGGGAAGTTGGATAATATTTTCCGAATTTTAATAAAATAATACAGCTTTATTTTGGAAGGATTTTTGAATAAAAATCATTTGAATGGATTTTGAATATGATAAAGCACTTAACTCACTTCAGTGGCTGGGAAATAATTCTAATGATGGTCGCAATATCATCAGTGTTCATTTTCGAGTTTCTAAGTGATGAATTGCTGCCTTAGAAAAGTTTTTGATGGAAATTTGTTTGAAAAGAAAACAAGTTGTTTGAAAATTCAAATGTTTTGAATTTGAGATGGATATAAATATATGTATATATTTATATTACTTCAAAGGAGTTTTGAAATAGAACCCTGGGAATTTGAATGATTGAAATTAAATTTAACTTAAGTAAGTTAAATGGATCGAAATGAATAAATTGAGTAAAATCAATGTGAATGAAATATGAATTGGGTGTGAATAAAGGAAAAACCAAAAGAGTTAAAAAGAAAATATATTTGTAAAACAAATATAAAGGAAATATATTTGTAACACAAATACAAAGGAAGTTATGTGCAAACAAATAGAAGGAGAAATATTTGTAAAAACATTTACAAATAGAATTTAAAAGGAAATATTTGTAAAACATTTACAAATAGATTAAATGGAAATATTCATTTATAGAAAACAAATAGAATGTTATAAATGAGATATTTATTTGTCAAATAAATAGAATTTAATCAAAGGAATATTTAGAAGATGGATAGAAAATGGAAATCTGTTTTTAATAGATAAATAGAAACGACTAATTTATAAATAACAGTTTATAAATTAAATTAAATATTTATCATTCGATAAATGGAATATATAAGTCTGAACTTATATAGAGAAGAGATATTGGTTTTTAACACCGATAGTTTTAAATAGAAGGGGTACACAACACTTGTATAAGTGAAGTAACGTTATTAAAGAGAACATTTATAAAGTGAAGAACCATTACTAAAAGTAAATCTTTATAAATGAATAAACGTTATCCAATAGGAGTTATTCAAATAGGAGAAGTCGATTAGAGTTAGAAATAATCGATTAGAGTTAGGATAAATCGATTAGAGTAAGAATTTACCAGTTAGAGTTAATCAGTTAGGGTTAATCCGTAGAGTTAATTGAATATTAGTTATTCAATTAGAATTTATTGAATATTTGTTATTCAAATTTAGAGTTAACCAGATAGAGTTAATTGAACATAGTTAATCGAATTAGGATTTAATTGAATGTTAGTTATTCAATTAAAGTTGATCAAATATAGTTATTGAGATAGAGTTAGCCAAACATAGTTACTCAGGATAAGTTGCCATTTCGTACGACTGCTAACGTAATTCGCAGGGCTGCAGATAGCCTAGGGCGGTCGGATGTTTCCGGAGGGAATC
This sequence comes from Allium sativum, assembly GCA_030737875.1. Classification (NCBI taxonomy): domain Eukaryota; kingdom Viridiplantae; phylum Streptophyta; class Magnoliopsida; order Asparagales; family Amaryllidaceae; genus Allium; species Allium sativum. The sequence goes on along the minus strand of CM060919.1, from coordinate 601,102,714 downwards.
AGGCGTAACCATTGTGATCGCTGCGATCTAGAGTCAAGCGAATGGAGTTAAATCAAATATTAGTTATTCGAATAGAATTAAAGGAGTTAATCGAATAGAGTTAAAGGAGTTATCGAATATAACTTATTCGGAAGGAGTTAAGTGAAAAGAGCTAATCAACTAGGGATAATCATAAGAGTTAAATCCAATAGAGTTAATTGATAAGAGTAAATTGAATAGAGTAAATCGAATATAGTTTATTCGAAGAAAGGTTTTCGAATCCAGTTATTCGATAGAGAGATTATCGAATATAGTTATTCGAAGGGAGGAGTTATCGAATAGGGATTTATTCGAAAGAGAGTTATGTAAGGAAGTTTGAAATGTTGAGTATCAACATAAATAAGTTTTGAAAAGATAAATGGGTTTGTAGCACGTTTTCTACCTTAGCAATTTCGAGGACGAAATTATTTTAAGTAGGGAAGGATGTAATGACCCGGATTCTTATGGGTTAATTATAAATATTTAATACGGATTTAAATATTGGGTGGATAATATAAATGGAATTTTATATTAAGTTATTAGTTTAATAATCAATTTCGATTTAATATCAAATATATTAAATCATCGTAATGCAAAAATATAATTCAGTTCGAGATTTAAAGCTGAATTTAATATAGTTCAGACTTCTGTTGGAATTAGAAACAATAATATTAATTTATTATCGCAGAATAAATTGTGCTGAATTTAATCTATATCAATTTAAATTAATATCTCCTTCAGATGATCGAATTAGACTTCGTGACCTATCCTAGTGTGTTCAGAATGATGGTTAAACCCTAGGAATGTTAGTTGTTGGGTTCAAGAGGAGTTCTGAATCATGTTGGTATTTTAATTTAAGGACACCGGTACTAAACTAATTAAATTAAAAATAAAATATCATAGTTTGGGGACAGGAACAAAACATGGAGGAGAAAAACAATTGGCCTCGTTGTTCATTTTGATACCGTACCCTTCCTCCTTTTATCTCATTGAATTTCATTTTTATAGGAGAAATAAAAACAAAGCTTCAAATGAAAATTGGAAGCCTCAAATGAATTAAAACAACCGCACTCCCTTCTCCTATTTTTCTTTCATTCGATCCTCCATGAATCCAACCTAATTCGTGAACCTCATAGTAGCTCGAGCTTCACTTTGGTGAGCTAAGTGGTGCGTTCGAACATCCTGGGTCTCAGTCGACTGTTTTAGGGCACGACAAAATTGGGTTTTGGGCAACTTGGTTCGCGAGATCGACGATGATGGATTTGCCAGTGGAGAGGGTGGTTTAGAGATTCGACAGTTCTGGAGCTCGACGAATGTCGGTTGAATGGGAATTGATTTCTCGAGGTGCGTGGAAGGGTGCGATGCTTGATACAGTTCTCGACGTTGGTGCGCAACATGGGATTGGGGGTGTCAGGAGGTACGATCGTTCTGGGTTCGAGATTTCTCGATGGTGATGAGGACAGAACAGTCAAGGTTCCAGGCAAAGGCATAACTCAACATGGCACTTAGAAGTGCCTTTGCGCGATGATCTCTGGAGGAAAAGGGGTGGTTCGGCAGAAGCTTATTACTGCGTGTGTGAATGGGTTTATTTTCCTGAAACCTGGGGTCGCCATTTTGGATTGTGGTCAGTGCGTGATTAGCTTAGGCTAATCAAAGGAATTAAGGTACGGATTTAATTCTTAAACAGTAATTCGTTATTTTAATAATAATAAGTTTAAGGATAATTTAGATTATAACTTAAATCTCATATAATTTATATAAAACGGGTATATGTTCATAAGCCGATTCAATTAGATTTTACCAACCAATATATCTCGTTATTAAAGTAAATAAAATTTGTAAACAAATCATTGAGTATGGAATTTAGGTTTAAATTGGAATTTTATTACATGAGTAATTAATTAAATTAAATTCCTAAAATTTAAATAACTGGAATTTTATTAATTATTGTTTACAGTGGAAAACAGGCGTATGGAGGAATCACTGTAGAATTTATATAATATGCTTCAGTGGATATTCAGCACAGTAAAAGAATCACGGTGAGTAAATCTCACTCACCTTATTTAGAATTATTTTTATCCGTTAAAAATAATTGTCTGTGCTTGTTTGGATGCTTTCTAACTGTTATATATATATTAGTTATTTAGGGTTGACCATTATATATATATATATATATATTGGGTTGATGATTGGATTGATTCCCGCAGTCTCATTAGCGGATGCCCGTAGTTTCATAGCGGATGATTTCCCTATGCGCCCCACAAATATATTAGTGGATGACCTTCATACTGCGATATCCTGCCTCGAAGCAGGATGGGTATTACTATGTTGACTAACGTCTGTGGATGCAGGAAAACAGGTTGGAGGAATCCAACTGGATTCCTCAAAAATATATATTATCTGTTTGTTTATTTGTTTGCATATATATTGTCGTATAGGATGTGTTAGAAACCTGAAATAAATAATTGGTTGTTTGAATATCACTGGGCCTAAGTGTTAATTTATAAAAAATATGCTGAAATGGATAATTGAGATTTAAAAGGGAAATTCTATTTTTCTAAAATAGAATTTGAATTTTTAAATAGATTTGAAATATAAACTTGTTTTGAAAAATAAAACAAGTGGTTCCTTTATAAACGAAGTTTATAAATAGTTCTTTTATAAACGAAGTTTATAAATGAAGTGAAAAGAATTATCATTGGATAATTCAGAAATAAACATACAAGTGTGAAATTGAAAAGGGAAATCTATTTTCCAAAAGTAGAAATATCGATTTCAAAAGGAATTGAAATCGAGACTTGTTTAAAGAATGAATAAAGAAAATTTGAAATAGAATTGAAAATAGAATCTGAATAAAGGAAATTCAAATAGAAATTGATTATAGAAATTCAAATAGAGTTTGAATATAGAAATTCAAATGGAATTTAAACTATGGAATTTGAATATCGAAAGTGAAATGGGATTTAAATATGGAATTTGAATAGAGAATTCAAATGGAATTTAAACTATGGAATTTGAATATAGAAAATTCAAATGGAATTTAAATATGGAATTTGAATAGAGAATTCAAATGTAATTTAAACTATGGAATTTGAATATAGAAATTCAAATGGAATTTAAACTATGGAATTTGAATATAGAATTCAAATGGAATTTAAACTATAAAATTTAAATAAAGAGAATTCAAATAGATTTGAATATAGAATTTGAAAAGAGAATTCAAATAGAATTGAATTGGAATTTGAATATAGAAGTCGATAAGGAAACGAGTTAAGTGGTCTTGTCTGTTTTGAAGTTAATGATGTTTTCAGTCAAGGTCAGAGAGGTAATTATACCCCAACTTGATTGATTTCATTTTTAACTGATAAATAGCAAGGTTCAGTCTCGAAGGGGAATGTTTGAATAAGAGTTAACTAACGGATTGAATTAAAACGATCAGGTATAGTTGAAATAAATTGGAAAGGTATAGATATACAGGGGACAGGTATGGGATAAGGATAATGAAGGTATATAAATAGAATGCCCGACAAAATGTATGTATTTAATTCATATATGAGATTTTATGCGCCGTATCGGCTAGCAGCTTGGCTTTTCTTTTTCTTTTTGGATTGGTAAGGGCCATGGGAGGCTATTTGAAATATCCCGATGCTCCCGGTACAATGGAGGTTATGGCGAAATTTTCCGGGAATTTAAGGAGTCATAATATCTTTAAGAAGTTTGATAACTAGAAATCTATATATCAATATATATAGAAGTCAATAAGAAAATGAACTTAAAAATAGAATAGTATAATCAAAAATGAAGACTAGGAATAAAAATCTCGTAAGAAAAGAAAGAGAAAGTGTGTACGTGTTTAAAAGTGAATAAGTAGCTGTATGGTATTGATTATTCGAGTAAGTAGTCATATCTGTTTTGATGTTATAAATGTTATTCAGTCAAGGTCTGAGAGGTAGTTATACCCCAACTTGATTGATTTCATTATTTACAAATAAATAGTAAGATTTCAGGCTCGAAGATCAATGTTGGATAAGAGTTAGTTGAATATAGTATTTGGGTTGTCGTAACAATGTTTTACACAACATCCGTTTTAACCCAAATAAGTGTAAACTTGGAAATAGAATAATAAATATTTCCTGATAGTAGAAATAAACGAGATCGGAAAAGAGATAAGTTATTGGAATATTTTCCAATTATAACTAGCATATATTTTCTAAGTTTAGAAAATAAAGGAAGGTGATATTCGGAAATGTTTTCCAAATAGCGTAAAAGGGCAATATGGTTATTGAAAATATTTGTTTAACAAATATTGGTAAAGAAATGGAAAAGTGATTTAATTAATGGGATATTAATTAAAGGCTCAGTGATTGTTGATAATTGGATGAACACCTGTTTTCTTCGATAGTTAAATCATCGACTATCGAAACATTTGTTTTTATTCGATAGTTAAATCACAGACTATCGAAGTTTTGACCCTCGTTGTCAATATGGAGAAACCAGTTGGATTATTATCCAAAGAACCACTCTGTATTGGCATAAGCGTTGCAAATCATATATGCCAAAGATAATTGAAGACAGAGTAAAGTGCAAGGGCTGTTGTATAAATCTTAGATAACAGTGCCTAAGATGGATATACTGAATAGTGCCTTCGGTTCATCTTATTCCTGGATGACTTGTATGGATGAATGTTTGACAGAGTATTTCCAGAAAGGTCATGTACATTGATTTCTTCAACCGTACCAAGAGTGGAAGCGGAGAAGGAAACTTCTTTTAGCTGACACGTAATGTATGGTTGTAGACGTCAAATTAGTGATTTTTGATGGATCTGACTATGTGGCATTCGAAGTGAATCTGTGTGATGATAAAGTGTAACCTCAAGCCTCATCAACCAGTAAATGACAAAAATCGGGCAGGCAGCATGGCTATGTAGGTCGCACCTATTAGGGTGTATAACCACCTGATCTAGAGTTTCATTTACTTCTAAAAATCTATTGTCGATGCTGTCCCATTCGGGAAACGGTTGCTGATCCCAACCGTCGGTGATATACATTCGATACACTCAAGCGAAATGAGTGGTCGGTCATGTGTGGCTGAGTTGCAAGATGTTCTTGTTGAACTCGGTGTATTCTCCTCTAGAGATATACCAGCGGCAGGTGGTTCCATACCTTTTCATAGTCGGAATCCAATACCCAATAAGTGCTTGCGGTTTTGATTGTATATATATGTGGAACGTGAGATGCAAACGTTCCACTAGATTGTTATTTACTTGATTTAGACACTATTATAATATCAAAAGAGTTTTGATATAAAGATTATCGTTCCTTTCAAAAGGATTTTTGAAAGTTAAATCAAGTGTTTGGATTCTCATAAGGGAAAAACCCGTTCCGTGTTATACGGCGTGGTCTTATGAGATATCATTTAGTTTTCTGAAACTGTTTTAAACTGTTTACTCATACCAGTCCCATGACTAACCCGGAGTTTATTTTTTTGTTCTACCTAAACTTTTGGGTGCCTAAATTTGTACGGGCAGTCAAGTAGTTCAGGATTTTACAGATCTATCTAAAGGAGCTTGGAGCAGGAGGCTTCAGCGTTAGTTATATAGAGTTTTGTTCTGCTGTGTTGTAAGTGTTGTATTCTTATAAGTGTATGTTATACAGTTGAAATTTTGTATTTCAAAAGTTATGATATATTATATTTTGTTCCGCTGCGATGTGAGATTCTGTGTTGTTATTTCTGTTCTTCTTCTATCTTTCTCTTCTAAAAAAAATGTTTTGTATTTTCGTGATATTTGGGTTGGACGTATGATGTATATAGTCAACTCTGATGTTGCGGCTCTGCGGTTCATTACATAGCAAGTATCCATGAATCATCAGAAGATGCTTCCTTTGGATTTTTAGGTTCAATAGTTGAAATAAATGTAGTATTACTCATATTATTTAATTGATTACGGGTTCTAACAGCAGATTCAATATCTCCAAAGATATTTGCAATAGGATGGTCTCTAAGTAATCTAGTTCGTTTATTTGATTGACCATCTTCACAATTTGTTTCATTAAATTCATTTTCACATTCATCTTCATTGTTTTGTGTTATATTTTTATAATTTTCGTTAAACAATACGTTTAAGGTTCCTTCTTTGATATTGGTTCGAGTATTGAAAACCCTATATGCTTTACTTCTTTATGAATATCTAATAAATATCGCTTTATCGGATTTCAAGTCAAATTTATCTAAATTTTCTTTAGTACTAAGTATAAAAGATTTACTTCCAAATATTTTAAAATTTGACACTTTTGATTTCTTATTATACAAAAGTTCATAAGGAGTTTTATGAGTTAAAGGTCTAATTTAAATTCTATTTAAAATATAGCAATCTATTGCAACTGCCTCAGCCCAACTTTTTTGTGGTAAATTACTATCAGATAACATAGTTCTCGCACATTCTTGTATCATCCTATTTTTACGTTCAACTACACCATTTTGTTGAGGGGTTCTAGGAATAGAAAAATTATGGGTTATTCCCTTTTTATTACAATAATTTTACAAAATTTTCATTTTCGAATTCTCCCCCATGGTCACTACGTACTGTTTTGATTTTTAGTGATAATAAGTTTTGAATCATTTTAGAAAGAGTTTCATATTGATCAAATGCATCACTTTTATTTTTAAGAAATGAAGTCCAAGTAATTCTAGAAAAATCGTCGACTATTACGTAAACATATCTATTATGATTTATTGATTGAATTTGAGATGGCAAAATAAATCCATGTGAATTAACTCTAATGGTTTCGAGGTAGTAATTTACTCTTTTAATTTAAATGGACTTCTCTTTAATTTCCCGAATTGACAAGCATCGCATAAGTTATTAACTTTGAATTTCATTTTTGGTAATCCTCTAATTGAATTTAATTTAGAAATCATAGAGATGTGTTCGAAATTTATATGACCAAATCTCTTATGCCAGATCCAGGGTCACTTGTATTGGCGATAAGACATAGATTATCGCTGGAGATTTTCATACTCAATATATAGATATTTTTCTTCCTGCCTCCTTCAAATATTACTTCTGAATTCCTATATTCTATAAAACATTTATCTTTTTCAAAGTTTATTTTATAACCCTTATCGCAAAGTTGACTTATACTTAACAAGTTGTGTTTTAGATTTCTAACTAATAAAAAATCAGAAATAGTAGGAGTTTCAAAATTACTGACATTGTCGATCCCAATAATGTATTCTTTAGAGTTATCTACGAAGTTCACCATTCCACCACCTTCGTATATCAGATTATTAAGTAATTCAGGATTTCCCGTCATATGTCTTGAACAGCCAGTATCCAATATACATTTATACTTTTTAATTTCCACCAACTGCTTTCCAGAATTTGAATTCTCAATAGCCATGTAACACACCAGTTTGGAATTTGAATTTCTAATAGCCACCTTTTCAAAATTTGAATTACCAACAGCTACTTCACCCATCTTTTCAACTTTTGAATTTTCAAAAGCAATAAAACACATCTTTTCCTATGTTGAACAATATTGCAGTAGATCACTTGATTTTTCAACATGATTATATGCAGACTCTTTTAACATTGGTACAATGCATGAATTGACACTAGTGTTAACAATTATTTCAAATTTGCCATTTAAAATTTTCAAAAATCAGATTATGAACTTTTTGAAATACCTTGTTTGGATACCAATTGTTAGGGATTGTGAAATGGATCGTTAAGGCAAAACTAACACTAAAGGGGGGTGAATAATGTTTTTGAGAATTTAAACAAAATCTAAAACTTATATGATCTACTATATGAATCAAACACCACAAAAACAATCACAAACATATAATCAAACACAAACACAAAGATAAACAAAATAAAATGCAGAAAAGAAAAGAACACACTGGATTTTATACTGGTTCGGATTACTCCTACATCCAGTCCCACGCAACGCTGGATTGTGCAGAGTTTTATTACTATTTCAATCCAAGTACATCCCCCTTGATTTCACGGGTACAAGGTTAACACAGATTCCACACACTTGATCAAGTATATCTCCCCAGATTTCATGGCTACAAGATTAACACTGCTCCCGTTCCTTGATTTCATGGCTACAAGGAAAACACCGATTACCCAAACACTTCCCCAAATGATTATAATAGCCCTATAACTCTTCAACATCACTTTGATTCAGAGAGTAATGAGTAGAGAGTGAGAAAATAAGAAGTCTTATGTAAGTAGAATTGAATTCGGCAGAGTACAAGTGTAGAAAATCATAAAAACGAGAAAATATAATGGTGTAAAGAAAGGAGATGAAGATGGAGAAGAAGAGTGATGGAAAAATTCGTAATCAGCCTCTATTTATAAGATTTGAAAGGTTGCAACGCTTCTGGAACGTTACAAATAGTGAAAAAACACTTCCTTTGAAAATCAAAAATATGACAGTTATATGTCTACATATGCCTTTGTAAAATTGGATTTTCAACATGTTTGAAGTGTTCTGATATAATTATAATTCTAGAAATTCTTGAATTCAAATATAGTGTTGTAAATGAATATTATAAAGTAGAAAATCATTTAAAACTATAAGTATAAACTATATAAACATAAATTATAAGGTTTAAAACTATATAAATATAAAGTATATAATATATAAAATTCATAAACTATAGTTTAAAATCAAAAGTAAAGTAAAGAAAGTAAAATTAAGAAGATAGAGATTAAAGATAGAATTTGAAAATATAATTTAAATCAGAAATTGAAAAACAGAATTTGAATTTGAACCTGGAGTGTTATTCAGAGTCTACATAAACTAGACTCTATTACTATATTTATCTTGAACTCTTGAAATCATGATTACTCATGAGTCTTGAGTCATCTCTGAAATCTGAATCTATAAAAGCTCTTAAGCTGTACAGTCTTCAGTATTAATTCATGTACATAAATCCTGCATATGTATATATAAATTCTAGATAAAAGTGTTAGTATATATTTGTAACAACCCAGAAAATTAGAACCAATTTAAAATTTTTATTTTGGCTATTTCAATGAATTTTGAATAGTTAAAATAATTTATTTTGAATAATAACGATTTAAAATTTATTTAAATCAAAGTTAGAACGAATATATTTATTTTAATTTTAAAAGGAGTTAGAAATAGCACGGCAGTTTGAAAATTTGAATCTGAACTTTGACTGAATGTACATGATTCAAAATAAATAAGATTTTAGCGAAACCAAAAATATTCAAATCTGTTTAAAAATATCTTTCCAAGGAATCTAAAAAATCGAAATTTCATAGCGGGAATAAAAAGTTATGGCTAGTTGAATATTCAGAATAGTCGCTATGGAATATAATATAATATATAGCCCATATAAATGGCCATTATACAAACGAGCTCCGTTTTCGACGAAACCATTTTTGCCAGATCCGGAATGTCAAATTATTGCTAAGTTTAATTTTCCAGAATTTTTGGAATTAATATGTGAGCGTGGTAAATTAAACTATGTTCGATTATTTCTATTGAATTTAACCGACCGTTAAAAGGGCCATTTTTCAAACGGTCTCCAAATTTGACGAAATTAATTTTGTTAGAACCATTTTTATCATCTCGTTGAATTAGAATTTTCAGCAAAAATGAAAAGAACCATTTTTATCATTTTGTTGAATTAGAATTTTCAACAAAAATGAAAAGAACCATTTTTATCATTTTGTTGAATTATAATTTTCAGCAAAAATGAAAAGAACCATTTTTATCATTTTGTTGAATTAGAAGATGAAACAAAAATGAAAAGAATCATTTTTATCATTTTATTGAATTGAAATAAGAACTAGTGAAATGTTCAGGTTTTAAAATAAAAACATGTCTACGTTAAAAATTCACATTTTTAATTTAATGTAAGAACTAGAGAAATGTTAATGTTTTAAAATAAAAACATGTCTACATTAAAAATTCACATTTTGATGTAATGTAAGAAACTAGGGAAAAAAAAGAATTTTCAACAAAAATGAAAGAATCATTTTTATTGACAATGCATATATTAGAATTTATATGCAAAGTTAAGATAACATTTTATTAACAACGCATATATTAAAATTTATATGCAAAATTAAAATAACATTTTATTAACAATGCACATATTAGGATTATATGCAAAGTTAAAATAACATTTTATTAACAATGCATATATTAGAATTTATATGCAAAGTTAAAATAACATTTTATTAACAATGCATATATTAGAATTTATATGCAAAGTTAAAATAACATGTTATTAACAATGCATATATTAGAATTTATATGCAAAGTTAAAATAACATTTTATTGACAATGCATATATTAGAATTTATATGCAAAGTTAAAATAGCATTTTATTAACAATGCATATATTAGAATTTATATGCAAAGTTAAAATATCATTTTATTAACAACGCGTATATTAGAATTTGTATGCAAAGTCAAAGAATCATTTTTATTGACAATGCATATATTAGAATTTATATGCAAAGTTAAAATATCATTTTTATTGACAAAACATACATTAGAATTTGTATGAATTATTTTTATTGTCAAAACATGCATTGAAACTATATGCAAATAAAATATTCCTTTTTACTTGTTAAAGTTAAAAATAGAAATACAAATAAAAATTAGCTTTTTTATTTGTCATTAGCTCAATTGTCATGTAAATAAAATATATTTTATTTGACATTATGAACATGTAGATATGATATGCCAATAAAACATTCTTTTATTTGGCGTGTTAAATACATTAGTGGAATCGTCAAATGGTGTATATTTATATATAATTATATATATAAATATAAATTAAAATTAAATGAATCGCGCGCGGTAGTTCGCGTTTCGGAATCGTAACTTTAAACGATTATACCGAAAGATCCAACTGTCGGATTTTCCCAAAACTTGAACCATTAGGAACGCTTTGGGAAGATCTTTCCAACGATATAAATTTTGTTAAAATCCAATATTTAGATTTTGAGAAATGTGTAAATCAAATTTTGATAAAAACAGCGCCAGGGCCGCCTATTGACCCGAAGCGTCGTTAAATTAAATTTGGTTATTTTAATATAAATAAAAATAGCGATAAATCGTTATTAAATAATATTAATGATATGAAATGGTTTTAAATTATATATATGCGAGAATTATTTGAAAAGACCGAGTTCAATCTCATTTCAAATAATTATACGATGATTTAAATTGAAGATATTGAAGACAGTGATTGAAGACCGGCAATCTTCACATCGAATGGATAACTACTGATGCCCGGCATTTGTTTGCTCCCAGTATAGGGTTAAAGTGGTAGTTGTCCGGATGTACTTGTTGATTGTCCGGATAAGCGAGCACCTCTCTTCCGTATTGGACATACGTGACGAGGAATAAGGTGAATCCGGTTTCGTTTAGACCTAGGACGGACTTGTAAATGGATATGTGTCTGACATTGGATTTCATTCCATGTAAATTGATTTCTATTTAATATATATCTGATTGGTGGCGGAGAATTTATTCTCTTTCTTAACACCCTTCTTTGAGACGCATGAGCTCAGAGGTTATATATTATTAGTTACCGATTGCATGGCATGGATTGTCAATGTGGCATGCCGAGATGCAGATGATTAGGGCTTTTGTTGAAAAGAAGAGCCTTGTGGTTGATGATCATAGCATAGCCTATTTCGGCATAGCTTTGTGTATAGCGTTACCTCACGAGCCTCACACCCCGGTAAGAGTCAGAAATGGGACAAGGGAACGCAGGGTGTGCACATGTTTCTTTCTAGCTAGAAGTGGTATCAGGGTTTTGCAAGCCCTGACATTTTACTTATGTGGTTGATGGATTTTGGGGTATCTCGGATTTATTGATCGATAGTGACCAAATTATAGGTTCAATAGGACCGGGAAACGTGTGTTCACGAATTGCCAACCCACTAAGGTATATTTGTGGACCGACCCTTCAGGATCCATGGTTTCACTGCGGGGGATCCTGAGACATTGCTAGAGTGTGTAACGACCCGCATTCTACACATCTGGGGATGGTAGAATATTAATTTCTTTCTCATACGAAGTCGTATGGTCATGTAACTTTGGGAGACGACTATTGGGATCATTTCCCATGTTTATGATTTTTGCCAATTTTTAAGTAACCGTTTTGCCCCTAGCTGATCTTGTTTCAGCCTAAGGAGTTTTGACCTGAAACCACTTCCATTAGATCTAGATGATGGTTTACCTTTCCGTAGAGTGGTCACATTAGCCAAACGGACTCACTGTTTGGGAGATATGGCTGAAACAAGGTTTAGAAGGTGAAAAACAGCTTAACCGGGCCTAATTAGGGTGATTAGCAAGAGGGCCCACAACCCATTTCGGGATTAGGGTTATGGGAGGGCTGAGATGAGTTAGTAAATCGGTTTTTATTTCATTTCTTAGCCGCCACTTACAACCTTTGAACCCTAGCAATGGCCTCTGCTTGCTAAAGCACCCCCAAATCATCTTCTTATCACTAATTAAGCCAAAGCTACATCAAAACAAGGCAAATTAGCATCAAATTGGGAGTAGAGCTGCTGTGTTGCATAGAGATTCAACCCAAATCAGATAATATTTCAGATCTATAGTTTGTTTGTGGCCAAGGTGAGTGATTAACATTGTTTTTACACTAATTATGGTTAATTAGGGGTAATTAGTGTTAATTAGCGAATTTATGTATTAATAAATTCTGGAAAAATGTTTAGATATTCTTAAACACCGTTTTAGGCCTCTGTTAGAAACTTGGGTTAATTTGCTTAACTTTTGCTAATCCTGTCATTAGATTTTCTTAAACATGCTTAAGGGAAAAATATGGGTTTTGGGTAGATTTGATCCATTTTTACATATCAAATTGTGGTTTTGATGTTTGTGGTCAATTCTACATGTTGCTATGACTGTATGATATGTTTTGTGATTGATTAGAACAGTTAGAATGGTCGAAAACGCCGTTGTGTGGCGTAAAAATAGTCATTGGAAAAGTTGCAGGAAATGACCCAGAATCGGACCGGATCGGATCGCCCCTACCCGACCCCGACCCGCTCGTGAATGATGGCACCGAACTGACCCAACCCGACTGTGGAGAGCCATCACGACCCGAGCCCTCCATTCATGAGATAGCCTCACGAGCCAAACATGTCACCACGAGCTGACCTCCACGAGCTGCGAGAAGAGCCACGACCTGGAGTCACGATCTGAAGCGATGAAGGGGCCAACCCAAACCCAATGGGTGCCATGACCCGATCCGGTGGAAGGGGAACAAACTGAACTGCAGTGGACTGGAGCCCATAAATCGAATTGGATGGGGAAGCCGACCCGACCCGAGCAATCCGATCCGAACCAGAATGGTGACTCCGAACCAAACCAAGGAGTTTGGACGTGAGGTATCAGCTATGAACCAAATGAAGACCGATCCGGAGAAGACCAAACCCGAGATGCAAAAGTAGTTCGAATAGGAAGTTGTAACTCAAGATCCAGATGGGAACCAATGAGTGAACTTCATGATTGGACTTTGTTGCAGGACGTGTGTAAAGGGGTTATCAACGTCTATAGCTTTGATTCACCACTGAGAGATGGATATTGGCTACGGATCAGTGCAGTGAATTCATCATGGCTTTATGGGGCAGAGTGATTGTAGCAAGGATATGAGCCAGTGCAGTGGAGTTGTTATGACTCCATGGGGCAGAGTGGACATAGCAAAGGATTAGTGGCTAAGGATCAGTGCAGTGGAGTCACTGTGACTCCATGGGGGCAGAGTGATCATAGCAAGGATTTGGGTGATCAGAGCGGTGGATATCGTATGCTTTACGCACTGAGTGAGAGATGTGAGGATGGTTGCTATGCTTGATTGTTTGACATCACTATGACATGCACACCCCCACCCCTGTATCTTTACACCATACATTAGTGTCACCTTAGAGTATTGTGCATCTTGTTGTGCTAACTCTTTGGCTGTAGGTCCAGGTTCAGGTATGGTTTAGTATACCTGTTATTGTTCTGTTTTGCTGCTTATCGCTCATACCAGACTTTTTTCTGACCCAGAGTTTTATGTCTCTTCTTATTACTTTGGGTGCTCTTAAACGGGCAGACTAGTGACAGCTCAGGTGACTATGCACGAGTAGCTGTGCCGGAGACGAGCAGGAGGCTTCCACGTATGATATATATATATATATATTCTCCATGTGTCGCTATTACTTTGGGCATTAGCAGTGTACCTTTCTTATTTTTCTTTAGAGACGGTTTGAAAAGTTGTAATAATGATGATGTGGAACATAAGCTGTATTTTGGATTTTCCGCTGCTATGTTGGTTTAGTTTTCAGCTTATGCACTGTCTCGCCTGTTTTATGTCAAGTTATGTTATTATTATATTTTATTCCATGTGCTATGAGATATACTATAGGTTCCTTGTTAGTTCAAATTCCTTTCTTTTCCTTTCTTTGACGACCGTCCGGTGCTGGTTGGACATCCGCGCAGCGCATTTCTTGGAAATGTCGGCTGGTCCAGGGTGGTTCGTTACATTTGGTATCAGAGCTCTAGGTTGCGTAGTTAACTTAGGAAAAAACACCAAGAAGAGATAATACGTATATGAGAGCGCGTATTTGTGATATTTTGGTTTTCAAAAAATATATATACTATTAGTATATTTAAGGATGGAGTCACACTGCACTGACACCACTGAAGAGATGGTTGATCATTTTCTCCTTACAGATTGAACGATGAGCCAACATACGAGGGGTACTGGTAGAGGAGCTAATATTGGGAATGCTCCTGATATGTGGACTATGTTCACTAACTTCATGAGAGAGATGCTTAGAAATGTGCAAGGAGCAGTTCCCAATGCTGCAAATGGTGGTGGTGCAGCGGTGCAGGCGCCTAGGGCCGATTTCGCCAAGCTATGCAAGGATTACACTAATCTTGGTGGAAAGCCGTTCCAATCGGCTACAGAAGTTCAGGATTGGTTGGATATCTGTAAGCGTATCTTCGAAGACTTGGGTATCGAGGATGCAACGAAGAGAAAGCTAGCATCCCGTCAGTTGCAAGGACTGGCGATGAATAGGTGGAATGGTATTAAGGCAGGTACTCCAGAGGATCAAGTTACATGGGATCAGTTCAAGACCCGCTTTAGCGATAAGTTCATCCCATCTGCCCAAAAGTCAAAATTATTTAGGAAATTTCTGGAGCTTAAGCGGAATGGTAGGGCGGTCTCGGAGTATATTGCTGAGTTTGATACTTTATCGAAGTATGGATCATCTCTTATCGACACTCCTGAGAAGAAGAATGGAAAGTTCATAACAGGCTTAGATCAGTACTTAGAGGAAAGGCTTATTAACCACAACGATGAGACGTTTGAATCGATTGTGGGAAAAGCTTTGAGATCAGAGGTTTATACCCTAAGTCGAAGATTTAGGTTGCATCTGCAGAAGATCCAAAGCCGCAAGCAAGCGGTGAAAGCAAGAATGGTTCTAAGAATAAGAGAAAGCAGAATCAGACCAAGGATCGCCAGAAGAATAAGAGCAAGAAAGATGCTGAATGCTTTAGCTATGGCAAGAAGAGCCATTATGTTAAAGAATGTCAAGAAAAGCCAGCGGACAGGGGGTGCTTCAACTGTGGCCAAGTGGGACATCACAAGGATAAGTGTCCGCAACCCCCTAAAGAAAAGCGGATTGTGAAAGCATATGCTATCAATGTTGTTCCTTCTTCGTCGAATGCCCCAACTATGGCGGATGAAGGAAAGAATGTCACCATTCAAGGTATGCTTTCTGTTTATGATGTTCCTGTTCGAGTATTATTTGATACCGGAGCTTCCCGTTCCTTCATATCTAATGACCTGGTAGATAGGTTGGGATTGGAACCCGAGATAGTCGATAGACCGTTAGCGATGATGAACCCGATTGGTGGTTCAACCAGCCTTAGCATGATTTGTCGTAATGTGGTCTTGTCGAGTCATGGATGCATGTTTGTTTTTGATTGCTTTATTTTGGGCTTTACTGGTTTTGGCATTATTTTGGGAGTCTATTGGCTCCAAAGGTACGGGGTGGTGGTAGACTGTGAGGGCTTTTTGGTGACAGTTAGAGCAGATGATGGGCGGAGGGTAGTGTTTTGTGGTCTAACTAGTGATGGGGTAATGGCTAGTTTTCTAAATTCCCTCGACATCCCGCATGATGAGTTGTTAGATGTGCCCGTGGTTGGCCAGTATCTGGACGTCTTCGAGGAAGTGACTGTACTTCCACCACACCGAGAGATTGAGTTTCGTATCGATTTAGTGAAAGATGCCAGACCTATAGTGATGCCACTTCATCGTATGGCACTAAGGGAGCAGCGAGAGCTCAGAGTTCAGGTAAGCGATCTGTTGAAGAAAGGATTTATCAAAAGAGGTGTTTCAGAGTAGGGAGCACCAGTGGTGTTTGATACCAAGGCAGATGGTTCCCTTCGATTGTGTGTGGACTACCGCGAGTTTAATAAGGTGACGAGGAAGAATAAGTATCCTCTACTGCGGATAGATGATTTGTTTGATCAGTTGAGTGGTGCGAGAGTGTTTTCCCAGTTGGATCTCGCGATAGGTTTTCATCAGCTTAGGGTGAAAGCTGATAGTTTAGCTAAAACGGCCTTTCGGATGCTGCCTGGATTCTATGAGTGGTTGGTCATGCCATTCGGATTGAATAATGCACCAGCATATTTTTTGGATCTTATGAATAGGGTATTCAGGGATCAATTGAATAAGTTCGTTCTTGTATTCATGGACGATATCTTGGTTTATTCGAGGACAGAGGAAGAACACAAGGAACATTTGAGGATAGTGATGTAGGTGTTGAGAAAACACCAATTGAAAGCAAAATTTTCTAAGTGTCACTTCTGGAGGAGGGAAGTGAGATTCTTGGGCCATGTTGTTTCAGAAAATGGTATTGTCGTGGACCCTACGAAGGTGGTTACGGTACAAGATTGGTCTACGCCCAAGAATGCAACAGACATAAGAAGTTTCTTGGGATAAGCTGGATATTATCGTAAGTTTATCCAAGACTTCTCCAAGATAGCGGCACCATTGACTCAGTTGACCAAGAAAAATCAAGCTTTCGTCTGGGATGAAAAGTGCGAGAATGCATTTAAGTGCCTAAAGAAAAAGTTGACATGTGCACCATTGTTGGTCATTCCTAAAGGGAATGAAGAGATGACGGTATACACAGATGCCTGTGGTATCGGACTAGGTGTCGTATTGATGCAAGGAGGTAGGGTTGTAGCTTATGCTAGTTGGCAACTGAAACCGCATGAGAAAAGATATCCTACCCATGATTTGGAATTGGCAGCGATCGTGTTCGCATTAAAGATGTGGAGACATTATCTCTTGGGAGAAAGATTTTAGTTGTTTACCAATCATAAATCGTTAAAGTATCTTTTCTCTCAGAAGGATCTAAATCTTCGATAGCAAAGATGGTTAGAATTCTTGGCTTACTACGATTTCGATATCGCATATACACCAAGAAACGACAATGCGGTAGCTGATGCATTGAGTAGAAGACATGCCAGTTTAGGGGCTATGTTTCTAGAATGGAAGCAACTGGAGTACATCGCTCGGTATGATTTTAGACCAAAGTGCGAATTGGATCTAGAAGTATCAGCAAGCTTGACGATCAGATCCACTTTGATTGAGTGGATTGGTTCCAGTCAGAGAGATGATCTTAACCTATTGGAAATCATCTCCAAGTTAGAGATGGGTATCGACGAGGAGATAAACAAGTATGGGCTTGATTGAGATGGATGGCTTAGAAAGAATGGAAGACTGGTTGTACCCAATGTCAATGGATTGAGAGATGAAGTGCTTAGAGAATGTCATCACTCAAAACTGACTATACATCCCTGTGGTAACAAAATGTATCGAGACATGAAGCAGACCTACTACTGGGAAGGGATGAAAAGAGACGTTGGGAAGTTTATACCCGAATGTATGAAATGCCAGTTGGTTAAAGCTGAGCAAAAGAAACCTAGTGGTTTGTTGCAACCATTAGAAGTTCCAGAATGGAAATGGGAACAAGTCTCAATGGATTTCATTGATGAGTTACCAAGAACTAGATCGGGCCATGATAGCATTTGGGTGATTGTGGACCGATTGACTAAGAGTGCAAGGTTTATACGCGTCAAGTCAAATAGAACGGTAGCTAAATTAGCAGAATTGTATATGAAGTGGGTAGTGAGATTTCCTGGAATACCCAAAGGCATTGTGAGTGACCGAGATCCGTTGTTCACTAGTGGATTTTGGAAGAGCTTACAAGAGGCGTTAGGATCAGACTTACATCTCAGTACTGCGTATCATCCTCAAATCGATGGTCAGACAGAGAGGGTGAATCGAGTATTGGAAGATCTCTTGAGAGCTTGCATATTGGATTTTGGTGGACCATGGTATGACCATTTGCATCTAGTAGAGTTTGCATATAATAATAGTTATCAATCCAGTATTGGTATGACTCCATTTTAAGCTTTGTACGGAAGACTGTGCAACTCACCGTCATGTTGGTTAGGAACCGGTGAGAAGTTTGTGCTTGGACCAGATGTGATAAGAGAAACCTCAAACAAGATTAAGATCATCCGACAACGAATGAAGGCTTCCCAAGATAGGCAGAAGAGTTATGCTGATAAGAGGAGAAGAGATTTAAAATTCTCCACTGGTGACTTGGTGTTTGTCAAGATTTCTCCGTTAAAGAGCGTGATACGATTTGGTAGGAGAGGTAAGTTAACACCAAGATTTGTTTGTCCATTCCCAGTTCTCGAGCAAGTTGGGAATTTGGCATATAAAGCTGAATTACCAGAGAAGATGGCAGGAGTCCATAATGTATTTCATGTTTCCCAGTTAAGGAAATTCGCGCACGACCCCGATATGACTATTTCACCTGATCAGCTGGATGATATCGAAGTAGAACCCAAGGTAGTTGGCAACCGCAAGCCGGTTCAAATTGTCGAGCACGATACGAAGTAACTTCGAAGGAAAGCGGTGAATCTAGTCAAAGTTCAGTGGGGCGAGGAAAAGAATGATTGTACTTGGGAGACAGAGGAGAGCATTAAGAAGACGTATCCAGAACTCTTTGCCTGGTAAGATTTTAATTGCGACTTAGTTTTTCGCATGCTAGGACAGACTTGCTTGTTTGTTTTTGTATGTTTGATTGTTGTGAATGGTTGGTAGGCATGCGGGATCCCTTGCTTGTTTTTTTAATTAAGGAATTTCGGGGCCGAAATTTCTTGGGGGGGGGAGGTAACGACCCGCATTCTATGCATCCGGGGATCGTAGAATATTTATTTGTTTCACATAAGAAGTCGTATGGTCATGTAACTTTGGGAGACGACTATTGGGGTCATTTCCCATGTACATGATTTTTGCCGATTTTTAAATGACTGTTTTGCCCCTAGCTGAACCTGTTTTGGCCATAACTTTTGATTGATAAGGAGTTTTGACCTGAACCCACTTCCATTAGATTCGGATGATGGTTTAGCTTTCCATAGAGTGGTCACATTAGCCAAACGGACTCACCGTTTGGGAGATATGGATGAAACAAGTTTTAGAAGGTAAAAAAAGCTTAACCAGGCCTAATTAGGATGATTAGCAAGAGGGCCCATAACCCATTTCGGGATTAGGGTTACGGGAGGGCTGAGATGAGTTAGTAAATCAGTTTTTATTTCATTTCTTAGCCACCACTTATAACCTTTGAACCCTAGCAATGGCCTCCACTTGCTAAAGCACCCCAAATCACCTTCTAATCGCTAATTAAGCCAAAGCTACATCAAAACAAGGCAAATTAGCATCAAATTAGGAACAGAGTTGCTGAGAGATTCAACCCAAATCAGATAATATTTCAGATCTATAGTTTGTTTGTGGCCAAGGTGAGTGATTAGCATCGTTTTTACACTAATTATGGTTAATTAGGGGTAATTAGTGTTAATTAACGAATTTATGTATTAATAAATTCTGGAAAAATGTTTAGAAATTCTTAAACACCGTTTTAGGCCTCTGTTAGAAGTTTGGGTTAATTTGGTTAAGTTTTGCTAATCCTATCATTAGATTTGCTTAAACATGCTTACGGGGAAAATATTGGTTTTGGGTAGATTTGATCCATTTTGACACATCAAATTGTGGTTTTGGTGTTTGTGGTCAATTATACATGTTGCTATGACTGTATGGTATGCTTTGTGATTGATTAGAATAGTTAGAATGGTCGAAAACGTCGTTGTGTGGCGTAAAAACAGTCACTGGAAAAGTTGCAGGAAATGACCCAGAACCGGACCGGATTGGATCGCCCTACCTGACCCCGACCCCTCATGAATGATGGCACTGAACCGACCCGACCCGACTGTGGAGAGCCATTACGACCCGAGCCCTCCATTCATGAGATAGCCTCACGAGCCAAGCATGTCACCAAGAGCTGACCTCCACGAGCTGCGAGCAGAGCCACGACCTGGAGTCACGATCTGAAGCGATGAAGGGGCCGACCCGAACCCAATGGGTGCCCACGACCCGGTCCGGTGGAAGGAGAACGAACTGAACTACAGTGGACTGGAACCCATGAATCGAATTGGATGGGGAAGCCGACCCGACCCGAGCAATCCGATCCAAACCAGAATGGTGACTACGAACCAAACTAAGGAGTTTGGACGTGAGGTATCAGCTATGAACCAAATGAAGACTGATCCGGAGAAGACCAAACCCGAGATGCAAAGGTAGTCCGAATGGGAAGTTGTAACTCAGGATCCATATGGGAACCAATGAGTGAACTTCATGATTGGACTTTGCTGCGGGACATGTGCAAAGGGGTTATCGACGTCTATAGCTTTGATTCAACACTGAGAGACGGATATTGGCTACGGATCAGTGCGGTAAAGTCATCATGGCTTCATGGGGCAGAGTGATCGTAGCAAGGCTATGAGCCAGTGCAGTGGAGTTGTTATGACTCCATGGGGCAGAGTGGAGATAGCAAAGGATTAGTGGCTATGGATCAGTGCAGTGGAGTCACTGTGACCCATGGGGCAGAGTGATCATAGCAAGGATTTGGGTAATCAAAGTGGTGGATATTGTATGCTTTGCGCACTGGGTGAGAGATGTGAGGATGGTTTCTATGCTTGATTGTTTGACATCACTATGACATGCACACCCCCACCCCCGTATCTTTATACCATATGTTAGTGTCACCTTAGAGTATTGTGCATCTTGTTGTGCTAACTCTTTGGCTGCAGGTCCAGGTTCAGGTATGGTTTAGTATACTTGTTATTGTTCTGTTTTGTTGTTTATCGCTCACACCAGAGTTTTGTCTGACCCAGAGTTTTATGCCTCTTCTTATTACTCTGGGTGCTCTTAAACGGGAAGACTAAAGACAGGTCAGGTGACTATGCACAAGTAGCTGTGCCGGAGATGAGCAGGAGGCTTCCATGTATGATATATATAGATAGATATTCTCTCTGTGTCGTTGTTGGTCACTACTTTGGGCATTAGTAGTGTACCTTTCTTATTATGCTTTAGAGACAGTTTGAAAAGTTGTAATAATGATGATGTGGAACATAAGCTATATTTTGGATTTTCCACTGCTATGATAGTTTAGTTTTCAGCTTATGCACTGTCTTGCCTGTTTTATGTCAGGTTATGTTATTATTATATTTTATTCCATGCGCTGTGAGATACAATACAGGTTCCTTGTTAGCTCAAATTCCTTTCTTTGGCGACCGTCCGGTGCTGATTGGACATCCGCACAACGCATTTCTTGAAAATGTCGACCGGTCCGGGGCGGGCCGTCACAGAGTGTCTTGAATCGGTAAGGAGATCGTCCCTAGCCTTGACTCATGATGGAAACTCAATTTCCAATACGACATTACGGTTTTGATTGTAAACCTATATATGGTGACATAGTATATGGTATCTATGCCGTGTAGGATTGATACATTTACGTTGGAAGTATTTTAAAACTGATTAGACACTAATAATAATATTAAAATATTATTTTCCGTGTATCAAGCATGTTTGATCATTATAAGATAAAACTCTATCCTCCGGTTTGCGTTGCATTGTGTGACGGGACTTGAGTCTTATATTGATTTCATTTTTCTAAACAGCATTGCGTTGTTTCTAAATAAAATTTATTAAACTTATGCACTGGCAATCCAATGGTATAAACCTGTTCTGCGTTCGCAACGTGCTCCAATAACACCCCATGTCTGTTAATGTCACTCACAAAAGGGAATGCATTAACTTCCATGAAGCATTATAAGTAAACAGAACAGAATATTACAAGACAGATATGTAAAGTAGTACTTGAAAATTTTATATCTTTATTACAACAGAAACAGAAATGAGTTTGGTTACATCCTTCCAAATCATAATACCAAAACCCAAGTACACAAATATCTGTCTTATACAAAATCCTTTAGAATGCATGATCTTAAGGCCATAATCCCCAACATAAACTGCCATGAAAAGATAGAGTCAAAGCTAAGCAATACTTCAAGCACTTCAAGCAGAGAGAATCTGGATCAAGCTCTTATGTTTCCACCCTGAGCACCTAGGTGGAAGGAAAGAAAAAGGGCGAAAACAAACGAGGTCAGACATAAAGTCTGGCGAGTCTAGTGACTTTCAGAATATTAACAGATAACAGTATCATGACATGTAAATAAAACAGGAGTAGCAGGTATGCTTAAGTTAAACAGAAGAAACAGAATGATATAGACCAAGATATGCTTCTTACCTATATCTTACTTCTCTGCACTAATACTTAGTATAACAAGATTAGGTGTTACCCAAATGTCTAAACTGAAACAGAAACAGAATGCTAGTAATGGGCCTTTACCACCCCAACAGTGACAGAAGGTACAGAGGCAGAATGCTAATAATAGGCCTTTACCACCAAACTAATGGGCCTTTACCACCCCAATAGAAACTGACAGTATAGAAACAAAATGCTAATAATGGGCCTTTACCACCCCAACTAATGGGCCTTTACCACCCCAACAGAAACAGACGGTACACCAACAGAAACAAACAGAACTACGTGTACCCTAAATTCTACCCCAAGCGATCGGCTCCCTAATACATAAATACCCTTTGCAGGCCCCACAGAAGGGTGTATCATTCCCTAAAGTGGCAACCTATAGACAAAGGCCTATTTACAGATGTCACAGTATCTTACATCCACAGAGCAGGCCGGATCCATGCATGCACATGACCCGGTTGGAATGCTCCATCGACAACCCTCGCAATATCAGAGTGAACCTCTTACAATTAGTTCTGTAAGCGTGCCCCGGACCCCTCTTAGTGTTGGGTCATAGTTTTGAAACCAGAAAAGGGTTACTAACTAATATGGGTCCCACACAACAGATGACACAAGTAATTTCCCCTCCTAACCTTGTGCCCCCAGACTAACAGATTTCAGATTAACATGCTTACAAATTTCATATGTACAAAGTTCAGATTAACTAGTTCTCAGATCAGACATATAAGTTAACAAGTTTTCAGACTAATGGATCAGATGAACAATTAACAGACTTATAGATTGTTTAACCTAACCTTGTATTGGGCCTACAGATTTACGAAACAGGTTTATTAGATTCATATACCCAGCTAATTTAACCTTATCCACCCAACACGTTTTAGGCATCATATTTATCCTAGATTTGCATTAATTAATCACTAATGCACAGACCTCTCACATTAGGTCGGTAGCTTGTGGCCGCTGGATGTGCCCGGCGGTTCCGGGCAGACTTCTGCCACAAGCCAGACCTAACCTCGTGTCTAAGCACCTTTTAGTTATGCCTATGACCTCTCACATTAGACTGACAGTTTGTTGTTGCTGGTTAAGCCGGTTGGGTCCGGGCAAGCTTCTACCGTAAACAGAGTCTAACCTCGTGTCTCAGCATTCTTATTTTTAGCTAAAGTATTCATTCACAGATTATGCCAATATCAGACTAATTATGCCAATTCAACAAATTAAACTTCTTTACAAGTTACAACAGATTATTCAAAGTTCTATTAACTTGTTTAGCTCAATTTTAGATCAAGCCTATAGATTTTCATACCCAAAATTACCGTATTCAGTTTCAACAAATTTAGCAGATTAGGCAACTTAACAGATTTAATCATCCCTTAAAGTTCCATTGACATGCCTCGCCTAGTCATAAAATCAAGTCTAATTTTTACATGCCCAAATTATGGTCATAATTCACAATTTAACATATGTCCCAAATTTTTAGTTAAATTTACACAGTACAGAATATTCTCTAAAAACCCCAAATCATGATATATAATACGAATTATGCCAAATTAAAGCCTTTGATTTCAACGTATGCCTAATATCCAAAATCCCCATTTAGGCGTATTAACATTTAATAGTTATCCTATTATAATATAGAACTTTGCGCCTAAGTCATATACACAATAATTCTCCTTCTTCCAAATCACAGACTATCATATATAGTATGCCCAGATCCAGATCTTAAATTACAACATATGTTCTTTTCTCAAATCAGTCACAAATCAGTCATGTCTAACTATGCGTCATTCACTATTTTTCGCAAATTTAGCGTTTGTGCGTCAATCTCTTAAGAGATTTGGCTCAGGCTCGTGGTAGCCTGGCTATAGAACAGAAGAAAGGAAGAGATACAGAATAGTTACTATAATATTAATAAGATAGATCTACATAGAAAAATAGATCTGATAATCAAGAATATGCATAATATCAAATTCAGATTTATAACCATGTCAAGATCATAATTAAATTTCATATCTGAAAATAACTGTACTCACATTGGTTGGATTCTAAAAGAAAAAAGGGTTGTAGCTGTTCTCTTTTAATCCTATTCAGATTGGAAGAAGAAGGAGCACTAGTTCTAGTTTAGGTTTCAGCAGAGTAGCGACGCCATTGATTTATTTTAATATGAATTAGGGCAGAGTATAGGCGTAGTGAAGTTGTGTAGAGAAAACTGTAGCCTTAGGGGTGTTTATATAGCATAGGGATCAACGAATCTGGTCAGAACAGGCGTCCAAATGCAAACAACGAGCCTGTCTCCTATGCGGGAAATTTACCACCCAGCCTGTGTGTGTGTTTTGAATTTCGAACTATTAAATTTTGAATTCAGGCTTGTTTTTATTTTAAATTCCAGAAACTTCTAAGTTCCATAACTTCTTCATACGAAGTTTGATATACGCAACCTCAGACTCTATCTCAAGCAAAATTCCGAGACGAACGTAATGGCATAAGCTGTTTCCTTAATTCTTCTTTTAAAAAATAAGTATACTTTGTTTTGTTACTTTTATGTTCACGGAAAATACGGGATGTTACACTCTCCCCTCCTTAAAGGATTTCGTCCCCGAAATCTTCAACTTAAGAAGAATGTGTCCTACCATCCAATCATCCATCTACTCAACCATCATCCACAAGCATCCATTGTCCTTAGAAAACTTCTAATGTTGTATGAACATATGCAAAAGTGTGTGTATATGTCTCTTATCTAATGCAAAGATCAGGCGGTCTACTGATTCAGTTGACCTCCTCAATGCAAATTTATGTTAGTGCCATGAGTCCAATTATGTATGCAAGAAATCCTACTTGATACACATCATTTCTATATGAGTGCATAACCATTCATCCAAATGCAACATCCATGTGATGAGTCAATCATTTTGCATCCACAAAAATTGAAAAATGCGCACACATCCATATGCAGTATGAGAGTGTTTTTGAGCCGATCTAGTGCCTAGTTTGTGTATATGCATCCAAGAGCAACCACTAGCAACCACTTGCATCCACTTTCAACCATCAAACATAACATGTCTCAAACACATGTTTACACCCATTAGTTTTTACTGAAAGGTCAAAGACTTGATCGATAGGATACAGCCGAGTGATAGAAGAAAGTACGATTAAAACAAAAGTTCTGTTCCTATTAGACATCAGTTAAGAGAATAAATCCCTAAGTATCAACCCCGAAGACCAAAATCAACATCATATTGACACTCAGAGAATTACTCCCATTAAACAATGTCAAAACTGGAAATCTACTTCACGCTTCGAGTAAAACCCCTTATCCTTTTCAGAAATATTCAGATACTTACAGACTACTGGTATAGATATGATTACCAAATGATTCTTAGGAAACTAAGCATGATAAAACCCCACCATATCCCACAAACCGAGAATGTATGCGTCATAGTCAACTTAACACCTAACACAAATACCCTCAAACCCCACCTATCACAAACAGATGAGTCGTAACCCTTATGGGGTTTGAGACTATAGCGGGATCAGAAACAAGATTAGTATTAAAGTGCAGAGACTCAACTACAGAATTAAAATGCCAGAATGATCAGATAAAGAAATTAAACTTTCTACGTAAAATTTTCCACCTCTATCCTGTCCACCAACTACGAGAGCATTCACCTACCTTCCAGAAGATTTTGCTCTTTGCCCTTGCCTTCTGGGGTAATCGTTGATCATATGTCCTGTATCACCGCACTGAAAACAACCAGTCTTCTTACATGTTGACAAGTCTTTCTCTAAAGTTGCCCCCATCGCACGAAAAACCCTATGAAGCTCGAAAGAGGATTAGCCATAGGTGAAATTACTGCGGCTACAGATGGAAGTTAGGCACTTCTTTGCCCTTCGACAAGCGCTGTAGTCTCATCATGCCTACGGAACCATGTCGCGATGAGGTTACCTCCTAGAAAGCCAGGAGCCCTGGAGACTCAGAAAAGAAGGAAACAAGGATTAAACAGAAAATCAAAAGATAGATATATGGCTTTGGGGACTATGTTTTGCAAAATGAACTTTCCTTTTGAAAATACTTCCTTTTTAAAACTTTTTGAAAATAGTTTTCAAAAACTTTTTATCAAATCTGGTAACCTTCAACTCTGGTACCAAGTATAACACCCCATGTCCGTTAATGTCACTCACAAAAGGGAATGCATTAACTTCCATGAAGCATTATAAGTAAACAGAATAGAATATTACAAGACAGATACGTAAAGTAGTAGTTGAAAAATTTTTATCTTTATTACAATAGAAACAGAAATGAGTTTGGTTACATCCTTCAAAATCATAATACCAAAACCCAAGTGCACAAATATCAGTTTTATACAAAATTCTTTAGAACGCATGATCTTAAGGACATAATCCCAACATAAACTTCCATGAAAAGATAGAGTCAAAGCCAAGCAATACTTCAAGCACTTCAAGCAGAGAAAATCTGAATCAAGCTCTTATGTTTTCACCCTGAGCACCTGAGGGGGGGAACGGAAAGAAAAGGGGCGAAAACAAACGAGGTCAGACATAAAGTCTGGCGAGTCCAGTGACTTTCAGCATATAAACAGATAACAGTATCATGACATGTAAATAAAGCCGGATGAGAGAATACAGCAACAGGAGTAGCAGGTATGCTTAAGTTAAACAGAAGAAACAGAATGACATGGCCCAAGATATGCTTCTTACCTATATCTTACTTCTCTGCACTAATACTTAGTATAACAGGATTAGGTGTTACCCTAATGTATAAACTGAAATGGAAACAGAATAATCTCTACAGAAATAGAATGCTAGTAATGGGCCTTTACCATCCCAACAGAGACAGAAGGTACAGAAACAAAATGCTAATAATGGGCCTTTACAACCCAACTAATTGGCCTTTACCACCCCAACAGAAACAGACTGTACAGAAACAAAATGCTAATAATTGGCCTTTACCACCCCAACTAATGGGCCTTTATCACCCCCAACAGAAACAGATGGTACACAAACGGAAACAAACAGAACTAGGTGTACCCTAAATTCTACCCCAAGCAATCGACTCCCTAATACATAAATACCCTGTGCCGGCCCCACAGAAGGGTGTATCATTCCCTAAAGTGGCAACCTATAGACACAAACCTATTTACAGATGTCACGGTGTCTTACATCCTCAGAGCAGACCGGATCCATGCACGCACATGACCTGGTTGGAATGCACCATCGACACCCCTCGCCATTATCAGAGTGAACCTCTTACAATTAGTTCAATAAGCGTTCCACGGACCCCTCCTAGTGTTGGGCCATAGTTTTGATACCAGAAAAGGGTTACTGGCTAATATGGGTCCCACACAACAGATGACATAAGTAATTTCTCCTCCTAACCTTGTGTCCCCAGACTAACAGATTTCAGATTAACTTGCTTACAGATTTCAAATGTACAAAGTTTAGATTAACTAGTTCTCAGATCAGAAAAATAAGTTAACAAGTTTTTAGACTAATGGATCAGATATACAGATTAACAGACTTACAGATTGTTTTACCTAACCTTGTATTGGGCCTACAGATTTACGAAACGGGTTTATTAGATTCATCCGCCCAGTTGATTTAACCTTATCCACCCAACACGTTTTAGGCATCATATTTATCCTAGATTTGCATTAATTAATCACTAATGCACAGACCTCTCACATTAGGTCGGTAGCTTGTGGCCGCTGGATGTGCCGGGTAGTTCCGGGCAGACTTCTGCCACAAGCCAGACCTAACCTCGTGTCTAAGCACCTTTTAGTTATGCCTACGACCTCTCATATTAGACTGACAGTTTGCGGTTGCTGGTTAAGCCGGTTGGGTCCGGGCAGGCTTCTACCGCAAACAGAGTCTAACCTCGTGTCTTAGCATTCTTATTTTTAGCTAAAGTATTCATTCACAGATTATGCCAATATCAGACTAATTATGCCAATTCAATAAATTAAACTTCTTTACAAATTACAATAGATTATTCAAAGTTCTATTAACTTGTTTTGCTCAATTTTAGATCGAGCCTACAGATTTTCATACCCAAAATTACCGTATTCAGTTTCAACAGATTTAGCAGACTAGGCAACTTAACAGATTTAATCATCCCTTAAAGTTCCATTGACATGCCTCACCTAATCATAAAATTAAGTCTAATTTTTACATTCCCAAATTATGGTTATAATTCATAATATAACATATGCCCCAAATTTTTAGTTAAATTTACACCGTATAGAATATTCTCTAAAAACCCCAAATCATGATATACAATACGAATTATGCCAAATTATAGCCTTTGATTTCAGCGTATGCCTAATATCCAAAATCCCCATTTAGGCGTATTCACATTTTATAGTTATCCTATTATAATATAGATCTTTGCGCCTAAGTCATATACACAATAATTCTCCTTCTTCCAAATCACAGACTATCATATATAGTATGCCCAGATCCAGATCTTAAATTACAACATATGTTCTTTTCTCAAATCAGTCACAAATCAGTCATGTCTAATTATGCGTCATTCACTATTTTTCGCAAATTTAGCGTTTGTGTGTAATCTCTTATGAGATTTGGCTCAGGCTCGTGGTAGCCTGGCTATAAAATAGAAGGAAGGAAGAGATACATAATAGTTACTATAATATTAATAAGATAGATCTACACTGAAAAAACAGATCTGATAAACAAGAATATGCATAATCTCAAATTCAGATTTATAACCATGTCAAGATCATAATTAAATTTCATATCTGAAAATAACTTTACTCACATTGGTTGGATTCTAAAAGAAAAATGGTTGAAGTTGTTCTCTTTTAATCCTATTCAGATTGGAAGAAGAAGGAGCACTAGTTCTAGTTTAGGTTTCAGCAGAGTAGCGACGCCATTTATTTATTGTAATATGAATTAGGGCTGAATATAGCCATAATGAAGTTGTGTAGAGAAAACTGTAGCCTTAGGGGTGTTTATATAGCATAGAGATCAACGAATCTGGTCAGAACGGGCGTCCAAATGCAGAAAAACGAACCTGTCCACGGATCTGGAAATAGGGAGGAGGTCAACCTATGTGACCCAGGTCGACCCCCAGGTCGGCCCTCTGGTCGTCCTGGGTCCTGGGCGGGAAATTTCCCGCCCAGCCCGGGTTTGTGTTTTGAATTTCGAACTTTTAAATTTTGAATTCGGGCTGGTTTTTATTTTAAATTCCTGAAACTTCTAAGTGCCATAACTTCTTCATATGAAGTCCGATTTACGCAAACTCGGACTCTATCTCAAGCAGAATTCTGAGACGAACGCAATCGCTTAACTCGTTTCCCTTAATTCTTCTTTTAAAAATTAAGTATACTATGTTTTGTTACTTTTATGTTCACAGAAAATAAGGGGTGTTACAGGTCCTGTGATTAGCCATATTGTTAGATGAGGTAGGAAAGATTTCTCATACCAGTCCCATGACTGACTCGTAGTTTGTTTCACTTTGCAAACTCGAGTGCCCTCTTTTTCACACGGGCAGCCAAGTGACAGGTTCAGGTTATTATGGATACATTCTGGATTGGAGCATGCTTAAGGAAAGAAGATGAAGGACTTTTTTTATCTTTTTATTTATTCTTTGAGACATTTAGACATCATTGATCTATGTTGTACTTGATGGAGTTTTAGATTTATTTCTATTTGCTGAGACTTTCTATTTGCTAGTTGTATCCTATAACTGTGCTACTCTAATATTGTGATGTTGATGACATTTTGATTTCCGCTGCAATGATTTATGTGTTATGATATTATCTGAGATATGCTATTGTTGTAATTATGTTATATTCCAATGATTATCCTTGCTTTCGTACTACGGAAGTTTGGGGTCATCACAGTTGCTATCATAGCTAAAGGTTAACCTTAGCTTCGGAGTATAACATATTTAAAACAATTCATCTAGATAAAATCAGCAGTATTCTAAGGCGAGTAGCTCATTAGAGATAGGATTAGTAATGTCCTAGAATGAGCACAGTAGAATAACACATATTAATCAGTCATTACATCATTATCATCTGTCTCTGCTTTAACCTTCCCTTTAAAATTATTTTTTCTATTGGTCTGACTCTTTCCCTGATGGTACAGAACTAACTGAAAATGAGCACTAGAGCGAGAGCCCGAAGCAGAGGTGGAGCCAGAGGACCAGCAAGAGATGAGACCTACACTGCCGAGGCTGTAACACCATCACCTCCACCCCCATAGCCTTTTGACCTGGGCAAGTGGCCAAGAAGTTCAGGAATTTAGGGGGCGTGTCATTCACAGGGAGAGCGATAGTAATCAAAGCTCAGGCATGGCTCAAAAATTGCAAGAAGATAATTGGAGGTCTGGAATTAGAAGACCACCGCAAGCGTTTTTTGGCATCCTGGCTATTAAAGGATGAGGCTGAGAATTGGTGGGATACTGTCATAATTGGAAATAATGAGGCCGACATGTCTTAGGCCAAATTCAAGGAACTTTTCGATGAGAAGTTTATTCCTCCGTAGGAAGTAGAGTGTCTCCAGGATCAATTTGCCAACTTGCAGCAAGGAGATAAAACTGTTTCAGAGTATGTGTGGAAGTTTGAAGAGCTCTCATGTTACGCTCCTGAATTTCTTCGGGACCCAATCCAATAGAACAAAATATTCATTAATGGCCTCTCCAGGAAATATCTGAACAGAGTCATGGCACACATTAAGCTCCCATTTAATGAGATGATTGAGATGGCTTGTCGATTTGAGGACAATGACAGAAATTCGCAGCAAGAGCGGGAGAAAAATCAGAATAATAACAAGAGGAAGCAAGGTAACAAGAATCCAGAGGCGAGCAACTCTTCAGCTGCCAAGCCTTAAGGAAATAAAAAGGCCAAGGTGAGATGCTTTAATTGTCAGAAGATGGGACACTTCGACTACGAATGTCGAGCTCCAAAGAGGCCAAGGAGAAATGAGTCTGGGCCTAGTCAGAGTTCTCTGGATAAGAGGTAGTGCTACAATTGTCATAAGAAGGGGCACATCAAGCCGAACTGTCCATTGCTGAAGAATTCTCAAGTGGCTCACGCATACGATGGAGTGGCCGCACCAGCTTCTTCCGAAGGAGCAGGTAAACCCGATGTTTTAGGAGGTACTCTTACTATTAAGAACATTCCTATTACAGTATTTTTTGACACTGGTGCATCACGAAGTTTCATTTCTAGTGACACGATTAAAAAGTTAAAACTCAAACCAAGAAAACTTGAAGAATCGATTAGAGCCCATAGTCCGCTAGGGGGTTCACTTATTCTCGATCAATATTGTAGAGTGCTTGTTTCTTATTCTTACTTCCAGTTCCCTTTTGACTTGATCGTTATGAGTTTTTCCGGATATGATATCGTACTTGGACTAAATTGGCTAACAAAGTATGAGGCTGAGGTACTATGCGCTGAAAGAATAGTCAAAATTAAAACCAAACTTGGAGATATTATTGTTATACCATGCCACGGCTTAGCCACAGATAGGAAAGAATTCTGGTCTTCTCTACAAATTACTCCTGCTTCTATTGTGGATATTCTTGTCGTCAGAGATAATGCGGACGTGTTTGAAGAAGTTGATAGCTTACCTCCACGCAGAGAAATCGACTTCAGTATTGACTTAGTTCCGAATGCGAGGCCCGTTGTGCATCCTATTCAGAGAATTACACTGAAAGAAAAGGAGGAGCTGAGCAATCAAACTAAATAGCTATTGTGGAAGGGTCTGATCAGGCCTAACTTCTCAAATTGTGGTGCAGCAGTGGTATTTGTCCCAAAGTCAGACGGTACCCTTAGACTATGTGTGGACTACCGTGACCTTAATAATCAAAGACTGAAAAATAAATATCCATTGTTGCGTATTGATGATCTATTGGACCGCTTGAATTGAGCGCATAGCTACTGGTTTCCATCAATTGCGAATTACCAAAGAATGTGTTCCTTTGACAGCTTTCAAAGGGCTAGACTTATTCTATGAATGGCTAGTAATGTCGTTCGTCTTATGTAATGCTCCAGCATACTTTGTCGATCTTATGAACAGAGTATTCCACGATGTATTGAATAAATTCGTGCTGGTTTGCATCGATGACATCTTAATCTTTTCTAAATCCACTGTTGAGCATAAAAAGAATCTGAAAGAAGTTTTGGAGATTTTGAGAAAGAATGTGTTGAAAGCCAAATTCTGAAAATATATATTCTGGCAAGAAGAAGTGAAATTCCTTGGCCATGTTGTATAAAGAAAGGCGTTTTAGTAGACCCAAGAAAGATCTCACCCATCCAAGACTGGAAGCAGCCTAGCACTCCTATAGAAGTCAGAAGTTTCTTAGGACTGGCTGGCTATTATCGGAAATTCATTAAAGATTTTTTGAAACTATCTTGTCCATTGACGAAGCTAACTAAGAAGCATACAAAGTTTATTCGGACACCCGAATATGAGGCAGCTCTCCAAGAGCTGAAATTGAGGTTGACCACTGCTCTTGTGTTGACCATTATTGATGGCAATTAAGATTTGAAAGTCTGGATAGATGCTTCTATTGAAGATATTGGTGCGGTGCTAATGTAGAGAGACAAAGTAGCTGCATGTGCTAGCCATTAGTTGAAGCCGCATGAGAAGAGATACCCCACTCATGATCTTGAGTAGATGGCCATCGTATTTGCTTTAAAGATATGGCGGAACTATCTTTTGGTGAGAAGTTGGAATTATATACTGATCATAAATCCTTAAAGTATATGTTCACCCAAAAAGACTTGAATTTGAGGCAGCAACGTTGGTTAGAATTTCTTGCGGCCTATGATCTAGACATCCTATATACTACATGGAAAGCCAATGTTGTAGCTGATGCGCTTAGCAGGAAGAATACGGCAAGCACCAATCTTATCATCGCCAATCTCATTATTACACCTTCCTTGATTGATAAGATCTCTGCTTTTCAGAAGAATGATGAATTTATTCAGAGAATTAGCAAAAGAGTTAGGGAAGGTGAACCCAAAAATTTCCAGATTAACGACAAAGGGGTTCTGAGGCTGTTAGGCCGAATTTGTGTTCTGAACCTTCCTGAGCTCAGAAAAGAAGTAATGGATGAATTTCACAAATCTAAGCTTAGTATTCATACAGAGGTGAGTAAGATGTGTCATGACCTCAAGCGCACATTTTGGTGGAGATCTATGAAGAGAGACATTTCTATATATGTTGC
Organism: Allium sativum; assembly: GCA_030737875.1. Classification (NCBI taxonomy): domain Eukaryota; kingdom Viridiplantae; phylum Streptophyta; class Magnoliopsida; order Asparagales; family Amaryllidaceae; genus Allium; species Allium sativum. The sequence goes on along the minus strand of CM060919.1, from coordinate 601,068,723 downwards.
TAGATGTCCCACCTGCCAGCAAGTCAAAAGCGTTCAACAGAAGCTTGCAAGATTGTTGCAACCGCTAAAGGTTCCAAGTTGGAAGTGGGACCAAATTTATATGGACTTCATTGATGGCTTGCCCCGAACCAGAAAAGGCAATGACAATATTTGGGTGATTATAGATCGTTTCACAAAGACCGCTCATTTTATCCCTGTCAGATCCAATAGAACAGCTCGTAGTCTGGCGCAGCTTTATTTCAGGGAGATTGTCAGACTGCATGGAGTTCCCAGTAGCATTTTAGTGACCGTGATCCAATATTTGCTAGTAAATTCTGGGAAGCATTCCAAGAAGAGCTAGGGACAAAGTTGAATTTAAGCACCGCTTATCATCCTCAGACAGACGGCTAGACTGAGAGGGTGAACTGCATATTAGAAGACTGTTGCGAGCATGCATTCTTTATTTTGGCGGGTCATGGGAGGATCACTTGCACTTGGTTGAGTTCTCTTATAATAACAGTTACCAAGCACGCTTGCAGATGTCGCCATTTGAAGCATTATATGGCAGGTCATGCAGATCTCCCGCATGTTGAATGGAACGAGGCAATCGATTAGTATTGGGTCCCGACAAGATTCGTGAAGCATCAGATAAAGTTGATTTTATTAAGAAGTGACTATTGGCTGCTCAGAGCCGACAGAAGAGCTATGCAGACTCACGAAGAAGGGTTTTATAATTTTCTGTTGGTGATTATGTATACTTGAGGGTTTCCCCACTGAGAGGAGAAATTCGTTTTGGGAAGACGGGGAAGCTGGCACCGAGATTCATTGGCCCATTTCCTATTCTCGAAAGGATTGAGACTCCCGCTTATAGGATGAAGTTGCCTGACTGGTTGTCAGGGGTGCATGATGTATTCCATGTGTCCCAACTCCGGAAGCATGTACATGATCCATACTTTATTGTGGAGCAAGCAGCACAGCAAGATTTGGAGATTACCCCGAGCTTAGCAGTAAGAAGGGAGCCAGTGAAAATTGTTGGCAAAGAGACCCAAGTCCTGAGGAACAAGAGGATCCACTTAGTCAAAGTGCAGTGAGCGGGGATCCGAGAGACTGTACATAGGAGACTGAGGATAGCATCAAATAGGCTTATCCCAAGTGCAGAGTGGACATCTCCAAGTAACTCTTATGCTGAGGTACATTTACAATATTTTACATTTTCCGTTTTGTTTCCTACTTTACTATTGTTTCCTTTTCAGGGACGAAAAGCTTTTAAGTGGGGGAGATTGTAACAACCCGGAAAATCAGAACCAATTTAAAAAATTTATTTTGGCTATTTCAATGAATTTTGAATAGTTAAATAATTTATTTTAAATAATAACGATTTAAAATTTATTTAAATCTAAGTTAGAGCGAATATTTTTATTTTTATTTTAAAAGGAGTTAGAAATAGCACGGCAGTTTGAAAACTTGAATCTGAACTTTGACTGAATGTACAGGATTCAAAATAAATTGGATTTTAGCAAAACTAAAAATATTTAAATCTGTTTAAAAATATCTTTCCAATGAATCCTAAAAATCAAAATTTCACAGCGGAAATAAAAAGTTATGGCCAGTTGAATATTCAGAATAGTCGCTATGGAATATAATATAATATATAGCCCGTATAAATGGCAATTATACAAACGACCTCCATTTTCGATGAAACCATTTTTGTCGAATCCGGAATGTCAAATTATTGCTAAGTTTAATTTTCCAGAATTTTGGAGTTAATATGTGAGCGTGGTAAATTAAACTGTGCTCGATAATTTCTGTTGAATTTAATCGACTGTTAAAAGGGCCATTTTTCAAACGGTCTCCAAATTCGATGAAATTAATTTTGTTAGAACCTATTTTATCATTTTTTGAATTAGAATTTTCAACAAAAATGAAAAGAACCATTTTTATCATTTTGTTGAATTAGAATTTTCAACAAAAATGAAAAGAACCATTTTTATCATTTTGTTGAATTTGAATTTTCAACAAAAATGAAAAGAACCAGTTTTATCATTTTGTTGAATTAGAAGTTGAAACAAAAATGAAAAGAACCATTTTTATCATTTTGTTGAATTGAAATAAGAACTAGAGAATGTTCATGTTTTAAAATAAAAACATGTCTACATTAAAAATTCACATTTTTAATGTAATGTAAGAACTAGAGAAATGTTCAGGTTTTAAAATAAAAACATGTCTACATTAAAAATTCACATTTTAATGTAATATAAGAAACTAGGAAAAAAAAGAATTTTAAAAATGAAAGAATCATTTTTATTGACAATGCATATATTAGAATTTATATGCAAAGTTAATATAACATTTTATTAACAATGCATATATTAGAATTTATATGCAAAGTTAAGATAACAATTTATTAACAATGCATACATTAGAATTTTTATGCAAAGTTAAAATAACATTTTATTAACAATGCATATATTAGAATTTATATGCAAAGTTAAAATAACATTTTATTAACAATGCGTATATATTAGAATTTATATGCCAAGTTAAAATAACATTTTATTAACAATGCATATATTAGAACTTATATGCAAAGTTAAAATAACATTTTATTAACAATGCATATATTAGAATTTATATGCAAAGTTAAAATAACATTTTATTGACAATGCCTATATTAGAATTTATATGCAAAGTTAAAATAATATTTTATTAACAATGCATATATTAGAATTTATATGCAAAGTTAAAATAATATTTATTAATAATACATATATTAGAATTTATATATAAAGTTAAAATCATATTTTATTAACAATGCATATATTAGAATTTATATGCAAAGTTAAAGTATCATTTTATTGACAATGCATAGATTAGAATTTGTATGCAAAGTCAAAGAATCATTTTAATTGACAATGCATATATTAGAATTTATATGCAAAACTAAAATATCATTTTTATTGACAATACATACACTAGAATTTGTGTGAATTATTTTTACTGTCAAAACATGCATTGAAACTATATACAAATAAAATATTGCTTTTTATTTGTTAAAGTTAAAAATAGAAATACAAATAAAAATTAGCTTTTTTATTTGTCATTAGCTCAATTGTCATGTAAATAAAATATATTTTATTTGACATTATGAACATGTAGATATGATATGCCAATAAAACATTCTTTTATTTGGCGTGTTAAATATGTTAGTGGAATCGTCAAATGGTTTATATTTATATATAAATTAAAATTAAACAAATCATGTGTGGTAGTTCGCGTTTCAGAATCGTAACTATAAACGATTATACCGAAAGATCCGATCGTCGGATTTTCCCAAAACTGGAACCGTTAGGACCGCTTCGGGAAGATCTTTCCTAGATATAAATTTTTTTAGAATCCAACGGTGTGTAAATCAAATATTGATAAAAATAGCGCAAGGGCCGCCTATTGACCTGAAGCGTCGTTAAATTAAACTGGCCTATTTTTATATAAATAAAAATAGCGATAAATCGTTATTAAATAATATTAACAATATGAAATGGTATTAAATTATTTATATGTGAGAATTATTTGAAAAAACCGAGTTCAATCTCATTTCAAATAATTATACGATGATTTAAATCGAAGATATTGAAGATGGTGATTGAAGACCGACAATCTTCACATCTAATGGATAAATACTGATGCCCGGCATCGGTTAGCTCCCAGTAAAGGTTTAAAGTGGTAGTTGTCCGGACGTACTTGTTGATTGTCCAGATAAGCGAGCACCTCTCTTCCGTATTGGACATACGGGACGAGGAATAAGGTGACTCCGGTTTCATTCAGACCCAGGATGGACTTGTACATGGATGTGTGTCTGACATTGGATTTCATTCCATGTAAATTGATTTCTATTTAATATATATCTGATTGGTGGCAGAGAATTTACTCTCTTGCTAAACACCCTTCTCTGAGACGCACGAGCTCAGAGGTTATATATTGGTAGTTATCGATTGCATGGCATGGATTGTCAATGTGGCATGCCAAGATGCAGATGATCAAGGATTTTTTTGAAAAACAGAGCCTTGTGGTTGATGATCAAAGCATAGCCTATTTCGGCATAGCTTTGTGTATAGCGTTACCTAGCGAGCCTCATACCCCGGTAAGAGTCAGAAAATAGACAAGGAAACGCTGGGAGTGCACACGTTTCTTTCTAGCTAGAAGTGGTATCAGGGTTTTGCAAGCACTGACATTTTACTTATGTGGTTGATGGATTATGAGGTACTTCAGATTTATTGGTCGATGGTGACCAAATTATAAGTTCAATTGGATCGGGAAACGTGTGTTCAGGAATTGCCAATCCACTAAGGTATATTTGTGGACCGGCCCTGCAGGATCTAAGTGTTCACTACGGGGGATCCTCAGACATTGCTAGAGTGTCTCGAATCGGTAAGGAGATCGTCCCTAGCCTTGATTCATGATGGAAACCCAATTTCCAATACGACATTACGGTTTTGATTGTAAACCTATATATGGCGACATAGTATGTGGTAGTTATGCCGTCTAGGATTGATACATTTACATTGAATTATTTTAAAACCGATTAAACACTAATAATAATATTAAAATATTATTTTCCACGTATCAAGCATATTTAATCATTATATGGTAGAACTCTATCCTTCGGTTTGCGTTGCATTGTGTGATGGGACTTGAGTCTTATAATGATTTCATTTTTCTAAAAAGCCTTGCATTGTTTTTAAATAAAATTTATTAAACTTATGCACTGGCAATCCAATGGAGTAAACCTGTTCCGCGTTCGCGGCATGGTCCTGTGATTAGCCATATTGTTAGATGAGGTAGGAAAGATTTCTCATACCAGTCCCATGACTGACTCGTAGTTTGTTTCACTTTACAAACTCGGGTGCCCTCTTTTTCACATGGGCAGCCAAGTGATAGGTTCAGGTTATTATGGATACATTTTGGATTGGAGCATGCTTAAGGAAAGAAGATGAAGGACTTTTTTATCTTTTTATTTATGCTTTGAGACATTTAGACATCATTGATCTATGTTGTACTTGATGGAGATTTAGACTTATGTCTATTTGCTGAGACTTTCTATTTGCTAAGTTGTATCCTGTAATTGTGTCACTCTGATGTTCTGATGTTGTGATGTTGATGACATTTCTATTTCCGCTGCAATGATTTATGTGTTATGATGTTATCCAAGATCTGCTATTGTTGTAGTTATGTTATATTCCAATGATTATCCTTGCTTTCGTACTATGGAAGTTTGGGGTCATCACAATATTTTATAATCAATTAATATTGAAATAAGGTTGTTATCACCAAAACTCCATGCTCCAATACATCAATCGGAAATCGACAAACTTTTCCCAAAATAGTGCAAGTAGATTGGAAAAATTGCTTCGTAACCATTCAGATTCGTCTTTTGACTTTAAAGTTAAACAAGCTCTCATCATCATCAGGTTAAACCCTTCATCACCATTTACAATTTCTTCTGGCTCTTCATCAAACCGTGGTGGATTCAAAGGATCAAACTCTTCCACTTCGTTGTCGCAAACTCCAATATCGTCTGCCACCATAGTTCTCTTCTTAGGCTTTGTACAATCAAAACTTTTATGACCCATCTCTTGGAAATTAAAACACTTCAAATTACTACTTCCCCCAAACAAGATCTCTCTGATGTGCTTTAGCAACTGATTTCGGATCAAGCATATTAACCATATCTTCAATTTGAAACCGAAGTCCTCCAATATATCTTGTAGCGAATTTCTCTTCGATCTCTGAAATATCATTACAGACAATTAGTTGAAAAAATCTTCTATATAATCATCAACTAAATGAGTTCCTTGCCTTAAATTATGCAATCGCTGATACATTAGGGATTGGTAATTATAAGGCATAAACATAGCCCTTATCGATTTCTTTATTTTCTCCCATGTAACCACTTTAGGCGTCATTTTCTACCATGTAACCACTTTAGGCTTTCCCATCCTTGCTCGAGTCAATTTAGTTTACTGCGACCATGTCGTAGCTCTACCCCTAAATCTCGTAGCAACCAATCGAACTCAATGCTCTTTTGGTACTCCTTTATACTCCAAAATTTCTTCGATGGTGGAAATCCAATCTAAAAATTCTTCGCTTGCATACCACCCTTGAATTCTGGAATTTCTGTTCTCATACCTAATTCCTATCACCTATCCATTACTTGAGTTTGGATTTGCGATCTCATATCTTCTCGATGTTGAGACTAATAACTTCCATGATCTTCATCCTCACCAAACATATTCTCTGATATAGCTAGAGTCTTATGCCTTTGATTTCGATTCATTTCCAAAATCATTCTTTCCAAACATCCAATACCATCATCAATTTTAGCGTTAAGACATTCCTCCATCTGAGTTGCATTTTCCTGCCCATATACATCTTTAATATTTCGATTTCTATTTGCTCGTCTCGACGACATTATTTAATTCAAAAAGATAAAAAATGCTTAGAAATTGATTTTGAATGAAACTTCACTACAATTGAAAAATAAACTTTGAATTCTCGAAACAATTCCCCAATCTGAAGCTATTGGCCAATCCTCAAACAATGATTCAATGTTCCAAACTTCGACACCTAATCGAACTGAACCACTTCAAAACAATACTGATCGATACTCTGATCTCAAAACAATAAGCCACTATGAACTTCGACACAATCGATGAACCAACCTTCAACAATGTCGAACTATAATCCAACTTCGAGTTGTAGCCATGGATGATCTAACCAATTAATCGCTTTGGCTCTGATACCAACCGACATAGTAGAAACGATAACAATTTCCAATTATATTCAAAACTAGGATAATCTCCACAACAAATCTCATTCTCTGATGAAAAATACAAAATCTAGATACAGATGAAACAAAGATAATTCATAATACCACTGATTGATGTAACGACCCGCATTCTATGTATCAGAGGATCGTAGAATATTTATTTTATTTTCATGCGAAGTCCTATGGTCATGTAACTCTGGGAAACGACTATTGGGGTCATTTCCCACATTCACGATTTTTGCTGAATTTTAAATGATAGTTTTGCCCCTGGAGAATCTTGTTTCGCCTATAACTTTTGATTAATAAGAAGTTTGACCTGAAACCACTTCCATTGGATTCAAGTGATGGTTTCCCATTCCGCAGAGTGGTCACATTAATCAAAAGGACTTACCGTTTGGGAGATATGGCTGAAATAAGATTTAAATATGGAAAAATAGCCTAACTGGGCTTACTATGGTGATTAGCAGCTAGGCCCATAACCCATTTCGTGATTAGGGTTATAGGAGGGCTGAAAGGAGTTGGAGAATCATCTCCTTTCATTTTTCAAGCCGCCACAAACATTTCTCTAACCCTAGTAATGACCTTCATCTTCAAAATCTCTATCTAATCACAAATTGGTCAAATCTACATCAAATCAAGTTGGATTAGCACCAAATTCGAGGTAGAGCTGCTACATTACATTGGAATCCAAGCCAAATCAATAAAAGTTTCAAATCTATCACTAATTATTGGCTAAGGTGAGTGATTTGCATGTTTATACACTAATTATGACTAATTAGGGGTGACTAATGATAATTAGCGAAATTATACATCATAAAAATATAGAAAAATATGCATAAATTCTAGAATCATATTTTATGTCACATATATGAATTTGGGTTAATTTGGATAAAGTTTGCTAATCCTAGAATTTAGGGGATTAAGAGGAAAATCATGGATTTAGGCATGTTTGATCTAAAATAGTCTATGTGATTGATGTTTTGATCTCTTTGATTGAACCCATATGTTGTTATTGTTGTTTGGGATGTTTTATGATTGTTTAGTAAAGTTATAATTATTAAAAACGCCGTCGTGTAGCGAAAATGACTTGCTGGAAAGTGGTGAAGGTTTTGGGTCGCATTACCGACCCAGGGGAGTGCAACCGACCGACCCGGAGTAGTACGAGCGACCGACCGACCCTGGTGAGGTAGAACGAACGACCAACCAAAGGATATATGAGTGACCGACCCAATGGAGTTAGAGCAATCGACCCGAAGAGCTTGGGCGACCAACCAGAGGAGCTTTGGCGACCGACCCATTGGCTTGAGCGACCGACCGTGGAGCATGACCCAAACCAAGATGATGACTCCAAACCGAACTGGATTCGAACTTCTACTATGCAATGATGATCATGAACTATTCTGTAGATCGACTCCAATCCGACCAAAACCCGAGATGCAAAGAAAGTCCAAATGAGAAGTTATGGCTCAGGATACAGCTCGGAACCAACGAGTTAACTTCAAGAGTTGGGCTTTGTTGCGGGACATGTGCAAAGGGATTATCGATATCTATAACTTTGGTTCACCATTGTGAGAAAGGGTATGTAGACGAACCAGAGCCAGAGCTGTGTGGACTGGTTAACCCATTAAGGTTATTGACTATGGACCAGTGCAGTGGGGTCAGAGTAATAGTTGTACGGAGTTCGACTTCGTCATGACCCCAAAAGGGCAAAGTGCTCATAGCGATAGTTGTACGAAGTTGGACTCTGTCATGGCCGCAATGGATCTGGTGATCAAAGTGGTGGATATCATATGCTTTACGCACTGAGTGAGAGGTGTGAAGATGACTGCTATGTTTGATGTTTGCTATAACCACGATACGCACACTTCCATTTTACACTCTATATTAGTGTTACCTAAGAATATTGTACATCTAGTTGTGCTAACTCTTTGGTTGCAAGTCCAGGTCAGGTATGATTATTTATACATGTTATTTTTTAATTTTATTGTTATCGCTCATACCAAACTTTCGTCTGACCTAGAGATTTATGTCTCTTCTTATTACTCTGGGTGCTCCTAAACGAGCAGACTAGAGGCAGGTTAGGTGGTTATGTACGGGTAGCTTTCCGGAGACAAGCAGGAGGCTTCCACGTACTATACATATATTCCCATGTGTTGTTGTTGGTCACTGCTTTGGGCATAAGTAGTGTACCTCTTTTATTTCCTTTAGAGATAGTATTTTAAAGTTGTAATAATTGGATATGAAGCTGTATCTTGGATTCTGCTACTCTGATGGATATGGTTTAATTTTCAGCTTATGTACTGTCCTGCTTGTTTTATATCAGGTTATATTATTATTATATTTTTACCCCATGCGCTACGAGATATACTACAGGTTCCTTGGTAATTCATCGTTTCAAACCCTTTCATTTGGAGATTGTCCCGTGTTAGTCGGGCGTTGGCACAACGCATTTCAAGGGAAATGTCTGATGGTGCAGGGCAGTCGTCACACTTGGTAGCAGAGCCTGGGTTGTGTAGTTTATCCTAGGGGAAGACATCATGGAGAGATAGTATACGTATATAAGGGAGCGTATTTGTGATATTTTGGTTTTCAAAAGCTATATATATATATACTATTAGTACATCTAAGGATGAAGTCGCACTGCACTGGCACCACTATGGAGATGGTTAATTGTTTTCTCTTTACAGATTGAACGATGAATACAAATATGAGGAATGCGGTGAGGAACTCCACATCGGGAATTGAAGACGGAGCAGGTTCAGAGGCCAACTATGAGAATGTCCCTGATATGAGGACAATGTTTACTGCCTTCATACGATTGACGCTTAGGGATTCTCAGGGAGCAGTTCCTAATGCTGCTAATGGTGGTGGTGCAGTAGTGCAGGCACCTAGGGTCGATTTCTCCAAGCTCAGCAAGGATTATACTAATCTTGGTAGGAATCCGTTCCACGGAACGTAATCGGCTACGAAGGTTCAAGATTGGCTTAATAGTTGTGAGCGCATTTTCGGTGATTTAGGGATCGATGATGCAATGTAGAGAAAGCTAGCATCGCGCCAACATCAAGGATAGGCAATGAGTAGATGAAATGTTATTAAAAAGGCTACTCCCGAGGATCAAGTCACTTGGAATCAGTTTAAGACTCGCTTCGGCGACAAGTTTATTCCAGTTGCTCAAAAATCAGAATTATTTAGGAAATTTTTGGAGCATAAGCAGAATGGTAGAGAAGTCTCGGAATATATTGCTGAATTTGATACCTTATCGAAGTATGGATTATCTCTTATCGATACTGCTGAGAAGAGGAATGAGAAGTTCATAACTGGTTTAGATGAGTACTTGGGGGAAAGACTTATAAAGCATATCCATGAGACATTTGAATCCATTATGGAAAAGGCATTGAGATCAGAGAGCCTTTACCCTAAGTTGAAGACCGAGGTTGCTATTGCATTTGCAGGAGCGTCAAAACCGCAGGCAAGCGGTGAAGGCAAGAAGAATGCCCAGAACAAGAGGAAACAGAACCAAACCAAGGATGGTCAGAAAAAGAAGGATAAGAAAGATGTCGAGTGCTTTAGCTATGGCAAGAAGGGCCACTATGCTAGAGACTGTCGAGCAAAGCCAAGGGAAAGGAAGTGCTTCAATTACGGCCAAGTAGGACATCACAAGGATAAATGTCCACAACCTCCTAAGGAGAAGCAGATCGTGAAAGCATATGCTATCAACGTCATTCCGTCTTCGTCGAATGCCCCAACTGCAGCAGAGAAGGGAAAGGGTGTCGTTATCCAAGGTATGCTTTCCATTTATGATGTTCCTGTTCGAGTATTGTTTGATACCAAGGCTTCCCATTCCTTCATATCTAGTGACCTGGTAGATAGGTTGGAATTGGAACTCGAGATTGTTGATGGACCTTTAGTTGTGACGAACTCGATTGGCGGTTCGACTAGCCTTTGTATTATTTGTCATAATTTGGTCTTGTCGAGTCATGGATGTATGTTTGTTCGTGATTGTTTTGTTTTGGGCTTTACTGGGTTTGGCATTATTTTGGGAGTCGATTGGCTCCAAAGGTATGTGATGGTGGTAGACTATGAGGGGTCTTCGGTGACCATTAGAGCGGATGATGGGCGGAGGGTGGTATTGTTTTGCCTACCTAGTGATGGGGTGATGGCTAGTTTTCTAAATGCCCTCGACATCCCGCATGATGAGTTATCATATGTGTCTATTGCTGGCGAGTATCCAGACATCTTCGGGGAAGTGACCGGACTTCCACCACACCGAAGGATCGGGTTTCGAATTGATTTACTGAAAGATGCCAAACCTGTAGTAATGCCACTTAGTTATATGGCGCCACGGGAGCACAGAAAGCTCGAAATGTAGGTAGGCGATCTTTTGAAGAAGGGATTTATCAGAAGAAGTGTTTCCGAGTGGGGAGCACCAGTTGTATTTGCTACAAAGGCCGAGGGTTGCCTTCGCTTATGTGTGGACTATCGCGACTTGAACAAGGTGGCTAGGAAGAATAAGTATCATCTTCCATGGGTAGATGATTTGTTTGACCAGTTAAATGGAGCAAGAGTGTTCTCCTAGTTGGATCTTGCAACAGGATTTCATCAGCTCAAAAATAGCAGCTGAGCGTATTCCTAAAATGGCATTTCGAACGTCGTATGGATTTTATGAGTGGTTGGTCATGCCGTTCGGGTTGACCAATGCACCCGCATATTTTGTGTGTAACACCCCGTATTTTCTATGAATATTAAAATTAACAAATCTAAGAACACTTAATTTTTAGAAGAAGAATAAAGGGAAACGGGTTATGCCATTGCGTTCGTCTTGGAATTCTACTTGAGATAGAGTCCGAGTTTGCGTGAATCGGGCTCAGTATGAAGAAGTTACGGAGGTTCGAAAATTTCAAGTTTAAGCAGAAAATAAATATAAACAAATAAATAAAATCAAAAACCAGTTTAAAATTCAAAATTCGGACAGAAAAGGCTGAGCAGGAAATTTCCTGCTCAGGGTGTCGACGAGTCGACATAGGTGTCGACCCCCTGTAGGGAGTCGACCCCTTTGAGATCTGCTTCCTATGATGAATTTTAGTAGCTCTGAGCTGATGTGGCCTTCCCTGATTGGCCAATGACTAATTTCTAAGGTGTTAGGGCTTATGTGTCGTGCTATGATTGGCTGGATGACACATCTCTTTGGTTTGGTGGCTCTGATTTCTCATAGACTAATCTAAAGGCTAGAATTAATCCTAGACATCTATATATATGTAGCCAAACCTAGACCCTAACCTCATAACCCTAAGACTATGGTGTCGTCATGCTGTTCGTCTACAAGCTAGCCTTGCCTCCTTCATCTTCTCCTAACTAGAAAAATAAATCCAAACTAGTAATCGATTAGAAGAACTTCAAATCAAGCGTCTACATCAAAGGATAGCTTTTAGAATTCAGAAATCAGATCCCATAATACAAGATTCAGCCTTTTTCTGTAAGTTCAGTTATTATTTAGATTTAAACATCTAATAGAAATCATGACTGTAATAATCGGATCTAGAACGATGCCTAATTTTGATTTGTGCCTATCCTTTTGTCTAATCTAAATTGCTTATGCCTATGAGACTATTGTGATTGATGTAATGGCACATATCATTCCTATGAGACATTGGACTGACATAATAGAACCTATCATGCCTATGAGACTGTTGGACTGACATAATAGAACCTATCATGCCTATGAGACTGTTGGATTGACGTAATAGAACCTATCATGCCTATGAGATTATTGGATTGAATTAAATGAACCTATTCCTATGAGGCTATTGTGATTTATCAAATGGGACTTATCATATTGTACATTAAATTAGTAATTCTCTTAAGTCCAATTCTGTCTAATCTTTATACCTATGGTGTGAATTGCTTGGCTTGTCTGCACATAGTGCCAATGTACAACAATGAAACATGATTCTTGAATTTTGTACATCTTTGCATGCCTATTTTTCCTTATGTCAATTCTTATGCCCCTTCTCTATTTTCCCCTTTTTTAACTTGCTTTTGTGAATACTAAGTTCATTCGAAACATAGATTGAATCTCGTTGTACGTGCGATTATAACGGTGGGGAAAGTTGGGTATAATTTAATTTAGTAAATTTTGGGCATAGCTTGGGAATGTAAACTTGTATTTACTAGACTTGTGACACATAGATTTGGACACATATGACAAATATGCAAATTGGCTAAAGATGAACATGCCTAACCCGAGGTTAGATTGAGTTGCGGCGCAAGACTGCCCAGAACCACCCGGCACATCCAGCTACCGCAACAATACAAAATCTAATGTGAGAGGTTAGCGCATTAAGCCTCAAAAACTCGAGGTTAGATTGAGTTGCGGTGTAAGACTGCCCGGAACCTCCCGGCACATCCAGCGACCGCAACAATATAGATCTAATGTGAGAGGTTGGTGCTTTAATGAATGAAATAAAGCTAAGGAATAGACAGGCTAAGAATGGTAGGGTTAAGTTAATTAAGGCAACACTTAACCAATACAACATGTTAGCAAACAGATGGGTGAGGTAAGGTAAATTTTGAGAACACTTAACCGTTATAACATGTTGATTAGGAAACCCTAGTAACGGGACCCATTTCAGCAGTAACCCACATAGATGTATCACGGTACCCTGAACTAGGCAAGGTGGGGCACGATTACTGGGTTGATTATAAGCAGTCAAAATAGCGGCAGGGGGTGCAGCAGTGTAGTTCCGATGGAGTATGGGCATGCACGTACTCCGGAGTGGAAAAGCAGGCACTGGGCATCAGTAGTATACACTGTGCATCTTGAATTTATGTCGGGTTGCCACCATAGGAATTGATATACCCCATGGTGGGACCAGCACAGGTATCTACAATCGAGCGGGGCCGAATGATACATGTAAGAAATACATGCGAGTAGAAGCCGATCGGGAAAGGGATCACTTTGTTATGAGCATATGATGGTAGTTGAAACATTCGTAGTAGGTACAGATAAATGGAAATGAGTGCGATAAGTATATTCAGTTTATCTTGTCTTATCTTATTTCTATGGTATTGTCCTATGTTCAGTTTATTCGTGTCATGATCCTTTTACTTGTTTACGTGCTGAATAATCACTGGATTTACCAGACTTATGTCTGACTTGTTTTCTTTCACCTTCTTTTCTTCCATTCCCCCCTCCCCCAGGTCCGTAGGGAGGGAATACTTCAGCTTAGGGCAGACCTTTTCTAGTTTGAAGAGAGTAGATGTATTGCTTGGATTATCTCTTCTTGGGCTATGGCTATGGTTACACTTTTATTGGGGATTTATGCTGCTTCACTACTGTTTTATGCTTCTTTATGTACTTGGAGTTTTATATCAAGACAGATGTTTCATTGTAATAATTTAGAAGTTGGGTTTTGAGACAATGCTTGTAATGTTTTGATTGAACCACGCTATTTATGAAATGATTTCAGTTTTCCGCTGTTTATATGTCTGTCTTGTAAATTATCTGTGTCTTTTACCTAAAATGCTTCACCAAAGTTAATGCATTCCCTTTGTGAGTGACCATAACGGAGGTGGGGTGTTTCACTTGGTCTCGGAGCGATGGTTTACAAGATCAGATAAAAGTTTTTGAAAACTATTTTTCAAAAAGAAATTTAAACAAGCATTTTCAAGAAAAGTGTTTTTTTATTTTAAAGGCATAATCCCCAAAGCCATATGCATTATCTTTCTATCCTTTGTTTTGAACATTTTATTTTCGTTTCAGCATGCCTGGGGATCTTAATCTTCCTGAGGGCGTACCGATACCTAGCTGGTTCAGAAGGTATCTGGAGGCTAGGCTAATGACGCAGGCCCAGCAGACGTTCCTCTTCCGTCAGCTGCAACCCTTCCTCCTCCTCCTCCTCCTTCGCGGATGAATGCTTTCTCAAAGATATGTAGGGACTTTCGAGCTATGGGTGGAAAGAACTTTAATGGGACTGAGTCATTTGTGGAAGCAAGAAACTGGCTCAAGGAAATAGAAGATTTGTTTGTTATCTTCGAAGTGGACGATAGGCAGAAGATACAATTGGCTGTATGGTTACTTAAAGACGAAGCCTCTTACTGGTGGGAAGTTACTAATGCTGAGAGACCAGTTGAAACTTGGGAGGATTTCAGAAGGAGATTTGAAATGAAGTTCCTCTCGCAAGCTGAACGAAGCCTACAGATGGAGAAGTTCTTAGCACTCAAACAGGGAAACCTATCAGTTAAGGAATACGTCAACCAATTCAACCAGCTGGCTAGATTCAGACTGGAGTTGGTAAACACTCCATATAGAAAAGGCTCACCATTTCGTGAAAGGGTTAAATGAACCGCTACATAGCCTAGCTATGTCCCATATACCTATGGGTGCACTTTTTGAGAGACTGGTGGACATGGCACTGTTACAGGAGGAAGACAAGGGTGGCAAGAAAGAGGCAAAGCTGGATGAACCTCTAGACAAGAAAGTGGAGGGATCACAGAATAAGAAGACGGATTCCAAGAAAGGCGGGAAGAATAACAAACCTCGTGAAAAGAGGAAGTGTAAATTTTGTCGCATACCTGGACATCTGATTAAGGACTGCAGAAAGAAGAAAAGGAAGATGGGTGGTTATTTTCAATGCGGCGAGATAGGGCATATGGCTAAGGATTGCCCAAAAAGGCAAGGGCAAGGGAAGAGGACTGGGCCCACTTCTGGAGGACAAATTCACGCTCTCATGGCACCTCCGCAAGAAAGAGGTAGAAATATTTCTGTTGAGAGTTTAGTTTATCTTTCTGATCATCCAGTTCATACTCTTTTTAATTCTGGCGCATCGCACTCTTTTATATCTACTGCTTTAGTTGAATCTCTACACCTAGATACCAGTATAATAGAGGATCCCATGGCTGTTTCAAATCCAATTGGTGGCTCGGCTTATTTGTCCATGATTTGTTTGGATTTGGAAATTTCTATACTAAGCGTTGGGTTTAGATGTAATGCTTATATTTTGGGTTTCACGGGCTATGGGTTGATTCTAGGCATGGATTGGTTATCTAGTAACAGTGCCATCCTCGATTGTGAAAAGAGAGTGGTTAGACTTATGACTCGCCTTGGTAACACTCTTGAAATCTCTTGTAATCCCATGAATTCTGTTATGCTCAGTCACCTAGAATCTCTTGATGCGTCTGTTGAAACTTGCAATATGTTAGAGTGGTCCATGAATACTCGGATGTCTTTGAAGAGGTGAAGGGTTTACCTCTGAAGCGAGAGATAGACTTCCGCATATACCTTGTTAATAAAACAAAACCTATTGCTTTACCCGTTAGACACATGGCTCCAAGGGAAAGGAAAGAGCTCAGCAAGAAAGTTAAAGAGTTGCTTGAAAATGGGTTCATAAGGCGGAGTATTTCTGAATGGGGTGCTCCAGTGGTGTTTGCAACCAAAGCAAATGGTTCAATTTGCATGTGCGCGGACTATAGGGAGCTAAACAAATTGACCAAGAAGAATATGCACCCACTTCCTAGAATAGACGACTTGTTCGACCAACTCGTAGGTGCCTCAGTTTTCTCCCAACTAGATCTGGCCACCGGATTTCATCAGCTAAGAGTGGCTAAGGACAACATAGATAAGACTGCGTTCAGGACCCTAGATGGTTTCTTTGAATGGCTTGTCATGCCTTTCGGCTTGACAAACGCACCTACCTACTTCATAGACTTGATGAGTAGGGTATTCAGAGAGTTACTTAATAAATTTGTAGTGGTCTTCGTGGACAACGTTTTGATTTTCTCAAAAAGTGAGGAAGAACATGCTTTGCATTTAAGGGAAGTTATGGATACTCTTCGTGCACATCAGCTGAAAGCAAAATTCTCCCAATGCCATTTTTGGAGAGATGAAGTAAGGTTTCCTGGACATGTAGTGTCCAAAGAGGAGATAGCTGTGGATCCCGCAAAAGTAGTTGCGGTGCAAGATTGAAAGATCCCACGGAATGCAACTGAAGTACGAAGTTTTCTCGGGCTAGCAGGCTTTTATAGAAAGTTCATTAAGGACTTTGCGAAGATCTCAACCCTACTTACTAGGCTGACAAAGAAGAACCTAACTTTTGCTTGGGATTTGGATTGCGATGTTGCTTTCCAACGACTGAAAAGGGCTCTAACAACAGCCCCGGTTCTGATATTGCCTGATGGGAGTAAGATGTTTACTGTATACATAGACGCATGCAGTACAGGATTGGGCACTATCTTGATGCAAGAGGGCACAGTAGTTTGCTATGGAGGAAGGCAGTTGAAGGTACATGAGAAAAACTACCCAACTCATGATTTAGAACTAGCTGCCATTGTTTTCGCTCTTAAGTCATGGTGTCATTACCTGCTAGGGGAAAGGTTTGAATTGTTTACTGACCATAAATTGTTAAAGTACCTTTTCTCACAGAAAGATTTTAACTTAAGGCAATAAAGGTGGATGGAATTTCTTGCCTCATACGATTTTGAGATTGCTTATACCTCTAGCATGGGCAATGTGGTAGCAGACGCCTTAAGTAGGAAAAAGCTGACCTTAAGTCCTCTCTTTGTAGAAAGACAAAGCTTGGAGTACATAGCAAACTTTGACTTTAGACCCTTCTTTGAATTTGTACCTGGTTTGTTAGCATCGCTAGAGGTGCGACCTACTCTTTTGGACTCAATAGGAACTGTGCAACGTGAAGGCCCTCGGCTAGTTGATGTGATGGATAAGCTAATTAGAGGTGAAACTTCTAGTCACCTCAATAGATACTCCATCGATGACAAGGGTTGGTTGAGACGGGATGGAAGAATATGCATCCCACAAGCAAGGGATTTGGTGAAGACCGTTCTCAAAGAGGCACACCATTCTAAGTTGACCATACACCCAGGTGAGGACAAGATGTATAAATACATAAAAAGTGTTTTCTTCAGGAATGGCATAAAGAAGGATGTAGCTGAGTTTGTCTCTAAATGCTTGATATGCCAGGTTGTCAAGGAAGAGCAGAAGAAGCCTGGTGGTCTGCTTCATCCTCTGGAGGTCCCACAGGGAAAGTGGGATAGCATTTCGATGGACTTTATTGATGGGTTGCCTAGATCAAGAAGGGGCAATACCGGTATTTGGGTAATAGTGGACAGGCTCGCTAAAAGCGCTCACTTTATACCTGTTAAGAGCAGGAGGACTGCCTCATCGTTAGCATCCATTTATCTTAAAGAGGTAGTTCGACTGCATGGAATACCCTCCAGCATAGTAAGTGATCGAGACCCTATCTTTACGAGCGAGTTTTGGAAGAGTTTGCAAGAGGCTGTAGGCACATAGCTATGCTTAAGCACTGCTTATCTCCATCAAACCAATGGTCAGACAGAAAGGATGAACAAAGTATCAAAAGATCTCTTGAGATTGTGCATTCTTGATTTTGGGGGAACATTGGAGGATCACCTTCCTTTGGTGGAGTTCACCTACAACAATAGCTACCAAGCCACCATAGGCATGGCACCCTTTGAGGCTTTATATGGAAGACCATGCCGATCACTAACTTGTTGGTGGGAGTCTACAGACAAGCTCGTACTTGGGCCTAACATGATCAGAGAAACTTCAGAGAAGGTGGACTTGATACGAAGACGAATGAAGACCGCACAAGATAGATAGAAGTCCTACGCTGATAAAAGAAGGACCGACCTTGAGTTTGAGGTTGGGGACAGAGTTTTTCTTAAAGTATCTCCTTTGAAGAATGTCGTTCGCTTTGGGTCCGCAGGAAAATTAGCACCAAGATTTGTAGGGCCATTTCCTATCATTGAGAGGATTGGGAAGATGGCTTATAAATTAGATCTGCTCGAAAGATTGGCTGGAGTACATAATGTCTTTCATGTCTCTCATCTACGAAAGTGCTTACATGAGTCTGTGGAAGTTGTGGAGCCAAGCATACTAGAGGAAATAAAAGTGGAACGAGAAGCAATGGTGAGAAGAGTTCCAACTCATATCTTGGGTACAAAAGTTAAAAAGCTACGTAAACGTGAGGTCAAGCTAGTTAAAGTACAGTGGAGTTGTAACACCCAGTGATTTTAAACATTAAAATTAACGAATTAAGGAATACTTAATTTCAAATGTGGGAATTAAGGGAAACGGGTTGCGCCATTGCGTTCGTCTCAAAATTCTGTTTGGGATAAAGTCTGAGTTTGTGTGAATTGAACTTCGTATGAAGAAGTTATGGCCTTCCAAAGTTTCAGAATTTAATTAAATTAAAAACAGCTCGAATCAGAAAATTTGAAATTTGAATTCAAAACAGGGAAGCAGGCTAGGCGGGAAAATTCCCGCCCAAAGCCAGGTCGACCAGGGGGTCGACCTCCCTATACAGGTCGACCAGGGGGTCGACCTGCCCCCCCCCCCGGGAAGATCTGAAAGATGACGCTATTCTGACTTGTTGTTGAGTCATTAGGGTTGAGGTGTTATTCTATCTTGACTGGATGATCTTGATTGATTCTAGGTTAATCAGACGGCTCTTAATTAATTAAAACTCTATATAAGCAACCTAAATCTCAACCTAAAATTGTACTAATTCATACCAAGAGCCGCCATGCCATCAATGGGGAACCTAGAGTAGCCACCGTCTCTTTCAACTCAAAAACAAGATAGAAGCAAGAATCAAATCAAATCTAAAATTAGAATAACGATTAGTCTACATCAAAGGCGAGCAATTCAGTTTTAGAATACAGATCCCAGAAAGACAAGGCTATTCTTTTTGTTTGTGAGTATAATATCTGTCACAAAATAATTAATTAATTTAATTATGGTAAGTTATAATTGGTATTATGAGAATATGATTATGAATCATGTGATGTTGGATTACATGTTCTTATATGAATTATATGCAAGTTTGTGATGTTGGACTATATGTTCTTATATGAATCTTACGCAGGTTTGGGATGTTAAAACATATATGAATCTTATGCAAGTTTGGGGTATTAAGGCATATGTGAATCTTATGCAAGTTTGGGATGCTAAAACATATGCGAATCATGTAGATACATATGCTAGTTTATATGCAAACATGTGACATTAATCTTTATGTTTAGATCCATATGCAAGTTCACATCTTTATGTTTAGATCTATATTTAGATCCATAGCAGTACATAGTTATGAAAATTTATGTTCTATATGCCCATTGTCTATGCTAGTTTTGTATGTGATTCATATGCTAGTTTGAGTGAAATTCATATGCAAGTTATAGGAAAACCATATCCATATATGCAAGTTATTGGCTATGTAAATTTATGTCATGATTCTTAGATCTATTTTATGTGTTATGCAAGTTGTGATGTTGCTTTTCCTTTTATAAGTTAGTCTATTTGTGAGTCTAACATATGTCATATTAAAACGTACGAATAGCGTGGGGACGATGGGAAAATATTGAATATTCATAATTGTGAATTGGTATAAAATGGCCTTAAAAGGCATATAATTAATTTGAGACGTTAATTGGTATAATTTGTATACCTGGAATTTATGGACATAATTTAAGTGACAATTATGGACATAAATTAATTTGGAATTTATTGACAAATTTGAATAGGGATATTAATCCATTTAGGGGTTAAATAAAGATGTGTAATAATTAACCGCCTAAGACACAAGGTTAGACTCGTTTGTGGTGTAAGACTATCCGGCCCCGCCCGGCAAATCCAGCAACCACAAACGGTAGTCTAATGTGAGAGGTCAAAGGCACGAATTAAATGCGTAACAATTGTAAAGATACGAGGTTAGGCTCGTTTGCAGTATAAGACTACCCGGACCTGCCCGGAAAATCCAGCAATTGCAAATGTCAGTCTAATGTGGGAGGTCTTTACAAAGTTACGGTTATAATGAATTAAGTAACCCTTAACCAGATAAACATGTGGTGGGACATGGGGGTTAAGTAGGTGCCTTGGACGGCTTGTGAAATACGATTAGAAACACTTAACCAAGTTAAAACATGTAAGAATACATAAATAAGAATGGGGTTAATTGGGAAACCTTAGTGGGGACCAAGCATAGGTGGAAAGCTTGGGTCAGGCATGAGGGCCCTTTTCAAACCAGTAACCCATTAAGTATCTTTGTAATCTTGACCCAAGTCGAGGACGGGACACGCTTACTGGGTTTGATTGTAAGTGGTCCAAATGGGTTAACGGTGGCAACGCAAGTCCAACGGGGTCATGTGCGTGCGTAGGCCCGGGCCGGTAGGTAAGACGTTGTTGCATCGTGTAGATATAAGTCGTGCATCTTTAGTGGTATCGGGTTGCCACTTTGGGGGAGTGATACACCCCACTGTGGGACCAGCACGGGTATCTATGAGTTAGGGAGCCGATCGCATGGGGGTAGTGGGTACAACTAGTGGAGATAGGGGCAGGCGGCACCTATGAAGGCAGCTAGGGGTGCACGAAACTACATTTTCATTATTATGTTCTGTAGGTGGGATCAACTTTTAGGGTGACTAGTAATGGTGCGGTGTAATTAGTAATGGTGCAGTTTAGTAATCATCCTATAGTGATTAGGAACGAGATTAACACCAGAATATTCCTCTTGTTTGCTTTGTCATGCCCACTTGTTTCACAGTCACACCTTGTTTTGCCAGTTTATGCCTTATCCTAGTTACTTTAATAATTATATTGTTAAAGTTATTATACTCGCTAGACTTTATGTCTGACCCCCTTTTTTAGCCTCTTTTCTTCCTTCTCCCCTCCCCTCCTCAGGTTCTCAGGGTGGGGCTAGTAATAGTGGAGCTTGATCTTGGATCTCTTTCCCTCTCTTTTGGAAGTGCTTGGATTGCTGAAAGTAATGTCCAACTCATCTCTTTTATGGCTACTTGTGTTTGGGGTTATGCTTTTTTACTTTATGTACTCAGAAAACAATTTGTCAAGATGGATATTTAGTGTACTTGGTTTTACTGATGGTTTATGAAGTTGTTGTAGTCAAACTATTTCTCTGCTGCAATAAAAGTTGTTTTAAAATTTTCAAGTACCAATATATGTATCTGTCTTGTTATATTCTATTCTATACACTAAATACGCTTCATGGAAGTTAATGCATTCCCTTTGAGAGTGACATTAACGGACGTGGGGTGTTACACGTGGTATCAGAGCTGAAGGTTACCAGAACAGATATGAGATTTTGAAAAACTGTTTTTCAAAAGCATTTTGTAATGAAATACTTTCAAAAATATGTTTTAAGAAAAGTATTTTCGAGAGAAAAGTTTTTTTAAAAAAAACATAACCCCCAAGAGACATATATCTTTCCTTCGATTCTCCGTTTTGAATGTCTTCCTTTTTCTTTTTCAACATGTCTGGGGAACCTGAGATACCAGAGGGCATACAGATACCAGGCTGGTTTAGAAGGTATCTGGAGGCTAGGGCCAATGTCGCAGGCCCAACAAATGTTACTCCTCCCCCAGCTGCAGTCACTCCTCCTCCTCCCCTGCCTTGCGTTGATACTTTTTCAAAGATATGCAAGAATTTTCGGGCAATGGGCAGGAAACCATTTTACGGATCAGAGACGTTTGTTGAAGCTCAAAATTGGCTTAAGGAGGTAGAAGATTTATTTGGTATCTTCGAGGTAGAAGATGGAAGGAAGGTCCAATTGGCTGCTTAGTTAATGGAGGACGAAGCTTCGTTTTGGTGGGAGGTTATGAATGGAGAGCGTCCAGTAGAGACACGGATGGATTTCAGGCGTAGGCTCGAGATGAAATTTCTCTCACGAGCAGAAGAAAATTTATATATGGAGAGGTTCTTAGCATTGAAGCAAGGAAATTTGTCAGTAAAGGAGTACGTCAACAAGTTCAATCAGTTGACGAGATTTGGCTTAGACTTGGTGAACACACCTGAGAAGAGAACTCAGTAAGCAAGTGAAAGAGTTGCTTGAGAAGGGGTTCATAAGAAGAAGTATTTCAGAGTGGGGTGCTCCAGTCGTTTTTGCTATGAAAGCTAATGGTTCACTTAGATTGTGCGTGGACTATAGAGAGCTGAATAAGCTAACAAAGAAGAACAGACACCCATTGCCGAGGATAGATGACTTATTTGATCAGTTGGTGGGTGCTTCGGTTTTCTCGCAACTGGAATTGGCTACAGCGTTTCATCAGCTAAGGGTGGCTGAAGATAGCATAGATAAGACTGCATTTAGAACTCCTGACGGTTTCTTCGTGTGGCCCGTCATGCCTTTTGGTTTGACGAATGCACCGGCGTACTTTGTTGACTTAATGAGTAGGGTGTTTAGGGAGTTTCTAAACAAGTTTGTGGTAGTCTTTGTGGATGATATTCTGATTTTCTCTAAAAATGAAGAAGAGCATGTCGTACATCTTAGGGAAGTCTTAGAGACCCTACGAGCACATCAACTTAAAGAAAAGTTCTCCAAGTGCCATTTTTGGAGAAAAAAGCGAAGTTCTTAGGACACGTGGTCTCTAAGGAAGTGATAGTTGTGGATCCCGCAAAGGTAGTAGCAATCCAAGATTGGAAGATTCCTAAGAACGCAACAGAAGTCAGAAGCTTTTTAGGGCTGGCTGGTTATTATAGGAAGTTCATTAAGGACTTCGCGAAGATATCAGCCCCACTTACTCGATTAACGAAGAAGAATTTGACTTTTGCTTGGGATGTTGACTGTGACGATGCGTTCCAACGTCTAAAGAGGGCTTTGACGGCAGCTCCAGTTTTAGTTTTGCTGGATGGGAGTAAGCCATTCACAGTATATACCGATGCTTGCGGGACAGGGCTTGGCGCAGTTTTAATGCAAGAGAGAAGGGTATATGCTATGGTGGAAGGCAGCTGAAAGCTCATGAGAAAAATTACCCTACCCAAGACTTAGAGTTGGCTGCCATAGTTTTTGCACTTAAGTCATGGCGTCATTATTTGCTTGGTGAGAGTTTTGAGTTGTATACAGACCATAAGTTGCTAAAGTACTTATTCTCTCAGAAGGACCTAAACTTGAGGCAACAGAGGTGAATGGAGTTTTTGGCATCCTACAATTTTGAGGTCGCATATACCTCTGGCAAGGGTAACGTTGTAGCTAACGCCTTAAGTAGAAAGAAGTTAACTTTAAGTCCTTTGTTTGTAGAGCGGCAGAGTTTGGAGTATATATCTACCTTTGACTTCAGACCCTCTATCGATTATGTACCCGGATTGTTGGCATCGTTAGAGGTGCAACCTACACTTTTGGGTCGAGTCGGAGAGGCACAACGAGATGACCCACAGTTGGTTTAGATAGTAGGCAAGCTTATAGGAGGGGAGTCCTCGAGTCATCTTAATAGATATGTTATAGATGAAAGAGGCTGGCTGCGTTGAGATGGGAGACTTTGCGTACCACAAGACGAGAGTTTGAAGAAGGCAATTCTTGAAGACTCACATCACTCTAAGATGACCATACATCCCGGTGGTGACAAGATGTACAGGGATATGAAGCGAGTTTTCTTTTGGGTCGGAATGAAGAAGGACGTAGCTGAGTTCGTTTCTAGATGCTTAGTGTGCCAGCAAGTTAAGGCGGAGCAAAATAAGCCTGGTGGTTTGCTCCACCCTTTAGAGATTCCGCTGTGGAAATGGGAAAGTGTTTCCATAGATTTTGTAGACGGGTTGCCAAGATCAAGGAAGGGTAATGCGGGGATTTGGGTAATTGTAGACAGACTTACCAAAAGTGCCCATTTTATTCCCGTTAAGAGTAGAAGGACCGCCACATGGTTAGCATCTGTTTACCTTCGAGAGATAGTTCGTCTGCACGACATACCCTCTAGCATTGTGAGCGATAGAGATCCCATTTTCACAAGCGAATTTTTGAAAAGCTTACAAGAGGCGGTTGGAACACAATTATGCTTAAGTACCGCTTATCACCCTCAGACGGACGGCCAGACCGAGAGAGTAAATCGGATTCTAGAAGACCTTCTGAGGCTATGTGTAACACCCCACATCCATTAATGTCACTCACAAAGGGAGTGCATTAACTTCCATGGAGCGTATTTAGTGTATAGAACAGAATATAACAAGACAGAAATAAATAATGGTATTTGAAAATTTTAAAACAACTTTTATTGCAGCGGAGAAATAGTTTGATTACAACAACTTCATAAACCAAATACACTTAATATCCATTTTGATAAATTGTTTCAGAGTACATAAAATAAAAAGCATAAACCCCAACACAAGTAGCCATAAAAGAGATGAGCTTAACTTTACTTTCAGCAATCCTAGCACTTCCAAAAGAGAGAGAAAGAGATCCAAGATCAAGCTCCACTAGTACTAGTCCCACCCTGAGAACCTTGGGGGGAGGGGAGGAAGAAAAGAGGCGAAAACAAGGGGGGTCAGACATATAGTCTGGCGAGTATAATAACTTTAACAATATAATTATTAAAGTAACTAGGATAAGGCATAAACTGGAAGATAAGATATGACCATGAAACAAGTGGGCATGACAAAGCAAATAAGAGGAATATTCTGGCGTTAATCTCGTTCCTAATCACTATAGGATAATTATTATACTTCATCACCACTAGTCACCCTAAAAGTTAATCCCGCCTACAGAACTTAATAATGATAATGGTAGTTTCGTGTACCCCTAGCCGCCTTCATAGGTGTCGTCTGCCCCTATTTCCATTAGTTATACCCACTACCCCCATTCGATCGGCTCCCTAACTCATAGATACCCGTGCTGGTCCCACAGTGGGGTGTATCACTCCCCAAAGTGGCAACCCGATACCACCAAAGATACACGGCTTATATCTACATGATGCAACAACGTCTTACCTACCAGCCTGGGCCCACGCACGCACATGACCCCGTTGGACTTGCGTTGCCACCGCTAACCCGTTTTGACCTCTTACAATCTAATCTAGTAAGCGTGTCCCGTCCTCGACTTGGGTCGAGCTCACAAAGATACTTAATGGGTTACTGGTTTGAAAAGGGCCCCCATGCTTGACACAAGCCCTTCCACCTATGCTTGGTCCCCACTAAGGTTTCCCCACTTAACCCCATTCTTATTTATGTCTTCTTACATGTTTCAATCTTGGTTAAGTGCATGTAATCGTATTTCACAAGCCACCCAAGGCACCCACTTAATTTCACATGCCACCCAAGGCACCCACTTAATTTCACATGCCACCCAAGGCACCCACTTAACCCCCCATGTCCCACCACATGTTTATATGGTTAAGTGTTACTTAATTCATTAGAACCGTAACCTTGTAAAGACCTCCCACATTATGCTGACATTTGCGGTTGCTGGATTTGTCGGGCGGGTCCAGGCAGTCTTATACCGTAAACGAGCCTAACCTCATGTCTTTACAATTGTTACGCATTTAATTCGTGCCTTTGACCTCTCACATTAGACTGGCATTTGTGGCTGCTGGATTTGCGGGTCGGGTCCGGGCAGTCTTACACCACAAAAGATTCTAACCTCGTGTCTTAGGCAGTTAATTATTATACATCTTTATTTAACCCCAAATTGGATTAATATCCATATTCAAATTTGTCAATAAATTCCAAATTTATTTATGTCCATAATTGTCTCTTAAAATTATGTCCATAAATACCAATTATGCCAATTAATGTCCCAAATTAACTATATGCCTTTTAAGGCCATTTTATGCCAATTCACAATTTATGTATATTCAATATTATCCCATCATCCCCACGCTATTCATACGTTTTCATATGACATATGTTAGACTCGCAAATAGTCTAACTTATAAAATGAAAAACAACATCACATAACACATAAAATAGATCTAAGGATCATGACATAATATTACATAGTCAATAACTTGCATATGAATTTCATTCAAACTAGCATATGATACAAAACTAGCATAGGTAATGGGCATAAACTTGCATAACTTATGTACTGCTATAGATCCAAACATAAAGGTGTGAACTTGCATATGGATCTAAACATAAAGATGTAGACTTGCATAAAGATCTAAACATAAAGATGTAAACTTGCATATGGGTCTAAACATAAAGATGTAAACTTGCATATGGATCTAGACATAAAGGTTAATGTCACATAAACTAGCATATGCATATACATGTCTCACATATATTTTAACAACCCAAACTTGCATAAGATTCGTACATGAATATATGATCCAATCTTCACAAACTTGCATAAGATATATGATTCAACTTGCATAAGATTCACATAAGAACTAACATATGATCCAACTTGCATAAGACTAACATATGATTCAACACCACAAACATACATATAATTTACATCACATGATTCAAAATCATATTCTCATAATCCCAATTATATCTTATCATAATTAAATTAATTAATAATTTTGTGAAAGCTTTCATACTCACGATTAAAAAGAATAGTCTTTTCTTTCTGGGATCTGTATTCTGAAACTGATTTGCTCGCCTTTGATGTAGACTAATCGTTATTTAGATTTGATTTGATTTTGATTCAAGCTTCTATCCTTCTTCAGGGTTGAAAGTGTATGGCGTCTACTCTAGGTTCTCCATTGACAACATGGCGGCTCTTGTTATGAATTAATGTGATTAGGGTTAGGGGTTTAGGAGTGTTTTTATAGAAGTTTAATTTAATAAGAGCCGTCGGATTAACCTAGGGATAACCAAAACCATCAGGACCACTCAGATGCCACATCGGCCCTTGGGCGAATGGGGCCACGGGTTGACAGCCAAACACCCTGGATCGACCCCTAGTAGACCCAGCGCGGCTCGGGTCGACTCCAAAAATGGTGCAGTTCGGCTATTCCCCCTCCCGATTCGCTGTTTTGAACTTTTTTTGAATATTTATATATATATATATATATATATATATATATATATCTTTATATATATTTCTCTCATATGCATACAAACTTCAAGGCTTAATAACTTCTTCATAAGTTATCCATTTTATGCAAACCAAATGTCTATCTTGACCCAAAATTTTGAGATGAACATAATAGCGCAACCCATTTCACTTAATTCTTCTTCTAAAAATTAAGTATACTTTAATTTGTGAATTTTAATGTTATAAAATTACCGGGTGTTACATTCTCCCCTCCTTAAAGGATTTCGTCCCCGAAATCTCTAAGTTAAGAAGAATGTATCCTACCAACCAATCATCCATCTACTCAACCATCATCCACAAGCATCCATTGTCCTTAAAGAAATTTCTAATGCTATATGAACTTATGCAAAAATGTGTGTATATGTTTCTTATCTAATGCAAAGATCAGGCGGTCCACTGATTCAGTTGACCTCCTTAATGCAAATCATGATAGTGCCATGCGTCCATTATGTATGCGAAAGAATCCTATCGATACATATTATTTCTACATGTGTGCACAACCATTCATCAAAATGCAGCATCCATATGATAACACAACCATTATACATCCATTAATTTAGATATGCACACACATTTATATGCAACATGAAGGTGATTGAGCCGGTCTAGTGCCTAATATGTGTGTACATGCATCAACGAGAAACCACTAGCAACCACTTGCATCCATTTGCATCCACCAAACATAACATGTCTCAAACACATGTTTGCAACCATAGGGTTCTTCCTAACTAAAAATCGAAGATGTCATCGCAAAGATAATACTAAAAGATAGGACAAGTGTCAACAAAGAGGTAAAAAAAGGAGAAATTAAAACATACCCTCAAAAAGGAAAGGGTATAGCGTACGCATTTTGTCTTTCGTCTACCAAGTCACGTCTCTTTGATCATCTCCCCATTGCACTTTGACCAACTTGACCTCTTTGTTGCGAAGCTTTTTGACCTCTGATCCGAGAATGCGTGTAGGAGCTCGTCTGATCGTGGCATTGCGCTCTACTTCCACTTCTTCGAGCGTGCTCGGCTCTACCACTTCCTCTGTATCATGTAAACACTTACACAAATGCGAAACGTGAAACACGTCATGAACTCCACTGAGCTTCTCTGGTAACTTTACTCTATACGCCATCTGTCCAATCCTCTCCGTAATTGGAAAGGGTCCTACGAACCTTGGTGCCAACTTCCCTACTGATCTAAAATGGACTATGTTTCTCAATGGTGACACCTTAATAAAAACCATGTCCCCCACATTGAACTTAAGATCGGTTCGTCTCCTATCAGCATATGACTACTGTCGGTCCTGCGCCGTCTTCATTCGTTGTCGAATCAGGTCTATCTTCTCCGAAGTCTCCCTAATCATGTTGGGTCCAAGAAAAACCTTATCCGTGGATTCCCACCAACAAGTAGGTGATCGACACGGTCATCCATAAAGAGCCTCAAAAGGTGTCATGCCAATGCTAGCCTGAAAACTATTATTATAGGCGAACTCCACTAGTGGAAGGTGCTCTTCCCATGTTCCACCAAAGTCTAGGATGCATAGCCTTAGAAGGTCTTCTAGAATCCGATTTACTCTCTCGGTTTGGTCGTCTGTCTGAGGATAACAAGCGGTACTTAAGCATAATTGCGTTCCAACCGAGTCTTGTAAGCTTTTCCAAAATTCGCTTGTGAAAATGGGATCTCTATCGCTCACAATGCTGGAGGGTATGTCATGCAAATGAACTATCTCCCGAAGGTAAACTGATGTTAATCATGCGACGGTCCTTCTACTTTTAACGGGAATAAAATGGGCACTCTTGGTAAGTTGGTCTACAATTACCCAAATCCCCGTATTACCCTTCCTTGATCTTGGTAACCCATCTACAAAATCCATGGAAATGCTTTCCCATTTCTAAAGCGGAATCTCTAAAGGATGCAGCAAACCTCCAGGCTTCTTTTGCTCCGCCTTGACTTGCTGGCACACTAAGCATCTAGCAACGAACTCGGCCACGTCCGTCTTCATTCCGGTCCAAAAGAAAACTCGCTTCATATCCCTATACATATTATCACCACTGGGATGTATGGTCATCTTAGAGCGATGTGAGTCTTCAAGAATTGCCTTCATCAAACTCTCGTCTTGTGGTACGCAAAGTCTTCCATCTCTATGTAGTCAACCTCTCTCATCTATAACATATCTATTCAAATGACTCGAGGACTCCCCTCCTATAAGCATGCCTACTATCTCAACCAATTGTGGGTCGTTCCATTATGCCTCTCCAACTCGACCCAAAAGTGTAGATTGCACCTCTAATGATGCCAATAATTCAGGTACATAATTGACAGAGGGTCTGAAGTCAAAGGAAGATATATACTGCAAACTCTTCTGCTCTATGAACAAAGGACTTAAAGTTAACTTCTTTCTATTTAAGGCATCAGCTACAACGTTACCCTTGCCAGGGGTATATGCGATCTCAAAATCGTAGGATGCCAAAAACTCCATCCACCTCTGTTGCCTCAAGTTTAGGTCCTTCTGAGAGAATAAGTACTTTAGCGACTTATGGTCTGTATATAACTCAAACCTCTCGCCAAGCAAATAATGACGCCATGACTTAAGCGCAAAAACTATGGCCGCCAACTCTAAATCTTGGGTAGGGTAATTTTTCTCGTGGGCTTTCAACTGCCTTCCACCATAGCATATCACCCTTCCCTCTTGCATTAAAACTTCGCCAATCCCTGTCCCGCAAGCATCGGTATACACAGTGAATGTCTTACTCCCGTCTGGCAAAACTAAAACTGGAGCGGTCGTCAAAGCCCTCTTCAGATGTTGGAAAGCATCGTCACAGTCAACGTCCCAAGTAAAAGTCAAATTCTTCTTCGTTATTCGAGTGAGAGGGGCTGATATCTTCGCGAAGTCCTTAATGAACTTCCTATAATAGCCTGCCAGCCCTAAAAAGCTTCTTACTTCTGTTGCGTTCTTAGGAGTTTTCCAATCTTGGATTGCCACCACCTTTTCGGGATCCACGGCTATCCCTTCCTTAGAGACTACATGTCCGAAGAACCTCACTTCTTTTCTCCAAAAATGGCACTTGGAGAACTTAGCTTTTAGTTGATGCGTTCGTAAGGTCTCTAAGACTTCCCTAAGATGTAGGGCATGCTCTTCTTCATTTTTAGAAAAAACCAGAATATCGTCTACAAAAGACTACCACAAACTTGTTTAGAAACTCCCTAAACACCCTACTCATTAAGTCAACAAAGTATGCGGGTGCATTCGTCAAACCAAAAGGCATGACGAGCCACTCAAAGAAACCGTCAGAAGTTCTAAATGTAGTCTTATCAATGCTATCTTCAGCCACCCTTAGCTAATGAAACCCCGTAGCTAAATCCAGTTGCGAGAAAACCGAAGCACCCACTAAATCCAGTTGCGAGAAAACCGAAGCACCCACCAACTGATCGAATAAATCATCTATCCTTGGCAATGGGTGTCTATTCTTCTTTGTTGGCTTATTCAGCTCTCTATAGTCCATGCACAATCTAAGTGAACCATCAGCTTTCGTAGTAAAAACGACTGGAGTTCCCCACTCCGAAATACTTCTTCTTATGAACCCCTTCTCAAGCAATTCTTTTACTTGCTTACTGAGTTCTCTTCTCTCTCTCGGAGCCATGTGGCGCACTGGTAATGCAACTGGCTTTGCATTATCTACTAAGTATATTCGAAAGTCTATCTCATGCCTCAGGAATAAACCTCGAACCTCATCGAAGACGTCACTATATTCACAGACCACACGAACAGATTTCAAATCATCATTGGATGCGTCAAGGGATTCTAGGTAGCTAAGCATTATTGGACCTCTAGGGTCACAAGAAATATCAAGGGTCTTTCCACGACGAGTCAACAATCTAACTACCCATCTTTCACAATCTAGGATGGCACTGTATCTAGTTAGCCAATCCATACCTAGAATCAAGCCGTAGCCCATGAAGCCAAGAACAAAGGCGTTGCATTCAAACCCAACGCCCAAGATAGACTCTCTCTGAAACGACAAAGAATTTCGCTCGATCTGAATCGATCGTTAAACCAACAAAGACCGTTCGAAACCCCTGATCGTTTTGAGAACATGACAAAACAGAATGCAGACGGAAGAACATTTCATTGTTATTACAACAGTTCCATCAGATACAAGAATATACAGAGTATAAATGAATAAATTACATTCAATAAATATCAGAGATTACAATAAATTACATAGCAGCGGAAAAATATACAAAACACAACTGAAAGTGATACACGGATACAGAGCTTTCCGAGCATCGTTCCAGCTGCAAATCAGGACCCTATGAATATAAATATGCAAAACCAAAACTACTAGCTGCCCGTGTCGAAAATAGGGGCACCCAGAGTTTAGGTTAAAACAATAAACTCCAGGTCAGTCATGTGACTAGTGTGAGAACTAAAACAGTTATTTAAACTTTATTTTAAAGATAGTAATTCAAGGGACCACGCCGTATAACACGGAACGGGTTTCCTCCCAAGAATACTAGTGCATATAACAAAACAGCGCAATGCTTTTTGGAAAAATGAAGCTATTATAAGACCCAGGTCCCATCACACAATGCAACGCAAGCCGGAGGATAGGGTTTTCCCTTATAATAGCCAAACATGCTTGGTACGCTTAAAACAAACCATTTGATACTATTATAAGTGTATAGTGTTAAAACAATTCAAATCATAAATATCAATCATAGGCGGCATGGGTACCATCTATCATGTCGCCGTACTAGTTCTACTATTAAAACCACAATATCACGTATTGAAAATTGGATTCCATCATGAGTCGAGGCAAGGGGCAAGCTCCTCTCCGCGTTCGAGACACTCTAGCAATGCCTCAGGACCCCACTCTGATCCTTTGGAACCTCCAAGGCCGGTCCTCTCATACTTTTGAGGATTGGTTATTCCTGAACACACGTTTCCCGGTCCTTACAGACCTATATCCGAGGCGCCTCGTATCCAACAACCACACAGGTGAAAAGTATATAAATGTCAGGGCTGGTAGGTCACTGACACCACCCTAGCTAGAAAGAAACGTCGTGCACTCCTTGGGTCCGTCTCCCGTTTTTGACTCATACCGAGGTGTGAGGCTCGCGAATTCACGCTATACACAAAGCTACGCCACAGAGGTCATGCTTTGATCATCAACCCCAAGGCTTTGCTTTTCAACAGAAGCCTTGATCAATTGCCACTTACGCGTGCCACACTGGCAATTCACTCCATGCGACTGATGTCCATCGATATACAACCTCTGAGCTCGTACGTCTCAGAGAAGGGCGTTAAGCAAGAGAATAAATTCTCCGCCGCCAAACAGATGTATATTTAATAGAGATCAATCAACATTGAATAAAATCCAATGTCAGACACACAATCCATTTACAAGTTCGTTCTGGGTCTGAACGAAACCGGAGGCACTTTCCTCGCATATCCATCCATCTCCAAGTACGTCTGGACGATCACCAACTGTTTCCCTCATTTTGGGTGTACAGCCCAATCGAGATCATCAGTAATCACCCAGACAATGTGAAGACTTCCGGTCTTCAACCACCGTCTTCATCTTCGACATCTCGCCGAATCGGTTATTCAGAATGGGTATAACCCCGGCCTTTCTGAATAACCCACGTTTATGATAAACAAATGTTACACAAACACAACAAACGCCTCATTCCAATTCAGAATATTCTTTTATTCACAAAATCACATTCTTAGGGAATAGGTTCCCATTAATTTTATCAAAGATAAATTCTTCTAAATTTATTCTTTAATCTTCCTTTGGATATCATTTCAAACTAGTCGGGATTAGCGAACCACACCGAAGTAATTATTTATTTTATTTCCCAATCCCAACCTATTTATCCCATGGAGAAAACTGGTAATACTCCATATCTAACACCACGGTGTTATCGGTAAAATTAATTACCATTTCACGCTCAAATCTAATTAAAGATTTAACTATCGCTTTGGAGCAAAACTGGTGGTACTCCATTCTCGATCACCTTTCAGATTTGATAATTTAAATTATCAATTCACATTTTAATCTAATTAAAGATTCATTAAAACTCTACTTAGTTTTAATCTTTTCAAAAATCAACATCCTGTCTTTAACTAGGTTAAAGAACCAATGTCATCTAAAACACGATTCACGATAAACCCAAATCACATTTGATATTAAATACGAGGCCCTGAGTAGAAAATATATCGGCTTATATTCAATATCAAATTCAGGAACCAACAAATATCGTATTGGAAATAACGATATAAAATATATCTTTCAAATCCCCATAACAATATTTGTATAGTCACGAAATCCAACAT
Source organism: Allium sativum (assembly GCA_030737875.1). NCBI lineage: Eukaryota > Viridiplantae > Streptophyta > Magnoliopsida > Asparagales > Amaryllidaceae > Allium > Allium sativum. Next base: position 601,034,799 of record CM060919.1, on the reverse strand, counting down.
CGAAATATTCCGAAGATAATTTCGATTCAACTCCAGTCCAATTCACGAATTGGGAATATTGATTATTTTTAAAATCACTTTCAAATTCAATTTATTTATTTCAAAAATAAATTGATTTTAATTCTAGTTCAAAACTAGTTCATTTCGATAAAAATCTATTTTTATCTTTTCAAATATGGAATTTTTCATCCCAGTTTTTCCCAATTCACATATTATGATTTTACACAAATTATTAATATTTTTAATAATTTTATCAACGCCCGTACAGTCGATTTCCATCAACGGCCATCGAACTGCACTTACAGCGACCTTTTTCAAATTTGATTTGGACATAATTCCAAATCCAACCGTTAGATTTCAAATTTCTAATATTCATGAAAAGCTCTTTTCGATACGAACCCAACGGTTCCGGTATTAGGAGAATCCGACGGTCGGATCTCCCGCAACGTCAATTCGAAGTCAATGGTCGAAATTCACGAACTGCCACGGCGCGGCGCATTCTATTCAGGCCATTATATAATATATATATATATATATATATTATATTTCGTCGATTTCCTTTTTAAAACGTATTTTATAAATCATTTTAAATTCGTTTTCAAAACCATTCCAACGCTACATTCAATTTCAAATCGATTTGATTTCAATTCAGTTCCAGTTCATTTTAAATTTCATTCAAAACGATTTCAATTCGTTTTTAATTCAATTTCAATTTAATTCAATCTGAATTCATTTCTATTCAATTCGAATTCAAATTCACTTTCTATTCAATTCGAATCGAATTCATTTTCTATTCGATTCGAATTCATTTCAAATTGATTCAATAAAATTTCAATTTGAGTTTTAATCTAATTTAATTTGAATTTCATTTCAAAATATTAAATTTTGAAATCACTTTTCAATATTCATTATAAAACGAATAAAATCGATATAAATGTCGTTCATGTCAAAATAGCGCAACTCTAATCAACACGGCTTTATATATTTCAATAAATTCGTTATTCTATTCAACAAATGAATATATATATTCCATTCAACACATGAATCTATATTTCTTTCAACACACGACTAATCTCAACACATGAGTACTGTCCACACATCACTATTTTTGTTATGTAAAATATTTTATAAAATTATGGTATCTATCGTTTGATTTTTAAATCAGACTCCACCATGAAGTAGTTTTAATTTTAAATATGATAAAGATGTAAATTTCATTGTATAAAATATTTCACTCAACACATGAATAGTTTTAACACATGAATTTTCCTTTATAATATTCATTATTTTCCCGATTGGAATGAGGCCCAATCAATCACCATATAACGTTAATTATATGGATTCCATACAACACATGTGTATAATAGCAACGATCAACAATCAACCATCATCCAAGGTGCACCACACAACTGCATAAGCATCAAATATAAATAATCAATGCTTACACAGCCTGTCGACCAATCGATCGACATACAATTAAATAATTGGGATTAGTGTACTCAAATATCATCCCAACACCCGTGTGGGGTTTCAAATCAACAAACACATATTTTTATTCGTGCAGTTGGGCGATGTGTCAAATTTATCATCCCAATCAATATCAGTCAAATCAGTGTATATAAACAAATCAGCCGATTTGTTTATAAATATTTATTTACTCACATTCACGTTAAAAATTAAATTTTTAACGCTAAAATATTTTTAACTATATAAATATTTTATTTCCTTTCAACACAAGAATATTTTGTTATTCAATCATTCACAACACAATCAATTTTCCCAACACATCAATCAGTCAAACAAGCCGTCCATGGTCTGTGGACGACGGGTGTCGGGTGCTGCTAAGAACCGTCTGCATCCTAGTATATATATATAACTAGAAAAAGAAATTTAGAGTGAGAAGTTCTCACCAATAGCTATTCCAATACCACGACTCTTCATTTGTAGAAAATCTTCGTCGTTCTCGCCTTTTGTCACTTTCGTTGACCGTAGCCACTACATATATAAAAATCGAATTTTTACTTCGCTATTCAATATATAAAAATCATATTTTTACTTCGCTATTCAATATATAAAAATTCCACCTTTTCAAATTTAGAGATTTCGCCTTTTCAAATTTAAAGATTTAATCTTTTCAAATTTAAAGATTTCGTCTTTTCAAATTTAAAGATTTCGCCTTTCCTTTGTTAAAAAAAATCATGTCTTTAATCGAAGAGATTGCATGTAAAAATCTAAACTTTTCATGTTAATGTATATATTAAAAATCCGAACTTTTTCATAGATAAAAATATATTCTTTCCTCACATAATAATATTATCTTTTCTCATACAAAAATATTATATTTTCTCATATAAAAATATTATCTTTACATTAATAAAAATCATATTTTTAATCTTCATATATGATAAAAATCATATTTTTATAATCCTAACTATTTACATATATGTTTTACATTCTTGAAATAATGTCTTACATAGTAAAGGCTGATAAAATAAAATAAAAAAAGAAAGAAAATAGCATAAAAAAATATATAAAAACAACTCACAGCTGAAATTGGGAGAAGGGGGAGGGGTGCTGAAGTTGGCGCCGGAATAGGAGAGGGGGTGGCGGCGTTCGGTCGGAGCAGGCAGGGCCGTGGCGGTCGCGGCCTGGAGCGAATAGGGTTAGCCGGTTTTGGGGTCTCCGTGAGTTCGAACGAAGCATGGAGGAATGAGGGTTTGGCCGGAGCTGATGGGGGCGGTCGTCGGCCGGCACGCGCGCGGTGGAGGTCCCACCTGGAGGCGCGGTGGCGCGATTAGGTTCTAGGTTTTTTTTTCATTTGCTCATTCGATTTTGAACGATAAGGAACCGGGGAAAGAGAAATATAAAAGGGGGGGTGTTGACCGGGTCTGGGTGATGGGCATTAGCCATTTTTAATTTATTATTTTATTTTATTATCCCAAAAAGTAACTTCAAATCTCGACCACCAAACGAAACCCACTGCCTATTGTCCCTAGCTAATTACCCTCATTCCGAACACAATGGTAAATGTTTCGTAAGCCAATTCGGCCGTTTCGATCATTTTTCATCAAAATCAAAATATAACTCTATATATTGAATTTGAACGTGCATTTCAATTTACTGGGGTCACACACGAACTCAAAAATTCCAGAAAAATATTTTCTAGCTTCGTATTGACGATACGGTCCTAACAAAACTAGTTTCGTCGAATTCTGAGACCGTTTGAAAAATGACCATTTTCTAGTCGATTAAAATCAACTAAAACTGGTCAAACGCGTTTTCCTTTTCCACGCTCACATATTGATTCGAAAAATTATGAAATTTGGAATCTAGCAATAACTTGACATCACGGATCCAACAAAAGTGGTTTCGTTGAAATCCGAGGTCGTTTGCAAAATCTCCATTTTTAAGGGCCTGGATTCCATAGCGACTATTCAGAATTTTCAACTGGACATATCTTTTGATTCCCGCTATGAAATTTTGATTTTTCGGATTCGTTGGAAAGATATTATCAATTAGATTCCATTATTTTTGGTTTCACTAAAATCCGGTTTATTTTGCACCCGGTACATTCAATTGAAGTTTGAAATCGAATTATCGAACTACCGTGCCATTTTCAATTCTATTTATAATTATATATAATTATTTATATTCTAACGACGACGTATATAATATATACGTCGAATTCTATTCAAAATAAATTTCTCGTCTATATTATTTAAAATAATTCATTTTAAATGTTCAAAATTCGCTAAAATTGCCAAAATAAAAATTTTAAACTGGCCCAGATTTTCGGGTTGTTACACTCTCAAATCCCTACAAATCAAAGAAAGATGAGCCGAACCACCAATAGGATTTGAGACTACTATGGGATCCGTAACTAGACTAGTATTTAGGTGCAGTGTTTCAACTAATGAAGCAGATACAAACGAGTGTGAAGCGCCAAACAAAGTACGAATAGGATGATCAAACAGAAAAACTAAACTTTCAATGGAAATGTTTCTACCTCTCTCCTATCCTGGTGCCACGAGAGCCTGAGTCTGCCCTCTCGGCCGCCCTGGTGCCATGAGAGCCTGAAGTTGCCCTCCAGAAGTTCTTTGCCCTTGCCCATATTTCCTTGGGCAGTCCTTATCTAGATGACCTGCCTCTCCACAGTGGAAACAGCTAGTCTTCTTCTTTTTCCTACAATCTTTACTCAGATGGCCTGGTGTCCCACAATTAAAGCACTTCTTCTTTCCTTTGCCATTATTGGTCTTCCCGCCTTTCTTGTTTTGTTGTTGTGGTTTCTTTTGGTCCCCTTTCTTCTCTGGTACCTTATTAGCATTAGCACCTTTCTCTTCCTCATACATAAGCGCCATGTCAACCAATTTCTCAAAGGTAGCCCCCATAGGAACGTGGTTCATAGCTAACCCATGTAGTGGCTCATTCAAACCCTTAATGAACCTTAAGGCCTTCTTCTCAGGTGTGTTTACCAATTCCAAGCCAAATCTCGCGAACTGATTAAACTTGTTGACATACTCCTTTACTGATAAATCCCTTTGCTTCAACGCCAAAAATCTTTCCATATATAAATTCTCTTCTGCTCGTGAGAGAAACTTCATTTCGATCCTACGCTTGAAATCCATCCATGTCTCCACCGGACGCTCTCCGTTCGTGACCTCCCACCAAAACAAGGCTTCGTCTTTCATTAACCAAGCAGCCCATTGGACCTTCCTTCCATCTTCCACCTCGAAAATACCAAATAGATCTTCCACATCCTTAAGCCAATTTCGAGCTACCCGAAACGTCTCTGATCTGTGAAAAGGTTTCCCGCCCATCTTACGGAAGTTCTTACATATCTTAAAAAAGCATCTATATGCGTGGAGGAAGAAATTCAAAAAGGAAAGAGGAAGAGATTCAAAACGGAGAATTGAAGGAAAGATATATGGCTCTTGGGGGTTATGTTTTTAAAACAAACAAACTTTTCTCTTGAAAATACTTTCCTTAAAACGTACTTTTGAAAGTATTTCTTTATAAAATGCTTTTTGAAAAATAGTTTTTCAAAATTCATATCTGATCTGGTAACCTTCAGCTCTGATACCACGTGTAACACCCCACGTCCATTAATGCCACTGATCGACGCTAGTCTATGAATTAGAAAAGCGCAACATTTGTAATAAATTCTGCAAGCATATAGGTGTGTAGCATACAGGTCGAACACAGGGAGGAAAGTTAAATTTTATTATTTATATGTTTCGTGGGCGTGTTAGACGAACTTTGGAGGTTGATTTTGCAAAACAAAACAAAATTAAAACTGTAATTTGATTCAGAACAGATCTAACTGAACCGACGATCAAATCACAATTTCAATAGAAAGCAAATGAAACTATGAATTAGATTTGAATCTAATCAAACCCAATTTGACCTAAGAAAATAATAAAAAGCAGAAATTGAAATTGCAGAAATTGAAATAACAAACAAGAATTAAAAGTAGGATTTCCGCTGAATCTAATCAGACGGTAAATCACTAATGCAAATAAGTGCAAAATACAAATAGTGTTCTACCGAATCTAATCGTATAGACAACACTAGTTGCTAAGAAAACAAAAAAATGCAGAAAATAAAAGAGAAAGAAGAACTTTTATTAGAACAATGGAATAAGAGATGAGATGAGATAGGATGGTGGCTACAATGCCATTACAAGGGTATATATAGAGTAGATAGCCAAACCCTAACCCTAACCCTAATGATAGCTGGGTCTTGTCATTACATCACTAATTAGTTTACAATGAGAAACATAAATGGGCCTTAGATAAATAAAGCAAATGTGGGCTTTTTCTCTTTTACTCTTGCTTCCTTGACACTTCTTCATTGATTTGTGATGTGCAAAGCCTTGTTATCAATCCTTTTCTTGTCCAACAGCAACTAGATGTGATATCTTTATCTACAATTCTTCAAAATGCAAATACACAGCAAATTGAACTCTATTTCTCTACATTTCTGGTTGCATGCGGGCTGGGTTGGAATATCTGTAAAAATAACAAAACAATACCCAAGTAATATTTATTTATATATAAAAGATAAGATATAAGAGCATAAAATAAACACATTTCTATGTCAATCAAATACCCCCACACTTATCTTTTACTCGTCCTCGAGTAAAACAAAAAATGAAAAACTAAACTAGATAGGTCACACTTTCGTAGGAAACACGATTGCATTGAGCGTATGCAACAAGCCGTTAAACCTCTAGGTGTCCCTAGTAGGACGAGTGGTGTCTCGTGAGGGTTTTCAGCGGATACTACCCACAAAATCCAAATGCAGTATGCTATGATTCTAATGAAACTATATGAATGCAATGGACATATGCAAAAATAAAAACGAAAAAATGACAACACGACTTATTTCAGGAAAGTGGTACAACAAATTAAGTTAATAATTTCTAACCAGTTGATTTTATTTTAGATACCTCGACTTGTCACAAATTTTCAATATAAATCAAGTTTTCAAATGTTAAATTCCAGTTTGGCCAGTTAGTTCGGTCGATAACATAGTGCAGCCATGAAATAAATTCTTAGTTTGCTTGGCACAGTTTGCAAAGTGGTATTCTAATTTTCTCATGTATGGCTAGTCAAATCAATAAGGTCAAGAAGTGTTTGGGTATCATCGCTTATTCTTTATTCTATAAAATTTTAAGATTTATGATTAAGTACATACACCTAACTAAAAAGACCAAGGTTTACCACCCATGCACTGCCTCGCAGACTAACGGAGAGTAGGTAAAGAGCTTGGCGGATTGTGCAGGCCGACTTTGACTTTGTCAACAACGTGTCGGTAATCCTTAGGTGTCCAATCTCATAAAATGAGACCAAGATATTCCAACTTTGACTTTGTCAACAACGTGTCGGATAGAGCTTGGCGGGTTTGCACACCAACGCTCGATATACAAGCAATGTTGGATACCCTTGGAATACTATTATTATTATTATCGAAAATATAAGCACAAAAGAGAGTTACGCGAATTCAACTTAACACAACTTAGTTTTAAAGGTTTGACAAGCCATTATAAGTGTTTTAAGTCCTCCACTTATTTAAACAAAGTCTACAATATAGAATAGATTTCATGGCCATCACCTAAGAATCTCCCTATGTACCGGTTACACTATTATCCCTCAAAGTTAAACTTTTCATTATATTTCAAATTCGATCTAAGTTGAGAGAGAAAAATACTATCAACTGGCTAAAAATTGTAAACTTATTTTGCTGTATCAATTTTGAAAATGAGTCGTATTTCAAAAAAAAATGGCATGTTAGTATGATCTAAATGCATGATGGTTCTATTTAAATGGCTGAAAATGAAAAGAAAGAAAAATAAAGAAAAATGAAAATGAATGAAATGCAGACTCCCCCCCACACTTGAACTAAACAGTGTCCACACTGTGAACGTTTCCTAAATTTGAAAGATCGTACCCAAAGGTGAATGAGATGCAAAATTATTTGTAGAATGAAATGCAATCGAACTATATGTAAGAATGGATCATATATACAATGATACATGTGTTTGCGGTGAACGCGATGCAAAGAATTCCACCAACTTTTTCCCCCACACTTGGTTCTAGCCCTATGAGTCCCGTTCCCACTATGTCTAGACATGTTTTCTAACAAGCAAGAGTTTTTTAAAACCATCTCATCCTTATACCTCGATTTGTAGTTCAGGAGATAAATATCTAGGGTCGTCCTAACTTGAAGTTTTTCAACCAAGCCAGCATTCCAAAAGTAATTCATGTATTCAACAAATTTGTCAGTGTAATTTTTCAAAAACTTGTGATCGTGTATAAAGTCAGTGAAATTTGAAATCTGAGTGTTGTTCAAGACTATGTGATCACATTTCTCATTTGACAACGTTTTTTCGACACTGACAATTTCAAGTTCATTTGAAATTTTCTCAACGTTAAAATTTTCGAACTCGTGACGTGAATCTATTTGGTCCTCATTTGGTAACTCATCCTCGTACAAATCAAGAAATTCATGTTCATTAAAATCCATTTCCAAATTTGAATTAAAAATTTCAACATTTTCATTCTGTTCAATTTCAAAGATTTCAGGTTTCTCACAGCCCAAAAGAGGAAGATCAAAATCCAAGCTAAAATCTTTTTGAAAAGAATCGAAATCCAAATCATTTATTGAATTTTGAACAACTTCATTTAGATCATCATTCTCAATTTCGAAAGTTGTTGTTTGAAAATTTTCACTATTAGTAAAGAATGGACTATTTTCTGATTCATCGCTTGTTTGAATTTGATTCTGTTGCTCTTGTTGTTCTTTATAAGACGCCATTAAACAAAGAAGTTCATCCATCTTTTTATTTAGCCTTTCCGCCCTCTCATCAAAATTACATTCTTCAGAGTTGTTGATTTGAGAGCTCTCGCTTTGGGTTTCTTGATTTTCAAAATAGTTTGAATTTTCAGAAAATTGAAATTGAGATTGGAAATCATTTTGATTTTGAAAATTAGGTTCGTAACCAAAACCGTTAAAGTTGGAGGGAAAATCGCAATTTTGATCTTGAAAATTTTGATGTGGATATGGGTTGTAATTTTGAAAATTTTGGTCTTCAACCCAATAATGATGTGGATCAAAGCCATATTGAGGTTCAAAGTTATTTTCATGTGGATGTGGCCCATAATCGAAATTGTTGAAATTTGAATTGAAGTCGTCATTTCGATCATAACTTTGAAAATGTTGGTCATTTTGAAAATTTTGAAAATTGTTGACATTTGACTCGAGAAATTTTGGAAAATTTTGCTTCATCAGTTGTAATTCATACTCATACTCTTCAAGAGGACGTCTACTTCGACTATTATCCCACATTTCTCTCAAGGATTTTTTTGAATCAGACATTTTAAAGAAATCAAGGGAAGACAGAATTTATTCTCACTTCAAAATAATATAAAATAATGAGTTGTGCTCTATTAATTAACTGACTCAATTGGAAGGGGGAAGAGGGTCTTATGGCCGTTCACGTATAGTATAAAACTAAGGGATACGACCAATGTTTTACGGGTAGTATGCAACCTCTTTTGCTAATAGTTCAATAAATTGAACTAATATATATCCGCGATCCAATTGTACGAGACAGTCAACTTCACAAAACACCACTATTTACTTATATTATTTTGCAACGTCTGTTTTTATTGATGAAAACAATGAGAAAGAAGATTTCAATTATGGAAATATCAGTTCGCACCAAATTAATTCAGAAATTTCAGTCACAGAAATATAAATTGCAGAATTAAATTTTTTTTTTTACATTCAAGCCGCCGCCCCCTGCAGAAGATTTTTACAACAATTTCAATATTTTCAAAGCAGCTTCAGCACCTGTCGAGTTTAGAAAAATATTACCGTGGGGTATGGCAGTCCTTCCAGAAAAGTTGAGTAACACTGACAATTCAAACCAATTGTTTGCAAATTACTTGACCTCTGAATCTCCTGTTTATTGTTTGTCTTCTTATTCCGAATTTGTTTTGCTTGGCCTCAAAATTCCTTGTTCAGTCGCTTGACTTTCTTCTCTTCGACTTTGGTTGATTGAATCTTTCTCTATTTTTTTTTCTTTGAGCCTTTGAATTGCTTTTTCTTTTTTTCTTTTTTTTTCAAAAGAAAAAACTAATATGAATTGGAGGAAGGAAAAAAAAATACCAACTCAGTAAAAACGCAACTAAGAAATCAGCCAAAAGAATTAAGCTAGACACGAGTAAACAAAATAAAAACTAATGTTCAGCAAAGCTTAACCAGAAGTAACTCAAAGCGCGCACTTTACCAAATTTACACCCCAAAACAAAGGCCACGCACTCAAGACATAAACCCAGTTTCAAACTCTAACACAGTCTAAACACCATCTCTAATAGCAAAACAGGAGTACTTCGAACCCGCCCCCCTTTTTCCACTTTCATAAAATAAAATAAAAATAAACAACCGAGCGAAATAAAGATCGCAGCTTTTTTTATATATATACTTTTCAAAATCGATCAGATTCGAGAGGAAGATGGTTGCAGTTTTTCCTGTAGTTCCCTATTCGAAGCTGGGGTTTCTTGAAATTTTGGGTTCGGATTTTGATATTGTGGGTTTGTGTGTACGGATCCAAATCGGATTCGAAGTTGTGATGCTCGGTTAGGGGACGTGAGGGTTATGTCAAGGATGGTTGTGATCAGTTGTGGCGGTGAATATTGTTTGGATTATCGGTTCTTGGTTTTGTGAACGTGATGTTGAAATCAGCTATCGTGTTTTGGTGATGGTACTGAAAGGGCTGTTGAGGTTTGGGTTTGTGACAGGGGATTTGAGCAGGCGTTTGGTACAAAAACCGAGGCTAGGATGATGTTAAATTGGTGATGGGTTGTGGGATGATTGGGAAAGAGGGTGTATGGGAAGGTTTGCTTTGTGGTTGCAAGAGAGGAGTATAACGATGAACTTGGAATTGGGGATTGACGCGGGGGGGGGGGGGAATTCGGGTTGTTTTGATTTGGGTTCGAGACTGATTTGGCGATTGGCGAAGTTGTCAGTATCGAAGACTTTGGGGTATTGACTGTTTGGTTGGATGGGGAACTTAGAGGAATAAAGGGTGCGGTTTTGTGGTTTACGACAGGGGATTGACGGGAAGAAGAGTTTTGGCAGGGGGCGTTGATGATGTTCACGGTAGAAGGGATGTTCTGAACAGTTCTGGGGGTATTCGATGATGATTTTACTGGTACTTTGGCGTGATTTTTTTGAGGTTGTTGAATGCTATGTAGGGGTGGCGGAATGGTTGTTTGAAGTAGGTGCGAGCTGTTGATGGTTGAGGACTTTGTGAAGTGCTGATTTGGGAAGTATGAAAAGGGCGTGTGGTAGAGCCGGACGATCAGCGTTTTGGGAATCTTCGAAAGTAGGTGTTAGAACTGAGTTATTGTGATTGGTGGAGTGGTTTGGAAACACACGTAGGAGTTGTTTGGTGTGAAGCGAATTGTGAGGTTTGGTTGCGGCAAGGAGCGGATCCTAAACAGAGAAGGAAAAGGAAAAAAAATTGTAAAAAGGATTTTTTTTTTGTTTAATTGAAATTTGTAAAAAGTAAAAGTGTTGTTGCAAGCGAAAGAAATCCGTGAAAAGGGGAGGGAATTAAGGCAGAGAAGAAAATAAGGGAAGCATTAGGGAAAAGAAATTTGTTGCTTTTTTTTTTATTAAATTGTTGAAAAGAAGAAAAGGGAAGACTAATTATGTACTGAAAAGAGGAAAGAAAGTGAAAAGGAAAGAAATCAATGAAAAATTGGCAATCTTTTTTTTTTTTTTGTGTAGAAGATTACGGTATCAATGATCAATACCAAATCAACCAACAAATTTATTTTTTTCTATATATACAGGGAAACAAAAGACAAACAAACAAAACTAACACGAATCGGAAATTAAATAAATAATAAAATTTAATCGTTACCTCCCCGGCAACGGCGCCAAAAACTTGATCGACGCTAGTCTATGAATTAGAAAAGCGCAACATTTGTAATAAATTCTGCAAGCATACAGGTGTGTAGCATACAGGTCGAACACAGGGAGGAAAGTTAAATTTTATTATTTATATGTTTCGTGGGCGTGTTAGACGAACTTTGGAGGTTGATTTTGCAAAACAAAACAAAATTAAAACTGTAATTTGATTCAGAACAGATCTAACTGAACCGACGATCAAATCACAATTTCAATGGAAAGCAAATGAAACTATGAATTAGATTTGAATCTAATCAAACCCAATTTGACCTAAGAAAATAATAAAAAGCAGAAATTGAAATTGCAGAAATTGAAATAACAAACAAGAATTAAAATTAGGATTTCCGTTGAATCTAATCAGACGGTAAATCACTAATGCAAATAAGTGCAAAATACAAATAGTGTTCTACCGAATCTAATCGTATAGACAACACTAGTTGCTAAGAAAACAAAAAAATGCAGAAAATAAAAGAGAAAGAAGAACTTTTATTAGAACAATGGAATAAGAGATGAGATGAGATAGGATGGTGGCTACAATGCCATTACAAGGGTATATATAGAGTAGATAGCCAAACCCTAACCCTAACCCTAATGATAGCTGGGTCTTGTCATTACATCACTAATTAGTTTACAATGAGAAACATAAATGGGCCTTAGATAAATAAAGCAAATGTGGGCTTTTTCTCTTTTACTCTTGCTTCCTTGACACTTCTTCATTGATTTGTGATGTGCAAAGCCTTGTTATCAATCCTTTTCTTGTCCAACAGCAACTAGATGTGATATCTTTATCTACAATTCTTCAAAATGCAAATACACAGCAAATTGAACTCTATTTCTCTACATTTCTGGTTGCATGCGGGCTGGGTTGGAATATCTGTAAAAATAACAAAACAATACCCAAGTAATATTTATTTATATACAAAAGATAAGATATAAGAGCATAAAATAAACACATTTCTATGTCAATCAGCCACTCACAAAGGGAATGCATTAACTTCCATGGACCGTATTTAGTATATAGAACAGAATATAACAAGAAAGATATAAATTATGGTACTTGAAAATTTTAAAACAACTTTTATTGCAGCGGAGAAATAGTTTGATTACAACAACTTCATAAACCAAGTACACTTAATATCCATCTTGATAAATTGTTTCAGAGTACAAAAAATAAAAAGCATAAACCCCAACTCAAGTAGCCATAAAAGAGATGAGATGAACTTTACTTTCAGCAATCCAAGCACTTCCAAAAGAGAGAGAAAGAGATCCGAGATCAAGCTCCACTAGTACTAGTCCCACCCTGAGAACCTGCGGGAGAAAGGAACATGGGAAGAGCATCTTTCATTAGTGGAGTTCGCCTATAATAACAGCTTTCAGGCTAGCATTGGCATGGCACCTTTTGAGGCTATTTATGGACGACCATGCCGATCACCTACTTGTTGGTGGGAATCCACGGACAAGGTTTTACTTGGACTCGACATGATTAGGGAGACTTCGAAGAAGATAAACCTGATTCGACGACGAATGAAGACAGCGCATGACCGACAGAAGTCATACGCTGATAAGAGACGAACCGATCTTGAGTTCAATGTTGGGGACATGGTTTTTATTAAGGTGTCACCGTTGAGAAACGTAGTCCGCTTTGGATCAGTAGGGAAGTTGACACCGAGGTTCGTAGGACCCTTTCCAATTACAGAGAGGATTGGGAAGATGGCGTATAGAGTAAAGTTACCAGAGAAGCTCAGTGGAGTTCATGATGTGCTTCACGTTTCACATTTGCGCAAGTGTTTACATGATACGGCGGAAGTGGTGGAGCCGCCCACGCTCAAAGAAGTGGAAGTAGAGCGCAATGCCACCGTTAGACGAGCTCCTACACGCATTCTCGGATCGGAGGTCAAAAAGCTACGCAACAAAGAAGTCAAGTTGGTCAAAGTGCAATGGGGAGATGATCAAAGAGACACGACTTAGGAGACGGAAGACAAGATGCGTACGCTGTACCCTTTCCTTTTTGAGCGTATGTTTTTAACTTCTCCTTTTTCTACCGCTTTGTTGATACTTGTCCTATCATTTAGTATTATCTTTGCGATGACATCTTCGATCTTTAGTTAGGAAGAACCCTATGGTTGCAAACATGTGTTTGAGACATGTCATGTTTGGTGGATGCAAATGGATGCAAGTGGTTGCTAGTGGTTGCTCGTGGATGCATGTACACACACCTTAGGCACTAGATCGGCTCAATCACCTTCATATTGCATATAATTGTGTGTGCATATCTATTTTAGTGGATGTATAATGGTTGTGTTATCATATAGATGTTGCATTTTGATGGTTGTGCACACATGTAGAAATAATATGCATCGATAGGATTCTTTCGCATACATAATGGACGCATAGCACTATCATGATTTGCATTAAGGAGGTCAGCTGAATCAGTAGACCGCCTGATTTTTGCATTAGATAAGGAACATATACACACACTTTTTTTATATGTTCATACGGCATTAGAAATCTTGTAAGGACAATGGATGCCTGTGTTTGATGGTTGAGTAGATGGATGATTGGATGTTAGGATATACATTCTCCTTAACTTGGGGATTTCGGGGGCGAAATCCTTTAAGGAGGGGAGAATGTAACACCCCATGATTTTAAACATTAAAATTAAGGAATACTTAACTTCAAATGTGGGAATTAAGGGAAACGGGTTGCGCCATTGCGTTCGTCTCAGAATTCTGCTTGGGATAAAGTCTGAGTTCTGTGAATTGGACTTCTATGAAGAAGTTATGGCCTTCCGAAGTTTCATAATTTAATTAAATTAAAAACAGCTCGAATTGGAAAATTCCCGCCCAAAGCCAGGTCGACCAGGGGGTTGACCTCCCTATACAGGTCTACCAGGGGGTCGACTTGGGGGTCGACCTGCCCACCGGGGCAGATTTGAAAGATGACGCTATTCTGACTTGTTGCTGAGTAATTAGGGCTGAGGTGTTATTCTATCTTGACTGGATGGTGTTGATTGATTCTAGGTTAATCAGACGGCTTTTAATTAATTAAAACTCTATATAAGCAACCTAAATCTCAACCTAAAATCATACTAATTCATACCAAGAGCCTCCATGCCGCCAATGGGGAACTAATTAGAGTAGCCGCCGTCTCTTTCAACTCAAAAACAAGATAGAAGCAAGAATCAAATCAAATCTAAAATTAGAATAACGATTAGTCTACATCAAAGGCGAGCAATTCAGTTTCAGAATAAAGATCCCAGAAAGACAAGACTATTCTTTTTGTTAGTGAGTATAATATCTTTCACAAAATAATTAATTAATTTAATTATGATAAGTTATAATTGGGATTATGAGAATATGATTATGAATCATGTGATGTTGGATTACATGTTCTTATATGAATTATATGCAAGTTTGTGATGTTGTACTATATGTTCTTATATGAATCTTATGCAAGTTTGGGATGTTAAAACATATATGAATCTTATGCAAATTTGGGATATTAAGACATATGTGAATCTTATGCAAGTTTGGGATGTTAAAACATATGTGAATCATGTATATACATATGCTAGTTTATATGCAAACATGTGACATTAATCTTTATGTTTAGATCCATATGCAAGTTTACATCTTTATGTTTAGATCTATATTTAGATCCATGGCAGTACATAGTTATGAAAATTTATGTTCTATATGCCCATTGTCTGTGCTAGTTTTGTGTGTGAATCATATGCTAGTTTGAATGAAATTCATATGCAAGTTACAGGAAAATCATATCCATATATGCAAGTTATTGGCTATGTGAACTTATGTCATGATTCTTAGATCTATTTTATGTGTTATGCAAGTTGTGATGTTGCTTTTCTTTTTATAAGTTTGACTATTTGCGAGTCTAACATATGTCATATTAAAACGTACGAATATCGTGGGGACGATGGGAAAATATTGAATATTCATAATTGTGAATTGGCATAAAATGGCCTTAAAAGGCATATAATTAATTTCATACATTAACTGGTATAATTTGTATACCTGGAAATTATGAACATAATTTAAGTGACAAATATGGACATAAATTAATTTGGAATTTATTGACAAATTTGAATAGTGATATTAATCCAATTTAGGGTTAAATAAATACGTGTAATAATTAACCGCCTAAGATACGAGGTTAGAACCGTTTGTGGTGTAAGACTGCCCGGACCCGCCCGGCAAATCCAACAACCACAAATGGTAGTCTAATGTGAGAGGTCAAAGGCACGAATTAAATGCATAACAGTTATAAAGACACAAGGTTAGGCTCGTTTGCGGTATAAAATTGCCCGGACCCGCCTGGCGAATCCAGCAACCTCAAATGTCAGTCTAATGTGGGAGGTTTTTACAAAGTTACGGTTATAATGAATTAAGTAACACTTAACCAGATAAACATGTTGTGGGACATAGGGGTTAAGTGGGTGCCTTGGGTGGCTTGTGAAATACGATTAGAAACACTTAACCAAGTTGAAACATGTAAGAAGACATGAATAAGAAAGGGGTTAAGTGGGAAACCTTAGTGGGGACCAAGCATAGGTGGAAAGCTTGGGTCAGGCATGTGGGCCCTTTTCAAACCAGTAACCCATTAAGTATCTTTGAGAGCTCGACCCAAGTCGAAGACGGGACACGCTTACTGGGTTTGATTGCAAGAGGTCAAAACGGGTTAGCGGTGGCAACGCAAGTCCAACGGGGTCATGTGCGTGCGTAGGCCCGGGCTGGTAGGTAAGACGTTGTTGCATCGTGTAGATATAAGCCGTGCACCTTTAGTGGTATCAGGTTGCCACTTTAAGGAGTGATACACCCCACTGTGGGACCAGCACAGGTATCTACGAGTTAAGGAGCCGATCGTATGGGGGTAATGGGTACAACTAGTGGAGATAGGGGCCGGTGGAACCTATGAAGGCAGCTAGGGGTACACGAAACTACCATTATCATTATTATGTTCTATAGGCGGGATCAACTTTTAGGGTGACTAGTAATGGTGCGTCGTAATTAGTAATGGTGCAGTTTTGTAATTATCCTATAGTGATTAGGAATGAGATTAACGCCATAATATTCCTCTTGTTTGCTTTGTCATGCCCACTTGTTTCACAGTCACACCTTGTTTTGCCAGTTTATGCCTTATCCTAGTTACTTCAATAATTATATTGTTAAAGCTATTATACTCGCCAGACTTTATGTCTGACCTCCTTGTTTTCGCCTCTTTTCTTCCTCCCCCCCCCCCCAGATTCTTAGGGTGGGACTAGTACTAGTGGAGTTTGATCTTGGATCTCTTTCCCTCTCTTTTGGAAGTGCTTGGATTGCTGAAAGTAAAGTCCATCTCATCTCTTTTATGGCTATTTGTGTTTGGGGTTTTTCTTTTTACTTTATGTACTCAGAAAACAATTTGTCAAGATGGATATTTAGTGTACTTGGTTTTACTGATGGTTTATATAGTTGTTGTAATCAAACTATTTCTCCACTGCAATAAAATTGTATCTAATTTTTCAAGTACCAATATATATATTTGTCTTGTTATATTCTGTTCTATACACTAAATACGCTCCATGGAAGTTAATGCATTCCCTTTGAGAGTGACATTAATGGACGTGGGGTGTTACAGGAGTGATGCTGAGGAAGACGCGACGTGGGAGACTGAGGACAAGATACGCGCAGCATACCCTTATCTTTTTGAGGATACATTCTTGATCTCTTTTTCCAAAAGTTTATGCATGCTTGTATCTATCTCTTAAGTATATCTCCTCGGTCCTATTCTTGATCCTTAGGTAGAAACCAATGGATGCAAACATGTATTTGAAACATGTTATGATTGATGGTTGCAAGTGGTTGCTAGTGGTTGCTCGTGGATGCATATACACACACACTACGTACTAGATCGGCTCATTCACTTTCATATTGCATATGCATATATGAATTTATATATGGATTGAAACTTGATGTGTTATCATATGAACATTGCATTTGTACGAATGATTGTGCACTCATGTAGAAGTTACAAAATACAATTAGGAATAATTGCATACATGAAGGACTCATAGCACTGACATGATTCGCATCAAGGAGGTCAACTGAATCAGTAGACCGCCTGATTTTGCATTAGATAAGGGCATATACACACACTATGCATATGATCATGAAAGCATTAGAAACCATTTAAGGACAATGGATGCCTACGATTGATGGTTGAGTAGATGGATGTTGGATGTTAGTATACATTCTTCTTAACTTAGAGATTTCAGGGACGAAATCCTTTAAGGAGGGGAGAATGTAACACCCCGTATTTTCTTTGAATATTAAAATTAACAAATCTAAGAACACTTAATTTTTAGAAGAAGAACTAAGGGAAACAGGTTACGCCATTGCGTTCGTCTTGAAATTCTGCTTGAGATAGATTCCTTGTTTGCGTGAATCAGGCTCAGTATGAAGAAGTTATGGAGGTTAGAAGATTTCAAGTTTAAGTAGAATATAAATATAAATAAATAAAATAAAATAAAAAACTAGTTCGAAATTCAAAATTCGGACAGAAAAGGCTGAGCGGGAAATTTCCTGCTCAGGGTGTCGACCCCCCCCCCCAAGGGGGAGTCAACATAGGTGTCGACCCCCTATAGGGGAGTCGACATAGGTGTCAACCCCCCGTAGGGAGTCGACCCCTTTGAGATCTATTCCTATGAAAAATTTTAGTAGCTCTAAGCTGATGTGGCCTTCCCTGATTGGCCAATGACTAATTTCTGAGGTGTTAGGGCTAATGTGTCGTGCTATGATTGGTCGGATGACACATCTCTTTGGTTTGATGGCTCTGATTTCTCCTAGACCAATCCAAAGGCTAGAATTAATCCTAGACATCTATATATACGTAGCCAAACCTAGATCCTAACCTCATAACCCTAAGACTATGGTGTCGTCATGTTGTTCGTCTACAAACTAGCCTGGCCTCCTTCATCTTCTCTTAACTAGAAAAATAAATCCAAACAAGTAATCGATTAGAAGAACTTCAAATCAAGTGTCTACATCAAAGGATAGCTTTTCAAATTCAGAAATCAGATCCCAGAATACAAGATCCATCCTTTTTCTATAAGTTTAGTTATTATTTAGATTTAAATATCTAATAGAAATCATGACTGTAATGATCGGATCTAGAACAATGCCTAATTCTGATTCGTGCTTATCCTTTTGTCAAATCTAAATTGCTTATGCCTATGAGACTATTGTGATTGATGTAATGGTACCTATCATGCCTATGAGACTGTTGGACTGACATAATAGAACCTGTCATGCCTATGAGACTGTTGGACTGACATAATAGAACCTATCATGCCTATGAGACTGTTGGACTGACATAATAGAACCTATCATGCCTATGAGATTGTTGGACTGACATAATAGAACCTATCATGCCTATGAGAGTGTTTGACTGACATAAATGAACCTATGCCTATGAGACTATTGTGATTTATCAAATGGGACTTATCATGTTGTACATTAAATTAGTAATTCTCTTAAGTCCCATTCTATCTAATCTTTATACCTATGGTGTGATTTGCTTAGCTTGTCTACACATAGTGCTAATGTACAACATTGAAACATGATTCTTGAATTTGATACATCTTTACATGCCTAATTTTCCTTATGTCAATTCTTAGGCTCCTTCTCTATTTTTTCCCTTTTTTTACTTGCTTTTGTGAATATAAGTTCATTTGGAACTTAGATTGAAACTCGTTGTACGTGTGATTATAACGCAGGGAAAGTTGGGTATAATTTAATTTAGCAAATTTTGGGCATAGCTTGGGAATGTGGCATAAACTTGTATTTACTGTACTTGTGACACATAGATTTGGAAACATATGACAAATATGTAAATTGGCTAAAGATGAACATGCCTAACCCGAGGTTAGATTGAGTTGCGATGTAAGACTGCCCGGAACCGCCCGATACATCCAGCTACCGCAACAATATAAATCTAATGTGAGAGGTTAGCGCATTAAGCCCCAAAAACACGAGGTTAGATTGAGTTGCAGTGTAAGACTGCCCGGAACCGCCCGGCACATCCAGCGACCGCAACAATGTATATCTAATGTGAGAGGTTGGTGCTTCAATGAATGAATTAAAGCTAAGGAACAGACAGGCTAAGAATGGTAGGGTTAAGTTAATTAAGGCAACACTTAACCAATACAACATGTTAGCAAAACAGATGGGTGAGGTTAGGTAAATTTTGAGAACACTTAATCGTTATAACATGTTCATTAGGAAACCCTAGTAACTGGGACCCATTTCAGCAGTAACTGACATAGATGTATCACGGTACCTTGAACTAGACAGGGTAGGGAACGATTACTGGGCTGATTATAAGCGGTCAAAATAGCAGCAGTGGGTGCAGCAGTATAGTTCCGACGGAGTATGGGCGTGCACGTACTCCGGAGTAGAAAAGCAGGCACTAGGCATCAGTAGTATACACTATGCATCTTGAATTTGTGTCAGGTTGCCACCATAGGAATTGATACAACCTATGGTGGGACCAGCATAGGTATCTACAATCGAGCGGGGCCGAATGACACAAGTAAAAAAATGCATGCGAGTAGAAGCCGATTGGGAAAGGGATCACTTTGTTATGAACAAATGATGGTAGTAGAAACATTTGTAGTAGTTGCAGAGAAATGAAAATCAGTGCGATAAGTATATTCAGTTTATCTTGCCTTATCTTATGTTATCTTATTTCTATGGTATTGTCCTATGTTCAGTTTATTCATGTCATGATCCTTTTACTTGTTTACGTGCTGAATAATCACTGGACTTACCAAACTTATGTCTGACTTGTTTTCTTTCGCCTTCTTTTCTTCCGTTCCCCCCCCCCAGGTCCGTAGGGAGGGAATACTTCAGCTTAGTGCAGACCTTTTCCCGTTTGAAGAGAGTAGATGTATCGCTTGGATTCTCTCTTCTTCGGCTATGGCTATGGTTACACTTTTATTGGGGATTTATGCTGCTTCACTACTGTTTTATACTTCTTTAAGTACTTGGAGTTTTAAATCAAGGCAGATGTTTCATTGTAATAATTTAGAAGTTGGGTTTTGAGACAATGCTTGTAATGTTTTGACTGAACCACGCTATTTATGAATTGATTTCAGTTTTCTACTGTTTATATGTCTGTCTTGTAAATTATCTATGTCTTTTACCTAAAATGCTTCACCAAAGTTAATGTATTCCCTTTGTGAGTGACCTTAACGAAGGTGGGGTGTTTCATTGTGGATCTTATGAATAGGGTTTTCAGGGATCAACTAAATAAGTTTGTTCTTGTGTTCGTGGATGATATCTTGATTTACTCAAGGACAGAGGAAGAACACAAGGAACATTTGAGGATAGTGATGGAGGTGTTGAGGAAACACCAATTGAAAGCAAAATTTTCTAAATGTCACTTTTGGAGGAGGGAAGTGAGATTCTTGGGCCATATTGTTTCAGAGAATGGTATTGCCGTGGATCCTGCAAAGGTAGTTACGGTGCAGGATTGGTCTATGCCCAAGAATGCAATGGACATGAGAAGTTTCTTGGGGTTAGCTAGATATTACCATAAGTTTATCCAAGATTTCTCTAACATAACGACGTCATTAACTCAATTGACCAAAAAGAATCAAGATTTTGCTTGGGACGAAAGGTGTGAGAATGATTTTAAAATCCTAAAGGAGAATTTAGCGTGTACACCAGTGTTAGTTATTCCTAAAGGGAATGAAGGGATGATGGTATACACGGATGTATGTGGTACCAGATTAGGTTTTGTACTGATGCAAGGAGGTAGGGTTATAGCTTATGCTAGTCGGCAACTGAAACCGCATGAGAAAAGATATCATACCCATGATTTGGAATTGGCAGTATTCGCATTAAAGATGTGGAGACACTATCTCTTGGGAGAATGATTCGAGTTATTTACCGATTATAAGTCATTAAAGTATCTTTTCTCCCATAAGGATTTAAACCTTCATCAGCAGAGATGGTTAGAGATCTTGGCTTTGTATGATTTCAATATCGCATACACACCCGGGAAGGGCAATGCAGTAGCAGATGCATTGAGTAGGAGGCATGCCAGTTTGGGAGCTATGTTTCTTGAATGGAAGCAATTAGACTATATCATAGATATGATTTCATACCTAAATGTGAATTGGGCCCAGAGATGTTAGCAAGTTTAACAATCAGACTAACTTTGATTATGCAGATTAGTTCCAGCCAGAGGAACGATCCTAACCTATTAGAAATCATCTCCAAGCTAGAGATGGGTATCGACGGTGAGGAGATGAACAAGTATGGGCTTGATCGAGAAGGATGGCTTCGAAAGAATGGGGGACTAGTTGTACCCAACGTTAATGGATTGAGAGATGAAGTGCTTAGAGAGTGTCATCACTTGAAACTGACTATACATCCCGGTGGTAACAAAATGTATCGGGACATGAAGCAAACCTACTACTGGGAAGGGATGAAGAGAGACGTTGGGAAGTTTATATCCAAGTGCATGAATTTCCAGTTAGTTAAAGCCGAGCAAAAGAAGCCTAGTGGTTTGTTACAACCCTTAGAAATTCCCGAATGGAAATGGGAACAAGTCTCAATGGATTTTATAGATAGGTTGCTAAGGACTAGATCGGGTTATGATGGTATTTGGGTGATTGTGTATCGATTGACCAAAAGTGCAAGATTTATACTGGTCAAGTCGAATAGAACGGCAGCTAAGTTAGCGGAGCTATATATGAAGCGGGTAGTGAGATTTCATAGAGTACCTAAAAGTATTATGAGTGACCGAGTTCCATTATTTACTAGTGGATTTTGGAAGAGCTTACAAGAGGATTTAGGGTCAGAATTATATCTCAGTACCGTGTACCATCCTCGAACTAATGGTCAAACAGAGAGGGTGAATCGTGCGTCAGAGGATCTTTTGAGAGCTTGTATGTTGGATTTTGGAGGCTCATGGGATGACCATTTGCATTTGGTTGTGTTCGTATATAATAATAGTTATCAATCCAGTATTGGTATGGCTCCATTTGAAGCTTTATACGGAAGATCGTGCAACTCACCCTCATGGTGTTTGGAAGTCGGCGAGAAATTTGTGCTTGGGCTAGATGTAATAAGAGAAACTTCAGATAAGATCAAGGTTATTCAACAGTGAATGAAGGCTGCCCAAGATAGGCAGAAGAGTTATGCTAATAAAAGACGAAGAGATTTGAAATTCTCCGCTAGCGACTTGGTATTCGTCAAGATTTCTCCGTTGAAGAGTATGATTCGATTTGGTAGGAGGGGTAAATTAGCACCAAGGTTTGTTGGTCCATTTCCAGTTCTCGAACAAGTTAGGAATTTAGCACATAAAGTTGGATTGCCTGACAAGATGGTGGGAGTGCACAATGTATTTCATGTCTCTCAGTTAAGGAAGTTCATGCACGATTTTGATATGACTATTTCACCAGATCAGTTGGATGGTATAGAGATAGAACCCGAGGCAGTTGGAAACCTCAGACCGGCTATCGGGTATGATACGAAGCAACTTCGAATAAAGACGGTGAAACTGATTAAGGTCCAACGGGGTGATACTGAGAATGACTGTACTTGGGAAATCGAGGAGAGCATAAGGAAGTTGTATCAGAGCTCTTTACCTGGTAAGATTTTTAATTGTGATATAGTTATTCCCTTATTAGTAAACCGCATGCTAGGATAGGCTTGTTGTGTTATGTATGTTTGATTGTTTGTAAATGGCTGATAGGCATGTGGGGTACCATTGTTGTTTCTTAGTTATGGAATTTTGAGGGAAAAATTTCTTAATTGGGGGAGAGTGTAACGACCCGCATTCTACGTATTGGAGGATCGCAGGATATTTATTTTATTTTCATGCGAAGTCGGATGGTCATTTAACTTTGGGAAACGACTATTGGGGTCATTTCCCACATTCACGATTTTTGCCGAATTTTAAATGAATGTTTTGCCCCTGGAGAATCTTGTTTTGCCTATAACTTTTGATTGGTAAGGAGTTTTGACCTGAAATCACTTCCATTGGATTCGAATGATGGTTTCCCATTCCGTAGAGTGGTCACATTAATCAAACGGACTTACTGTTTGGGAGATATGGTTGAAAAAAGATTTGTAGATGGAAAAACAACCTAATTGGGCTTAATAGAGTGATTATCAGTTAGGCCCATAACCCATTTCAGGACTAGGGTTATAGGAGGGCTGAAAGGAGTTAGAGAATCATCTTCTTTCATTTTTCTAGCCTCCACAAACATTTCTCTAACCTTAGTAATGGCCTCCATCTTCAAAATCTCTCTCTAATCACTTTCTAATCACAAATTAGTAAAATCTACATCAAATCAAGTTGGAATAGCACCAAAATCGAGGTAGATCTGTCGCACTACATTGAAATCCAAGCCAAATTAGTAAAATTTCATATCTATCACTAATTATTGGCTAAGGTTAGTGATTTGCATGTTTATACACTAATTATGGCTAATTAGGGGTGATTAGTGATAACTAGCGAAATTATACATTATAGAAATGGAAAAATATGCATAAATTCTAGAATCATATTTTATGTCACATATATGAATTTGCTTTAATTTGGATTAAGTTTGCTAATCCCAAATTTAGAGAATTAATGGGAAAATCATGGATTTGGGCATGTTTGATCTAAAATAGTCTATGTGATTGATGTTTTGATCTCTTTGATTGAACCCATATGTTGTTATTGTTGTTTTGGATGTTTTATGATTGTTTAGTAAAGTTAGAATGGTTGAAAACGCCATCGTGTGGCGAAAATTGCTTGCTGGAAAGTGGCGCAGATTTTGGGTCGCATGACCGACCCAGGGGAGTGCAACCGACCGACCCGGAGTTGTACGAGCGACCGAGACTGAGAGCTCATACGACTAACGACCCTGGTGAGGTAGAACAACCGACTGACCCATAGGATATACAAGCGACCGACACAATGGAGTTAGAGCAATCAACCAGTGGATTTTGAGCAATCAACCAGAGGAGCTCGAGAAACCGACCCATGGGCTTGAGCGACCAACCGTGGAGGATGACTCGAACCAAGATGATGACTCCGAACCGAACTGGATTCGAACTTCTACTACGCAATGACAATCGTAAACTCTTATGAAGATCGCCTCTAATCTGACCAAAACCTGAAATGCAAAGAAAGTCCAAATGAGAAGTTATGGATGAGGATCCAGATGGGAACCCACGAGTTAACTTAAAGAGTTGGCCTTTGCTGCGGGACATTGAAAGTGAATATGCAGCAGTATAGGATCATGTAGTATGGAGAATAGGATATAATACCTATATAACAGAGTAGAAAGTAGTAAATCACAAAGTCGATTTATACTGGTTCGGACCACTGTCCTACGTCCAGTCCCAGACTTACTTCTAGTATTTCACTAACTCTAAAACCCTCACTTCACCCGGAGGAGTAGGTTCATAATTACCCGAACCACTGAACGGGATTTCATGCCTCAACCACTGAAGAAGTCTTCACTAATACAGACTAATTGTTGACTCTTTTGTGTTCTTGATAGCACGGATTGTCGAATATTAAGTACACCCTTCCTATAGCCTTTCCTTGATGATAATCGTGTAGTGCGTGAAGGAATATGGAAGTTTAAAAGTTTCAAGTATGAAAATAGATAGCTTTTTAGAACTTAGAGAGCTTTGAATAAGATAGAGAGAATAAGAATAAAATTCGATGATTAGATCATCTAAGCAATTCTCTATTTATAATATATAAATAGACACAATTGATCGTGAAGAGTTTCGATGAAGAGATATAGATTAATTAGTTGTGTCTCTTCATAAAGGATGCAACTCTTCGGAATTCAGATGTCTGAAAATAAAATTCAGATGTCTGTTTATTTTAAAAATCAAGTCAGCAAGGAAATAGTGTATTTCGGGGGCATTTCAGATGTCCGAAATATATCAACCAGACGTCTGAATATTGTATTTAAAAACATTCTGTTTCAATAAACAGACGTCTGAAATTTTTAGACCAGACGTCTGTTTTCTGTTATCAGCCTATTCCTTGCCTATTTTTCAATGAAAAACAATGTATATAAAATATGTGTGTGTTTGTAATCATCAAGGAAGATTTTAACATATGAATCTAGGACTAATAGACTCTTACAACATATAAATGATCTTCGTTTTGTGTCCTTGAGTCAGATTGTCAAAAGTATCTTCCTGCAACATAGAATTAGTCGAATATATATGATTATAGTTGTCATAGTCAAAATACTCATATAGCATGATCCAAAATTCTCCCCCTTTTTGACTAATGACAACTATATATGCTTCCCCTGTCAATATGCATATAATTTCACTTGTTTTTTATATGCCCCCTGCCAATATGCATACAATATCACGTTTTCTCCCCCTTTGTCATTTGAAAAAAAGGAATACTTAAGAAAAAATTGAAGCATGAATGCAATACACACGAGTATACGTAGAATATAAACATAAAGTACGAACATTCATGACATCACACATACATAGTAGAGTTTTGTGTAGAAATAAGAGAAGTAGCAAAATATTACACAACACAAACTAAATAAAAGTTCTTAGGCAAAATATTTAACCGTACCACCTTCAATACTTATATATCCGCGGAAGTAGATCCTACAAGAGATGTTCCATCGTTCGATGGTAAGCTTTGTTCGGAATCCGGAACTTCTTCGGGAGAACTAGATGACCATTGAAATGGTGCTGGAGCTTGTGCTTGAGTTGAAGAAGTGCCGATGCAAGAAACTACATCCCAAATTTTATTTAAAAAGCCTTTGATTGAGTTAATTTTTTGTTTGTTTGCTTTTCAAAACGTTTTAGGTCTTTGTGAATTTTAGATTGATTGCGAGAAAGCGTAACCAAAGCTTGTTTGGAGGAAGTGTCGGGAGAGATAATTTCAATGCCTTCCTCTTCTTCTTCCTGTAGGCGTTGACGATGAGAAGGCTCAACAACTAGAGTTTCCGGTTGAGTAGCAACATGTTGAGTCCAATCCTCAAAAGACATGTATTCTAAGGTTTGGCAGATTTGGATCAATATCCATTAGTTTTAATGTTTTAGACCCAATTTCTTTAATACTCTTAGAAGGAGTCTCTGGTATAATAACTTCACAAGCTGTAAGTATACGAGTGATATAAGCACCGTAATGGATAGTCTTGTATTTGCGCTTGAGAGTAATATTTTTCCATTCGTCTATGATAATGTGAGCCCAATTGATTTTCTTTCTTGAGTATAGTGCATTTAAAGCCTGAAAGTCATGTTTGTATACTTTTTCATAACTTCCTGTGCGTGGTTGGATTGTTCGGACTAAGATACGGTTTAATAGACGAGCTTGTGGTCGAAGTTGGGTGGAAGTAAGTTGACGCATATCAATGAGATTATCGAAGAGAAATTTATGAGATGTCTCATCTCTTGTACTCATATCCACTTCTATCGTATCTATGTCAACCTCTTGCCAAGCACAAGTTAAGATTTGCCCAAAACGTTGAATTGGAAGTAAAATTCTTTTTCCATAAACCATTGTCCAAACACAATCTTTTTTGTTCTGAGGATTTGTATGGTCAAGATTCATATTGGCTAAAAATAATTTGCATGGAAGAGGGTATATAGGGACATCATTCGCCTTGAAATCGACCAAAGATTCAAAATTGTAATACCGTGCATATTGTATTAGACGATAGTTGGAGAAAGCATCGAATTTAACAAAGGCTCCTTCAAAAAATTTGGATTTGGACATTGCTTTGTACCTTGCTTTTGCCATGTCATCCCAAAGCCATTTTTGAATCAAATTTTCAGATGGTGATGCAGTTGTTGTCGCTCTTAGGCGTTTTCCACGATTTTCCACTGTTTTTTTTGATGAAAAGTTGATAATTTTGTTTGATTTTGAAAATTGGGGGCTAGGGTTTTTATTGAGAGTGAAAGGGAAAAAGTAAAAGTGAAGAGATGAATGGTAAAAAGGTGGGTAGATGAGGAGTTATAATGAGTAATCGACATGACTTTTTATTTTTTTAAAACAATTCTGCGATGATTCAGATGTCTGAACTTCAGGGGTCAGACGTCTGAATTTGGGAAAAATTTGACCCGCAAAGAATTAGTTCATTTTAAGCACTTTTCAGACGTCTGTTTTAAATTATTTAGACATCTGTTTTTGAAGTGAAATATTTTATTCTCAAATTTCAGACGTCTGATTTATTTAATTCAGACGTCTGTTCATACAGACAGATGTAATATTTGCCTTATATGAAAACGAAATATGTTAATACAAGTAAAAATTATATAAGTTGTTTATTTGCTGGATGGAGGAGTCTTTGTAGGGGTTGTATAGCTTTTCCCTTCATTTGTGTTATAATTCTTTTCCCAAGAATTCGGACTATAAGATGGACGCTGTGGAGAGTAGCTATAGAATTTCTTAGTAAGATTAACCAGATCTTCTTCATTGCGATGAGACGCAGATGGATCGATAGGATCTGAAGGAATCGGTAGCGGCGAAGATACATCTTTCAGTTTTGGCCCACAAAATTTATAAATCATCTTTTCAAGAAGACTCAAGTGGGATGCTATCACTTTTTGTTCAAAATATAATTCTTTTTGAAGCGCTATTTGTTCACTTTGATAGTGATGAATGTCATCTATTTTCCTCTTCGTGTCTGGAGATGAAAACAAAGCTCTTTTCGCCTTCTTAGAATCAGGAGTATATCCTGTATGATAATTTCCCCAACGATAATGTGGTTCATTCGTTGGAGTTGGTGTAGGTAGTTTAGGAGAATCGGACGATTTTTCGGTTGTGAAGGTGATGTTGATAGAAGAATTTGAACTTGAAGGCATTTATTGAATTTTTAAAGTAATGAAGACTATTGTTAAGAGATGTAGAAATATATAGAAGTGATTATGTAAAAAATGTGAGGTCATTAAATTTATAACCAGAGAATTTTGTTTTGAAGAGAGCATTTTTAGGAAGCTATCTAAACTTAGGTATTAGATTAATTATGAAATAGCAAGTTTGTTGTGATGAAAAAATTATAAGTCTTTAACAGATATTATTCCTAGTTCACGTCTTAGCTTTATAAAAGTATTTTTCAAAAGGGGTTTGGTGAAAAAATCAGCAATCTGGTTCTCAGTTGATACGTATTCTAAATTGATTATGTCCTTTTCTATATTATCTCTTAAGAAATGATGTCGTATGTCTATATGTTTAGTTCTAGAGTGATTTACTGGATTTTTCGATAAATTTATTGCACTTGTATTGTCACAATATATTGTAGATTTAGTTAAGTTTACTCCAAAATCTCTGAGTGTTTGTTGCATGTATATTACTTGTGCACATGATAAAGCAGCAGATATGTATTCTACTTCACATGTAGAAAGAGATACACAATTTTGCTTCTTACTGAACCAAGATACAAGTGATTTTCCAATGAAATGGGATGTACCACTTGTACTTTTTCTATCCGTCCGGGATCCACCAAAATCAGCATCGCTGTAAGATACTAATTTGAATGGACATCCTGTAACACCCTGTATTTTCTATAAACGTTAATGTAACAAATCAAAGTATACTTAATTTTTAAGAGAAGAATTAAGGGAAACGGATTATACCATTGCGTTCGTCTCAGAATTCTGCTTGAGATAGAGTCCGAGTTTGCGTGAATCGGACTTCGTATGAAGAAGTTATGGCCTTCGGAAGTTTCAGCTCAAATTAAAAAAAACAGCTCGAAATTGAATTCAAAATTCAAAACAGAACCCAGAAGTGGGCTGGGCGGGAAATTTCCCGCCCAGGACCCAGGTTGACCAGGGGGTCAACCTCCCCCTATAGGTCGACCTAGGGGTCGACCTGCCCTGTTTTTCCAGATCCGAGGCAGAATTCATTTTTATGTATTCGGGCTGATTTCTGGACCAAATTCATGAGTTCTACGCTATATAAACGCCCCCAAACTTCACTTTCTCCACACAACTTCATTATGCCTATACTCTGCCTCAAGCCTAATTAAAATTAATCTTATTCTCCATTAAAACAAGTTACAGTTCTTCTTCAAATTGGAGATTCAAATCAAGATAAAGCTTCAAGTTGGACCATAGGCATTCCGCTTCAAGCAACGTCACTCGAATCATAGCAAATCGCCTTTTCTAAACCGATCACTGTAAGTTCGGTTATTCCTTAGATTTGAACGTGTAATTGGAATTGTGAATGTAATGAATCAAAATATAGAACTATACCAATTTGCAAGTTAATTATCTTTGATTCGTGCTTATGTCAAATCGAAAGTTATTTATGCCTTTGGATCTGATTTACGACTATGACTATGAAACTTTTGCCTAAGACTATGACTATGAAACTATTGCCTATGACTATGACTATGACTATGAAACTATTGCCTATGAAGTTATTGCCTATGACTATGACTATGAGACCTTTGTCTAAGACTATGGCCATGAACTGTCGCCTATGAAATTATAACTATGAATCATAACTATGAGACTATTGCATATGACATTGATTAAGAAATTATTATGATTAGTCGCCCATGACTATTGTGGTTAATTGCCCACGACTATTGTAGTTAGTTGCTTATGACTATTCCCATTGTTATAATTAACCGATCATGTTGTACCTTGAACTGGCATTATATTGGACCAAATCACCTATGCTTATTCCCTTGATTATGTGGATCTCATATTTAGTGTGCCACTTGGCTAGTTTATTCCTATTCACTATTATGTACATCGAACCTGTTGGAGCCATTATTTTTGCATGCCTAATCTTTTATATCAATTCTTATGCTTATCCCCTATTCCTTTTGATTAGTGTCATTTCATGAGTACATAGAAAACTTGTGAAATCATGTTATACGTACGATTATGATGCGGGGATTTGGCATAGCTTAATTAAGTTAGTTTGGCATAATAAATATGTTGGCATAATCTAAATTGGTTATAATAGTGAATGATTTACATGCATATTAGACTTGGGCATAAATTGATAAATTCAATTGGCCGTAAAGTGTGTAATTGGCGTGTAAACTAAGTTTTGGACATAAATGGTAAACTAGAATATTAAATCTAGTTTTGACATGAACCGTAAGTTGGAATGTTAATCTAGATTGGGCATGAATTGTAAAAGGGGAATATTAAATCTAAAATTGGTATAAACTGCAAGTTGGGCTGATTGATACGTAAACCAAGTTTTGGGCATAGAATATAAATATGCTAATTTGCATGACAAATAAGTATGATTTAGGCTAAATTGATTTACGAAAATTTTACATAAATAGTAAATATGTAAAAGATGAATATGCCTAACCCGAGGTTAGACTGAGTTGTGGTGTAAAACTGCCCGGAACCGACTGGCACATCCAGTGACCACAACAATACCTGTCTAATGTGGGTGGTTAGTGCATCAAGCCCAGAAAGACCCGAGGTTAGACTGAGTTGTGGTGTAGAACTGCCCGGAACCGACCGGCACATCCAGTAACCACAACAATATCTGTCTAATGTCAGTGGTTGGTGCTTTAATTAATTAATTAATTAATTAAGGCTCATGAATAAATCAAGCTAGAAATGGTGAGGTTAAGTAATTAGGGAAACACTTAACCGTAATAACATGTTAACTAGGCAAATAGGTGAGGTTAAGTAAAATTAGAACACTTAACCGTTACAACATGTTAATTAGACAAGTGGGTGAGGTTAAGTAAATTTAGAACACTTAACCGTTGTAACATGTTAATTAAGCAGATGATAGGGTTAAGTTAACTAAGGTAACACTTAACCAAAATATATAATGACATGTGGTGGGGTTAAGTAATATAAGAGGATAACACTTAACCAATTATATAACATGATGTATGGGAAGGGTTAACTTAACACGAGAACAACACTTAACCAATATAACATGATTTGAGGTAGGGTCAAGTCAACACCAGAAGGAAACACTTAACCAACATGACGTGACGGGTGGATGGGTTAAGTCAACTTGAATTGAGTAATGACACTTGACCAATATAACTTGATGAGCGAATGAGGTTAAGTTAAATGGGAAATACTTAACCAATATAACCTGATGAATGAACAGGGCTAAGTTAATAAATCACACTTAACCAATCCAACATGATAAGCAAGAAAGGTTAAGTTAATAAGAACCACTTAACCAACACGAGTTGACGAGTAGGAGGTTAAGTACACATCGGGTAGGTGGGTAATATTAGTAAATATAGGCCCACAAAACTTAACCATTAAATAAACATGCTTGAATCCGTGGGAAGGTTAAGTGCACGTCTGGTTGGTGGGTAATATTAGTAAATATAGGCCCACAAAAACTTAACCGTTAAGAAAACATGCTAGAATCGGTGGGAGGGTTAAGTACATCTCGTATAGGTAGGTAATATTGGTATATATAGGCCCACAAACTTAACCAGCATGAAACCCTAGTAACGGGGACCCATTTCAGCAGTAACCCACATAGATGTATCATGGTACCCTGAAACTAGGCAGGGTAGGGCACGATTACTGGGCTGATTATAAGCCGTCAAAAATAGCAGCAGTGGGTACGTCAGTGTAGGTTCTGACGATTTACGGGCGTGCACGTACTCCGAAGTGGAAAAAGCAGGCACTGGGTACCAGTAGTCATACACTGTGCATCTTGAATCGTGTCGGGTCGCTATCATAAGGCTTGATAATGGGGCCAGCACAGATATCTACATGAAAGAGAGGGCCGACTGACATAGACACATGGAAAATTAATACAAGTAGGTAGCATAATCCCTAGTTGGACCTAGGTCGCGTAAACCCTGAATCCGAGAAGCGTTCAATAGGTAGCATAAACCCCAGTGGCCCTGGGTAGTGTAAACCCCGGTTGAATCTAGTAAGCACTCGATAGTGAACCCTAGATTAGATCTAGGTAATAAACGGAATCCCCATAATAGATGTACACCTGAAGGCAACCGCAAATACGGGGATTGGGATCACGTTATCATATGATCATAGATTACTAGTTTGGACACCAGTTAGGTAGTGCAGAGATATAGAAATCAGTATAAACAGAGTAGTTGCGAAGCAAAGAAGGAGTAGAAGCGCATTCAGTTTATCAGTACAGTCTGTTTATCGGTACATTCAGTTTATCTTGCCATATCCCATGCTTATCCCATATTATCTTGTTACTATGGTTTAGTCTTATATTTAGTTTATTCATGTCATGACCCTTTTCCTCGTTTAAATACTAAGAATCACTGGACTTACCAGACTTTATGTCTGACCTAGTTTGCTTTCGCCTCTTTCCTTCCGTTCCCCTCCCCCCCGAACCCTACCTAGGTAGTCAGGGAGGGAATAGCTCAGATTTGTTTGGACCGTTACTCTTTACAAGCTTGAAGACTCTTTGACGTGTTGCCTTGGACTCTCTCTTCTACTGCTATAGTTGGCTCATGCTTTATTTGGGGAAATCATTTTATGCTTCTTTATTTTTGTAAACAAGACAGGATACTTTGGTATTGTAAAACAATCTTTGTACAAGCTGTTTATCAATGAAATAAAGTTTTATTTATTTGCCGCTGCTTTAATTGTCTGTCTTGTAATTTATCTGCATCTTTTACCTATAATGCTCCACCGAAATTAAGGCATTCCCTTTGTGAGTGACCTTAACGGAGGTGGGGTGTTACACATCCTTTTGGATAAAATAGACCGAAATCTCTTGTATTATTGAGATATCTTAAAATTCTTTTTACTTCTCTATAATGTGATTCTTTAGGATCCGATTGAAATCGTGCACATAAACATACACTCATCATAATATCAGGACGACTTGCAGTTAAATACAATAAAGAACCAATTATACTTCTATATAATTTTTGATCAATGCTTTTTCCATTTTCATCTTTTTCAAGATGAACTGAAGTACTCATTGGCGTTGGCTTACTTGAAGTATTGTCTAAGACAAATCGTTTAATTAAATTATTACAATATTTTTCTTGGTAAATAAAAATACCATTTGAAATTTGTTTAATTTGTAGTCCAAGAAAGTATGATAGTTCTCCCATATGAGACATTTCAAATTCTTTTGTCATTATAGTAGAAAATTCTTTACCTAAGTTTTCATTAGTTGATCCAAAAATGATATCATCTACAAAAATTCGTATAATTAAAATATTTTTATTTGTATTTTTAATGAATAAAGTTTGATCTGCTTTTCCTATTTGAAAACCCAAATTTATCAAGTAGCTTTTAAGTCGTTCATACCAAGCACGAGGTGCTTGTTTTAAACCATATAACGCCTTATTAAGTTTATAGACATGATCAGGATATTTTTCATGTTTAAATAGTGGAGGTTGTTCTACATAAACATTTTCTTTAATAAAGCCATTTAAGAAAGCACTTTTTATGTCCATTTGATAAGGTTTGAAATTATAAAAACTTGCGTATGCTAATAAAATACGTATAGCTTCTAGTGTTGCTACGGGTGCGAAAGTTTCTTCATAATCAATACCTTCTTCTTGATTATACCCTTGAGCAACTAATCTGGCTTTATTTCTTGTTATATTACCAAGTTCATCTGCCTTGTTTTTATATACCCATTTTGTACTAATAACTGATTGATCGTTTGGTCGAGGCACTAACTCCCAGACATCATTACGTTCAAATTGATTTAATTCTTCTTGCATTGCGATAATCCAGTAGTCATCTGTAGCAGCTTCCTTCGGATTCTTTTGTTCAATAGCTGAAAGAAATGCTACATAACCCATTTGATTTAATTGACTTCTTGTTCGAACATGTGAATCAATTTCTCCAATAATGTTTTGAGTAGGATGAT
The DNA here is from genome assembly GCA_030737875.1 of Allium sativum. Lineage (NCBI taxonomy): Eukaryota > Viridiplantae > Streptophyta > Magnoliopsida > Asparagales > Amaryllidaceae > Allium > Allium sativum. The sequence goes on along the minus strand of CM060919.1, from coordinate 601,000,485 downwards.
CTCTTAGTATTCTTGGAGGTGATCTGATGGTTTCTATGGGATTATTCTCCGTATTTTCAAGACTAGTGTTTTCAATAACTTCATCATCGTCTTTATTCTTTATATTTTTATCAAAATTATCATCAAAAGATACATGTAAGGATTCTTCTATAGTATTAGTTTGTTTATTGAAGATACAATATGCTTTACTAAGTTCTGAATATCCAACAAAAATTCTGTGATCGGCTTTTGCATCAAATTTTCCAAGATGATCTTTAGTGTTAAGCAGAACCAAAAATTCTAAAGTATGAAATGTTTGGTTTTCTACCATTAAAAAGTTCGTAAGGTGTATTTTTAGTTAAAGGACGAATAGATATTCGATTTAATACGTAACAAGCAGTTGCTACTGCTTATGCCCAAAATTGTTTAGGTAAAGTACTTGCATTAAGTAAAGTTCTAGCACATTCTTGTAACGTTCTACTCTTTCTTTCTACAACTCCATTTTGTTGTGGAGTTCTAGTAAAAGATAAATTATGATTTATTCCTTTCTTTTTACAAAAATGTTCAAAATATTCATTCTCGAATTCGCCACCATGATCAATATGAATATTTTTGACTTTTAGATCTTTAGACTTTTGAATTCTTTTGATAAAAATTTTAAAGTGTTCAAAAGTATTACTTTTATTTTTCATAAATATAGTCCATGTATATCTTGAAAAATAATCAATTATTACAAATCAAACGGTTGTGATTTATGGATTGAATTTGAGTGGGACCAAACAAGTCCATATGTAGTAATTCTAATGGTTGTAAGGTTGAAATAACCTTTTTTTGATTTAAAAGATGATTTGGTTAGTTTACCAATTTGACAATCTTCACATATATTGTTTATTTTAAAATTTACTTTTGGTAAACCTTTCACTAATTCATGTTTTGAAAGTTTTTGTGATGACCCCAAACTTCCACGAGATGAAAGTAAGGAATAATCATTTGGAATACAACATAAATACAATAATACATAGCATAGAGACAACATAGCATAGGAAATTCATAGAGTAACAACATCATAGTAGCGGAAATATAATGTCATCAACAACAGAAAATCCACGGTCACAGAATTCTAACTTATTACATCAAGTTTGCAGAAAAAGAGATAAGTTCCAACTCTCACTTAAACAACGTGGAATAAACCAAGTTTAATGTCTGGAAAAAAAATGCAAAAGCAGCGAATGACAGATGTCTTCAAGCTTCTAGTCATCACCTCTCCACAAGCAAATCTAAGAAAAATAATAAGAAGCTCAAAAGAAAAGACTCCAAGCGAAGAAAAAACCTGTTTACTTGGCTGCCCGTGTAGAAAAGAGGGCACCCGAGTTTGCAAAAAGGTGGAAACAAACAACGGGTCAGTCGTGGTACTGGTGTGAGAATTCTTAACTAATTAATCACTATTAATAGGACAAATCCAAAGACCACGCCGCTAAAGCGGAACGGGTTTGCTCTAATGGATTGCCGTGCATAAAAGTGTCAGAAAAAATAATGTGTAGATCGTACAACAACGTTATGCTTTTTAGAAAAATGGAATCACCATAAGACCCAGGTCCCATCACACAATGCAACACAAACCAGAGGATAGGGTTTTACCTTATAGTGATTAAACATGCTAAATACGGCAAATACGAGTTTAATATTATTATTAGTATATCAAAACATTTCAAAGTAAGTGTATAAATCCTAGGAAGAATAGTATCCCATACTATTATGCCTCCATACTAGTAATACAATCAAATTCGTAGGGTCGTATTTGGATTTTGGTTTCCAACATGAGTCAAGGTTAGGGAGGAGCTCCTACCGATTCGAGACACTCTAGCTAATGTCTCAGGATCCCCCACAGTGAACCCTTGGAAAGCTGCAGGGCCGGTCCACCATACGAGTTGCGGATTAGTTATTCCTGAACACACGTTTCCCAGTCCTATAGGACCTATCATCCGAGGCGCCTCATTCCATCATCCACATAAGTAAAATGTTGGGCCGTGTTAAAACCCAATCACCACTTCTAGCTAGAAAGAAACGTGCTGCTCTCCCTGCGTTCCCTTCTCCCGTTTTAGACTCCGCCGGTGTGTGAGGCTCGCGAAGTCACGCTGTACACAAAGCTATGCCTAAACAGGCTATGCTTTGATCTTCCACAAGGCCTGCTTTTCAACAAAACCTTGATCCTATGCATCTTAGCATGCCACATCATCACTCCATATCGTACTACCAATCCTTTGAAGAAATATATGAATGGGTGTTAAGCAAGAGAATAAATTCCCCGCCACCAAACATCCATACATTCGACAAAAGATAAATAACATGATATTTGATAGAGTATGATGTCAGACACACAATCCATTTATTAGCTTATGCTCTGGGTCTAAGCGAAAGCCAAACCCGTGAAATCAACACGTACGTTTGGGCAATGACCATGACCCTTGAATTGGGAGCAAGTCAAATCAGGGCCTCGATCGTTGTCCATTCGAGGGAAGATTTACGGTCTTCATACGCCGTCTTCATACTTCAATTAACATCGTTTTGATTATTTAGAATGAGAGAACTCGGACTTTCCAAATAATCCTCGTATATACATCTATATATATTTAAAATCCTTCTTATACATTAATAATTATTTTTATTAACGATTCATTCTTATTTTAATTATTTAAAATAATTAAATTTTTATATAATGACGTCTTAAGTCCATGAGCGACTATGGCGCTACATTCAACCAATTTTGATTTTTACATTTCTCAGAATCTAACCGTTGGATCTTAACGCAGTATATATCGTTGGAAAGATTTTTCCAAGACAGTCCTAACGGTTTCATTTTCAAGAAAATCCGACGGTCGGATCTTCTTGTATAGTAGTTTAAAAGTACGATTTCAAAACGCGAACTACCACGCCCTATTCGTTTTAATTTTAATTAATTATATATATGTATATATAATCATTGAATTGTAATAACGTCGTTTGATTAAAACAACGCTCTACACAATTACCGATACTTACTAAATTTTAATTCATCTGAAAATGAAAATAATATTATCGCATCCTAAATTCATTCTTTACTTACATTGAAAATGTAAATTCCATCCTTTTTGTTTACATAAAAATGTAAATTTAATTCCTATGCAAATTCCTATATTTTTATTTTTTTACATGTAAAAATGTAAATTTTGATACATTCAAAATCCTACTTTTAAATTACATATAAAAATGTAGACTTCAACTTCAATGTACATTCTCATCTTAGTTACATAATAAAAATGTAACTTATATTTGCAGTGAATCCTATTCTAAATTTATATATAAAAATGTAAGTTTAATTACAATGAAAACTCTACTTGTTATTTACATTGTAAAAATATGATTTTTAATTACAATGCAAACTCTACTTCCTATTTACATTGTAAAAATATGATTTTTAATTATAATGCAAACTCTACTTCCTATTTACATTGTAAAAATATGATTTTTAATTACAATGCAAACTCTACTTCCTATTTACATTGTAAAAATATGATTTTTAATTACAATGCAAACTCTACTTCTAATTTACATTGTAAAAATATGATTTTTAACTACAAAGCAAACTCTACTTCTAATTTACATTGTAAAAATATGATTTTTATTTACAATGCAAACTCTACTTCCTATTTACATTGTAAAAATATGATTTTTAATTACAATGCAAACTCTACTTCCTATTTACATTGTAAAAATATGATTTTTAATTACAATGCAAACTCTACTTCCTATTTTACATTGTAAAAATATGATTTTTAATTACAATGCAAACTCTACTTCCTATTTTACATTGTAAAAATATGATTTTTAATTACAATGCAAACTCTACTTCCTATTTACATTGTAAAAATATGATTTTTAATTACAATGCAAACTCTACTTCAAATTTACATTGTAAAAATATGATTTTTAATTACAATGCAAACTCTACTTCCTATTTACATTGTAAAAATATGATTTTTAATTACAATGCAAACTCTACTTCCTATTTTACATTGTAAAAATATGATTTTTAATTACAATGCAAACTCTACTATCTATTTACATTGTAAAAATATGATTTTTAATTACAATGCAAACTCTACTTCTAATTTACATTGTAAAAATATGATTTTTAATTTCAAGCCACATTCCTACATCTTATTTACATATAAAATGTAAATTTAATTTACATGTCAAATTCCTACATCTTATTTACATACAAAATAAATAATTTTTATTTCTAATGTTCATTCTCATTTTATGTTACATATATATAAAAAAATGTAAATTCCATCATACAATGAAATTGCATCCTTTAATTACATAGAAAAATGTAGTTTTGTCATACGGTATACATTCCTATATACATTACATATAAAAATGTAATATTTTACACACAATGTATATTCATGTTCTAATTACATATAAAAATGTAAATTTTATCCTACGGTGTAATTCCCTATATAATGTACATATAAAAATGTAGATTTTAACATACGATGAAATTCACATGTTAATTACAAAGAAAAATGTAATTTTTAACATACAATATAAATTCACTTTATAATTTATATATAAAAATGTAAATTTTAACATACGATGAAATTTCCATGTTAATTACAAAGAAAAATGTAATTTTTTGACATACGGTGTGAATTCACTTTAATTACAAAGAAAAATGTAATTTTTGACATACAGTATAAATTCACTTTATAATTTACATATAAAAATGTAAATTTTAACATACGATGAAATTCACATGTTAATTACAAAGAAAAATGTAATTTTTAACATACAGTATAAATTCACTTTATAATTTACATATAAAAATGTAAATTTTAACATACGATGAAATTTTCATGTTAATTACAAAGAAAAATGTAATTTTTCCCACTATGCAAAATCTACTTTAATTTAACATTATAAAAATGTAAATTTTCCTACCTTAATTCACAATAAAAATAATGTAAATTACATATTGATGTAAATTTCATAACGATATGAATTCCTACTTTAATTCACGAAAAATAATGTAAGTTGCATAACGATGTAAATTTCACAACGAGGTAAATTCCTACTTTAATTCACGTTAAAATAATGTGAATTACATAACGATGTAAATGATGAAAGATTTATACATGATTCATATCCATAAGGCATACTTCAAAAAATTTAAACGAGGAAAAATCTAATTTTTCTACCGATCTATGTTTTTAATCAACAGATCTATGATTAAAAATAACGGATCTAAAATCATAGCATCACAACAATTTGAATCCATCCCATGGCAACATTCATCGCAGATCTACTTGTTTGATTTTCAATTTCACATAACGCAACAATAATAATAATTAAATTAATTAAATTATATTAAAAATAAATTCTCACCTAGCTCGGGACTGGAAGGAAGGTTCGGATTTGATCAGATTTCGTGTTCAAAGTCATGGCAGTTACGGATCTGAAAGATTTCAATTCGAAGTTCATACAAATAAATCAGAACTGACTTTTAACAACTGTCGCTGTAACGCTTAAAAGCGTCGCAAAATCTGAAATATTCATACCTTGAAATTTTCAGAAAAGTTCAAAACTTTGAATTCAGATTTCGGGAGCTGTAGTCGACGGTTTTGCGAACGGTTTGCGGGAGATTGGAGAGCTACGAGAGGCGCATCCACACCGGGAATATAGGTGGGTGCGGCGGCCTGTGCAGGGGGGGGGGCGGCGGTTTTAATGTCGCGGGTTGGGGTTCGAAATTCGAGAGCTACAAGACGTGAAATCGAATGAAACTTGTCGGAGATTGGAGAGGAAGGGAAGAGCTTCAAAACGTTCAACTACGGCTAAGTCTAATTTTGAGCGGATTGATGGGAAAATGGAGATGAACTTTAAAGGGGGGCGGCTATGGGTTATTGCGATCGGGGAAGAAGACGATGTACATGGCCGTATTTATACAGGTATTTTCCACGTATTTCCCATTTTATTTAATTTATTTAATTCCAGAAAATAGGGTTTTTTCGTTCGAACTCCAATTCGCGCTCAACGACTGTCGAACAATAGGTTTTGACGCCTTCTGAACGCAATGGCACTAGTGCCGAGGTCTAATTCTGAAGTTTACAGTGTGTTTTCTTTATTTTCAAATTAAGTCTTTTATTTTTAATTCGAACATACTTTCTAATTTTACTGGGGTCACAAACGAAGTCAGAAAAATCCGGAAAAATTATTTTTGGCTTTCTTATGACGATACGATCCTAACAAAATTTATTTCGTCGAATTCTGAAACTGTTTGAAAAAAGCTATTTTTCAGTCAATTAATTTTGACCGAAATTGACAAAACACAGTTTCTTTTGCCACGCTCACATACTAGCTTCAAAAATCATGAAATTTGAAACCTAGCAATAATTTTACATCCCGGATCCAACAAAAGTGGTTTCGTCGAATTTCGAGGCCATATGCAAAATGTCGATTTTCAAGGGTGATATATTCTCTATAGCGACCTTTCTGAAAATTCATTTGGCCATAACTTTTGATTCCCGCTATGAAACTTCAATTTTTCAGATTCGTTAGAAAGATATTCATTTATAGATTTAAATATTTTTCGTTTCACCAAAATCCGGTTTATTCTGCATCCTGTGTAGTTAGTCAAAGTTCAAGTTTGACTTTTCAAACTACCGTCCTATTTCTAATTCTTTATGTAATTTATTTGAATATATTTGCATTAACTTTGCTCAAAATAAATTTCCATCCATTTTTATTTGAAATAATTTATTTTAAATATTTAAACACCCCTAAAATCCCTAAAATGAAAATTTTAAATTGGCCCCAAATTCCGGGTTGTTACAGTCTCCCCCGCTTAAGAACTTTTTGTCCTCGAAAAGAAAAAGGGAAGAATAGAAGGGTAGGAACCAACATAAAGAATAGAAAATATTTTAAGCGTACCTCAAAATAAAACTAATCGGGGATATCCACTCTGCATTTGGGATAGGCTTGTTTGATACTCTCCTCGGTTTCCCAAGTGCAGTCTCTAGGATCACCGCTCCATTGCACCTTGACTAGGTTGATACCTTTATTTCTCAGCTTCCTAGTCTCCTTGCCAATAATTTTCAGTGGTTCTCTTCTCACTGCAAGGCTCGGTGTAATCTCCAAATCTTGTTGTGCTGCTTCTTCCACAATCAGATCTGGATCATGGACATGCCTTCGAAGTTGAGATACATGGAATACATCGTGCACTCCAGGCAACCAGTCGGGCATCTGAATTCTATAAGCTAGGGTGCCAATCTTTTCAAGAATAGGGAAGAGGCCGATGAATCTAGGTGCTAGTTTTCATGTCTTTCCAAAACGGATAACACCTCGCATTGGAGCGACTTTCAGATAGACATAGTCACCCACTTCAAAAGCTAGCTCTCGCCTTCTTACGTCTACATAGCTTTTTTGTCTACTTTGGGCAGCCAATAGTTGCTTCTTAATGAAGTCAACTTTGTCCGAAGCTTCTTGGATCATGTCTGGACCCAACACAAGTCGATTTCCTTTTTCAACCCAATATGCTGGCGATCTACACGGCCTACCATATAAGGCTTCAAATGGAGACATTTTCAAACTTGCTTGATAGCTATTGTTGTACGAGAATTCAACTAAATGCAAGTGATCCTCCCAAGAACCTCCAAAATCGAGTATGCAAGCTCGCAATAGATCTTCAAGAATGAGATTCACTCGCTCAATCTGGCCATCAGTCTGAGGGTGATACGCGGTACTGAGATTTAACTTCGTTCCCAACTCATTTTGGAGTGCTTCCAAAAATTTGCTAGCAAAGATAGGATCACGGTCGCTAACGATGCTACTAGAAACTCTGTGTAAAAGAAAAGATTATTATTTAATTTGAAAAGGAAAATTTTCATTCAGATTATGATGAAAAGGAAAGATTTAGTTTTATTACCCATGTAGCCTGACGATTTCTTTGAAATAGATTTGCGCCAGACTTTGAGTAGTTCTAGTGGATTTGACAGGTATGAAATGAGCGGACTTTGTGAAGCGATCCACGATCACCCATATGCTGTCATTTCCTTTCCTAGTACGAGGCAGACCATCTATAAGATCCATGGAGATTTGGTCCCACTTCCAATCTGGTACTTCTAATGGCTGCAACAACCCTGCCAGCTTTCTGATACCAACTGTAATGACCCCAAACTTCCACGAGATGAAAGTAAGGAATAATCATTTGGAATACAACATAAATACAATAATACATAGCACAGATACAACAAAGCATAGGAAATTCATAGAGTAACAACATCATAGCAGCAGAAATATAATGTCATCAACCACAGAAAATCCACAGTCACAGAATTCTAACTTATTACATCAAGTTTGCAGAAAAAGAGATAAGTTCCAACTCTAACTTAAACAACGTGGAATAAACCAAGTTTAATGTCTGGAAAAAAAATGCAAATGCAGCGAATGATAGATGTCTTCAAGCTTCTAGTCATCACCTCTCCACAAGCAAATCCAAGAAAAATAATAAGCAACTCCAAAGAAAAGACTCCAAGCGAAGAATAAACCTGTTTACTTGGCTGCCCGTGTAGAAAAGAGGGCACCCGAGTTTGCAAAAAGGTGGAAACAAACAACGGGTCAGTCGTGGGACTGGTGTGAGAATTCTTAACTAATTAATCACTATTAATAGGACAAATCCAAAGACCACGCCGCTAAAGCGGAACGGGTTTGCTCTAATGGATTCCCGTGCATAAAAGTGTCAGAACAAATAATGAGTAAATCGTACAAAAACGTTATGCTTTTTAGAAAAAATGGAATCACCATAAGACCCAGGTCCCATCACACAATGCAACACAAACCAGAGGATAGGGTTTTACCTTATAGTGATTAAACATGCTAAATACGGCAAATACGAGTTCAATATTATTATTAGTATATCAAAACATTTCAAAGTAAATGTATAAATCCTAGGAAGAATAGTGTCCCATACTACTATGCCTCCATACTAGTAATACAATCAAATTCGTAGGGTCGTATTTGGATTTTGGTTTCCATCATGAGTCAAGGCTAGGGAGGAGCTCCTACCGATTCGAGACACTCTAGCTAATGTCTCAGGGTCCCCCGCAGTGAACCCTTGGAAAGCTGCAGGGCCGGTCCACCATATGAGTTGCGGATTAGTTATTCCTGAACACACGTTTCCCAGTCCTATAGGACCTATCATCCGAGGCGCCTCATTCCATCATCCACATAAGTAAAATGTTGGGCCGTGTTAAAACCCAATCACCACTTCTAGTTAGAAAGAAACGTGCTGCTCTCCCTGCGTTCCCTTCTCCCGTTTTAGACTCCGCCGGTGTGTGAGGCTCGCGAAGTCACGCTGTACACAAAGCTATGCCTAAACAGGCTATGCTTTGATCTTCCACAAGGTCTGCTTTTCAAAAAAACCTTGATCCTATGCATCTTAGCATGCCACATCATCACTCCATATCGTACTACCAATCCTTTGAAGAAATATATGAACGGGTGTTAAGCAAGAGAATAAATTCCCCGCCACCAAACATCCATACATTCGACAAAATATCAATAACATAATATTTGATAGAGTATGATGTCAAACACACAATCCATTTATTAGCTTATGCTCTGGGTCTGAGCGAAAGCCAAACTCGTGAAATCAACACGTACGTTTGGGCAATGACCATGACCCTTGAATTGGGAGCAAGTCAAATCAGGGCCTCGATCGTTGTCCATTCGAGGGAAGATTTACGGTCTTCATACGCCATCTTCATACTTCAATTAACGTCGTTTTGATTATTTAGAATGAGAGAACTCGGACTTTCCAAATAATCCTCGTATATATATCTATATATATTTAAAATCCTTCTTATAAATTAATAATTATTTTTATTAACGATTCATTCTTATTTTAATTATTTAAAATAATTAAATTTTTATATAACGACGCCTTAAGTCCATGAGAGACTATGGCACTGCATTCAACCAATTTTGATTTTTACATTTCTCAGAATCTAACCGTTGGATCTTAACACAGTATATATTGTTGGAAAGATTTTTCCAAGACGGTCCTAACGGTTTCAGTTTCAAGAAAATCCGACGGTCGGATCTTCTTGTATAGTCGTTTAAAAGTATGATTTCAAAACGCAAACTACCACGCCCTATTCATTTTAATTTTAATTATATTTATATATATATAATCATTGAATCGTAATAACGTCGTTTGATTAAAACAACGCTCTACACAATTACCGATACTTACTAAATTTTAATTCATTTGAAAATGAAAATAATATTATCGCATCCTAAATTCATTCTTTACTTACATTGAAAATGTAAATTCCATCCTTTTTATTTACATAAAAATGTAAATTTAATTCCTATGCAAATTCCTATATTTTTATTTTTTTTTACATGTAAAAATGTAAATTTTGATACATTCAAAATCCTACTTTTAAATAACATATAAAAATGTAGACTTCAACTTCAATGTACATTCTCATCTTAGTTACATAATAAAAATGTAACTTATATTTGCAGTGAATCCTATTCTAAATTTATATATAAAAATGTAAGTTTAATTACAATGCAAACTCTACTTCCTATTTAAATTGTAAAAATATGATTTTTAATTACAATGCAAACTCTACTTCCTATTTACATTGTAAAAATGTAATTTTTAATTACAATGCAAACTCTACTTTCTATTTACATTGTAAAAATATGATTTTTAATTACAATGCAAACTCTACTTCTAATTTAGATTGTAAAAATATGATTTTTAACTACAATGCATACTCTACTTCTAATTTACATTGTAAAAATATGACTTTTAATTACAATGCAAACTCTACTTCCTATTTACATTGTAAAAATATGATGTTTAATTACAATGCAAACTCTACTTCCTATTTACATTGTAAAAATATGTTTTTTAATTACAATGCAAACTCTACTTCTATTTTACATTGTAAAAATATGATTTTTAATTACAATGCAAACACTACTTCCTATTTACATTGTAAAAATATGAATTTTAATTACAATGCAAACTCTACTTCAAATTTACATTGTAAAAATATGATTTTTAATTACAATGCAAACTCTACTTCCTATTTACATTGTAAAAATATGATTTTTAATTACAATGCAAACTCTACTTCCTATTTACATTGTAAAAATATGATTTTTAATTACAATGCAAACTCTACTTCCTATTTTACATTGTAAAAATATGATTTTTAATTACAATGCAAACTCTACTTCCTATTTACATTGTAAAAATATGATTTTTAATTACAATGCAAACTCTACTTCTAATTTAAATTGTAAAAATATGATTTTTAATTTCAAGGCAATTTCCTACATCTTATTTACATATAAAATGTAAATTTAATTTACATGTCAAATTCCTACATCTTATTTACATACAAAATAAATTTTATTTCTAATGTTCATTCTCATTTTATGTTACATATATATAAAAAAAAATGTAAATTCTATCATACAATGAAATTGCATCCTTTAATTACATAGAAAAATGTAGTTTTGTCATACGGTATACTTTCCTATAGACATTACATATAAAAATGTAATATTTAACACGCAATGTAAATTCATGTTCTAATTACATATAAAAATGTAAATTTTATCCTACGGTGTAATTCCCTATATAATGTACATATAAAAATGTAGATTTTAACATACGATGAAATTCACATGTTAATTACAAAGAAAAATGTAATTTTTAACATACAGTATAAATTCAATTTATAATTCACATATAAAAATGTAAATTTTAACATACGATGAAATTTTCATGTTAATTACAAATAAAAATGTAATTTTTTGACATACGGTGTGAATTCACTTTAATTACAAAGAAAAATGTAATTTTTGACATACAGTATAAATTCACTTTATAATTTACATATAAAAATGTAAATTTTAACATACGATGAAATTCACATGTTAATTACAAAGAAAAATATAATTTTTAACATACAGTATAAATTCACTTTATAATTTACATATAAAAATGTAAATTTTAACATACGATAAAATTTCCATGTTAATTACAAAGAAAAATGTAATTTTTCCCACTATGCAAAATCTACTTTAATTTAACATTATAAAAATGTAAATTTTCCTACCTTAATTCACAATAAAAATAATGTAAATTACATATTGATGTAAATTTCATAACGATATGAATTCCTACTTTAATTCACGAAAAATAATGTAAGTTGCATAACGATGTAAATTTCACAACGAGGTAAATTCCTACTTTAATTCACGTTAAAATAATGTGAATTACATAACGATGTAAATGATGAAAGATTTATACATGATTCATATCCATAAGGCATACTTCAACAAATTTAAACGAGGAAAAATCTAATTTTACCTACCGATCTATGCTTTTAATCAACAGATCTATGATTAAAAATAACGGATCTAAAATCATAACATCACAACAATTTGAATCCATCCCATGGCAACATTCATCGCAGATCTACTTGTTTGATTTTCAATTTCACATAACGCAACAATAATAATAATTAAATTAATTAAATTATATTAAAAATAAATTCTCACCTAGCTCGGGACTGGAAGGAAGGTTCAGATTTGATCAGATTTCGTGTTCAAAGTCACGGCAGTTACGGATCTGAAAGATTTCAATTCGAAGTTCATACAAATAAATCAGAACCAACTTTTAACAACTGTCGTTGTAACGCTTAAAAGCGTCGCAAAATCTGAAATATTCATACCTTGAAATTTTCAGAAAAGTTCAAAACTTTGAATTCAGATTTCGGGAGCTGTAGTCGACAGTTTTGCGAACGGTTTGCGGGAGATTGGAGAGCTACGAGAGGCGCATCCACACCGGGAATATAGGGGGTGCGGCGGTCTATGCAGGAGGCGGCGACAGTTTTAATGTCGCAGGTTGGGGCTCGAAATTCGAGAGCTACAGGGCGTGAAATCGAATGAAACTTGTCGAAGATTGGAGAGGAAGGGAAGAGCTCCAAAAGTTCAACTATGGCTAAGTCTAATTGTGAGCGGATTGATGGGAAAATGGAGATGAACTTTAAAGGGGAGGGGCGGCTATGGTTTATTGCGATCGGGGAAGAAGACGATGTACAGGGCCGTATTTATACAGGTATTTTCCACGTATTTCCCATTTTATTTAATTTATTTAATTCCGAAAAATAGGGTTTTTTTGTTCGAACTCCAATTTGCGCTCAACGACTGTCGAACAATAGGTTTTGACACCTTCTGAACGCAATGGTGCTAGTGCCGAGGTCTAATTCTGAAGTTTACAGTGTGTTTTCTTTATTTTCAAATTAATTCTTTTATTTTTAATTCGAACGTACTTTCTAATTTTACTGGGGTCACAAATGAAGTCAGAAAAATCCGGAAAATTTATTTTTGGCTTTCTTATGATGATACGATCCTAACAAAATTTATTTCGTCGAATTCTGAGACTGTTTGAAAAAAAGCTATTTTTCTGTCAATTAATTTTGACCGAAATTGACAAAACACAGTTTCTTTTGCCACGCTCACATACTAGCTTCAAAAATCATGAAATATGAAACCTAGCAATAATTTTACATCCCGGATCCAACAAAAGTGGTTTCGTCGAATTCAAAGGCCATATGCAAAATGTTGATTTTCAAGGGCGATATATTCTCTATAGCGACCTTTCTGAAAATTCATTTGGCCATAACTTTTGATTCCCGCTATGAAACTTCGATTTTTCAGATTCATTAGAAAGATATTCATTTACAGATTTAAATATTTTTCGTTTCACCAAAATCCGGTTTATTCTGCATCTTGTATAGTTAGTCAAAGTTCAAGTTTGACTTTTCAAACTACCGTCCTATTTCTAATTCTTTATGTAATTTATTTGAATATATTTGCATTAACTTTGCTCAAAATAAATTTCCATCCATTTTTATTTGAAATAATTTATTTTAAATATTTAAACACCCCTAAAATCTCTAAAATGAAAATTTTAAATTGGCCCCAAATTCCGGGTTGTTACAGTTTTTGTATAGTTCTAAAATTTATGTGACAAAAACGTTTGTGCCATAACCAAGAATCATTGTTATTGGAAACTAAGCACATTTCTTTATTGTTATTTACTTTCATATTTAAAACATAAATATTTCTATCTCTTTTTCCTTCAAAAATCATATTTTGTTTGTTGTCAAAAATACTATAATTATTTTCCGAAAAAGTTATTTTAAAACCTTTGTCACATAATTGACCAATACTAAGTAAATTATGTTTTAAATTTTTAACTAAGGAAACATTAGTAATAAGAGGTAGATTTGATATACCATAATTATACACATCTCCTTTGCCAATGATATAGCCTTTTGAGTTGTCTCCGAAGGTAACTGAGCCACCATCAAAGTATGAAATATTTATAAGCATATCTTTGTCTCCTGTCATGGGTTTAGTATCCCTTTTATATAAATAATTGTCATTATTATGTACAGTTTTCAAAAAAGATTTAACGTGCTTGTTTCTAATCAAACTATTGTTTGTTTTTGGAACCCATTTTTAATTTTATTAACCAATTTTGGTTTATCATTAATTTTTGACTCAATTTTCTTCTTTGGATTGTTCTTTGGAGAAAATTTTGATTCCTTTTTAAATCCTAAACCTTTTTTATTTGAAGGAGGTCGAGAGCTCTCTATGATTCTTGACAAATTCTCTCTTCCCTTATTAAAATTTGAAACATTTTTAGAAATGTTTTCTAACTTAATTTGAATACTTTTACTTTCTAATTCTAATTCTTTTACTTTAGATCTCAACATGTGATTTTCAGAATTTATTTCATCATTCTTTCTCTTTTGAGTTTCGATTTCTTGACTCAAAAGAGAAAGTTGATTATCTGAATTTGTAAGAGTGTTTTGAACTTTTTCAAGTTCTTCCAGAATAATTTTTTCATCTTTTAACATATCTCTTTCAAATTCATCTTTATTCTGATTTTCACGAGTTTCTTTAAGCTTCTTCTTAAGAGTTTTTATAATATTTAAAAATTCAGCATTAACATCTATTAATTCTTCATAAGATAATTCACTTACTTCAGATTCTTGTGCCATGAAGCATACATTTGCTTGCTCATTTTCATTTTCACTATCACTGTCACTGCTTGATGAATCTGAGTCTGAGTCGTCCCATGTAATAGAAAAAGCTTTCTTTTTGAAAGTTTCTTTCTTGTTTTTGTTGAAACTTTTCTGATTTTCTTTCATTTCTAGATAGTCTTTTACCATATGACCCTTCTTATGACAATTGAAACATTCCAGTTTTGAGGATGAGGGCTTGTTTGATGTATTCTTTTTGAATTTTCCTTTCCTATATTTCATAAATTTCTTAAAATTTTTAGCAATAAAAGCTAGATCTTCATCTTTTGATTCAGACTCTTCTTCATCAGCATGAAAGGCCACATTTTTCTTTTCATGAGCTAACTCCCTTTTTGCCTGAAGATTTACTTCATAAGACATAAGATTACCTATTAGCTCTTCTGGTTTCATAGTTGATAAGTCATTTTCTTCTTCAATGGCTAGTACTTTTCTTTCCCAGTCGTCAGTTAGAGAATTCAATACTTTTGAAATGATGTCAAAGTCACTATATTTTTCTCCAAGTCCTATCAATGCATGTAAAATATCTTGAAATCTTGAGTACATTTCATTGATAGATTCATTTTGTTTCATCTTGAAGTTTTGAAACTGATTTTTGAGCATTGAAATTTTAGTTTGCTTGACTTTGTTTGTTCCTTCATGGATAGTCTTGAGTGTTTCCCATATTTGATATGCTGATGTACAAATGCTAACACGATTGAATTCATTTCTGTCGAGAGCACAATATAGCATGTTCATAGCTTTTGCATTTGCATTTGCCTCCTCTTTTAGAACTGTTGTCCAAGTTGAATACTCAGTTGTAGGTACCGTAAATTCCTTTTGAGTAGCATTCCATGCACTAAAACCACTTGCTTGCATATAAATTCTCATTCTTGTAGCCCAATAGTTATAGTGTCATCCGTTGAAAAGAGGTGGTCTTTGAATAGATTGTCCTTCGACAAAAGTAGTTGAGCTAGTACTTGGGTTATTCTCCATTTTACCAAAATATCAAATAACGGTGTTACGGTTATAGGATGGCCTTGCTCTGATACCAAATGAGAGTATGGAGAATAGGATATAATACCTATATAGCAGAGTAGAAGGCAGTAAATCACACAGCCGATTTATACTGGTTCGGACCACTGTCCTATGTCTAGTCCCAGACTCACTTCTGGTATTTCACTAACTCTAAAACCCTCACTTCACCCGGAGGAATAGGTTCACAATTACCCGAACCACTGAACGAGATTTCTTGCCTCAACCACTGAAGAGGTCTTCACTAATACAGACTAATTGTTGACTCTTTTGTGTTCTTGATAACTCGGATTGTCGAATATTAAGTACACCCTTCCTATAGCCTTTCCTTGACGATAATCATGTAGTGTGTGAAGGAATATGGAAGTTTAAAAGTTTCAAATATGAAAATAGATGCTTTTTAGAACTTAGAGAGCTTTGAATAAGATAGAGAGAATTAGAATAAAATTCGATGATTAGATCATCTAAGCAATTCTCTGTTTATAATATATAAATATACACAACTGATCGTGAAGAGTTTTGATGAAGAGATATGGATTAAATAGTTGTGTCTCTTCATAAAGGATGCAACTCTTCAGAATTCATATGTCTGAAAATAAAATTCATATGTCTGTTTATTTTAAAAATCAAGTCAGCAAGGAAATAGTGTATTTCAGGGGCATTTCAAACGTCTAAAATATATCAACCAGACGTCTGAATATTGCATTTAAAAACATTATGTTTCAGCAAACAGACGTCTGAAATTTTTAGAATAGGCGTCTGTTTTCTGTTATCAGCCTATTCCTTGCCTGTTTTTCAATGAAAAACTATATATATAAAATATGTGTGTGTGTTATCATCAAGGAAGACTTTAACATATGAATCTAGGACTAATAGACTCTTACAACATATAAATGATCTTCGTTTTGTGTCCTTGAGTCAGATTGTCGAAAGTATCTTCCTGCAACATAGAATTAGTCGAATATATATGCTTGTAGTTGTCATAATCAAAATACTCATATGGAGTGATCCAACAGACGTGTGCAAAGGGGTTATCGATATCTATAACTTCGGTTCACCACTGAGAGAGGGGTTATGTAGAAGAACCAGAGCCACGGCTGTGTGGACTGGTTGACCCGTTAGGGTTATTGACTATGGACCAGTGCAGTAAGGTCAGAGTAATAGTTGTATGGAGTTGGACTCCGTCATGAACCCAAAGGGGAAAGTGGTCGTAGCGATAGTTGTACGAAATTGGACTTCGTCATGGCCCCAATGGATTTGGTGATCAAATTGGTGGATATCGTATGCTTTACGCACTGAGTGAGAGGTGTGAGGATGAATGCTATATTTGATGTTTGCTATCACCATGACATGCACACTTCCATTTTACACTTTATGTTAGCGTTACCTTAGAGTATTGTACATCTAGTTGTGTTAACTCTTTGGTTGCAGGTCCAGGTAAGGTATGATTATTTATACATGTTATTGTTTTATTTTATTGCTATCGCTCATACCAGACTTTCGTCTGAGCTAGAGTTTTATGTCTCTTCTTATTACTCTGCGTGCTCCTAAACAAGCAGACTAGAGGCAGGTTAGGTGGTTATGCACGGGTAGCTGTCCGGAGATGGGCAAGAGGCTTCCACGTGTTTTATATATATATATATATGTTCTCCTTGTGTTGTTTCTGGTCACAACTTTGGGCGTAAATAGTGTACCTCTTTTATTTCCTTTAGAGACAGTATTTTAAAGTTGTAATAACTGGATATGAAGCTGTATTTTGGATTGCATTACTATGATGGATCTGGTTTAGTTTTCAGCTTGTGCATTATCTCTCCTGTTTTATATCAAGTTATGTTATTATTATATTTTATCCTATGCGCCGTGAGATATACTACAGGTTCCTTGGTAATTCATCATTTCAAACCCTTTCATTTGGCAATCGTCCAGCGCCAGTTGGGCATTGGCACAACACATTTCAATGGAAATGTATGATGGTGCAGGGCGGCCATCACAATCAAAGTCGATATCGGAAAGGTACCTAATTCTGTAGATCTCGTTGAATTCGAGATGAACAAAATACACAATTTTCGTTGATCCAAAGATGCTGGAAACGTGATCGCCAACTCTTCGTTGATCCGCTGATGCCAGAAAGATGATCTTCCAAGTAGTTGATCCACAAATGGATTTCGAAAGTGGGGAAGGAGAAACGAAGCTCGCAATAATGGCGATGCCAAGTTTTGATTACAAAAATGAACTCCTTTGAAAATAAATGTAGTATTTTGGACACAGAACAAAACCTCATTTTTGAAGGAAATCGAGATAGAAATATTTATGTTTTAAATATGAAAGTTAATAATAATAAAGAGATGTGTTTGATAGCCAATAACAATAATTCTTGGTTATGGCACAAGCGATTCTGTCATATAAATTTTAAAACTATACAAAGACTTTCAAAACATGAGTTAGTAAAAGGTCTACCTAAAATAAATTTTAAAGTAAAAAAATCTATGTGAAGATTGTAAAATAGGTAAATTAACCAAATCGTCTTTTAAATCAAAAAAGGTTATTTCAACCTTATAATCGTTAGAACTATTACATATGGATTTATTTGGTCCTACTCAAGTTCAGTCATTAAATCACAATCGGTATGTATTTGTAATAATTGATGATTTTTCAAGATATACATGGACCATTTTTATGAAAAATAAAATTGATACCTTCAGACATTTTAAAGATTTTATCGAAAGGATTCAAAATTCTAAAGTTTTGAAAGTTAAAAACATTCGTAGTGATCACGGTGGAGAATTCAAGAATGAATCTTTTGAACATTTTTGTAAAAAGAAAGGAATAAATCATAATTTTTCTTTTCCTAGAACTCCACAACAAAATGGAGTTTTTGAAAGAAAGAATAGAACTCTATAAGAATGTGCTAGATCCTTACTAAATGGAAGCACTTTACCAAAATAATTTTAGACAGAAGCTGTAGCAACTGTTTGTTACGTGTTAAATCGAATTTCTATTTGTCCTCTAACTAAAAATACACCTTACAAACTTTTTAATGGAAGAAAACCAAACATTTCTTATTTTAAAATTTTTGGCTCTAAATGTTTTATTCTTAACACTAAAGATCAACTTGGAAAATTTGATGCAAAAGCTGATCATGGAAATTTTGTTGGATATTAAGAATGTAGTAAAGCTTAACGTATTTTCAATAAACGTACTAATGTTATAGAATAATCTTTACACATATCTTTTGATGAAAATTTTGATAAAAATATAAAGAACAAAGATGATGATTCTTAAAAATATAGAAAATAATTCCATAGAACATATTAGATCACCTCCCAGAATTTTAAGAGACCATCCTACATAAAACATTATTGGTGAAATTGATTCACACATTCGAACAAGGAGTCAATTAAATCAAATGGGTCATGTAGCATTTCTTTCAACTGTTGAACCCAAAAATCGAAAAGAAGCCTCTATGGATGATTACTGGATAATAGCCATGCAAGAAGAATTAAATCAATTCGAACGTAATGATGTCTGGGATTAGTACCTCAACCAAACGATCAATCAGTTGTTGCTATTAAAAAATTCATAAAGCAAGTTTACGTACATATGTTAACCTAATTGCTAAACTTGGCTTATTCCTACAAATACTCTCTTTATTTAGAGTATTTCTTTAGTTAAAATTACCTAAAACAGAAACCACATATTTTCTTTAAATCTCTCATATATAACCTTGTATTTTTTCTCACTATAAACACAAAGAATAAACTTTAAGAAAGTTCAAGAATCAATAATGTCTTCAAACAACTCGAATTTGTCTATTAACATTACTTTCACAACGGATAGTTCTTCCAATTCTCTGCAATTTCCAACACCAACTCCTAGATATGAACCGCAATATCGATGGGGAAACTATCACACCGGGTTTACTCCAGAAGCAAAGCAGGCAAAAAGAGCGCTATTCTCATCACCAGACACAAAAAGGAAGGTGGATGAAATTCATCACTATCAAACGGAACAAATAGCACTTCGGAAAGAACTTTATTTCGAGCAGAAGGTCACCTCAACACTTTTAAGTCTTATCGAAAAAATGATTTATAAATTCCGCGGACAAATAATTAAAGATGTTTCTTCACCTTTACCGATTCCACCAGACTGAATAGATCCTTCATCATGCTATCGAACTGAGAAAGACCCAGTGAATCCTACAACGAAATACTATACCTTCTCTCCTCAGCGACCAACGTATAGTCCAAATTCTTGGGATAAAAATTCAAAGCTAATGAAGGGAAGAGTTCATCAACACCAACGAAGACTCCACCTTCTAAAAACTAAAAAACTAAGTTTCATATTATTATTTTGTTGTTCTCTATTTATATATGTAATAAAGTTCATTTTACAAAAAATTCACTAAACAACGTCTGACCTAAAAGAAACAGACGTCTGAATTCAAGTTTTGAAAACATTTTACCTTCAAAACAGACGACTGCCACAAATTAAACAGACATCTGATACATGACCAAAATGAACTAGTTTCTTACGGGTTGAAATTTTTGCTCAAATAGACGTCTTCATAAATATTTCAGACGTCTGCCTCATTGGAAAAAAATTTAATATCCCCAGAAATAGACATCTAACTATAAAAAAAACAGACATCTGAATCAACGTATAAATAAACTAATTTCTGGCGGATTCCTACAAAACCAAAAACAAACGTCTTTTTTTAAATTTCAGACGCCTGATTTAGAACTGACGTGTTTTTTTAAATGGATCACATCCTTTTACCAACCATCATAACTCTTCTTCTCTTCATTTTTACCTTATCATCTTTTCACCACATATAAAAACCCTAGCACCCAATACTCAAAATTACCTCAAAACTTCAACTTTTTATCACAAAACCATGGCAAACGCACAAAAGAAGAAGAATCAAATCCTCCTTCTGAAGAATTAATCCAAAAATGGCTATGGGATGATACCACCAAGGCAAGATACAAAGCAATGAAGGATTCCAAATTCTTAGAAGGTGCTTTCGTTAAATTTGATGCTCTTTCTAATTATCGAATTCTACAATATGCAAGGCATTTCCACTTCAGATCCCTAGTTGATTTTAACACGAATAATATCAAAATTTATCCTTTGCTAGTAAAGTTGTTTTTGGAAAATTTGAATCTTGATCACACTAAACCTCAAAACAAAAAGTATCGCGTTTGGTCTTGGGTTTGTGGAAAACGCATCCTTGTTTCAATCCAACGACTAGGTCAAGTTTTGCAATGTGTGTGGCAAGGGCTTTATATAGATACAATAGAAGTCGGTATGAATATAAGAGATGAGCCATCATACAAGTTCCTTTCTGATAATCTCATTAACATGCATGAACTTACATCTACTCATCTATGACCACAAGCTTGACTACTAAACCGAATATTGGTCTGCACAATTCAACCATGCAAAGGAAGTTATGAAAAGGTATATAACGTGATTTCCAAGCCTTGTATGCACTATACTCAAATAAAGAAATCAACTGGGTTAAAATTATTTTAGATGAATGGACGGATATCACTTATAAGCATAAGTATAAGACTATTCATTATGGTGCTTATATTACTCAAATCCTTGCCGCTCGTGAGATAAACATTCCCAATACTCCATCTCTAAACATTAAAAAGATTGGTTCAAAAATCCTTAAGCTTATGGACCTTGATCCTAATCTGCCAACTTTGGAATATATGTCTTTTGAGGATTAGACTCAACATGTTGCATCTCAGCAAGAATCTCTTGTACCCGAACCATCTCACTGTCATCAACATAGGGAATAAGAAGAAGATGAAGACATTCAAGTCATTTCCCTCAATACTTCTTCAAAGCAAGCCTTAGTAACGTTATCATGAATGTTTTCACCAATAAATGGCTCAAACACCAAGGGTACAAGAATTGTACTTCACAAATATGGTTAGCAAGTAAATGCAGCCGCAATGAAAGATAAAAATAAAAATATGTGGAAAGAAAAATGGAAACAAGGTTTTTAGAGTGGTTCGACCCTTAAGTTAGGCCTACGTCCACTGTGAAGGTAGTTCGTATTATCATAACAATGATTACAAAGCATATAAACTCTCCTTGTTCATACATCTTCTCGCCTTATCAACATATTCTCGCTCTCACATACAAATTTTGCTTAAACTCACGGAATTAAATGGAGGAATGGTGGAATCCGTGGAGGATAAAGGGTGGATGGGCGACGGAGAGGGAGGATGTTTTTGACCTTTTTCCACTTATAAGATCTTAATGGATACCATGGCCCAATGAATGAAGATTCTTCAAGTGGAGATGATGATGATGGTTGAGAATGCTTTAAGGAATTCAGCAACACTTCGTAATGGCAAGGAGTCCCTCGGTGACGATCCCAAAACCCCGTGACACGGTGTTAAGGATAATCATTGGAATATAACACATTAATCATCATTGGCAGATCACAGATAATAGCACAAACAGAAATTAGAATAATTTACACACATATGACAGCGGAATCATATAGATAACATCACATCAGAGAAGCACAGTACAGGATACAACTTAGTGCATAATGATACATAATCAGTCACCATCGCCTGAGGCGGAATCATACATAAAGAGTACACAAAAGAAATATCAGTCTACATCGCCAGTGGCGGAATCATAATATAGATACAATAATGGCGGAGAAAATCCAAGTCAGCACGGTGTAGTCAAGCCTCGCCATGAGCCAAAAGGTGCGTCAGAAACCTGTAACTAGGCTGCCCGTGTGAAAATAAGGGCACCCGAGTTTGCAAGGTGAAACAAACTACGAGTCAGTCATGGGACTGGTATGAGAAATTCATTCAACTTATTAACAACAATAATAAGGCAAATCAAAGGACCACGCCACTTTCGCGGAACGGGTTTACTCCAATGAGTGCTCGTGCATGAAATAAAGTAAATGATTAAATCAACGCAATGCTTTTTCTAAAATGAAGCCATTATAAGACTCAGGTCCCATCACACAATGCAACGCAAGCCGGAGGATAGAGTTTTTACCTTATAATGGCCAAAGATGCTTCATACGAATTAAACAAGGGTGTTTGATATTATTACTAGTGCATATATGTTTCAAAAGCAAATTCAATCATAAATATCAATCCTAGGCGGCATAGCTACCATCTACTATGTCGCCGTACTAGTAATACAATCACAACCGCACATATCGTATTGGAAATTGGATTCCTTCATGAGTCGAGGCAAGGGGCAAGCTCCTCTCCGATTCGAGACACTCTAGCAAATGTCCCAGGACCCCACTATGATCCTTGGATCTTCAGGGCCGGTCCTCTCTTACTTTTGAGGATTGGCAATTCCTGAACACACGTTTCCCGGTCCTTACAGACCTATATCGAGGCGCCTCACATTCCAACAACCACACAGGTGAAAAAAATATATAATGTCAGGGCTGGTAGGTCACTGACACCACCTTAGCTAGAAAGAAACGTCGTGCTCTCCCTGCAGTCACTCTCCCGTTTTTGACTCATCCCGAGGTGTGAGGCTCGCGAATTCACGTTATACACAAAGCTACATCACACAGACCATGCTTTGATCATCAACCACAAGACTTTGCTTTGCAACAGAAGCCTTGATCATATGCCACTTAGGCGTGCCACACAGGCAATCCACTCCATGCGACTGATTTCTGTCAATACATAACCTCTAAGCTCGTACGTCTCAGAGAAGGGCGTTAAGCAAGAGAATAAATTCTCCGCCGCCAAACAGATATATATTTAACAGAGATCAATCAACACAGAACAAAATCCAATGTCAGACACACAGTCCATTTACAAGTCCGTTCTGGGTATGAACGAAACCGGAGGCACCAATTCCTCGCATATCCGTACAATCAACACTATGTTTGGACGGCTACTACTTCAATTCCTTCATGGTAGCTACTC
The DNA here is from genome assembly GCA_030737875.1 of Allium sativum. Taxonomy (NCBI): domain Eukaryota; kingdom Viridiplantae; phylum Streptophyta; class Magnoliopsida; order Asparagales; family Amaryllidaceae; genus Allium; species Allium sativum. The sequence goes on along the minus strand of CM060919.1, from coordinate 600,976,370 downwards.
CAATCACGAGCATCAGTAGCGCCCATCCATCCAATGTGGAGATCGTCGGTCTTCAGTCGTCTTCGACTCTTCGACTTCTCAACGTCGATCGATTATTTGAAATGAGATAAACTCGGCCTTTTCAAATAACCCACGCATATTTAGATTTTCAAACCAATTAATCACAGGGTTGAACTATTCAACATTCACAATTCAGTTGTTTAGTTATAATTTTCACGTCAAATACATTCAACCATCACATATCAAGCAACCACAACAAAATTGGTTTATTTTCACTCTATATCGTCTATAGCACTTAATAACGATATATCGCCATTTTTATTTCATTTAAAACGGCCATAATTAATTAAACGACGTTTCAGGTCGTGTCGATGCACTGGCGCTGCTTTCCACTAAATTTTTTTTACACATATATGAAAATCTAACCGTTGGATCTTCACAAATTTTACATCATTAGGAAGGTCTTTTCAAAACGAACCCAACGGTTCCAGTTTTGGGAAAATCCGACGGTCGGATCTTCCACACTAACCATTTGAAGTTACGATTTCAATTTACGAACTGCAGCGTCGTTATTCGATTTAATTTAATTATATTTATTTATTTATATATATATATATATATATATAAATATAATCGTTTCTGGCGCTGTTTTTCACTAATTTTGAATTAAACATTCCAGACAATCCAACCGTCGGATCTTCACAAAGTTGGTGCCGTTGGAAAGATATTTCCAAGGCGAACCCAACGGTTGAGGCTTCGGGAAAATCCAATGGTCGGATCTTCCGCACTAGTCATTTGAAATCACGGTTTCAAAATATGAACTGCACGGCCTCGTTTCGTTTTAATTCTATTTATATTTATATATTTATATAAATATAGTCCATTCAATAATTTCTATATCGTTTTCACTTCAAATATTTTTCTAACACCTTAAAATTTTAGAAAATTTCGCCATAACCTCCCCTGCACCGGGAGCATCGGGAAATCGCAAATAGCGTTCCCGGTCCTTCTAATCTCAAAAAGAAAAAGAAAAAGCCAAGCGGCTAGCCAACAGGCTCATAAAATCATCACCCAAACAAATCAGTAAATGTGTACCTATTTGTCGGGCACAAAATTTTATTTCTCTTCTCTAGCCCCTTTTGCTTTAACCTGTTCAATAGATATGCATGTACATATATACAATTTCTAACATTTATCAATTTCCATTCAATTGCATATTTGATTTGCTTTGGTTTAAAAACACCATCCATTAGAATATTGCATGCATAGGCTAAAATCATATCATTAGCTAGTTAATGTATATTTCAACTCATGCACGTTTATTCGAACCAGTGGCTATTTTTAACACTTCACATTTCAAAGATGATAATTTTGGCGAACTAAAGTAGATTTCAACACATGACTATTTTATTTAGTTCCTATGCATGTTAAAAATAATATTTCTATCACAAATATTTGTTTCAATGTCTGCATATCTTTAGCATATCACACATATGATAAAAATGATATATTTTTATCATTTAAAATATTTATTCAACCAATGTATGGTTTCAACACTTCATAGTTTCAATAAAAATGTAATTTTTATCGTTCAATCTTTTTATTCAACACATGAATATTTCCACTACACACATTTCTCAACAAATGAGCATTTCCACACATGGACCATTTATTTATGTTGTTCTTATTAAAAAGATGAAATTTTGATTGTTGAAACTATTCATATAAGGCGAATATTTTTGATACTTCATATATTTATAAAAATGTGATTTTTATTGTTTATACACTTCATTCATTCACAAATGAATTTTATTTTCACACAACACTTTTCAACACATGAATATTTCCACACATGGACATAGTTTCAATATATATCTTTAATTTCTATGCATGCAAATAATTTCAACATATGAAAATAATTCTAACACACAAAGATTATTCAAAATTTCGGCAGCATAACGGCAGGGTAGTTAAACCGGCACCGTCCCTAGTACGGCTCCTCGCTCTACCTTAAAACCTCGCGGTTTTTGACAATGGGGATCATGCATCTAATTCGCACGCAGGCGGCATGTTTATATTTATTTCATTTCCACAAACTAATCCTATGTGGTTTCAACCAAATATTTTTCCAATCACAAACGGGTATTTTTCAACCTCAATCAATTCAATATCAACCACAAAACTATCCCAAACAACAATTTGCCGTCAACCAATTTTCACAACAATTTCAACCAATAAATATCGTCCATGGTTTGTGGACGAGGGGGCGTATATATATATATATATATATATATATATAAATATTTATATATAGCAATTCACTTTTATTTCCACACATATATATATAAAAAGAAATTGAAGAGTGAGAATTCCTCACCTATAGCTATCCAATAACACGACTCTTCCTTTATGGAAATCTTCGTCTATTTCGTCTTCTTGTCGCTTTCGTTTCCCGTATTCTCTACATAAGTAAAAATCGAATTTTTACTATGTTATTCAATATATAAAGATCATATTCTAAAAACAAAGATTATATTTTTAATATTCCTATGATGTAAAAATTATATTTTTATTGCTTTAAAAATATAAGAATCATATCTTACTTCTTCTTCTTAACAAAAATTCCGTCTTTTCTCTTTTTAAAAATATGATCTTTATTTTTTTGCAAGTTCAAATCTTTTTCTTTTAAAAGATTCAACCTTTTTCTATTTCAAAGTTTAAACCCTTTTTCTATTTTAAAGTTTAAAATAAAAATCAGTTTTTATTTTCTTTAAAATCAGTTTTATATAAATAAAAAAAATTCAGTTTTATAAATCTAAAAAAAATCCAGTTATCAGTTTTTAAATCGTTTTATAAATCAGTAATTAGTTTTTATAAAACAAAAAAAAATAAAAAAAAAATTAAATTACCTAATCACCCACCGATCTTGCGAAGGGAAAGAGGCGTCGTCGGCGGGGTTTCTGGGGCGCTCGGTGGTGTCGCAAGGGTTGCGTCGTCTTCGGGGTGTCGAGGGTTGCGTTCGGAGGTTCGCGGCAGGGTTCCAGGCTTCGGTTCGATGGTCGGCGGCGTCTTCGCTGGAAGGAGGAGGTCGCGAGGGTGGTGGGGGCTTCAGCTCGATGGTCGGCGGTTCGAGGGTCTGGAGGGCGGCGCGATTTAGAATTAGGTTTTCCTTTTTTTTTTCTCTTTTCTGGTAAATGATCGGGGGGGGGGGGGGCAATGAGGAAGAAAAGGGGGGAGTTTATTATTTTTTTATTATTTTATTTTATTATTTAATTTTTCACAAGGGTTGACTTTTACATATGACCTCGAAACGAGGGCCACCGCCTGTCGTCCATAGCGTTTTACCCCCATTCCGAACACAATGGGATATGTATCGTAAGCTGGTTTGATCGTTACAATCAGTTTCCGTTGAATTTACATTTAAATCCTTATATTGAATTTTAAACGTACATTTCAAATTACCGGGGTCACATACTAACTAGAAAAATTCCAGAAAAATATTTTCTAGTTTCGTATTGACGATACGGTCCTAACAAAACTAGTTTCGTCGAATTCTGAGACCGTTTGAAAAATGGCCAATTTCCTGTCGATTAAATTCAACAGAAACTGGTCAAACGCGTTTTCTTTTGCCACGCTCACATATTGATTCGAAAAATTATGAAATTTGAAACCTAGCAATAGTTTGACATCCCGGACCCGACAAAAGTGGTTTCGTCGAATTCCGAGGCCGTTTGCAAAATATCAATTTTTTTCAGACCTATATATTCTATATACCGACTCTTCTGAAAATTCATTCGGCCACAACTTTTAATTCCCGTTATGAAACTTCGATTTTTCAGATTCGTTAGAAAGGTATTGACTAACAGATTTAAATATTTTTGGTCTCACTAAAATCTGTTATATTTTTCCACCCTGCACAGTCGGTCAAAGTATGAATTCAAATTTTCAAACTGACTTACTATTTCTAACTTACTATTTTATTGAAATATTCAATTTCAATGGTTCAAATTGCTTTTAAATAATCAATTTAAAAATTTTAAATTGGCTCGTATTTTCCGGGTTATTACAATCTCCCCTACTTAAAACTTTTCGTCCTCGAAAAGGAAACAACAGTAAAGTAGGAAATAAAATGTAAATGCAAAGTATGGTAAAGGTACCTTGCACCGGAGTTAGTCAGAGATATCCACTCTGCAATCGGGGTAAGCTTGCTTAATGCTTTCCTCAGTCTCCCAAGTACAGTCTCTAGGATCACTGCACCACTGCACTTTGACTAGATGAATCTTTTTCCTCCTGAGTTCTCTAGTTTCTTTGCCAACAATTTTTAATGGCTCTCTTCTGAGTGCTAATTCTGGAGTTATCTCCACATCATGTTGCGCTGATTCTTCTACAACAAGATCCGGATCATGCACATGTTTCCTAAGTTGAGATACGTGAAATACATTGTGCACTCCAGGCAACCAATCTGGCAATTGAACCCTATAAGCAAGAGTTCCAATTCGCTCAAGTATAGGAAAGGGACCAATAAATCTCGGTGCCAACTTCCCAGTCTTACCAAATCTGATTACTCCTCTCATCGGAGAAACCTTTAAATAAACATGATCACCAACAGCAAATGTCAAATCTCTCCTTCTAGAGTCTGCATAACTTTTCTGTCGGCTTTGGGCGGTTTTCAATCGCTTCTTGATGAAGTCCACTTTATCAGATGCTTCCCTAATCATATCGGGTCCTAGTACAAGTCTGTTGCCAGGTTCTACCCAACATGCTGGAGATCTGCAGGGTCTGCCATATAAGGCTTCAAATGGTGACATCTTCAAACTTGCTTGATAGCTATTGTTATATGAGAATTCTGCCAAATGCAAATGATCTTCCCATGACCCACCAAAATCGATTATACAAGCCCGCAATAAATCTTCTAGAATTCTATTCACCCGCTCAGTTTGGCCATCTGTTTGTGGGTGATAAGCGGTGCTCATATTCAGTTTTGTCCCCAATTCAGTCTGGAAAGCCTCCCAGAATTTGCTAGTAAATAGGGGATCTCTATCACTGACTATGCTGATGGGAATTCCATGCAGCTTAACAATTTCTTTGAAATATATCTGTGCTAGACTTTGGGCAGTTCTATTGGACCTGACAGGTATAAAATGGGCAGTCTTCGTGAAGCGATCTACGATTACCCAAATACTGTCATTACCTTTCTTGGTTCGCGGCAAACCATCTATGAAATCCATGGAAATCTGCTCCCATTTCCAGCCTGGGACTTCCAACGGTTGCAACAGTCCAGCTAGCTTTTGTTGGTCACTCTTGACCAATTGACAAGTAGGGCATCTGCTAACATACAAAGAAATATCTCTTTTCATTGCCTTCCACCAGAAAGTGCGTTTGATATCGTTGTACATTTTACTCACCCCAGGATGGATGCAAAATTTGGATTTATGGCATTCATCTAGCACTTCTCTTCGAAGGCCTGGAATATTTGGGATGCAAATTCTGTTATTTAACCTGAGAACCCCCTTATTGTCAATACGGAAACTCGTGGTTTCACCTTCCTGGACTCTCTTACTGATTCTCTGAATGAATTCATCTTCTTTCTGAAGGGCTGAAATCCTATCAATCAATCCAGGTGTAATTATAAGATGGGCAACAATTTCGTTTTTTCTACTAAGTGCATCCGCTACTACGTTAGCTTTCCCCGGCGTATACAGGATATCAAGATCATACGCTGCAAGAAATTCTAGCCAACGTTGTTGTCTCAGATTCAGATCCTTCTGGGTATATAAATACTTCAACGATTGATGATCTGTGTACAGTATAAATTTCTCGCCCAATAAGTAATGCCTCCAGATTTTCAAGGCAAATACGATGGCTAGCAACTCAAGATCATGAGTCACATAATTCTTCTCATGCGGTTTCAATTGGCGGCTTGCATAAGCGACTACTTGGCCTCTCTGCATTAACACTGCACCAAGACCTCTAATAGAAGCATCTGTCCAAACCGTTAAATCCTGATTGCCATCAATAATAGTTAACACTGGAGCGGTGGTCAGCTTCGATTTCAATTCCTGGAAAGCTTCTTCACAGTCGGAAGTCCACTTAAACTTCTCATGTTTCTTTGTGAGCTTCGTTAACGGACCGGATATCTTCGAAAAATCCTTAACGAATTTCCGATAATAACTAGCCAACCCCATAAAACTTCTAACTTCTGTAGGAGTAGTGGGTTGTTTCCAGTCTTGAATCGCTGTTATCTTTCTTGGGTCAACAGAAATTCCTTTCCCTGACACGACATGGCCAAGAAATTTAACTTCTTCTTGCCAGAAGACACATTTAGAGAATTTGGCTTTGAAGACGTTCTTCCTTAGAATCTCCAATACTTGTTCTAAGTGTTTTTCATGCTCGGGTTTTGATTTGGAGTAGATTAAGATATCATCGATAAATACGAGGACAAATTTATTCAGAACTCCCCTGAACACTCTATTCATTAGATCGACAAAGTATGCTGGAGCGTTGCATAGGCCAAACGGCATTACTAACCATTCATAAAATATGTCTGGGCCTCTGAAAGCGGTCAAAGGAACACACTCTTCTGCTATTCTCAATTGATGAAAACCTGTAGCTAGGTCCATTCGGGAAAATACTTTCGCCCCATTCAATTGGTCTAGCAAATCATCAATGCGGGGTAATGGATATTTGTTTTTAAGCGTCTGTTTGTTGAGGTCTCGGTAATCAACACATAATCTAAGAGTACCGTCTGACTTCGGGACAAACACGACAGCTGCACCCCAATTAGAAAAACTAGGTCTGATTAGACCCTTCCACAACAGTTGACGAGTTTGATCGCCTAATTCTTCTTTTTCTTTCGGAGTCATTCTACGAATTGGATGTACCACTGGTCTGGCATTAGGAATTAGATCGATTCGGAATTCTATTTCTCTTTGCGGAGGTAAGTTTTCAACTTCTTCAAACACATCCGCATAGTTGCTAACAATCGGAATCTTTTCTAAGGAAGTGGGGATAAGTTCTAATGCTGACCAAAATTCTTCTCTATTCGGATTCGAACCATGGCAGGGAACCGTAATATATCCAAGCTTCGTTCGAATTTTAACGATTCTTTCCGCACAATTCACTTCAGCTTCATATTTCGATAACCAATCCAGCCCGAGAATAATATCGAATTCGGGAAAATCCATAACGATTAAATCAAAAGAAAATTTGTAGGAAGAATAAGAGATTGGCACTCTACAATATGAACCGAGAGTAACAGGACCCCCTATCGGGTTATGAACTTCAACCGATTCTTTAAGCTTTCGCTGTTTTAACTTTAATTTGTGCACTGTGTTTTTAGCAATAAAACTATGCGATGCACCTGTGTCAAATAATACAGAAACAGGAATATTTTTAATTGTAAGGGTACCTCCCAAAACATCGGGTTTACCTGCTCCGTCGGAAGCAGCTGGCGGGCTAGACCCGTCATAGACATGGGCTACAGTAGCTTTCTTTAGCAAAGGACAGTCTTTGACCAGATGGTCGGTCTTGCGACAGTTGAAGCACGAGCGAGGGTTCTGAGAGCCTTGGCTCGAGCCTTGAGAGTTTGTTCTCTGCCTCTTCGGAGTTGTGCAGACGTTTGAGTAGTGCCCCGGCTTACCACAGTTAAAGCAATTTCCTCTTAGCGGCTTGCCAGTCTGAGGCTTTGAAGATGCTGCTTGGCTTGACTCGCCTTGATTTACAGCAGGCTTGCGCTTGTTTCCTGCTTGACTTCTAGCGCGATCCTGATCCAGATGCCTTTGATCAAGGTCTTCATAGTTGCATGTCATTTCCACTAGCTCGTTGAAATCCAGCTTGACATGGGCCATGGCTCTATCATGATATTGACGTCTTAGTCCAAAGATAAATCTCTTATTTTTGGATTTCGCGGTAGCAACAAGTTCTGGAGCATAGGGCGACAGCATTGTGAATTTGTTCAGATAATCTTGCACGGAAAGATCCCCTTGCTGGAGATTGGCGAAGTCATCGTGCATTCTTTCTAGAGCTTGTTCTGGGACATATTTCTCCTTGAAGAGTTCTTTAAATCCATCCCATGTTCTTCCAGCTTCTCTATTCCCGGCGGTAAGAGATTCCCACCATAATTCGGCTTGCTCCTGCATAAGCCAGGCGCCCATAATAGCTTTGTCTTCGCTTCCTAGCCTTAGGCCTTCAAGAATTTTCTCGCATGTTTTGAGCCATGTAAGGGCCTCTATTACGGTGCCAGTCCCCGAGAAGGTCTTGCCTCCTAAGTTCTTATATCTCTTAGCTACACGGTCGAGCTCGAAGTATTGAGCTGCCGGAGGTTGTATCAAAGGTCCTTCTTGAGCTGGGATTTCTCCCCTTCCTCGGCCTCGGCCGGCACGGCCTCCTCTAGCGGCGGCTCCTCTTGTAGCCATTTGTCAAATTCTGTATAAGTAACAAAAAGGTCAGCTAACAGAAATGATAGTCTATTGCATAGTTAAGCAGAAAATCCTACGGAAAGATAACGATGGACTGATCAATTGTTTTTGCTATTCTGCTCAGCTCATTCTAGGACTTTACTAGTCCTATCTCTAATGAGCGACTCGCCTTAGAATACTACTGATTCTATTTTGACGAAGTGTTTAATGTGTTAGACTCCAGAACTAAGGTTAACCAAAGCTCTGATACCAGCTGTGACGATCCCAAAACCCCGTGACACGGTGTTAAGGATAATCATTGGAATATAACACATTAATCATCATTGGCAGATCACAGATAATAGCACAAACAGAAATTAGAATAATTTACACACATATGACAGCGGAATCATATAGATAACATCACATCAGAGAAGCACAGTACAGGATACAACTTAGTGCATAATGATACATAATCAGTCACCATCGCCTGAGGCGGAATCATACATAAAGAGTACACAAAAGGAATATCAGTCTACATCGCCAGTGGCGGAATCATAATATAGATACAATAATGGCGGAGAAAATCCAAGTCAGCACGGTGTAGTCAAGCCTCGCCATGAGCCAAAAGGTGCGTCAGAAACCTGTAACTAGGCTGCCCGTGTGAAAATAAGGGCACCCGAGTTTGCAAGGTGAAACAAACTACGAGTCAGTCATGGGACTGGTATGAGAAATTCATTCAACTTATTAACAACAATAATAAGGCAAATCAAAGGACCACGCCACTTTCGCGGAACGGGTTTACTCCAATGAGTGCTCGTGCATGAAATAAAGTAAATGATTAAATCAACGCAATGCTTTTTCTAAAATGAAGCCATTATAAGACTCAGGTCCCATCACACAATGCAACGCAAGCCGGAGGATAGATTTTTTACCTTATAATGGCCAAAGATGCTTCATACGAATTAAACAAGGGTGTTTGATATTATTACTAGTGCATATATGTTTCAAAAGCAAATTCAATCATAAATATCAATCCTAGGCGGCATAGCTACCATCTACTATGTCGCCGTACTAGTAATACAATCACAACCGCACATATCGTATTGGAAATTGGATTCCTTCATGAGTCGAGGCAAGGGGCAAGCTCCTCTCCGATTCGAGACACTCTAGCAAATGTCCCAGGACCCCACTATGATCCTTGGATCTTCAGGGCCGGTCCTCTCTTACTTTTGAGGATTGGCAATTCCTGAACACACGTTTCCCGGTCCTTACAGACCTATATCGAGGCGCCTCGCATTCCAACAACCACACAGGTGAAAAAAATATATAATGTCAGGGCTGGTAGGTCACTGACACCACCTTAGCTAGAAAGAAACGTCGTGCTCTCCCTGCAGTCACTCTCCCGTTTTTGACTCATCCCGAGGTGTGAGGCTCGCGAATTCACGTTATACACAAAGCTACGTCACACAGACCATGCTTTGATCATCAACCACAAGACTTTGCTTTGCAACAGAAGCCTTGATCATATGCCACTTAGGCGTGCCACACAGGCAATCCACTCCATGCGACTGATTTCTGTCAATACATAACCTCTAAGCTCGTACGTCTCAGAGAAGGGCGTTAAGCAAGAGAATAAATTCTCCGCCGCCAAACAGATATATATTTAACAGAGATCAATCAACACAGAACAAAATCCAATGTCAGACACACAGTCCATTTACAAGTCCGTTCTAGGTATGAACGAAACCGGAGGCACCAATTCCTCGCATATCCGTACAATCAACACTATGTTTGGACGGCTACTACTTCAATTCCTTCATGGTAGCTACTCCAATCACGAGCATCAGTAGCGCCCATCCATCCAATGTGGAGATCGTCGGTCTTCAGTCGTCTTCGACTCTTTGACTTCTCAACGTCGATCGATTATTTGAAATGAGATAAACTCGGCCTTTTCAAATAACCCACGCATATTTAGATTTTCAAACCAATTAATCACAGGGTTGAACTATTCAACATTCACAATTCAGTTGTTTAGTTATAATTTTCACGTCAAATACATTCAACCATCACATATCAAGCAACCACAACAAAATTGGTTTATTTTCACTCTATATCGTCTATAGCACTTAATAACGATATATCGCCATTTTTATTTCATTTAAAACGGCCATAATTAATTAAACGACGTTTCAGGTCGTGTCGATGCACTGGCGCTGCTTTCCACTAATTTTGTTTTACACATATATGAAAATCTAACCGTTGGATCTTCACAAATTTTACATCATTAGGAAGGTCTTTTCAAAACGAACCCAACGGTTCCAGTTTTGGGAAAATCCGACGGTCGGATCTTCCACACTAACCATTTGAAGTTACGATTTCAATTTACGAACTGCAGCGTCGTTATTCGATTTAATTTAATTATATTTATATATATATATAAATATAATCGTTTCTGGCGCTGTTTTTCACTAATTTTGAATTAAACATTCCAGACAATCCAACCGTCGGATCTTCACAAAGTTGGTGCCGTTGGAAAGATATTTCCAAGGCGAACCCAACGGTTGAGGTTTCGGGAAAATCCAATGGTCGGATCTTCCGCACTAGTCATTTGAAATCACGGTTTCAAAATATGAACTGCACGGCCTCGTTTCGTTTTAATTCTATTTATATTTATATATTTATATAAATATAGTCCATTCAATAATTTCTATATCGTTTTCACTTCAAATATTTTTCTAACACCTTAAAATTTTAGAAAATTTCGCCATAACCTCCCCTGCACCGGGAGCATCGGGAAATCGCAAATAGCGTTCCCGGTCCTTCTAATCTCAAAAAGAAAAAGAAAAAGCCAAGCGGCTAGCCAACAGGCTCATAAAATCATCACCCAAACAAATCAGTAAATGTGTACCTATTTGTCGGGCACAAAATTTTATTTCTCTTCTCTAGCCCCTTTTGCTTTAACCTGTTCAATAGATATGCATGTACATATATACAATTTCTAACATTTATCAATTTCCATTCAATTGCATATTTGATTTGCTTTGGTTTAAAAACACCATCCATTCGAATATTGCATGCATAGGCTAAAATCATATCATTAGCTAGTTAATGTATATTTCAACTCATGCACGTTTATTCGAACCAGTGGCTATTTTTAACACTTCACATTTCAAAGATGATAATTTTGGCGAACTAAAGTAGATTTCAACACATGACTATTTTATTTAGTTCCTATGCATGTTAAAAATAATATTTCTATCACAAATATTTGTTTCAACGTCTGCATATCTTTAGCATATCACACATATGATAAAAATGATATATTTTTATCATTTAAAATATTTATTCAACCAATGTATGGTTTCAACACTTCATAGTTTCAATAAAAATGTAATTTTTATCGTTCAATCTTTTTATTCAACACATGAATATTTCCACTACACACATTTCTCAACAAATGAGCATTTCCACACATGGACCATTTATTTATGTTGTTCTTATTAAAAAGATGAAATTTTGATTGTTGAAACTATTCATATAAGGCGAATATTTTTGATACTTCATATATTTATAAAAATGTGATTTTTATTGTTTATACACTTCATTCATTCACAAATGAATTTTATTTTCACACAACACTTTTCAACACATGAATATTTCCACACATGGACATAGTTTCAATATATATCTTTAATTTCTATGCATGCAAATAATTTCAACATATGAAAATAATTCTAACACACAAAGATTATTCAAAATTTCGGCAGCATAACGACAGGGTAGTTAAACCGGCACCGTCCCTAGTACGGCTCCTCGCTCTACCTTAAAACCTCGCGGTTTTTGACAATGGGGATCATGCATCTAATTCGCACGCAGGCGGCATGTTTATATTTATTTCATTTCCACAAACTAATCCTATGTGGTTTCAACCAAATATTTTTCCAATCACAAACGGGTATTTTTCAACCTCAATCAATTCAATATCAACCACAAAACTATCCCAAACAACAATTTGCCGTCAACCAATTTTCACAACAATTTCAACCAATAAATATCGTCCATGGTTTGTGGACGAGGGGGCGTATATATATATATATATAAATATTTATATATAGCAATTCACTTTTATTTCCACACATATATATATAAAAAGAAATTGAAGAGTGAGAATTCCTCTCCTATAGCTATCCAATAACACGACTCTTCCTTTATGGAAATCTTCGTCTATTTCGTCTTCTTGTCGCTTTCGTTTCCCGTATTCTCTACATAAGTAAAAATCGAATTTTTACTATGTTATTCAATATATAAAGATCATATTCTAAAAACAAAGATTATATTTTTAATATTCCTATAATGTAAAAATTATATTTTTATTGCTTTAAAAATATAAGAATCATATCTTACTTCTTCTTCTTAACAAAAATTCCGTCTTTTCTCTTTTTAAAAATATGATCTTTATTTTTTTGCAAGTTCAAATCTTTTTCTTTTAAAAGATTCAACCTTTTTCTATTTCAAAGTTTAAACCCTTTTTCTATTTTAAAGTTTAAAATAAAAATCAGTTTTTATTTTCTTTAAAATTAGTTTTATATAAATAAATAAAAATTCAGTTTTATAAATCTAAAAAAAATTCAGTTATCAGTTTTTAAATCGTTTTATAAATCAGTAATTAGTTTTTATAAAACAAAAAAAAAAAAAAAATTAAATTACCTAATCACCCACCGATCTTGCGAAGGGAAGGAGGCGTCGTCGGCGGGGTTTCTGGGGCGCTCGGTGGTGTCGCGAGGGTTGCGTCGTCTTCGGGGTGTCGAGGGTTGCGTTCGGAGGTTCGCGGCAGGGTTCCAAGCTTCGGTTCGATGGTCGGCGGCGTCTTCGCTGGAAGGAGGAGGTCGCGAGGGTGGTGGGGGCTTCAGCTCGATGGTCGGCGGTTCGAGGGTCTGGGGGGCGGCGCGATTTAGAATTAGGTTTTCCTTTTTTCTTTTTTTTTTCTCTTTTCTGGTAAATGATCGGGGGGGGGGGCAATGAGGAAGAAAAGGGGGGAGTTTATTATTTTTTTATTATTTTATTTTATTATTTAATTATTTAATTTTTCACAAGGGTTTACTTTTACATATGACCTCGAAACGAGGCCCACCGCCTGTCGTCCATAGCGTTTTACCCCCATTCCGAACACAATGGGATATGTATCGTAAGCTGGTTTGATCGTTACAATCAGTTTCTGTTGAATTTACATTTAAATCCTTATATTGAATTTTAAACGTACATTTCAAATTACCGGGGTCACATACTAACTAGAAAAATTCCAGAAAAATATTTTCTAGTTTCGTATTGACGATACGGTCCTAACAAAACTAGTTTCGTCGAATTCTGAGACCGTTTGAAAAATGGCCAATTTCCTGTCGATTAAATTCAACAGAAACTGGTCAAATGCGTTTTCTTTTGCCACGCTCACATATTGATTCGAAAAATTATGAAATTTGAAACCTAGCAATAGTTTGACATCCCGGACCCGACAAAAGTGGTTTCGTCGAATTCCGAGGCCGTTTGCAAAATATCAATTTTTTTCAGACCTATATATTCTATATACCGACTCTTCTGAAAATTCATTCGGCCACAACTTTTAATTCCCGTTATGAAACTTCGATTTTTCAGATTCGTTAGAAAGGTATTGACTAACAGATTTAAATATTTTTGGTCTCACTAAAATCTGTTATATTTTTCTACCCTGCACAGTCGGTCAAAGTATGAATTCAAATTTTCAAACTGACTTACTATTTCTAACTTACTATTTTATTGAAATATTCAATTTCAATGGTTCAAAATGCTTTTAAATAATCAATTTAAAAATTTTAAATTGGCTCGTATTTTCCGGGTTATTACACCCTCCCCCTTTTTGGTGGAAACCATGGCCTACTTGTAGGTGAGCTGAAACACCCCACCTCCATTAAGGTCACTCACAAAGGGAATGCCTTAACTTTGGTGGAGGGTTATAGGTAAAAGACACAGATAATTTACAAGACAGATATAAATAAGCAGCGGAAAAGAAAAAAGTCATTTATTTAACTTTGGTTCATAACAAAAGCATTACAACAAATTTTCTTAAAACAAACTTTCAAACCATTACATCATTATCTCTGTCTTGATTATCTATGAAGAAGCATAAAATAAAACAAAATAGCATAAGTCCCCATAGAATGTATCCAAAGCCATAATCCAAGGAAAGAGAGTCCAAATCATACATCCACTATCTTGAAGCTTGCAAAGAGTATGACTAAGCTGGAATATTCCCTCCCTTGCGGACCCGGGGGGGAACGGAAGGAAAGAAGACGAAAGAAAAATAGAGTCAGACATAAAGCCTGAGTAAGTCTAGTGACTCTTCAGTGCATGAATAAGAGAAAGATCATGATAGGAATAAACTGTAAACATGACAGTATCATCAACCAAGGTAAGACGGTTTAAACCGAATATACTATCGCACCGCATTCTATATCTCTGCACCTCCTAACTAGTGTCCCAACTAGTAATCTGTATAAATACGATCCCCATCCCCGCAGTTGTGGTAGCCTTCAGGTGTACATCTATTTTGAGGATTCTACCTCAATCAGTCCAATTGCCATGAATATGTTAGATGTACCCTTACTACCCTATCGATCGGCTCCCTACCTGCACGCATGTGTCACGTGTGTCATACGGCCCCCAAGAATTGTAGATACCTATGTTGGTCCCACCATGGGGTGTATCAAGACCCATGGTGGTGGCCCGACACAATTCTAGAATACATAGGTTATACTACTTGTGCCCAAGTGCCTATTTGTCTGCTCCGGAGTGTGTGCACGCCCGCACCCCGTTAGAACCCACACTGTGCACCCACCGCCGTCGTTTTTGACTGCTTACAATCAGCCCAGTAATCGTGCCCCACCCTGCCTAGTTTCAGAGTACCATGATACCTAATTGGGTTACTGCTGAAATGAATCCTCGTTACTAGGGTTTCCTACTGGTTAAGTTTGTGGGCCTATATACAAATATTACCCACTTACCCGTGATGTACTTACCCCCCCATCGATTCAAGCATGTTTATTAATGGTTAAGTCTATGGGCCTATATTTACTGATATTACCCACCATCCCGATATGTACATAACCCTCTTATTGATTCAAGTATGTTTATTAATGGTTAAGTTTGTGAGCCTATATTTACTAATATTACCCACCAACCCAATATGTACTTAACCCTCCTACTCGTCATGTCATGTTGGTTAAGTGTTTCCTATTAACTTAACCTTTCTCACTTATCATGTTGGATTGGTTAAGTGTGATTTATTAACTTAATCCTGTTCATTCACCATGTTATATATATATATATATATATTGGTTAAGTGTTACCTTAGTTAACTTTAACCCTACCATCTGTTTCACTAACATGTTATAACGGTTAAGTGTTCTAAACTTACTTAATCTCATCCACTTGTCTAATTAACATGTTATAATAGTTAAGTACTCTAATTTTACTTAATCCTACCTTCTAGTCTACTTAACATGTTGAATTTGGTTAAGTGTATTAAGTTTACTTAACCCCACCTTCTAGTCTAGTTAACATGTTAAATTTGGTTAAGTATTTGTTTAATTGACTTAACCCTACCAATTCTAGCTTAGCTTTAATTGTCTTATTAAAGCATCAACCACTCACATTAGACATGTATTGTTGTGGCTGCCTGTATGTCGGGCGGTTCCGGGCGGTTTTATGCCACAACTCAGTCTAACCTCGGGTCTTTATTGGGCTCAATGCCTTAACCTCCCACATTGGATAGGTATTTTTGTGATTACTGGACAGCCGGGCGGGTCCGGACAGGTTTACATCACAACTCAATCCAACCTCGAGTTAAGCATATTCGTCTTTTCTAATATTTCCCTTTTTATCCTTTTATATTTATATGTAAATTTGTCAAATATTTATTGACATGGCCCACTTTCCCTCTAATCAAGTTCATCATGTTTGGTATATAAAATTTATACCATTAAATGTCATCAATATTTGGCATGTGCCAAACATGCCAATTTTCATATATTTTCATGTTTATCCCCACGATATCCCCCGCATTTACGTTTGCAAAATTACAAGGAACGTTGGGCTAAATATTTTAGCCCAACTTTTAAACATAAAAGGGAAAAGAGAAAAACATGAATTATTCTAACAACATAGCATATGTGACATATAGATTCTTCATGTGATGATGAACTTGCAACATGAATCATAAACATGTACAAAATTAACTTAGCATAAAAAAGGGAACTTGTACTTTTAGATCCAACTATCCTAAATCATAGCATATGAATTTACACAATTTAAACATGTCATGTAGAGGTAAGTTTGCATTGAAATAGGATCTAAATTAATAGGTGTCTCTTGAATGGGCAAGGAACAATATACTTTTAATTATGAACTTGCAAACTTAATTTATGCAACATGAATCATAACATAAGAGTTGTTCATAAAACTACGCCAAACCTAATTAAACATGTAGTAGTGAACTTGCATAGGGGTTGAATCAACTAGCATAGATCTTAACATAAAAGGTATATGGTCTATCATATGTGTCTACTAACACAAAAGTTGTAGATTTGTCATAAAAGCATATGAGTCTAACATATGTGTCTACTAACATAAAAGTTGTAGATTTGTCGTAAAAGCATATGAGTCTAACATATGTGTCTACTAACATAAAAGTTGTAGATTTGTCATAAAAACATATGATTCTACTAACATAAAATTTGTAGATTTGTCATAAAAGCATATGAGTCTAACATATGTGGATCTAACATAGAAGTCATAAATCTAACATAAAGCATATGAGTTTAACATAAGCGTTGTAGATAAACATATGAGTCTAACATATGTTAACATAAAAGTTGTAGATTTAACATAAGAGCATATAGATCTAACATATGTTAACATAAAAGTTGTAGATTTATCATAAAAGCAAATGGATCCATCATGAAAGTTTACACAGTCATGTTAAGCCTATAGTTTGCATGTGTTATGACATGATGGCATCTTCTAATTTTGCATAAGGATTGCGAAATCCCAAAAACTTACATACAATACATAAGTACATAATATGTCATCGCCAAACAAATAATACATATGCTTATTTACAAGCTTTCAACAATAGTAATTCCATCGTAGATTCACATACAACATAGCCGCAAAAATACTCATAATAAATCCACAATAACTCTTAAATAATCATGAATCAATTTCGCATATAACATGATTAAATAGATATGAATAGCATGAATCAATTTCGCACATAACATGATACGAATTCTATTTACATTCCATTGCAAATCACATCTTTATTTCATTCATAACTGAAAAATAACCATACTTACTATTTAAAGGAATTCTTGGGTTCTGAAATCTGAGTTCTGAATTTGATTAGCACGCCTTTGATGTTGAATTCATTGTTAGGATTAGATTAGACTTAAGTTGAATTGATTTGATTATCTTCACTTAGCTTCTACTTTGTGGCGGCTACTCTAGGCTTTGGAGTGACAGCATGACGACCATTGTTCTTATTTTTGATTAGGTTTTAGGTTTGAGTCTTCAGTTGCTTATATAGATTTTCAATTTAATTAGAGCCGTCCGTTCAAGTAAGGATCCATCAAGGCCATCCACCTCAGAAGAAACCAATAAATGAATATTTCTAATCTAATGACATTCCCTAATAAATAACATTCTAAATCTAATGACCATTTCAATATAAGGACATTTCTAATCTAACATAAATGACATTTTTTTTGAATCCTAACATAAATGTCATTTTTTTATTCTAGCATAAATGTTCTTTTTTATTCTTATGACATTTTTAATTTATTCTAATAACCCATTTATGACAAAATGACCACTTTATTCTAATAACACATTTATGACAACATGACAATTTTATTCAAATAACAGACAATTTCTATGTTAACATAACATATTCTAACTAAACAACATATTTATTTACGCAATATTTGTGAAGTAGGAAGGAGAAGTGGATCGATGAGTGTACATCTATGGCCATTGTGTTGTAACTGGAAAACAAGAGGAGTCGGAAGTATTGGTGATGAGCAGTTTCGATTTTTAATAGTTGATGGAGAGCGCATTTTTTTGGCCAATCGGAGCATAACTGGGGGTCGATCTGGCTTGAGGCGATGACAACAGTAGGTGAAACAACAATGTTCTAAGTAAGGAAATTCAATGGAAACCGTGTGATTTTATATTATTGGAAGAAAAGGTGAGCAGTATTGAATTAGGAGGAAATGGTATGGATGGATTTATTTGTGAAGCACGGTGGTGAACTCATTCAGGTGGATGTATTGTTTTGGTGATGAAGTTATGGCTATGTTGTTACGAGCGGAACACCGTTTCCATCGGTGAAGAAGACATTTATGAGAAAGGGATTGATAGTGTTCAAAATCATGGTCAGCGAAGATAATATGGTAATTATTATTATTATTATTATTATTATTAATTAAGTTTAAAAGAAAAATTAGCTTATATCAATTCATGAATAAACCGGAAACCGCTGTAACTTTTGTGTACATATACAGAATTGAACACAACCGGATCCATTGGAACCATAACAAGGAGATTTACCTTGTGGAATTGGCGTGGTTGAGAATAAAGCTACTAGAGTTTCATAAGAAAATCAAACGTTGTTTGATTTTAAACGAAACAAAAACAAGATCGCCAACTGCGAACCAATGTGAGTAAACTCACTAACCCTGACTCGTTTATATTTTTATATAAACAAGTTTTAAATTAATTTATAGTAATTTTATACTATGTGATGGTTGTTTGGATGAATGGGTGATAAATTTAGTTGATATAGTTATATCGTTGATCGGTTTTTGTTTACATGATATTTCATCTTATTCTGAAATTTATATTATTCGTGTTAATTAACATCTGTGGGTGCAGAGAAACGGGTTGGAGGGATCCAACTGGATTCCTCAACATTTTATTTACTGTTTTTCATATATTGTGATATATGATGTGATATATATTCCATGATTGATCTCGTTGTGTTAAATATAATTGGCCCTAGAATTTCAGTATCTAAATACCGTAAATTATTTTCGAATGTAGAAAAAGGAATTCGTAATAGGAAATTTATTTATTTCCAAAATAGAAAATTAATTTACAGTAAACTTAAAAATAGGAACTTGTTTAATAAATAAAACAAGAAGAGATTTTAATGATCTTTATAAGTTAAGCAAAATATGTATTATTGGATAAGTTTAAATAAAAATTCAAGTCTGGATTTATATAGTAAAGTGCAAGTGAGTTTTAAAACAAATAATTGTAATTGGATTTGGAACTTAATGGCTACGAAGGAAATATGAATTCCAATAGAAATTTGTACAAGAAAATCCTTTTCAAAAGGAAACGATGGAGTTTATTCGGAAGTTCAAAATATAAATAAATAGAGACAAAGCCCAGGGATTTATAACTAGAATTCGACCATATGGGATTTTATTATAATGATTTATTTTAGAACATATATTTAAACTTCATTTAGTATAAAAAATAAAATAAAATAAATATGCTAAGGAACTAATATTTTAGCTACAAGAATACAACCATATGTTGGAATAATTTAATATTATGTCAAATTGAAATTACTAAAAGAGAAGGTGATTAAAGAAATCGAATGAAGATGATTTCATAAGTTATGGAATGTATAGTTTGTAAATACATTAAAAAGGGAATTGTGGATATGAATAAAAAGTGTTGGTAGCCATTTATAAATGAAATGATGTGAGTTTATAAAGTAACTCGTTTTGAACTTGAAAGGATATTTTCAAATAAAAATCAAGTTTAGCTGATAAGTGAGTCTAGATACCTATTAAGAAATAATATTCATATTTGGAAATGAATAACGATTTTTAAGCCAATGTTTTGCCAATGGAAATAATTATAAAGTGGAGTTTGAGATGACCTAGGATAGTAGATATATTCTGAAGTCCGGAATATAAATCGAATATAGATTATTCGAGAGATAGTTATTTATTGGAATTCGATTATATCGAAATTAGGAAAGTGGTTATTTTGACTTTCTGTTTGAATCAAATTTATTTATTTACTTATTAGTTTATTCATTGAAATTAATAAGTACAAGTTATATTTGGAAATAACGAATATAACGCTACCATTATATAAATTTTTTATAAACCTAAACAGCGATTTTTAACGCTGCTGTTATAATAATTGTTTTGTAAACCTAGAAAGTGATTTTAGCGCTGCCGTTAGAAGTAAATGTTTTTATAAATCAAATATTTGGGAACAGCGATTATAATGCTTCGTTATAATAAATATTTTTCCATTAAAGAAGTGGATTCTTAGATTAAACCTAAGAGTCGCGCAAGCGATATTTATTTGAAGTGGTGAGCTTTGACTATTTCAAAGTTGAGAATGTTGTTCAATTAAGGTCGGCGAGGTAATTATACCCCAACTTGATTGACTTCATGATTGATGGAGGAATGGTTAAGGTTCGATAGTGAAGATTGGTTAGCAATATGGTGAGTCAATAAATGATAAATAGTTTGAGTTATAATAACGATGTTTTTATAACATCGTGTTAATTAAAAGGATTTTTGAATTGTTTCCCCAAATAAAATGAGGGATATTTTCTATGCATAGTAAATGAAATGAATTGATCAACGAGGATTTAGAAATGGAAGATGAAAATATTTTCCGATATTAATAAGGTATGCTTTCTAAATAAAGAAATTAAGGATTCGTAAATATTTAGAAATGTTTTCTAACCGGAATAAGAGATATTTTCTCGAATAAAGAAAGCAGGATATTGGAAATGTTTTTCCAAGAATCAAGAGAGAAAATTGACTTTGAAAGGATACGAAAGATGGGAAATGGGAATTGGAAATGATAATATAATAAGGAATTAATTTAAAAAGGGGCCAGTGTTGTTTGATGGTTGATCGGTAGAATTTCCAATTGGAAATAGGACCGTTGATTGTATAGATGTTTCTTTGATAGTTAAATCACAGACTATCAAAGTTTTATTTTATTTTATACCTCCGTTGTCAATATGGAGAGACCGAGATCAGTTTAATTTCTGAAAACCACTCCGTATTGGCATAAGCGTTACGAATCAACTTATGCTGAAGATAATTGAAGACGGGGTATGCAAGGGCTGTTTTGTTAATCCTATGTAGAAATTGCCCAAGATGGATTAACAGAATAGTGCCTTCGGTTTGTCCAGTCCCAGGACAACGTATATGGACGGATCTGATGATGTGACGTTTGAAGTAAATGGTGGCAAGATGTTCTTGGATGATAATCGTGACCTCAAGCCTCATCACCCGGGAAAAGACAGAAATCGGGCAGGCAGCATGTCCATGTAGGTCATTCCCATTAAGGGTATTATCACCTGATATAGAGAAATTCCATTTGATTCTTATTCTATTTCGCTACTATATGATTTTGGTAACGGTTGCTGATCATAACCGTTGGTGATAATATGCTCGATACACACAAGTTAAATGAGTGGTCAGTCATGTATGGGCCAGGTTGCAAGACGTTCTTGTTGAACCCAGTGTATTCCCCTCTAGAGATACACTATCGGGAGGTGGTTCCATACCTTGTCATGTTGAAAATCCAATCTCCAGTAAGCGCCCTGTGGTTTTTGATTTGATATTATATATGGAGCGTGAGATGCAAGAATTCCGCTAGATTGCTATTTATTTGATTTAGACACTATTATACTATCACAAGATTTTGATATCCAAAATATTTTTGGTTATCGTAAGGTAAAAACCATTTGTGTTTATGTGTGGATCGGTCTTACGATCATAATTTCTTTCGAAAGGATTTTGAAAGTTAAACAAATGGTTGGAGTTTACTCACACCAGTCCCATGACTGACCCAAAGTTTATTTTGTTTGTTTTCCCTAAACTCTTGGGTGTCCAAATTTGTACGGGCAGTCAATTAGTCGGGATTTTACAGATTCACTTGGAGGAGTTTGAAGCAGGAGGCTTCACCAGTTAGCTATGGACTATCATATATTCCATTGTGTACCATGTTTGTATCTGGAAACAGGTGTTTATAACTATTCCAGAAATAGCTGTTGTGCTCTGATTATGGTATGTATATAAAGTTACTGAATTGTATTTCAAAATTTATGTTACTTACTATATTTTATTCGTTCCACTGTGAGTTTGTGATCTTCGTTTTCTTCTATTCTAATATTTCTTTCTATTTCTCATCCTCTAACTTCTTTCTAATAATGATTCGCATTTCTGTGCAATTTGGGTTGGACGTGTAGTGTAATTAGTCAACTCAAAGTGTATGGAAATTCGAGCCATTACATTTGGTATCAGAGCTGAAGGTTGAGTAGTAACCTTAGCTCTGTGGCATGACTCAATAGAGATAAGGTTAGTAATACCCTAGATTGAGTTTGAGTGTATATATATTAGCGCGTATTTGTAGATTTGATATAAAAATTGTTTTATATTGTGTTGATTGGTTTTTTGAGTGGTTTATGAATTTTGGTCGATTCAGGATGTACAACTTTATCGATAGGTGTTTCTAAACTTTCGAACAAAGCAATTCGAAACAGTATTGTTTTAAAATGGGTGAATGAAATAATTTTTCCCAAAAATTATTTTGATATAAAAGAAATAATATCTGAATTATTGTATATGAATGTGTCGATTGTATTACAATCAAATATGAAATATTGAAATGGTTATAAAATTTGTATATGAATAATGTGTAGAAACGAGATAAACCAAGATTAATTTCAAACCAAAATTGGAATTTAAATTCCGGGTGTTTAGAAAATATTTTCTGAAATATTATAAAGTAATATAACGTTACTTTAAAAGTATTTTTAAATAAGAATGGTTTAAATGGATTTTGAAAATGATTAAGCACTGAAATCACTTCAATGGCGAGGAAATAATTCTAATAATGGATTGCGACATTATCGGTATTCATTTTCAAGTTTCTGGGTGAAGGATTGCTACCAATATAGTTCGTTGATGGCAAATTTGTTTGAAAATAACAAGTTATTTTAAAAATTCATAGACTTTGGATTTGTAAATGATTATGGATATATCTATATATATTTATTATTTAAAGCAAGTTTGAAATATAACCCTGGAATTTGAATTCTAAATTGAAATTTAACTTATAAGTTTAAATAGATTGAAATAGTGAATCAAATGGATTGAAAATTTAACTTAAGTCAAGTTAAATCAAAATTGAATTGGATTAGGATAAATTCCGAATGAAATTTAATAAAGAGAAATGTTGAGATTCGAATTATTAATATGAATTCGCCTTATGAATAAGCAAGTTGGATATATACTAGATGTTGTTAATTGAAATTGAATTGTGATAAATTTGGATTCAAGAATAATAAGTGGATGGACTTAAACAGAAATCAGTTTTGAATTGATAAAATGGAAGTGAACTAATCAGAAGTTGATTATAGTGTTAAAAACTGAAATTTGGATTGATTTGAAACCAACTGGAAATGGATATATGTATGCTGAGCAGATATTGAATGGAAGAAAATGCATGAGATAGAAATATGCCCAACAAAAAGGTACATGGTTACAATATTACTTGATTTTGATGGTTTTATGAGCTATGGGGCAAGCCGCTTGGCTTTTTGATTTTCTTTTGGATAAAGAAGGCCTAAAGAGGCGAGTTGTGGTTGTACCGATTGAGCCGCGCAAAGGTGACACTGGCGAAATTTTTCGAAATTTTTAAAGTTGGAAAATTTTGTTAATTGAAAACTTATTTGTAGATTATATATGAAATTAGAAAACCAGAGGTAGTCAATAAATTTAGAACAAATATGGAGTATACAATTTCAACCAAGTGGGTTGTGAGGAGTTAGAGTCATAGCATATCTACTTAGCAATTTCGAAGACGAAACTATTTTAAGGGGGAAGGAATGTAACGACCCACATTTTTGGCCATTTAATTTAGAACATTTAAATTTATTTTAAATGTTGTATTAAAAATATAAATAGAAATTTATAAGTAATTTATTTAAATAAACGATGATTAAACGTTTAATTTATAATTGAATTTAAAATAAGCTCGTAATGTCACGGTAGTTGTAATATTACGTTTTGAACTTCAATTGAAAATACATAATCCAATATGAGTCAGATTTCTTTGAAATAAGAAATGCTTAAATCTATTAAACTATCTTTTTAGTGGAAGTGAAAAATTGTAACAACCCGTAAAATGCGAGCCAGTTTGAAATTTTTATTTTGGCAATTTTAGCGAATTTTGATTATTTAAAATGGATTATTTTAAATAATATCGACGTGAAATTTATTTTCAATATAGAATTCGATGTATATATTATACGCGTCGTCGTTAGAATATAAATATTTATATATAATTATAAATAGAATTGAAAATGGCGCGGTAGTTCGATAATTCGATTTCAAACTTCAATTGAATGTACCGGGTGCAAAACAATCCGGATTTGAGCGAAACCAAAAATAATGGGATCTAATTAATAATATCTTTCCAACGAATCCGAATAATCGTAATTTCATAGCGGGAATCAAAAGATATGTCCAGTTGAAAATTCTGAATAGTCGCTATGGAATTCAGGCCCTTAAAAATGGACATTTTGCAAATGACCTCGGAATTCGACGAAACCAGTTTTGTTGGGTCCGGGATGTCGAGTTATTGCTAGGTTTCAAATTTCGTATTTTTTCGAATCAATCTGTGAGCGTGGCAAAGGAAAACGCGTTTGACCGGTTTCAGTTGATTTTAATCGACTGGAAATTGGCCATTTTTCAAACGGTCTCAGAATTCGACGAAACTAGTTCTATTAAGACCGTATCGTCAATACGAAGCTAGAAAATATTTTTCTGTAATTTTTCGAGTTCGTATGCGACCCCGGTAATTTGAAATGTACGGTTAAAATTCAGTATAGTGATTTAAATGTATATTTAACGGAAACTAATTCAAACGATCAAATCAGCTTACGATACATATCCCATTGTGTTCGGAATGGGGGTGAAACGCTATGGACGACAGGCGGTGGACCTCGTTTCGAGGTCGTATGTAAAAGTCAACCCTTTTGCAAAATTTAATAAAAAAAAAAAAAAAAAAGATTAGAATTTTCCCCTTTTCTCCTTCATTGACCCCCCCCCCCCGATCATTTACCAGAAAAAAAAAAAAAAGAAGCAAAACCTAAAAACTAATCGCCGCCGCCCCTCAAGACCTCGACGCCGCGCCGCCTTACCCTCGAAGACGCCGACCAACCTATCGCCGCCTCACCCCGAAGACCCGCCTTCATCGACGAACATCCTCGACAAATCGAAGCAGCCCCCCCCCCAATCGGAGCCTCCACCATCGAACGCCTCATCGCGAGCACCACTGAGCCACCGCCCTCTTCTTCTTCCCTCCTCCACTTCGGAATCTAGGTGAGCTTTTAGGTTACTTTGTTTTAGTTTTTATTTTTGTTTTGCAGTGAATTAAAAACTGGTTTTTAAGAAAAAAAACTAATTTGTTAAAGCCTTAAAAACTGAATTTTTTGAAATATATAAACTGATTTAAAAAGATTTTAAAAACAGATTTTATAAAAGAGAAAAAAAACTGCATTTTTGAAAAAGAAAAAAACTGCATTTTTGAAAAAGATAAAAACTGTTTTGTTTTTAAAAGAGTTAAAACTGAATTTTTAGAAGAAAAAGAAAGGAAAACTGATTTTAAAAATGAATTTAAAAAGGTGAAATCTTTGAATTTAAAAAGGTGAAATCTTTGAATTTAAAAAGGTGAAATCTTTGAATTTAAAAAGGTGAAATCTTTAACATTGAAAAGGCGAAATCTTTATATGGAAAATAGCGTGATAAAAATATAATTTTTATCTATATGATATAGCGAACTAAAAATTCGATTTTTATATATTGAATAGCGAACTAAAAATTCGATTTTTATATATTGAACTTTGGAGTAAAAATTCGATTTTTATATATTGAACTTTGAAGTAAAAATTCGATTTTTATATATTGAATAGCAAAGTAAAAATTCAATTTTTATATATTGAATAGCAAAGTAAAAATTCGATTTTTACATATAGAATAGCGAGGTAAAATGTGATTTTTACGTATGTAGTGAAAGCAGCAACGAAAGCGACAAAAAGGCGAGTTGGCGAAGATTTCCTGCATTAGAAGAGCCGTGGAGCTTGGATAGCTATATGTGAGAACCTCTCACTCAAAATTCTTTTTCTAGTTATATATATATACTAGGATGCAGACGGTGCTTAGTAGCACCCGACACAATCGTCCATAGACCATGGACTTGTTTGTTTGATTGCAAATTAGTTAGATTATTTGATTGAAATTGAATTGTGTGGTGAAATGAATTGATTTGATTGATGTGTGAATGGCGTGGGCCTTCACTAGACCGGGGATAAGGCTAGGCCTTGTCCCGTTTCTAGTATCGTGCCGTTATGCCGCCGAAATTTTCTAAAATATGTTAGAAAAATAAAAATATCATTTTATTGAATAAATGAATTGAATAGAAATTCATAGGTTGAAATAAAATGTTTTATCGTTAAAAATAAAATTTTTAACGTGAATATGAAAATAGTGAAGTGAACAAAATAAAATATTCATTTACAAACCGGACGGTTTGTTTATGTACACCTATTTGAATGACATTGATTGGGACGATAAATTTTACACATCGCCCGACTGCACAAATAAAATATTTGTGTGATTGTTTGAAACCCCACACGGGTGTTGGGATGAAATTTGAAGTTCACTCATCCTGATTGATTAAATATGTCGATCGATAGATTGACAGGCTGTTATAAGCGTTAGGTATCTATATTTGATGCTTATACGGTGTAGTGCACTTTGGTTGATGGTTGATTATTTATCGTTGCTATTATATACATGTGTTGTATGGAAATCCATATAATTAATTTTATATGGTAATTGATTGGGCCTCATTCCAATTTGAAAAATAGAAATTTATGAAGCCGTGTTGATTAGATTGACGCCATTTTGACGTGAACGATATTTATATCGATTTTAAAAGTGATTTCAAAGTGAATTGAATTGAAAGTGATTTCGAAATGAATTGAATTGAAAGTGATTTCGAAATGAATTGAATTGAAAGTGATTTCAAAGTGAATTGAATTGAAAGTGATTTCGAAGTGAATTGAATTGAAAGTGTTTTCGAAATGAATTGAATTGAAAGTGATTTCGAAATGAATTGAATTGAAAGTGATTTCGAAATGAATTGAATTAAAAGTGATTTCGAAATGAATTGAATTGAAAGTGATTTCGAAATGAATTGAATTGAAAGTGATTTCAAAGTGAATTGAATTGAAAGTGATTTTGAAGTGAATTGAATTGAAAGTGTTTTCGAAATGAATTGAATTGAAAGTGATTTCGAAATGAATTGAATTGAAAGTGATTTCAAAGTGAATTGAATTGAAAGTGATTTCGAAGTGAATTGAATTGAAAGTGTTTTCGAAATGAATTGAATTGAAAGTGATTTCGAAATGAATTGAATTGAAAACGAATTTAAATTGAATTGAAAGTGGATTGAAATGAATTCAAATTGAATTGAAATTTGAATTGAATAGAAATGAACTTTGAAACGAATTTATAAAGAAGAATTCAATTTTGCTTTGAATTGAAATGGAAGTGGAAATAGATTTTGAAACGAATTTTAAAACTATTTATATAATTCGTTTTGAATAGAAAATCGACGAAGTATATATTATATATATAATATAATGGCCTGAATAGAACGCGCCGCGCCGCGGCAGTTCGTGAATTTCGACCATTTATTTCAAACGGACATTGCGGGAGATCCGACCGTCGGATTCTCCTAAAACCGGAACCGTTGGGTTCGTATCGAAAAGAGCTTTCTAATGAATATTAGAAATTTGAAATCTAACGGTTGGATTTGGAATTATGTCCAAATCAAATTTGAAAAAGGTCGCTGTAAGTGCAGTTCGATGGCCATTGATGGAAATCGACTGTACATGCCTTGATAAAATTATTAAAAATAGTAATAATTTGTGTAAAATCATAAGAAATGATTTGTGAAGATTTGGGATGAAAAACTCCATATTTGAAAGGATAAAAATAGATTTTTATCGAAATGAACTAGTTTTGAACTAGAATGATAATTCTATTTATTTTTAAATAAATAAATTGAATTTGAAAAGGGTTTTGAAAATAACCAAAATTTCCAATGATTGCATTGGAGTGGATTTGAATCGAAATTGTCTTCGGAATATTTCGATGTTGGAATTCGTGATTATACAGATGTTGTTATGGAAATTTGAAAGATATATATTTATATCGTTATTTCCAATACGACATTTGTTAGTCGTAGAATTTGATATTGAATATAAGCCGATATATTTTCTATTCAGAGCCTTGTATTGAATATCAAATGTGATTTGGGTTTGTCGCGAATGGTGTCTTCACTAATACTGTTCTTGAACCTAGTTGTGAAAAGATTAAATCTTTTTATTTAGATTTAATGAAGTGTACCAATTAAACGATATTTAATTGGAATTGAAATGGGTATTGATTTTTGGGTTTATCGTGAACAGTGTTTTAAATAACACTTGTTCTTTAACCCGATAATTAATGGAATGTGATTTTGGGTTTATCGTGAACCGTGTTTTAAATGACACTGATTCTTTAACCCAGTTAAAGATTAAAACTAAGTGGAGTTTTAATGAATCTTTAATTAGATTGAGATGATCGAAAATGGAGTATCACCAGTTTTGCTCCAGGCGATGGTTAAATCTTTAATTAGATTTGAACGTGAAATGGTAATTGAATTTACCGATAACACTGTGGTGTTAGATATGAAGTATTACCAGTTTTACTTCATGGGATGAATAGGTTGGGATTGGGAAATAAAATAAATGATTACTTCGGTGTGGTTCGCTAATCCCGACTAGTTTGAATTGATATTCAAAGGAGATTAAAGAATAAATTTAAAGAATTTATCTTGGATAAAATTAATGGGAACTTTTCCCAAAGTATAGGAATATTTGAATAAAAGAATATTCTGAATTGGAATGAGGCGTATGTTGTGTTTGTGTAACACTTTTATAATATATACGCGAGTTATTCAGAAAGACCGGGTTTATCCCATTCTGAATAACTGATTCGACGTGGTGTCGAAGATGAAGACGGTGGTCGAAGACCGGAAGTCTTCACGTCGTTTGGGTGATTACTGATGATCTTGATTGGGCTGTACACCCAAGAAGATGGAAACAGTTAGTGATCGTCCAGACGTACTTGGAGATCGATGGATATGCGGGGTACTAGGTGCCTCCGGTTTCGTTCAGACCCAGAACGGACTTGTAAATGGACTGTGTGTCTGACATTGGATTTTAGTCTGTGTGTTTGATTTCTATTAAATATATATCTGTTTGGCGGCGGAGAATTTATTCTCTTGCTTAACGCCCTTCTCTGAGACGTACGAGCTCAGGGGTTATATATTGATGGATATCAAACGCATGGAGTGAATTGCCTGTGTGGCATGCCTAAGTGGAAATTGATCGAGGCTTCTGTTGAAAAGCAAAGTCTTGTGGTGATGATCAAAGCACAGCCTGTGTGGCACAGCTTTGTGTAACGTGAATTCGCGAGCCTCGCACCCCGGTTGTGAACCAAAAACGGGAGAGGACATCAGGGAGGACTTGCGTTTCTTTCTAGCTAGAAGTGGCGTCAGTGGTTTTACACGCCCTGACGAGTTTGACTTGTGTGGTTGTTGCTGTTGCGAGGCGCCTCGGTTATATCGGTTTCGGCCGATGCATTCTGGTCGGCTGACGGACCAGACTTACACCCCATAGGGTGGGGAGACGTAGTGTTCAGGCATAATAATCCACATCGGTGGACCGGCCCTGACGATCTAAAGGGTTGATGCGTTCTGATCCTGTGGCTCGGGCTAGAGAGTCACGAATCGGTTGAGGACTATCTTTTGCCTCGGTTCATAGACGGAAATCCAATTTCCAAATACGTGACATTTGCGGTTTTAATTGTAGAACCTAGTATGGTGACATAGTGGGATGGGGCATTCATGCCGCCTATGATTGATACTTATGATTCAAAGTTGTTTTATACACTATGCACTTATATAGTATCAAATGATTTGTTTTAAACGTATCAAGCATTCTTGGCTATTATAAGGTAAAAACCCTATCCTCCGGCTTGCGTTGCATTGTGTGATGGGACCTGGGTCTTATAATAGCTTCATTTTTCTTTATTTAGCATTGCGCTGTTTGTTTTATGCACTGGTATTCTTGGGAGGAAACCCGTTCCGTGTTATACGGCGTGGTCCCTTGATTTACCTAACTTTAAGATAAAGAATAATAACTGTTTTAGTTCTCACACCAGTCACATGACTGACCTGGAGTTTATTGTTTTGACCTAAACTCTGGGTGCCCTTATTTTTGACACGGGCAGCTAGTAGTTTTGGTTTTGCAGATTTATATTCACAGGATCCTGGTCTACAGCTGGAATGATATCCGGAAAGCTTGGTATCCGTATATCTCTTCTAGTTGTGTATTGTATTATTTTCCGCTGCTATGTATTTAAATGTAATTTAAATCTCTGATATTTCTGTGTAATATTCGTTTATACTCTGTATATTCTTGTAATCTGATGCATTGTTGTAATATACAATGAAATGTTCTTCTGTATGCGTTCTGATTTGTCGTGTTCTCAAACGACAGGGCGTTTCGAACGGCCTGGATCGGTTTAGCGACTGGTTCGGACCGAGCGAAATTCTATGCCGTCACAAAAATCGAGATTTCGCCTTATATATCGTGAGTTATGTCCAAATCAAATTTTCAAATAGTCACTATGGAATCGTTTATAAATTATAACGATTTATTTTACAAAATAAATTGATTTTTAATAATTGAATATCGTTTTAATTTGAAATATTGAGTTATAAATCCAAATATATTTCTTTTGGAGCTATATGATATTCTAATTGAATATATACGTTAATAATAATTTATATATGGGAAAGTCTATAGAGACACAACATTTTGACACAAATGATGGCACAATTGATTTGCACCATTAGATCACCCCATGAATTACAACTCCCCATATAAAGACAAAAAGATCCAACAGTTTAGGCTCTGTGTCTCTCTCTTTGTGTCTAATTTTGTGTTCAAATAGCCGCCCCCTTTATATATATATTTATTTAAATTGATTTGTTTTGAGGTTCATTAATATTTATTTAAAACTTTTTTTCAAACAAGCACCGTTTTTGACAAAATCAGTTTTATTGGATCCATTGTAGTAATTGATAATAGAATTTCGATTTTTGTATCTAACGGACTTACTGTTTTATTGTGAAAATGGTAAATATCGAATGTTAATTCTATGATAAATAATATTAGAAGGTTCGTTGTCAAAATCTCAACATATCCGTCATCAAATCTTTGTATATCTTCAACAGTTAAAACAAAATATCAGCCATATTTTGCAAATCTGTGAAACATGCCTCATATTTTGACAAATATTTATTCCTTCTATTAAAATCTTGGTTGAGTCAAAATGTTTGGCTGAAATAGATCTTTTGCATATTACCATATTTTATTTGTATAAAATCTCCACGTCCATTCTGTTTCAAATAGTAGATATCCAACAAAATCTGTGAGATATCCTGCCAGATCTTTACTATATCACGGTGTACCACTAACTGTATTAAACATATATTTTATAAATCAAACCACACCTTTGCCGTACAAACATTACACCTTGCGCTGAACGTCTCACAAGCATGCTCTCCAAACCATTTGCGTTCCCGTGCATACCAAGCTTTTCCTACACCCGTGCATCTCAAGTAATTTCACTTCCGTGCTCCACATGCTCCTTCCTCTTTAAATACCGAATATATTTTTCTTTCCACAAATCGAATACACTTCTACCAATGAAGAATCTCGATCAAATTAAATTAAAAAAAAGTTTTAAAATCTCAAAAGTATAAGAGTTCCTGAGATTAAAAGCCTATATCTCGTATCACTTTGTCTCACGAAATACCAGTCTCGAGTAACTCATTTTTCCAGCACCTAGGGCATCGGGAATTATTGAATGGGGGAAGGGGAAAGCTGGATGAAATGCTCAGGTGCTTGAGGCATTGAGAAGCTGGAGAGGAGCATGGATGGGCGTAGTACGGCGGGGTTTAAGTGATTGGGTGTGAGGAGAGGGGCAGCTTTGTGGTTCCATTGTGAATAAGTGAGGGTAGAAGAAGTTGGAGCGGTGTAAATTGGTGATGAGGTTAATTATGTTTGATCTGGTTATGTAACCATTTTGGAGTATGGCATTAAGGGATTCAGTTCTTTTGGGAAGAGGGTTTAACGTGCTGAACTGGAGTTTTAGAAGGGTGTTGGTGTTCGTGTAATACCAGAAGAAAGGAGAAAAAAAGTCAAGAAGGGTTTGGCATGCTTTTGAGTTTAGGATTGAAGTTCGGTAGCGATCATTGTGATGTTCTGTGTATTGGGGGATGGAGAGAACGTGATGGTGAAGAGAAGAAGTATGAAAATTATAGTTTGTGGATTCATATGGTTTATGGGAGGAGTTGTAAGTGGGATGAGTTATTTTTGTCAGTGGAGCTGTTCGATATGGAGGGTCTGAGCATGTCGGGATCGAAGCAATGTAAACAGGGCAGTGATTTTGGTTTGGAAATATTTGTGAAGTAGGAAGGAGAAGTGGATCGATGAGTGTACATCTATGGCCATTGTGTTGTAACTGGAAAACAAGAGGAGTCGGAAGTATTGGTGATGAGCAGTTTCGATTTTTAATAGTTGATGGAGAGCGCATTTTTTTGGCCAATCGGAGCATAACTGGGGGTCGATCTGGCTTGAGGCGATGACAACAGTGGGTGAAACAACAATGTTCTAAGTAAGGAAATTCAATGGAAACCGTGTGATTTTATATTATTGGAAGAAAAGGTGAGCAGTATTGAATTAGGAGGAAATGGTATGGATGGATTTATTTGTGAAGCACGGTGGTGAACTCATTCAGGTGGATGTATTGTTTTGGTGATGAAGTTATGGCTATGTTGTTACGAGCGGAACACCGTTTCCATCGGTGAAGAAGACATTTATGAGAAAGGGATTGATAGTGTTCAAAATCATGGTCAGCGAAGATAATATGGTAATTATTATTATTATTATTATTAATTAAGTTTAAAAGAAAAATTAGCTTATATCAATTCATGAATAAACCGGAAACCGCTGTAACTTTTGTGTACATATACAGAATTGAACACAACCGGATCCATTGGAACCATAACAAGGAGATTTACCTTGTGGAATTGGCATGGTTGAGAATAAAGCTACTAGAGTTTCATAAGAAAATCAAACGTTGTTTGATTTTAAACGAAACAAAAACAAGATCGCCAACTGCGAACCAATGTGAGTAAACTCACTAACCCTGACTCGTTTATATTTTTATATAAACAAGTTTTAAATTAATTTATAGTAATTTTATACTATGTGATGGTTGTTTGGATGAATGGGTGATAAATTTAGTTGATATAGTTATATCGTTGATTGGTTTTTATTTACATGATATTTCATCTTATTCTGAAATTTATATTATTCGTGTTAATTAACATCTGTGGGTGCAGAGAAACGGGTTGGAGGGATCCAACTGGATTCCTCAACATTTTATTTACTATTTTTCATATATTGTGATATATGATGTGATATATATTCCATGATTGATCTCGTTGTGTTAAATATAATTGGCCCTAGAATTTCAGTATCTAAATACCGTAAATTATTTTCGAATGTAGTAAAAGGAATTCGTAATAGGAAATTTGTTTATTTCCAAAATAGAAAATTAATTTACAGTAAACTTAAAAATAGGAACTTGTTTAATAAATAAAACAAGAAGAGATTTTAATGATCTTTATAAGTTAAGCAAAATATGTATTATTGGATAAGTTTAAATAAAAATTCAAGTCTGGATTTATATAGTAAAGTGCAAGTGAGTTTTAAAACAAATAATTGTAATTGGATTTGGAACTTAATGGCTACGAAGGAAATATGAATTCCAATAGAAATTTGTACAAGAAAATCCTTTTCAAAAGGAAACGATGGAGTTTATTCGGAAGTTCAAAATATAAATAAATAGAGACAAAGCCCAGGGATTTATAACTAGAATTCGACCATATGGGATTTTATTATAATGATTTATTTTAGAACATATATTTAAACTTCATTTAGTATAAAAAATAAAATAAATTAAATATGCTAAGGAACTAATATTTTAGCTACAAGAATACAACCATATGTTGGAATAATTTAATATTATGTCAAATTGAAATTACTAAAAGAGAAGGTGATTAAAGAAATCGAATGAAGATGATTTCATAAGTTATGGAATGTATAGTTTGTAAATACATTAAAAAGGGAATTGTGGATATGAATAAAAAGTGTTGGTAGCCATTTATAAATGAAATGATGTGAGTTTATAAAGTAACTCGTTTTGAACTTGAAAGGATATTTTCAAATAAAAATCAAGTTTAGCTGATAAGTGAGTCTAGATTCCTATTAAGAAATAATATTCATATTTGGAAATGAATAACGATTTGTAAGCCAATGTTTTGCCAATGGAAATAATTATAAAGTGGAGTTTGAGATGACCTAGGATAGTAGATATATTCTGAAGTCCGGAATATAAATCGAATATAGATTATTCGAGAGATAGTTATTTATTGGAATTCGATTATATCGAAATTAGGAAAGTGGTTATTTTGACTTTCTGTTTGAATCAAATTTATTTATTTACTTATTAGTTTATTCATTGAAATTAATAAGTACAAGTTATATTTGGAAATAACGAATATAACGCTACCATTATATAAATGTTTTATAAACCTAAACAGCGATTTTTAACGCTGTTGTTATAATAATTGTTTTGTAAACCTAGAAAGTGATTTTAGCGCTGCCGTTAGAAGTAAATGTTTTTATAAATCAAATATTTGGGAACAACGATTATAACGCTTCGTTATAATAAATATTTTTCCATTAAAGAAGTGGATTCTTAGATTAAACCTAAGAGTCGCGCAAGCGATATTTATTTGAAGTGGTGAGCTTTGACTATTTCAAAGTTGAGAATGTTGTTCAATTAAGGTCGGCGAGGTAATTATACCCCAACTTGATTGACTTCATGATTGATGGAGGAATGGTTAAGGTTCGATAGTGAAGATTGGTTAGCAATATGGTGAGTCAATAAATGATAAATAGTTTGAGTTATAATAACGATGTTTTTATAACATCGTGTTAATTAAAAGGATTTTTGAATTGTTTCCCCAAATAAAATGAGAGATATTTTCTATGCATAGTAAATGAAATGAATTGATCAACGAGGAATTCAGAAATGGATGATGGAAATATTTTCTGATATTAATAAAGTATGTTTTCTAAATAAAGAAAATAAGGATTCGTGAATATTTAGAAATGTTTTCTAACTGGAATACGAGATATTTTCTGGAATAAAGAAAGTAGGATATTGGAAATGTTTTTCCAAGAATCAAGAGAGAAAATTGAACTTTGAAGGGATACGAAAGATGGGAAATGGGAATTGGAAATGATAATATAATAAGGAATTAATTTAAATAGGGGCAAGTGTTGTTTGATGGTTGATCGGTAGAATTTCCAATTGGAAATAGGACTGTTGACTGTATGGATGTTTCTTTGATAGTTAAATCACCGACTATCAAAGTTTTATTTTATTTTATACCTCCGTTGTCAATATGGAGAGACCGAGATCAGGTTTAATATCTGAAAATCACTCTGTATTGGTATAAGCATTACAAATCAACTTATGCTGAAGATAATTGAAGACAGGGTATGCAAGGGCTGTTCTGTTAATCCTAGGTAGAAATTGCCCAAGATGGATTAATAGAATAGTGCCTTCAGTTTGTCCAGTCCTAGGACAACGTATATGGACGGATCTGATGATGTGGTGTTCAAAGTAAATGGTGGCAAGATGTTCTTGGATGATAATCGTGACCTCAAGCCTCATCACCCGGGAAATGACAGAAATCAGGCAGGCATCATGGCCATGTGGGTCATTCCCATTAGGGTTATTATCACCTGATCTAGAGAAATTCCATTTGATTCTTATTCTATTTCGCTGCTGTATGATTTCGGTAACAGCTGTTGATCACAACCATTGGTGATAATATGCTTGATACACTTAAGTTAAATGAGTGGTCAGCCATGTGTGGGCCGGGTTGCAAGACGTTCTTGTTGAAACCAGTGTATTCCCCTCTAGAGATACACTATCGAGAGGTGGTTCCATACCTTGTCATGTTGGAAATCCAATCTCCAGTAAGTGCCCTGTGGTTTTTGATTTGATATTATATATAGAGCGTGGGATGCAAGAGTTCCGCTAGATTGCTATTTATTTTATTTAGACACTATTATAATATCACCAGATTTTGATATCAAAAATATTTTTGGTTACCGTAAGGTCATCCGTGTTTATGTGTGGATCGGTCTTACGATCATCATTTCTTTCAAAAGGATTTTGAAAGTTAAACAAATGGTTGGAGTTTACTCACACCAGTCCCATGAATGACCCAAAGTTTATTTTGTTTGTTTTCCCTAAACTCTTGGGTGCTCAAATTTGTACGGGCAATCAAGTAGTCGAGATTTTACAGATTCACTTGGAGGAGTTTGAAGCAGGAGGCTTCACCAGTTAGCTATAGACTATCATATATTCCGTTGTGTACCATGTTTGTATCTGGAAACATGTGTTTATAACTATTCCACAAATAGCTGTTGTGCTTTGATGATGGTATGTATATAAAGTTACTATATTGTATTTCAAAGTTTATGTTACCTACTATATTTTATTCGTTCCGCTATGAGTTTGTGATCTTCGTTTTCTTCTATTCTAATATTACTTTCTTTCTATTTCTCATCCTCTAACTTCTTTCTAATAATGATTCGTATTTCTGTGCAATTTGGGTTGGACGTGTAGTGTAATTAGTCAACTCAAAGTGTATGGAAATTCGGGCCATTACAGCATAGGTATGGGCACATTGAATGGGCGGATAGGCGATGAGTGTATAGACAACTTGTCAAAGCTTCTTAGTTAGTATAAGAACGACGACCGGATTATCATATTAAGCCTTTCATAATTGACTGGCAGATATTATCTGGTTGGAGCATCAACATCTGATTGCAGATGAATGGGCGACCAACCAAGGCTTGTAGAGCATATATAATTTCGATTACCCTGGAGTTGGCATCTGTTGGACAAGTTGGTAGGACATGATTGAAGTGTTTGTGACTGATTGAGGAATGGGCGAGCGATTGGAGTTGCTGTCTATGAGCGGACATGGGATGCATGTGTGAACTCTGGCATCTTTTTATTCCCTGCTATGTACGATTGATCAAGGTAGTATGAACGGACAACTGCAGAGTGGAACGTGTGGCCGGAACCAATTCTTTTCCTTGTCTTATACGTATGGCCTTTCCCCATGGTCGAGCTAAT
Source organism: Allium sativum (assembly GCA_030737875.1). NCBI lineage: Eukaryota > Viridiplantae > Streptophyta > Magnoliopsida > Asparagales > Amaryllidaceae > Allium > Allium sativum. Next base: position 600,938,413 of record CM060919.1, on the reverse strand, counting down.
CTAGTATGTTCGACCCGTTTTGATGAGCGGTCGAACTAACCGTTCTTGTTAAGTCTTTTTTATACCCGAGCGTTCTCTCAGATCGTTTGAGTCGTGTCACGCCCGGGTTTCCCGAAGTTCGAACGCCTTTTCTGGTCATAGAGGTGAATAACTTTTCCTGATATGAGCGACCTACCTCTTTGGATATGAACGGCTGGTCCATTGAGCTGTGCTCGTTTTTTAGTTTATGTTGTATTCCTGGTTATGTGCAAACGACCCTTTGATATTGGAACGGGTTACTCTTATGTCAAATACGAGTCTTTCAAGCTCGCCTCGGCCACATTATCTCTTTGTATGGTTGAACCATGATGTACAACTGGCGTGTGACCCATCAGTTTTGATGTATGTGTCCTTTCTTGTCGTGCTCTAACCTTGTTGATGTGTTTGGCCTTGGCTATGTGGGGTTGCCTTTTACCTTGTACGAACAACCCGAGTGTCCTGGATCGTGCATGAACATCTAAGCCCTGTAGCGATCGTCCCATAGTTCTTACGAAGATTTAATACACCAATTATTTACATGCTTTTTAGGGATAAACACCGAAATCAGTCAAAAATTCATAAAGATTTGAATCGTTTTGAAAAACAAACAAATAAGAAATTTGATTCCATCAATGGCTTCTTAAACAAAATTTGGGAAGCAGTTTCTTGCACCAGTACTTCTTCTACCCAAACTCAAGCTCCAGCTCCAGCTCCAGCTCCATTTCAATGGTCCTTTAGTTCTGCCGAAGAAGTTCTCGATTCCAAACAAGGCTCTCCAAAAGATGGTGGGACAACTATTGTGGTATCTACTTCCGATGATTGGTAAGCATGAGTGTGGCTATGGTGATCTACATATTTTGCTTAGAAACTCTTAAAATTAACTAAGTGGTGTGTAATATTTTCGTACTATCTTTCTACTCTCGCACAAAACTCTAGTATGTGCTATCGTATGTTATGTATGATGTTATGCTTGCTTATATTATGTCAGTTTCTATGATATGTTTGTTTATCTTGCATACATGTTTTAACCTTCAATAAATATTCCTTTTTTTCAAATGACAAAGGGGGAGAAACTAGTAATAATACATGCATATTGACAGGGGGAGCTTATATAGTTGTCATTAGTTAAAAAGGGGGAGAATGTTGAATCTCGCTATATAGAGTTTTGACTATGACAACTACACATAAGCATTTATATTATCGACTAACTCTATTTTGCAAGAAGATATTCGACAAGCAGATTCAAGAACACAAAATGATGATTCTATATGTTGTAAGAGTCTGTTAGTCCTAGATTTTCATGTTAAATTCTTCCTTAATGATTACACACACATACCATGTATATACATATTCACATTTATAAAAGGCAAGGAATAAGTTTTGCCTAGAAAACAGACGTCTGAAACAAATCAGACAGACATCTGTTTGCTAAGACATAATTAATCTTTTCATAATATTCAGATGCCTGATCTAAAATTTTCGAACGTCTGAATCTGCTCCAAAATGAAATATTTCCTTGCTGTTTTATTTTTTATTCAAAAAAAGACATCTGAAATTAATATTCAGACATCCGATTATAAAGAGTTGCAACTAATTATGAAGAGTCACAACTTTCTAATTCATTTCTCTTGATGAAATCTCCTTGTGATAAGTCGTAACTCTTTACGTATTATAAATAGTGACTTGATCAATTGATCCCATAACCAAATTTGATTCTAACTATTTCTATCTTACTCAAAGCACTCTAATTTCTAAAAGCACACTATTTACAATATAATCTTCCATAATCTTTCACAAGCTTTATGTCTATCATCAAGGAAAGGCTATAGGAAAGGTGCACTACATATTGACATATCCTGTTAACAAGAACACAAATAAGTCATCAATTATTATGTATTAAGAAGGTCCTCTTCAGCAGTTGAGGCAAGAAATCCCGTTCGGCTGTTCGGGTAATTGTGAACCTATTCCTCCAGGTAAAGAGAGGGTGTTAGTGTTAGTGAAATACCAGAAGTGAGTCTGGGATTGGACGTAGGACAGTGGTCCGAACCAGTATAAATCGACCGTGTGATTTTTATTTACTGCTACTGCTCTTTTATATACATTCTATCATACTCATACTCCATTCTATATGATCCTACCACTGCATAGACTCTTTCACTACATGCATGGCTTAGACTGAAACCCTAAGATCTAAAGGTTAAGAATTAGCTCTGTACATCTATAAATAGGGTGGCTCTCTCCCATTTCAATACACACATTATTCTTCATATTCCCTTCCTCCATGAATCTGTTCTAATATATATATATATATATAATGGGGAGATGCTGTTGAAGCCTAGATCTGCAGAGATAATTCAAGATCCAGGATCTGCATACAACCTTTTTCTGCGGTGGCATAAATATATATATATATATATTAGAGATATAATCTCTTCTTTACTAAGACCCACTGTGAATTTCATGTTATATTCAGATCTGATACTTAGAACTATATCACAACAGTAAATAAAAATTGGTTCTAGAACATACAGTGTCTATAAGATAATTTCTATACTTATTCTTTCACTATTATTCACCTATGTCATTGTTAAAGTTCTTTTACTGTCAGTTGATTAATTAGTTATGTGTATCTATCTTCCTTTTCTCTATTTCTACTGTTTTAGTTTGTTAATGGTCTTACCTATATGCCTATGTAGTTGGATTTGATTCTATTCTCCTCCTTCTATTTTCCCTTTTATTTATGCTAAGCTTAGGCCATGTCCGATTTAAGATTGCATATAACTAAGTTCGGGATAATATGAAATGATAGTGAAAAGGGGGAATGTGGGCATATTGTTAAATAGAGGACAATTTAGCTGTAATATATGGAAAGGGATACTATGCATAACTTGTACATGCTGTAATTTGGGAATATAATGAAAAGGGATAATATGCATAAACTTGTACATGCTGTAATTTGGGAATATAATTGAAAGAAGTAGTATGCATATGTGAAAACATGATAGATTTGACTTAATACAGATATTAAGTAAAGGACATGTTAAAATAATGTAAGTACCAGATGTAGGATAGGTAAACTGAATTACTATAGTAATTATATACATCTGGGCAGATGTTTGTTTTGGGAAAGAGTTGTATACATATAATAACATGTAATATTATAACCACGTTTATTAATGAACCTAAACCTGCTATGTTAGACCTGAATATTAATAAGCTAAGAGGTCCCTTGTTCTACTATTGTATCAGGTTTTGGGGACTCTTAAATCCTAGTTACTTGCGGGCACAAGCTTAGAGGGTTTGGCTTGTGTCAATTTTGTTGTGTGAAACCCATATTAGTCAGTATCCCTGTTGGTATTTTGTTAGAAGGCCTCGCACTAGGTAGGGGCCAGGGAGCGCTTTATTGAACTAGATAATAAGAGGTTGAAATGAGGAAGGTGGGTACGGGCGCATTCCGGCAGAGTCATGAGCGTGCATGGGTCCAATTAGGGAAACTAAGCCGTTATAACACCAGTAAATAGGTCTATGTCGTATAAGTTGTTGGGTTAGGGAGTGATAAACCCTATTGTCGGGGCAGACACATGGTATTTAAGTATTAGGGAGTCGATCGCATGGGTAGTAATTAGGGTACACCTAATCCTGCTGTTATGTAATTAGGTTAACACCTAATCCTGTTGTGTAATTTGGGTACGCCTAATCCTGCTGTTTTATCCTGTTATTTAATCATGTTGTTTCTGTTAAGTAATTAGGTTATTGCCTAATCCTGTTATACTAGTATTGGTGCAAACGCAACCTATTTTATAGATATAATTAAGAAGCATTAACGATCGTTGTTTTATCCTTTTGTTCTGTTTATCTAGTTTACCTGTTGCCTTATCTGCTACTGTACTTTCTCATCCAGTCTTGTTTATCTGTTTTGATGTCTCTATTTTATGCATATTTGAAAATCACTGAAACTCCCCAGTCCTTATGTATGAACGTTTTTGTTTTGCTTCTTTCTCTTCCTTACCCCCCCTCCTCAGGTCTTCAGAGTGGTTGCACTCCTCGGTGATTAGGACTTTCTCTTTCTGCTTAGATCTGGACTTTCTGAGATGTACGCTTTGACTTACTTTCTGCTCTGTTATGGCTTGCTACGAGGGATATGATTTTATATTATTGCACTCTGTTATTCTGCATTATGAGATATATGTGATGTTCTTGGTTTTTGATGTAACTGGTTTGATAATTTAACCTGGTTTGACATAATGCTTTATTTTCAATAATCAAAGTTGAATTTTCGCTGCTTATTTATATCTGTCCTATTAAATTCTGTTACTATTTACCTATTGCGCTTCACGAAACTTAATGCATTCTCTTATGACGTGGGATGTCACATTTGGTATCGGAGCTGAAGGTTACAAGATCAGAGAAAAGTTTTTGAAAAAAAATTGTTTCCAAAAGCAAAGTATTTTCAAATAAAAACATGTTTTGAAAAACATATCCCCTCATGCCATATTCCATATTCTCTCGATCCCTTATCGAATCTTTTGTTTCTTCTCTTTTCAGCATGTCTTGGGCATCCAACCATCCTGTAGGCATTCCACCACCGACATGGTTCCGTAGGTATCTAGAGGCTACGACACCTGCCGGAGTTCTAGGAGATACCCCACCCCCAGTTGCAGCCGTAGTAGCCCCACCTCCACAAGTAGATAACTTTTCTGTGCTTTGTAAGGACTTTTGCACTATGGGAGGAAAATAGTTCCGTGGTACCGAGAGTTTCTTTAAGGCGCGAAATTGGCTTAGAGAAATGGAGAACGTGTTTGGTCTTTTTGAGCCTGACGATAGGAGGAAGATGCAGTTGGCCTCATGGCAACTGAAGGACGAAGCTTCGTAGTGGTGGGAGGTGAAGCAGGCAGGACAACCAATAGCTACTTGGGATGATTTCAGACAAAGGTTTGAGATGAAGTTTTTGTCTCAGGCGGAAGAAGGATTACATATGGAGAGATTCTTGGATTTGAAACAAGGGGACATTTCTGTTAAGGGTTATGTTAATAAGTTTAATCAGCTAGCAAGAATTGGTCTAGACTTGGTTAATACACCCCATAAGAAGTCTTTTAGGTTTGCGAAAGGGTTGAATCAACCTTTACAAGGACTTGTATTATCTCATATATCGATGGGGGCGACATTTGAAAGGTTGATTGACATGGCTTTAATGCACGAAGATGACAAAGGATGAGAAGAAAGACAATAAGACTGAGAAGACACATGCTAAAATCTAGAAAAAGAAGTGGTGGCCCAAGAAGGGAGCACAAAAGAAAGGAGGAAATCCTGACAAGGCTCAGATCAAGAAAGATATCAAGTGTCATGGTTGCAGAGCTATGGGTCATTTTGTGAAAGACTGCAAAAAGACAATGAAAGTATGCTTTAATTGTGGTCAAGTGGGACACTTCACTAAGCAATGCCCTAACAAGCAAGGACAAAGGGTAGGATCTTATGGACAAGTACATACTCTTGAGGCTAGTGGATCTGATCAAGGTGGGAAAGTCACTGTTGAATGTTTGATTTCCCTTTTTCGCTATCCCGTTAGAACTCTCTTTGACTCAGGCGCTTCTCATTCATTTATATCTAGATCTTTAGTAGATAGTTTGCACCTTAATACTAGTATAGTCTCTAATCTTGTAGTAGCCTCAAACCCCATAGGAGGTACGGCTCATTTATCCATGATATGTAGGGGTTTGAGAATTTCTATCTTGGGCGTCGAGTTTGAATATGCATACGTGCTGGGCTTTATGGGTTATGGTTTGATTCTAGAATGGATTGGCTAGCCATGCATGGTGCCATCCTAGACTGTGAGAGGAGAGTGGTAAGACTTCTGACTTGCCAACAAAGAACTCTTGAGATTTCGTGTGACCCACGGTATTCGGTTATGCTCAATTTCCTAGATTCACTTGATACTTCTATTGATGAGTTGCGATTAGTACCCATAGTCAGAGATTATCCAGACATGTTTGATGAGGTTAGGGGATTACCTCCGAGGCATGAGATAAACTTCTAGATTTATTTGGTAGAGAATGCAAAGTTAGTCGCTCTATCAGTGCGCTACATGGCTCCTAGATAGAGGAGGGAGCTTAGCAAGCAAGTAGGAGAGCTATTCGAGAAAGGATTTATTAGGCAGAGCATATCAAAGTGGGGATCTCTACTCGTATTTGCAACTAAGGAAGACGACTCCCTTCGTATATGCATGGATAATAGAGAGCAAAATAATCTCACCAAGAAGAATAGGCATCCGCTTCCGAGGATTAATGACTTGTTTGATCGTTTAGTAGGCGCATCAGTTTTCTCGCAGATGGATTTGGCCATTGGATTTCATCAGTTAAGGGTGGCAGAGGACAGTATCGATAAGACTGTATTCAGAACTCCAGACGGTTTCTTTAAGTGGTTGGTTATGCCTTTTGGGCTAACCAATGCTCTCGCGCATTTTGTGGACTTGATGCATAGGGTGTTTAGATAGTTTCTAAACAAGTTTGTGGTTGTCTTTATGGATGACATTGATCTTCTTAAAGAATGAGGAGGAGCATGCCCAATATTTGGGAGAGATTCTATGCACTCTCAGATCATATCAACTCAAGGCAAAATTTTCTAAGTGTCACTTTTAGAGAAAGGAAGTAAGGTTCCTAGGGCATGTAGTCTCCAAGGACGGAATAGCAGTGGACCCCGCTTAATTCATTGTAGTTCAAGATTAGAGGGATCCAAAGAATGCGATGGAGGTGAGAAGTTTTCTAGGGTTAGCGGGATATTATAGAAAGTTTATCAAGGACTTTGCAAGAGTATCAGCCCGACTCACCCGATTGACGAAGAAAAACTTGGTTTTTTCGTGGAGCATTTATTGCGAGGATGCCCTTCAAAGATTGAAAAGGGCTCCGACAATAGCCCCAGTTCTGACTCTCCCCGATGGAAGTAAGATGTTCACAGTCTACACAGATGTTTGTGTCACGGGACTTGGTGCCGTTATAATGCAAGAAGAGAGGGTAGTATGCTATGGTTGTAGACAGTTGAGAGTTCAAGAGAAGAACTACCCTACCCATGATCTAGAGTTGGCTACTATAGTGTTCGCATTGAAGTCTTGGCGACATTATCTACTTAGAGAGAAATTTGAGCTATACACAGATCATAAGTCGCTCAAATACTTGTTCTCACAAAAGGATCTCAACCTAAGGCAACAACGGTGGATGGAGTTCCTAGCGTCCTACAATTTTGAGATAGCTTATACCCCAGACAAGGGTAATGTTGTAGCGGATGCATTGAGTAGGCAGAGGATGACGTTGAGTCCTCTATTTGTAGAAAGGCGGAGCTTGGAGTTTATATCGACCTTCGATTTTAATCCATCTAGGGATTTCACATTGGGATTGTTAGCATCATTGGAGGTACGACCTACTCTCATGGAGTGTATTGGATCTACGCATCGAGAGGACCCGCAGATAGCAGACTTCTTGGACAGGCTTGGTAAAGGAGAGACTTTTAGTCACCTAGCTAGATATACTATGGACGAGAAAGGGTGGCTAAGACAAGATGGAAGGCTATGTGTCCCTAGAATTAAGGAATTGCTGAAGGCGGTACTTGAGGAAGCTCATCTTTCTCGGATGACTATCCATCCGAGTGGCAACAAGATGTATCGAGACATGAAAAGAGTTTTCTTTTGGACTGGTATGAAGAAGGATGCAGCGGAATTTGTAGCCCGATGTTTGAATTTCCAGGGAGTAAAGGCTGAACAAAGGAAACCTAGCGGATTGCTTCAGCCCTTGGATGTCCCACAATGAAAGTGGGAGAGCGTCTATATGGATTTCATCAGTGGATTACCCTGATCGAGGAAGGGAAATAAGAGCATTTGGGTGATAGTGGACAGACTTAAGAAGAGCGCTCACTTTATTCCTGTCAGTAAAAGGACAACAGCTTGGCTAGCATCGATATACCTTCAAGAGATAGTTCGACTTCATGGGGTACCTTCCAGTATAGTGAGCGACCATGACCTCATCTTCACTAGTGAGATTTGGAAGAGCTTACAAGAGGCATTAGGTACATAACTACGTTTGAGCACGGCATACTACCCTCAGACTGATGGATAGACTGAGAGGTTGAATAGAGTTCTTGAGGATCTTTTGAAATCGTGTATCCAAATTTCGGAGGGACTTAGGAGGAGAATCTCCCATCAGTTAAGTTTTCTTACAACAATAGTTATCAATAGGGCATAGGCATGGCACCCTTCGAAGCATTATATGGACGACCTTGCATATCGTCGACTTGTTAGTGGGAGTCTATGGATAGATTTCTATTTGGACTTGAGATAATTCGAGAGACTTCCGAGAATATTGATCTTATCTGCCGAAGAATGAAAGCAGCTCAGGACAGACAGAAATCATATGCCGATAAAAGGAGGACCGATTTGGAATTCAAAGTGGGAGATATGGTCTTCATTAAAGTATCACCACTGAGAAATGTAGTTTTGTTTGACTTAGTAGGGAAGTTGGTGCCAAGATTTGTAGGGTCGTTCCTATAGTAGAGAGGATAGGTCAGATAGCATATAGGATCGGACTACCGGACCGATTAGCAGGCGTACATGATGTGTTTTATATTTCCCATTTGAGGAAATGTCTACATGATGCAACAGGGATAGTAGAGTTGAGCACACTTGAAGAAGTGGAAGTTGAGAAGGAAGCATCAGTGGGAAGAGTTCCTACTCATATTCTTAGTTCAGAGATTAAGAAGCTACGCAACAAAGAAATCAGATTAGTGAAGGTACGCTAGGGAGAAGAACGCGAAGTTGCGACATGGGAACCCGAAGACAAGATTTACGCTTCTTACCCTTTTCTTTTTGAGAGAACGTTCTTAATTTCTTTTCCAAGATTTTAAATTTGCATTTGCTTCTATCATCCAAGTCTATTTATCAAATCGTTTGAACCTTCGATCCTTAGGAAGAATCCAATGGTTGGAAACATGTGTTTGGAACATGCTAGGTTGATGGTTGCAAGTGGATGCAAGTGTTTTCTAGTAATTGCTTGTGGATGCATACACACATGCTGGGCACTAGATCGGCTCAAGCACTTACATATTACATACGAAACGTGTGTGCATTTTAATCTTCTTTGGATGGAAAATGGGTGAATCATACGGATATGCATTTTGATGAATGGTTGTGCACACATATAAAGATTATATGTTATACTAGGATTATTTTTGCATACATATTGGATACATGACATGTAACGACCCGCATTCTACGCATCGGGGGATCGTAGAATATTTATTTCTTTCCCATATGAAGTCGTATGGTCATGTAACTTTGGGAAACATCCATTAGAGTCATTTCCCATGTTCATGATTTTTGTCGATTTTCAAATGACCAATTTGCCCCTAGTTGGTACTGTTTTGGCCATAACTTTTGATTGGAAAGGAATTTTGACCTGAAATCACTTCAATTAGATTCGTTTGATGGTTTACCTTTCCGTAGAGTGGTCATAATAGCCAAACGGACTTACCGTTTGGGAGATATGGCTGAAATAAGGTTTGGAGGGTGAAAAACTGCTTAACCGGGCCAAATCGGGTGATTAGTGAGTAGGCCCATAACCCATTTCGGGATTAGGGTTATGGGGAGGCTGAAATGAGATAAAGGATCATTCCATTTCAGTTTTCTAGCCTCCACTTATCACCAAGGAACCCTAAAAATGGCCTCCAACCTCTAAATCACCTCCAAATTACCTTTTGGTCAAGGATTTGGCTTAGCAACCTCTAATCAAGGAAGATCTACACCAAATCAACATTGGAGCTGCTGTTTAGCATAGAGACTCACATCAAATCAGAGATTTATTTCAGATCTTAGTTTATTTGTGGCTAAGGTGAGTGATTTGCATAGTTTTGCACTAATTATGGCTAATTAGGGGTAATTAGTGTTAATTAGCGAATTTAAACATGATAAAATTCTGGAAAAATGTTTATAAAATTCGGAATGATGTTTTAGACCTCTGATATGAATTTGGGTTAGTTTGGTTAAGTTTTGCTAATCTTATCATAAGTTTCACCTAAACATACTTAAGGGAAAATAAAGGGTTTTGGCTATGTTTGATCCATTTTAACCTATCATATTGTTGTTTTGATGTTTGTGGTTGACTATATATGTTTCTATGACTGTGTGGTATGCTTTGTGACTGATTAGAATAGTTGGAATGGTCGAAAACGCCGTCGAGAGGCGTAAACAACTCGCTGGACAAGGTGCAGGAGTTCGGATCGGATAGGGGATTGAGGGTCGATCGGATCGCCCTATGGGATCGTGGGACATCACCACGAGTCAAGTCATCTCCTCCGAGCCGAACCATCTGCGCAAGGCCCACGAGCACCAACCGTGAACTGCTACCCGATCTGATCCACTCGTGCTTCGTATCACGACCCGACTAGAGGAAAGCAGCATCCACGATCCGATGCACTACGAGACGCCGATCCGAACCGGGGAAGCCACGAGCTGGAGAAGCGCGATCCGACCCGTATGGAGTATTCCGATCCGAACTGAGGAGAGGAGCACGATCTGAAGCAAAGAGAAAGAGGACCGCGATAACGATCCGAACCGTGGCAAGCTGGAGACCCGACCCGATCCGCCAGGGGTGATGGCGACCCGACCCGATCCAGTGAAGAAGGAGCATTCTGATCCGAACCGACCCAGTATTGACCAATAACCCGAGATGCAAAGGTAGTCCAATATGGGAAGTTAGAGCTCAGGATCCAGTTGGGAACCAATGAGTTCACTTCAAGAGTTGGACTTTGCTGCGGGACGTGTGCTAAGGAGTTGTCGACGTTCATAACTTCGATTCACCACTGAAAAGGAATGATGGGCTACTTATCAGTGCAGTAGGGTCATTATGACCTGAGGGGCAAGGTGATGGTAGCAAGACTACGTTATCAGTGCAGTAGGGTCATTATGACCCGAGGGGCAAGGTGATGCGTAGTAAGACTATGAGCCAGTGCAGTGGGGTCATTGCGACTCCATGGGGCAGAGTGGACATAGTAAGGATTAGTAAGGCTATGAGCCAGTGCAGTGGGGTTCTTGTGACTCCATGGGGCAAAGTGGACATAGCGAAGGATTTGTGGCTACGTTATCAGTGCAGTGAAGCCATTTATGACTTCATGGGGCAAAGTGATCGTAGCAAGGTATATTGGTTGATCGAAGTGGTGAATATCGTATGCTTTACGCACTGAGTGAGAGATGTGAGGATGGATGCTATGTTTGATTGTTTGCCATCCCTATGACATGCACACCTCCCCCACCTCCGTATCTTTACACTGTTTGATATGGTACCTTATAGTGTTGTACAGTATGTAGTGCTAACTCTTCGGTTGCAGGTCCAGGTTCAGGTATGTTTTAGTCTACCTGTTATTGTTCACTTTAGATGCTTATCGCTCATACCAGGCTTTATGTTTGACCCAGAGTTTTATGTCTCCTCTTATTACTCTGGGTGCTCACACGAGCAGACTAGAGACAGGTTAGCTGGTGATGCGCGAGTAGCTGATTCGGAGGCGGACAGGAGGCTTCCACGTATGATATATATATACACATTCTCCCTGTGTCGTTGGTGGTCGCTACTTGGGCATTAGTAGTGTACCTCCTTTACCTTACTTTTGCTTTGAGGCAGTTTGAAAGTTGTAATAAGCTGTATTTTGGATTTCCGCTTCTATGATGTTTGGTTCTGATTTTCAGCTTATGCACTGTCTCTCCTGTTTTATGTCAAGTATGTTATTATTATATTTTGTTCTATGCGCTGTGAGACATTCTACAGGTTCTTTGTATGTTCATTTCCTTCTTCCCTTTCCTTCTCACGACCCGTTCCGTGCTAACTGGACATGTGTATAGCGCACTTTTGGAGTAAATGTCGGTTGGTGCGGGGCGGGCCGTCACACTTGGTATCAGAGCTCTAGGTTGCGTAGTTAACCTAGGGAAAGACACTAGGGAGAGATAGTATGTATATGAGAGCGCGTATTTGTAATTATTTTGGTTTTCAAAAGCTATGTATATATATATATATACTATTAGTAGTATAAGAATGAAGTCGCACTGCACTAGCACCACTATGGGGTCGTTAATCGTTTCTCTTTTTCAGATTGACGATGAGCCGAGACACGAGGGGTGCTGGTAGAGGGACCAACCAAGGGAATGCCGCTGACATGAGGGCAATGTTTACTAACCTCATGAGAGACATGCTTAGAGAAGTGCAAGGGGCTGTTCCGAATCCCGGAGTTGGTGTTGGCCCAGTAGTGCAGGCGCCTAGGGTCGATTTCGCCAAGTTGTGCAAGGATTACACTAATCTTGGTGGAAAGCCGTTCCACGGAACGGAGTCGGCCACAGATGTTCAAGATTGGATGGATAGCTGTGATCGTATCTTTGATGACTTGGGTCTTGAGGATGCGATGAAGAGAAGGCTAGCGTCTCGCCAGCTGCAAGGGCGAGCGATGAATTGGTGGAATGCCATTAGAACAGCTACTCCAGAAGATCAGGTTACTTGGGATCAGTTCAAGGCTCGCTTTAGCGAGAAGTTCATTCCAGCTGCCCAGAAGTCAGTGCTGTTCAAGAGGTTCTTGGAACTCAAGCAGAATGGGAGGGCAGTTTCTGATTATATTGCTGAGTTCGACACTTTGTCGAAATATGGACTATCTCTTATCGATACTCCTGAGAAGAAGAATGAGAAGTTCATTACTGGTTTGGACGGATACTTGGGGGAGAGGCTTATCAACCACATCGATGAGACTTTTGAATCGATCGTGGGGAAAGCTTTGAGATCAGAGAGTCTTTACCCTAAGTCAAAGACTGAGGCTGCATCTGCAGAAGGGCCAAAGCCGCAAGCCGGCGGTGGAGGCAAGAATAACTCTCAGAATAAGAGGAAGCAGGACCAATCTAAGGGTGGCCAGAAAAAGAGCAAGAAGGATGTTGAGTGCTTCAGCTGTGGAAAGAAGGGCCATTATGCTAAAGAATGTCGGGCCAAGCCAGCGGAAAGGAAGTGCTACAACTGTGGTCAAATGGGACATCAGAAGGATAAGTGTCCGCAACCTCTTAAGGAGAAGCAGATTGTGAAAGCATATGCTATTGATGTTGTTCCTTCTTCGTCGAATGCCCCAACTGCGGCGGAGAAAGGAAAGAATGTTGTTATTCAAGGTATGCTTTCTATTTATGATGTACCAGTTCGAGTTTTGTTTGATACTGGGGCTTCCCGTTCCTTCATATATAGTGACCTGGTAGATAGGTTGGGACTGGAACCCGAGATAGTCGATAAACCATTGGTTGTGACGAACCCGATTGGTGGTTCGACTAGCCTTAGTATGATTTGCAGGAATTTGGTCTTATCGAGTCATGGATGTATGTTTGTATGTGATTGCTTTGTTTTGGGCTTTACTGGGTATGGCATTATATTGGGAGTCGATTGGCTCCAAAGATATGGGGTGGTGGTAGACTGTGAGGGCTTTTGGTGACAGTGAGGGCAGATGATGGGCGGAGGGTAGTGTTTGGTAGTCTACCTAGTGATGGGGTTATGGCTAGTTTTGTAAATTCCCTCGACATCCCGCAGGATGAGTTGTCAGATGTGCCCGTGGTTGGCCAGTATCCGGACGTCTTCGAGGAGGTGACCGGGCTTCCACCACACCGAGAGATTGAGTTCCGTATTGATTTAGTGAAAGATGCCAGACCTATAGTGATGCCACTTCGTCGTATGGCACCAAGGGAGCAGCAAGAGCTCGGGGTGCAAGTCAGCAATCTTTTGAAGAAGGGATTTATTAGAAGGAGTGTCTCCGAGTGGGGAGCACCAGTTGTGTTTGCCACTAAGGCAGATGGTTCCCTTCGTTTGTGTGTGGACTATCGCGAGTTGAATAAGGTAACGAGGAAGAATAAGTATCCTCTACCACGGATAGATGATTTGTTTGATCAACTGGAAGGGGCAAGAGTGTTCTCCCAGTTGGACCTCGCGACAGGATTTCATCAGCTTCGAGTAGCAGATGAGAGTGTTCCGAAAACAGCATTTAGGACGCCGTCTGGATTTTATGAGTGGTTGGTCATGCCATTTGGGTTGACCAATGCACCAGCCTACTTTGTGGATCTTATGAATCGAGTATTCAGAGATCAGTTGAATAAGTTTGTTCTTGTGTTCATGGATGATATCCTTGTTTATTCAAGGACAGAGGAGGAACACAAGGGACACTTGAGTATAGTGATGGAGGTGTTGAGGAAATACCAATTGAAAGCGAAATTCTCTAAGTGTCATTTTTGGAGAAGGGAAGTGAGATTCTTGGGTCATGTTGTTTCCGAGAATGGTATTGTCGTGGACCCTGCGAAGGTGGCTACGGTACAGGATTGGCCTACACCCAAGAATGTAACAGATGTGAGAAGTTTCTTGGGATTAGCTGGATATTATCGTAAGTTTATCCAGGACTTCTCCAAGATAGCAGCACCGTTGACTCAGTTGACTAAGAAGAATCAGTCCTTCGTCTGGGACGGAGTGTGTGAGGATGCCTTCAAGAGTCTAAAGGAGAAGTTGATGTGTGCGCCAGTGTTAGTCATTCCTAAAGGGAATAAAGAGATGACGGTATACACGGATGCTTGTGGTACCGGACTGGGTGCTGTATTGATGCAAGGAGGTAGGGTTGTAGCTTATGCTAGTCGACAGCTAAAGCCGCATGAGAAGAAGTATCCTACCCATGATTTGGAATTGGCAGCGATTGTATTTGCGCTGAAGATGTGGAGACACTATCTCTTGGGAGAAAGATTTGAGTTGCTTACCGATCATAAATCGTTTAAATATCTCCTCTCAGAAAGATCTGAATCTCCGTCAGCAGAGATGGTTAGAGTTCTTGGCTTCGTATGATTTTGATATCGCATACACACCTGGGAAAGGTAATGCGGTAGCCGATGCCTTGAGTAGGAGACATGCCAGCTTAGGGGCAATGTTTCTTGAATGGAAGCAACTGGAGTATATCGCGGGGTTTGATTTCAAACCAAAGTGCGAATTGGATCCAGTCATGCTAGCTAGTTTGACGATCAGACCCACTTTGATAGAGCGGATTGGTTCTAGCCAGAGGGACGATCCTAATCTATTAGAAATCATCTCCAAGTTAGAGATGAACATCGACGGTGAGGAGATGAATGTGTATGGGCTTGATCGAGATGGATTTCTTAGAAGGAATGGAAGGCTAGTGGTACCCAACGTAAATGGTTTGAGGGATGAAGTGCTTAGAGAATGTCATCACTCAAAACTGACCATACACCCCGGTGGTAATAAAATGTATCGAGACAAGAAGCAGACTTACTACTGGGAAGGGATGAAAAGAGACGTTGGGAAGTTTATATCCAAATGCATGAATTGCCAGCTCGTTAAAGCCGAGCAAAAGAAGCCTAGTGGGTTGTTGCAACCATTAGAAATTCCCGAATGGAAATGGGAGCAAGTCTCGATGGATTTCATCGATGGTTTACCAAGGACTAGATCAGGATATGATAGCATTTGGGTAATTGTGGATCGATTGACTAAGAGTGAAAGATTTATACCAGTCAAATCGATCAGGACGGCAACCAAGTTGGCAGAATTGTATATGAAATGGGTAGTGAGATTTCATGGAGTACCTAAAAGCATTGTGAGTGACCGAGACCCGTTGCTCACTAGTGGGTTTTGGAAGAGCTTACAAGAGGCTCTAGGGTCAGGATTACATCTCAGTACCGCATATCATCCTCAGACCGACGGTCAGACGGAGAGGGTGAATCGTATATTGGAAGATCTCCTGAGAGCTTGTATATTGGATTTTGGTGGATCATGGGATGACCATTTGCATCTAGTAGAGTTTGCATATAATAATAGCTCCCAATCCAGTATCGGTATGGCTCCATATGAAGCTTTGTACGGAAGACCGTGCAACTCACCATCATGTTGGATAGAGACTGGCGAGAAGTTTGTGCTTGGACCAGATGTGGTGAGAGAAACTTCCGATAAGATCAAGATCATTCAGCAAAAATGAAAGCTGCCCAAGATAGGCAGAAGAGTTATGCTGATAAGAGGAGAAGAGACTTGAAATTCTCCGTTGGTGACTTGGTGTTTGTCAAGATCTCTCCGTTGAAAAGCGTGATACGATTTTGCAGGAGAGGCAAGTTGGCACCAAGATTTGTTGGCCCATTACCTGTTCTTGAACTAGTCGGGAATTTGGCATATAGAGTTGGCTTACCAGAGAAAATGGCGGGAGTTCACAATGTATTTCATGTTTCCCAACTAAGGAAGTTCGTTCACGACTCAGACATGGCTATTTCACCTGATCAGTTAGAGGACTTCGAAGTAGAACCCGAGGCGGTTGGGAACCGCAAGCCGATCCGTATTGTGGGGCATGATACGAAGCAACTTCGAAGGAAGGCGATGAAGCTAGTCAAGGTTCAGTGGGGCGAGGACGAGGATGATTGTACTTGGGAGACAGAGGAGAGCATTAGGAAGGCATATCCAGAACTCTTTGCCTGGTAAGATTTATGTAGTGATTTAGTTATTCCGCATGCTAGGATAGACTTATTTTACTTGTTTTGCATGTTTGATGATTGTTTTATGGTTGATAGGCATGCGGGAATCTTTGTGTGTGTTTTGATTAGGAAATTTCGGGGGCGAAATTTCTTAAGAGGGGGGGGGGGGGGGGGGAGTGTAACGACCCGCATTCTACGCATCGGGGGATCGTAGAATATTTATTTCTTTCCCATATGAAGTCGTATGGTCATGTAACTTTGGGAAACATCCATTAGAGTCATTTCCCATGTTCATGATTTTTGTCGATTTTCAAATGACCATTTTGCCCCTAGTTGGTACTGTTTTGGCCATAACTTTTGATTGGAAAGGAATTTTGACTTGAAACCACTTCCATTAGATTCGTTTGATGGTTTACCTTTCCGTAGAGTGGTCATAATAGCCAAACGGACTTACCGTTTGGGAGATATGGCTGAAATAAGGTTTGGAGGGTGAAAAACTGCTTAACCGGGCCAAATCGGGTGATTAGTGAGTAGGCCCATAACCCATTTCGGGATTAGGGTTATGGGGAGGCTGAAATGAGATAGAGGATCATTCCATTTCAGTTTTCTAGCCTCCACTTATCACCAAGGAACCCTAAAAATGGCCTCCAACCTCTAAATCACCTCCAAATTACCTTTTGGTCAAGGATTTGGCTTAGCAACCTCTAATCAAGGAAGATCTACACCAAATCAACATTGGAGCTGCTGTTTAGCATAGAGACTCACATCAAATCAGAGATTTATTTCAGATCTTAGTTTATTTGTGGCTAAGGTGAGTGATTTGCATAGTTTTGCACTAATTATGGCTAATTAGGGGTAATTAGTGTTAATTAGCGAATTTAAACATGATAAAATTCTGGAAAAATGTTTATAAAATTCGGAATGATGTTTTAGACCTCTGATATGAATTTGGGTTAATTTGGTTAAGTTTTGCTAATCTTATCATAAGTTTCACCTAAACATACTTAAGGGAAAATAAGGGGTTTTGGCTATGTTTGATCCATTTTAACCTATCATATTGTTGTTTTGATGTTTGTGGTTGACTATATATGTTTCTATGACTGTGTGGTATGCTTTGTGACTGATTAGAATAATTGGAATGGTCGAAAACGCCGTCGAGATGCGTAAACAACTCGCTGGACAAGGTGCAGGAGTTCGGATCTGTAACACCCCACCTCCGCTAGGGTCACTCACAAAGGGAATGCCCTAGTTTTGGAGAGGTATTATCGAGATAACATCACAGAATTATCACAAGACAGAACATAAATAAATAATTAAGTAAACAGCGGAAGAATTTCTGAGCAAAACAGAACTTCATTTCATTCCAAAATAAACCATGTCTTTTACAAACATTTCAAGTAACTTCATTACAACTGTCTTGTAATAATAGCCAAAGAAGCAATAACTTAAAAACTGTAAAACAGCTTATTCCCCAAGTGCAGTAAAAAGAAGCAGCCATAGCAAACCGTACATGCTGAGCCAAAGCAAGTGATATCCAAGCTAAGAGCTAGTTATTCCTCCCTGAGAACCTGGGGGGGGAAACGAAAGAAAAAGAGGCGAAAGGAAAAGGGTTAACCATAAAGACTGAGTAAGTTCTAGTGACTTTCAGTGTAGAAACGGTTAAAACAACCTGTCATGTATGAACTGGAACTAAACTTAAGAACGGTGTCAAGGTGAACAAGATAGACTAAGGTTATCAGGATAAGTCAAGACAAGTCAAGTAAAGCATCACATGTTAGAGATTCGTTGCATCGACTGTACTAGTATACTAAGCCCATATCACAAGTTAATCACGAAATAAATCCCATGGCCCAATATCATGAAATGACCCTGAAACGGGGTCTGACCCAAGTACGGGGTCCTACGGAGCGATTATCTAGTCGATCGGCTCCCTACAAGTTCTAGCTCGTCAAGTGTCCGTGTCATACGGCTAATCACGAATGTAGTCACCTGTGCTGGGTCCACCTTCGGGTGTATCAGCCCTAGGGTGTCAACCCCTGACACGATTCAAGATGCACAGATAAATCTACGGATACCCAGTGTCTGCCCCGGATACGTGCACGATCGTAGTCCACCGAACCTACACTGGCGTACCCCACTGCCGTCGTTCACCACTTACAATCAGCCCAGTAATCGTGCCCCACCCGGCCTAGCCCCAGGGTACCTTGATACATCTAGAGGCTTACTGCTGAAAGGTGTCGTGTCTAGGGTTTCGCCAAATAGATTAGGTCATGTAATTCGTGACCTAACCCGCCTAATAGATTAAGTCATGTAATTCGTGACTTAATCCTTTTCCAGTCTTGTCATGTCAAGATGGTTAAGTATGTCATTTCAGTTCACGACTTAACCCGCCTACGTGTCATGTCAAGTTGGCTAAGTGTTGTCGTTTTCAAGTTCATGACTTAGCCCTACAAATCGTGTTCAAGTTGGTTAAGTTGTCTTTTCATGTTCATGACTTAACCCTAATTGGCATTAATTGATTCGTTAATGCACCGAACCACTCACATTGGATCCTATTGTTCGTAGCCACTGGATTTGCCGGGCTGTTCCGGGCAGGTTTACGCTACGAACTCAACCCAACCTCGGGTTTCAAGCGCGACGTGACCAACTACCCACATTGGATCCTATTGTTTGTAGCAACTGGATTTGCCGGGCGGTTCCGGGCAGATTTACACTACAAACTCAACCCAACCTCGAGTTGGCCACTTTCTTGTTTTCTAAAGTCATGCCCATGTTCTTATCAGATTTTGCTATTTCCACATCATGTTCATATATCAACTTCGTGCCCAACTAAGGCATGTTTAAAGTAAAATTATGGCATGTTCAAGTCAAGTTTTCGTGCCATATTTCATGTTCTACTTATGCCAAATTTCACAGTTTATGCTTATAATTAATTCAAGTTTTGCCTATTCTACCCAATCTTATCCCCAACGTATATAAACGTACTTCGTTCACAAGCATAAACAATTGAAGAGATAAAGGGGAATAACACCAAACATGTGATAGGCATATGTGACAATTCCAACATCACTTGCATAATAAACAGGCTATAACATATCACATGGTTTCAATACTAGTATGATGATAACTTGGCATAGTAATGATTCCAACTTAATTTAACATGATGATTTCAACTTTACATCATAGGCATAATAATCATTGTGGGCATAATAATAATTTTATTATAAACATGAAACATTAAAGGCATAGTAATCCTAATAGGCATAGTGGATTCCAATTTAGCATTTTTAACATAATGATTCTCAATTAACATTATAGACATAATGATTCCAATTTAGCGTTTTTAACATAATGATTCTCAACTAACATTATAAACATAATGGTTCCAATTTAGCATTTTAACATAATGATTCTCAACTAACATTATAGACATAATGATTCCAATTTAGTGTTTTTAACATAATAATTCTCATAGACATAATGATTCCAATTTATCATAATGATTCTCATCTAACATTATAAACATAATGGTTCCAACTTAGCATTTTTAACATAATGATTCTCAATTAACATTATAGACATAATGATTCCAATTTAGCATTTTTAACATATCTAACATTATAAACATAATAATTCCAACTTTTCATCATAACCTAGCAATAGCCAATTTTTCATTAATCATGATGGGTATATTAACATCACAGGCATAATTCCATCAATAGTCATAGCCATGGTTTAATTAGCATCATAGGCATGGTTTAATCAACATAAAGATTTCGATAAACATAGTGATTCCATGGACATGTATTAGTCCAACTTGCCAAACAATTAAGCCCAAGTAATTCATAACAACATCAAAATCATGACAAGTTTAACTTGCAACGTTGCCATAGCAATATCCCCAAATTATAATTCAAAGATAAACAATATAAACAATGGATTAACAATAGTTCATAAATCCGGTTTCAATTCATGGCATGTCCATATTGTTTTAGCGTTTTTGCCTAAAAAGTAACATAGAACTTACAATATGAAGCAAATAATCCAAATAAAAATCCCAAATCAATTAGTCCCAAATTCGTTGTCTAAAGCGTCGTAGTTGTTGTAGCTTCTAGTTGTAGCCTTCAAGAATCGTCCTCCATCTTCTATAATTTTATTCTTTGTATTTTTAATTCAGAGCTCTAGGTTTAATGGCGGCGACCTGAGGCTAAAATGAAATAGTATGATTTAGGCTAGGTCTAGGGGTTATTTTATAGGTGAATAGGGTGATTTAGAGCCTTCAGATCAGTCTAGAAGTCATCAGAATCGCACAGCTCGAATACACATCATCTAGCCACTCAAAAGAAGACACGTCACCTCAGAACACTCCAGAATTCGGTGCTGGATTTGTACGGGCGCACTTGGCAGGTGCGCCAGTGTATTTTTGTACTGGCGCACTTCACAAGTGCACCAGTGTATTCTGGACTGTTTTCGGTTTTTCTGCCTAACTTCGTTCGTCCATATCTTCTTCATACGGTATCCGATTTTCGAAAACTCGGACTCTATTTCGCGTATTTTTCCGAGACGAACGCAATGGCGTAACCATTTCCCTTGATTTCATCATTTATAATTAATTATACTTTAATTCGTGAAGCTTAATGTTATAGAATTCACGGGGTGTTACAGGATCGGATAGGGGATTGAGGGTCGATCGGATCGCCCTATGGGATCGTGGGACATCACCACGAGTCAAGTCATCTCCTCCGAGCCAAACCATCTGCGCAAGGCCCACGAGCACCAACCGTGAACTGCTACCTGATCCGATCCACTCGTGCTTCGTATCACGACCCGACTAGAGGAAAGCAGCATCCACGATCCGATGCACTACGAGACGCCGATCCGAACCGGGGAAGCCACGAGCTGGAGGAGCGCGATCCGACCCGTATGGGGTATTCCGATCCGAACTGAGGAGAGGAGCACGATCTGAAGCAAAGAGAAAGAGGACCGCGATGACGATCCGAACTGTGGCAAGCTGGAGACCCGACCCGATCCGCCAGGGGTGATGGCGACCCGACCCGATCCAGTGAAGAAGGAGCATTCTGATCCGAACCGACCCAGTATTGACCAATAACCCGAGATGCAAAGGTAGTCCAATATGGGAAGTTAGAGCTCAGGATCCAGTTGGGAACCAATGAGTTCACTTCAAGAGTTGGACTTTGCTGCGGGACGTGTGCTAAGGAGTTGTCGACGTTCATAACTTCGATTCACCACTAAAAAGGAATGATGGGCTACTTATCAGTGCAGTAGGGTCATTATGACCTGAGGGGCAAGGTGATGGTAGCAATACTACGTTATCAGTGCAGTAGGGTCATTATGACCCGAGGGGCAAGGTGATGCGTAGTAAGACTATGAGCCAGTGCAGTGGGGTCATTGCGACTCCATGGGGGCAGAGTGGACATAGTAAGGATTAGTAAGGCTATGAGCCAGTGTAGTGGGGTTCTTGTGTCTCCATGGGGCAAAGTGGACATAGCGAAGGATTTGTGGCTACGTTATTAGTGCAGTGAAGCCATTTATGACTTCATGGGGTAAAGTGATCGTAGCGAGGTATATTGGGTGATCGAAGTGGTGAACATCGTATGCTTTACGCACTGAGTGAGAGATGTGAGGATGGATGCTATGTTTGATTGTTTGCCATCCCTATGACATGCACACCTCCCCCACCTCCGTATCTTTACACTGTTTGATATGGTACCTTAGAGTGTTGTACAGTATGTAGTGCTAACTCTTTGGTTGCAGGTCCAGGTTCAGGTATGTTTTAGTCTACCTGTTATTGTTCACTTTAGATGCTTATCGCTCATACCAGGCTTTATGTTTGACCCAGAGTTTTATGTCTCCTCTTATTACTCTGGATGCTCACACGAGCAGACTAGAGACAGGTTAGCTGGTGATGCGCGAGTAGCTGATTCGGAGGCGGGCAGGAGGCTTCCACGTATGATATATATATACACATTCTCCCTGTGTCGTTGGTGGTCGCTACTTGGGCATTAGTAGTGTACCTCCTTTACCTTACTTTTGCTTTGAGACAGTTTGAAAGTTGTGATAAGCTGTATTTTGGATTTCCGCTGCTATGATGTTTGGTTCTGATTTTCAGCTTATGCACTGTCTCTCTTGTTTTATGTCAAGTATGTTATTATTATATTTTGTTCTATGCGCTGTGAGACATTCTACAGGTTCTTTGTATGTTCATTTCCTTCTTCCCTTTCCTTCTCACGACCCGTTCCGTGCTAACTGGACATGTGTACAGCGCACTTTTGGAGTAAATGTCGGTTGGTGCGGGGCGGGTCGTCACATGACACAAACATATATTGCAGTAAGGAGGTCAACTGAGTCAGTAGACTGCCTGATTTTCACATTAGTGTTGGGACATATACACACAACACTTTTGCATATGTTCATACAGCATTAGAAATTCTTAAGGGAAATGGATGCCAGTGGATGATGGATGCCAGTGGATGATGGAAGAGTAGATGGTTGTAAGTGGTTGTTAGAATAATAACTCTTCTTACTTAGAGATTTTGGGGACAAAATCCTTTAAGCAGGAGAGAATGTAACACCCCAAAATTTAATACACTATAATCTTACTGTAAAGACAATAAAATGGGAATTACTTAATTAAATATTCAGAATTAAGTAAAACCGACTTTACTGTTGCATTCATCTTGGAATTCTGGTTAAGATAGACCCCAATTTTGCGTAAATCGAATAATGTATGGAGAAGTTATGAACGTTAGAAGTTTGTATACATATAAGGGGTGTTATATATATATGTTCAAATTAATTCAAACCGAAGACAACCCGGAGTCAACGCAGAAATCAACGTACCTGGGACGACCCACAACGGGCCTAGGCTGACCTGTGGTTCGACCAAAGTCAAGTGGGGTCTAACCACCCAGCTGTAAGGTGGATTCTGAATTCTGCACTTGGACTGTTTTGTTTGCTAGTTCGTTCGCTGACTCAGCGCTATGTGTATGGCTAAGATTGAAACCCTAAGATCAAAAGGTTAAGAATTAGCTCTATAAATCTATAAATAGGGTGATTCTCTCCCATTTCAATACTCACATTTATTCTTCATATTTCCTTCCTCCATGAATCTATTCTAAAATATAAATATAATGAGGAGATGTTGCTGAAGCCTAGATCCACAGACATCATTCAAGATTCAGGATTTGCATACAACCTTTTTCTGTGATGGCATTGATATATATAAAAAGAGATATTAGCTCTTCTTCACCAAGACCCGCTATGAGTTTTATGTTATTTTTAGATCTGATACCTAGAACTATATCATGACAGTAAATAAAAATTGGATCTAAAACATACAGTGCTTATAAGATAATTTTTATACTTGTTTATTCATTGTTATTCACATATGTCGTTGTTACAGTCCTTTTACTATCGGTTGATTAATTAGTTATACGTATCTATCTTCCTTTTCCCTATTTCTATTGTTTTAGTTTATTTCTAGTCTTTCCTATATGCCTATCAAGTTTGAATTGATTCTATTCTCCTTCTTCTATTTTTTTCCATTTATTTACGCTAAGCCTAGGTCATTGAAAGCCTTGGCCATGTCGTTATTACAGTTCTTTTACTGTTAGTTAATTAATTAGTTATACGTATCTATCTTCCTTTTACCTATTTCTACTGTTTTAGTTTATTTCTAATCTTTCCTATATGCCTATCAAGTTTGATTTGATTCTATTCTCCTTCTTCTATTTTTTTCCATTTATTTAAGCTAAGCCTAGGTCATTGAAAGCCTAGGCCATGTCCGATTTAAGATTGCATATAACTAAGTTTAGGATAATATGAAATGACAATAAAAAGGGGGAATGTAGGAATATTGTTAAATAGAGGATTGGTTGGTTGAAACTTCGGGAAAGGGATAATATGCGTAAACTTATATATGTTGTAATTTGGGAATATAATGAAAAGGGACAATACGCATAAATTTTTACATGTTGTAATTTGGGAATATAATGAAAAGGGACAATATGCATAAACTTGTTCATGTTTTAATTTAGGAATATAATTGAAAGAAGTAGTACACATATGTATGTATATTTGATTTAATATAAACATTAAGTAAAGGACATGTTAAAATAATTTAAGTACCAGATGTAGGATAGGTAATAACATGTAATATTTGTTAGATCAAAATTTGGACCTAACACCCAAATTGTTCTGAATCTTATAGAGTTTTAACTGGAGAATGAAGAAAAAGCAGAAAACACACAGGATTTATAGTGGTTCGGCGTTATCGAGCCTACTTCCACTTTATATGTTATCGATTATACTTTGAATGCTAGTACAATCAATTATCTCTCTCTAGCTCACGTTTACAATTGTGATTTCTCTCAATAATCTAGTAATAAAACTGATAAGAAATGGCAGTATGACAATAATGGCGGAATCAGAACTCAATATTGCCAAAGGATCTTGAAAAATGCCAAGC
This sequence comes from Allium sativum, assembly GCA_030737875.1. NCBI lineage: Eukaryota > Viridiplantae > Streptophyta > Magnoliopsida > Asparagales > Amaryllidaceae > Allium > Allium sativum. The sequence goes on along the minus strand of CM060919.1, from coordinate 600,913,415 downwards.
TCTGGGCTATTTATAAATGATTTTGTCAGGCGGATCGTGGTCACACGTGGCACGAATCCCGAGAACATCGGATCGTATCGCAGCCGATGAAGAAATAGTCAAATTAGCCGTTGTGGAAAGGTGTCGCGATCCCCTTGAAAATCGGATCGAGCAACTGGGGAGAATCAGTCAAAATGACAGTTGGGGACACGTGTTGCTGGATCCGTATATCTCGGATCGCCGAAGACTAGCTCGTGCTTGAACGGGTCAGAAGCTTCGCCGTGCATCAGGGGATTGGATCGGTCTATACTGGGCAGCAATGTATGTACGGATCGGGTCGCATAGAGGTGGTCGTTTCGCTGATGCAATGGGGGCGATCCGATGAGGTGCGATCCGATGAGGGGCGATCCGATGGTGCGATCCGTTCCTTCATGTACTTAGGGAACGTAGTTTCATACTTTCTTCTTGTGAGTGAACCTGGGTGGCTTGGTCAAAAAGCTAGCCAACATTTTGCCCCCTCGAAGTATGTTTGATCGATGATGGAACATGCTTCGAAACTATAAAAACGTCTTTTCATAAAGAGATGCAAATTAGTGAACAATTCCTTTTCTGGGATCTTTCAGAGTCTTCATCATCGAATCTGTCAGTCGTTTATCGATTCGGATCGCATGCGCGAGTCGCGGTCTGTTAGTGAGTCATTCGCCTTGTCCTTTGGTGAGCATTTGGGCCTCTTCACGGAACGGAACGAGGTGGGCCTCTCTTCGAGACGTGGTGGGCTTTTGGTTCGCGGCCCGTCTATTTTCGCGAATCGAATAAGACAAAAAAGGGGAGACAAACGGTCGCCATTTTGCCTATATAAGTCGACCCTCCTCTCCACTTTCTTCTTTCTTCTCGCTTCTGTATCGTATCGCCAGCTTCCTCAACGAAAAACCTTAGTTTCGATTTCCAAATTCCCGCCCGATTTCGAACTTTAAAAAGGTAACTAGACGATTTCTCTTGAGTTTCTACCGTGTTCGCACTAGTTTAGAGAGTATGGACAGCGGGATTTTATAGGATTTGGTGAGAGTGGACGTGAGCGTGCCTGGTGCGAAGAGGAGGGTTGAGGAAGGAGAAGGAAAGGATGACCAGGTCGGTTCGTGGGCGAGGTCTGAGTTCGGAGTGGTGGCGAGACGAGGGGAGAGGGTACTGAACTGGAAAGTTGATTTGGGTAGCGGATCGGATCGCGGAAATGACAAGGCTGCGATTCGCGTGAGTGTCGGATCGCGGAGATACCAGAGCTTCGGATCGTGGAGGATGGGGGCGATGCGGATCGCCAAGAAGCCATCGCGATTCGTTCAACATGAGTTGGTGCGTCTCACGGTTTGAAGCTTTTCCTTAACCTAATACCCTTCCGCGTATCGAGTCCTTCACCGCGATCCGTCCACATGTGGCGATCCGAACCTGTCTTGCGATTCGACTGCTGACTAAATAATATGATGCGACTTTAACCAATCGATGAACAGTTAGGTTAGAGCCCTTGATACGAACATTCCAGATCGAACAAATGCATAATCTATCAATCGAACGATGACCAATGTCTGGATGATTTTATTGACCCTTGTACTTTTCTTTAATGCATGCACAAGCACACACACCGGCACCTACACACACGGGGGACGGGTAGTTTTAATCTCATTTCTTATGTTTTCTCGCCCTAACAGTAATGTCGGATAATCAATCTTCTTCAAGATCCGTTACAGAAACGGAATCCGAGGTTCCTGGGCAATACAACCCCGAGGTCCCTCCAATTAACCCAGGAGGTGAAGATTCTGGATCTGAATACGAGGCAATGGAATCGGATCCGTCTAAAAGTACTTCATCTAGTGAAGAGTCTGAGACAGATAGGCGAGCTCCCGACGAGATTCCTGGCGCGCTCGGGATAGAGAAATTTTCTGATTCTTTAGCATCTAAACTCGATGATACAAAGCTTAAAAGAATCTGCCTGAGACATGGGATCCCTTGGGATGATGTGAGGACACCCGTTAGCGAAGATAGACCCCACTTAGCTCCGGAAGGGTATATGGTAGTCAACCGAACCATGTGCTTGGTAGGAGCTATTCCTCCGTTTCCTCCAATCGTCATCGAGACCTTAAAACGACTGGGTATCGCTCCGATGCAGCTTTATCCTAACGCCTACGCATCTCTATACACCCTATATATTGCATACGCGGAGATCCTACATACCGAACTCACATTTAGAGATTTAACATTCTTCTTTCTTTTCAAGCATCGCTCCTCGGCAACCCCAAATTTCTCTTTCTTTGAATCGGTGGCGAATAGGAAGGTTCTATATGACGGATACAACAATATAGGGGATCCCAAATCTGATTGGTTCTATATAAAGAAACAGGCCGGGTGCTCAAGATGATGGCTTAAATCAAGTAAACTTTAATCTTTTGACTGAATATCTTGTTCAAGAAGCCGAAGCATTGACATTCTTCCCCCTTTTTCTTTGTTTTAAACAGATCACGTCTTCCCGAAGACGGAGGGCCCGTTATACAATAATCGATTGTCTATTCTTCTACAAAGCAGATCCGACTTTCTAAGGATCAAGAAGTGCATCACTGACGAGAATCTTCATAAGCATCGTCTTCTAGATATAAGATTTGGACTTGGCGCTGGCGGCAAACCCTATAGATACGTGCCCCCAACGGAGGGAGAGGGAACATCGCAGGCAGTAGAAACAACTAAATTTCGCAAGAGTCCTTCCCCGATAATCATTCAAGATGATGAGGACCTGAACATATACAGAGGGGATGAGGCCCGTGGTGACAAGTCCAAGAAAATCCCAGTTTCTCCGGGGGGCTTCCCCTCCAAGGCTTCTCCTCCGATCGAACCTCCTGCTCCCGATGATTTGACAGAAGAACAGCTATTCAAAGAGCTGAGCAAAATTCCTCTGCCCGACGATGTATACACAGAGAGGGACTTTGAAGGGGAGCCATTCTTCCCTGCTTCTGAGGAGACCATCGCTCCAACTAGAGAACAAGAAACTACTCAGATGAGCCTGTCTTCAGGCCCGGGTCTGTTAGGGGGAATTATATGGGATGCACAAATCACACACACTACCTGACCCCGCACTCTTACATCATTAGTATTCAAAGTTTTAATATGCTCATTTCTCTTTTGCAGGAAAGATGTCTCGTAGGCGGTCTTATTCTTATCCTTCTCTTCGTGAAGGCACACCCAGTCTTCATCCGAGCACCGAGCGCTCTCGCGGCCCTTCTCACAAGCCTACTTCTTTGCAACCCCGGTCTCCATCAAAATCGACTTCTAGCAAGCTTCCCAGTTATCCGGTAGTTCCTGCAGGGGGAAAGAAACTTCCTAAAGAGTTAACTCCTCCGAAAAGTGCACCCTCTCACATCAGGTCGTCAAAAAGGCACTACGAATCTAAGGATAAGAGCAAGGATCTGAACAAAGATTCTGAGAAGGAGAGAAGTGACATTGTCCCTTCCAGCCAGCCAGAGTTAGCTGCCCCCGGGTCACGAGATTACATCCATGGTCCCGAGAATCAAGGTAGGCTGGAAAAGTTGCGGGAACAATTCCCCGACATCTTCTTCGAAAGGATGAGGTTTGTTCCAGCCTTGGAACCGGTCCCTAAGAACTGGGATAATGAAGTTGTCGGGCACATTCGCCATGTAGCCAGACAGTATGAGATGATGAAGAAACATGCGGTTAATCTTTCAGAAGTCATTCGAACGCTTGAAATGGAAGCCCATAGATCTAAAGTGAAAATTGATAACAACGAAAGGGCCAGGACAAAGATGGAGAAAGACTTGGAAGATGCTCAATCCCAACTCGCCTTAGCGCGGAGAGATGCTGAAAATTATAAGATCGAATTGGAGAATGCTAAGAAGCGCTTTCATTCGGAACTTGACTCCAACAGCCAAGAGAAGATGGCTTTAAAGAAGGAGGTAGAAGATCTCAAAATGGCCAACATTGAGTTGAAGACAGCACAAGGCCATTTTGAAGCTGAGAGAGCTGCTTGGGAAGCAGAAAAAGCAAGTTTGAAAGAAAGTTTAGCTTTGGCTGAAGCGGAAAAGGTGATTTTGAATGATCAAGTCGCGGATGCGGAGAGGCGCGCGGCTCTTGCCGAAAAGAATGTTGAAAGTGCCATTGAAATGGCTACTGCTTCTAACAACAAGCTCCTCGAGAGAGAAAAAGATATCGAAGGGTTTGAGGAGATGATTTTCGACTTCCTGGGCCAAGTCCTCAAAACCCGCAACATCTCGTGGATCCCGGACTACCACGTTACTTTAGCCAATTTATGGGATGCCATCGTTGAGGGTGAGAAGCAGAGATTGGGAGTCGAAGAAATCGACGAAGATGAGCTGATGAAGACCATCCTTAGGGATAACGAGCCCGAGGATCTGGCAGAAGGTCGTCGTCTGATTCAAGCGGAAATAGAAAAGGAGAGGGCCCTGGCTAAGGGTAAAAGCAAGGCTGACGAAGGTTCGAGTTCAGCCGTGGAGCCCAAGACCTCCGGAGTTGAGGAATACCATCCTGATGATCCGTTAATCCCTTTGGGCCTAACTCCTGTGGTTGTTGGAGCTCCTGCAGCTACCCTAGACGGAGGATCTGCGGAAGGTATCTCCCTCTTTTCCCCATAATTTGTCAAAGCAATTATGAATTGTCATCGTCTGGTAGAACAACCAATTGAATTAGTAACATGTGTTCCCCATAATACAGGTGGTGAGCCCGTCGACAAGGGTGTTGAAAAAGGGAAAGAGGCGGAGAAGGAGGTTGTCTCGCCAAGTGCCGGTGTTGATATATCGAAGCAGGCTGAGGGTGCAACAGCAGAGAAAAGCGTCCTGGCACCCAGTGCTAATGTGCCCAAGGATGATGAAACCATCGAGGCCTTGAAAGATATTGATGGGCGCCATGTAGAGGACGAAGAGGATATCATTAGCGCCAAAGAAACCGAAGACGATGATGACGAAACTTTGGCCAACAGAAAAGCCAGGCAAGAAAAGGAGATGGCTTTGAAGAAGGTGGGAGAAGAGCCTTTGAATATAGTCCCTATCGCGGAGTTTGATCCCAAAACTGGGATGATTTTGAAACTCCAGCCCAAATCCATCAGCAGACAACTTCACTTTGCGAATCCTGATGATTTCCCAGCTTCCCTTACTGATAAAAGGAAGAGAAAGGAGGCGGAAGAGGAATCTTCTGAAGAGTCGGACGTTCCTCTCATAGACAAGAGGAAGAGAAAGAAAGGTGATCAATCCGACGCTGACAGGGCGAAGCTAGAGAAACAGAAGCAGGAGAAGCGGTCAAAGCGTAAATAGGATATTGTCGCTTGTTTATATTTTGTCTTTAGGTTTCCAACTGGCCAGGAAATGTAATTACGAGACTGGCCCACTTTTTGCTTTCTAGGTTGTTTTTCACTTTGTAGGCTTGCAGTATATAAACGAAAGGTTATCTCTTTTTGCATCATTGTGTACCTGTATTCAATAAACTTTTCATGCTTAGTCACAGACCATCTAATTATAACTGCAAATCAGTCAAGCAACAGAAAGAAAGATTTAACAACTTCAGTGTTGTATCGAAGTTCATGTATATATGTATATATGTATATATGTATATATGTATATATGTATATGTGCCCCCAATCAATCGTTAACATAGTGCCTAACTAGGGCTTATTAAGGATTGATTAGCATTGTCGGCACGTTGCCCCCTATTTCTGAATATGGGGGACTTAGAGAATTTAGCAAGATAATTGTCCTTATGGTTTCTGGCACCTTTCTCAGTGCTTAACCATAGACTCCTTTATACTCTCTCGGCGGCCGCCGAGGTTAGAGTTTGAATTCAGTAGTTCAGTCGGTCCCCGTTCCTTCAGCGGGGAAGGAGTTCTTTCTCAGCGCTCTATCGGAGACGCTTTTATACTCTCTCTCTCTCTGGAGAGTTAGAGTTCGAGTTTAGTAATTCAATCGCTCCCCGATCCTTCAGCGGGGAAGGAGTTCTTTCTCAACGCTGAATCGGAGACGCTTTTATACTCTCTCTCTCTCTCTGGAGAGTTAGAGTTCGAGCTCAGCAGTTCAATCGCTCCCCGATCCTTCAGCGGGGAAGGAGCTCTTTCTCAGCGCTCAATCGGAGACGCTTTTATACTCTCTCTCTCTCTGGAGAGTTAGAGTTCGAGCTCAGTAGTTCAATCGCTCCCCGGTCCTTCAGCGGGGAAGGAGCTCTTTCTCAGCGCTCAATCGGAGACGCTTTTATACTCTCTCTCTCTCTGGAGAGTTAGAGTTCGAGCTCAGCAGTTCAATCGCTCCCCGATCCTTCAGCGGGGAAGGAGCTCTTTCTCAGCGCTCAATCGGAGACGCTTTTATACTCTCTCTCTCTCTCTGGAGAGTTAGAGTTCGAGCTCAGCAGTTCAATCGCTCCCCGATCCTTCAGCGGGGAAGGAGCTCTTTCTCAGCGCTCAATCGGAGACGCTTTTATACTCTCTCTCTCTCTGGAGAGTTGGAGTTCCGTCACGGCGGTTCCGTTCATGGTACATCGCCATGACCTACGGACATCGCCTTCATGTCTGTTATCCTCAGATTTTTGACTGGTGATTGCATTCCATTCTGATGGATGGCACCTATAATTATATGATTCTGAGATCGTTGCATGATTCACAGCAATTTCCATAAAAATAGAAAGACAGATAAATAATGCAATAAAGGTAAACGACACACAATATTTTTATAGTGGTTCGGTCGAATCATGACCTACGTCCACTTCATAATTTTTTGCTTTAAGGAATCAGACTATTCTAGGCAAGTCGTGCCTTGTACATGGTTCTCAACAAAGCAAAAGAACAGATTTGAAATTTTTATGTTAAGTATGGCCGTAAATGTTGGGCATTCTACACTCTGGGGATTTCCTTTCCATCTACGGTTGCCAGCTTGAAGGTTCCATTATCAAGCTTGCTCAGAATGGAGTACGGTCCTTCCCACTTCGCACCCATATGAGTTGGGGGTGGAAAGACACGCTTCAGAACCAAGTCTCCGGGTTCCATGGTTCGGGATCGAACCTTTTTGTTGTAATATCGAGCGACCTGTTGTTTGCATCTCAAGGTACGCAGATCTGCTTCATCCCTCTTTTCTTCGATCATATCCAGGGATTCAAGGAGCAATTCGTTATTAGTCATCGGATCGTAATAAGTCACTCGGTGAGAAGGTACTTTTATCTCAACCGGGATGACTGCTTCTGCTCCAAAAGCAAGGGAGAAGGGGGTATGCCCTGTTGCCGATTTATACGTTGTCCTGTAGGCCCATAGTGCCAAGGGTAATTCATCAGCCCACATGGCTCTGGCCCGCTTCAGTCTTCTTTTCAGAATGGACTTAATCACTTTATTCGCCGCTTCGACTTGTCCGTTCGATTGCGGGTGCGCCACAGAGGTGTATCGTTTCTCAATGTGGTATTTCTGGCAAAAGTTTCTGAATTCAGTGCTATCGAACTGAGTTCCATTATCGGTTATAACAATCTTTGGAATTCCAAATCGCCAGATGATGTTTCTAACAACAAAATTGATCACTCATTTGGTCGTGATTGTAGTCAGTGGTTCGGCCTCGACCCACTTAGTGAAATAATCTACGGCTACAATAGCGAACTTTGCTCCGCCCCTAGCTATGGGGAGACTTCCGATGATATCAATTCCCCACATAGCGAAAGGCCATGGGCTCGTCATTGTTTTCAACTGATTAGGAGGTGCTCTAGGTATCTTTGAAAATCTCTGGCACGCATCACACCGTCGTGCGTATTTCGCCGCATCCTTGTTTATGGTAGGCCAGAAATAACCATGCCGCAACACCTTGTTCGCCAATGTTTGCCCTCCCGTGTGATCGCCGCATTCACCTTCGTGTACCTCCTGCAGCACACGCTTGATGTCATCATGAGCTATACAGCGAAGAAGGGGCATCGAAAATCCTTGTCTGTAAAGAACTCCGCCTTGCAGAACGTATCGGGCAGCTTTACGAATTACTTTACGCCTCTCGCTTTTCTTGGTCGGAAGCGCTCCATTTATCAAGTAATTCTTTAGAGGAGTCATCCATGACTCCCTTTCTGGTTCCGTCTCTAGTATTGGATCGATTTCCATTTGATCTATACTAGGGGAACGAAGTACTTCAACGGGGGCTAGCCCGCTCTCTTCAGGATCGTCGGAACTAGCCATCTTTGCCAACTTATCCGCCTGCTGATTCTCTGACCGTGGAATGTGAGATATGCTGTAGTGATCAAAGTCATTCAGCAACTCTTTCACTCTCTTCAAGTATAAAATCAATCTTGCACTTTTGGCTTGGAATTTTCCAGTAACCTGGTTCACAACTAACTTGGAGTCGCAAAAGATGTCCAACTTTGTGACTTCTAACTCCTTTGCGATCCTTAGTCCGGCTATCAGGGCTTCATATTCGGAGTCGTTGTTAGTGGCGTGAAACTCCATCCAGATATCATAGGATATCAATCGTTTCTCGGGAGTTTCAAGCACTATTCCAGCACCGGATCTCTTGTCATTCCTAGCGCCATCAGTATACAATCTCTAGGCACTGGGATCGAGAAGTAATTTTGAGGGGTCAACTTCTTCGTTTGCTATATCCTCCTCCAGGACGGTAAACTCTGCTATGAAGTCGGCTATCACTTTCCCCCGAATTGACCGTCGGGGCTGAAAGTTCAGATCAAATTGACTTAACTCAATGTTCCATTTGAGTAATCTTCCAGACGCCTCTGGTCTCTGTAGAACTTGCTTGAGTGGATGATCGGTGTATACGGTAATGGGATGCGCCTGAAAATAATGTCGAAGCTTTCTAGAGGCGATCAGTAAACTATACGCCAACTTTTCTATCCTTGGATAATTACGCTCTGTTGCCGTCAATTTTTTGCTCACGTAATATACAGGTCTTTGGACCTTATCTTCTTCTCTTACCAACGCTGAGCTGATCGCGTGGGATGACACTGCCAAGTACACGAATAAGTCCTCGTGATCCATCGGCTTAGATGATATCGGAGGTTTCTCCAGGTGTCTCAGCAAGTTCTGAAATGCTTCTACGCAGTCGGGCATCATTGAAGTGGCGTTTTCCTCGCTTTATCAATTCGAAGAATGGGATGCATTTGTCCGTAGCCCTGGAGATAAATCTGCCTAGTGCGACTACTTTTCCTGCAAGGCTTTGCACATCCTTAATTTGCCTAGGTTCCTGAATGTCTTTGATTGCCGCGATCTGGTCTGGATTAATCTCAATCCCACGAGAACTGACGATGAACCCCAAGAATTTTCCGGAGGCGACACCGAATGAACATTTTGTTGGGTTGAGTTTCATCCCGTACTTTCGAAGAATGCCGAACATTTCTGCCAAGTCCGTAGTGTGATTGGAGGATTGTTTGGACTTAACCAACATGTCGTCAACGTATACCTCCATTATATTTCCAATTTGGTTATAGAACATTCTGTTCACTAACCGTTGATATGTAGCGCCTGCGTTCTTCAAGCCAAAGGGCATTACTACATAGCAATATAACCCCAGATCCGTAATAAAACTAGTGTGTTCTTGATCTGGAACGTGCATTGGAATCTGGTTATATCCTGAATAAGCATCCATAAAGGATAGAAGTTCATGACCCGCCGTTGAGTCCACCAACTGATCGATCCTGGGTAACGGAAAGCTGTCTTTCGGGCAGGCTTTATTCAAATCCGAGAAATCGATACACGTTCGCCACTTCCCGTTGGCCTTCTTTACCAGGACTGGATTTGAAATCCAGTCTGGGTAGATCGAGTCTCTGATAAATTCATTACTTTTTAGCTTTTCAACTTCTTCTTTCAAGGCAGCGGACCTCTCTGGGCCCAGCATTCGCCTTTTTTGTTTTACCGAAGGATGTTTAGGGTTAATGCTTAATGAATGGCTCATGATTGATGGAGATATCCCGCACATGTCTGCGTGGGTCCAAGCAAATACATCCAAGTTATTTTTTAAGAAATTCGTCAGTTCTTTAGCGAGATTCGGATTTAACTGGGATCCAATCTTAAGGACCTTCTCTGGGTCACTATCATCAATCGGTACATCCACAGTTGTCTCGTTGGGAGTCGCCATTCTGCCCCCAGGTTCTTGGTCCTCTCTGGGATCTATATCCTCGGGCAACTCTCTGGGCGACTCTCCTACGGTTATCCTCTTTAATTGCTATAAGGTCTCCGCCCTTGTAGGGGGAGAAGCGCCCTTGGTTTCTATGTCCCCTCCATTGCGGAGTAGTTTTAGCTCTGCAACATAACACGCTCGTGCGACAACCTGATCTCCTCTGACAATACCAATGCTAGCTTCCGTAGGAAATTTCAATAATAAGCACAAGGGGGCTATACAGGCTCTAAACTTTGCGAGGGCCGGTCGGCCCAGGAAGGCATTGTAGGGTGATTCAACATCCAAAACCACGAAGGGAAGGATTCTCACTCTTTGGCGTTATCCTTCCCCAAGCATAACTAGTAACTCTACATAACCCATTGGAGCGGTGGATGCTCCGTTAAATCCACGGATCCATCCCTGACAGGGCTTCAAGTCTTTTATCTCGAGGTTCATCTGGTCGAATGTCCTTTTGAAAAGAATGTTGACGGAACTCCCGTTGTCCACCAAAACCTTATGAACAGTGGCCGGGCCAATAGGTACTGTGATTACAAATGGATCTTCAGTCGGAGCATGGACTCCAATACTTTCTCGTTCTCGGAAAACGACATCGTCGGACATCATCTTTTGTTGCTTTATCGGGACGTTGACCTCGGGGTCGCTACACTCCCCTACCTCGAGGTGTTGCTTGGCTGCATTGACATACTGATCCAACGCCTTGGAACCGTGTCCGGCGAGATAAAGCCCTCCAATCACGGTATTGATGACAATGTCCTTTCCCTTTTGCTGGGCAGTTGGCCTGACAGCAGGTTGATTCTGGTTCTGATTTGGGGCCTGTCCGGCTTGTCCCCTGTCTCTGGGCGTTACTCTGTATTCATCTAATTTTCCTTCTCGAAGAAGCCTCTCGACTACATCTCTTAGGTGACGGCATTCATTTGTCGAATGGCCATGAATCTGATGAAAGAGACAAAACTTCCCGGTTTCGCGTTCTTTCTCCGTCGACTCTCTGGGAGGTGGCCTCTTATTCTGGAGGACGTTGTACGAATCCATGAAGATATTTTCCAAAGTATCATTTATTGGCGTATAACTCTCAAAAGCCCTGGGACGAGTCCTTCTCTGGGAGTCGTTCCCTCGATTCCTCTTCCGGTTGTTGCCATTACTGTTATTATCATTGTTTCCTGACTGACGGCCACCCTGATTTCGATTTCCAACATTAACCTCGACCTTCCCTGAGCTGTCTCATGTCTGCTTAATGGCGACATTGCTCTGGATTTCCTCTTTATCGGCCGTTTTTGCCTTTCGGTTAGCATATACTTCTTCCCGGCGTAAATGTACGTTAGCTTTTTCGTAGAATAACTCTCTAGTATGGGGTGGCTTGCCGGCCAGGTATCTCCCAAATTCAGTGTCTTTATCTACTCCGTCAATCAGAGCTGCGACAACGGTTGGCTCATGAGGATCTTTAACTTCAGTAGCGGCCAGGTTGAAACGGTCTACGTACACCCTCAAACTCTCGCCTGGTCGTTGCTTAACAAGGAACAAGTCAATCACACTCTTTGTCTTTTGTGCGTAGATGCGGAACCGTTCAATGAACCTTTCACTCAACTCCCTGAAGCTGGGAATTGATCTTGCTGGTAAGCGAGTAAACCATAACAATGCTACATCCTCCAAGAATATGGGAAATCCTTTGCACTTGACAGCGTCAGAAGCTGCGGCAGCGGTCATTGACCAAGAATATCTCATCAGATGCTGGACGGGATCAGATCTACCCGCGTAGCGGTTCATCTGTGGCATGTTGAAATGCCTCGGGAAAGTCGCATCCAAAATATCATCAGTGAAAGGGGTATGACTGCGGTCAATTCCCCAATCTTCATTTCGTTGTCCACGGCTATCTGCCAGAATTTGATGAATCATAGCTCCAACGTTTGCACTGGTCAGCGGAGGTTCGGGGTCAGTGCCTCTTGCTCGGTGGGGTTCTCTAATCTCTCTTCCGGGAGCAGTCACGAAATCCGGGGCTCGAATTGGGCTTCGTTGCCCCCTGTTACCATGAGCATTTGCACGACGACGGGGCTGAGGCCGTCTGTCCTGTACAGGGCTGTCCACACCCCGAGCTCTGGGAGTTGCGGCGTGATCATTCACATTACGGTTTGAGGGCCCTGCACCCAGCGCCTCTTCTTCCCGTGACGGCAGGGTTCCAAATCGAAGCTGCTCTATGTTTTCGGGTCTCTCATATGGTCGCCGCGGAGGTCTCGGCGATTCCTATGACGAAGAAGAGTATCCTGGGGTTGGCGGACGAACTGGTGGCGTCCTTTTCCTTGCGAGATCATCAAGCCTTCTATCCATAGCGGTCAAATTTTGTCGCAGAACGGAGCTTTCCTGCCTTTGAGCAGCCAATTCATCAAACAGTCTCTCCCACATTTTGGAGAAGCGAGAGAGATCCCCCTCAGTAACGGGAGCAGAAGGGTCATATTGATCATCATCAATTTCTCTTATGCGCAAAGAGCTTGAGCCAGGTCGAGCGGAGGGGCCAGGACGATTGGAGCGAGCCATAGGCTCCTTTCCAGGTCTAGTTGTAGTCTGATCATCAATTCGGATCGCTGTGGATCGAGGATGGTGGCTCGCAGCGCCCCCTAAGATCGATTCGTGGTCACGGTACGTGGAGGATACGAAGCGTTATCGCGGGATCGAGTAACAACCCCTTCAGCAGTCCGGATCGCCTCGTCCTCGTCGACTCGGAGCGTGGCATCTTCATCGGATCGGTTCGCCCCCGGCGCTCCGCGATCCAAAGTTCCCCATTGCCTAGCTCGTGCACACTATCTTCAGCTGCTTCATTCGCGATTTCATTGGTTCGTGAAGCGCGTACTTCCTTAGATCTCTTTCCAGCCATGATATCAGATGTCGCTGGAATCTTCAAAGAATTGAATAGTGAAGCTTTAGGACTGTTTATCTCAGTGAAAGCACCAAAATGTTAGATCAAAATTTGGACCTAACACCAAAATTGTTCTGAATCTTATAGAGTTTTAACTGGAGAATGAAGAAAAAGCAGAAAACACATAGGATTTATAGTGGTTCGGCGTTATCGAGCCTACTTCCACTTTATATGTTATCGATTATACTTTGAATGCTAGTACAATCAATTATCTCTCTCTAGCTCACGTTTACAATTGTGATTTCTCTCAATAATCTAGTAATAAAACTGATAAGAAATGGCAGTATGACAATAATGGCGGAATCAGAACTCAATATTGCCAAAGGATCCTGAAAAATGCCAAGCTCTGGGCTATTTATAGTTGATTTTGTCAGGCGGATCGTGGTCACACGTGGCACGAATCCCAAGAACATCGGATCGTATCGCAGCCGATGAAGAAATAGTCAAATTAGCCGTTGTGGACAGATGTCGCGATCCCCTTGAAAATCGGATTGAGCAACTGGGGAGAATCAGTCAAAATGACAGTTGGGGACACGTGTCGCTGGATCCGTATATCTCGGATCGCCGAAGACTAGCTCGTGCTTGAACGGGTCAGAAGCTTTGCCGTGCATCAGGGGATCGGATCGATCTATACTGGGCAGCAATGTATGTACGGATCGGGTCGCATAGAGGTGGTCGTTTCGCTGATGCGATGGGTGCGATCCGATGAGGTGCGATCTGATGGTGCGATCCGTTCCTTCATGTACTTAGGGAACGTAGTTTCATACTTTCTTCTTGTGAGTGAACTTGGGTGGCTTGGTCAAAAAGCTAGCCAACAATATTAGAACCACACTTATTAATGAACCTAAACCTACTAGGTAAAGCCTGATTATTAGCTAAGAGGTCCCTTGTTCTGCTGTTGCATCAGGTTTTGGGGGCTCTTAAATCCTAGTTAATTGGGGGCACAAGCTTAGGGGGTTTGGCTTGTGTCAATCTTGTTGTGTGGAACCCATATCAATCAGTATCTCTATTGGTATTTTTTTTATAGGACCTCGCACTAGATAGTGGTCAGGACACGCTTTACTAAACTAGATAGTAAGAGGTTCAAACGAGGAAGGAGGGTACATGCGCATTCCGGTAGAGTCATAAGCGTGCATAAGTCTGATTAGGGAAACTAAGTCACTATAACACTAGTAAACAGGTCTGTGTTATATAAGTTGCTGGGTTAGGGAGTGATACAACCTACTATCGGGCCTGACACAGGGTATTTACGTATTAGGGAGTTCATCGCATAGGTATTAATTAAGGTACACCTAATCCTGCTGTTATGTAGTTAGGGTGACACCTAATCATGTTATGTAATTAGGGTACGCCTAATCATGCTGTTCCTGTTAAGTAATCAGGTTAACGCCTAATCATGTTATACTAGTATTATTACAGACATAATATGTTTTAGTGATATAATTAAGAAGCATTACTCGCTCATTGTTTTATCCTTCTATTCTATTTATCTTGTTTACCTATTGCCTTATATGCTATTGTACTTTCTCATCCAGTCTTGTTTATCTATCTCGATGTCTCTATTTTATGTATATTTGAAAATCACTGGAACTTACCAAGATTTATGTCTAACCTTATTGTTTCGGTTCTTTCTCTTTCTTCCCCCTCTCAGGTCCTCAGAGTGGTAGCACTCCTCAGTGATTAGGACCATCTCTTTTAACTTAGATTTGGACTTTCTGAGATGTATCACTTTGATTTACTTTCTACTCTATTATGGCTTGCTATGAGGAATATGGTTTATATTATTGCACTCTGTTATTTTGCATTATGATAGGTTCTTGATTTTTGACGTAACTGGTTTTGATAATGTAACCTGGTTTGAAACAATGCTTTATTTTCAATAATAAAAGTTAAATTCTGTCACCGTGTGCCTATTGCGCTTCACGAAATTTAATGCATTGTCTTATGAGTGACATTAACAGACGTGGGGTATCACATCAAATTTATGCAAAAATACGGGTTTTGGTATTGTCGCTTATATATGTTTAAATTTATATTTTTTATAAAATAGATGATTTAAATGTAATAAAACACATATTTTCGAAATCCTAATTTTTGTGTAAGTATCTTATATGAAAGTAAAGCAATAATAAAAGAAAAACTACTATTATTATACACCCTATCCTTTCTTTTATAATTGAAATAATCCTAAAAACCTTGGTTATATGTTATTTCGTTTGTATTATGTTATTTCCCTATCATTGCTTCAGATTGAAATGAGACATTATATGTTATATTGTGTAAGCTTGGGAAATATGACTTGTAAACCTTGATTTTGAGTTAGAATTGACATTTCTACGTTTAGACCATTTCCTTTACGTGCACAACTAATCATGCTCTTATATATATATATATAATCATAATTAACGTACTGTAAATGCATATTAAATGTGCTTAATTAGGCATTCGAATTTAAATGTCCTCGTAGGAAATTTTAATGTTGTATGTATTATTGGATTTCAATAATATTAACGAGATATTACACGAAATTAACGCCTACTTGTAGTAGAATTCTTCCCAGAACCGAACGACATATCTAGTAGCTATAAGAAGTAGGGCTAATGTGAGATGTCTAGCGCCATGGGCCAATTATAACAAATACATGTGAACATGAGTTTATTCCCTACTAGTAGTAGAAGTATGTCCGGAACTGCCCGTCAAATCCAACAACTACAAGAAGTCGGGTTAATGTGAGACATATAGTGTAATAAATAATTGTGTGAAGTAGACCTTCCTCGAGAAGGTATTAAGGGTATGATCCACCTTATTTGGGTATTAAGTGGTTAGGACTTGGTTCTTCCTTAGGTTCATTCCTTGGTTTTTGGCTGAAGTCATGGGACCCGCCCTTATTAGGTATTAAGTTATTAATGGGCCCTCCTTTCTCTAACAATTATAAGGTATTAGATGGTCCTAAATAAAAAGATATATGAATGAGTTGGGTAGTTCTCCGGGAGTTGTCAGCTACTTATCTAAAGGCAATGTAAGGGTATATCTATGGATGGACTACTAAGAGTTTCACCGAACATGTAAGGGGAACCGCATGTCTAAGGAAAGTTTCTAGTGGTGAGTAGTTCACTTGAAATACCCATTGGATAGTAACGCACGAATCTGTCGGAGGGGTCATAAATGGCGATGAGTGTCTACCCTCACCTAGTATTAAGTGACAGATTATTATTTCTCACATTATGATTGAGAGAATATTTGATGATATTAAACGAGGTCTTAAGTGCTGGGGTTTTCCATAGGGTACTAAGTGATCATAGGAATCCTCCCGTAGGGTACTTAGTGACCATAGGAATCCGCTTATAAGGTATTAAGTGATCATAGGAATCTGTCTATAGGGTATTAAGTGATCGTAGGAATCTTCCTAAACTTAAAAGAACTGATTGGTATCCCATCATTAACAAAATCGAATCTATTCTCTCTTCTTGGAAAGCAAATTCACTTTCTATTGCAGGTCGCCTTGTCCTTATCAAATTTGTCCTCTCAGACATTCCAACTTAATGGATGTCATTTCACAAACTTCCAAGCTTAGTGATCAACATAATAGATGCAATCAAAATTTCTTTTCTCTGGAATGGCAGTAAGACTAAAAGGCTAGTTAATTGGTAGATTGTCTGCCTGCATCGTGACTAGGGATTTGCATTGGTTGTAACCATCCAGAGCATGAAGAGAGCATGAAAATGCTTTGGTTGCTTGTGGCTGTTGGGATTTCGAGGGCGAAATTCCTAAAGGGGGGAGGGGGAGAATGTAACAACCCGCATTTTACGTATCGGAGAATCATAAAAAAAAATATTTTATTCCCTGTGGGTTGGATCATTCTCATATTTCAACTTGTTGTTTATGGAAATGTGAGACATGTCCATAATTTTTACCAATTTTGTTTGTGACCATTTTGCCCCTATCAGTCTTGTACAGGGCATAACTTTTGACTTGGATCGAACCAGGTGTTGAGATCGGTCTCACTGGTAAGGAAATGATGATTCCCATTCCTTAGAGTGGTCGCATTAAAGTTTTGCTTAGCGGTTTGGGAGGAATCGTTGTTTCAAGGTTTTACAGTTGGCTGTTCATGTTTTGTAAGCCATAATGGGCTGATTTGGAGAGGGCCACTTATGGGTTGGTGGAAGGCTATAAATAGGAGGTAGGAGGCATGGAGAATAGTTTACTTTCTCTATTCTCTCATTTGGAAGAGCTAGAGGTCCTCCATTACTCCATCTTCTACACTTTTCCACCATTAGAGCTTAGAGAATCGAAGATCTACATGGTTTAAAGCTAGATTTGCGCTATTCCAAGGGATAATTCATTGAATCGAAGAGTTTAGAGCAAATTCTTCACTGTCTGAATCTAGATCTAAGTGTTTTTAAGTTGTTTTAGAGAATTAGTGAGTGATATGCATCTGTCACGTGGATTCAATCAAGTATATCAGTTGTTTGACTATAATTTCATCATTTTGAGTCATTTTCTCCTAGATCTACATCATTGTAAGTCTATTTTCATATGAATCGCCATAGGATCTAATTTACCAACTTAAAACCGGTACTTTTCATGTAATTTCATATGTTTATGCAAGTTAGATCCATAATTTAGTTCATATGTTCATTTGTCATGATTTTGGTGAATTCTACATAACTATTGATGGAAATTATCATTTTCAAGTTGTTAGTGATTTCATAACATGTTTGTAGTTGAATTTGACGAGTTGATTTCATCGATATAGTCGTTTGGTGAAGTTTTGGTCAAATTAGGAGATGGATTGGATCGGCCAGGGGATGGATCGACCGGACTGGAGATGGATCAGTCGGGATTGAATGGGTCGGTTGTGGTGTGGTTGAAGAACAGGTCAGGGGATGGATCGGCCGTGCTTAGATGGATCGGCCGGTGCGAAGCTAATGGATCGATCAGTGGGAACTATGGATCGGCCGTGGCATAAAGCTGATGGGTTGGTGAAAGCGTCAAGCTATGGATCAGTCAGAAGTCCAAATCATATGGATCGATCAGGACAGAGTGTTATGAGTCGGTCGTAGTTTCATGCTATGGGTCGGTCATGTTTCAGATTATGGGTCGGTCATGGTTTAAGGTTATGGTTCGGTACCATGATGGATTGGACGAGTGCTTTTGTGATGAATCGGTAGTGTGCTTTTGAGATGGATCAGTCAGAGCTTTCATTGCACGGATCGGCCGGGGAATATTGGCATGGGTCGGTTGAGTAAAGGGTGCTGGATCGACCAGTTCTCTTGTGAAGTGGATCGGTCAATTTCTTCGTGATGAGTCGACATGTCTGATCCATAGTGGGTTGGTATGCATATGTTTGTGGAAGTGCTTTGAAACGTAGTGGATTGATGTGGAACCTTATATTGATGATTTTCTTTGGTTCGAAAATGGTGGTGACTTCGAAGTGAATTCAATGGGTAATGTCGAAGTGATGTGATGTGTTCATTGTTAGTTGTAATGCACCGAATGTGATGACAACTCAAAGGTGTTATGAATTTGTTGATAATGGTTAGATGGTCGCCGTCGATGACGAATAGAGATACTGGAGGCTGAGGAATTATCGTTGTTATACGTTCTAGTGGACTCAAAGCAGGGATTACACGATTTTGTTGTATGGTCGAGTAACCTGGGCAACTTAAACGGGCCTAGAACGTTTCGTCGTATGGCGTATGGGGTTTTAGCTAGAACTGGGGTTTACCATTGGCCGTTGACAATTGATGGTAAAATGTTTAGCCATTCATACGATTAACAATGGTTTCGAAGCAGATTAGCAGTGATAGCCAGAGTCAGTCATCGATGCTGGATGTTCTGTTTGTACCGTCTTATGTAGATTGTCCAACGTCGAAGGAGATGTTTCTTGGGTGCTTGTTGATATTGGTTTAGGCTTGTGGGGCTTGTACTTGAGGGATGTTGAATTCAATTAAGATGGTTTACGTGAGATATATATATAATTGGTTGCTATGAGTGTTATTGTTTGGTTTCTTATTATTGCCAAGAATGAATGTTTGTTCTGATTTCCATGGATATATATGGTTGAAATGTCTGTTGTAAATGCTATCACTGTCCGAAGTAGGGAAGATAGGGTTGAGTTTCTTCTCTAGTGTTGGTAGATTAGTTTGTTTATCTAGCTATTCTCATAAATTTTATTGCTGATGTTGTTAGTTGTTCTATCGCTCACTAAGACTGTTGTCTGACTTAAGGTTTTATGTTTCCCTCTTATTACCTTGGGTTGTCCGTCCAGTTTTTGGATGGGCAGACTAGGTGATAGGTGATTAGTGAGGATGATGAGCGGTGGCGAGCAGGAGGCTGGCGTATTATATTTTACTATTAAATAATATCTTTGTTTTCCGATGTTTGATGTTGGACTCTGAGTGTTATAGTGAGGCAAATTTGTACAGACATTATGTTGTAATCCTGGTGATTGGATATACTTTCTAGTTGTTATGAAAGTTTAGAGTTTTCTGCTCAAATATGCTTCACTATTATCACCTATTGTATATGTTCTGTTATACTTTATCCTTGCACTGTGAGTTCTACGACAGGTTCCGCTTATGTTGCATACCTTAATGATTGTCCATAGCTGCATGGCACTTCTTTCAGTGCATTATTTCTCTTGTTAAGTGTAGGGGTTATAGGCAGTCGTCACACTCTTAGGATCCGTCATAGCCTGATTGTCGTTGCGGCCTCCTTGCCTTCCGTTACCTGGCTTTGATTTGTAGGGGCATGCCCCCTTGTTCTTATCGAAGGGCTCCCCAACCTGTTTCCCTTTGGTGTTGTTGTCGATGGTATCGACGTGTTGGTTGTTGGAAGAGTTGGTCCGGGAGATTTGGTCACACCTTGCCACTTCTTGACACAAGTACTGTCCGGCCTTCTCGTAGGAAGTGTCAAGACTCTTGGGATGCTTCCTGTCGATCCAGGCCCCGAATTCAGAAGTGGGAGGAATGCCATTTGCAAGCTGTAAAAGCACGGTGTGAGGCTCTAGGTCGTCTACCACGGCAAGGGCGGCATTAAACCGCGAGAGATGGCTTTTGAGTGACTCAGCGAGTCCTTGGTACAAATTCAACAAAGTGAGGGCGTTTATTGGAGTTGGGAACATGCATTCTAAATTGCTTAACCAATTTTGTGGCTAGTTAGCTGAAGCTATTAACTGAATAGAGTGGAAGGCGAAAGAAACAGAGTAAAGCGGTGCCTGAAAGGAAGACCGGGAAACACTTGCATTTGACTGGGTCAATAGCCCGACTAGAATCTATTTTCCACTCGTAGCGATTCGGGAAGGCACAGGGATCAGTCGTGCCGTCATAAAGTGGAATATGATGTGTACTGAAGCGTCGTAGCCACTCGGCATCATGCATGATCCTGATGAAGGGATTATGCCTTAAGTGTGTTTCTCATGATTCGTTGGTGTTCCCTCGCATTTCGCTCATGATTCTTCGGACTATGTCGGGGAGATATGTCAGATGCGGATCTGCTGGTGGAATCCATTGGTTTCTTCGAACCTCAGGAGTTATGTTCCGTGGTCGCCTTCTCACGTCCGGGTCCTCCTCTTCCATGTCATCAATATCTATAATTGGGTTTTGGTATGGGTGATGAGGTTGAGCAAGTTGATGCCATCTTGATTTGGAAGAGCTTAGGCCGTTGGGAGAGTAGGTCCCTGATCCTGGACAGCAGTAGTCGGGTTCTTTTGAGGAGGGGGTCGGTTGCTTGGACCCGGCTCATCATCGATAATCAATAGGGAGCGGCCTCGATACTATGCCCCCTCGCTAGAAGTGACTGTAATACAGTCGCCATTTCTACTTCCATTGCCAATGGCGTAGCCGTTGGCATTGCCATTGGCCGAAGCGTTGGAGCAGACACCGACATTGTTGATGAGGCTAAATCTCCTTCCCTGATGTGGGCCCCTGGACTCAGAATAGGAAGTTTCTACGATGGTACGTCGGGGTCAGGCGTTGTTTTGAGTGAGCTGAAGTTGAGCGACGATGCGTTGACTTTCTTGGAGTTGGCGCATAAGGCCGATGTTCTCTCTCAACGCCTGATTGAGCTTGAGAGCTGTGTTCTCATACTTTTGGTTAAGCGCATGGATCTGCGCTTGTGTTGCAGGAGCTTCGGGGTCCATAGGAGGAAGGGTTTCAGTTGTAGCTAGGACATACATTGGCTGGGGTTGCTGGGACGTTCCAGCTTCGACTACGGCAGAAGAGTCGATCATTGCATTCTTTGGTCGCTTTGCCATCGTAAGCGGACTCGGCGGCAGGTTAGCGAAGGAACCTAAAGCATGTCGAAGTCGAGATGGTAATGTGCGATAAAGAAACAAATCCAAGTTTTTTCAGTGAAAGCACCAAAATGTTGACAGTGAAATATGTCGTAAACACTCAAGATTCTTATTTACTTAAGAATTATAGTTTCGTGTGGAAAATTTAGTGCGGAAAGTTGTAAATAACACAAGAGATTTATAGTGGTTCAGTCTCGCGAGAGGCCTACGTCCACTTTGGAAAAGTTGTTGGAATATTATTAATAACAAAGAGTTATAAGGTTGAGACTATCACATGATATCCCTTTACATACATCTCTAAATCATATGAAGTCATAATGGTCATATGCAAATATTGGGAAAAAGAAACTTTTCCCCTTCTTCTTCCTCAAAGCATGGATGCCATTAAAGAGGCAACTTGAGCCCTCAAGAGATGTCAAATCACTCAATTCCCCCTTGAAGTGTGAGCTTGAGTGGTATTTATAGTGGAGTGGTTAGGTGGAAGTAGGTAGGAGTAGGTAGAAGTAGGGGACCACACCAGAAATCTCGTATCCCATTGTGCTAACCACTAGAATCTCAGACCCCGTAGCACGATTGCCCAGAAACTACTACCCCTCCCTGGGGTATGAATTTTGTACCCTATTGGGTACGAATTTCGTACACTAAGGGGTAAGAAATTCGTACCCCGAGGGGTACGAAGAATACTGGAATGGGCATGGGGAGTCGAGGTTGATGGAACTTGTGATTTTCTAGGGTTCAAGGTATTGGTTTGGCGATGTTTGGAGGAGTGGCGAGTTTCGTGTAGGCATGATCCCTTCTCTGCTCATTTCCTTTACCCCTTGGCGACACTGCAGGCTTTAACTTCACGCGATGCGTTCAATCGAGCGCGACTTGCATACTTTTGGGAATCGGACCAAAAGGTCGGTTAACAATATACCTTCAAGAGACAGTTCGACCACGTGGGGTACCTTCCAGTATAGTAAGTGACCATGACCCTATCTTCACTACTGAGTTCTGGAAGAGCTTACAAGAGGTTTACCTATAGGTACACAACTACATTTGAGCACGGCATACTACCATCAGACCAATGGACAGACTGAGAGGGTGAATAAAGTTCTTGAAAATCTTATGAAACAGTGTATCCTAGATTTTGAAGGGACTTGGGAGGAACATCTCCCATTAGTTGAGCTTGCCTACAACAACGGTTATTAATCGAGCATAGGCATGGCACCCTTCGAAGCATTATATGGACGACCTTATAGATCGTCGACTTGTTGGTGGGAGTCTACGGATAGACTTCTATTTGGACCTGAGATGATACAAGAGACTTCCGAGATGATGGATCTTATCCGCCGAAGAATGAAAGTAACTCAGGACAGACAGAAATCATATGCCGATAAAAGGAGGACCGATTTGGAATTCGAAGTGGGAGTTATGGTCTTCGTTAAAGTATCATCGCCGAGGAATGTAGTTCGCTTTGACTTAGTAGGGAAGTTGGCACCAAGATTCATAGGGTCGTCCCTTTAGTGGAAAGGATAGGTCAGATGGCCTATAGGATTAGACTACTGGACCGACTAGCAGGCGTACACGATGTGTTTCACGTTTCCCATTTGAGGAAATGTCTACATGATGCGGCAGAGATAATGGAGCCAAGCACACTTGAAGAAGTGGAAGTTAAGAAGGAAGCATCAGTGGGAAGAGTTACTACTCTTATTCTTAGATCAGAGATTAAGAAGCTCCACAACAAAGAAATCAGATTATTGATGGTATGCCGGGGAGAGGAACGCGATGATGCGACACAGGAACCCGAAGATAAGATTTGTGTTTCTTACCCTTTTTTTTTGAGAGAATGTTCTTCGTTTCTTTTCCATGATTTTAAATTCGCATTTGCCTCTATCATCCATGTATGTTTATCTTGTCATTTGAACCTTTGACCCTTAGGTAGAATCCAATGGTTGGAAACATGTGTTTGGAACATGTTATGTTTGATGGTTGCAAATGGATGCAAGTGTTTTCTAGTGGTTGCTCGTGGATGAATACATACATTAGGCACTAGATCGGCTGAAGCACTTACATACTGCATACGGACGTGTGTGCATTTTAATCTTCTACGGATGGAAAATGGGTGAATCATATGGATGTGCATTTGATGAATGGTTGTGCACACATATAGAGCTTATATGTTATACTATGATTATTTTTGCATACATATTGGATACATGGCACAAACATATATTGTAGTAAGCAAGTCAACTGAATCAGTCGACCGCTTGATTTTTGCATTAGTGTTGGGACATATACAAACAACACTTTTGCATATGTTCATACTAGCATTAAAAATTCTTAAGGACAATCGATGCCAATGGATAATGGATGAGTAGATGGTTGTTAGAATAATAACATTTTTATTACTTGGAATTTCGGGGACAAAATCCTTTAAGTAGGAGAGAATGTGATACCCCAAAATTAAATACACTATAACCATACAGTACAGACAATAAAATGGGAACTATTTAATTAAATATTAAGAATTGAGTAAAACTGGCTTACCCTTAGAATTGAGTAAAACTGGTTGAGATAGACCCTAAGTTTGCGTAAATCAGATAACGTATGAAGAAGTTATGAACCTTAGAAGTTTGCATACATATAAGGGGGTTATATATATATATACATATTCAAATTAATTCAAACCCAAGACAACCCGGAGTCAACGCAAAAATCAATGTACCTGGGTCGACCCACAATGAACTTGGGTCGACCTATGGTTCGACCAAATTCAAGTGGGGTCGACTTATTGGTCGACCCAGTAGGTCGGTGGGTCGACCCACCTAGATGCAGGGTGGATTCTGAATTTCGCACTTGGACTGTTTTGTTCGTTCGCTGACTCAACGCTACGTGTATGGCTTAGATTGAAACTCTAAGATCTAAAGGTTAAGAATTATCTCTGTAAATCTATAAATAGGGTGGCTCTCTCCCATTTCAATACACACAATCATTCTTCATATTCCCTTCCTCCATGAATCTATTCTAATATATATATATATATATATATATATATATAATGGCGAGATGCTACTAAAGCCTAGATCTACAAAGACAATTCAGGATCAGCATACAAACTTTTCTGCGATGGAATAGATATATATAAAAAGAGATATAATCTCTTCTTCACCAAGACTTGCTGTGAGTTTCATGTTATTTTCGGATCTAATACCTAGAACTATATCATGACAGTAAATAAAAATTGGATCTATAACATACAATGCCCATAAGATAATTTCTATACCCGTTCATTCACTGTTATTCACATATGTCGTTGTTACAGTTCTTTTACTGTCAGTTGATTAATTAGTTATGCGTATCTATCTTCCTTTTCCCTATTTCTACTGTTTTAGTTTATTTCTAGTCTTTCCGATATGCCTATGAAGTTTGATTTGGTTATATTCTCCTTCTTCTATATTTTTCCCTTTTATTTACGCTAAGCCTAGGCCATTGAAAGCCCAGGCCTTGTCCGATTTAAGATTGCGTATAACTAAATTTGGGATAATATGAAATGATAATGAAAAAGGGGAATGTGGGCATATTGTTAAATAGAGGATTTTTTGTCTGTAATTCGGGAAAGGGATAATATGCATAAACTTGTACATGTTGTAAATTGGGAATATAATGAAAAGGAACAATATGCATAAACTTGTACGTGCTGTAATTTGGGAATATAATGAAAAGGGAAAATATGCATAAACTTGTACATCTGTAATTTGGGAATATAATTGAAAGAAGTAGTACACATATGTTAATCCTGTTGTTTAATCCTGTAATTTGGGAATATAATGAAAAGGGATAATATGCATAAACCTAATCCTATTGTTTAATCCTGTTGTTCCAGTTAAGTAATTATGTTAACGCCTAATCCTATTATACTCGTTATAGTACAAACACAACCTGTTTTAGGGATATAATTGAGAAGCATTACCCGCTCACTGTTGTTTTGTTTATCTTGTTTACCTATTGCCTAATATGCTACTGTACTTTCTCATCCAGTCTTGTTTATCTATCTTGATGTCTCTATTTTATACTTATTTGAAAATCACTGGAACTCGCTAGGCTTTATGTCTGACCTTTTTGTTTCACTTCTTTCGCTTTCTTCCCCCCTCAAGTCCTCAGAGTGATAGCACTCCTCAGTGATTATGACTTTCTCTTTCAGCTTGTATCTGGACTTTCTAAGATGTACCGCTTTGACTTACTTTCTACTCTATTATGGCTTGCTATGAGGGATATGGTTTCATATTATTGCACTCTGTTATTTTGCATTATGAGACAAATTTGAGGTTCTTAGTTTTTAATGTAACTGGTTTGATAATGTAACTTGGTTTGAAATAATGCTTTATTTTCAATAATAAAAGTTGAATTTCCGCAGCTTATTTATATTTGTCTTGTTACATTTTGTTATTCTTTACCTATTGTGCTTCACGAAACTCAATGCATTCTCTTATGAGTGACATTAACAAACATGGGGTATTACATAAAATTTATGCAAAAATATGGGTTTGGGTATTGTTAATTATATATGTTTAAATTTCTAATTTTTATAAAATAGATGGTTTAAATGTAATAAAACTCATATTTCCAAAATCCTAATTTTTGTTTAAACATCTAATATGAAAGTAAAGCAGTACTAAAAGAAAAACATATATACTATTGTTATACACTCTATCATTTCTTTTATTATTGAAATAATCCTAAAAACCTAGGTTATAGGTTATTTTATTTGTATTCTATTATTTTCCTATCATTGCTTCAGATTGGAATGAGACATTATATGTTATATTGTGTAAGCTTGGGAAATATGACTTGTAAACCTTGATTTTGAGTTAGAGCTGACATTTCTATGTTCGGAACATTTCCTTTTGCGCACAGCGAATCATGCCCTTATAAATATATATATTAGCCTAAATAACGTACTGTAAATGCGTATTAAATGCGCTTAATTAGGCATTCGAATTTAAATGTCCTCGTAGGAAATTTTAATGTTGTGTGTATTATTGGCTTTCAATAATATTAATGACATATGACACGAAGTTAATGCCTACTTGTAGTAAAATTCTTCCCAGAACCAAATGGCATATTTAGCAACTATAAGAAGTAGGGCAAATGTGAGATGTCTAACGCCATGGACCATTTATAACAAATACATATGAACACGAGGTTATTCCCTACTAGTAGTAGAAGTATGTCCGGAACCGTCCATCAAATCCAACAACAACAAGAAGTCGGGTTAATATGAGACGTATAGTGTAATAAATAATTGTGTAAAGTAGACCTTCCTCGAGAAGGTATTAAAGGGATGATCCATCTTATTTGGGTATTAAGTGGTTAAGACTTGGTTCTTCCTAAAGTTCATTCCTTCGTTTTGGGCTGAAGTCATGGCCCCCCTTATTAGGTATTAAGTGTTAATTGGTTCTCCTTTCTCTAACAATTATTAGGTATTGATTGTCCTAAATAAAAAGGTATACGAATGAGTTGGGTAGTTCTCTGGGAGTTGTCATCTTCTTATCTAAAGGCAATGTATGGGCATACCTAGGGACGGGCTACTAAGAGTTTCTCCGAACATGTATGGGGAACCGCGTGTCTAAGGAAAGTATCTAGTGGCTAGCAGTTCACCTGTAATACCCATTGGATAGTAATGAATGGATCTGTCGGAGGGGTCATAAATGGCAATGAGTGTCTACCCTCACACGGTATTAAGTGGCAGATTACTATTTCTCATATTATGTTTGAGAGAATATTTGATAACATTAAATGAGGTCTTAAGTGGCTGGGATTTTCCATAGCGTACTAAGTAATCAGAGGAACCCTCCCATAGGGTACTAAGTGACAATAGGAACCTGCTTATAAGGTATTAAGTGATCATAGGAATCTGCCTATAGGGTATTAAGTGATCGTAGGAATCTGCCTAAACTTAAATGAACCGATTGGTATCCCCTTGTTGACAAAATCGAATCTAGTCTATCTTCTTAGAAAGCTGGTTCACTTTCCACTGCAGGTCGCCTTGTCCTTGTCAAATCTGTCCTTTCAGCTATCCCAACTTACTGGATGTCCTTTCACAGACTTCCTAGTTGAGTGATCAATAGAATAGATGCAATCAGAAGTTCTTTTCTCTGGAATGGCAGTAAAATTAAAAGACTAGTGAATTGGTAGACTGTCCGCCTGCATCATTACTTAGACCACGTTAGCTAAATGGCTTTGGTGCATTCTCACTGTAGGTTATTTCATTTGAAGCACTAGAGCTTATCGCTGCATTACCATTCTAACCCTAACTTGACATTTCACTCCCTCTACCCCATCCCTACCCACCCCCCAATGTTAGACCTTCTCCATTCTAGTCTGGAGTTCTACTTACTCTTCCCCACATTAAATCTCTCTTCCAAGTCAAATTAGTGACAATAACAGCAGCCTCTTCCGACTTGATACATGGTATGATCATCTTCCCATATCCCGCTCGTTTCCCAACCTTTTTTCCCACACTACCCTTCACGGCCTTACCGTTAAAGTCACTATGGGCTTTGACCCGACCTGCCTTTGCCCTCCTTCACTCTTTGATTTCAATACACTCAGTAATTTCCTTAAAGCCTTCAACCTTCTTCTTTCCCTTCACCTCTCTAATTTTCCAGACCACTATTATTGGGCCTTGGAACCTGCCAAAGGTTTCACAGTTTTGGCACGCTACTATTTCCTCAATCATCATGGTCGTCTCTTCTCCCTCGCAAGACTTTGAAAATGTTGCGTTCCTCCATGCTTTTTTTTCTTTTAATGGTGCCTCATCCATGTTTGCATTAATGCCAAAGATAGACTTCCTTATTTTAATATTCTTTTAAATCCTACTTGCGTCCTGTGCTCACACTCAAATGAATCCATTCATCATCTCTTTTTGGATTGTGACTTTACCTATCACATCTAGGCAGCGACTAGTTCTTACCTCCTTGGCTTCAACCTTGTGCTCTCCTCATTTTATGATTTCTGGCAATATAACGTTGCTAACCACTGTGTCGATTCATTCATTGATATTTACGGTTGGTGCATATGGAAGGAACGTAATGCTTACATATTTAGAAAACTTAAAAGTAACTTTACTGGATAGGTCCGCTCAGGCTCTTTCTCCCGCCAGTTGCTCAGTCTGTGGAATCCTAGGGGAGTACTAATGTTGGTCCATCTGGTTCGATCACGAGAAGGCCAATTTTATCATCTCTGCTAAGTTACAAAGTAGTATTTTTTTTCTCTCCTCTTCTTTATATTTTTTATGAATATTATGTTCTATTTTTGTTGTTTGATGGATCATCTTGGATCCTGAATTATCTTGGCTGCTGGTCTGGCTTGTTGACTGACTATATTATATTATTTTTATTTACTAATACTAATCAGCTATGTAGCTCCATGCTGCAAAACCATCTCTCTCAAAAAAATGATGGACTTAAGTGACCCAATGGTAGTTTGCCTCTTTCCATTAAATGCAAGTGTGTCCTAGATATAATTATGTGTTATATTCGTTTAGGCATAACTTGATGGATTTATACTGCTAAGTATAGAAAATATATTTCCTTTTTAATCTTAAAGAATTTGCATTCACCAGAACTGTTTTTCTGACCCACACCCCCTCCTCTTAATGACAGAGAAGTAGGTGAGATGCTTAATTGATGATGTCATGGAGTCAGAAGCTTGGTAATGGAGATTTCTTTCCAATTTGTTATTATCACTATGTTTAGTAGTTGATTTTGTTTATGGGATATTTATGATGTATCGTTATTATGATATTTGATTTGTGATGTAATCGACATTATGTGGCTTTTATGAAATGATACATCTATTTCAATTATTTAATTTTGTCTCTTCCGCTGTGATATTCTGATTTTATTTTAGCTTGTCTCTATTATTTTATTCCTTACAAAAAATAACTTGCTTAGAATGGCTCTAAGCTCCGATGGGCATTTTCTGGGTTGGGGTTTAGGTCCATTCCAGGCGGGTTATTACAAGAATATAACATATTTCGCTAGTTAAACTGAATTGAATTTAGACTTCCATTTTATGACAAATCACTCTTATGTTACTATTATTGTGGGTATGCTATATGTTGGTTGTCATTGACATTTTATGCTAGTATTGGTATGTTTATACATATATTGCTAGATTACATCCCCATTCCACCTTAACCTAGTAGTTAATTATGTTTGACATCTGTTAAGCAGAAAACCTTTTCTACTGTATTGTTAACTTGGATATAATTTTAGCAGGATGATTCCTCTCTTGCTATTATTGTACCTTGGTTTGATTAAACCCAACTAGATAAGAACTATCTTGGTTTCTAAACCTCCTTTATTTTGAAATTCATATTTTGGCACTTTTAATAGTGTTCAAGTCTTTTTTATTTTAAATATTATAACTAAAGGCTAATTTAAGTAACGATTTTATTAAGTATATTTAAATTATTTAATGCTTTTTAAATGAGTGATTAAAGCCACTGTTTGGTCAATATGATTTAAGATAACTAATAGATGATTGACTTAGTTATTTAAAAGTGTTTGAATATTTATAAAGACAGTTTATAAATGATTTTGATATCTATAAAAATGGTTTATAAATGTTTTTGATATTTATAAAAATATTTTAAATGATTTTTTTATTTATACTGATAGTTTATAAATGATTTTGGAAATTTTATCAAGAGTTAAAAGGATTGATATATATAAAAAGAGTTTAATAAATAAGCCTGGAGATTTATAAAGATGCTTTATAAATGGATTTGGAATTTTAAGTATAAGTTTCAATTAAATAGAAGAGATTATTAATAAAGGATTTATAAGAGAAGCTATAAAAAATTATGGCTTGAGTTATTCTTACCCCTAATTTAACCAAAATTGCTTAATCCTTGATATGATTTCGAAATGAAAAATCATTTATCAATGTTTTATGAACATATTTAGCTTGATGAGATAAGTATATAAATATTTTAATAAATATTCGAAAATGAGATCTAACAAATGAAATATTTATTTAAATGAAGCTTAGATTACTATAAGTAAAAAAATCTTAAATTGTGTTATGTGTGTTGTTTGATAGTTAAGTAACTGACTGTTAATTCTGGACCAAAATTTCACTACGAAAATATCTATGGGTAATGCTTGAGTTATACGGCACAGTCATCCCCAGTAATGATTTAGTACGCATATAAACCTCGTTTTGTTCTCGTAGGATAAGTGATAAGAAGATTCGACTACTAACGGTTATGGGATGAGCTCCGCTCTTATCCTTTATTCATTTATCTTTTAAAGAATAAGTATTGAGTTAATTAGAAACTATCGATTGTCATTTCGAAGAGACCGAGATCGGATCAAGTTATTTGAAAACCATTTTGATTCGGTTGACGGCGACTGCAGAAGGTATTAAAGATAAAGAAATCAAAGATAAGATCTTAGGGTGCAAGGACTATTTCTACTCATCTTACTGTGTTTCCAAAAAGGATGTAGTAGGCGTGGTGGCTTTGGTTCTCTCAAACCTAGAATAACTTATAGGGATGTATGTTATCACCATGTTTTCATTAGAGAGCAAACTGAGATCCAATTATGATTAGTAAAGACATGACTTTTACCCTCATTAACTAAGAATATTGGCAAAAACAGGGGTGCGACAGAGCTATGTGGTGAGCTACCATTAGGATTCGCCATCTCATTCTAGACAACATTCTTCGAGTTGGTTGTGCATAAGAATTTTAGGGCAATGTTAATTCCCTCGATATTAAGGAATGAAGTAACCCGGGTTGTCATGTTTGAGGGGCAGTCTGGGTCTTTGGTATAAGAAATTTTTGTCAAACCTCGATGCATTTACTAGGGGTGCATCATCGGAAGATGGTCTCTTACTTTCTATGGTTGTAATACATTCTTCAATACATGCCTTTACGGTTTTACTTGTACCTAATTATGTCAAAATGAGAGAAGCAAGCATTTCATATATGATTAATTAGCTTATATATCGAGACATTATTATAATATCACTGAATTTTATATAAAATGGTTTGGTTATCATAAGGTAAAAACATGTATGTGTTTATGTGTTATGTGGTCGCAACACACCTTAGTTTGGAATGAAAATAAAATCACCACTGCGAAATAATGGTATAAACAAGAATTATATGGTAAACCCTAACTTTCTAATAACATCGAGGCCTTTTGAGGAATGAAACCCTACTTTTATAAGGTGGTTAAGTTAGGGACAATATATACATGAATAAAGGAGCGGGTTGTTTACAGTGGTATCAAAGCCAGTATCCAGTTGAAATTATGGCATATGTGTTGTCTGCTACCCCTAGGTAAGGTGTTTGCGACCTGTGTATCAACCACAAATGCCCAGCGTGGATGTTGGGCTCTGAAAGGGAGATTGTAACACCTCTTAGTTTAGAATGAAATTAAAAGTCTCACATGAAAAATAATGGTGTAAAGCGGGAACTAATCCTAACCTCTTAATATCGTCGAGGCCTTTTGAGGGACATAACCTCATTCCTATAGAGGGCTAATTTAGGGATAGTATCTACATGAACGGAGGAGCGGGCTGACATAGTGGTCTTACAAGATACTATATATTTCAAGAAGGTTTTGAAATATAACAAATAAAGTTTTTTTTCAATTGAAATTTTCGTACTTTGGTTTTCCAGACTGACCTGGGCGTTATTTTGCGATAATGCTTAGGTCGAACCAAGCATTTTTGTCAGGTTAACTTAGGTGCTTGATGCTTAGGAAAGGAGCTAGAAGCCTAGGACGTAGTTTTGTATTTTGATTATTTTCCGTTATTAGTGTATATTTGTCTTTAGCATCTATAATGACGGGTTTTATAACCGTTCAAGGTAGAAATTCGTTTAGTGTACTCTGGTATGTGTATGTAATAAAACTTCTTTCTTTTTATAAAGACTTGTTTATATTATATATTAGTCGACATGTTTGTGAGATTATGTCTTGTATTCTTCCCCTAACTATCTATCTTTCAAACACTTGATTTTCGATATGCGAGTACCCTGGATGTATTAGTTTCACCTTTTGAGGGATGAAAAGGTAGATCATTACCAACTGCATCCACCAGCACCTCCAACACTAGTAGTTGAGTGGCAGCAGCCACACCAACTAGGTGTAGGAGGATACGATAACTCTAAGCATACAGTAATATGGAAGGTTCAAGAGAGCTCCATGAGATTAACGCGGAGCAACGACGCCAGTGATACGAGATCGGATGCATCGCCGCTATGTTACAATAATTCCTAGGTAACGACAGTGGTTCGAGATCCAACCGAGAAGCGAGGCCTTCTTTTAGTTGATGGGCATCGTTACTATGATTAGTATATATTTCCTTTCGAGCTTTATTTTCTTTTCTGTTGTGTTTTTGGGTTGTAATAGTTAGTTGTCCTTTGTAAAAATATATTCCTGGTATTAGGAGATTGTTCATGTTATCTAGTTAGTTGTTATTTCAGAAAACCATTATTATTTAAGGAATAACATATAAGTGAAACCTCATAATTAGAACATAACTAACAGTAATGGAAAAGTTGGGAAATCCTAATATTTGCTAAAGACGGGTTAATGGTTATATAGTCACGGGTCATCATTATGTTTGTTCCGTGGAAGTTGAAATTAGCATTTCCTAGTTAAATTTGGTCTGCGTGTTTCGCTCATAACCGACTTTCGGCTACGTTGAAAAATGACCCAATTTGTCAAAGTTTGTTAAAAAGGAAAAATATTTTTGGAAAATCTGTTTTCTAATAAAATTGATTTAAAATTACTTTTACTTTAAAATGGTTTTTTGTAACTTTCATCCCAAATTTGATTTCAAAGGAAAAGTATGTCTAAATATTTTTTAATTCAATTTTCAAAGTGGACACACAGTTTCAAAAAAAATAAGAAGGTTTGATTGAATTTTTTGGCCAAAAAGTCACAAGTAAAGCATAGGGAAGGTGAATAGGACTAGAACTGTAAATATATCAATGCTCTAGGATCAAGCGATATGTTAAAGTGCTAATGATGACAAGAGAAAAGTTATTTTATCCTAAGAATATCTTTTCCATACCTTATCAATGATGCACGCGAGTCCATTTTTAGATTCAATTTGAATTTAAAGCTTGAAAACAAGCATACTTATGCATTTTATACATAGAAAATTTGGAGCTAATATATGGCCTTGAGGGAAAGTTATAAAGTGGTAGAAATGTTAAATTCCATCAAAAGTACTTTTCTAAGCATACAAGTAACAATTAAGAAGCAATTTTTAGATTCTTTTTCGTTTGGATGGTAGAATTTGAATGCAAATTTGGTTACTTCATATTTCTATTCGTAGTTGCACGTGATTTATTAGTTGAAAAAAATTCAAAAGGTGCATGCATCTAGAACTTTTAGTATATTTTTATTATTGTTTTCATCATGTTTTCAAAAGAAGTGCATTCATATAGGAGCATCCGATTTGGATTCATTATGGATAAAAAAATTAATCGTGTGAGATATGATACACATGCACTTGTGCGCGTTTGGTTGCAAAGTAGTATTATACTAATTAATTGCTAGTTTAGGATAAATTTCTAAAAGTCATAGACATGACTTTTTCACTGGTGAAATTTCAAGGATGAAATTCTTTTTAAGGGGAAAAATGTAACGCCCCGTAATTTTAGCGTTTGTTATTTTAGTTCATTAGTTAGATTTGAAATACAAAATTTTAGCAAATGATAGAATTTGACTACGAAACACGCACTATTGCAATCATGATTAAATTATAAGAAATTTTTGTACTTGGGGTTTCGCAAACGGAATCAGTATGACGAAGCTACGAATGAAAAACATATACAGAAAAAATAAATAATGGTATTAATTAGCACATATGACCATCCATATGTCGACCTGCCTTTGTTAAGCGCTCGATCAAGATGATCGACCATTTGCAAGGGGGAGGTTGACATGCCTTGGTGCATTAGTAGTTGGTGCATGTATGACGTGACCTGATGATCCAGATTAAATATAATTTGATCGAACAGGTATACTTGATTCTTGCATCCATAAATTAAGACCTAACCCTTCTTTTATCATATTTTCTAGAGGATAGAGCGAAGCTCTGCCATTTCTTCTCAAAACTTATAAAATAAAATTTATATATTCAAATTCATTCATATTGGAGAAGGTTGGTAATTCAAAACAAGGAGAAAAGGAATGAATCAACCATTGCACCCGTAAGGTAATAACTTTGAGTTCTAGATATGATATTTTCTGTTTTCAATCCTAATCTCAAATCTCTTCTAAGATCTGCACTTCTAGCACATGTATATTCCATTTCTATACATATTTCTTGAATTTGAAAGAGACAGGAGTTAAATCAAAAATTACAATTCATACTTGAAATTTGAGGGATCTTTTCCTGTGTATGGAAAATTATATTTATTGTTTTATATTATAATTTTTTCTGATTAAATTTAATTTTTATGCCTAAAATCTTTTAATTATCTGAGCTATAGGCTTATCTTTTTATTAATGTAGAATATTTTGTCTACATATTCATTGTAAGTCTTGTTAAGAATATTATTTTCATCCATATCTGAAAACCAGTCCCAAAGATTTGGTAATTTTAAAATTGGTTGTTTTAATACATGGTTTAATAAAAATACAATAATAATAATAATAATAATAATTGACTTAAGATTATTTCCATATTTTGTTATATTTATGATTTCCCTACTTAAATTTGTGGGAAGAATATATGTTGATATTTGTAAATTTATTTGTAATCCTCATTTTCTTCTTTTTAAAATACGGAGTTCGATTTGGCAAGGTATACTCACAAATAAAAAATATAAGAGATGTGTAAAGTACACGTATTTCTCCATATTTTACAATTTCTATTTCAATTAAAAGAAACTAGACATTCCTTGTAATGTTAAATGGAGTTAATATCTGAGTTTAACCGCCTTTTTATAAGGCAGTCACATATAGGATATTTGGCTATCAAAGTGCTCAGTACTTAGGCACGGTCTTGAACAAGCCAGGGTCGGCTCGTTCGGCTAGATGTGCCATGTCATCACCATCACTTCATCAATAGTTTTTCTGGTCGGCTAAACCCGGGTCGACATGGTCGAACCAGAGTATGTCAACCCGGACTCTGATATTTTTATGGAGACTCATTCAATCACCCGAGAGTTATCCACTAATTATGCCACGAACTCCATATATGATGCAACATGTCTTGGTCGACCCGAATTCATGCTTATCTATTAATACGCCCCCAGGGCTTCATTTTCAAGAGATTGAACTCTCTTCTCTCAAGAACATCAGCAAAAGGACATTGCAAGTGCCGAACATCAAATCTTTTCTCTACTTTTCTTTCATATAATCTAATTATGTTGTAATCATATATTATAAATAAAGATAGATTACACTAAATGGACATAGGCATGATTGTCAAACCACTATAAATATCTTGTGTCCTCTTTATTTCCGATATTCTGTGATTGATATTCTCTGTGTGACTGTGATTGTGTGTTTTAACGTGCCAGGAAGGAGGGAATGATATTTCAAACTCTATTGAATTCGGATTGCTCCAACTCAAAGCTCTCTACTACGGTGAAAAGGAAGAAAGATAACACTTTCACCCATACTGAAGGCGCAGGAAATGATGGAAGTTAGAAGACTTTCTCTGATGGAAATCCCTCCAACTTTTTGACTGGGGATGAGATAGATGAAATCATAAAGGTATTATAAGCCCACATGGAGTGGCAAGATGAACTCCTCCGCAAGAAAGAGGATATGATGAATAATTTCCTCACCAGACTTGATGAATTTGGAAGGCCAGGAGCCCAGAACTTAGTCGCTGGGGTAGGTCCCAGCACTGCACTGGTGACTCAACTAGAAATTTTAATTCAACATCACTCAATAGCTAATCCGACTCAGCCAGGCTTGGGTGCCGACCCACACACAGCCGGGGCCAACCGTTTCAGAGATGATGATGTGAATCGCGCTGTTCCGATTCAAAATATGCTAAACAATGAGATTGGTAACATGGCTTAACCACATACGGATCAAAGAAAAAGTGATGTTGCAACACCAGCAGCCCAACTCGATTATGCCGAGCTGATCCAATTCGACCATGCTTAGCCAGAGCCCAGAAGTATGGTCGAGCTAGATTTGAATGTTGTGGATTAGCACCAACCTGCTACAGGATATCTGTAACGACCCGTGTTTTTGTCCGTTAAATATTTAATTTAATTTATTTATTTTAAATATTATATTTGGAATATCGATGGAATTTAAATATTTAATTCGTTATTTAAAACGAAGTTCGAATGTTATATATTTATATAATTATAAATCGAGCTTGAAAATGGCGTGCAGTTCGTAAATTCGAGTTTTGAACTTCAACTGAGAATACAGGATTCGATATAAGTCGGATTTCTGTGAAACAAGACACGTTGGAACCGTATTGACGATAATTTTCATATGAAAGAGAAAAATTCAGATTTTGTGTTATAATTTGAAAGTTATGGTCAAATCAAATTTAGGAAAAAATGCTGTGGAAATCATTATTTAAAATATCGACCTTTAAAATGGCCGTTTTGCAAATGGACTCAGATTTCGATGAAATCAGTTTCATTGGAACCGTATCGCCAAATTATTGTCAGAAAATCAAATTGCATGGAAAACCAGTGTCGTATGTGACCACAGTAACCGTAAATGCCCGTTCAAATTCTATAGCGCGTATTGAAATAAATAAAGAGATATTTGGGCGTAACTTGAGCAGACGATCGAATTAGGCCGCGGAACCAGTTCCGTTGAGTTCGTATCGTCGATTAGAGTCAGGATAGGTATATAGTTTGTTATTTTTAGAGATCGAGAAATTTGGCATTAAAAAGGGTAGGGCGGTTCGGGGTAAAAACAGCCTATCGGGCAAACAGTCTCAGAATGCGACGAAACTAGTGCCATTGGGTTCGTATCGAAAAGTTATTGCAAGATATCAAGGTTTCAAGTTGATTCGATTTAGCTGGTGGTCGTGGTAAATTAAAAAGCGTGTTTATTTCTGGTTTTATAAGGGAATTTTTTTCAAACGACCTCGGATTTCGACGAAACTTGTCCCATTGAGTCCGGAATACCTTTTTACATCAAGATTAGCCTTTTAATCAGTAGACAGAAATCGTTTATAGGGGCTTTTATCAACTACTTTACGGTTAAGTTTCGTAAAATAATAATATATTCATCCCATCCTCCATATATATTCAATCTGCGAAAACCAAATACCAATCCCAGGTCAAAGTTCCATTTCATGGTCAAAGACCATTTCCCTGCCCCTCTTCTAAATGAACGAACGAAAGCTACCAATCGTTTTCTCCAGCTTCCGCGAAATCAAAACACAAATTCACGCAACTTTCTTCGCGAATTCTGTTCAGCTCACCGAGATCTCCAAGATCAACGAAGGAGATGAGGTATAAGTCACCGAAGGGGCTGGATTTTGTGTTGAAGCCACCGGTGTTTGGAGCCATCGTGGAGAAGAAGGGAGCAACTAAGCTCGATGTGGCTTCGGTCGAGGATAGAGGAGGGCGAGGCGCGCGCTCCGGTGTCGACTGATCATACTCCGATCGTCAGCAAGAGGTGTGGGGGTTGGAGCGGTGATCAAATGTTAGGGTTAAGCATTGGTTTAACTTCTGGAAATGGAGACCTCAGGCAAATATGAAGGAGTAGTGCTGATGTTGAGAATCAGTGTAGAAATTGTTGGTTTATTCTAAGTCCTGGAGCAAAAAGTGCATAAGAAAGGGCAAGCAATTTGGGATCCCGAATCATGGATAAGGAGAAGACGTTTCAGACACTGAAATGAAGCAGTGAAAGGGGACGCAACCTAATACATTGATTATATAAGTACCAACTTAAACCTCATTTGATAGCTAACGTAAGTTTTAATTGAGGAAAACATTTTAAAACTATTGGGTATAAGTATTATATGGGAATCAGTTCAAACGAACGAAGGAAGAATCGGATAACAGTCTGGGTTATCATTTGCTTATAAATGATTAAGTCAGCAAATTGTTTTAAATTAAGGATAGCGGTGAGGTTGGTTAACCTGTACAATTGAATTAGTTTTACCTTGTGCAGGAAACAACATAGTGAGCAGAAGGAAATTTTGGGGCCTGTCGATGTTCGAAATGGAAGGAGTCGACCTGACTTATCCCTTAAACCAAAGTAATTGAAATTAATTATTTTTAATTAAAGGGTTCAATAGTTATAATCTTATTAATTGGGGACGTTAATTTTTTTGCAGGCGGTAAGGGCTTTTGTTGGGCTTCGGTTTTTGGAGAAAATAAGGAATGAAGGAAGAAATATTCGCCCCATTTTACTTCTCTAAACCATGTAATTAAATTATTTGATTTAAATAAAGTTGCTATAATTTAATAAGGGAAATTTATCAATTTAATTATATTAACTTAAAATATTTATATCTTGTGATCACATTCCCAGAATGGAACGATTCAGGATGCAGTGGACTCGCATCAGCGAAATCTATGTCATGGACCAGAACTGGACAAGTGTTGGAATCGACCAGGATTTTTAATTAAATTAAACCCCTGTTTAATTTAATTAAAACCAACTATTTCAAGGAATCAGATCAGGTGAGTTAAACTCACTCAGTTCCCATTTATATTCTTATATAAATTGGGTTTTTATTTTGTGTGCTCATCTTGCCAATGGTTGACTGTTTTTCTAGTTAAATATTTATCTTTCGATTTAACTGATGGAATTAAACTGTGTTTAATTTCAATCAAATACCAAATCGTTATTTCAACGTTTGGTTCCAATAAAGGTAATTTACCTTATTGGTCACATTTATCAATAAACGCGTTAATGGTTTGAATTGTTTGATCTGGTTGAACTGTTTGATCTGTTTGAACTGGTTGGAGATAACCGTTTGTATACATGGAAGAACATGTTGGGGGACCCAACCGGATCCCTCAAATGTATTATTTATTTTCATATTTTCAAATATGAGTTGATCCGTTTGTGTGATTGATTTGAAGGTTGATATTGACTGAATATTCAACATCTGTTTGGTTTAAACCAAGGGGCGGTGTTGGTTAAGTATTTGGCAGAGTATGGCCTTTAAAATCAATCGGGTTATAGATAGTGATTTACCGTCAGGTGAATCGGTAGAGCTGAAGTTATAAAATTTATTTTATAACTAAAGTTAGATTTTTAAATATATTATTTCGAATAAGAGTTATTAAAGAGATAAATAAATAGCCTACTTATTTAAGACTTTGATTTGTCATTAATTTATTTCATAAATTAAAGGCTGATGTTAATCAGATTTACAAGTAGTAGAATAAGAGATTGAATCAAATGGTTAAACTTTGGTAATTGTTTTGTAAAGAAACAATTAATGGAATTATTTAAATTAATTATTTTTTTAATTAATTTAAAGTGAGGATTAATTAGAACTGGTTAATGAGACAATCGAGTTTTGAGTTAATTAAATCGACCAGTTTAAATTAGAATGGATTATCAAGTTAATGTGTTTTGATAAAAATAGTTTAGTGAGTATTGTTTAAATTTAAAATAAGGTTTTTAAAAGAAATTAACTATTTTACAATAGTTAATGATTAAAGAAAAATATTATCCTGATTAATAGTGATTTAAGAAATTAGCTTTAATTGAATAAATGTAAAAAGGTGATATGGAATCAAATTAAATGGTGAAAGGAGTTATGAAAGGGTTTAAATTAAACCAAAATGTATTTGAAACAAGTTTGTTAAAAAGCGATGAGGGTTATATCGTTAATTCCAGATTAACGTTATTTGAAATGGGATTAAGTAAAAAGGGAAATTGAAATAAGATTTCAAAAAGGGAGAAATGGCCGAATAGATTTGAAAGGAGATTGGTAAAACTGATTTTGGGTAAAGAAGTGGGTCGTAGAATTGTATAACCAAATCCAAGTTATAAAGGGAATTGGTTTTGATATTGGAATAAAATAGTGGTTTGATTACAGCTTATATTTGTCCGAGGATGAGAACGGTGTTGATCAAGGTCTGAGAGGTAATTAAAATACCCCAACTTGAACGACATCATGATTATCTGAAGATGATATTAGTTGGTAATCGTAGAAGGAGTTGCTAATAATTTATTATTTCCATTTGAGAAATGATAGTGCGATGTTTGGATAAAAATTTAGAGAATATACGAAGTAAAGGAAATTGGTAAGAAGGAGATGTAAAGTTGAATTTTATTTTATACAAATAAATATTTGCTATGGTTTTAAGAATAGGATAAAGGATATTACTAAATGTTGATCTCGAATTATAAATGGATATTTTTTTTCCAAGATTAATAATAAAAATTAGGTAATAAATGTTTTGGAAGGAGGATTGAGTGGAAATTATATATGGTTATAAGTTATTTTACTAGGTAATGGTTTGGAGGACATTAGTATATAAGAATATAGTTATTCGAGCTAGAGTTAGTCAAACATAGTTATTCAGGACGAGTTGCCATTTCATACGACTGCTAGTGTAATTCGCAGGGCTGCAGATAGCCTACAACGGTCGGATGTTTCCTGAGGGAATCAGGCGTAACCATTGTGATCGCTGCGATCTAGAGTCAAGCGAATGGAGTTAAGTCGAAGGTTAGTTAATCGATAGGAGTTAAATAGGCCGAGTTAGTCAGTTAGAATAAACCAGTTAGAGTAAATCAATTAGAGTTAATCGATTAGAGTTAAATCGAATTAGAGGTATTCAAATATCATATTTTTGAATATTAAAAGAGTTAGGAGTTTTAATGTAACAAAAGTAAATCAGTTTGTTAAAGGCCAAGTGGTGCTGAATACTGAACCAGTGAACTCATTGTTTGTCATGATTGAAACACTGTTCATTTTGATAGTTAAAACACCGACTATCAAAT
The DNA here is from genome assembly GCA_030737875.1 of Allium sativum. Classification (NCBI taxonomy): domain Eukaryota; kingdom Viridiplantae; phylum Streptophyta; class Magnoliopsida; order Asparagales; family Amaryllidaceae; genus Allium; species Allium sativum. The sequence continues at coordinate 600,872,174 of CM060919.1, read as the reverse complement.
CTGTCCAATACGATTGTTGGTATGGGAAGACCGGGATCGAATTTATAATTCGGAAACCATTCCGTCCAACAAATACGTGAAGACATCAAAAGATGTTCGAGTTGGAGCTTTGAAGGCCGTGGATTTTCACAAACGGAAGAACCACTAATCGTCTCTACCTGGCAAGCAGAGATAAGCTGTGATTCTGTCGTGGTTGGACTCTACGGGTTGCAAGGACTTCTCGCTACTGATCCATGGGGTGATTCCTATATTGGATGCAGTAGGAGAGTGCCTTCGGTTCATCCTGTTCCTGGATGACTTGTATGCACGGATGTTTGACAGAGTATTCCCAAAGGGTCACGTACGTTGATTTCTTCAAACGTGCTACGGTTGTTGGCGGAGAATTGCCGTTCTCTTAGCTTCTAACTAGAGTATTTTTGTGGACATCAATTAGTGATATCTGACGGATCTGACGATGTGACATTCAAAGTGAATGGTGATCAGATGTTTCAAGAATAAACTCTGACCTCAAGCCTCATCAACCGAGAAATGACAAAAATCGGGCAGGCAGCATGGCTATGTGGGTTGCTCCCATTAGGGTGTATAATCACCTATCTAGAGTAAATCCTATTTGCTTCTTTAATCTATGTTTCAATGTTGTCCCTTTTCGGGAGACGGTTGCTGATCCCAACCGTCGGTGATATACATTCGATACACTCAAGCGAAATGAGTGGTCGGTCATGTGAGGGCCGGGTTGCAAGACGTTCTTGTTGTACCCAGTGTATTCGTCTCTAGAGATACACTATCGGCAGGTGGTCCCATACCTTGTCATAGTTGGAAATCCAATCTCCAATAAGCGCCCGCGGTTTTGATTGTATACTATATGTGGAGCGTGAGATGCAAGCGTTCCACTAGATTTCTATTTACTTGTATTTAGACATTATTACAATATCAGACAAGATATTGATTTCAAAACTGTTTTGGGTTATCGTAAGGTAAAAACCGTCCGTGTTTATGTCTGGATTTGGTCTTACGATTATCCTTTTCTTTTTGAAAAGATTTTGAACTTTAAAATCATGGTTGGATGATTTACCCTTACTACTGTGCGAGTTTATCTCACTCTGGTTCACCAGACTGACCCGGTGTTTTGTAAATGCTTGGGTTAGACCGGGTGTACAGGTTCAGGTTATCGACGGCTGTGAAGAGACGAGCTGGAAGAGTCCAGACGTATGATATTATATAGCTACTATTCCGCTGTGTGTTGTATATGGGAACAGGCTATTATAACTGTCCCATGGTATGATGTACTCTGATACTGTAAGTATTTTAAAGCTTTCAATGAAGATTTATTTCTGTATTATATTTGTTCCGCTGCGATGTGAGACTCTGTGTTCTGTTGTTTCTTCTTCTTCTATTCTAATATTTCTTTCTTTCTTATCTCACCCTCTAAATTCTTTCTAATAACTATCCAGTGTTTCGGTGCTTGGAGGATCGGCATGAGTTACAGTAAAGGTATTTATGTCGATTTCCGGGGCCGAAATCCCTGGGTCGTTACAGTGGTATCAGAGCTGGTTGCTTAATTGGTACGGATGATAGGGGGTTCTTGCTTCGCGTTTGGTGGCGAACGGGAGACTCTTACCCCTACATCTCCCGACAATGTGGGTTGGTCGAGTCGCGAGGCTGGCCGTAAAAGCAGTTCTGAGGTATCTCTGTAAGCCACGGTGGGAGGTTAGCCCACTGCCGTTAGGCAATTACAGTGGTATCAGAGCTGAATGTTAAGTAATTACCTTGGCTCTGTGGCGTGACTCAGTAGAGATGGGGTTAGCAATACCCTAGATTGAGTTGAGTGTATATATACGAGTGAACGTATTTGTAGATTTTATAAAAATTGTTTTATATTGTGGAGATTTATTGGTTGAGTTGTTTATGGGTTCTGGTCGATCAGTTTGATCCACTGTATCGATAGGGGTTTCTAAACACTCAAGTACGATAAACCGACACAGTATGTTTTGAAAGAGGGCAAATGAAATAGTTTTAGCCAAAATTATATTTTAATGATTAATATTTGAAGTATTATAGTATATTGGATGTGCTGGTTGATTATAATTGAAATGGTTATATAAATAACCAAATAGAATTCGTATAATATAAAAGCAGATTTATAAAATCTGAAATTCTAAATCAGAATTGGAATTAAAATTCCTTAAAGTGGGAAAGATGATTGCAAATGAACTTGAATTGAATATATGAGAATTTTAAAATCTTGGGAGATTTTAATTTTGTTACAAGCATTGAAAGGGATATTTTGAAATGGATTTCAAAATGAAAGTGTTTAGAACTGGTTTTGAAAGTGACATAGTATTGAACTCACTTCGATAGCTGGAAAATAGATTCTGATGATGATCCGGACATCATCGGTGTTCATTTTCGAGTGATAAGTGACGGATTACTACCAAAGATTTTGTTTTGAATTGCTTTGAGAAAAACAAGTTGTTTTGAATCCTGAAAAGGAATATTTGATTTTTGTAAGAACTGAACTATTTAAAAACTCCCAGGGAGATTGTGTGAACAAAAACAAAATTAAATAGAAGTTTGTGAAAACAAATATGAATTGAATTGAAACAAATTAACCGGAAATTAAATCGTGAGATAATATATCAAGTAGAATCAGATTTGAATTATGAGACTGGAATCTGAAATGGTGTTGGACTGGCAAGTTAAGAGTTGGAATTGAAATAGACAGGAAGTGAATTCAGAATGAGATTTGGCTTGGACGCTTGAAGGATTTGGTTTTGAGGATAAAATTGGAATTTTGTTTGAGAATGCATTTGTATATGCTGACAGGGTCGCAGACGGAAAGGATATAATGATATGCCCGACAAAAAGGTACACATTTATTTTTATATGGATTTGGTGATTTATGAGCCTATTTGGCAAGCCACTTGGCTGTTTTGTTTTCTTTTGGATTGGAGAAGGCCTAGAAAGGCGAATTGTAGTTGTACCGATTGAGCCGTACAGAGGAGGTGCTGGCGAAATTTTTCGAAAATCTAAAGTGTTAGAAAATTTTCGATGTTTTTGAAATTATTTATATATGGGAATAAATCAGGCTTTGATTTAAACTAAATTGGATTTGGAAATTAATGGGTTTATAACGTTCTTTCTTACCTTAGCAATTTCGAGGACGAAATAATTTTAAGGGGGGAAGAATGTAACGACCCGTGTTTTTGTCCGTCAAATATTTAATTTAATTTATTTATTTTAAATATTATATTTGGAATATCGATGGAATTTAAATATTTAATTCGTTATTTAAAACGAAGTTCGAACGTTATATATTTATATAATTATAAATCGAGCTTGAAAATGGCGTGCAGTTCGTAAATTCGAGTTTTGAACTTCAACTGAGAATACAGGATTCGATATAAGTCGGATTTCTGTGAAACAAGACATGTTGGAACCGTATTGACGATAATTTTCATATGAAAGAGAAAAATTCAGATTTTGTGTTATAATTTGAAAGTTATGGTCAAATCAAATTTTGGAAAAAACGCTGTGGAAATCATTATTTAAAATATCGACCTTTAAAATGGCCGTTTTGCAAACAGACTCAGATTTCGACGAAATCAGTTTCATTGGAACCTTATCGCCAAATTATTGTCAGAAAATCAAATTGCATGGAAAATTGGTGTCGTATGTGACCGCGGTAACCGTAAATGCCCGTTCAAATTCTATAGCGCGTATTGAAATAAATAAAGAGATATTTGGGCGTAACTTGAGCAGACGATCGAATTAGGCCGCGGAACCAGTTCCGTTGAGTTCGTATCGTCGATTAGAGTCAGGATAGGTATATAGTTTGTTATTTTTAGAGATCGAGAAATTTGGCGTTAAAAAGGGTAGGGCGGTTCGGGGTAAAAACAGCCTACCGGGCAAACAGTCTCAGAATGCGACGAAACTAGTGTCGTTGGGTTCGTATCGAAAAGTTATTGCAAGATATCAAGGTTTCAAGTTGATTCGATTTAGCTGGTGGTCGTGGTAAATTAAAAAGCGTGTTTATTTCTGGTTTTATAAGGGAATTTTTTTCAAACGACCTCGGATTTCGACGAAACTTGTCCCATTGAGTCCGGAATACCTTTTTACATCAAGATTAGCCTTTTAATCAGTAGACAGAAATCGTTTATATGGGCTTTTATCAACTACTTTACGGTTAAGTTTCGTAAAATAATAATATATTCATCCCATCCTCCATATATATTCAATCTGCGAAAACCAAATACCAATCGCAGGTCAAAGTTCCATTTCGTGGTCAAAGACCATTTCCCTGCCCCTCTTCTAAATGAACGAACGAAAGCTACCAATCGTTTTCTCCAGCTTCCGCGAAATCAAAACACAAATTCACGCAACTTTCTTCGCGAATTCTGTTTAGCTCACCGAGATCTCCAAGATCAACGAAGGAGATGAGGTATAAGTCACCGAAGGGGCTGGATTTTGTGTTGAAGCCACTGGCGTTTGGAGCCATCGTGGAGAAGAAGGGAGCAACTGAGCTCGATGTGGCTTCGGTCGAGGATAGAGGAGGGCGAGGCGCGCGCTCCGGTGTCGACTGATCATACTCCGATCGTCAGCGAGGGGTGTGGGGGTTGGAGCGGTGATCAAATGTTAGGGTTAAGCGTGGGTTTAACTTCTGGAAATGGAGACCTCAGGCAAATATGAAGGAGTAGTGCTGATGTTGAGAATCAGTGTAGAAATTGTTGGTTTATTCTAAGTCCTGGAGCAAAAAGTGTGTGAGAAAGGGCAAGCAATTTGGGATCCCGAATCATGGATAAGGAGAAGACGTTTCAGACACTGAAACGAAGCAGTGAAAGGGGACGCAACCTAATACAATGATTATATAAGTACCTACTTAAACCTCATTTGATAGCTAACGTAAGTTTTAATTGAGGAAAACATTTTAAAACTATTGGGTATAAGTATTATATGGGAATCAGTTCAAACGAACGAAGGAAGAATCGGATAACAGTTTGGGTTATCTTTTGCTTATAAGTGATTAAGTCACCAAATTGTTTTAAATTAAGGATAGCGGTGAGGTTGGTTAACCTGTACAATTGAATTAGTTTTACCTTGTGCAGGAAACAACATAGTGAGCAGAAGGAAATTTTGGGGCCTGTCGATGTTCGAAACGGAAGGAGTCGACCTGACTTATCCCTTAAACCAAAGTAATTGAAATTAATTGTTTTTAATTAAAGGGTTCAATAGTTATAATCATATTAATTGGGGACGTTAATTTGTTTGCAGGCGGTAAGGGCTTTTGTTGGGCTTCGGTTTTTGGAGACAATAAGGAATGAAGGAAGAAATATTCGCCCCATTTTACTTCTCTAAACCATGTAATTAAATTATTTGATTTAAATAAAGTTGCTATAATTTAATAAGGGAAATTTATCAATTTAATTATATTAACTTAAAATATTTATATCTTGTGATCACATTCCCAGAATGGAACGATTCAGGATGCAGTGGACTCGCATCAGCGAAATCTATGTCATGGACCAGAACTGGACAAGTGTTGGAATCGACCAGGATTTTTAATTAAATTAAACCCCTATTTAATTTAATTTAATTAAAACCAACTATTTCAACGAATCAGATCAGGTGAGTTAAACTCACTCAGTTCCCATTTATATTCTTATATAAATTGGGTTTTTATTTTGTGTGCTCATCTTGCTAATGGTTGACTGTTTTGCTAGTTAGATATTTATCTGTCGATTTAACCGATGGAATTAAACTGTGTTTAATTTCAATCAAATACCAAATCGTTATTTCAATGTTTGGTTCCAATAAAGGTAATTTACCTTATTGGTCACATTTATCAATAAACGCGTTAATGGTTTGAATTGTTTGATCTGGTTGAACTGTTTGATCTGTTTGAACTGGTTGGAGATAACCGTTTGTATATATGGAAGAACATGTTGGGGGACCCAACCGGATCCCTCAAATGTATTATTTATTTTCATATTTTCAAATATGACCTGATCCGTTTGTGTGATTGATTTGAAGGTTGATATTGACTGAATATTCAACATCCGTTTGGTTTAAACCAAGGGGCGGTGTTGGTTAAGTATTTGGTAGAGTATGGCCATTAAAATCATTCGGGTTATAGATAGTGATTTACCGTCAGGTGAATCGGTAGAGCTGAAGTTATAAAATTTATTTTATAACTAAAGTTAGATTTTTAAATATATTATTTCGAATAAGAGTTATTAAAGAGATAAATAAATAGCTTACTTATTTAAGACTTTGATTTGTCATTAATTTATTTCATAAATTAAAGGCTGATGTTAATCAGATTTACAAGTAGTAGAATAAGAGATTGAATCAAATGGTTAAACTTTGGTAATTGTTTTGTAAAGAAACAATTAATGGAATTATTTAAATTAATTATATTTTTAATTAATTTAAAGTGAGGATTAATTAGAACCGGTTAAAGAGACAATCGAGTTTTGAGTTAATTAAATCAACCAGTTTAAATTTGAATGGATTATCAAGTTAATGTGTTTTGACAAAAATAGTTTAGTGAGTATTGTTTAAATTTAAAATAAGGTTTTTAAAAGAAATTAACTATTTTACAATAGTTAATGATTAAAGAAAAATATTATCCTGATTAATAGTGATTTAAGAAATTAGCTTTAATTGAATAAATGTAAAAAGGTGATATGGAATCAAATTAAATGGTGAAAGGAGTTATGAAAGGGTTTAAATTAAACCAAAATGTATTTGAAACAAGTTTGTTAAAAAGTGATGAGGGTTATATCGTTAATTCCAGATTAACGTTATTTGAAATGGGATTAAGTAAAAAGGGAAATTGAAATAAGATTTCAAAAAGGGAGAAATGGCCGAATAGATTTGAAAGGAGATTGGTAAAACTTATTTTGGGTAAAGAAGTGGGTCGTAGAATTGTATAACCAAATCCAAGTTATAAAGGGAATTGGTTTTGATATTGGAATAAAATAGTGGTTTGATTACAGCTTATATTTGTCCGAGGATGAGAACGGTGTTGATCAAGGTCTGAGAGGTAATTAAAATACCCCAACTTGAACGACATCAGGATTATCTGAAGATGATATTAGTTGGTAATCGTAGAAGGAGTTGGTAATAATTTATTATTTCCATTTGAGAAATGATAGTGCGATGTTTGGATAAAAATTTAGAGAATATACAAAGTAAAGGAAATTGGTAAGAAGGAGATGTAAAGTTGAATTTTATTTTATACAAATAAATATTTGCTATGGTTTTAAGAATAGGATAAAGGATATTACTAAATGTTGATCTCGAATTATAAATGGATATTTTTTTTTTTCAAGATTAATAATAAGAAATTAGGTAATAAATGTTTTGGAAGGAGGATTGAGTGGAAATTATATATGGTTATAAGTTATTTTACTAGGTAATGGTTTGGAGGACATTAGTATATAAGAATATAGTTATTCGAGCTAGAGTTAGTCAAACATAGTTATTCAGGACGAGTTGCCATTTCGTACAACTGCTAGTGTAATTCGCAGGGCTGCAGATAGCCTACAGCGGTCGGATGTTTCCTGAGGGAATCAGGCGTAACCATTGTGATCGCTGCGATCTAGAGTCAAGCGAATGGAGTTAAGTCGAAGGTTAGTTAATCGATAGGAGTTAAATAGGCCGAGTTAGTTAGTTAGAATAAACCAGTTAGAGTAAATCAATTAGAGTTAATCGATTAGAGTTAAATCGAATTAGAGGTATTCAAATATCATATTTTTGAATATTAAAAGAGTTAGGAGTTTTAATGTAACAAAAGTAAATCAGTTTGTTAAAGGCCAAGTGGTGCTGAATACTAAACCAGTGAACTCATTGTTTGTCATGATTGAAACACTATTCATTTTGATAGTTATAACACCGACTATCAAATCTGTCCAATACGATTGTTGGTATGGGAAGACCGGGATCGAATTTATAATTCGGAAACCATTCCGTCCAACAAATATGTGAAGACATCAGAAGATGTTCGAGTTGGAGCTTTGAAGGTCGTGGATTTTCACAAACGGAAGAACCACTAATCGTCTCTGCCTGGCAAGCAGAGATAAGCTGTGATTCTGTCGTGGTTGGATTCTACGGGTTGCAAGGACTTCTCGCTACTGATCCATGGGGTGATTCCTATATTGGATGCGGTAGGAGAGTGCCTTCGGTTCATCCTATTCCTGGATGACTTGTATGCACAGATGTCTGACAGAGTATTTCCAAAGGGTCACGTACGTTGATTTCTTCAAACGTGCTACGGTTGTTGGCGGAGAATTGCCGTTCTCTTAGCTTCTAACTAGAGTATTTTTGTGGACATCAATTAGTGATATCTGACGGATCTGACGATGTGACATTCAAAGTGAATGGTGATCAGATGTTTCAAGAATAAACTCTGACCTCAAGCCTCATCAACCGGGAAATGACAAAAATCGGGCAAGTAGCATGGCTATGTGGGTCGCTCCCATTAGGGTGTATAATCACCTATCTAGAGGAAATCCTATTTGCTTCTTTAATCTATGTTTCAATGTTGTCCCTTTTCGGGAGACGGTTGCTGATCCCAACCGTCGGTGATATACATTCGATACACTCAAGCGAAATGAGTGGTCGGTCATGTGAGGGCCGGGTTGCAAGACGTTCTTGTTGAACCCAGTGTATTCGTCTCTAGAGATACACTATCGGCAGGTGGTCCCATACCTTGTCATAGTTGGAAATCCAATCTCCAATAAGCGCCCGCGGTTTTGATTGTATACTATATGTGGAGCGTGAGATGCAAGCGTTCCACTAGATTTCTATTTACTTGTATTTAGACATTATTATAATATCAGACAAGATATTGATTTCAAAACTGTTTTGGGTTATCGTAAGGTAAAATCCGTCCGTGTTTATGTGTGGATTTGGTCTTACGATTATCCTTTTCTTTTTGAAAAGATTTTGAACTTTAAAATCATGGTTGGATGATTTACCCTTACTACTGTGCGAGTTTATCTCACTCTGGTTCACCAGACTGACCCGGTGTTTTGTAAATGCTTGGGTTAGACCGGGTGTACAGGTTCAGGTTATCGACGGCTGTGAAGAGATGAGATGGAAGAGTCAAGTCGTATGATATTATATAGCTACTATTCCGCTGTGTGTTGTATATGGGAACAGGCTATTATAACTGTCACATGGTATGATGTACTCTGATACTGTAAGTATTTTAAAGCTTTCAATAAAGATTTATTTCTGTATTATATTTGTTCCGCTGCGATGTGAGACTCTTTGTTGTGTTGTTTCTTCTTCTTCTTCTATTCTAATATTTCTTTCTTTCTTATCTCACCCTCTAAATTCTTTCTAATAACTATCCAGTGTTTCGGTGCTTGGAGGATTGGCATGAGTTACAGTAAAGGTATTTATGTCGATTTCCGGGGCCGAAATCCCTGGGTCGTTACAATATCACGCTGGGGCCACTAGCATTAGATTAGATGATTGGCAACAACTGCTTGGAAATGGAAATCAAATCGCGGATGTGATTTGACGCTTTAAGAGGGGTAAGGTATCATCAGACTGATTGTAACAACCCGAAAATCTGGGCCAGTTTAAAATTTTTATTTTGGTGAATTTTGATTATTTAAAATGAATTATTTTAAATAATATCGACGAGAAATTTATTTTTAATAGAATTAGAACGTATATATTATATACGTCGTCGTTAGAATATAAATAATTATATATAATTATAAAAGGAATTGAAAATGGCGCGGTAGTTCGATAATCCGATTTCAAACTTCAATTGAATGTACCGGGTGCAAAATAAACCGGATTTTAGCGAAATCAAAAACAATAGGATCTAATTGAGAATATCTTTCCAACGAATCTGAATAATCGAAATTTCATAGCGGGAATCAAAAGATATGTCCGGTTGAAAATTCTGAATAGTCGCTATGTAATTCAGGCCCTTAAAAATGGACATTTTGCAAACGACCTCGGATTTCGACGAAACCACTTTTGTTGGGTCCGTGATGTCAAATTATTGCTAGGTTTCAAATTTCATGATTTTTCGAATCAATATGTGAGTGTGGCAAAGGAAAACGCGTTTGGCGAGTTTCAGTTGATTTTAATCGACTGGAAAATGGCCATTTTTCAAACGGTGTCAGAATTCGACGAAATTAGTTTTGTTAGGACCGTATCGTCAATACGAAGCTAGAAAATATTTTTCGGGAATTTTTCAAGTTAATATGAGACCCCGGTAAATTGAAATGCGCGTTCAAATTCGATATATAGAATTATATGTTGATTTTAACGAAAACTGATTGTAACGATCGAATCAGCTCATGATACATATCCCATTGTGTTCGGAATGGGGGTAATTAGCTAGGGACGACAGTTGTTGGGTCCCGTTTCGAATTCAAATGAAAAAGTCAACTTTACGTAAATAAATTAAATTAAAATCCCCTCCACCCCCTTTTTCTCCTCAGACCCCCCCCCCCCCCGTTCGATTCAGATAAATCAAAATAAAAAGGGAGGGCGCGATGGCAGCCGCCGCCTCCAGGCGGAGCACTGCCGCAACCCCCTCCTTCCGCCGCCTCCTTTCTTCTCCTCCTCCTCCACTCCTTCTTCTCCGACTGCGACCTCCTCCTTTCCCCCCCCCTTCCTCCAGCGATCGCAGAAGACCCCCCCCCTCCTTCCAATAGTTTATTTAAAAGTTTATTTTTTGTTTTTATTTTACTTTAATAGTTTATTTAAAATCAGTTTTAAAATGTATATGAAGTTGTTTAAAATATATATATATATATATATATATGAATTTGTTTTTTAAAAATAGAAGAAGGCTTTGTTTTTAAAAATAGAAGAAGGCTTTGTTTTTAAAAATAGAAATAGAATATGATTTTAAAAATATAAAAGCAAGGAGCTTTAAAAATATAAAAGGATTTTTAAAATAAAAATAGCCTGGGTTTAAAAATTCGATTTTTATATATTGAACATCGAAGTAAAAATGTGATTTTTATATATTGAACATCGAAGTAAAAATGTGATTTTTATATGTTGAACATCGAAGTAAAAATGTGATTTTTATATATTGAACATCGAAGTAAAAATGTGATTTTTATATATTGAACATCGAAGTAAAAATGTGATTTTTATATATTGAACATCGAAGTAAAAATGTGATTTTTATATATTGAACATCGAAGTAAAAATATGATTTTTATATATTGAATAGCGAGGTAAAAATTCGATTTTTATATATGTAGTGGCTACGGGCGAAGAAAGTGATAAGAGACGAGAACAGTGAAGATTTCCTGCATTAGAAGTGCCGTGGAGATTATGATAGCTATTGGTGAGAATTTCTCACCTTTCAATTTCTTTTTCTAGTTATATATATATACTAGGATGCAGACGGTGCTTAGTAGCACCCGACACAATCGTCCACAGACCATGGACTTGTTTGGTTGATTGCAAAAATTAGTTAGATTATTTGATTGAAATTGAATTGTTTGGTGAAATGAATTGATTTGATTGATGTGTGAGTAGCGTGGGCCTTCACTAGACCGGGGATAAGGCTAGGCCTTGTCCCATTTCTAGTATCGTGCCGTTATGCCGTCGAAATTTTCTAAAAATAAGTTAGAAAAATAAAGATAACATTTTATTTAATAAATGAACCGAATAGAATATTCATAGGTTGAATAAAATAGTTTGATCGTTAAAAATATAATTTTTAACGTGAATGTGAATAAATAAATATTCATTTACAAACCGGACGGTTTGTTTATGTACACCTATTTGAAGGACATTGATTGGGACGATAAATTTTACACATCGCCTAACTGCACAAGTAAAAATCTGTGTTTGATTGCTTGAAACCCCACACGGGTATTGGGATGATATTTGACGTACACTAATCCCGATTGTTTAGTTGTATGTCGATCGATTGATTGACAGGCTGTTATAAGCGTTGAATATTTATATTTGATGCTTATACAGTGTAGAATGCACTTTGGATGATGGTTGATTATTCATCGTTGTTGATATATACATGTGTTGTAGAAAATCCATATAATTAACATTATATGGTAATTGATTGGGCCTCATTCCAGTTTTAAAATAGAAATATTTGAAAAAGAAATATTTGAAATAGAATATTTGAAAATAGTAATATATGAAGTCATATTGATTAGATTGACGCCATTTTTACGTAAACGATATTTATATCGATTTTATTCATTTTATAATGAATATCGAAAGTGATTTCAAAATCTGATATTTTGAAAAGTAATTGAATATAAATGAATTCGAATTGAAATTGAATATAAATGAATTCGAATTGATATTGAATTGAATTGAAAACGAACTGGAATTAAATTAAAAATCAATTTGAATTGAAATCAATTTGAAATAAATTTAAAACGAATTTAAAATGAATTTAAATTGGAATATTCAATTTTGATTTGAAATTGAGTATGAAGTTGAAACCGTTTTTGAAAAAGAATTTAAAACGATTTATAAAGCACATTTTGAATTGAAATCGACGAAGTATATATTATATATATTATATATATAATATAATGGCCTGAATAGAACGCGCAGCGCCGCGGCAGTTCGCGAATTTCGACCATTGACTTCGAACGGACATTACGGGAGATCCGACCGTCGGATTCTCCTAAAACCGAAACCGTTGGGTTCGTATCGAAAAGAGCTTTCTAACGAATATTAGAAATTAGAAATCTAACGGTTGGATTTGGAGATACGTCCAAATCAATTTCAGAAAAGGTCGCTGTAAGTGCAGTTCGATGACCGTTGATGGAAACCGACTGTACGGGCCTTGATAAAATTATTAAAAATAGTAATAATTTGTGTAAAATCATAAGAAATGATTTAGAAAGAATTGGGATGAAATACTCCATATTTGAAAAGATAAAAGTAGATTTTTTTTATCGAAATGAACTAGTTTTGAACTAGAATTAAAATTCTCTTTATTTTAAATAAATAAATTGAATTTGAAATGGTTTTGAAAATAACCAGAATTTCCAATAATTGCATTGGAATGGATTTGAATCGAAATTGTCTTTGGAATATTTCGGTGTTGGATTTCGTGATTATACAGATGTTGTTATGGAAATTTGAAAGATATAGATATATATATATATATCGTTATTTCCAATACGATATTTGTTGGTCGTAGAATTTGATATTGAATATAAGCCGATATATTTTCTATTCAGAGCCTTGTATTTAATATCAAATGTGATTTGGGTTTGTCGTGAATGGTGTCTTCATTAACACTGTTCTTAAGCCCAGTTGAGAAAAGATTAAATCTTTTTATTTAGATTTAATGAAGTGTACCAATTAAATAATATTTAATTGGAATTGAATTGATGTTGATTTTTGGGTTTATCGTGGACAGTGTTTTAAATAACACTCGTTCTTTAACCCGATAATTAATGGAATGTGATTTTGGGTTTATCGTGAACTGTGTTTTAAATGACACTGATTCTTTAACCCAGTTAAAGATTAAAACTAAGTGGAGTTTTAATGAATTTTTAATTAGATTGAAATAATCGAGAATGGAGTATCACCAGTTTTACTCCAGGCGATAGTTAAATCTTTAATTAGATTTGAACGTGAAATGGTAATTGAATTTACCGATAACACCGTGGTGTTAGATATGAAGTATTACCAGTTTTACTTCATGGGATGAATAGGTTGGGATTGGGGAATTAAAACAAATGATTACTTCGGTAAGGTTCGTTAATCCCGACTAGTAGAATCAAAATTCAAAAGAAGATTAAAGAATAAATTCAAGGAGTTTATCTTTGATAAAATTAATGGGAACCTTTCCCTATGAATGTGAAATTTAGAAACTAACTGTCGGTTAGCCAAGCAGAATGGTTTTCTGGATATTGATCGGATGTTGGTTTCGGCCTTCGGGGTTAATATTTGGGGAATTATTCTCTTGATTAATTTACGGTTAGTGACTGATGAATTGGAATGAGGTGTATGTTGTATTTGTGTAACACTTATTTAAAATATACGCGAGTTATTCGGGAAGACCGGGTTTATCCCATTCTGAATAACTGATACGACGATAAGTCGAAGATGAAGACGATGGTCGAAGACCGGAGGTCTTCACGTCGTTTGGGTGATTACTGATGATCTTGATTGGGTTGTACACCCAAGAAGATGGAAACAGTTGGTGATCGTCCAGACGTACTTGGAGATCGATGGATATGCGGGGTACGAGGTGCCTCCGGTTCCGTTCAGACCCAGAACGGACTTGTAAATGGACTGTGTGTCTGACATTGGATTTTAGTCTGTGTGATTGACCTCTATTAAATATATATCTGTTTGGCGGCAGAGAATTTATTCTCTTGCTTAACGCCCTTCTCTGAGACGTACGAGCTCAGGGATTATATATTGATGGATATCAATCGCATGGAGTGAATTTCCTGTGTGGCATGCCTAAGTGGCAAGTGATCAAGGCTTCTGTTGAAAAGCAAAGTCTTGTGGTGATGATCAAAGCACAGCCTGTGTGGCACAGCTTTGTGTAACGTGAATTCGCGAGCCTCACACCCCAGTTGTGAACCAGAAACAGGAGAGGACATCAGGGAGGGCATGCGTTTCTTTCTAGCTTGGGTGGTGTCAGTGACCTACCAGCCCTGACATTTATATACTTTTCACCTGTGTGGTTGTTGCTGTTGCGAGGCGCCTCGGTTTGATCGGACGATCCGGGTCCGATGGAGTCATTCGTTGGCTCATTTACGCCCCAAAGGGCTGGGAAACGCAGTGTTCAGGATTTAAGTTTAATCCACATCGGTGGACCGGCCCTGACGATCCAAGGCTTGACTGAGTACTTGCCTGAGACACGGGCTAGAGCGTCTCGAATCGGTTGAGGACTATCTTTTGCCTCGGTTCACAGACGGAAATCCAATTTCCAAATACGCGACATTGCGATTTTGATTGTATAACCTATATATGGCGACATAGTGTTATGGGGCATTCATGCCGCCTATGATTGATACTTATGATTTGAAGTTGTTTTATACACTATACCACTTATAATAGTATCAAAATGATTTCTTTTAAACGTATCAAGCATTCTTGGCTATTATAAGGTAAAAACCCTATCCCCCGGCTTGCGTTGCATTGTGTGATAGGACCTGGGTCTTATAATAGCTTCATTTTTCTTTATTTAGCATTGCGCTGTTGTTTTATGCACTGGTGTTCTTGGGAGGAAACCCGTTCCGCGTTAGCGGCGTGGTCCATTGATTTACCTAACTTTAAAAATAAAGAATAATAACTGTTTTAGTTCTCACACCAGTCACATGACTGACCTGGAGTTTATTGTTTTAACCTAAACTCTGGGTGCCCTTATTTTGACACGGGCAGCTAGTAGTTTTGGTTTTGCAGATTTATATTCACAGGATCCTGGTTTACAGCTGGAATGATATCCGGAAAGCTTTGTATCCGTATATCTCTTCTAGTTGTGTATTGTATTATTTTCCGCTGCGATGTATTCAAATGTAATTTAAATCTCTGATATTTCTGTGTAATATTTATTTGTTTATACTCTGTATATTCTTGTAATCTGATGCATTGTTGTAATTAACAATGAAATGTTCATTTGTATGCGTTCTGATTTTGTCGTGTTCTCAAACGATAGGGCGTTTCGAACGGTCTGGGTCGGTTTAGTGACTGGTTCGGACCGAGCGAAATTCCTTTTCGTCACAGTTGGTATCAGAGCTTTGGTTTACAAAGCTTAGAGAACAAGACACATTAGAACCATACGAAAGAAATCATCAGATATTGGATTAGTAAAATCCAATGGGAATGACTCGTTAGAGATGGGATCAGTAGTATCCTAGAACGAGTGTGAAGAGTATATTTTTAAAGTGAAAACAAATTTAGTTTTGAAAATCTAAATCAAATATTCGTATTTGATTATTTATTTGTATTGATTTGGACAGTCCGGTATATAAAGAATTTGCATATACGCCTTGCAAACGTATATTCAAAGTTTTAATATATTGGATAGATATAGCATCACACTCTAGTCACCCGGAGATGATATTGATGATAGCGATCGCATCATCAACATTTATGTTCGAGTTTCGAAGGTGGGATTTCTATATATTTCCATTAGACTGGTGTGAGAACCAAAACTAATATAGCTAGAACACATTGTTGTGAATTGGCATCAAAAACATGAATTTTGACTATATATCAAAATTATGAATTTGAAACGTTAATCAACTAATTGATTGATGTTTGTGTTGTTTGTTTATTTGTTTGATAATTTTGAACCATTACGCCTAATTGTATCAAATATTGAATTGTATTGAAATTTGGTCGCATTTGCTTGCATATACTTGTACTTACATTGAACATGTCATAGCAAGGAGGCTAGAGCCGAAGAACAAAATTTGTTTGCCCGACAAATAGGTACATGTTTACTACATAATTTACTATTTTGTTTGGGTGATGATGATTTTATGAGCCTATTGGCTAGCCGCTTGGCTTTTTCTTTTTCTTTTTGAGATCAGAAGGCCTATATGGCAATTTCGGGATTTTCCCGTGGCTCCTGGTGCAGGGGAGGTTATGGCGAAATTTTTCGAAAATTTAGGGTGTTAGCCAAATTTTTGAAAATTTGAAAATTCTTAGAAACTGAAAAGTTGGAGAATGGAAGCCAGATCGAACGTGGAGCTGATTAATCAAACTACTTTCGACTTTGTTCCTTTTCGGGGACGAAAAGTTTTAAGTGGGGGAGATTGTAACAACCCGAAAATCTGGGCCAGTTTAAAATTTTTATTTTGGCAATTTTGGCGAATTTTGATTATTTAAAATGAATTATTTTAAATAATATCGACGAGAAATTTATTTTTAATAGAATTAGAACGTATATATTATATACGTCGTCGTTAGAATATAAATAATTATATATAATTATAAAAGGAATTGAAAATGGCGCGGTAGTTCGATAATCCGATTTCAAACTTCAATTGAATGTACCGGGTGCAAAATAAACCGGATTTTAGCGAAATCAAAAACAATAGGATCTAATTGAGAATATCTTTCCAACGAATCTGAATAATCGAAATTTCATAGCGGGAATCAAAAGATATGTCCGGTTGAAAATTCTGAATAGTCGCTATGGAATTCAGGCCCTTAAAAATGGACATTTTGCAAACGACCTCGGATTTCGACGAAACCACTTTTGTTGGGTCCGTGATGTCAAATTATTGCTAGGTTTCAAATTTTATGATTTTTCGAATCAATATGTGAGCGTGGCAAAGGAAAACGCGTTTGACGAGTTTCAGTTGATTTTAATCGACTGGAAAATGGCCATTTTTCAAACGGTGTCAGAATTCGACGAAACTAGTTTTGTTAGGACCGTATCGTCAATACGAAGCTAGAAAATATTTTTTGGGAATTTTTCAAGTTAATATGTGACCCCGGTAAATTGAAATGCGCGTTCAAATTCAATATATAGAATTATATGTTGATTTTAACGGAAACTGATTGTAACGATCGAATCAGCTCACGATACATATCCCATTGTGTTCGGAATGGGGGTAATTAGCTAGGGGTGATAGTTGTTGGGTCCCGTTTCGAATTCAAATGAAAAAGTCAACTTTACGTAAATAAAATAAATTAAATTAAATTAAAATCCCCTCCACCCCCTTTTTCTCCTCAGACCCCCCCCCCCCCGTTCGATTCAGATAAATCAAAAAAAAAAGGAGGGCGCGTTGGTAGCCGCCGCCTCCAGGCGGAGCACCGCCGCAACCCCCTCCTTCCGCCGCCTCCTTTCTTCTCCTCCTCCTCCACTCCTTCTTCTCTGACTGCGACCTCCTCCTTTCCCCCCCCCCCTTCCTCCAGCGATCGCAGAAGAACCCCCCCCCCCCCCCCTCCTTCCAAATTGACGTGGTTCCAGGCTATTGCGGGAAAGAAAGGTTTAACCCTTTTAATTATTTTTTGTTTTTATTTTACTTTAATAGTTTATTTAAAATCAGTTTTAAAATGTATATGAAGTTGTTTAAAATATATATATATATATATATATATGAATTTGTTTTTTAAAAATAGAAGAAGGCTTTGTTTTTAAAAATAGAAATAGAATATGATTTTAAAAATATAAAAGGATTTTTAAAATAAAAATAGCCTGGGTTTAAAAATTCGATTTTTATATATTGAACATTGAAGTAAAAATGTGATTTTTATATATTGAACATCGAAGTAAAAATGTGATTTTTATATATTGAACATCGAAGTAAAAATGTGATTTTTATATATTGAACATCAAAGTAAAAATGTGATTTTTATATATTGAACATCGAAGTAAAAATATGATTTTTATATATTGAATAGCGAAGTAAAAATTCGATTTTTATATATGTAGTGGCTACGGGCGAAGAAAGTGATAAGAGACGAGAACAGTGAAGATTTCCTGCATTAGAAGTGCCGTGGAGAATAGGATAGCTATCGGTGAGAATTTCTCACCTTTCAATTTCTTTTTCTAGTTATATATATATACTAGGATGCAGACGGTGCTTAGTAGCACCCGACACAATCGTCCACAGACCATGGACTTGTTTGGTTGATTGCAAAAATTAGTTAGATTATTTGATTGAAATTGAATTGTTTGGTGAAATGAATTGATTTGATTGATGTGTGAGTAGCGTGGGCCTTCACTAGACCGGGGATAAGGCTAGGCCTTGTCCCGTTTCTAGTATCGTGCCGTTATGCCGTCGAAATTTTCTAAAAATAAGTTAGAAAAATAAAGATAACATTTTATTTAATAAATGAACCGAATAGAATATTCATAGGTTGAATAAAATAGTTTGATCGTTAAAAATATAATTTTTAACGTGAATGTGAATAAATAAATATTCATTTACAAACCGGACGGTTTGTTTATGTACACCTATTTGAAGGACATTGATTCGGACGATAAATTTTACACATCGCCTAACTGCACAAGTAAAAATCTGTGTTTGATTGCTTGAAACCCCACACGGGTATTGGGATGATATTTGACGTACACTAATCCCGATTGTTTAGTTGTATGTCGATCGATTGATTGACAGGCTGTTATAAGCGTTGAATATTTATATTTGATGCTTATACAGTGTAGAATGCACTTTGGATGATGGTTGATTATTCATCGTTGTTGATATATACATGTGTTGTAGAAAATCCATATAATTATCATTATATGGTAATTGATTGGGCCTCATTCCAGTTTTAAAATAGAAATATTTGAAAAAGAAATATTTGAAATAGAATATTTGAAAATAGTAATATATGAAGCCGTATTGATTAGATTGACGCCATTTTTACGTGAACGATATTTATATCGATTTTATTCATTTTATAATGAATATCGAAAGTGATTTCAAAATCTGATATTTTGAAAAGGAATTGAATATAAATGAATTCGAATTGAAATTGAATATAAATGAATTCGAATTGATATTGAATTGAATTGAAAACGAACTGAAATTGAATTAAAAATCAATTTGAATTGAAATCAATTTGAAATAAATTTAAAACGAATTTAAAATGAATTTAAATTGGAATATTCAATTTTGATTTGAAATTGAGTATGAAGTTGAAACCGTTTTTGAAAAAGAATTTAAAATGATTTATAAAGCACATTTTGAATTGAAATCGACGAAGTATATATTATATATATAATATAATGGCCTGAATAGAACGCGCCGCGCCGCGGCAGTTCGCAAATTTCGACCATTGACTTCGAACGGACATTACGGGAGATCCGACCGTCGGATTCTCCTAAAACCGGAACCGTTGGGTTCGTATCGAAAAGATCTTTCTAACGAATATTAGAAATTAGAAATCTAACGGTTGGATTTGAAGATAAGTCCAAATCAATTTCAGAAAAGGTCGCTGTAAGTGCAGTTCGATGACCGTTGATGGAAATCGACTGTACGGGCCTTGATAAAATTATTAAAAATAGTAATAATTTGTGTAAAATCATAAGAAATGATTTAGAAAGAATTGGGATGAAATACTCCATATTTGAAAAGATAAAAGTAGATTTTTTTTATCGAAATGAACTAGTTTTGAACTAGAATTAAAATTCTCTTTATTTTAAATAAATAAATTGAATTTGAAATGGTTTTGAAAATAACCAGAATTTCCAATAATTGCATTGGAATGGATTTGAATCGAAATTGTCTTTGGAATATTTCGGTGTTGGATTTCGTGATTATACAGATGTTGTTATGGAAATTTGAAAGATATATATATATATATATATATATATATATCGTTATTTCCAATACGATATTTGTTGGTCGTACAATTTGATATTGAATATAAGCCGATATATTTTCTATTTAGAGCCTTATATTTAATATCAAATGTGATTTGGGTTTGTCGTGAATGGTGTCTTCATTAACATTGTTCTTAAGCCCAGTTGAGAAAAGATTAAATCTTTTTATTTAGATTTAATGAAGTGTACCAATTAAATAATATTTAATTGGAATTGAATTGATGTTGATTTTTGGGTTTATCGTGGACAGTGTTTTAAATAACACTCGTTCTTTAACCCGATAATTAATGGAATGTGATTTTGGGTTTATCGTGAACTGTGTTTTAAATGACACTGATTCTTTAACCCAGTTAAAGATTAAAACTAAGTGGAGTTTTAATGAATCTTTAATTAGATTGAAATAATCGAGAATGGAGTATCACCAGTTTTACTCCAGGCGATAGTTAAATCTTTAATTAGATTTGAACGTGAAATGGTAATTGAATTTACCGATAACACCGTGGTGTTAGATATGAAGTATTACCAGTTTTACTTCATGGGATGAATAGGTTGGGATTGGGGAATTAAAACAAATGATTACTTCGGTAAGGTTCGTTAATCCCGACTAGTAGAATCAAAATTCAAAAGAAGATTAAAGAATAAATTCAAGGAGTTTATCTTTGATAAAATTAATGGGAACCTTTCCCTATGAATGTGAAATTTAGAAACTAACTGTCGTTTAGCCAAGCAGAATGGTTTTCTGGATATTGATCTAATGTTGGTTTCGGCCTTCGGGGTTAATATTTGGGGAATTATTCTCTTGATTAATTTACGGTTAGTGACTGATGAATTGGAATGAGGCGTATGTTGTATTTTTGTAACACTTATTTAAAATATACGTGAGTTATTCGGGAAGACCGGGTTTATCCCATTCTGAATAACTGATACGACGATAAGTCGAAGATGAAGACGATGGTCGAAGACCGGAGGTCTTCACGTCGTTTGGGTGATTACTGATGATCTTGATTGGGCTGTACACCCAAGAAGATGGAAACAGTTGGTGATCGTCCAGACGTACTTGGAGATCGATGGATATGCGGGGTACTAGGTGCCTCCGGTTCCGTTCAGACCCAGAACGGACTTGTAAATGGACTGTGTGTCTGACATTGGATTTTAGTCTGTGTGATTGACCTCTATTAAATATATATCTGTTTGGCGGCAGAGAATTTATTCTCTTGCTTAACGCCCTTCTCTGAGACGTACGAGCTCAGGGGTTATATATTGATGGATATCAATCGCATGGAGTGAATTGCCTGTGTGGCATGCCTAAGTGGCAAGTGATCAAGGCTTCTGTTGAAAAGCAAAGTCTTGTGGTGATGATCAAAGCACAGCCTGTGTGGCACAGCTTTGTGTAACGTGAATTCGTGAGCCTCACACCCCGGTTGTGAACCAGAAACGGGAGAGGACATCAGGGAGGGCATGCGTTTCTTTCTAGCTAGGGTGGTGTCAGTGACCTACCAGCCCTGACATTTATATGCTTTTCACCTGTGTGGTTGTTGCTGTTGCGAGGCGCCTCGGTTTGATCAGACGATCCGGGTCCGATGGAGTCATTCGTTGGCTCATTTACACCCCAAAGGGCGGGGAAACGCAGTGTTCAGGATTTAAGTTTAATCCACATCAGTGGACCGGCCCTGACGATCCAAGGCTTGACTGAGTACTTGCCTGAGACACGGGCTAGAGCGTCTCGAATCGGTTGAGGACTATCTTTTGCCTCGGTTCACAGACGGAAATCCAATTTCCAAATACGCGACATTGCGATTTTGATTGTATAACCTATATATGGCGACATAGTGTTATGGGGCATTCATGCCGCCTATGATTGATACTTATGATTTGAAGTTGTTTTATACACTATACCACTTATAATAGTATCAAAATGATTTCTTTTAAACGTATAAAGCATTCTTGGCTATTATAAGGTAAAAACCCTATCCCCCGGCTTGCGTTGCATTGTGTGATAGGACCTGGGTCTTATAATAGCTTCATTTTTCTTTATTTAGCATTGCGCTGTTGTTTTATGCACTGGTGTTCTTGGGAGGAAACCCGTTCCGCGTTAGCGGCGTGGTCCCTTGATTTACCTAACTTTAAAAATAAAGAATAATAACTGTTTTAGTTCTCACACCAGTCACATGACTGACCTGGAGTTTATTGTTTTAACCTAAACTCTGGGTGCCCTTATTTTGACACGGGCAGCTAGTAGTTTTGGTTTTGCAGATTTATATTCACAGGATCCTGGTTTACAGCTGGAACGATATCCGGAAAGCTTTGTATCCGTATATCTCTTCTAGTTGTGTATTGTATTATTTTCCGCTGCGATGTATTCAAATGTAATTTAAATCTCTGATATTTCTGTGTAATATTTATTTGTTTATACTCTGTATATTCTTGTAATCTGATGCATTGTTGTAATTAACAATGAAATGTTCATTTGTATGCGTTCTGATTTTGTCGTGTTCTCAAACGATAGGGCGTTTCAAACGGTTTAGTGACTGGTTCGGACCGAGCGAAATTCCTTTTCGTCACACTGATATGGATTTTGTTAATCACAACCTCTTAACCCAAGATATCTGAGATTCTCGAAATCCTCCAGGTATTAAGTTACCCGTCTTAGAAGCTGATGGTGGAAGGAAGGATCCTACCATACACCTGTTGCGCTATATGCGTTATATGGAAGTATTATCAGCATCGGAGATTATCCTGGCTAAATTCTTCCCTCTCTACTTGATTGACATTGCTACTATGTGGTTTTGGCAGTTGGAATCAGAATCGATCACTAGTTGGAATGCTTTGGTCGTGCGCATTCATGAGCAGTTCAGGGTCCACATCTCTAGACCAAAAAATGCAATGACTCTCACTTATATAAAGCAGAGGTCCTTAATGATGGCATTTGTATCTAGCATCTTGAATAAGTCTTATTTCAAGATTTCTTTACAACGGGGTCACCTAGGTACCTTGGAGAACTCTACTTTGAAGAAAATCGATTCTTATGACAAGAATATGCTAGAATCGAGAAAAAAGGTCTCGAAGTTAATATGCAAAGGGCGATGAAACTTCCAATTCTAGAATAGGCAAGGATAAGGGCAAGGGGAAAGCCTCGACTAATAACGATCAAAATATTCAGCCATGGAGAGAGCCTAAATTCTCCAGATATATTGAACTCAATACCTCGCCATAGGATATCTATCTGGAAATGCGTGAAGTAACTCCTTTCAAAAAGCCTCTTACGAGGAAGCCAATACAGAAAGAACGAGAGCCTGGAAAGCACCTATTTCATGTAATGGAGGTTCATGCGTCAAGCGAATGCAGACATCTATGCGACATAATTGAAGAGCGTGTCAGAAATCAAACTGTATCGACAGAACAAGTGCAGCCTCCTACTGCTGCTTCCCAAAGTGAGAGCGGCCTGGGTCGAGCTTATGTGGATTGGTCATCGATTGACCCTGGATTTCCTAGATATTTGCTTTCTTATGTTTTAGGCATTTTAGATGGCTACGTCTGCCTACCTGTAACAACCCGTATTTTACATATCGACTAACCATAAAATAATTATATTTTATTCCCTAATGGTCGGATCATTCTCAAATTATAATATGTTGTTCATAGGGTGTGAGATATATCTGTAATTTTTATCAAACCTAATTATGACCATTTTGCCCTTTAGTTTACTGTTTGGGCTACAACTTTTGATAGGGATCTGTAACGGCCCACAAATCCGTACTATCCGACTTGACTACATACATCACACGTCCAACCCAAATATCACAGAAATACGAATCATTTTTTTTAGAAGAAAAAGGTAGAAGAAGAACAGAAATAACAACACAGAATCTCACATCGCAGCAGAACAAAATATAATATATCAAAACTTTTGAAATACAAAATTTTAACTGTATAACATACACTTATCAGAGTACAACACTTATAACACCGCGGAATAAAAATACTATATATATATAACACTGAAGCCACCTGCTCCAAGCTCCTTTAGGTAAATCTGTAAAATCCTGAACTTCTTGACTGCCCATAAAAATTTAGGCACCCAAGAGTTTAGGTAAATAAAAATAAAATAAACTCCGGGTCAGTCATGGGACTGGTATGAGTAAACAATTTAAAACAGTTTGAGAAAATAAATGATATCTCATATGACCACGCCATATAACACGGAACAGAGTTTTTCCCTTATGAGAATCCAGAACCCTTGGTTCAACTTTCCAAATCCTTTTGAATGAAACGATAATCTTTATAACAAAACTCTTTTGATATTATAATAGTGTCTAGATCAAATAAATAGAGATCTAAGGGAACGTTTGCATCTCACGTTCCACATATATATATTATACAATCAAAACCACGGGTACATATTGTGTAATGCATTTCCAACTATGACAGTGTATGGAACCACCTTCCGATAGTGTATCTCTAGAGGAGAATACACTGGGTTCAACAAGAACATCTTGTAACCCGGCCACAGATGACCGACCACGCATTTCGTTTGAGTGTATCGAATGTATTTCACCAAAGGTTGGGATCAGCGACTATTTTCCTGAATGAGACAGCATCGAATAGAATAAGGAATTAAATGAATTTCTCTAGATAGGTGACAATACACCCTAATGGAAGCTACCAACATAGCCACGTTGCTTGCCCGATTTTTGTCATTTTCCGGTTGTAGAGGCCTGAGGCTATGATTCTTACAATTCATTGATAGCACAATCACTTTGAATGCCACATTGTTAGATCCGTAAATCATTAATTGATTTGCACAAATATATTCTGGATCTTATGCTAAGAGAATAAATTCTTTGCCACCATATATATTTGTACAGAACAACATATTCGATCATTGGAAATACTCTATCAGACAGTCGTCTATATACATTCGTTCTGGGATTGAACGAAACTAAAGGCACAATTTCCATTAATAGAAAAAGCCCTTGCACTCTACTCCATCTCCAATTATCTTCATATAATCTGATTCGCAACGCTACTGCCAATACGGAGTGGTTCTTGGATAATAATCCAACCGGTCTCTCCATATTGACAACGATATTGGCAAACACTTCGATGGTCGGTTATTTAACTATCGAAGAAAAACAAACATTCATGCAAAGCATCAAACAAATCACTGGGCTTTTTAATTAATATTTCATTAATTAAAACACTTCTCCATTTCCTTATCCATATTCGTTAACACGATATTTTCGATAATCATCTTGGCCTCTTACGTTATTTGGAAAACATTTCCATATATCGCCTTCTTTAATTTTCTATACTTAGAAAATATATTCTATTTATAATTGGAAAACATTCCAATTACTTATCTCTTCCATGACCATTCATTTATTTCTATACTCGGGAAATATTTATTATTATATTTCCAAATTTCCACTTACTTGGGTTAAAACGAATGTTGTGTAAAACATCGTTATAACAACCCAAAATACTGCATTAAACTAACTCTTATTCAAACATTTCTCCTCGAGACTGGATCTTGCTATTTATCGGTTAAAAATGAAATCAATCAAGTTGGGGTATAACTACCTCTCATACCTTGACTGAAAACATCATTAACTTCAAAACGAACAAGATCACTTACCTCGAATAGTCAACATCATAAAAACAAATTATTTATTTTTAAACCCGCATACGTTTCTCTTTCTCATTTTATCAGATTTAATTATAGATTTCCCTTTTGTTTATAACATTCTATTTTAATTTCGTTTCCTTATCGAATTCTATATATATCGATTCATAATTATCAAATCTTCTTAAAATATTCCAACTCCTTAAATTTCCGGAAAATTTCGTCATAAACTCCTTTGTACCGGTCGATAGTTCAAACCTTAGCTCGCCTCTGTAGGCCATTTCCATTCAAAAAGAAAATCAAAAAGCCAAGTGGCTTGCCAATTCGGCGCATAAAAACTCATATGGATTTTAAACATGTACTTATTGTCGGGCACACGAATTATAACATTCATACACTTCATTCCATACCTATCTAACCCATATACATCCATTCCCAATTTATTCCAATTAAATCTGGTCATTTTAACTCAACTCGCTAATTTATTCTCTAATTAACTCTTTTGCCTATTGCACTTTTATTTCGAACATAACATGTTCATATATTTTTAACTTACTTACCAATCAAATTCCATTTTCGACTCGGGTTTCATATTCGAATTCGAGTATAAATTCACAAGTTTAATATACTTATCCAATGTCAACTTGATTCAAAATTTGATTATCTAGTTATCCTTTAACTTAGTTAATAAAAATATCTGATTTTGTTTTAAATCAATTCACTTACACTTACTCCACTTGAGTCCATATTTATTTTATATCTCAAGTCCGGATTTTTCTAATGGACTTTCGGATTTTATTTACTTAAAATTCTTTTATTTATTTAAATAAACCGTTGTAGTTTTATAATGGTTATGGCGTTGTTTTTCTGAAAAATTAATTTTGACATAACTTAAAATCTATTCGACAAAATCCAGATTTTTCACTTTCATTAGAAAACCATTATCAAATCGGTCCTTACGATTCTTGTTTCAAAGAATTATGACTTAAATTGAGTTCTATACACTCAATTGAAGTTCAAATAGCCAATTTACGAACTGCCGCGCTGCGGCGAGTTCGTTTTAATTATATTTAAATATAAACGTTTAAACTTCATTTATAATAAATTTCAACTCCATTCTAATATATATTTAATATATATTAAATCCAGTTTTCAAATCCAACTTAATATTTTCGATTATCTCTAATTGTCGCTTTTTCATTACTCAGTTACCAATTCAATTACAACTCCATTTCTGTTATTATTTTCTAATTCCATTAGAAATAAATTAGTTTATAAAATTTGATGAAATCAAATTCTATTTATAATCCGTTGGATTTTCCTCAATTCAACTTATATTCCGAATTCCGAAATATAATCACCCGTTCTGTTTCAATCACTTCCCAATTCACTTTTAAATTCGTAATTGAATTTAAAAATTATCCAAATGATAATTATCTCATTTAATTTATAAACGTTGTTTATAAATTTTACTTCCTTGTTTTGTGTATTAAACAAGTTTCCATTCCAAATTTCTATTTGAAACTCCATTCCTTTTATATTTTGAATTGCGGAATAAAAACCGTTCCCTTTCAAATGATTTCAAATTCTATTTTTAAATTCATATTTGGATTTAAATATTCAAATTATCAAAATGATAATTTTTCTACTTCATTTATAAACATCGTTTATAAATTCATTTCAGTTCCATGATTATCCAATGAAAATCATTCCGTTTTATTTATAAACGTCGTTTATAAATTCATTTTGATTTTCTGTATTATCTAATTTATAAATATTGTTTACAAATTCAATACTTGTTTTATTTATTCAAACAAGTTAATGTTTCTCAGCCCATTCGAAATTCGAATTCTATTTTTAGAAAAATAGATTTCCCTTTTTAAATCTCAATTATTCTTTTCATGATATTTTTATATATCAATATTTGGGCCTAATGATATTTTAAACACCCAAACAACCAATTACAAATGACAGGGCTTCCAACACATCATATATGATAATATATATGAAAAATAAATAATAAATATTTTGAGGAATCCATTTGGATCCCTCCAACCTGTTTTTCCTGCATTCACAGACGTTAGCCAACATAAATAATACCCATCCTGCTTCAAGGCAGGATATCGCAGTATAGAAGGTCATCCACTATCATAGCGTTGGGCGCATAGGGTCATCCGCTAATGATACTACGGGCATCCGCTAATGGTACTGCGGGAACTATCCAATCACCAATATATATATATATAATAACCACAAACACTAATCCTAAATAACTAATATATATTTTAAATAGCCATAATAATATTTTAATGCATGCAAACAATCAACGAACAATTATTTTAACTAAATAATAATAATTCTAAATAAAATTTGAGTGAGATTTACTCACCAGGATTTTTATTTGCCTATTTTCCATTTAAATTCCTATTGTCGTGGCTACCACTTGAGTCGTCTCGAATGAATCCATTGTACGCCTATGACTATTTATTTTTATAAATGGGTTAAAAATTTATTCATTTAAATTACTTAACAAATAAGTAAATAAATAATTTACTCTATTTGAATAAATATATTTAACAACTTACTTAAGAATTTCATTACCTTTTTAACCAATATTTAATTCGTCTCCTTCTTTGTTCATATTCGAACACCTCCACATGACTTCCCAAGTCTGTTGCGCCTCCCATGTCCTACCAGAAAGTGGCAATGTCTGGCCATTTTGAAGCTCTGACCTCCTCTCTTGCCAACCCACTTACCTCTTCCAACTTGCTACCATAAGTTCATTGGTGAACACCTTAACCCCATCAGGCCGAGATTTGGAGCCTCAACCCAGGTTGAATCGAGTAGCAGGGAATTTGAAGTCGAGCCATGTGACTGGAAAATATCGCACCCAAAAACAACATGGAACCACCCCTATCGATTTCCGCCATAGACCATCGAAGGTCCTCCCAGTTCCATCACCGCTTGCGCTCCAAAATCCATTAGACATCGCTCAACCAAAATCAGCAGGCCCAATTCCTCAAATATCCATTTTCGCACACCTCCAGTTCAATGAAATATGCATCGATCTCCATAAAGCATCGCACCCCCCAACTCTTTCATGCCACACAGTAACTCGAGCCTCAAATCTCAAATCGCGATGAACTTGAGACATGAACTGAAACCCGTCGAACCATTTAATGAAATCACGGCATCTAGTTTTTCATTTGTGGGGAGCTTCGATTTACGGTTTAGGGATTTTAAAAAGGAAACCATTTTTCTCTTTTACTGAAGCTTTATATTTTAGAAAAAGAATGAGAGGAAATAGATTGAGGAGGGGACGACATTTCCTTTTGATTTTGATTTTGCTTTTTTTGTGAAAGGATTTCAGGAAGGATTCAATATATATTTTCTCAAATGATTAAATGGAAATCAACATCAATTTTTCTTATCTGAGGAATGGAAAAATGAAAACAGAAGGAAAAAGGGGTTGCGCGTTTATATATATATAAAGATGAAGACTTCAGTATTAAGGAATATGTGTTATAGGTAGGGTACATAAAATTAATTACAATTTGATCTTTAATTTACTTTGATTTGAAATAAAGAGATTTTTTATTCTTTTTAAATTAATTCTGATTTGATTTCGATCCTATCCACTAAAATATATCAGGGTTCATAACTCAAAATCATGAACCGCTATTTTAACCTACCGACTGACGTTTCAACGTATTAACACTATTCTGGACTCAACAGAGTAGACTATAAAATTTTATTCAAATGTATATATAAAATAACCATATTAAATTGATATAATATAATTTAAATTCAAAACAAATAAATTCTTCGATAATATATTATTATTATCGTCATCAATATTCAAATAGAATATATATTGATCATCTAAATTGTTTTGATTCATTTTTATCTTCGAATTGAATTATTTCAAATTCTTGTATTACGATAATTATTTATATTCGAAATAACCCATATTTCGGTTTTTTAATCGATAACTCTATACAGAATATCAATTATATTATCAACTCCATATTTAAAACCATATTAAATATTTAAAATTAATCAACCAAAAATACAGGTCGTTACATTCTTCCCCCTTAAAAGAATTTCGTCCTCGAAATTACTAAGGTAGGAAAAATGGTACAAACCCATTAACTTTCAAAATCCACTTATGCTGAAACTCAACTCTTCATATTTCAACAACTTTAATTCTACCATAAATTTTGGTTTCCATTTACATAACACATCATATAATCTCACATTCATTTAGTCTGAATGATTTGCAATCAATTCATATTCCATTCAAATTGATTTTGATCAGTTTATTCATTTCGATCCATTTAGTTAAATTTAAATTTTAGAATTCAAATCCCCAGGTTTCATTACAAAACAATATTGAAATCCCATAAATATTTACGTATATATTCATCACTATCTCAAATTCGAAACATTTGAATTTCAAACCACTTGTTTTCTTTCAAACAAATTTCCATCAAAAACTTTTCTAAGGTAGCAATCCATCACTTAGAAACTCGAAAACGAATATTGATGATGTTGCAGTCATCATCAGAATTATTTTCCAGCCATTGAAGTGAGTTCAATGCATTATCACTTTCAAAATCCATCCAAAATTGATTTTTATTCAAAAATCCCTCTAAAACAAAGCTATATTATTTTAATATACTTCAAAAATATTTTTTCAAACACCCAGTATTTTAAATTCTAAATTCTGATTCTGAATCCGATTCCAGTTCATCTTATTTGTATATTTAATTCATATACAATTTCCATTTGGTTATAGATAACCATCTCAACGAATTATAATATCAACCAACACATCCATATATTATAATAATTCCAGAAAATTATTACTTCTATATCAAAAATAGAATTTTGGGTAAAATTATTCCATTTACCCACTTTAAAACAATATTGTGTCAAATTTCTCTTTTCGAGTTTTTAGGAATTTCAATCAAATTCGTGGCGTCCCACGATTCGATCAAAATTCATAAACCACTCAATAGACTAGCCAACACAATATAAATCAATTTTTATATCAATTAACAAATACACTCTCTCGTACATATACACTTAGCTCATTCTAGGATACTACTAACCCTATCTCTAAAGAGCATAACCCCACCAAAGCCTAGGTATTCACTCAACCAAAGCTCTGATACCAACTATAACGGCTTGCAAATCCATACTATCTGAGTTGACAACATACATCACACATCCAACCCAAATATCACAGAAATACGAATCATTTTTTTATAAGAAAAAGGTAGAAGAAGAACAGAAATAACAACATAAAATCTCACATCGCAACAGAACAAAATATAATATATCATAACTTTTGAAATACAAAATTTTAACTGTATAACATACAATTATCAGAGTACAACACTTACAACACATCGGAATAAAAATACTACATATCTAACACTGAAGCCTCCTGCTCCAAGCTCCTTTGGGTAAATCTGTAAAATCCTGAACTTCTTGACTGCCTATACAAATTTGGGCACCTAAGAGTTTAGGTAAAACAAAACAAAATAAACTCCAGGTCAGTCATGGGACTGGTATGGGTAAACAATTTAAAACAGTTTGAGAAAATAAACGATGTCTCATAAGACCACGCCGTATAACATGGAACGGGGTTTTTCCCTTATGAGAATCCAAAACACTTGATTCAACTTTCCAAATCCTTTTGAAAGAAACGATAATCTTTATATCGAAACTCTTTAGATATTATAATAGTGTCTAAATCAAATAAATAGAAATCTAGTGGAACGTTTGCATCTCACGTTCCACATATATATAATATACAATCAAAACCGCGAGCACTTATTGGGTAATGCGTTTCCAACTATGACAAGGTATGGAACCATCTTCCGATAGTGTATCTCTAGAGGAGAATACACTAGGTTCAATAAGAACATCTTGTAACCCGGCCACACATGACCGACCACTCATTTCGCTTAAGTGTATCGAATGTATTTCACCAACGGTTGGATCAGTGACCGTTTTCCCGAATGAGACAGCATTGAATAGAATAAGGAATTAAATGAATTTCTCTAGATAGTTGATAATACACCCTAATGGTAGCTACCCACATAGCCATGATGTCTGCCGATTTTTGTCATTTTCCGTTTGTTGAGGCCTGAGGCCATGATTCTTATAATTCATTGATAGCATAATCACTTTGAATGTCACATTGTCAGATCCGTAAATCATTAATTGATTTGCACAAATATATTCTGGATCTTATGCTAAGAGAATAAATTATCTACCACCATATATATTTGTACAGAACAACATATGCGATCATTGGAAATACCCTGTCAGACATTTGTTTATATACATTCGTTCTGGGATTGAACGAAACCAAAGGCATAATTTCCATTAATAGAAAACTCCCTTGCACTCTACTCCATCTCCAATTATCTTCATATAATCTAATTCGCATCGCTACTGCCAATACGGAGTGGTTCTCGGATAATAATCCAACCGGTCTCTCCATATTGACAACTATATTGGCAAACACTTTGATAGTCGGTTATTTAACTATCGAAGAAAAACAAACATTCATGCAAAGCATCAAACAAATCACTGGGCCTCATAATTAATATTTCATTAATTAAAACACTTCTCCATTTCCTTATCCATATTCGCTAACACGATATTTTCGATAATCATCTTGGCCTCTTACGCTATTTGGAAAACATTTCCATATATCGCCTTCTTTTATTTTCTATGCTTAGAAAATATATTTTATTTATAATTGGATAACATTCCAATTACTTATCTCTTCTATAACTGTTTAATTATTTCTATAGTCAGGAAATATTTATTATTATATTTCCAAATTTCCACATACTTGGGTTAAAACGAATGTTGTGTAAAACATCGTTACAACAACCCAAAATACTGCATTCAACTAACTCTTATTCAAACATTTCTCCTCGAGACTGGATCTTGCTATTTATCGGTTAAAAATGAAATCAATCAAGTTGGGGTACAACTACCTCTCAGACCTTGATAGAAACATCCTTAACTTCAAAACGAACAAGACCACTTACCTCGAATAGTCAACATCATAAAAACCAATTATTTATTTTTAAACCCGCATACATTTCTCTTTCTAATTTTATCAGATTTAATTATAGATTTCCCTTTTGTTTATAACATTCTATTTTAATTTCGTTTCCTTATCGAATTCTACATATATCGATATATCGATTCATAATTATCAAATCTTCTTAAAAATATTCCAACTTCTTAAATTTCGTGAAAATTTCGCCATAACCTCCTTTGTAGTCGATAGTTCAAACCTCAGCTCGCCTCTCTAGGCCCTTTCCATTCAAATAGAAAATCAAAAAGCCAACTGGCTGGTCGATTCGGCACATAAAAACTCATATGGAATTTAAACATTTACCTTATTGTCGAGCACACGAATTATAACATTCATACACTTCATCCCATACCTGTCTAACACATATACATATGTTCCCAATTTATTCCAATTAAATATGGCATTTTAACTCAATTCGCTAATTTATTCTCTAATTAACTCTTTTGCCTATTGCACTTTTATTTTGAACATAACATGTTCATATATTTTTAACTTACTTACCAATCAAATTCCATTTTCGACTCAGGTTTCATATTCGAATTCAAATATAAATTCACAAGTTTAATATACTTATCCAATGTCAACTTGATTCAAAATTTGATTATCTAGTTATCCTTTAACTTAGTTAATAAAAATATCTGATTTTGTTTTAAATCAGTTCACTCACACTTACACCACTTGAGTCCATATTTATTTTATATCTCAAGTCTGGATTTTTCTAATGGACTTTCGGGTTTTATTTACTTAAAATTCTTTTATTTATTTAAATAAACCGTTGTGGTTTTATAATGGTTATGGCGCTATTTTTCTGGAAAATTGATTTTAACATAACTTAAAACCTATTCGAGAAATCTAGATTTTTCTCTTTCATTAGAAAACCATTATCAAATCGGTCCTGACGATTCTTGTTTCAAAAAATTCCAACTTAAATTGAGTTCTATACACTCAATTGAAGTTCGAATCGCCAATTTACGAACTGCCGCGCTGCTGCAAGTTCGTTTTGATTATATTTAAATATAAACGTTCAAACTTCATTTATAATAAATTTCAACTCCATTCTAATATATATTAAATCCAGTTTTCAAATCCAGCTTAATATTTTCGATTATCTCTAATTGTCGCTTTTTCATTACTCAGTTACCAATTCAATTACAACTCCATTTCTGTTACTATTTTCTAATTCCATTAGAAATAAATTAGTTTATAAAATTCAATGAAATCAAATTCTAATTATAATCCTTTTGGATTTTCCTCAATTCAACTTATATTCCGAGTTCCGAAATATAATCAATCGTTCTGTTTCAATCACTTCCCAATTCACTTTTAAATTCATAATTGAATTTAAATAGTTAAATTATTCAAATGATAATTATCTCACTTAATTTATAAACATTGTTTATAAATATGACTTCCTTGTTTTATATATTAAACAAGTTTCCATTCCAAATTTCTATTTGAAACTCCATTCCTTTTATATTCCAAGTTATGGAATAAAAATCGTTCCCTTTCAAATGATTTCAAATTCTATTTTTAAATTCATATTTGGATTTAAATATTCAAATTATCAAAATGATAATTTTTCTACTTCATTTATAAACATCGTTTATAAATTCATTTCAATTCCATGATTATCCAATGAAAATCATTCCGTTTTATTTATAAACGTCGTTTATAAATTTACTTCAATTTTCTATATTATCTACTTTATAAACATTGTTTATAAATTCAATACTTGTTTTATTTATTCAAACAAGTTAATATTTCTAAGCCCATTCAAAATTCGAATTCTATTTTTAGAAAAATAGATTTCCCTTTTTAAATCTCAATTATCCTTTTCATGATATTTTTATATATTAATATTTGGGCCTAATGATATTTTAAACACCCAAACAACTAATAACAAATGACAGGGTTTCCAACACATCATATATGATAATATATATGAAAAATAAATAAATAATATTTTGAGGAATCCATTTGGATCCCTCCAACCTGTTTTTCCTGCATTCACAGACGTTAGCCAACATAAATAATACTCATCCTGCTTCAAGGCAGGATATCGCAGTATAGAAGGTAATCCACTATCATAGCGTGGGGCGCATAGGATCATCAGCTAATGATACTGCGGGCATCCGCTAATGGTACTGCAGGAACTATCCCGCTAATGGTACTGCAGGAACTATCCAATCACCAATATATATATAATAACCACAAACACCAATCCTAAATAACTAATATATATTTTAAATAGCCACAATAATATTTCAATGCATGCAAACAATTAACGAACAGTTATTTTAACTAAATAAAAATAATTCTAAATAAAATTTGAGTGAGATTTACTAACCGGGATTTTTATTTGCTAATTTTCCATTTAAATTCCTATTGTCTTGGCTACCACTTGAGTCGTCTTGAATGAATCCATTGTACGCCTATGACTATTTATTTTTATAAACCGGTTAAACATTTATTTATTTAAATTACTTAACAAATAAGTAAATAAATAATTTAATCTATTTGAATAAATATATTTAACAACTTACTTAAGAATTTCATTACCTTTTTAACCAATGTTTAATTCGTCTCCTTCTTTGTTCATATT
Source organism: Allium sativum (assembly GCA_030737875.1). Taxonomy (NCBI): domain Eukaryota; kingdom Viridiplantae; phylum Streptophyta; class Magnoliopsida; order Asparagales; family Amaryllidaceae; genus Allium; species Allium sativum. The sequence continues at coordinate 600,836,536 of CM060919.1, read as the reverse complement.
CGAACACCTCCACGTGACTTTCCAAGTCTGTTGCGCCTCCCATGTCCCACCAGAAAGTGACAATGTCTGGACTTTTTGAAGCTCTGACCTCCTCTCTTGCCAACCCACCAACCTCTTCCAACATACTACGATAAGTTCGCTGGTGAACACCTCAACCCCGTCAGGCCGAGATTTGAAGCCTCAACCCAGGTTGCATTGAGTAGCAGGAAATTTGAAGTCGAGCCATGTGACTGGAAAATATCGCACCCCAAAAACAACATGGCACCACACCTATCAATTTCCACCGTAGACCATTGAAGGTCCTCCCAGTCCCATCACCGCTTGCGCTCCAAAATCCATCAGACATCGCTCAACCAAAATCAGCAGGCCCAATTCCTCAAATATCCATTTTCGCATACCTCCAGTTCAACGAAATATGCATCGATCTCCACAAAGCATCGCACCCCCGAACTCCTTCGTGCCACACAGTAACTCGAGCCTCAGATCTCAAATCACGATGAACTTGAGACATGAACTGAAACCCGTCGAACCACTTAATGAAATCATGGCATCTAGTTTTTCAATTGTGGGGAGCTTCGATTTACGGTTTAGGGATTTTAAAAAGGAAACCATTTTTCTCTTTTACTGAAGCTTTATATTTTATAAAAAGAATGAGAGGAAATAGATTGACGAGGGGATGGCATTTTCTTTTGATTTTGATTTTGATTTGTTTGTGAAAGGATTTCAGGAAGGATTCAATATATATTTTCTCGAAGGATTAAATGGAAATCAGCATCGATTTTTCTTATCTGAGGAATGGAAAAATGAAAACAGAAGGAAAGAGGGGTTGCGCGTTTATATATATAAAGATGAAGACTTCAGTATTAAGGAATAGGTGTTATAGGTAGGAAACATAAAATTAATTACAATTTGATCTTTGATTTACTTTGATTTGAAATAAAGAGATTTTTTATTCTTTTTAAATTGATTCTGATTTGATTTTGATCCTATCCACTAAAATATATCAGGGTTCATAACTCGACATCACGAACCGCTATTTTAACCTACCGACTGACGTTTCAATGTATTTACTCTATTCTGGACTCAACAGAATAGACTATAAAATTTTACTCGAATGTATATATAAAATAACCATATTAAATTGATATAATATAATTTAAATTCAAAACAAATAAATTCCTCGATAATATATTATTATTATCGTCGTCTATATTCAAATAGAATATATATTGATCTTCTGAATTGTTTTGATTCAGTTTTATCTTCGAATTGAATTATTTCAAATTCTCATATTACGATAATTATTTATATTCGAAATAAACTGTATTTCGGTTTTTTAATCGATAACTCTATACATAATATCATTTATATTATCAACTCCATATTTAAAACCACATTAAATATTTAAAATTAATCAACCAAAAATCCAGGTCGTTACAGGATCGAATCAGGTGCTGAAATTGGTCTCATTGGATCGGGCTACTGGTTTATGATTCCGTAGTGTGGTCACACTAATAAATTTGTTCGGCGATATGGGAGGAATCGTTGTTTCAAGTTTTAGCCTCTATTACGCAGACTAGTTAGAAACTAATGGAATAATTAGCCAATCCTATTAGGATAATGACATGCAGATATAAATAGGGGGACTTAAGGAGAGAATAAGAGTTTCTGAACTTTAGGTTGAGCGTCTGTGATTCTCCGGTTCAAACTAAAACCCTAATTCTCCATTCTTTTTATTCATATTCATCGTAGATTGCATCTAGAAAATAGATCATCCTCAAGGAAAATTAGATCATGTCAAATTGCATAAAGTTCGAATATTATCAGTGTTGTCCATATCTACTCTTATCGAATTTACATTCAATTGGGGATTAGATGAGTGATAGATATCTCTCACATGGAAACTACAAATTGTATGGGTTAATTAGGATCAAATTTGTATGTTACATGCTGAATTCACCTTAGATCTGATCATATATGTTTAACTGAGATTATGACGTCTTAGGAAAACCTAATTTGATCATGTTAACCAGATAATTGTTAGATTAATCATGTTTATTCATATGTTAGATCCAAATCGTGTTAGATCTTTCATGTTTGCAATATGTTTTTGACCTTTTTATGATATGTTCTAATTTGTTTGATCATGAATCGTTGAATTGTTGGCTATTTTATTGAAATTGGATGAATTGCTTGAGTTGTATGGTAGATTCTTTGTCGTAGAAACTTTGGACTGAAGTATAGAGAAAAGCGGAGGTTTAGATGATCATAATGAGATGAAACTTGGCTGAGGCCCTCTGGAAGATGAGGGGTAGAAGCACGAAAAATATCATGCCAAAATAAGTTAACTGCATGGACTAGTACCGACCCATGTGGACCGGTACCGATCCATCACATTGTGATAGATGGCGACGAAATCTTGGGAAATGCATCGTGATGGTAAATGGAGGCTGCTTGCAAAAATTCAAGTCATTCGGAGTTGATTCAACATAGGTCAAAGATGGATTACTCAAGTACGAGGATGGACCGGTAAAGTTTTCAATAGGAATGTCGAATAGCTATGATAATGGACTAGCAGGATATACATGAGGGACAAAATGATGTATCAAGAAACTTAGCGGAAAATGGCTAGGTATATAGACCGGTACCAATCCATCATGGACTGGTACTGATCCATCAAACTAAGGAATAGGGTGCCGATGTTTTGGGGACTTGAGGGTGATGGCTCCTAGGGGTTGCTGATGAAGTTTGGTGATGAATGGACTTCGGATGATCAACATGAAACTCAATGATGGATAGTGCTTTGATTGTGAACTAAAGTTGGAGTGGTCGGAGCTGGATTGATGTGATACTGGTCGTGATGCGATATACGATCCAATAGGATGATGGATTGACTCAGGTGGGAGTTGGTCAAGGATGATAATGGAATTGGTTTGAGAAGTCACTAGAACTAAAGATATGATCTCCAAGAAGAAAGGCTCCACAAATTTGAAGTGTCGAGGAATCATCGGTAATCAGAGTGTTCTAGTGGACTCAAAGCAGGGGTCTCATGGAGATGCCCATCACGTTCGGATGGATAGATAGCGTACCCTAGGCAGTCATGATGGACCTAGTTGTCCTAGTCGATTAAGGCAAACATATGTAGTCATGATGGCTTATGGTAGTTTGGCTAAAACTGGGTTTTTTCCATTAGCTCTTTTGATAGTTGAAAGCAAGTTCGATTATCGATGGATTCAAGGCTGTAGCCGATAATAGCTAAGATATTGGATGTTATGGATGCTACGGTTGATTGTGTGCTTTCTTCTCCGTTTTCTCTGAGTAGGCTATAACCATAGGGTATCAAAGAGTAGCGGAATTGGGGTTATCCTTTCCTATTCTGTAATAGCATGTGATGGATGGTTTTCACGTGCTAACTTAGTAGTTGTCGGGAAGATCAAACGGTCGATCCGCCTATACTCATATTATACTATGTAACTACTGTTAGTTATCTTATCGCTCACTAAGAATTTTGTCTGACTCAAGGTTTTATGTTTCCCTCTTATTACCTTGGGTTGTTCATCAATGTTGTTGATGAGCAGGCTGAGTAGAACGTAGCAGGTTTTAACGCCGATGATGCCGTATGGTGATGAGCAGGAGGCCGGCGTACTATTACTATTAGGGATTGTGGAATGGATAGTTAAGGCAAAACTAAGACTAGAGGGGGGTGAATATTGTTTTTACTAATTTAAACAAAATCTAAAACTTATATGAAATACTATATGAATCAAACACCACAGAAACAATCACAGACACAGAATAAAAAAGCAAAGATAAACAAAAATAAAGTGTAGAAAAGGAAAGAACACATCGCATATTATACAGGTTCGGAATTGCTCATACGTCCAGTCCCATGCAACGCTGGATTGCGCAAAGTTTTATTACTATATCAATATCCAATTACAATCCTCCTTGATTTCACGGCTACAAGGGATACCACTGATTCCTCGCACACTTGATCAAGTATATCCTCCTTGATTTCACGACTATAAGGGATACCACTGATTACGCGTCCTTGATTTCACAACTACAAGGAATACCACCGATTACTTTCACAACCCAAACAATTACAAACAACCCTATAACTCTTTAATAGCACTTGATTCGGAGAGTAATGAGTAGAGAGTGAGAAGAGAAGAAGTTTAATGAAAATAGAATTAATTCGGTAGAGTATAAGTGTAGAAATCATAAAAATGAGAAGATATAATGGTGTAAAGAAAGGAGATGAAGATGGAGAAGAAGAATGATAAAAAAAGTCGAAATCATCCTCTATTTATAACATTTGAAAGGTCGCAACGTTTCTGAACCGTCATAAATAGTGAAAAGACACTTCCTTTCAATTTTGAAAAAATGACAGTTTTATGTCGACATGTATGAAAATGTATGTCGACGTATTATGTTTAAAAATTGAATTTTGAGCATTTTTCAAGTGCTTTGATACATATATAATTTTGGAAATTCTTAAATTAAAACATAGTGTTATAAATGAATATTATAAAATAGAAAATCATATAAAAACAAAAATATAAAATACATAAACATATCTATAAAATTATAAAGTTAAAACTATATAAATATAAAGAGTATAAAAGTATAAATATATAAAAATTATAAAACTTGAGTTTGAAATCAAAAGTAAAGAAAATAAAATAAAATAGAGAAGATAGAGATTGAAGATAGAATTTTAGAAATAGAATTTGAAATCAGAATTGAAAACAGAATTTGAATTTGAATTTGAATTTGAATTTGAATTTGAATTTGAACTTGAACCTGGAGTGTTATTCAGAGTCTTACATAAACTATGACTTTATTACTATATATATCTTGAACTCTTGAAATCTTGAATACTCATGAGTCTTAAATCATCTCTGAATTCTGAATCTCTTAAATCTTTAAACTGTACAGTCTTGGATAATAATTCCTATATATAAATCCTGCATATGTGTGTATATATATATTCTAGATAAAAGTGTTAGTATATATTTTATAATCAATTAGTATTGAAATAAGGTTATTGTCATCAAAACTCCATTCTCCAACAATTACTACCTACTATATAGATATTTCTTTTCTATTTCCGCTATTTGTTGGTGGTTATTGATACTCTCAGGGATGTAGTGAGACATATTGTATTCAGAGATTCATGTACTGATATGTATTGTACTTGAGATTCTATGGTTTTATGAAGATTTGATTTTCTGTTCAGTTATGCTTCACTACTATATCATGTTTTATATTTTATTATTATATGTTATCCATGCGTTTTGAGTTATACGACAGGTTTCATTTCGAGTTATTTTTCCTTGATGATCATCCCATATCAGCATGGCATGTCATACAGCGCGCCGTTTCCTTAGTTCGATGCGGAAGGTATGGGGCGGTTGTCACATTTGATATTAGAGCTTTGGTTAATCGATTTTACCCAAAGTTCGCATGTGTAAAATTGTATATGAAATGTACTTGTAATTTTTAAATGGATGATTACTATATAATAATATATAGTATAGTAGGTTAGTGGGCACTTGAACACCAATGTGGCCTTTCTCTAATGTGAATTGATCATTATCGTTTCAGCTAAAGAATGAGTCGACGAACTTTGAGACACGTTGTTAGGGATGAGCCTACGACTGGAGGGGTAGGCGAGGGTAGCTAGTTAGGAGCTGTAGCTGCTATGCTCGATTGTCCTGCTATGTTCGAGGCCATGATGACAGTGATCGTGAGGAGGATGCTCACTCCAGAAGCGGTAGTAAGGCGTGGTGTTATTGTGCAGGCACCTAGAGTTGTTGATTTCATGAAGCTCTGCAAGGATTGTATTTCTCTGTGTGGTAAGACGTTTGTTGGTACGGAACCTACCGTCGAGATTCAGAATTGGTTGAATACTTGTGTTCGAATTTTCTGAGATTTGGGAATTGACGATGCAACAAAACGGAAACTTGCATCGAGGCTGCTACAAGGACGAGCGATGGACTGGTGGAACTCTATTACTTATGAGACTCCGGAGGACCAAATCACTTGGGATCGGTTAAGAACTAAGTCTGATGAAAATTTTATTTCTACGGTTCAAAAGACGATACTCTTCAAGAATTTTGTTGAGCTTAAGCAAGGAAGTAGACGTGTTTGAGTATGTGGCTGAGTTTGAAGCTGTATCTAAGTATGCTCATTCATATATTGAGACTCCTTATTAGAAGAATAATAAGTTTATATTAGGACTGGATGAGGGACTTAGAAAAAAATTGATTGACCTTAGTGATGATTCTTATAAGAAATTGGTCGAGAATGCTTTGAGGAAGGAGAGTTTGTTTCCGAAGAAAGTGGAGGCTGTTGTTGAGGATAAGGAGGAATCAAAACCATAACAAGGTGATAGCAACAAGAAAAGATGGAATGGTAAGAGAAATAGCAACAATAAGGAAAGAATAGCGTGAAGAAATCGAAAGGAGAGATTACTTGTTATAACTGTCAACATAAGGGTCATTTTTCCAAGGATTGTAAGAACGCCAAGGTGGAAAGGAAGTGCTTCAACTAAGATAAGCCTGGGTATATGAAGAAGAATTCTTAGAACCACAAAGGGTAAGTAGGTTGTGAGGGCGTATGGTTTGGATGATGTGTCATCTTCCTCAAGGGGTCCGACTGCTGAGGAGAAGGGTAAGAATATTGTTGTGCAAGGTATTCGTTCTATCATAGATGTTTCGGTTTGAGTTTTGTTTGATACCGGAGCATCACATTCTTTTATTTGTAATGAGCTTGTTTGTAAGATAGACTTAGAACCTGAGATTGTTGATAGACCATTAGTTGTGACTAATCCAGTGGGGGGTTCGTCGAGCCTTTGTACGTTTTTTGTGGTCTTGTTTTATCTAGTCATGGTTGCTCTTTTATGTGTGATTGTTTTGTTTTAGAACTTTGCTGGGTTTGGGATTATTTTGGGCATGGACTGGTTCAACAAGTATGCGGCTATTGTGGATTGCAAAAGGCTTAAGGTAAGGATCGGGAATGTAAAAGTGCGAATGATAGTGATACATTCTCTATTAGAGGATGGAGTATTGGTTAGCTTTATATTTGCTTGTGATTCCATGGAATGAGTTGTCATCTATGCCAATTATATGTGGGTTTTATGATGTGTTTGATAAGATCAGAGGATTTCGCCCACATTAAGAGATTGGGTTTTAGATTGATTTAATGGATGAAGCCAAACCTATTGTTATGCCTCTTAGGCGGATGGTGCCAAAGGAACATCGATAGTTAGAGGTGCAAGTGAACGATCTTTTGAGTAAGGGATTCATTCAGAGAAGCAAACCCGACTGGAGTGCACCAGTTTTGTATGCAACCAAGGCTGATGTATCATTGCGATTATGTATGGATTATCTAAGATGAATAAGGTACCCAAGAAGAACAAGTATCCATTGGCGAGAATCGATGACTTGTTTGATTAGCTTCGTGAAGCTAAGGTGTTTTCCCAAATGAATTTGGCGATGGGATTTTGCCAACTATGAGTGGCTAGGGATAATGTGTCGAAGACTGCTTTTAGGACACCATCTGGATTTTATGAGTGGCTGGTAATGCCGTTTGGATTGACTAATGCACTAGCATATTTCATGGATCTTATGAATTGATTTTTCAGGGATTAGTTGAAAACATTCGTACTTGTGTTCATGGACGATAAATTGGTTTATTCCGAGACCACGGAAGAAAATAATACACACTTGAGGATTGTTTCGGAAATCTTACATAAACATTAGTTGAGGGCTATTTCTTGAGCTGTCACTTCTAGAAGGAAGAAGTGAGATTCTTGGGTCATGTCGTATCGGGACAAGGAATAGTGGTGGATCCCACTAAGGTGGTGGCAATTCAGGATTGAATCGACCCAAGAATGCAACGGATGTTAGGAGTTTCCTTGGATTAGTCGGATACTATCAGCAATTTATCAAGGATTTCTCTAAGATAGTTGCACCATTGACTAGATTGACGAAGAAGAATCGGGTCTTCGTATGGGACGCAAAGTTCGAGCAAGCCTTCGGAATTTTGAAAGAAAGATGGACGAGTGCTCATGTGTTGACTATTCCGAATGGGAATAAAGAAATGGTGGTATACACAGATGCATGTAGCACTAGACTTGGAGCGGTGCTAATGCAGAAGGATAAAATTGTGGCTTATGCAAGTCGACAACTGAAGCCGCATGAAAGGAATCACCCGACTCACGATTTAGAGTTAGCGGCAATAATATTTGCTTTGAAGATTTAGAGGCATTGCTTGTTGGGAGTTAGATTCGAACTGATTACACATCATAAATCGTTGAAGTACCTTTTCTCCTAGAAAGATATGAACCTTCGGCAGCAGTGATGGTCAGATTTTTTGGCTTGGTATGACTTTGGGATAACCTATACTCTAGGTAAAGGTAACGTTGTGGCCGACGCATTAAGTTGAAGACATGAAAGTTTGGGTTCCATGTTTACGTAATGGAAACATCTTGAGTATTTGGTTGGATTTGATGTTAGATCTCATTGTGAATTAGAGCCCGAGATGTTAGCAAACTTATAAATCAAACCGACCATCATCGAAAGGATTGGCAAAAGCCAGAAGCAAGACAATAAACTTATGGGAATCGTAAGAAGATTGGAGATGATAGTAGAGCCCTAGGAAATTAAGGATTACAAAGTGATCAAGATGGCTGGCTTTGTAAGAACGGACGACTAGTTGTTCCCGACATAGATGAATTAAGGGATGAGATTCTAAAGGAAAGTCATCTCTCTCGACTGGCGATTCATCCTGGTGGTAATAAGATGTATCGAGATATGAAGCAAGTCTACTATTAGGAAAGTATTAAAAGGGATGTTGGGAAGTTTGTCTCAAAATGTACGAACTGTTAGTTGGTTAAAGCCGAGCAGAAAAAGCCAAGTGGATTGCTACATCCATTGGAAGTTCTTACGTGGAAATGGGAGCAAGTGTCGATGGATTTTATCGATAGATTACTTAGAACAAGAGTGAAAAATGAAAGTAAATGGGTCATCGTGGATCGCTTGACTAAAAGTGCAAGGTTTTTTCCTGTCAGATCAATGAGGGCATCAAAATTGGCCGAGTTATATCTTAAGTGAATAATTCGATTCTATGGGATTCTGAAAAGTATTGTTAGCGACCGAGATCCGTTATTCACCAGTTGATTCTGGAAGAGATTGCAGCAAACATTAGGAACCGAGCTATGTATAAGTACATATTATCATCCCCAGACAAATGGTCAGACTGAAAGGGTTAATGAATATTGGACGATCTTCTTAGAACTTGTGTATTGGACTTTTGAGGATCATGGGAAGACCGTATGCATTTTGTCGAGTTTACTTATAATAACAATTACTAGTCAAGTATTGGAGTGGCACCATATGAGGCATTGTACGATAGATCGTGTAATTCTCCATCTTTTCGGTTTGAAACTAGCGAAAAGTTAGTACCTAGACCTGAAATGATAAGAGAAACATCAGATAATATTGAGATCATTTGACAACGAGTGAATGTAGCCCAAGATCGTCCGAAAAGTTATGCCTATAAGCGACGTAAGGAATTGGAATTCTCAATTGGAGTTTAGTGTTTGTTAAAATCCACCTCTAAGGAATGTTGTTTGTTTTGGAAGGAAAGGGTAATTAGAGCCAAGGTTTTCGGACCATTTCCGATAATCGAGCATATAGGGAAGCTCGCCTATAGATTGGATTTCCCTGAGAAGATGGAGAGTGAACATAATGTGTTTCATGTATTGTTTTTATGGAATTTTGTGGACGACTCGAATATTGTGGTATCACCTAATCAGTTTGAAAATTTAGAGGTCGAGTCTGAATTTTCTAGGCCTTCGAAGCCGCTTCACGTCGTGCGGAGTGAAACTAAACAACTTAGGAGGAAGGTTGTTAAGCAAGTCAAGGTACAATGGGGGTGAGAACAATGATGATTGCATGTGGGAAACGGAAGAGAGTATAAGGTCGACCCATCAAGAATTCTTCGAGTGGTATATCCCATATATTGTATCTTACTTGTACCATTGTGACTTGCTCTAATAGAATTCTGCATGCTAGGATGTGATTTTGATTGCAAGGACTGTTGGATGATAGATTGAATGATCGTGGATAGTAGGCATGCGAGATATTATGGTTGCTCGTGTTTGCTTGGAATTTCGGGAGAGAAATTCATAAAGGGGGAGAATGTAATGACCCGTGTTTTACGAGTCGACGGATCATAAAATAATTATATTTTATTCGCTGGTGGTTGGATCATTCTCAGATTTTAATATGTTATTCATGGGGTGTGAGACATATCCATGATTTTTACCAAACCTAATTATGACCATTTTATGCTTTAGTTTCCTGTTTAGGCCACAACTTTTGATAGGGATCGAATCAGGTGATGATATTAGTCTTATTGGATCGGAATGGTGGTTTACGATTCTGCAGTGTGGTCAATTAAAGAATTGGTTCAGCGGTTTGGGAGGAATCGCTATTTTAAGTTTCAACTTCTATTAGGTACAGTGGTTAGCAACTAATGGGCTGATTAACCAAGCCCATTAGGTCAATGACCTTCAGATATAAATAGGGAGACTTGGGGAGGGACTAAGGGTTTCTCTCTTCATTCTAAACTTTAGGTTGGACGTTTGTGATTCTCTGGTTCAACCTAAAACCCTTATTCTCCATTTTTTCATCATAGATTGCATCTAGAAGATATATCATCATTACGGAATATTAGATCACGTCAAATTGCATCAATTAAAAGATTATCAGCACTGTCCAGATCTAATCTCGTCGGATTTACATTGAATTGGGGATTAGGTGAGTGATAGATATCTCTCACACCGAAACTACGGATTGTATGGGTAAATTAGGATCAAATTCATATGTTACATGCTAAATTCACCCTAGATCTAATCATATATGTTCAACTTTGATTTAGACATTTTAGGAAAACTAATTTGATCATGTTAACTAGATAATTGTTAAATTAATCATGTTTGTTCATATGTTAGATCCAAATCATGTTAAATCTCATATTTGTGATAGTTTATGACTTTTTTATGATATATTCTTGTTTGTATGATCATGAATCATTGGCTATTTGATTGAAATTGGATGACATGTTTTTGATATGTTTATGACTTTATTATGATATGTTTTTGTTTATATGATCATGAATCATTGGCTATTTTATTGAAATCAGATGAATTGCTTGAGTTATATACTAGATTGTTTGCCATAGAAACTTAGGATCGAAGTTTGGAGATAATCGAAGGTTCAGATGGTCAAAATAGAACGAAACTTTGTGGAGGCACTCTAGAAGATAAGGGATGAAAGCTCGAAAATTCTTGTGCCAAAATAAGTTAACTGTGTGGATCGATACCGGTCTATATGGATCGGCACCAATCAATCACATTGTGATGGATGGCGACGAAATCTTGGAGAATACACCAGATGGTAAATCGAGGTTGCCTACAAAATTTCAAGTCATTCAGAGTTGATTAGAGATGGGTCGAAAATGGATTACTCAAGTACAAGGATCAACCAGTAGGGGATTCAATAGGAACATTAAATAGCTATGAAAATGGACTGGCAGGACGTACTTAAGGGACAAAACAATGTGGTCAAGAAACTTAGCCGAAAGTGCCTAAGTATATTGGCCGGTACCGATCCATCAAATTGAGGAATAGGGAGCTGATGCTTCGGGGACTTGAGGGTGATGGCTCCTAGGGGTTGCTTAAGAGGTTTGGTGATGAATGGACTTCGGATGATCGACATGCAACTCAATGATGGATAATGCTTCGATTGTGAACTCAAATTGGAGTGGTAGGAGTTGGATTGATGTGATACTAGTCGTGATGCGATATATGATCCAATAGGATGATGGATTGACTCAGGTGGCAGTTGGTCAAGAATGATAATTGAATTGGTTTGAGAAGTCGCTCGAACTAAAGATGTGATCTCCAAGAAGAAAGGCTCGACAGATTTGAAGTGTCAAGGAATCGTCGATAATCGGAGTGTTCTAGCGGACTCAAAGCAAGCGTATCATGAGGACACCCATCAGGATCAGAATGGATAGATCGTGTACCCTGACTAGTCATGATGGGTCTAGTTGTCCTAGTCAATTAAGGAAAACATACGTAGTCATGATGGCATATGGTAATTTAGATAGAACCGGGGTTTTTCCATTAGCCCTTTTGATCGTTGAATGCAAGTTCAATTATCGACAGATTCAAGGCAGTAGTCGGTGATAGCTAGGATATTCGATGCTATGGTTGATTATGTGTTTTCTTCTCTGTTTTCTCTGGGTAAGCTATCATCATAGGGTATCGAAGAGAAGAGGAATTGGGGGTTGTCATTTCCTATTTTGTAATAACATATGATGGATGGTTTTCACGTGTTAACTTAGTAGTTACCAGGAAGCTCAAATGGTCGATCCACCATACTCATATTATCCTATGTAATTTTTGTTAGTTATTTTATCGCTTACTAAGACTATTATCTGACTCAAGGTTTTATGTTTCCCTCTTATTACCTTGGGTTGTTCACCAATGTTGTTGATGATCAGACTGAGTAGTAGGTAGCAGATTTTGGTGACGATGATGCTATGTGGTGACGAGCTGGAGGCTGGCGTACTATTAATACCTACTATATAGATATTTCTTTTCCATTTCCGTTGTATGTTGATGGTTATTGATACTTTGAGGGAAGTAGTGAGGAATATTGTACTCATAGATTCATGTCCTGAGATGTATTATACTTGAGATTTATGGTTTTGTGAAGATTTGATTTTCTGTTCAGTTTTTCTTCCTTGATGATCGGCCCATATCGGCCTAGCACGTCATACAGCGCGCCTTTTCCTTAGTTCGGCGTGGGAGGTATGGGGAGGTTGTCACACTACCTATGTACGGAAACCGAAGAGATCCCTAGGCATGCTTTTTGTGCACAATAAACCATCCTCTTTCGTTATAATAAGAAACAACCAAGTTAACTTACTCACGTACGGATTAGGATTTAACTCCCAGGCGTGCTCTGGGTTAAACGATAAACCGTTGTATTATGATTAATTCTGTAATGATTTTTAATTTTGTTAAATGGATTTCCAAACATTAATTGTGTTTGAAGGATTAGGCTATCTTGTTGGGTTTTGGCAAGATCACTTGATCATGGATTTCTAGACATGGACTATGTTTGAGGGGCTTAATTGTCTTGTCAGGACTTGGCAAGATCACTTAGTCATAGCTCGGGTATGGACCATACTCAATTTATATTTCCAGGTATGCATTATGCTTGAAGGGTTGTGCTGTCTTGTCAGGACATGGCAAGGAAATTCAATCATAACTCGAGTATGGAATGTACTCGGTACGGACTTCCAAGCAAGGATTATGCTTGAAGAAGTAAAACTGTCTTGTCAAAATTTGGCAAAACGGTTCGCTTTGTTTATTTGCAGGTATGAATTATACTTGCTTTGAATAAGCCCAAGGAGGTCATGGATTTCTTTATTTTGATTTCTTTCATATTACGGTCCAGAGAAATCGTTGGATTATACAGATTTTCTATTATATTACGATCCAAAGAGATCGTCGGATTTTCCTAGTTTTTTGTTATATTATGATTTAGAGTGATCATGGTCTCTTATTGTAATCCGGAGAGATCGTGGAAATTCATTGGAATTATGGATTTCTAGTTATCTAATAACACGATCCAGAGTGATCGTGGCTTTCTATTAATACAATCTGAAGCGACTGTGGTTTTCTATTAATATGGTCCAGTGTAACAAGGGATTTCTAGTTTTCTATTATTATGATCTAGCGTAATTATGGATTTTCGGTCTTCGAATATAGGATTTCTATTCGGACTTCTTTGTTTTTCTCTGGACTTCTGGATTTTCCAAAACATGTCTTCCACAACAAAACATGTTTCAGGAGGCAAGGGTTGACCCGCCTTTTTATAAGGCAGTCACATATTGTATATTTAGCTATCAAAGTGCTCAGGACTTGAGCACGGGCTTAGACGAGCCCAAACATACTCGATCAAAGTATCAAAACCTCAATAATATGGATGTATGAAGGTTGGATTCCGGGTCGGTGAAGCTTGGTTCGACCCTCCTCCGCAAACACATCACTTCAGCTCGAACAAGCCTGGGTCTGCTCTTCTGGCTCGATGTGCCACGTCACCATCATCACTTCAACTGTTTTTCAGATCAGCTAAACCCGGGTCGGCATGGTCAAATGGAGTAATGCCAACTGAGACTCTAATATTTTCTAGAGACTCATTTAATCACCTGAGCATGATCCACCAATTACACCGCGAACTCCGGATAGGATGCCACATGTCTTGACCAACCCGGATTCCTACTCATCTATAGATACACCCCTAGGGCCGCACTTTCAGGAGATCGAACTCTCTTCTCTCTCGAAGATCAGTGCAAGGACATTGCCAGTGCCGAACATCAACTCTTTTCTCTACTTTTCTTTCATATAAACTAACTGTGTTGTAATTATATAAATAAAGATAGATTACACTTAGTGGACGTAGGCCTGATTATCGAACCGCTATAAACCTCTTGTCTCCTCTTTATTTCATGTATTATGTGATTGATATTCTGTGATTATGTGCTGGTGGAAGTATCGTTTTCCACATATACACTTCTTGAGAACTGATGTTTCAGCAAATTAAATATGAAGTGTATTCTAATAGTTAGATGTGGTTGTAATACGTAAATTTGGATGAAACTGAAATTTAATGCATAATAATTTCATAATAAAAAAAGGAATTTGAATAAATAAATAGTAAGAGGATTGAATTAATAAATGAAAAGATAATAAAATAATTATATAAGAACATTAAACTAAAATAAATAAGTTAATTCAAAACTGTACATGCATACTCAAGTTTAAGTAATGAATTAATCAGTTAAGAAATAAGTAACTATAAGGAACTAATTGGTTAATTATTCCTATTAATTGGTTGGGACCAAAAACTTTATAGGAAAAGGAAGGTTGCAACCATAATTAATTGGTAATAAATGAAATTTGAATTCAAAAGGTTGTAATTCGTTAAAGGAAATCAATTTTGTAATTCAAAATAAAGGAGTAATAAATAAATGAGGTTTAAATCTAGAAACCGTAACTAACATAGAAAAATGAATTAACGAGACTGATTATAATTGGAATTGTAATAAAGGTTAATGGCTCTAAACTTAGTAAGTTGACTTAAATATCTTAGGAGATACGTATTAGGTTTAATGTGGACAAATTGACATTTATTGTATAGAATTTAATAGGGATTTATATGTAACAAAATATTAAGGTAGGCTTTATTACCTTAAATGAAATAACTTATGGCTAAATCTGATATTAATTAACTGGACTCAATGGTTTAGTGATGCGAGGTTAGTAAACTCATTCAATGAAAGTTTACCCTTCATTTGAGGCCACCAGTAGTTGGGTGTACTTACAACTTATGTAGGATATATTAGTGTATTAACTTTAAATAATCATACCTTGCTCATACGTTACCCAAATTAACCAAAACAGGATTTGTTAGGATCGCATGCTTGCGGGCTACATAATGGAAATGGGTTGGAACCATTTTGAAACGACCCGAACTTCCCCGGTCCCCAAAGAGATGAGAAAGAACGGATTGTTTTGAGAACACGACAAAATAGAACACAGACGGAAGAACATTTCATTGTATATTACAACAATACATCAGATTACAAGAATATACAGAGTATAAACAAATAAATATTACACAGAAATATCAGAGATTTAAATTACATTTAAATACATAGCAGCGGAAAATAATAAAATACACAACTAGAAGAGATATATAGATACAAAGCTTTCCGGATATCGTTCCAGCTGTAAACCAGGATCCTGTGAATATAAATCTGCAAAACCAAAACTACTAGCTGCCCGTGTCAAAATAAGGGCACCCAGAGTTTAGGTTAAAACAATAAACTCCAGGTTAGTCATGTGACTGGTGTGAGAACTAAAACAGTTATTAATCTTTATTTTAAAGTTAGGTAAATCAAGGGACCACGCCGTATAACACGGAACGGGTTTCCTCCCAAGAATACCAGTGCATAAAACGAACAGCGCAATGCTAAATAAAGAAAAATGAAGCTATTATAAGACCCAGGTCCTATCACACAATGCAACGCAAGCCGGGGGATAGAGTTTTCCCTTATAATAGCCAAAGCATGCTTGATACGTTTAAAAACAGATTATTTGATACTACTATAAGTGCATAGTGTATAAAACAACTTCAAATCATAAGTATCAATCATAGACGGCATGGGTACCATATATCATGTCGCCATACTAGGCTCTACAAATAAAACCGCAAATGTCACGTATTTGGAAATTGGATTTCCATCTATGAACCGAGGCAAAAGATAGTCCTCAACCGATTCGAGACGCTCTAGCCCGCCCCTCATGCAAGTACTCAGTCAAGCCTTTGGATCGTCAGGGCCGGTCCACCGATGTGGATTAAAATTCCTGAACACTGCGTTTCCCCGCCCTTTGGGGCGTAAATGAGCCAACGAATGACTCCATCGGACCCAGATCGTCCGATCAAACCGAGGCGCCTCGCAACAGCAACAACCACACAGGTGAAAAGTATATAAATGTCAGGGCTGGTAGGTCACTGACACCACCCTAGCTAGAAAGAAACGCATGCCCTCCCTGAGGTCCTTCTCCCGTTTTTGGTTCACAACCGGGGTGTGAGGCTCGCGAATTCTCGTTACACAAAGCTATGCCACACAGGTTGTGCTTTGATCATCACCACAAGACTTTGCTTTTCAACAGAAGCCTCGATCAATTATCAATTGCATCTTAGCATGTCACACAGGCAAACCACTCTATGCAACCGATATCAGTCACACAGAATGAAATCCAATGTCAGACACACAGTCTATTTACAAGTCCGTTCTGGGTCTGAACAAAACCGGAGGCACTTTCCTCGCATATCCATCGATCTCCAAGCACATCTGGATGACCACCGATTGATTCCCTCATCTTGGGTGTACAGCCCAATCAAGATCATCAGTAATCACCCAAACGATGTGAAGACTTCCGATCTTCAACCACCGTCTTCATCTTCGACTTATCGTCGTATCAGTTATTCAGAATGGGATAAACCTGGTCTTTCCGAATAACTCGCGTATATTTTAGATAAGTGTTACACAAACACAACATACGCCTCATTCCAATTCATCAGTCACTAACTGTAAATTAATCGAGAGAATAATTTCCCAAATATTAACCCCGAAGGCCGAAACCAACATCAGATCAATATCCAGAAAACCATTCTGCTTGGCTAACCGACAGTTAGTTTCTAAATTTCACATTCATAGGGAAAGGTTCCCATTAATTTTATCCAAGATAAATTCCTTGAATTTATTCTCTAATCTTCTTTTGAATTTCGATTCAACTAGTCGGGATTAACGAACCTTACCGAAGTAATCATTTGTTTTAATTTCCCAATCCCAACCTATTCATCCCATGAAGTAAAACTGGTTATACTTCATATCTTACACCACGGTGTTATCGGTAAATTCAATTACCATTTCACGTTCAAATCTAATTAAAGATTTAACTAACGCCTGGAGCAAAACTGGTGATACTCCATTCTCGATCCTTTCAATCTAATTAAAGATTCATTAAAACTCCACTTAGTTTTAATCTTTAACTGGGTTAAAGAATCAGTGTCATTTAAAACACGGTTCACGACAAACCCAAAATCACATTCCATTAATTATCGGGTTAAAGAACGAGTGTTATTTAAAACACTGTCCACGATAAATCCAAAAATCAATATCAATTCAATTCCAATTAAATATTATTTAATTGGTACACTTCATTAAATCTAAATAAAAAGATTTAATCTTTTCTCAACTGGGTTCAAGAACAGTGTTAGTCAAGACACCATTCACGACAAACTCAAATCACATTTGATTATTAAATACAAGGCTCTGAATAGAAAATATATCGACTTATATTCAATATCAAATTCTACGACCAACTGATATCGTATTGGAAATAACGATATATATATATATCTATATCTTTCAAATTTCCATAACAACATATGTATAATCACGAAATCCAACATCGAAATATTCCGAAGACAATTTCGATTCAAATCCATTCCAATGCAATCATTGAAAATTCTGGTTATTTTCAAAACCATTTCAAATTCAATTTATTTAAAAATAAATAGAATTATAATTCTAGTTCAAAACTAGTTCATTTCGATAAAAATCTATTTTTATCTTTTCAAATATGGAGTTTTTCATCCCAATTCTTTACAAATCATTTCTTATGATTTTACACTAATTATTGATATTTTTAATAATTTTATCAAGGCCCGTACAGTCGATTTCCGCCAATGGCCATCGAACTGCACTTACAGCGACCTTTTTCAAATTTGATTTGGACATGATTCCATATCCAACCGTTAGATTTCTAATTTCTAATATTCGTTAGAAAGTTCTTTTCGATACGAACCCAACGGTTCCGGTTTTAGGAGAATCCGACGGTCGGATCTCCCGTAATATCCGTTCGAAGTCAATGGTCGAAATTCGCGAACTGCCGCGGCGCGGCGCGTTCTATTCAGGCCATTATATTATATATATAATATATACTTCGTCGATTTCAATTCAAAACGTGCTTTATAAATCGTTTTTAAATTCATTTTCAAAACGGTTTCAACTTCATATTCAATTTCAAATCAAAATTGAATATTCCAATCTAAATTCATTTCAAATTGATTTCAATTCAAATTGATTTCAATTCAAATTGATTTCAATTCAAATTGATTTCAATTCAAATTGATTTCTAATTCAATTTCAGTTCGTTTTCAATTCAATTCAATTTCAATTCGAATTCATTTCTATTCAATTTAAATTCGAATTCATTTCTATTCAATTTCAATTCGAATTCATTTATTTTCAATTTCAATTGGAATTTATTTATATTCAATTTCAATTCGAATTTATTTATATTCAATTCTTTTCAAAATATCAGATTTTGAAATCACTTTCGATATTCATTATAAAATGAATAAAATCGATATAAATATCGTTCACGTCAAATTGGCGTCAATCTAATCAATATGGCTTCATATATTCCTATTTTCAAATATTCTATTTCAAATATTCCTTTTTCAAATATTTCTATTTTAAAACTGGAATGAGGCCCAATCAATTACCATATAATGTTAATTATATGGATTTTCTACAACACATGTATATATCAACAACGGTGAATAATCAACCATCATCCAAAGTGCATTCTACACTGTATAAGCATCAAATATAAATATTCAACGCTTATAACAGCCTGTCAATCAATCGATCGACATACAACTAAATAATCGGGATTAGTGTACGTCAAATATCATCCCAATACCCGTGTGGGGTTTCAAGAAATCAAACACAGATTTTTATTTGTGCAGTTGGGCGATGTGTAAAATTTATCGTCCTAATCAATGTCCTTCAAATAGGTGTACATAAACAAACTGTCCGGTTTGTAAATGAATATTTATTTATTCACATTCACGTTAAAAATTATATTTTTAACGATCAAACTATTTTATTCAACCTATGAATATTCTATTCGGTTCATTTATTAAATAAAATGTTATCTTTATTTTTCTAACTTATTTTTAGAAAATTTCGGCGGCATAACGGCACGATACTAGAAACGGGACAAGGCCTAGCCTTATCCCCGGTCTAGTGAAGGCCCACGCCATTCACACATCAATCAAATCAATTTCATTTCTCCAAACAATTCAATTCAAACCAAATAATCTAACCAACTACACAACCAAACAATTAAACAAACAAGCCATCCATGGTCTGTGGATGACGGGTGTCGGGTGCTACTAAACACCGTCTGCATCCTAGTATATATATAACTAGAAAAAGAAATTGAAGAGTGAGAAGTTCTCACCCATAGCTAATCCAAACGCCACGACTCTTCATAGGTAGGAAATCTTCGCCATTTTCGCCCTTTGCCACTTTCGTCATCCGTATCCACTATATATATAAAAATCGCATTTTTATATTATCACTTCATGTATAAAAATTATATTTTTATTTCCACTTTATATATATAAAAATCGAATTTTTATCTATATAAAAATCTCAACTTATATTTTAAACAAAATCACTTCTTTATATTGTTAATTCGCTACAACACATATAAAGGTCGTATTTTTATAATCACTAGTATATAATCAAAATCATATTTTCCCTTCGCTCTTCAAATAATAAAGATCATATTTTTAATATGCCACTGGTATAAAAATTATATTTTTAACTTTGCTATATTATAAAAATTATATTTTTAACCTTTTTATGATATAAAAGTTATATTTTTATTCTTCACATCGTATAAAGATTATATTTTTATTCTCTACATACAATAAAAATTATATTTTTAATGCTTCTATAATATAAAAATCATATTTTTAACACGGTGTTTATATTTTCAAAGTCAAATTCTAGTCTTCTAGTTTATATATAAAAACAAAGCATGTTCATATTTTCCTATTTAAAACTCTATATTTTCAAACAACGTTAATTTTTATCTACAAACTGATTTTTAAAACCATGTTATTTACATTAAAAGTAAAAATAAAATTTAATGTGGATTATATACAAAAAAACTAAAAATAAACAATGCTTAAAATCAGGAAAACTAAGTTTTAAATAAATTAAAATCAAGGAAACTCACTGTTTCCCGTCGAACTCGAGCTGGAGGGAGGTCAGGGGATCGGAGAGTGGTGTTGCGCCTTCAGGTGGTGGCGGCGGCTTGCTGGGCGGAGGCGCGGGGGTTACGAAGCTCGTGGGAGGTGGCGGCTAGGTTCAAATCGTGGTAGGGGGTAGGGCTTTAACGGAGAAGAAAGAGGAGGATGGAGTGAGGGAGAGGCGAACGAGGGGGGTGGCGCGGTCGGAGGCTGGCGGAGGGGGCGTGGGTGAGGGCGGCGCGTCGGCGAGATCGGGATCTGGAGGTTTTTTTTATCGATTTTGAAAAGGGTATGAACGACGGGGGGGGGGGCCTTAAAAGAAACTAGGGGTTGACTTTTTTTTAATTAATTATATAATTAATTTAATCCACCAAAAAGTTACCTTCCCATTCGAACTCCAATCGAGGCCCAACGACTGTCGCCCCTAGCTAATTACCCCCATTCCGAACACAATGGGATATGTATCGCAGGCCAATTCGACCATTACAATCAGTTTCCATTGAATTTAAAATATAAATCTGTATATATTCAATTTGAACGTACATTTCAATTTACCAGGGCCACATACTCACTCGAAAAATTCCAGAAAAATTATTTCTAACTTCGTATTGACGATACGGTCCTAACAAAACTAGCATCGTCGAATTCTGAGACCGTTTGAAAAATGGCCAATTTCCAGTCGATTAAAATCAACTGAAACCGGTCAAACGCGTTTTCCTTTGCCACGCTCACATACTGATTCGAAAAATTATGAAATTTGAAACCTAGCAATAACTTTACATCACGGACTCAACAAAAGTGGTTTCGTCGAAATCCGAGGTCGTTTGCAAAATTTCCATTTTCAAGGGCCTGAATTCCGTAGCGACTATTCAGAATTTTCAACTGGACATATCTTTTGATCCCCGCTATGAAATTTCAATTTTTCGGATTCGTTGGAAAGATATTCTCAATTAAATCCCATTATTTTTGGTTTCACTAAAATCCGGATTATTTTGCACCCGGTATGTTCAATTGAAGTTTGAAATCGAATTATCGAACTACCGCGCCGTTTTCAATTCCTTTTATAAATATAAATAAATATTTATATTCTATCGTCGATCTATATAACTATATACGATTGAATTTTATTCAAAATAAATTTCTCGTCGATATTATTTAAAATAATTCATTTTAAATAATCAAAATTCGCTAAAATTGCCAAAATAAAATTTTTAAACCGGCCCAGATTTTCGGGTTGTTACAATCTCCCCCACTTAAAACTTTTCGTCCCCGAAAAGGAACAAAGTCGAAAGTGGTTTGATTAGTCAACTCTACGCTCGATCTGGCTTTCATTCTCCAACTTTTCAGTTTCTGAGAATTTCCAAATTCTTCAAAAATTTGGCTAACACCCTAAATTTTCGAAAAATTTCGCCATAACCTCCCCTGCACCGGGAGCCACGGGAAAATCCCGAAATTGCCATATAGGCCTTCTGATCTCAAAAAGAAAAAGAAAAAGCCAAGCGGCTAGCCAATAGGCTCATAAAATCATCATCACCCAAACAAAACAGTAAATTATGTAGTAAACATGTACCTATTTGTCGGGCAAACAAATTTTATTCTCTGCTCTAGCCTCCTTGCTATGACCTGTTCAATGTAAGTATATGTATATGCAAGCAAATGCGACCAAATTTCAATAATATTCACTATTTGATACAATTAGGCGTAATGGTTCAAAATTATCAAACAAATAAACAAACAACACAAACATCAATCAATTAGTTGATTATCATTTCAAATGCATAACCTTTTTTTTTGATATATATACAAAAATCCCATTTTTGGTGCCAAATCACAACAATAAGCATTATCTAGTTTCGGTTCTCACACCAGTCTAATGGAAATATATAGGAATCCCACCTTCGAAACTTGAACATAAATGTTGATGATGCGATCGCTATCATCAATATCATCTCCGGGCGACTAGAGTGTGATGCTATATCTATCCAATATATTAAAACTTTGAATATACGTTTGCAAGGCGTATATGCAAATTCTTTATATACTGAATTGACCAAAATCAATATAAATAAATAATCAAATACGAATAGTTGATTTAAATTTTCAAAACAAAAATTGTTTTCATCTTAAAAATATACTCTTCACACTCGTTCTAGGATACTACTGATCCTATCTCTAACGAGTCATTCCCATTGGATACTATTAATCCAATCATCTGATGAATTCTTTCGTTCGGTTCTAATGTGTCTTGTTCTCTGAGCTTTGTAAACCAAAGCTCTGATACCACGCTGAAACGACCCGAACTTCCCCGGTCCCCGAAGAGATGAGAAAGAACGGATTGTTTTGAGAACATGACAAAATAGAACACAGACGGAAGAACATTTCATTGTATATTACAACAATACATCAGATTACAAGAATATACAGAGTATAAACAAATAAATATTACACAGAAATATCAGAGATTTAAATTACATTTAAATACATATCAGCGGAAAATAATACAATACACAACTAGAAGAGATATACAGATACAAAGCTTTCCGGATATCGTTCCAGCTGTAGACCAGGATCCTGTGAATATAAATCTGCAAAACCAAAACTACTAGCTGCCCGTGTCAAAATAAGGGCACCCAGAGTTTAGGTTAAAACAATAAACTCCAGGTCAGTCATGTGACTGGTGTGAGAACTAAAACAGTTATTAATCTTTATTTTAAAGTTAGGTAAATCAAGGGACCACGCCGTATAACACGGAATGGGTTTCCTCCCAAGAATACCAGTGCATAAAACGAACAGCGCAATGCTAAATAAAGAAAAATGAAGCTATTATAAGACCCAGGTCATATCACACAATGCAACGCAAGCCGGGGGATAGGGTTTTCCCTTATAATAGCCAAAGCATGCTTGATACGTTTAAAAACAGATTATTTGATACTACTATAAGTGCATAGTGTATAAAACAACTTCAAATCATAAGTATCAATCATAGACGGCATGGGTACCATATATCATGTCGCCATACTAGGCTCTACAAATAAAACCGCAAATGTCACGTATTTGTAAATTGGATTTCCATCTATGAACCGAGGCAAAAGATAGTCCTCAACCGATTCGAGACGCTCTAGCCCGCCCCTCAGGCAAGTACTCAGTCAAGCCTTTGGATCGTCAGGGCCGGTCCACCGATGTGGATTAAAATTCCTGAACACTGCGTTTCCCCGCCCTTTGGGGCGTAAATGAGCCAACGAATGACTCCATCGGACCCGGATCGTCTGATCAAACCGAGGCGCCTCGCAACAGCAACAACCACACAGGTGAAAAGTATATAAATGTCAGGGCTGGTAGGTCACTGACACCATCCTAGCTAGAAAGAAACGCATGCCCTCCCTGAGGTCCTTCTCCCGTTTTTGGTTCACAACCGGGGTGTGAGGCTCGCGAATTCTCGTTACACAAAGCTGTGCCACACAGGCTGTGCTTTGATCATCACCACAAGACTTTGCTTTTCAACAGAAGCCTCGATCAATTGCATCTTAGCATGTCACACAGGCAAACCACTCTATGCAACCGATATCAGTCACACAGAATGAAATCCAATGTCAGACACACAGTCTATTTACAAGTCCGTCCTGGGTCTGAACGAAACCGGAGGCACTTTCCTCGCATATCCATCGATCTCCAAGCACATCTGGACGACCACCGATTGATTCCCTCATCTTGGGTGTACAGCCCAATCAAGATCATCAGTAATCACCCAAACGATGTGAAGACTTCCGGTCTTCAACCACCGTCTTCATCTTCGACTTATCGTCGTATCAGTTATTCAGAATGGGATAAACCCGGTCTTTCCGAATAACTCGCGTATATTTTAGATAAGTGTTACACAAACACAACATACGCCTCATTCCAATTCATCAGTCACTAACTGTAAATTAATCGAGAGAATAATTTCCCAAATATTAACCCCGAAGGCCGAAACCAACATCAGATCAATATCCAGAAAACCATTCTGCTTGGCTAACCGACAGTTAGTTTCTAAATTTCACATTCATAGGGAAAGGTTCCCATTAATTTTATCCAAGATAAATTCCTTGAATTTATTCTCTAATCTTCTTTTGAATTTCGATTCAACTAGTCGGGATTAACGAACCTTACCGAAGTAATCATTTGTTTTAATTTCCCAATCCCAACCTATTCATCCCATGAAGTAAAACTGGTTATACTTCATATCTTACACCATGGTGTTATCGGTAAATTCAATTACCATTTCACGTTCAAATCTAATTAAATATTTAACTGACGCCTGGAGCAAAACTGGTGATACTCCATTCTCGATCCTTTCAATCTAATTAAAGATTCATTAAAACTCCACTTAGTTTTAATCTTTAACTGGGTTAAAGAATCAGTGTCATTTAAAACACGGTTCACGATAAACCCAAAATCACATTCCATTAATTATCGGGTTAAAGAACGAGTGTTATTTAAAACACTGTCCACGATAAACCCAAAAATCAATATCAATTCAATTCCAATTAAATATTATTTAATTGGTACACTTCATTAAATCTAAATAAAAAGATTTAATCTTTTCTCAACTAGGTTCAAGAACAGTGTTAGTCAAGACACCATTCACGACAAACCCAAATCACATTTGATTATTAAATACAAGGCTCTGAATAGAAAATATATCGACTTATATTCAATATCAAATTCTACGACCAACAGATATCGTATTGGAAATAACGATATATATATTTATATCTTTCAAATTTCCATAACAACATCTGTATAATCACGAAATCCAACATCGAAATATTCCGAAGACAATTTCGATTCAAATCCATTCCAATGCAATCATTGGAAATTCTGGTTATTTTCAAAACCATTTCAAATTCAATTTAATTAAAAATAAATAGAATTATAATTCTAGTTCAAAACTAGTTCATTTCGATAAAAATCTATTTTTATCTTTTCAAATATGGAGTTTTTCATCCCAATTCTTTACAAATCATTTCTTATGATTTTACACTAATTATTGATATTTTTAATAATTTTATCAAGGCCCGTACAGTCGATTTCCGCCAATGGCCATCGAACTGCACTTACAGCGACCTTTTTCAAATTTGATTTGGACATAATTCCAAATCCAACCGTTAGATTTCTAATTTCTAATATTCGTTAGAAAGTTCTTTTCGATACGAACCCAACGGTTCCGGTTTTAGGAGAATCCGACGGTCGGATCTCCCGTAATATCCATTCGAAGTCAATGGTCGAAATTCGCGAACTTCCGCGGCGCGGCGCGTTCTATTCAGGCCATTATATTATATATATAATATATATAATATATACTTCGTCGATTTCAATTCAAAACGTGCTTTATAAATCGTTTTTAAATTCATTTTCAAAACGGTTTCAACTTCATATTCAATTTCAAATCAAAATTGAATATTCCAATCTAAATTCATTTTAAATTCATTTCAAATTGATTTCAATTCAAATTGATTTCTAATTCAATTTCAGTTCGTTTTCAATTCAATTCAATTTCAATTCGAATTCATTTCTATTCAATTTAAGTTCGAATTCATTTCAATTCGAATTCATTTATATTTAATTTCAATTCGAATTTATTTATATTCAATTTCAATTCGAATTTATTTATATTCAATTCTTTTCAAAATATCAGATTTTGAAATCACTTTCGATATTCATTATAAAATGAATAAAATCGATATAAATATCGTTCACGTCAAAATGGCGTCGATCTAATCAATACGGCTTCATATATTCCTATTTTCAAATATTCTATTTCAAATATTCCTTTTTCAAATATTTCTATTTTAAAACTGGAATGAGGCCCAATCAATTACCATATAATGTTAATTATATGGATTTTCTACAACACATGTATATATCAACAACGATGAATAATCAACCCTCATCCAAAGTGCATTCTACACTGTATAAGCATCAAATATAAATATTCAACGCTTATAACAGCCTGTCAATCAATCGATCGACATACAACTAAACAATCGGGATTAGTGTACGTCAAATATCATCCCAATACCTGTGTGGGGTTTCAAGCAATCAAACACAGATTTTTATTTGTGCAGTTGGGCGATGTGTAAAATTTATCGTCCCAATCAATGTCCTTCAAATAGGTGTACATAAACAAACCGTCCGGTTTGTAAATGAATATTTATTTATTCACATTCACGTTAAAAATTATATTTTTAACGATCAAACTATTTTATTCAACCTATGAATATTCTATTCGGTTCATTTATTAAATAAAATGTTATCTTTATTTTTCTAACTTATTTTTAGAAAATTTCGGCGGCATAACGGCACGATACTAGAAACGGGACAAGGCCTAGCCTTATCCCCGGTCTAGTGAAGGCCCACGCCATTCACACATCAATCAAATCAATTTCATTTCTCCAAACAATTCAATTCAAACCAAATAATCTAACCAACTACACAACCAAACAATTAAACAAACAAGCCATCCATGGTCTGTGGATGACGGGTGTCGGGTGCTACTAAACACCGTCTGCATCTTAGTATATATATAACTAGAAAAAGAAATTGAAGAGTGAGAAGTTCTCACCCATAGCTAATCCAAACACCACGACTCTTCATAGGTAGGAAATCTTCGCCATTTTCGCCCTTTGCCACTTTCGTCATCCGTATCCACTACATATATAAAAATCGCATTTTTATATTATCACTTCATGTATAAAAATTATATTTTTATTTCCACTTTATATATATATAAATCGAATTTTTATCTATATAAAAATCTCAACTTATATTTTAAACAAAATCACTTCTTTATATTGTTAATTCGCTACAACACATATAAAGGTCGTATTTTTATAATCATTAGTATATAATCAAAATCATATTTTCCCTTCGCTCTTCAGATAATAAAGATCATATTTTTAATATGCCACTGGTATAAAAATTATATTTTTAACTTTTCTATATTATAAAAATTATATTTTTAACCTTTTTATGATATAAAAGTTATATTTTTATTCTTCACATCGTATAAAGATTTTATTTTTATTCTCTACATACAATAAAAATTATATTTTTAATGCTTCTATAATATAAAAATCATATTTTTAACACGGTGTTTATATTTTCAAAGTCAAATTCTAGTCTTCTAGTTTATATATAAAAACAAAGCATGTTCATATTTTCCTATTTAAAACTCTATATTTTCAAACAACGTTAATTTTTATCTACAAACTGATTTTTAAAACCATGTTATTTACATTAAAAGTAAAAATAAAATTTAATGTGGATTATATATAAAAAAACTAAAAATAAACAATGCTTAAAATCAGGAAAACTAAGTTTTAAATAAATTAAAATCAAGGAAACTCACTGTTTCCCGTCGAACTCGAGCTGGAGGGAGGTCAGGGGATCGGAGAGTGGTGCTGCGCCTTCAGGTGGTGGCGGCGGCTTGCTGGGCGGAGGCGCGGGGGTTACGAAGCCCGTGGGAGGTGGCGGCTAGGTTCAAATCGTGGTAGGGGGTAGGGCTTTAACGGAGAAGAAAGAGGAGGATGGAGTGAGGGAGAGGCGAACGAGGGGGGTGGCGCGGTCGGAGGCTGGCGGAGGGGGTGTGGGTGAGGGCGGCGCGTCGGCGCGTCGGCGAGATCGGGATCTGGAGGTTTTTTTTATTGATTTTGAAAAGGGTATGAACGACGGGGGGGGCTTAAAAGAAACTAGGGGTTGACTTTTTTTTAATTATATAATTAATTTAATCCACCAAAAAGTTACCTTCCCATTCGAACTCCAATCGAGGCCCAACGACTGTCGCCCCTAGCTAATTACCCCCATTCCGAACACAATGGGATATGTATCGCAGGCCAATTCGACCATTACAATCAGTTTCTATTGAATTTAAAATATAAATCTGTATATATTCAATTTGAACGTACATTTCAATTTACCGGGGCCACATACTCACTCGAAAAATTCCAGAAAAATTATTTCTAACTTCGTATTGACGATACGGTCCTAACAAAACTAGCTTCGTCGAATTCTGAGACCGTTTGAAAAATGGCCAATTTCCAGTCGATTAAAATCAACTGAAACCAGTCAAACGCGTTTTCCTTTGCCACGCTCACATACTGATTCGAAAAATTATGAAATTTGAAACCTAGCAATAACTTTACATCACGGACTCAACAAAAGTGGTTTCGTCGAAATCCGAGGTCGTTTGCAAAATTTCCATTTTCAAGGGCCTGAATTCCATAGCGACTATTCAGAATTTTCAACTGGACATATCTTTTGATCCCCGCTATGAAATTTCAATTTTTCGGATTCGTTGGAAAAATATTCTCAATTAGATCCCATTATTTTTGGTTTCACTAAAATCCGGATTATTTTGCACCCGGTATGTTCAATTGAAGTTTGAAATCGAATTATCGAACTACCGCGCCATTTTCAATTCCTTTTATAAATATAAATAAATATTTATATTCTATCGTCGATCTATATAACTATATACGATTGAATTTTATTCAAAATAAATTTCTCGTCGATATTTTTAAAATTATTCATTTTAAATAATCAAAATTCGCTAAAATTGCCAAAATAAAAATTTTAAACTGGCCCAGATTTTCGGGTTGTTACACATTTGGAGCATGTTACAATTTTAGGAAAAAAATGTTTGATTCAAATCAACCAATGTTAATCATTTTTTGACGATTAACAACCTAGGTGAGCAAACTCACTAACTCTGTCCAGTTTTATAATATTATAAACATTATTTAATATTGAAAAATAATAATTGAATGTTGTGTGATGATTGTTTGGATGATTTGCTAATTAATTGGTTGGAATTATAGATATGGTTATATATATATATGGGAAAGTCTATTTTGACACAATTTGGTGACACAATGAATTCTCACCATTGGATTGCCCCCTGAATTCCACCTTCCCATATAAAGACAAAAAGATCCAATGGTGCAGATCTTTTGTGTCACCATTTGTGTCACCAAATTGTGTCAGAATAGACGCTCCATATATATATATATATATATATATAAATTGTTAATTTAATATTGAATCTATTTATCAAGATATTTCATATTGATATGAAATTTATGTTATTTATATTGATTAGCATATGTGGATGCAGGGAAACAGGTTGGAGCGATCCAACTGGATTCCTCAACAATTATATTGTTGTTTTTCATATATTGTATTATATGATGTGACAAATAATCTGGTGTTGATTATTGTGTGTTTGGGATGTTTGAATAACATTGACCTGAATAATTGGTATTTAAAATACCGTAAAATATATTAGAAAATGGTTCGAGTTTTAAAAAGGGAAAATTCTATTTTTAAATAGAAATCGATTTTCAAATAGACTAGAATAAAATAACTTGTTTTAATTATATTAAAACAAGTAGTTGATTTATAAAAAATGTTTAGAAATAAAGTGGAATAATTATTATTAAATAATTAGGAAATATAGGATGAAATTATACAGGGAAAATTGGGAATCATTCAAACGGAAACGGTGAAATTTATTTTGATGTTCGAAATGTAAATAAAATTGGAATAAACCCATAAGGATTTAAAATTTGATGTCGACTATGTTGAATATTATAAAGATAATTTATTTTAGAAATTATAGATTATAAAACTTAGAAACTAACAAGATAGTAATATTTGGTTTAAAAACGAATAATTTATAATCGAATGTGCAATGGAGATTTAGTTATAAACTTATTATATAACTAACAAGGAGTTCACTTGTAAATGGAGTTTATGAAGTGGAATACGAATATGAATTTATAAAAGAGATAAATAGATGGGATTTTAAACTGTAATGGTAATATTTATTTGAATCAAGATTTGATTTAATAAAATGAGCCCAGATTTCTATAGAAGAATAACATTCACGTTATAAGGTGAATAACGATTTTTGTGCCAACGATTTGCAAGATTAAAATGGTTATAAAATGAAATGATTTGTGTTAATAAGAAGTTAAGAATGGAGTTAAAGAAATTAGAAACTGACTGGAGACTAGTTAAGTTGAACGGCTTTGTGAGTGTTGAGCTGATGTTGGTTTCGGCCTTTGGGGTTGATACTTAAGGAATTGTTCTCTTACTCGTTTGCGGTTAAGGACTGATGATTGTGGAAAAATAATGTCACGTGAATAATATATGGAAACATTTTCCAATGTTAATAAAGTATTTTTTCGAAATACGGGAAATAAGGAGTTGTGAATAAATGGAATGTTTTCTGAGGGTCATGTAAGGCTAAACTGGTTTATGAAATATTTGGGAAAAAGGAAATTGGGAAATGAATAAATTATTGATATACTAATTCAAAGGGGGCTCAATTTTGATTGATGGTTGATCGATATAATTTCCATTTGGAAATAAGAACGTTGTTTTTATGGATGTTTTCCTTTGATAGTTAAATAACTGTAACAACCCGTAGAATTTACAATAGATAAATTAAATGACTTTCGAACATCGAATCGATATACTGGTTTTATCCCCGAAAAGGTGAATTTTTGTAAACAATTGAATTATGACTCGGGACCACTTCCATTGGTCCCGGAACGTCGTTTACAATCTTTTTGAGTATAAACATCGATATATTTCGAATTCGGGAAAATTCGAGTTGTTTGGAGGGGCTAGAGTGCAAATTTGTGCACACAAACCTATTTGGACAGCACAAATAGGCACCCAACCACCTCCCTCTCTCATTACTTCTTCATTTACTCTCCCTCTTTAATTCCTAAGCTTAGAGAATGGGTAATTAAAATCCTAAGCCCTAGGATTGCATAAAAATCCAATCTTTGTTGGGTTTCTTCATCTTCTAGCTTAGGTAAGTTGATTTCTATCTTCTCCATCACCTCCTCTATGCCATATGAGAATATCTATGTTGCTTATACATAGGTTTATTGGGTTTCATATGTGTAGGGTGGCCTTGTTGATTCTTGTGAGGAGATAGTATCTTCAGCTTGGATTCCTTCTTGTTGATTGCTTCATTAACACCAAGGTGAGTTCTTTGTGAACTCACATCAATGCCACAAGCCTTAGGCTAGTACAAGTGTAATCGTAGGATACTTATGATGTTCTTGTTTGCTTGAATTAGTTTGGTTCACGATTGATTTTTGTGTATACGTTGATTTCAAGCTTTTGGTTGAAAATGAGTTTAAAAATCTTCATGATCATATGCATTGAATTGCACTCGTCTCCGGCTTGAATGGGGTGTGTGCATGCACCGAAAAAGATCGAGAAAAGGCCGGAGAGGAGTGACGAGGAGGAATAGTCGCGACGGGGGACAAATCCCCCGTCACTAGTGCTTGGGCATCGTGCCCAAGTGAAACCGGTCTACCGGCCCAAGAGGACCGGTCGACAGGTACGTTCTATGCCTGGGCGTATGCCCAGGCACAGAGGCCGGTCGACAGGCCCTGGGGGCCTGGTCGACAGGCCCTGGAGGGCCGGTCGACCGGTCAAGTTTCTGACTCAAACCGGTCGACCGGCCCACCAAGGGGCTGTCGACCGGTGACAGACTTGGGTAACGCCCAGGTCTGTCAACAACCGGTCGACCGGCCCTTTTTGGGCGGTCGACCGGTGACAGACCTGGGCGTTGCCCAGGCCAGTTTTCCCCCCTCTTTTTGTTGTTATGGCCGCGCATCGAGGCGCGCGCCTCTGTGTTCTTCGTACCTCCTACTCGACACTCCCCCGTGCGTATTCCGGCAATCTCGAGTCCGCTCGGATCGTCGTAGTCGCGCCGTATCGCTTGGTTTTCACATCGTTTTTAAACCATGAAATGTGAATTTATGTTTTTATGATTCCCTTATGTTCAATTCGCTACGGCGACATTTTCTTTATGAATACTGAACCACAACGGGTTGCGGAGTTGTGTATTGTTAATGAGCATCGAACCAACGTTTAATCAGCTTTAATTGCAAACCCTTTTAAAAAATAAATTTGGTTTCTAAATCTAGTTCGGATTATATTGATTTATATACGACTCCTTCCTAATGACCGGACGAGAAATTTAGTTTATTCACCTTAATAAAACTGAGGACTATGACCCCTAATACGTTTATTTCGGCGAATAACTACCGGACTCATTCATTCGAACATATGTGGTAATTTTTTCTGTTTTGAATAGAAATCAATTACGGGTTCGGAAATATTCGAGAATGGCATGTGGTTATGGGACATGTTGCCATTCCCTTATAATTACTAGCTCGGAGTGATTTCTATTCACCGGGATCGTTAATATCTGCCTCCCGGCATAGTTGTTTGGTCCGCAATTGTCTATGGGACTTTACGATTGGGACCTTCATCTATGGGACTTCGGTCCAACCTTCTACGATTTTCTATGAACTATGTTTTCCTCTACCGGGGTCATGACCCGGATTCTTGGGGAGCTCCGGCTCGAACAAATGGGTTAGCCACCTAGAGATCGTATCTCATCTTCTATGAACCTGCAGGCCCTTTTTATGATGTTTTCTATGACTTTCTATGATTACTTTGATGTGATGTGCGTCAATTTGATTTATGTTTGACATTTATTTGTCAACTCTTATTGTTATATGTTCTTTGCTTGTCATGAGATTAACTGAGATTTCATATATGTTGACATCATGCATTTCATAATATTTATGAATCATCCTGTTTATTCTTTTCACGTCATTTATGTTACATCTCTTCATATTGTCTCATGTTATGGATAAGAATGGTTTGACTGATCCGTTTATTGTTTATTTCTTGAATAGTACTCGGGTCAGACCCAAGTGTTGCAGGTGCTTAGGTGACATTCCTGCTGGGACCTTATGATGACTCTTAGCTTAACTGCTTTATAGTTGTAGCCTTTTGGATATATGTAGTTGATTACTTTTATGACATGTATCATTATTAGTATGGGATTTGGTACATGTACTTATTATTTTGGAGTTAGAGTGTCGTGCATGACCTCTAATTGATGTAAACGCTTATGGTGTTATATTCATATTAGTCTATTTGCTTATGATGTGAATACCCGTGACTATCTGTGTTATATTATTCTGTACGTGTTCTGAGGCTATTATGCCGTTGTGTAGATGCCCTTCGCCTGGAACGGTCATGTCGAAAATATTTGGTACGGCCGTGCCATTCGACGTTACTTTCCAAGCAGGAGTAAATATATTAACGATCGCTCCTAACAAACCTTATTCTCCGCTGTGGCCGACGACATTTCACACGAAATGAACTTGACTATGGCGGGTATAGAGGCGGGGCGTTACAGTTGGTATCAGAGCCAATCTTCATAACAATATAGAATTTTGTAGCAAGGGTCATGTCTCGGACATCTGTTAGGAGTTTGAGGCGAAGGGGTAGATCGAGTCATGGTTGCTTATCTATCCTAGAATAGAGTTATGATCCTTAATTTTTAAGTAACTTTTTCCTTTTCTTTCTTTCTTAAAGAAGGCAAATGGCTGAACATCCTCGTCGATATCCTGCTAGGGCAAATGTTGGGCGCGAAGCCCCTCCTCCTGCAGTTCCACCGCCTATAGTTCCACCTCCGGTGATTGGAGCGGTCATAATGACCACTCAACAACTTCTTGATCTTATTGCGAATGCCCACGCGGCAGGCGCTCCCCCACCTCCTACGCATCCCAAATCTGGGTTTGCGACCTTATGTAGTGATTTCGCAAAGCTTGGTGGAAGGCCATTTAAAGGCTCCGAAAGTGTAATCGAAGTCCAGAATTGGCTCAGAACATGTGAGCGCATCTTTTCTCGCATGGAACTCAATGATTACATAAGGTGCAAGTTATTTCTAGCGTGCTCGAAGAGCGAGCGCTGAACTGGTACGAATTGCTCACTATTGATACTCCCGAAGCGAACCTTACTTGGAACTTGTTTAAGGAAAGGTTCGAAACAAAATTCATACCAGACGGAGAGAGAATAGCGCTATCACGTCGCTTCCAAGACCTTTTTCAAGGCACATCTACTGTGGCAGAGTATGCCGCCTCCTTTGACTCGTTATCCAAGTATGGACTTGAGTATATTAACACCTCGAAGAAGAAAAAATTGCGCTTTATTCATGGACTCAAGAAATGCCTTGAGGAACCATTGACTCTTAAACTATCTGAAACATTTGACGAATTAGTTAATATCGCGCTACAACTTGAGGTGGTTCAGAAACGCCCCAATGACGATGAAGCTGGGGGTTCTCAAAATAAGGGAAACACCAGCAACAAGGGAGGACCCGGGAAGAAGCCTTGGTTTCAACCCAATAAGAAGGCAAGACAAGTGACTTCGGGGGCCGGAACCTCTAAATTGCACAACGACGAATGCTACAATTGCGGAAAGAAGGGCCATATAGCCTCTACTTGCACCAAGCCTCTTACTTGTCGCTATTGCAAGAAACAAGGCCATATGATAAACACATGTCCCACTCGTCCTCCTAAAAAGAGTGGAAAGCTCAATGTCATACAAGCTCCTCCTAATGCTTCCTCGGGCCAAGGTATATTAAATTCTATTCTAGATGGCACAATTGATTTTCATGGACACCCTACACGAGTTCTGTTTGACACAGGCGCATCTCATTCTTTTATTTCACAAGAACTTGTGCATGCTAATTCCTTGAATACTGTTTTTTTGATGACTTCTTTACTGGTTTGTAATCCCATAGGGGTATCAACTACTCTTAGTTTATTATGCCGCGATGTTGAAATTATTTTGAATGATTATCCTTTCCTAGCGGACTTACATGTTATGCGCTACTTGGGTTTTGGGGTTAGTCTGGGAATGGATTGGCTTCTCCGTTATGAAGCCCACATATTATGCCCGGAACGGACAATTTATCTTCGACATCTCCAACCCAAAGCCCGTGTAAAACTAGTGCTTCCAAGTCCTGACGCAGGACTCATGGCATCGTTATTTATTCCTAATTCGATGGATGTGGATAACGATGATGAGGAGGATGTAATATCTCGAATCGCAGCTATCCGAGAATTCCCGGATGTGTTTGAGCCCGTGTTTGGTCTCCCTCCCAATCGAGCTATTGAATTCCGGATTAATATAATTCCCGGATCTCTCCCGGTCACGCGTCCAGCATATCGATTATCTAACAAGGAAAATGAAGAAATGCGCAAGCAACTATCCGAATTGGAGAGGAAACAATTTATTCGCTCAAGTTCCTCGCCATGGGGAGCTTCAGCAATCTTTGTGAAAAAGTCGGATGGAACCCTTAGGCTTTGCGTGGATTACCGCAAGCTTAATGACCTCACCATCAAAAATAGATATCCTCTTCTGCGCATAGACGACTTTTTGATCAACTTAGCGGTGCTAAAGTCTTCTCCCAATTGGATTTAGCTATCGGATTTCACCAATTGCGCATCGCAGAAGATAGCATTCCATTGACTTCCTTTCGAACCCGATTTGGTTCTTATGAATGGCTAGTAATGCCGTTTGGATTAACAAATGCCCTGGCTTATTTTGTTGATCTCATGAACCGCGTTTTTAGGGATTTCCTTGATCGGTTCGTACTTGTATTTATTGATGGCATCCTCGTTTATTCTAAAACCAAGGAAGAACATGAGAACCACCTTCGTACCGTTTTGGAAACACTCAGAAGCCACCAATTAAAAGCTAAGTTTTCCAAGTGCAACTTTTGGTGAGCAAGCGTGAGATTTCTGGGGCATATTATTTCCGAATCCGGAATTTCCGTCGATCCATCTAAGATTGAAGCCATTCAAAATTGGAAGAGACCGGAGAGTGTGACGGAGATTCATAGCTTCCTTGGATTGGCGGGCTATTACCGTCGGTTCATTAAAGATTTTTCTAAAATCGCCATCCCACTCACTCATTTGACAAG
Organism: Allium sativum; assembly: GCA_030737875.1. Classification (NCBI taxonomy): domain Eukaryota; kingdom Viridiplantae; phylum Streptophyta; class Magnoliopsida; order Asparagales; family Amaryllidaceae; genus Allium; species Allium sativum. The sequence goes on along the minus strand of CM060919.1, from coordinate 600,799,909 downwards.
GAAGGAAGTAAAATACACTTGGTCGGACATGTGTGAAGCCGCATTCCAAAGGGTTAAAGAACTTCTTTCTAATGCTCCCATTCTTGTTATTCCCAAGGGAAATCAAGATCTTGTTGTTTATACCGATGCTAGCCACGTTGGAATAGGAGCCGTTCTCATGCAACGAGAACGCGTAATTGCCTACGCTTCTAGGCAATTAAAACTGGCCGAGACTCGCTATGCAACTCGTGATTTAGAGCTTGCCGCGGTTGTCTTCGCTCTCAGAATTTGGCGCCATTATCTTTTAGGGGAGAAATTTGTGCTTTATACGGATCATAAGTCGCTCAAATATTTATTTTCTCAAAAGGAACTCAATCTACGACAACAACGGTGGATGGAGTTTCTTGCTTCTTATGATCTAGATATTCTTTACACACCAGGTAAAGGAAATTGTGTCGCCGATGCCCTTTGTCGGAAGCAACATCCGGTATTTTCTATAATGTTATCGGAGTGGAAGGATCTTGAATTGTTATCTTCGTGCGAGATCCGGAGTAGTTATTCCAACCCGGGTTCCACTCCCATAGTATGTATCCTCATGGCTCATCCATCCCTTTTTGACCGCATCTATGAAGCACAAAGGCAAGATCCCGAATTGGCCCGCATCAGTCATGATCTTAGAAATGAATCTTATGTTGAAAGAAATGGTGATTATAGCCTCGATTCAAGAGGAGTCATTCGAAAGTTCGGAAGGCTTATCGTTCCAAATCAAGATGATTTGCGCAAAACCGTTTTGGAGGATTCCCATCATTCTAAATTTTCTATCCATCCCGGGAGTAGAAAAATGTATGCGTACATGAAGAGACTCTATTATTGGGAGGGTATGAAATGAGATGTTGCTAACTTTGTTAGTTGTTGCACAACTTGCCAACTTGTGAAAGACGAACATCAAAGGCCCGGCGGGTTGTTGCGACCACTAGAAATTCCCGTATTGAAGTGGGAGAACATCTCCATGGATTTTATCGACGGATTGCCTCGTTCTCGTCAAGGCCATGATAGTATATGGGTAATTGTGGATCGCCTCACCAAATCCGCACACTTTTTACCCGTCCGATCTAATCGCACCGCTCCGATTTTAGCTAAGCTTTATGTTAAGGAGATCGTCCGACTACATGGAATTCCTCTTTCCATTGTAAGCGACTGTGATCCGTTGTTTACTAGCGGATTTTGGAAGAGTCTCCAAGGAGATTTGGAAACAAGGCTTGACCTTAGTACCGCCTATCATCCGCAAACCGATGGGAAAACGGAGCGAGTAAATCAAATTCTTGAGGATCTCCTCCGGGCTTGCATTCTTGAATTTGGAAGAAGTTGGGAAGACCACATTCCTCTTGTGGAATTCTCATACAATAATAGTTACCAATCGAGTATTGGCATGGCACCTTTTGAAGCCCTTTACGGAAGGTCGTTCCGATCTCCTTCTTATTGGCTCGAAACCGGAGAGAAGTTGATTACAGGCCCTGATCTTGTTCAAGATGCCATGGATAAAATTGAACTTATACGACGTCGTATGAAAGAAGCTTAGAGTAGGCAAAAATCTTATGCCGATAGCAAGAAAAGTAAGTTAGAGTTTTCCGTGGGGGACTTGGTTTTTATTCGTGTATCACCCATGAAGGGTGTTATGTGATTTAGCAAATCGGGAAAATTAGCGCCAAGGTTTATTGGCCCATTTCCCGTCATCGAGTGCGTTGGGGTTGTTTCATATCGCGTGAAGCTACCGGATCGATTTTCCTCCATTCATAACGTGTTCCATGTTTCTCAACTACGGAGGAAATTGGGGAAATCGCATATTGCTATCGAGCCTCATGTTCTTGAAGAAATAGAGATTTCACCGAACCTTACCTACGAGTAACAACCTCTTCGAATTGTTTCCACGGAAGTAAAACGTCTCCACAATAAAGAAATTCCCCTTGTGAAAGTCCAATGGTCCGCTAATCCGAATGATTGCTCTTGGGAAACTAAGGAGTCCATGGAGCACTTTCATCCGGATCTATTCTCATAAGGTGAATTTTTCTTTATGATCTTGTTTGGGATTTGAAGTTTTAGCGGTTGTTACTCTTGTAGTTTATTCTGAATAATTGCGAGGACGCAATTTCTTTAAGAGGGAAGTCTGTAACAACCCGTAGAATTTACAATAGATAAATTAAATGACTTTTCGAACATCGAATCGATATACTGGTTTTACCCCCAAAAAGGTGAATTTTTGTAAACAATTGAATTATGACTCGGGACCACTTCCATTGGTCTCGGAACGTCGTTTACAATCTTTTTGAGTATAAACATTGATATATTTCGAATTCGGGATAATTGGAGTTGTTTGGAGGGGCTAGAGTGCAAATTTGTGCACCCAAACCTATTTGGACAGCACAAATAGGCACCCAACCACCTCCCTCTCTCATTACTTATTCATTTACTCTCCCTCTTTAATTACTAAGCTTAGAGAATGGGAAATTAAAATCCTAAGCCCTAGGATTGCATAAAAATCCAATCTTTGTTGGGTTTCTTCATCTTCTAGCTTGGTAAGCTGATTTCTATCTTCTCCATCACCTCCTCTATGCCATATGAGAATATCTATGTTGCTTATACATAGGTTTATTGGGTTTCATATGTGTAGGGGTGGCCTTGTTGATTCTTGTGAGGAGATAGTATCTTCAGCTTGGATACCTTCTTGTTGATTGCTTCATTAACACCAAGGTGAGTTCTTTGTGAACTCACATCAATGCCACAAGCCTTAGGCTTGTACAAGTGTAATCGTAGGATACTTATGATGTTCTTGTCTGCTTGAATTAGTTTGGTTCACGATTGATTTTTGTGTATATGTTGATTTCAAGCTTTTGGTTGAAAATGAGTTTAAAAATCTTCATGATCATATGCATTGAATTGCACTCGTCTCTGGCTTGAATGGGGTGTGTACATGCACCGAAAAAGATCGAGAAAAGGCCGGAGAGGAGTGACGAGGAGGAATAGTCGCGACGGGGGACAAATCCCCCGCCACTGGTGCCTGGGCATCGTGCCCAGGCGAAACCGGTCGACCGGCCCAAGAGGACCGGTCGACAGGTACGTTCTGTGCCTGGGCGTATGCCCAGGCACAGAGGCCGGTCGATAAGCCCTGGGGGGCCGGTCGACTGGTCAAGTCTCTGACTCAAACCGATCGACCGGCCACCCAAGGGGCTGTCGACCGGTGATAGACCTGGGTAACGCCCAGGTCTGTCATCAACCGGTCGACCGACCCTTTTTGGGCGGTCGACCGGTGACAGACCTGGGCGTTGCCCAGGCCAGTTTTCCCCCCACTTTTTGCTGTTTTGGCCACGCATCGAGGCGCGCGCCTCCATGTTCTTCGTACCTCCTTCTCGACACTCCCCAGTGCATATTCCGGCAATCTCGAGTCCGCTCGGATCGTCGTAGTCGCGCCGTCTCGCTTGGTTTTCACATCGTTTTAAAACCATGAATTGTGAATTTATGTTTTTATGATTCCCTTGTGTTCAATTCGCTACGGCGACATTTTCTTTATGAATACTGAACCACAACGGGTTGCGGAGTTGTGTATTGTCAATGAGCATCGAACCAACGTTTAATCAACTTTAATTACAAACCCTTTTAAAAAATAAATTCAGTTTCTAAATCTAGTTCGGATTATATTGATTTATATACGACTCCTTATCCTAACGACCGGACGAGAAATTTAGTTTATTCACCTTAATAAAACTGAGGACTATGACCCCTTATACGTTTATTTCGGCGAATAACTACCGGACTCATTCGTTCGAACCTATGTGGTAATTTTTTCTGTTTTGAATAGAAATCAATTACGGGTTCGGAAATATTCGAGAATGGCATGTGGTTATGGGACATGTTGCCATTCCCTTATAATTACTAGCTCGGAGTGATTTCTATTCACCGGGATCGTTAATATCCGCCTCCCGGCATAGTTGTTTGGTCCGCAATCGTCTATGGGACTTTACGATTGGGACCTTCATCTATGGGACTTCGGTCCAACCTTCTACGATTTTCTATGAACTATGTTTTCCTCTACCGGGGTCACGACCCGGATTCTTGGGGAGCTCCGGCTCAAACAAATGGGTTAGCCACCTAGAGATCGTATCTCATCTTCTATGAACCTGCAGGCCCTTTTTATGATGTTTTCTATGACTTTCTATGATTACTTTGATGCGATGTGCGTCAATTTGATTTATGTTTGACATTTATTTGTCAACTCTTATTGTTATATGTTCTTTGCTTGTCATGAGATTAACTGAGATTTCATATATGTTGACATCATGCATTTCATAATATTTATGAATCATCCTGTTTATTCTTTTCACTTCATTTTTGTTACATCTCTTCATATTGTCTCATGTTATGGATAAGAATGGTTTGACTGATCCGTTTATTGTTTATTTCTTGAATAATACTCGGGTCAGACCCAAGTGTTGCAGGTGCTTAGGTGACATTCCTGCTGGGACCATATGATGACTCTTAGCTTAACTGCTTTATAGTTGCAGCCTTTTGGATATATGTAATGATTACTTTTATGACATGTATCATTATTAGTATGGGATTTGGTACATGTACTTATTATTTTGGAGTTAGAGTGTAGTGCATGACCTCTAATTGATGTAAACGCTTATGGTGTTGTATTCATATCAGTCTATTTGCTTATGATGTGAATACCCGTGACTATCTGTGTTATATTATTCTGTACGTGTTCTGAGGCTATTATGTTGTTGTGTAGATGCCCTTCTCCTGGAACAGTCATGTCAAAAAATTTTGGTACGGCCGTGCCATTCGATGTTACTTTCCAAGCAAGAGTAAATATATTAACGATCGCTCCAAACAAACCTTATTCTCCGCTGTGGCCGACGACATTTCACACGAAATGAACTTGACTATGGCGGGTATAGAGGCGGGGCGTTACAATAACCGACTATCAAAGTTGTTACCCATTTTCCCATTGTCAATTTGGAAAGACCAGGATCAGATTTATTATCTGAAAACCACTTCGTATAGGCATTAGCATTGCGAATCAAATATATTGAAGATAATGGAAGACGGAGTTTCTGCAAGGGTTGTTTTGGCAAATCCTAGGTAGAAATTGCCTAAGATGGATTTACAGAATAGTGCCTTCGGTATGTCCAGTCCCAGGACAACTTGAATGGACAAATGTCTAACAGAGTATATTTGATAGATCGCGTAAGTTAATATCTTCAAATGTATTTATATTGGTGGTGGAGGAATTCGTTTCTCTTAGCTTTATACCCGTGGTATTTTTGGGAAATCAATTTATGATTTTATAATGTCCCGTATTTTTACTATGTAATAATAAATTTATTTAATTAGTGATTTATAGATGTGAATAGTGGTTTAATTAAATTATATGGAATATTTAATTAATATAATAATTTAAAGGATATATATAATTTAAAATAATCAGAAATAGGAATATTGTGAAATGGGCAAATTCAAATAAATAATTCAGCTTAAGATTGAATTATATTAACGTATATATTTAAATAACGACAGTTTAAAAGTATAATTATATTATAATTATAATTGAGGCCGTAATGGCACGTAGTTCGTAATTTGGCGATTCGAACTTTAAACGAATATACAGAACCCGTTTTAAATCGGATTTCTATGAAACAAGAAACGTTCGGAGCTGGTGAAGTATATTTTTCTAGCGGAAGAGAAAAATCGATATTTCGTCGTAGATTTTGAGTTATGTCCAAATCAAATTTTCGAAAAGTCGCTATGGAATTCCTTTATAATTTATAGCGATTTATTTATATTACAAATGGATTTTCAATATAAATTGAATATCGATTCAACCGGGATTTTGAATATCGAGTTATGAATCCCGGTATGGAGCTGTATGATTTTCTAGTGTGAATATATACAATAATATTTATTTATAAATATTTAATTTAATTATTTTAAATATATTTAATATTTAAATGGGTTTATTTAGAGCTTTAAAAATAGCCAGTTTTGCAAATGACCTCCATTTTCGACGAAACTAATTTTGTTGGATCCGGAATATTAAATTATTGCTAGATTTCAATTTCCATAATTTTTAGAGCCGGTATGTGGCCGTACGGATTTTTAATTTGAAAAAGAGTCAGTATTTTGATTGTTTAAAAATATGTTGTGTGAGCAAACGAAGTAGGAATTCGATGAAACAGTTTCGTTATGCCTGTGATGTCGAACTCTAACTGCATGTCCATTTCCAGCGGAAACGGGATTCATATGTGACTACATGAATTTTTAAATGATAAATACTAGCAGCACTTGATTAAAACTGGATAAAATAATCAATAGAAAAATATTATAATTTACCTATAAATACACCTTAAGTTTTTCTAACCTAGGAAAATTCATTTACAGTCAATGTAAAATCCGCCATCTTCAAACTCTTCCTTCCAGTGAAAATTTCCATCTTCATTAATTCAAATAAAAGCAGATAAAATTCTATAATTCATAAAACATGTATATCTGTACTCGCAAAGAGGAGGGCTTCATTTCTGTGCTAGTTTTGTTAGGAGCGACGCTGGTTCCCACAACTCGAAAGCTCCACAGCAAGGGCTAAGGTATGCGAGAAGTAGAAGCATCAATGATGAAAATGAGTGTCGTATTCACTTTCAGTGTGGAGTTTAGCGTCACATGAGGAAAAATTGGGTAGTTCGGTGATGATAAGTGACGCAAGGGGTCACTGTGTCGAGCAGAAGTTGCTAGCGATGCATTCGAGATGGTGAAATCGAGTGAAAATGTTTTGGGATGAAGAGTGATCGACGCAAGGAATTTTGGTATATTTTCCTTGATTTTAAAATGAAAGAAGGAGTAGTTTGGGGATGAAACGGTCAACTATGGTGTGTTGAGGAGTGGTGTTCGGTGTTTAACTGGAGAAGAAGAAGTGCGGGTCTGGTTTAGAAAGGAAGATGGGCCGACAATTCAAGGTTAAGGCCCAATAGGAAATTTAATTTAACTTTTATTTAATTAAAATAGTATAAGGAACTTGTACAGATCATAACTATCGCATACTATATCAGATTTTCGAACTGTCAGATCTGTTGGGATCGTATGGACGACAACTTTGCAAGAACTAATTGGGAGTGAATTGAAGCTCGTTACAATTTATAGTGAAATAAATTGTCCAAACTGAATCGACGATCGATTATCGTTATTTAACGATATTCAACCAATGTGAGTAAATCTCACTAACTCTGTACAGTTTATGTAACAACCCTAATTTTTATGGGAAGATTGTACTGACTTAGAGGATTTTAGCATCTGGAATATGAATTAAATTGAGATTTAACGTTAAAATAAACATTTGTGTTCGGATAATGTAGAATTTGGGCTCTATCTATTTTGAGCATGTTTTGAATATATTTATAAATGCAAATTTCTTTTGTAAATTTAATTCTAAAAGTTAATGTTATCAACAAACACTAGTTGGAGCCCGTGCTTTGCACATGATCCAGTGTTGAAAGCAGTGTGAACGTTTGTTAAAGTTTGGCTTGAATGGTATACTGTAAATTGACTAAATTGACTGATAACTTAATGTTGATGTATGTGTGTGCGTTTGTACCCCTGGTTGCCTTGCATGGTTCAATATTAAGGTTCTTGTGAAGTACTTAGCACACCAAATACTTGTTTTGTGTGGAAAGCCAAGAAATTGAATGTTGTGTTGCAGAGTTAGTGCTAAAGACACTCTCACATATTTTAATATAGTTATTTTATGGTTGTCTGCACGTGATAACTAGTTCTGGATTGTTCTTGCACGCGTCCTTCCCTTATAAAAGATTGGTGTCCTCTTCTTTCGGGATCATTCTGGTTTTACATTTCCTTTACAAAAGAATTCTCTCCTCAAGTTGATTAACAACCATATATGTTTTCCCTTTCTCGGTTCCATTAAATCATGGGCTCCTCATATTTCATAGGACCGAATTCATTTTCCCCAAATTTTATTTTTCCTCTTAAAATCAGAAATCGGGTCCTCCTCCTTGTAATCGAACCCGTACCTTCCTCCTATTGCATGCTGCCACCAAGCGGAGCCACAACCCTTCCAATCGAAGCCACCGTGCCACGTGAAATCAGCGCCTCCACCCAAGACCGCCATTTGTTGTGCTGACCAACCCGAGCTGTTGTTAGCTCAACCACCGGTGCACCGCCGATCGCAGCTGCTTGCGAATTTCCTTGGTTCAAGCACCTTAGTTTCCATAAATTTTAACAGTTTGAATTGCAATGATTTTGGATGCTTGTGGACTGTCTTCATAACAAACATTGGTATTTGACTCGATATCCTCATCACTTGGGTATGTATTCGGATTCCTCTATTTCTTTTTGTTTTTGAGTAAGTTTCTTTTCCTTTGTAGTTCTTGTTCTACTTATTTTCTGCAAATAACAAATTCTGGCTTTATACTGGGTAATTTTCTGCTGAATGCATGTCGAAAGTTCATGTTTTGATCTCAAAATCGATAATATATATGATTTCGGAGTGATACTTTAGATGAATATAGTGATTTAGATTATGCGCGATGGTTTTAAATATACTTTGATCCATGTATGTTTGTTTTTATAAATGTTCACATGGTATGAAAACATTGGAAACCCCTTACATTCAACCAATCTGGCATTGGTTTGATCTTGGTTACATTTTTGGTTTTCTCGTCCTTGATTGTACTCCTTGCCTCCAGATTGCACAGGCTTGTACTTTTTAGCTTTGTATTTATTTTTGTCTAGTCCCATGCATTGGTTATTTCCTGTGGTAGTTTTCATGTATTTGCTTTCACCTTTGAGTTCCCCCATTTTGTTTTCAGGTATAGTTTTAAATGTAGAATTTTGGTGGGTTGCTTAATACTTTATAGTTATAGTTAGTTGAAAACTATTTATAACATTTAATATTTAATTGCATTATGCATGTAACGACCCGGAATTTTGGGGCCAATTTAAAAATTTTATTTTAGAAATTTTAATGGATTTTAATATTTAAAATAGTTTATTTTAAATAATAACGACTAAGAATTTATTTTAAAACGAATAAATTTAATTTAATTATAAAAGGAGTTTAAAACAGCGCTGCAGTTTGAAAATTTGAATTTGAAGTTTGACCGACTGTACCGAATTCATTTTAGATCAAAATTGAGCGAAACCAGAAATATTTAAACCTGTTTAATCATACCTTTCCAACAAATCTGAAAAACTGAAATTTCACTTTATATTTTGAAAGTTATGGCCAGTTCAAAATTTAGAAAAATCGCTGTAGAATTTATATATATATTAATATAATAAATTAGCCTTAAAAATAGCCATTTTGTAAACGACCTCGGTTTTCGACGAAACCACTTTTGTTGGAACCAGAATGTCAAATTATTGCTAGGTTTCAATTTTCATAATTTTTCGAATTAATATGTGAGCGTGGTGAAATAAAATGTGTTTTGTCAGTTTTAGTCAAATTTAATCGACTTCAAAAAGGTCATTTTTCAAACAGTCTCAGAATTCAACGAAATTAGTCTCGTTAGAACCATATCATCAAAACATAACTAGAAATAATTTTTCTGTAATTTTTAGAGTCAGTATGTGGCCCCGGTAATTTAAAATGTACGTTTGAATTTAATAATTAAATGATTTATAATTTAAATTAAAGAGAAACATATCGTAACAGTCGAAATGGGTTACGAAACATATTCCAATGTGTCCGGGATGGGTGTATTACGCTGGGGGCGACACTCGTTGGGTTTGATTTGGAGTACGTGACGTTAAACAATAATTTTTGAATTAAAAGAATTAATAAATAAAATAAATACAGTATATATACGGTCTAAATACGCTACATATACGTAACCCTATTCCCTTATGACCTAGTTGTCGCCTTGTATACTCCAATGGCCACCGTACTCCCTTCTTCCTTGATTAAATTCTCCTCATCCATTCAATTTCAGACCTCCGTCCTCTTGAGAATTTTGTAGTACTTCCTCCGCTCTTCACATCCATACGGCCATCAACCGTTATCGTCGCCTGGATCGAGAGAACGAGCCAACCAAAGTCAGCCCGTCTCGACCGCCGCTGAGCTCGACGCCGGCCATCGAGTTGGCCCATCTCCCCGGCGTGGTAGCGCCTCCCCGAGCCCATCAACCCCAAGCAATCCGATCTGAACATCGAACAACAGATTGAGAGAAAAATCGAATCAAAGATTCGAACCAATTACAGTATGGTGCGGCCTGTGTTTGAGATGTAGAATAAAGGTTATTAAAAAGGATTGTTTTAAATTAATTAATCATTATTTTATTAAAGTTATCAAGTCTTTAAAATCCTTTAACTCATCCATACAGCAACGAAATCGAACAAAACTGAAAGCGTTGAAATCGTGGAGAGGAGATATACGACGTGATACTGACGAGAACTGAAACTGAGTATATCAAATTTTGGTCAAAATTCAGATCTGAATAGCAAGGTAAGAAATTTATTTATTTATTTCCTTTATAATTATAAATAATTTTCTGAAATCATTGTTATTAATCTGCAGTAAATTCATACTGTTATTATTCGGTGTTAAGTGTATAATATCCATCTGTGTGCTTGATTATGTTATGTGGCAATATTTATTTACTATTGAAATTAACATTTCTGTTAGTTAGAATTTGATAAAAATATTTATATATAGTTTTTGTTTATATAAATAGATCAAATGTATAAAACAACAAATTTTGTAAATTTGTTGAATTAGACTTTTCAACAAACATGGAATACAGGATTTTTGAGTCAAATTTTGCAATAAAACATGAATACATATTTTTGTGTTATTTTGTTGAACTAGTTTTTCAACAAAAATAGAATAGACATTTTTATGTAATTTTGTTGAACTAGATTTTCAACAAAATAGAATACACATTTTGATGCAGTACTGTCTACATAAAAAGAATAGATTTTTAAAGATGCCTTTTTATTTTTATTTTCAAATTAGAGACAAGAGAAAAAAAGAACTGATTTCAAAGATGCATTTTTATGTAATATGTTTTCAAATTAAAAGATTACATTTTTAATGTAGTTATATTTTCATTTAAAAGATTTGATTTTCAATATTACATTTTTGCGTAATATTGTTTATATTTAAAAGATTAGAATTTCAAGTTATTTTTTTTATGTAATATTATTTACATATAAAAGGTTAGAATTGCAAGACATCATTTCTAGGTAATATTGTTTACATATAAAATACTAGATTAAAAAGTACATTTTTGTTAGAAAATGTATATTAGATTAAAAAGTACATTTTTGTTAGAAAATGTAAATTAGATTTAAAAGTACACTTTTACAAGAAAATGTGAATTAGATTTAAAAAAAGTACATTTTTGTGAGAAAATGAATGTTAGAATATAAAGTACATTTCTGTTAGAAAATGTAAATTAAAATAAAAAGGACAAATTTAATATTTTTGTTAATTAGATTATAAAGAACAAAATAACATTTTTGTTATGAAATGTTACACTAGACATAAAATAACATTTTGTTATGAAATGTTTATTGGATTAAAATCTGTTACTTTTGTGTTGAAATTGAAAATGTATATTCTCATACATTAAAGAAGACGAATTAAAAATGTATATTTTCATACATTAAAGAAGATGAATTAAAAATGTATATTTTCATACATTAAAGAAGTGGAGTTAAAAATGAATTAGTAATGGTCATTTTTGTTTACATTAAAAAGAATGAAGTAAATTCATTATTTTGTTTACATTAGAAAGATTAGACAAAATTATCAGTTTTGGTCACTTTAAAAAGGAATGAAACAAAAATGGACATTTTTGTGTATTAAAAGGGAATGAAATAAAAATGAACATTTTTGTGTATTGAAAAGGATTAAACAACAATGAACATTTGTGTACATTAAAGAGGAATAGATTAAAATATATAGTTTTGGTCATTAAAAAGAGTTACACCAAAATATACATCTTTGGTCATTGAAAGGAATTACACAAAAGATTAGAAATAAAAGTTAATATCTTTATTGTCGATTAGTTACAATAAAAAGATCATATGTTAGAAATATGATATTAGCGAAGAATTGAAATATATGTCTATGATGTTGAAATGGTTGATGTGTGAAATATGTTGTTAGTATATTCAAACTGAATATTACACTTCCATTTATAAGTTATCCGACTTGTTTATGTGATTGGGACGATAATTTTTCACACATCGCCCAAGTGCACAAATAATTTAATATTTGATTGTTGGATGAAACCCCACACGGGTGTTGGGATGATATCTGATCTACCCTAGTCCCAATATTTAGTGTAGAATCCACTTTGGTTGTTAATTGGATGTTTGATTATAATTCATCATGCTTGTTGATTTCATGCAATATATGTTTGTTGATTGAGTCACATTCCAATAAAGAATATTCTAGAAAAGAATATTTAAGTAAATATTTTTAGAAAAAGAATATATTTTAGAAAAACATATTCATTGATATGAACTAGTTATTAACTAGAATAAATCATTAAAATTAGATTTAATAAAGTTTTCCAATATGTTAATATTTAATTGAAGCTAAATTAAATAAAATTGGATTTTGGGTTTGTCGTGAATAGTGCCTTAAATAACACTGTTCTTAAACCCCATATGAAAAGAATAATCTTTAATTTAAGATTATTAAAAGCTTTAAATTATATTTAGTTATTGAAATAAAATGAAATGTGAGTTGGGTTTATTGTGAACTGTGTTTTTAGGTGACATGTGTTCTTTAATCCAACTGACAGTGAAAATTATGATTTGGAATTTGTAAATCTTTTATTTAGATTTAAATGAGAATTTTCCAAAAGCCAAGTTTTCCAATTTAATATACTAAATTGGAGTTTAATGGAATTCGAATTAATTAATAACTGAGATAAGCTTCTGTAAAAGAAGAGCGATACTACATATGAAATTGAAGAGGCTTTGTCGTTATTACATTTATATTATTGGCCAGATACTGAAATTTATAGCGATTATATATTGATTTGATTCTGTGAAGATTCCATATTTTGTGGAAGATGATTTTGGGTTTACCGTGAACTATGTTTTAAAGGACATTAGTTCTTTAACCCAATTAAAGATAAGATTAATTTCTTAAATTTAATAATCCTTGAATAATGATTTTGATATTCCAAATTGGGGTTTTAATAAATCTTTAAAAGTAAAATTTAAGAATAATTTGAAGAATTTATCTTTGATAGAATAATGTGAATATTTTATTTAAAAGAATATTCTGAATTGGAATGGGACGTTGGATGTGTTTTATAGTACTTAATTTTTTTAATCATAAAAATACGCGAATTATTCGGAAAGACCGGGTTTAACCCATTCTGGATAATCACTACGACGATGAAAAGTCGAAGATGAAGACGGTGATTGAAGACCGACGATCTTCACATCGAATGGATGTGTTGCTACAGAGACCTTTGATGGGAGTAGCTACCTTGAAGGGGCTTCAGTGGTGGCCGTCCGGACTATTGTTGATAGTTCGGATTTGGTTTTCGCTCAGACCCAGAGCATAAGCTAGTAAATGGATGCGTGTCTGACACTGGATTTCGTTCCATGTGAATTAAATCGATTTCTATTAATGTATGTCTGTTTGGTGGTGGAGGATTTATTCTCTACTTAACACCCTGGTATATATTAATAGTGATTGATCGCATGGCGTGAATTGTCAATGTGGCACGCCAAGATGCAAATGATCAAGGCTTTTGTTGAAAAGCAGGGCCTTGTGGGATGATCAAAGTATAGCCTATTACGGCATAACTTTGTGTATATCGTGACTTCGCGAGCCTCACACCCCGTATGAGTCAAAAACGGGATTAGGACTACAGGGAGTGCACACATTTCTTTCTAGCTAGGAGTGGTGTCGGTGCTTAAACTGACTGACATTTTACTTATGTGGATGATGGATTTTGAGGCGCCTCGGATTTTTATAGGCCGTTAGTGGTCATACTATAGGTCCAAAGGGACCGGGAAGCATGTGTTCAGGCATAATTAATCCACTACCCTTAGGTAGGGACCGGCCCTGAAGATCCAAGGGTTCACTGCGGGGGATCCTGAGGCATTTGCTAGAGTGTCTCGAATCGGAGAGGAGCTTGCCCCTAGCCTCGACTCATGATGGAAATCAAATTTCCAATACGACCTTGCGGTTTTGATTGTAGAACTCGTACGACGACATAGTAGGATGGGGTACTATGCCGTCTATGATTAATACATTATGATTGAAATTGTTTTTGAAATATATATATACTCATAGATATACACACTAATACTAAATTCGTTTTATCGTATCAAGCATCTTTTGACCATTATCAGGTAAAACCCTATCCTCCGGTTTGCGTTGCATTGTGTGATGGGACTTGGGTCTTATAATGGTTTCATTTTTCTAAAAAGCATTGCGTTGTCTAACGATTTACTTTATTTTATGCACTGGCAATCCAATGGAGTAAACCCGTTCCGCGTTAGCGGCGTGGTCCTGTGATTAGCCTTATTATTAGATAGTTAAGTTAAGATTTCCCATACCAGTCCCATGACTGACCTGTAGTTTGTTTCACTGGCAAACTCGGGTGCCCATATTTTCCACACGGGCAGTCGAGTAGCTTTTTGCAGATATATTTGCAGGATCCTGGTTTACAGCTGAAGTGGTATTCGGAAAGCTTTGTATCTGTGTATTCCTTTCAGTTGTATATTTGTTTTATGTTCCGCTTCTATTTAAATGTAATTTAAAACTCTGATATTATTGTATTCCTATTATGTAATAAGTATTCATACTCTATTACATTCTTGTACTCTGATGTAATTGTTGTAATCAGCAATAAAATGTTCTTCAGTTTGTGTTCTAATGTGTGTTGTTCTCAAAGCAATCCAGTCTTTCCTTTACGGGGAAGTTTGGGTCATTTCAATGCACTTGTACTAAACAACCTGCCAGTTTATTTTGATCATTTCAGGCAAAAAGTGATAAGATTTGTTAATTATTTTCAGTGGACTATTCTTTTGCATAGCAGTCCAAAATGAGGATAAGTTTACAATTCAGTTCACCAAGATCTGAAGTTTTTATATATTTATTTATTTTTGCTGCAAGATGTGTTTTGGAAAAGAAGCTATTGGTGTGTTAAATCTGGTATCTCAAGATGATGAGGAATATGAGCTGAATTTAATATGTTCCTCTGATTGCTTTCTATGTTTAACATTCTGTTTCTTTATTTGGTCCTGAATATTTGTGATACATTCATTTATTTATTTCCTGAATATTGTTTGACTTGTTTGGCTTTGATTGTGTTGGCTATGACTTTGTTTCAGCTTGACATTTGCGACTGTTTCAACACAGTTTTGAACTTGGTATTCTCATTGCTTTCTTCATGAATAAAATCTGTTTCCAATATTTTTTATACATGATTTGATTTTGAACAAATTAATCTATTCTTGAATTTCTACCATGAAAAAAAGGAAAAGAAAAAAAATTATAATTAATACTGCACTTTGAATCATCTCTACGCTTCGACCATGATAAAACTGATTCTTCAGTAATTTTTTATTAAGATGGTTTGAAAGTGGATGTTTCAGCAAATTATTATACTTTTGGATGATTTTAAAGCTAGCATGTACACTGTCGCTTTATGACTAACCAACTTCTGAGAATTGGTACCTTCGGGCGTCCTTTAGTTTGACAAGGAAGATGGTTTTCACGTTGTTATCTATGCAAAAGTGATAGAAAAAGTAATAGTCATACAATCCGGTTTGGCCCTGAGCATGTAAAATGCTGTTTTTTTGCATGGTATCATTGCTGCAGTGGCCTTTTATGTAGGTTTCATTTACTTGTACAATAACTTGATGTAGCACATGTTGTAGCTACTGTTTGTTAAAAAAAAAGGGAATCTTTAACTGCAATGGGATTTGTATGTTTTTCTAGAGATTGCTCAGGGGCGTTCTGTTTTATGTGTAATTCTTTTGTTACCTTATTTAATTTGCCTATCTCTCGCTCCATATAGCTTATGTTCGGCAATCCTCTGATCTGAAAATGGATATGTAATTTCATAAGTTCCCTATACCCAAGTTATTCCTCCTGTCAGTACATTGTATCCAATATGCTCCAAATCCAATAGGGCAACTGTCCACATTATTTTGGGCTTAATCCCTAACTTCTTTTATGAGAATAGTAAATGTATTTATCCACCTTGGTTTTCCACGTCCCCTGCATTCTTTCAACTTAATTGCTTGTAGCATAACCACATTTGGACCATCACTTTGCCACCAAATAATATATATATATATGTGTGTGTGTATGTGTGTGTGTTAATAATAATAAGACACAAAAGCAAGGTATTATGCTGTCATGCTATGGCTTGTTGTGTCCTCTTTTTCATACCTATGCATGCATGTCAAGTTTTACTGAGTCTGAGAACTCGGATTTGGTCATGCGATTTTTATCTATTTTGGTATCATGCAAACAAACGGCAGCGCGTGCTATGTTCAGCCGTCCTTGTTGCTTGCCTCGGTTTTATGTTTCTCCACACCCCGTTCCGAGGTCTCGCTGCATACCGGAATCCATTATTTTATCGAAAACCTTTGCTGTGAGTTCGGTCACTTATTGGTTGAATATTGTGTGCATGGATGAAGGATTCATGTACTTCATACGTGTGGTTTATTCTTTTGACATACACAGATAAGGACTAAGGCCACACCTAGTTGCATGCATGATGGCTCATACTTATTGTTTCGCATATCTCATATATCATGCATGTATCCATTCACATTTACCCGGGCTGCTACCTTTGGGCACATATTTACTATGCAGGCCCAAATATCATATTCATGTAGGGTTTAAATTTCTTGCTCATTCTACAAAAGCTGGCACCTTCTTTATATGCTTTATTCATGCTATGTTGTGAATAAAAGATAGTCAGCCTTAAACTGTTGTGGCACCGCACTGTTAGGTCCCTGGTGGACAGATGCAATGGTTTTAACTCTTAAAGAGGGGAGGCGCAAGAAGACACACGTGTGCGCAACGCTCGACAATAGCAATAATTTATTATAAGAAATTTTTGTATAAATTTTATTTTTGCACTGTATAAATATTGTAAAACTCTAATATTCTTATAAAAATATTTCGTTGCAGATATTGTGTATTTTTATTTTGTGTTATATTCCATTTTTAAACCCGGTAAGCCAATAACAATTTGTTGTTTTGAACGCTTCGAGCCGATTTAATCACCGACTTGGAGCGGTCAAAATAGCGGGTTGTTACATTTGGTATCAGAGCCAGGGTTTTTCTAAAACTTGGTTTATTGGGTTTAAAACTCATTAGAGATAGGGTGGAAATACCCTAGAATGAGCGGAATTGATATAGAATCACTGTTGAGAGCGCGATTTGAGGTTTTGAAGAATACTTTGATTTTGACAAAACGGGATCCGAACGATGTCCGATTTGAAAATGGTTGTTAATAAGAACTGAATCATTTTTGAAATTGGCTCGGATCGGTATTTGAAGTAAAGTAAGAATGCCAGTAATAATAATTAAACAATACAAACAACTAAAAGAAAATTAGTTATTTTTCTTTGACGGAGATATGGTTTGAACCCGAGTACAATTTCCATTGAGATATTCGATATGATGAGGATTTTGAGTAAACGGATCAGTAATACCAAGCGGTATGGGACGTTTGGTAATACTTTTCTGGTTACTCTCTTGGCTTTTCATATGGAATATTCGGTTGTTTTTGTATTTTTGGTTCTGAAAATATACCGGTAACATAATGTGGTACAAGAGCATGTGTTACTATTTGAAAGTGTACTTCAATTACTGAAGTGTTTTCTAAGTTGACATGCTTTCATGACGATACTTTTTGTCCCCTTTTACAACTATCGTGATTTGGTTTATTTTGTCATATTGTTTTATATTTGATATTTATTATGAGTATCATATTGATTTATATATGATACTCTAACTTGACTAATTCTATCATATTGTTTTTATATATGATAAAGTCGAATATCGGTTTTGTTTGTGATTACCATTTCGCCGTTATATGTGATGATTTATTTATTCAAGTCATAATTGAATATTTATTAAAAGTGTTTTGACGTTATAAACACTTTGAACTTCATGGCAAGTTTTATATGATATTAGCATTTCAAGAATACTTTTGATTTTGGGATTGTGATAGATTGGACTCTGTTGTACCAATGGACCAAAACTCCATCTTGGTCGATCTGATTCAGGATCGTTACCTGAATCGGTGGTATTAGATTTCTCCCATCTACCACCAAAGGTCAACGGTCTGCTACATTGGGCAATTTTGTTGTTTTTATCGGGATTCCCGATCGGCGGGTCACGGATTACATCAGATGGAGGCGTGGGGGTCTCACGTGTACTGCCGTGAACAGGTAGCATACGGCCTTCGCCTTAGACCGTCTTGGTTATCCTGGGTTGATCGCCAGGTGTCGTTATGGCGCTATAAGTGGATTACGGTGCGGATGTCTCAATGCGCGCTCGAGCTCTACCAATGTGTTTTTACAATACTAGCGTTTGTTTATTTGGTATGTTATGAGTCGGTTATATTTATCCCATAATCCCCTAATATTTTATTACATTACTATAATTGATTAATTTTATATTATCATATTGATTTATATATGATAATTGTTATGAGTATCGTATTGATTTATATATGATACTCTGATTTGATTATATTATCATATTGATTTATATATGATAATTGTTATGAGTATCGTATTGATTTATATATGATACTCTGATTTGATTATATTATCATATTGATTTATATATGATATTTGTTATATTTATATATGATACTCTGATTTGACTATATTATCATACTGATTTATATATGATAATTGTTATGAGTATCGTATTGATTTATATATGATACTCTGATTTGATTATATTATCATATTGATTTATATATGATATTTGTTATATTTATATATGATACTCTGATTTGATTATATTATCATATTGATTTTTATATGATAATTGTTATGAGTATCGTGTTGATTTATATATGATACTCTTATTTGGTTTATACTATCATATTGATTTATATATGATAATTGTTGTATTGATTGATACTTTGATTTGATCATATTGTTTTACAAATGATAAATGTCATGAGAATTTTACCTACTTGATTATCATTATGAGTATCGCATTGATTTATATGTGGTGCTCTGTTTTGGTTCATTTTATCATATTGATTAATATATGATAGTTGTTATGAGTATCGTATTGATTTACATATGATACTCTGATTTGATCATACTTTTACATATGACAAGTGCCATGAAGATTTTATTGGCTTGATTTATTATTAGTACTTTATTGTTTTATATATGCTATTTTATTATGAGTATCGTATTGATTAATATATGGTACTCTGTTTTGAGTGATTTTATCATATTGCTTTATATATGATAAATGTTACGAAATGTTTGATTTAGATAAGTTACTTCAGTATAGCTATTTTTTTACCATCCGGTTGTATTCTTCATGAGTATCGTTTTGATTTAGAAATGATACTCTAACTTAATTCATTTTATCATATTATTTCATAAATGTTATGAGTATCATATTGATTTATATAGGATACTCTGATTTGGTTTGTTCCATCATATTGCTTTTACGAATAATAAATGCAGTGAAGATTTTAATGATTTATATGTGATACCCCAACTTGATTTATGTTATCATAATGATTTTACATATGATAAATGCCACATAGGTTTTATTGGCACCTCATTGATTTACTTTATCATATGGTTCTTACATATGATAAATGTCATTAAAGATTTATTGGTATATATATATATATCTTCTTTAACTTGGTTCCTTATTATATTTTACGTGGCGTTTGTTATGGGTATCAAATTGGTATTTATATACTGTCTAACTTAATCATATTTTCTAAAATTATTATTATCGGAATGGTATTGACTCATACACGATACCCTTATTTAATCTTGAAAACGAAGAGTAGACGCACCAAATTAGGTATATTAATATGAGTAAATTGCGAGGACGCAATTTATTTAAGAGGGGAAGTCTGTAACAACCCGAAATTTTAGGGGAAGATTGTACCGACTTAGAGGATTTTGGCATCTGGAATACGAATTAAATTGAGATTTAACGTTAAAATAAACATTTGTGTTCGGATAATGTAGAATTTGAGCTCTAATTTTGAGCATGTTTTGAATATATTTATAAATGCAAATTTCTTTTGTAAATTTAATTCTAAAAGTTCACGTTATCAACAAACACTAGTTAGAGCCCGTGCTTTGCACACGGGTCAGTGTTGAAAGCAGTGTGAACGTTTGTTGAAGTTTGGCTTGAATGGTATACAGTAAATTGACTGATAACTTAATGTTGATGTATGTGTGTGCATTTGAACCCCTGGTTGCCTTGCATGGTTCAATATTAAGGTTCTTGTGAAGTACTTAGCACACCAAATACTTGTTCTGTGTAGAAAACTAGAAATCCAAGAAATTGAATGCTGTGTTGTAGAGTTAGTGCTAAAGACACTCTCGCATATTTTGATATGGCTATTTTATGGTTGTCTACACGTGATAATTGGTTCTGGATTGTTCTTGCATGCATCCTTCCCTTATAAAAGATTGGTGTCCTCTTCTTTCGGGATCATTCTGGTTTTACATTTCCTTTACAAAAGAATTCTCTCCTCAAGTTGATTAACAGTCATATATGTTTTCCCCTTTCTCGGTTCCATTAAATCATGGGCTCCTCATATTTCATAGGACCGAATTCATTTTCCCCAAATTTTATTTTTCCTCCCAAAAACAGAAATCGGGTCCTCCTCCTTGTAATCGAACCTGCCTCCTACTGCATGCCGCCACCAAGCGGAGCCACAACCCTTCCAATCGAAGCCACCGTGCCATGTGAAATCAGCGCCTCCACCCAAGACCGCCATTTGTTGTGCTGACCAACTCGAGCTGTTATTAGCTTAACCACCGGTGCACCGCCGATCTCAGCTGCTTGCGAGTTTCCTTAGTTCAAGCACCTTAGTTTCCATAAATTTTAACGGTTTGAATTGCAATGTTTTTGGATGCTTGTGGATTGTCTTTATAACAAACATTGGTGTCTGACTCGATATCCTCATCACTTGGGTATGTATTCGGATTCCTCTATTTCTTTTTGTTTTTGAGCAAGTTTCTTTTCCTTTGTAGTTCTTGTTTTACTTATTTTTTGCAAATAACTAATTCTGGCTTTATTTTGGGTAATTTTCTGCTGAATGCATGTCGAAAGTTCATGTTTTGATCTCAAAATCGATAATATATATGATTTCGGAGTGATGCTTTAGATGAATATAGTGATTTAGATTATGGGCGATGGTTTTAAATATACTTTGATCCGTGTATGTTTGTTTTTATAAACGTTCACATGGTATGAAAACATTGGAAACCCCTTACATTCAACCAATCTGGCATTGGTTTGATCTTGGTTACATTTTTGCATGGCATGGTTTTCTCGTCCTTGAGTGTACTTGTTGGAAAACAATGGCTGAGTCGCGGACTAGGTCGCTTTCTTGAAGACGATTCGGCGATTTGGTCAGAGGTGCAAACCAATTCGTTCCTTCGCCGCCGCCTCTAGGATAAAACAGCCTCTAAAATAGTAACTGATTTGCTTGCACAAACAAATCAGTGCAGATTTGCACTTTCGGGAAAAATACTGCTCGAAATTTCTTAGAAGTTTTAATGGCGGCTGAGAAGAAGAGAATATAAAATTCGGTGTTATTCTCGTCTCAGATAAAATAGTATATATAGAACGAGAATTAGGTTTTGGGAGAAAATATCGGATCTGCTAAAATTTCGGGGGGGATTAATTATTTTACCGTTGCAAAACTTTTCCGTTGCAGAATAAATATCGGTGCGCAAAATAATTTTTCCATAAAAAAAACGGTTCGAAAACAACTAAGTTTTATGGTCCAAAAATATAAGTGCCTACACCACAAAGCCCAAGCCCAAGCCCGAGCCCGAACCGAACCGAACCGGGCCGGGTCGGTCGGTCGCGCGCGTGTGTGGTGGTCATGATGCATGGTCTCCCTCCTCACAACAATGCATGTATTGGGAGCCCAAGGCCCCAACATGACTTCTTAGAAACAAGTATAAATCCTTGCCTCTTCCCTATAATCCCATGATGTGGGACTACTCAAACATAGGAGCCATTCATACACTTATTCAATCATTTTTAATAATTCACATAATGTTTGTAAAACATTTCCAACAATCCCCCACTTGAATTTTTAAAAATATTTTCGAGCAGTTTCTTAAAAACATAAGATTGTCCATAAACAAAGGTGTCCAAGGACTTGAACCTTTGCATAGTGAGTAAGATTCAGTTTTTACTAGAGTGACACGTAGTCTTGAACTCTATTCCTGACTTCAAACCACACACAACCTTTTCTATAGTGCAATCAGATAAGCCCGTGCATTTATGGCCCTGCACATCTATCCCAGTTTAGTGAATGCTCTAGAAGTTTTGCCCAAACTCCATAGGAAACGGCCACATTTCCACATTCACAAAGGTGAGTCTATCAAGAGCACTCCTGAAGGTAGGTACTCCACTCCAAATAGAGTATAGATCTCATTAAGAGTTTCTATTAACTCATCCTTTAATCACTTCAGGAATACATGCTTCTTGGTTTATTAAATAGCATGTTCAACTCATATCACTACACAACTTGTTATTACCCATTGAACCTAGTTCTTGGGATCTCCAGTCATTTAGGTCGGGTTACCATTGTGCGTGACTCAACAATCTAAGGGCAATAGTCCCATTCTTTTAGAAGAGTTATGGACTTTCTCTCTGGACAGTCCTTTCGTCAAAGGATCTGCCAAATTTTCCTCACTACGTACGTAATCCACTCTAACGGTACCTTTGGAAAGTAGTTCTCTAACAGTGATGTGCTTACGACGTATTTGTCGTCTCTTACCGTTATAGTAACGGTTCTGAACTTTTGCAATAGCCGCGGTACTATCGCAGTGTATCAACACTTCGCAGTGTATCAACACTGCTGGTATCGGTTTTTCCCATAAGGGAATCTCAGCTAGCAGATTTCTCAAATATTCTACCTCTTCACTAGCTGTAGCTAGTGCTATCATCTCAGACTCCATAGTAGACTGAGCCAAGATAGTCTGTTTCTTGGATTTCCAAGAAACAGCTCCTCCAGCGATGCTAAATATGTAGCCACTGGTCGCTTTAGAATCATCAGATAAGGTATTCCAGTCTGCATCAGAATATCCTTCAAATACAGCTGGAAACCTTTCATAATGTAATCCAAGGTTCATGGTTCGTTTAAGGTATCTCATTACCCATTCAATAGCTTGCCAGTGCTCTATACTAGGTCTACTGGTAAACCTGCACAATAATCCCACGACATAGGCAATGTCGGGTCTAGTACAATCAGTGGCATACCGAAGGCTGCCAATGATGCTCGCATAATCAGACTGTCTTACACCTTCACCAGTGTTCTTAAATAACTTTACACTGTGATCTTATGGCGTACTTGCAGGTTTACAGTCAAAGTAATTATATTTCTTTAGTATCTTCTCAATGTAATGAGATTGGTCCAAAGAAATTCCCTTTTCTGACCTAGTAATCTTAATACCAAGGATTACACTCGCTTCACCTAGATCTTTCATATCAAAATTGACACTTAATAAGGATTTGACTGAGTTTATGGCATGAATATTTGACCCAAAAATGAGTAGGTCATCTACATAAAGGCATATAATAGTGCAAATGTCATTCTCAGATTTGTAATAAATGCATTTGTCACTTTCATTAACTTTAAAACCATTTGAAATGATTAAGTTATCAAATTTTTCATGCCATTGTTTAGGTGCTTGTTTTAAAACATATAATGATTTATCCAATTTACATACTTTATGTTCTTGACCATGTACTACAAATCCTTCAGGCTGGTCCATATAAATTTCTTCGTCTAATTCACCGTTCAAAAAAGCAGTTTTAACATCCATTTGGTGTATAAGTAAATTATGAATGGAAGCAAGTGAGATTAATACCCGAATGGATGTTATTCTAGTTACAGGTGAAAAAGTGTCAAAGAAGTCTATATTTTCCTTTTGTTTAAAACCTTTAGCTACTAGTCGTGCTTTATATTTATCTATAGTGCCATCAGGTTTTAATTTCTTTTTAAGTACCCATTTACAGCCTATAGACTTACAACCAGGGGGTAAGTCTACCAAATGCCAAGTCTTATTGGATTCTAAAGAATCCATCTCATCGTTTATAGCCTCTTGCCAGAAATCGGCATCTAAAGAAGATAAGGCTTCTTAGAGGTTTATAGGATCCTCCTCAATAGTAAAAGCACAAAAATCTGAACCAAAGTCTTTTATGGTTCTTGCTCTTTTACTTCTTCTAGGTTCAGCTTCAGAATTTTCATTAAGTTCTGTTCTAATAGGCATATTTGAAGTGCCCCCACTATTCCTTAATTTGAAAGGAAATTTAGTTTCATAAAAGTCGGCATCATTTGATTCAATTATATTATGTGCATTAAGGTCATAAAATCTATATGCTTTGCTATTAATAGCATAGCCTATAAATGCACATTCATATGCTCTACTTGCCAATTTTATTCTCTTAGGGTCTGGAATGCGAACATATGCTAAACAACCCCAAGTTCTAAAGTATGAGACATTGGGTTTATGATTCTTTAAAATTTCATAAGGTGAAATTTTATTCTTAGATTTAGGGATTCTATTCAGAACGTAGCATACAGTCAATAAAATATCCCCCCACCAATGTTTTGCTGCACCAGAATTTAATAATATGGCAACTACTAGCTCGGTAAAGGTCCTATTTTTCCTTTCTGCTTTACCGTTCATTTCAGGTGAGTAGGGTGCAGTTCTCTCATGTACTATACCATGTTGTTTATTGAAATCCAGAATAGAATTAGATTCATATTCTGTTCCTCTATCACTACGAAGTCTCTTAATTTTTCTATTTGCTTGATTCTCAATCTCAGTTTTGAATGTTTTAAACATGTCAAAAGCATCACTTTTATTTTTCATAAGATATACATATGTGAAATCAGAACAGTCATCGATAAAAGTGATAAAATAACGATGTCCCTGTCTAGTTAAAGTGCCATCAAGTTCACATATGTCAGAATGAATCAAGTCTAATGGTTCAGAAACTCTATCAACAGATTTGTGAGGTTTCTTTGTGATTTTAGCTTGTGTACAGAATTCACATTTATCAGATTCAGATTCTGTCATTTTAGGTATCATATCTAGGGTGCTCATATTACGAATAATTCGATTATTAACATGACATAATCTAGAATGCCAGATATTAAAATCACACAACATGTAAGCAGAAGTAGTCACTTTATTAGATTCAACATTCAGTTTAAACATACCCTCATAAGCATAACCCTTTCCCACAAAAGTTCCCTTGTAAGTAAGAGTGTACAAATCAGCCCCAATAACTTGAGTGAAACCAGCCTTATTAAGGAGGAAGCCAGAGACCAGATTCTTTCTTATCTCTGGAGTGTGCATAACATCTTTCAGGATTACAGTTTTTCCAGAGGTGAACTTGAGTTCCACGTTTCCAATCCCCGCAACTGTAGTGGTGTGAGAGTCTCCCAACAGCACTTTCTGATTTTCAGCAGCCGTGTATGTAGAGAACAAGGCACGATCATAGCAGACATGGCGTGAAGCACCAGTATCTACCCACCAGCCCTCTGATCCACCAACAAGGTGAATCTCAGTAACCATAGCCGTAAGAGGCTCCTCGGTCAGGTTAGCCTGCGGTGCAGAGCTTGGCCTGTTCCGACACTTTCGTGCCATATGACCTGGTTTTCCACAGTTGTAACATAGAAACAACTGTCCAGAGTCATTCTTTTGGGCTGGTTTCTGCTGTCCTTTTGGGTTTCCTTGCGGATTCCCATTCTGTTTGTTGCGCCTGTTCTGATTCTTAAATGATTTCTGATTTGGTTTCAGAACAGCGGGAGTGGTCTTCTTAGTGATGTTGTTATTGACAATCAGCACCTCTTCTTTCTGGTCTTGCTTGCGTGCTTCCTCCTCAATACGGAGGCGTGTAATCAAGCTCTCTAAGGAAAATTCCTTAGTCTTATGTCGCAAAGTGTTCTTAAAATCTTTCCAGCTAGGGGGTAATTTGTCAATGATAACAGCAATTTGAAATTGTTCGTACAAGACCATACCTTCGGAGATGATCTCATGAGCTATTTTCTGAAGCTCATGAGACTGCATCTCTACCGATCTATCATCGGTCATCTGATACTTTAGGTAGCGACTTACAGCGTATTTCTTTGCCCCTGCCTCCTCTGTGTCATATTTCTTCTTTAGTGCTTCCCAGATCTCCTTTGCCGTCTTTTCATCTGAGTTATAATAATCATACAGATCATCGCTCAGTCCATTCAGTATAAAATTCTTGCATAAGTAATCCTGTTCAGTCCAGGTCTGCAGTTGCTTTGACTGTTCAGTCCATGATGCCATCTTTGCTGCATCAGTCTCGTCAGGCTTGTCTGGTAGCTGCGGTTTTTCAGCAGTCAGAGCAGCAACCAACTTCCTGATCGTGAGGAAGAACTCCATCTTCTGACGCCAGCGCTTGAAATGCAAACCTTCGAACTTGAAAGGAGCAGCAGTCACCAGAGGGCCGTGAAAAGCAGAGGGAGGAGCAGAATCGTCCATGGTTGAGTTCGAGGCCATTGTTTCAGTTCGTCTTCAAATTGTTGGAAAACAATGGCTGAGTGGCGGACTAGGTCGCTTTCTTGAAGACGATTCGGCGATTTGGTCAGAGGTGCAAACCAATTCGTTCCTTCGCCGCCGCCTCTAGGATAAAACAGCCTCTAAAATAGTAACTGATTTGCTTGCACAAACAAATCAGTGCAGATTTGCACTTTCGGGAAAAATACTGCTCGAAATTTCTTAGAAGTTTTAATGGCGGCTGAGAAGAAGAGAATATAAAATTCGGTGTTATTCTCGTCTCAGATAAAATAGTATATATAGAACGAGAATTAGGTTTTGGGAGAAAATATCGGATCTGCTAAAATTTCGGGGGGGATTAATTATTTTACCGTTGCAAAACTTTTCCGTTGCAGAATAAATATCGGTGCGCAAAATAATTTTTCCATAAAAAAAACGGTTCGAAAACAACTAAGTTTTATGGTCCAAAAATATAAGTGCCTACACCACAAAGCCCAAGCCCAAGCCCGAGCCCGAGCCCGAGCCCGAACCGAACCGGGCCGGGTCGGTCGGTCGCGCGCGTGTGTGTGGTGGTCATGATGCATGGTCTCCCTCCTCACAACAATGCATGTATTGGGAGCCCAAGGCCCCAACATGACTTCTTAGAAACAAGTATAAATCCTTGCCTCTTCCCTATAATCCCATGATGTGGGACTACTCAAACATAGGAGCCATTCATACACTTATTCAATCATTTTTAATAATTCACATAATGTTTGTAAAACATTTCCAACAGTACTCCTTGCCTCCAGATTGCATAGGCTTGTACTTTTTAGCCTTGTATTTATTTTTGTCTAATCCCATGCATTCATTTTTGCCTGCGGTAGTTTTCATGTATTTGCTTTCACTTTTGAGTTCCCCCATTTTGTTTTCAGGTATAGTTTTAAATGTAGAATTTTGGTGGGTTGCTTAATGCTTTATAGTTATAGTTAGTTGAAGACTATTTATAACATTTAATATTTAATTGCATTATGCACTTGCACTAAACAACCTGCCAGTTTATTTTGATCATTTCAGGCAAAAAGTGATAAGATTTGTTAATTATTTTCAATGGACTATTCTTTTGCTTGCTTTTGCATAGCAGTCCAAAATGAGGATAAGTTTACTATTCAATTCACCAAGATCTGAAGTTTTTATATATTTATTTATTTTTGTTGTAAGATGTGTTTGGGAAAAGAAGCTATTGGTGTGTTAAATCTGGTAGCTCAAGATGATGAGGAATATGAGCTGAATTTAATATGTTCCTCTGATTGCTTTCTATGTTTAACATTCCGTTTTTTAATTTGGTCCTGAATATTTGTGATACATTCATTTGTTTATTTCTTGAATATTGTTTGACTTGTTTGGCTTTGATTGCGTTGGCCATGACTTTGCTTTAGCTTGACATTTGCGACTGTTTCAACATAGTTTTGAACTTGGTATTCTCATTGCTTTCTTCATGAATAAAATCTGTTTCCAATATTTTTTATGTATGATTTGATTTTGAATAGATTAATCTACTCTTGAATTTCTACCACGAAAAAAAAGGAAAAGAAAAAAAATTATAATTAATACTGCACTTTGAATCATCTCTACGCTTCGACCGTGATAAAACTGATTCTTCAGTAATTTTATTCCCTATGGCGCCTGTAAATTTAGGATAGAGAACATGTAATGTTGTGCATAACCTATCCGGGTAGTCAGTTAACATTGTTATTAATGATGCATGGTATGGTTACATTTCAAGATGTTGACGCTAATAATAATATCCTTGCTCTTATTAATCAAATGAGTTAATGAAAATTCATATTATTAAGATGGTTTGGAAGTGGATGTTTCAGAAAATTATTATACTTTTGGATGATTTTAAAGCTAGCATGTACATTGTCGCTTTATAACTAACCAACTTCTGAGAATTGGTACCTTGGGGCGTCCTTTAGTTTGACAAGGAAGATGGTTTTCACGTTGCTATCTATGCAAAAGTGATAGCAAAAGTAATAGTCATACAATCTGGTTTGGCCCTGAGCATGTAAAATGCTGTTTTTTTGCATGGTATCATTGCTGCAGTGGCCTTTTATGTTGGTTTCATTTACTTGTACAATAACTTGATGTAGCACATGTTGTAGCTACTGTTTGTTAAAAAAAAAGGAATCTTTAACTGCAATGGGATTTGTATGTTTTTCTAGAGATTGCTCTAGCGCATTCTGTTTCGTGCGTAATTCTTTTGTTACCTTATTTGATTTGCCTATCTCTCGCTCCCTATAGCTTATATTTAGCAATCCTCTGATCTGAAAAATGGATATGTAATTTCATAAGTTCCCTATACCCAAGTCATTCCTCCTGTCAGTACATTGCATCCAATATGCTCCAAATCCAATAGTGCAACTGTCCACATTATTTTGGGCCTAATCCCTAACTTCTTTTATGAGAATAGTAAATGTATTTATCCACTTTGGTTTTCCACGTCCCCTGCATTCTTTCAACTTAATTGCCTGTAGCATAACCACATTTGGACCAACACTTTGCCACCAAATAATATATATATATATATGTGTGTGTGTGTGTGTGTGTGTGTGTTAATAATAATAGGACACATAAGCAAGGTATTATGTTGTCATGCTATGGCTTGTTGTGTCCTCTTTTTCACGCCTATGCATGCATGTCAAGTTTTATTGAGTCCGAGAACTCAGATTTGGTCTTGCGATTTTTATCTGTTTTGGTATTATGTGAACAAACGGAAGCGCGTGCTATGTTCAGTCGTCTTTGTTCCTTGCCTCGGTTATATGTTTCTCCACGCCCCGTTCCGAGGTCTCACTGCATACCAGAATCCATTATTTTTTCGGAAACCTTTGCCGTGAGTTCGGTTACTTATTGGTTGAATGTTGTGTGCATGGATGAAGGATTCATGTACTTCATACGTGTGGTTTATTCTTTTGACATACACAGATAAGGACTAAGGCCACACCTAGTTGCATGTATGATGGCTCATACTTATTGTTTCGCATATCTCATATATCATGCATGTATCCATTCACATTTACCCGGGCTACTACCTTTGGGCACATATTTACTGTGCAGACCCAAATCTCATATTCATGCAGGGTTTAAATTTCTTGCTCATTCTACAAAAGCTGGCACCTTCTTTATATGCTTTATTCATGCTATGTTGTGAATAAAAGATAGTCAGCCTTAAACTGTCTTGGCACCGCACTGTCAGGTCCCTGGTGGATAAATGCAATGGTTTTAACTCTTAAAGAGGGGAGGCACAAGAAGACACACGTGTGCGCAACACTCGACAATAGCAATAATTTATTATAAGAAATTTTTGTATAAATTTTCTTTTTGCACTGTATAAATATTTTAAAACTCTAATATTCTTATAAAAATATTTCGTTGCAGATATTGTGTATTGTGATTTTTTGTTATATTCCATTTTTAAACTCGGTAAGCCAATAACAATCCGTTGTTTTAAACGCTTCGAGCCGATTTAATCACCGACTTGGAGCGTTCAAAATGGCGGGTTGTTACAGTTTATATTTTTATAAATATAATCTAGTGTTGATAAATGGTGATTGATTGCTGTGTTGTGATTGTTTGGTTCAATTGCTAATGTATTGGTTGAAATTATAGATAACGATACATATATAAATCGTTAATCAAATATTTTCTATTTATCGGAATATTTCATATTGAAATGAAATCGATGTTGTTTATATTGTTTAACATCTGTGATGTAGGGAGACAGGTTGGAGGGATCCAACAGGATTCCTCAATATTTATAATACTGTTTGTTTTCATATATTGTGATATATGATGTGATATATAATCTGTGATTGATTATGATGACACTGGTCATGTTATTTGGTATTCTAAATGCCATATGAAATACTAGAATTGTACAAAGAAAATTTTCAAAGTGAATATTGAAAATGAAATATTTATATATGAAATAAATAGGATATTATAAAAGGTAATATTTGGAAAACAAATATTGGGAAATATAATTAAGGAAATATTTGGGAAATGAACAGAATTATATAAAAGGATTTATATAAAATGTATAGAATTATATAAAAGGATTTATATAGAATAAATAGAATTATATAAAGGGAATTATAAATGGGATTATAAGTATTAGAAGAATAAAATGAGATTTTATATAAATAATTCTATAATTAGAAATATAAATAGAAATTGGATTTGGGATAATGTTTTAAATACGAAATCAAACTGTTTTGATTGAAAATAAGAAATATTATTTACATTTAATGTGAATAAAGGATTTAAGTAAATATTTTGCTAATAAAATATTTATAAAGGAAATAGGGTTTGAAATAGGAATTTAAAACGGAGTTAAAGGAATTAGAAACTGACGCGAGATTAGTTAAGTTGAACAGCTGTCTGGGTATTGATCTGATGTTGGTTTCGGCCTTCGGGGTTAATACGTAGGGGGTTGTTCTCTTACTAGTTTACAATTAGAAACTGATAGAGGTGGGAAGATATTGATGCAGCAATCAGAAATGGGTACGTTTTCCAAAGTTAATAACATATATTTTCTAAAATTAGAAAATAAGGCTTTGATGAATATATGGAAACGAGAAATGGGGAAATGAATAAATGTTGATTGATGATTGATCGATAGAATTTCCATTTGGAAATAATATCGTTGTTTGCACTCATGTTTTCCTTTGATAGTTAAATCACTGACTATCAAAGATTTTGAACATTTCCGTTGTCAATGCGGAGAGACCAGGATTAGATATATTATCTGAAAACCACTCTGTATGGCATTAGCGTTGCGAATCAAATATGATGAAGATAATTGAAGATGGAGTTATGCAAGGGTTGTTCAGTAAATCCTAGGTAGAAATTGCCTAAGATGGATTTACAGAATGATTCCTTCCGATTGTCCAGTCCTAAGACAACTTAAATGGACGAATGTCTGATAGATTATATCTGGTAGATCGCGTAAGTTGATAATTTCAAACGTATTTACGTTGGTGGCGGAGGAATTCGTTTCTCTTAGCTTATATCCGTGGTATTTTTGGGGGAATCAATTTGTGATTTGACAGGTATGACGATGTGGCATTTAAAGTAAATGAAGGAGTGATCTATTAAAAGATACATTATGACCTCAAGCCTCATCAAATAGGAAATGACAGAAATCGGACAGGCAGCATGGCTAAGTGGGTCGCACCCAAGTAGGGTATATTGTCACCATCTAGAGAATATTTATATTTGTTACTTCTTTCGCTTCTATATCTCCCGGGAACGGTTATGTTGGTTTACCAACCATAAGGTGATAATATATTCGAAACACTCAAGCGAAATGAATGGTCGGTCATGTGTGGCCGAGTTACAAGATGTTCTTGTTGAACTCCAGTGTATCGCTTCTAGAGTACACTGATCGGAAGGTGGTTCTATACCTTGTAATATTTGGAAATCCATTACCCAATAAGCGCCCGCGGTGTTTGATTGTATATAATATATGTGGAACGTGAGATGAAAGCGTTTCCACTAGATTGCTATTTATTTGATTTAGACATTATTATAATATCAGAAGAATATTGATTTTAAAGAATTGTTTTGGCTTATCGTAAGGTAAAAACCATCCGTGTTTATGTGCGGATCGGTCTTACGATTATCATTTCTGTAGAAAGGATTTTAAAAGATAAACAAATGATTGGAATTTACTCACACCAGTCACATGACTGACCCAGAGTTTATTTTGTTTTGTTTTCCCTAATATCTTGGGTGCCCAATTTTGTACGGGCAGTCAAGTAGTCGGGATTTTACAAATACTTGAAGAGCTGGCACAAGAGTCTTTAGGATTATATAGCTATTGCTATTTCCGCTATGTTGTAACTGTAATACTCTAGTAATGGTATTGTATACAGATACTATTTTATTTCAAAGATATGTTATCTATTATATGTTGTTCGTTCCGCTGTGAGATTCGTGTTACTCAAATGTTGTATGTTCTTCTCCTTCTTCTATTCTAAGTTTCTATCTTATCTATTCTCACCCTCTATTTTCTTTCATTAACTATATGGTATTTCCAATGCTTGGATAGTCTACATTGAGCTTATGTCGATTACCAGGATCACGAAAACCCGGGTCGTTACAGTTGGTATCAGAGCTGAAGGTTAAGTAACTACCTTGGCTCTGTGGCGTGACTCAGTAGAGGTGGGGTTAGCAATACCCTAGATTGAGTTTGAGTGTATATACACAAGTGAATGTATTTGCAGATGATATAAAAATGCTTTTGTATTTTGGAGATTTATTGGTTGAGTTGTTTATAAGTTATGGTCGATCAGTTTGATCCACTGTATCGGTAGGAGTTTCTAAACACTTGAATACGATGAACCGACACAGTATGTTTTGATAGAGGGTAAATGAAATAATTTTACCCAAAGTATATTTTGACATAAAGGAATCTATATATTGGAATTATTATAATATATAGGATGTGTTGGTTATGGTTATAATTAGATAAGATTATAACTGAAACAGTTATGTTAATAACCAATCAAAGTTCGTGTAAGTGTTACAAAATGAATTAAATCTGAATTTAAATCAGAGTTGAAATTAAAACCCTGGAGATTTGGAAAGGTGTTGTAAATAGAATAGAATTAAATATATGGGAATTTTAATCCTGGGAGATTTTAAATTGTTTTAAAGCATTGTAAATCGTTTTTTGAAATGAATTTCAAAATGGAAGTGTTTAGATATGGTTCTGAAAGTGATATTCGACAGCTGGAAAATAGATTCCGATGATGATCATGACATCATCGGTGTTCATTTTTGAGTGGTAACTGACGGATTACTACCAAAGAGAGTGTTTTTGAATTGTTTGAGAAAAGCAAGTTGTTTTGAATTCCGAAAAGGAATACTTGATTTTGAAAAGCTAAGTTATTTAAAATTCCCAGGAAAAGATGGTTTGAACTAAAATTAGTTTAGTAAGTGGAAATTTGATTGGATTGGAATGATATCGAGAAAATTGGATTTGTGTCATAGGAATTCGAAATGGTATTGGATTGTTAAGTTAATAGATTGGAATCAAGAATGGATTTGAGTTTGAAATGAAATTTGGTTTGGATATAAGAGAATAGTCGTGTTGAACAGATATTGATTGGAAATTGGTTGAGATGACATTGGTATATGTTGAATTGATAGCAAGTGAAAGTGATAAAGTTGATATGCCCGACAAAAAGGTACAAGTTTATATTTCGTATAAGCATGAGATTTATGAGCCTGTTTGGCAAGCCGCTTGGCTATTTGATTTTCTTTTTGGTTGGAGAAGGCCTAGAGAGGCGAGTTGTGATTGTACCGATTGACCAGTACAAAGGAGGTGCAGGCGAAATTTTTCGAAAATTTCGGGTGTTAGAAAATTTTCAGGATTTTTGAAAATTTTAGTTGGCAAGAACAAATTAATATTTTAATTGAAATTAAATTGGTTTAGTAAAATTGAAATTTAAGAAGTAAACAAATATTTTTAACCAGTCAATAGGGTTAGTTTTCTACCTAAGCGATTTCGAGGAGGAAATTATTTTAAGGGGGAAGAATGTAATGTCCCGTATTTTTACTGTGTAATAATAAATTTATTTAATTTTTTAATTAGTGATTTATAGATGTGAATAGTTGTTTAATTAAATTATATGGAATATTTAATAAATATAATAATTTAAAGGATATATATAATTCTGAAATAATCAGAATTAGCCGAAATAGCAATAAGTGAAATGGGACAAATTCAAATATATAATTCAGTTTAAGATTGAATTATATTAACGTATATATTTAAATAACGAAAGTTTGAAAGTATAAATATAATCGAGGCTGTAATGGCACGGAAGTTCGTAATTTGGCGATTCGAACTTTAAACGAATATACAGAAGCCGTTTTAAATCGGATTTCTATCAATTAAGAAATGTTCGGAGCTGGTAAAGTATATTTTTCTAGTGGAAGAGAAAAATCGATATTTCGTCGTGTAGATTTTGAGTTATGTCCAAATCAAATTTTTGAAAAGTCACTATGGAATTCCTTTATAATATATAGTGATTTGTTTATATTATAAATGGATTTTCAATATAAATTGAATATCGATTCAATCGGGATTTTGAATATCGAGTTATGAATCCCGGTATGGAGCTATATGATTTTCTAGTGTGAATATATACGATAATATTTATTTACAAATATTTAATTTAATTATTTTAAATATATTTAATATTTAAATGGGTTTATTTAGAGCTTTAAAAATAGCCAGTTTTGCAAATGACCTCCGTTTTCGACGAAACTAATTTTGTTGGATCCAGAATAATAAATTATTGCTAGATTTCAATTTTCATAATTTTTAGAGTCAGTGTGTGGCCGTATGGATTTTTAATGTGAAAACCAATCAGTATTTTGACTGTTTAAAAATACGCTGTGTGAGCAAACGAAGTCGGAATTCGACGAAACTAGTTTCATTGGGTCTATAATGTCGAACTCTAACTGCATGTCCATTTTCAGCGGAAACGGGATTCATATGTGACCACATGAATTTTTAATGATAAATACTAGCAGAAGTTGGTTAAAACTGGATAAAATAATCAATAGAAAAATAATATAATTTACCTATAAATACACCTTAAGTTTTTCTAACCTAGGAAAATTCATTTACGGTCAATGTAAAATCCGTCGTCTTCAAATTCCTCCTTCAAGTAAAAATTTCCATCTTCATTAATTCAAACAAAAGCAGATAAAATCCTATAATTCACAAAACATGTAAATCTGTACCCGCAAAGAGGAGGGCTTCATTTCTGTGCTAGTTTTGTTGGGAGCGACGCTGGTTCCCACAACTCGAAAACTCTGCAGTAAACCTAGGGCTAAGGTATGCGAGAAGTAGAAGCATCGATGATGAAAATGAGTGTCGTATTCACTTTCAGTGTGGAGTTTAGCGTCATGTGAGGAAAAATTGGGTAGTTCGGTGATGAAAAGTGACGCAAGGGATCATTGTGTCGAGCGGAAGTTGCCGGCGATGCATTCGAGATGGTGAAATGGAGTGAAAATGTTTTGGGATAAAGATGAAGAGTGATCGACGCAAGGAATTTTGGTATATTTTCCTTGACTTTAAAACGAAAGAAGGAGGAGTAGTTTGGGGATGAAACGGTCAACTATGGTGCATTGAGGAGTGGTGTTCGGTGTTTAACTGGAGAAGAAGAAGTGCGGGTCTGGTTTAGAAGGAAGAATGGCCGACAATTCAAGGTTAAGTCCCAATAGGAAATTTAATTTAACTTTTATTCAATTAAAATAGTATATGGAATTTGTATAGATCATAACTATCGCATACTATATCAGAATTTCGAACGGTCAGATCCGTTGGGATCATATTGTGACGGCAAGGAATTTCGCTCGATCCGAATCAGTCGTTAAACCGATCAAAACCGTTCGAAACCCCTGATCGTTTTGAGGACAGGACAAATCAGAACGCAGACGGAAGAACATTTCATTGTTATTACAACAATTCCATCAGATACAAGAATATACAGAGTATAAATGAATAAATTACATTCAATAAATATCAGAGATTACAATAAATTACATAGCAGCGGAAAATAATACAAAGCACAACTGAAGGTGATATACGGATACAGAGCTTTCCGGATATCATTCCAGCTGTAAACCAGGATCCTGTGAATATAAATCTGCAAAACCAAAACTACTAGCTGCCCGTATCGAAAATAGGGGCACCCAGAGTTTAGGTTAAAACAATAAACTCCAGGTCAGTCATGTGACTGGTGTGAGAACTAAAACAGTTATTTAAAACTTTACTTTAAAAGAGAGTAATTCAAGGGACCACGCCGTATAACACGGAACGGGTTTCCTCCCAAGAATACTAGTGCATAGAATAAACAGCGCAATGCTTTTTCGAAAAATGAAGCTATTATAAGACCCAGGTCCCATCACACAATGCAACGCAAGCCGGAGGATAGGGTTTTCCCTTATAATAGCCAAACATGCTTGGTACGTTTAAAACAAATCATTTGATACTATAATAAGTGTATAGTGTCAAAACAATTTCAATCATAAATATAAATCATAGACGGCATGGGTACCATATATCATGTCGCCATACTTGTTCTACAATTAAAACCGCAATACACGTATTGGAAATTGGATTTCCGTCATGAGTCGAGGCAAGGGGCAAGCTCCTCTCCACTTCGAGACACTCTAGCAAATGCCTCGGGACTACACACTCTGGGCAACCCCGGATGCGGCTGGGCCGGTCCTCACTTACGTTAGAGGATTAATTATGCCTGAACACACGTTTCCCGGTCCTTACAGACCTATAATCGAGGCGCCTCATTCCAAAAACCACAAAGGTGAAAAGTATATAAATGTCAGCGCTGGTAAGTCACTGACACCACCAAAGCTAGAAAGAAACGTCGTGTTCTCCCAGCGGTCTGTATCCCGTTTTTAACTCATACCGAGGTGTGAGGCTCGCGAATTCACGTTATACACAAAGCTGCCACGTAGGTCGTGCTTTGATCATCAACCACAAGACTTTGCTTTTCAACAGAAGCCTTGATCCATGCAACTCAGCATGCCACACAGGCAATTCATGCCATGTGATTGATATCTATCGATATATAACCTCTAAGCTCGTACGTCTCAGAGAAGGGCGTTAAGCAAGAGAATAAATTCTCCGCCGCCAAACAGATATATATTTAATAGAGATCAATCAACACAGAATAAAGTCCAATGTCAGACACACAATCCATTTACAAGTTCGTTCTGGGTCTGAACGAAACCGAAGGCACTTTCCTCGCATATCCATCGATCTCCAGGTACGTCTGGATGACCACCAACTATTTCCGTCCTCTTGGGTGTACAGCCCAATCAGGATCGTCAGTAATTATCCAAACGATGTGAAGACTTCCGGTCTTCGACCACCGTCTTCATCTTCGACATATCGTCGAATCGGTTATTCAGAATGGGTACAAACCCGGCCTTTCCGAACAACCCGCGTATATTAAAAACAAGTGTTACACAAACACAACGAACGCCTCATTCCAATCTAGAATATTCTTTTATTCACACAATCACATTCCTAGGGGAAAGGTTCCCATTAATTTTATCCAAGATAAATTCTTTAAAATTTATCCTTTAATCTTCCTTTGGATGTCATTTCAAACCAAATTATGGTTTTCTAAACTAGTCGAGATTAGCGAACCACACCGAAGTAATTATTTATTTTATTTCCCAATCCCAACCTATTCATCCCATGAAGCAAAACTGGTAATACTCCATATCTAACACCGTGGTGTTATCGGTAAAATTAATTACCATTTCACGTTCAAATCTAATTAAAGATTTAACTATCGCTTTGGAGAAAAACTGGTAGTACTCCATTCTCGCTCATTTGCCAAATTTGATAATTTGAATTATCAATTCACATTTCAATCAAATTGCAGATTCAATAAAACTCCTTTTACTGGGTTAAAGAACTAGTGTCATTTAAAACACAGTTCACAACAAACCCAAATCACATTCTAATTATTATCGGGTTAAAGAACTAGTGTTATTTAAAACACCGTTCACGATAAACCCATGAATCAATTCTATTTAAACCCATTTCAAATCCAATTTATTTATTTAAAAATAAATGGGTTTTAATTTCAGTTCAAAACTAGTTCATTTTGATAAAAATCTATTTTTATCTTTTCAAATGTGGAGTTTTTCATCCTAATTTTTCCCAAATCACTTCTTATGATTTTACACAAATTATTGATATTTTTAATAATTTTATCAAGGCCCGTACAGTCGATTTCCAACAATGGCCATCGAACTGCACTTACAGCGACCTTTTCCAAATTTGATTTAGACGTATCTCCAAATCCAACCGTTAGATTTCAAATTTCTAATATTCGTTAGAAAGCTCTTTTCGATACGAACCCAACGGTTCCGGTTTTAGGAGAATCCGACGGTCGGATCTCCCGTAATGTCCGTTTGAAATAAATGGTCGAAATTCACGAACTGCCGCGGCGCGGCGCGTTCTATTCCGGCCATTATATTATATATATAATATATATAAATATAATATATATTTCGTCGATTCCTATTTAAAACGAATTTTATAAATCGTTTTTTAATTCGTTTCAAAAACAATTTCAACTTCCATTTCAATTCAAATCAAAATTGAATTTTTCCTTATAAATTCGATTTAACATTCATTTCTATTCAATTCAAATTTCAATTCAATTTGAATTCATTTCAATTCGTTTTCAATTCAATTCGAATTCGTTTTCAATTCAATTCAAATTGGTTTTCTATTCGGTTTAAATTCAAATTGGTTTTCTATTCGATTAAATTCAAATTGGTTTTCTATTCGATTCAATTCAAATTGGTTTTCTATTCAATTCAATTCAAATTTCATTTCAAAATATTCGATTTCGAAATCACTTTTCAATATTCATTTTAAAATGAATAAAATCGATATAAATATCGTTCACGTCAAAATGGCGCATCACTAATCAACACGGCATCATATATTTCTATTTTCAAATATTCTATTTCAAATATTTCTATTTCAAAATATTTCTATTTCAAATATTTCTATTATCAAAATGTTTCGTTCAACACATGACTAATCTCAACGGATGAGTACTGTCAACACGTGAACCTTTATTTTATATTGATAAAGATGTAAATTTTATTATTAAAATATTTCGTTCAACACATGACTAATCTCAACGGATGAGTACGGTCAACACATGAACCTTTATTTTATAATATTCTTTATTTTTCCGATTGGAATGAGGCCCAATCAATTACCATATAAAGTTAATTATATGGATTCCATACAACAAATGTATATAATAGCAACGATAAATAATCAACCATCATCCAAAGTGCACTACACTGTATAAGCATCAAATATAGATATCTAACGCTTATAACAGCCTGTCAATCAATCGATCGACATACAACTAATTATTGGGATTAGTGTATACCGTATTTTATCCCAATACCCGTGTGGGGTTTCAAATCAACAAACACAGATTTTTATTTGTGCAGTTGGGCAATGTGTAAAATTTATCGATCCAATCAATGTCATTCAAATAGGTGTACATAAACAAATCGTCCGGTTTGTAAATGAGTATTTATTTATTCACATTCACTATATTCATATTCACGTTAAAAATTATATTTCAACATATGAATTTCTATTCAGTTCATTCTTTAAATAAAATGATATTTTTATTTTTCTAACTTATTTTAGAAAATTTCGGCGGCATAACGGCACGATACTAGAAACGGGACGAGGCCTAGCCTTATCCCCGGTCTAGTGAAGGCCCACGCCATTCACACATCAATCAAATCCATTCATTTCACCAAACAATTCAATTCAAACCAAATAAACTAACCAACTACACATCCAAACAATTTAACAAACAAGCCATCCATGGTCTGTGGATGACGGGTGTCGGGTGCTACTAAACACCGTCTGCATCCTAGTATATATATATAACTAGAAAAGAAATTGAAGAGTGAGAAATTCTCACCAAAGCTATTCCAACTTCACGACACTTCTATTGTAGAAAATCTTGTCGTTCTCGCCTTATGCCACTTTCGTTGCTCGTAGCCACTACATATATAAAAATCGAATTTTTACTTCGCTATTCAATATATAAAAAACGAATTTTTACTATGCTATTCAATATATAAAAATCGAATTTTTACTTCGCTATTCAATATATAAAAATCGAATTTTTACTTCGCTATTCAATATATAAAAATCGAATTTTTACTTCGCTATTCATTATATAAAAATCGAATTTTTACTTCGCTATTCAATATATAAAAATCGAATTTTTACTTCGCTATTCAATATATAAAAATCGAATTTTTACTTTGTTACTATATAGATAAAAATTCTATTTTTACCTCGCTATTCTCTATATAAAGATTCCGCCTTTTCAAATTTAAAATCTAATCTTTTCTATTTTAAAAATCTAATCTATTCTATTTTAAAAATCCTCGCTTTTTCTAATGATATTTATTTTCAAAAATCAACATTTTTTTTTAAACAAAGTACTTTCATTTAAATACTACCTTTTTAAATCAAAACTATATATATTAATTTCATATTTTTATCACAAAAATATATGAATAAATTACAGTTTAAAAATCAAGTAGATTTCACAGTAAATAAAATAAAAAGAAAAGGGGAAACTCACTGGAGGTGGTGGAGAGCTGACGGAGGGAGGGGCCATCTCGATTTGGGCGCGGGTCTGGGTGCTAACGGGTTGCGGGTTGGGAGGGGGGTCAGTCTGGTTTGCTCGGGGGGGCTTTGGGTCTTCAATCGGGGAAGGAGGAGTAGGGGATGGCCGGAGTTGCTAGGGGAAGGGGCGGCGATCCTTCAGGGGGGAGGCGGTTTCATCGCGTCGATCGAACAGGAGGGGGGGCTACTTCCTCGCGCGACGGCGCGATTAGAGGGGGGGTAGCTGCGGTGCGGCATCGATCGGAGGGGGCGGCGCTCCTCTCCGCTTCGACCATCTCTTCTTCTTTTCTTTTTTTCCTGTTGAAAATGAATTATAACGGGGGGGGCAGAGTATAAGGGAGGAGAGGTTTTTTTTATTATTATTTAATTATTTTATTTATCTCTAAAAAGCAACTTTTATTTTCGACCTCTAAACGAGGCCCACCGTCTGTCGTCCATAGCGTATTACCCCCATTCCGAACACAATGGGATATGTATCGTAAGCTGATTCGACTGTTTCTATCGGTTTCCTTTAAAATCAACATATAACTCTATATATTGAATTTGAACGCGCATTTCAATTTACCGGGGTCACATACGAACTCTATAAACTGCAGAAAAATATTTTCTAGCTTCGTATTGACGATACGATCCTAACAAAACTAGTTTCGTCGAATTCTGAGAACGTTGGAAAAATGGCCATTTTCCAGTCGATTAAAATCAACTGAAACTGGTCAAACGCGTTTTCCTTTGCCACGCTCACATATTGATCCGAAAAATTATGAAATTTGAAACCTAGCAATAATTTGACATCACGGATCCAACAAAAGTGGTTTCGTCGAAATCCGAGGTCGTTTGCAAAACTTCCATTTTTAAGGGCCTGAATTCCATAGCGATTATTCAGAATTTTCAACTGGACATATCTTTTGATTCCCGCTATGAAATTTTGATTTGTCGGATTCGTTGGAAAGATATTATCAAATAGATCCTAATGTTTTTGGTTTCACTAAAATCCGGATTGTTTTGCACCCGGTACATTCATTTGAAGTTTGAAATCGAATTATCGAACTACCGCGCCATTTTCAATTCTATTTATAATTATATATAATTATTTATATTCTAACGACGACGTATATAATATATACGTTCTAATTCTATTCAAAATAAATTTCTCATCAATATTATTTAAAATAATCCATTTTAAACATTCAAATTTCGCTAAAATTGCCAAACTAAAAATTTTAAACTGGTTCAGATTTTCCGGGTTATTACAATCTCCCACACTTAAAACTTTTCGTCCCCGAAAACGAACAAAGTCGAAAGTGGTTTGATTAATCAACTCTACGTTCGATCTGGCTTCCATTCTCCAACTCTTCAGTTTCTGAGAATTTTCAAAAATTTGGCTAACACCCTAAATTTTCGAAAAATTTCGCCATAACCTCCCTTGCACCGGGAGCCACGAGAAAATCCCGAAATTGCCATATAGGCCTTCTGATCTCAAAAGAAAAAGAAAAAGCCAAGCGGCTAGCCAATAGGCTCATAAAATCATCATCACCCAAACAAAACGGTAAATTATGGTAAACATGTACCTATTTGTCGGGCAAACAAATTTTATTCTCTGCTCTAGCCTCTTTGCTATGACCTGTTCAATGTAAGTACATGTATATGCAAGCAAATGCGACCAATTTCAATACAATTCAATATTTGGTTCAATTAGGCTTAATGGTTCAAAATTAGCAAACAAATAAACAAACAACACAAACATCAATCAATTAGTGGATTAACGTTTCAAATTCATAATTTTGATATATATATACTGAAAATCTTGTTTTTGATGCCAATTCACAACAATGTGTCTATCTATATAAGTTTTGGTTCTCACACCAGTCTAATGGAAATATATAGATATCACACCTTCGTAACACGAGCACAAATATTGATAATGAGGCTGCATTACCAGAATTATCTCCGGGCGACTAGAATGTGACTCTATATCTATCCAGTATATTAAAACTTCGAATATACGTTCATGACGCGTATATGCAAAATCTTTATATACTAGATTGTCCATATTCAAAATAAATCAATATTCAAATACGTATAAAGCGATTTAAATTTTCAAAACAAAATTGTTTTCATTTGAAAAATATACTCTTCACACTCGTTCTAGGATACTACTGATCCTATCTCTAACGAGTCATTCTAATTGGATATTACCAATCCAATATCTGATGAATTCTATCGTATGTTTCTAATGTGTCTTGTTCTCGAGCTCTGTAAACCAAAGCTCTGATACCAAATGGGACGGCAAGGAATTTTGCTCGATCCGAATCAGTCGTTAAACCGATCAAAACCGTTCGAAACCCCTGATCGTTTTGAGGACAGGACAAATCAGAACGCAGACGGAAGAACATTTCATTGTTATTACAACAATTCCATCAGATACAAGAATATACAGAGTATAAATGAATAAATTACATTCGATAAATATCAGAGATTACAATAAATTACATAGCAGCGGAAAATAATACAAAGCACAACTGAAGGTGATATACGGATACAGAGCTTTCTGGATATCATTCCAGCTGTAAACCAGGATCCTGTGAATATAAATCTGCAAAACCAAAACTACTAGCTGCCCGTGTCGAAAATAGGGGCACCCAGAGTTTAGGTTAAAACAATAAACTCCAGGTCAGTCATGTGACTGGTGTGAGAACTAAAACAGTTATTTAAAACTTTACTTTAAAAGAGAGTAATTCAAGGGACCACGCCATATAACACGGAACGGGTTTCCTCCCAAGAATACTAGTGCATAGAATAAACAGCGCAATGCTTTTTCGAAAAATGAAGCTATTATAAGACCCAGGTCCCATCAGACAATGCAACGCAAGCCGGAGGATAGGGTTTTCCCTTATAATAGCCAAACATGCTTGGTACGTTTAAAACAAATCATTTGATACTATAATAAGTGTATAGTGTCAAAACAATTTCAATCATAAATATAAATCATAGACGGCATGGGTACCATATATCATGTCGCCATACTAGTTCTACAATTAAAACCGCAATACACGTATTGGAAATTGGATTTCCGTCATGAGTCGAGGCAAGGGGCAAGCTCCTCTCCGCTTCGAGACACTCTAGCAAATGCCTCGGGACTACACACTCTGGGCAACCCCGGATGCGGCTGGGCCGGTCCTCACTTACGTTAGAGGATTAATTATGCCTGAACACACGTTTCCCGGTCCTTGCAGACCTATAATCGAGGCGCCTCATTCCAACAACCACAAAGGTGAAAAGTATATAAATGTCAGGGCTGGTAAGTCACGGACACCACCAAAGCTAGAAAGAAACGTCGTGTTCTCCCAGCGGTCCATATCCCGTTTTTAACTCATACCGAGGTGTGAGGCTCGCGAATTCACGTTATACACAAAGCTGCCACGTAGGTCGTGCTTTGATCATCAACCACAAGACTTTTCTTTTCAACAGAAGCCTTGATCCATGCAACTCAGAATGCCACACAGGCAATTCATGCCATGCGATTGATATCTATCGATATATAATCTCTAAGCTCGTACGTCTCAGAGAAGGGCGTTAAGCAAGAGAATAAATTCTCCGCCGCCAAACAGATATATATTTAATAGAGATCAATCAACACAGAATAAAGTCCAATGTCAGACACACAATCCATTTACAAGTTCGTTCTGGGTCTGAACGAAACCGGAGGCACTTTACTCGCATATCCATCGATCTCCAGGTACGTCTGGACGACCACCAACTATTTCCGTCCTCTTGGGTGTACAGCCCAATCAGGATCGTCAGTAATTATCCAAACGATGTGAAGACTTCCGGTCTTCGACCACCGTCTTCATCTTCGACATATCGTTGAATCGGTTATTCAGAATAGGTATAAACC
The DNA here is from genome assembly GCA_030737875.1 of Allium sativum. Lineage (NCBI taxonomy): Eukaryota > Viridiplantae > Streptophyta > Magnoliopsida > Asparagales > Amaryllidaceae > Allium > Allium sativum. The sequence goes on along the minus strand of CM060919.1, from coordinate 600,754,955 downwards.
CGGCCTTTCCGAACAACCCGCGTATATTAAAAACAAATGTTACACAAACACAACGAACGCCTCATTCCAATCCAGAATATTCTTTTATTCACACAATCACATTCCTAGGGGAAAGGTTCCCATTAATTTTATCCAAGATAAATTCTTTAAAATTTATCCTTTAATCTTCCTTTGGATGTCATTTCAAACCAAATTATGGTTTTCTAAACTAGTCGAGATTAGCGAACCACACCGAAGTAATTATTTATTTTATTTCCCAATCCCAACTTATTCATCCCATGAAGCAAAACTGGTAATACTCCATATCTAACACCGTGGTGTTATCGGTAAAATTAATTACCATTTCACGTTCAAATCTAATTAAAGATTTAACTATCGCTTTGGAGCAAAACTGGTAGTACTCCATTCTCGCTCATTTGCCAAATTTGATAATTTGAATTATCAATTCACATTTCAATCAAATTGCAGATTCAATAAAACTCCTTTTACTGGGTTAAAGAACTAGTGTCATTTAAAACACAGTTCACGACAAACCCAAATCACATTCTAATTATTATCGGGTTAAAGAACTAGTGTTATTTAAAACATCATTCACGATAAACCCATGAATCAATTCTATTTAAACCCATTTCAAATCCAATTTATTTATTTAAAAATAAATGGGTTTTAATTTCAGTTCAAAACTAGTTCATTTTGATAAAAATCTATTTTTATCTTTTCAAATGTGGAGTTTTTCATTCCAATTTTTCACTTCTTTTGATTTTACACAAATTATTGATATTTTTAATAATTTTATCAAGGCTCGTACAGTCGATTTCCAACAATGGCCATCGAACTGCACTTACAGCGACCTTTTCCAAATTTGATTTGGACGTATCTCCAAATCCAACCGTTAGATTTCAAATTTCTAATATTCGTTAGAAATCTCTTTTCGATACGAACCAACGGTTCCGGTTTTAGGAGAATCTGACGGTCGGATCTCCTGTAATGTCCGTTTGAAATAAATGGTCGAAATTCACGAACTGCCGCGGCGCGGCGCGTTCTATTCAGGCCATTATATTATATATATATATATATAATATATATATATATAATATATATATATATAATATATATATTTCGTCGATTCCTATTTAAAACGAATTTTATAAATCGTTTTTTAATTCGTTTCAAAAACAATTTCAACTTCCATTTCAATTCAAATCAAAATTGAATTTTTCCTTACAAATTCGATTTAACATTCATTTCTATTCAATTCAAATTTCAATTCAATTTGAGTTCATTTCAATTCGTTTTCAATTCAATTCGAATTCGTTTTCAATTCAATTCAAATTGGTTTTCTATTCGGTTTAAATTCAAATTGGTTTTCTATTCGATTCAATTCAAATTGGTTTTCTATTCGATTCAATTCAAATTGGTTTTCTGTTCAATTCAATTCAAATTTCATTTCAAAATATTCGATTTCGAAATCACTTTTCAATATTCATTTTAAAATGAATAAAATCGATATAAATATCGTTCACGTCAAAATGGCGCATCACCAATAAACACGGCTTCATATATTTCTATTTTCAAATATTCTATTTCAAATATTTCTATTTCAAAATATTTCTATTTCAAATATTTCTATTATCAAAATGTTTCGTTCAACACATGACTAATCTCAACGGATGAGTACTGTCAACACGTGAACCTTTATTTTATATTGATAAAGATGTAAATTTTATTATTAAAATATTTCGTTCAACACATGACTAATCTCAACGGATGAGTACGGTCAACACATGAACCTTTATTTTATAATATTCTTTATTTTTCCGATTGGAATGAGGCCCAATCAATTACTATATAAAGTTAATTATATGGATTCCATACAACAAATGTATATAATAGCAACGATAAATAATCAACCATCATCCAAAGTGCACTACACTGTATAAGCATCAAATATAGATATCTAACGCTTATAACAGCCTGTCAATCAATCGATCGACATACAACTAATTATTGGGATTAGTGTATACCGTATTTTATCCCAATACCCGTGTGGGGTTTCAAATCAACAAACACAGATTTTTATTTGTGCAGTTGGGCAATGTGTAAAATTTATCGACCCAATCAATGTCATTCAAATAGGTGTACATAAACAAACCGTCCGGTTTGTAAATGAATATTTATTTATTCACATTCACTATATTCATATTCACGTTAAAAATTATATTTCAACATATGAATTTCTATTCGGTTCATTCTTTAAATAAAATGATATTTTTATTTTTCTAACTTATTTCAGAAAATTTCGGCAGCATAACGGCACGATACTAGAAACGGGGCGAGGCCTAGCCTTATCCCCGGTCTAGTGAAGGCCCACGCCATTCACACATCAATCAAATCCATTCATTTCACCAAACAATTCAATTCAAACCAAATAAACTAACCAACTACACATCCAAACAATTTAACAAACAAGCCATCCATGGTCTGTGGATGACGGGTGTCGGGTGCTACTAAACACCGTCTGCATCCTAGTATATATATATAACTAGAAAAGAAATTGAAGAGTGAGAAATTCTCACCAAAGCTATTCCAACTTCACGACACTTCTATTGTAGAAAATCTTGTCGTTCTCGCCTTTTGCCACTTTCGTTGCTCGTAGCCACTACATATATAAAAATCGAATTTTTACTTCGCTATTCAATATATAAAAATCGAATTTTTACTATGCTATTCAATATATAAAAATCGAATTTTTACTTCGCTATTCAATATATAAAAATCGAATTTTTACTTCGCTATTCAATATATAAAAATCGAATTTTTACTTCGCTATTCAATATATAAAAATCGAATTTTTACTTCGCTATTCATTATATAAAAATCGAATTTTTACTTCGCTATTCAATATATAAAAATCGAATTTTTACTTCGCTATTCAATATATAAAAATCGAATTTTTACTTTGTTACTATATAGATAAAAATTCTATTTTTACCTCGTTATTCTCTATATAAAGATTCCGAATTTTTCAAATTTAAAATCTAATCTTTTCTATTTTAAAAATCTAATCTATTCTATTTTAAAAATCCTCGCTTTTTCTAATGATATTTATTTTCAAAAATCAACATTTTTTTTTAAACAAAGTTCTTTCATTTAAATACTACCTTTTTAAATCAAAACTATATATATTAATTTCATATTTTTATCACAAAAATATATGAATAAATTACAGTTTAAAAATCAAGTAGATTTCATAGTAAATAAAATAAAAAGAAAAGGGAAAACTCACTGGAGGTGGTGGAGAGCTGACGGAGGGAGGGGCCATCTCGATTTGGGCGCGGGTCTGGGTGCTAACGGGTTGCGGGTTGGGAGGGGGGGTCTGTCGGGTTTGCTCGGGGGTGGCTTTCGGTCTTCAATCGGGGAAGGAGGAGTAGGGGATGGCCGGAGTTGCTAGGGGAAGGGGCGGCGATCCTTCAGGGGGCGGCGGTTTCATCGCGTCGATCGAACAGGAGGGGGGCTACTTCCTCGTGCGGCGGCGCGATTAGAGGGGGGGTAGCTGCGGTGCGGCATCGATCAAAGGGGGCGGCGCTCCTCTCCGCTTCGACCATCTCTTCTTCTTCTTTTTCCTGTTGAAAATGAATTATAACGGGGGGGCCAGAGTATAAGGGAGGAGAGGGTTTATTTTTTTTTATTATTATTTAATTATTTTATTTATCTCTAAAAAGCAACTTTTATTTTCGACCTCTAAACGAGGCCCACCGTCTGTCGTCCATAGCGTATTACCCCCATTCCGAACACAATGGGATATGTATCGTAAGCTGATTTGACTGTTTCTATCAGTTTCCTTTAAAATCAACATATAACTCTATATATTGAATTTGAACGCGCATTTCAATTTACCGGGGTCACATACGAACTCTATAAATTGCAGAAAAATATTTTCTAGCTTCGTATTGACGATACGGTCCTAACAAAACTAGTTTCGTTGAATTCTGAGACCGTTGGAAAAATGGCCATTTTCCAGTCGATTAAAATCAACTGAAACTGGTCAAACGCGTTTTCCTTTGCCACGCTCACCTATTGATTCGAAAAATTATGAAATTTGAAACCTAGCAATAATTTGACATCACGGATCCAACAAAAGTGGTTTCGTCGAAATCTGAGGTCGTTTGCAAAACTTCCATTTTTAAGGGCCTGAATTCCATAGCGATTATTCAGAATTTTCAACTGGACATATCTTTTGATTCCCGCTATGAAATTTTGATTTGTCGGATTCGTTGGAAAGATATTATCAAATAGATCCTAATGTTTTTGGTTTCACTAAAATTCGGATTGTTTTGCACCCGGTACATTCATTTGAAGTTTGAAATCGAATTATCGAACTACCGCGCCATTTTCAATTCTATTTATAATTATTTATATTCTAACGACGGCGTATATAATATATACGTTCTAATTCTATTCAAAATAAATTTCTCATCAATATTATTTAAAATAATCCATTTTAAACATTCAAATTTCGCTAAAATTGCCAAACTAAAAATTTTAAACTGGTTCAGATTTTCCGGGTTATTACACATATGGATGGCGACTTTGCAATGGAACTAACTGGGAGTGAATTGAAGCTCGTTACAATTTATATCGAAATAAATTGTCCAAACTGAATCGACGATCGATTGTCGTTATTTAACGATAATCAACCAATGTGAGTAAATCTCACTAACTCTGTACAGGTTATATTTTTACAAATGTAATCTAGTGTTGATAAATGATGATTGATTGCTGTGCGTTGATTGTTTGGTTGAATTGTTAATGTATTGGTTGAAATTATAGATAACATTATATATATATAAATCATTAATCAAATATTGATTCTGTTTATCGGAATATTTCATATTGAAATGAAATCGATGTTGTTTATATTGTTTAACATTTGTGATGCAGGGATATAGGTTGGAGGGATCCAATAGGATTCTTCAATATTTATAATATTGTTTGTTTTCATATATTGTGATATATGATGTGATATATAATCTATGATTGATTATGATGACACTGGTCATGTTATTTGGTATTCTAAATGCCATATGAAATACTGGAATTATATAAAGAAAATTTTCAAAGTGAATATTGAAACTGAAATATTTATATATGAAATAAATAGGATATTATAAAAGGTAATATTTGGAAAACAAACATTGAGAAATATAATTAAGGAAATATTTGGGAGATGAATAGAATTATATAAAAGGATTTATATAAAATGTATAGAATTATATAAAAGGATTTATATAAAATAAATAGAATTATATAAAAGGATTTATATAGAATAAATAGAATTATATAAAGGGAATTATAAATGGGATTATAAGTATTAGAAGAATAAAATGAGATTTTATATAAATAATTCTATAATTAGAAATATAAATAGAAATTGGATTTGGGATATTGTTTTAAATACGAAATCAAACTGTTTTGATTGCAAAGAATAAATATTATTTACATTTAATGTGAATAAAGGATTTAAGTAAATATTTTGCTAATAAAATATTTATAAAGGAAATAGGGTTTGAAATAGGAATTTAAAATGGAGTTAAAGGAATTGGAAACTGACTGGAAATTAGTTAAGTTGAACAGTTGTCTGGGTATTGATCTGATGTTTGTTTCGGCCTTCAGGGTTAATACGTAGGGGGTTGTTCTCTTACTAGTTTACAGTTAGAGACTGATAGAGGTGGGAAGATATTGATGTGGGAATTAGAAATGGAAACGTTTTCCAAAGTTAATAACGTATATTTTCTAAAATTAGAAAATAAGGATTTGATGGATATATGGAAACGAGAAATGGGGAAATGAATAAATGTTGATTGACGATTGACCAATAGAATTTCCATCTGGGAATAATATCGTTGTTTGAGCACATGTTTTCCTTTGATAGTTAAATCACTGACTATCAAAGATTTTGACCATTTCCGTTGTCAATACGGAGAGACAGCGATAACATATATTATCTGAAAGCCACTTCGTATGGCATTAGCATTGCGAATCAAATATGATGAAGATAATTGAAGACAGAGTTATGCAAGGGTTGTTCAGTAAATCCTAGGTAGAAATTGCCTAAGATGGATTTACAGAATGATTACTTCGGATTGTCCAGTTCTAGGACAACTTGAATGGACGAATGTCTGATAGAATATATTTGGTAGATCGCGTAAGTTGATCATTTCAAATGTATTTATGTTGGTGGCGAAGGAATTCGTTTTCTTAGCTTATACCCGTGGTGTTTTTGGGGGAATCAATTTGTGATTTGACGGGTATGACGATGTGGCATTCAAAGTAAATGAAGGAGTGATCTGTTAAAAGATACGTTATGACCTCAAGCCTCATCAACTGGGAAATGACAGAAATAGGGCAGGCAGCATGGCTAAGTGGGTCGCACCCAAGTAGGGTATATTGTCACCATCTAGAGAATATTCATATTTGTTACTTCTTTCGCTTCTGTATCTCCCGGGAACGGTTATGCTGGTATACCAACCATAAGGTGATAATATATTTGGAACATTCAAGCGAAATGAATGGCCGGTCATGTGTGGCCGAGTTACAAGATAGATGTTCTTGTTGAACTTCAGTGTATCGCTTCTAGAGTACACTGATCGGAAAGTGGTTCCATACCTTGTCATAGTTGGAAAACCATTACCCAATAAGCACCCGCGGTGTTTGATTGTATATAATATATGTGGAACGTGAGATGAAAGCATTTCCACTAGATTGCTATTTATTTGATTTAGACATTATTATAATATCAAAAGAGCATTGATTTTAAAGAAATGTTTTGGGTTATCGTGAGGTAAAAACCATCCGTGTTTATGTGTGGATCGGTCTTACGATTATCATTTCTTTAGAAAGGATTTTAAAAGCTAAACAAATGATTGGAGTTTATTCACACCAGCCACATGACTGACCCAGAGCTTATTTTGTTTTGTTTTCCCTAAACTCTTGGGTGCCCAATTTTGTACGGGCAGTCAAGTAGTCAGGATTTTACAGATACTTGAAGAGCTGGAGCAGGAGTTTTCAGGATTATATAGCTATTGTTATTTCTGCTGTGTTGTAAGTGTTATACTCTAATAATGTTGTATACAGATATTGTTTTATTTCAAAGATATGTTATCTATTATATGTTGTTCGTTCCGCTGTGAGATTCGTGTTACTCTGATGTTGTATGTTCTTCTCTTTCTTCTATTCTAAGTTTCTATCTTATCTATTCTCACCCTCTATTTTCTTTCATTAACTATCCAGTATTTCCGATGCTTGGATAGTCGACATTGAGCTTATGTCGATAACCAGGATCGCGAAAACCCGGATCGTTACAGATTTGGCGGGTATGACGATATGGCATTCAAAGTAAATAAAGGCGTGATCTGTTAAAAGACACGTTATGACCTCAAGCCTCATTAACCCGGAAATGACAAAAATCAGACAGGCGGCATGGCTAAGTAGGTCGCACCCAATTAGGGTATATTTTCACCATCTAGAGAATATTCATATTTGTTACTTCTTTTGCTCCTGTATCTCCTAGGAACGGTTATGTTGGTATACCAACTGTAAGGTGACAATATATTCGGAACATTCAAGCGAAATGAATGGCCGATCATGTGTGGATGAGTTACAAGATGTTCTTGTTAAGCTCCAGTGTTTCTCCTATAGAGTACACTAATCGGAAGGTAGCTCCATACCTTGTCATAGTTGGAAATCCATTCCCCAATAAGAGCCCATGGTTTTTTATTGTACATTATGTATATGGAACGTGAGTGCAAGCATTCCGGTAGATTGCTATTTACTTGTATTAGACACTATTATAATATCAGAATAATCTTGTTTTAAAGGAATATTGTAAGGTAAAAACCATCCGTGTTTACGTATGGATCGGTCTTACGATTATTTTTTCTTTTAAAAAGGATTTTTAAAAAGTTAAATCAAGTGATTAGAGTTTACTCACACCTGTCCCATTACTGACCCAAAGTTTATTTTGTTTTGTTTTACCCTAAACTCTTGGGTGCCCAAATTTGTAAGGGCAGTCAAGTAGTCGGGATTTTACAGATATACTTGGAAGGCTCGGAGCAGGAGGCTTCAACATTAGTAATATATAGAGTTATTTCCGCTTTGATGTTATGAGTTGTACTCTGAAATGGTATGTATGTACAGATATAAGGTTGTATTTCAAAAGTCATGTTATATAATATATTTTATTAGTTCCGCTGTGAGATTCGTGTTTACTCGATTCTGTTGTAATCTTCTTCTTCTTAGATTCTAACTTTCTTTCTATTTCTCACCCTCTTACTTCTTTCTATTTATGGTTCAGTATTCTCGATGCTTGAATAGTCGACATTGTGTTTGTGTCGATCTTCGGGGTCGAAAATCCCCGGGCCGTTACAATGAGGTTAGATATCAAACCTGAAATCGATGTGAACTAATGAATCTCTAACTCAACAAACTTGGCCAAAGAACCCTGAATAAATCACAAATGTGGATTAACTTGAAATCAAATTCTCTTTTGCAACGTGGTTCCTCAGCCATCCTTTGGTACCTAAGCATTTAGAGGATCAAGTGGTCTGACAAAATTTGTAAAACCAACCACAGTTTCATTCACACATTTTGGTACCCAAACTTGTTTGTACAACAATCCATTGAATTTACCTTTGTACCCTTAGGAATCCAATTTTGATTGCTCAAAATCATTTTTTTCCTTTTGGGATCCAAGCTTATTTAAATGGATTGTTACACAACAAATTCTCATCATATTTATGATTTAAAAATTATTTGAAATTATCAGAGTTCAAATTTTCAAAACGATCTTTTCTAAAGCAATTTGAAGGATTTTTAAAACCATTAGAATTCAGCTTTTCAAACACATTGATTTTCCCAAAGCCAAGACCATATTTATTTCCAACAAAAACTTGGTTTTGCAACAACATATTCAATGATTTTTCTGCATTAGAGAATTTATCCAAAGTTGAGTTAATTCATTGAATTTTAAGTTTAAGATCACCGTTTTCTTTTATTAAATATGAACAACGATTATTAATAATCTTCCTTTCAGCATCATATTGTTCCAATACCAAATTTTCATTTCAAGTAATTTAATTTTAGTCTTGGGCTCAGAAATTTCAAATTCAAATTGATTTTGTTTTTCAACCTCAAGTTTTTCAAAATTCTTGAATTTTTCAATCTTATTTTCATGCTCTTTCAAAATCAAATAAGTTTTCAACAAATTTTCCTTTTCAGCAATTTCATATTTTGAATTTTGGTAATCTTACAATTTTCAAATTATTTTTGCAAAAAGTTGTTTGCTTTTTCAAGCTCAATCTTGTTCTCATTTAAGATCGGAAATTCATTATCAAGCTTTTGAATATTTTTATTGAGATGAACAAGATTGATTTTCAAATTCAAATAATTTTTGCAATCAGAGTTTTTCAATTTCATGACATTTTAAAGTTTTGATTCCAAACAATTATTTTTGCTGATCAACTCAAGATTTTCTGATTTCAAAGTTTTATTTTTAGATTTGATACTATCAACAACATTTGTTAATTCAGTACAAAAATGAACTAAATCCTCATATGAGAAATCTTTTGTTTCACCGTCTGTTGAGTCTCCATCTGAATTTTCATATGTACAAGATGTTAAGCACAAATCTGAATCTGAGTTAGCATTTTGGGGTTTTGAGCAGTTGTTGTCTTTTCGTCCATGCAATTGTAACAGCCCGCATTTTACGTATCGGAAGATCATAAAATATATTTGTTTTATTCTCTAAGGGTTGGATCATTCTCATCTTTTAATATGTTGTTTATGGGGATGTGAAACATGTCCATAATTTTTACCGATTTTTTTTATGACTATTTTGCCCCTGTCAGCCTTGTATAGGGCATAACTTTTGTGTAACGACCCGGATTTTCGGCGAATTTGGTTATCGACATATGCACGATGTCGATAACCAAAACATCGAAAAATCCCGGTAATTAATGAAAGAAATTAGAAGGTGAGAATAGATAAGATAGAAACTTAGAATAGAAGAAGAAGAAGAACACAACATCAGAGTAACACGAACCTCACAGCGGAACAAATAACATATAATAGATAACATAACTTTGAAATATAACAGTTATGTATACAATAGCACTTATCAGAGTACAGCACTTACAACACAGCGGAAATAACTATAGCTATATGATCCAGAAGCCTCCTGCTCCAGCTCTTCAAGTATATCTGTAAATCCCGACTACTTGACTGCCCATACAAATTTAGGCACCCAAGAATTTAGGGAAAACAACAAAGTAAACTCCGGGTCAGTCATGGGGCTGGTATGAGTAAAACAGTTTAAACAGGTATATGAACAAGTAAACGATATCTCATAAGACCACGCCGCAGAACGGAACGGGTTTTTCCCTTATGAGAAATCCAAAATATCTTTATATCAAAAACCTTTTGATATTATAATAATGTCTATGTACAAATAGATATCAACTAGCAGAAACGCTTTCATCTCACGTTCTACTTATATAGTATACAATCAAAATCGCAAGCACGTTTTGGATAATGGATTTCCAACTATGACAAGGTATGGAACCACCTTCCGATCAGTGTACTCTAGGAACGATACACTGGAGATCAACAAGAACATCTTGTAACTCAGCCACACATGACCGACCACTCATTTTGCTTGAGTGTATCGAATGTATATCACCAACGGTTGGGATTAGAAACCGTTCCCGTATATATATGGGACAACATTGATAGATTTAAGAAACAAATGAATATTCTCTAGATAGGTGATTATACACCCTACTTCGGTGCGACCGACTTAGCCATGATGCCTGCCCGATTTCTGTCATTTACTGGTTGATGAGGCTAGAAGCTACGCTTTATCATTACATCAAATTCACTTCGAATGCTACATTGTCAAATCCATCGAAATCACTAATTGACGTTTACAACAGTACATTATGTGTCAGCTAAAAGAAGTTTCCTTCTCCGCTTCGACTCTTGGTACGGTTGAAGAAATCAATGTACGTGACCTTTCTGGAAATACTCTGTCAGACATCCATCTTCATTCACTTAAAATGTCACATCGTCATAACCGCCAAATCACAAATTGACTTACCCAAAAATAACACGGGTATACAGCTAAGAGAAACGAATTCCTCCGCCACCAAACGTGAATACGTTTGAACAGATCAACTTGCGCGATCCATTGGATATACTCTGTCAGAACTTCGTCCATACAAGTTGTCCTGGGACTGGACAAACCGAAGGCACTATTCAGTATATCCATCTTAGTCACTGTTATCTAAGACTTATACAACAGCCCTTGCATTTTACTCCGTCTTCAATTATCTTTGGCATATATGATTCGCAACGCTTATGCCAATACAGAGTGGTTCTTTGGATAATAATCCAACCGGTCTCTCCATATTAACAACGTTAAAATGGTCAAAACTTCGATAGTCTGTGATTTAACCATCAAAGAAAAACAACTGTGCAAACAACGATATTATTTCCAGATGGAAATTATATCAGTAAATCATCAACATATATCTATATATATATATATTCACATTACCTTATTTTCTATGTTTAGAAAATATATGTTATTAACACTGGAAAACGTTTTCCATTTGCTTATTTACAAATCACTACTCTTCCCCAACTATCAGTCCCTGACTGTAAACTAGTATGAGAACAATCCCCTAAGTTTAAATCCCGAAGGCCGAAACCAACATCAGATAGGCACTTAGAAAACCATTCAATTTACTAATCTCTAGTCAGTTCTAATTTTACTTAACTCTATTTCATTAACTCTGATTGATTAACTCTAACTGGTCAACCTTAATTAATTAACTCTAACTGGTTTTACTTGGTTTGACTAACTCAATTTATTAACTAGACTGACTAATTCAACTCGATTAACCTAACTTGATTTACTTATCTCGATTAACTGAACTAATCACTTTGATTAACTCGACTAATTCACTTTGGTTAACTTAACCAATTCACTTAACTAATTCACTTAGTTTAACTTAACTAATTCACTTAACTCCTGTCGAATAAACTATATTTGATTAACTCATTTACTCTATTCGAATAAACTATTTTCGATTAACTCCTTTTCTCTATTCGAATAAACTATATTCGATCAACTCATTTGATTTAACTCTAATCGATTAACTCCATCGAATAAACTATATTCGATAACTCCTTCGATTTAACTAATGTTCTATAACTCACTTCGATTAACTAATAATCGATAACTCCTTCGATTAAACTACATTCGAAAATCTCCTCTCGAATAAACGATATTTGATAATCTTCCCTTTCGATTTAACAAATCGATAACTCCTTTTCGAATAACTAAATTCGATAACTCCTTTCAATTTAACTAATCGATAACTCCTTTCGATTTAACTAATCGATAGCTCCCTTCGATGAAACTAACATCGATACTCCTTTCGATGAAATTAACATCGATTAACTCCTTTCGATGAAACTAACATCGATTAACCCCTTTCGATGAAACTAACATCGATTAATTCCTTTCGATGAAACTAACATCGATTAATTTAACTCGACGAACTTAACTCGACTCACTTATCTCGATAATCTAACTCAAGAACTTAACTCCTATCGAATAACTAATATTCGATTTAACTTCATTCGCTTGACTCTAGATCGCAGCGATCACAATGGTTACGCCTGACTCCCTCAGGAAACATCCGACCGCCGTAGGCTATTTACAGCCCTGCGAATTACGCTAGCAGTCGTACGAGATGGCAACTTACCCTGAATACTACGTTTGACTAACTCTGTCTCAAATAACTATATTTGATTAACTCTAGTTCGTTTTAACTCTAATCGATTAACTCTAACTGATTTACTCTAACTGGTTAACCCTACCTGATTAACTCTACCTGATTAACTCTAACTGGTTAACCCTACCTGATTAACTCTACCTGATTAACTCTAACTGGTTAACCCTACCTGATTAACTCGACTTACTTAACTCAACTGGTTAACTCGACTTACTTAACCCACTGGTTAACTTGACTTACTTAACTCACTGGTTAACTTGACTTACTTAACTCACTAGTTAACTCTATTGAACTGGTTAACTCTACTGAATTGGTTAACTCTACTGAACTGGTTAACTCTACTGAACTAGTTAACTCTATTCAACTAACTCGACTCGACTAACCCCTTTCGAATAGCATATTCGTTTTACTAACTTTCGAATACCATATTCGATTTACTTTATTCACTTTATAAAGATTCCCTTTTTAACAACGTTTTATTCATTTGAAAAGATTTACTTTTAAATAACGGTTCTACACTTTAAAAATGATTTCCTTTTATAACGTTCCCTTTTCAATTCTATTTGTAAATGGTTTACAAATATTTCCTTTTCAAATTTATTCTCCAAATATTCTAACTCCTTAAATTCTCTGAAAAATTCGCCATAACCTCCTTTGTAACGGGAGCATCGGGAAAATCCCCAAACCCGCCACACAGGCCTTTCCATTCAAAAAGAAAATGGTTTGTAATTATTTCCTTTTTGAATATCTCTTATTTATAAATATTTCAAATTATAAACATTTCTTATTTATAAATATTCCACTTTATAAATATCTCTTATTTATAAATATCCCATTTTATAAATATTCTATTTTCAATATCACTTTGAAAATCCCCTTATCAACATTCCGGTATGTTATGGTATTCAATCATATCAAATCACGATGTTCACTATCGTCCAAACACATATAATCGTCACAGATTATATATCACATTATATATCACAATATATAAATCACAGTAAAATAATTGTTGAGGAATCCAGTTGGATTCCTCCAACCTGTTTCCCTGCATCACAGATGTTAGACAATATAATTATCATCACATTCAGTTCAATATGAATTATTCTGATCAACAGAATCGACATATAAATATTTAACGGTATATATATATATAATATATATATATATAATTTCCAATAACTGACTAGCAGTTCAATCAATCAGTCAACACACAGTCAATCAACAATTTCTAACAGTTCTAAAAATACAACGTGAAAATATATACTGTTTAGGGTTTGTGAGATTTACTCACATTGGTTTCTTAACCGTTGAGTGATGATAAATGTCCGATTGATTTGACCAACCATTTCTTTTCTTCAAAATTTTGACGAGCTCCCAATTATACCGGACTAGCTCAATAGCGTTGCATCCTTTGATATGATTCCAAATGAAGTTGGTTTCTCTGAATTCTTTTCTTTTAAACTAGGCCCAACCAAAACAAAAACCCTTCCGCTTCTTTATTTTGATTTTCACTTCTTGGACCTCATTAAAATTCCCAGCCCATAAATAAATCAGCACGCCCAACATTTCACAGACCACTTCACGCTACTACTGTAGCTTCTCCTTTCTTCCCCGTAAATATCTTCCTCCTACAGTAACCATTTTCGATGCCATTAGCACCCGTTCGATCCCCTTTCCCTCATGCTTTGCTCCCTTTTACAAACTGAAACCCCATACTCTTCACCATTTAAGCTTCTCAACTCAAACCACAACACTTCATCAGCTCACCGTGGAACTCGACGTCGTCTTCTTCGATGCTCGAACAGTACTGCTCGGCTATACCTGAAGGTGCGACATCGGTCTTCACCAATCACCCCAGAAAGTTGCTACAAGCCACTACTCGACATTGCGAGTTCAAATCCACCCATTAAAACCAACAACAGTGCTTAAATTCTTGGAGAAGTCGAACCCTAGTTTCGATTGTGCATTTCAAACTCGACGGAAACCACATTGCACCATGCCAACTTTCGGAGGAGAGGAGTACGAGCCTTGAGGAACCTATAGAAGAAGATTTCCTATTTTATAGATTTTAGTTTGATTTTTCTTTGAATTTCCTTCCCTCGTTTTTGCTGGAAGAATAAAAGAAGAGCAGCGGCGGACTTTGTTGACTACAGAATGAATTGAATTTAGGTTTAGGGTGTTAAGGATGTGTATTTATAGCGGTAATATATTATTTAAATATTCATTTTGATTCCAACGCTGTTTACATTTGTTGTTAAAAATTCCCACGGTCACACATGACATCCAAAAATCACGAAAATTAGCATGCAGCTACAGCTCGACATTACGGTCCCAACGAAACTGGTTTCGTCGAATTCCGACTTCGTATGCTCTCACAGCGTATTTTTAACCGTCAAAATACTCACTGTTTCTCACTCTAAAAATCCGTGCGGTCACACAGTGACTCTAAAATCACCAAACTTGACCTCTAGAAATAATTTGACATTGCGGATCCAACTAAATTAGTTTCGTCGAATTCCGGCTTCGTTTGCAAAAGTGGATATTTTTAAAGCACTAAATACCCATTTAAATATATAAATATATTTAAATATAATTAAATTAAATATAAATAGATTTATATTATCGTATATCTTCACATATGATATCGTACAGCTCCAGAATATCATATCAGAATTTACAGTTTGATATTTCAGATTTTAGATTTATCGATATTCAGTTTATATCGAAAATCCTTTTTATAACGTAAATAAAGCGTTGCAAATTATAAAGGAATTCCACAGCGACTTTTCTGAAATTTAATTTGGACATAAATCAAAATCTACACGACGAAATCCCAATTTTTCTCTTCCACCAGAAAGATATACTCCACCAGCTCCACACGTTTCTTGTTTCACAGAAATCCGATTTAAAACGAATCATGTACATTCAGTTGAAGTTCAAATCACCAAATAGCGAACTGCCGCGTCGTTTCAAGCTCTATTTTAATTATATTACAATTCAACGTTCAAACTGACGTCGATTGAATATATTCGTCAATATAATTCAACTCTAAGCTGAATTACATCTTAGGGATGACCCCGTTCACAAAATATTGTGATTTCCAATATTTTTGATTATTTTGACATTATAATATATTTTATTATATTAAAATTATTAATTAAATATTCAATATTATTTAATTCACGTTCTCGATATCGATAAATCGATATTTAATAATTAAATAAATTAATTATTCAACAGCTAAAAATGCGGGTCATTACAATCTTTCCCCCTTAAAATAATTTCGTCCTCGAAATTGCTTAGGTAGTGGACGATCCTATCTACTGGGTAAAAATTTATCTGTTTACCTCTTATCTCCGGTTTCAACTGAACCAATTAATATCGACTAAAATATTAATTTATTCCGACTAACTAAATTTTCAAAAATTCTGAAAATTTTCTAATGCCTTAACTTTTCGAAAAATTTCGCCAGCACCTCCTTTGTACTGGTCAATATCTCAAACTCCAACTCGTCTCTCTGGGCCTTCTTCAAGCCAAAAGAAAATCAAACAGCCAAGCGGCTTGCCAATTCGGCTCATAAATTCCAAACTCATATATAAAATAAACTGGTACCTTTTTGTCGGGCATATCAACTCTATCACTTCCATATGCTATCAACTCAGCATATATCAGTGTTATCTCAATCAAATCCCAATCAGTTCATATCCTCAAATCCGAATCGAATTTCATTCAAATCCCAATATCAAATTCCAAATTATTGACTTATCAGTTTGGTTCCATTCTAGATTATCTCTAATCCAATTCAATTATATTTAACTTAGTTCAAGTTAAATTTCAAGTTATTTTTACCATCTCAATTTATTTAACTTTATTAGTTAAATTTTAATTCCAGAACTTAAATTCCTGGGTCTATTTCAAATCAATTTGAAATCATAATACCAATTCAAAACTTTGAATTTCTGAACACTTGTTTTCTCAAAACAATTCAAAAACAAAACCTTTGGTAGTAATCCGTCACTTAGAACTCGAAAATGAACACTGATGATGTCGCGATTCATCATCAGAATCTATTTTCCAGCTATTGAAGTGAGTTCAATACTATATCACTTTCAGTTTGAAAAACGTTTTCAAAATCTCCCAGGAACTTAAAATTTCCTTATTTTAATTTCCAAATCTGATTTAAATTCAGATTTACTTCATCTTATTTAATATACTTTACTTATATGAATTCTGATTAGTTATTTATAACTATTTCACTTTTATAATCTTACTCGATTATAATATCAACCAACACAACCAATATACTATATTATTTTCAAAACGTACCATGTCGGTTCATCGTATTCAAGTGTTTAGTAACCCCTATCGATACAGTGGATCAAACTGATCGACCAGAATTCATAAACAATTCAACCAATAAATCTCCACAATATAAAATCATTTTATATTGAATAACAAATACGTTCACTCATATATATACACTCAAACTCAGTCTAGGATGTTACTAATCCCATCTCTACTGAATTACGCCACAGAGCCAAGGTAATTACTTAACCTTATGCTCTGATACCAACTCTAACGACCCGGATTTTCGGCGACTTTGGTTATCGACATAAGCACGATGTCGATAACCAAAACATCGAAAAATCCCGGTAATTAATGAAAGAAATTAGAAGGTGAGAATAGATAAGATAGAAACTTAGAATAGAAGAAGAAGAAAACAACATCAGAGTAACACGAACCTCACAGCGGAACAAATAACATATAATAGATAACATAACTTTGAAATATAACAGTTATGTATACAATAGCACTTATCAGAGTACAGCACTTACAACACAGCGGAAATAACTATAGCTATATGATCCAGAAGCCTCCTGCTCCAGCTCTTCAAGTATATCTGTGAATCCCGACTACTTGACTGCCCGTACAAATTTAGGCACCTAAGAGTTTAGGGAAAACAACAAAGTAAACTCCGGGTCAGTCATGGGACTGGTATGAGTAAAACAGTTTAAACAGGTATATGAACAAGTAAACGATATCTCATAAGACCACGCCGCAGAACGGAACGGGTTTTTCCCTTATGAGAAATCCAAAATATCTTTATATCAAAAACCTTTTGATATTATAATAATGTCTATGTACAAATAGATATCAACTAGCAGAAACGCTTTAATCTCACGTTCTACATATATAGTATACAATCAAAATCGCAAGCACATATTGGATAATGGATTTCCAACTATGACAAGGTATGGAACCACCTTTCGATCAGTGTACTCTAGGAACAATACACTGGAGTTCAACAAGAACATCTTGTAACTCAGCCACACATGACGGACCACTCATTTTGCTTGAGTGTATCGAATGTATATCACCAACGGTTAGGATCAGCAACCGTTCCCGTATATATATGGGACAACATTGATAGATTTAAGAAACAAATGAATATTCTCTAGATAGGTGATTATACACCCTACTTCGGTGCGACCGACTTAGACATGCTGCCTGCCCGATTTCTGTCATTTACTGGTTGATGAGGCTAGAAGCTACGCTTTATCATTACATCAGATTCACTTCGAATGCTGCATTGTCAAATCCATCGAAATCACTAATTGACGTTTACAACAGTACATTACGTGTCATCTAAAAGAAGTTTCCTTCTCCGCTTCCACTCTTGGTACGGTTGAAGAAATCAATGTACGTGACCTTTCTGGAAATACTCTGTCAGACATCCATCTTCATTCACTTAAAATGTCTCATCATCATAACCGCCAAATCACAAATTGACTTATCCAAAAATAACACGGGTATACAGCTAAGAGAAACGAATTCCTCCGCCACCAAACGTGAATACGTTTGAACAGATCAACTTACGCGATCCATTGGATATACTCTGTCAGACCTTCATCCATACAAGTTGTCCTGGGACTGGACAAACCGAAGGCACTATTCAGTATATCCATCTTAGTCACTGTTATCTAAGACTTATACAACAGCCCTTGCATTTTACTCCGTCTTCAATTATCTTTGGCATATATGATTCGCAACGCTTATGCCAATACAGAGTGGTTCTTTGGATAATAATCCAACCGGTCTCTCCATATTAACAACGTTAAAATGGTCAAAACTTCGATAGTCTGTGGTTTAACCATCAAAGAAAAACAAGTGTGCAAACAACGATATTATTTCTAGATGGAAATTATATCGGTAAATCATCAACATATATCTATATATATATATATTCACATTACCTTATTTTCTATGTTTAGAAAATATATGTTATTAACATTGGAAAACGTTTTCCATTTGCTTATTTACAAATCACTACTCTTCCCCAACTATCAGTCCCTGACTGTAAACTAGTATGAGAACAATCCCCTAAGTATAAATCCCGAAGGCCGAAACCAACATCAGATAGGCACTTAGAAAACCATTCAATTTACTAATCTCTAGTCAGTTCTAATTTTACTTAACTCTATTTGATTAACTCTGATTGATTAACTCTAACTGGTCAACCTTAATTAATTAACTCTAACTGGTTTTACTTGGTTTGACTAACTCAATTTATTAACTCGACTGACTAATTCAACTCGATTAACCTAACTTGATTTACTTATCTCGATTAACTGAACTAATCACTTTGATTAACTCGACTAATTCACTTTGGTTAACTTAACCAATTCACTTAACTAATTCACTTAGTTTAACTTAACTAATTCACTTAACTCCTGTCGAATAAACTATATTCGATAACTCCTCTAACTCTATTCGAATAAACTATATTTGATTAACTCATTTACTCTATTCGAATAAACTATTTTCGATTAACTCCTTTTCTCTATTCGAATAAACTATATTCGATCAACACATTTGATTTAACTCTAATCGATTAACTCCATCGAATAAACTATATTCGATTACTCCTTCGATTTAACTAATATTCTATAACTCACTTCGATTAACTAATAATCGATAACTCCTTCGAATAAACTACATTCGAAAATCTCCTCTCGAATAAACGATATTCGATAATCTTCCCTTTCGATTTAACAAATCGATAACTCCTTTTCGAATAACTAAATTCGATAACTGTAACACCCCGAATTTTAGTTAATACTAAAATTCACTAATTACAGGATAAATAATCTCAGATGTGGGAATTGGGGGTAACGGGCTACGTCATTGCGTTCGTCTCGGAAAAATACGCGAAATAGAGTCCGAGTTTTCGAGAATCGGAGTCCGTATGGCCCAGTTAAGGCCCAATGAAGTTTGCAGAAAAATTAAAGCTAAAAACAGATTTAAAAATTCAAATTCAGATTTCAAAATCGAACCAGCGGGGCCAGGCGGGAAAATTCCCGCCCTAACCATGTCGACAGGGCTGTCGACAGGCCTGTCGACAGGGGAGTCGACTTGCCTGTCGACTTGCCTGTCGACATGGGCACGGCGTCCAGAGAACCTGGGTGCACCAGGTTGGGTTTTAGGCTGGCTTGGAGGGCTGGTTTCTGGAAGCTTCTTGGATCTGACGGATCTAAACCAATTTAGGGTTAATCCTATGGTCTAAAACACACCCTAATCCTATAAATACACCCTAAACCTACCCTAATCCATACTAAAAATAGAATTGAGGGCTACATGCCGCCAAATTAAAACCTAGAAGGAGCCTCCACTAATTTATGAAGGAAGTTGCAAGCTAATCAACCTCTAATCATCATCTTCTTCATATTTAGCAACTAATTCCACTTCATAAGTTTGCTAATATTGGTTTTGGTGAGTTTCTATCACTTTAACATCAATTGCTAAAGTAAGTAGATTGGGTGTAATGAGACTTATGGTCTTAAATGCGGATTAGTGGGTTTGAATCATTTGTAATGATATGCTACTCTATGTTTTCCTATGTTTATGCATGTTTAACAAGTGGGTTTATGCATATCTAATAAGTGGGTTTATGCATGTTTAACAAGTGAGTTATGCATGTTCATATGCAAGTTATGTGTATGATGCTATGTAAGTTATGTGTAGGTTGTTATGCAAGTTCATATGCAAGTTATGTATATGCTTAAATGCAAGTTTAACATGATATGCAAGTTATGCATGCTTATGCAAGTATGTGAATGCTTATGCAAGTTATGTATATGCTTAAATGCAAGTTTAACATGATATACAAGTTATGCATGCTTATGCAAGTATGTGAATGCTTATGCAAGAATGTGAATGCTTATGCAAGTTATGTGTATGCTTAAATGCATGTTTAACATGTTATGCAAGTTATGAGAATGCTTATATGCAAGTTCAACATGTTATGCAAGACATGTGTATGATAATATGCAAGTTTGGGTTAAATGTAGTTGGTTAATATATGCTCATATATGCAAGTTGACATCCTCTTAACCCATGATAAAGTTATATGCTAAGATGTGGTTAAACCCATGATATTTGTGATGGATCTTCCCTTTATTATGTCATGAAATGAGAACGATTTACGTGGGGAACGATGGGGTTAATAAATATGTTAATAAAAGTATGATTGGGTATGATTAAGCATACCATAAAAATAAATTAACATAAGTGGGAATTTACCTATTGAGTTAGGTCTACCCCATGGGAATTTACCTATTGAGTTAGGTCTACCCATGTTATGAAAAATGTGTAATTAATTAGGGATAATTAATTATGGGGGTGATTAATTAGGTGTAATTAATCAACTAAGACACGAGGTTGGACCCTTTTGTAGCGGAAGTCTGCCCGGAACCGACCGGCCATCCAGCGGCTACAAATGATTGGCCCAATGTGAGAGGTCTTAGTCATAAATTAAATACGTGATTAAAGTAAAGACACGAGGTTAGACCCTTTTGATGACAGAAGTCTGCCCGGAACCAACTGGCATATCCAGCAGTCATAAAAGACGGTCTAATGTGAGAGGTCTTTATGAGGTCATGATCTTAATTAATTAATTAAGAAACACTTAACCATATTAGCATGTAGAGGGACATGAGGGGTTAAGTGGGTGCCTTGGGTGGCATGTGGAAATCTAGTGGGTTGCCTTGGGTGGCAATAGAAAATACGATTAGAAAACTTAACCAAGTGGAAACATGTAATTAAACATGATTAAAGGGTTAAGTGGGATGCACTAGAAAAAGGGACAAGCTTAGGTGGGTAGCTTGTGGGGGCCCATTTCAACCAGTAACCCATATGTATCTTATTGGGCTCGACCCATGTCGAGGACGGGACACGCGTACTGGGCTTGATTATAAGAGGCCAAAACGGGTTAGCGGTGGCAACGCAAGTCCAACGGGTTTCATATGCGTGTGTGGGCCCGGGCTGGTAGATAAGCCGTTGTTGCATCGTGTAGGTATAAGCCGTGCATCGCTGATAGTATTGGGTTGCCACTTTAGGGGAGTGATACACCCCACTGTGGGACCAGCACGGGTATCTACGGTAGGGAGCCGATCGCTTGGGGAGTAGTGGGGTACACCTAGTGGAGATAGGGGCAGACGACACCTATGTGGTCAGCTAGGAGTACATGAAACTACTAGTTATATCTTTCTTTTAAATCCTTGGGTGGGATCAACCTTTGAGTAAGAATGACTGGTGTGGTGCAGTGTAGTAATTATCCTTGGGTGGGTAGATACGTCTTTACAGTTATCTTAGTTTATCCTAAGTCTACCAAGCTGCTTAGTGTAGCCATTCATCCCCTGACATTACCGTAGGTCAAGTTTATGTCTTCTCTGGTTACTTTAATGATTGTATTGTTAAAGTTATAGGACTCGCTCAGACTTATGTCTGACCCCGTTGTTTTTATCTTTTTCCCAACCCTCAGGTCCTACGGTGGATCCTAGCAGTAGTGGAGCTTGATCGGATTGCTGTTCCAGTCTTTAGGAGCTTGGATAGATGTAAAGCTCCAGTTACCCAGTTATCTTTTCTTTTGTCCTGGCTATTGTATGAGAGAGTGGGATTATGTACTTCTTTATTTTGATGGATATTGTACTTGACTTTTATTGTGGTTTTATGATGTAACCAGACATGTTTATTTCCGCTGTTATGAGATGATGTTTTAAATTTCAAGTACTATTTATATCTGTCTTGTTGTAATTTTTCTGTTCTATATTCACTAAAATACTCCGCCGATGCTATGGCATTCCCTTAGAGAGTGACCATAGCGGGCGTGGGGTGTTACACGTGGTATCAGAGCAAAGGTTACCGGAACAGATAAAATCTTTAGAAAACTATTTTTATAAAAACATTTTTGGAAGAGATATTTTCAAAAACATGTCTTTAAAGAGAAAAGTTTTTGAAAGAAAAGCATAATCCCCAATAGCCATATCTTTATCCTTCGAATTCTCCGTTTTGAATCTTTCCTTTTTCGTTTCAGCATGGCTGAGGATCTTAACTTTCCGGAGGGTGTGACGGTACCAGTATGGTATAGGAGATTGATGGAGGCTAGGGCCACCACTGCGGGTCCAGCAAATGTTCCTCCACCAACCGTAGCACCCGATCTTCCTCCTCCCCCTCCTCCTCGCACGGATACTTTTGCTAAGACTTGCAAGGAATTTAAAGCTATGGGAGGAAAACCTTTTCAAGGATCTGAAACTTTTGTGGAGGCTAGAGATTGGCTTAAGGAGGTGGAAGAGTTGATAGATATCTTTGAGATGGAAGAAGGAAAGAAAGTCAAGTTAGCTGCTTGGTTAATGAAAGGAGAGGCCTCATTCTGGTGGGAGGTCACTAATGGAGAACGCCCCGTTGACTCTTGGGCGGATTTTAAGCAAAGATTTGTGGCAAAGTTTCTCTCAAGGGCGGAGGAAAACTTGTATATGGAAAGATTCTTGACTTTAAAGCAAGGAAATCTCTCAGTGAAGGAATATGTTAACAAGTTTAATCAATTGGCAAGGTTTGGCCTAGACATGGTGAATACACCGGAGAAGAAGGCTTTGAGGTTCGTGAAAGGCTTGAATGAACCGATGCATGGGTTGGCTATGACTCATATCCCTATGGGGGCCACCTTCGAGAAGCTAGTTGACATGGCACTCATGCATGAAGAAGAGAAGGGTTCCAATTCTAATAAGGCACCCGAGAAGAAGGGAGATCAAAAGAGACCTCAGCAACAACAGCAAAACAAAGGTGGGAAAGGCAACGGTGGCAAGGGCAAGAAGAAGAAGTGTTTCAATTGTGGGACACCTGGCCACCTAAGCAAGGATTGTCGCAAGAAGAAGAAGACTGGCTGCTTCCACTGTGGCGAAGCAGGGCATCTAGTGAAAGACTGTCCTAAGAAAGGGCAAAGGACGGGGTCTACCTCAGGAGGACAGGTGCAAGCTCTTATGGCACCAGGTCAGGCTAGGGGGCAAGTACAGGCTCTCGCGGTTCCACCGATTCAGGAAAGAGGTAGAACTATTTCCGTTGAAAGTCTGGTTTTTCTATTTGATCATCCTGTCCGTACATTGTTTGATTCAGGCGCATCGCATTCGTTTATCTCATCATCATTAGTTGAGTCACTGCACTTAGACACCAGTCTGGTAGATGATCCCTTGGTTGTTTCAAACCCAATTGGGGGCTCCACTTATTTGTCCATGATATGTTTGGGTTTGAAGATCTCTATACTTAGCATTGAGTTTAGATGTGATGCTTTTGTGTTGGGCTTCACGGGCTATGGGTTGATTTTGGGCATGGACTGGTTATCCAGTAATGGTGCCGTTCTTGATTGCGAAAGGAGAGTTGTTAGGCTCATGACCCGCTTGGGTAACACTCTCGAGATTTCTTGTAATCCCATGGATTCTGTTATGCTAAGTTATCTTGAATCGCTTGACGCTTCGGTCGAGAGTTTACAATCTGTTAAAGTGGTCCGGGAATATCCGGATGTGTTTGAGGAGGTGAAGGGCTTACCTCCGAAGCGGGAGATTGACTTCCGAATATATCTGGTGGATAATGCTAAACCTGTATCTTTACCAGTGCGCCACATGGCTCCTCGTGAGAGGAGGGAACTCCATAAGCAAGTAGGGGAGTTGCTTGAGAAGGGGTTCATAAGACGAAGTATATCGGAGTGGGGTGCTCCAGTAGTATTTGCTACAAAGGCGGATGGGTCCCTCAGGCTTTGTGTAGACTATAGAGAACTCAATAAGCTCACAAAGAAGAATAGACACCCATTGCCGAGGATTGATGATCTTTTCGATCAGTTGGTTGGCGCTTCAGTATTTTCTCAGTTGGACTTAGCCACGGGGTTTCATCAGTTGAGAGTGGCTGAGGATAACATAGACAAGACTGCCTTTAGGACTCCGGATGGTTTCTATGAGTGGCTGGTGATGCCATTTGGGTTGACGAACGCCCCTGCATACTTTGTTGATTTGATGAGTAGGGTGTTCAGGGAATTCCTTAATAAATTCGTGGTGGTCTTTGTGGATGATATCTTAGTATTTTCTAAGAGTGAAGAAGAGCATGCCCTACATCTTGGGGAGGTATTGAAGACTCTTCGAGCACATAGCCTTAAGGCTAAATTCTCTAAATGTCACTTCTGGAGGAAGGAGGTACGGTTCTTGGGGCACGTGGTCTCCAAGGAAGGGATAGCTGTGGATCCCGCGAAGGTAGTATCAATTCAGGATTGGAAGGTTCCGAAGAATGCTACCGAAATAAGAAGTTTCTTGGGGTTGGCGGGTTACTATAGGAAGTTTATCAAAGGCTTCGCGAAGATATCAGCCCCATTAACCCGCTTAACGAAGAAGAATCTTGTTTTCGCATGGGACGTAGATTGTGATGATGCGTTCCGACGGTTAAAGAGAGCTTTAACCACTGCTCCAGTTTTAGTGTTGCCAGATGGGAGCAAGCCATTTGTTGTCTATACCGATGCTTGTGGGACAGGACTAGGCGCAGTCTTAATGCAAGAGGGAAGGGTGATAGCCTATGGTGGAAGGCAGTTGAGAGTGCATGAGAAAAATTACCCTACCCATGATTTAGAGTTGGCCGCTATTGTTTTTGCGCTTAAGATTTGGCGCCATTATCTTCTTGGTGAGAGATTTGAATTGTTCACTGACCACAAATCATTGAAGTACTTGTTTTCTCAGAAGGATTTGAATTTGAGACAGCAAAGGTGGATGGAGTTCTTAGCATCCTATGATTTCGAGATAGCGTATACCCCTGGCAAGGGTAACGTGGTGGCGGACGCCTTGAGCAGAAAGAGGTTGTCCTTGAGTCCATTGTTTGTGGAACAACGAAGCTTGGAATTTATCTCGATGTTTGATTTCAGACCTTCCATTGATTATGTACCCGGTTTGCTAGCTTCCTTGGAGGTTAGACCTACTTTTTTGGGACGGATTGGAGAAGCACAGAGGGACGACCCACAGTTGGTTGAGTTGGTGGAGAAGCTCATAAGGGGGGAGTCATCCAGCCATTTGAGTAGGTACACCCTAGACGATAGGGGGTGCTTGCGTAGAGACGGTAGACTTTGTGTACCGCAAGACGAGGGTTTGAGGAAGGTTATTCTTGATGATGCACACCGTTCTAGGATGACCATTCATCCCGGTGGGGACAAGATGTACCAAGACATGAAGAGGGTTTTCTTCTGGGCCGGTATGAAGAAAGATGTGGCCGAGTATGTCGCTCGATGCTTGGTGTGCCAACAAGTGAAGGCGGAGCAAAAGAAACCAGGTGGGTTGCTTCACCCATTGGAAGTTCCGCAATGGAAGTGGGATAGCGTCTCGATGGATTTTATTGACGGGTTACCCAGATCAAGAAAGGGTAATACGGGAATTTGGGTGGTGGTAGACAGACTTACTAAGAGCGCCCATTTCATACCCGTGAAGAGCAAGAGGACCGCTCCATGGCTAGCTTCTGTATATCTTCGAGAGATAGTTCGATTGCATGGGGTACCCTCTAGCATAGTGAGTGATCGAGATCCTATCTTCACTAGCGAGTTCTGGAGAAGTTTGCAAGAAGCAGTGGGGACTCAATTGTGTCTGAGCACCGCATATCATCCTCAGACGGACGGCCAGACTGAGAGGGTGAATCGTGTTCTAGAAGACCTTTTGAGGCTTTGTATCTTAGATTTTGGAGGTACATGGGAAGAGCATCTTCCATTGGTGGAGTTCGCATATAATAACAGCTTTCAGTCCAGTATTGGTATGGCTCCTTTCGAAGCTCTCTATGGAAGGCCTTGTCGATCACCTACATGTTGGTGGGAATCTACGGATAAGATCTTGCTTGGGCCTGATATGATTAGGGAGACTTCTGAGAAGATTGACTTGATTCGAAGAAGGATGAAAGCAACGCAGGATAGGCAAAAATCTTATGCGGACAAGAGAAGGACGGATCTTGAGTTTGAAGTTGGGGACATGGTCTTTGTCAAAGTGTCTCCGTTACGAAATGTGGTTCGCTTTGGATCTGTTGGGAAGTTAGCACCAAGGTTCGTAGGGCCGTTTCCTATCAAGGAAAGGATTGGACGGATGGCATATAGAGTGGAGTTGCCTGACAGACTTAGTGGTGTACATGATGTATTCCATGTGTCCCATTTGAGGAAATGCTTACATGAGACCGCAGAGGTGGTAGAGCCGAGCTTGCTTAAAGAAGTGGAAGTAGAGCGGGATGCGACTATTCGACGAGCTCCTACCCGCGTCCTTGGGTCAGAGACTAGGAAATTGAGGAATCGAGAGGTTCATCTAGTTAAAGTACAATGGGGAGAAGACGAGGGCAACGCAACGTGGGAAACGGAAGTGAAGATGCGTTCATTGTACCCGTTCCTTTTTGAGGGTATGTCTTTTAACTTCTCCTTTATCGTTTGTCTAGTACTTATCTTATCTTTAGTATGTCCTCTCATTAGTACCTTTGACCTTTAGATAGGGTAAACCTATGGTTGAAACATGTGTTTGAGACATGTTATGTTTGATGGATGCATGTGGATGCAAGTGGTTGCTAGTGGTTGCTCGTGGATGCATATATATACACACTCTAAGCACTAGATCGGCTCAGTCACTTCATATTGCATATTGCATAAAAATTGTGTGTAGGAAGCTATATTTATGGATGTATAATTATTGTGTTATCATATGGATGATGCATTTTGGTGAATGATTGTGCACTCATGTAGATATTGTATGTGTCGATAGGGTTCTCTCGCATACATAATGGATGCATGGCACTATCATGGTTTGCATATGTTCATACATTAGATAGGGAACATATACACACACTTTTTGCATATGCTCATACATCATTAGAAACTGTTTAAGGACAATGGATGCCCGTGGTTGATGGTTTGAGTAGATGGTTGTTTGGATGGTAGGATATGCATTCTCCTTAGCTTAGTGATTTCGGGGACGAAATCCTTTAAGGAGGGGAGAATGT
Organism: Allium sativum; assembly: GCA_030737875.1. Classification (NCBI taxonomy): domain Eukaryota; kingdom Viridiplantae; phylum Streptophyta; class Magnoliopsida; order Asparagales; family Amaryllidaceae; genus Allium; species Allium sativum. Next base: position 600,726,771 of record CM060919.1, on the reverse strand, counting down.
AACACCCCGAATTTTAGTTAATACTAAAATTCACTAATTACAGGATAAATAATCTCAGATGTGGGAATTGGGGGTAACGGGCTGCGTCATTGCGTTCGTCTCAGAAAAATACGCGAAATAGAGTCCGAGTTTTCGAGAATCGGAGTCCGTATGGCCCAGTTAAGGCCCAATGAAGTTTGCAGAAAAATTAAAGCTAAAAACAGATTTAAAAATTCAAATTCAGATTTCAAAATCGAACCAGCGGGGCCAGGCGGGAAAATTCCCGCCCTAACCATGTCGACAGGGCTGTCGATAGGCCTGTCGACAGGGGAGTCGACTTGCCTGTCGACTTGCCTGTCGACATGGGCACGGCGTCCAGAGAACCTGGGTGCACCAGGTTGGGTTTTAGGCTGGCTTGGAGGGCTGGTTTCTGGAAGCTTCTTGGATCTGACGGATCTAAACCAATTTAGGGTTAATCCTATGGTCTAAAACACACCCTAATCCTATAAATACACCCTAAACCTACCCTAATCCATACTAAAAATAGAATTGAGGGCTACATGCCGCCAAATTAAAACCTAGAAGGAGCCTCCACTAATTTATGAAGGAAGTTGCAAGCTAATCAACCTCTAATCATCATCTTCTTCATATTTAGCAACTAATTCCACTTCATAAGTTTGCTAATATTGGTTTTGGTGAGTTTCTATCACTTTAACATCAATTGCTAAAGTAAGTAGATTGGGTGTAATGAGACTTATGGTCTTAAATGCGGATTAGTGGGTTTGAATCATTTGTAATGATATGCTACTCTATGTTTTCCTATGTTTATGCATGTTTAACAAGTGGGTTTATGCATATCTAATAAGTGGGTTTATGCATGTTTAACAAGTGAGTTATGCAAGTTCATATGCAAGTTATGTGTATGATGCTATGTAAGTTATGTGTAGGTTGTTATGCAAGTTCATATGCAAGTTATGTATATGCTTAAATGCAAGTTTAACATGATATGCAAGTTATGCATGCTTATGCAAGTATGTGAATGCTTATGCAAGTTATGTATATGCTTAAATGCAAGTTTAACATGATATACAAGTTATGCATGCTTATGCAAGTATGTGAATGCTTATGCAAGAATGTGAATGCTTATGCAAGTTATGTGTATGCTTAAATGCATGTTTAACATGTTATGCAAGTTATGAGAATGCTTATATGCAAGTTCAACATGTTATGCAAGACATGTGTATGATAATATGCAAGTTTGGGTTAAATGTAGTTGGGTTAATATATGCTCATATATGCAAGTTGACATCCTCTTAACCCATGATAAAGTTATATGCTAAGATGTGGTTAAACCCATGATATTTGTGATGGATCTTCCCTTTATTATGTCATGAAATGAGAACGATTTACGTGGGGAACGATGGGGTTAATAAATATGTTAATAAAAGTATGATTGGGTATGATTAAGCATACCATAAAAATAAATTAACATAAGTGGGAATTTACCTATTGAGTTAGGTCTACCCCATGGGAATTTACCTATTGAGTTAGGTCTACCCATGTTATGAAAAATGTGTAATTAATTAGGGATAATTAATTATGGGGGTGATTAATTAGGTGTAATTAATCAACTAAGACACGAGGTTGGACCCTTTTGTAGCGGAAGTCTGCCCGGAACCGACCGGCCATCCAGCGGCTACAAATGATTGGCCCAATGTGAGAGGTCTTAGTCATAAATTAAATACGTGATTAAAGTAAAGACACGAGGTTAGACCCTTTTGATGACAGAAATCTGCCCGGAACCAACCGGCATATCCAGCAGTCATAAAAGACGGTCTAATGTGAGAGGTCTTTATGAGGTCATGATCTTAATTAATTAATTAAGAAACACTTAACCATATTAGCATGTAGAGGGACATGAGGGGTTAAGTGGGTGCCTTGGGTGGCATGTGGAAATCTAGTGGGTTGCCTTGGGTGGCAATAGAAAATACGATTAGAATACTTAACCAAGTGGAAACATGTAATTAAACATGATTAAAGGGTTAAGTGGGATGCACTAGAAAAAGGGACAAGCTTAGGTGGGTAGCTTGTGGGGGCCCATTTCAACCAGTAACCCATATGTATCTTATTGGGCTCGACCCATGTCGAGGACGGGACACGCGTACTGGGCTTGATTTAAGAGGCCAAAACGGGTTAGCGGTGGCAACGCAAGTCCAACGGGTTTCATATGCGTGTGTGGGCCCGGGCTGGTAGATAAGCCGTTGTTGCATCGTGTAGGTATAAGCCGTGCATCGTTGATAGTATTGGGTTGCCACTTTAGGGGAGTGATACACCCCACTGTGGGACCAGCACGGGTATCTACGGTAGGGAGCCGATCGCTTGGGGAGTAGTGGGGTACACCTAGTGGAGATAGGGGCAGACGGCACCTATGTGGTCAGCTAGGAGTACATGAAACTACTAGTTATATCTTTCTTTTAAATCCTTGGGTGGGATCAACCTTTGAGTAGGAATGACTGGTGTGGTGCAGTGTAGTAATTATCCTTGGGTGGGTAGATACGTCTTTACAGTTATCTTAGTCTATCCTAAGTCTACCAAGCTGCTTAGTGTAGCCATTCATCCCCTGACATTACCGTAGGTCAAGTTTATGTCTTCTCTGGTTACTTTAATGATTGTATTGTTAAAGTTATAGGACTCGCTCAGACTTATGTCTGACCCCGTTGTTTTTATCTTTTTCCCAACCCTCAGGTCCTACGGTGGATCCTAGCAGTAGTGGAGCTTGATCGGATTGCTGTTCCAGTCTTTAGGAGCTTGGATAGATGTAAAGCTCCAGTTACCCAGTTATCTTTTCTTTTGTCCTGGCTATTGTATGAGAGAGTGGGATTATGTACTTCTTTATTTTAATGGATATTGTACTTGACTTTTATTGTGGTTTTATGATGTAACCAGACATGTTTATTTCCGCTGTTATGAGATGATGTTTTAAATTTCAAGTACTATTTATATCTGTCTTGTTGTAATTTTTCTGTTCTATATTCACTAAAATACTCCACCGATGCTATGGCATTCCCTTAGAGAGTGACCATAGCGGGCGTGGGGTGTTACAATAACTCCTTTCGATTTAACTAATCGATAACTCCTTTCGATTTAACTAATTGATAGCTCCCTTCGATGAAACTAACATTGATACTCCTTTCGATGAAATTAACATCGATTAACTCCTTTCGATGAAACTAACATCGATTAACTCCTTTCGATGAAACTAACATCGATTAATTCCTTTCGATAAAACTAACATCGATTAATTTAACTCGACGAACTTAACTCGACTCACTTATCTCGATAATCTAACTCAAGAACTTAACTCCTATCGAATAACTAATATTCGATTTAACTTCATTCGCTTGACTCTAGATCGCAGCGATCACAATGGTTACGCCTGACTCCCTCACGAAACATCCGACCGCCGTAGGCTATTTACAGCCCTGCGAATTACGTTAGCAGTCGTACGAGATGGCAACTTACCCTGAATACTATGTTTGACTAACTATGTCTCAAATAACTATATTTGATTAACTCTAGTTCGTTTTAACTCTAATCGATTAACTCTAACTGATTTACTCTAACTGGTTAACCCTACCTGATTAACTCTACCTGATTAACTCTAACTGGTTAACCCTACCTGATTAACTCTACCTGATTAACTCTAACTGGTTAACCCTACCTGATTAACTCGACTTACTTAACTCAACTGGTTAACTCGACTTACTTAACCCACTGGTTAACTTGACTTACTTAACTCACTGGTTAACTTGACTTACTTAACTCACTAGTTAACTCTATTGAACTGGTTAACTCTACTGAATTGGTTAACTCTACTGAACTGGTTAACTCTACTGAACTAGTTAACTCTATTCAACTAACTCGACTCGACTAACCCCTTTCGAATAGCATATTCGTTTTACTAACTTTCGAATACCATATTCGATTTACTTTATTCACTTTATAAAGATTCCCTTTTTAACAACGTTTTATTCATTTGAAAAGATTTACTTTTAAATAACGGTTCTACACTTTAAAAATGATTTCCTTTTATAACGTTCCCTTTTCAATTCTATTTGTAAATGGTTTACAAATATTTCCTTTTCAAATTTATTCTCGAAATATTCTAACTCCTTAAATTCTCTGAAAAATTCGCCATAACCTCCTTTGTAACGGGAGCATCGGGAAAATCCCCAAACCCGCCACACAGGCCTTTCCATTCAAAAAGAAAATGGTTTGTAATTATTTCCTTTTTGAATATCTCCTATTTATAAATATTCCAATTTATAAACATTTCTTATTTATAAATATTCCACTTTATAAATATCTCTTATTTATATATATCCCATTTTATAAATATTCTATTTTCAATATCACTTTGAAAATCCCCTTATCAACATTCCGGTATGTTATGGTATTCAATCATATCAAATCACGATGTTCACTATCGTCCAAACACATATAATCGTCATAGATTATATATCACATTATATATCACAATATATAAATCACAGTAAAATAACTGTTGACGAATCCAGTTGGATTCCTCCAACCTGTTTCCCTGCATCACAGATGTTAGACAATATAATTATCATCACTTTCAGTTCAATATGAATTATTCTGATCAACAGAATCGACATATAAATATTTAACGGTTTTTATATATATATATGTATATATTATATATATTATATATATATATATATAATTTCCAATAACTGACTAGCAGTTCAATCAGTCAACACACAGTCAATCAACAATTTCTAACAGTTCTAAAAATACAACGTGAAAATATATACTGTTTAGGGTTTGTGAGATTTACTCATATTGGTTTCTTAACCGTTGAGTGATGATAAATGTCCGATTGATTTGACCAACCATTTCTTTTCTTCAAAATTCTGACGAGCTCCCAATTATACCGGACTAGCTAGTGTTGCATCCTTTGATATGATTCCAAATGAAGTTGGTTTCTCTGAATTCTTTTCTTTTAAACTAGGCCCAACCAAAACAAAAACCCTTCCGCTTCTTTATTTTGATTTTCAATTCTTGGGCCTCATTAAAATTCCCAGCCCATAAATAAATCAGCACGCCCAACATTTCACAGACCCCTTCACGCTACTACTGTAGCTTCTCCTTTCTTCCCCGTAAATATCTTCCTCCTACAGTAACCATTTTCGATGCCATTAGCACCCGTTCGATCCCCTTTCCCTCATGCTTTGCTCCCTTTTACAAACTGAAACCCCATACTCTTCACCATTTAAGCTTCTCAACTCAAACCACAACACTTCATCAGCTCACCGTGGAACTCGACGTCGTCTTCTTCGATGCTCGAACAGTACTGCTCGGCTATACCTGAAGGTGCGACATCGGTCTTCACCAATCACCCCAGAAAGTTGCTACAAGCCACTACTCGACATTGCGAGTTCAAATCCACCCATTAATACCAACAACAGTGCTTAAATTCTTGGAGAAGTCGAACCCTAGTTTCGACTGTGCATTTCAAACTCGACGGAAACCACATCGCACCATGCCAACTTTCGGAGGAGAGGAGTACGAGCCTTGAGGAACCTATAGAAGAAGATTTCCTATTTTATAGATTTTAGTTTGATTTTTCTTTGAATTTCCTTCCCTCGTTTTTGCTGGAAGAATAAAAGAAGAGCAGCGGCAGACTTTGTTGACTACAGAATGAATTGAATTTAGGTTTAGGGTGTTAAGGATGTGTATTTATAGGGGTAATATATTATTTAAATATTCATTTTGATTCCAACGCTGTTTACATTTGTCGTTAAAAATTCCCACGGTCACACATGACATCCAAAAATCACAAAAATTAGCATGCAGCTACAGCTCGACATTACGGTCCCAACGAAACTGGTTTCGTCGAATTCCGACTTCGTATGCTCTCACAGCGTATTTTTAACCGTCAAAATACTGACTGTTTCTCATTCTAAAAATCTGTGCGGTCATACAGTGACTCTAAAAATCACCAAACTTGACCTCTAGCAATAATTTGACATTGCGGATCCAATTAAATTAGTTTCGTCGAATTCCGGCTTCGTTTGCAAAAGTGGCTATTTTTAAAGCACTAAATAGCCCATTTAAATATATAAATATATTTAAATATAATTAAATTAAATATAAATAGATTTATATTATCGTATATCTTCACATATGATATCGTACAGCTCCAGAATATCATATCAGAATTTACAGTTTGATATTTCAGATTTTAGATTTATCGATATTCAGTTTATATCGAAAATCCTTTTTATAACGTAAATAAAGCATTGCAAATTATAAAGGAATTCCACAGCGACTTTTCTGAAATTTAATTTGGACATAAATCAAAATCTACACGACGAAATCCCAATTTTTCTCTTCCACCAGAAAGATATACTCCACCAGCTCCACATGTTTCTTGTTTCACAGAAATCCGATTTAAAACGAATCCTGTACATTCAGTTGAAGTTCAAATCGCCAAATAGCGAACTGCCGCGTCGTTTCAAGCTCTATTTTAATTATATTATAATTCTACGTTCAAACTGACGTCGATTGAATATATTCGTCAATATAATTCAACTCTAAGCTGAATTACATCTTAAGGATGACCCCGTTCACAAAATATTGTGATTTCCAATATTTTTGATTATTTCGACATTATAATATATTTTATTATATTAAAATTATTAATTAAATATTCAATATTATTTAATTCACGTTCTCGATATCGATAAATCGATATTTAATAATTAAATAAAATAATTATTCAACAGCTAAAAATGCGGGTCATTACATTTTGACTCAGGTCGAATCAAAGGGTGACACCTGTGCCATTGGAAAGGAATTGATGATTGCCTTTTCGTAGAGTGGTTACATAAAGGATTTGGCTCAGCGTTTTGGGAGAAATCGTTGTTTTAAGGTTTTTCAGTTGGCTATTCAGGTTTTGGAACCTTAGTGGAATACTATAAATAGGGGGTGAGAGTGGAGGGAAAACGTTTACTTTTTTCCATTCTCTCATTTGAAGGCATTTGATCTCCTTCTTCCTCCTACACCTTTCCACCATTAAAATTCCAAATCTAAGGGAGGAAATCAAAGATCTACGCCATCCAAGGCAAGATCTACATCACTTCAAAGGCAAATTCATCAGATCAAGGGGTTTGATACGGAGTGCTCGCTGTCCGGATTTTTATTTCTATTGTTTTAGATTGTTTCGGAAAATCGGTGAGTGATTTACATCTCTCACATGAATGCAATAAAGTATATGAGTGTTTGTGCATGTTTCTCATCAAATTGGGATGTTTTACCATAGATGTACATCATTATTAGTTCATTTTCATATGCATCACCCTATGATCTAATATAACAAGTTTTACTCGTTAATTTCATGTCATATTACATGTTTATGTTAGTTAGATCTCTCATTTTGATCATATGTTCATTTTAAAGGTTTTTGGTGAGATTTACATCATTTTTGTGGTAATTGTCATATTCATGTGGTTAGTAATGTTATGATATGTTTATGATTGTGTTTGATGATTTTGGTTGAGTTGGTTTCGTCGGATTTGTCGTTTGGCGAAGTTTTGTTCGAAATCAGAGTTGAATTGCAATATGCAGAAATTGTCTCGGCCATAGGTTGAATCGGCCAGAAATTGGCTCGGCCATAGGTTGAATCGGCCAGGAGTTGACTCGGCCATAGGTTGAATTGGCCAGAAGTCGGATTGAAACGAAGTTGGATCAGACGGGAGTGGATCGGATCGGGTCATATTCGGATTGGGTCATAATCGGATCGGGTCATATTTGGACCGGGTCATATTTGGATCGGGTCGGTCATATAGGTGATTGGATCGGGTCAGTCGTGTTGGTTGGATCGGTCGAGTTTGAAGCCAGAAGGGCGCTGGATCGGGTCGGCCTAGTTTGGATCGGGTCGATCTGAAAAGGGGCGGATCAGTCATGTTTTTAAACAGCGCTTTTAAACGATGTAGTTGATAGTGATGATGCTATGGTTTGTTTCCAACAAGGTCATTTTATGAAAAAGTGCGTTTTTCGGGTACGACTCTGAATTGGAGAAAAGGTCTGAAAAAAATATTTTTTAGGGGCAACCCCCCGAATCCTAGCCGCAGCGCAGTGGTGAAATTGGCTCGGTAATGATGTGACTTTGAAGTAAATTCAAGTAGGAAGGTTCGAAGTGTTGAATGTGTTCGTTGATCAAGGTGGAACAACGAATGAGGTGGCACCTCAAAGGTTGTGAGTTGGTGGATAATGGTTGCTCGAGAAGGTTGCTTGAGCTATGAAATGTCGTCAAGGTTGGATGACTAGAGATGCGAAGGCCGAGAAGTCGTCGTTGTCGTAAGTTCTAGCAGGCTCAAAGCAGGGGTACAATAGGGGCACCCAATAGACTGGAAGATTGCTGGTCAAGTACCTTGGGTATCGTTGAAAGGCCTAGTTGTCAAGGTTGGACATATGGTGTTTATGCTAGAACTGGGGTTACCATTAGCCCTTGACATATGGCAAGGTTGGTCATCATACGATTAACGGTGGTTTCAAAGCAGGATTAGCGGTGATAGCCAGAGTCAGTCATGGATGATTGGTTGTTCTGTTTGTACTATCTCACATAGATTATCCAAAGTCGAGGGAGATGTTCTTTGAGTGCTTAACTGATATTGGTTTAGGCCTCTGGGGAGAGTACTTGGGGAATGTTAAACTCGGTTAGGGTTGTCTGTGTGAGACTTATATAATCTGGATGTTATGAGTGTTTTCCATGATTGAATGAGTATTCTGGTTTCTATGGATGAATGGTTGAATTGTTTATAGTAAAGGCTATCACTGTCCGATGTGGGGAAGATAAGGTTGAGTTCTTCTCTGGTGTCGTGGGTAGATTAGTATGTTTATCTATCCTTTCTCATACACTTTATTGTTGAAGTTTGTTAGCTGTTTTATCGCTCACTAAGACTGTTGTCTTACTCAAGGTTTTATGTCTCCTCTTATTACCTTGGGTTGTTCATCCGGTTGTGGATGGGCAGACTAAGGAGCAGGTGATAGGTGATGCTTTAGTGACGACGATGGTGCTGATCGGTGGCAAGCAGGCGGCTCACATACCAGTTTTACTACTATCTAATAATTGGGTTTCCGCTGTTTGCTTTTCTGAATAATGTAGTGAGGCAACTTTGTATAAACACTATTTCCAAGTTTGTGGATATTACTTTCAGGTTGTATGAAAGTCTTGTGTTTATGCGTTGTATATGTTCTATTATATTTTATCTTTGCGCTGTGAGTTTACGACAGGTTCCGCTTGTGTTTACCTACTCTGATGATCGTCCACGACTTCCTTGCACACCTTTCAGCGGATTATTTCTTTTGTATAGTGCGGGGGTTATGGGCAGTCGTCACAGCAATGTATTGAGAGTTTCCCAGATTTCTCGTGAAGTCAAACAATCGGAGATAAGGCTATATTGATCATCATTAATATGAGAATATAAAATATGTGTAGCACGAGAATTAAACCAAATATCATTCCTATCTACCATATCATATCCATTTCTAACAATATCCAAAAAAAATATAGATTTTAAATAGGATTCCATTTATGATTTCCAATTTAAAAAATCTGTACCATAAAAAATAGTTGGAATACGACTGAACTGACTCTCACTGGATTGACACCTAGAAACCATGACTCTAGAGTTAATAAAATACCTGCTCGGATACCACTTATAGGATCTAGATTAACCCTAGACGGGGTGAATAGGGTTTATTGGATCTTTACAGGATATTAAAAATATCACAACACAGATTGCAATAGAGAAAATAAATGCATAAATTAAATGACACGGATTTTACCCAGCTTCGGAAAACCCCTGCCTACTGCTGCATTCTCAAGGTTTCTACTAGAATTAAAATAATCTCTACTCTTGCAAAATTCCTGTAAACTTGCAACTTCCGTTACCAACTATTATAATCCTATGCTCAAAACCCTTTACAAGTCTTTAAACCCAAGATTAGATTTTCACCGAATTACAAACCAGTAGCTCATATAACCTAGCTATAAATCATATAACTAGAAACCCCTATTTTTACAGAAAAGAAAACAGATTGATCGATTACAAAATAAATAAAAAATAAAATAAAAAACCCCTTTTAATTTAAAACCAAAGCCAGTCTCTTGTATTTCTTTTGATACTTGAAATTTGACTTCCTTGTGTTTAATGGCCTACCCTAAAAATAGGGTTTCTCTGATTCCCTCCAAATCACGACTTCGAAGATGCTCTGAAATTGCTCTCTGTTGCTTTGATTACTAGGTGCTCGTGGTCGAATGATTTGGACTTTCAATCAATCGAAAATCTGCGAGTATTATGATTGAATTTTCTTTGAGCTCTTGAATTGTGTTGCTTGATTTTCGATAAAATTGCCAATGATGTATCAGTGTATAAATAGGGTTCCGAAACCCTTCCATTCTTTGATTGTTGATGATTTGGTTTGGTTTTTGTTTGCGTGGTTGTTGATTGATTAAAAATGGCGTGAATCCTCTGATTGTTTGCTTGATTCAATTGGCTTTGACTCTTGCGTGATTTTCCAATTTGTTTCCACGGAATTGAATATTTTGATTGAATTTCTAGAAACAAAATATTTGATTTTCATTGCATAAAAATCCCCTGCGAATTTATGGAAATCTGGTTGAAGATTTTTTCCATGAATGTTGCTTGATTGATTTTGGAAATAATTGAATTGATCCTTGCCTGATTTGATGTCGTGACTGTGTGATTGAATTCTTGGAATACATGCCATTAATATCTTGTTGATTTCTGGAAATTCTTCATATGATTTTATTGCCTAATTTTGGCCTTCGAATTTGTTGATAAATTCTTTCCTGAAATATGTGATTTGATTTACAAAATCCAGTTGCCAATTTTAACTCAATTCAAATCTAGAAAAAAAAAATTCTTTCCCAAAAAAAATTGCGATTTTCTGGAAAGATTTTAAAAACTGTGAAAGCAAGATTGATTGTCTTTTTCATAATATTATGGAAATAAAAGTTCGGCAATAACACATTTCCAAATATTCTTGCAAAAAACAGATTCACTTATGTTTCTGGTTTGACGTGCACGCCATTTTGATTTCAGGTTGTGCACATGTATAACTGAATATCTTGCATGTATTCCTATATGCATATTCATGTATATGAAAACCCTTTTTTCGATGCTCCACTTCATGTTTCTTGCTTCTGTTTTTTGTGTCCACTGCTGACCCCTTTGGAATTGTTGTACACTAAGTTCTATGACCATCCCTTGGGCTTGGGCTTGCACTTGCCTTGTATACTTGCTCGGCCATGCCGTGTATTTGATGTGTGCCATTCCTTGTATTGTTGCTCTTATATCCCCTTACTTCTTTATTGATAACCATGCCATTGGCACTGTGTAAATGCATGTCGCTGTACATCTAGTGCCATGTATATTCTTGGCTGTGCTCCTCTTGTGACCTTTGTTGTGGTTGCACTCTTTGTTGTGTACACTTTATTTGTATGAATTTTTCCACACTTGAGTTTTATCAAGTTTCCCTTGTTCATCAATGTTGTTGCAATGTATATGTTGTGTAGTTCACCTTGGAGTCTTGTGTTGAGCCATTTCACTTGAGTTTGAGCTTTAACCATTTGCATTTGTCATGTTCTTTTGGGCTTGTAATTGTGCATAAATTTTTGTGCACTCGAAACTGCTATGCGAAAGCTTGTGTGATTCCAGTGTGCTTTCACTTGTCACTGTGCCGCATAGTGCGTATTCGAACCATTTATATGAGCTCCTATGTCATGCTTGAACCACCCTTTAGTGTGTCTCTTGCAGGCCTGAAAGTTTTTGGCACTTGCTACTTGAAACTTGTGCACTGTCACCGATTTATTTACTTCATTTCTAGGCAGATTTGTTCTTTGCCTTGTGCATGATTATTGTCATATATATACATGCATATATATATATATATATATTCATTTATATATATGTGTGTGTGTTTATCTGTTACACCCAAAACTTGAAGTTGTTTTGATTATGGCATTCCATGTTCTTGCCTTGCTTGGCTCTATCAAATTACTGTCTTGCACTTGAACTATTGATGCTTGACCCATACTGCTTCTTGAGTTCAGAAATATCCAATGAATTTTACACTGGACTGGTTTCTTGTTTCACCATGCTTAAGCCAGTTGTGTGCATTGTCTCTTTTGTTGCTACCTTGATCATGTCTTATTCACTTGAGATGTTGGTCTGGCTTGACTTCATGTGTATTTAATATGTTTGCACACACACATGTGTGCTCTTGTAGCCATATTGATCTTGCTAAACCATTGTAGCTTCTGTGTATATACATACAAATTATATACATATATACACAGACGTGTATATACATATGTGTTTTGTGTCTGCACTTGCATGGAATTTCTTGGTTCATGTCCACTCACTAATGTTTGACCATATTGCCCCTGCACAAAATATATGTGTATATACATTCACATGTACGTGTATGCATGTATTGTGTATGTGCAGAATATATATATATATACACACACGCGCGCACACACACACACACACACATATATATATATATATATATATATATATATATATAAGCACTGGATACACTGTGAATACCACAAGCTGTCTAGACATGGAAGGATGAATATGCATAGAATATGCATATCAAACCAAGTCATGAAACATGATGAGAAACACACCAAAATTCTAATGCAAATAAATTTTAAAATAAAATTATATCTACTGGAATTTAAAATTATTTTGTTCCAATTTACTCTGTGTGTATCTGTGATAGATATGCACGTGACTGGACTGACGTTGAAAAGCAAACTAAAGAAAAGTGAGTGATAGTGAGTGAATCTGTATATATGAGAGAGAGAGTGTAACTGAGTTTGTCGGTGTATGTATATGAGTAACTGAGTGAGACCGAGAGTTTGTAGTGAGGAGTTGTGTATATGAAATTGAATGTATTGTATTACAGTGAGATGTACAAATAGTGGAGTTAGAAAATTATACCAACTGTACTATTCAAATGTTGAAATGAAATATTATATTTAAATAAAATACTGTTTGAATATTTAAATTCTTGTGCAGTAGTGTTCTATTTAAATATAAATATTTATTCATGTATGCGATGTAGTGGAATAGTACAATTGCAAACACATCTATAATAACATATATATGTTATCATCAAACAAAAATCATATAATTGTTATATACAACACAAATGACTAACGAATAAGAGAACGAGTCTGATTTTATTGAAGTATTAAGTGGCCAATGAATTTTGAATTCTTAGAGAGTTAATGGGCTTGTTATGCCTTCGGATTAAGGGTAGTAAATCATGCTAAATATTAGGTTTCAATAACCTTAAAAATAGACGTAACCACTTGGTGGAAACTAGTCGGTATAAATATGTATTATGGACAATATTTTGATATTCCACTCGTCCGAACTTTGTTCTGACTCCTTCCCTATTATAGCCTGCACGATAGATCTAGAGGATGGGTCTTCTGAAGCTGAAGGTGATTTGATGTTCTTGAAGTTTTCTTTCTTTCATGCACAATATCGGTGTGATGTTTGACTTCCAAGGAATTCTATTGATTCTAAGATAGTAGTGTCATCTACCTTGTTTCTGTTGTACATTTAAATGTAACGACTTGCATTTTAAACTGTTCAAGTCGACAATAATCTACACATGTCGACCCAAATGAATCTAAAACACAGGTAATTATTGGGGAAATAAAAGAAAAGAACGAAAGAAAAAAACAATCACAGAATCTCACAGCGGAACGATGAAATATGGTAATCAAATAACGGCTCAATAAATCTGTTAAAATACACATTTGATTATACTTTGCAACAATTATCAGAGATATACATCCATAGACATGGTACAATAATATAGTGGAACATAGATGATGTAGTGGGAATATATAATAAATAATAAATAATACTCCAAAACTTTGTCTTCAACCTCCAATAAAATGTGGTCTTCGCTAACTGAGAAACTCAGGCTGACCCGAGCACCAACGAAAAGACAAAAACACTCGGATCAGAACTAAAATATTCTCATATCAGCCAAATCAAAACCATGTAACAATTTTAGTGTCATTGCATCAGAGATGCTTATGGTAATCCACATCTCATATCCAATGTGTATGCGAGTACAATAACTAAAGAGATATTACAGGATTTTTTTCCAACTCCTAATGATCTATTAAACTATTTACATATAGTAGCATATGCTATAATAGGTAATGCCTATCAGTAAAATAAATATCAAAATAGCATTAATAATTTACATTGATCCACCTTATTACATTTAGTTTAGCAACCAAAATCATAATGGGCTCGTATAAGGAAAATATAATAAGACACGTGAGGCAATGCCCAAGGAAGGATTCTACCCGTTAACCCTTTTTGGCTGGTCGTAACCCATCCATGGCCGCCCGCGGATATCAATCCAATGAACTAGGGTGCACCCATTGAGTACAAAAACATGATAGCAATACAAGTGATCAACGTCGCTACTCTAGCTAACCTCATTGGCCAAACATAGGCTTCTGTTTTAGTCATTTTAATTATGACACAAATGTCAAGGCTATCCATCAACGTTCTTTTACTTCATTCCAGTAAACGTGCGCCAATTCAACCACTACATTCTGGATATCATCCACTGTGCACACGGTTATCAAAGTGGTTCCAATATTGATATAGAATATGCTAATAAGAGGTCCGATATCTTTAACAATCAATCGTCAATTTTACACATCCGTTGGTTTTTTATCATTTCAAAACGATTCACATTTGATATCAGAGTATCATATTCGTTTCAAAAACCAAATCCATTTTTAAATCATCATATTTATTTTAAACTATCACTTCATTCACAATCATATATATATATGTGTGTGTGTGTGTGAATATGTCACTACGCATGAAAAAATTATTTCAATTTCCAACTGCGGTTGTACTTTATTAACCACATTCACATTTAAATCCACGATTTAAATATAACATTCAACTTTACATAATTTGAAATTCTTAGAAAAATAGATTGAATAGTAATAAATAGTTTTAAATAATTTAAGGTAGTTTAAGTGTAAAAGGTGATTTATATACTAAAATAGTTTGTAAACATGAATAAATTGAGTATTCATAAAATAAGTTTTAAAACAATTTATATTAAAATAATACAATTTAGACATATATCAAATCAAACTGTTTCTTCCATTCTAACAAATCTGGACTCGTGTCCAAATTTCGAATCAATAAACACAATTATCTATTTTTTTTACAATTCCACTTTGACTAAATTTCGATTTAGTTCTAATCCATGACTTAAATCCCGATTCAAATAAATCTCATCCTTTAAATCATACATTTAAATGTTAGATTCGACTCAATAATTTACTTTTATGATTTAAAATTCCAAAGTCCATTCTTTTCTTAATCATTTTGGTTTGTATCGATTTAAGTCAGATTTCAAATTTACGATTTAAAATGCGTAAATCTGTGCAACTGAAGCGCTTAGCGGATCCAATGCGGTAGATGTCAAAAAAGTCATAGTAGGGTTAAAGCGAGGAAATAGAAGGATATAGCGGATGACCCTAAAATAGCATGTATAACTCATTTTATTGTTTTTGCAATTATACAAACAACAATTAAATGAAAAACTAACACTCAGTTCACCTATAATTGGTTCGTTCTTAATTTTGAATAAAAACATATGCAAATGTCTTTATATAAAAATACTATGTAATTTAGTTAAATTTAACAGAATTTTAGAGTGTTTTTGTTTCTTAAAAATATGTATAAAAATATTCTATTAATAAACCTAATTTCATAACTTTTATAACGTATAAATGTCATTTTTTTAATTTATTTCTTTTGTCAATGATATACGGGAATAGTGTAATATAGCAGAATTAATAGGATATATGGGAAAGAGCAGAATATAGCGGGTTTAAAGCGGAAAGGCTATATCAGGGGAAATTTTGGAAAAGCGTAGCGGATGCAATCCGCTACAGGATATAGCGGGATTGTAGCGGGGTAATAGCGGGACATTAACTGCACATGCGTAAATCAAATCAAATTCCAGTTTTAAAATTTAAAGTTCAAACATTTGAAATAAACTCTTTCCGGAATTAAGCACATACATCAATCGTAACGTCATATTTCCAATACAATCTTTTTTAAACGATTCCTGCAAACTAACTCCCATTCAAGTTCCAAATCAACTTCAATTTAATTCTAAGCTAATTTCAATTCCAAATATATTTCGATTACAATTTAATATTAATTCCAAATCTAAACTAATTCCAAATCCAAATTAAATTTTGATTCCAAATTCAAATTGATTCCAATTCTAAATTAATTTTGATTTATAACCATTTCGAATTCAATTTCCAAATTTATTGATTTAAACAGTTAAATCAAAATTCCTTTAATATCCAATTTAAAATCCAAAACTTCAATTATCATTCAATCTCGCGCTCAATTTCGGAATATGGTTTTATGTCACTTTCACTTAGCCGTAATTAAAGTTCAAATAAAAGTCTAACCTTTTTCAACAAATCAATCTCTGGATTGCAAATCGGATTTCAATTATAACTTCAAAATCTCAATTTCAATTATTTAAGTAATTTCATTTACTAAATTTAAATTTCAACGTTTCGAGCTCAGTTCGAAAATAATTCGATTTTCATAAATTCGATTTTTTTTCTTCAAAGTCAAATCATTTCAAATCACTATTCAAAATCGTATAATTTGACCAATCTGGTTTCCATATATAATTTTCTATCATATGGTCAAGTGATACTTAAATTTTAATTTTAGTATTTCATGGATGGATATATATCATTTCAATCCAAATCATGAGTTATAGGTATTTGTCATTTCAACATATGTTCTTAATTCATTTTAAATGATTAATCTCAGGCTTAATTGATGTCCGTAACATCTAATGTAAAAAAGTTGGAATTAATCGACACAACAACAGTCATACATAAATAAAATGAATAACAGAGTGAATCACACATTAAAACATCGATATATCAAACATATCAATCCAAAACATTCATCAAAAGCAATCCATCCAAATAGTTCAATATCACATCAATTTACTAGTTATCAGATATCGGGTTTAAATTAACAATTAAATTTCAACTTTAACCTAACTGTAAAATTTAAATTAGCAGGTAAAGTAAATTTATATTATCGATGCAAATCAACATAAACATGCAATTTAAGCTACCAAACAGTAACCAATATAATCATATCATAACATGATTTTAATTTAACAAATAACCAAATATTTTAGTTTTGGTGAGTGAGATTAATCACTTACCTTTGATTTTTACGTCGAACCAGCTCCAACCGAACGCCAAATTTTCAACATTCTTCAAATTCTACGAAACAAATTTCATATCATCCAGAATTCTGATACTATCGTGGCGGAACAAACCACGCATAAATCTAAGTTCGTATGTGACAATTATCAGTGTTTGAATATTTGAATTTTAAATTATTATAAAATTAATACAAATCAATACTCACCAATACATCTCTGACATGTCATCCCTCGTATCTTCTTCTCCACTTTCAAATTCAAAACCTCTTTTAGCATTCTCCAGCCATGGTCGGAACTTCTCCTAACCCGATCTCTCTCTACACTACACAAAATAATCTCCCGTTTGCACCATTAAACTTCTCTTCTCATATGCTTCCTCCCATCATCAAATCGTACAACTAGAACTACTCAAAATCGCGACTTGACTCCTCCTGTACACACGGCTTATCACAAAGGTGCAACATCAGTTTTCCGGAAATCCACAACACTTTGTTTGTAGGTGCTACTGTGCTTGCTAAGCCCGAATCCAAGCTCTAATTTCCATCTCTCTTATCACCTTATCTAAAAATCAAAGTCATAGCTCGGTCATGGTTGTGTCGAGCCAACCCGAATCCCATCGCACCCATTATTGTGCATACAGGGTTGATGCTATCAATCATACGAGTTCAATGAATAAAAATTCATTCGATTTCATGGAGTACTTAATTTAATTTAATTTGTTGAAGAATTGATAAAGTGGGTAGCTACTTTCGAAAGCCGGAGAAGAAGCGACGAGGATTAGGTTTTAAATCTTAATGTGTATTTATAGAAGAGATATTTCAAATATTTTCATTTTTATATTGATTTAATTATCGTTAAGTCCTTTAAGCTCGCACGGTTACACCGAAGTTTCAATCATCATGGAACTTGACAATTTGCTGTATTTCAATATTTCGAAGTAGACGAAACTGGTCTCATCGAAATTTGAGGCCATTTCAAAAAATGGTCATTTTAATTTGAAATCGTAAATCGATGCGCGTTTATATCGTGCACGATTACATAACAACTTTGATCGACACGAAACTTGAAATCTTACAATAATTTATAATTTCAGATCCAATGAAACTGATTTTACCGAATTCCGAGATCGTTTGCAAAATGACTATTTTAACAGGTTAATTAAATTAATATAAAACCCCAATTTCAAATAATAAATTTTAATTCAATTCAAAAACTTATTAACCTTATTCTAATCAAAATAGAATTCAAAATAACTTTATAAATCAATTTTATTTATTTAAAATTCCAGTTTTGATTATTTACCAGATTCGTTTTGAATTTCAATTATAAATTAATCATATCGGTTCAATTCAAATACTTCAATATTTAATTTCCAACTTCAAATATTTATCAGTACAAACCAAATCATTGTTTCATTTATAATCAATACAAGTTATTATTATTATAATCGGTTGAAATTCATTACTTAATTAATTTAACAAAATTCACATCATATAATTAAATCACTATGTTTTGTCACTAACCATAACAATAACCAAAAATCATATTAAATTCAATAATTTAAATAGTAAAAAAAATACGGATCTTTACATTAAATTAGTAAGACTTTAATATTGCTTTTGCTACTTCTTGCAGGTACCAAACCAAATGATTTGGGTTTGTCGAAATTTAAACCTAGAAGAACATGGTTGTCACATCAAAAATGAATTGTACAAGGAGTATTACACTACGAAGAGCAATAATATCAACTAGTTGAATCTATAGTTTTATAACTTTACGGATGCCTGCCCAAAGTTAAAATAAATAACAAGTTAATACATCTAATAATGCATTGTTTAAATATAAATTCAAGTTTTATTTACCTAAAAGTGGACGAATTCAAGCTTATATAGAACAGTAACGACTCTAAGAACGTGTAGCAATTGCTTGCAGTAGCATTTCAAAGTAATAAATAATGAATGTGGAAATAGGATGAAGGATAAACTTAACAATTTTTTTGGTGAAAAGTTTGAAGATTAGGGAGTAGGACAAATTTTAGTGTAAAAGGGAAAAAGATAGCGTGCCCCCCGAATTCCACTTTTAGTGTAAAATGTGTCATTCTTCCTAATATTCAAACTTTCCATACTCTTCACCAAAAATTTGGCTAAATTTGTCCTTTAAAAGAAAACACTCATAATGAATCATGGGAAAAAAATTATGCGGTTGTTTAAAATTAGCTAAATATTAAATATGTAACGACGAGAAAATGTAATCTTCTTGTAATTGACTTGCAATATTTATAAGTTAATGTACCGTTTGGCGGTCCAATTTGGACCGTTTTCGTCTTTGACACGTCTAACGCGTCAGACGCGTCCAAGATGGAGACGATCCAAATTGGATCGTCACGCCAACAATCCAGAATGTGGCCGTTGGGGAACCTTCTCCTCCTCCCTATAAATATACCCATATCCCCTTCATTTCTTCATCCAATTCATTCTAAAAAAAAATCCGGTCGATTCAAGCTTATTTTCAGGTAATTTTCTCTGCTAATATATTTTAAATGTTAGCATGTACAAAATAATTTTTTTTTCGTATTTTTTGGATTATTTTTTTTAGTTAAATGACACACTCCTCTGCACTTGGTGTAGCTAGATCTTCGTCCCTGCCCATCGCTACATAGACCGTGGAAAGAACGGAGGCTTTCATAGAAATCTACCTCGATCAATTAGATCTCAAAGGCACGAGGAAATTTTTTACCTCATTTCAGATGGCCTTTAATGAGCAGTTCGAGGATGATTCGACACAGACCCAGACCCAGATGAAGAACAAACGGGATAATCTAAAGAGGGCCTGAACATCTTAGAACGAACCGCTTCAAATTCCAAGCGGCGTATGAGATGTTTTTCATGACCGCCGCGACGGCTCAAACGAATGGTGGAGCGGTCATGCCCGCCCGTATAAGAGGTTCAGGAGAAACTCTTTACTGCGACTGATACAGCTATGTATCATGATATTTTAAGTGGAGGGAGCCCACCACCAGTTCAGTCTAGACGCAGGCAGACGTCGCACGATACATCTAGCAGATGTACTACCAAACGCTCGTTCGTTCAAACGGAGTGATTTTAAATTTATGTATGTATTTTAATTCCATTGTGCAAAAATGTTGTATAAACTCTGATATTTGTATAAAATTTATTCCACTTCAAAATTATATTCTGTGATTTTGTTTCTGATTCTGTTTAAACCCCGTAAGCTAAATAACAATCTGTCTTTGTGAACAATTCAAGTTGGTT
The DNA here is from genome assembly GCA_030737875.1 of Allium sativum. Taxonomy (NCBI): domain Eukaryota; kingdom Viridiplantae; phylum Streptophyta; class Magnoliopsida; order Asparagales; family Amaryllidaceae; genus Allium; species Allium sativum. The sequence goes on along the minus strand of CM060919.1, from coordinate 600,706,114 downwards.
TAGGTACCGACTTGAAGCGGTCAAAAAGACAGGTCGTTACAGTTAGTATCATTTCACATTCGTGGTGGACTGTTGCTTTTCTCTTCTGTCTCTTATTACTAAATTGAAAAGTGATAAATTATTGAGATTTTTTGCATCGATCCATCAGTCTTTGATGTTGTGGAAGTACTATCTGACCAAGACTTGCTTGGTTACATAAGTTACCAATTGAGAAATTTCCGTCATCGTTAATATTGTGTTGTATTTCTGTATTTTACCTGTTTTGTAATATTATTATATAGTGGACTATTCTGTTTGGTTTACTGTGCTATTCTGCTTTAATGATACTGTTTTGTTTTAAACATAAATTAATTAAATTAAGAAACAAAAATAGAATGATCTGCTTAAATGGTCTGTTTAATCCCGCAAAAGCATTCCAAGCTTAACTACATTCTACTCTAAAATATCCTGCTTACGCTTACACCCTAAGACAATTAAAAAAATGCTTACATGTTGGCCAGTACTGACACATGCTTCATTGTCCGCAAGCAATGGAAGAATAAAAAGAACCATCTACGCTTTCAAGTTCAAGTCCTCAAAGCCATTCAACTTGGTAACTCGACTAGTATCATCTGCCAATACTTAGACAAATTCTACTTGATTTATCACCTTTATCTTCTCCTTGGCCCGTTCATCCTCCACGATCACCTATCCTCCCTCCTCCCTCCGCCGGAATCTGCTTCGTTCCTTTCAATTGATGTTGCATCAAATTAAACTTCAAATCCCTAGTCGTATCCGTAGGCACAAGTACATTTTCTCCCTCCAAACCTCGGCCTTGACTAAGGCTGTCAATGAATACCCGAAAATTTCGAAATCCGTGCGCGTCTGTATTCGTATTCGAAAAGCAGATAATATATGATATCCGAAAAAACGGATGCGGAGACGGATACTTTTATATCCGCATCCGAAAAATATCCGTGCAATTTTTCTCTTAATACTATACTTAAAATTATATGTATTTTAGTGCAATGAATGAGATTTTAGTGCTTTATTAAGTTGAAGGTTAAAAAAAGAAAAAAAGTTGAAGGTTTATATTATATGCAATAAATGCATATTTGCTTCACAAATCTTATTTAATTTTATTATATTTATTTATTTTTAACACTTTTATAATCAATAGAACTGAAAAACATTTATGTTAAACAAAAATAATTCATTTACATTTTGTGAATTATCGATCACTGACGGATAGGAAAATTATCCGGTATTTGTCCGTATCCGCGGATACGGATATCCGAAAGTATCCCTAGTCTACCACCACCATTGTTGTTTCCTACAGATACGAACCTTCCAACGAAAAATTTAAGCAATCTAACGGTTTTCAAACATGTATTACAAAAAGAAAGCTTATGTCGATTGATCGTGTAAGATTTTGGGTTTGGGATGGAAAACACAGTAGAGCTGATGGCGAACCTGCATGACGCAGAAGGTAAAAACACCCGAAAACAACAAAGCTTATGCTGGATAAAACGGCAAATGCTTTGCAAGGTTTCATTTGTTTATGAAAAATTTCTCATAGACTGATTTTGTGATTGGTCCTTCTTTTTCTACAAATGCACAGGTGTTTCTTTCAGTTAATAGGTTGTTAAAAAAAGTAAAGTGAACTGCATCGAAAATGGTCTTATAAGATGTACCCTGAAATCAAGTAATGGGATGGCGGATGATTAGCAGCCAAAAATCTCTTACTCAGATATCCCAAATAAGCAGATGGCATGTAATCGTCACTGATATCAAACTAGAGATATGTCCTAGCTCCAGCATCTCTCGTTAGCAACCAATGCTAATTTAATAGTTACCTCAATGTATAATATCTAATAAATTTGATATAAGCAATCCTCACGTCTGATTAAGTCCCATTCAAAATTCTAGAAATACACACAAACAAAAACTCAATGTCGGATGCCAACAAATTCAGCTTATTGACCATAGCATACAAGAACAGTTCTCACTATTGCATATGTTAGTGCATGCCACGAAGAATTCCATGAAAATAACCACCAACCATGACGAAAGACACAAGGGAGACAACACCTGCAGGAAATATTTTCCCTGATTTCAAGAACCGGGATCCCATCACAGCAAGAAGTGCAGCCGACACACCTTCATCAAGTAAAATGTAGTAAATATCAGTATTATATGATTACATGCACATCCGAAAGAAGAAAGAGAGAATACATACCTAATCCAAGCGAAGAAGCAAACATTGGATTTGATGGAAGTTGAGTGTACACATAGTATAATAATATCGAGGATATTCCTCCGGCTGCTAGTGACTTCTGGCTTCCGCTTTTCATGTATCCCATTACCCCTCCAACTGTTCAAGTTATACATTAAACATAATTACACGCTCGTACATGTTCATCTTGATGTTCATCCGATAAATGTAACAGATGAACATTACCAAAAAAAAAAAAAAAAGGAGTTCCAAGACTATCAACCCCATGAATTCACCTATAACCCCCTAGTATGAGTATGATTTTGTGCAATCCTAAGATAAACGATAAAACTCTGCTGCTGTCCACAAATGCAGCTGTTCTAGTAAAGACATCTGAGTTTGTCAGCTAAGATAAACATGCCACTGATGAACTTAAGAATTAAACAACTCTATTACTTGATCAAAACACAAAATCAAAATGACAATACCTATAACCATCGTCCTTTTATGTAGGAAGAAAACTAAATTATCAAACACACCAATGGCTAAACAAGCAGCACAACGTATCTATCTATTGTAGAATGCATTGTTAGGGCATCTCCAACAAAATATTAGATATCCAAATATCTGAAATCCAACCTCATAATCAGCTCCAACAGTGTGTGGAAACACCACACAGTTCGGATTTCTGGACTGAAAGTTTCGAAATGTGCAAACTCTTTACGCGGTTGTTCAATAGGCGCGTGAATACACGCGGTTGTTCAACAAGCGTGTGTATCACGCGTTTGTTGAACAACCGCGTACGTTTCAATGTATGACGCGCATGTTGAACAAACGCTTGGAGTGTCCTATAATAAATTGTTTGACCTATTTAGAAATTTAGATTACTGATTTCTGATGAAATAGTGTGATAAAAATAGAAATGCAGACATGAAAATGTACTTAAATAAAAACGATAAACGGTTATAAAAGCTTAAGATACATGATTTCACTAACAATAAACGGATACATAGGTTCAAATACTAAATAAAGGTTACAGAACTATATTACAGCTACCAAAGCAACGAAAACACAACAACTAACGGTAAATAGTTTTGCTGACTTCCAACAAAGTTCCATACATGATCCGTTAAATCTTTCTGGAGTCTTCGATGAATTTGAGCGTTACGGTAGGACATCTGCCTTTCGACGTGAAACTCAAGCTCTAGCTCGCTTCCAATCATATTTTCGCGCCAAATCTCAGGTGGAGGAGCAGGGCAGTCGTAATTGAAGTCATCCTCCATGTCTCTTTCGTCCTCTATAATCATGTTATGTAAAACAACACAAGTATACATTATTCTAGTCATTTTATTTGGAGACCAAAGTCTGCATGGATTACTGACTATGGCAAATCTGGATTGTAGAACGCCAAATGCTCTTTCTACATTTTTTCTTTGCTCTTGCATTGCTGCAAACCTTGTTTATTGTTTTGTGGGTTCGGTATTGTCTTGACAATGGTACTCCATTGTGGGTATATACCATCGCCTAGATAATATCCATGGTCATAGTCGTGACCACCTAAAGTAAAATGATATGGAACTGATCTACCGTTCGCCAAATCGTTAAACAACGTTGAGCGCTCAACTACGTTCAAATCATTGTTGGAACCCGGCATTCCAAAAAAAGCATGTCATATCCACAAGTCGTACGATGGTACAGCTTCAAGTATAATAGTTGACGTATGAGACTTACCCTGATAAGCTCCAGCGTATGCTTTTGGACAATTCTTCCACTCCCAATGCATGCAGTCTAAAGATCCTAACATCCCAGGCCATCCTCTACTACCGTGCATATCCATTAACATTGCAATGTCGACTTCGTTTGGTCTACGCAAGTATTGATTACCGTAAACGTCTACGATAGCTTTGCAGAAATGGTCCATGCATTCTAGTTCCGTGCTTTCTGCAATTTTCAAATTTTCATCTTGAGCGTCAGCAGGACCTCCATAGGCTAACATACGCAGTGCAGCTGTCATCTTTTGAATTCCGGTGAGCCCCATTGTCATAGACGCATTGCGTTTGTAGATGAAGTAGGAATCGTGTTGTTTAATACAGTCTATGATTCGAAGAAACATAGGACGCCTCATTCGGAATCTCCTTCTAAACTCTGTAGCTGTATACCTTGGATTTGACACAAAATAATCTTCCATTAGTCTGTCGTTGTGTCATGCATGATGACGCTTTTTATATCGACGGCCAACACCAGAACCTCCAGGTTTTTTGCTAGATTCACCATCTCCTAACGCAGCAATTAGCTGTCTTTGTCGATGAAAATGATCATCCACCATAATATCAAAGTCTTCGTCAGAATCATCGAACAACATACACTCTTCGGTGGACATTGTGGCCTTTCGAGTTTTTTGAGCGTATATACTAAAAATATTGGACTGTGTTTGAGTACTGAATGCTGAAAGGTTTCCTCCTTATATAACATAGTTTTCTGCATTCTGGTCTTCATTGGATACCAAAAAGGGACATAAAGCAATACTTGTTGTAGTTCTGATATAAAGCATTAATGACTTTCTTGCTGACATAAAGCAATAATGGTTGTATTGTATTGTATTGTTATCTTTCTGTCTCTTTCTAATATAAAACAGTACATCGAGGACGACCCCAACAGTACAAATTCCCAAGGACTCCACTAAAATCCGAAAACTCTCGAAACAGAGTGACATGACTCCACTCTGCCATAAAACGTGAAATGTGCAAGACTTGACCAGTCCAAACCGTACAAATTCATTAAACGTTTCTGAATTTCTTTTATTAAAGAAGTGGTCAAGTCATCTTTAATCAGTACGAGTTGTCAAATCAACTGCAAAATGCAGAGCCGTAGCAACTCAACTATTTAGGACAGAGGGTTGTTTTGTCATATGTTTGTATCCTACAGCTCACTTAATGATGACAGAGCTTTACCAAATAGCAACCCCTTTGTTAAATAGTTTACAATTGAGTGTTCTACATCAACCACGACGATAATGGACTGTGACTTTAGTTAAGTTTAATTTACCACCCGCATTATTCAATGCAATTCAATACAATTCATTCAACACGCGTCAATGCAATTCATTCGATACAATAAAAATCCTTCAAAGTTAAGTGCACTAAACACACACGTACAAACTAGTGGTTACGGTCGAAACGCATATGTTCAATAACATTTTGGAGTCGTCTAATCTCGCGTTCTAGTTCGTTTGCATAAGCTACTGCCCTCGGGTTGAAAGGTTCGTCTACCCATTCGGTGTAGTTGCAACCATTTGGATAGGCTCGACATATATGACTGCGACGACCTATATCGTTGTCGTCAGCTCGAACAACGTCAAGCTCATAACCGCAATAGCATCGTATGGGATAAGATTCAACCATGTGTTCATGCGGTGGTTGACCTTGTTGACGTGCTTGAGTATGTTGACGTGCTTGAACTTGACGACGTTCTTGACCTTGTTGATGTGCTTGAACTTGTCAACGTACTAGAACTTGTTGACGCGCTTGAACTTGTTGACCTGATTGAACTTGTTGACGTGCTTGAACTTGTTGAGGTACTACATCCTGAAGTCCCAACAGGTTTAGCTCCGGGAATTCGTCTGCATACTGTTGAAGTCGCATTTGTTCATACGCTTCTTCTTCAGAGTCTGAGAAGGATGGCCAAGATGGCATTTTGTCTTAGTATTAGAAGGAGGAGGTATTCTAAGAAGGTGAACAAGTATTGCTATATAAGAAGGTGTGATTTGTGTAGGAGGAATAAATTATGGTAGTTGCCCTTGTGTTTGGTCAAAAAAGCAACAATATGTAGTTGGTGCCTACTACCTACTTGTTATTTGACCATTCAATGCAAAGTAAATGGAACAAAAGTGAAATTAAAATCCTCATTTGTCTTTTCTTCCTGCCACTTTACCAAAATCCATGTTCACTTCTAGCTTTTAGTAATTTGAAGAACAAAGGTGTGTGCTTCCTTCTCTTTATCAAAATAGTGCTCTAACCAAGGTACTTACATGAACTTCTCTTCACTTCTAGCTTTTAGCAATGAATTTTAAATAGTTGATTTGAAAATAAAATTTTAAACCATGCATGTGTAGGATGAATCAATGGGAAACGGACGACGACACTTTGGCAAAAAATGGGGAAAGTTTGGAGTCCGACGCTTATGACCGCATGACGGTTATTGATGATTCCCAACAAGTGTCCCCAAATCACCGTCGACCGGGTAAAGAAGTTTACCCCGACCCTAAAACATTTGACATGGTAGAACTCCCAAATCATCTCGGCGGTGCACCCCAAACTCATTTCGTTGCGGTGCATGGGGGTAAGTATACTAATCGATACCGAGCTCTAGCAATCGGCGAGGCAGTACCAAGAAAGCTTTGTTACTGCGGGTCGGCCTGCTGCGTGGTGTGAACAAAAATAGAAGCGTTAGTACAGAGCGTAGGCTATACAAATGTACTAGATACGATATGAGCCTACTTTATCCGAACACCTTCAGAGTTTGTAAGTATACCGAGTGGGTTGATCCTCCGATGTGCCGAAGAGGACATGAATATGCATTAGATATGCAAGATGAGAACGACAACTTGAAAAAAGGAGATTTTCCGTCTGAAACAACTTAACTCGGATTTAGAATCCCAGGTACCACGATATCCCAATGAGTAGGCAATACTTGTATCGTTGTACCAGTGTATTAACATATCTGAATGCTTATGTAGTATGCAACAATGTATTAGTCATCGTACCCAAATACTATTGTATCAGTGTATTAATGTATCCAAATGCTATCGTATCCAAATGCTATTGTATCAGTGTATTAGGCAATACTTGTATCGTTGAATGCTTTTTAAAATTTTAAACGTTATAAAATATACTAATAACAAATTTTAAAATTTAAAACGTTATAAAATATACTAATAACAAACTGGTAAACAAGAAGTTCCACACGCTTGTTTAACAAACGCGTGAATCCACGCGGTTGTTAAACAAGCGCGTGGTCCACGCGTTTGTTAAACAAGCGCGTGGATGGAAAACTGTTGTGTGTCCCCGCTTTCCGGAGTGTGGATAATCGCAAAATGAAAATCCACACTCCGGAACAGTTGGAGATGTTCTTAGCAAGAGAATAAACCATATGAAGTTCACTGCATTTCCTACAAAAAAAGTTAAAAAAATAACAATGATCAAAATCCAAATTAACCTGCTTATTGTAAAAGGTTATGCTTCAAGATGTCATGATAGCTTAAAAAAAGTCTTATGCTAACAAGGTACTCGAGTATGGAGATACAAACAAAAAAGGTCTCTAAACAAAAAACGACTTGTCTCGCAGAAGCTTACATTAGAGAAAATACTTCCATCAGCAAAACTGAAGCTGACCTTATCTAGGAGAAGCTCGGAAAAGATCATTCTGCATGTGTTTAAGTAGTACTTGAATCTCTATTGTGCTTAAAGTGAGAAGGCAAATGTTGGATAATCATTGCAGTTCTTATAAAATAAAAATAATTTCTGCCTCGATCAACCACAGCAACAAATAAACTGCTTTGATCTACTTGGAACATTCAAATATTTTGGATAACAGCATGTCTTTATTTTTCAAATAACAAAAGTAGTGTATTCTATGTGGTGTTGGAAAAATTGCAGATGCAAAGCAAATAATTTTGAAGTCCTCACATCTACATCACTTGTCATTACCTAAGGCTGTTTGTTAAGCTTTAGTCTCATTATCCATCATATTTTTCTATATCATGCAATTCTGTTGCATTTTTTATAGAATGATAGTTTTAAATTGTTAATGGCTATCTCCATCTCAACTATAAAACTCCAATGCACAATTATATTTGTTGTCTATTAATGGATGTTTCGTTCCTCCCAGTCTTACTGGCAAAGGAACTTGATCAAAAACTTTTTTTGATTACAATGAAGTTATTTGACAAGTAATGACTACCTGAATCAAATCGAAAGAACACTCAGCTACATCTGACAAATGCGAGGAAGAAGAAGATGAATGAGTAGCGTCCGAAGATCCTTATAAAAATAATTATTTTATTTTATTTTTTGGGGTGAAGGGGAGTCATATAGACAGGAGCTTGATGATGAACTAGAGAGTGTGTGACTGCCTGAAAATGAGTAATTAATTTTGTTTTAAATTATTATTGTTATAATAGCCTCTCTTTTTTTCTCTGAATATATCATAGGAGAACCCGGCGGACCAATAAACAGCTAAGGGGAATTGAACTCATGACACATATGATCCTCAGATGCTGTTTTTTGCAAGAATATGTGCGAGGCTGGGTTTGAACCTGGGCTCGTTGCCAGACCTAGGCACTCATTTCCATTGTGTCACACCAGCGACATAATCGCCACTTCTGTTTCTGTTATATAACATTTGTTGGGACAAAAGTCGCACAAAGCTAAGGGGCTTGCCCGCCAAACACACATGACCTGATTTATCAAATCAATCGTCATGTGCAGCGGCATTTCCTCTACACCTCACTAAGCAGCATTGCCCACGTTGGACCAAAAATTGACACTATGTCCCAGTTTCACTCAAGAACAAATCAAATCAATATTGAAAAATGAAGGAATCGGATTTTTTAAAAACAATCATTTAATAGTGACTTGGCACAATCTTCGACCAATGTCCAGTTAGTTATCCTCATTGATTGATTCTCTCCAGATATACAATTAATTTCTAGTCAATTATAATGAGATTGATCTCGATTTTGCCTCAAAGGGTTAAGGGAAAAAGAAGAAGATCCAGAGGTTCTTTCTTACTTGAAGGTAGACTGTCATTTATAGACCAGATTCAGCTCAAATTTCATCATTCCATGTTTGATCGAGTCAGCTTTTCTAGATCTGAAGTTCCAACACGAAGAATAGGTCATCGCGCACATTTTTCAAGGTAGACAATCGTCTGTGCCAACAGACGTGATATAGTGTCAAAACTTACTTTTTTCCATAGCTCAAGCCTCAAGCCTCCAAAACAGCCAAATCAAGACTCAAAATCCTATCAGTACCAAATCTTGTCGTTGCCAATCACGTCGGTGAAGATCATGATGGTACCAACCTATTTTGCATTTTTTAAATTTGATCAAATCTTTGATTTTTCCAACCTTCACATTTTTCGAACTTCTTAACTCATTATTGCATCGTTTTAACAGTTAAATTTTTTCGACCTAAGCCAGTTCCAAGACCGTGGTAAATTAATCAAAAACACCCAACACCTCATCTGTGGTAAACATTCGAAAAAACTTTCAATATATTCTTCTTATCTATTTTCAGTAATCAAGTTTCTCAAATTGACTTTTTTTTAAAATGTAAGTTCCGTCGTGTACCATCTGGTGATCATCTTTATTGAAAAACATAGAATGTAGGTTGTTCAACTATAAACCTAATTCAACGCTTACAGGACTTGATTCAAAAGGCTATTTTCAATTTTGACGAATAATGGAACCTTTATCGATAAATATTCACTTCCATTGTTCAGTAAAATCATAATCAAGTTTAATACTAAAATCTTGTTGCTTAAAAAACAACTTTTGTTTCCTCAATTTTTAATATAAGAAGTATAATATTATAACATGTGTCATCAAAGCGCACGCTTGAGCACGCTCTAGCGACAAATAGCGCATAGTGAAGGGCTTTCACTATTTTACTTACAATAGCGTAAAAAGTAAAAAGAATGTGTTATTTTGTCAAAAAGCAAAATAGAGCATATCTCTAAATAGCGCACAATTTTGTCTTCTGATTCAGCTCACAACTCACATGATCTTGCAACTTCCAATCTATGGCGAACATTCTTTCTTGCAGAAATCGATATCAAACTATTGAAAAGCTTAAGCTGACTCGGTTAAACTTACATGTTTGTTTATTCATTTGATTTCTTAATTGATTTTTCTTTTTGCTTATTCTTTCTTCTCATATCTGAACCGTCATTATTTAGTATTGATTCATAAGATATTTTCCCCCTCTTTTTATTATTATTTTGAACCAAGCTATGATATAGTTTCTACTCTGTAGTAACACTAGAAATAAAGATTGAATCATGAATTCAACTCAAATATAGTATTGTTTCTGTAGTAAAGTATATTTATATTTGCTAAAAAAAACAAATAATGCATGCTATAGCGCAAACCTTGCGCTCTTTGTATTGACAACTATGATTATAACCACAAAAATTAAAGGCATCAAATACAAAAATTATATAGAGGTTCACCAAATCAACCAAAACATTTTTTAGCTATCTTTATTTAGATTTGAAGATGGCCTTTTTATAAATAATGTTTAGTTAATGTTATTGATTAAATAACCTAAAGTAGAATGGAGTTTAGTAACATTTGAATCATCAAGCATACAAAAATGTCTAAATACATTATCAACTTGTTTAGCATTCTCTTTGCTACCAACTGAATCTAACTGTGATGATGTTATAAAGCTGAAGAGACTATCAATCGTCTATTTTTTAATTGTGTTTATAGTAGATATGCATGGACATCATTAAAAATCAAATTAAAGTTCTTCACTACAAGACAATATTGTAAAATTTGCTAGATGGATGTTCGGCGGTCAGCATGGACTAGGGATCAATCGATAAGACGTGTATTAATCGTGGAATAATAGGAGCTAGGTATTTTTGATAAAACCATGCATTTTGAATTAAAAATATTATATTTATTTAGTATTAACTTATCCCAATGGTAAACATAAGTTTTCATTGAATCTTGGAGCAACCATTGTGATAAAATCGCTAGAAACTGATATTTTGATGCTTATAAGAGGAATCAAGCCCAAATTGATGCATAAATATCACCTATAAACATATTCATATGCTTATATAACCTAGAGATGTCATCTAGATGAATTAGTCAAAAAACAAGACGGTGAGGCTAGCTTAGCGCCTAGGCGGAGGGCCTAGGTGGGAGCCTAGAAAGATTTTTACAACACTGCTACAAGAGATGCTTCCCTTGACATTGCATAAGAGATTACTTTAATCAAGTCAAAGTATCCTATCAAAGATCAAGTGAGCCAGCTTGCATCCTGCTCCCTTGTCATTGTTACTTATCACATCTAGAAAGAACGAAATAAGCGATTGTTTCAGCATGGCAAACTCGGTAAAATTGAACGATCTAAATTAATACAGGTGAATATAACATATCTGATAAGAAGACCGACTACCAAAACAACCTTGAATGCTATTAACGAAGAGATCTTCAGTCAATGGCAGGTTGGTTGCATGACATTGGATGAGTAGCCATTTTTCTTCTCGTACCCAGCTCGAAAAAGACGGCATTTGATTAGGTTTTGACCTAATCAGTGAGATAAGTCGGATTTAAATGGGCTGGGTTTCGGAGATGTTTATTTGTGTCTTCTTTGTTATGTAATAAAGTACTGCATGTAATTGATATGTATTTAGGACTAGTTGGTGTCGAACTTTTTTACCCTACTACTTCGGTAGGTTTTTTTAAGAAGACAGGCCAACTAGGGTCCTTTAGATCAGTAAAAGGAACTAATTTTTGAAGGAGAAAAAATTACAGTAAGCGCTAAGCGAGGCGATAGAAGTCCCACTTCGTTTAGTGTCGCCTTAAACGCCGCTTAAGCCATGCCTAAATATTTTAGCGTATTTTATATGTATCAACATAAACCAGTGTTATCAATGTGCGTATTACAGCACGCTATAGCGACAAATAGCTCATAACGCAATGCATTGTTGTACTTAACTCTAAAAAAACGCGCTATTTTTTTTAAAGGTTTGAACAAGGAATAAAGCCCAAAATAGCGCGCTATTTTGCATATGACTTAGGAAAACAATGTAGATTATGCGTCGAAAAAAGAAGATGATTGTCTAGATAGTGATGATGGTTTAGACTTGGATGACACTAGCGATTAGGCTTTAAATTTGTTTGAAGTATAATGTAATTTCTATGCTTTGTACACTTGAATCATGTTCGACTGTTTATCTGAATCTTGTTGTTGTAGACTTTGTATTTGTTATCTTCATTTGACCTTATTTTCACTTCGTGGCTTTTCGGTTTTTTTTTTTTTTTCCCTTTCTTAGTTCTTATTATTAGACAATCTTTTATATTTATGCATTGTATTTTTCATGTCATTTTTTGTACAGTTTTATCTCATCATAAATCATAAATAAGAACAAATTTGATCATAACTCGCAAGTATAAGAATAAATTTCAAATTCTTTCGAACACAACTATTATATCCATCAATTATTTTGAATAATATGATATAAAATTATTATTTTTTCTCTAATATAATTACATTTTACATAAAAAAATAGTTAGCACATGCATAAAGTATGATAGTGTTGTATATGGCACATAATATAAAAAATATATAATTAAATTTCATTTAGGCAAAATATAGATGATTAGTTGTAAAAGGATTAAATAGCACACAACGCGAAATAATGTCTGCCTTGCGCTATTTGCTATTGACTACACCAATATAAACCTATTATGAATAGATTTTATCAAGTGCATTGCACACGTAAAGTGTACTACATTACTGTGTATGTGCAAATTCATCATAAAGAACAGAAGTTAAACTTTGAAACTAATTTAGAAGTTCATAGGTTTCAAAAGTTGAATTCGATTTTCGCTATTCATTAAAAGTTAGCATACTCAAGTTGAGTACAAACTATGTACATTTGTTCAATATAAGTGTCATATTTTAATGCATACCATCCACCAATCAACATTACAAAAAATTATAAAATTTTGTTAGAAATATGATTTTTTTTTTAAAAAAAACTATAATCTCATTCTTCTAATTTTAAAAATATTTTTTTTATAAGCATTGCTTAAATTTGAGTGAAGTGCACATAAGCGACAACTCGGCACATTTAAGCGTTCATCGCTTAATCGTTTTGGTTTTTCCATAAAATGAAGCATTATGCAAGCATTTAGCACTTGCGCGCTCTTTTTCATAACATACATACATACATACATATATATACACACACACACACTTTACAAGATAAAAAAATTCTTTCTCGATCAATTTGTTTGCTTTCAAAAATCTTCCTTGTATAGTTTCTGATTATTCACTTCTGTATCAGTTGTCATATGCGCTTTACATACATGCAAATTCTTTAGATGCAAAGACTTGACATATTTATCATAAATTTTATTCATCATAATAGCACAAGTATACAAAGACAATTGAAATCGTGATTTACAACTTAATTTTTGAATCAGTTTTGCACCAAATTAGAGAGCAAGACATGACTTTCGAACCAAAATAGCAACACATAAGCATCTGCAACATATCTGGAACCATAATAAAAACATAAATACAACCCTAAAAAGTTTAGATTTATGTTGGATTTCTATTAGGGACTGAGGTTCATTTCTTAAAATTTACACTCTCACAAGATCTTTGCTTTTAAATACATCTCATTTGTAGATATAATATTGCATATTAGAATACTGATGTGCTTAATATTTTTGATTAGTAGACCATAGTTATTAATGGCACACATCGCAAAAAGACACAAAGCCACTCAGAAGCCTTCGCGCACGCACTATCATTTTAACTTACTGCACACGTTTAGATTTTTTTTTACAAATTCAATATATATATATATATATATATATATAACAATAAATTTAAAATTTCCGATATTTTTACTAAGCATATACAAACAAAGATTTTTCTTTTAGGCATTTTATTAAAAAAATATCAACTATAATATCACAAACAAAGAATTTCAAGCATAATAGTTTTTACAAACCGAAATCCAATATAATTTTAAAAATTATTGATAAAGTACAAATCTGAACACGGTTCAATAATTACAGTTTTCAAATCAATGACAGTATCATGGGATTCACAAGTTTTAGCAATTTCCTCATCTATCTCATTTATATCCGTTCCTTCTTCGTGAAGATGTAAGGGAGTTGAAGCATGTACTGAAAAATCTTTTGATGTTGATGTTCTTCTGCTCGGATATCTAGCTAGCTTCCGCCACTTTTGTTGCTCGAGCAGCAACATCCCAAGTCAACTCATCATTGTCATCATCAAATACAAGCTCATTTTCAGCATCGGATTCATCATTCATTTTTCCCGTTAATCATATATTACAACCATCAATATCCTTTATGGATACCGGATCAAGGGCATCCACGATGTTGTACATTCTTTTTAACGCTCTATAATACGAAGAATGCTAATTTTTATACAACTTGGATTATAAAAATGAAATAAAAAGGAAATAAAAGCAATAATATAATGAAAAGACGCTTTGATTTGCACAATGCACCATTTACCGTGCATTTTCATGTGTGTGCCGTGTCACAAAAAGATAGGCGTAAACGTCGCCCTGCGCCATGGCACGCTCCTTGATGCACCTTTCATAAGTATGTCGTAACCAAGAAAAGAACAATACAACGAGTTTGATAAGTTTTGAACCCAAATTCACGGAATTCTTATGAAAAATAAGTTGCTTCAGCACTTTTGATTAAGTAATATATTGGTAATAAGTTTGATAAGATGGTTGAACTATAAGTAGACAAAGAGATGGTAAAAGAAAAGTTGTAAATACAGTTTATTTTTTTAATTTTATTTTTATTTTTTTTATTTTTTGAGATATAATCCACATCAGATCATTGTGTAAATTTAATTTTACATAAAAGATTCATTTACACTATTCACAGAAACATAAATCTTTAACATCAATATGAAGCAAAATACTTGATAGAAATTCTCAAAACCAACCTTAAGCCATCCTAAAGCATAATTCGGTATACAAACATATATACACAGTGGAGCGCTCAATGATAACCAAAAAACAGTGCAACAACCTATCAGTCCTCTAATTTCTACCACTAGCCCAGGTAGTCGCTTCTCTCTCTTCGCACTGCCACATCATTTAAATCGGAACATGTAATGAAAATCATGATGTTTATGAGGTGTTACACTATTTAGGATGATACTGAATGCTGCTATACACACACACGCACATATATAAATGTTCTGTTGCACTCCAAACAGTGCAACATCTCAAATTGGCCTCTGGTTTCAACAAGTACTTGTTTCTTTCTTCACCCACTGACTCTCTCTCCACCCACTAACTTACTTAAATATAAATGAGTGGCTACAATTCGAGTGCAAATGGAACACTATAAAATAGGGTTAGAATGGAGCATGCTTCAAATATGCTTTATATATATTTATATATATATATATAGAGAGAGAGAGAGAGAGAGAATAGTTGTATCACTATGGTGTATAGTTGAACCATCTCAAACAAAGACCGTGATTACAAATTACAAATTATAGTCACAGCTAACAAATCGTAACCACAAAACTTTCCTGCAGTAAAACGAAGGAATGCGCTTATTGGACACCAATTGATGATAGATTCTTTTTCTGCATGCAGCATAGGTGTTTGAACTCAAAGGCGGATGCTTATTTGACAAGTGTTTATAGGTTAGATGTCAGTTAAAATAGTGCCCACTCGCGAATGCATATAATAGGTACTTTTACCCTATATTTTTCTCATTAAATTAACTTTTAATCTTCATTTTAATTTAGAAGTTAAATGAAATGTTGCAACACGTAGCTAATTTTCCATATGAGTTGTGCATACTCCTAATAATTTTGAAGGTGGTCTGACGCATTTTATACCTAATTTGGTGTACCTATACTTTATCGTCGGTGTTTGCATGAGTTATCATCATTTTTTACTCACCCACTCAATGCATCTTTAATGACACATCATGTATAAAAAAAATTATTCCTTTTCCATAGACAAATAACAATATAAAAACGTTATATCCTTGTTAACTTAGTAATAACTATTATATAAGATTATTATTTATCCATGCAACTAGTTGGTACAAATTGCACATATGAGTTTTTGATTAGACCGCCCAAGACCATCAAACTATGTTACAAGCATCTCCGTTTTAAGAGTTATTTTACATGACACCTTATGTATGTGTGTGCATATATGTATGCGTATATATATATATTTACAGGTAGCGTTCCGCTACACCTCTTATATTGCACGTGAACCTTCCCTCTGAATCTCAGTCACTCATTCTCTCTCTTAGTCTTTCCACTAAAAGAGAGAACGAATGGGGGAATGAGTAGCTGAGATTCAGGGGGAGGGTTCACGTGCAATATAAGAGGTGTAGCGGAACTCCCCCCCCCCCCCCCCCACACATATTGATGTGAGGCCTCGTTAATGGCGACTGGTGAGATTTCACCAGTTTTCGTCATGCGTGAGTGTCCTCCCCACATTTCTTTACCTTCCTTCATCTGATTTCTTACAACCACTTTACTATAACAACCTTCAACGATATTTTTCGTTGATAATACTTTTGATTTACATCTGTTTTTCGCAACTAAATTCAGATTTGGAAATTTTATTTCATCTTTTAACCCTAACCTACACAAAGTGCCATATCCGCTAATTAACCAGAACCGATTTGATTTACATTTACCCAATCTTTACGAATCTTATTAGATTGATTATGGATTATCAAGACATCGTTAATTTGGGATTCGGCATTGCCGACGCAACCGAATCAGCTTCAATTCCAAGTTTTTCAACCGATTTTTCATGGTTGAGCCAGATCGAGTTCGGTTTTGTATTGGGTAAGATTACTTTGATTTTGGTCTTGGGTTAATGGATTCTGAGTATTTTGGTTTTTCGCTCAGACTTTGTTAAGTAGTTTAGTTGTCTACCGATTATAGTATACCTTTTTTGAAGTTTTATTTTAGTTTCACAAAAGATCTGGTTTATCGTTTTAAACAACCAGTTGTCTTATTCATGATACTCATATTGTTTAAGATAATCCCAAAATCCTTCTATGTGATGATCAATAGACGAATCTATTTGTTGATGATAGTTTTTATTTGCATTTGAAGACAAGAAAGAGAATATGGGTTCATAAAATTCCATTACATTTTGTTTCTTCAGATCTATACACGATATGGATTATTTTCTGTTGTAAACTGAGTGAAGCTAATGGCCTCTTCATATTTTCACCCAAATTGTTTTGGTTTTCAACACTGTTATTCCCCCAATAACCTTCTTGAATTGGATTTACAAATGAAGTTTTCAGATCCATATGAGATTTGGGTATAATACTGAGTTGGTTGGATATGGATAGTAATACAGTTTGGGATGTCATAAATCAGTTTTGAAGTGTTCTGGATGAAGGATATGTGAAATTGTTTGGACTTCACTTTATTTTTCCTGTAAGATTTAGATCTGGTTTATGATTGTTTTCATACGCCATCTGGTTTTCAATGATTCATTCATTCATTCATTGCTGATAATTTTCCTGTAAGATGAAAGTGATGCTTATTCATGTTTCCAATGTTTCATTCATTGCTGATAACTGTTTTAGCTATTATATCGTCTATAGCACTTGGATTCTCTGTTCTTTAGGGATTTAGTTGCAGATATATTTTCCAAAGCCTAGTTTTGATCAATAACTAGCCTGTTATTGACTGGAGCAAGTGTATGGATTTAATTTTTTGATTCACAATTAGCATCACAGTACAGAATTTCAAACACTGTTATTAATTATGTGTTCATCCAGAATCGATGAAATGTTCATTCAGCTGGTATCAGCTCCTATGCATGTTTAAGAGTTTGCGTTTTGATTCTCTGTTCATATCGCCGATTCTAGTACTAAGATTGATTCATAGTTGATTATGAATCATCAACCAAATTTAGTGTCTAGAATTTTTTTTCTAGGATTTAGATGCAGTTAATTTTTTAGGGCTGATGCAAAAGAATTTCTGGGTAGAAGATTTGATATATACAACGTGTGGCTTGTTTCAATGGGTTAGTTGTTGTACAATGAAAACCAGGTTTTAAATATGGAGAGGTGTTTATTGGTTTGTTCCATGCTTGTCTCCTTCACCTGCTTATACAAGAGAGTGACACTACTATTTTTCAGTGAGTAAAATTACTGGTACCTAGATTTGGTTAGAGCTGAATCATCTGAAATTCAAATTCATTTGAATCAATCTTAATCAGTATTTAGCCTTTCTATCAATCTCATGTGAACCCGATTATGAGTTTGGAAAATAGTGTTTGGATATTGGTTAATTTGATAGATGGGCTTGGTTTGAATTCATGAGCAGCTTGGATTATATGAAGAAAATGCCAGTATAGTATGGATGGTGATAGTGGCTTCATCTGCTTATAGAAAGTGGTGCTACTGATTCTTGTGTTGGTTTTCAGTTGTTGTGTCCAAAATTGTAATTTACTTTCAACCATATGCTGGAAACTATTAATGGTTTTGAAGAAGTGTATTACTGCTTCCTATTCCGATTTAAACATGATGTAATGGATTTCATTTATGGAGATGATCAGTAGAAGTCGTGGGCGGTGCAGAGTGCACGTATGTGGGAAGTTTGCCTCCTCGTGAGCTGTTACATTTTAGTTACTTGTATTTTCAATTTTATGTTTTTATGTAATGGTTAGTACGCTAACATTTCTCTTGTACGTTCTTTTGTAGAAAATAAAGTGAACCAATTTTTAATATGTATATATTATTGTATTGAACAGAGTCCTGTAGAGAGATGACAGCTCGTCACACATACATTTCATTTTCTATATTTTGAGCTACTCCATCAAATTTTGAAAAGCATGATGCCTAGCTCAATTAATTTTGAAAACCATGATATCTAGGGAAATGACAACAAGATGTTTTGAGGTTAGAACTTGGGCTAGAACAATAATCAAGGTTTGCGAACTTGATTTCGGTTTCGTTCATTTAGTTCTTTTGTGTTTCAATCAATTTTGAAGGTTTCGGTTCTGGTTTCGAATTCGGTACTTATAAAAAAAATGCATTAGTCAAAGTAAACTTGATTAAACTGATTTAAATTATTTATATCAAACTAAACAAATCAAATTAAACTATATTTAAATTCTAATTAGATAAATAGCCCAGCCCAACTCAAATTAGCAACACTTCTAACCAAATTGACCAAACCTAAACAATACTCGTTATGCCCAGTAAGAACAAGTCAGTCTAGTCAAAATAGCCTAAGGATAGGCAAGACCAAACAGTAAATAAAAGCAGTCATAGATAAAATCACGATAAACATAAATACTAATTAAATAAAAACATTCCTTGATAAAACTAATGCAAATAAGATGTCTCCATCTTCGGCTTGATACAAGCTCGCTTCGACAAATAGAAGAGAGAATAGAAAATCCACCGCAAAGACTACAGGAAGCTCGTTTAAGATGCTATTCGAAGAAGATGGTCGATCTCAATGGATGCAAATATAAATGTTTAAAAAAAAAAACTCTATTATCAACTCCAGAAGTACAAACAATGTTTTTTCTTCTTTTATCTTTTTCTTTTTATCGAATAAGTATGTAACCAAAATTGTGATGAAACCGTTTATATCAACAAACTACTTTGAAAGCTATGATTGCAGATTATGCATAAGATCATTATGTTTTTTTTTTCTAATAATAATAGTGATATTTTATTTAAGTAGGAGTGTTCTTATGTCTAAAAACCAATGTTTCAAAACGCAAAAGGCGTACGTGAGGCGTTTTCAAGTCTGTGACGCGAGGCGTAAGCCTCGAAACGCAGTGTAGTCAATAGCGAATAGCGCAAAATAGCGCAAGGCTTGCGCTATGCGCTATTTTGCGCTATGCGCTATAGCGCGCGCTATAATGTTTGTTTATTTTTTTAATTATTTTTTTTTGCTTACAGAAAAGAAGATCTTTAAAAAAAAAACAGGAAAAATGCACAAAAGGAAAAAAACTGTATGTTTAAAATCTCCAAAAAGGGAAAAAAAAACGAAATTGCATGTTCAAAAAAGAAAAAGCAAAATAGCGCGCTATTTTTGCGCTACACGGAACACTTGCGCTATGAGAACCAAAATAGCGCAACATGTGCGCTATGCGCTATTTTGCGCTATAGCGCTCGCTATGACAACTATGTCGAAACGTTGAGGCGTAAGCCTTTTAGATAAAGAAAAAGCGCAACACATATACTTAATTTTTAATATGGAATAACATTAAACTTCAAATAACAAGTAAAAACCATAGAAATTAACCTAGCCAACAATAGAAATTAGGAACCAATTAAATAAGGACTGATAAAAATATATATAGTAAAAAAAGACACAAAAAATACAGCAAATTAAAAAAATGGAATCAAGCTCGGTTCCATCACTGGAAACGAGCTTGATTCCTGTATATTGGAGTCGAGCTCGATTCCAGTTGAAACGAGTTTCTAGTTCGAAAATTTCAAGCTCGAAGTTACTTTTTTTTGGTCTGAATATTTGACCGATAGGGCAGAAGACGGAGTGAAAAGCCTTTGAGACGTACGTTTTTTGTGTTTTTCACGCCTCAATGGGTTGAGTCGTTGAGGCGTACTTTTTTTACGTTTTTCACGCCTCAATAGGTTGAGGCTTAAGCCTCAAAGGTAAAACGCCTCATGAGTTGCGCCTCAAGGCGTTTTTGCTCATGCCTCGCCTCGAGGCGCCTCAGGCGCGTTTTTTAAAACAATGCTAAAAACTAAAAAAAATCGAACTCAAGACCTCTAGAAGAATACATTTTGATGCATAAGAATTATTGTTTTAAGTTGTAAAGGTTCACTGGAATTATTTAAAAGCCAGATCATATCTGAAACTTTTATATCATTACAAGAATCCGGAATAATAGTTTCACAGAAGAAAAAAATTGGTTTTAGTTTGAGAGCATTTCCCGAGGAAATGATTGCAGAGAAAGAATAGACTCGTCTGGATTTATAAGCATGTAGAGAGCATATATCACGTTATCTTTTTATAATAATCGTCTGCAAATATTGAAATTTATATAATACTAGAACACTTGTGCATCTTGCAAGAACAATGGTAGATGGCAGATAGTACCATTACATAATAGTCTTCTTTTTCAACATCTCTATTTCTAATTAATGCCTTGTGTTGGACACAAGAATGTGAGCCGATGTCACTTGCCCCGGTCACCGATGTCCCCCAATTGAACATGTGCTTTGAGATGCTTCTACTTGTTATAACATATGAAAACAATGAACAAAATTTCATATTCATTTTCTCCCATACACTTGTGAACTTAGTAAGTGCAAACATGTGCTTACGGGCAGTCAAACTACTCAATGACAGCACTAATCTACCCTAAATCATTATCATCCAAACAACTTAAGTTATACATCGGGTCTTTTTCGAAGATCCAAAAAGCCAATTTTGGATGTAAAGTCTGAAGAAAAATTGAACTGTGACACTCCAGGAATATTTACATGAAAAATGTGGCTAGTGGGGATGGAATATTGAACCCCCAACCCCACACCGACAAATACCACATGCACAACCAACTTCAATCACTCTATAGGTGTACACTTACAGTTTTGATTTCAAGATGCCCTACAAGCATAGACAAAAATACGTTTCTAAACCAAAATACAAGTTGTCCATCCAATTTCCTCACACCAATGCATAGATGGAGTAGCAACAAGTGAAATCAAAAAGCACTTGTCGCACTATTGTCAAAAATCTTAAAATCCTACGATTTGAATCCCATTTCAAATCAAATCTCTCCCTTTACGATTCAATTTATACTCCGATTCAAACCTAGCTAATGGCACGGAATCACGGATTAGACAGATCAGTCAATGAAAATCGATGTTCTCGATATACTTATTTGGAACTACAATCACAATTATAACCATTTTCAAACAAAATAAAATAGGAATAAGAGGGAAAATAATGTTTTAGGTTTAGACATAAAAGTTCAAACATCAAAATAAATCTCTAATCGTGCGCAAACCTTAAAATATATGTTTTTTGGCTCTACGATTTACGGTTTAAATCACACTTCGATTTAAAGTTTGAATTTTACGATTTAACATTCGAATCCCATTTTGAAAACCTTGCTTGTCGACATAGGTGAACTGACCACGCCCTATTTTCAAAGTAAGGAGTCTAAGGACAGTGTCAGACAGTTCATCAAAAAACCGTCCACTATCAAAAGACAACAGTTTTCAAAAACCCTGCAGAGACCTAGGTCAGTCAACAGCCACGTTTTAACAACACCCATTCTACCACCTCAACATTCCATCGGTTACTTCCACATACAAGAATAAGGACTGAGAAAGACGTATCTAACGTGCTTCAAGTCCATTTGACCGGCCAAATCAAAGTCGAACCTAACGTGCTTACACCAGATCGCATGTGCATGAACTTAAATCGAATTACTAATTCAGCAAAAAGGTTTGGTAATAAATACAGAACAAAGAAAGACGGCAGAAAGTGGCAACGTTACCTCCAACAAGAGCGGCGTAACCTAATGTCAGTTTCTGAGACATAGACATCCCGCTTTTCTTCTTATCTTCTTCCTCGCCTCCACTATCGCCTCCGCTAAATCCGCCTCCGCTGGGACCGCCGCCTCCGCCGAGATTGTCTGTGTTAGAGACGAAAGAGATGAAGGAAGATCTGCAGATCTTAGGCTTAAGGGAGAGTTGGCGAAATGAGACTAGTGAGAATTTAGGACTAGAGATGAGCGAAGACTGGGAATTAATGAGCGTGGTTATAAATCGTGCTGCTTGGACGGAAGCTGCCATTTGCAAAATTATTCTGGACTCGGTAATTGGTACTGTAATACTGGACCATAAGCATAGTTGTTAATCGCAAATCCGAAATGGGCTGTTGATGAATCACCGAAAATTATAAAATCTGTCTGCATCGCATTCGAAAGTCCGGCCTTCTAAAAAAAATTGCGGATATGGATATAGGTACATCTACATCCAAAAATTATCCGTCTGGTTTTTTCATGATTATAGCTTAAATTATATGTATTTTAGCATGATGTAATACACTGATTTATTATTCAATTAATTTGAAAATCTATATTATATGTATTAAACGCATAATAATTAGCCAAAATCATTTATTATCATCATATTTATTTATCTTTAGCATTTTAATAGTCAATTAGATTGGAAAAAAAAAAATCTTAAATTAAAATTTCCCATTTATGTTCCTTGATTTATTAGTCGTTGGCGGATTAGATAATTATCTGATATCCGTTCGTATCCGAGTATGCAGATATCCGATATCCGAAAATGATTTCGGATGTGAATGCGGATATGACAATATCTGCATCTGAAAGCATCTGTTTACAGCTAGTGTTATCGATCGTCCTAGTAAAAGGGTATAGTACGCAGGTTCGATTGGTTGAACAAAAGTGATTGTCTGTACATACTGGCCCAAAGTAAGGGTGGCAGAGATGAAAGAAATGTAAAAAAAATTAAAATTAAATAGAGTAATTAACGCAGAAACAACAAATAAAATAAACATATAAATTTGCAGTGATTCGACTTTAAATCGCCTATGTCCACTTTGGAGTTTGAATCAGTATATTGTTGAAAATGATAAAAACAGAGCTCGGGTCGATAGAGAGCAAGAGAATACAATTTACTTAGAAAAGACGAAAATTTAAAAGATCCGTTTTTCTCAAGGCAAATAGTATTCATTGGCAGAGACGACTTCGACAGTAAATTTTAATAGAAGAATCTCGAGTTGAAAACGACTTTGCCATGAAAATTAATACATCTAACTGGACATTTGACCGAATTGATATTGATCCATATATATTAGATCGGTACTGTTCCGATTGATTTTCAAGTTAGGGCATGCGATCCGAGAGGTGAGCTCCCTATGTGTTGTTTTTAAAGTTGGTTTGTGTAGTCGCCTTCGTATTTGTTGTGTATTGAGTGATCTCCGTTGAACTTAAACTTATGTGAGCTAAGTACTAGATCGGTATCAATCCCTGTGAGTATTGATTCATACTTAGAACACTTTGAAACGTCATTCTACTGAGTTCACTCGACCATCGCCCCACAGCCTTGTATGTGCCTGATATCTGGTGTTAACCCGCATTTGTACAAGACCGTTGAAAAGTCGATGTGTACGACTTAAGAAGGATCTATATGGATATAGCGGAAATATAGATGATATGTTAACTAGTTAATATGCAATAGTTAAGCAGGTAAAATCTGAGTTATAGAGATATATCACAAGCAAGAAGTAAATGCAATAAGTAAAGTAAAGTGACACCAGGAATTTTATACTGGTTCCGACTTCCCGTCCTACGTCCAGTCCCCAAGCTTCTCTTCGGAATTCACTAACAATGCCCTCTTTTAACCCGGAGGAATAGGTCAGTAAACCTGAGCCCTAACATGGATGCCTCTCGCCTGAGCAACTACATAGGTCTTCAACAATTACAAGTATTTGACTTCTGCTTTGTGTTCTTGAATCAACACGGATAGTCAACAGTTTAAGTACAACCTTCCTATAATCTGATCCTCAAGTATATGATTTAAATGTGAAGATTTAAGAAAGAAAATTGCTTGTTGAATCAAGTGATATTAAATCAATTCAAGGATTCAACAAGTATTTGAATTTGGAGAGCTTTTTATTTGCAAAGAATGTAAATTCAGATAATGGAGAGTATAGAATAATAATCAGTAAAATCGGTGATTGTAAAATATGTTTGAAATTGTTTATATAATAGTATAAGAGTAGCATTCCTTCATAAAGAGTTTCTATAAAAAGTTATGTCCATTTCCATTGATTATTGAAGAGGAATCTCTTCATGAAAAATGAAAACTCTTCATAAAATAGTTTCTGGGCCAAATCAGTCGACTTGTTAAAATTCATCAGTTGACTGGTTGAATTAAATTGTATATATAAAATTTTCAAAACTAGACGTTATATACACAAACAGGCTGACCAGTCGACTAGTCCTTTCTCTACTAGTCGACTGGTAGTCCAGTTTTTGTATATTTCTGGCATTTTAAAGGCTTATAAATGTGTGTGTGTATTACTTTGTTTTGCACATTCATGTATACTTGAGGATAGATTTTAACATAATTTTAACACGACTCAATGTGTGTATGTGTGTGTGTGTGTATATATATATATATATATATATATATATATATATATATATATAAACCTTATCTCCATGACATGATCCCCATTGCAACTTCATTTGTTGGTATCGATCAAAATCTTGTTATCAACATTCTCCCCATTTTTGATTGATGGCAACACTTTGGATTTTCTCCCCCTGAATGTTTAGCTCCCCCTGAATTTCTGTAATATTTTGTTAGTTCATAATTTTATAACATTACCATTTGATTCCTACAACAAAATATGTTAGCACAAGTTTTCCAATAGCATGGAATCATAAAAATATATTATCATGGAAACATAAGAATGACATATATGGCATGAGAGAATAACACAGATAGCATGAGAAATATTTCTCCCCCTTTGCCATCGATTAAAAAGAAACTGAGATATCATAAGCACAAAGTAATCAAATAAAAACAATATCATTACTTCAAGCATGCATAATGTTTAACATAACCAAAATATAGAAGTTCCTACCATAAATTATTACACAACCAAAATATAAAAGTCATTATACAACCAAAACATAAGTCCGAAAAGATGCTAAAGCAAATAATACTTCCTACGCATTTCCTACTTAGCCTTTATCGGATTCGGTTTCTTCATAAGAGATCCAATTAAGAGGTAAAATAGGTCATTTTTCCGGATCTGTTACATCACCGGTAGCCGCAAGAGAACATGAGATAGATTTCTGCATCCTTCCCAAAAAATCCTTATTTTTATCAAACTTTTTGTCCATTTTCTTATCCATACTTTTGATTCTTGCTTCTAGAAGGAGTTGGTTGTGCGCAACTACATCAATTGCTTGTCTTGAAGTTTGAGATGGTTCCCTTAAATGGACATCTTCGGGATTAGCATGAATGGAACTAGATGATGGTTGATCCAAACTTCTTTTTCTTCAATTCTCTAAACTCATGATTCGAACAGTTGGTGGAGGCATATGCATTTGCTTCAAAATTTTCTTATCCAATATTTTTATTTCAATTTCTTCCGAGTCCGGTTTTGGAATTTTTGCACTTTCAAAGATTTGCATCAGATATTCACCATAATGAAAATATGTTGTCACTCCTTATGTATAAAGAAGAAGATGGTCCATAATTGTTTGCATCCAATTAATCTTCACATGATCAAAAGATGCATACAACACCCTAAAGGTGTCCGAATACACAAGGTCATGAGTTCCGGATCTTGGTAGTACTGTTGTAGTAAGAACATGGTGAAGTACTCTTGCATTAGGTCGTAGTCCTTTTGTTCGAGAACCATCCGAGTCATCATCAATAAAGAGATGACTAACTTCATCCCTTACACCATATTCACAATTCAATTCGGATAAGGCTATTCCATCCATTGATGAGTTTAAAACTTCTCCAAATCTATCAATAGTGATGAAAATAGGTTGTCCACAAACAAGACTCCGCACACAATTTCGTGAATTAGAAGGGTTTTGATGATCCAAGTTCATATTAGCCAAAAAGTGCTTTATCATGGTGACATTAATTTTGATGTTATTTTGATTATAGTCTAAAAGGGATTCAAGTCCGCCTTGATGAGCTAGTTGTTGTAGACCATATGAATTGAAATCTTCAAACTTTGCAAAAGTGCTAGCCATGAATTTTAGCATAGATAAAGTCTTCCATCTCTTCTTGGCTAGGTCATTCCAAAGCCATTGATCAATTGAGGATGTTGTTGTCTTCTTTGATCTGGTTCTTGAGGATGATCCTGTGTCTAATTAACGTTTGGGATCCATGATAGAAAGTTCGGATTTTTTCTAGGGTTTTAGATTTTTTTAGAATGTTTGATAAATGAAAAATAAAAGAAGAGGTAGGGTTAAATAGGATGTGTATGACTGGAACCAGGTATTCGGGTTCTAGTTAACCAGTCGACTGGTGGATATATTACCAGTCGATTGGTTGCTGTTTTTTTCCGAACAACAGCCTTTATTTTTTATTCTAAGTTTATTTCTTGAATGTTTATTAATCTTTAACTTTTTAAATGAAAAGAAAAGCTATATATATTTATTATTAAACAGAGAATACAATATAACTCCTTTAATCAAAGCATCGGAATTTTTTTGCATTATTGATCAATGCAAGTCTTATTGAGCGAAAAGAAAAAAAAATCCTATGATCCAATAACTATTCTTCGGATGAGGTTGATATCCATGGTGTCCTGGCTCCTTCATTTTGTTGATAGTTCTTTTCCCACGAGTTTGGACTTTCCTTCTTACTCTTGTTGGTTTTCTTCCATGCACTCCATAAAATAGTGGGTCTCTTTGATGATTCAGGAGTCATGGAATAAGGATAATGTCTTGGCTCTAGAATAACCGATCTTCCACATATTCTGAGTGCTACAGTTTCTAGAAATGTTAGTTTGTACGATGTTTGCTTTTGCTCATAATATAACTCCCTTTGTAACTTTAGTTGTTCATTTTGATAATGTCGTATATCATCAATTTTATCTCTTATTGATGAAGATCCAGAACTCTCTCTTCTTTTCTTTGCATCCGGAGTGAATCTGGTTAGATACTCTTACCAACGAAGAGTCGGTTCTTCGTTTGGTGTGGGTGATGTAATGATGTTAATCGAATCCGATGAAGTTTTGTCAGAAGATTTGGTTGGAGTTGACGAGGATTTCTCTTTCTTTTACATGATAAAAAAAATTGGCTATTGTTTCTTTATTTGTTTTTTAAATAAACTAAACATTTTTCTCTTGTATTTATACAAACATATATGCTAAATATAGTGTTCCAAATGAATGGTTATGTTAATATTAACCATTCCATAAAACTGAACTAAGTTTTGCTAAAAACTAGATGAATTGCATGATAGAGAAAAATGATTTAATTATAGTATGTCTATTTCAGCAACTTATATTAAAAAATTATATATAAGGTAAAACGAATTAGTTTTAATGAAAAAATGAGTAATTATAGAAGAACTCCTTCCTCATGTTCTAGTTATGAATTTTTGCATAACATTTATATTCTTTTGCAGATATAATAATGAATGATTTGCAAAAGGAGCTAAATTATACTATATCTAATTTATTTAAAACAACAACTATAAAATATAAACTATAGTATTTATAGAATGTTTAAATAAAATACTTACAGAAAAGAGTACGAGTTTGAGAATTCCTTTTTGGTTGAGCTAGTTACAAACACAAATTTCAGTGGTACCTACAAAACAATAGAAATTAACATGGTACCCACTTCCTCCGTTAGGGTCCTAAGGGTTAAGTCTTAGGAAGCCAAACCCAAGAGGGCTTAGGTTCCTTTTTGGAAAAATAACTACTATTATAATGAACAGAATCTAAAAAGTTTTAACATATTTATTCCTAATAA
The DNA here is from genome assembly GCA_030737875.1 of Allium sativum. NCBI lineage: Eukaryota > Viridiplantae > Streptophyta > Magnoliopsida > Asparagales > Amaryllidaceae > Allium > Allium sativum. Next base: position 600,677,625 of record CM060919.1, on the reverse strand, counting down.
GAACATTATTTGTCTTCGGAATCCATATACTAATATTATCCGAATATTTTTTCTTAGTAGAAATTTTTAATTTACTACTAGAAATTTTTGGTTTAATATTAGAATTTTTTAAACTTAATTTTTTGAATTAATTTCTTTATTATACCCAAGTCCTTTTTACTAAAAGGCGGTTGAGATTTCTCTAATATTTTAGATAAATTCTCTCTACCTTTGTTAAAATTATTTACATTTTTAGAAATGCTTTCTAACTTGTTTTTTAAAATAGAAATTTCTAACTCTATGATTTTAAATTTAGTATTTAATTCATGATTTTCAAAAACCAATAAATATTTTTATTCTTTTGAGTCTCGATTTCTTGACTCAACATAAAAACTTGAGAATTTGCTATTGAAAGAGATTCTTGTAATTTTCTAATTTCTTCTTCTAAAATTTATTTTTCATCTTTTAAAAGATCTCTATCAAATTCTGCTTTATTTTTATCTTCGTTGGCTTGTTTAAACTTTCAATTAAACATTTTTCTATGCTCTAAGATTTCAGTATTGATTTCTACTAATTCATCAAAAGTAAAATCACTTACGTCATTATCCTTAGCCATGAAGCACAGTTTGCTTGTTCACTATCACTGTCGCTATCACTTTCGGAAGATGAATCCGAGTTATCCCAAGTGACAAAAAATGCTCGTCTCTTTGATTTCTCATTTTTGCGATTCTTCTTTAATTCTGTACAATTCTTTTGATAGTGTCTAGTCTTATGACAGTTGAAGCATTCTACTAGAGCAGGATCAGGTTCTTTTGATGAGTTCTTCTTTACATTTTTGCTTTGGCTTTTTCTGTATTTTAGATATTTTCTAAAATTCTTAGCAACAAATGCAATATCTTCTTTATCTGAATTGGAATCTTCTTTTTCAGCATGGAAAGCTAAATTTTTCTTATCTTGTACCTGTGCTTTCTTTGCCTGCAAATTTACTTCATATGACATTAGATTACCGATTAATTCTTCCATTTTCATGGAAGAGAGATCATTAGCTTCTTCGATTGCTAATACTTTTCACTCCCATTCGTCCGTTAAAGAATTCAAAATCTTTGATACTATATCATAGTCAGAATACTTTTCTCCTAATCCTAACAAAGAGTGATAAATGTTTTTAAAACGTGAATACATATCATTTATGGATTCACTTTCATTCATCTTAAAATTTTGGAACTAATTCTTGAGCATAGATATTTTGCTTTGTGTAACTTTGTTAGTACCTTCATAAGTAATCTTAAGTGTTCTCCATATTTCATATGCAGTGTTGCACATACAAATCTGATTGAACTCATTTCTATCTAAAGCACAACGCAACATGTTCATAGCCTTAGCATTGGCACTAGCCTCTGCTTTTTCAGATGTAGACCATTATGTGAATAGTGTAGTAGGTTGTGTGTACTCTTTTCGTGTGATATTCCATGCATCAAAGCTATTTGCTTGCATATAAATCCTCATTCGAGTAGCCCAATAACTATAGTTCATGCCATTAAAGAAGGGTGGTCTAGTAGTTGATTGGCCTTCAGTATATCCGGTATTATTGTTAGTACTAGTGTTGTTATCCATATTATCTAAATATCAAATAATGGTTTTACATTTATGTGATGACCTTGTTCTGATACAAAATGAAAAATCGATGTGTACGACTTAAGCAGGATCTATACGGATATAGCGGAAATGTGGATGATATGCTAACTTGTTAATATGCAATAGTTACACAGGTAAAATCCAAGTTATAGAGATATATCACAAGCAATAAGTAAATGCAATAAGTAAAGTAAAGTGACACCAGGAATTTTATACTGGTTCGGACTTCCCGTCCTATGCCCGGTCTCAAAGCTCCTCTTCGGAATTCACTAATAATGCTGTCTCTTAACCCGGAGGAATAGGTCAGTACACCCGAGCCCCAACAAGGATGCCTCTCACCTGAGCAACTACACAGGTCTTCAACAATTACAAGTATTTAACTTCTGCTTTGTCTTCTTGAATCAACACGGATAGTCAACAGTTTAAGTACAACCTTCCTATAATCTGATCCTCAAGTATATGATTTGAATGCTAAGATTTAAGGAAGAAAATTGCTTGTTGAATCAAGTGATATTAAATCAATTCAAGGATTCAACAAGTATTTGAATTTGGAGAGCTTTCTATTTGCAAAGAATGTAAATTCAGAGAATGGAGAGTATGGAATAATAATCAGTAAAATCGGTGATTGTAAAACATGTTTGAAGTTGTTTATATAATAGTATAAGAGTAGCATTCAATTATAAAGAGTTTCTATAAAAAGTTATGTCCATTTCCATTGATTATTGAAGAGGAATCTATTCATGAAAGATGGTGACTCTTCATAAAACAGTTTCTAGGTCGAATCAATCGACTGGTTAAAAATCATCAGTTGACGGGTTGAATTAAATCGTATATATAAAATTTTCAAAACTAGCTGTTATATACAAAAATAGGTTGACCAGTCGACTGGTCCTTTTTCTACCAGTTGACTGGTAGTCCAGTTTTTGTTTATTCCTGGCATTTTAAAGGCTTATATATATATATATATATGTATTACTTTGTTTTGCACATTCGTGTATACTTGAGGATATATTTTAACGTAATTCTAACACGACTCAATGTACACACACACACATATATATATATATATATATAAACCTTATCTCTATGACATGATTCCCATTGCAACTTCATTTGTTGGTATCAATCAAAATCTTGTTATCAACAACCGTTACACTTTGGTCCTTTTTCTACCAGTTAACTGGTAGTCCAGTTTTTGTTTATTCCTAGCATTTTAAAGGCTTATATATATATATATATATTACTTTGTTTTGCACATTCGTGTATACTTGAGGATATATTTTAACGTAATTCTAACACGACTCAATGTACATGCACATATATATAAACCTTATCTCTATGACATGATTCCCATTGCAACTTCATTTGTTGGTATCAATCAAAATCTTGTTATCAACAACCGTTACACTTTGAACTTGGATGCTTGTATGACTCAGAAATCGAGTTTGAATGATTATGTGAAGCTACTAACAGTTGGATTCATTCGAATATCACTTTGAAATTAGTTGAACCAGAACTCAAAATTTTGCTAAGTTCGGAATCGGTAAAACTCCAACGCAAAGAAATAGAAGTGGGATTTTGGCTTAGCGAGGGATCAGTACTACTCCGAGACATAGGATTTCAGAATTCAAAAACTTAATTAAAACTACGTCAAACTCGGATTTCAAAGGTCAAATCACCAAACTAACCATATAAGGAGGAAGGCAAACCATAGGGGGACCCATCTTGAGAGTCGCACTTGGAGGATGCTACCCCATAGAGGTCAATACCGAGCCTTCAAGAGTAGGGCGAGAGGGCTTCACTTCCTTGGTCGGATCGTCTTTTCTTAGTGGGTCTCTTTACGTGATTCTGGACCGATTAATTGGACTTTCACCTATAAATAGACCACCAGGGCTTCAGAAAAAGATGTCCTCTCTCCTCTTCTCCACACGGAAGCTCTGTCATTCCTTAGGGTTAAATTCATATTTTATTCTCTTCATTCAGACAAACAATCGACTATACTTGTAATTAACGGTATAAACAAAGATTACTTCAAGTAGACATATGTCGGAGTTTGCCGAACTACTATGAAAATACTGTCTGCTTTACTGCGATCATTTTTTTATATGGTTGTTCTATGATTGTGACATTTCGTTCTTTGTAATCTACTCTTTGATTGCATCATTTTGGGTGTTAGGCTTGGTTGATCAAAATCTAGTCTAACACTTTTGGCATGTTAGGTTAGGGGTACTTGAGTCAAAAGGTTTAGGATATAGATTAGTTGGAATGATGACTAAGAAGAAAAGGAACGAAGCTCTCACTGAAGAAGCTACACAAGGAGGGAGTTAGGTGGCTTCCTCTAAGGCGAATCCTTCCATGTATTCGACAAGAGAGGATATGGGTCAGGTGGTGAACCAATTACATGATAGATTGATTAGACAAGAGAACATGATCTAATGGTAGGAGGACATATGAACAATATACTCCAACGGATTGGACAAACTGATGGAGCTGGAAACTAACATTCAAGCATTGGAAATGCATCAGGCACACAAAGGAACAAATCGAAATAACTGAGACTAGCAGTAAAGGGAATCGTGTTGGTATCGGTCCCCTTCCTATGGATTGGATTTGATATCTCTTTGATCAGGGCATGGCGCCGACGCAAGCTTAGACAACCTACCTTCAAGTTGGCATTCGAGATTTTGGAACTGGAGTTGGTTCGGATGGAGATGACAACATGAATTGACCAAAGGCAAACCCCCTATAAGGAATTTGATTCGGACTCGATCTCCTAAATCTTGGAGGCATGCTCCCGGGTCAATATAATGCAGGCGTGGTTGGGCTAGTAACGGATGTGGATGTTCAAAGCAGCATTTTGAATACTTATTGGCAATAATTTCTGAATAATAATGATGGTTTTGCTTATGTTATCTATCGGGTGATGAGAGGCGAACTAATAAGTAGAGATGTTGATCATGTTAAAATATATGAGTTGATTGATCAATTTAAATGATGATATAATAACGGAATTTGGTAAATTGACGGAATTTGTAATCTAATAAAAATTAGAATGGTTAAATTGTTTAATTAATTTATGGTTGATTTAGAATGACAATAAGAAATTTATTATAGTGAATTCTGAGCGATTTAAAATCATTTAATAATAAATTGTTTTAAATTGACGTGTAAATTTAGCAATTTTACAAACTGTCTTGGATTTTGATGAAACTAGTTTTATTGGATCCAGAATAATAATATATTGTAAGATGTTAAGTTTTTTAACAATCAGACTTATCGTGAGATCGTGCACGCTAGAAAAGCGTAGCATATAACAGTTTTCAATTTATATTATTATAAATTGACATTTATAGTGAAATAGTAGTATTTTGTGATTTTTCTAAATATAATAACCAATGTATATTATGATTTATTCGAGACCATATTGTTGTTCTGAACGCGATGGTATTTTTATTTTGTCGTTTGAAATCCATACACAAAATCAATTTTGTGCAACGTGTAACTGAAAATCTAAGCATATTACATAGCTTAGCTCCTCTAAATATTGGACAACTTATTGCACTTGCTTTTCCTTTCTATCATATTGTCGGCCTCTTCGCTGCTCTTTTCAAAAACCAGCGAGAAGAAAAAAATAAAAGGGAAAAATGTATCCTCTTTCAACAATTAATAACAATTCCATGAGGGAAAAATGGAAAACTTGGGTCTTTGGACTGGTGGTCACCAGATCTTTGTGTGGGTGTGCTTGTGAAAGGTGTGGGAGCACCTACAGAGATGCGTAGTTCACGACAATGAATGGTTTAGACGTGCATCAACTAGGGTTTAGGATTTCTTAATATGCTAAACTCAGTTTGAAAAATTAGTATGATATTTGAGTTCAGAGCTTCGGATGGATCTTGCAATGATTTTATTTTTGGGTTTCGAAGAGAATAGAGTCGCTCAACACTATATAACTATGCGTGGATAGATGGATTGCAACTGGCATAGGGAGCTCGAGTTCGTCATGATGGTGTTAGAAAGGTGGATTTTGGAAAGAGAAGGAAATGGTGGTGTCGGTTTGGAAGATCGTCAATGGTGGAGAGAGAAGGACATATGGAAGTTCAGCCATGGAGTTGAAGATCCTATAGGAGTTTCTTTTAAAACGTGGAAGGAAAGGAATTAACGACCTAATCATATTTAGTAGGTTATTAATTTAAATGATGTAATTAGTGAAATAACTATTGTTATTCAAAATGAAGAAAAAACTCATAAAATGCATAACTTTTTTGTGCAAGGTCGAAATCGAATGTCACGTTAGAATCGTATCAATGCAAGCTCACAATGGTCGAGTTTGGTTAATTTTGGTGCTCGTGGAATTTTTACAAAATTTGAAATGTTGATTGAAATTTATACCGAATCAATATGCGAAGCGACAGCTAGGGCAAAAGTGAGTACAACTCACCTTTCAGATTTACCAGTAGTGTACAAGTAGATTAAAATATTTTTATCTATTCGATTGTGTTAATTGTTAGTAGATTGAGTTGACTGATATTATTATGTCATTGATTTCATGTCTGAATCGATAAATTGATTGATTATTTAAAGTCGATCTAGGACTCCGAGATATTATCTTGAAATGTTTTAGTTTGTTTGAACCTGATTTAGGATCCTGATATAACATCTCGAATTGCTATTAGATGTTTTTGAGTTTATTTTTATTCAAATTTATCGAATAATTTATTGTGTGAGAATATATGGAAATGATTGAATTGTTACGTTGTTTAGTTATATCATAATAAAATTGAGTATATGCTTAGTGTTATCTATTTGGCCAAATAAACACCATTTAAATAAATTGGATAAATTTATCCAACGACATTTTTTGAGCAAAATAAATCCCCTTCTGCTATATTATTCATGTAATTGCTAGTATAAATTATGATAAGAGATATTTTAGTTGATAATTGCAAATTGATTATTGTTTACATATGTGCTTGTTTATGCAAATGTCAGTGTTATGACCGGAAAGTGAATTGAATAAATGGTGGCTCATTTAAATACCATTGTGATTGCTGAGCCTTCTTTAAATAATGTTTTAAAGTTAAATTATTTTTATTTCTTTTGAGCAAGATAAATTTAGGGAAATCTAATAGCATAAATCGTGGGGTGTTATACATATAGTTTCTTATGGTTTCGCTGGGATAGCGACGTAACTATCGTATAACTATGATTCATGTGGTTGTGTTAGGATAGCATAATTCGAAGGAAAGGGATTGCATGTGATTTAGTTATGGTTTCATTGTGATATCTATGTAACCATCGCATAGTTGTGATCTATTGTTTTGTCGCGTAAGTCGAGGGGTTAATGCCCGCATTCCATTGATTGTGATCTATTGGTTTCCCCTGTTTTAAATTTTGGGTTTTGACGTGTACCATTACTTGTGGATTTCTTGGAGATGGAGACATAACCATTGGGTGACTGAAGTCATTAAGCCTATTTGAACAAATGATTTCAAATTGTAAATTATTTTATTTATGATGTTTTAAATAAAGTAGTATACCTTATTTATGTTTTATAATTTAACGATTTGCTTATTAAAACTAACATTTGAAAGTTAATTATTGATTTTTATGAAATAAGTCATTTATTTATTAATGTGGTTTAAGAAGATTAATCAATTATTATTTAATTAATAAATGTTATAAATTTATTATTTATTTATCTATAATGGTTTTAGGATAATTAATAAAATTTAGGATTAACTGACAAGAATAATCCAAAGTTTAACGTGTCTTCCCATATTAATCCCAAGTTTGGATTATTTTTAATTAATCCCAAGTTTAGGGGGTCCCTTCCCATATTTATCTCACCTACCCATTAACTTATTATAGCCGGTAACTTTTCCAAATCAATCCTTATTTCTCATGTTAAAATCAGTTCTTCCCCAATCTGCAGTCACTACAAAAACTGATTTAAAAAAAATGATCTGGTCTTCTTCCCAGACGCATAATCACTCTTCTCTCTCTACAATCCAGTTCCTTGAGTCAAAAATGGTTCAAACACCAAATGTGTGAAATCACACTTCACCAAACGGTATGTAAAATAAAAACGGGACCACAAACGCAAATGCAAGTAAAGAAGACAAGGGGTTTTTATAGTGGTTAAATCTAGGAAAGATCTACGTCCACTTTTCAAGCGATTTTCATTAACTTGGAGAAAATTACATATAACATCATCTCATACATCTCATTTATTACACTTGATCACTCTTTACAATGATTTTCTACTTTTACTCTTTTTCGCTTTAGATCTCACTTGAATTTGAGAAGGAACAAACTAGATCTTGTGAATTTTCCTTGATTCCATTATGAAAATGGTGTTAAATCCTTGCTTTAAAGAGGAGTAATGGCGGTTGGAGATCATTTGGATTGAATTGGAATGAGAATTAATGGTGTTTGGAGAAGATGAGGTCCACTTGATGTTGGAGGAAGAAGGAGTGAGCTTAGGAAGCCACTAATGGAGCTTGAGAGGCTCTAGAATGGTGGAGAAATGATTTGGGCAGCCCTTCGGGGTAGGAGCATCCGTCCCTTGAAGTGTGGTGAAAAGAGGTATTCATAGGAGAAGTTTGGACCAGGTGGCAAAACTGTAATTATGGTGAAAAAGGGTATGGGTCGTTCGTTGACTTATTTACGGTTATGCCACTAGTCTACTATTAATGAACGACCCAAATAATGTTTTAGCATCGACCAGGATTTAATTGATACAAACTCTAAAGCAACAGGACCGACCCACTTTGTTGAATGGAGCCGCCTCACGTGTCATAGAATGAACAAGGCACTGACCGACCAGGAATCTGCAGATCCCTTCGCATTTATGTTGTGCTATTTTATATACGGTTGACCCATACATTGCTGCTAATTCCTACCACGTGGCCTGAGAGTAATTATTCCATCACATTCACGTTATATTTAAAGCTTCAGATGGCCGACCCCATGTGTGAGTGCCTTCGTTTTATGATCATGCTCAGATGTGATAACCATATGTTACATATTGTTTTTAACGTATTCAAATATAACATTTGCATTCCCTTTTCTTCAAACGTTCATGTCGCATGCTCTTCTTTATCACCGTCAAATTATGTCATAACTGATCCATACTTTACACTTTGAAGTCGACAACCGGTCCATGTTGTAATACAATGAGCAACAATATACATTGCTTTTACAGGAACCTTCCATTTCTTCATGTGATGGTACACTCCATGCACACCATACTTTTAGTGTACGATCCACGTGTATACATGGATAATGCCAGTTCACTTTTCACTAAGGTCGGCCTTGTATATAAGAGCAGTGTTCGACCCACTTGAACGGTCTGCTCGACCCATTAGCAACGTGGTGAACGACCCAAGTAGAGATGTTGTGACTGACCACTACACTATCTGCCACGTTCTATTTCTATACATCATCTATGTTGCATCCAGTTTGCATATTGCTTGATGCTATTCTACCATGCTTCCTAGCTTCTAGAAGCTTCGTATGTGTCATCATACCTCGTCAAGTTTGTGCATCACTACTGTGTAATTGGCTCCATTGTATTGTCTTAAAGCTGATCCATATACAATAGTTTGGAGCTGGCTATCCCACATCTTATGAATTGCTTCTAGACTTTGAACACATTATTGTATGCCATATAGTTCTGCATGTATACGGTGTACACACCATGATTTATGTACAAATGAGCAATGTGTTTAGTTCATTTCTATGCAAGCAGCATGACCGACCCAGGGTATTTGAGCTGGCTTGTTCGACCGTGATGTTCAACCCAGGGTGCTCGACTGTCCATTGTTCGACCCATGGTGTTCGACCTTAGGTGCTCGACCGTCCAGTGTTTGACCCATGGTGTTCGAACCAGGGACCGCGTTGTATTAACGGGGTTAACATTTGCCCCTCGAAGCTTGCATTTTTTGCTTGTGAGAAATGCGAGCTTCGAAATGAACATTGTTGTTGATACACTTTGCATTAATATCCAGTTATAGCTTTCTGTTTACTATGGCAGATCATACATTGAATCATATGCTTCATGTCACCTGTTCTGTAATTAAAACAAGTGATTGCACGATTTTGGACTTATACCTCACCATCAAATGTCCATATCGACAAATGGATTAGATAATCATTAGAAAAATGAATTACAGAGTATTTTTTTAATTGAATAGAGTGTTTGCATAGGAATGTTTTATTCAATAGTTTAAAACTCTCTGAATAATATCTGCACAAGTACGATATTCGAATTCGAATTCGTGTTAACGCTTAAAATCAACAAATCGACTAAAGCCGACTATGGATTTCAAAATGTTCCCTCCAAATTTGGAATCAACACCAAAGGTGCAAACGATGCACTTCACCGATTCGGTAAGATTAGAATGTGAAACTGCGCAATTACAAAATAAAAATCATAAAATGAAGACAAAGGAATTTTTATAGTGGTTCGATTCTAAACGAGTCTACATCCACTTTACAACCAGTTCTTATTATAGAATTTTGCTCTACAATATTCATGAAATCTATCATACACTTATTTCTCACTTTTCTCTCTTTTTATGATCTAACTACACTTGAATTTGGCAAACGGATGGAAGACATCACGTGCTTTGCGATGATAGATGCATTAATCCTTGATCACTTAAGCGCTCTCGTGTTTATCCATGATTTGACGGAATTTTGCACTTAGATCCGAATTTCGAGAGATTTGGAGAAGGTTAGAGATTGCTTGGAATGGTGTTGGAGAGCTTTCTTATGTTGTATGAATGAGATTCAAAGAGCTTTGATCCAATTGGAGATAGCTTTAATGATCATAGGAATGGATTTGATCCGCATGAAGTTGGTGATGAGTTGTTAGATCCATGAGAGCCATTAGTGAAGTTGTAGAAAAGCTTTAGATTTGACGGCACCTCCTCGTAAGAATGAAATTAGCCCCCCCTAATGTGAATTATGAGGGGTATTTATAGTTAAAGCCTAGGAGGAGTGGCATGGTTGTTAATACGGGGTCCCATGCCTTAGGTCGTTCATGAACGAGCTGAACAATTTGAACGCGACCTAACAATGCGAGAGTGACATAAAGCTTGTCCATATATGCAACATCCCAATATAACCCTCCACGTCCTAAAATGGAATACGGTCTACGGTCTAAAAGCCTTATCATATTTTCAATGAATCCAATGATTTAAATGCATACATAATAGTGTTTCCGCCAGTTGTCTTCCACTATGGGCCTACGCCATATACATGAACGATTTAGTGCATGTAATCAATTTGACCTGCCATGTGCTGCGGTCCAAATGTATAACGACCTAAAGGGGGTTTGAGTACCTGCGGGCAAAAACTTATCACATGCATAGTGATCACGACCTTATGTTTCAAGTTGTTTGCCACTTGGTCCTTCCTGAATACAACACGTGTGCTCTCTTTATATCAATGTCTTTGAAACACGTGTGATTGTTTTATTAACATACTCTGCACAGTCTAAATTCTTGCATTCAATGACCTAAGACATACTCACGGGCTAAACCTTGGTCTCGCACCATCATATAAATGGCGACCTAACATCATTGGATGGGAACGACCCAATTTGTGTACATAACTATATACAGCTAGTGTGCTTTATCTTGTATTCAATACGAGTTGCCTCCCTACTGACGTGTTCATGTGTGTCTACAATTGTTTACAAGCTGATATACATGCATCTCACAACTTCACATCATTTTCACGAGCTAAGTGTGTTAACATTCATGTGGTGATTCAAATAAACGTGAATATTCATATTAGCATGTCTGTTGTGTCCATCCTTTGTATGCCACACATTGATCCAAGGAAGAACGTTTTATATGTCACACGTTGATGCTTGTGAATGATCTAACTTGGACTCATCTATGCATACTCACGGTCTAACATTTCTGTAATGGCCTAAAACGACCTAAAACGACCTAAAAGGTGCTGCTACAGTTGTTAACCACGGTCCAACTGCTCATCCTAACATGCACGTCCTATGTTTCTTCGGGACTAAGCTGTTTTGGATGGATGCACAAAATGACATGCTTTTGTCACAACATATCTCCATGTGTCCTCACTTGCGATCTAAAAACGGTGAACAAGCCAAGCTTCCATACGACCTTAAAATGCTCAGCGGTCTAAAACATGCACACGTGTTCGAAGACCCCTTCAAGAACGACCTAACAAGCTTCTCGTATAGCATGCGGTTACAACACCTCCAGAACATTGCCTATATAATCATGATGATGTGGCACATGCAATGTTGGTCGCAACTTCATGCTTTCATAGCATCTTCATGGTCTTCCTTTAGTAACGACCTAAAGTGGTATTTCATGGCACGGGCTAAGAAGCGGATGTCCTGAATTCAAGGGCCTTAACGACCTGGAAATGTAACGACCCAGCTTTTGGACTGGTAATTTAATTTAATTAAATAAACAAGATTTATATATTGCTTCATATTAAGGATATAACAAGATGAAATAAGAAATGACTTATGTAAAATTTCTTTACTTATAAAAGGAAATACTAGTGTATATCCGTTAACACAAAATTTGTAGCATTTTTTAATAAGTGTTGATAAGATAAAAGTCACTTGAAATAGAACAATAATTATTCTAAAAATCATCTTTATACATATATGTTAATATAGGCAAATGCTTGTTGTTTTAACTATTTTTGTTTGCATTACTTGCTTTTAAAATCATGTAGATATAAAAATAAAGTATACTTAAACTCAATTTTTACTTCATATATAAGTTATGCAAGGACATGAATTCACATTGATAAGAAAGTAGTGCTACTGCAAATGTTTGAATAGCCTAGACCTAGGCTTGCAAATAGAAAAGGTAGGAAAGAAGCCAAGTACATGTTATTTCAAATCATGTATGTATAGCCAGCCTAAAATCCTTCTCTCCATTAATGTATAGGCTACCCTAAATTCATTTTTTCACCCTGCAGCTAGGACATAACATAGGTTGCTGTGGTGAAGACTAGGGACAGAATTGTTAAGTTGTAAAGTACATACACATGTACGCATAGGATAGCAAGAACATGCATAGGCTAATTTTCTTAGGAACTAAGTTAGGAGACATTGATATAATTGTACAACACTACATCACGATCACCTACATGCTGCTCTGTTTACATCCTACACATCAACCTGGAGACAGCCACACATCTACCTGAAACGCCTAGTTCTAGGAGCACTTTAACACATGGTTGTACACATTTTAGCACTGACGTACATGTACATTTTTCTGGAAAGGATAGATGGAAATAACCATATATGAACATCTTTTCAATCATGTCTCACCTCACTAAAAA